>CM062262.1:15583721-18083721 GCA_031216405.1 Syzygium malaccense | reverse complement strand
CCCGACGGGGACTTGGCGAGCCCTTATCATGCGCCGGAGGATGGGGATTCCGACCCGGAGCCGATGGATTCGGAGGATGAGGAACCAGAGCCCATGGAGCAGGACATAGAGCAGGAGGACGAGGCCGAGCCGATGGATT
Source organism: Syzygium malaccense (assembly GCA_031216405.1). Classification (NCBI taxonomy): domain Eukaryota; kingdom Viridiplantae; phylum Streptophyta; class Magnoliopsida; order Myrtales; family Myrtaceae; genus Syzygium; species Syzygium malaccense. The sequence continues at coordinate 18,083,582 of CM062262.1, read as the reverse complement.
TCGAGGAGGAGTCAGCTGGGGCCGAGTCCGAGCAAGATTCCCTAGACTCTGAGGTTGAGCTGTCTGATAGCTCTTCCGAGTCATCGGGATCCGACTCGGACTGGATTACGTAGGTCTAGCCTTAGTCCTAGATAGATCGGGCCAGTACCTTTTTAACCGGAGCCCCTTCTAGTTTTAGTAACCCTGACTGCCCTGGGCCATTTACCTTTTTTTGTTAGTAGTGGCCATTGACCTGCTTTTGATTTTTTGAGCGCAAGCTGTAAATGGATGTTGTATATGGTTTCTAATATCAATGCAAGTGTATATTTTGTAACCCTATTGTTTGTTCTACCCTTGGTCTCATGTTTGTTTTGTATGGGCGTTTACATTGCTTCCGCATGTGCCTTGTGCTCTGTTTGGTTGTTGGGTCGGCGATGCGTCCTGGGACGTCACACTCGAATCAACCGCGGTAGGGATGTGGCGCGCCGTAGGATGCGGGGCGTGACACTCTTGTTGTGTAGTCTTTCATCACAAGGTGAGCCTTATACTTTTCAATGGATCCATCCGCCCTTCGATTAGTCTTGAAAACTCATTTGTTTCCAATAGCTTTGTGATCGGGTGGCAAATCAACCAAGTTCCAAGCGTGGTTTGTCCTCATAGACTCCATTTCATCTTCCATAACTTTTCTCCATTCTTCTTTATCAGGGAATGAGAGAGCCTCTTAAACTGTCTTAGGCTCCACATCGTCTTGTAGAGCAATCATAAAAGCTTCCCCTTCAATCTCAAAACGATGACGGTGAATACTTTTATGATTACTTTTATGCAGCTAAACTTCTTGTGAATTGAGTTCGTCAGGCGATGCAATACTCCAACTAGGTCTTATATGTTGAGGTAAATTTTCATTTCCCTCGACAACATTTGTGGGTGTGTTATTAGGATCTTCCATCTCATATAATTGGAAGTCCTTATCGATCTCACCTCTACTAGGAAAATCGTTCTCCAAGAACGTGACATCTCGTGACTCCATTTCAGTCACACTTCCATCAGCTTGTTCACCTATGAACACTTATCCTTGGGAGTGTTCAAAGTATCTAATAAAGATACATTTCTTCCCTCTTGGGCCTAATTTGCCATATTTATGGAAAGAATCATGAACATACGTTGTATACCCTCAAGGTCGTAGATTACTTAAGTCTGGTTTCCTACTGGTCCATAATTCATAGGAGGTGGAAGCGACTAACTTAAAGGGCACATGGTTAAGTATACAGGCGACAGTCAATAATGCATCTCCCCAATATGAGACAGATAGATTTGCCTATGCCATCATAGACCTAACAATTTCCAAAATGGTTCTATTCCTTCTCTTAGCAACTCCATTTTGTTGCGGAGTATCAGGAATAGTTAATTGTTTTACAATTCCCTTTTCGTCACAAAGTGTCTTGAATTGCTCAGATAGATAATCACATCCATGATCATTTCTCAATGCCTTTATTTGTTTGTTCAATTGATTCCCTACCCAAGCAATATATTGTCTAAAGCAATCCACTGCTTCGGACTTATGGGAGATCAGAAAGACATAACCGAAATGTGTGAAGTCATCTATAAAAGTGATGAAATATGAGTCTCCATGCCTCGCCCTCACATTCAATAGACCACAAATGTCAGAATATATGAGTTGCAATGGAAATTCAGCTCTGGTTCCTTTACTAAATGGTCTTCTGGTTGTTTTTTCCGCTAAATAATGTTCACATACAAGTAGATCAACATTAGCGAGTGACCCTAAAACGCCTTTTCTAGCTAATCATTTCATTCTTTGTAACCCAATGTGACCTAGTCTAGCATGCTAAATATTTGCATCAATCTCCATGTTACTAGAAGATACAATTAAAGAAAAACAATCATCAACATTAATATTGTATACATCATAGTCAATGTCTAACACCATTGTTGACACCTAATTTTTAACTCATTTTTTTCATACTTTCAAAAATTTCAAAATTAGGACTAGGAATTTTGGCCAAGCCTAGAAACCTATTTCTAAACCAAAAAAATAATTTTTTTGGCATTTTTCTGCATTTTTCCTTAATTTCTTTTAGTCAAAAATAGGTGAGAAAATCAAGAAAAATATCAAATGGAATAAGAAAATTCCATAAAAATATTCATTAGTCTTAGTTTAAATCCAATTTCATGAATACATTGTCAATTTTGAAAAATCCCAATCGGGTATATGTTTTTCCTAAAATTGGGCAAAATTAAACTCGAATTGAACAAAAAATGCAATTAAATTTTTTCTAGTCATTTTTAAGTCATAGTGTCTTCACAACAAATGATTTTGGGACCTTGAATTGCATAATGGTCAGTCCAATTGCACAATTTGACATAAAAATAAAAAATCCTCAAAATTTGATTGAAAATTAAGAATTTTGAACCCAAATTGGGAATCGTGCCCAATATGAAATTGTTGAAATATGAGACTATCATTTATAAGGTTAATTAGATGTGGGTAATTCAATTTTAACATCAATTTTGCCTAATCAGGTCATTAGGATATCAAATTGAACAAAACCCTATTAACCCGAATATAAAAATGAGAAAATCTTGGACATAATTATAATAAAAATTGGGGAAAATTATATATTTGGATTCAGAATATAATATGGAATTCGATTTTGGGGTTAAATTTGGAAAATTGGGTCAAAATCGGATCGAACTTGAGAATTTAGATCAACCCGGGTCGGGTTGGGTTGACCATGGAATTTGATTTTGGGGTTAAATTTGGAAAATTGGGTCAAAATCGGATCGAATTTGAGAATTTAGATCAACCCGGGTCTGTCGGGTCGATCGGGTCAACCCGACCCGACCCGGGTTACTCACCTTCTTAGCCCGACTCAGCCAAAGCGCACTAAACCCAGAAAATCAGTTCACGCCCATGACTTGACCGATCATTCTCGATCAAACTAGCACGTGTTAATCAGTTTGGCCAGCTGGAAAATATCCAGCTGGCACCAGATAATCATCCCTAACTGATTATGAGTCAGTTTCAACTGAATTTGGATGAGAATCGATCAACAAAAAAAACAAACAAAACTAGAGGAGAAGCAAGGAACCTGTTCGACGAAATTACCACGAAGGAAATAGTGCAAAATCTAGAGAGAGAGGGAGGAGTGGAGATCCCTAGGTCGAGTGATCGGTGCCGGTTGATTGAACGGTGCCGGCAAATCAACCGTCTAGGGAGGATCTCCTCCTCGGGCGAACCAGAACGGAACTGGTCCAAAAGGCCTGAAACTTGAGTTCGGTTGGCATATCCAGAGTCGTTCCGGTGATCCCAAGACCACTAACTTGAAGCTTGGGTGTCGAAGAAACTCTCCACGGCCGCAGATCGACTCAGAAATCTCATTTGACTCTCTGACAAAGCAGGTAAAATCGGCTCATGGCTAGTTTTTTCAAAAATTTTCTAGAATTAGGTTTTGACCTCAATGTGCATGTTTGAGTGATTTCATTGACGAATCTTGGCATTTTGTTGTTCATTACTAGTTTCTAATCATTTTTGGTGTTGTTTGATTGCATTTTTGGGCATTAAAATGCATGAACCGAGTCGGCCCCGCCATTGAAACCCATCGCCGAAGCTCGGAGGCCCTTGCCAGAGCATCGCCGAGGCTATAGGCCTCTCAAGTCAGTCTGTTCTTACCTTGTTTGATGTTCTGGAAATCATTTTGATCGATTTAGACGGTTAGGGCGGGCTTTATGTTAATCTAAGAATTAGAGGAGTTTATTAAAATTGGTTTTAGGTTAGGGTTTTGGACTGATTTTTTCGCCGGTCGGCAAACGTATGACGGCAATCTAATTGGGCTAAATTGATACTAGAACATGTGAACTTGATGATAGTGCAAGCGAAATGGCAAGATAGTCGCCGGAAGGTCGCCGGCGATGAGCTCAAAGTCGCTGCCTTGAAAACGTTAAACTGAAAATTGTGTACACCACCTGTTTGTGAAAATGCCCCAATGAAGAAAGCTAAAAACAGTGCCGTTTTGGCACCGTGCCCGCCGGCGACGATGATCGACACCGACGATGCCCGGTTCGGCCAAGCTAAACCTGGTTAGTCTGATTCGTTTCCCGACGGGAAAATTTTTAAAAAAAATTTAGAAAAAAAAACAAAAAATTCACCAAAAAAATTAGAAAATACATAAAAAAAATTGCAAAATTTGAAAATTTATAAAAAATCGAAAATTTTCAGAAAATACATAAAAATTCCACAAAAATTAGAAAATTCATAAAAATTCCAAAATTTTCAAAAAATTCATAAAAATTGAGAAAATTCAGAAAATACAAATAAAAAATGTAAAAAAAAATAGAAAATCAATAAAAAATTGAAAAATTAGAAAATTCATAAAAATTTTTGAAAAATCATAAAAAATCAATTCTCAGTTAAAAAAATTTTCAAAAAAGAAAATCAAAAATAAAAAATGAAAAATTTTGAAAATTCACGGAATGATCCAAAACCATCGGGGCTAGCCATAAAAAGTGAAATTTGAATTTTTGGAAGTGCCTAAGTGGAATTTTTAGAAAATTCCAAATTCAGGGGTTATAACCCCTAAAAAACCCTAAAAAAATGTGTAAATTATGAAATGAACAAACTATTAGAGCTTTATTAGGGTTTGAGGTGTTTTGATTGATTTTCGTTTTAGAGACCACTTAGGATTGATTGACTTGATTGATTTTGATTGTGCATTTAATACTTGTTTGGTTTTTCCTGCGATTAGAACGGATAGGATTAGTGGGTAAGCCTTGAAAATTCGCATGGCACGTTAGACATCATATCATTCTTAGGTACCCAAAGGGCATTAGGGATCTCGATTCAGGATCAATAACGTAATTAAGTCCCCATACTCAGAATTTCTAGTTCGTAGAATCGTGATATTTCTCCCGTATCTCGATTAGGTTTCTAGTCTATCTACCAATAATGACTAGTGGCGACTTTAAAATAAAAAACCTAGACAAAATAAGAAATTACCTTCTACTGTCACATGAGGTATGTTTTGGGAGAGACCCTTACACGGAAATACCTCCTTAGCGTGCAAATTCCGAAAGCCCAAAAAGCGCGGCGCGACAACCATAAAACCATTCAGTATATGACCAGAACCATAATTCACTGTTTCAAACAAAATGTCAACACAATCACCATGAAATTCAATACATAACCTAAGCTTAGAAGAACAATTACAAAGACTAAGTTTCGCCGCATATTTGGAGCATAGAGGACGTTATGTAGGAATAGGTTTCGACCATCACGTAAGGTTAATTTACATGTGTGGATATCCTTCACTTCAACTCTTGAGTTATTTCCAATATATATCCATCTTCTTTCGGGTTGAATCCGATGATACTCCACAAATGCTCCTTGGTCTCTAGCTACGTGGTTTGTTGCTCCCGAGTCTATAGTCCACATAGGATGAGATTCAGTAAGCATTACAGTGCTAGAAACAAACGCATTACTTAAAGTAATGGAGTAATGTGGTACCTCTTTCGGCTCAGTGCATTCACGAGCGAAATGACCCAGTTTACCACAGTTATAGCACTTCTTCTTGGCTTTGTCCTTCTTCTCGCCATGCTTCTTGTGTATGAGGGACTTAGCTCTTTCGGGCGACTGATGAGTCTCCTTCTCTTTATTATTAAATTTATGGTTCCTCTTGCGCTTGAAGCCCGAAACTTTGCGCGAATCCGATTCAGCAACATATCAGCAACATAAGCATGGGTAGAAGATCTTGATGCCTCTAGGCACTCATCCTCTAATTCCAAATAACGCGCTATATTATAAAAAATGATGATGTTCTCATTATGCATCATGTTGATTTTCATCTGCTCCCAACTGTCAGGAAGAGACCTTATAACAGCCTGAACTTGCTATTCATCAGTTAGGGTATGACTTGCTAACTTCAGCTCACGTATCATATTTGACATTTTTCGCGATGCTACCTCATAGTTTGATTTTGGCGCTTTCGAGATGTGTCAAACTTGATGGTGAGCCTCCTCAATTTAGTGGCAGATGTACCCCCAAACTTATCTTTTAAGGTAGCCTAAATGGCTTGAGCTTTGTCATAACTTTCAAACTCACACATGAGATCATCTTGCATACAGCTCAGCAACGTGATGCGAGCAATGTTATTTTTCTTTTTCCAAGCTTGAAAAGCTTCTTGATCTCTTTTGTGTTGAGCAGAGAGTTCCATACTCAGGTTCATCCATGGTGTGGTTGAGGGTTTCCAAAACCTCTTGCTCCTCAAGGATATACTGAACTTTTCGATGCCAAATATCATAATTGTCACCGTTCAGCTTCTCACCCTTATTGAGGTCAGCCACAATGGTCTTGGATGCCGAAGCCATAATCAACAACTATTACACATTGACATAATAAATGCAAAATTAATACTAACACATTTTTCACATTAACACACATATAAAATTTGTAGCAAAGACAAACTAAATTAATGATAATTCAACAAAAGACATAGAGATGAAAGTTCACTATGTTCCCAATCAGTTTCTATGTTAGATTATTCTATTATCATTAACTTGTTTAATTTGCGCAAATTTTAAGTTCTAGGTGAGAATTCCTTCGAATTCTACGAACCTACAAACTCCCACTAGAAAAGATAATTAAAAAATATCTAGAGCAATGATCACATCCTTTCTAGTAATTATATAGCATGGCATGATATAAATCAACATATAGAACATTCATGCAACAACTATAATCAACAGTGTCGCGACCTGAAAATTCCTTCCTCTCAGGCTAATGGATTATTAGGACTAAACCTAACTCGAGCCCTCCCAAGCCCTACCAATTCGCAACTTAGGGTTTAAGTTTTTAACATGCAAATGTTTTCATGCTTGGAGTCGCCACTAATCAATTTGTGGTAGGTCGATTAGAAACCTAAATAAAACATAGGGAGATATGTTTTATTCCTACGAACCAGAGATTCTAAGCCCGGGGACTTGATTACGCTAGATCTAGTCTAACGCCCTTTCGGTACCTTTTCTTTTCAAAAAAAATATTTTGGCAAGCAATTTGGATCCATTTTAACTTAGTCACTAACATGTGAGGTGTTCATGCGGGTGCGCAAACCACCAAAGTAACACCCAATAATCAAAACATTAAATAAATTGCAAGATTGGGAGAATTACTTACCTCGAGGCAACGTAAGCATCTGCATGGTTAGCTAGAAAATCACATCAACCATCCTAATATGATTTCTAATTAACAAGCAGTTCACCCAGTATTTTTGGATTTTCGCTTATTTAAATGAAAGCTAACCTATATGCAATGACGTGCAGAAATGACATGCGAATAATGCAACCTAACATGCAAACTATATGTCATGCGACGACGTGACCTAATTCTGATGACGGGCAAACGATTTATTTTTGGTGTTTTCTAATGAAATTCGGAATAAAAATATGCCTAAATTAACATGCAACCTATGATGACTTAACATATCCTAACATGACTTATTTTTGGGATTTTTGTTAAAATTCGAAATAATAAATTAATTAAATTAAGAATGCAATCTATCCTAATCTACCATAAAACAATTCATTCTTTTTTGGGATTTTCATGAAAATTCGGAATAAAAATTAACCTAAATAATCTATTAAGATTAGAAAATTACTTAATTTAAACCAGGAAATAGATTATCTCAAGTCCTAATTTAAATTAAATAATTATTCTATCGTCTAGATATATTTAGGATTCCTAAACATGCAAAAACTCAAATTCAAATCCTAACTGATATTTTTTGAATTTTCTTTTTTATTTGAAAAGGAAAGATAATTTAAACAGAGATAGCATCCACATTTAAAACAACCACGCAATCCACAAGATTCGTTTCAAATTCAGATTAGGCACAAAAATCGAGCTATCAGTCATATCTATAGGGTTATAAATATTGACGGAAAGTCGATCGTTCAAATTTGGAAAGCAGATAAAAATCATTATCGTATCCAAGGGATTATGGATAGGATAATGATTTTCCGTATCGTCGCGTATCGTACCTTAGGGATAAGGTAGGATAGTCGTCTAGATACGTTGCTAAATTAGGAAAGTTTCCTAATTTTGAATATTTTAAAAATATTGCAGATATCAGATAATTATCCCAACATATCTAATATTCTACACGATATTCACGCAATATTCAAAAGCACAAATTAGTAAATTAAATATTCTGAAAAATATCAGATAATATCTAATTACCTAATTTGCAGATAATTCCCAAATTCGAACTTGCGGATCGGGATGAACGGCGAGCGGTGGGCCGGCGGCGCGGTGTCGGGATGACGGCGGGGCAACGGCGACGGAACAGCAAGGCAGCGACGACGGGCGCGGGAGGCAGCGGCGCTCGGCAGCGGGCGCGGCGGCGGGCGCGGGAGCGGGCGCGGGCGCGGGCGCGGGCGCGGCAGCGGGCGCGGGAGCGGGCGCGGGCGCGGCAGCGGGCGCGGGAGCGGGCGCGGGAGCGGGCGCGGGCGCGGGAGCGGGCGCGGGAGCGGGCGCGGGCGCGGGCGCGGGCGCGGGAGCGGGCGCGGGCGCGGGCGCGGGAGCGGGCGCGGCAGCGGGCGCGGGCGCGGCAGCGGGCGCGGGAGCGGGCGCGGCAGCGGGCGCGGGCGCGGGAGCGGGCGCGGCAGCGGGCGCGTCGCGCGAGGTCTTCCTCCTCTCTCTCTCTTTCTCACTCTCACACTCTAAAAATTTTCTGATCTGAAAATTGTGTCCCCCCTCTAAAATTCTGACCTAATGAAGTATATATAGTATTAACCTAGGTCAATTAGATGGGCTTTCTAGTCTTAATGGGCTTAGGCTTGGGCTTTAATTTAAATGGGCTGAATTAATTAATGATAAATGGGCTGAATTAAGCTCAAATTAAAACAACCAAGCCCGTTTGACTTGTAATTCCCGGCTCGTGCATTTTAAGCGAGCCGAGTCCCGTTTGATGAAATTTAAGCTCGTTCGTCACCGCCGGTCCGATGCAAAAATGCAATTAATTTAAACTATATGTTATGCAATTTAAATATTTTTGTTTAGGGGTTAAAAATTTAATCCCTAATTTTCTATGCAAATTACACTAAATGGTTGCTAAAATTTAGGTGTCAACAGCTGCCCCTCTTTGAAAGTGAGCTCGTAGAGGTTGCATTCAAAGACTAAATGATACCTAAATTTCAACCATGCAAATGCAATGAATGTTGTTTTTGTCGGGATTATGAGTCCCATTTTACGATGCATTAAGAAATGATGCATGCTGACTTGAATAGAGAACATACCTGGAATTTCTTACCTGACAGGAGTGAGATAATGCAATTCGAGGCACAACTTTGACTTGTATGTTGTTTTGGCAAATGCATGGGCTCAGCTCCCATTGGTATTGCCTGATATATGTTGATGAACTTCGGTGATCTGCAATCAAGTCAAAACACACGAAGAAAGCTCGACGTATCCAATCATCATCTGGATTCGTGAGAACATTTCCGATCTTTACGAACTACCTACACATCTCCATAGGTGTTTGCAAAGATTTGGCCGCTTCACTTATACCTGCTCATAAGTGAATTGCGGGGGAAACTTTTGAAATCAAGAGGATATTCTGACCTTTACATATACCTGTTCATATGCAAAGATTTGGCCGCCTCACTTATACCTGCTCATAAGTGAATTGCGGGGGAACACCTGGGGTTGAGAGAATATTCCGACCTTTACATATACCTGCTCATATGCAAAGATTTGGCCGCTTCACCTATACCTGCTCATAGGCGAGTAGCGGGGGAACATCCGAGATAATGAGAGTATTCCGACCTTTACATATACCTGCTCATATGTAAAGATTTGGCCGCTTCACCTATACCTGCTCATAGGCGAGTAGCGGGGGAACATCTGAGATAAAGAGAGTATTCCGACCTTTACATATACCTGCTCATATGCAAAGATTTGGCCGCTTCACCTATACCTGCTCATAGGTGAGTAGCGGGGGAATACCTGAGATTTGGGAAGAATATTCCGACCTCTACATATACCTGCTCATATGTAAAGATTTGGCCGCTTCACCTATACCTGCTCATAGGTGATTAGCGGGGGAATACCTGAAATTTGGGGAGAATATTCCGACCTTTACATATACCTGCTCATATGCAAAGATTTGGCCGCTTCACCTATACCTGCTCATAGGTGAGTAGCGGGGGAATACCTGAAATTTGGGGAGAATATTCCGACCTTTACATATACCTGCTCATATGCAAAGATTTGGCCGCTTCACCTATACCTGCTCATAGGTGAGTAGCGGGGGAATCTTCTCGAGATTGTATGAAAATCTGTGATTTGATGAACAAAGGGGCTAGCCCAAGTGTTCAAGAGTTCCTTGACAAAGTACCTGGATATCATCAGAAGTACCTGAAAAGGTTTGATCAATAGACACCTGAACATCATCAAAGGCATCTAGAGATCGCCAAAATGATCAAATGTGGGACCTGACAATTGCTTGAACAGGTTAGGGATACCTAGATAGTCATAGACATCCTTGGGATAGAGATATACTTACCTGGTGATATCTCCAACTCTGAAGGTGTGTCTCCTGTTAGACACGATTTTAAGTAACATGTAATATGCATTCACACACTGTCAAGAACACATATACACATGCACTATGATTTCAACTGATTTTCATGCACGATGGTTTTATCAAATCAGCATTACAAACTTCGCTGGGGAAAAATCATGACAAGACAATCCAGATTCACAAGTAGATATCTTGAAAATGTCGAATGAGGGACTTTTGGTCCGAAAGGGCTTTCGCTCACTCTCGTCGAGAAGTGGCTAATTTACAAAAATCACTCTATCTCACCATCATCATGTCGACAAGGGTCCGAGTATTCTCGCAAACGGTACGACTTTACCAATCTGAGAGGTCTTTGTTAGGACCGTAACATGGGCTTGGTCAATGGCTTAGCAAAAGAGACCCTTCGAGTCAAGGCTATTGAAAGAAGATACTCTGCAATTGTCTCCGGGTTTACAAGTCAAGAACCTGCAAAATGAGATAGAAATGGACTTGCTCGCACTTCTTCGAGCTAAGCTTATAAACATCAGAATCCTACGTTAGTTCAAGTGCCCTAATCTGAAGAGACTTTGCAAGGGATGTAACGCAGGCTAGGCTCATGGGTTAAGAAATGAATGGATCATAAGGCTCAAAATGTGTATAATTAGGGTGAGAGTTGGTGATCATCTCGGCATTGTCACCGGTCTTCTTCTTCACCAGGGATTGTCTTCTCGGTAAATATTCCATTGGCTTCGAGAATTCATCACTTGATTACTCAAGACTCTGGATACTTTTGTGACTTTGACACATCTCAACATTTTCTAATCCAAAGTCGTCACTTTTTCTCCATTTTTCTTCTTCTTCTTTTCTTTTCTTTCACGGGCATCGGCCTTGCTTTTACTAGGCACACTGCTTTTTCATGCCCCTTTTTTTTTTTTTTTTTTTGACATACACTGTCTACAATGCATACATTGGCCAGTCACACTTTGGCTTGTTTTGACCGAATGACTAACATTTGGACTCTCAGGGTCTTCGTCTTTTATCGGCGCTCCGGATATGCTGCCTGAACAATGATGACTTTTGCCTTGCCCCAGTGTGGGGGATGATCAACCAACTGGGTTTAAGAAACGAATTTACAGGCTCAATTGGGCTTAGCAAAGGATAAAGTGTGTATAGGATAGAGAAAGAAATGCTCTTCGTCATCCTAAGGCACTTGAACTTCACGTGAATTCATCTGAAAAAGCAACACTCGAAGATTGATGCAAGTGAGAGCATGAAAATTTCTACTCATTTTTCACCTTATGACGTTGACTTACCTCCAGTTTGCCCCGATGTGGGGTGGTTCTTGACAGGGGTAATTTGAATGAATTTCTCCAAGTGTTTAGGCTCAAAGTGGCGAAACAATTGTCGCGACCTAAAGTTTTTCCTTCCAGGCTAATGGATTATTAGGACTAAACCTAACTCGGGCCCTCCCAAGCCCTACCAATTCGCAACTTATGGTTTAAGTTTTTTAACATGCAAATGTTTTCATGCTCGGAGTCGCCACTAATCTATTTGTGGTAGGTCGATTAGAAACCTAAATAAAACATAGGGAGGTATGTTTTATTCCTACGAACCAGAGATTCTAAGCCCGGGGACTTGATTACGCTAGATCTAGTCTAACGCCCTTTCGGTACCTTTTCTTTTCAAAAAATATTTTGGCAGACAGTTTGGATCCATTTTAACTTAGTCACTAACATGTGAGGTGTTCATGCGGGTGCGCAAACCATCAAAGTAACACCCAATAATCAAAACATTAAATAAATTGCAAGATTGGGAGAATTACTTACCTCGAAGCAACGTAAGCATCTGCATGGTTAGCTAGAAAATCACATCAACAACCTAATATGATTTCTAATTAACAAGGAATTCACTCAATTTTTGGATTTTCTCTTATTTAAATGAAGCCTAATCTACATGCAATGACGTGCAAAAATTGACACGCGAATAATGCAACCTATCATGCAAACTATATGTCATGCGACGACGTGACCTAATTCTGATGACGGACAAATGATTTATTTTTGGTATTTTCTGGTGAAATTCGGAATAAAAATATGCCTAAATTAACATGCAACCTATGATGACTTAACATATCCTAACATGACTTATTTTTGGGATTTTTGTTAAAATTCGAAATAATAAATTAATTAAATTAAGAATGCAATCTATCCTAATCTACCATAAAACAATTCATTCTTTTTTGGGATTTTCATGAAAATTCGGAATAAAAATTAACCTAAATAATCTATTAAGATTAGAAAATTACTTAATTTAAATCAGGAAATAGATTATCTCAAATCCTAATTTAAATTAAATAATTACTCTATCGTCTAGATATATTTAGGATTCCTAAACATGCAAAGTTCAAATTCAAATCCTAACTAATATTTTTTTGAATTTTCTTTTTATTTGAAAAGGAAAGATAATTTAAACAGAGATAGCATCCACATTTAAAACAACCACGCAATCCACAAGATTCGTTTCAAATTCAGATTAGGCACAAAAATCGAGCTATCAGTCATATCTATAGGGTTATAAATATTGACGGAAAGTCGATCGTTCAAATTTGGAAAGCAGATAAAAATCATTATCGTATCCAAGGGATTATGGATAGGATAATGATTTTCCGTATCGTCGCGTATCGTACCTTAGGGATAAGGTAGGATAGTCGTCTAGATACGTTGCTAAATTAGGAAAGTTTCCTAATTTTGAATATTTTAAAAATATTGCAGATATCAGATAATTATCCCAACATATCTAATATTCTACACGATATTCACGCAATATTCAAAAGCACAAATTAGTAAATTAAATATTCTGAAAAATATCAGATAATATCTAATTACCTAATTTGCAGATAATTCCCAAATTCGAACTTGCGGATCGGGATGAACGGCGAGCGGTGGGCCGGCGGCGCGGTGTCGGGATGACGGCGGGGCAACGGCGACGGAACAGCAAGGCAGCGACGACGGGCGCGGGAGGCAGCGGCGCTCGGCAGCGGGCGCGGCGGCGGGCGCGGGCGCGGGCGCGGGCGCGGGCGCGGGCGCGGCAGCGGGCGCGGGCGCGGGCGCGGGCGCGGGAGCGGGCGCGGCAGCGGGCGCGGGAGCGGGCGCGGCAGCGGGCGCGGGCGCGGGCGCGGGCGCGGGCGCGGCAGCGGGCGCGGCAGCGGGCGCGGCAGCGGGCGCGGCAGCGGGCGCGTCGCGCGAGGTCTTCCTCCTCTCTCTCTCTTTCTCACTCTCACACTCTAAAAATTTTCTGATCTGAAAATTGTGTCTCCCTCTCTAAAATTCTGACCTAATGAAGTATATATAGTATTAACCTAGGTCAATTAGATGGGCTTTCTAGTCTTAATGGGCTTAGGCTTGGGCTTTAATTTAAATGGGCTGAATTAATTAATGATAAATGGGCTGAATTAAGCTCAAATTAAAACAACCAAGCCCGTTTGACTTGTAATTCCCGGCTCGTGCATTTTAAGCGAGCCGAGTCCCGTTTGATGAAATTTAAGCTCGTTCGTCACCGCCGGTCCGATGCAAAAATGCAATGAATTTAAACTATATGTTATGCCATTTAAATATTTTTTGTTTAGGGGTTAAAAATTTAATCCCTAATTTTCTATGCAAATTACACTAAGTGATGTGCCAAAATTTAGGTGTCAACAGCTGCCCCTCTTTGAAGGTGAGCTCGTAGAGGTTGCATTCAAAGACTAAATGATACCTAAATTTCAACTATGCAAATGCAATGAATGTTGTTTTTGTCGGGATTATGAGTCCCATTTTACGATGCATTAAGAAATGATGCATGCTGACTTGAATAGAAAACATACCTGGAATTACTTACCTGACGATAGCGCAATTCGAGGCACAACCTTAACTTGTATGTTGTTTTGGCAAATGTATGGGCTCAGTCCCATAGATATTGCCTGATATACGTTGATGAACTTCGGTGATCTGCAGTTAAGTCAAAACACACGAAGAAAGCTCGACGTATCCAATCATCATCTGGATTCGTGAGAATAGTTCCGATCTTTACGAACTACCTATACATCTCTCTAGGTGTTTGCAAAGATTTGGCCGCTTCACTTATACCTGCTCATAAGTGAATTGCGGGGGAAACTTTTGAAATCAAGAGGATATTCCGACCTTTGCATATACCTGCTCATATGCAAAGATTTGGCCGCCTCACTTATACCTGCTCATAAGTGAATTGCGGGGGAACACCTGGGGTTGAGAGAATATTCCGACCTTTACATATACCTGCTCATATGCAAAGATTTGGCCGCTTCACCTATACCTGCTCATAGGTGAGTAGCGGGGGAACATTTGAGATAATGAGAGTATTCCGACCTTTACATATACCTGCTCATATGCAAAGATTTGGCCGCTTCACCTATACCTGCTCATAGGCGAGTAGCGGGGGAACATCTGAGATAATGAGAGTATTCCGACCTTTACATATACCTGCTCATATGCAAAGATTTGGCCGCTTCACCTATACCTGCTCATAAGTGAACTGCGGGGGAACATCTAAGATAAAGAGAGTATTCCGACCTTTACATATACCTGCTCATATGCAAAGATTTAGCCGCCTTACCTATACCTGCTCATAGGTGAGTAGCGGGGGAATACCTGAAATTTGGGGAGAACATTCCGACCTTTACATATACCTGCTCATATGCAAAGATTTGGCCGCCATGCCTATACCTGCTCATAGTCATGTAACGGGGGAATCTTCTCGAGATTGTATGAAAATCTGTGATTTGATGAACAAAAGGAGCTAGCCCAAGCGTTCAAGAGTTCCTTGACAAAGTACCTGGATATCATCAGAAGTACCTGAAAAGGTTTGATCAATAGACACCTGAACACAATCAAAGGCATCTAGAGATCGCAAAAATGATTAAATGTGGGACCTGACAATTGCTTGAACAGGTTAGGGATACCTAGATAGTCATAGATATCCTAGGGATAGAGATATACTTACCTGGTGATATCTCTAACTCTGAAGGTGTGTCTCCTGTTAGACACGATTTTAAGTAACATGTAATATGCATTCGCACACTGTCAAGAACACATATACACATGCACTATGATTTCAACTGATTTTCATGCACGATGGTTTTGTCAAATCAGCATTACAAACTTCGCTGGGGAAAAATCATGACAAGACAATCCAGATTCACAAGTAGATATCTTGAAAATGTCGAATGAGGGACTTTTGGTCCGAAAGGGCTTTCGCTCACTCTCGTCGAGAAGTGGCTAATTTACAAAAATCACTCTATCTCACCATCATCATGTCGACAAGGGTCCGAGTATTCTCGCAAACGGTACGACTTTACCAATCTGAGAGGTCTTTGTTAGGACCGTAACATGGGCTTGGTCAATGGCTTAGCAAAAGAGACTCTTCGAGTCGAGGCTATTGAAAGAAAATACTCTGCAATTGTCTCCGGGTTTACAAGTCAAGAACCTGCAGAATGAGATAGAAATGGACTTGCTCGCACTTCTTCGAGCTAAGCTTATAAACATCAGAAACTCTACGTTAGTTCAAGTGCCCTAATCTGAAGAGACTTTGTAAAGGACGTAACGTAGGCTGGGCTCATGGGTTAAGAAATGAATGGATCATAAGGCTCAAAATGTGTATAATTGGGGTGAGAGTTGGTGATCATCTTGGCATTGTCACCGGTCTTCTTCTTCACCAGGGATTATCTCCTCGGTAGATGCTCCATTGGCTTCGAGAGTTTACCACTTGACTCTTCAAGACTCTGGATACTTTTGTGACTTTGACACACCTCAACACTTTCTAATCCAAAGTCGTCACTTTTTCTCCATTTTTTTTACGGGCATTGGCCTTGCTTTTACCAGGCACACTGCTTTTTCATGCCCTCTAGTTTTTTTTTTTTTTTTGACACACACTGTCTACAATGCATACATTGGCTAGCCACACTTTGGCTTGTTTCGACCGAATGACTAACATTTGGACTCTCAGGGTCTTCGTCTTTTATCGGTGCTCCGGATATGCTGCCTGAACAATGATGACTTTTGCCTTGCCCCAGTGTGGGGGATGATCAACCAACTGGGTTTAAGAAACGAATTTACAGGCTCAATTGGGCTTAGTAAAGGATAAAGTGTGTATAGGATAGAGAAAGAAATGCTCTTCGTCATCCTAAGGCACTTGAACTTCACGTGAGTTCATCTGAAAAAGCAACACTCGAAGATTGATGCAAGTGAGAGCATGAAAATTTCTACTCATTTTTCACCTTATGATGCTGACTTACCTCCAGTTTGCCCCGATGTGGGGTGGTTCTTGACAGGGGTAATTTGAATGAATTTCTTCAAGTGTTTAGGCTCAAAGTGGTGAAACAATGGATAACCTGTAGTGTTTGGGATAGAGAAATGAACCGCCTCTCGTCATTTCTGTTGCCGTACCTTTTGCGAGATAACCCTTTACCTTGCAGACATGGAATTTTTCCACTCAACTCACTGGGGATTAGTGCATGGGACTGTGTATAGGATATGGCTTGCCTTTCATCATCCCGATGTACCTCATTCAACACATTCAATTCATTCCACGTGAGTTATCATATTGTCTAAATAGATTTCCCCTTTTGAAATCGATAATGTAGACTGACAAAATGATCAAGCACAATTTAAAGCCAAGGCACACATTCCATCTTTCAATTGATTGAAACCATTTATTCATTAGTGAAATGTTTGTGACTCAGAGTATAAAACCAAACATTTGAAAACTTTTGCTGCAAAATGTTAGATTCTATCAGGGATAATAGATCTTCACAGCATCAGAATTAACAGGACTGGAGAACTCACGACCATCCATTTCTGCGAGAATCAGGGCACCTCCAGGAAGCACCTTTTTGACCACATACGGACCGATGTAGTTTGGGGCAAATTTTCCTCCAGGAACAGGAAAGACGGGCAGTACCTTCCTTAGGACTAGATCATTTACCTCAAAGTGTCTTTGACGCACTTTTTGGTTGAAAGACTTACCTACTCATGCGGCAACTGGATCGGGCATTTCATCTCACTCTTAGGGGAATTTGCCCTTCTCTTCACTTCTCTGGATTCTCCGGAATCACTCAAATTGACAGTGATAGTTTGATCTACTGTTAGGACTTTAGGCCTTTCATGATGCTCTAGATCACGCTGGAGGTCCGAGGAATCTTCAAGTTCATTGGTATCATCGAAATCAGGTTCGGTGGCGCATAATTCATCAGATTGGACCGTTCCCATACCCTTACGTGTCACAAAATTGCCCCTGAAACATAAAGTAGGGGGTTCAGTAGGACAAACAGGGCTAAACAGTGTATTTTGATTTTTGATTTTTTTTATTTATTTTGAAATTCTTTTCAAAAAGGTTTTAACACGAGGAAGCATGAAGAAGCCCAGGCCTCAGAATTCTCCTTGGACTATATTTTATTTTATCGGTTGGATATCATCACCGGGCTGGTTTGATGTACCTCAACATGCCCTCAAAAACGAAAATAACTTGTAATTTCATTGATTATGACAAAATGAATTACATTTATTGAAATGAAAATTGCAACAACGAGTCCTAGAACTGAAAAATCCTAAAAAGCAGCTCCCAAGACGGGGCAAATCCTAGAAAGCAATAAAAATTCCCGCGCAGGGGAAAGTGAAAGAAAGGTGTTACTCTTGTGGGCCAGTGCCCATTCCCTTCAACGGTCCTTCCTCGATAGCTCCAATGAAGAAATCATCGAATAGGGCGGTGATTCCCTCCATTGCATCATCAGGATCTTCTGTCACTAGAGGTGTTGGATCATCCATACCTCCCCATCCATCCGGGACAATGTCACGGGGGTCAACATAGAAGCTCGGGGGTGCCGAGTATTTCACATAATAATCGAACTTGCCGCTTGGCTGCCCCAAAGTGTCGATCACTTCTTTCTCTTCATGCATCATTCTTGCAGGGCCCGGGAATGTGGTGCGGAGGTGTGGAAGCAACCTACCACGCCCACGTTCTTCACCATTCGGTTCTTCTTCGGATCGCAATCTATTTTGACCATTTCTTCGAACTTGACTTCGACCACGTCCACGTCCACGTGCCAGATTGTTCGGCTCACTTGACCCCAGGTATCCCAACCCAGTAATGCGGGGCCTCTGAAAGACTTCGACCGGTTGGCGAATACCTTGACCATTCCTACCAAGGCCTTCACCTGGAGTAAAACCATGGGACACCATTACTCTGCCAACCATGACCGCAGCATTTGACACCTCAGGAATAGGAGGTGATGATCCTCTTGACGCATGTATGGTTGATACGAGCTCGAGCGACTGATAGCTCGATTCTATTCTGCAATCCGGCTCAACATAGGGGATAGCCGTTGCGTTGTAGATTGGGTGCTCTTCTTCACCGTGGACCGTGACTAACTTTCTCTCCACGACGAACTTCACCATCTGATGTAGACTGGATGGCACAGCTCCAGCAGTATGAATCCATGGACGACCCAACAGAAAATTGAATGCAGTGGGAATGTCCATAACTTGAAAGAGGACATTAAACATTGTTGGTCCTATCAGTATGTCAAGGTGGATTTCTCCCATCACTTCTTTCTTCGTTCCGTCAAAGGCTCGCACGGAGGTTCTTGCAGAACTTATCCTAGAAGGATCTATCTTAAGGCGGTGTAAAGTCGCCAAAGGACAGATGTTCAGGGCTGATCCGTTGTCAATGAGTACCCGGGCAACATGTGAGGCCTTGTATTTGACGGAAATATAGAGTGCCCTGGTATGCCCCCTCCCTTCTAGAGGGAACTCTTCATCCGAAAAGGCTATGAGGTCCTTGAGGAGTATAGAGCCCACAAATTCCTCTAGTTTGTCATGATCGATCGTTTCTGGCACATGGACTTCACTTAACACCTTCATTAAGGCCTTTTGATGCTTGACCGATGTCTGGAGCAGCTCAAGCAGAGAGATTTGCGCGGGCAGTTTGCGCAATTGTTCAACTATGTTGTACTCGCTAGCCTTGATCACAGCTAGAAATTCCTTGGCTTCCTCATCAGTAACGGGTTTTGCAGGTTGGGCATTAGCTTGGCCATAGGAACGCCCAGATCTGGTAACTAAGTCGACATCGAGACTGTAGGACCAGGGAACCGCCTTATTATCACTGTACTCATACGGTTGAGGTATCTCGATCACTATCCCTTCATCAGCTGTAGGCGTGCTTACTACGATCTCCTCGTTATCAGACGCGTCTTCAAGCGGAGGCATGTCTTCAGGCAGAGAGTCGCCCTTATCGCTCCTGGTGTTCAATGTAGCGAACTCCTCCTCCCAATTAATAACCACTTCGGAGATAGTAGAAACGATGCCAGTGTGGTCAGCATAAACAATCATCCCAGCTTCTACCATTCTTGAGATTCTTTCTCTCATGAGAGCCAGGGGAAGGTCTTCATTACTCGGATAACACCCGGCTTTCACTAACTCACCGTAGACGTCAGTAGTATACACCTTAACATTCTTGATTCGACCAGCGTCGAAGCTAAATATGGCATTCACATTGCCTGCGTGATCAGGGAGTGGGTTGCTCTGAACATTCGGCTTAGCAGGTTGAAATGAGAAAGCCTTCGTGTCTAGGAGGTTTTGGATTCGGTGCCTGAGGGCATAGCAATCATCGGTTGAGTGTCCCAGCTCACCCATGTGATAATCACATTTCTTTGACGGGTCGAAGTTATAGAACCGCTCAGGATTGGGCCGCTTTGGCTCAGTAGTGAGCAAACCTTTCTTCTGGAGCACCGTCAACACCTGAGACAACGATCCGGGGAGGGGAGTGAATTGCCTCTTGTTGTTCCTCCTCTGAAAAGGTTGACGACTCGAGTTTTGTTGCTGAGCTTCTACTACTTGGATTGCTGGGGCGGAGTTAGCATTCCGCCGGCTCGGTTGGTTATAAGCCACATTCACTTCAGCTGCCGGTTCTTTCTCTTTTCTCGCACCAAATCTTCTGGTCGAGGAGGACGGCTCGACAAACCATCCATCTTTCAGCCCTATTTCAATTTGTTCGCCCATAGGGATGAGTTGGTTGAAGTTGTCAGCCGGAATGGCAACCATCCGATTACGGTATTCGAACGGGAGAGTTTTCACGAACATCCTCTTTAACTCACTGTCTATGGGTTCTGGAACAACCTGAGCAGCTAAATTCCTCCATCTGATAGCATAGTCTTTGAAGGACTCAGTCTTTTTCATCTGAGCGCGTTCGAGATCATCACGGGTAGGAATAATGTCCGTTATGAATCTGTACTGCTTCAAGAATGCTTCACTGGCTTCTTTCCAAGTTTTGAGGCCATTTATCTTCTTCATGAGATACCAGCTCAAAGCAGGACCCGTCAAACTTGCTTGAAAGGCATGGATCATCAGGAGTTCGTTATCAACGTACGAAGTCATCTGTACGTGATAGAGCTGTAGGTGGGCTTTTGGACATGTGGTGCCATTGTACTTGTCGAAATCCGGCATTTTGAACTTCTTTGGGATTTTGATCTGTGAGTACAGGGACAGATCGATCGAAGGTGAATCCTGCGAACCTTCCAGCTGCTTCACTCTTTCTTCAAGTTTATTGACCCGTTCATCAGGTTTGTCCTTGTTGACGATGATCTGGACGGGGTCATCTTCTAAATCAGGAATATCGTCATCTCCGTCAACATCGACACTTTTTCTGATTTTCTGCTTTGGGACTGACGCTTCGAGGGGTGCCGAAAGAGGAACCGACCGGAGAGCTTTGATCTCAGCGGACATTTGTTGCATCGCGATGACAAGTTGCTTTATCTGGTCTTCCACACCAACAACACGCTCTTGCAAGTCGGTTTGATCGGCCATTCTGGCTCTCGACCGTGTACGAATGGGCGATCGTGATCGGTCCGTAGCTACCTAATTTCGAAATGAAACAGGCATACATGAGTGTTAAGCAAAATCATACGTCAATCCATGACATTGGTCTAACCGCTTTGAATTGAAAGGACCCCTTTATTGAAATGGCAAAAATTTTTACACCAATTAATGACTTGAAATTGAACTGAATACAAAGACAACTGACTCAATTCCTAAACAAATTTTGAAAACTGAAACTGAAATGAGAAAAGAACTTCGAGCTTTTTATTTAGCTTGATCTATAGACATATGGGAGGCGACTTCCTTCTTCAATTGCTCATAAGCTCGAGCTATCTTGGATGCCTTTTCTTCAGCTTCTTCGGCCTTCCTTTTGAGACGATTGTTCTCTGAGCGATTGGCGGACTTGAGAGGCACCTTGGGTATCTTCGGGAGCAAATCCTGCGGGATTCTGTGCCGACGAATGTACTGGGTCGTCGCGAAATAGGACTTCTGCTCTCCCTTTAGTTCTCCTTCGGGCCGAGCTATCTTTAACACACGACACTTCCTCCACATCTTATTGAGCTGAGCTACGGTCGCTTCGTGATCTTTATCATCATCGGCGAAGTCGACTTGGAGGAGTTCTGGTTGTAATGCTGGAGGGAGCCCTTGGAGAATCTGATACTGACGAGACACTCTGGCGGGGTAGTATTCGATCGCGCCGGTGAAACCCAATAGTGGAACCGGCCCAATACCATTACATGTAAGCCGAGCTTCCTCGACTTTGAACCAGTTAGCATGCCATTGGAAACCTTGGGGTCTAGCGTTTTTCATGAAAATGATCCATTCGGAGTAATGATAATCGGGTGCATCCCCTTGTTTTTCTTTGTACCTTAAAACTGGATGGCTAGAATCACTAAGCTCAGGTATTGTGAGTAAATCGCCACACCCTTTTATGTGAGACAAAAACCAAATTTGCAAAAGTTCGAGGGGAGCATGAAAAGTTTTGTCAACATGTTGCTTAAATTTAGTGAGGGAAATGAAAGTCTCGGCTAAAATGGTGTTGATAAAATTCTTTTCAAGACAGACTTGTTGGACCAACCATGCGATTGACGGACTACATGCATTCTTACAGTAAGGAAAGATCACGAATCCGAAAAACGCTAGCAAAAAGATTCTGCCCTTTTGAAAAGGTGTGGCTTTTTCAAAACACTGACTCAGGAATGAAAAAGGACATGTGTCACGATTTGCTTTTAAAACTTTTCTCAATTCATCTTTTCCGACATTCAAAAATTCAGCCAACATTAAAGTAGAATCAATACCCAAAGGTGGTGTGACTAACTCCGACTCCAATGGTTTTCCAATGAGCACGCTATATTCTTCCAAAGTCGGGGTGAGCTCGTGCTTACCGAATATGAAGGTAGAAGTCTCAGGACACCAGAAGTGCGCTAATGCTCGAACGAGGCCGGTACGGACTTTGACCTCCAGTAGGGGGAGCAACCTCCCGATGTGGCCCTCAACTAGCTTGCGGTTGGTCGGACTGAGTAGATTCCACCAGGCACGGAGCTCGTCCTTAGGAGCATCAAGAATCCGGATGTCTGCCCCTCCCATAGTGTATAGACCAAGACTCACGACCGACCTAATGTCATGGACCGACCAAAGAGAAAGACGAAATATAAATAAATTGCGAGATAAAGGTTCAGAAATCTTACTTCACCGGGTAGAATGATGGCAATCACATAGACATGCGCATGGAACGTGAGGTTCGATTTCTACCTAGACTCTGGCTTGCAAAATGGAGACATGAGGATTACCGAGCTAAACCAGTCATGGTGGTGGTTAGGCTGGGATTCCCCTGACTCCGGCTTAGTCAAAGAGCCGACCCGGGTTGCAAAGGGTGCAACCGTGGTAGGTATTCAATGACACCATGAAAGAACTTTCGGGACCAAGAAAGGCGACCCATACCATACGGGTGTGGTCGGGGTGTCCGTTTTCTCAGTACCATCCTAAACCTGTGCCGCCCAGGTCCGGCAGCGGGTAGTGTGTGCGGTGTAGTGTAAATGCAAGGCATGCACAGCAGGTTATATCATACAGCGCTTCGTGCATAAAATAAACCATACATCCAAACACCTCCCTGCAAAACAAGGGTTAACAATCACGCCTCCCCTTATACCTCCCATTCTGCAAAAACATTTAACACCTAAAATGTTAGGGACGTACCTGGGATCCTCGCTGCCAAGCAAAAATAATTTTTTTAAAAAAGAAAAACTGGCCTAAGTCCACTAAGAGTTTTAACTCAAGTCCCCAGCGGAGTCGCCAAGCTGTCGCGACCTAAAGTTTTTCCTTCTCAGGCTAATGGATTATTAGGACTAAACCTAACTCGGGCCCTCCCAAGCCCTACCAATTCGCAACTTAGGGTTTAAGTTTTTTAACATGCAAATGTTTTCATGCTCGGAGTCGCCACTAATCTATTTGTGGTAGGTCGATTAGAAACCTAAATAAAACATAGGGAGGTATGTTTTATTCCTACGAACCAGAGATTCTAAGCCCGGGGACTTGATTACGCTAGATCTAGTCTAACGCCCTTTCGGTACCTTTTCTTTTCAAAAAATATTTTGGCAGACAGTTTGGATCCATTTTAACTTAGTC
Source organism: Syzygium malaccense (assembly GCA_031216405.1). Lineage (NCBI taxonomy): Eukaryota > Viridiplantae > Streptophyta > Magnoliopsida > Myrtales > Myrtaceae > Syzygium > Syzygium malaccense. The sequence goes on along the minus strand of CM062262.1, from coordinate 18,059,527 downwards.
ACTAACATGTGAGGTGTTCATGCGGGTGCGCAAACCATCAAAGTAACACCCAATAATCAAAACATTAAATAAATTGCAAGATTGGGAGAATTACTTACCTCGAAGCAACGTAAGCATCTGCATGGTTAGCTAGAAAATCACATCAACAACCTAATATGATTTCTAATTAACAAGGAATTCACTCAATTTTTGGATTTTCTCTTATTTAAATGAAGCCTAATCTACATGCAATGACGTGCAAAAATTGACACGCGAATAATGCAACCTATCATGCAAACTATATGTCATGCGACGACGTGACCTAATTCTGATGACGGACAAATGATTTATTTTTGGTATTTTCTGGTGAAATTCGGAATAAAAATATGCCTAAATTAACATGCAACCTATGATGACTTAACATATCCTAACATGACTTATTTTTGGGATTTTTGTTAAAATTCGAAATAATAAATTAATTAAATTAAGAATGCAATCTATCCTAATCTACCATAAAACAATTCATTCTTTTTTGGGATTTTCATGAAAATTCGGAATAAAAATTAACCTAAATAATCTATTAAGATTAGAAAATTACTTAATTTAAACCAGGAAATAGATTATCTCAAATCCTAATTTAAATTAAATAATTACTCTATCGTCTAGATATATTTAGGATTCCTAAACATGCAAAGTTCAAATTCAAATCCTAACTAATATTTTTTTGAATTTTCTTTTTATTTGAAAAGGAAAGATAATTTAAACAGAGATAGCATCCACATTTAAAACAACCACGCAATCCACAAGATTCGTTTCAAATTCAGATTAGGCACAAAAATCGAGCTATCAGTCATATCTATAGGGTTATAAATATTGACGGAAAGTCGATCGTTCAAATTTGGAAAGCAGATAAAAATCATTATCGTATCCAAGGGATTATGGATAGGATAATGATTTTCCGTATCGTCGCGTATCGTACCTTAGGGATAAGGTAGGATAGTCGTCTAGATACGTTGCTAAATTAGGAAAGTTTCCTAATTTTGAATATTTTAAAAATATTGCAGATATCAGATAATTATCCCAACATATCTAATATTCTACACGATATTCACGCAATATTCAAAAGCACAAATTAGTAAATTAAATATTCTGAAAAATATCAGATAATATCTAATTACCTAATTTGCAGATAATTCCCAAATTCGAACTTGCGGATCGGGATGAACGGCGAGCGGTGGGCCGGCGGCGCGGTGTCGGGATGACGGCGGGGCAACGGCGACGGAACAGCAAGGCAGCGACGACGGGCGCGGGAGGCAGCGGCGCTCGGCAGCGGGCGCGGCGGCGGGCGCGGGCGCGGCAGCGGGCGCGGGAGCGGGCGCGGCAGCGGGCGCGGGAGCGGGCGCGGCAGCGGGCGCGGGAGCGGGCGCGGCAGCGGGCGCGGGCGCGGGCGCGGGCGCGGGCGCGGGCGCGGCAGCGGGCGCGGCAGCGGGCGCGGCAGCGGGCGCGGCAGCGGGCGCGTCGCGCGAGGTCTTCCTCCTCTCTCTCTCTTTCTCACTCTCACACTCTAAAAATTTTCTGATCTGAAAATTGTGTCTCCCCCTCTAAAATTCTGACCTAATGAAGTATATATAGTATTAACCTAGGTCAATTAGATGGGCTTTCTAGTCTTAATGGGCTTAGGCTTGGGCTTTAATTTAAATGGGCTGAATTAATTAATGATAAATGGGCTGAATTAAGCTCAAATTAAAACAACCAAGCCCGTTTGACTTGTAATTCCCGGCTCGTGCATTTTAAGCGAGCCGAGTCCCGTTTGATGAAATTTAAGCTCGTTCGTCACCGCCGGTCCGATGCAAAAATGCAATGAATTTAAACTATATGTTATGCCATTTAAACATTTTTTGTTTAGGGGTTAAAAATTTAATCCCTAATTTTCTATGCAAATTACACTAAGTGATGTGCCAAAATTTAGGTGTCAACAACAATGGATTACCTGTAGTGTTTGGGATAGAAAAATGAACCGCCTCTCATCATTTCAGTTGCCGTACCTTTTGCGAGATAACCCTTTACCTTGCAGACATGGAATTTTTCTACTCAACTCACTGGGGATTAGTGCATAGGACTGTGTATAGGATATGGCTTGCCTTTCATCATCCCGATGTACCTCATTCAACACATTCAATTCATTCCACATGAATTATCATATTGTCTAAACAGATTCCCCCTTTGAGGTCAATGATACAGGTTGACAAATAACCATGCAGAAATTAAAGCCAATGCAAACATCTTAACTTGAAATTGATTGAAACCATTTATTCATAAATGCAATGTTTGCAATTCAGAGTATAAAACCAAACTTTTGAAAACTTTTGCCGCAAAAATGTTAGATCTTATCAGGGATAATATATCTTCACAGCATCAGAATTAACAGGAGTGGAAAACTCACGACTATCTATTTCTGCGAGAATCAGGGCACCTCCGGAAAGCACCTTTTTAACCACATACGGACCAATGTAGTTTGGGGCAAATTTTTCTCCAGGAACAGGAAAAAACTGGCAGTACCTTCCTTAGGACTAGATCATTTACCTCGAAGTGTCTTGGACGTACCTTTTGATTGAAGGATCTAGCTATCCTCTGCTGATAGGTTTGACCGTGGCAAATGGCTCTCAATCGCTTCTCATCAATTAGGTTCAACTGTTCATGCCTTTGTCGCATCCATTCTGCCTCGGACAACTCCACTTGAGACAATACTCGCAAGGAAGGGATCTCCACTTCGACGGGTAGGACTGCTTCCATGCCATACACCAAGGAAAAAGGAGTCGCTCCGACAGAGGTTCGGATCGAAGTTCGATACGCCATTAGTGCAAATGGCAACCTTTCATGCCAGTCACGATAGTTTTCAGCCGTTTTGGCCAAGATCTTCTTGATGTTCTTGTTGGCGGCTTCAACCGCTCCATTCATCTGTGGACGATAGGGAGATGAATTCAGGTGCCGGATTGAGACGGAGCTTAAACTCACGGAGCCTCTCGAATAATTTCTTCAAAGTATCAACGTGACTCTTCCCAGGTCTAGACTTGGCGATCATGTCATCGACATAAACTTCAATCTCCTTATGCATCATATCATGGAAGAGCGTCACCATTGCCCGTTGATATGTTGCCCCGGCATTTTTGAGGCCGAAGGGCATGACCTTATAGTGGAATGTGCCCCAAGGAGTGATGAACGCCGTTTTCTCCTTATCATTATCCTTCATTTTTATCTGATTATAACCCGAGAACCCATCCATGAAGGAAAACAGCTCGAACCCTGCAGTACTGTCCACCAAAACGTCTATATGTGGCAATGGGAAATCGTCTTTAGGACTGGCCTTGTTTAGATCGCGATAGTCGATGCAAACCCGAACTCGACCATCTTTCTTCATGACTGGCACAATATTAGCCACCCAGCTGGGGTATTGGGTGACTTCAATGAATCCCACTTTCAAAAGTTTCATGACCTCCTCCTCTATTTTCTTGGAAAGTTCAGGCTTGGTCCTTCGCAACCTCTGTTTCTTGGGCGGCATGTCTGGATTAGTGGGTAGACTATGCTCCACAATAGAAGGGTCTAGACCCGGCATATCGACATACGACCAGGCAAAGATATCCTGGTAATCCTTCAGCAGTTGGACTAGGCGTTTAGCTTCACCTTCGGGAAGGGTTGCCCCTATCTTCACCTCTTTGGGTTCTCCGGAATCACTCAAGTTGACAGTGATAGTTTGGTCTACCGTTAGGACTTTAGGTCTTTCATGATGCTCTAGATCACGCTGGAGGTCCGAGGAATCTTCAAGTTCATTGGTATCATCGAAATCAGGTTCGGTGGCACATAATTCATCAGATTGGACCGTTCCCATACCCTTTCGTGTCACAAAATTGCCCCTGAAACATAAAGTAGGGGGTTCAGTAGGACAAACAGGGCTAAACAGTGTATTTTGATTTTATTATTTTTTTTGTTTTTTATTTTTTTTGAAATTCTTTTCAAAAAGGTTTTAACACGAGAAAGCATGAAGAAGCCCAGGCCTCAGAATTCTCCTTGGACTATATTTTCTTTTATCGGTTGGATATCATCACCGGGCTAGTTTGATGTACCTCAACATGCCCTCAAAACAAAAATAACTTGTAATTTCATTGATTATCATCAAATGAATTACATTTATTGGAATGAAAATTGCAACAATCAAATCCTAGAAATGAAAAGTACTAAAAAGCAGCTCCCGAGACGGGGCAAGTCCTAAAAAGTAGTAAAAATTCCCGCGTAGGGGAGTGTGCGAAAAAGGTAAATGTGTTACTCTTGCGGGCCAATGCCCATTCCTTTCAACGGTCCTTCCTCGATGGCTCCAACTAAGAAATTATCGAACAGGGCAGTGATTCCCTCCATTGCATCATCAGGATCTTCTGTCACTAGAGGTGTTGGATCATCCATACCTCCCCATCCATCCGGGACAATGTCACGGGGGTCAACATAGAAGCTCGGGGGTGCTGAGTATTTCACATAATAATCGAACTTGCCGCTTGGTTGCCCCAAAGTGTCGATCACCTCTTTCTCTTCATGCATCATTCTTGCAGGGCCCGGGAATGTGGTGCGGATGTGTGGAAGCAACCTACCACGCCCACGTTCTTCACCATTCGGCTCTTCTTCGGATTGCGATCTGTTCTGTCCATTTCTTTGACTTCGACCTCGACCACGTCCACGTCCACGTCCACGTCCCCCATTATTTGGCTCACTTGACCCCAGGTATCCCAACCCAGTAATGCGGGGCCTCTGAGAAACTTCCACCGGTTGGCGGATACCTTGACTATTTCTACCAAGGCCTTCACCTGGAGTAAAGCCGTGAGAGATCATTACTCTTCCAACCATGACCGCAGCATTTGACACCTCAGGAATAGGCGGTGATGATCCTCTTGACGCATGTATGGTTGATACGAGCTCGAGCGACTGATAGCTCGATTCTATTCTGCAATCCGGCTCAACATAGGGGATAGCCGTTGCGTGGTAGATTGGGTGTTCTTCTTCACCGTGGACCGTGACTAACTTTCTCTCCACGACGAACTTCACCATCTGATGTAGACTGGATGGCACAGCTCCAGCAGTATGAATCCATAGACGACCCAATAGAAAATTGAATGCAGTGGGAATGTCCATAACTTGAAATAGGACATTGAACATCGTTGGTCCTATCTGTATGTCAAGGTGTATTTCTCCCATCACTTCTTTCTTCGTTCCGTCAAAGGCTCGTACGGAGGTTCTTGCAGAACTTATCCTAGAAGGATCTATCTTAAGGCGGTGTAAAGTCACCAAAGGACAGATGTTCAAGGCTGATCCGTTGTCAATGAGTACCCGGGCAACATGTGAGGCCTTGTATTTGACAGAAATGTAGAGTGCCTTGGTATGCCCCCTCCCTTCCAGAGGGAACTCTTCATCTGAAAAGGCTATGAGGTCCTTGAGGAGTATAGAACCCACAAATTCCTCCAATTTGTCATGATCGATCGTTTCTGGCACGTGGACTTCACTTAACACCTTCATTAAGGCCTTCTGATGCTTGACAGACGTCTGGAGTAGTTCAAGCAGAGAGATTTGTGCGGGCATCTTGCGCAATTGTTCAACTATGTTGTATTCGCTAGCCTTAATCACGGCTAGGAATTCTTTGGCTTCCTCATCAGTAACAGGTTTTGCAGGTTGAGCATTAGCTTGGCCATAGGAACGCCCGGATCTGGTAACCAAGTCGACATCGAGACTGTAGGACCAAGGGACTGCCTTATTGTCACTGTACTCATACGGTTGAGGTATCTCGATCACTATCCCTTCATCAGCTGTAGGCGTGCTTACTACGATCTCCTCGTTATCAGACGCGTCTTCAAGCGGAGGCATGTCTTCAGGCAGAGGGTCGCCCTTGTCGCTTCTGGTGTTCAATGTAGCAAACTCCTCCTCCCAATTAATAACCACTTCGGAGATAGTGGAAATGATGCCAGTGTGGTCAGCATAAACAATCATCCCAGCTTCTACCATTCTTGAGATTCTTTCTTTCATGAGAGCCAGGGGAAGGTCTTCATTACTCGGATAACACCCGGCTTTCACTAACTCACCGTAGACGTCAGCAGTATACACCTTAACATTCTTGATTCGACCAGCGTCGAAGCTAAATATGGCATTCACATTGCCTGCGTGATCAGGGAGTGGGTTGCTCTGAACATTTGGCTTAGCAGGTTGAAATGAGAAAGCCTTCGTGTCTAGGAGGTTTTGGATTCGGTGCCTGAGGGCATAGCAATCATCGGTTGAGTGTCCCAGCTCACCCATGTGATAATCACATTTCTTTGACGGGTCGAAGTTATAGAACCGCTCAGGATTGGGCCGCTTTGGCTCAGTAGTGAGCAAACCTTTCTTCTGGAGCACCGTCAACACCTGAGACAACGATCCGGGGAGGGGAGTGAATTGCCTCTTGTTGTTCCTCCTCTGAAAAGGTTGACGACTCGAGTTTTGTTGCTGAGCTTCTACTACTTGGATTGCTGGGGCGGAGTTAGCATTCCGCCGGCTCGGTTGGTTATAAGCCACATTCACTTCAGCTGCTGGTTCTTTCTCTTTTCTCGCACCAAATCTTCTGGTCAAGGAGGGCGGCTCGACAAACCATCCATCTTTCAGCCCTATTTCAATTTGTTCACCCATGGGGATGAGTTGGTTGAAGTTGTCAGTCGGAATGGCAACCATCCGATTACGGTATTCGAACGGGAGAGTTTTCATGAACATCCTCTTTAACTCACTGTCTATGGGTTCTGGGACAACCTGAGCAGCTAAATTCCTCCATCTAATAGCATAGTCTTTGAAGGACTCAGTCTTTTTCATCTGAGCGCGTTCGAGATTATCACGGGTAGGAATGATGTCCGTTATGAATCTGTACTGCTTCAAGAATGCTTCACTGGCCTCTTTCCAAGTTTTGAGGCCATTTATCTTCTTCATGAGATACCAGCTCAAAGCAGGACCCGTCAAACTTGCTTGAAAGGCATGGATCATCAGGAGTTCGTTATCAACGTACGAAGTCATTTGTACGTGATAGAGCTGTAGGTGGGCTTTTGGACATGTGGTGCCATTGTACTTGTCGAAATCCGGCATTTTGAACTTCTTTGGGATTTTGATCTATGAGTACAGGGACAGATCGATCGAAGGTGAATCCTGCGAACCTTCCAGCTGCTTCACTCTTTCTTCAAGTTTATTGACCCGTTCATCAGGTTTGTCTTTGTTGACGATGATCTGGACGGGGTCATCTTCTAAATCAGGAATATCGTCATCTCCGTCAACATCGACACTTTTTCTGATTTTCTGCTTTGGGACTGACGCTTCGAGGGGTGCCGAAAGAGGAACCGACCGGAGAGCTTTGATCTCAGCGGACATTTGTTGCATCGCGATGACAAGTTGCTTTATCTGGTCTTCCACACCAACAACACGCTCTTGCAAGTCGGTTTGATCGGCCATTCTGGCTCTCGACCGTGTACGAATGGGCGACCGTGATCGGTCCGTAGCTACCTAATGTAAAAGAAATGAACCAAATAAGCACATGATCAAGACAAGATTGGTCCATGACACGCTTCTAGTCTTTTTTTGTTTATTCATGACAATATTCGTATATAGACGAGACTTTATGAAAAGTGATCTAGGAAAAGAAATATAAATGACGCCCTAGACACAACCTAGGAAATGGAAACACCAAAATCCCTAATCATAAAATTATGAAAAACAAAAAGTGAGACTCCCTAGAAACTATGGACTGAAAACAAATTCTCTAAAACCCCTTTTTTGTAAAAGAAAGATGACGGCAAACTTTGTAGGAAAATAATTACCTATGACACATCTAGGAAAATAAAGACATAGATTGAAAATAAATTCTCGAAAAGAGCTTTCTTTCTTTCTTTCTTTTTTTTAAAAAGGACTCAATGATTATTACTTTCAAATTTAAAACCAACCTAGACCTATCATGGACCGACCAAAGAAAAAGACGAAATATAAATAAATTGCGAGATAAAGGTTCAGAAATCTTACTTCACCGGGTAGAATGATGACAATCACATAGACATGCGCATGGAACGTGAGGTTCGATTTCTACCTAGACTCTGGCTTGCAAAATGGAGACATGAGGATTACCGAGCTAAACCAGTCATGGTGGTGGTTAGGCTGGGATTCCCCTGACTCCGGCTTAGTCAAAGAGCCGACCCGGGTTGCAAAGGGTGCAACCGTGGCAGGTATTCAATGACACCATGAAAGAACTTTCGGGACCAAGAAAGGCGACCCATACCATACGGGTGTGGTCGGGGTGTCCGTTTTCTCAGTACCATCCTAAACCTGTGCCGCCCAGGTCCGGCAGCGGGTAGTGTGTGCGGTGTAGTGTAAATGTAAGGCATGCACAACAAGTTATATCATACAGCGCTTCGTGCATAAAATAAACCATACATCCAACACCTCCCTGCAAAACAAGGGTTAACAATCACGCCTCCCCTTATACCTCCCATACTGCAAAAACATTTAACACCTAAAATGTTAGGGACGTACCTGGGATCCTTGCTGCCAAGCAAAAATATTTTTTTTGAAAAGAAAAACTGGCCTAAGTCCACTAAGAGTTTTAACTCATGATCCCCAGCGGAGTCGCCAAGCTGTCGCGACCTGAAAATTCCTTCCTCTCAGGCTAATGGATTATTAGGACTAAACCTAACTCGAGCCCTCCCAAGCCCTACCAATTCGCAACTTAGGGTTTAAGTTTTTAACATGCAAATGTTTTCATGCTTGGAGTCGCCACTAATCAATTTGTGGTAGGTCGATTAGAAACCTAAATAAAACATAGGGAGATATGTTTTATTCCTACGAACCAGAGATTCTAAGCCCGGGGACTTGATTACGCTAGATCTAGTCTAACGCCCTTTCGGTACCTTTTCTTTTCAAAAAAATATTTTGGCAAGCAATTTGGATCCATTTTAACTTAGTCACTAACATGTGAGGTGTTCATGCGGGTGCGCAAACCACCAAAGTAACACCCAATAATCAAAACATTAAATAAATTGCAAGATTGGGAGAATTACTTACCTCGAGGCAACGTAAGCATCTGCATGGTTAGCTAGAAAATCACATCAACCATCCTAATATGATTTCTAATTAACAAGCAGTTCACCCAGTATTTTTGGATTTTCGCTTATTTAAATGAAAGCTAACCTATATGCAATGACGTGCAGAAATGACATGCGAATAATGCAACCTAACATGCAAACTATATGTCATGCGACGACGTGACCTAATTCTGATGACGGGCAAACGATTTATTTTTGGTGTTTTCTAATGAAATTCGGAATAAAAATATGCCTAAATTAACATGCAACCTATGATGACTTAACATATCCTAACATGACTTATTTTTGGGATTTTTGTTAAAATTCGAAATAATAAATTAATTAAATTAAGAATGCAATCTATCCTAATCTACCATAAAACAATTCATTCTTTTTTGGGATTTTCATGAAAATTCGGAATAAAAATTAACCTAAATAATCTATTAAGATTAGAAAATTACTTAATTTAAACCAGGAAATAGATTATCTCAAGTCCTAATTTAAATTAAATAATTATTCTATCGTCTAGATATATTTAGGATTCCTAAACATGCAAAAACTCAAATTCAAATCCTAACTGATATTTTTTGAATTTTCTTTTTTATTTGAAAAGGAAAGATAATTTAAACAGAGATAGCATCCACATTTAAAACAACCACGCAATCCACAAGATTCGTTTCAAATTCAGATTAGGCACAAAAATCGAGCTATCAGTCATATCTATAGGGTTATAAATATTGACGGAAAGTCGATCGTTCAAATTTGGAAAGCAGATAAAAATCATTATCGTATCCAAGGGATTATGGATAGGATAATGATTTTCCGTATCGTCGCGTATCGTACCTTAGGGATAAGGTAGGATAGTCGTCTAGATACGTTGCTAAATTAGGAAAGTTTCCTAATTTTGAATATTTTAAAAATATTGCAGATATCAGATAATTATCCCAACATATCTAATATTCTACACGATATTCACGCAATATTCAAAAGCACAAATTAGTAAATTAAATATTCTGAAAAATATCAGATAATATCTAATTACCTAATTTGCAGATAATTCCCAAATTCGAACTTGCGGATCGGGATGAACGGCGAGCGGTGGGCCGGCGGCGCGGTGTCGGGATGACGGCGGGGCAACGGCGACGGAACAGCAAGGCAGCGACGACGGGCGCGGGAGGCAGCGGCGCTCGGCAGCGGGCGCGGCGGCGGGCGCGGGAGCGGGCGCGGGCGCGGGCGCGGGCGCGGCAGCGGGCGCGGCAGCGGGCGCGGGCGCGGCAGCGGGCGCGGGCGCGGGCGCGGCAGCGGGCGCGGGAGCGGGCGCGGCAGCGGGCGCGGGCGCGGGCGCGGGCGCGGGAGCGGGCGCGGGCGCGGGCGCGGGCGCGGGCGCGGGCGCGGCAGCGGGCGCGGGAGCGGGCGCGGGCGCGGGAGCGGGCGCGGGAGCGGGCGCGGCAGCGGGCGCGGGCGCGGCAGCGGGCGCGGGAGCGGGCGCGGCAGCGGGCGCGGGCGCGGGAGCGGGCGCGGCAGCGGGCGCGTCGCGCGAGGTCTTCCTCCTCTCTCTCTCTTTCTCACTCTCACACTCTAAAAATTTTCTGATCTGAAAATTGTGTCCCCCCTCTAAAATTCTGACCTAATGAAGTATATATAGTATTAACCTAGGTCAATTAGATGGGCTTTCTAGTCTTAATGGGCTTAGGCTTGGGCTTTAATTTAAATGGGCTGAATTAATTAATGATAAATGGGCTGAATTAAGCTCAAATTAAAACAACCAAGCCCGTTTGACTTGTAATTCCCGGCTCGTGCATTTTAAGCGAGCCGAGTCCCGTTTGATGAAATTTAAGCTCGTTCGTCACCGCCGGTCCGATGCAAAAATGCAATTAATTTAAACTATATGTTATGCAATTTAAATATTTTTGTTTAGGGGTTAAAAATTTAATTCCTAATTTTCTATGCAAATTACACTAAATGGTTGCTAAAATTTAGGTGTCAACAAACAGCAGAATTCATGACATAATGAAAAAATAAGGATCTCCAGCCATTGTTCGAGTATGCTCAAAACTAGGGACATGCAAGCATGTTAGACCATATACATGCTATCATCGAACCAAGCTCTACCCAACTTATATATGGTCACTTACATGTAGGCTAGCTTCTATATTTCCAAAAATACAGGTTAAAAGGAATAAACAATTGCATTTATACCCATCTAGGGTTTCGTATGCATTTTTTTATATCTTTAAAAACCTCAAACATGTAAAATAACTATACCACAATGTAGATGTAACATCCTGAATTTTCGATCATTTTCCCGGGATTTATGAAATAAATATTTGACCAATGCACTATAGTGAGATCTCATTCGGAACAGTGCATTCTCGGGATGCTAACCTTAGGGGTAAAGCCATTACGGGATTGAGTTTGCATGACCAAAGGACTCAACCTTGGTTCAACCTTCGACCATAAGGATTGACGACGGTATTTTTTGGGCCAACAGAGATCGATCTATTTGATTGATCGTGTCTGAAGGGAACTAGCGATAGACCCTCGCAATTATATAACAACCGAGGTCGTCCTGGGTAGAGCAAACTTAAACATGATTTGACTTAGTGTCGATCACGGGTCGAGAGCACGTAATCCTAATGAGCCATCCGTTAGCCAGAGATAAGCTAAAGTCGCGATTGCTCGATTCTAGTCATTTCTTGGAATTCGGGCCTGGGAATCGAGAATTTTGAAAGTGACAATTTTGAGCTGCCGATGACGTTTTTGGCGTGGCCAACCTTGGGGCCACCCATTTCTGCAAAAAAATGAATTTCGGTTCGGGACCGGAAAAATGACCGTTTTGCCCCTGGGACTGTTGACACCTAAATTTTGGAGACCCAATTAGTCATTCATTGCATAAAAATTAGGGATCAATCTCGGCCCCTAGAAAAAAATTAATTAGTTAAATTACATATAGTTTTTAGGAGCATTTATCATATAGCTTGATTGCATAGTGATTGGGCTAACGTCAGATGGGTCTAATTGGATGGATCGAATATTCTAAGTTTATTGGACTGCTGCAAGTATAGTTTTGAGCTCAATTAGTTTGCTTGGGTCCATGAAATAGAATTAATTGAGCCCATGATCAGAAAATATATTGCGCCCAATTCAGAAATTAATGTTACTAAAATTCTGGTCAATTAGCATAATATTTCGAAATGGGCATGATCTTTCGAACACTCGTGGCACTCGATTCTCTCGGTTAGGGGGAAGAAAAGAAGCAAAAAAAAAAAAGATTTGATTTCCTTTGTATCTCCGTGCAAAAGGGAAACAATATAAAAAAATACAAGAGAGGAAAGTGGAATCCGGTCAATATAGGGGCGTATATCCTGGTCAATATCTTGTATCCATGGGCGTGAACAAAAAGGCCAAAATAATGAAAAGAGCCAAAATATAATATATTCTAAATATGAGGAAATTTGATTTGTTCTCTTTCCTTGAAAGCCTAAGCCTTCCCCACTTATAAAAGGGACCCAAAAGCGACAGAGAAGGGGGTTCGGAGAATTTCCAGAAGACATTTTTTAGAACACACAAGAAACACTAGAGACGCGAGAGAGAGAGCAAGATTAAGAGAAAGAGTTGGTTGCGTACGCGTGCTGCCGCTATGCCACACCGCCCCTCCGCTGCGTCCGTGACACCCCGCTACCGCACCTACGTCACCTGACGCCCACCGCCTCGCCGCCTTTGCTGTCCCTGGCGAGCCATTCTCTTTGCTACTGCTTCTGAAGCTACAGTGGTTCCCCCTGCTGCTGTTGCCGTCGCTGATCTCCAGCGTCCCTTCCAACGAAGGACCAACACCCACCAAATTCCCGACGTGCTTGGGACCTCCATCGATCAAGCCTTGGCTCTTGTTCGAGTTTTTATTGCGAGTCTTCCTTGTCCGAGTTCCAGCCAAGCCCAGCAAATTTTCTACTTAGTTGTGGCTGATCCTTATTTCGTCCAACGATCCTCACCGAGTCTTTTGCAAGCTTTCTAGATGGTACCAGCAGATTTTCGGAGAACACCAGCCTCACTAACACTTCTGCTTGGTGCCTTCAATTTAGTCAACGCTGTGTTTGATTTTTTTTTATAGCTTTTTAGGCGTTGGTTTGCTTTTTTCGGTGCAGTGACAAGCCTCCAAACTTGCTGAACGAATTCCCCACCGAGATTACATGCCATTGGACTTCTCTAGGGTCCCACCGCGAGTCCTCCGCCGTCATAGGGAGCCTGCGAACCACCATCGAGACGAGCCGCTTGTGATCCACCGCCAGTCCGATCTGCCACCGTCCGCCGGTCCAAACTTGAAAAGCAAATATCGCGAATTAGGTAAGAATCTTCCTTAATTCGATTTTCGTATATTTTGTTGCCTAATTTGTGAAATTGCATTATTGTTTGAATCTTCAAATATTATTCATATCGATGAAATCCTCAAGCAGATTTAAATTAGGAATTATTTCTTAATTTCATAACATGCTATGGTCGTGAATTCGATCTCCTGAATCAAATCTTGGATGTGTATTATTTGTCAAATTTGGATAAAATTTGAAAATTTCAAAATCTTTTAAATATATCCAAGATATTCTAGATAGCAAAATCCTTTCAAGATGTGATCAGTTAGGAAAATCTCCTAATCCGCAACCGCACACATGGGAATAAGTCTATCTATCAGGCTTTAGATAGAGTTATTTCCATAGCGGGTTTTTCGAATTTTTAGGGTCGATCTGTCAGGCTTCGGATCGAAACTTAATTCGAAAGATTTAGCAGTTATAATCTTTCTATTAAAAGATTTGCGACTCGAATTTAAATTTGAAAATGTATAAAAAAATACAAAAAAAAATTCATAAAAAGAAAATCTAAAAAAATTTTTGTACCTTTGAACTCTAAGTTAGAATTCATCAAAATTGCCGAATTGAGCGTTTTTCTTGAGATTGGTACCAAAAGGACGTTAGGATAATCTAACGTAACCAAGTCCTCGGATTTATAATCTCTGGTTCATAGAAATAAAATAGTACTCCCGCTATTTTATTTAGGTTCCTAATCAACCTACCTTAAATGATTAGTGGCGGCTCCTATTGAAAATATTTGCATGCTCATAATTGGACCTAAGTTGTGAATTGGTAGAGTTTGGGAGAATTCGAGCTAGGTTAATTAATTTAATTGATCTAGTAATCCATTAGTCTAAGATCAGAAAACCTAATTTTTAGGTCGCGATAGCTTGGCGACTCCGCTGGAGATACACTTGAATTTTTTGAATTTAAGGAGGACTTAGGCCAGAAAATTTTCATGGAAAAATCACTCAATTTGGCAAAATTTGATTGAATTCTCATTCTTAGGTGTTAAATGGTTTTGCAGAATGGGAGTTATAAGGGGAGGAGTCATTGGCTAACCCTTTATTTTGCAGGCTTGGTGGATTGAAATTGTGATTTAATTTTTGTACTATTAAAGCGGTGTTTGCATGTAATTGTTGTGCATGATTTACCGTATTTGCACTACACCCCACACAACCTATGACCGGACCTGGGTCACACCCATAGTTTTAAGATGGTATTTAGATGGTTCTTTAACCTTGGCGGTAAGGCTTCGCTAAAGGTTACCCCATCTGGATCCCAAAATTTTTTCCAAAAAATGGCTCAAGGGCCGTCTTCATGCACGTGAGGCTACGATGCATGGGGATTACCCTTGTCGACCGAACCAAGCCGAAGTGATTGGACCCGACTAGTCATCACTATTGTATGTGAGGCTGCAACTAGTCATGATGATTGTGCGCGAGGCTGTGACATGTCGTTCCGTTCATCATTTCACTTTGCAAAGCCTTTAGGGTAGATAGATTAAGATTTAAACTCACGATTCATGTGCATGTCTCTGTGATTGACACTTGCTCCCTAAAGGCGGTAATTTCTTAAGACTTATCTTTGGTTTTCTTCATTTTGTTTTGAGTCGATCCTTGATCTAGGTTGAGTCATTTGGCACGTGGTCTATATACGAATGGGTCGCCTCGATATCCGTTTCATGCCTACTCTGAAGCTAGAGCTCAAGAAGTTATAGGGCCAGTTGAAGCCAGATAGTCAGCAGTACGTTCTCAAACGCATTAGATTCATGCTGCCAATCCTAGACATAGATGTTCAGAGCGGGATCATGCAGGCACTTGCTCATTTTTGGTGCCCCGAGACGACCACATTTGTGTTGGGAGATAAGTTTGAGCTCACACTGACTCTGGAAGAATACAGTATTGCCATTGGGAAATCGATTGAGTTGGATATAGTTGAACCATCCATTCGGGTAGATCTTGTGTTAGCGCTTGCTGAATTTTTGAGTTTGACTAAAAAAGAAATTGAAAAAGTGCTAAAGGGTAATTGTCAAGCATGCCCACTATCTTTTCTTATTGAATATTTCGAAAATAGCTCTGTCCCTATGAGATCTAAGATTTTTATCTTAGCTTTTTTTGGACTCATCATTTTTCCATTCCGTCAAAATGCTATTGATCCTGTGATAGCTTGGACGGTAAAACTAATATGTGGTGGAGTTAGTTTCATAAACACAATTCTGGCAGAGACTTTCATATCTCTGACACGATTCAAGAAAGAAAAAGATAGAACTTTTCGAGCCCCAATTGAGCTTTTACAAATCTAACTTTTCTCACACCTTTCTCAATTTGGGGAAAATATGACTGTATTTGAAATGGGCATGACTGATAACCCTATTTTAAGGTTTAAATAAATACAAGATCAAACAAAGAGTTTGCACTATACACAATGGGTCCATCTGTTCAAGGATCCAAACTCTAAGATTTTCCTTTGGCAAGCTATATGGTTTTGGGAGGTTGAGGCTTGACTATACCATGGCGATCAGAAGCCCGTATCTTTGATGGGCATTTATGGGGCAACCAGCTATCAGCCTTTTCGAGTTACACGACAATTCCGAGTTTTGCAGGATGTCCCACCTCCACTCAAGCCCAATGAATTTCAAGGCCAGTTCGAGAAAGGCGAGTGCCACAGAGCCGAGCTTAGGCGTCATTCTGAGGCTTGGCAGAAATATTCCACTTAGAAGCTGATTTGGCCTACAGATGAGCCCACCGGAAGGATGAAAAGTCACTTTGCCACGACCCGGTATATTTAGTATCATACCATTCCTGCTAAGATACTCCCGAAGATCCCGGTTGTGACAGTGCAGCATAGCCGTCAGACCCAAATCAAAATTAGTGAAGAAAAGGCGATGAAGGCCTAGGAAAAGGCAGATGCTTTGGCTGAAGAGAATGCACGATTACAACGTGCCTTGAAGGCCCATTCATCTATAGAACACGTGGTCTCTAAAAAAAGGAAGACCATCTATTGACGTTTTCTGGTAATAGATGTTGCCATTTCTAAGTAATCTTTCTAAGAATTCCTTTGAGACATTTTCCATTTTGGGCAATTCAATGAGAAATATTAAGCTATAATCTGTAAATTTTGGAATTAGTCCAGGTTTTTATTTTATTTTATTTTATTCATTATTGAATAAAGCAATCTGGAATTTTGAAATTTACTAGGCGAATCAGTCTTTCGAAAGAAGTTTTGTCTTGGGGGTCTAGAGGATGTCATGGACCGACTCGCTATTCTTACTTGTTGTATTTATTCGATCGTTACTTTTTGTAGGTAATTTGCCATGGATCCCCCTCATCCTTATAATACTCGATCAATGACCAAAAGAAGGATGGCCAATCAAGCCGAGATCGCAACCATAATTGACGAAAAGCTAAAAGAACACATGAATACAATGAATGAGCAGATCGCTGCTACCGTGTCCAAAATGATGAGTGATCTCATGGCCAAGCAGCAGCAGATCAATACTGCCTCTCAATCGGAGATTCCACCTCCAACCCGTCAAGGCCTTCGCCTTGACAAAGCTCCTGCAGTAAATACTAATCCAACCTTTCAACTGGATGATGTCATTTTGACTTGCACTAGTGCGTCTCCAGTGGCCCATATTCTTCATCCACCCCCCGATGATGAGAATGCCAAGTTGCTGGTTAAGCTCAACCAGAGGTTACGTGAAATGGAGGGAACTCAAAGTGTTCCGCCTGTTGATTTGTCTATTTTTGCCCGGGTCCAAGTGCCCGATAAATTCAAGATGCCAGCTTTCGAGAAGTATGACGGCACCTCAAACCCAATTCAGCACATCGAGATGTACCAGGGACTCATGAATAGATATATTTTTAACGGACCCCTAATGATCCAAACCTTTCACACAAGCTTGAAGGATGCTGCAATGGGGTGGTATAACAACCACCAGATCAATCGGAAAGACTCGTGGAAAGAGGTGGCAAACCTTTTCGTCAAGCATTTTAAGTTCAATCTCGATGTCACCATTACAAGGGAAGACCTGGAGAGAGCTGAACAGAAAAAGGGCGAGACTCTAAAGGAGTATGCCACTCACTGAAGGAACATGGCAGGACAGATCATGCATAAACCCTCAGAACATGACTTAATGAAATTGTTCGTATCCACTCTACCGCAGCCGGTTCGTTCACGAATGTTAGTAATGGCCGTCCAATCTTTTAGCCAGCTGATAGCCATGGGTGAGGAGATTGAGTCCGGGCTCAAGAAAGGATGGTATAGTGAGTCGAGTTCATTGGGCAAGAGATTTACTAGTAAGAAGGACAAAGAGCATGTCTCCGAAGTCAACATAACTTATGTACAGAAGATGCCAGCTCAGGCCCCGAAGCTACAATTTACCACCCAGCAGATAACCTCTTATGGGCGGCAAAGCCAGCAGGACCCACGTCAGCAGCGCAAACCTCGCCAATTTATTCCACTTCCGGGGACATTATCTTAGGTACTGGCGGTGCTAAGGAAGAAGAACTTGCTGAATTTAGAGCCACAAAGATCTAACGCCGCCCGCTTTACAAGGTATGATCCGTCGAAGAAATGCGAATACCATAGAGGTAAGGTAGGACATTCGACAGATGATTGCCAAGTGCTCAAACATCGAGTACAGGATCTACTCGAGACTGGAGCATTTGCACTACAGCCAGCCAGTAAGCCCAATGTGTAGAACAATCCACTCCCTGATCATTCGAGCAGTGCAAATGTTATCTTTGGCTCGGGGGTCAAGCAAGTTCAAGGCTTCAGGGTCTCTTTCGAGGATATGTTCGATGCTTTAGTCCGAGCTGATTATGTTTCGACTGGTGAAGTGGTGTCATTCGGTGAAATAGAGAAGGAGGTGGATGAGTTGGTAAGAGAGGGAATGATTGGGACGGCTGATGAATTCGGGGTAGTTGCCACTATATCTCAGGTCATCATTGACTGGAATGAAGAACTCGCAATGTTGACCGATGAACAAGTTAAGTTAGATCATGAGCTAACTGACATGCCCCCTCTCGAGGACGCCTCTAATGATGACCTCGGGATCGTTATACCCGATGCTTCTAAAGTATTGGTGCTGGCATCACCTCAGCCTTATGCTTATGAAAGTGACAAGATGGTTCCATGGTCATACAATATTAATCTGATAACAAGGTCAGGGCAAACTTATGCTGATAATTAACCGGCCAAGCCAGTAGCTGAGAAAGAAGCGAAGGAATTCCTAGCTGTGATCAAGGCTAGTGAATATAGCGTGGTTGATCAGCTGAGAAAGTTACCTACACAAGTCTCGTTGTTGGAACTTTTTCAGACATCAGATAAGCATCGGGGTGCTCTGATGAAGGTTTTGAGCGAGATTCATGTGCTTGAGACTATTGAAGAAGATAAGCTAGAGGGGTTTGTCGGGGCGATCCTCCTCAAGGATCAAGTAGCATTTTCTGGTGAGAAAATCCTAGTTGAAGGACGTGGTCATAATAAGGCGCTTCATATATCAGTGAAGTACAAGGAGACTCATATGGTTAGGATGCTTGTTGATAACGGGTCAGCTTTGAATTTATGCTCGTTGGCTACTTTGAAATGGCTAGGCATTGATCCATCTACCATGCAAGCAGCCAAGACTTCTGTTCGAGTCTTTGACGGA
Source organism: Syzygium malaccense (assembly GCA_031216405.1). Classification (NCBI taxonomy): domain Eukaryota; kingdom Viridiplantae; phylum Streptophyta; class Magnoliopsida; order Myrtales; family Myrtaceae; genus Syzygium; species Syzygium malaccense. Next base: position 18,040,439 of record CM062262.1, on the reverse strand, counting down.
GCAAAGAAGGATGTGATAAGCTAAATTAACTTAGAGCTGCAAATCAGACCTTCGGTGTTCGATATTCTTTTTCAAGTGTTGGATATCCCTTCTGCTTTCAATTTCTTGTTAGGACGGCCGTGGATCCACAATGCAGGCGCAGTGCCCTCCAATTTGCATCAGAAGATCAAGTTTGTGGCAGAGGTAAAGTTGGTTACAGTTTATGGAGAGGAAGATCATCGAATCTTCAATACAACATCAGTCCCATACATAGAGCCCCATCATGTTGAGGAGGATAACTATCCTTCATTTGAGATAGTTCAAGTTGTTCAGGCTTCCTCTGATATGCCGTTGCCCATTCTTGAGGTTTCTAATGCAGTTATCATAGTGGCCAAGGTCATGGTCGGTAATGGTTTTGAGCCAGGTCAGGGTCTTGGGAAGGAAGGTCAAGGCATTCACGCTCCGATTGAGACAAATGGACAATCCCACAAGGCTGGTTTGGGATATCATGGGCCGGGAAGCCGCAGACAAAACCTCGATTGTTGCAGAGGCCGAAGAGGAGTAGGTCAAAGTCCCTTACCACCTCCCATTGACCACATCTTTCGCTCAGTTGGAGTAGTGGGGGGATATGAGCATTTAAAGCTAAGCCCGACTGAGGATGATCTTGGGCTTATCTTTCCTAAATCGCCACAAGTCCTTACTGACTCACCTAAAAAGCATGGTAAAGCGATTTTGGTCAGTTTGTCTGATGATTTCGAGGATGACTAGCCACCCTGTATTTTCAAGAAGCCGAAGTCGAGGGTGGTGGACTTTGACTTTAACGATGGTATACCTTACCTCATCGGTTGGTTTGCTGAGACCTCCATTGGCACAATCACTGAAGGACCACTTGAAGGGATGGGCGTTGGCCCTCAAGAGTAATTATTTTCAGTTTTCATATCTCCCCTGCGTGGGAATCTTTATTGCTTTTTTTCGATTTTCATTCTAATTTAGGTTGCACTTAGGTTTTTCAATCCAATAAGATATAATTCATTGATTCAATATCAATAAAATTATAGAGGTTTTTATCATTTTGAATCTTGTTGAAGTGCCCTAAACCAACCTGATGACGATAACCAACGATTGGAAAAATTTATCATCTACGGTAAGAACTGAGGGTTGGGCTTCTCAAGAATTCTCGTCTCGAGGTCTTTGAAAGCAAAATGAATTTAAAAAAGCAATGATCAATTTTTGAAAATTGCATGTAGTTAAGCCCTGTCTTGTTTTTTTTGATCCCTTTTTTTCATGTTTTAGGACTAATCTCGAGGCATGCGAAGGGACGAGAATCATAGATCCTCATATATGTGATGCAAGCCGATTCGATGACTCAGATGATTCTAATCCGAATGATGAAGAGATACGATGGAACTTGGAAATCCATGAGAAATCTAAGCCTCTGACTGTTGAAGAAACCGTAGTGATCAATCTTGGCGACAAGGAAAATCCTAGAGAGGTGAAGATTGGGGCATGTCTCCCTAATGATGTGGCCAAATGCTTGACCCAATTGTTGAAGGATTATCAAGACATCTTTGCCTGGTCTTATACTGACACGCCGGGTCTCGATCGATCGATCGTCGAACATTGTCTACCGATTGATCCTTCGGTTGAGCCCGTGAAGCAAAGGCCGCGAAGAGCTAAGCCAGAACTGGCAAAAAGATCAAGGAAGAGGTCGTGAAGTTTCTTGACGTGGGATTTATTGAAACTACCCAATACTCAAAATGGGTCGCTAATATAGTCCCAGTGTTGAAGAAAGACGGTCGGGTTCGAGTGTGTGTTGACTATCGAGATCTGAACAAAGCTAGTCCTAAGGATGATTTTCCACTCCCACACATTGACGTGCTTGTGGACAGCACAGCCGGGTTCAAACTATTTTCCTTCATGGATGGTTTCTCAGGTTATAATCAGATCTTGATGAACGAGGATGATAAGTTAAAAATAGCATTTACCACTCCATGGGGGACATTTCATTACAAGGTGATGCCCTTTGGTCTCAAAAATGCTGGGGCAACTTACCAGCAGGCAATGGTCACGTTGTTCCATGACATGATGCATAATGAGATCAAGATCTATTGTTGATGACATGATTGCAAAAACTCGATATGGAGAAGATCACATAGAAACTTTGACGAAATTATTCGACAGGCTTCGCAAGTTCAAATTGCGCCTCAATCCAGCAAAATGCGTGTTTGGGGCAGCCTCTGGCAAACTACTCGGCTTTATTGTCAGTAACAAAGGGATTGAGATTGACCCGTCAAAAGTGAAGGCCATTTGTAAAATAAAATCTCCCTCTTCGGTGAAGGAAGTTCGTAGCTTAATGGGTAGACTAAACTATATAGCCAGATTTATTTCTCAGCTATCTGAGATAGCAAAGCCTTTTTTTAAACTTCTCAAGAAGAATGCGCTGGTTAGATGGGATGAAGAGTTTGAACTGGCATTCGACAAGCTTAAGCACTACTTGATGAATCCGCCGGTGCTTGTTCCGCCGATGCCGGGGCAACCTCTGACCCTGTACCTTACAATCCACAGTGAGTCCTTAGGCACCATGCTTGCTCAGAAAAGTGAAGAGGATGGAAAAGAGCATGCGATTTATTATTTGAGTAAGAAGTTCACTGCCTCTGAGATGAACTATTCTGAAGCAGAAAGAACGTGCGCAGCCCTGATCTGGGTGCTACACAGGTTGAGACAATACACTTTGCACTATCAAATATTGCTTGTAACAGAGTGTGATCCCATCAAATACTTGCTCTATCAACCCGCTTTGGTTGGAAAACTGGCAAAATGGAAAATTCTTGTCTCCAAAATCAGTCAAAGAACGAGTAATTGCTGATGTCCTGGCCGAAAATCCTGGGAAAAATGAGGATCTGGGTCCGCTAGAGGATAGAGTCATGCCAATTGATGATTATGTATGGACCATGTATTTTGATAGGGCCGTAAACTTATCAGGATCAGGTATCGGGGCAGTTTTAATATCCCCAGGCGGACAACATTATCTAGTGGCGGCAAAACTGATATTTCCTTGCACGAACAATATCGCTGAATATGAAGCATGCATCCTCGAATTACAAGTTACAATCGAAATGGGAGTAGCTCGACTTAAGGTGTTTGGAGATTCAGCCCTCATTATTCTTCGTATCGTTGGTAAGTGGCAAACTAGAAATACTAAGTTGCAGCCCTATCACGCCTATCTAGAGGAGTTGGTGGAAGAGTTTGAAGACATTTCGTTTGAATACTTGTCAAGGACTCAAAACCATTTTGTCGATGCTCTGGCTACGTTATCGACAATGCTACGAGTAACAAGTGGGTTAGAAGTTGAACCTTTAAAGATAGAGGTCCTACAGAAACCGGCTTATTGCATGGCCACAACAGAAGAGCCCGACGGCAAATCGTGGTATCATGATATCAAGGCATATCTTCAAACACAGGAGTTTCCTGAGAAAAGTACCGCATTTGACCAAAAGTATATCAAGAAAATGGTGTCGAAGTTCTTCTTGAGCGGAGAATACCTATACAAGCAGTCCTTTGATTCGGTTTTATTAAGGTGTGTTGATTCAACCGAGGCTATTCATTTGATGCTAGAAGTACATGAGGGAGTATGTGGTCCACACATGAATGGTCATATGCTAGCAAGGAAGATAATAAGGATAGGTTATTACTGGCTCACTTTAGAGAGTGATTACATTCAGCATGTCCAGAGTTGTCACAAATGCCAGATCCATGGTGACAAGATTAATACTCCCCTGAATGAATTGCATTAGATGTCTGAACCATGGCCATTTTCTATGTGGGGCATTGATGTGATTGGCCCAATCAATCCTAAAGCGTCAAATGGACATCGGTTTATCCTAGTCGCTATCGATTATTTTTCGAAGTGGATCGAAGCTATATCCTATACGACAGTGACGGCCCGGAATGTGGTGAAGTTCATTCGTCGAAACATCATTGCTCGATATGGTGCACTTGAGACCATAATTACTAATAATGGGTCGAATCTAAATAACAAATTGGTGGATGATCTGTTCGAGGAGTTCAAGATCAAGCATCTGAATTCCTTTCCATACCGTCCGTAAATGAACAGAGCGGTCGAAGTAGCCAACAAGAATACCAAGAAAATTTTGGCTAAAACAGCTGAGAACTATCGTGATTGGCATGAGAGATTACCTTTTGCACTTATGGCATATCGGACTTCTATCCGGACATCTATAGGGGCAACTCCATATTCTCTTGTGTACGGTTTGGAAGCAGTTCTACCTATTGAGGTTAAAATTCCTTCATTACGTATTCTTTCACAGGTACAATTGTTAAAAGCAAATTGGATCCAATAGAGATTGGACCAGTTGAACATGGTTGATGAGATAAGGCTTAGAGCTCTATGTCATGGCCAGTGCTACCAACAACGAGTTGCTAAATCTTTCAACAAGAAAGTCAAGCCTCGACATTTTCAGGTAGGCGACCTTGTCCTGCGAAAGTTATTGCCAATAATTCCTCTTGTAGAAGGAAAATTCGCCCCAAATTATAGCGGCCCGTACATTGTGAAGAAAGTCATTCCATGAGGTGCTTTGATTTTGGCCGAGATGGATGGTCGTATTTTTTCCAGTCCAATTAATTCTGATTCTGTGAAGAAATATTACACTTGATTTGTATCCATTCTGACTTTGTCTCAAATTGAATTTTATGAATCAATTGATTTTCTTGTTATGTTACTAAGCTTAGTTTGAGGAAGGCATTTGATTTGGCAATTTGTTTCTGTCCTAATGAAGCGATCATATTGCATGAGAGACTTCAAGATGACGAAAGGCAAGTCATTTCCATACACGTCCTGAATAATAATCCCCAGTGCGAGTTGAGTGAAAATGTTGTGCTGACAGGATAAAGGATTATCTCACGAAAAGTATGACGACCAAAATGATTAGAGGCATTCATTCCTTCTATCTAAACACTACAGGTTATTATTTACTTAATCCTTTGAACGGAGTTTTATTTGTTACCCCTGTTAGGAACAACCCTAAGCTGGGGCAATTTCTTAGAAAGTTCAAAATGGTTAGAATTTTCTTGCTTTCACTTGCATCAATCTTCAGGTATATTTACTGCATGCAAATTCTGTGTTAGCTCGAGTGCCTTAGATATGACGAAGAGCATTTCTTTCTATATCCTTACACACTATACCCTTTACATACCAAATTTGAGCGGTGAATTCATTTCAACCCGATTGATGATCATTCTCGTGATAAACAAATGAAATCATCTCAAAGCAAGTTCAAGATGACTTGAGGCAAATGGGAGCTCAAAAGAAAATTCATCAGAAAGGACGCAAAAGGACTCCATTAAATCGAAGTTCTCTCTCTCGGAAAAAGCTCTCTTAAAAAGAGGGAGAAGAATCTCTCGAAAAGAAAATCTCTCTCTCTCTCAATATATATATATATATATATATATATATATATATGATGAGAGAAAGAAAGGCTTTAGCGAAAACTGAATCGATATGCAAGATCATTCTTCAAGGAAAAGACCATTTGAAGGTTCATTTGTGGAGCAATCGCTAAAGATAGATCAAGGGTACCAGTAGCATGATTGGATGATCACTAATTTCCATGTTCATAATACCCCCTTTAGTGGAAATAGGCCATTCATTTCAAACCTACTCGAATCTACGTTACAACCCTTACCGAAGTCTCTTCAGAATAGGGCACTTAAGTTAACGTAGAGTTTCAAATGCTTATAAATGTTGTTCGAAGAAGTGCGAGCAAGATTTTTCTATCTCATTTTTGCAGCATTCCTGACTTATAAACCCGGAGCAGCTGGTGATATCAATTCTTTCAAAACTATGACTCTCATGAGTCCCCATTATGAAACCTTTGACCAAGCCTGAGTTTCAGTCCTTATAAAGACCTCTCATATTGGCCAAGTCATATTGATTTTGAGAATATCCGAACCCCTTGTCAAGCATGATAAAGAGAATTTGAGTGATACCCACATCAAAGGTCGGGTCAAAAGCCTTTCATTAAAAGTGAGTGGAAAGTCCTTTCTGATTAAAGGTCTTTCATTTAATATGATCAAATTGTCAAAAGGATGAAATTGTTGTTCTTATTGATAAATTCCCCAATGAAGCTTGGTAATGCAGGCAGATTCATGAATTATGTTTTCTTTGCCCATGCGCATGTGTTATTTTAACCTTTTCTCAGATAAAAACAGGTGCAATGCAATTAGCTCTGTCATTTTTATAACATAAGAAGAGTTTAGGTACGTCTGCTAATTATTCTTTTCATGTTCACTCAGTGGAATAGGAGACATGATCTCTCTCATATGTTCACCAAGTGGAACAGGTGACATGTCTCTTTGTGTTGCCTAGTGGAATAGACAGCACACCCATTTCATGTTTGCCCAGTGGAATAGGTGGCATAATTTCTCATTCCGTGTTCACCCAGTGGAATAGGTGGCATAACTAACCTTATGCTCACCCAATGGAACATGTGACATGATCCTTTTTGTGATTGCCCAATGGTATAGGCAATATATCCCTTTTAATCATGCGTTATTTCGCATCCGTAGGAAACTACAGGTAATAGATAGGCAATCCTGTACCTTGAGAACATTACTTTCAGTGGACTAGAAGTTTGGAGATCGAGGGAGTTCACAGCATTATAAAGCTTTCCCTCACTTGGGCACTTTTTGTGCGATCCGTATGTGAGGCTCTTTCATCGCTTTTCATGAAGTGAGAAGCCTTAGCATATGTTCCTTATTGTTTGCATATCACGCATCATTGCATTTGAAAAATTGGAATTAAAACCCCCAACAACAACAAAAAAAAAAGAAGATCATTTATCATTTTGCATGATTTAAATTTAGGTTTCAATCTTAGAGCGAAACCTCTGCGAGCCTCCACTCAAAGAGGGGCAGCTGTTGACGCCTAAATTTTGGAGACCCAATTAGTCATTCATTGCATAAAAATTAGGGATCGATCCCGACCCCTAGAAAAAAATTAACTAGTTAAATTGCACATAGTTTTTAGGAGCATTTATCATATAGCTTGATTGCATAGTGATTGGGCTAACGTCAGATGGGTCTAATTGGATGGATCGGATATTCTAAGTTTATTGGACTACTACAAGTATAGTTTTGAGCTCAATTAGTTTGCTTGGGTCCATGAAATAGAATTAATTGAGCCCATGATCAGAAAATATATTGTGCCCAATTCAGAAATTAATGTTACTAAAATTCTGGTCAATTAGCATAATATTTCGAAATGGGCATGATCTTTCGAACACTCGTGGCACTCGATTCTCTTGGCTAGGGGGAAGAAAAGAAGCAAAAAAAAAAAGATTTGATTTCCTTTGTATCTCCGTGCAAAAGGGAAACAATATAAAAAAATACAAGTGAGGAAAGTGGAATTCGGTCAATATAGGGGCATATATCTTGGTCAATATCTTGCATCCATGGGCGTGAACGAAAAGGCCAAAATAATGAAAAGAGCCAAAATATAATATATTCTAAATATGAGGAAATTTGATTTGTTCTCTTTCCTTGAAAGCCTAAGTCTTCCCCACTTATAAAAGGGACCCAAAAGCGATAGAGAAGGGGGTTCAGAGAATTTCCAGAAGACATTTTTTAGAACACACAAGAAACACGAGAGACGCGAGAGAGAGAGCAAGATTGAGAGAAAGAGTTGGCTGCATACGCGTGCTGCCGCTATGCCACACCGCCCCTCCGCTGTGTCTGCGACACCCCGCCGCCGCACCCGCATCACCTGATGCCCACCGCCTCGCCGCCTCTACTGTCCCTGGCGAGCCATTCTCTTTGCTGCCGCTTCTGAAGCTACAGTGGTTCCTCCTGCTCTTGCTGCCATCACTAATCTCCAGCGTCCCTTCCAACGAAGGACCAACACCCACCAATTTCCCGACGTGCTTGGGACCTCCATCGATCAAGCCTTGGCTCTTGTTCAAGTTTTTATCGCGAGTCTTCCTTGTCCGAGTTCCAACCAAGCCCAGTGAATTTCTGCTTAGTTGTGGCTGATCCTTATTTCGTCCAACGATCCTCACCGAGTCTTTTGCAAGCTTTCTAGACGGTACTAGCAGATTTCGGGAGAACACCAGCCTCACCAACACTTCTGCTTGGTGCCTTCAATTTAGTCAACGCTGTGTTTGATTTTTTTTATAGCTTTTTGGGCGTTGGTTTGCTTTTTTCGGTGTAGTGACAAGCCTCCCAACTTGCTGAACGAATTCCCCACCGAGATTACACGCCATTGGACTTCTCTAGGGTCCCACCGCGAGTCCTCCGCCGTCACAGGGAGCCTACGAACCACCATCGAGACGAGCCGCTTGTGATCCACCGCCAGTCCAATCTGCCACCGTCCGCCGGTCCAAACTTGGAAAGCAAATATCGCGAATTAGGTAAGAATCTTCCTTAATTCGATTTTCGTACATTTTGTTGCCTAATTTGTGAAATTGCATTATTGTTTGAATCTTCAAATATTATTCATATCGATGAAATCCTCAAGCAGATTTAAATTAGGAATTATTTCTTAATTTCATAACGTGCTATGGTCGTGAATTCGATCTCCTGAATCAAATCTTGGATGTGTATTATTTGTCAAATTTGGATAGAATTTGAAAATTTCAAAATCTTTTGAATATATCCAAGATATTCTAGATAGCAAAATCCTTTCAAGATGTAATCAGTTAGGAAAATCTCCTAATCCGCAACCACATACATAGGAATAAGTCTATCTATCAGGCTTTAGATATAGTTATTTCCATAGCTGGTTTTTCGAATTTTTAAGGTCGATCTGTCAGGCTTCGGATCGAAACTTAATTCGAAAGATTTAGCGGTTATAATCTTTCTATTAAAAGATTTGCGACTCGAATTTAAATTTGAAAATGTATAAAAAATACAAAAAAAAAATTCATAAAATGAAAATCTAAAACAAATTTTGCACCTTTAAACTCTAAGTTAGAATTCATCAAAATTGCCGAATTGAGCGTTTTTCTTGAGATTGGTACCGAAAGGACGTTAGGATAATCTAACATAACCAAGTCCCTGGATTTATAATCTCTGGTTCGTAGAAATAAAATAGTACTCCCGCTATTTTATTTAGATTTCTAATCAACCTACCTTAAATGATTAGTAGCGGCTCCCATTGAAAATATTTGCATGCTCATAATTGGACCTAAGTTGCGAATTGGTAGAGTTTGGGAGAATTCGAGCTAGGTTAATTAATTTAATTGATCTAGTAATCCATTAGCCTAAGATCGGAAAACCTAATTTTTAGGTCGCGACAGGGATCGCGAACGAATTTTAAGGACTGGATTAAGTCGAGGGACTGAGAATTACCCAGTGTGGCCGAAAATAAGAGGACAAGAATGCCCTCTCCCTTTTTTGAGTAATTACCTTTTTGCCCTTTGACTTTTTGGGTAAGGTTAATTGTGGGCCGTCGGATGTGGATGAGATCAAATCTTGGCCATTGGATCGGAGGGTAGTTAGAGGGGTATTTTAGTAATTTTCGGGGTATAATTATTGGGGGTAGATTTAAATATCTATTTCTCTCTCTCCGTCATAATTCCACTCTCTTTCTCTCTCCTCACCCCCCACCGATTGGTTCCCTCTCTCTCCCTCTCCCCCGTGTGTGAGCCTCCTTGGACGAACACCATATCGCCGCCACCTAGTTGCCGCCCTCTCGCTAGTCACCGCTGCCGCTCTTCCTCTTTTCCGGCCAAGCATCATCACCGCCCGCCAGTCTCTCTCTCTCTATTTCCTTGTTCCGATCAGCTCAGCTGCCGCCGAGCCACCCCAAGCCGCCCTCCCCTGGTCCATACGACCTAATCGCCGCCCCCAGCCACCCGTGAACCGCCCGTCAGCCACCCGTCCACGGCGATGCAGCCGCTTGCCCGCCTGACCGCCAGCGACACTGCTTCTGCTGGTCCAGCTATTCTAGCCCCTTGCCTAGCCGTTTGTCCTGTTTTTCTAGGGTAAGTGACTTCCCCAAACTCTCTCTAGGACCTCGGGTATTGTAGGACATGTTTAGGGTTCGGTTTAGGGGATTTATGTGCCTGTTTTGGGGCTGAGATGAGAGCTGGATGTTCTGAGGTTATGGACTAATTTGGGGATTGGAAAATGTGTGGTTTAATGGACTTGAATAGGGCTGTGATGTTGTGGATCGATCGTGGTTGAATTGTGCGCTTGATTGGTAGTTTTATGGCTTGTATGGGTTTAATTGATTGACTGTACAAATTATGGTTGTTGGCTGATTCGAAATGTGGTTTGGGCTGAATGTGGTGTGGTGGTGTGCCGAGTGCGTGTGGCCGTGAGGTGTGGTGGTGTGGTAGTGCGATTGCGCATTGAGTTCGTGTGCTAAGCATGGGTGTTGTGTGGTGTTCGCGTGATGAGGATGTGTAATTGTGAAATGTGCGTGAGGTGTGAAATTATGTGTGACCGTGTGTATGTGTGACTATGTGAGGCGTGTGGAAAGTGTGGAATGAAGGTACGAGAATGTAGGATTGATCGGAAAAGTGATACCCTAAGACGTGTTCGTTTACGCGGGGTAAGGGTCCGTCATGAGGCGTGTTCGTTTACGCGGGATGATGCCGTCCCTGATGAGGTGACAATGGCAGGCCCGACGGGGTGACGATGCCTGATGAGGTTAGAAGACCATTGGCCTGATGCATTTTACGCAGGCACGGTAGTGGTGGAAAAGTTGAGAATGAGCGGGATTTGACTTGACATGTGAGGATTGTGAAAGTGATGCATGGTGTGAGTTAGTGTGCGAGTGTGATTGTATTGTGTGATGTGGTACTCGATTATGGGGTAAAATCTGCTAGGCATGATATGGGACGTGCCCAAGTAGATTTTGCTTTATAATTGAGACACGCGCACGGCTGTGATGTATTGTTGTGGTATGTTGGCTATATTACTGTCTAACGTGTAGGAACATGCATGATGGGTTCCAGGTAAGATCGTGTGTGTTTGTGAGTATGGTTGATCGTTGTGTGTTATGCGTATTTTCGTCTGGCGGTACGTGAGAGCCTATATGGAGTTTGGGGTTGTACACTTATTGAGATTCGTCTCATGGTTGTATAACCACCACTTTCAAACCCCCAACCGTAAACCCAGGGAGCCCGTCTCCTCTTTTGAAGTACGAAGAGCCGCCGTGGTGCCCAGTGGATTTGCAAGCGATGTCCAGGAGATCATCCGGAGGATCGAGCCAGGCGAATCAGGAGCTGAATGGAAGGAAGGCAATCATTAGGCTTTCCCTAGGATATTTTAGGGATTGTTTAGATTGGGTTGATCTATAGTGAAGTTAAGATAACCAGACCCCAGATCTTCTTGTTAAGTCGGTGGCTGAGGATGCTCGTTTGATCAATATGTTTGTAATACGACGTTTGTATTTTTGGTGCAGTGGTATTGTATAAAACATTGTTGTTGTGTTGTTGTTTGACTGTTCTGTTGATCTACCCCGTCGTCATCTTTTTAGTCCGGGGCTTTTATATCCGCTTCCGATGTGGCTCTGATGTTTGGGTTAGGTCGGCGATGTTCCTGGGATGTTGTAACTATTCGGCTGAAAGGAGGTTAGGGTGGTGTCGCGAGCTCGGAGGGGATTCGGGGCCTGACATCACCCGTGTTGAATTGGTATCAGAGCAAGGCTAGCTCGATACCGGTAAAGTCGAGATCTGGAGTGATAAGGAGCGACTTCGGGGTAGTCAGTTAGAGAGCCTTTCGTAGAATGCGTGTTTATGTTGATTATGCATGTTTTGTGAGTACGTGTCTGTGATTGCTGAGTGGTTTATTGTGATTGTGATGTTGATTGAGGCGAAGATGCGGTAGGACTTGAGGTGAGTACGAGAACCTCATTGGTTGCTTGGTGATGTTGGCTTGAGGTCACGTGATTGGTTTGATGGTGGGTTGTTGGTTGTCGAGTGCTGGTTGTTGAGTTTTGTGTTTAGGGCTTGGACTAGTATAGTTGGCCTAGGTCCCTAATACCCGTATGGAATTATAGCAGGTAGGTGGATAGCGTGAGATCGTGGGAGTGAGTAGAAGAAGGGGCAAGGAACCCTAGAGTCAAGCTAGCACTGGAGGTCACGAAGCTAGGGACCCCAGATTTGATGAAGTGATGGAGACCCTACAAGAGATAAGGCATATCATGGGATTGCAAGCTCAAGAAAGGGCCACAGCTTATGCACAAGCTGCAGAGGCTGCAGCTGCTATAGTTAATGAGAGTATTGGCAACGGAAATGGGAATCGACAGATGCATCAAATAGTAGAATAATTTCTGAAATTGAAACCACCCAAGTTTGAAGGAGTAGGGGATCCAGAAGCTGCCTCTAAGTGGGTTGAGGAATTAGAAAAAGCTTTTGCTTTATTGGGGTGTACTGAAGCTGAGAAGGTGACGCTAGCAGTGTACCAGCTATAGAGTAATGCGAGCGACTGGTGGAAAGCCACGCAAGACCGAGTGTTCCCAGTAGGTGTGGATCGAAATTGGATGGCCTTCGTTCAGGCTTTTAATGAGAAGTATTTCTCAGTAAGTGCTCGAGAAAGAAAGATGACAGCTTTTCATAGGTTGCAGCAGAACCAAATGACCGTAGATCAATATGAGGCAGAATTTGCTAGGTTGTCTAAGTTTGTGCCAAGAATGGTAGACCATCCTGAGGATAAGGCGCGAAGGTTTTGGGATGGACTGAGGGCCGACATTCGCAGCCAAATGCTACTAGTGAATTTGAGGACCTATGAAGAGTTGTATGAGAGGGCTCAGATTATCGAACAGGATATGATGGATAGAGCTGCTACATCTGGATCATGATATATCTCAGTCAGGGACGATCGTCAGCAAGAGAAAAGGCCGATGATGGAAAATCGACGTTTTGTTCCGTCGAAAAGAAGGAATATCGGGAAACCGTCATATCAAGCTAATTCAGCCTGTAGACACTGTGGGAGACAGCATGGGAGTGGTCCTTGTCCAAGCGTGACTAGGGCATGCTTTGGATGTGGTGGAATGGGACATCACATAAGGAATTGCTCGAATCTTCAGGTTCGACCACCCCCATCATCGCAGACACCTCGGATTGGGAATCCGACTAGTGCAGCCTCGCCGGCTAATTCGAACAGACCGTCGGCACAAGGACGTATGTATGCCCTGGCGCGAGGGGAAACTGATAAGGCGCCAAGCGTAATTACAGGTATGGATTTTTCTGTATAATTATGTTGTATATGTTTTGTTGATTCGGGGGGCGTCACACTCGTTTGTGTCTGCTCGATTTGTTAAATTGGCTGAATTGGAATTGTTTCTAGAAGTGCAAGTGTGTGTGATTATACCATTAAGTAATAAGATATGCATGTCGTTGGGATGCATAGGCTGTGAAATGGTGTTTGGTGGTGTAGAAAGTGGGATAGATTGGCTGCTTGACTATGGATAATGTTGATATGATTGTCGGCTTGGATTGGATAGTCAAATAGAATGCTATAATGGATTGCAGCAGTAGGGTGGTTCAGTTTAGTCCGGTTAGACACCCTAGATTTGAGTTTGTAGGGAGATGAGGAAGAACCTCTACAGTCACGCCGTTGACGGGATTGCTTACAGAGGGTTTGAAAATGGATAGTAATAAGCGGAAATTGGACTACCAAGTGCTCGAAGATGGAATTTTGAAGTTTTGAGGACGATTGTGCGTGCCCGATGATTTGGAACTCAAGGAAGAGATTTTAACGGATGACCAGTTTGAAAGGACTATACAGACTTTAGAGGATATGCTGTGAGCATGTATACTAGATTTTCGGGGCAAAAGGAAAGGAACAAGTTTTAAGAGTTAAGATGGTCCCATTGGTCAAAGTTGTTTGGGAGTATTGTGGAATAAAAGGTACCACTTGGGAGAAAGGAGTAATGAGACGTCATCACTCCCATCTGTTTGGATAGCAGGTATAGTTGTAAATTTCGATGACGAAATTTTTATTAGGAGGGAAGAATTGTAACATCCTAAATTTTCAATCATTTTCCCGGGATTTATGAAATGAATATTTGACCAATGCACTATAGTGAGATCTCACTCAGAACAGCGCATTCTCGAGATGCTAACCTTAGGAGTAAGGCCATTACGGGATTGAGTTCGCACGACCAAAGGACTCAACCTTGATTCGACCTTCGACCATAAAGATTGACGAGGGAATGTTTTGGGCCAATAGAGACCGATCTATTTGATTGATCGTGTCCGAAGGAAACTAACAACAAACCCTCGCAATTATATGATAACCGAGATTATCCTGGGTAGAGCAAACTTAAACGTGATTTGACTTAGTGTCGGTCAAGGGTCGAGAGCGCGTAATCCTAATAAGCCATCCGTTAGCTAGAGATAAGCTAAAGTCGCGATTGCTCGATTCTAGTCATTTCTTGGAATTCGGGCCCGGAAATCGAGAATTTGAAAGTGACAATTTTGAGTGGCCGATGACGTTTTGGCGTGGCCAACCTTGGGGCCGCCCATTTCTGCAAAAAAATGAATTTCGATTCGGGATCGGAAAAATGACCGTTTTGCCCTTGGGACTGCGAACGAATTTTAAGGACTAGATTAAGTCGGGGGACTGAGAATTAACCAGTGTGGCCGAAAATAAGAGGACAAGAATGCCCCTCTCTCTTTTTGAGTAATTACCTTTTTGCCCTTTGACTTTTTGGATAAGGTTAATTGTAGGCCATCGGATGTGGATGAGATCAAATCTTGACCATTGGATCGGAGGGTAGTTAGAGGGGTATTTTGGTAATTTTTGGGGTGCAATTATTGGGGTAGATTTAAATATCTATTTCTCTCTCTCTCCCTCATAATTCTACTCTCTTTCTCTCTCCTCACCCCCCACCGATCGGTTCCCTCTCTCTCCCTCTCCCCCGTGCGTGAGCCTCCTTGGCCGGACACCAGATCGCCGCTGCCTGGTCGCCGCCCTCTCGCCAGTCACCACCGTCGCTCCTCCTCTTTTCTGGCCAAGCATCATCACCGCTGCTGCTGCTACTGGTCCAGCTGTTCCAGCCCCTTGCCCAGCCATTTGTCCTGTTTTTCTAGGGTAAGTGACTTCCCCAAACTCTCTCTAGGACCTCGGGTATTGTAAGACATGTTTAGGTTTCGATTTAGGGGATTTATGTGGCTATTTTGGGGCTAAGATGAGAGCTGGATGTTCTGAGGTTATGGACTGATTTAGGGATTGGACAATGCGTGGTTTAATGGACTTGGATAGGGCTGTGATGTTGTGGATCGATCGTGGTTGAATTGTGTGCTTGATTGGTAGTTTTATGGCTTGTATGGGTTTAATTGATTGACTGTACGAATTATGGTTGTTGGCTGATTCGAAATATGGTTTGGGCTGAATGTGGTGTGGTGGTGTGCCGAGTGCGTGTGGCCATGAGGTGTGGTGGTGTGGTAGTGTGATTGCGCATTGAGTTCGTGTGCCAAGCATGGGTGTTGTGTGGTATTCGCGTAATGAGGATGTGTAATTGTGAAATGTGTGTGAGGTGTAAAATTATGTGTGACCGTGTGTATGTGTGACTGTGTGAGGTGTGTGGAAAGTGTAGAATGAAGGTACGAGAATGTAGGATTGATCGGAAAAGTGATACCCTGAGGCGTGTTCATTTACGCAGGGTAAGGGTCCGTCCTGAGGCGTGTTCGTTTACGCGGGATGATGTCGTCCCTGACGAAGAGACGATGCCTGGCCCGACGGAGTGTCAATGCCTGACGAGATCATAAGACCGTTGGCCTGATGCGTTTTACGCGGGCGTAGTAATGAAGGAAAGGCAAAGTGTAGGATTCCGTCCTGAGGCGTGTTCGTTTATGCAGGATGATGCCGTCACTGATGAGGTGACGATGCCCAGCCCAACGGGGTGACGATGCCTGATGAGGTCAGAAGACCATTGGCCTGATGCGTTTTACGCGGGCGCGGTAGTGGTGGAAAAGTTGAGAATGAGTGGGATTTGGCTTGACATGTGAGGATTGTGAAAGTGATGCATGGTGTGAGTTAGTGTGCGAATATGTTTGTATCGCATGATGTGGTACTCGATTATGGGGTAAAATCTGCTAGGCATGATATGGGACGTGCCCAAGTAGGTTTTGCTTTATAATCGAGACACGCGCGTGGCTGTAATGTATTATTGTGGTATGTTGGCTGTATTACTGTCTAACGTGCAGGAACGTACATGATGGGTTCCAGGTAAGATCGTGTGTGTTTGTGAGTATGGTTGATCGTTGTGTGTTATGTGTGTTTTCATTCGGCAGTACGTGAGAGCTTATATGGGGTTTGAGGTTATACACTTATTGAAATTCGTCTCATGGTTGTATAATCACCACTTTCAGACCTCCAACTGTAAACTCAGGGAGCCCGTCTCCTCTTTTGAAGTACGAAGAGCCGCCGTGGTGCCCAGTGGATTTGCAGGCGATGTCCAGGAGATCATCCGGAGGATCGAGCCAGGCGAATCAGGAGCTGAATGGAAGGAAGGCGATCATTGGGCTTTCCCTAGGATATTTTAGGGGTTGTTTAGATTGGGTTGATCTATAGTGAAGTTAAGATAACCAGACCCCAGATCTTCTTGTTAAGTCGGTGGCTGAGGATGCTCATTTGATCAATATGTTTGTAATACGACATTTGTATTTTTGGTGCAGTGGTATTGTATAAAACGTTGTTGTTGTGTTGTTATTTGACTGTTCTATCGATCTACCCCGTCGTCATCTTTTTAGTCTGGGGTTTTTATATCCGCTTCCGCATGTGGCTCTGATGTTTAGGTTGGGTCGGCGATGTACCTGAGACGTCGCAACTATTCGACCGAAGGAGGTTAGGGTGGTGTCGCAAGCTCGGAGGGGATTCGGGCGTGACAGTAGAGCACTTCCATACAAACACAAGAACACCAACCATGCTCCAATTAGAGCTTCCATATGCCCACACGCGCTGCCAAAGTGCGTGGCGCTTGTGGCGCACACGCAGCACACCAAAACCGACTCTAAACCAATCCGACCGATGGATCGGTCAAACTAGATAGACCGGTCCGACCGGTTGGCTAGTAAACCAGGTCGGGTCGCTGGGTTAGACTTCCAAGTCGGGTCTCCGGTCAAGTCGGGTTGGATGATGACGTCATCGATGACGTCAGCAGGTTGGTTACCGACGGTTTGATGACATCAGCATACACCGGTTCAGCGACGTGGGCGTGGCGCTCACGCACCGCGGCTTCTGCCTATGCATGTGGGCGCGTCTGGCGTCGTTTGGTGGTGTGCCACGCACCGTTTTAATCGTCTCGACGAGTACTTTCACCCCGTATGATCAAAATCAATTTTCGCCGTAAATTCTTTTTTTCGAAAATGGACCGAACAAAACTGTCACCTGCAACCTCCAAGCCCGTTCTTCGGTTCGGTTCATTTTTTATGATTCCTCTTGCAATTCCCGAGCAATGAACGTGCAGACATTATGAAGTTCATCATCTTGATGTCCATATCAAACAGCAAGTGAAAAAATTCAACGGAAAAAACGAGGCAGAGATAATAACATGGGCTCTGATACCAATGTTGGAAAAAAAAATTGTCGGGAATGACAAAATGAAATACCCAAGAATGTACGTTGATTCACCGGTGCGCAATAGATGAATCTTGGACTTCACATTGGTCTATATACGATCTCGAGGAAGGTATACACGTTCCACATCGTTAATGCCGATCGTTTCTCAAAATAGATAATGGAATCCTTTTTCGTGTTCTTTAATGGAGAGAGGAGGAGACAGCATTCAGTTTCTGCAAAATGTTCTTTTTTTTTTGTCTTATCATCACCCAACAGTTATTTTCAGAAACTATTTAAAAATTTCTTAAAGGATAACCTCACACACCTTTTCAAATGGTCTCTCTTAGACATGCATCCTATTAAAGAAAATGGTGCCCCTTGGACACACCTCATCATAGACGAACCATTGTGATATAACATTTTCGATCTTCTTCTAACAGGTCTACTATGGCTCGACCTTTGATGGACTTTTGTACCATGCTTTGTACATCAAACTCAGAAATAAGGATTTGCCAGTTAGTCAGTTTCCCAACCAAAGGTTGCTTCAAGACATATTTAATGGGGTTACTCTTAGTGACTAGCATAATCTATGCAATACCCAAACAAAAGCCACACACGTCTTTTCAGCATTTGTGTCGTTTATCTCATAAGTTGTGAACTTCTTACTAAGGTAATATATTGCACAATCATTTTCATCACTTGGCCTTTTCTAGGCTAGTATGACTTATGGCACTTATAACGCAACTAGATTTGTATGTGGAAGATTCCATGTCCAAACAATATCTCTTAACAAGTTGGATTAAGCTTATAGATGACACCCGCCATCTAGTGTTCTAAACCTTGAATGATTCAGACATAGACGGTGCAATTTACATGTATTTCATGTAATTAGTCGAGTTAAAAGGTTAGACTATATTGTGTTAAAGAGAGAGAATGAAACCTGCATGCACCACCACGCCATCATCCCGTGGGGCAGACCTCGTACAGTAGTGGGTCGAGACGGACGCGACAACCAAAACTGATTTCACATGACGTCATAATTTGATGAGTGACGTGATCTCCTTGTCCGGTCCTTTTTTTCTCTTTCTTTCTTTTCTTCGTTAGAGAGTGCATTTGTATATGACGGAGCAAATTGATATCATTATCCAGCTAATTTAGTTCTTTACGTTCTGGAGTTTATGAATGCTGTAGATTTGATTAAAGATACTTTGAATTCACGCATATTGTTGATGATAATTTGATGGAGCGAACCGATCGAGTAAGATGAAAAATGGGCAGACCATCGAAGTTTCTTAAATTACTATTTATTCGACGAAACATATTGAAATTAGACGATAATTTCTTACATAATATTCGGTACAATTATCATTGAAGCTGATCATTCTAACGTTATAGTACCTACATACAAGGATATTATGATGTAGTGAATGTCAACGGCCACGGGTACCTACTCAATGAAGATTTATAACAAACCCATATTGTAGTTTCCAATGCATCAACTTTTTTATAAGGGTTAATATCACGAAAAACTCAAAATTTATATAATTGTGACAAATTTTCTCAAAACTAACTTTTTGATCATGAAAAACTCCAAACTGGTACAACTGTGATAATTTTACTCCAAACTAATTTTTTTACCACAAAAAATCCTAAACTTGTACATTTGTGACAAATTTACCCTCCGTTAAATTGAATTAATACCACAAAAAATCACAAACTGATAAACCTATGAGAAACGGAGGGTAAAACTCCAAACTGGTACACTCGTTAACTGTCACGTATCATCCAACTTAGAAATTTGACAGTAAAATTTAATGGAAACTAACGGAGGTAAAATTGACACATGTGTACCAGTTTGGGATTTTTGTTAGTCAAAAAATTAGTTTGAGGTAAATTTATCACAAGAATACCAGTTTGGTTCATTAATATTATAACATACACCTTAACATAAAAGACCAGTCAATTCTCCAATGGTTCAAAATACATAGTGCATAGTTCTGTGAAGCTATCCCTTTCCCCTTTGTATTTCACGAACATTATATATTTAAGTGTGTGATGAATACGTGCTTCGGTTGAAACGCATCATAAATGAACTTTAGGGAAAACTCATGTCACCGTCCATCAATCAGCAAATTCTTCTTCTTCTTTTTTCATTATGACAGAAATGCTAGTACAAATATGTAAATTCTGAGCTCATATCCTACTAACCTTAAGAATCAAGTGAGATACGAACGCTAATTCGACTAGATAACCCAAATATAAGATTATTCGAATATTTGTATCGTGAGTGTAATTCACAAATAAAATTTTGTTCCTCAATTAATAAATTGGTTCCATGGGGTTTAATCATGGATTACTAGGTTCTGTTAAATGTATTTCTTTGGGAGAAAATTCGTCGGAAAGTTCTCAGCATTTTTTCTTGGCTTAATTCTCTCAAAAACCCCCAAGTTTTGGTCTTGATTCTACCTCGAACTGTTTTTGTCTAAACAAAAACGTTAGCTTTTGATCTAGTCCAAATCTACCCCAAGCTTTTTTTTTATTTTGAAAAAACACTCAATTTTAGGTGCAGTCCCAAATCTATCCCAATTTTTTTTTGTCTAATAACAAATCTTCAACTTTCACTCTAATTGCAAATATGCCTGTCGCGCCGCGCTTTTTGGGGGTTTTTCGGGATTTGCGCGCTAAGGAGATATTTCCGTATAAGGGTCTCTCCCAAACCATATCTCACGCAATAGTGGAAGGTGATTTCTAAATTTGTGATTTTGGAGTCGCCACTAATCATTATTGGTAGATAGACTAGAAACCTAATCGAGATATGGGAGAAATACCACGATTCTATGAACTAGAGATTTTGAGAATGGGGACTTGATTACGTTATTGATCTCAAATTGAGATCCCTAACGCCCCTTCGGTACCTAAGAACGATATGATGTCTAACGTATCATGCAAATTTTCAAGGCTTACCCACTAATCCTATTTGTTTTAATAGCAAGAAAAACCAAACAAGTATTAAATGCACAATCAAAATCAATCAAGTCAATCAATCCTGCAACAGTCTGAATTTTCGATCCTTTTCCCGGGATTCATGAAATGAATATTTTGGTCAATGCACTATAGTGAGATCTCACCCGGGACCCACGCATTCTCGGGATGCTAACCTTAGGGGTAAGGCTATTACGGGATTGAGTTCGCACGACCAAAGAACTCGATCTGGGTTCGATCTTCGACCATATGGATTGACGAGGGAATGTTTTGAGCCAACCGAGACCGGTCTATTTGATTGATCGTGTCCGAAGGGCACTAGTGACAGACCCTCGCAATCATATGACAATCGAGGTCGCCTTGGTTCGAGCAAACTTAAACGTGATTTGACTTAGTGTCGGTCACGGGTCGAGAGCGTGTAATCCCAATGAGCCACCCGTTAGCAAGAGATAAACTAAAGTCGCGATTGTTCAATTTTAGTCATTTCTTGGAATTCGGGCTCGGGAATCGAGAATTTTGAAAGTGACAATTTTGAGTGGCCGATGACGTTTTTGGCTTGGCCAACCTTGGGGCCACCCATTTCTGCAAAAAAATGGATTTCGGTTCGGGACCCAGAAAATTACGATTTTGCCCCTGTGGGCACCGATATTGGATTCGGAGGCCGTTTGAGGTTATTTTTCGTGGCCAAGGTCATTTTGGGGTGGCCACGGACATTTAGAGTGGTTTTGGCCAAAAATTGGAATTTCGACAAAAATTGGAAAAATAATATTATTTTATTCCCGGAACTTCGCAGTCGATTTTCGAGGGCTTAGAAAGTGAATTTCGCGATTCCGACGCCACATTATGTTGGCCACGCACATATGGAACGCGTATGTGCGAAAATTGGAATTTCGCCTCGGGACCGGAAAATTACCATTTTGCCCCTGGGCCCGTTTCAGTTCCGAATTTTGGGAAATTATTTGGGATTATTATTATTGGTTTTTCAGCTGCATTATTGGGCCTTGGACACTTTTACCCCTCAATTATTGGATTTGGACAAACCTAGACATCGGATCAAGGGTAAAATGGTCAAAGTGTGTAGGATCGCGACACGTGGCACTTGGGGCTGTCATATTTGACCAGCTGACTTCCACTCTCTCTCCTCCTCCCCATTCTGGCCAGAATACCCCACGATCAGCCCCCCCAGCAGCTCTTTCTCTCTCTTTCTCATTCTCTTCACTTTTGTTTCCTCTCATCACCATTGCTGCTGCTGCTGTTCTGTTCCGCACCATCCAGCCCGTTCTGTCTCGCTTTTTAGGTAAGTGACCTCCCCAAATGTTGCCTAGGAGCTCGGGTATTGTTAGGCTTGTTTAGGGCTTGATTTAGGGTGAATTTAGTGGCTGGTTTGCTCGGTGGTGTGTGTTGGCTGATTTCCAGTTAGGTTGCTGCTGCGTCGCTGGTTTTTGTTATTTTTACTGTGACTTATGTGGCCCAAATTTGAGGAAGTGTTCTTCATGAAAGTTGTTCCCAACATCTTGAAGTATAACATATTTTAATTTGGGAATTTTTGGAAATCATTTGATGCCATTCGGAAGTCCATCTTTGGACCGAAATAAAACTGCCCGATTTACTGTTCACCCGACCTTCGGGTCTGTTCGAATTTTTATAAATTTTTCCAGGCATATTTTCAAAATACTTCCTTCATGAGAATTGTTGGGGACATTTTTGGCTATAATATATAAAAATTTCAAGATTTTCTAAAATGATTTGGGTACCGAATGATTTGTATTTTGATGGCCTGAGGGACTGTTCGAGCGAACCGGATTTTGTCTGACTTTGAGTGTCAAAAAGAGGTGTTTTCAGTTGGAACTGAGTTTTGAGTTCTTCATGAAAAATGTTCATCAAGATGTTTTACGCAACGTGTTCAAATTTTAGAATTTTTAGAGTTCGTTTACTATTTATTTTGATGGGATTTCGGTCACTGTTTAGGGTTCGGTTTAGGGAATTTTGTGGCTGATTTGGGACTGATTGAATGGCTGGCTGTTCGGAGGTTATGGACTGATTTGGCAATGAAATTTCGAGGTTTAGGAAGCTTGGTTAGGGCTGAGATGTTGTGGATCGATCGGGGATTAATTGCGTGATTGATTGCAATTATTGTGGCTTGAATGGGTTTATTGGAAGGTTTGTTTAGGTTGTGTTCGTGGGCTGATTGAATGGTGTTCTGGATTGTACTTGAGCTGAATGTGGCGTGACTGTGTATCGTGTGTATGTGGCCGTGTAGTGTGGTGGTGTGGTAGTGCGAATTTGTAATGAGCGCGTGTGCTGGAAATTGCTGTGGGCCGATTATGCATGACCGTGTGTGCTATGTGAGTGGCCGTGAATTGTAGTGGTGTGCCGCTTGTATGTGGCCGTGTAGTGTGGTGGTGTGGTAGTGTGATTGTGCATTGAGTTCGCGTGCCAAGCGTGGGTGTTTGTGTGGTGTTTGCGTGACGAGGTTGTGTAAATGTGAAATGGGTGTGAAGTGTGTATGTTTGGTAGTGTGTTTGTGTGGTGGCGTGGAACGTGTGGAGAGTGTGGAATTAAGGTACGGAAATGTAGGATTGAGTGGAAAAGTGATACCCTGAGGCGTGTTCGTTTACGCGGGATAAGGTCCGTCCTGAGGCGTGTTCGTTTACGCGGGACGATGCCGTCCCTGACGAGGTGACAATGCCCGGCCTGACGAGGTGTCGATGTCTGACGTGGTCAGAAGACCGTTGGCCTGATGCGTTTTACGCGGGCGCGGTAGAAGGAAAGTGTGTGTAGGATTCCGTCCTGAGGCGTGTACGTTTACGCGGGACGATGCCGTCCCTGACGAGGTGACGATGCCCGGCCCGACGGGGTGTCGATGCCTGAGGAGGTCAGAAGACCGTTGGCCTGATGCATTTTACGCAGGCGCGGTAGTGGTGGAAAGGTTGAGAATGAGCGGGAATTGGCTGGACGAGTGAGATTAAGAAAGTGACGTGTGGTGTGAGTTGGTGTGCGAGTGTGCTTGTATTGCGTGGCGTGATGCTTGATTATGGGGTAAAAACTGCTAGGCATGGTATGGGACGTGCCCAAGTGGGTTTTGCTCTATAATCGAGGCACGCGCGCTGCTGTGATGTGTTTCTGTGGCATATTGGTTGTGTCATTGTCTAACGTGCAGGAACGTGTATGATGGATTCCAGGTAGGGTCGTGTGTGATTGTTAGTTTGATTGATGGTCGTGTGTTATGCGTGTTTTCGTCTGGCGGTACGTGAGTGCCTACGTGGGGTTTGGGGTTGTACACTTATTGAGATTCGTCTCACGGTTGTATAACCGCCACTTTCAGACCCCCAGCCATAAACCCGGGAAGTGCACCTTTTCTTTTTGGACGTTCGAGGAACCGCTTTTGGTGCCCGGTAGAACTGCAAGCGAGTGTCCGAAGGCTCAAGCCCGAAGAATCAGAAACAGATTGGAGAAGGGCGACCCTTCGGTTTTTCCCTAGGGCATTTTAGGGGTTGTATAGCTTGGATTATCCGATAGTGAAGTTAAGATAACCAAGCCCCTGATATTTTGTTATAACGGTGATTTCTGATTCTAGTTTGCTAAATATTTCTGTAATACAATGTTTATATATATTTGGTGCTGTGGCTGTATAAAATGTTGTAGTTGGTGTTTGATTGTCTTGGTGTTCTACCCCGTTGTCGTCATCTTTCTGTCCGGGGTTTTGTTTTATATATTCGCTTCCGCATGTGGCTCTGATGTTTGAGTTGGGTCGGCGACGTTCCTAGGACGTCGCATCATTTCGACCGGAGCAGGGGATGTCGCGAGCTCGTAGGGGTTCGGGGCGTGACATCCCCGTTTTGAATTGGTATCAGAGCAAGGTTAGCTCGATACCGGCAAAATCGAGACCTGGAGTGATACGGAGCGACGACTTCAGGGTAGTCAGTTAGGGAGCCCTTTTGTTAAATGCATGTTTATGTTGATTATGCATGCTCTGTGAGTACGTGCCTGTGATTGCTGAGTGGTTTGTTATGGTTATAATGATGGTTGAGTCGAAGGTGCGGCAGGACTTGAGGTGAGTGCAAGAACCCTGTTGAGTGCTTGGTGATGTTGGCTTGATGTTAGGTGATTGATTGATGGTGGGTTGTTGGTTGTTGAGTTTTGTGCTTAGGGTTTAGACTAGTGTAGTTGGCCTAGACCTTTGATACCCGTGTGGACTTATAGCAGGTAAGAGAATAGTAGGAAGCTGATACAATGAGCAGCCAAGGAAGAGGTGCAGGAAGAGGAATAAGAAGAGGTACAAGAAGGGATGCAGGAAGAGGAGTACGGGGTCGAGGTAGTGCTAGAGCGGTAGAGGATTTGGGTATGGGTGCTAGAGCGGTAGAAAATCCTGGAGTTGGTGTAGGAGCCGCAGTGGACCCCAGAACTAATGTTAGACCTGCGGAAGATCCGCGTATGGAAGGAGTTCTCAGAGTGTTAGAAAGGATTGGAAATATGATGGATAGACAAGCTCAAGAGAGAGATAATGCGACCGCCCAAGCTGCTGAGGTTGCAGCTGCTGGAGTTAATGAGAATACTGATATTGGAGGAAATCAAGCCCAGCAGGGGCAGGTTCCACCAGCAGGGGTTAGACAGATGCCCCAATTAGTGGAGCAATTCATTAGTTGAAGCCGCCTCAATTTCATAGTCGTGGTGACCCCGAGACTGCACCGAGATGGGTGGAATCATTGGAGAAAACTTTTAAAGTTTTGGGGTGCACCGATGAAGAGAAAGTGATGTTAGCAGCGTATCAGCTACAGGACGGTGCTAATGATTGGTGGAATGCTACAGAAAGGAGCGTATTTCCTGAAGGAACAGCCCCGACTTGGGCGGTATTTGTTGAGAGTTTCTATGAGAAGTATTTTTCGGAGAACGCCCAGAAAAAGAAGTTGACGGAGTTTATGCGTTTACGCCAAGGGCAGATGACAGTTGATCAATATGAAGCGGAGTTTGCAAGGTTGGCAAAGTTTGCCCCAACTATGGTGGAAAATCCGCGGGATAGAGCTCGAAGATTCCGGGATGGACTGAAGCCGGATCTTCGGAGTCTAATTTTGTCCCATGATATCAAGGATTACGGGGAGATGTTTAGACGGGCTCAGATTATGGAGCGGGATCAACAGGAAAGAGCCGCCGCGTCTGGATCACAACTTATCTCAGCCGGGGACGATCGTCAGCAGGGAAAAAGGCCGATGATGGAAAACCAACGTTTTATCCCTTCAGCAAGAAGAAATATTGGGAAGTCGGCATATCCGCCTAATTCCGCCTGTAGACGATGTGGGAGATACCATGGGAATGGTCCCTGCCCAAGTGTGACTGGGGCATGTTTTGGGTGTGGTGGAATGGGCCATCACATAAGGAATTGTCCGAATCTTCAAGTTCGATCGCCCCCGTCATCGCAGACACCTCGGATTGGGAATCCGACTAGTGCAGCCCCGCCGGCTAATTCGAATAGGCCGCCGGCACAAGGACGAGTGTATGCCTTGGCGCGAGGGGAAACGGATAAGGCGCCAAACGTAATCACAGGTATGGTCTCTGTGTATAATTATGTTGTATCTGTTTTATTGATTCGAGGGCGTCGCGCTTGTTCGTGTCTGCTTGATATGCTAAGTTGGTTGGATTGAAACTGTTTTAGAAGTGCAAGCGTGTGTGATTGTGCCATTGATGAATAAGATATGCATGTTGTTGGAATGTTCTAACTGTGAAGTGGTGTTTGGTGGTGTAGAGAACGGGATAGGCTGTGTTGATCATGTGTGATTTTGAGATAATCGTAGGCTTGAATTGGTTAGTTAAACAGAATGCTGTAACGGATACAACATTAGGGTGATTCAGTTTAGTCGGATTGGACACCTTAGATTTGAGGTTGTAAAGAGTCGAGAAGGAACCTCGATAGTTACACTGTTGATAGGATTTAAGTAAGAGATTTTATTGGATGGCCAGTTTGGAAGGACTTTACGGACTGAAAAGGATATGTTTGGGGCATGTATATTGGATTTTAGGGGCAAATGGGAAGGAACTAGTTTTAAGCAATAAGACAGTCCCATTGATCAAAGATGTTTCAGATTATTACGGGACAGAAGGTACCATTTGGGAGAAAGGAATAATGAGACGTCATCTCCCCCACCTGTTTGGATAGCAGGTATAGTTGTAAATTTCGAGGACGAAATTTTTATTAGGGGGGAAGAATTGTAACAGTCTGAATTTTCGATCCTTTTCCCGGGATTCATGAAATGAATATTTTGGTTAATGCACTATAGTGAGATCTCACCCGGGACCCGCGCATTCTCGGGATGCTAACCTTAGAGGTAAGGCTATTACGGGATTGAGTTCGCACGACCAAAGAACTCGATCTGGGTTCGATCTTCGACCATATGGAATGACGAGGGAATATTTTGAGCCAACCGAGACCGGTCTATTTGATTGATCGTGTCCGAAGGGTACTAGTGACAGACCCTCGCAATCATATGACAATCGAGGTCGCCTTGGTTCGAGCAAACTTAAACGTGATTTGACTTAGTGTCGATCACGGGTCGAGAGCGTATAATCCCAATGAGCCACCCGTTAACAAGAGATAAACTAAAGTCACGATTGTTCAATTTTAGTCATTTCTTGGAATTCGGGCTCGGGAATCGAGAATTTTGAAAGTGACAATTTTGAGTGGCCGATAACGTTTTTGGCTTGGCCAACCTTGGGGCCACCCATTTCTGCAAAAAAATGGATTTCGGTTCGGGACCCAGAAAATTACGATTTTGCCCCTATGGGCACCGAGATTGGATTCGGAGGCCGTTTGAGGTTATTTTTCGTGGCCAAGGTCATTTTGGGGTGGCCACGGACATTTAGAGTGGTTTTGGCCAAAAATTGGAATTTCGACAAAAATTGGAAAAATAATATTATTTTATTCCCGGAACTTCGCAGTCGATTTTCGAGGGCTTAGAAAGTGAATTTCGCGATTCCGACGCCACATTATGTTGGCCACGCACATATGGAACGCGTATGTGCGAAAATTGGAATTTCGCCTCGGGACCGGAAAATTACCATTTTGCCCATGGGCCCGTTTCAGTTCCGAATTTTGGGAAATTATTTGGGATTATTATTATTGGTTTTTCAGCTGCATTATTGGGCCTTGGACACTTTTACCCCTCAATTATTGGATTTGGACAAACCTAGACATCGGATCAAGGGTAAAATGGTCAAAGTGTGTAGGATCGCGACACGTGGCACTTGGGGCTGTCATATTTGACCAGCTGACTTCCACTCTCTCTCCTCCTCCCCATTCTGGCCAGAATACCCCACGATCAGCCCCCCCAGCAGCTCTTTCTCTCTCTTTCTCATTCTCTTCACTTTTGTTTCCTCTCATCACCATTGCTGCTGCTGCTGCTGCTGCTGTTCTGTTCCGCACCATCCAGCCCGTTCTGTCTCGCTTTTTAGGTAAGTGACCTCCCGAAATGTCGCCTAGGAGCTCGGGTATTTTTAGGCTTGTTTAGAGCTTGATTTAGGGTGAATTTAGTGGCTGGTTTGCTCGGTGGTGTGTGTTGGCTGATTTCCAGTTAGGTTGCTGCTGCGTCGCTGGTTTTTGTTATTTTTACTGTGACTTATGTGGCCCGAATTTGAGGAAGTGTTCTTCATGAAAGTTGTTCCCAACATCTTGAAGTATAACATATTTTAATTTGGGAAGTTTTGGAAATCATTTGATGCCATTCGGAAGTCCATCTTTGGACCGAAATAAAACTGCCCGATTTACTGTTCACCCGACCTTCGGGTCTGTTCGAATTTTTATAAATTTTTCCAGGCATAGTTTCAAAATACTTCCTTCATGAGAATTGTTGGGGACATTTTTGGCTATAACATATAAAAATTTCAAGATTTTCTAAAATGATTTGGGTACCGAATGAGTTGTATTTTGATGGCCTGAGGGACTGTTCGAGCGAACCGGATTTTGTCTGACTTTGAGTGTCAAAAAGAGGTGTTTTCAGTTGGAACTGAGTTTCGAGTTCTTCATGAAAAATGTTCATCAAGATGTTTTACGCAACGTGTTCACATTTTAGAATTTTTGGAGTTCGTTTACTATTTATTTTGATGGGATTTCGGTCACTGTTTAGGGTTCGGTTTAGGGAATTTTGTGGCTGATTTGGGACTAATTGAATGGCTGGCTGTTCGGAGGTTATGGACTGATTTGGCAATGAAATTTTGAGGTTTAGGAAGCTTGGTTAGGGCTAAGATGTTGTGGATCGATCGGGGATTAATTGCGTGATTGATTGCAATTATTGTGGCTTGAATGGGTTTATTGGAAGGTTTGTTTAGGTTGTGTTCATGGGCTGATTGAATGGTGTTCTGGATTGTACTTGAGCTGAATGTGGCGTGACTGTGTATCGTGTGTATGTGGCCGTGTAGTGTGGTGGTGTGGTAGTGCGAATTTGTAATGAGCGCATGTGCTGGAAATTGCTGTGGGCCGATTATGCGTGACCGTGTGTGCTATGTGAGTGGCCGTGAATTGTAGTGGTGTGCCGCTTGTATGTGGCCGTGTAGTGTGGTGGTGTGGTAGTGTGATTGTGCATTGAGTTCGCGTGCCAAGCGTGGGTGTTTGTGTGGTGTTTGCGTGACGAGGTTGTGTAAATGTGAAATGGGTGTGAAGTGTGTATGTTTGGTAGTGTGTTTGTGTGGTGGCGTGGAACGTGTGGAGAGTGTGGAATTAAGGTACGGAAATGTAGGATTGAGTGGAAAAGTGATACCCTGAGGCGTGTTCGTTTACGCGGGATAAGGTCCGTCCTGAGGCGTGTTCGTTTATGCGGGACGATGCCGTCCCTGACGAGGTGACAATGCCCGGCCTGACGAGGTGTCGATGCCTGACGTGGTTAGAAGACCGTTGGCCTGATGCGTTTTACGCGGGCGCGGTAGAAGGAAAGTGTGTGTAGAATTCCGTCCTGAGGCGTGTACGTTTACGCGGGACGATGCCGTCCCTGACGAGGTGACGATGCCCGGCCCGACGGGGTGTCGATGCCTGACGAAGTCAGAAGACCGTTGGCCTGATGCGTTTTACGCGGGCGCGGTAGTGGTGGAAAGGTTGAGAATGAGCGGGAATTGGCTGGACGAGTGAGATTAAGAAAGTGACGTGTGGTGTGAGTTGGTGTGCGAGTGTGCTTGTATTGCGTGGCGTGATGCTTGATTATGGGGTAAAAACTGCTAGGCATGGTATGGGACGTGCCCAAGTGAGTTTTGCTCTATAATCGAGGCACGCGCGCTGCTGTGATGTGTTTCTATGGCATATTGGTTGTGTCATTGTCTAACGTGCAGGAACGTGTATGATGGATTCCAGGTAGGGTCGTGTGTGATTGTTAGTTTGATTGATGGTCGTATGTTATGCGTGTTTTCGTCTGGCGGTACGTGAGTGCCTACGTGGGGTTTGGGGTTGTACACTTATTGAGATTCGTCTCACGGTTGTATAACCGCCACTTTCAGACCCCCAGCCATAAACCCGGGAAGTGCGCCTTTTCTTTTTGGACGTTCGAGGAACCGCTTTTGGTGCCCGGTAGAACTGCAAGCGAGTGTCCGAAGGCTCAAGCCCGAAGAATCAGAAACAGATTGGAGAAGGGCGACCCTTCGGTTTTTCCCTAGGGCATTTTAGGGGTTATATAGCTTGGATTATCCGATAGTGAAGTTAAGATAACCAAGCCCCTGATATTTTATTATAACGGTGATTTCTGATGCTAGTTTGCTAAATATTTATGTAATACAATGTTTATATATATTTGGTGCTGTGGCTGTATAAAATGTTGTAGTTGGTGTTTGATTGTCTTGGTGTTCTACCCTGTTGTCGTCATCTTTCTGTTCGGGGTTTTGTTTTGTATATTCGCTTCCGCATGTGGCTCTGATGTTTGAGTTGGGTCGGCGACGTTCCTGGGACGTCGCATCATTTCGACCGGACCAGGGGATGTCGCGAGCTCGTAGGGATTCGGGGCATGACAAATCCTAAGTGATCTCCGAAACGAAAATCAATCAGAACATCCAAACCCTAATGAAGCTCTAATAGCTTGTTCATTTTATGATCTATGCATTTTTAGGGTTTTAGGGTTTTTTAGGGGTTATAACCCATGAATTTGGAATTTTCTAAAAATGCCACTTGGGCACTTCCGAAAATTCAAATTTCACTTTTTATGGCTGGCCACGATGATTTTGGACCATTGTGTGAATTTTCAAAATTTTTTTATTTTTTTTGGAAATTTTATTAAAATCGAGAATTGATATTTTATGATTTTTCCAAAATTTTTATGAATTGTCCAATTTTTCAATTTTTTACTGATTTTCCAAAATTTTTAAATTTTTTATTTGCATTTTCCGAATTTTCGGAATTTTTATGAATTTTCTGAAATTTTTTGGATTTTTCTGAATTTTCTGAAACTTTTTGAATTTTCATGAATTTTCTGTAAATTTTTGAATTTTTATGAAATTTTCTAATTTGCTGATTTTCAAAAAAAATTCTAATTTTTTTTATGATTTTTGTGATTTTTTTATTTTTTAATTTTAGAATTTTCTGATTTCTTTTTTTTTTGAAATTTTTGAAATTTCCCCGCCGGGGAAACGAACCGTACTGACCCGATTCGACCCGGTTTAGCTTGGCAGAACCGGGTGTCGCCGGCGTTGATCGCCGATTGTCTTCTCTAGCGAGACCAAGGCAAAAAACGGCGCCGTTTTGAGTATTTTCATTGAGGCATTTTTACAAACAGTTGGTGGGCACTGTTCCGTATTTAACGTTCTCGAGGTCACCGGTTCGGGCCCGTCATCGACAAGTCTCCAGCGACCTTTTGACCATTCCGATTGCACCACGATGAAGTCTATGTGTTTGAGTATCAATCTAGCCCAATCAGATCGCCGCTGGACGTTCGCCGGCCGGCGAAAAACCAATTGGAAAATCCTAACCTAACACTGACCTAAACGAGATTTTCCAGAACACTAATCCTAACACTAGTCGTCCTAGCCGTCTAAATCGGTTCTAATAACTATCAAAACATCAAACAAGGTCAGGAAAACTAACTTGAATGGCCTTACGGCCATGGCAATGCTCCGGCGAGGTCACCTGAGCTTTGGCGAGAGGGTCTTATCCACGGCTGACTCTGTTTGTGCATTTTAATGCCCAAAAATCACAATCAAACAATACCAAAATGATTAGAAACTAGTAATGAACATTTTGGAATGCAGAATCGCAAAAAAAATCACAAGAACAACCGATTGAATCAAATCACATTTTTTGAATTCTGGAAAAAACTGTGACCGTGAAGGAATTTTAATTGCTTCGTTTGATGATCAAATGAAATTTTCGAGCTGGTCCACACCCCAAGAGTTGTTCATTGACACTTGGTCTTCCTCCTAGTGCTCTTGGATTCGCCGGAACAGGTTTGAATTGGCCGAAAAGTGCCTGGTTTCGGGCCTTCACGGTCAGCTTCCTTCTGGTTCACCCGAGGAGGAGATCCTCCCTAGACGGTCGATTTGCCGGCGCCGTTCAATCGATCAGCGTCGATCACTTGACTTGGGGATCTCCACTCCTCTCTCTCTCTAGATTTCAGGTTTTTCCCTCTATTTCTCTCTCCTCTCTCTCTATGGCATTCTGTCAAATAGGTCTCCTCTTCTCAAGTCAGTTTTTTTGTTTTTTTGTTGATCAATTCCCCGCCCAAATTCGGTTAAAACCGATTACCAATCGGTTAGATCAGTTTACTAGTGCTAGCTGGAGATTTTCTAGCTAGCCTAGTCGATTTCCATTTGCCAAAATAGCTGGAAATGATCAATGAAGTCACTGGTTTGATTTGGTATTTTCTGGGTTTAGTGTACTTCGGGCAAAGTCAGGTGAAGGAGATGACCTACCCGAGTCGGGTCAGGGTGACCCGGTCGACCCGACAAACCCGGGTTGGTCTAAATTCACAAATTCGACCTGATTTTGACTCAATTTTCCAAATTTTATCCCAAAATTAAGTTCCCCATCATATTCCGAACCCAAATATATAATTTTCCCCAATTTTTATTATAATTAAGCCTAAGATTTTCTCATTTTTGTATTTGGGTTAATAGGGTTTTGTTCTATTTGATGTCTTAATGACCTAATTAGGCAAAATTGATGCCAAAATTGAATTACCCGCATCTAATTAACCCTAAAAATGATGGTCTCATATTTCGACAATTTCATATTGGGCACGATTCCCAATTTGGGTTCAAAATTCTTAATTTTCAATCAAATTTTGGAGATTTTTGATTTTTATGTCAAATTGTGCAATTAGACCAACCATTATGCAATTCAAGGTCCCAAAATCATTTGTTGTGAAGACGCTATGACTTAAAAATGACTAGAAAAAATTTAATTGCATTTTTTGTTCAATTCAAGTTTAATTTTGCCCAAATTTGGGAAAAACATATACCCGATTGAGATTTTTCAAAATTGACAATGTATTCATGAAATTGGATTTAAAATAAAACTAATAACTATTTTTATGGAATTTTCTGATTCCATTTTCTATTTTTCTTGATTTTCTCACCTATTTTGACTAGAAGAAATTAAGGAAAAATGCAGAAAAATGCTAAAAAATCATTTTTGGTTTAGAAATAGGTTTCTAGGCTTGGCCAAGATTCCTAGACCTAATTTTGAAATTTTTGAAAATATGAAAAAAAATGAGTTAAAAATTAGGCGTTAACAATGCCCCATTTAGCTCTTTGTTAAAAGATCGTCATTAGTCATCCCTAATTCCCCTAATTTTCATATCAAAGAACATTTCATTTAAACTTTAACACGTCATCTTGCTGACGTGGACTTGTTAAAGACATGGAAATACCACGTCAAATAACTAATAGTGATTTTTGGACAGAAGGTTTATGGGGACAGATTTGAGACTAGATTAAATATTGGTGATTTTTTTAAACAAAAAAAATTGGGACAGATTGGGATTAGAGTTAAAGTTGATGACTTTTTTAGACAACAAAGTTCAAGACAAATTTGGAACTAGACTTGAAGTTTGGGATTTGTTTTAGAAAAATAAAGTTAAGGGTAGAATTAAGACTTGACCTAAAGTTGGGGTTCTTTTAGACAAAAAAATCGGCACAGATATAGGATTGGACCTAAACTTAGAGGTTTTCTTCTAGACTAAAAAACAAGTTTAGAACAAATTTGAGACTCGACCTAAAGTCGCGAATTTTTTAAGAGAATTAGACCGTTTTGTCTTATGTATAATTGACTTGGATTGTTACAATTGAGATTGGAGTTACATAGTTAGCTCATATCCTCTACCTCATGATTTCTCTCATAGATCCACAAGCCGCTATATTAAATAAAATAAATATAGCGGCGATCGGCAGATGAAGAAGGAAAAAAAGAAAGATTATAAAAGATTAATTTTTAAAAAAAATTTGCTAAAATTGTTCACGCCAGTGCTAATCGTGTGATGTAGGATAGTTGGCATCCACATCAGCGACTTCCGATCAAAATTAGCCATAATGACTAAATTGATAAATTCTCAAAAGATTTAGGACTACATTGGCCAAATTTAAAAAGTTTAGGATTGAATTGGAACATATTCTTTCCATTTACTTCCAAATTTTCAAATGGTTCAAAAACACTGGAACATATTCTTTCCATTTAAATTCCTTACTATAACAAGTTTGAACTTGGTTTTGTTAAGAAAAGTGATCACTTGATTGATTTTCCGAGAGTTAAGGAGAGATTAAGACAAAGACCTCCTAGATAAGCCTACAAGAATCACTTTCAAAAGAATTTTGTAAAATCTGTTGGCCGAAGTGCTCTCAAGTGCTCAAAATGTGGTGATCCACAGCACTTTGAGAATAAATGTCCCAAAATCTGGAAATCAATTCGGAGAAACTTTGTAAAAACAGCCTATACTACTAACTCTCAAGGGCCTAAACAAATTTGGGTACTAAGGAAAACTTGAGTATATGTGATTTTTGCAGGTTACCAGTAAAAGAAAGAGAAAATGGTATTTGGACAGTGGCTGTTCAAGACATATGACAGGAAATTAAAGCATGTTTATTAAGTTTCAAAGTTTAAATGGTGGGAGTGTCTCCTTTGGAGGAAACAACAAAGGAAAAATTGTTGGAAAAGGAACCATTGAAATTGGAAGACTTGCTATCAATGATATTCCATTGGTAAAAGGTCTTAATTACAATCTTATAAGCATAAGCTAATTATGCGATACTGGCTTCAAAAGAAGCTTTCAAGAGAACATTTGTTCTGGTTCTCGCAAAGACTGGTCTCAAACATTCACAGGATGAAGACGTGGTAATATCTATCTTCTGGATGTAAAATATGATACTACTCAATGCTTACTTTCTATCAAGGAAGATGAAGACCTATGTCATAGAAGATTAGGGCAAATCAGCATGAAACAAATTTCAAAGATCTCAAACAAAAACTTTGTTCAAGGTCTACCAGATTTAAAGTACAAAAGAACAGAGTTATGTACAGCCTACACCTTAGGGAAACAAGTCGAAAGCTCTTTTAAATTTATACATTATGTTTCTACTAATCGTGCTCCGTAACTTTTACATATACATCTATTTGGACCAATCAAAACTCAAAGCATTAGTGGTAAGAAGTATTACTTAGTTATTGTTGATAATTTTATTAGATTTACTTGGGTATTCTTTCTTGCACACAAAAATAAACTCTTTCATATTTTTTAAAATTTGCAAAAAGACTTTACGTAGGTTGTCAAGCGTTGAAGCCAAAGCAAAAACTTTACGTAGGTTGTCCGAGACGTCCTACTCGTCCTTTATCGTCTCTATGCGGCATCTCTTCCACAAGAAGGAACCCACTGGTGGCTTTTACAAGGAAAGGACGAGTGTGGACAAAAGTAAAACCCCTATGTTGTACTTTGTTTTCTTTTCTCAGATAAAGACCTTTTCAGTTTTCACCCAACAATAAATATATAATTATAAAATATGGGGCCCTTATTTTGTCCTATAGTGGCTTTCTTTAGGGAACTTTTACTTCTCTTGTGCGGCTACACATAGGAGTCAATCAACCACACATCGTCTATAAATCCTAATCCAAATAAGAAAATGAATTTCTTAAGATTTCTCGTACGAACTCAAACTCATGATATAATTTAATAATTTTTCACCTTGGCTCGATATAATCAAGTCATAGTTCTCATCATCCATGCTACTCCACCAATACCTCAATGTGTGCCTACTCTTTATAAACGTCAATTGTGTTCAAACAAAACTTGAACTTCGCCAAAGGAACATTCTTAGTCATTGTGTTTGGCAGATTCTCCGCTGTCGCTGTTTTCTTCACAATATTTTTATCCTTTGCAAGGACATCTCGGATGAAAATGGTACCTGACATTGATATGCTTCATTTGCTCATGATAAACAGGATTATATGCCTCATATATCGCACATTGATTATCACAATGTATATTAACACTTTTATGTTCTAACCCAAAGTCCGAAAGCAAACCTTTTGACCATATCGCCTCTTTCGCTATAAAAGTCAGTGCCATGTACTCGGCCTCAGTAGAAGATAAGCTAACGTGGTCCTGTAAGAATGCTTTCTGGCTTATTGCACCACCGGCCAGTGTAACCGCATACCCAACTAAAGACCTGCACTCATCCAAGTCACTTGTGTGATCCGAATCTACATTCCAAGTTGTCTCACTACCATTGCCTTCTGTCCAATACATCATACCAATTTCTGTTGTCCTATTTAAATATTTGAAAATCCACTTTACAGCTTCCCAATGAGCTTTATCAGAATGCTTGATGTAACGGCTAACTATGCTCACAATTTGTGAAATGTCAAGCCTAGTGCATACCATATCATACAAAATATATTACCCATTGCAATAGAATAAAGAACATACGACATATGCTCCTCCTCCTTGTAAGACTATGGTGATAACTTATCAAAAAGTCTAAATTGCTTTGCTAAAGACGTACTCACAAATTTCGTTGACTGCATATTAAAGCGTGATACAATCTTCTCAATGTGTTTCTTTTGTAACAAATATAAAACTCTCACTGTCCTATCACGCAAAATCTCAATACCTGATATTTTCTTTACAGCATCTAAATCTTTCATGTCAAGCTCTGCACTCAACTTCCTCGTCGACATATCAATATCATACATATTCTTACCTGCTTAATATGTGATCAACATATAATAATAGATATATCAAATACCCATCTTCCAATGTCCTAAATTAAACATAACTATCCAATTGACCAGTTATGAAAGCATCAAAACGCTTATACGACTCACTGCTAGGAGACTATTTCAACTTGTATAAAGATTTTTTTAATGAGCAAACACAGTCTTTCTTACTCTAAATAGCAAATCCCTCTAGCTACCTCATGTAAATCCGCTCCTCCAACTCACCTTGAAGAAACGCCACTTTCACATCTAACTGTCTCGCTCGAGATCTTATGCAATAAATAATGCAAGTAATACACGAATAGAAGTATGTCTTACCACAGGAGAAGACACATCGTTGTAGTCAATGCCCTCTCAATGTATATACCCCTTCGGAATGTATATACCCCTTCGGATTTCTACTGCATGCACTCCCAACAAAAATAACAACTAAGAAAAATAGATTTCTTTCTTGCTAGGGGGTCCACTTTCCCCGATCTAAGCTTGTTGTCTTCAATTTGCAGAAAATGTTTTCTATTTATCGATTAATTTCTATCATCAACGATGAAAGTCCAAAAAAGATTCCCACAAATAGTTTTTCATCAAGAAAACTAACCCCGATATATGTTTAGCCAATGTCCATTATGCTCTAAACAATGCTAAACTATGTATAATGCAGACAAAACAAGAAATGGAATAATTAGAGATTGAAAATAGTTCCTCAAGAGGAGCTATTTCTAAAGTATCCACAGCTAGAGCCACGGCTCTTCAAGTAACTGACAAAAACACTCTTACTCTCGGGGTCAGTCATAGTGCAAAAAAGGAAAAATTGTCCAAAAAACCCTAAACCTATTGTACGTCAGCTAATTCAGTCATAACCCTACCAATTGTGCCAATTTAATCTTAAATCTTTCGATAATTTGCCAATTCAATCTTAAATCTTTCAATTTTGTGCTAATATAGTCATAAACCTTTTGAGGATTTTTTAATTAATTCCTAAACCTTTTAACGAATTATCAATGTAGTTCTTCCGACTAATTTTGACCGAAAATTATTGACACACCGATCCAGTCAGCACCAACCATCTTACGTGGCATGACCGGCCAGTCATCCTGCATGGCATAGCCGGTACTAACATGGATAATTTTTTAATTATTTTAAAAATTTTCGATTTTTTTATTTTTTACTTTTTATTTTATTTTCTTTCTTTTCTTTTTCTTCTTGTTTTATTCATAGGGTTGGAAGGGCTGAAGGATGTCCTATGTGGTGCGGCCGGCACTAATGTGGACCGTTTTTAATTTTTTTAGATTTTTCTAAATTTTTTCTAAATTTTCTTATTTTTGTTTTTTAGTTTTATTTTTTTTATTCAAAGAGCTGGCCGGATGAACAGCTGTCCTATGTGGCATAGTCGGCATTGACATGGATGATTTTTCCATTATTTTAAATTTTTTTGTATTTTTTTTGGTAAAGTAATTTTTTTTATTTTTTCTTTATTTTATTTATTTTATTTTTTTTACTTACAGGGCCAGTGCCTCCACCCAGGGGCCATTAGGGGTTGCTAGCACTCGCCCAGTGGCCGGCAGCCTTGCCAATCCTATGAAGAACAAAATAATAGAAAATAAAATAAAAAATCAATAAAAAATTTTAAAAAAAATTTAAAAAAATTAAATAATTATTTACGTCAGGGCCAGTCGTACTACGTAGGAATTCTAATGTTGACTGGACTGTCACATCAGCGATTTCCTATCAAAATTAGCCAAAAAGACTACATTGGTAATTTGTTAAATGGTTCATGACTAAATGGGCAAATCTTCCATCTAAAAAAAATAGACAAATCCATAAAATGTTTTAGACTAAATTGGCCCAATTTAAAAGTTTAAGATTGAATTGATCACTGTATAATAGGTTTAAGATTTTTTGAATAATTTTCCCGTGAAAGAACTCTGTACTAAACTCTTTCTCTTTCCTGCCTTCTACCCTCCTCTGTGAGTGCAGACACCATTGAAGCACGTGAGAAGATGCGAGTGTTGTGTGAAGTCAATTGACCAACACAATTGAATAAACAAGAAATTAATGGACCCACTATTCTCAACCAAACAAAAAAGAGAATTGATCGAACAAAGTTGAAAAATATGTAAATTTTTCATGGTTAATACCACGAAAAGCTCCAAACTAGTACATCCGTGACTAATTTATCTTAAATTAAATTTTTGACCACCAAAATCCTGAAATTGGTATACCTATGACAAATTTACCCTCAACTAATTTTTTTATTACCAAAAATCTCAAACTAGTACATTTGTGACTAGTTTACCCTCCGTTAAATTGGACTAATATTACGAAAAACCACAAACTAGTACACCCGTGACAAACAGAGGGTAAAATCCAAACCAGTACATCTGTCAACTGCTACGTGTCATCCAACTCAAAAATTTGATGGTAAAATTTAATGAAAACTAGCGGAGGGTAAAATTATCACAGATGTACCAGTTTAGTATTTTTCGTGGTCAAAAAATTAGTTTAGTGTAAATTTTGTTATCACATAGATAAGTAGAACTGTTGTGGGCATTGGGTTAAGCATAGAAATAGGCCATGGCCGTGTCAGGGAAAATTACTAAAGCTGTTGTATGTGTCTTCCGGATCAAATGCTCTAGGCTACTCATTCTGTTAGGTCTTTCACGAAAATAACCATCGAGCATAATCTTGCTCCCTCGAGCACGTGCACGACTACCTGAAAAACTAGCAAGAAGTTTGTTTTCATCCATGAGTTCATCAAACTTACGAAGTTCAATGACCCTAACATGCTCAAAACTGGGTCTTGACCGTGTAGAAAGCATACAGAGTTTAGGCGATACTCGGGATTGATTGCCTTGACTGTGTCTACTCGTGGAAATTTAGCAGGAAAAAAAAATGCGAAGTGGGGTTGTAGCGAGTTGAATTACATCTGTCAATCCTTTTGTTTAGGACATGAATGACAACCATTCTGTACCAAAAATAAATTTCTAGTCAGAAATAGATTTTTCTATTTCTATTCCATAGATGAGTTTCTGAGCCAAAATATACGTTCAATAACGACACAAAATTTCTTTTTATGAAATAGAAATTCGTTTGATAACAACACAAAATTTCTTCCTTCCCAGTGGCTGGCAAGAGGCAGCCGATGATGGGAGGCGGGTGGCGGTAGGAGGTGGCTGGCATTGGACAGTGGCGGTATGTGGCGGAGGACGGTGACGGGAAGTGGCCAGTGGTGGAGGACAATGACGGGACGCGATCGGCAGTAGAGGATAATGACAGAAGGTGGGCAGCAGGCGGGCGTGCAACGGTAGGAGGTGGCCGGCGGCGGGAGGTGGGCGGTGGCGGTCAACAGAGGGGGGCATGTGGAGGAGACCGATGGTGGGAGGCAGGCGGCGAAGGAAGGCAGAGGTGGCTAGTGTTGGGCGACGGCAAGAGGTGGCTTGTGTTGGACAGCGACGGGAGGTGGGCGGTGGCGGTCAATGG
Source organism: Syzygium malaccense (assembly GCA_031216405.1). Classification (NCBI taxonomy): domain Eukaryota; kingdom Viridiplantae; phylum Streptophyta; class Magnoliopsida; order Myrtales; family Myrtaceae; genus Syzygium; species Syzygium malaccense. Next base: position 18,000,310 of record CM062262.1, on the reverse strand, counting down.
TGGGGGGCGGGTGGTAGGCGATGGCAACCGACGGTAGGAGGCGGCCGATGGTGGGCAGCAACAAAAGGTGGCCAGTGTTGGGCGATGACAGGAGATGGGCGGTGGTGGTCAACGGTGGGGGGTGGGTGGCGGTGACCGACGGTGGGAGGTGGCTGGTGTTGGGCGGTGGCGGTCAATGGTGGGGGGTGGGTGGTGGCAACCGATGGTGGGGGGCGGCGACCGGAGGAAGGCAAGCGGCAGGCAGTGGGAGGTAGGTAATGGCGAAGGATGACGATGAACGGTAGGCAGCGAAGGACGACGGTCGGCAATGGGAGGTGGCCAGCGACGATGGATGGCGACGGACAACAACAAACGGTAGGCGGCGGAGAACGAAAACCAGTCGTGGTGGGAGACAACCAGCAGCGGCAGTGGGGCGGCGGGTGGGCAGCCGGCTAATAGTGAAAGCAAAAGATAAACAGAGTTTTTATTTCTCATTTCTGTTCCAAAAATAGAAAAGTAAAAAATTTTTACTTCTAATTTCTGTTCTAAACCTAATTCTGGAGTAGAAATTTGTTCTAGAAATAGAAAAATGAAATTACATTACCAAACGAATTTCTATTCTAAATCTATTCCCGAGAACAAAAAAAAAGAAAAACAGAGAAATAAAATGGTTATCCTACGTGCCTTAATAACTGGAGACAAATAATTAAGGATGATGACTTTAGAAGATGAAGGAAAAAAAAAAGAGGCATACCTTCCGTATTTTCCATCTGTAGCTAATAGCAAAACAAAGGTTGGATGACAAAGGCCGATCAAGCACACAAAATGAACCAGAGCTTGGGGAGTGCATCGTCTACGTTCCTTGATTTGAAGAGCGAAATCCTGGCTTGAGGAAATGGTAGCTTGGTGAAACCTTTCTTTTTCTTTTTACTGAATTGATCTAGTGATGTGACAATAATGCAATCCTGAGCATTTGGCTTGCACACTGTTTCGTCGGAAATGTCCCCACGACGAAATATAATTTATCGAAAGTCGTTCTTTGGCTCTTAATGAAAGGAGACTGAATTCTAGATCTAATTTCGGATAGGAGCAATCTAGGCGTGAATAAGGAACTTGATTTTTACAGAAAATCTAGACGAATCCATCCAATTTCAGGTGGCGTCTAAAGTTCACAAAGACCTAAGCAACTACAGCTAAGGAAATTGAAAGTGCGAAACTGGAGAATAAAGACTACAACTATGGAAACTGAAAGTGCGAAACTTGGAAGTAAAGATAAAAGACAATATTTGTTTTTGTTCACGTGAATCGGGGGGTCCTTCTGTTGATAATCAGTCGCTATTTATAGCACAGACTTGGTAACCGTTCTTGGTGTTGTATCTAATATCTACCATTGATTTCATCTTCACCGTTCATTTAATGACACATGTTTATCAACTATTATCGATCTTATATTTTGTACGAAGTAATAACCACTCTTGAGCCCATTTAATCTCTGAAATGACAACCGTCATCGAGTCCATTAGTTCTCTAAGGCGACAACCGTTATCGAACTTTTCTCTATTTGACATTTTATCCCTCGAGATGATAACTGTCATCGAGCCTTTTCTCTTCGTCTGACATCTGTCTCCCGGGACGATAACCGTCATCGAGTCTTTTCTCCGTTTGACACCTGTCTCTTGGGATGATAACTTTTTCTCTCCGTCTGACGTCTATCTCCCGGGACGATAACCATCATCCAGCCTTTTCTCTGTTTGACACCTGTCTCTCAGGATGATAATCATAATCGAGCCTTTTCTCCGTTGGACACCTGTCTCTCGGGATGATAACCGTCATCGAGCCTTTTTTCTCCGTATGACATCTGTCTCTCGGGACGATAACTACCATCGAGCCTTTTCTCCGTTTGACACCTATTATCCTTTTCATCGATTCATCGATGAAAAGCACCTTTAGCACTTAGGCATCTGTCTTTTTTAGAGTAGAGGCCTTCATCGAATCTTTCATAGCTTTTCTCCGTTTGACACCTGTCCACCAGAATCAAGGACCTTCGTCAAACTTTTCTGACTTGACATCCATTATTCTTTTCATCGATTTATCGGTGCAAAACACATTCAGTACTTGGACATCTGTCTTTTCTAGAACAAAGGCTTTCATCGAATCTTTCACGGCTTGACATTCATTCTTCTCCTTGTCGACATATTCGAAGAAAATACCTTCAGCATTTTTGATCCCCCTCCATCTGAATTTCAAATTTCCCGTTTACAACTGTCCGTACCTGCCAGCTACCATTTTAGTACAGGTGATGTCATCTCTTGTCGTTTTATTCATATATCCTTACGACAAAATCTCTAATTAATTTTAGGTGTCAACATATGCCCCCTTTTAAAAGAATTAATTCTTTTGTTTAATTCTTTTAAAACAAAATTTTTTACCTGAATAATCTTATTCTCAATGCCTTGTAACTTGTATTTGCTCATCCTTCCTGAAACGCTTTGCTTTTCTCTGACACATCATCTCGATCATTTATGACCTAGAAGATCTTCATGATAGCGAATCACTTGAACCGTCGTATCTTGGTGAAAAATTGCAACTTTTGACCTTCTATCTTCTTCTTCGATTTTAGGTTTTTCTCTCAATTTTTTACTCCTTCGTTTCCATTCAGATTTTTCACTCAATCTGCACTCATGGCCTGCAAATATTCTCCCAAATCATACATTGAGAAATTTGATCAATTACGTCATGATCAAGAATCCTCGAACTGTGACTTTCGACTATTACACTTGGTCGATTAGTCTTCCAACCAACTCATTATGGGTCTTTGCTTTCATGATCATCGACATATTCCTGCTTCTCTTCATCCCTGTTTTCCAAAGAGGACAGGGGAACTGCTTCCTATTCAGAAGTCGTCAGTTGCGAACATCTGGTTTCCAAAAATCTCACGATTTCGGGGGTTTCTTTCTCTTGAGATGGGTTTTCACCGTTGGTATGTAAAACTAAAGGGAGATATATCTACTCGCCTTGCTTGGATAAGAGCTGATATTGATACCTCTCTAGAAGTCAGCATGCTATTGTATGATTTAGTTCTAGGACTTCTAGGTGCTGCCATTTGTTTCTGGTCCCCTTCAACTAATTGTTTCTTTTTTCCGTGGGGCTCTATGTCTGTTACTCTTTTGGACATGTATGCCATTACTAATTTTCCTCCGATTAGGACTCCCATAAGTAACATGGCTTCGATTCCAGTACCCTTTATTCCTGATGAACATCTTGCTTATGGTAGATTTTTAGAAGCATATTCTCTTAGTGTTGAACCAATAATCTCTGATGAACGTACCTGTTTTCTTCTCTTCTAGTTGTCTAAATATGTTTTTCTTGCTCCCATACTGAAAATTTCGAAAGATCTCTTACTACTCGCAGCCAATCTTGCTGCTGGTAAAACACTTGCTTTGGCACCATTAATGCTAGCTACTCTATATCGAGGAATAACTCATGTATCTTCATCAATGACGTCCAAAGAAGAATGTACTTTATTTGGGCCATTCTAGATACTTCAATGATGGATGGTGCATTATTTTCCTTTTCTTTCCACTCACACTCCTCGCACCTTTCGTCATCATTCCTCTCTAGAATTCCAGCCGCCAACACCTCCTCCCTTTGGATGTCGTTTACTCATTTATTCCTCATTAAGCATCTCAACGAATCTTTCTCCTTTTGCTTTTTACCTTCATAAACTCCTGACAGTTCATCCAAATGAAATTGAATTTTTTGCTTATAATGCAAATGAATTCAATTATTTATTTGATTCGATAGCTCGCCTCAATTCAACTGACTTTTGGCTACGCATCCTTACTCCCATGGATCTTCCTTTAAGGCTATCCTAGAAAGGCAAATTTTACCATGGCTTTGAGATTTATTCTCCTCAATACTGTGCCAAGCAGTTTGGTTTAGTTCAATTCATTCCCATGCCAATTCCTTATTCTCTTAAATTCCCAAGCATGGTGAAACAAAAATATCCTTTAAGAAGGATGCCCCTTCGCATGCTGTGCTGAAATCACTCGGCTTATGTATGCCAAATTTGCCCCTGATGTTGATGACTTTGAACCTAAGCCTGGATGCACTCCTGCATGGACCTCTTGGTGGCTTTCTTTCTATCTTGAAAGCCCTTATGAGAAGGCTGCTCAAGCCATATTGTCTCGAATAGCAACAGATGCATTTAAGCAAATAAGCAAAGGTAGAAGGGGTAAAAGGACAGGATGCTCCAGATTCTGAATCAGAACCATTGTGGATAACTCAGGGGGCACAAATCAAAACTCCTAAGGCCAAGTCGACAAATCCTTCTAAGAAAGTGGTTCCCCTAAGAAGTGCTCCTATTCGGACCCGATTGTATTGTGCCACTGCAATGGATCAACCCCAAGTTGATGATAACACACCTCTTCTCAAGAGGAAATCTGATTCGATGCAAGGTATTCTTTTATTGTAGTCCTTTCTGTTTCATATGATTCCCACATCATCTTTTAACCTTAATGTTTATTCTTCTAGGGTCCCCATTATCTAGTCAATCTATTGAGAACGCAGACAAAGAATCGATTGCTGCATTGATCAAAAGAAAACATCTCCACCCCTCATCTACATCGGCTTCCTCTTCTATGGCCACTATCAATCCTGTAGAGGCTTCGGATTCTCAGGTCAATCTCACCCATTCTAAAGACAATTCAAATGATATACCTTTGTTGTGCCCTTTTTTACTTGTTCTTTCTATTTAATGCAAAGTGATGAATCTTTTGGTAATTCATTACTGACAATCTATATATATAGCAGGACTCTCTGTTGACCCGGCTCTCGAAGTCGCTACTATTGATATGCCCATATTACTTCTTACAGCGGCAGAACAAGGTATTTGTGTAATAATAATATGTCACAATTCATATCATATCTCAACGACTGATTTCTTTCTATTTTCAGGATCTCTAAATGATTCGGTACCACCAATTTAGGCAACTTCAGAACTTGAAACAACTGCCAGTACTGCACCCATCGATAGCCGCATCACCTCTGGTTTCCCTATCCATTCTACTGAAGCCAATCCTTCTAGTTCAACTTTGGCCCTGGCCACTGTTCTTGTCCCAGTACAAAGTGCTATTGCTCCTTTGACACAGCCTTCTTCGAGCCATTCAATTCCTTCTGCCGAAAAAATAAATTCCCTGGAATCTCTCTTAAGGACTAAGCGCATGCTGGATGAAGCTTCTCACATACTGGGTTTTACTTTGGATGCATCTTCCTCAATGCAGATGGATATTGAAAAGGTCAGAGACAAACTATTACGACTCCTAGACCTTTCTAGTGGGGGTTTTCCTATGCTTCTGTGCAATCAGACAGCTTTTGATCGACTGAAATTTCTGCTCAATGAGCTGTGTGGTGTTGCACCTAGTGAAATACTGCCCCCTGAGTTGAAGGTCAAACTTGGTGATTTTTCAAGGGCTTTTGTTAGCAGGATAGAGTCTTATCGACGTAATTATGACCTAATCATGTCTTTAACTCTTTCTAATCAACCTCTTGCCGAGAATAATCAAGCCATAAATGAGCTCAGTCATACTGTAAAGGAAAAGCAAACTAACCTTCATGCCCTGATTGAAGAAATATCTAGACTTGATGAGGAGGAGCTTCATCTTGAAGAGCAGAAAGCAGAAATTGAGCAAAAACTGGCCTTTCTCTGAGATAAGCAGAAACTCAAGCACACACAGAGGCTCCAACTGGAGATGGACTTCGATAAAGACATTACCTCTCTCAAAGACCTCAAGCAAACTGAGCATCGACGTCGATTGGCAATTGAAGCTGAAAATTGACGTACTAAAAATAAGTGTATAACCGAGAATGGTCAATTTGACCGTAATATGTTGTCCCTCCAAAGTGACGTAAAAAAATTGTTGTTCCCCAAGAGAACTTTTAATCAATAAAGTGACCTCCATTTCTTTTGAATTTATCTTAATATTCCTTTTCAATAACTTATTTCCAGCGAGAACTTTTTCATTCAAATTTCTCCATGTTCCGGATCGTGGGTGAAGTCGGTTACCACGTTGGGTCTATTTATACCCTTCTACCTCTATCTTTACTTCATCCGCTTCAAACATGGCCTTTAACTTTCCTTTCTTTTCTCATGCTTCACCTTCTATGTTCTTGAATCGTCTTGATGATCTTTAAGTGTACGAAACAAAAGGTCGTATCTCTTTGTTCTTCATGGACCATAACACTAACAACGATCACATTATACTGGGTCCTTATCTCAAATCTATTTCAGCCCCTCCTATGTTCACTGAATGTTTTCCTTGCCATTATCAAGAAATTCTTCCTATTAACAATAGCCGCATTCATGCTTATGCTTGGCTAACCTCCAATTATAGGTTCAATTCTTATCCCGATTTTGACAGGAGGTTTTTTCAATGGTATAAACGCTTGTGTAGTGCGATGACGTCCAAATGGCAATCAGCTCGAATTGACACAGTTATGATGTTTTGTTGCATGTCTATCAATCCAATGGAGTATGGTCTTATTGGCAGTCTCTGTACCTTTTGGTCACCTTCTTCGCATTGTTTCTTCCTTCCTTATGGTCCGGTAACCATCACTCTTTTGGATATTTGGGCCTTAACGGGTCTTTCACCTTTTGTCGAATTTCGAGGTCAAGAGGTCCTTGAATGTTTGCCTTTTCAAAACTCGACATCTCTTAATCTTTCGTATGATGAATTTATGGACCGATTTGCTAAGTTTGAGGGGGAAATTCATTCTGACGCACATGTTGCATTCCTTCTATATTGGCTTTCACGGTACATTTTTTGCACACCAACTTTATCAGTTTCTTCTGAGTTCCTTGACATAGCTCACATGTTTTCCCATGGTCTTGATGTTGGTCTTGGTCGAATTGCTCTCGTTGTTCTTTATTGATCTCTTACAGATGCTCAAACCTCTTTTTCTAATGCGCATCCTGATCCTTTCTTTGGCCCTCTATGGATGGTGCACGGATGGTGCCATATGTATTTTCCTGCTCTCTTCTTTGATGTAGGAATACCTCCTGTTTATTGGTTTGAGACTGATCTTCCTCCCATCGAAAAGGAATTTGGTCTTTGGAGACTTTATCGTCCTCTTTACTATCCCTTAATAGGAACTTCCCTTTTCGAGGGTTTCCTTCAATATTTACTTTCATCGAGAAACTTTGTCTTCTATAAAATTTGTGTCGATGTTCTTGAGGCTAGCTCGTCTTATGATCAGTTTGATGCCTGTATTTTCTAGAAAAGCATTCTCACCCTTTGCGATCTAATTGTGGACTTCTCGATGAAAAGCCAATTTTTTCTAGGGTTCGAGGTATACAATCCGCACTACTATTCTCGTCAATTCGGTCTTACCCAAGGTATTCCAGCTCCTATTATTTACTCCATGGAATATCCTTTCTCTCGTACTAGTAGTCATTGTTTCATCAATGAAGGAAGTATTTCTTGCAGCAATGAAATTACTCGTACCATTCTTGGAAGATTTGACTACATACATTTTGCCGGAGATCCGCATAGTACTGATACCTTCGATGAATGGTGAGTGGAATATCAATCATATGTTTTTTCTTCGCATGTCGATATAGTGATGTCCAAAGTCACTCACTGTCTTCGTGGACTAAATCACCCATTTGAGAGGCCTTGTGATTTATCATCTAACTACGATGATCTTTCCTCAGAATCAGAATATTCATCCGATAAAGGTATCACCTTTAATTTCCAACCCACATAAGGTTCATCTCTTATTTACTTTAAACTTCATCTTCTATTATTTCCTGTCTTGCAGACATAAGTGTTACGTCTTATAAACGGGAAGTTGAGACTTATATTGGCACACCTGTCGAAGTCCATTCTTCAACTTATTTCCTAGTTTCTGATGACACCCCATGTTCATCGAAGAGAACTTTTGGTAAACCATCTCTATCTTGGGGAAATGACCAGTTTCGACCCAAATGGATTTGACTTCTCCATTTACTGTCACCTGGTTTATCTCATATTTCTAATAATGTTTCCATGGAGACGAAAATTAAATCTCTTTGACCGAGTTATCCAATTTACCTTGTCCTTTGGATTATCTAGCTATGAAGTATGCTGTCGAAGAGTTGGCTCAATCTTTTAACTCAGCTTTGGCATCTTATAAGTTTCGACAGGATCGTATCGATACCTTTGACCATATGGAAAAATCATATTTGAACAAACAAGAGGATCTGGAGCAAGCATGTGCTGTCCTTGCATGTTATCAAGCAGTTGATGATATCCCACTATAGCGCCTGGCTGATTAGCTTAAACAGGTTGAACAATTAGAGATTGAATGTAGGACTATGGAAGATGAACTTCAAGAGACCACCCTTGAAAAAGATCAATTCTTCGAGGCCAATTGTGATCTAGAAATTCGCTTACACAACTTCTGTCTAGGAATTGAGCAGCATTTCATGTAACCATAGGTCCAGTTTGCCTTGTAAATACTGTATATATTAGGATCTTTATCTTATTTGCATCCAAGTGTACTCTTAATCCTTGAATATATGTACTTTCCTTTTCACTAAACATGCTTGATCGATGAGCTTTACTTCTTTTCCGGTATTCTTTATCCAAAAGGCATTGTACCAATTTCAAACATCAAACATGCTCAGATTTATATCTGGTCATAATGATCCATCTTCCTAGCAGATGAAGCATGTAATTGCAACCCTTCATATTCCTATACTTGGCAGATATGGATCTTAAATATCCATTAATTCTAATAAACTGCTCCTACCCTTTCCTCGTAAAAGATGTGGATGGGTTCGCTACACACGTTTTCCCGTACTCCCAATATGCTGTTTTATTCTCTTCGATATCAATAATATCCTGACATATCTTTACTTTCGTCTGTTCAAAGAACTTGTCAGTTACATCTATTTCCACTTTACTTGATTTCTGCACGACCCTTTAGTGTTACTGGGTCTTGATTCATTATATCCGCCTTTTCTTGTAAAAAAATTGCCGGCGAACACGATCCCCTATATGACCCTATCTCGTCGTTCCATTTCTACCAGCATTAATAACTCCACGCGACGTGTTCTTGCTCTCTAATTAGTTTAAAGCACCTATCAGTTACATTCATTACTCACGTCGCTCAAGTTCTTTAGACTTCTTATCGTACCTATCTGCCTTGGCTGTCTATTTAAACCATCTTTGTAGTCTTACTATCATACCATCTTCATCCAATGATCCTAAATTCCAGACTAGCTTTGCCATGGCCAAATCTTCCTCTTCCTCATCTTCACATGCTTCACTTTTCGCTGAGGAGTTTATCTCCTTGTGGAACGACATCTTATGTCGCTTGTCCTTCACATACGCCTATCTGTCTGTCAAATCCCGGTTTGTGGATGAAATCTTTACTTTCCTCAAAGAAGCTAAACCTAAATTCCTTCCATCTGACCATCCTTTCAGATTTGATTTTAATGAATTTTGCAACATTTTTCCCTATGGTCTTCGAGCCTTTTCTGACAACAGAATGATAATCGAATAGCATGCAATCGCTGAGGGTGATTATTTCAACAAGGTTAACCTGGTCACCTAAGCTGAGAAAGTATACTTTGACTGGCTTAAAGTTCTGGAACCCGCTCGTGCAGGACTAAGTAGTTTGACCCAAACAAGAGAAGTGAAAGCCGACCTACTAGACATCACCACCCGTCATCTCCGAGGCAAGCTAACATCTGAAGAGAGAGCAGCGGAAGAGACAGAGAAGAAGGGGCTGATTGAACTGCTGGCCTGGATAGATAAGGACATCAACTCCTGCAGGTCGTTGGTGGATTACTTGGATGAGCAAGCTAACGCATGCTTCGTCAGGCTCACAGAACTAGAAACAGAGTGTAACCAGGCCTATTCGGCCAGGAACACTAGCTCTTCTGCCTACTTCCATGCTGAAGACGAAAATCGTCATCTGGAGAGTCGTCTGTGCAGCTTTGTAAATAAGTTTAGGCGTCATATCGGTGTAAACTGATCATGTAATGATGCCTAAACTATTTTTGTAAATCCGACCTCCAAGTTTGGCTAGCTTGACCCCTTCGACCATTCTGTTTGCCGGCCTGTTTCATGGACTCTTTGGACTCTTATGTTGAATGATTATCAGTTTCTTGATGTTCCTTCATGTCCCACATAGTAGGATAATATTTTTTTAAATATTTTCCATTGATTGATCTAGGCATTTCTTCAAGCCCATCAATATCCATCAAATGATATGCATTTCCACTTAAAACTTGTGTAACTAAATATGGACCTTCCCAATTTGATGACCACTTTCCAAACTTTTTATTATTCAGACCCACTGGCAAAACAGTTTTCCAAATTAAATCACCAACATCGAACCGTTTTTCCTTCACATGTTTGTTATATGCTTTAGCAACTCTATTCTTCTGGGCAATTAATTTCTCCGAAGCTATAGCCCTATTTTCTCCCAATTCATCGATGTTTCTATACATCAATTCATCATATTCCTCCTTGGACATGCCCCCTTGTAATTTTACCCTTAATGATTGTACTGTAATTTCTACAGGTAGCACAGTTTCCTGGCCATAAGTTAACATGTATAGGCTTACTCTCGTACTTGACCTGCTCGATGTTCTATAGGCCCATAATACCGTCGATAAGAGTAAATCCAATTTTTTAGGATTTTCTTCCAAATGCCTTTTAATAAGGTTAATAATGACCTTATTAGATGCCTCTGCTTGCTCATTCGCCTGAGCGTAATAAGGAGTTGAATGAAGCATCTTGATCCCCCTGAATTTAGTAAACCCTAGAACTTCTTGCCTAGTAAATACAGTACCCTGATCTACTGTTATGGTTTCTGGTATTCCATATTGATGAATAATTCTTTCCTCTATAAATTCCTTTACTACTTTATGAGTTATGTTCTTATACGAAGCAGCTTCGACCCACTTGGTAAAATAATCCGTACCAACCAATATGAAACTATGTTTTTTTGATGATGGAGGATATATTTTTTCAATTATGTCCATTGCCCATCCTCGAAATGGCCACGGTTTGATAATGGGTTGCATAATTATTGCAGGGACATGTTGTAGTGGTCTATGTTTTTGGCATGTCTCACACCCTTTAGCATAATCAATACAATCTTGAGTCATTGTTGGCCAAAAGAAACCATGGCGCCTTAATAACTATTTCATTTTTATACCTGCTTGATGCGCACAACATATTCCTTCATGTACCTCCGCCATTGCTATAAATGTCTCTTTTTTGCTTAAACATCTAAGCAGAACATCATCGATTGTCTTCCGATATAATTCTCCATCCATCAACAAGTATTTCAACACTTACCTCTTAAACGATTTATCATCAGAAGTAGGATTCTCTAAATATTGAATGAAAGGTTTTCTCCAATCTTCTTCATTGATATCGATATGCTCATGTTGGACTGTATCATTATAATTCGATTGTCTATCGATGGCAAAGTTTTTGTTTGTGTAACAATAAATTTTGCTAATTCTTTTGATATTCTATATCCAGATGCCATTTGAGCTAACTCATTGGCTTCCGCATTATCATTTCTTTTTATATGCTCCAGTTCGTAATCAAAGAACCCGTTCAATAAAACTTTCGCCATATCGAAGTATCGAATAATATTCTCATTGAAGCATTGATAAATTCCCGATAACTGATTGATCATTGATTGGGAATCCTCTTTTATTCTCACAAACTTAACGTTCATGTCGACTAATATATTAAGGCCAACAATTAACGCTTCATATTCTGCTTGATTATTGGAACAATCAAAATCAAGTCGATATATAAGTTTTGTTCGATGTCCCTGAGGGGATACGATCATGACCTCAATACCCGATGTTGTTGTCGTACTTAATCCATCAAAATACAATGTCCATGGTACTACCTGTATCGATCCCTCGACATTCTCCTCTTCCAGATGTACACATGGATATTCTGCGATAAAGTCTGCAACCGCCTGACCTTTAACTGCTTTAAGCGGCACGTATATTAAATATATTTCGGACAAAGCGAAAGCCCACTTAGCAATTCTTCCTCTGATGATCGGGCGAGTTAACATATATTTAATAATATCCGTCTTACAAATTACCTGAACTGTTGTCGGCAACATGTAATGACGTAATTTTGTATAAGCAAAGTACAGTAACAAGCATAATTTCTCCACCGGAGTATATCTTTTTTCTGCATCATTCAATGTCTGGCTGAGATAATATATTGTTGACACTTAATTTTTAGTCGACGCATCATTAAAAATAGAAAATTCGAGATTATGGTTTCCGATCGCGACGGAACCCGTTTCTTGAATAAAAAGTGTCGTTTTTTAATTCTGTCTATTGGTCTAGCTTCTATAGATGATTTTCTATTCATTTCATGCAAAATTTCGAGAAGTCAAACAGTTGACTTTCGAGTTGACTTTTTGGTCAACCCTTTGACCAAAAGTCAACCCCGGGTCAAATTGGGGCTTTTCGCATAAAAAGATTCCTTTCAAGTTTAATTTCACTTTAGAAGTAGAAATTTCATAAAAATTCAAAAATTTGATCATAAAATCAAGCTCCTAGTGAAAAGTCAATTAGGGTTTGACTTTTGGTCAAACCTTTGACAAAAAAAAATTGAAAAATATAAAAATAAAAAAATCATCTTATTTTACATTTAATTTACCTTTGGCATTTGAAATTTTACAAAAATCGATTTAGAATCAACTTTTTCCCAATTTGCGGAATTTGGTTCAAATTGGCCAAAAATGAAATTACTTCATTTCTAGTCATTTTTTAGGTTAGTTTTCTTTACGACATTTGATCTAGAGGTCATCTTATATTCAATTTTAGAACCAATTTTGTGATTCCAAGCCAAACACAAAAATCCCAAATTTTGGCCATAATCAGTGATTTGGATCGATTCTTCATGATTTGCGCAATTGAGGCATGAATAAGCCTAATTTCTTATATAAAATCCAAATTCAAAATCAATTTTGGAAGATTCACATGAATTTGAGCCAATTTGATCAATTTAGTGATCCAATGATTAAGACGTCTAAGAGTAATTGGTCCAATTAGTGCAATTCAACTTGACCCACTTTAGACTAATATTCAATTTGATGAATTGAGATTCAATTTGGCTAATTGGACTTCAATTAAATTTTGTCAATCTAGCTTAGCCATGCAATTACCCAAATTCAAGAACAATTGAGGTAAACAAGTTAAATTTGATCAATTGGTGCATGAATTTCAAATTAGTTCAATCCAATTTGATCGAATTCGATATTAATGGGGTCAATTAATCATGATAGAGATCAAATTGTACAAAATTGGAACAAATTGAATCAAGGATTGAACCAGTTCAATCAGGCTAAATTCGGGACTAACTGGCTCAATCCGGTTTGATTCAAATTGAACCGGTCTGATCGAACTAGCCATTTACCGGTCGAAAATCCGGCGATCAAAGGTCTATTCCGACCAGCCAAGGCTGGCCACATCCTTTTGAGCCCAAAAATGACAAAAATGCCCTTAATTGAAAATTACGAAAATGCCCCTAAGAGAAATTACTAAAATACCCTTCTTTAAGGATTAAGCAAATTAATTAGGGGATAAGCAAATTAATCGTGGCCATTCATTTAGAATTGATCATGTCCATCCATGATGCCATGTCACCAATCCTTAGCCTCTAAAGAATATTCTTAATCATTAAGGATGCATTTTGGGCCATTGGATTAATCTAAGGGCTAAGATTCAAAGTTGAGGGGAGGATATAGTTGTTTTTTCCCTCCAAATTGGGGGGACTCTCATTTTTCAAATCTGAATTCTCTCTCCTCACTCTCTCTCTCTCTCTCTCTCTCTCTCTCTCTAAGCTCACATAACTCTCTTTCTCCCGCCCTCTCTCGGCCGCCGGCCACCTAGCCTCCTCACTGGCCATTTCTCAGACGGATCACCGCCTCACCGTCGCCCCCCACGGTGCCACAAAGCCAGTCGCAAGGGCAGCCGAGCTTGCTGGTGGCCGGAGCTCCTCATTCCGGCGAGATTCCTCCCATGACAGCATCACTGGCGTTGCCACCGGTAATTTGATCTGCTGGTTCAAGCGGCTGAACCGGCCAACCGGTGTTCCCTTGAGCGATCCAGAACCTCCAGCAACGTTCTTCGGCGTCTTCATGTCGCTGTGGTGGCCGGCTTCTCGTTGAACGGCCACCGGATCGTGTCTTTTGATTTGAATCTTTGTTATTAGTTCACTAGTGCAAGATCGAATCAATTCTCACTATAGTTTGTGCAATCTATTATCATAGGTTGGCCGAGCTTTCCAAGACTTCTCCGTGCTGTTCTTGATCTGAATACAGAGGCCGGATCACTCGATTACGCGTCGGAGCATCGTTAAACGAGGTAAGTAAGTCTGGATGTTGTTCTGTAATTTTGTATCCAGGAAAACCTGTATGTTTGAGATGCCGATTTCAGCTTGTTAATATCGAAATCTTGCAAAGTGATAAACTAGAGAATCGTAAAGCACATCTCAAGCTTCAATTTGATATATTGCATGCCTCAATCGGACTTAATTTGCTATGTCAAAACTATTTCGGAAGTTAGGATCAGAGTCTGGAATGTGATGTTCAAGTCTGTTCTGAGGATTTCCTGATTGACGTTGTACTGTTCTATGATTTTTCTGACTTTCTATGATCGTTTTTTGAAAAAACTTTCTTCATGAATATCGTAAAGCACATCTTAATCTGTTCATCATAAAATTTTCATAAAATTCCAAGCTTGCTAGCATTGCACGATCTGGAACGTCATCTATGCATGAATCGGGTGACAGACTGGTTGCTGATTGACCTTCGCATGTTCTTCGATTTTCATAAATTCGTGTGTTCAAAATATGAAAAAAGTTTCTTCACAAAAGTCCACATTGAGATCGAGATCTTTCCATTGATACTAATTTCATCAAAATCGGAGTTCATTTAAATTTTCAAAAGGAATTTTTATGATCGAATCAATATCTGTGTTCAGATCTGATTTTCATTCCTTTTGAATCTAAAAGATGTTTTTCCGAATTTGATAAAGTTAGAGTCCTTTTTTGCAAAAATTAAAAATTACAAAGTTGTTCATTGGGGTCTCATTATATTGACTAAAAATTTTGAGGGCCTAATATCAATTTTTGGAGGGTCAATTTGCTTAAAATTTCATAAAAGGTCTTCTCAGATTAAAATTTGATTTGCAATTGAGCCCTTCGCGAAAACCGAATTTTATAAAAATTTGGAGGAATTTTTAGCAAAAACTCAAAACATAAAATTCGTTGCACATGGAGAATCCTAACTGCCTAAAAATTTTCACATGGTTTTGATAAGGTTTGTTATTTTTCCTGCCATTATTTTGAAATCGTTAACAGAACCGAGTCCAGCCTGTCAACGAGGGTAAATTTGTCATTTTCGGGAAAATCGGTGAGGATTTAGAAAAAATGTTCTTGACTTTTGATCCTCATGTTGTAAGCTTTCTAATGACACCTAAATCACTTCATTTGCACATCATCAGGTTAGTTAATCACATCTGAACAGAAGCAATCCGAATTAGATAATAATTGAATAAGTTGTCTTTTTATGAAGCTCATTTCTCATTGCTTGATTGACTTCGAAATAAGGCCCATGGGCCTGAATGCATGCTTATTTCATTGTTATGCATGTGTTTGTTAGATGAATGTTAGGCCCGGTGCATGTTTGGTGGGTAGCCCATTATGGTCACTTAGAACCCGACTTTAGGGGTTAATTGATATGAGTTGCCGTTTTGTGAATGCAAATGGTAGCCCATTATCGTTAATCATTAATCAAATAATGTTAGATGATTAGGTGGGTGGTGAATCGAAACGCATGAAAAACAAAGGCCGATCCCGAGGCCCGTGCTTAATTAGTGAATTGTTTGCACCATTGTTTTTCTTTGGTTGTTCCTTTGTGCATTGTTTATCGTGAATGAATGTTGTGAATGTAAACACCGACACCCGAGAGGTGGTCCATGGGAGATAATCCAAAATTGAAAAAGGCTAAGGCGATTGACCAATGTCCAATCCGGTCTCAATTTGTACTCATTTGATGGTGGCGATAAACCGATGTCCGATCCGGTTTCAAATTCAATTCATTCATCCCCGATCATGTTTCGGGTCTTTTCAATTTGTGTTGTAATAAACGCCCGACGAGTTGCGGGTTTTTACTTTCTAGCACTTAGAATTAGCTCGTCTTTTCAATACTTCGAGTGTTTACTTTACGCAATGTTTTTCAATACAATTGATTGTTTCTTTCTTTTTCTAGACTAAGATATGATTAGTTTAGAATCTTAAATGAAAATATAAAAGCAAGATACATGATCACCTAGTGGACTAAGATTTTGACATGAAAATGGTAAAGAACAAATGCATGACGATTTAGATAACAACCATGTTAAGTTTAGCGGTACCGAAAGGGCGTTAATAGAAATATTAACGTAAGCTAGTCCCCGAACCTTTGATCTTTGATTTTCATAGAAACCGAAACGAAACTCCCACATTTCGGTTGGGTATTCTACCCGACCCCCGACCTAGGCTAGTGGTGACTCCTAAAAAAGATAAAATCAATCCGCTGCCACGCGAGATATGGATTTAAGGAAAATCTACGTTCATGATCAATGGGCCATATGGATAACCAAAAGATTTATACTTCAAGTAAAATCATTTTTTATGATGTGCCATATGAATCGTTTCATGAACACTTATCTCTAAACCCGCCTCATCGAGTTCGGCCCTCGAGGGGTAGGTCGCGACATATATTGCTTGCTCTTTTCTATTGTCATTTTCCTGAGCCAACATGCTTCCAATGGTATTATTAGTTGCCGACAAGTAAAGCTTTAATGGTCTACCTAGCTTGGGTGGCATCAAAACTGGTGGACTGATCAAATATTTTTTAATCTACTCAAAAGCATGTTGATGCTCTTTCCCCCAAAGGAATTGATCTTGATTCTTAAGTTTAAGCAATGGAGAAAATATTTCTATCTTACCTGACAAATTAGCAATAAATCGACACAAGAAATTTATTTTCCCTATGATCATCTGCAATTGTTTCTTACTTACAGGTGGCGGCAATTCTAGAATAGCTTTAGTTTTATTCTTATCTATTTCTATTCCTCTCTGATTAACCATAAACCCTAAAAAGTTGCCAGCTCTTATCCCGAAAGCATATTTAAAAGGGTTTATTTTCAGTTTAAATTTCTGCATCCTTATAAAAGCACGCTCAAGATAAGTTAGATGACTTACCTGGTCGGATTTGATGATAATATTGTCGATGTAAACTTCCATAAAATCCCCAATCATATCGTGGAAGACAAAATTCATAGCCCTCTGATAAGTTGCTCCGGCATTTTTTAATCCAAATGGCATCACCAATCATTCGAACGTTCCAATAGCTCCTGGATATCGAAATGCTATTTTATGCATATCTTCCTCTGATATGAATATATGATTGTAACCCGAATGACCATCCATTAATAACATAATCTCATTGTCAAATACTGAGTCAATTAACATATCTGCCATTGGCATTTGATACTCATCTTTTGGGATTGCGGCATTTAGATCACGAAAATCTATACACACCCTTATCTTCCCATTCTTCTTTTTAACTGGTACGACATTTGATAACCACTCGACATATCTTGCAGTTCTAATAAGCCTGCTGCCAACAAGCATTCAACTTCCTCTTTGACCTTCTGCACAATTTCTGGTGCAAATCTTCTTGGTGGTTGTTTGTGTGGTCGGAATCCTTTCTTAACTGGCAATCTATACTCAACCACATCTCGTCCTAATCCTGGCATTTCAAGATAATCCCATGCGAAACAGTCTCTATGCTTCCGTAATAACTCAACCAATTGGGACTTTGCAACTTCATCTAACAATGCACTGATGAAAATTGGTCGATAGTGTTGGGCATCTCTAATATCAACTTCTATTAGTAGGTCTTGGGTTTCAATAAGTTTATTGTCCTCTCTGAGGGGTGATTCTTGAAATTCTATAATGCAGTCGTTAAGATCTTGACCACTTACTTCGGCCTTATGGGCCATATACCTCTTATTGAGGTCGCCTAATAATATAAGGTTCTCCATGAACAACCTTGTCCAAACACCTCGCCAGGTCAGTTTTGGGAATCCAATAGACATTTCCTTTGTCAAACTGGCAAAATGTAACGTCCCTTAAATCAATTCTTGGTGGTTCGATAACACATGAATTATCATCTAGCATCTTCCTTAACTCTCGATCAGTCCTTAAAGCATGTGCCCACGACACATGAGCCTTATTATTAGCTTTAACATATTCAACTTTGCTTCCGTTCTAGAAAGCTAACATCTGATGAAGAGTTGATGGTACACACTGATTTCCATGGATCTAATCTCTTCCTAACAATACATTATATGAACCATCTGCCTCGACAACACAGAAAACTGTTCTAGAAGTTTTGGAACCTACAGTCAGGTCAGCCACAAATACTCCTTTGATCCCTGTTACTTCTCCTGTAAAATCCGACAATTGTATACTCGATGGAATAATTTCTTCATCTCTTTTTTCTATCTTTATGAAGGACCTATATGGAACTAGATTTAAAGTGGATCCTCCGTCAACCAGAACCTTAGAAACCGGACAGCCATCTATCCTAGCATTTATATTAAGTGCCCTCAGATGTTTGGATCCTTCGTAAGAGGGTTTCTCAAACTCCATTAATTCTTCTTCATTTTCAAATTGAAATTTTGCCTTGTCTTCCTCATCTATAATTGAACCTCCATTGGTTGTTGAGTCTACAGAACATCTATATTGCAATGGAAGTCTAGCTTGAACCATGCATGAACTTAAAGGTGAAATAGATCCTGATAATACGGCAGGTATATCTACGACTTTGTCATTGGTTTTAGCCTTTTCCTAATCATTACTGTGCTTATCCTGACTAGAATCCCTAGGATTCCTTTTCCATACCAAATTCTTAGCTCGGAATTTCTTAGGTTTATAAGGCATTGATGGAATTTGAGTAATATGAATCTGATTAACCTGTCTTTGAAGTTCATGCATCTTTTTCTTTCTTTGTAACCTTCTTTTTTAAGTCCTTATTACATTGCCCCCTAGACCCTGAACTTCTCCTGATTCGAACCATTCATTTTCTGGTGGATCGCTTGATACTTTCAAAGGCCTAGTTCGGTGAGGTGTCAGAGTCGTCTTGGTCTCTCTTTTAGGTGGATCGTCGAATTCCTCACCCCATCCAGTTGCAATCACTTCTTTCGAATATATAGGAGGTGGACCATAGTCAACATAGTAGTTGAATTTACCACTAGGCTCTCCTAATGTTCCAATCCTAGGGTCGCCTTCTTCATAGCATTGCCTGAAAGACTTCCATTTTGTTGGGCATTGTATCGAATTATCGACAACCTGAGCATTTCGCTCCCGATTCAGACGTTCATTCCTATCTTGACCATTTCGGGATCGACTCCAATATTTAGTCTTTTTGTTATAATTTTGATATCCAAATTGATCCCAAAAAGTCTTTTCTTATGAAACATCCTGTTTCGAAAGATGCTCTCTTCGTCGATCATAATTGATTTCTTCTTTACACCGAGCATATAGGTGTAGCTGCATCATTCTACCTTTAGATTTTAATGACACCATTCTTGTCATCACGGGGAATGGATCAACATCCACCTCCATAGGAGCCTTTTCTTTATCATCCGCGAATTTGATTTTGCCTTGTCGAATTGCTTCTTGAATGTTCTTTCTTAACACAATACAATCAATTGTATTATGACTCCATAAATGATGCCACTTACAGTATTTCTTTCCTCTCACATCCTCTGGGTTTGGTATAACTTGGCCCTCAGTAAGCTTGATTTGCCCATCAACCAATAGAAAATCAAATATTTCATCAACCTTATTTATGTCAAAAGAATAATACTGGATGTCCTTTGACTTTACCATGACGGTTCCTTTTTCTTTTGTTTTAGCTGGCTTCAAAGCTGGGCAAGTGTATGGTTTATCTATTATCATCTTGGCAACTGCCACTTCAGCGTACTCTGATTCGTTTTCATCGACTAGTGTTTCATCGACAAAGTTTATCTCATGTCTAGTATGCTTCCGATCCTTCTCTTTCAAAAAGTTTTCATGCTTCACAGCAATGGTAGTCAATGAAAACAAATCATAATAGGCCTGTCCTACCATTCTTTCCCTAATGGCAAACTTTAGACCATTAAAGGCAAATTCAGCAAATGTTCTCTCGGGTAATGGTACAAGACATCTATTTCTTGCCTTTCTAAACCTGAACATGAGCTGATCAACTGATTCATTATTATACTATTTCATTACTGATAAATCTGCCACAGACATGTCCGGCACTACCCTTTGAAATTGACTACGAAACATCATTTTCATTTGATCCCAAGAGGTTACAGAATGAGGTGGTAAAGATGTGTACCAGGTAAAAGCGGTTTTGGACAATGATAATAGGAATAAGCGCAACTTCCAATGATCTCCATACGTAGCATCTCCACATAAAGCAGTGAATCGATTGATATGCTCCTATGTTGACTGATCTTCGCCAGTAAATAAGCTAAATTCCGGCATCTTGAACCCTCTTGGGTACGGAACGGTATCCATCCATTCTGGGTAGGGCTTCCTGTACACTTGCCTAAAAACTCCCGGTTCACCGCCATATTGCCGCAACATTGGATCAACTATGTGATAATTTTATCCTGTTGGGATTACAACTGGTGGTGCATTTAGCTGCAGAAGTTGATGCATCTGATATTGAGGTATTGGTGGTTGTGGATATTGTGGCATTGTGTTTTGCAATGGTGGTTGTGGATATTGTAGCATTGGCTGTGGTGGTGGTGGATATTGTGGCATTGGCTGTGGTGGTGTTACATTCCTCCCCGGAATATCCGTACTTACATTTGGCCTAAACAACATTTGAGGGATGCTTGGTTGAGCCGCAAAACCACTGGACAACACGTTGTTGTGTAATTGATACGGAGCAGTATGCTGAGGAACCATATTTGCAGTAGTCACATTTGTCTAAACTGAACCAGACAAATTTGCTCCATTGGCGGCTAGTTGACCCGTATTGATATTCTCATTTTGATGTATTGAATTTACTGCATTAACTTCAACTATTGACAACTGGGCGTATGTTAGATTTGCCAATGTGTTTTCTCCTTTCTGAAGAATTCTTACTGGTGCAAGAGGCACAATTTGCCCTGTTGTTGCACTGCCAGAGTTTGTAACTATGGGTTGTCCAAGACCTCCAACTGCACCTGTAGGTATAACTGGGACAGTATGTGGTTGAGAAGAATTCATCAATGAATTCGGCCTTCCGGTGATCTCTTGAACCGTATTGATAAACAATGGTCTAACAGTGTCAGCCACGCATCTAGTGACTAGATTAGCCAAATCATTATGTTGTTTTTCCATGATTCTTCTTATAGCAGCAAGTGTAACTGAATTTGGTTCCAATTGCCTTCTTTGCTCTTCGGTAAGGTGTCTGGGAACGTCTGTCTCCCCTACCTGACCTTGCTCTGTAATTGTTCGCCCGTTTGATGATTTTGTGTGTGTCACTAGTTCTACAACAAGATTTGGGGGTGCACTGCTCCCTGGAGTATTGTTATTCTGGTCTAATTGGCCTAACTTCTCGTTCGTGCCATTATTACTCCTCCAATTGATCTAAGAGATCCTACCAGGCGTGCTAAAATTATGTTTCGTCGGAAATGTCCTCACGACGAAATATAATTCACCAAAAGTCGTTCTTCAGCTCTTAATGAAAGGAGACTAAATTCTAGATCTAATTCCGGATAGGAGCAATCCAGGCGTGAATAAGGAACTTGATTTTTATAGAAAATCTAGACGAATCCATCTAATTGCTGGTGGCGTCCAAAGTCAACAAAGACCTAAGCAACTACAGCTAAGGAAATTGAAAGTGCGAAACTGGAGAATAAAGACTACAACTATGGAAACTGAAAGTGTGAAACTTGGAAGTAAAGATAAAAGACAACATTTGTTTTTGTTCATGTGAGTCGGGGGTCCTTCTGTTGATAATCAATCGCTATTTATAGCACAGACTTGGTAATCGTTCTTGGTGTTGTATCCAATATCTACCGTTGATTTCATCTTTATCGTTTATTTAATGACATATGTTTATCAACTATTATCGATCTTATCTTCTGTATGAAGTAATAACCGCTCTTGAGCCCATTTAATCTCTGAAATGACAATTGTCGTCAAGCCCATTAGTTCTCTAAGGCGACAACCGTCATCGAACTTTTCTCTGTTTGACATCTATCTCTTGAGATGATAACTGTCATCGAGCCTTTTCTCTCCGTCTGACATTTGTCTCCTGGGACGATAACCGTCATCAAGCCTTTTTTCTCCATTTGACACCTGTCTCTCGGGATGATAACCTTTTCTCTCCGTCTAACATATGTCTCTCAGGACGATAACTGTCATCGATCCTTTTCTCCGTTTGACACCTGTCTCTCGGGCTGATAACCGTAATCGAGCCTTTTCTCCGTTGGACACCTGTCTCTCGGGATAATAACCGTCATCGAGCCTTTTTTCTCCGTCTGACATCTGTTTCCCAAGACGATAAACGTCATCGAGCCTTTTCTCCATTTGACACCTGTTATTCTTTTCATCGATTCATCGATGAAAAGCACCTTTAGCAGTTGGGCATCTGTCTTTTCTAGAGCAAAGGCCTTCATCGAATCTTTCATGGCTTTTCTCCGTTTGACACTTGTCCACCAGAATCAAGGACCTTCGTTGAGCTTCTCTGACTTAACATCCATTATTCTTTTCATCGATTTATCGATGCAAAACACCTTCAGTACTTGGACATCTGTCTTTTCTAGAACAAAGGCCTTCATCGAATCTTTCATGGCTTGACATTCGTTCTTCTCCTTGTCGATATCTTAGAAGAAAATACCTTCAGCATTTTTGATCTCCCTCCATCTGAATTTCAAATTTCCCGCTAATGACTGTCCGTACCTGCCAGCTGCCATTTTAGTACAGGTGATGTCATCTCTTGTCGTTTTATTCATATATCCTTACGATAAAATCTCTAATTAATTTCAGGTGTCAACACACACCTCTATGTGAATTCTACTGGCTATGGCGTGGAAGGTAGATATTTAGGTTTGTTTGACTGAGTACAAAGTTTGATTTCTCTGTTATTTGATTGTGCGAATTGAATGAAACTGTGAACCACTCCACAGAAAACCCATGGAATGAACATTGGATGACATCCAGAATGAGAATCAGTTCACCTGTGCAGGAACTTTCTTAGCTACAAGAAATTAAAAATACAAAAGAAGGAAGAAGAATGAGCAGCATGTAAGGTGCGTAATGTTTTGGAAACAAATACCAGAAACACTGACAATGTGGTTTCAGACAGTACGCTTCTGATGTAAAATATTAGAAGCCCTAAGGAAGAATTTTGCCAATCAAGTCGAACAAGTCAATTGAAATGTGGCAAAAGCAGGTATTATTGAAAAAAGGTTCAGGCAATGGTAAGTCACCACCGTTTCAACACATTGCAAGCTCTTCAATAAACAACAGAAGATGAGGCTTGTGTCAAATGTTTAAAAGAATCCCCAAATCAGATTGGCCTGTTGGTATATCTTAAGTGGGTACAGCGGGACCAGAAGGCCATGTTATTCCTCAATTAGAAAATGAAAGTCAAGCATTCAGTGTCAGAAATGACTTCACTATCCCCATCATCTCTCGTCCTGGAAAACGCTCAAGACATCTCCTCGCCGCCGCAATCTCACTGAACTCTTAGACAGAGTCACCGTTAAAGGCTTGTATTTGATTGGTCCCTCCCTCTTTTTGGCTAGCCACATCTTCTTCCAAGTCTTCTCCATTCTTAACGGTAGGAAGGGGAAAGGGATCAAGAGAAGTTTCGGCAAGAACCGAGTCACCACCTACAGTACCGACAAGGTCCTTCAACCAACATATCGCAAATGGAACAGGTTCAAAGCTATGATCTCCCATATTCGACTGGTGGAGAGTGATCCCTAGTCACGGAAAGAGGGTACTGAAATTTCCCAGTTGATTCCGCTTACCAAAGTAGTCTACCTTGTTGCCCAATAGCAAGGTTGATTGTGCGTGCGACGATCCACTGTAGCATCTACAAAGAAGTCGTGTGACTTGCATGTGAAGAGGTATGTGCGCAGCGCAGTTGAAGCATGTGTATGGCACATGACTGCTCTTGTTAGGCGCCTATTCCAGTGTGTGATGGTCTATGGAGATGTAGTGGAATGGCCATGTGAATGGCACATGATCTTGGCATGAAATTGGCACATGATCGACTCATGGGCGAGGCATGTGAGCATTGGTCATGTGAAATGTGTTGAGAAAACTTCCTAATATATTTTGAAGTTGACAAAACTATCCATGGTTATGTTTCGGGTGATATTCATGTTGAAAGGATTCTTTATGATTGAAACACCTACATGAACAAGTGTAGAAGAATGGAGAGTTCATATTGACTAGGAAGTTTCAAGGTTTTATGTTTACAGTATCTACGTAACTATTGTTGTCAAGGCATATTGGTTAGAAAAGTTGATCATATCCAAGAAACTAGAAACAATTGATATCAGCAAGGTAACTGCGTGAATATCAGCAAGGCAAAGATTGGATATCAGCAAAGCAAACGCTAGATATCAGCAGAGTATACGCTAGATATCAGTAGAGTACCGTGATAGTTGAATATAAGCATAATACCTATAGTACTTGCGACGAAGTTCTTGTCATGATTTTTCATATTAATATGTTGAAACATTTTATCTCATCGCTTGATAGTTTATGATTTGGTATGGTCTCCTACCTTAGAAGAAATTGATTGAATATCAATCTTAAAGATTATCTTCGCAGAATATTAAATCACATAAGATATCTTGATTGATTGATAATCATCTTGAAGGCAAGATTCCTTTCATAGCTAAAGCACTCCATTTTTGGGAACTAAGGTTTGATTGTATGGGCGATCAAATCTAGGGGGATTTTGATTGATCAACCTCAACGACTACCTTATCTTCTCAAAAATTATCCAAAGAGTGAATTTGGAAATTGATCCTCTTGAAGATTGTCTAACAAAAAGTTTGGAAATAAAGGTAGACCAAGGTGCTGAAGAGAAAGATGGATCAAGAGTTCATAATTCCAAATTTCAAGAGAGCTCCACATATTTTCATTTGTCTTCCGTGAGCAAATTGTAATCTTTTGAGAGGTGTTGGATGTATTTTAAGTGCATGCTTAGGTGGAGATAGCAAGTATAAGTAGCACTTGCTTTGTGAAGAAGCGCTTGGGTATAAGTATGAACATATGACTATAACTTCTCAACAATTCACTAGTGAAATTCAGCTAGTAGACTATTAGCGTGGGAGTGTGGACATACGCTTACACTAAAACCAAACTACT
Source organism: Syzygium malaccense (assembly GCA_031216405.1). Lineage (NCBI taxonomy): Eukaryota > Viridiplantae > Streptophyta > Magnoliopsida > Myrtales > Myrtaceae > Syzygium > Syzygium malaccense. The sequence continues at coordinate 17,974,859 of CM062262.1, read as the reverse complement.
ATGAACTATGTGCACTTTATCTTCTATCTCTCTGCTTATATTCAATCATTGCTTGATAGAAACACTGCACTCGATAACTTCAATATAACATGGACCTGATTATATTCACACTTATTTTACTTGTTCCTGCTCATATTCGTCTTGACTTTTGAATTCAATAATACTTTGTCAAGATTTTTTGAATCACCTATTTACCCCGTTCTAGGTGATATTGTTAGCCACCATCCACATGTGACAGTGAATTAAGATAATGTGACTATGAATTTCAAGGCTTGTGAACATGAATTTGAGGGCTTATGGACACCCGTGATTGTGTCACACGATGTTGTGTGATACTCCGTCTCCTACAATCTAGGAATCGTTTGAGTTACTGTTCGAGACCCCAGGACTTCCACAATCTTGTAAAGCTTGTTCTCGAGTTCATCAATATGCTTTCGAGCTCCCATAATACTGGAAATTTAATTCTAGACTTGCCTTACCTTTTGGACCCGAACTTGAACTCCAAGAATATTGGAAATTCAAATCCCAACCTCATCTCTAATGTTCGGGTCCAAGAATGTTGGAATTCTCAATTTTAGGCTCATCTCTGCTCCTTGATTACGAATTTCTCTCCAGGCAACTCATCAACTTTGTCTATGGTTCCTGTAACATGGGTTAATCCTAAAATGGAATGAGAGGTATCCTAGAATCTAGATGTAATTCAAACATGGATGATGTAAATGATATTTTTTTTAGGTGTTGGGGTCAATTCCTAAATTTCTGACACAACATTTGGGGGAGCCAAAATTTAGGTGTCAACAATACCATTTGTCTTCTAAAATTGCAACCTAGGTTTAGGATCACCGAACGTGTGTGGAGAGGTGCAATGCTAAAGTATATAAAGCATGCACGATAGTTTATACGATGCATGCACCACTTAAAAAATTCTCATACATTAAAACATACATCTACAACACCTCCCTGCAAAATAAATGATTAGCAAACACTCCTCTTACGACTCCCACTTGCAACATTATTTAACACAAACATAAGAAGCATCTTGGATTCCGTGCACGATGAGAGATCACACAAAAAATGTTTTCAAAAGAGAAAGTCACAGCCCAAGTCCACTATGAGTTTTAACTCAAACCCTAGCATAGGCGTCTGATGAGACTAGAAAATGTCACTTAAAGGGGGATGAATAGGTGATTAAAAACAATTCTTGAACAATTTAAAGCGGAAGTAATAGATCACAGGTAAAGTTTGAATAATGTTTAGATTTTGAACAATCTTTGAAAGCAAAACAAATAAATGTGCAATTAAATAAATAAAAAGAGTTTTAGGGATGAGAAAATTTGCACTCAAATGTATAGTGGTTCGACTTAAATCAAGCCTACGTCTACTCTCCCACGCTGATAACCTACTGGCTGGATTCCATTAGATGTTCAATCAAGAGATTACAAATTCTAAGTGATAACTTCCATGTGAAAGATAGGTCATTCTATCTCACTCAATCACTTTAACAATAGCTCTCTTAATATCATAGATTTTAGCTCAAGAAGGACAAGTTATACTATTTGGAGTATGCTCAAACTTTGTAATGGATGATTCTAGATATCATCTCTCTACTTCTGCTCCTTGATAATTTGTCTCATTTTATACTCCACCACTTCCAAACTAAACATTGGACAATCTTCATAGGATCATCTTCCAATCTTCACTTTGGATAGATTTATATAAAAAGGATTAAATAGCCGTTGAGTGAGAAAGTCTGAATCCCGCTAAATCTGATTGCTCATACAATCAGAACTTTGGTTGCCATAAGCAGCGTTTCTCCATTAAGAAATAAACTTGTCGTGGGGTTGATTGTCAATCAATTAAAGATATTTTGCTGTTTAAATATTCCTTGCAAAATAGTCTTTTAAGATTGAATCAATCAATACTTTCTATTTGTGAAATCCAAGGCGGATTACTAGCCGTTGTATACATTCTAAGTAAGTAATATCATTTGGATAAGGTTCAATTCCTATTTTGCACCCAGAATATGAGTTAGAATGGTTTGTTCTATAAATACATATTCTTTTGATTCCAATATATAAACTGAAGTTCTTCAGCCGCCGTGTACAAAATCTGAACTCTGTCCTTTATGGCGCAGAACCTAAACTTCTCTTTCTAATACATGTAAAGTTTGGACTTCCATAATAAAGCTTCATAGACTTAGAATACTTCAAAAGCATATGTTAGACTTTACTAATGGATAATTTTGTCGACATCAAAATCTATTAGGAAGTTTTCCTAACAATCTCCCCCTTTTTTATGATAACAAAACTTTCTAGGCAGATAAATAGATTTTGTAAAATATTGTGTAATAAGATGAAAACATGTAATTTGGCATATATTCAAATATTACACTAAGGCACATATAGCATTTAATGATTTAAATATTTTAAGCATCTAATATTGGACCTTTCTTTGCTCCATATCCTGCATTTCTAGTCTAATCGTTGTATTCTGCATTACAAATCTGCATACTTTCTTCCTCTTTTTGTCAACAGCATAAATAGATAACCATAGTAATATAATAAAATTCAAAATACCAATCATAAAAATTCAAGTCAAACTAGAATTTTAGAGTAAACACATAGTTAAGAAGTAAACACACAAAACAAGAAATAGATTATGAAAAACTAGGGCTTAAAAGGGGCTCGAACAAGTTGAAAGTTCTCCAAATTCTGAATAGCATCCTCAACCTTTGACATGCATTGACCAATTGCTTTCTCAATTGTTGCCATATTTTGCTCTACTTGAAGATTGACATTCTGAATTCATTCTTCAACAATTCTCTTCAAGTTATGCATATCTTCTCCCAATGAAGATAGTTTTTCTTTAATTTCAAGCAATAGAGAAATAATGGTCTCGTCATGAGAGGTCTGACCTTGGAATTCTTCAAAGTATGGCTGCTCAATTTGGACTCCTTTATTATTCTGAAGCTCCCCCTGAATATCAACACCCATAGTAGTTGTTGCTTGATTCTCCTCAAACTCTTCAATGTCTGCAGTTGGTGGAGATTTACTTTCTTGAGTCTGAGCATGAGCATCACTAGGATTTGTTTCCTTCATTAATGATTCAGCACCTTTGACAATTTCTTGTACTATTGTGTCATCCATAGCTTTCTCAGTTGTTGTCTTGTCAGTGGTTTGAGCTTCTATAATCTCATGCTCTTTCTCATCCTCTTCATCCTTCATAATAGTCTCTATTTTTCTCTTCTTCCTAGAGACTTGAGCAGATTTCTGAACAATAGACTTGCTTTTTTTCTTTTGTTCAGACTTTTCTGAAGTCTTTCCTTTCTTCATCATCTCAAGCTTTTCTAGGGTTTGTTCTCTTGTACTCATCAAGCTGAGTAAATCGCATTTTGGATATCGTCTTTTCACCCACAGACATTTCAGAAAGACATATCTTTATGAACTCAGCAGGAATTTCAATGTTAAGAAAATTAAAAATCCTGGTGATTAGAGCATCATATGGAAGTTGCCCTTAGTTCTTCGGCACAAGTCTATACATATGAAGACTAATGATATGAGGTAAACAGAATGGAACCTCATTGATGATAGCCCATATCATCTTTACTTCAAATTTTGATAAGTCTATCCTGGAAGATGCCTTGGGTCTCAAGCAATTGATGATGATCTTGTGCAGAATCATATTCTTCTTTGTCAAATTGGAGTAAGAAATGTGAGTCTTGGAGTCTCGAGTAAAGTAAGGATTTTCAGAAATTACCTTACATGCCTCCTTAGGAGTGACATTGATAGGAATAAAATTCCAGGACTTTTCTCCAGTAATTTCAGCAAGTTGTGTTGCTTCAAGATCATATTTCTTTTCAAACACAGTAAAGCTTACTCTATTTGGAGAGAGAATAGACAAATTTGAATAGAAATAAGCAGTTAATTCGGGATAAATAGGAGATGATTGCTGGCAAAATACTTCCATTCCTAAATGTGCAAAGTGTTTTCTCACTGAAATTCCAATTTTGTCGAGGAATGACAAATCCACAATTCGATGATTCATAACTCCTCTAGACAAAAGAAGAGCGTGATACTCTTGATGTAACTTGGTTCCAAATAATTTACCAGCAGAACCTTTTATCCTTGTAGCAATTCCAATCTTAATCTCAAAATTCCTGAATAATCTGTCATCATCATCCTCTTCTTTCCTTCCCTCTTCGATTCAGAACCACTTTTGGATTTTGGGGATTTAAAAACAGATTCTTTCAACGTGGGTCCAGAAGGTTCATACACTTTCTCTTTCCCTTTATTAGACACATTTTCTGTCTTTCTAGAGTCAAGCGTAGGCAAAACAGTATGTAAAGGTTTAGACGTATGGGAAATCAGAAATTCTTCCTCAGAATGAAACCCATTATCTTTGAATACTTCAAACATAACTGTTTTAGAAGCTCTTCTTTTTTTTTGAGATACTCGTTGGGCTTCCAAACAAATCGAGAGTCTTTGAAATAAAAATTAGTTTTACCGACATATGTTGACGATTTAGGTTGAGATGAATCAGACGGAGATGCTTTCTTGTCTGATTCTGTTCCAGACGAGTCAGTGATTTCCAGATGCTCGGTGCTTCTTTTCGTCTGCGAGCAGATCGTCGTTTTCTCTGTGATGCTTCAGATTTTGGAGACATTTCAACTTTGGAGAAAAATAAAGAGAGAAGGTTTTGATCTTTTGAGGGAGGAGACGCAAGTGAGGCCGAGAAAGAGGGTTTTCGAAAAACTTAAGCTAAGTATAATGAAACGTCGCGTCCGAAGAAGATAGAAACTGAATATTGGCAATTTTCCTTTTAAAGATTCGGAATTATAGGAAATTTAAAATGACAGTTGTTAATAGCAAACAAATAAGCCAATCAAATACATACCTGATTATTTTCCAGAAATAAAACTTACCAGCCAAAATTTGAATATTTATATATGGTAAGATCTATCTTCCGTCAGAGACTTAGGATCTCGTGGGATGTCCATACTTTGCATAATCTGCTTGTCAGAATCTGATCCTATTATTGTCTAATAAGCTTCAAGCAAATGGATAAGTAATTGACAATTTATTTCTAATAAATTCAAAAGAGTTTTTATCTAATGGTTTTGTGAAAATGTTAGCTAATTGATTCTTTGAATGAATTAATTGAATATTCATATCACTATTCTGAACATGATCTCTTATGAAATGATGCTTGATTTCAATGTGCTTTGCTCGAGAATGAAGAATTGATTCTTGGTCAAGTTGATTGCACTAGTGCTATCACATTTGATTTTTGTGCATGATTCTTCAATTCTAAAATCTCTCAGTTGTTGCTTCATCCACAAAACCTGAGAGCAACAACTTCCAAGTGCTACATATTCTACTTCTGCTGTTGATAGGGCAACTGTTCCTTGTTTCTTTGAATACCAGGATACTACCATGTTTCCCATTAGCTGGCATGTTCCTGAAGTACTTTTTCTATCTACTTTACAACTAGTAAGATCAGCATCAGAATAACCAGTTAGTATAAAATCCAGTCCTTTCAAATACCAAAGGCCTAACATTAGATAAGTTCCAATGTACTTAATTATTCTCTTAATAGCGGCAAGATGTGACTCTCTTGGATCTGATTGAAATCTGTCACACATATGAATACTAAACAGAATATCAAGTCTAGAAACAGTAAGATGTAATAGTGATCCAATCATGTTTCCGTATAACTTATGGTTAACCTTTTTACCACTCTCATCCTTGTCTAGTTTGGAAGAATGAGTCATTGGTGTGTTTGTTTTCTTGCAGTTTTCCATGCCAAACTTCTTCACGATCTCTCTAGCATACTTTTCTTGACATATAAAGGTACCATCATTTGTCTACTTCACTTGAAGTCCCAGAAAGAATGTCAGTTCTCCCATTAAGCTCATTTCAAATTCATTTTGCATAGACTTTGAACAATCCTTGCAAAGTAATTCATTAGAAGGTCCAAAAATTATATCATTGACATAAATTTGAACTAGTAAAATGTCTTTATCTTCTCTTTTAATAAAAAGAGTCGTGTCTACTTTACCTTTCACAAAGTTATTGTCCGTAAGAAAGTTGTTGAATTTATCATACCAATCACGAGGTGCTTTTTTCAAATCATATAATGCTTTCTTCAATTTGTAGACATGATCAGACTTTCTTGGTTCTTCAAAACCATAAGGTTGTTCTACAAATACTTCTTCCTTGATGTATTCATTTAGGAAAGCACTCTTGACATCCATCTGAAATAGTTTGAAGTTATAGAAACAAGCCTAGGATAAGACTAGCCTTATCGCTTCTAACCTGACAACTGGTACATAGGTTTCATCATAATCTATTTCTTCTTCTTATGTGTAACCTTTTGTAACTAGTCTTGCTTTGTTTCTAGTAACCTTCCCTTTGTCATTTAGTTTATTTCTGAAGACCCATTTTGTTCCAATCACTGTTTGATTCTTGGGTCTTTGCACAAGTTTCCATACTTCATTTATGTTGAACTGATGGAGTTCTTCTTGCATTGCTTCTATCCATCTTTCATCTGAGAATGCTTCATCAATTTCTTTTGGTTCTATATCAGATATAAGTGCCAAGGTATTGATGTTTTCCTTATATTTTGACCTTGTCTTGATGCCTTTTTCTATGTTACCGATAATAAGATTTTTTGGATGACTGGATTTGTGTTTTTGTTGACACCTAATTTTTAACCGATGTGTCATTAAATGTATAAAACTCGGGAGTTGGGTCTTCGATTGCGATGGAGTCCATTTCTCGAACAAAAAGTGTCGTTTTTCAAATTATGTTTGTGGATTTAGCTTCTATAAACAAATTTTTATTAATTTCACATGAAAAATCGGAAAAGTCATATGGTTGACTTTTTGGTTAACCCTTTGATCAAAAGTCAACCTCAGTCAAATTGGGGCTTTTCACACAAAAAGACTTTCGAGTTTAATTTCACTTTAAAAGTGAAAATTTCAGAAAAATTCAAAGATTTGATCACAAAATCAAACTCGTAGTGAAAAGTTAACTAGAGTTTGACTTTTAGTCAAACCTTTGACCAAAAAATCAAAAAATACAAAAATCCCAAAATCATCTTATTCTACATTTAATTTGACTTTAGCATTTGAAAGTCTGCAAAAATCAGTTATGGAATCAATTTTTCCCCAATTTGCGGAATTTGGTTCAAATCGGCCAAAAATGAAATCACTTCATTTCTAGTCATTTTTTATGTTAGTTTCCTTCATGACATTTGATCTAGAGGTTGTATTACATTCAATTTTGAAACTAATTTTGTAATTCCAAGCCAAGCGCAAAAACCCCCAATTTAGGTCCTAATAAGTGATTTTAATCAATTATTCATGATTTGGGCAATTAAGACATGAATTAGCCTAATTTCTTATATGAAATCCAAATTTGAAATCAATTTTGGAAGATTCACATGAATTTGAGCTAATTTGATCAATTTAGTGATCCAATGATTGAGAAATCTAAGAATAATTGGTCTAATTAGTGCAATTCAACTTGACCCATTCTAGACTAACATCTAATTTGATGAATTGAGGCTCAATTTGGCTAATTGGACTTCAATTAAATTCGTTAGTTTAGCTTGGTCATGCAATTTAACTTAAATCAAAGAACAATTATGCTAAACAAGTTAAATTGGATCAATTTGTGTGTGAATTTCAAATTGGTTCAATCCAATTTAATCGAATTCAATATTAATTAGGTCAATCAATCATGATAGGGATTAAATTGCACAAAATTGGAACAAATTGGGCTAAGAATTGAACCTGTTCAACCCGATCAAACTCGAGTTAAACCGGTCCAATTGGTCCAACCCGGTTAACTTGAATTGAATCGGTTCGATTGGATCGGTCATTTTCCGATCGAAAATCCAACGGCCGGTGGTCCATTCCAACCAGCCAAGGCCGGCCACTTCCCTTTGAGCCCAAAATGCCCTTAAATGAAAATTACAAAGAAGCCCCAAAATGAAATTACTAAAATGTCCTTTCTTAAGGATTAATCAAATTACTTAAGGGGTAAGCAAATTAATTACGGCTATTCATTTAGAATTGATCATGGTCATCCATAATGCCATGTCACCTATTCTTAGCCCTTAAGGATTATTCTTAATCACTAAGAATGCATTATAAGCCATTAGACCGATTTAAGGGCTAGGATTCAAAGTTGGGGGGGTATATAAGTTTTTTCTCTTCAAAATTGGAAGGCGACTCTTATTTTTTAGATCTGGTTTCTCTCGCCTCACTTCTCTCTCCCTATCTCACGCCCTCTCTCTCTCTTTCTCTTAGAATCTCTCTCTCGGCCGCTGACTTTTGTACCTCTCGCTGGCCCCTTGCCAACCATTTCCGGCAAGCCGTCACCTCACCGCCGGCCTCCACGACGGCCCAAGGATGGTCGTAAGACCAGCCGCCCATGCTGGTGGCCGGAGCTGCTCCATCCGATGCCTTCTTTTCCTCTATCACAACACCGGCGGCCGAGCCGGTGTTGATTCCTATCGGTTCAACCAATTGAACCTGTTGTCCAGCAGTCCCTCCGATGATTTTGACCTCTTGGTGATTCATCCTGACATCCTCCCGAAGCTGTGGTGGCCGTGGTTCCTCTGAACGGCCATCGGATCGTCTCGTTCTTTGCATATTTTGATTAAACGTTCATTTGTGCAAAACCGAGTTGATTCTCAATTTAGTTTATACATTTGATTTTTAGAGGATCATCGAGCTTTCCAAGGCTTCTCCATGGTGTCCTAAGGCTGTATACAAAGGCCAGATTGCTCGGTTGTACGTTGAAGAGTTAAAACACAAGGTAAGTTCAAAACTGTGATTCTTGGATCCTAATGATCAGTCTGCTTGTGATGATGATTTGACTTTGAAAATGTTAGAATCTCGCAAAGTGATAAATAAGAGAATTGTAGAATACATCTTGAGCTTTGATAGGTTGCACGCCTTAAACGGACATCGTTTGCTAGGTCAAAACTCCTTCGAAAGTCGAAATCAGATTCCAGAATGATCATATTGTGTTCTGTTCTTCTATGATACTGAATGACCTTGCCCGGTTTGATGATTTTTCTAATTTTATGTATTCATTATTTGAGAAAATTTCCCCCATAAAAGTTGTCAAACACATTTAGATCTATCCACTGTAAAAATTTCATAAAATTCCAAACATGTTAGATTAGGATGATTAGCAATGTCATCTTGGCATAGTTCTAGTGACTGATAAGTTTCTGAATGACCTTCATCTGCTCTTTGATTTTTATAAATTCATATATTCAAAATATAAAACAAATTTCTTCATAAAAGTTCACATTAAGATAGAGAGCTTTCCAGTGACACAAATTTTGTCAAAATCGGAGTTCATTTTGATTTTCAAATGAATTTTTATGAATTAGTCAATATCTGTGTTCTTATCTAATTTTCTTTTCTTTGAAATCCAAAATATGTTTTTCTGAATTTGATAAACTTTGAGTCATCTTTTGCGAAAACTCGAAACTAAAAAATTGTTCATTAGGACCTTATTATGTAGACTGGAAATTTTGAGGGCCTAATAGCAATTTTTATGGGGTCAATTTGTGAAAAGTCTCAAATAAGGTCCTCTCAGGCTAAAACTTGATTTGCAAACGAGTCCTTGGCAAAAACTGAATTATATAAAAATTTGGAGGGCTTTTTAAAAAAACTCAAACCATAAAAACTGTTATATAAGGCGAATCCTAACTATCTAAAAAATTTTGACAGTATTTTGATAACGGTCACTATTTTTCCCGCAATTTTTTTAATTCAAATTCAAACTGGGTCCAGATTGTCACAAAGGGTAGAATTGTCTTTTTTGTGAAAATCGGTGGGGAACTAGGAAAAGTGGTCTTCTTGACTTTTTATCCTCATGACATAAGCTTTTTATGACACCTGGATCACTTCATTTTGACATCATTAGGTTGATTAATCATATTCAAATAGAATGGGTCCGAATTTAGTAACTAATGATTGATTAAGTGATCCTCTTATGAGGCCCACTTTCCATTGTTTGATTGATTGAGAAACAAGGCTCATGGGCCTGAATGCATGTCACGCCTCGAACCCCATCGAGCCCGCGACATCCCTCTCCTCGGTCGAAAGAGTGCGACGTCCCAGGAATAGCGTCGCCGACCCAACGATCCATCAGAGTTAAATCGCGACGGAAGCAGTCAAAAATCCCGGACATTAAAATTGGAGAACACCAGGAAGGAACAAATCGTCAAACCATCAAGCATATATTACACTTCCAAATATTTACATCATCCGCCAATACAAACCACAAAATAATTTATAAGCATACCGAACTATAAACTCCAAACCACCAAAATATCAAGATCAGCTCTCTAGGTCAGCACTATCCAAAAATGGGGCGCATCCTCCTCCCAGAACTATCCCCTACGCCCTTTCGAAGGCGTCCACTCTGACTCACTATCCTCGGCATCACCACCTGAATCCTCCGCAACTGTCTGCTCACCCGACGACTCCAAGTCGATCTCAATCTCGACATTCAGGCGGGGGCTCTGAAATGGTTTGGTTGAAACAACCATGAGATCACATCTCAATAAGTCACAACCTAAGCCCCACCTAGGCTATCACGTAATTCCAGACACATCCAAACGCGCAACCAAACAACCACACAACCAGCAATCAAACATTCACACATACCTGGACTCTCTGCATACACACCATGCACGTTAGCCCACAATCCCAACATACAATTCTTGCACACATGCCATCACACACTTTCCACATATCAATACACATGCCAATCATACCACAGCAATACATCACAGCCGCGCGCGTGCCTCGATTATAAAGCAAAACCTACTTGGGCACGTCCCATACCATGCCTAGCAGATTTTACCCCATAATCGCGCACTGCATCACGCGATACAAACACACTCGCACACTAACTCACACCATGCATCACTTTCACAATCCTCACATGTCAAGCCAAATCCCGCTCGTTCTCAACCTTTCCACCACTACCACGCCCGTGTAAAACGCATCAGGCCAACGGTCTTCTGATCTCGTCAGGCATCGACACCCCGTCGGGCCGGGCATCGTCACCTCGTCAGGGACGGCATCGTCCCGCGTAAACGTACACGCCTCAAGATGGAATCCTACACACACTTTCCTTCTACCGCGCCCGCGTAAAACGCATTAGGCCAACGGTCTTCTGACCACGCCAGGCATCGTCACCCCGTCGGGCCGGGCATCGTCACCTCGTCAGGGACGGCATCGTCCCGCGTAAACAAACACGCCTTAGGACGGACCTTACCCCACGTAAACGAACACGCCTCAGGGTATTACTTTTCCCATCAATCCTACATTTCCGTACCTTCGTTCCACACTCTCCACACGTATCACACGGCCACACATACACACGGTCACACACAAATTCACATCTCGCACATACTTTTCACAATTACCCACCCTCATCACGCGAACACCACACAAACACCCAAGCTTGGCACGTGAACTCAATGCGCAATCACGCCACCACACCTCACAGCCACACAATCACATATATGAGCTCATTCAAGCATCAAACTACCCATCAAAATGCCACGATAACACTGAATAATTCTCGAGAGAGAGAAAAATCGAGAATATGTAAAATCAGATCCAAACTGGGCAGTTGCGCAGTGATAGAAATCCATTTGAAAGAAATAGTAAACCGATTCCAAAAATTCTAAATTTTGGATATGTCATAAAACACATCCCCATAAACATTTCTTATGAAGAACACGAAATCCGGATCAATCTGCAACCATGCCTTTTTGTCCCTCGAAGTCAGACCAAAATCAGTTCGCTCAAACAGACCGTTTTGTCCTCAAAATACATTTATGTCAACACCCAAATCACCTTGAAAAGCTTTGAAATTTTTATATGTTATAGCCACGAGTGTCTCCAACAACTTTTGTAAGGAAGTATTTTGAAAATAGGCCCGGAAAAATTTATAAAAATTCGAACAGTCCCGAAGGTCGGATGAATAGTAAATCAGGCAGTTGTATTTCGGTCCAAAGATGGACTTCCGAATGGCATCAAATGATTTCCAAAAATTCCCAAATTAAAATATGTTATACTTCAAGATGTTGGAAACAACTTTCATGAAGAAAATTTTCTCAAATTCGGCCCACAAAATTCTCTAAAAAAATAGCAAACGGGGCGGATATAGTAACCGCGAATCCGCGATTCACCCGGAACCTCACGGATTCAAACCCGAATCGATTTCTACCGAATTCCAACCGCCTAAACTCATTTCCCGACGTCTAATCCAACCCGCAATAACCACTAATAGTCATAATCAGCCACCAATAACCACGATCGACCACCAAAAACTATTATCGATACCTTCATCAACCTCTAAATCCTCTAAACCATACCCGAATGAGTTCGAAAATACCCGACGTCCTAAATAGGGATTAGATCGCGACTTACCCGAACTCTAGACTAACTCGGCTAGAGCGAGAAGGGGGAACGGCTGGCCAGCATCTCACGGCGGCACACGGCGGCGGCAACGGTCTCCCGGCGGTGATCGGCGTCCATACAGCCGAGAGAGGGGAAGATGGTTTGGTGAGGGAGAAAGGAGAGAAGGGGATTTCGGTGAGGGAGGGGGAGGAGAAGGGGAAATGGCCGAATGGGGAGAGAGAGAGAGGAGAGAAACAATTAAATATTTGGTCCAAGGTTTGACCAATTTTTCCTTAATTCCAATTTTGCCCCTAAAACACTTGGTCCAAATTCTTCCAAACCAAAATATCTAAGGGCGTTTTTGTCCAATATTTTGGGGCTGATAATTATCCACACTTAATCCCCAAATTTAATTTCCAAAATCCCCAAAATTCGGAATACCCAAAAATAGGCCTAGGGGCAAAGTCGTAATTTTCCGGTCCCGGGGCGAAATTCCAATTTTCGCACATACGTGTTGTCGCGACCTAAAATTTCCTCTCAGGCTAATGGATTGTTAAGACTAAGCCTAACTCGGGCCCTCCCAAGCCCTACCAATTCGCAACTTAGGGTTTAAATTTTTAACATGCAAATGTTTTCATGCTTGGAGTCGCCACTAATCTACTTGTGGTAGGTCGATTAGAAACCTAAATAAAACATAGGGAGGTATGTTTTATTCCTACAAACCAGAGATTCTAAGCCCGGGGACTTGATTACGCTAGATCTAGTCTAACGCCCTTTCGGTACCTTTTCTTTTCAAAAATATTTTGGCGAGCAATCTGGATCCATTTTAACTTAGTCACTAACATGTGAGTTGTTCATGCGGGTACGCAAACCACCAATTTAACATCCAAGAAAGCATTAAATAAATTGCAAGTTGGAAGAATTACTTACCTCGAAGCAACGTAAGCATCTGCATTGTTAGCTAGAAAATCACGTCAACAACCTAATATGATTTCTAATTAATAAGGAATTCACTCAATTTTTGGGTTTTCGCTTATTTAAATGGAAGCTAACCTATATGCAATGACGTGCAACAATGACATGCAAGTAGTGCAACCTAGCATGCAAACTATATGTCATGCGACGACGTGACCTAATTCTGATGACGGGCGAATGATTTATTTTTGGTATTTTCTAATGAAATTCGGAATAAAAATATGCCTAAATTAACATGCAACTTATGATGACTTAACATATCCTAACATGACTTATTTTTGAGGTTTTTGTTAAAATTCGAAATAATAAATTACTTAAATTAAGAATGCAATCTATCCTAATCTACCATAAAACAATTCATTCTTTTTTTTGGGGTTTTCATGAAAATTCGGAATTAAAAAAATAACCTAAATAATCTATTAAGATTTGAATATTACTTAATTTAAACTAGGAAATAGACCATCTCAAGTCCTAATTTAAATTAAATAATTACTCTATCGTCTAGATATATTTAGGATTCCCTAAACATGCAAAACTCAAATTCAAATCCTAACTGATATTTTTTGAATTTTCTTTTTTATTTGAAAAGGAAGGACAATTTAAACAGAGATATCATCCACGTTTAAAACAGCCACGCGATCCACAAGATTCGTTTCAAACTCGGATTAGGCACAAAAATCGAACTATCAGTCATATTTATAGGGTTATAGATATTGACGAAAAGTCGATCATTCAAATTTGGAAAGCAGATAGAAGTCATTATCGTACCCAAGTGATTATGGATAGAATAATGATTTTCTGTATCGCCACGTATCGTACCTTAGGGATAAGGTCAGATAATTGTCCAGATACATTGCCGAATTAGGAAAGTTTCATAATTTTGAATATTTTAAAAATATTGCAGATATTAGATAATTATCCTAATATATCTAATATTCCGCACGATATTCACGCAATATTCAAACACTCAAATTAGTAAATTAAATATTCTGAAAAATATCAGATAATGTCCAATTACCTAATTTGCAGATAATTCCCAAATTCGAACTTGCGGATCGGGATGAGCGGCGAAAGGTGGACCGGCGGCGCGGTGTCGGGATCAACGGCGGCTCGCGGCGATGACACGGCGGGGCGACAACGTGGCTGTCTGGACAGCGGCGGTGGCACGCGACGGGAGGAGCAGCAGCAGCGGGCGGTGGCGCGCGGCGTGAGGCGCGGCAGTAGGCGGTGGCGCGCGGTGTGAGGAGTGGCAGCAGCAGCGTCGCGCGGCAGCAGCGGCGTCGGCGGGAAGCAGCAGCGACAGGCGCGGCGTCGGCGGGAAGCAGCAGCGGCAGGCGGTGTGGAGCGGCAGCAGCGGCGTCGACGGGAAGCAGCAGCGGCAGGCGGTGTGGAGCGGCAGCAGCGGCGTCGGCGGGAAGCGGCAGCGGCAGGCACGGCGTCGGCGGGAAGCAGCAGCGGCGGCGTCGCGCGGGAAGCGGCAGCGGCAGGCGGTGTGGAGCGGCAGCAGCGGCATCGGCGGGAAGCGGCAGCGGCAGGCACGGCGTCGGCGGGAAGCAGCAGCGGCGGCGTCGCGCGGTTCTGGCCGTGTGGGGGGTGCTCCAGCCGGTCTCCTTCTCTCTCTCTCTTTCTCACTCTCACACTCTAAAAATTCTGATCTGAAAAATCCCCCCCAGTAAAATGCTGACCTAATGATGTATATATAACGCTAATCTAGGTCAATTAGATGGGCTCTCTAGTCCTAATGGGCTTAGGCTTGGGCTTAATTTAATTTAAATGGGCTGAATTAATTAATGATAATGGGCTGAATTAAGTTCAAATTAAAACGACCGAGCCCGTTTGACTTGTAATTCCCGGCCCTTGCATTTCAAGTGAGCCGAGTCCCGTTCGATGAAATTTAAGCTCGTTCGTCACCGCCAGTCCGATGCAAAATGCAATTAATCTAAAATGAATTTAAACTATATGTTATGCAATTTAAATATTTTTTGTTTAGGGGTTAAAAATTTAATCCCTAATTTTCTATGCAAATTACACTAAGTGATGCGCCAAAATTTAGGTGTCAACACGTGTTCCATATGTGCGTGGCCAACATAATATGGCGTCGGATTCACGAAATTCATCGCGCAAGCCCTCGAAAATTGACTGCAAAGTTCCGGGAATAAAATAATATTATTTTTCTAATTTTTGTCGAAATTCCAATTTTTGGCCAAAACCACTCTAAATGTGCGTGGCCACCCCAAAATGACCTTGGCCGCGAAAAATAACCTCAAACGGCCTCCGAATCCAGCCTCGGTGCCCACAGGGGCAAAACCGTAATTTCTGAGTTCCGGGTTGAAATTCCATTTTTCGACCGTACTTACCCCAAACATCATTGGCCACACTAAAATGACGTCATCCTCATAAAAATAGTCGCGCACGACCTCGAAAATCGACATCCAAGTCCGGACCTAATTTCGCGATCAAAATAGCCCAATCTCAATTTTAGGGTCTCTCACTAACGGGCAGCTATTTAGAGATTATGCGTATCGACCTAGGGTTATTCGAGTCATGGCGACCTCAATCGTCACCGAAGGTCGACTCATGATCGAGTTCTTAGGTCCACGTACATTTCCGTAGGTAGCCATTCCCTAAA
Organism: Syzygium malaccense; assembly: GCA_031216405.1. Taxonomy (NCBI): domain Eukaryota; kingdom Viridiplantae; phylum Streptophyta; class Magnoliopsida; order Myrtales; family Myrtaceae; genus Syzygium; species Syzygium malaccense. The sequence continues at coordinate 17,958,810 of CM062262.1, read as the reverse complement.
GGTTAGTATCCCGAGAATGATCAGTTCCGGGCGAGACTTACTAAAATGAAATGAGAAATAATATCTATTTCATTGATTCCGGAAATAGGTCAAAATTCAGGATGTTACAATGCATGCTTTACTCATTGCTGTGCATGTATTTGTCAGATGTATGTTAGGTGTTGACATCTGATTTTTAGCTCATTTTTTTATATTTTTGAAACTCTCAAAATTAGGACTAGGAATCTTGGCCAAGCCTAGAAACCTATTTCTAAACAAAAACTAATTTTTTTTAGCATTTTCCTGCATTTTTCCTTAATTTCTTTTAGTCAAAATAAGTGAGAAAATCAAGAAAAATAGCAAATGGAATTAGAAAATTCCATAAAAATAGTCATTAGTCTTATTTTAAATCCAATTTCATGAATACATCATCAATTTTGAAAAATCTCAATCGGGTATATGTTTTTCCCAAAATTGGGCAAAATTAAACTCGAATTGAACCACAAATGCAATTAAATATTTTCTAGTCATTTTTAAGTCATAGTGTCTTAACAAAAAATGATTCCGGGACCTTTAATTACATAATGGTTGGTCCAATTGCACAATTTGTCGAAGAAATAATAAAACCCCAAAATTAAATTGAAAATTAAGAATTTTGAACCCAAATTGGGAATCGTGCCCAATATGAAATTGTCGAACCATGAGACCATCATTTAGAGGGTTAATCAGATGTGGGTAATTCAATTTTGGCATCAATTTTGCCTAATCAGGTCATTAGGACATCAAATTGAACAAAACCTTATTAACCCAAGTATAAAAATGTGAAAATTTTGGACACAATTATAACAAAAATTGGGGAAAATTATATAGTTGGGTTTGGAATGTGATGGGAAATTCAATTTTGGGGTTTAATTTTGAAAATTTTGTCAAAATTGAGCTTAATTGGTGAATTTAGACCAACTCGGGTCTTCCGGGTCGACCGGGTCAACCCAACCCGACCCAGGTTGGTTACCTTCTTTGCCCGACTCATCAGATGCACAAAACCTAGAAAAAAAACATTTCAAGCGCGCGACTTCATGAACCTTTCCCGATCGATTTAACATGTGCAAATCGAGTTGGCCAGTTGGAAAATATCCGGCTAGCGCCAGGGAATCACCCTAACTGATTCAAGGTCGGTTCCAACAAACTTTGGGTGGGAAAAATCGATGAACAAAAAGGAAGAAAATTGAATATTGTGGGGGGAAGGTGTTCGACAAAATGACTGAGAGAGAGGAGAGAGAAATAGAGAGAGAGCGTAAAATCTAGAGACAGAAGAAGGTAGAGGTCCCCTTCTGAGTGTTCGACGCCGCCCTATACAGCGGAGCGTCGGCAAATCAGAGCTTGGGCGTGACCTCCCTCCTTGGGTTCAGTAAGGTCAGCCGTGCATGAAGGCCTAAAACTCAGGCTCGGTGAGTGTAGCTAGGCATTCTTTGACAAAGCTAAAGTCACCAAATCGAAGCTCAGATATCAAGGAAGAACGTCACAGGTGTCGATTAGCATGAAAGTCTCATTTCGATCTTCATTAAAGCAGGTAAACTTCAATCTTCGTCACGGTTTAGATTAAATTCCAGAATATATGATTCGGTTCAATGTTATTGTTCTAGTGATTTTCTTTGCAATTTTGTAGTTCTAGATGTTCAAAACTTGCTTCTGATCATGTTTTATGTCGTTTGATTGCATTTTGATTGGAAAATATGCATGAATCATCTCGGTCGTCCATTAAACTACCTCGCCTGAGCTCGAGAACCTTCACCAGAGAGTCACCGTGGCCACAAGGCCGTCCAAGTTAGCTTCTCCTAACTTTGTTTGATAGATTGATATTCATTTAGGATCGAGTTAGACGGCTAGGGTGTTGTATGTTAAGATTTTAAGATTCGGTTAATCGGTTAAAGTTAGTAGCAAATTAGAGTTTTCGACGAGATTTTCGCCGGGCGGTGATGGTTTGACGGCCACTCAGTCGGTTCAGTTTGATATAGCATAATGTGAACTAGATCCAGGACCAAAAAATCAACCGAAAAAGGCCATTGAAAAGTCACCAGAGACGAGCACAAACTGGCGGCCACGGAAATGTTCAATATAGAAATATGCACACCAAGTGCTCGGGGAAATGCCCCAATGAAATTCCTTCAAAATGGCACCGTTTTTGGTGTTATGCCTGCTGGAGAAGATGACCGGTGACTAGCGCCAACAACGCCCGGTTCGGCCAAGCCGAACTGGGTTGAACCAGGCTAGTCCAATTCACTACTTCGGCGGGAAATTTAAAAAAATATAATAAATAATAAAAAATCTAAAAAAAATTCGTAAAAATTCATAAAAAAATAATTTTTTTTAGAAATTCAGAAAATTTTCAGAAAATTCATAAAAATTCAGAAAATCCATAAAATACAAATAAAAAAATGTGAAAAAGTTATAAAATAAATAAAAAATTGAAAAATTGGAAAATTCATAAAAATTTTCAGAAAAATCATAAAAAAATCAATCAATTCTCGGCTAATAAAATTTTTGAAAAAAAATTCAAAAATTTTTAAAATTCACAGAATGGTCTAAAAACACCATGGCCAACCATAAAAAGTGAGATTTGAATTTTTGGAAGTGCCCAAGTGGCATTTTTAGAAAATCTCAAATTCAGAGATTATAACCCCTAAAAAACCCTAAAACCCTAAAAAATGTAAATCATGAAATGAATAAGCTTTTAAAGCTTCATTAGAGTTTAGATGTTTTGATTGATTTTTATTTTTAGAGACCATTTAGGATTAATTGATTTGATTGACATTAATTATACATTTAATACTTGATTGTTTCTTTCTGCGATTAGAATAGATAGAATTAGTGGGTAAGCCTCGAAAATTCGCATGACACGTTAGACATCGTATCGTTCTTAGGTATCGAAAGGGTGTTAGGGATCTTGATTTGGGATCAACAGTATAACCAAGTCCCCGTACTCAGAATCTCTGGTTCATAGAATCATGGTATTTCTCCCGTACCTCGATTAGATTTCTAGTCTACCTACCATAATGACTAGTGGCGACTCCAAAATCACAAATCTAGATTAAATAGGAAATTACCCTCCACTGTCAAGTGAGGTATGGTCTAGGAGAGATCGTTACATAGAAATACCTCCTTAGCGCGCAAATCCTGAAAAAAAAAAAAAAAGAAAAGCGCGGCGCGACAGGCTTGGTGACTCCGCTGGGGACAAACCTTTTCCAAGTCGACTTAGGTCTAGATAGAACAATATGCTTGTGTTTTGTGCTTGCAAGGATCCCAGTTACGTCCCGCTAATAATAAGTGTTAAATGGTTTTGCCGGCGGGTGGTATAAGGGGTGTTGTTTTTGCTAACCCTTGTTTTGCAGGATGGTGTTGGGATTGAATATGGTTTGAATGAATTTTAGAAGTGCTATTTGGTTATTAATTGCTATGCATGTTTTTAAATTACTTTAGCACTACACCATTAACACACACCACCCGTGGCCCAACCCCGACTACATTTAGGATTACCCTTAGGAGGTATGCTTTTAGGTGAAACTATGGGCCGATTGCTAATGGGATCGTTTAAATATAATACTGATCACCGAGGTGGAATAATATTTCATTACTTTAGGCCGATTGCCTATTGGAATGAAATCCCTTGTCCATTAAGGTGATGACCTTGAGCCTTTAGCATATCCTACCCTTTTTAGGCGTCAAAACTTCACTGGTTGCATTCGCTTATCTTTGTGATTGGTATACCTAAAACCAAACAAAAATATTATGATAAGCAAATATCGTTCCATTCCATTCTTTTACAATTATGCATGTTAGTTGGCACATTCTTAAAAAATGCCTAAATAACATTCAATGCTTGGTCTAAACGCCCTTTCATTTTAGAATGCATGATTAGGGCGTCATACTCCATTTGACCATTCTTTCATTTTTATATGAAATGTATAGGTCCATGGCGGATTTTTCATGTAATTTAAATGCTTATTCATTCATTTCAATGTGTTCGAAGTTGCAAACCATAGTTTAGGACTTTATGGTCTAAATGGAGTATGATAGAATGGGCATTTACATCACACATTGAATTTGTCCATGATCTCAACTATATGATTTTTTAAGGTTTAAACAAATTCAAAATGACACTTGCATTACTTTCGAGGCATGCAAGTGTATTTAACCTCCGTCCTACCTTAAAAGGACATATAATTGAAATGGGGGCATTAAAATCAATTGGTAATCCATAGTGAATAATAATCACTTTCTTTTACATGCTTTAGATCGAAATGGGGAAACTAGACATGCAAGTCATTCCTGTTCCAAGGAAGGAGCTTTGGCATGGTGGGTAAACATGACAAAGGACAACAAAGCATATGTAAGGGAAAGGCTTGGGTATTTGTTCAAGCTCATTAACCTGGAGTATCAAGTGAGCTTAATCCAAGCATTATCCCATTTTTGGGAAGTTACCACCGTAACATTTCAATTTGGTGAGCACGTTATGGTACATACACTAGAAGAATATAAGGCAACCATTGGAATTGATTTCGAGTCAAGAACCGTTGAGCCCCCAGTTGAATTGAAACCCACAAGTGTTATAGCTGAATTTTTAAACTTGAAGACCCCTCAAGTGGAAAAGTTGATCAAATCGAATACTGAGAGATTTCCTCTATCATACTTGGTGGATAATTACTCCAAATTGCCGAAAGAAACAGGAAACACTTCCGCGAGGGTTTTTATTCTGGCCTTCTTTGGATTCGTTTTATTTCCCGCATCAAGGACGAAATTAAATCCTCTCATTACGGTAATTACTAGGCAAGCTTTCCTAAAATGAGACTTCTCCAATATGCTCTTGGCGGAGACCATCATTTCATTAAACAAATACCAAAATCAACAAAAGGGTGTACTGCAAGCTTCAGCTGGGTTACTTTCTATATGGTTTATTTCCCATATTCAACCTTGGGAACGTTATATTTGCATTTGAGAGATCGACTCATCTACCAACTCTATTGAGAAGTATTTGAAACTCCAAGACAAAATGCCAAAGTACTCTTTTCATGAGTGGGCAAACTTCATTAGAGCATTAACTCCTAACCAGCTTCAATGGAGAATTCGATGGCTGAAGATAACGGAAGCTCAAAATTAATACCCAAGATGGCAATTTTGTGCCTTTGCTTGGATTGAATGGCGGAACTGCTTATTGCCCACTAAGAGTCATATAACAATTCGAAATGGTTCAACAAATTCCACTTATTTGGCATCCTGAGGAGTTCACATTTGAAATACCGCAAGGACCTCTACCTGAAAGAAAGAATAAAGAGTTACGAACAAGGGTCGATGGGATCGCGAATTCTTTGAAGAGATCAACCAAACAAATAGTACAATGGCCGAAAGATTTGGAAGGAGAAATGAAGCTCTTTTCGGCATCTAATAAGTATATAAAGTGGTTGAAGGCTAAACGACCAATTGACGTTGAGCCCTATGTACCTTTAAGTGTTACTACTCATACTGATGAGCCATACATCCCAGAGTATATTATGCCAAGCACGCCAAGTGTAGAGCCGTATGTTCTCGAGGAGGTGGTAATTGATATGGAAGAATGGTAGACACGAGTCAAGGAGTATAAAGAAGTTGAAGCTACCTTAGCTGGCAAGAAGCATAGACTTATTTAAGCTAGTGTTCCCCTATTTTGATGAATAGCATTGTAATAAAAATTTTCCAAATTGAAATAATTGCTTAATGAACAATTGCTTAATGAAGTTTCAAAATATTTTTGTGAAGAATCACTATGAATTACAATTCTTTGAATTGTATGATTCTTTGAGAAAGACATTGACGAAGAATTTTATACAAAGCTAAGGCTTGAATGAAAGTTCTTATCCTTGATAATCTCATGAAACCATACAATTAAAAGAATGTGGGGTTTCATGATCATTTTGTTTTGCTGATATTGGGTCTTTTTGACAAAAGTAGGTTTTTTAGCAACGGAAGGTAAAAGACCTCAGACTTGATTACAAGTTAGAATGACGGAAGAAGAGACCCTTGCTCGACTAGCTAAAGTCGAGAATCAAATGACCCAAATGGTTGTAATGATGGCAGAAATGAAGACTTTTATTCTCACATCTCGAGGATCTTATCCTAATACTCCAAATATAGGAACTTCAAATGCTACCGAAACACCAATTGAAGACCCAGTCAGAAACAAAGAACTGGTTCAAGAAAATCCTCCAAAGACTATGCCTAATGTGGTAAATTTGGAAGAGGATGATCAAATCAAGAAGATATCTAAAACAAAGGATGAAGAAGAGGTCAAGAGATTGGCCAAAATTGAAGAATGCTTAGTAAGTCAAGGTTATGATCTTCAAAAGTTCGACAAGTTCTCGCCATATGCAAAGGTGGTTGTTCCATAAAACTATAAGGAACCAGAGTTCGTAAGCAAGTATGATGGCACTGGTTGTCCCAAAAGTCATTTGAAGTATTATCTTCGTAAGATGGCGAGATATTTAGACAACATGCCACTTCTTATTAGTACATTTCAAGGTAGTTTGAGAGGAGTGCCCTCGCGTGGTGCACAGCCCTCGACGTAGAAAACTTCACTGAATGGGATCATTTGGCAGGAGAATTTCTTTGCCAATACAAGTTTAATGTTAAAGTACTCCCAACTAGAGAAGATCTCATCAGAACCGAGAAACGAAAGAATGAAGGGTTCAGAGCCTATGCTCAGAGATGAAAACCCGTTGCCTCACAAGTAAAGCCCACCAAAAGTGAAGACGAGCTCATTGAGCTCTTTTTAAAGTCATTGCCAACTGAGTATTACGACAAGCTTCATGTATCGGGCTATCAGACATTCACCATGTTGGTAAAAGTGGGTGAGAGAATTGAATGGGGATTGAAAGAAAAGAAGGCTCAAGAAATAGCAGCATGAAGCCCTTACGTTGGGAAAAAAGACAAAAAACCCATCCGAGAAGTGGTTATGGTGTCAAGCCCAAGTACTCATCAAGCATCATTTCCGAAGCAATCAAATATTGCTTGGAAAAATCCAAGGCAATTCGAGTCAAATAAAAGGCCCGTGAGGCAATATACACCGTTGCCCCGACCTTTGTCAAAGCTATTACCAATGCTTCTAGAAAGGCATTTGGTGGCCAAGGAAGTATCGAGAGACAATCTTGCGAGATTTTCTTGGTACGATGAATAAAAAACTTACACCTATCACATGGAAGAAAAGGGACATGATGTAGATAATTGTCCTACTCAAAAGTACAAGATTCAATAGCTCATTGATAAGAAGATACTGAACTTCCAAGAGCCTGAGCCAAATGTACATCAGAATTCTCTTCCTGAGCACAATACAGTAAACATGATCAAGGATGAAGAAATAGTGATCAAGTCTAACGATGAAGATGAATATAAAGTCAAGATTAAAGCTTCTCGATTAGGAGATGCCCGCTTTCATCAAGAAGCACTCCTAAAAAGCGAGATTATAGACAACTTGAGAGAAGACTCCAGAAAGTATAACTTCCATGTAAAATATATCCCACCGCTATGAGCATTCAAAAATGAAGTAATTATGCCTGATGACTGGGGTGGTATGGACGATGAAACCAGTCCTAAGGAGAAAGCTCTACCCAAAAAAGAAATGCTTCAAGATGAAACAGATCAGGATGAAAAAGAGAAAGAAAAAGTCCGTTAAGGTGAAAGGCATTTCACCCAAAAGTCATCTGTTAAAGGCGAAACTATACACTTACTCGGTCAAGACAACAATAAATATAATTACCATGTCAAATATACACCACTACCATGGGCATTCAAAAATGAAGACTTTGTATCAAACGAATGGGGTGGCATGGATGAGGTCCCAATCAGCCAATTGAATCTCGAAGAGAATGAAGATCGGGAAGAGAAAAAGAAGAAAAAGACTCACCGAGGTGATAGGCAATTTGCTCGAAAAGCACAAAGACAAGGTGAAGTTGTCGATTTTCTAGGTCAAGATAGTGGCCGGTATAATTATCGTGTCAAATATACACCTTCTTCATGGGCATTCAAGAACGAAACAATCACACCTAATGGCTGGGGTGGAATGGATGTTGACGAAGCCAATAGAAGCATGGTATCCATAATTACACTATTTCTAATCAAGCTAGATGAGGTAGATAAATATAAGGAGGAGGAGGGTCCCGTCACACCAATCACTATTTAACTTCCCATTGATCGGTTAAGGATCAAAGAAGAAGAAACACTAAGTGTGTACCTTGGGATTACTCTCCCAAAGAAGTCGATGCCATAATTCGATCAGGGAGATGCAATGTCCCGAAGGAAAGTGAACACGAAAAGAAAGGAGTAACCAAAGAAGATGTCAAATAGTTGCTTTCGATCATGAAGACAAGCGAATTTGAGGTAATTGAGCAGCTAAGAAAGATGCCGGCACAGATTTCTCAGTTGGATCTCTTCAAGACTTCAGAAAGCCACAAAATGGTACTTATGAAGCTTTTTAATGAAGTGCACGTCTAGGAGATAATTAATGAAGTACAATTGGAAGACTTTGTTGGCACTTGTCGCGACGCGCTTTTCTTTTTTTTTAGGGGTTTTCGGGATTTGGGAGCTAAGGAGGTATTTCCATGTAAGGGTCTCTCCCAGACCATATCTCACGTGACAGTAGAAGATAATTTCTTATTTAGTCTAGGTTTGTGATTTTGAAGTCGCCACTAGTCATTATTGGTAGGTAGACTAAAAGCCTAATCGAGGTACGGGAGAAATACCACGATTCTACGAACTAGAAATTTTAAGTACGGGGACTTGGTTACGTTATTGATCTCGAATCGAAATCCCTAACGCCCTTTCGGTACCTAAGAACGATATGATGTATAACATGTCATGCGAATTTCCGAGGCTTACCCACTAATCCTATCCGTTCTAATCGCAAGAAAGACCAAACAAGTATTAAACACACAATTGAAGTCAATCAATCCTAAGTGATCTCTAAAACAAAAATCAATCAAAACACCCAAGCCCTAATGAAGCTCTAGAAACTTATTCATTTCATGATCTACATTTTTTTGGGTTTTAGGGTTTTTTAGGGGTTATAACCCCTGAATTTAGAATTTTCTAAAAATGCCACTTGGGCACTTCTGAAAATTCAAATTTCACTTTTTATGGTTGGCCACGATGTTTTTGGACCATTTTGTGAATTTTCAAAAATTTTGATTTTTTTTCCGGAAAAATTTTTACACCGAGAATTGATTTTTTTATGATTTTCTAAATTTTTTTAACCAATTTTTCATTTTTTATTGATTTTTCAAAATTTTTACATTTTTTATTTGTATTTTCTGAATTTTCTGAATTTTTGTGGATTTTCTGAAAATTTTAGAATTTTTACGAATTTTCTAAAAATTTTTGAATTTTTATGAATTTTCTATTTTTTTGTGAATTTTCTGTTTTTTCTGAAAAAAATTTTCGATTTTCTACAATTTTTTTACTTTTTTATTTTTTCAAGAATTTTTCTATTTTTATTTTATTTTATATTTTATTAATTTTTTTTGAACTTTCCCGCCAAGAGCCGAACCGGACCGGCTCGGTTCGACCCAGTTCGGCTTGATCGAACCGGGTTTCGCCTACGCCGATTGCCGATCACCTCCTCCGGCGAACCCAAAGCCGAAACGGCGTCGTTTTGGGTGTTTTTCATTGAGGCATTTTCACAAACACCTGGTATGCACAATTTCCAGTTCAAGGTTTTCGAGACCGCCGGTTTGAGCTCGTCGGCGACGAGCCTCCGGCGACCTTTTGACCAATCTAACTGATCCACAATGAAGTCAATATTACCTATTACCAATCTAGCCTAATCGTTGTGCCATCGGACGTTTGCCGGTCGGTGAAAAATCAGTCTAAACAACCTAGTTTGTAAATTGTTCAAGCATGGATTTTCCAGAATACAGATCTTGATCCTAATCGCCCTAGCTGTCTATGTCGATCCTAATGGCTATCAAAACATCAAACAAGGTTAAAGGATGCTAACTTGGTTGGCCTATGGCCACGGTAATGCTCCGGCGAAGGTTCCCGAGCTCCGGCGAGATGGTTCACAAGGGGCCGACTCGGTTCATGCATTTTAATGACAAAAAATGCAATCAAGCAACATAAAAAATGATTAGAAACGAGTTTTGCACGTCCAGGAATACAAAATCATAAAGAAAATTTCAAGAACAACAAGATTGAATCAAATCACATTTTTTGAACTCTGGAAAAAACCGTGACCTTGAACGATATTTACCTGCTTCGTTCGATGATCAGGAGGAATTGCCAAACTGATCCGCACCCCAAGAATTGTTCCTTGACACTTCATCTTCACCCTGGTGGCCTTGGCTTCACCGGAAGAGCTCTAGATTGGCCGGAAAACGCTTGGTTTTAGGCCTTCAAGATCAGCCAGGCTGACTGGAACAGTGAGGGGAGAATCACGGCCAAATCACGATTTGCCGGTGCTCCGCCGTCCACGGTGGCTCCGAGCACTCGTGAGGGGACTCTTGACCCTCTCTCTCTCTTGCTTTTTCTTTTTGGTTTCGTCTCCTTCTCTCTCTTCTCCGTCTCTGGCTTTCTGTCGAACACCTTCCTTGTAATGTTCCGTTTTTTCTTCATTTTTTGATGAACAAAAATCCCGCCCAAAGTTTGTTGGAACTGACCTTGAATCGGTTAAGGTGATTATCTAGTGGCAGTTGGATATTTTCCAGCTAGCCAAATCGATTAAAACGTGTTAATTTGATCGGGAATGATCGGTGAAGTCGCGGGCACGGGACTTATTTTCTAGGTTTATTGTGCTTTGGCTGAGTCGGGTAAGGGAGACAGGTCACTGGGTTGGGTCGGGTTGACCCAGTCAACCCGACAAGCCCGGTTTTGATTAAAAACTCAAATTGGACTCAATTTCAACTGATTTTTTCAAATTAAACCCCAAAATTGAACTCCCCATTATATTCCAAACCCAAATATATAATTTGCCCCAAGATTTTCTCATTTTTATATTCGGGTTAATAGAGTTTTGTTCAATTTGATGTCCTAATGACCTGATTAGGCAAAATTAATGTCAAATTAAATTACCCACATCTGATTAACCCTAGAAATGATGGTATCATATTTCGACAATTTCATATTGGGCACGATTCCTAATTTGTGTTCAAAATTCTTGATTTTCAATCGAATTTTGGGGATTTTTGATTTTTATGTCAAATTGTGCAATTGGACTGACCATTATGCAATTCAAGGTCCCAGAATCATTTTTTGTGAAGACACTATGGCTTAAAAATGATTAGAAAAAATTTAATTGCATTTTTGGTTCAATTCGGGTTTAATTTTGCCCAATTTTGGGAAAAGCATATACCCAATTGAGATTTTTTTAAATTGATGATGTATTCATGAAATTAGATTTAAAATAAGACTAATGACTATTTTTATGGAATTTTCTGATTCCATTTGCTATTTTTCTTAATTTTCTCACTTATTTTGACTAAAAGAAACTAAGGAAAAATGCAGAAAAATGCTAAAAAATTATTTTTTGGTTTAGAAATAGCTTTCTAGGCTTGGCCAAGATCCCTAGACCTAATTTTGAAAATTTTGAAAATATGAAAAAAAATGAGCTAAAAATTAGGTGTCAATAGCTGTCTCTTTTTGAGATTGAGCTCGTTAGAGGTTGATCTTAAAGATAAGATGACATCTAAATTTTTGGTCGACTCACTGAATAAGATAAGATGGAAATTTCACAACAACTAATTGGGGTCTTGCTTTTGAAATCTGTGATTTAATCAAAAGGCTCTCTTTTCAGAACATAATTCGAAAGATTCTTAATGATTGAGGGAGAGAAACTTACCTGTTTGTGAGAGTTTCTTTGTTGCTTATTCTAGGACATGAATTGATGGTGGTGATGATTATGATGGTTATTCTGATTTTGTGGTTTAAGGACGAACTCACGAATCGTGAACGCCTGAGGCTCTTCGCCTGAGGATTTTGGAGACTTGCCAAGTGGTTCCTCACCCGTAGGATTTTGGAAATTGCCTAGGGGCTCCTCGCCTATAGGACTTTGGATTTGCCTAGTGGTTCCTCACCATTAGGACTTGAATTTTGCCTAGGGGCTCCTCGCCTATAGGACTTTGGATTTGCCTAGTGGTTTCTCATCAGTAGGACTTTGAATTTGCCTAGGGGCTCCTCGCATGTAGGACTTTGAATTTGCCTAGGGGTTCCTCGCCTGTAGGACTTGAATTTACTTGGGGGCTCCTCGCATGTAGGACTTTGAATTTACCTAGAGTCTCCTCGCCTGTAGGACTTTGACTTTGCCTAGTGGTTCCTCACTAGTAGGACTTTGAATTTGCCTAGGGGCTCCTCGCCTGTAAGACTTGAATTTGCCTAGTGGTTTCTCACCGGTAGGACTTTGGGAAGACTTCAAACAATGAATACCTTAACCGTGAGTTTTGTGATTTTGAGGTTTCACTAACCTTTGTATGATTTTTTAGTTGACCAAAAACTATTTTGAAAAGTAGTTTTGAAATTAATTAAAACTGTTTGAAATGTGGTTTTTTCTTAGCTTACTATAAACTGTTTGAAAATTTGGTTTTAAGTTGACCAAAAACTTTTTGAAACATGGTTTTGAAATATGTATTCTTTGTATTAAATGCATTTTAGACAATCAAATTTTCTTTTCAAGGAATTATTTGAACAAAATGCTTGCAATCTTTCAAGAAATACTTGAAATGATCGTTCGGAAGACCTTCATTAGAAAGGATTTGTTTTAATTTATGAACTTGGTCTTTTCTTCATTTGATTGAAAGGGGACTGATATGATATCCCTCAATTTTGTCTCTCTTAACCAATCCTTAGGTGTTCAGAGATGTTCGCAATGTATACAATCCAATTGACTTGATAAGGACTTTTAAAGAGTTGTAATGTTGGCTTGGTCAATGGCTATTCAAAGGATAAGCATTCTGAGGATAAGAAAAAGGATTTTATCATATCTGACTTCAGGTCTACAAGTTAAGAACCTCAAGGATAAGACAAGATAGTATTACATACACTTTTTTGAGTGATGACTTCTTGTCACAAAGTCATATTTCTACTCTCAACATCCCAATCTGAAGAGTCTTTGGGGAGAGGTTATATTGTTAGTATTGGGTAGGCTAAAAAAGGCTCATTTGTTTGAATTCAGGGTTTTCATGAAATTGGTGATCTTCTTGGCATCACCACTTTTTTTTTTCTTCTTTCGTCCACTGGGGATCTTTTCTATGAATCATTAGAGTCCTCTAAATATTCATCACAATCTCTTTCTTTTGATCATTCTCACTTGCTGTTATCTATGATATTTCATGATATTGACTTTGCTTTGTCACGACTTTTTTGTCGTTTTGAGCTTTCTTTTGCACTCCCTTTTCTTTTTCATTTTTCCCGGGCATTTAGCCTTGCTTTTATCATGTACACTGTTTTTTCATGCCCCAGACTTTTTTATCTTTGATCTTTTTGAATTCTAAGGACTCTGTGTTCTGCCCTTTTGTTTCCTATCTATTAAAGTGAATCATATGCTCATGCTCCAGTGTGAAGAGATAATCACCAATTTAGGGCTCTGAAATGAATATTCAGGCTCAATTGGGTTTTGCCAAAGGTAATGTATTTGGGTATAAGAAATGAAGTGCTTTTCTTCCTCTTGGGATGTTTTGAGCTTCCATATGACTTCATATGAAGTTATCACCGAAAGATTGATGTAAGAGTATGCAATAAAATCTTTCTTGATCCTATTCTCCATAGCTATCAATCCACAAACCTCCTGATTTGCCCCAATGTGAGGTAGTTCTTAACAAGGTTGTTTTGGGAAAACTTCTCTACTGTTTTCGCTCAAATTTTGTTTGCAAGGGATAAGCATGTGTTTGAGATAGTGAAATGATTGCCTTTTATCATTTCAATCCATGTAATCATTGCAAATATCCCCTATTTTCTTCGGATAAGTTTTTCTCACTTACTTCTCTATTTTGACTTTGGCTGTATAAGGGATGTATTTGGATATGGCTTACCTTTCATCATTTGAAGGTCTTTCTATTCGATTTGATCCAAACTTTCTCTTTGGAATTTTTCAAAGTCTTTTGTCAAATTATCCCTTTTAGGGAATTTTGATCCTTTGTACATTTTCAAAGAAAGTGTGTTTCAAAATCTTTGATTGAAATATTTCTGAGCTATTTTCCTTTTCAAAATAATTTGTTTTGTTTTTGCTCAGCCTTAGTGTCATTCTGCTTGGGGAAGAAAAATTTTGATTTTTCTCTTAGAAAGGCAACCTCTTTATCACATGCCCTCACTATTTAGGGATACCTGTCTGATCAATTTATCAAGATCCCTCTTGTTTGCATGTTTTTGCTTTGGTTACACTGGGGATTCTTCTATTGTTGCTACCTTTTCTTTGTCTCTCTCGAGATGATAAAAACGAAAGTACATTAGAGGATATCAATAGAAAATAGAATTGGAAATAATACTTCCCTCTACTATTTGATAACTCCATCGGGAATTCTGAAATCATCGACTGATTTAGATTCTTTTTGCTTTCTTCTGTAAAATAGATAAACATATTCATGAAATGCATGGCGTGCATGATATGCATGATATGCACATGTTCTAAAGTGACACGAATCTTTTCTTAAATGTTTATTTTCATTTCATGGGTAAAAAATCTTGACAGCATCTGCATTTATAGGATAAGTCAATTCTATTTCTGCCATATCTACAAGAATCAATGCTTCTACAGGAAGAACTTTCTTGACAATACATGAACCCTCATAATTCGGAGTGAATTTGCCATGAGGATCTGAATTGTAGAAGATGACTTTCCTCACTACTAAATCGTCTGTTTTGAAATTCATCAATTTCACCTTTCGATTAAATGATTTAGCCACTCTTCTCTGATAAGCCTGCCCATGGAATATAGCTTTTAATCTTTTTTCATCGATCATGTTAAGTTGTTCATATCTTTATTGAATCCACTCAGCTTATGAGAGCTCTAACTGAGATAGTATCCTTAATGAAGGAATTTCTACTTCAACAAATAGCACTGCTTCCATTCCGTAAACCAAGGAAAATGGGGTTGCTCCAATTGATGTTCGAATTGAAGTTCGGTATGCCATTAGAGCATACGGCAACCTTTCGTGCTAATCACGATAATTTTCGGCTGTTTTGGCCAGTATTTTCTTGATATTCTTATTTGCCGCTTCAACTGCTCCATTCACTTGTGGATAATATGGAGATGAGTTCATATGCCGGATATGGAAGTGCTCAAGTAAATCATTTACAATTTTGTTGTTTAGATTCGAGTCATTGTCCGTAATTGTTGCTTCTAGAACTCCATACCTAGCAATGATGTTCCGCCTGATGAATCTTACGACATTCTTGGCAGTAACATTTGTGTAGGAGTTTGCTTCAATCCATTTAGTGAAATAGTCAATAGCAACCAGGCTAAATCGGTGTCCATTTGAGGCCTTGGGGTTGATTGGACCAATCATATCAATGCCCCACATTGAAAATGGCCATGGCTCGGATATTTGGTGTAGCTCATTTGGCGCTGCATTGATTTTATCTCCGTAAACCTGACATTGATGGCAACATCTCACATTTTAGATGCAATCTGATTCCATTGTCATCTAATAATATTTCAATCTCATAATCTTTCGGGCTAGAAGATGTCCATTCATGTGCGGTCCACATTTACCTTCGTGAATTTCTTTCATGATCAGTTCAGCTTCTATAGCATCCACACATGTTAACAGGGTTGAATCAAATGATTTCTTGTAGATGGTTTGACCATTGAGGAATAATTTATTGGCTATCTTCCTTATAAAGTTCCTGTCACCCGGTTGGCTTTCTTCAGGAAATTCTCCTGATTGAAGATATCTTTTGATGTCATGATATCATAGTTTGTCGTCAAACTTTACTTGAACCATCATGCAATGAGCTGGTTGTTCAAAAATATTGATTCTCAATGGTTTTATATTCATACCATCTTTAGCATGTAGTAAGGATGACAAAGCTGCAAGAGCATTTGCAAAATGACTCTAAGCTCTTGGAAAATAATCGAATGTTACATCTTCGAAACTTTTTATCATCTCCTCTAAATATCTATGATAACGAATCAACTTGGCATCTCAAGTTTGCCATTCACCAGTTGTTTGCAATATGATGAGCATAGAATCTCTATATACTTGCAACCTTTTTACTCTCATTGAAAGGGCTAATTGTAAGCCGAGAATGCATGCTTCGTATTCAGCGATATTATTGGTGCATGGAAATACTAATTTCACAAATACCGGATAGTGTTGTCCTTCTAGGGAGATCGGTACTGCTCCAGTTCCTAATCTAGATAAGTTGGTTGCACCATCAAAATACATGATCCATTTGTCATCGACTAATGTCAATATGTGGTCATCAAGTCATTCTTCAGAACCGGCAATATTCTGCGAATTTTCTGCCAGCATGTCTGCTATCGCTCGTCCTTTGACTGACTTTTAGGATGAACTTCTGATGTCGAACTCAGATAACAATACTTGCCACTTTGCCAATTTCCCAACCAAAGAGGATTTCTCAAGAAGGTACTTGATCGGATCATTCTCGATTACTAGGAAAATTTAGTGACGAAGGGTGTACCGTCTTAATTTGTGTAATACTCAAATCAATGCAACGCATGTCTTCTCAACTGCTGGGTAATTCACTTTTGATGTTGTGAATTTCTTGCTCAAGTAATAAATGACTTGTTCTTTACCATCATTTGGTCTTCTTTGTACAAGCACCGCTTCTAACGACTCATAGTGAATTGTCAAATATAAAATTAGTGGGACTCCAGGAATTAGTGGTACCAACACTAGTGGGCATACCAGATATTCTTTGATCTTGTCAAAGGCTTGTTGACATTCCGCATCACACTTTACTTTGGCAATTTTCTTCAATAGTTTAAAGAATGATTTAGCAATCTCAGAAAGCTGATATATAAAACGAGCAATGTAATTTAATCGCCCCAACAAGCTTCTCACTTCTTTTACCGTAGAAGGAGTCTTTAAATCGTATATTGCCTTGATCTTGGAATGATCTATTTCAATTCCCCTTTTACTAATCACAAATCCTAGCAGTTTGCCAGATTTTGCCCCAAATACACACTTGTTAGGATTCAGCCACAACTTCTACTTTCTAAGTCTTTCGAACAATTTGCGAAGCACTTCAACATGATCTTCTCCTTATTTGAATTTTGCAATCATGTCATCCACATATACCTCGATTTCTTTGTGCATCATGTCATGGAACAAAGTTACCATTGCCCTTTGATATGTGGCACTAGCATTTTTCAGACTGAAAGGCATCAGCTTGTAACAAAATGTGCCCCATGATATTATGAGGGACGTTTTCGCCTTATCCTCTTTTTTCATGAGGATTTGATTATATCCTGATAAACCATCCATGAACGAAAATGTTTCGAACTCAGCAATGCTATCCACTAATACATTGATATGTGGAAGTGGGAAATCATCTTTTTTTTTTGGTAAGGCAAGAATTTGTATTACTTTTCTAAATCACCAAATACAAGGAAAACATAAGAGAGAACCCTGAGCCCCGAATGTGCAAGAAGCCGAGAGGGGGAGGGGGGTCACTCAACAAGGCTAACCGAAAGACCAACAACCAACAAAGCTTAAAACAAGATAGAGAACTACACAACTAAATTAAGAAAAGATGGAAGGTGAGAGTTCCCAGTTCCTTTGAAGTCTCCTATTTGTAGGTGTGTCTGCAATTTTCCCAGTGGGAAATCATCTTTAGGGCTTGCTTTAGGCAAAAGTACACTATAAGTGCCATAACTTGTGTACGATGATCACTTTGGTGCCATAACTTTTTGTCGGATCACTTTGGTGCCAACTTTTTTGAAAAACGATCACTTGAGTGCCAAAGCTGACATGGCACGCCAGAAATCTGATGTGGCTCTTTTTTACTAATATTTGATGCTGAGATGGCTGGCCGGAGCAGGCCGGAGAGTCCAGTCAGCTCTTATAGCAAAAACGACGTCGTTCAACCTTTCTCCCCCTAATATAGGAACCCTAAATCGGCTAATTGGACATATTCCCCAATTGCAAACCTTAACTGGCCATTTATTTCCTTGTTTTCCCCGAAATTGTCAGCCAAAGGTTGCAAATGGATGGCAAGAGCTTCACTAGCGGCTCAAATTCATTTGAACGAAGTGAAAAAGAAGGTCGGTTCTTCTGCTATTGTGGATTACCGAGTCTAAGAAGAACATCTTAAACTCGATTGAACCACGGAAGAAGATTCCATGGATGCGCCAAGTATAGAGAAGGCTCGAAGTGCAAATTCTTCAAGTGGGTTGATGCGAAATTTTCAGATCGAGCAACAGAGGTGATAGTGAAGCTACTTGAAGCTCAACATCAACCTCCACCTGCATTAATAGACGAGTTGGACGAGTTGGACGATGTCGACTCATTGCAAGCTGAAATGAAGGCTTTAGCATCTCTGGCCAACCATTTGAAGAAGGAAGTTAGAAGGATGAAAATCGAAAAAAAGTGTTATCGATTGTTGATTGTGTTATTGATATTTTTATAGCCTATTTTATGGTCAAATGTAATGTCAGTTATGAGCAAAAGTTTCTTAGTCTACCATAATTTAAGATAGGCTTGTACTATGTACGTGTATTTGGCAATTTGTAGCTACGGTTGTGTTATTAGTTTGCTACAATTTATGTATGTAACAAGAGGTTTGCTGCAATTTATGACAAATGGAAGGTTGGAATTTATTGGTTCTCAATGTTGAGTTGCTTAGTATTTTGTTGCTGCATATTTTGATGCAGTTTTGCCTCATTGGCAGTATATTTTGTTGCATATTTTTGCTCATTTGCTGTCTTTTGCAGCATATTTTGCTGCATATTTTTGCTCATTTGTTGTCATTTGCTGCACTACCTCATTTGCAACATATTTTATTGCATATTTTTGCTCATTTGCTGTCATTTGCTACACTTTCTCATTTGCAGCATATTTTACTGCATATTTTGGTTCATTTGCTATAATTGCTGCACTTCCTCATTGGCAGCATATTTTTGCTCATTTGCTGTCATTTGCTGCACTTGCTCATTTGCTTCATATTTTTGCTTATTTGCTGCACTTTCTCATTTGCTGCATATTCACTTGCTCATTTGTTGTATTTTTTTCATCTGGTTAGATGGTTGCATATTATGGAGTAAGGCTCACTACTGAAAAATGAGGTGCTGCAAGTGCTGCAACTCTACGTAGTAGCAAATTATGAAGTCGTCACAAGTTCAGCAGTTGACATTTTAGTGCCAAATATTTCTAATCGTGATCACTTATGTGCTAGTCGTGGTTCAAAAGTGATCACTTAAGTTCTAGTCGTGGTTCAAAAGTGATCACTTAAGTTCTAGTCGTGGTTCAAAAGTGATCACTTAAGTGCCAAAGCGGTTCAAAAGTGTTCACTTAAGTTCCAGTCATGATTCAAAAGTGATCATTTAAGTGCCAATTGTGGTCAAAAGTTGATCACTTAAGTGTCATACCGTGTGTTTCTTTGAAAAATGGAGGCTTTGATTCCAACAAACCAATCTTTAAACCATAACATTCCAGAATCAAAGCAGTAAGTGTACTAGCACTGCTCACCAGTACCAAATTGCCCCAAACAATACTCATAAACCGGTTTAAATAGCCCCCAAACCATATTCAATCACCTGCACCAAATAACCTCCAAACCATATTCAAAAACTTGTTCAAAATGCTTGCACCAGCACATGTTGGCATGCTGGTGCAAGCACTATACTACACTCCCAAATATGACAAAATCAGCAGCTACCATACTATACTCCCAAAGAGTACAAAATTATGAGCTAGTGCAAACACCATATTGCACTCCCAAACAGCACAAAATCAGCAGCTGGTGCAACCACCATATTACACCTGAAAATAGCACAAAAAACCAGCACTAGTAGCACCAATTCCCACCCTCCCCACTAATAGCATCAGTAAGTTTCTTTGAATATTAACTTACTGATACAATTTGCAAGCACCCCACTGCACCAGTACTATACTAAAATAGAACAAACACTTGTGCAAAAATATGGAAATCACAACCACCTTAACCACGGTAAACATCGAATTTAGTCATTACACACAACATCCCATTAGTCAATAACATTCTAAGACTACAAAAAATCAACCTTCTATTAGCCAATACGGTAAACCTCCTATTAGCCAATACGGTAAACCTCCCTAATTTCACAAAAACTAACAATCACCTTAACACCCTCCCATTAGTCAATAGTGATAAGTTCACCATTTCCTTTTTCCTTTCGACGGCTTCTTGAATTGATTCATAATTCTTTGACTTTTTCGAACCGGACGAACTGTAGATTATTCTTCTGAAGATGCAGGTTCTTCAATAGCTGGAGCTGCATCTTCTTCAACAACTGGAGCTACTACTTCTTGAATTGCTTGAGCTACATCTTCTTCAATAGCTAGAGCTGCTTCTTGTTGAACTGCTCCAGCTGCATCTTTTTCAACTGCTAGACCAGCAGGTTGTTCTACTGGCCTTCTTGCTCGAGATTTCTTCTTAGGCACAGCAACTATCTTCTTCTTACTGGTGTTGGTGGCTATTTTGGAGCGATTAGCATGTGCCGGTTGATCAGGAACTAGGGTTGAGTTTTTTGTTGGTGGCAGTTTACGAACACTCTTCTCTGCAGCCACCCTTTTCTCTTCAGACTAGCTGCTTGCGACATTGGTTGGATTCTTTTTGGTGCAGCTCTTGACTCTTGGCTTGGGCCAACTTGAGATATGAGAACCTCTGAACTCCTCCCAGGCTACAACATAATCATGGATGAGAAGAAGCAATATTGTCATAAAAGTGAAAAACTCACGAATGAAATGCATGAGATGTACAAAACTTACATGTAAAATAGTCATTCCAGTATTGAAGTCCGTATAAATTCCATAACCATATTGCCTTAATCTTCTGCCGAGGACCCCTCTTGTTTGATATGGTGCCTCATTTTGAGGAACCTGAGCTGCTTGTTCAGTTGGTTTTCTTCTCAACTGATAAGGACAAAACAATGTCAACTAAAGCCAAAGTCTGCTCACTAAAGATTAATACAAATACATATAGCTTACCAGATATTTTCTCCTAGCCTATCCAACAGTCGAGGAGGCGGTTGCCCTTAAACCTGAGCCTCCAGTTGGCTCTTCAGTTGGTTCTTAAACTTGGCTTTCAGTAGGCCCTTCAGCTAGACAATCAGCATGCCTATCAGCTGGCCCTCTAGTAGGCCTTTCAGTAGCCCATTCAGCTGGTTCTTATGCTGGCGCTGCACTTGATCCAATTTGAGTCCCTCCACTTGACTGTTGAAGTAACTGATGTTGCTTCTTCAAATGACAACCACTTTTATTGTGACCTACCTCACAACAATATGAGCATTTTATTTCTACACCTGACCTGCTCATCTTCTTACTTATGGATTCTCCCTCCTGGTTTCTTTGTCTCCTTTTAGGCCTTCCCATTTGTTTCTTAAGTGGCAAAGGATGAGGGCTTCATGATTTGTCGACTCCCAGAATTTTGTACTTCTAATAGGCTGCATCATGTGCTGGTACGCAGCAAGATATGTGTTTTTGTGGTAGCAACCATGTAGGTAATCCTTGGGATTTTGGTACTTCGCTTGGATGGCACAAATGGCATGTGTGCAGGGAATTCCAGAAAGTTGCCAAGCTCGACATGAGCACTTTAGTTTGTCCAATTGGACAATATACTTGTCTGTTTTTTCCATGACCTCATAGCCATCATCTCCATTCCAGATAGGATGACAGAACCTACTACTCGCCAAGTTGTCATCCAATCTTTTAGCAATCCTAGGACCACACTGTCCAGTCCACTTCGCAGCCTCATCTCTCTGTTTTTGTAGCCTTGTCATGACTATCACTCGAATATCCTCAAGCATGCTGGCGATTAGTTTGCACCTTGCCTCTAAAATTCTACCATTGAAGGCTTCACTGAGATTGTTGTCAATGATATCGTTCTTGAATTCTTCACTGAAGAAGGCCTTGCACCAATGCCGAGGTTCAGTTTGAAAAAGTGCTTTATAACTGTCCTTCGTCAAGTCAAGCAGTTGCTATTTGTAAATTCTAAAATCAGCCATATTGGTGCTCTTAGCTATCATCCAAAATTGCTTCTGTAGTTTCTCCCCTTTGTAGATCTTTGCCCAATTTGTATATATATGCCTCGCACACATCTTATGTTCAGCAAATGGCATCAACTCAGCTAGAGCAGGAAGAAGTCCCTACAAGAATTCATACATCAAGGCATTAATAAAGGCATGTGCAAGATAAAATGTCATAAATATTGTCTGTGCAGTTACACCAACATTACCTTTTGTTGGTCGCTCATGAATGCCCAACCTCTTCCATTAGTGATCTCAAGGTCTGCCATCAAATCTTTCAGGGACCACGACCAAGTGTCCTTGCTCTCTACCTTCACAATAGCCCAAGCAATTGGAAACATCTTATTATTGCCATCCCTCCCAATGGCAGCCAACAATTCTCCCTTGCACACACCCTTCAAGAAACATCCATCTAACCATATGACTCGTCTACAACTAGCAATAAATCCCCGCTTGCATGCATCAAAGCAAATATAAATTCGATCAAAGTTAGTCCTATAGTTAGGCAGTGGCCGCTCCACAATCTCAACATAAACTCGACTACCCGGGTTTTGCAGCCTACATTCTCCAATATATTCCCAAATTTGACCATATTCTTCCTTGTACCTCTCTAGAATTTTTCTCATCACCTTATACTTGGCTCTTTTATACTGATTGAGTGACACGTTAATCCCTACCTGCTCCCTCACCAACTGCTTCAGCTGAGCACTCTTCACATCAGGCATCGCTTTGATGGTATCGAAGAAGTGCTTCGACAACCAAGCATTCGTTACCCTTTTATTGTCAAACATGATGGAACAAGTATGTTTCTCCTGTAATGACCTAATTTGGAATGACCCGTCCCTCTTTGAACGTGCACCATATATCTTCCACGAACAACTAGGTTGAGAACACTTTGCTCTGACATAGTCCTGCATATTTCGAGTGAACTGAAGAGTCATCTATTTTTTTTTTGATAACCGAGGTGTCCGCACGGCCAGCGAGCTAGGGCTCAAACCAGCGGTGATGCCCGATTAGTCCTCGAGGGGGGCTAGCACAGCATCCCACTGCCACGACCTCTCACTTAAATCAACGATGGGCAAGTTTGAACCCAGGACCTCTCGTGAAAGGAACTGAACACAAACCAACACGGCCACCAATGGGTGGGTACTGAAGAGTCCTCTGTTCAGCTATTGAATACTTGATAATCCCTTCTTTGAATTGTTTGGTATCAGAAAATTTCAGACCTACAGTCAACACAGAAGAAGAAGAGCCAGGATCGTATAACGGATACTTACGTTTCCTTCTGCGCACAACGGGATCATCATCTTCATGTTGATTTTCAGAATTATCATTTTGTTCATCAGAGCCACTTTCTTCATAATCAGTGTCATTACCTTCAACTGGAGCTCCATCAATACTATGTCCTGGTTCAGTTTCATGCAATCCTCCAAGTGTAGCTATTGATTTTTTTCCAAATTCCCGTTACTTTTGCCTTGACTGTGCAAGTTCCTCATCGTCATCTTCACTTGGTAAATTTACATTTTTCACACCCTCATCATCTGATTCACTAGATGCAGCAACTTCCCACGACAATCCAGTGAACTCTTCACTCGCTGCATGGCTTGCCTCCCTCTCATCCCTCTCATGTCCAGCTTCATCTATAATAGAACTAGCACCAACCTAAGTACTAGTTAAAGCAGCACAATCACCTACGTCTCCTCCCCCAGCCCTTTCATCAGATTCACCATCACTGTAGGACTCAACATACACAACAGCTTCTTTTCCATGAAGATAATGGTAAATGATATCCTTAACACCATTATCATTATCAAAGTTTCTAATACCGTCCTTTAAGCTGCTTCCAGGAACACAATAATGCAAACTTCATATTTTACATTTTAATTATTGAACTATATCCCTCATGAGATTAATATATGCTGGCTTGCTTCTATTGAAATAAACAGTACCTTCAAGTCCCCAAAGTATTCCCACTCATCAGTATCGATGACAAATTCTCCTCCATAGCGAACAATGATGCCGATAATTGTGTCTTTATCCCCCATATCGACCCTGC
Organism: Syzygium malaccense; assembly: GCA_031216405.1. Classification (NCBI taxonomy): domain Eukaryota; kingdom Viridiplantae; phylum Streptophyta; class Magnoliopsida; order Myrtales; family Myrtaceae; genus Syzygium; species Syzygium malaccense. Next base: position 17,934,580 of record CM062262.1, on the reverse strand, counting down.
ATTGAAGGAAAAAAGCTAAAAAATTCAATATTTTAGCTTTCGGGACCACACTACATAGGAAAAAGAGCACAGCTTCACATGAAGGTCCCCCACATGGTCGACAAGATTGAAAAAGCCACCATCAGACCACATGGGTGACAATGACAGAGGTCCCCACATAGACCACAGTCTATCACATATACTCAGCCCGGCACCAACACAATCGAATCCACTTCAAGCCCTAATATCCAAACAACTAGCCATAATTTATGAAGTTCAAGCTTTAATTTCAGAAGTTCAAGACCTAATTTCAAGTTTGAGCCCTAATTTCCTACTTCAAACCCTAATTTCCCCAAGGCAGCCCTAATCTACCAATTAATTGAGTGAAACAAAGGACAATGAAGCACAATGTGTCGATCAATTTAGCAAAATAGAAATTAACAGCCCTTATTTGAAGACCGACCTTCGTAATTTGCCACAAAGACGGGATCGACGCAGACGGGACGAGTGATGCTCAGTCCACGGGATGAGGGAGCGACGCTAACTGACCGCGAGAGAAAGGCAAGAGACGGCGATGGCGATGGTGACGGCGACGGCTACGGCGATGAAATGAGGGCCCCATAAGCGACGAACGACGGCGACTGGACGAGGGAGACAGAGCAGGTGTGACGAGCGACACGATGCTAAGACCTTTGAACTGAGCGACGTCGTTTGCTATCCTAAATGGAACGACGTCGTCCTTCTTGTCCACGTGGACTGAGCGACGTCATTTTGCTCGTCCACGTAGACATCAAATGTTGACCCCAATATCCACGTCACACTCATTTTTTAAATAAAAATGCCAGCTCAGCTTTTTGGCCAAAATTTTAGCCGGAGTCACTAAAGTGATCTATTTTCCTCCGACTTGATACCAAAGTGATCCGAAAAAAAGTTATGGCACCAAAGTGATCGCCGTACACAAGTTATGGCACTTATAGTGTACTTTTGCCGCTTGCTTTATTTAGGTCGCGATAATCAACACACATCCGCACTCGACCATCTTTCTTCATTACGGGCACTATATTGGCAACCCATTATGGATATGGTACTACTTCAATGAAACCGACTTTGAATAATTTCATCACTTCTTCTGCTATTTTCTTCGCCGATTCTGACTTTGTTTGCCTTAGTTTTTGCTTCTTTAGTGGAATACTTGGATCAATTGGCAAAGCATGTTCAACTATGCTTGGATCAAAGCCTAGCATGTTAGCATAAGACCATGTGAATATATCTTGATATTCCTTGAGCAAATCTATGATTCTTTCTGCTTCTGCTGAGGGAAGACTTTCTCCAATCTTAACCTATTTGGGATTCTCTTTATCACTCAGATTAACAGTAATCGTTTTCTCTAACGCGAGTGGCTTTAATTCTTCATGACGGATCCATTCCCTTCTGATCCATTCCTCATCTTCATTATCCATTTCAATATCACAAGTGATCTCCTCGGAAAGATTTGGGTCACATATGAACCTATTATGGATCTATGAATGCTCATGCCTGATATGTAACAAATGTGATTAGTAATTGCATACAAAGTAAGTAACGCACATGTTCCTATGAAAAACTTTTTGGAAATTTATTTTAAAACTTGTTCTGAAAGAACATAAAGACAGAGCTAGTCCTCATATCATCAGACTTCCTTGCTCTTAAAATCATTTTCGCAATGAGGAGCAATATAAAAACCCAAAGCCTCAAGCCTCACGAATGAGGATACTATTCATCATAGGTTTGGTTTTGTTTCTACATGTCCTTAACAAAACATTTGATTACTATTATTGAATTGAAAAACGCAATTACATCTATATCAAAAGGAATGTAAATTGCAACTAGATTGAAATCACAAAAAATTTGAAATGGCAATTAACAAAATGCAACGAAAAACAAGCAACAAAGGTTCAAGAAAATCTTCCTACTCCAGTGCATAGGTAACTTCCGCCTCAGTTATGATAACGTTGATGGTATTCTCTTCAAATAAACTCGGCAGAACAGATTCTTCCTCTGCATGTAAGTCTTCTTCTTGAAGTAGCTTGGAAGGTTCATGAAAAGTTTCCTTGATGTGGATCTGATGATAGGGAAGCTTTTTAGTTTTGCCCTTCCATATGGATGGATTAATGAGGCGATCACCTCGACCTTTACAGCTTCCATGGTTCTTTTGACCTCAGCCTTGGCCTCCATGGTGATCTTTAGAGTTATTTGGAATATAACTTATTCCGTGCTTTGTTCTTGTAGCGAGAGGAGTGATAGGTTCTCTGATTCCTTTGAGATTTTGATCCAAGATCATTACCGGGAGTAAATCCATATTGGCATAACATTCTTCTAGATATAATAGATGATGTTGAGAACTCCGAGGATTTTATGATGCAACCGGCAGGAATTTGCACCATTGAGATCATTCGAAGGAATGATAACTTGGTTCTTCTTTCACTTCGGGTTCGACATATGGTATTGCACTTTCCTTGTAGGTGGTGAAATCTGTCTCCCCGTGTACGGTGATCATTTTGCCATTAATGACAAATCTGACCTTCTGATGGAGACTTGAAGGAATGGTTGCAGCCATATGAATCTAAGGTCTTCCGAGTAACAAGTTGAAAGTCCTTGGAATATCCACTACTTAGAAGTCAATCAGGACAGGCACAAGGCCTATGTTTACCTCGAGCTTGATATCGCCAATAATGTCTTTCTTCATTCCATCAAACGAATGCACGGTTACCTTAGAAGGTTTGATGAGCTCTTCACTAATCCTCAAGCGATGTAGTGTGCTTAGTGGACATAAATTAAGTGCGGAACCATTATTGATCAGCACCCGTGACACCTCCTTGCCCCTGCATTTGACGACAATATATAGGGCTTTATTGTAGGAACGCCTGTCAATTGGGAAATCTTCATCAGAGAAGGCAATTTGATCCTTCAGAAGAATGGCGCCAACAAAGTCTTCCAATTGTACCTTATTAATTGTCTCCGGGGTATGCACCTCATTGAGAAGCTTCATAAGTACCATTTTGTGGCTTTCTGAAGTCTTGAAGAGATCCAACAGAGAAATTTGTGCTGACATCTTTCTTAGCTATTCAATTACCTCAAATTCGCTCGTTTTCATGACTGAAAGTAACTGTATAACATCTTCTTCAGTCACTCCTTTCTTTTCGTATTCACTTTTCTTCGGGACATTGCATCTTCCCGATCGAGTTATGGCATCAACTTCCTTGAAAGAGTAATACCAAGGTACATACTTAGTGTCAAACTTTTCTTTTGGAGGGAGAGTGATGATCATAGGTTGCGTTTCTTCTTCTTCGATCCTTAGCTGATCAATGGGAAGTTGAATAGTGATTGGCGTGACGGAACCTTCCTCCTCCTTATATTTATCTACCTCGTCAAGCTTGATTAGAAATGGTGTAATCATGGATACCATGCTTCTACTGGCTTCGTCAGCATCTATTCCACCCCGACTATCAGGTGTGATTATTTCGTTTTTGAATACCCATGAAGGAGGTATATATTTGACACGATAATTGTATTTACTGCTGTCTTGACCCAGATAATCAACTTCATATTGTCTTCGTGCTTTTCAAATAAATCGCCTATCACCTCGGCGAGTCTTTTTCTTCTTTTTCTCTTCCTGATCTTCATTCTCCTCGAGATTCAATTGGCTAATCGGGACCTCATCCATGCTACCTCATCTGTCCGGTACAATGTCTTCATTTTGAATGCCCATGGCGGTGGTGTATATTTTGTATTTATCGCTATCTTGACCGAGTAAGTCTACAATTTCGCCTTCCCTGGCCACTTTCTAGGTGAAATACCTTTCACTCTGACGGACTTTTTCTCTCTCCTCTTTATCCGGATCTATTTCATCTTGAAGCATTTCTTTCTTAGGTAGAGCTTTCTCTTCAGGACTGGTTTCATCGTCCATACCACCTCAGCCATCAGGCACAATTACTTCATTTTTGAATGCCCATGGTAGTAGGATATATTTCACTTGGACGTTATATTTTTCGGAATCTTCTCCCAAGTTGTCTACAATCTCACCTTTTAGAAGTGCTTCTTGATGAAAGCGAGCATCTCCTAATCGAGAAGCTTTAATCTTGACTTCATATTCATCTTCATCATTGGACTCGATCACTATTTCCTCATCCTTGATCATGTTTACTCTATTGTGCTCAAGAAGAGGATTCTGATGTACATTTGGCTCGAGCTCTTAGAAGTTCAATATCTTCATGTCAATGAGCTGTTGAACCTTGTATTTTAGAATGGGACAATTATCCACATCATGTGCCCTTTCTCCCATGTGATAGGTGCAAGTTTTTGACTCATCATACCAAGAAAATCTCGCAGGATTGTCTCTCAGTACTTCCTTAGCTACCAAATGCCTTTCCAGAAGCATTAGTAATAACTTTGACAGGAGTCGGGACAACGGTGTATATTGCCTCATGGGCCTTTTATTTGGCTCGAATTGCCTTGGATTTTTTCAAGCAGCATTTGATTGCTTCGGAAATGAAGCTTGATGAGTACTTGGGCTTGACACCATAGCTACTTCTCGAATGGGTTCTTTGTCTTTTTTCCCGGGGTAAGGCCTTCGTGCTGATGTTTCTTAAGCCTTCTTTTCTTTCAAACCCCATTCAATTCTCTCACCTACTTTGACCAACATGGTGAATGTCTGACAGTCTGATACATGAAGCTTATCGTAATACTTAGTTGCAATGATTTTAGAAAAAGCTCAATGAGCTCGTCTTCACTTATGGTGGGCTTTACTTGTGAGGTAACAGCTTTCCATCTCTGAGCATACGCTCTGAACCCTTCGTTCTTCCATTTCTCGGTCCTTATGAGATCCTCTTTAGTTGGGAGTACTTCAACATTGAACTTGTACTGGCGAAGAAATTCTCTTGCCAAATAATCCCATTCAGTGAAGTCTTCTATGTCAAGGGCTGCATACCATGCAAGGGCTGCCCCTCTCAAACTATCTTGAAATGTGCTAATAAGAAGTGGCATGTTGTCTGAATATCTTACCATCTTACGGAGATAATACTTCAAATGGCTTTTGAGACAACCAGTGCCATCATACTTGCTCACGAACTCCAGTTTCTTATAGTTTTCTAGAACAACCAGCTTTGCGTACGGTGAGAACTTGTCAAACTTTTGAAGCTCATAGCCTTGACTTGCTAAGCATTCTTCAATTTTGGCCAATCTCTTGGCCTCTTCTTCATCCTTTGTTTTAGATGCCTTCTTGGTTTGATCATCCTCTTCCAAATTCACTACCTCAGGTGTAGTCTTTGGAAGATTTTCTTGAGCCAGTTCTTTACTTCTGTCTAGGTCTTCAATCGGTGTTTCGGTAGCATTTGAAGCTCCTACATTTGAAGTAGTAGGATAAGATCCTCGAGATGCGAGAATAAAGGCCTTCATTTCGCCATCATTGCAACCATTTGAGTCATTTGATTCTCGACTTCAACTAGTCGAGCATGGGTTTCTTCTTCTGCCATTCTAACTTGCAGGCGAGTCCGAGGTCTTTTACCTTCCGTTGCTAAACAACCTGTTTTATAAAAAGACTCGATATTAGCATAGTAAAATGATCATAAAACCCTACATCCTTTTAATTGTATGGTTTCATGAGATTGTCAAGGATACAAAATTCTATACAAGTCTTTGTCTTGTATAAAATTCTTCATCAATGTCTTTCTTAAGGGATCATACAATTCAAAAAATAGCAATCCATGGTGATTCCTTTATATTTTGAAATCGTGTTCTAAAATTATTTATACATGTTTAGAAAGTGATCAATCCATCATTGCATAAAAATTTAAAATTGTTTAACATCATGATCTTAAACTCAAATAGAAATCTAAATCATCCAATCCTAGGCTTCTTGCTAGCTAAGATAACTTCCGCCTTTTTGGTATTCTTCCCATTTCCGGGCTCGAGAGTCCCATTCTTCCACATCGATCATGACCTCTTCAGGGACGTAGGGTTCCACTCTGGGCATGCTTGGAACAATGTATTCCAAGACATACTCATCTACAGGGTCTAGTACCATGCTCAATGGGACATATGACTCAACATCAATTGGACGCTTATTTTCTATCCATTTGATGTATTCTTTAGAGGCCATGCAAATCTTCATGTCTTCTTTCAAGCTTTTTGGCCACTCGATTATTTGTTCGAGTGGGTTATCCAAAGATAGGATGATTTTGTGAATTTTGGCTTGAAAGATATTCTTCTCCTCTTCGGGTATAATCCTACTTGGGATATCAAAGGCGAACTCTTCGAGATTCCATTCCGGTGGTACTTGCTGAAGTATCCCAAATTGTCTGGTAATCCTTAGAGGACAATAAGTTGCTCCTCCACTCAAACCAAGCAATGGTACCGCATTTCCCTCTCTGCTCGTGATCTTCACCTTATTAATCTTTGGCCAATTGATCCGCCATTGGATTTGATCAAGAGTTAAGGTTTTAATGAAATTGGCCCAATTTAAGAAAGATTGTTCAGGTAATTTGCTTTGGAGATGAATATATCGTTCGATTGAATTTATCGCCGAACAAATTTCGCGAATGTTCATGAAACGATACCATGGTCAAATGCGTGAGATGAACCATAATGACAAAAGACTAGTGGAAGCTTGAAAGATACCCTTCCCATGATTTTGGTATGTGTTTGAGGAGATGACGGTTTGGGCAAGAAGTATATTAGAGAAGTCCCATTTAAGACATGCTTGTCTTGCGATCACAGCTACTAAAGGGTCTAATCCCGTTCTAGACAAGGGGAATAGAATAAAGTCGAAGAAAGCTAGAATGAATACCCGAGCTGAAGTGCTTTCTATTTCCCTAGGAAGTTTTGAAAGTTGTCAATTAGGAAGGATAATGGAAATCTACCAGTATTTGATTTGATTAACTTTTCAATTTTAGAAGTTTTGAGGTTGAGGAATTTGACTAAAATGCTCACAGGATTAAGTCCAATGGGTGGCTCTGCGACCCTAGGTTTAGAATTAATTCCAATGACGGTTTGATATTCTTCTAATGTTAGTACCAATTCATGTTCTCCAAGATGGAATGTGGCGGTGGAAGCCTCCAAAAAATGCGCCAAAGCTTGGACTAAGCTGACTTGATGTTCCACATGCATAAGCTCGAGAAGGTATCCAAGCCTTTTTTGGACATAAGTTTAGTTATCCTTGGACATGCCTTTCCACCAAGCAACAAGTTCCTTTCGAGGAATGGGAATTACTTGGATGTCTAGTTTCCCCATTGAGCCTAATCATGCAAAAAGATTTGTCATTAATCACCATGGATTGCGAATCAATTTTAATGCATCCATTTCAATCATATGTCCTTTTGGGGTAAAACGGAGGTAAAATACATTTGCATGCCTCGAAAGTAATGCAAATGTCATTTTGAGTCCGTGTAAACCTTAAAAGAGCATATAGTTGAAATTATAGACAAATTCAATGTGTGATGTAAATGCCCATTTTGTCGTACTCCATTTAGACCATAAGATCCTAAACTATGGTTTACAACTTCAAATACATGAAAATGAACAAATAAGCATTTGACTTACATGGAAAAATCCACCGTGAACCTATATATTTCATCTAAAAATGAAAGAATGGTCAAATGAAGTATGACGCTCTAATCATGCATTCTAAAATGAAAGGGCATTTAGATCAAGCATTGAATGTCATTTAGGCATTTTTTGAAAATGTGCCAACTAACATGCATAATTGTAAAGGAATGGAATGGAACGATACTTGCTTATCATGATATTTTGGTTTGGTTTTAAGTATACCAACCACAAACACAAGAGAATGCAACCAGTGAGGTTTTGACACCTAAAAAGGGTAGGATATGCTAAAGGCTCAAGGTCATCACCTTAATGGACAAGGGATTCCATTCTAATAGGTAATTGGCCTAAAGTTATGGAATATTATTCCACCTCGGTGATCGGCATTGCATTTAAACAATCCCATGAGCAATCGGCCCATAGTTTCGCCTAAACACATACCTCCTAAGGGTAATCCTAAATAAAGCCGGGGTTGGGCCACGGGTGGTGTATGCTAATGGTGTAGTGCTAAAGCAATTTAAAGACATGCATAGCAATTAATGACCAAACAGCACTTCTAAAATTCATTTAAAACACATTCAATCCCAACACCAACCTGCAAAACAAGGGTTAGCAAAGACAACACCCCTTATAACACCCGCCTGCAAAACCATTTAACACTATCATTAGCGAGACGTACTTGGGATATTTGCAAGCACAAAACACAAGCATATCGTTCTATCTAGGCCTAAGTCTACTTCGAAAAAGTTCATTCCCCAGTGGAGTTGCCAAGCTTGTCGGGCCGCGCTTTTCTTTTTTTTAGCGGTTTTCGGGATTTGCGCACTAAGGAGGTATTTCCGTGTAAGGGTCTCTCCCAGACCATACCTCACGTGACAGTGGAAGGTAATTTCTTATTTAGTCTAGGTTTGTGATTTTGGAGTCGCCACTAGTCATTATTGGTAGGTAGACTAGAAACCTAATCGAGCTACGGGAGAAATACTACGATTCTATGAACTAGAGATTCTGAGTATGGAAACTTGGTTACGTTATTGATATCGAATTGAGATCCCTAACGCCTTTTCGGTACCTAAGAACAATATGATGTCTAACGTGTCATGTGAATTTCCGAGGCTTACCTACTAATCCTATCTGTTTTAATCGCAGGAAAGACCAAACAAGTATTAAACACACAATTGAAGTCAATCTAGTCAATCAATCCTAAGTGGTCTCTAAAACAAAAATCAATCAAAACACCCAAACCCTAATGAATCTTTAGAAGCTTATTCATTTCATGATCTACATTTTTTAGGGTTTTAGGGTTTTTAGGGGTTATAACCCCTGAATTTGGAATTTTCTAAAAATACCACTTGGGCACTTTCGAAAATTCAAATTTCGCTTTTTATGGTTGGCCACAGTGTTTTTGGACCATTTTGTGAATTTTCAAAAATTTTGATTTTTTTCAAAAAAATTTTACGCCGAGAATTGATTTTTTTTATGATTTTCTGAAATTTTTTTTGAGTTTTCCAGTTTTTCCATTTTTTATTGATTTTTCAAATTTTTTACATTTTTTATTTGTATTTTCTGAATTTTTGTAAATTTTCTAAAAATTTTTGAATTTTTATGAATTTTCTATTTTTTGTGAAATTATTTTCTATTTTCTACATTTTTTTACTTTTTTTATTTTTTCAAGATTTTTTTATGGTTTTATTATTATTTTATTATTTTTTTTGAACTTTCCCACCAAGAGCCAAATCGGACCGACCCGGTTCGGCTTTATCAAACCGGGTTTTGGCAGCGCCGGTCGCCGATCACCCCCTCAGGCAAACCCAACGCCGAAACGGCGTCGTTTTGGGCATTTTTCATTGAGGCATTTTCACAAACTCCTGGTATGCACATTTTCCAGTTCAAGGTTTTCGAGACCGCCGGTTTGAGCTCGTCGCCAACGAGCCTCTGGCGACCTTTTGACCATTCTGACTGATCGACGATGAAGTCCATATTACCTTTTACTAATCTAGCCTAATCATCGTGTCGTCGGACGTTCGCCAGCCGGTAAAAAATCAATCTAAACAACCTAGTTTGTAAACTGTTCAAGCATGGATTTTCCAGAATACAGATCTTAATCCTAATCGCCCTAGCCGTCTATGTCGAGCCTAATGGCTATCAAAACATCAAACAATGTTAAAGGATGCTAACTTGGTTGGCCTATGGCCACGGTGATGCTCCGACGAAGGTTCCCGAGCTCCGGCGAAAGGGTTCACGGGGGGCCGACTCTATTCATGCATTTTAATGACAAAAACTGCAATCAAACAATACCAAAAATGATTAGAAACGAGTTTTGCACATCCAGGTATACAAAATTGCAAAGAAAATCGCAAGAACAACATGATTAAATCAAATCACATATTTTGAATTCTAGAAAAAACCGTGACCTTGAACGATATTTACCTTCTTCGTTCGATGACCAGGAGGAATTGTTGAACTGATCTGTACCCTAAGAATTGTTCCTTGGCACTTGATCTTCACCCTGGTGTTCTTGGCTTTGCCGGAAGAGCTCTAGATTGGCCGGAAAATGCCCGGTTTCAGGCCTTCAAGATCAGCCGGGTTGACTGGAACAGTGAGGGGAGAATCACGGCCAAATCACGATTCGCCGGTGCTCCGCCGTCCACTTCGAGCACTCATGAGGGGACACTCGACCCTCTCTCTCTGGCTTTTTCTTTTTGGTTTCGCCTCCTTCTCTCTCTTCTCCCTCTCTGGCTTTCTGTTGAACACCTTCCTTACAATGTTTCGTTTTTTCTTCATTTTTTGTTGATAAAAAATCCCGCCCAAAGTTTGTTGGAACCGACCTTGAATCGGTTAAGGTGATTATCTGGTGGCAGCTGGATATTTTCCAGCTGGCCAAATCGATTAAAACGTGCTATTTTGATCAGGAATGATCAGTGAAGTCACGGGCACGGGAGTTATTTTCTTGGTTTATTGTGGTTTGGCTAAGTCGAGTAAGGAAGACGGGTCACTGGGTCGGGTTGAGTTGACCCGATCAACCCAGCAGGCCCAGTTTTCATTAAAAACTCAAATTGGACTCAATTTCAACCGATTTTTTCAAATTAAACCCCAAAATTGAACTCCCCATCATATTCCAAACCCAAATATATAATTTGCCCCAATTTTTATTATAATTGTGTTCAAGATTTTCTCATTTTTATATTCGGGTTAATAAGGTTTTGTTCAATTTGATGTCCTAATGACTTGATTTGGAAAAATTGATGCCAAAATTGAATTACCCACGTCTGATTAACCCTAGAAATGATGGTCTCATATTTCGACAATTTCATATTGGGCACGATTCCCAATTTGGGTTCAAAATTCTTAATTTTCAATTGAATTTTGGGGATTTTTTATTTTTATGTCAAATTATGCAATTGGATCGACCATTATGCAATTCAAGATCCTAGAATCATTTGTTGCGAAGAAACTATGACTTAAAAATGACTAGAAAAAATTTAATTGCATTTTTGGTTCAATTCGGGTTTAATTTTGCCCAATTTTGGGAAAAACATATACCCGATTGAGATTTTTTAAAATTGAAGATGTATTCATGAAATTGGATTTAAAATAAGACTAATGAATATTTTTATGGAATTTTCTGATTCGATTTGCTATTTTTCTTGATTTTCTCGCTTATTTTGACAAAAAGAAATTAAGGAAAAATGCAGAAAAATGCTAAAAAATTATTTTTTGGTTTAGAAATAGGTTTCTAGTCTTAGCCAATATTCCTAGACCTAATTTTGAAAATTTTGAAAATATGAAAAAAATGAGATAAAAATTAGGTGTCAACAACACTATTCTTCTAAAAGATCAAATTGCTTTCTCCGGTGAAGACTTTCCAATTGATGGGCATTCCCATAATAAAGCTTTGTATATTGCCGTTAAATGCCGAGATAAGGAGGTGTCATGGGTGCTGATCGATAATGGTTCCGCACTTAATTTGTGTCCACTAAGCACATTACATGGCTTGGTGATTAGCGAAGAGATCATCAAACCTGCTAAGGTAATAGTACGCTCGTTTGATGGAATGAAGAAAGACGTTATTAGCGATATCGAGCTCGAGGTAAGCATAGGCCCTGTACCTTTCCTAATTAACTTTCAAGTAGTGGATATTTCGAGGACTTTCAACTTATTTCGCGGAAGACCTTGGATTCATATGGCTGGTGCCATTTCTTCAAGTCTCCATCAGAAGGTCAGGTTTGTCATTAATGGCAAAATGATCACCGTACACAGGGAGACAAATTTCACCACCTACAAAGAGAGTGCAATACCATATGTCGAACTCGAAGTGAAAGAAGAACCAAGTTATCATTCCTTTGAAATGATATCAGTGGTGCAAATTCTTGCTGGTTGCATCATAAAATCCCTAGAATTTTCAATATCATCCATTATGTCTGGAAGGGTGTTCTGCTAGTATGGATTTACTCCCGGTAATGGTCTTGGATCGAAGTCTCAAGGAATCAAGGAACCTATTACTCCTCTCGCTACAAGAATGAAGCACGGAGTAGGTTATATTCCATATGATACTAAGGACCACCATGGAGGCCAAGGCCGAGGTCGAAAGAACCATGGAGGCTGTAGAAGCCGAGGTGATCGCCTCATTAATCCATCCATATGGAAAGGCAAAGCTAGAGAGCTTCCCTATCATCATATCCACGTCAAGGAAACTTTTCCTGGACCTTCCAAGCTACTTCAAGAAGATGACTTACATGTAGAGGAAGAATCTATTCTGCCAAGTTTATTCAAGGAGAATGCCATCAACGTTATCATAACTGAGGTAGAAAATACCTACACACTGGAGTAGGAAGATTCTCTTGAACTTTTGTTACTAGTTTTTTCCATTGCATTTTGTTAATTGCCATTTCAAATTTCTTGTGATTTCATTTGCAATTTAAGCTCAGTTGCAATTTACATTCCTTTTTATATAGATGTAATCGCATTTTTCAATTAATAAAAGTGGTTAAATGTTTTGTTAAGGACATGTAAAAATAAAATCAAACCTATGATAAACATTATCCTCGTTCGTGAGGCTTGAGGCTTTGGGTTTCTATATTACTCCTCATTGAGAAAATGATTTTAAGAGTAAGGAAGTCTAATGATATGAGGACTACTTCTGTCTTTATGTTCTTTCAAAATAAATTTCAAAATGAATTTCTAAAAGGTTTTTTCATAGAACCACGTGCGTTACTTACTTTGTCTGCAATTACTAATTATGTTTGCTACATGTCAGGCATGGGCATTCACATATCCATAATAGGTTCATATGTGACCCAAATCTTTCCAAGGAGATCACTTGCGATATTGAAATAGATAATGAAGATGAGGAATAGATCAGAAGGAAATGGATTCGTCATGAAGAATCAAAGCGCTCATGTTAGAAAAAACGATCACTGTTAATCTGGGCGATAAAGAGAATCCCAAAGAGGTTAAGATTGGAGAAAGTCTTCCTTTAGCCATGGCAGAAAGGATCACAGATTTGCTCAAGGAATATCAAGATATATTCGCATGGTCCTATGCTGACATGCCAGGCCTTGATCCAAGCATAGTTGAGCATGCTTTGCTAATTGATCCAAGTATTCCACCAAAGAAGCAAAAACTAAGGCGAACAAAGCCGAAATTGACGAATAAAATAGAAGAAGTGATGAAATTACTCAAAGTCGATTTCATCGAAGTAGTACCATATCCAGAATGGGTTGCCAACATAGTACCTGTAATGAAGAAAGATGGTCGAGTATGGGTGTATGTTGATTATCGCAACCTAAATAAAGCAAGCCCTAAGGATGATTTCCCGCTTTCACATATTGATGTATTAGTGGATAGTACTGTTGGGTTCGAAACATTTTCATTCATGGATGATTTCTCTAGATATAATCAAATCCTCATGAAGAAAGAAAATAAGGCGAAAACGTCCTTCATAATACCATAGGGCACATTTTGTTATAAGGTGATGCCTTTCGGTTTGAAAAATGCTAGTGCCACATATCAAAGAGCAATTGTAACTTTGTTCCATGACATGATATACAAAAAAATCGAGGTATATGTGGATGACATGATTGCAAAATCCAAATAAGTAGAAAATTATGTTGAGGTGCTTCGCAAATTGTTTGAAAGACTTAGAAAGTACAAGTTGCGATTGAACCCCAATAAATGTGTATTTGGGGCAAAATCTGACAAATTGCTAGGATTTGTGGTTAGTAGCAGGGGAATCGAAATAGATCTTTTCAAGATCAAGGCAATATACAACTTAAAGACTCCTTCTATGGTAAAAGAAGTGAGAAGCCTGTTGAGGCGATTAAACTACATTGCCCGTTTCATCTATTAGCTTTCTGAGACTGTCAAACCATTCTTCAATCTATTGAAGGAAAATGCCAAAGTAAAGTGGGATGCAGAATGTCAACAAGCCTTTGACAAGATCAAAGAATATCTGGTATGCCCAGCAGTGTTGGTACCACTAATTCCTGGGGTTCCACTGATCTTATATTTAACGATTCGCTATGAGTCATTAGAAGCGATGCTTGTACAAAGAAGATCAAATGATGGTAGAGAACAAGTTATTTATTACTTGAGCAAGAAGTTTACAACATCATAAATGAATTACCGAGCAGTCGAGAAAACATGCATTGCATTGATTTGGGTATTACACAGACTAAGACAATACACCCTTCGTCACCAAATTTTGCTAGTGACTGAGAATGATCCGATCAAATACCTTCTTGAGAAATCCTCCTTGGTCGGGAAATTGGCAAAGTGGCAAGTCTTGTTATTTGAATTCGACATCAGAAGTTCATCCCAAAAGTCAGTCAAAGGACGAGCAATAGCAGACATATTGGCAAAATATTCGCAGAATATTGCCAATCCTGAAGAACAACTTGATGATCGTATATTGACACTGGTCGATGATAAATGGACCATGTATTTTGATGGTGCAACCAACTTATCTAGATCAAAAATTGGGGCAGTACTGATCTCTCCATAAGGCCAGCACTATCCGGTATCTGCGAAATTGATATTTTCATGCACCAATAACGTCGCTAAATACAAAGCATGCATTCTCGACTTACAATTAGCCCTTTCAATTAAAGTAAAAGGATTGCAAGTATATGGAGAATTATACTCATCATATTGCAAACAACTGGTGAATGGCAAACTCGAGATGCCAAACTAATTCCTTATCATAGATACTTAGAAGAAATGATAAAAAGTTTCGAAGAAGTAACATTCGATTATCTCCCAAGAGCTCACAATCATTTTGCAGATGCTCTTACAACTTTGTCATCCTTACTACAAGCTGAAGATGGTATGAATATAAAACCATTGAGAATCAATATTCTTTAACAACCAATTCATTACATGATAGTCCAAGCAGAGTTCGACAACGAACCATGGTATCATGGCATCCAAAGATATCTTCAATCAGGAGAATTTCCTGAAGAAAGCCAACCAGGTGACAGGAAATTTATAAGGAAGATAGCCAACAAATTCTTCCTCAGTGGTCAAACCCTCTACAAGAAATTGTTTGATTCAACCATGTTAAGATATGTGGATGCTACAGAAGCTAAACGGATCATGAAAGAAATTCATGAGGGTGAATGTGGACCGCATATGAATAGACATCTTCTAGCCCGAAAGATTATGAGATTGGGATATTATTGGATGACAATAGAATCAAATTGCATCCAGCACGTGAGATGTTGCCATCAATGTCAAGTTTATGGAGACAAAATTAATGCACCGCCAAATGAGCTACATCAAATGTCTGAGCCATGGCCATTTTCAATGTAGGGCATTGATATGATTGGTCCAATCAACCCCAAGGCCTCAAATGGACACCGGTTTATCCTAATTGCTATTGACTATTTTACTAAATGGATTGAAGCAAACTCCTACATGAATGTTACTGCCAAGAATGTTGCAAGATTCATTAGGCGGGACATCATTGCTAGGTATGGAGTTCCAAAAGCAATAATTATGGACAATGGCTCAAATCTAAACAACAAGATTGTAGATGATTTACTAAAACACTTCCACATCCGACATCTGAACTTATCTCCATATCGTCCACAAATGAATGGAGCAGTTGAAGGGGCAAATAAGAATATCAAGAAGATACTGGCAAAAACAGCCGAAATTATCGTGATTGGCTCGAAAGGTTATTGTACGCTCAGATGGCATACCGAACTTCAATTCAAACATCAATTAGAGCAACCCCATTTTCATTGATTTAATGAATAAAAGCAGTGCTACCTGTTAAAGTAGAAATTCCTTCGTTAAGGATATTATCCCAGTTAAAGCTTTCAAAAGCTGAGTGGATTCAACAAAGATATAAATAACTCAACATGATCAATGAAAGGAGACTAAGAGCTATATGCCATGGATAAGCCTATCAAAAATGAGTGGCTAAATCCTTTAATCGAAAGGTGAAACCGAGGAATTTCAAAACGGAGAATTTAGTAGTGAAGAAAGTCATTTTCAACAATTCAGATTCTCGTGGCAAATTCATTTCGAATTATGAGGGTCTATACATTATCAAGAAAGTTTTTCCTGGAGGAGCATTGATTCTTATAGATATGGCAGGAACGGAACTAACATATCTTGTAAATGCAGATGCTGTCAAGATTTTCTACCCATGAAATGAAGATGAACATTCAAGAAAAGATTTGGGTCACTTTAGAACATATGCATATCATGCATATCATGCATTTCATGAACATGTTTATCTGTTTTGCAAAAGAATCCGAACCAGTTAATGAATTCAGAATTCCCAATGGAGTTATTAAATAATAGAGGGAAGTATCACTTCCAATTCTATTTTCCATTGATATCCTTTAATGTGCATTCCTTTTTTATCATCCCTAGGAAGATAAAGAAAAGGGAGTAACAAAAGAAGAATCCCTAGTGGAACTAAAGCAAAATCATACAAACAAGAGGAATTTTGGTAAGTTGATCATACAGATATCCTCAAATCGTGATAGCATGTGTTAAAGAAGTTACATTTTTAAGAGAAAAACGAACTTCTTTTTCCCCAAGCGAAATGATATTAAATTGAATAAAACAAAACATATTGTTCTGGAAAGGAAAACACCTCAGAAATGTTTCAAATTAAAAGTTTTGAGACACACTTTCTTTGAGAATGCACTAAGCATCAACATTATCTAAAAGAGATAATTTGACAAAAGGCTTTGAAAAATTTTATAGAAAAAGTTTGGATCAAATCAAATGGAAAGACCTTCAAATAATGAAAGGTAAGTCATATCCAAACACGTCTCCTATATACTCAAAACCAAAATGGAGAAGTGAGTGAGAAAAACTCATCCGAAGGAAATAGAGGATGTTCACAATGATTACATGGATTGAAATGATGAAATGCAATCATTTCACTATCCCAAACACATGCTTATCCCTTGCAAACCAAATTTGCGCTAAAATAGTAGAGAAATTTTCCCAAAATAACCTTGTTAAGAACCACTTCACATTGGGGCAAATCAAGAGGTTTGTGGATTGACAGTTATGGAGAATAGGATCAAGAAAGATTTTATTGCATACTCTTGTATCAATCTTTCTGTGATAACTTCATATGAAGTTAAATGGAAGCTCAAGACATCCCAAAAGGAAGAAGAGCACTTCATTTCTTATACCCAAACACATTACCTTTGACAAAGCCCAATTGAGCTCAAATATTCATTTCAGAACCAAATTGGTGATCATCTCTTCACACTGAAGCATGAGCATATGATCCACTTTAATAGATAAGAAACAAAAGGGCAGAACACAGAGTTCTTAGAATTCAAAAGATCAAAGACAAAAGAGTCTGGGGCATGAAAACAAAACATATTGTTCTGGAAAGGAAAACACCTCAGAAATGTTTCAAATTAAAAGTTTTGAGACACACTTTCTTTGAGAATGCACTAAGCATCAACATTATCTAAAAGAGATAATTTGACAAAAGGCTTTGAAAAATTTTATAGAAAAAGTTTGGATCAAATCAAATGGAAAGACCTTCAAATAATGAAAGGTAAGTCATATCCAAACACGTCTCCTATATACTCAAAACCAAAATGGAGAAGTGAGTGAGAAAAACTCATCCGAAGGAAATAGAGGATGTTCACAATGATTACATGGATTGAAATGATGAAATGCAATCATTTCACTATCCCAAACACATGCTTATCCCTTGCAAACCAAATTTGCGCTAAAATAGTAGAGAAATTTTCCCAAAATAACCTTGTTAAGAACCACTTCACATTGGGGCAAATCAAGAGGTTTGTGGATTGACAGTTATGGAGAATAGGATCAAGAAAGATTTTATTGCATACTCTTGTATCAATCTTTCTGTGATAACTTCATATGAAGTTAAATGGAAGCTCAAGACATCCCAAAAGGAAGAAGAGCACTTCATTTCTTATACCCAAACACATTACCTTTGACAAAGCCCAATTGAGCTCAAATATTCATTTCAGAACCAAATTGGTGATCATCTCTTCACACTGAAGCATGAGCATATGATCCACTTTAATAGATAAGAAACAAAAGGGCAGAACACAGAGTTCTTAGAATTCAAAAGATCAAAGACAAAAGAGTCTGGGGCATGAAAAAGTAGTATACCGATAAAAGCAAGGCTAAATGCCTGAGGAAAATGAGAAAGAAAAAGAGAGTTTAAAAGAAAGCTCAAAATGACAAAAAAAAAGTCATGACAAAGCAAAGTCAAGATCATGAGAGATCATAGATCACAACAAGTGAGAATAAGCAAAAGAAAAGAGACTGTGATGAACGTTTAAAGGACGCTGATGTTCATAAAAGAAAGACCCTTAGCAAGCAAAAATAGAAAAGTGGTGATGCCAAAAAGATCATCAATTTCATAAAAATCCTAAATTCAAACAAATAAGCCAATTTTTTCAAGAACCTTGTTCCAAATCAAATCCAATGGCATGTTCATTGGCTTGGAAATCCCGAGGTGCGCCTTAATAACGGATCCGACAACCCAATCCCACTTTTGGGTCTCACGGGGTCTACGTCATATTACCCTTTTAAGGTGATCCGTCAATATCGCATGCTTCAAAAGATTCCGCCATTTCTCAAGTTGGGGTTATATCGTTTTGACTATTGCAAAGATGTCATCCAAAAGGATCACATGGCAGATTTGAAGGAAATGATCAAGTCCATCATTGATATGTGGTCCAAATGTCACCCGGAGCCGATTCTCATTACTGACGAATTGGAATTGGAAGGTGAAATGAAGATACACCATGCATTGTCGGAGTATATACACCGTCGCCTCGAGCTCAAGCTTAAAGTAGATCTCCCTAATGTCTCTGAGAAGCCAACTCAACACCAAGCCAGAGTCGCACGAGCTCTTAGGGAAAGGGATAAGGCTTTAGCCGAGGTTAACGTTTGACCCAAGAAAACAAACGAATTCGCATCATGCTTAAAGAAGATCCATTAGGAGTTTGTCTATATTCCATTGGGAAATCTTCTTTCATGTAATCTTCATTTTATAGATTTGATGTATAGGGTTTCTTTTTTACTCATGTTAGTAATGATGTAATAGGATTTTCCTTTTGTTTCTAAATTGATAGGGATTATATTTCACGAATTTCGTTGTAATTAGTGAAATTTCCCTTTTATGTGCTCTCCCGAGGATTCCAATGGAATATAGATGAGGCATCTTGATTAATCATTCCGTGTTACCCCTTCAATTGTATAATTTCTTGTGAAGAAATTTTGATAAGAGATTATTCACATGATATTGGGATCATGAGAATATTTCTTATCCCTATTTCATCCAAAGAAAATATAAAATTGAAGGGTTTTGTATTTTCGTCATCTCAATTCATTTTCCGAGTACTAACTTGATTTCTATTTTTTTTAACAAGGTAGTAAAAAATGTAATGAGGAAAATCACATGTGAGGACCTGCTCTCAAGCAAGAATGGATCAAGAAGACATAAATACTCGACTCACTAATGTCGAGAATCAACTCCCCCAAATAATCACCATGTTGGCGGAAATGAAAGCCGCCGCCGCCTCTCAAGAGGTGCCACCCATTCCTACCGTACCAATGGAACTACAAGTCAATGAGCATACCCATAAAGGAGTAGCTGATGACGTTCCTGTGGTCACCCCTATTGTGATCGATGTTGAGAACACTTCAAAGGAGAATATCATGGCTTCTAAAGATGATGCAAGTGCAAGAAGGTTGGCAAAAATCGAAAAACGCTTGTGCATGTTGCAAGGTTACCAAATGCAAGGTGTGAACAACTTGTCTCCATACACCAAAGTGAAAGTCCCGGAATCTTACAAAGAACAGGAGTTTGTGAGAAAGTATGATGGCATCGGATGTCCCAAAACTCATTTGAGATAATGTTCCGCTTCTTGTCAATACTTTTCAAGATAGCTTGATTGGACTCGCTTTATCTTGGTTCATTGAGCTCGATTTGGAGAAGATTCACGGATGGGAGGATCTCGCCAATGAATTCTTACAACAATACAAGTTCAACTCCGAGATCATCCCTACTCGAGAAGATTTGGTGCGAGTTGAGAAAAAGAGAAATGAGTCGTTCAAGACTTTTACCCAAAGATGGAGAGTTATGGCTTCTCAAGTGAAACTGCCATTGAGCAAGAAAGGGACCATGCAATTGTTTGTGAAGACGTTACCCGCTGAATACTTCAATAATCTGTACAACAATGGTTGTTTGACTGTCTCACATCTTGTTGATGTCGAAGAAGAGTGGAATGGGCTATCCGATATGGAAGAATATCTGAAGGTAGAGCTAGGAAGTTTCCAACCAAGAAAGATAAAGGATCTGCCGTTGAAGTAGCATATATTCAAAATCCTCCCGTCTTAAAAGCACAATCAGTACCTTCACAAAAACTGATCGTTTTATTTGAGGGATCGTCAAGAAACCTTGTACGGAAAGGAAAGATGGCTCAAAGGCAATTCTCTCTGTTATCAAGACCGTTATCAAAACTTTTTCCGATGCTCCTCGAGCGAAGAATGGTGGCGAAAGAAGTCCTGAGGGACAACCCTCAGAAGTACATTGGCTTTGATGCCACGAAATCCTGTGAATATCATATGGGTGAGAAAGGCCATAGCATCGACAATTGTCTTGCTTTGAAAATTAAAGTTTAGAATTTGATTGATAAAGGGATCTTATCTTTCAAGAATCCCGAGCCAAATATGCAACAAAACCCGTTACCCAATTATACTGATGGTGTGAACATGGTGGAAATAAATGAAGATAAAAAAATCTTTAAGGTGGATGTGTCGAAATTAAGCAACATCTTGATGCAAGCTGGACAATATGAATAAGGAGGTGACATCTCGAAGGAAGAAAAGTTGATGTGCATTTCCAAATTAATTAACATGGGGATTATCCGGTGCATAGGAGATGAATCGGATTCCGCAATGATGACGGCTATGATTGATATATCGTCCAAGAACTTCCTTTATAAGTTAGAAGAGGAGGAGAATGGAGATGGATCCGTCGAAGTCTTGACCAAAGAAATGGAAGCTTTAGGAGATATTAATGATGATTTCCTACTCGAAGAAGTTGAAAAAGTCGTTTCCGATGTGGATTCCTACTTCGATGTCAAAAGAACCCATTGGGACCATGAATTCATGAAGACCGCTCGTGAATGTGGAGAAGTAGTGGATACATTGGGCCAACCAAGAGGAAAATATGACTTCTATGTCAAATACACGCCACCTCCAAGCTTCTTTGTCAATCCAAAGGATGTTGTTCCTGATGGATGGGGGGACATGGATGATGAAAACGTAGATGATAATCACACATCTAAGGTTATTGAACCTTTACTTGTCAAAGAAAATAAGTAATATGTTTTTTACACTGGTTCCGAGCTTGATGCTAGAAGAGCTTATTAGGATCGTGAATTTGCAACAGTCACTCATGAGTGTGGTGAAGCGGTTAATACTCTAGGTCAACCAAGTAGGAAGTACGACTTCTTCGTCAAATATTCACCTCTCTGCCAAGTTTCTTTATTGACTCGAAGGATATTGTTTCCGACAAATGGGAGGGAATGGATGACGAAAGGATGGTGGCAATGATCACTCCTGTTGTGATTGACCTCTCTAAAGAGGATGTCTATGAGAACTAGCCGATAGGAATTGAACCCGTGGTGATTGACTTGTCTAAAGAAGTTGCGTATTATGAAATCAAGCTGATGGGTGTGGAACCTGTTATTATTGATTTGTTTGTTGAAGATTTTGAATCAATTGAGATCTCAAGGGATGATTTTGAGCCCATTGTGATTGAATTACCACCATTAATGGAAGGAGAAGAAATAACTATTGAAGTTACTCCTAAGTTTGATCAAAAAGTCGTTCCATGGAAGTACGGAACAAATTAAATCGACGCTATCACTCGATCAGGTCAATGTTTTTCACCTAAAGAAGGAGTTGAAAAGAAAGCCATGACTGAAGAGGATGCTAAGTAATTTCTAGCCATGGTAAGACTAGTGAATTCAACGTAGTGAACCAATTAAGAAAGATGCCCGCGCAAATCTCCTTGTTAGATTTATTCAAGTCATTCGAGAAATACAAGAATGCCTTGCTCAAGGTGTTAAATGAAGTACATGTGCCTGACTCTATTAATGATGCTCAACTCGAAGAATTTGTTGGGGCAATCTTTTTGAAGGATCAAATCTCTTTTTCTTATGAAGACTTTCCTCCCAAAGGGCATTCTCATTCTAAGGCATTATACATATCTGTAAAACATCGTGACACGATTTTGTTGCGAGATCTCATTGATAATGGCTCGGTCCTAAACATATGCCCATTGGCTACATTACGATGATTGGGAGTAAATAAAGATAGAATCTGAGCCACCAAAACGCCTATGTGAGTGTTCGATGGAATGAAGAAAGAAACTATAGGCGAGATTGAGTTGGAACTCATGATTGGACCTGTTCTTTTCTCGCTCACTTTCCAAGTCTTGAACATACCGAGCAACTTTAGCTTGCTTCTCGATAGACCGTGGATTCATAATGCCGGAGCCGTGCCTTCAAGCCTTCACCAAAAAGTGAGATTCGTGGTGGATGCCAAGCTCATTACCATACATGCCAAGATAGATTTTAAGGTGTTCCATGACACCGCTATTCCATATGTTAAGCTCGAAATTAAGGAAGAATCGAGTTACCACTCCTTTGAGTTGGTCTCCATTGCACATGTGCCTGTTGGAGCGATTATGCAAATTCCTCAAATGACAAAGCTTGCCATTATGTCTAGTAAGGTGTTGCTCGAAAATGGGTATGCTCTTGGAAAAGGGTTAGGCAAGCATTCCCAAAGCATTCTAAAGCCGATTGAAGTTGTCATGAAAAAGACAAGAAAGGCTTAGGTTACCATGGAAGCCATGAAGGCCAAGGTGACAATAAAAATCAAAATGGAAAGGTGAGCGGTCGACAGAGACTTTTACCTCCATCTTTGAAAGAGACGTTTCCCGGACCTCCTGTGATGTTACAAGAGGAAGAGGTTTCCATTGAGTTCATAGCGGATCTCTTTAATGAAGACCTTATTGGCACAATCTTGGCCCATGATAAAGCCAGATCGTCCGGAGCACCTATCGATCCTGTTGAGTAGGGATGCTTCTTACCCTTCTTCTAAGTCGATGCATTCGTTATCGCTGTATTTGTTTGCCCCTGCGTGGGATTAATTTGTCAGTTCAATTGATTCTTTCAATTCAATCTTTGATTTATAATGGACACTTGGATCTTGAGCCGTTGGTCCAAGATAGTATATGTTGTAATACGGCCTTATCATTTAAATTTCAATAAAAGCATACGCACGTTTTATCAAGGACGCGTGGAAGTACACCAAACCAGTTCTATAATGATGCTTTAAGGCCTAGACTTCCACACGTTTCCTAGTTTCCAATTTTTTATGGAACGAGGATGTCCAATGATACGTGGACGAGTTCCTGATCATCTTTTTTTCGAAAACTATTTTGAAAACTATTTTTGAAAATGATTTCCAAAAATATCATGCATTTGCATTTGTTATCAACATACTAACGCTCTACAATGCATCTCAGACATGACATTCTGCATACTCACGATAAAACATATGTGACTTGGAGCTGTACGATGATAACTCTTCTGAATCAGATGATAAAGATGATCATAAATCTATTGAACAAGAATTGATTCGTCATGAAGAATCTAAGCCCCTTACTGCTGAACAGACAATCACTGTAAATTTGGGTGATTCCAAAAACGTCAAAGAAACTAAGATTGGAGTTGATCTCTCTGAAGTCAAAGTCAAAAGAATGATCGAACTCTTAAAAGAGTATCAAAATGTATTTGCTTGGTCCTATGCCGACATGCCGGGTTTAGACCCCGAAATTGTGGACCATTCGTTACCAATTAACCCTAATGTGCTGCCTAAGAAACAAAAGCTTAGGAAAACGAAGTTGGAGTTATCTAAAAAGATTGAAGAAGAAATCATGAAGATCCTTAATGTGGACTTCATTGAAGTAACACATTATTCAGATTGGATTGCAAATATTGTCCCGGTTATGAAGAAAGATGGTCGAGTTCGAGTATGTGTTGATTACCGAGACTTGAATCGAGCCGGTCCAAAGGACAATTTCCCATTGCCACATATTACGTTTTGGTTGATAGCACGGCGGGATTTGAACTGTTCTCCTTTATGGATGGATTCTCCGATACAATCAAATTCGGATGAAAAAAGAAGACAAGAGCAAAACGTCTTTCATCACACCATGGGGGGCTTTCTATTATAAAGTTATGCCTTTTGGCTTGACGGAGTGCAGGGGCAACATACCAAAGAGCGATGGTTATGCTATTTCACGACATGATGTACAAAGAGATTGAAGTGTATGTAGACGACATGATTGCCAAGTCAAGATATGGTGAAGATCACATCCAAATTTTGAAGAAGCTATTCGATAGACTTCGGAAATTCAAGCTAAGGCTAAACCCCGTGAAGTGTGGGAAGCTATTGGGATTCATGGTTAGTAGCCGAGGAATCGAAATTGATCCATCAAAGGTCAAAGCTATATGTGATTTAAAAGCTCCTTCTACTGTCAAAGAAGTGAGAAGCTTATTAGGAAGATTGAACTACGTTGCTAGATTCATCTCTCAATTATCCGAGACAGCAAAGCCATTCTTCAAGCTTTTGAAGAAGAATGCTAAAGTAAAATGAGATGTCGAATGTCAAAACGCTTTTGAAGAGATAAAGCATTATCTTTCACATCCACCTGTTCTGGTGCCACCAACTCCTGGAGTACCACTGATTCTCTACTTAACAATCTATGATGAGTCATTGGGAGCCATGCTAGCCCAAAAGAGATTAGGAGATGGAAAGGAGTGTGCGATATACTATCCTAACAAGAAGTTTTCCACCTCCGAGATGAATTACTCCGAAATTGAAAAGACGTGTGTAGCCTTAGTGTGGGTATTACATCGATTACGTCAATATACACTTCACTACCAAGTCTTGTTGGTGACCTAGAACGATCTAATCAAGTACCTCTTGGAGAAGCCCGCTTTGGTTGGAAAATTAGCCAAATGGCAAATTCTCATTTCCAAATTTGATGTATAAACTATGGCACAAAAATTTGTCAAAGGTCGAGCCATAGCTAATATGCTAGCTGAAAGTTCAAAGCAATCAGAAGGATCTAATGGAGTTGAGCTAACGGATGAACGCATTCTTTTGATTACACATGACAAGTGGGTCATGTATTTTGATGGCGCTGTCAATCTATCCGGTTCGGGTACTGGCGTAGTCCTCATCTCCCCAATGGGTCAACATTATCCTATAGCAGCGAAGTTAGTTTTCCTGTGTACCAATAACATCTCATAATATGAAGCTTGTATTCTTGGCTTGCAACTTGCAATTGATATAAATGTTAAGAGATTATAAGTCTATGGTGATTTTGCGCTCATCATTCTTCAAACCGAAGGTGAATGGCAAACGCGAGATTCAAAATTGATTCCATATCACAAGTTCCCCGGAGAATTGATGGAAGAATTGAAAGAGATATCTTTCGAGTATCTACCAAGGTCTCAAAATCAATTTGCCAATGCTTTGGCAACTTTGTCATCAATGTTACAAGTCATGGATGGATTGGACATTGATCCTCTCAAAATTGAAATTCTTGAACGCCTGACCTACTGCATGATGATTGAAGAGGAACTCGATGGTGAACCGTGGTGTTATGATATCATGATTTATCTCCAAAAGGGCACATTTCCCCAAGGGAGTCAAGCAGCCGATAGAAAGTATTCGATGAAATTAGCATCAAAATTCTTTGTGAATGGAAATGCTCTTTATAAAAGATCATTCGATTCAGTCTTACTAAGGTGTGTAGATGCCAAAGAAGCCAATCAATTGATGAAGGAGATACATGAAGGAGAGTGTGGTCCACACATGAATGGCTACCTCTTGGCAAAGAAAATCTTGAGACTTGGATATTATTGGTTGACAATGGAGACGGATTGCATTCAACACGTGCGATATTGCCATCAATGTCAAATTTATGGGGACAAGATCAATGCTCCTCCAAATGAGTTACATCAAATGTCCGAAGCATGGCCTTTTTCTATGTGAGGCATTGATGTTATCGGACCCATCAATCCTAATGCTTCAAATAGGCATCATTTCATTTTGGTGGCCATAAATTACTTCACCAAATGGATCGAAGCAAATTCATGCACCAACGTCACTGTTAAGAATGTGACGAAATTCATCTGTCTTGATATCATCGCTCGATATGGAGTTCCCGAAACAATCATCACGGACAATGGATCCAATTTGAATAATAAGATAGTGGATGAATTGCTTAACGAGTTTCGCATTCACCACTCAAATTCTTCACCATACCGCCCATAATTAAATGGAGCTGTGGAAGCGGAAAACAAAAACATTAAGAAAATCTTGTTAAAGACCATAGAGAATTATTGCGATTGGCATCAACGATTGCCATATGCACCAGTGGCATATCGAACTTCCATTCGTACTTCAACTGGGGCAACTCTGTTCTCGCTTGCATATGGAATGGAAGCCATTTTACCAATGGAAGTGGAAATTCCTTCACTAAGAGTGCTTTCACAATTGAAGCTTTCTGAAGCCGAATGGATTCAACAAAGATATGAACAATTGAACATGATTGACGAAAAGAGGTTGAACGCCTTATGTCATGGACAAAGTTACCAAAAGTGGGTGGCAAAGTCCTTCAACTGCAAAGTTCGACCGAGGCACTTTGAGGTTAATGATCTTATGATAAAGAAAGTTCTGTCCAACACATTGGATCCTCGTGGAAAGTTTACTCCGAATTATGAGGGCCTATATGTTGTGAAGAAGGTCCTATCTGGTGGAGCCTTAATTCTTGCCGAAATAGATGGCCAAGAGTTGTCAAATTCTGTAAATGCAGATGCTGTCAAGAAATATTTTCAATGAATGAAAGGTTGCGAAGCCCCTTTTCAAGCAAGACTGTGTCACTCTAGGTCACTTGCATCATGCATACCATGCATACATCGCATAAGTGTATTTGTGTGCTCATTTTGTAGGTATCGAAATATTCTCAAGGAAATTGGAGGTGTTTTCTTTGATGTGGAATCAAGAGAAAGAGTAATGGTATCATTCCAATTTATTTCTTTTCAATATAATTATTTGACAATGTTTCTTTCTTTTTGTATATGAAATGCCACTCTCGCAGAGATCAAAATCAAAAGCGGCATTGTATCCCTGTTGTCAACTACCCGATGTGGAGTAGGTGAACAATCCTTTGAAAAAAAATGTTCTTTGTCAACTCATTTCAAAAGGACTTTTCAAAGTTATTTTCAAAAGTTAGAAAAACAATTCCAAGTTTGAAACAAATTTGAAAATATGATTTTGAAGAGTTTGAATGTCATCCTTCAAATTGGTCATTCATGCATTGGTAAACACAACATGTAACATCCTCAATTTTAGTCCATGGGAAATGGCTATGGTTTAAGTTTGGTGGTTTTTCAATTGGAGTAAATTTTACTCTTATTCTGGAAAATCTAGATTCAAATCCTCTGTAACCCTTCGTTTTGTTATTTTTGTGGAGACTTTTTTGATCTAAATTTCCAAATACTTCGTTCTTAAAAGTTTCTCCAAACATCTTTAAGTTTTACATACTTTAATTTTATAATTTTTGGACTTAATATGAGTAGTACGATAGCCTAATTTTCGGACCATGTAAAACTACATAGAATGGGTATTTCGGTGATGTGCACACTTTCTTGATTTTCTACAAACTTTTATGGGCAGAATTTCAAAAACTTCCTTCACAAAAGTTGTTGAGAAATTATTTCTCTATAACATATATAAATTTGGGAATTTTTGGAGATGATGTGGATTCTAAAAAGAGCTTACTTTGAGAAGCAAGAATTCTGTTCCGGCAAATTATTTTTAGTCTGTCTTTGAGCTATTAAAAGTTGTATTTACAGAAAATTTAGATTTCATGTTCCACATGGAAAATGTTTGTTAAGGTCTTTTTTTATGACATATTCAAATTTGGAAATTTTCTGAGTTCATTTACTATGTTTTTAAGGCCGATTTCTAGAATAGTGCAAAAACTACCGATTTTGTCAGATTTCAAAGATTCATCATTTTCTATATGAGAACGTTTGAATCTCGACGTGATGTCTTCTGGTGATTTAATGTGCTCATTCTAAGCTTTCAAATGAGATATTCTAAGCTTTTATTAGAGGTCACACAAGGGAGGAAACTAAGAGGGAGCCGAGAGACAAAAAGGAGGGTTCCAGAAAGTCAAAGCTTGGTGAACAAGTTGGCAAAGCTTGGTGAGCAAGTGGTCAAAGCTTGAGGATCAAGAACATAGGGAGCAAGTTGGCTTGCCTATAAATAGGCTTAGTTTCCCCCCCCTAGTTACCACACTTCACTTCCTCTTGCTCTCTCATCTCTCATTCTCATGCCTCTCTCTCTCTCCCTCATTCTCACGCCGATCTCCTCTCTTTCTCTCTCTCGCTATTTGCTACCACCGACCACCGTAGACATTTTATTGTGATCATAGGTGATTATAAGTGAGTAAATTCCCTAACACTTGGATAGGGCGGTGTGTTATGCGGTTGGAATGTGGCATGTAAATGGATTCCCTAATCTCGGGATAGGAAGTTGTGATGCGTTGTTGGCTTGAGTTCTCACTCGAGCTTTATTGAGACTTGCGTGTTGTTGTTTGTCTCGATGTTGCACGCATCGCTTGTTACCATGCTTGGTGTTCTCATCTATGCTTGTTGATTTATAAGTGGATAAGACATTGCGTTACGAGTTTGGCTCGAGTAGTGACCATGTCTGTGATGCCCGATATTTGCATGAATACTTCTTGTTTTGCTTCGTAATTGTAAGTCAAGGCACGTACGAGTCACGAAACGGGGTGTTGTATGGTCTCGTACTCATGTTATGGCATCACGGGACAAGTTCGGCTTATTGCAGGTTTACATTAGGATGTGTAGATCCAGGCCAAGTTCAGCTCTAAGCTGGTGCTCAGCATGGCGGATTGAACCACGTGCCCTTGACCGCGACCCGCATGTTAGGCTAATATTCTAGAAATCATGATTACACAAGCACGGCATGCCTTTAGGCTTGCTTTCATGGACTAATGAAATCAAGATAATAAATCGGCTTGTGTGACCCATGATGTGTGATCACTAAATGAAAGAAGAAGACCATTGTCACATAGCGTTGGCAGTGATACCTCGGTAAACTAGCACCGAGATGCCCTAGTTGAGCTAGGATGCATAGGTTGAGCTCAGATGCCTCAGGTGAGCTAGCCCCGGGATGCCTCGGTTGAGCCAGGATGCCCTGATTAAGCTAGGATGATGATACATGAATCTTATATGTGTGCCGGTATGTGATAAATGAAGTCTATATGTGTGCTAGTATGTGTACTTATTGATAAGCCGAATTTATATGACCGGATAAAGGTGAGCTTCCATGTAAACATAGCAAGGGCAAGGACAAAGCCTTTGCTATTGATCTGCCATCGACATAAGGCGGGGAAATATTTGTATGTGTTAGTACAATGGCGAGGCATCATCCTGCACGAGTATTAGTGAATTTACTCATTGAGTCTTTCCGACTCATCCCCCATTATTTTTCCTTTTCAAGTCCATAAGATGGAGAATAACATAGAGGAGCTAGGATTAACCTCGGCCTGCACTTGTGATATGGTTTGTACGCGGAACGGCTCGTAGAAGAGGGCTTGTAAAATATGTTTAAGTAAAATGGCAATAGTGTGTCTTGCCCGTTATGCTTTCCTTGGTTTCCGATGGTAAGATAAGGATATTACATATTAGTACAAGGTTTGCTCGTGATACTTATCATAACCCCGTTGTTTGTTCTGATTGTGATTGTCCCGAATTATAGTTTCTGCTTGTGCTTAGTCAAAGATAATAACGAACGAGACGTCGCACTAATAACCCCCCAGGTAAGGACGTTACACATTATGAGTCAAAAATCCCCACGGAGGATAATTTGAGCAAATGTTTTTGAGAAAATAAAAAGGAAATGTTGGTCATGACAAGTCGAAGTACTTAAGATGACAAAAGGCAAGGCCTATCCAAACACGTCCCTATACACTTTTAGAGTGAATGAGAAATGAAGCCTTGTCTTAGGACATAGGATTTATTCGCATTGAATATATGGATTAAGGTGATAAAAGGCATTTCACTTTTCTATCTTAAACACTCATGATATCCCTTGCTAGCCATTTTGAGCCAAATAAGGAGAAATTTTCAAAATACACATGTCAAGAACTACCCCACATTGGGGCAAGTTAGGAGGTTTTGGCTGATCATTTTGGAGCAAAAAGATTAAAAAAGATTTTATTGCTTTCACTTGCATCAACCTTTTTGTGGTAACTTCAAGTGGATCTTTATGAAAACTCGAAGCATCCCAAAGTGAAAAAGAGCATTCTTTTCCTCTACCCAAACACAATTATCCCTTTGCTTGGCCAAATTGAGACTTAAGCATTGTTCATTTCAAAGCCCAAATGGTGATTATCTCTCTGCATTAGGGCAATGCATAAGATTTACCAAGAAAATTTGAAAAAATTGGTGAATGTAACGTCCTGAATTCGCCCACTTCCGGGATTAATAAAATAGACGGTTATTTCTCATTTCGTTTTAGTAAGTCTCGTCCGAAACTGATCACTCTCGGGATACTAATCGATGGGGAAAGGCTAACTAGGAAAACGGTACGTGGACTAGGAACTCGATCGCGAATTGGGCACCGATTCCGAGAAGCGACGAGAAAATATTTTGGGCCAATGTGGGCCAATCCTAGGAAGGTGACGGATTTAGTTTGGCCAACGACATACGATCGGATCACGGGTGATTCCGCACGACTGAGAGTACGCGTGGCAAGCAAATCCCAAACTTAATCCAAACGATTGCCACCTCTGGAACTAGCGATAATTCCTCGCGTTCTCTTGTTAATCGAAACCGTCACGACTCGAGTGCCCCTAGATCGATATGCGTAACCCCTAAACAGCCGCCTGTTAGTGAGAGACGCTAAAATCGCATTTGAGCGAAATCGATCGTGGAATTGAGTCCGGATTTCGGTGTCGAATTTCGTGGGCATACGTGACTATTTTTGCAAAGACAACGTCATAAAAGTATGGCCAATCATATTTGAGATCAGTACAGTCGAAAAATGGAAATTCGGCCCAAAATCGAAAAATTACGATTTTGCCCCTAAGCCTGTTCCTTGTATTCCGAATTTTGGGAGATTAAATTGGATTATTTTAGCCTCTATTATTGATGGAAATGATGGACCATATTACCTCAAGATATTTTGAGTGGGATTAATCCTAACCCTTGAACCAAGAACATGATGGTCATTTAGTGCAAAGTTGATCACCTAACCCCACTTAGCCAATTTGCCTATAAACCTCTCTCATTCTCTCTCTCCCCCTCATTTCTTTCCCCTCAAGCCAGTCACTCCCCCTCCTCTCTCTCAATCTCGCCACTCTCCCTCTCTTCCTCTCCTTGCGCAGCCGTGACAAGCTCGCGATATTTTAATAATTCAATTGCGTGAATTCGTTTGCCAAGTATGTGCCATGGCTGGATTAAATGCTTTGATTATTTGGGCATGTTGAGATACACATCGATTTGACATTGAATGATTATGTGCATCGGTGGAATTGAATGCTCGTTGTACATTGCATTATTGCCCGAGTGCGGAAATTGCATGGCCACGCATTTCATATGCTGAGAATGGGCATGAGACGAGATTTTATGCGAGTATGCGTGCTTGACATGAGCATGTGATCACCTAAAATGTCTTGATGCGTTTTGCGCGGGGTTCAGATAAAACTGGCTGTGTGTATGTATGATCACTAAAAGCCCTGATGCGTTTTACGCGGGGTATGAACCCGTCCTGATGCGTTTTATGCAGGACGATGCCCGGCTCGCCCGGAAGACAGCCAACCTGATGCATTTTATGCAGGTTTTGGTTCGTAAAGAGATCGGTGTTGCGCCTGATGCGTTTTACGCGGGCTAGAAACACTAGGCCTGATGCGTTTTACGTGGGCTAGAAAGTGTTGGTATTGATTATAGACCTTATGCGTTTTACGCGGGTCGAGCTCTAATTGAAAATGAGCCGTGTGCCAGTGTGCAGTGTTAAGCCAGATCATGAGCATGGCATATTGATGGCATAAGCGTGCAAGAATGCATGGGCAAGTGTGTGAGTATGTGCGACTCGGTGACTCGTGTGTGATGCAGGCACTTATGAGAATGAGCATGCGTATGGCGCACGTGTGACCAAGCGTGTTCACGTATGTATCGTGGATATTATTATGAATTGCCTAACCTGCAAGGTCAGTGATATGCTCGATCTGGGCCCGAGGGCCTAGGTCAATTGTTGTTTGGTTGTTATGCTGTTGTTGTGCTTGTTTGCTTGTCCGGGAGGTGCATGTTAGCCTAGTTTAGGTTTAGGGGGTTTACTCGCTGAGATTTATTCTCATTGTTGTTTAAACCCCACTTTTCAGACCCTCAGCCTAAAGGGTGGCAAGCGTGCCATTATGTTTTGGGATGAGCCCCAGCTAGGTATAGTACTTGATCGCCGAGCCACGTACCCCTCTTTTGATGTTGGTGGCTATTGACCCGTTTGGCTTTTATATGTTTATTCTGTTGTAATGGATATTGTAAATCCCTGTTATTAATGCAAGTTGTATTTATGGTATTACTACTATCCTTGGTCATGATTGTTTCATTATGTATGGGTGTTTGTTTGTTTCCGCATGTGTATTATTCTCTGTTGTTTGGGTTTTGGGTCGGCGACGCGCCTGGGATGTCGCACTGAATCGACCGCTATAGGGATGTGGCATGCCGTAGGGTGCGGGGCGTGACACCCCCATTTGATTTGGTATCAGAGCAAGGTCAGCTCGATCCAATTCGGTCGAAGCCTGGAGTAATAAGGAGTGATGACCTTGGGTAGTCAGTAGGGTGACCTCGTGTGCTACATGTACCTCCTGACTGTCTGTGATTTGATTGAGTGCTTATATAAATTGACCCGCAAAGTACAGGTGCAGCAGGATCCGAGGTAAGTACGTGTATCTCCTTGGTTGAGGTCTGATACAATTTATGCTTAATCGCATGCTAAGTGATTGACTGCTATTGTGTTAAGTTCCCTGCCTAGGACCTTAGACCGGTTTAGCTTGGCTTAGGTCTCTAATTCCTAGATGGAATTATAGTAGGTAGGTGAGCGTGCGAGTTGGGAAGCTGAGTAGCCAAGGAACAGGTAGAGATTGAGGCCATGGTAGAGGTAGAGGTCGAGATCGTAAGCAGGACCGTGTAGAACCACAAGTAAGGGTTGCCGAGGATCCAAGGGTGGATGGAATTTTAAAGGCTCTCGAGGAAGCTGGAATTCTGGGAGGTAAGCTAGCCCAAGAGAGAGATGCCACTATTGCCGCCATTGTCGAGGCTGTCATTGCTGCTGCCAATGGAGCTAATGGGAATAATGGAAATAATGAGAATCAAGAGATCAATGAGAATCCAATTCCAGGATCGGCAAGTGTGATCAGGGCGATGTCTAAATTGGTAGAACAGTTCTTGAAATTGAAACCGCCAAAGTTCAACGGGAAAGGTGACCCCGAAGCTGCACCACGTTGGGTGGAGGAGTTGGAGAAAGCTTTCGATGTGCTAGGGTGCACCGATACTGAAAGGGTGACTTTAGCGGTGTATCAGCTACAGGAGAATGCAAATGACCGGTGGAAGGCCACCAAGAGTCGAGTGTTTGCAGAAGGTACTGCCCAGACTTGGGCCGCATTTACTAAAAATTTCTACGGAAAGTATTTCTCCGAGAGTGCCAGGGAGAGAAAGTTAGCGGAGTTCATGAGACTCCGCCAGGGATCGATGACGGTGGATCAATACGAGGTAGAATTTGTGAGGCTGTCGAGGTTCGCACCTAGGATGGTTGAGGATCCACAGGATAAAGTTAGGAGATTTCGGGATGGGCTAAAACTGGATCTGAGAAGTCAGATTTTATCGCTGAACATCAAGGACTACGGTGAGATGTATGAGCGGGCACAGGCTATAGAGCGAGATCAGACTAATAGGGCAGCCGCTTCTGGGTCGCGGTTCGCCCTGAGCAGGGACAACCGCTGTCTCAGGAAAAAGCCGATGGCGGGAAATCGGCGATTTGTCCCATCGATCAGGAAGAATATCGGAAAGCCGAACCACCAGCAGAACAAGTTTGGGGCCTGCTTCAAATGCGGGAGTATGGACCATCAGATCAGGAATTGCCCCCAACAGCGCCCTGTAGGAACCCCGATGCAACTATCACAACCCCGAGTTGGGAATCCATCGTTGGCTAATTTGAATAGGCCGCCGGCACAAGGACGGGTGTATGCCATGGCGCGAAAAGAAGTAGAGAATGCGCCAAGCATGGTCACAGGTATGGTTTCTTTGTGCCATCATGTAGCATACGCTTTGTTTGATCCGGGGGCGTCGCACTCCTTTGTATCTGCTCGGTTTGTTGAATTGGCTGGATTAGAACTTGTCTTGTTAGAAGTGCGGTTGTGTGTGACTACGTCATTAATGGATAAGATATGCATATCATTAGGATGCTCGAATTATGAGATAGTAATTGGTGGCGTAGAAAACAAGATAGACCTAGTGGTTTTGTCAATGTATAATTTTGACATGATTGTGGGCATGGACTGGTTAGTCAGATAGAATGTTGTGATGGATTGCAGTAGCAGGGTGATCCAGTTTAGCACGGCTGGACACTCTAGATTCGAGTTTGTAGGGAGTCGAGGAGGAATCTCGATCACTTGGGTTTCATCAGTAGAAACAACTAAGTTGTTAGATGAAGGCTGTCAAGGTTATTTAGCAAGCATCGTTGATTTGTTAGCAGAAGAGGTGCGGCTAGAGGATATAGCAGTGGTGTGCAATTTTCCTGATGTCTTTCCTCAGGAATTGCCGGGATTGCCACTAGAAAGAGAGGTAGAGTTTGTTATCGAATTGGCACCTGGGACTGAGCCAATCTCAAAGCTGCCTTATAGGATGTCATTGTCGGAGTTAAAAGAATTAAAAGTTTAGATGCAGGAACTACTGGACAAAGGTTTTATCTAACCAAGTGCATCTCTATGGGGAGCGCCGGAATTATTCGTCAGGAAGAAGGACAGGTCATTGAGGCTGTGTATCGACTACCGTCAGCTGAATCAAGTGACAATCAAGAATAAGTATCCCCTCCCAAGGATTGATGACCTGTTTGACCAGTTACAAGGAGCCTAAGTATTTTCCAAGATTGACCTAAGGATAGGGTATCATCAATTAAGAATCCAAAAGGAGGATATCCTAAAGACGGCATTTAGGACGAGGTATGGGCACTATGAGTTCATGGTAATGCCGTTTGGGCTGACTAATGCCCCTGCTGCTTTCATGGACTTAATGAACCGGGTATTCAAGGAATTCTTGGATCAGTTCGTCATTGTCTTCATAGATGACATTTTGGTGTATTCAAAGAGTCCTAAAGAGCATGAGGTACATTTGGAAAAGGTTCTACGAACATTAAGAGAGCATGCACTGTATGCTAAGTTTAGCAAGTGCGAATTTTGGCTAAACCGGATAGCGTTTCTTGGACATATAATTTCCGGAGAAAGAATCTCTGTGGATCCGGCAAAGATTGAAGCAGTGATAGATTGGCCGAGACCGACGACAGTTACTGAGGTTCGGAGCTTCTTAGGACTGGCAGGTTATTATGGACGATTTGTAGAAAGATTCTCAGTGATAGCTACTCTATTGACGAGGTTGCTTAAGAAGGAGACTAAGTTTGAGTAGACAGAAAAGTGCGAAGAGAGTTTTCAGGAATTGAAGCAAAGATTAACGACGGCGCCAGTGCTAACGATCCCTTCAGGACCGGGAGGATATGAGATTTATAGCGATGCTTCGCTTAAGGGATTGGGATACGTGCTAATGTAACATGGAAGAGTAGTTGCTTATGCATCGCGGCAGTTAAGGCCTCATGAAATGAACTACCCGACCCATGACTTGGAACTGGCAACAATCATTTTCGCGCTCAAGATTAGGAGGCATTACTTATGTGGAGAAAGATTCCAGATCTACACGGACCATCAGAGCCTCAAGTATCTATTCTTGCAGAAGAAATTGAATATGAGGCAAAGGCATTGGATGGAGTTGCTGAAGGACTATGACTGTGACATTTTGTATCATCCCGGGAAAGCCAACCGGGTAGCGAATGCCTTAAGCCAAAAATTGAGCATCACGCATTTAATGGTCAAAGAGTGGATGTTATTGGAAAGAGTGCGAGATTCAGAGTTTAAGTTCGAGGTAAGACACCTCTCCAGTCTGATGGCGATGTTGAGGGTTGAACCAGAAATGCAAATCAAGATTAAGGCATTGTAGTCTATGGATCCTGAGATTCAGAAGATCCTAGAGATGGATGGTACTAAGAGAAAACCGGACTTCCCAGTATCTGAAGACGGAATTCTTAAGTTTCGAGGACGATTGTGCGTGCCCGATGATTTAGAGCTTAAAGAAGAGATTTTGTCGGAGGCTCATAGGAGCAATTATAGTATCCACCCGGGCAGCACAAAGATGTACCAGAACCTTTAACAGCACTATTGGTGGAACGGA
The DNA here is from genome assembly GCA_031216405.1 of Syzygium malaccense. NCBI lineage: Eukaryota > Viridiplantae > Streptophyta > Magnoliopsida > Myrtales > Myrtaceae > Syzygium > Syzygium malaccense. The sequence continues at coordinate 17,897,885 of CM062262.1, read as the reverse complement.
ATGAAAGGGGACGTAGCCAAGCATGTGGCCAAGTGTCTGACGTGCCAACAAGTGAAGGCACAGCATTGTAAGCTTGGTGAAATGTTGCAGCCATTGGAAATCCCAGAATGGAAATGGGAGCATATTACAATGGATTTTGTAACGGGATTGCCAAGAAGCCAGAGGGGACACGACTCTATTTGGGTGATAGTGGACAGACTGACCAAGTCAGCGCACTTCCTGGCAGTGCGAAAGGACTTCGAGCTAGAAAGGTACGCAAATTTGTATGTGTGGCAGATAGTCCGTCTTCATGGAGTACCAGTATCAATCACTTCGGATCGTGATCCCTAATTTACTGCAAAATTTTGGAAAAGTCTGCAATCGGCCATGGGGACAAAATTGCAATTCAGTACGGCCTATCATCCACATACGAATGGCCAATCTGAAAGGACCATTCAGACCTTAGAGGATATGCTGAGAGCGTGTGTACTAGATTTTCAAGGCAAGTGGGAAGAGCAGTTGCATTTGGTGGAATTTGCCTACAATAACAGCTTTCAGCCAATTATTGGAATGGCACCGTTTGAAGCACTTTATGGCAGAGCGTGTAGAACACCATTGTGTTGGGATGAAGTGGGAGAAAGAAGTGTGACGGGTCCAGAGTTGGTTCAACAGTCGGTGGAAACGGTAAAGATTATTCGGGAAAGGCTGAGGACAGCTCAGAGCAGTCAGAAAAGTTATGCGGACCGACGGCGTAGACCGTTAGAGTTTCAGGTTGGTGACCATGTATTCCTTAAGATCTCACCGATGAGAGGATCATCTCGGTTTGGCAAGAAGGGAAAGCTGAGTCCAAGGTCTATTGGCCCGTTCGAGATTTTGGAAAGGATTGGAACGTTGGCTTATCGTCTCGCCTTGCTGCCAAATTTATTGCAAGTTCAAAACGTCTTCCACGTGTTAATGTTAAGAAAGTGCGAACCGGATCCGACCCACGTGCTGAATCACGAAGTAATAGACGTGGACGACAGGGTGTCGTATGTGGAGAGACCGGTACGAATCGAGAATAGGAAGGAACAAGTTTTGAGGAATAAGACGATCCTGTTAGTCAAAGTGGTTTGGGAACATCACGGGACAGGAGGCGCCACCTGAGAAAGCAAAGAATTAATGCGACGTCAGCATCCCCATTTATTTGGGTAGTCGGAATTTGGATTGCAAATTTCGAGGACGAAATTTTTGTAAGGGGGAAGAGTTGTAACGTCCTGAATTCGCCCACTTCTGGGATTAATAAAATAGACGGTTATTTCTCATTTCGTTTTAATAAGTCTCGCCCGGAACTGATCACTCTCGGGATACTAACCGATAAGGAATAGCTAATTAGGAAAACGGTAGGTGGACCAGGAACCCGATCGCGAATTGGGCACCGATTCCGAAAATCAATGAAGAAATATTTTGGGCCAATGTGGGTCGATCTTAGGAAGGTGACGGATTTGGTTTGGCCAACGACGTACGATCGGATTGCGGGTGATTCCGCACGACCGAGAGTACGCGTGGCAAACAAATCCCGAACTTAATCCGAACGATCGCCACCTCTGGAACTAGCGATAATTCCTCGCGTTCTCTTGTTAATCGAGACCGTCACGACTCGAGTGACCCTAGGTCGATATGCGTAACCCCTAAATAGCTGCCCGTTAGTGAGAGACGCTAAAATCGCATTTGAGCGAAATCGATTGTGGAATTGAGTCCGGACTTCAATGTCGAATTTCATGGGCATATACGACTATTTTTGCAAGGACAACGTCATAAAAGTGTGGCCAATCATATTTGAGATCAGTACAGTCGAAAAATAGAAATTCGGCCCGGAATCGAAAAATTATGATTTTGCCCCTAAGCCTATTCCTAGTATTCCGAATTTTGGGAGATTACATTGGATTATTTTAGCCTCTATTATTAATGGAAATGATGGACCATATTACCCCAAGATATTTTGAGTGGGATTAATCATAACCCTTGAACCAAGAACATGATGGTCATTTAGTGCAAAGTTGGTTACCTAACCCCACTTAGCCAATTTGCCTATAAACCTCTCTCATTCTCTCTCTCCCCCTCATTTCTTTCCCCTCAAGCCAGCCACTCCTCCTCCTCTCTCTCAATCTCGCCACTCTCCCTCTCTTCCTCTCCTTCCGCGGCCGTGAGAAGCTCGCCGGATTGCCGCATGCCATGGCTGCCGTTCGCCATCTCACTGTCACCACCTCTCACCCGACCAGCTCTCTCTTTCTCCCTCTCCTCTCCCCATCCGCCACCAATCAGCCCCCACCTAGGACCGCCATCGCCGTTGCCACCGCCGAGCGTTGCCGAGGGATTCGCCTCTCGCAGCCACTGGTCCGGCACGGAACTGCCGCTGCTCAGCCGCCCTTGCCACCTGTCCAGCCTTCATTAGGAGCTTAGGAACCTTGGTGAGTACAACCCTAACCCTTAATTAGGCTTATGTGTACTTTAGACAAATTTTAGGGGTTAGTTTAGGGTATTTTAGGGGTTAATCTGTTGGCTGATGCTTAGGCTGATTATGTGGTGAATTTGGGAGCCTAATGTGATGATTTAAATATGACTTGATGGTCTAGAATGGGCTGATTGTTGGCTGTTCATTGGGGAATTAATTTAGGCGGTTATGTGGATTAAAATGGGTGCATTGTGTGAGCTGTGTAGAGGCTGATCTTGTGGTGATTTTGGAGGTTTAGTGTGTTGATTTGGAAGTTGTTTAGTGGCCTAGGGTGGACTGATTAATGGCTGATCATAGTGGGCTCGTTTGGACTTTGTGTGATTGATTAATGGACCAATTGTGAGATGCTAAGTGTGCAATGAATAGGGCTGGTCTTATAGCTATTTTGGTGGCTTAGTGTGATGATTTAATTATGATTTGGTGGCCTAGAATGGGCTGGTTGCTGACTGTTCATTGTGGAATTGAATTGGGTCATTTTGTGGATTAAACTAGGTATAATGTGTGGGCTGTTTAGTGGCTGATTTCGTGGTGATTTAATGGCCTAATGTGATGATTTGGAGGTAGATTAGTAGCCTAGAGTGGGCTGTTTAAGGGCTGATCATGACGGGATTAATTGGACCTCGTTCGGATAATATGTGGTTTGCTTGTGAATTGTTGAGTGTGCCTTGATTTGCCTATGTGGAGGCTGAATTGTGCATGATTTGGAATTGATTATGTGATGCCATGTCGGGTGCTTGTGTAACCGTGACTTGAGGGAGCCTTGGGGACCATGGGCTTGCGATATTTTAATGATTCAATTGCGTGAATTCGTGTGCCAAGTATGTGCCATGGCTGGATTAAATGCTTTGATTATTTGGGCATGTTAAGATGCACGTCGATTTAGTAGTACCGAAATGACGTTAATAGAAATATTAACATAAGCTAGTCCCTAAACTCATGATCTTTGGTTCTCGTAGAAATCGAAACGAAACTCTCGCGTTTCGATTGGGTATTCTAGCCGGCCCCCGACCTAGGCTAGTAGCGACTTCTAAAAATGATAAAATTGATCCGCTGTCACGCGAGGTATGGATTTAGGGAAAATCCACGTTCATGATTAATGGATCATATAGATGATCAAAAGAACGACGCTTCGGTAAGTTGTCTTTTATGATGTGCCATATGGACTATTTCATGAACACTTACCTCTAAACCTACTTCATCGAGTTCGGCCCTCGTGAGGTAGGTCGCGACAGTTTCCAGTTTTTGTTGTATTTGTCATTTTCTTTACCAAAGCTTCTGAAGGTGTTAGCTGAATCTGATCATCAGTTTTGTCATCTTCTGCTGGTTGAATATCATTTTGGAAGTTCTATTTTTGATTCTTGAAAATGCTCAATCACTTGAGGTTGTTCAGATTTGTCATTTTGAGTTTGCTTCTGCTCATCAAGTTTGATGTTCATTAACTCTTCCACAATTTGAATATTTTTGTTGTAGACACCGTAGGCTTTGCTTGTTATGGAAAAGCTAAGAAAAATTCCTTCATTTATTTTCTCATCAAACTTTCCAATATGGTCATTTGCTATTTTAAGAAGAAAGCATTTGCATCCGAAGGTATGAAAATATGAAATGCTTGGTTTTTTGCCTTTGTAAAGCTCATAGAAGGTTTTCTCAAGAAGTGGCCTTAAAAAGACTCTATTAATAATATAACAAGCTGTAAGAATAGCTTCTATCCAAAAACGATATGAAATTTTTCTTTTAATCAACAGAGTTCTTGCCATTTCTTGTAAAGTGCGATTTTTCCTTTCAACAACACTATTTTATTCTGGTGTATAGGGAGAGGAAAAATTATACTGAAAACCATTTTAATCACAAAAGTCTACAAAACTCTGATTTTCAAATTCTCCTCCATGATTAGTTTTGATGCTAGAAATTGCATATTCTTTTTCATTTGAATTCTTTTTGCAAATTTTGAAAAATATGATCAAGCTTCATATTTATGAACAAGAAAGAATACCCAAGTAAATCTTGTAAAATCATCAATAATTACTAAGCAATATTTCTTACCATCAATACTCTTGTTTCTTCTAGGGCCAAATAGATCCATATGAAGACGCTACAGAGTATGATTAGTAGAGACATGATGTATAGATTTAAATGAACTCCTGACCTATTTTCCCAAAGTGCAAGTTGTACATAATTCTATTCTTTTGAATTTTAGTTTTGGCAATCCTCAAACAAGCCTTTTTGTAGAAAGCTCTGATATTTGTTTCATATTATTATGCCCCAACCTTCTATGCCATAAGTCTATATCTTCCTTGATGGAAATTAAACATTGAGCAGCGTCATATTTTACATCAAGAAGATAAATATTATCATGTCTTTGACCGGTGAAGGATTGAGAACAATCTTTGCTTGAGCCAGAACAAGTATTCTCTTGAAAGTTGATTTTGAATTCTGTATCACATAATTGACTTATGCTGATCATATTATAATCGAGACCTTTTACCAAGAAGACATCATTGATCACTAGGCTTTCGATTTTAACAGTTCCTTTGCCTATGATCTTTCCTTTGTTGTTTCCTCCAAAAGATACACTTCCACATAAGCTTGAATCTCCTGTCATATGTCTTGAATATCCATTGTCCAAATACTATTTATTCTTTTTTCTTCCGGATACTTTCAAGAATTAGAGAAACTCAAGCAACAACTCTCTTAATATCACATATTTAAGCTCAAGAAGGACAAGTTACACTATTCGGAGTATGTTCAGACTTTGGAATGGATGATTCTAGATATCGTTTCTCTTCTTTTGCTCTTTGATAATTTGTCTCATTTTATACTCCTCCACTTCCAAACTAGCCGTTGGATAGTTTTCAGAGGATCATCTTTCAATCTTCACTTTGGACAAATTTATATAAAAAGGATTAAATAGCCGTTGACTGACAAAGTCTAAATTCCGCTTAATCTAGTTGCCCATATAACCAGAACTTTGGTTTCCATAAGCAGAGCTTCTCCATTAAGAAATAAACTTGTTGTGGGGTTGGTTGTCAATCAATTAAAGATATTTTGCTATTTAAATATTCCTTGCAAAATAGCCTTTTAAGATTGAATCAATCAATACTTTCCATTTATGAAATCCAAGGTAGATTACTAACCGTTGTATACATTCTGAGTAAGCGATATCGTCTGGATAAGGTCCGATTCCTATTTTGCACTCAAAATATGAGTTAGAATGGTTTGTTCTATAAATATAGAATCTTTTGATTCCAATATATAAACTGAAGTTCTTCAATTGCCATGTACAAAATTTGAACTCTGTCCTTTGTGGTGCAGAACCTAAGCTTCTCCTGCTAATACATGTAAAGTCTGGACTTCCATAATAAAGCTTCCTGGACTTATAATACTTCAAAAGCATATGTCAGACTTTACTCAGGATAATTTTGTCGACATCAAAATCTATTAGGAAGTTTTCTCAACATTGTCAAGTTGTTGTGACCTTCCCGAGGTGAACTACCAAGGAAAGAGCAAGCGATTACTAAGCTGGAACGAAGGTTCCTCGGACGAGGTGGCACTCTCAATTAGAATGGGCTCTCCCAAACCCTACCAACTACAACTTAAGTTTTCTATTCAATCATGTAATTCAACTTACCTTGAAGCCGCAACTAACCAATTACGGGTCGGTTAGAAATGTAGGTGTAATATGGGAAAACCATCTTACCTCAGCAAACCAGAAATTCTAGATACAGGGAACTTGATTTTGTTAAATTAATTTAACGCAATTTCGGCGCATTTTCTATTTTATGAAAATGTTTTGCATGCAATCATCATCAATTTATTATTTTTAAGCCACTAACATGTGAGAATGATCTACGTTGTGCGCAAAAGATAAAAGTAACAGTCTATAATAAAATTGGTACACAAAAAAAATAAATATATTACAAAAAAAAAGTTAAGCAACCTGAGATGCACCCAACAAGCTAAAATAATGCCTCATTATTGATCCTCAAAAACCCTGCGGACTACGAGATGCAATACCATATTGCATGATTGACATGAAACGCCTAAGGTACGGGTGACTACGCATAAATATGAAAGTTACCCTCATTACACTTCAACATCTTCTGATAGCCACATTAGACAATTTGTGTCTGAGGGACTTCATTAGACAAATTCGTGCTTGTAGAAGGACTTGATCATAAAAGATAAAAATGCCTACCCTTTCAGAAAATGCTCCAAAGTACAGGGACTACAAATATGACTTCTAAATATGAAACCCTTATCTAGATTTGGTTGAGTTCACTGTACTCGATGGGTTCACTGTGTTTCCTCCTTCCTGGCAACATACGACTGGATAGTGTTTCAATTTTGAATTTCATCTTCTTATTTTTCATTCTTGATCAAGATACGCTGTTCTCGAAATTTCAATTGTTATATTCTATTGTCATGGCGGAAGAACATTAACAGCTGAAGAATTTAAAATGAACAGTTGAATGATTCAATACCCATCACTCCCTTAAGAAAATTGTTCCGGAGGCAACAGGTAAAAACACCTGACAAGATAAATTTAGTCATTGTAAAGCAACCCATCGTGTGTCTAAGACAGAGACACTATATCCTCGGAGAACCCAGTGAATCAATCACTCCCACTTGCATTGAATCCTGTGACTGTGCCAAAAATCACACTGGAGCACCAAACTCCCATCCAATCTTGTCAGAACAAAGCTCTCTACCAAGATATAGCAACCAAATCTTTTCCACTCCTCGTCACCTTTGAACTCTTCCACTCTCTCCTCTCTCACTTCTCTTCCCGATTCACCACCATCATCAACCCAACTTCCTTCCCTCATCACCCACTTCATCTTCTGAGCAATGGCCTCACTTACCCCCTATCTGATCCCTTTCCTTGCCTCGTCATGCGTCATGACCCTGAACCACACAAAGCCATCGCTAGTGTCATCATCATCCTTCTCTGCCCTCATGCCAAAGACCGAAGATTCCTTCTTCGGCAAAGCCACATTCACACTCGCCTTCTTATTGCCCTTGTTGACATTATTCTCATATGTATGCAGCTCCTCCCACTTTTGCTCAAGTGTCATCTTGTAGAACATTGACTTCTTGATTTGGTGCTTGGTCTCAACACCTTCGTCCCTGACAAACACACATGGGCAATACCATTTGCCCACAACAACAGGAGCAGGAGCTGGATGATTGCCTGAGATTGGGAAAGTGAATTCGGGGAGGTGGGCTCTCAGAGTCATGTCGAGGCCGAATGCCTCTTCTAAGTGAGGTTGGAGAGAGTGTGAGGTGTGAACTTCCCACGATTTCTTCCATAGGTGCTTCGGATGAAAACCATCTGGAGCCACTGATTCAGCAAAGAAGCTCCCGCTGTTGTGACGGTGAATCTGGAACACTTGGTATGTGTCTCTGGGGTCGAAATGGCTCGGTCTGGTGTCCTTGATGGATGTGCCGAAACAAGTTTGTTCTATATCCACGTCCCTCAAACATATGCATGATTTTCCGTGGAAATATCAAGATTGGTGATCAGTGATCAAGCAAATTGATGCAGGTAAGACCGTGATATGATTATTGTCTGTCACTAACTTTTTTTTTCTCTTTTTTGTGAACAAAGATGGTTCGTTGTCTTATCTATTGAACATTCCGAGACGAAAAGGCATTGTAATGAAAAAAACTGGTAGTGAGTAGACTTGACTCACACCTTGCCTCTGGATTAATCAAGGCTTGTGTGGGCATCAGAATGCAACAGATGAATAAGCTGTTATTCGGATTCGGTTGCGACAAAAGTAGTTTAGTATTGATGGGTTTTTTTTGTGATCCGCTCATGATGGGCTAACCCAGCCCATTAACCATACGGCCCACGAGAGAGAACAATAACCGCCAAAGGGCAGTTATTTGTAAAATGAATAAAAAAAATGAGAAGAAGAATGTACGAGACTGAAGGATTTCATGATCAGTTTTTTGACACAAAAAAAGTATTCTCTCTCATTTTGAAGTAGAACGGCCCTACTTGATGATCAAAGGATTGCACACTCTCGACGTTGCAAAAGGAACATTTAATCCGTGGAAAACAAGGTACGTCCCTCTTGGTGATGTACTTTAACGATCGGTAATTCAAGTTTATACTGGGTACGTTTTCGTATACGATTTTTGGGCGATACTCGTTAGTTCGAGTTTTATATCGTTTAGAAGTTTGTTTTCGTTTTTCCGCATTTCTAGGAATCTGTTTCCTTTCATTGGTATCAGAGCCAGTGTTCTTGTTTCCTGATCGTTTAATATGCTAATAACACGAAGTATTAGCCGGAATTCGTGAAACGGCGCCGACGAACGCTCGGGTACGAAAAATCGAAACCCGGCCGTACTGTTCGAGGTCGTTTCTCGATTTCTGTGCAGTAAAATTAATTTTTCAAAGTGTAGGGTTGTAGTGCTCGTCGAGACGAGCAAAACGACAGGCGGCACGTTGCCGGGGGAGGCCGGACGCGCCTCTACGCGCCGCCGCAAGCGGCGGCTGCGCCGGCACGTGCGTTGCACGTGCGCAGCGGTTGCCGCGCACACGTGCAACGCACGCGCCCTACGTGCGCGCCTTGCGTGGCTGACGTCACGCTAATGTCAGCCACACTGGTTGATTTGGACTCGGCCCGGAAGCCCGACCCGATCCGACCCGTGACCCGACCCATGTGACCCGTAGACTTGACCTGGTCATGCGTTAACCGTTGACCGTCGTTGACCACCGTTGACCGGCGTTGACCACCGTTGACCGACGTTGACCGGCGAAAAAAAAAAATTTGTACCTTGGATTATGAGTAATCCTTTTATTTTTCTGCATTTGTTGCAGGAATAATGGTACGAAGATATCAAACCCCTATTATCCTTAGAACGGCGGCTCAAAAGAAGAAACTTGAGACACTAAGAATCAAGCTGGCTCTTTTCCGGTGGGATGCTGATGATGACATGATGACACACATCATCAAGATCAACCAAATGATACAAGATATCATTTGGAACGGTTTCGTAATGCCAGAGTATGTGATGGTCGGAGCCCTCAAATGCATCATTCCTGATGAGTTGAGAAGAATGATTGATAGGGTTTGGGACACCTTAGAAGGTCCGAGCTATAAGATGATTGTTGAACAATTCATGATAGAGTACATACGGGTCGGGGCAAGATGGACGTCAACCCTTGCATTGAATCGGTCCCGGCGCAATACGTTGCCCGAATCTAGGAGTTTTCCGAGTGCCTCTATTTGGATGCCAAAGAAAATAGAATTTCCTGAGGATTTTCATGAGTCATTTCCAGTTTATAGAAAGAGGACCACCACCTGATTGTGTTTATCTATTTTTTGTAAGCTCTTATGGATATGTTCACTATAGGTTGGTGTTAGATATCTTGGGTGGATAGTTCCTTTTATGTTGGTGTTTATGTTTATTTTCTTTGATGGATTCATTCCTTATGTACATAATGTTAGGTAAATGAATGTTGATGGATATTCACGTTGTGAATAGTTTATAGTACTATTCTGTTTTAATATTTATCTTATTAGTATCATATGGAGTTGAGTGGGAGTTCTAAAAGTTTTAGTAACTTTAAAGAACGTAATTTTACCTTAATGATTACATTAACGGTAATTTCACATTAGGATTTTTTATGATGATTGGGAACATAGTGAACTTTCGAATCTAAAGCCTATGTGAAATTATTCATTAATATAATCAGTTTGTGTAAAATTAATGCATAAATGAGTGGCATTAATAATTCGTGCGTATATGTCTGAAATGTTCAGATACCATGGCTTCAGCATCAAAGAATATAGTTGCTGAACTGAACAAAGGAGAGAAGCTTAACGGTGATAATTATGAAATTTGACATATGAAAATCCAATATGTGCTGGAAGAGCAAGAGGCTCTTGAAACTCTTAACCTGGTTATGGTAGAGCCTGAAGATGGAAACATTGCACAACATAAGAGAGATAAGGATGTATTTGCTGTATGGAAAAGTGAGAACTCCCTTGCTCGCATCACGTTGCTGAGTAGCATGGAAAATGATGTCATGCGAGAGTTTAGGCGTTTTGAAAATGCTAAGGAGATGTGGGGAGCATTGGCAGCAAGGTTTGGTCATACATCTATAACCAAGCTTAGACAGCTCACTATAAGATTTGACTCATATAAGAAGCCACATGGTCAGTCCATGAAATAACATTTAAGGAAAATGTCAAACATGATTAATGAGCTGAAGAATGCTGGCCATGTTCTGACTGATGAGCAGCAAGTGCAAGCAGTGATTCGTTCTTTACCTCAAAGTTAGGAGCATATGAAGTTGCACCTAACTCACAATGAGAACATCAAAACCTTTGAGGATGCAGTGCACCACTTAGAGCTAGAGGAGGACCGCCTCCTGGTGGATAAGCCGGTAATTGACATTTACTATGCAGGTTCTAGCTCACAAGGGCATTCGAGCTCTAAGCGCAAGCGTCCTGATTCGTTCAGAAGGTGGAAAGGTAAGAGAGCGAGTTCTTCGGGGAAGAAACCAAGAGATGAACAACACCAAAGAGGAAAGCATCCTCATGAGAAAAAGATGTCAAGAGTGAAGTGCTATAACTGTAGCAAGAAAGGCCACTTTGCTCGCGATTGTCGAGAGCCAAAGAAGGTTAACTCATCTTTTATTATTGAGAACTTTGTTTATGTATCAAGTTCTATATTTCTAACTGAATCAAATCTTTTGTGGACTGTAGATTCGGGAGCAACAGACCATGTAGCGAAGATAGAGAAGCCTTCGTAGAATTCCGACGAGTTCCAACGGGAACTAAATGGATTTATGTTGGGAACAACTCCAGAGCTGAGGTTAAAGGAATTGGCACCTGCCAGTTAATTATGCATGGTGGACGCACTTTGTTCCTACATGATGTATTATATGCTCCGGAAATTCGTCGGAACTTAGTGTCTGTTTTAATGTTGATTCGACTTGGTTTTAATTTGAACTTCCATAACAATGGTGTAGACTTGTATTTAGGTACGAGTTATTATGGTTGTGGTTATTTTCTAGATGGTTTTATTGTACTGGATGTTGATTCTGTAAATGTCAATGTTTGTTATTCCCACTTCACGTCTTCTACTTCGTGTGATAATGATGTGAACGTATGGCATGCTAGGCTTGGCCATATAGGCCAACAGCGAATGAATAGATTAGCCAAAGAAGGCTTAATGGGCAATATTGAAAAAGTCGATTTGCCCACTTGCGAACACTGCCTAGCTGGGAAAACAACAAGGAAACCATTTGGAAAAGGAACAAGAGCTGAATTTCCTTTGCAGTTAATCCATTCTGACATTGGTGGTCCAATGAATGTGAGGGCTAGACATGGGGCTGTTTATTTTATCACATTTATTGATGATTATACTCGATTCGGATATGTCTATTTGATTTCTTATAAATCTGAGGCTTTTAGTTGCTTCAAGATATTTATGAACCTGGTGGAAAATCAATTAGATAAGAAAATAAAAGCATTGAGATCCGATCGAGGTCGAGAATATCTATCTGATGAGTTCAGAAATTTATGTGATGAAAAGGGAATAGAAAGGCAGTTGTCTATTCCCTATACTCCTCAACAAAATGGTGTTGCGGAAAGAAGAAACAAAACCCTACTAGAAATGGTTAGGTCCATGATGGCGCAGGCTAACTTACCTATCACCTTTTGGGGTGACGCTTTATTAACTGCTGCCTACATACTTAACCGTGTGCCTTCAAAATCAGTTATTTCCACTCCGTATGAGTTATGGACAAGTAGAAAACCTGATTTGAGTTTTCTGAAACCTTGGGGTTGTGCCGCTTATACACATGAATCTTCTCATAAGTATGGGAAATTAGGTCCTAGAGGTAAGAAGAGTATCTTCATAAGGTATTCAGAAACCTCAAAAGGATATGTATTTATAGGTGAGCAAGAAAGTGGGAGTATAACTGAATTTAAATCACGAGATGTCACATTCTTAGAGAATGAGTTTCCTAAGAATGGCGAAATAGGTGAGAACTACTCTTTATTTGAAACCTTAGATCCTGATAGTGAAATCGATAAAGTTCGTCCAAGTGGAAGCAATGTGAGAAGTGAGGAATTGAATTCGACTCAATCTCAATCGCAACCTTTTGATGAGACGATTCCGTCATTATCTAATCCAAGTGGGAGCATAATAGAGAATGATATACCATGTGTACAATCTCCCATACGACGAACAAGTCGCAAAAGTATTCCCCGACGACGTTTTGACATTGAAGGGGAAACTTTCATGATCGCTCCACAAGATGAAGACGAGCCAAGGAATGTAAATGAGGCTCTAAATTGCCCTAACAAAGAAAAATGGATGATTGCAATGAAAGAAGAAATGGAGTCAATGAAGTCAAACCATGTTTGGGAACTGATTGATCTTTCAGAAGGACGCAAAGCTATCGGAAATAAATGGGTTCTCAAAATAAAACGCAAATCCGATGGCTCAATAGAAAGATATAAGGATCGCCTAGTGGCGAAAGAGTATAATCAACAGGAAGGAATTGATTACGAAGAAACTTTCTCTCCTGTAGTGAGATTTACCTCAATTCGCCTTATTCTGGCAATAGTGACAAGCATGGATCTTGAATTACATCAAATGGATGTAAAGACTGCTTTTCTAAATGGAAAATTAGAAGAAGAAATTTACATGGAGCAGCTAGTTGGCTTCATTGTGAAAGGTCAAGAATAAAAAGTATGTCGACTTCTAAGATCGATATATGGCCTTAACCAGTCTTCGAGACAATGGTATATACGTTTTCATAATGCCATAGTGGCGTTTGATTTTAAAATGATTGATGAAGATCATTGCGTGTATATCAAAAGATCCAAAGATCAATTTGTGATTTTATCATTATATGTTGATGATATACTGATTGCCGGAAGCAATATGGAGTTGGTTAATAATATTAAGAGTTGGTTATCGTCCAATTTTGAGATGAAAGATATGGGTGAGGCTACATATATTCTTGGCGTTAAGATTTCAAGAGATCGTTCCAAGAGATTATTGTCTCTTTCGCAAGAGACTTATATAAACAAAGTTCTTGAACGATTTTGTATGCAAGACTGTAAACCCATGGATACTCCTATTGCAAAAGGTGACGGATTGAGCCATAGGTTGTGTCCTAAGACTCCACAAGAGAAGGAACAAATGAAACGTGTTCCTTATGCTAGTGCTATTGGAAGTTTAATGTACGCTATGATGTGTACAAGACCTGACATATGTTTTGCAGTTGGGATGGTAAGTAGGTACCAATCCAATCCAGGTCAAGCACATTAGAAAGCCGTAAAAAGAATCATGAGGTATCTAAAGGGTACTGCTAATTATTCACTGAGTTATCAAGGCAAGGATCTGCGACTTGAAGGCTACTCAGATGCTGATTGGGGAGGAGATTTAGATGAAAAGAAATCTACCTCTGGTTTTGTTTACTTACTGAATAAAGGCGTCATATCTTGGAGCAGTAAGAAACAAACATGTATAGCATTGTCCATGATGGAAGCTGAGTTCGTGGCGTTGTCAGGAGCAGTACAAGAAGGTGTTTGGCTTAAGAGATTTTGGATCATTTAGGTGTTGCTAAGAATGCTGAAAACTCATTGTTAGTCAATAGTGATAGTCAAGCAGCGATAGCATACACCAAGGATCCGAAATATCATGGCAAGACCAAACATATAGATACCAAGTATAACTTTGTCAAGGATATGGTTGCACGAAAATATGTGAACTTGCAGTACATATCTACGCAAAGAATGATAGCTGATCCTATGATAAAGCCAATTCCAAGAGATGTTTTCTATGGTCATGTAAAATCTCTGGGACTGCGTAGAAAGTGATGTACTGAATATTGTATTTTTCCCTGAGTGTTCACATTTAATGAAGTTGCTCTCTCATTATTAATGCCTATGAATTTATTTAATATTTATGCATCTTAATGCTTAGTGCATTATATCGAGAAAGTATGTCTGACAGATGAGATTAGCCTACTTACACGGGTAATCGCCTCTATTTACTGTGCGATAAATAGAGATGAGACAATTTTTTTAAGCTTATTATCTGGGTGATAATTGAGAGCTCAAACTTAAATTACAAATGTCGCCTTAACTGAATATTAAGATGAGGATATAATATTTACTATGTCCGAAGGTAAAATAACCCACATATTTTACTTTATCTGTCAATGATGCCAGATGTGAGTTCTGATGAATTCTTTAAAAGAGTAGATACGTGAACTCAAGTCTAGATATTAAGTATATCTAAACTATCATCTGTACGGCATTAAGTATAAAGACATGTGCTCCTAGGGGAAGGAGAGAATGCCGTAATATGTATTTCATACTACATATACATAAGACGACCTATAAGAGTGGCAAAAGTTTTTGATCTAAACTTTATGCCGTGTGAGACTCTTGAGGATAAAAGTTCCTCATTAAATGCCCTCACGACTCTAACTTATTCTCAAAATTTCTATTCAGTGTTCGCTATCTTAGGGTGTTGCCAATGGTCATGAATAATTCGATCTAATTGGGCATTTCTAGAAAAGCGAATTGAACTGAAATGGAGAGGATTAAGGAAAGGGGAAGATCAATTTATTTGTGATGTCACATTTTTTTTTGTATTCACAGGTCAACCAATTATGATTTTAAGAAAATCATAGTCGTGAATATAATATACGAGATACTAAAAGAGATCAAGAGAGATATGAATGTGACTGATTGATCTAGGGTATTGCGTACTATATCTACTCGATAACGTAATGCCCAATTTGAGCTGCTATGTATTCCTAACAGATGCATAGCAACGAGCTCTTGAAGTATGCTGGTCGCGCGGATTATTTGTTGATATGAACATTGCATAAAAGAGAGAGTTAAGTTTAGTCCACCATGTGCGAGTGGGAGATGATGGGTTTTTTTTGTGATCCGCCCATGATGGGCTAACCCAGCCCATTAACCAAAGGTCCCACGAGAGAGAACAATAATCGCCAAAGGGCAGTTATTTGTAAAATGAATAAAAAAAATGAGAAGAAGAATGTACGAGACTGAAGGATTTCATGATCAGTTTTTTGACACAAAAAAAGTATTCTCTCTCATTTTGAAGTAGAACGGCCCTACTTGACGATCAAAGGATCGCACACTCTCGACGTTGCAAAAGGAACATTTAATCCGTGGAAAACAAGGTACGTCCCTCTTGGTGATGTACTTTAACGATCGGTGATTCAAGTTTATACTGGGTACGTTTTCGTATACGATTTTTGGGCGATACTCGTTAGTTCAAGTTTTATATCGTTTAGGAGTTTGTTTCCGTCTTTCCGCATTTCTAGGAATCTGTTTCCTTTCAAGTATAACATAGATGTTATTAATGTTTGTTGTGACTATAATTGGTTAAGAGAAATCAACGCTTAAGGCATATCCGTAGAACAAGTTGAGCGCAAACTATTGTTAGTCCTATTACACGTACCCTCGATATTTGCCGTCTGCTTTTATGACGGAATAGGTGTTCAACGAGAGAGGCCTATCGAGTGCCGGAATGAACCAGAGCTTGGTGTTTGGGGACTCTTCATAAATTGACAGGAAGGTTAGGACCCTGTCTTGAGGAAACGGAAACTTCGTCACCAATGTGTTCTCGCATATCCCGCAGCAACTCGTGTTCTCTGCTTCTGTTACTGCTTCCTCGTCTATGATCACCAGGTAGCCTGAAAATGGAGCTTCATTTGGCAACTCCTCAACAGTGCTTGATGATTTCCTGCAAGTAGACAAAGGCCGCCCATAACTTTTTTTTAGCTCACTTGAATGCCACATCAGAGTAAAATAGATCATTTGAGTGCTACTTCCGGCGAAAATAGATCACTTGAGTACCATTTCTAGCAAATGAGCTTATGTGGATTTCTTAATTAATTTTTCATTTGACGTGGATTTTTTTAATGCTATTTTATTTTATTTCATTGATTTTTTAAAAAAATTATTTTTCTTTTTCTTTCTTTTTTTTATTTTTTTTTTCAAGGTTGGCGAGGGTCGCCTGCGGCCACGAAGGCTCTCGCCAAATCCGGAGAGGTCGCATCGCTAGTGGCCACGAACACCCTTGGCGAGGCCATCATGGCCTCACCAGCCGCAGGCGCTGCAACGAAGGCTCTCGCCAGATCCGATGAGGCCACCTTGCTCGCGGCCGCGAAAGCCCTTGGCGAGGCCATCGCGGCCTCGCCAGCGTGGACGAGGTGGCGAAGGCCTCTCTAGATCTAGCGAGGTTGCCTCTCCCGCGGTGGTGACGGCTTTTGCCAGATCTGGCAAGGTCGCCTCGCCCGCAGCCAGCGAGGTCGCCTCGCCCGCAGCCGGCGAGGTCGCGATGGCCTTGCCCAGGGCCTTCGCAGCCAAGGGCATGGCGACCCTCGCCCAATTTGGGCGAGGCCTTCACAGCAGGTGAGGGTCGCTGGTGACCCTTATAGGCATTGAAAAAAAAATTTGCAAAAATAAAAAAATTAAAAAAAATAGTAAAATATTGTCCACGTCAGCTCCAGCGAAGTCACGTCAGATTTCTCGGCTACCAAATGACATTTGGCACTCAAGTGATCACTTTTTCAAATTTTTGACACTTAAGTGAGAAAAAAAAAGTTATGGCACTCAAATGAGCGTCGTACAAAAGTTAAGGCACTCCTAGTGTCCTTATCCCAAGGCCGCATCACATACATTCTCTCACTCTCTCTGTGATTGTGTGATTGAGAAGACTACTGCACCAATTCTTGATTGAGAGAATGGAAACTTACTTTAAAGAAGGCCAAACATGACATTTTTTATATTTGTTGAATCGTTCCAAGGGTAGAATGAAATGGACACTAGGCATTTCTCTGGCGATTACTCGTGCATTTCGTTTGAGCAAACATTACGTATCAGATTTTTGTATCATGCGCCCTAACGCATCTCTCTGTCTTTGATTGCGGCGAATTTTAGCTATGTCTTTTGTATTGAAACCACAAACAAACAAAAAAAAAGGGAGAGAATTTGTGAGTAGTTGACAATTGAGAAGACTAGTGCAACTTACGGCACAGCTAACATTGACGTGAATACTTTTTTAATTTTTTCCAAATTTTTTATTGATTTTTTCATTTTTTGTCTTTTCTCTCTTTTCTTTCTTTCATTTGTTAATTCAAAGGGCCAGCAAGGGCAACGGCCATCCTGCTTGCGCGGCCCACACGAACGTCAAAATTTTCTCTTTTAAATTCCGAATTTATCTTTTTTGTCTTTTTTATTCACATGGCTGACGACCCCCGCCAACCTCAGGCCGAGGGTCACAATCCCCACCAACCCTAGGGAGAGGGCCGCGAAGCCCTCGCGTGCCACATGCGAGGGTCACGGCCCACGCCCAAGCCCTCCTCAGTCACAGAAAGGGCTGGCAAGGGCTGCAACATCCTCATAAGGGCCCGCAAGGGCTGGTGAGGCCTCACATGTGGCCGGGGAGGACTTTGAGGCCCTCACCTAGGCGGCCAGCGGAGGTTGGCGGCCCTATGAAGAAAAAACAAGAAAAAAAAAAGGAAAGAAAAAGAATCAATAAAAAATTTATAAATTTTTTTAAAAACATTTTCACGTCAAAACTAGACCACCATATCAATAATTTCCAGTCAAAATTAACCAAAAGAATTACATTGGCAATTCATTAAAAAGTTTATAACTAAATTAGCAAATCTTCAAAATATTTAGGATTAAATTGGCATAATTGAAAAGTGTAAGACTGAATTGATCATCATACAATAGGTTTAGGACTTTTAAGACAATTTTGTACTAAACTCTCTCTCTTTCGGCCTTTTCACCCAGCTCTGTGAGTGCAGACACCATTGAAGCACACAAGAAGACGTGAGTGTTTGTGAAGTCAATTGACCAACACAATTGAATAAACAAGAGATCAGTTGACCCACTTTTCTCAACCAAAAAAAAAAAACGAATTGAACGAACAGAGTTGAAAATATGTCAATTTTTTATCTCATAGATCGGTAGAACTGTTGTGAGCAATGGGGTGAGCATAGAAGTAGGCCATGGCCGTGTCAGGGAAAATTACTGGAACTGCTGGTATGTGTCTTCCGGATCAAATCCTTTAGGCTACTCATTCTGTTAGGTCTTTTGCGAAAACAATCGCTGACCATAATCTTGCTCCATCGAGCTCGTGCACGACTACCCGCAAAACCAGCAAGAAGTTTGTTTTCATCCATGAGTTCATCAAACTTACGGAGTTCAATGACTGTAACATGCTCAAACCTGGATCTTGACTGTAGAAAGCCTACAGAGTTTAGGCGATACTCGGGATTGATTGCCTATGGTTCTTGACTGTGTCTACTCATCGAAATTTAACGGGAAAAAAACATGGGAAGAGGGTTTGTAGCGAGTAGAATTACATCTGAGTCAATCCTTTTGTTTAATAACCGGATACAAATAATTAAGGATGATGATTATAGAAGATGAATAAAAAAAAAAAAGAGGCATACCTTCTGTATTTTCCATCTGCAGCTAATAGCAAGAGAAAGGTTGGATGACAAAGGCCGTTCAAGCACAAAGAATGAACCAGAGCTCAGGGAGTGCATCGTCTATGTTCCTCAATTTGAAGAGCGAAATCCTGTCTTGAGGATGGTAGATTGGTGAAACCTTTCTTTTTCTTTTTGCTGAATTGATCCAGTGATGTGACAATAATGCAATCTTGAGCATTTGGCATGCACACCTATGTGGAAGGCAGATATTTAGGTTTGTTTGACTGAGTACAGAGTTTGATTTCTCTGTTATTTGATCCTGCAAATTGAACGAAACTGTGAACCACTCCACAGAAAACCCATGGAATGAACATTGGATGACATCCAGAAATGGGAATCAGTTCATCTGTGCAGGAACTTTCTTTGGTACAAGCAATTAAAAATACAAAAGAAGGAAGAAGAATGAGCAGCATGTAAGATGCGTAATGTTTTGGAAACAAATACCAAAAACACTGACAATGTGGTCTCAGAAATTACACTTCTGTTGTAAAATATCAGAAGCCCTAAGGAAGAATTTTGCCAATCAAGTCGAACAAGTCAATTGAAATGTGGCAAAAGCAGGTACTAATGAAAATAAGTTCAGACAACGGTAAGTCACCACCGTATCAACACATTGCAAGCTCTTCACTAAACAACAGAAGATGAGGCTTTTGTCAAATGGTCAAATGAATCGCCCCTGTTGGTATATCTTAAGTGCGTACAGCGGGCCTAGAAGGCCATGCTATTCCTCAATCAGAAAATGAAAGTCCAGCATTCAGTGTCAGAAATGAATTCACTATCCCGATCATCTCTCCTCCTGGAAAACGTCCTTTACATCCCCTCGCCGCCACAATCTCACTGAACTCGTAGACAGTCACTGTTGAAGGCTCGTATTTGATTGTTCCCTCCCTCTTTTTGCCTAGCCACATCTTCTTCCATGTCTTCTCCATTCTTAACAGTAGGAAGGGGAAAGGGATCAAGACAAGTTTCGGCAAGAACCGAGTCACCACCTACAGCACCGACAGGGTCCTTCAACCAACATATCACAAATGGAAAAGGTTCAAAGCTGTGGTCTCCATTTTCGACTGGTGTAGAGTGATCCCCAGTCACGCAAAGAGAGTACTGAAATTTCCCGGTTGATTCCGCTTGCCAAAGTAGTCAGGCTAGTTGCCCGATAGCAAAGCTTAATTACCAAAGCTTGATTGTGCGTGCGACGATCTGCGGTAGCATCTACAGAGAAGTCATGTTAAGAGCCATGTACGCAGCACAGTTGAGGCATGTGTATGGCACATGACCATTCATGTTAGGCGCCTACTAGTGTGTGATGGTCTAGGGAGAAGCAGTAGAACGACCATGTGAATGACACACGATCTTGGCATGAAATTGGCACATGATCGACTCATGCGTGAGGGATGTGAGCATTGGTCATGTGAAATGCGCATGTGACCGTGAATTAAGATAATGTGAGTGTGGATTTCAAGGATTGTGAACATGGATTTGTTCGACAAAAAAAAAACATGAATTTGAGGGCTTGTGGATACCTGTGATCGTGTCACATGATGTGATGTGATATTGCCTTATTTACCATGTCTGTCTCCCCAATCTTGGAATCGTTCGAGTTACAATTCGAGACCCTAGGACTTCCCCATTCTTGGAAAGCTTGAGTTCAACTTGATGGTTTCGAGCTCCCATAATATTGGTGTTCGCTCGTTTTTCACGAGAAATATCCTTCACCGAAACTCCGATCTTCGATTTTTATTAAAGTAGGTTCTGTGGTTTGATTACTAGGAGAGCTGTGGCGAAAAAGACAGAGAAACAGAGTGTGACACAGGATTGTATGGAATGGATAGAAATCGAATGGATTCAAAATAGATCTGAGATCGACAGAGTTTCAATTTACGTTACAATACTCCTATGAAAGCTATAAAGGACTCGAAAGTTAACTAAAGTTACAGTAAGCTGTAAATACAGGAAGTAAAGACGTATAGAAAATTGAAATGCAGATAAGCTTGAGTGTCTTTGCAGTGTTGTTCGTCCCGTCCTCTTTGCGTCTTTTGAATATTTGTATCTTCTCCTATCCTGCAACCGCTCGTCGGTTACTTCCACGTTTTCAAACTTTGAATATTTTGGCGCTTCCAATAACTGTCATTTCTGACCACATTTTCCCAGTTTTAGTGTCCGCCAAAACTTGATCTTAACCGCTAAGATGATTTCAAATCTGGATAAGTAACTTCCCATAATATGCTCATGCTCACTATCCCCGCTTTTGCTCATAACTTCTTGTTATCGTGATTTACGTGGCTGGACTGTGATTCTTCAATGTATTCCCGAAGTGTGAATCTCTTGAATTTCGGGAAAGGATCACTATCCTGAAGTATTAATATTCCATCATCCCGAATTACAACTCTCCATATTTCGGTAAATATACATATTTTCATCATTTACCAAACTCGAGACACGATTCCATTCACACTTGCTCCTCAGCATGTTTCCGAATTTGATCCAGACATGTTTCGGAAGATGACTGATTTTCCTTATACGCCAGATTCGGCATTAAAGCCGATTCGGCACTTATGCCGATTCTTATGTTGGTGTCAACATATGCCCCCTTTTAAAAGGATTAAAAGAACTTTTAATTCTTTTAAATGCCAAAAGGAAAGAAACTTACGTTTTGTTATTGCTGTCGCTTCGTCACCTTGTTTCGCGCGTTATACCCTTTCTTCTTCAAAACACTTCTTCTAAAAATCGTTCCTTTCTTCGTGCCCTTACATTCTCACCTTTTCGACTCTCTGCAACTTCTCGATTCTCTGCGCTCTCTCTCGATAGTCATCTGAACCCAATGGCTTCCAAAGCTTCCAAGGAACAAACTTTTTCTTTTTCTACCTCAAACGCTCTTGATCGCTACCATATATTCCGAGATTATGAAGATTTCAACGAAAAATTTCATCTGTTCTCCGTGGAGAATGATTTGGAAGATTCTTTCATCCTTGGTCCAGCAGTGCACAATCAGTTCTCTGTTCCAAGGTGCCTAACAAGCCACTTCCCACATCATCAATTTGAAGTGCTTTCAGTCCACGAGTCATCCATCTTGGCATATCAGTGGCACTCTCGTCCTCCTCACCTTAGGGCTTTTTCTGTCTTTGAGCCAGATTTCTATCAGTGGTATCTTCGACTCCTCCCGTCTAAGGGTCCCCTTTGGGATACCCTTTCAATTCACAATGCTCTGTGTCTTAGCTGTTTTGATTACCATTTGAATCATGCACTAATCGGAGCATTATCTTGCTTTTGGTCGCCTTCCACTAATTGCTTCTTTTTCCCTTTCTCTCCTATGTCGGTAACTCTGCTTGATGTATACTGTCTTACTGGACTCTCTCCTTTAGGTACAGACCCATCTACCTTGTCTCCCGATTCTCGTTCAATATTTGGTAAATTATCTTATTCTGAAATGGCATATGGAGCATTCATAAAAAAGTACTTCAAAAGGGAGAGTATAGTTACCGACAAGGAGCATACTGCTTTTCTTCTATACTGGCTCTGTAAATTCCTTTTCTATCATCCCATAGTTAGGATTTCAAATGACTTTGTTGTTGTTGCCTCCACTGTAGCATCATAGACCCCACTGGCTTTGGGCAAAACCATGTTAGCTTTGTTGTATCGGGGTTTAGCCCATGCTTCCTCCTCTATTGCTTCAGAAGAAGTTAGTGGAGTTTTTGGTGGTCCTCTCTGGCTCCTTCAAGCATGGGCGGCTTTCTATTTCCCTGCCTGGTTTTCTAAAGACCAAGTTGTCCAGCCTCTTTCGATCTCCATTCCTGACCATCCAGTTTGTCAGGCCTTGAGTAGGAAATTAATCCCTGTTGCCGAAGAGCCATCTTCTTATCTTCGGTATTTTATTTCTCAAATTTATTCTGCTGAGGAGAACCCATATTTCTTCACTCCTTTCTTTGTTTCGCAATTTAAGTCCTACCTCCCTGCTTTCCAGAAAAATAGGAGTGACTTTTGGCAAACCGTTCTGACTTCTGTTGATCTTCCTATAAGATTTTCAACAAAAGGCAGATTCGTTGCTGGTTTGAAATTTACTCTCCCCAATACTATGCCAGACAGCTTGGCCTAATTCAAGGAGTTCCTGTTCCAGCCCTGTATACATTTTCTTATACTTCCTTTGTCAAAATATCGTGCAAGCTCAAAGATAGCCAACCTTTTATTGAACTGACCACACTGATTCGGGGTGTTTATCGATTGTTTCGTGTTGTCGAGTTCATTAGATATCCCAACCGTTCTTCAGCCAATTTTGACCTCTGGTGGGATGGTTATAGAACGACCATATTTTCAGATTCTCTGGATCAATTCTCCTGAAGATAAAGGATGCTATTCCTCTCACATTGTCAAAAACAATCGAAGCTGCCAATATACCTTCAACTAAACCAGCAGAGACCTCTAAAGGTAACTTGATTATGCTTTTCCACACCCATGTATTTTGTTTGATATTCAACTTCCAATCTGACTTTCTATTCTTATAGTGAGTAAGAAAAGGAAAGCTTCAGACTCACCTGCTCTTGCTCCAAAGAAAGTACCAGCAAAACACAAGGTGAGGAAGGTATTCATTCGATCCTCAAAGTCACCTCCAGAGAGCTCTCCCTCAATGTGTCAATATCCAGAACCCACACTTCAAACCATGATAAAGCCACGCACTCCAAAAGGTAATTCTCAGGCTTTACTTTTGGAGGTTATTACAGCCTTAACTTGTTTATCTTCTGATTAATTCAGGAACTCTTAAAACCTATCAGCCCCGTGCTGCTTCTCCCGTTTCTCTTCCTGGCAAGGCTCCTACTCCACCAGCTTCCAATCCTTTACCACTGATCCTTGCTCCTATGTGAGAAGCTGAATCAATTCAAGAACAACCTTCTATTCCACATCTGAAAGAGAGTATACCGCCAAAGGATACTCTTATCCCTGCTGTAGAATTTGAAAAAGATCTTACTTCGTCTTTCATCGATAAATATTATTATCTTTTGTCCGATTCAAGATTTTATGCTGTTGTCTAACATGCATAGGCCAACATTTGCAGTTACTGATGAGACTATTTCTGTACTTCAAGAAACTTTAATTTCTAAGGAAGCATCAAATGTATCACTACTTGCAACTATCGATGAGCCCATCCCTGTGCTTCAAGAGACTCCAACTCCTGCAAGAGCATCAAGTATACCACTACCTGCAGTCACTAATGAACCTCAAGGGATTTCAATTTCTGAAAAAGCATCAAGTATACCACCTGCTACTTATACAATTACTGTTTTGCCTCCCTCCACATCTCAGGCTGTGCCTAGTCCATCTGCCGAGATAGAAATTTTTTCTCAAGCTGAATAGGCAAAACTGGAAAGGATATTGGCAGGTTCTCATCCTAGCTCCTCCACAGCTCCTAATTCTCCAAAGTCCTCAACTCTATCAATGTCAGCCGAAATCCCCAAAGAGATAGCCAAAGCCAAATGGGAAAAACTCCTTAACTTATTGGAACCTGGCTATGGGAAGTTGGTCAATGACTCTGATAAGAAACGCCAGGCAAGGATTCTTTTTCAGGAAGTATGCTCTAGCAATCCATCCTTCGTTTTATCTGAGCCTTTCCAGGACAAGATTGATCTCTTTGCTGTTAGCTTTGTGGATGCTGTGAGCACAATAAGAGTTAATCTTGATCAACTCCCACGCCTTCTCTTTGGAGAAAACCGAGGACTAGCAATTCAAGATGAACTGGCCCGTAAGCGTGAAGATGCTCGTCTTTTCTACAACAACTTCAAAGTTGAAGAGAGCAAACTTCAACGCTTGGAAGCCAGGAAAGAAGAGCTCGAGGCAGAGCTGAGGATGATGAATGCTCAATTAGAAGAACAGAAGCTCACAGTTTCAACTTTTTGCCCTACACTCAGGCGCAAAATGAAACAATGTCGGGAGTTGGAGAAAGAATTTGATGCCACTATTGGAATGGTCAGAGTCCATGAAAAGAAGAGAGCTGAGATTATGGATGAAAATCATAGACTTGAGACTGAATTGAGAGACTTTGTAATCGAGGCTAAAACTCTGTTGGTCAAATGGCAATGAATTGAAAGTCTTGCTTGCTGAATTTTGATCTCCTTTACATTCACTCAATATCCCAATGATATAAACTCCCGACGCTCTACTTTGTTCACATTAATAATTTAACCCTCACAACCAAAGGTTAAATCTAATCTTCGTTTGGCTCCTTTGATATTTAAATCAACTCAAAGAAAATTGCCCCATTGCTCCATTACGACGAGGAATATCCTTTCTGAAATTACCGACTTCAAAATAACTGATTTTCTACCTGCATACACCACGTTCAGCCACTATCTCAGTTTTCCCAAAAGAACTCTGGCACATTACTATCCACGATATGCTCCATATCCATTACCTTTATAACTGCTCAAGCTACTAAATCTTTCCTAAGAACTCACAGTCCTGTTCATGATGTCTTCATATGGTTCTTCCTCTCAATTGCTTCTTGGTCCCAATCACAAAGACGTCGCATTTCCTATGAAGGTAAATTTTCCACTGAACATTACCAGATTTGGATTTTGACAACTGTTTAATATGGACAACTTATTTGTTCCATTATCTAGGTGATCGGTCCTTATGGAGGCGTCTGCATGAATTACTATCTCAAGGGCATTATGCCTTATTATTGAAAAGCAAGTATAAAGTAGAAGTTACCAATCTGGCCAACTTCTTTAGATCCAAAGTGTTTCTGTCTGCAGATTTTGCCTTCTTAGGTCTGGTTTGGGAGCTATGCTCTTTATTCCCTGCTAGCTTTGATGAATTCGAGCATAATGTGAGGGAAATTTGGAATTTGGAGCCTACTATTGTGGAAGCCGACGCCCTTCATCTTCAAATTGAGAAAGAATCTTCCCGATTGCAAAATTCCAAAGAGAAATATGCTCAAGTTCAAGACTCCTGCTCTCAAGCTAGAGATGACGTTGAGATGACGCGTCAACTTCTCAATTTCTTTTCCAATCATCATCACGTGGAGCGGAGGATACTCAGAGATGAAATTACCCGTGTCAAGTTTATGGTTAAAGCTGCTTCAAACAAGTACAAGCGATTGCTTCAAGAAGCTTGGGAGAAGTTTGAAATTGTCCGCTTTCATTCTCGTCACCTGGAATATCTCGAGAGACAACAATCTAAACTCCATCAGGATCTTGCCTTGCATTCTCATCATGTAGCCGAAAACCTCAAACTTGTTAATGACTTATAGACTTTTGTCACCAAGATTAGAATGTACTTTCATTTCGAATGAAGAAATTAATTTCCTTATGTTTCCCAGATTGATGGATGATATTTCTTCAAAAATTTCCCATTTATAGAATGTGATAGTTCTTTTCCATTGACATCCATCAATCGGTATGCATTCCCATTAAATACTTTGGTAACCAAATATGGACTTTCCCAATTTGATGATCATTTACCGAATTCCCTGTTTTGGAGGTTAAATGGAAAAATTGCTTTCCATACTAAATCCCCCACAATAAACCATTTGACCTTAACCCTTTTATTAAAAGCTCTGGCCACTCTTCTCTTTTGTGCAATCAACTGATCCAAAGAAGCCGCACGAACCTCATCTAGCTCATCCAAATTTATGTGCATCCAATCTCTATAATCTTCGGACAACATCTCGCTCTGCAATTGAACTCTTAAAGATTGTACTGTTATTTCCATCGGTAAAACTGCTTCCTATCCATATGTAAGCATATAAGGACTGACACCTGTGCTTGATCTTCGTGATGTTCGATATGCCCACAATACCGTTGACAATAAAACATCCCATTCTCTTGGATTTTCCTCTAGGTATTTCTTGATCAGTCCAATAACAACCTTATTAGTTGCTTCAGCTTGTCCATTCACCTGGGGATAATATGGTGTGGAGTAGACCATTTTGATTCCTCTTGATCGTGCAAATTCTATCACTTTACTTCCGGTGAATACTGTTCCTTGGTCCGCAGTAATCGACTCGGGTAAGCGAAACCGATGAATTATGTTTTCTTCAATAAACTTAACCACAGTTTCTGTATAATACTCTTATATGGAATGGCCTCCACCCACTTTGTGAAGTAATCCGTAGCCAATAAAATATAACTATACTTATGAGAAGAGGGTGAATAGATCTTATCTATTATGTCCATTGCCCATCCCCTAAATGGCCATAGCTTTACGACAGAATGGAGCTCCATAGCAGGTACATGTTGAAACAATCCATGCTTTTGACACGAGAGACATGCTTTAGCATAGTTGATACAATCCTACGTCATGGTTGGCCAAAAGTATCCATACCTTTTTAATAGCCATCTCATCATGATTCCTGCTTGATGAGCTCCACATATACCTTCATGTGCTTCTGCCATCACCAATTTTGCATTATCTTCATCAAGACAACGTAAGAGTAATCCATCTGAGGATTTTCGGTATAATTCTTCTCCTAATATAACATATTTCTGGGCTTGCATCCTCAGCTTTCGATCTCTCGAATCCGGATTCTTCAAATATTCAATGATGGTTTGTCTCCAATCCTCTTCTCGAACCACTTTGCTAACTGCTATCGATATCTTTCTATGTTCAATAGAAGGTACCGATAGCGTTATAGTAATCACGATGTCTGCCACTTCTTTTGATATTCGGTATCTAGAAGCTACTTGAGCCAACTTGTTAGCCTCGAAATTCGTATCTCTTCTCACATGAACTATATTGTACTCTCTGAATTATTCTAACTGCCTCTTGGCCAAATAGTAATAACCAATCAAATTTTTATTTGAGCGTTGGTATTCTCCCTTTAACTGTTTCACCACTAATTGTGAATCACCAAACACTTTGATAAATTATACTTTTAGCTCAATCAATATCCCCAAGCCAATAATCAGTACTTCATATTCAGATTGATTATTTGAACATTCAAAGTCTAACTTACAGACGTATCTTATAAGCTTTCCATCGGGAGAAATTATTATCAATCCTGCTCCAGCCATACTCTTAACATGCGATCCATCAAAGTACATATTCCATAGTAGCACTTAACTGAAGCTCTGCTCATTTTCTTCCATTTGTAAACATGGGTATTCGGTAAGAAAATCGGTAATGGCTTGATCTTTTACTGCTTTGATCGACACATATGTCAAATCAAATTCAAACAAGATAAATGCCCACTTGGCTATACGCCCTTTTATCACAGGTCGGGATAACATGTATTTTATTATATCAGTCTTGCCGATCACATGCACTTTAGTTGGCAATAAATAATGTCTTAACTTCATACAAGCAAAGTATAAAGATAGACATAATTTTTCAATTGTGGTATATCTTTTTTCGACATCAGTTAGTATTCTACTCAAATAATATACCGCTTGTTCTTTCCACTTTCATTCTCTTGTGCCAACATACTCCCGATAGTCATATCGGTAGCCGATAAGTACAATTTCAGTGGTTTGCCTGCTTTTAGCGGCACTAATACAAGAGGATTCATTAGATAGGCTTTGATCAAATTAAATGTCTTTTGCTGTTTCTCTCCCTATACAAATTCGTCCTGATTCTTAAGACGCAAAAGTTGTGTCATCGACTCTCTCTTGACAGACAAATTGGCAATGAATCTTCTAAGAAAATTTATTTTTCCAATCACCATTTGTAATTGTTTCTTGGACGTAGGATGGGAAAGCTCCATGATAGCCCTTGCTTTGTTCTTATCAATTTCAATTCCCCTCTGGTTGACTAAGAATCCCAAGAAATTTCCTGCTCGTACTCCAAAGGCGCACTTGGTTGGATTCATCTTCAATTTGTACTTCCTCATCCTGATGAATGCCTGTTCGAGATAATCCAGATGATCTTCTTGAGCTGACTTAACCACCACGTCGTCAATATAAACTTCTAAGAATTTACCGATCATATCATGAAAAATAAAATTCATTGTCCTTTGGTATGTGGCTCCTGCATTCTTCAATCCGAAAGGCATAACTACCCACTGAAAAGTCCCGATCGCACCAGGACATCTAAATGCTATCTTCGAGATGTCTTCCTTAGCAATAAAAATCTGGTTATAACCCGAATGACCATCCATCAGGGATAACATCTTATTTCCCAACGCAGAGTCTACTAACATATCTGCCATGGGCATTTGATATTCATCCTTTGGAGTAGTATTATTTAGATCCCGAAAATCAATACATACTCTCAGCTTCCCATTCTTCTTTTTCACAGGGATAATATTTGAAATCCACTCTACGTACCTGGCCATTTCAATAAATTTTGCCTTCAGCAGCCTTTCTATTTCCTCTTTTACTTTATCAACTACATCAGGAGCAAATCTTCTTGCTAGCTGCTTATATGGATGAAATCCCTTCTTAATTGGAAGACGATGTTCTATAATATCTCTTGATAAACCAGGCATTTCATAATAGTCCCATGCAAAGCAATCCTTATACTCTTTGATCAGGTTAATCAACTTGTCCTTCATGCCCCCTTGCAAAAATGTACTTACATACACTAAGCGGAAAAGACTAGGTTCTCCTATATCAACCTCTAGTAATGGATCTTGAGCCTCTATTATTCTGTTTTCTTTGACTAATACATCTTCCCATTCATTAATACAATCTGAGGCTTCAACATTTTGCTTTGCCACTTCCGCCAAGTATGTGAAGTACCTTTCACAAACTTCTTGCAATACGAACTCGTTTTCCATAAAGAATGTGTAATTCTTCTAATGCCAAGCTTGATTTGAGGATCCATTCAGCTTTCCTATCTCCGAAGCGGCAATAAGCAAGGGATTGTGGATCTGTCTTTGGTAATTCAATAGCATAACGCTCATAAAGACAATCTCGATGTTCTTGACAAATGTCAGTCCATCCGATTGAAGCATATCCCGAATCTGCCTCAACATATTCCACTTTCTCGCCATTCCAAAATGCCAACATTTGATGCAAAGTTGAAGGTACACACTGATTATAGTATATCCAATCTCTTCCAAGCAACAAATTATATGAACCATCAGATTCTACTACAAAGAAAGTCGTTTCAGCCGACTTGAATCCTATGATTAAATCAAGAACTATTGCCCATTTGACTTCGGTAACCTCCCCAAGAAAATCAGATAACTGAACATTAGATGGGATGATGTCATTATCATCTTTCCCTAATTTCTTGAAATATTTGTAAGATATGAGATTCAAAGTAGCTCCAGCATCTATAAAGATTTTACCGACAGACTTACCATTGACCCTTCCTGGAATAATTAAGGATCTTAAATGTTTTGCTCTTTCAGAAGGTACCTTATCAAACTTGATGGCTTCTTTGTCGGGAAACTGAAATTCTGCCATGGCTGTCTCTTTTTCTGAAATATGTTCGATAACTTCCTTCGCTATCAAATTAGTTCCATACTTCGCTGGAAGTCTAGCGTGGACCATGTTTATCCGTACTGGAGAACCATGTTTCTTCGATATCTTAGAATAGTCAGTTCGGTAACTTTTGCCGTCATTTTGTGACAATTTAGGATCCAAGTCTTTTTGTTCCACCTTCCCTCGTTGCTTTGGATTGAAAGCTATAGTAATCTGCCCAAAATTAATTGTTTGTGGACCTTGAGCAACTCCTTTTTCTTTTTTCGTTTCGATCTAAGAGCTACTTCCCGAATCACCTGGTTCTGGTTTACTCTGACCTTTTTCATCGGGATTTCTTCTCCATACCCAATTACCTTTCCTGCTGACAGATGTGAAAGGCAAACCTTGCCTTGCCATACCTTTGACTTGGCCATTCTCAAAATTCCTTTGCCTATTTCTTATTCGCTGGAAACGCCTCTTAATAGTTCTATAAGATGCCTATCCCGGTGATTTAACTATTGACCATCTTCCTACGAGAGGATTATACGACACCTTAACCATTTTTCTTCTGTGGATTTCTTGAGATTTTAATGGTGGTGGATCATCAAATTCATCTCCCCAACCGGTTGGCTCAACTGGCAATGATGAAGACGGATAATCATCCGTGTTTCCATAATAGACCATATAGTCAAACTTCTCACTAGGTTCTCCAAGCAATCTGACTTTAGGATCACCTTTCTTATATCGCTGCCATAAACTCTTTTTCTCTGCAGGCTTCGGTAATGTTTCGTTCTCTTCATGAACTCGCGTACTTGACTCCCGAATTGGGGAGGCTAGTTAAGATGAACCAGGGTGGTATTCCATCCTCTCATGCCTATGACCAGCATCTTTTCTTTCAAGCACTTGTGCTGTCTGTCTTTGGTAAGTTTTCTCCTCTTTTGCTCGTACCGAAGAGCTTTCGGCAGCTATAATCTCAGATTTTACCCGTGGTTCGCTTATCTTGCGAACAAATGATCCCGATCTGTATCTTCCTCTCGTTCCCCTCATGAATTTGAACTTGGGAAACTCCCGATTCAACTCCCGGTCTTGCCGAATTAACTCCTAGTGGCAACGAGTGCAAAGTTATTTGTTGTCATCATCTGTCGTCTCTCGTATATTGACCATGCTAATCATCTTCGGGAAAGGATCTGAATCTACTTCCATTAGGGCCTTGCCTTTGTCCTCGGCAAATTTAATTTTGCCTTGACGAATTACTTCTTGGATTGTCTTTCTAAACACAATACAATTCACCGTATCGTGAGTTGTAGAGTGATGCCATTTGCAATATCTCTTATCTGCTATTTCGTCCTTTGACGGGATTACTTATCCTTCAGATAATTTGATCATTCCATCTTTCAACAGTAGATCAAATATTTTATCTAACTTGTAGATATCAAAGGAATAGTTATTTGTCTCCTTAGCCTTGAACTTGGACACATCTCTCACCCTGGCCGGTTTAAGTGCTGGGCACACATATGGTTTTTCGAGTATCATAGTTGCTATAGCTATCTCATTCTCCTCTTCGGTTATCCCACCATGTTCAGTACTTTCAGCAAATGCAACTGCCTGCCGATTGTCCTTATTCGACTTCTTATCTTTCTCCTTCAACAAATGTTCATACTTAGAAACCCAGGCGTTTAACTGAAAGAGATCCTCAAAGGCTTGTCCTTCAAATCTTTCCTTAAGATTAAACCTCAAGCCGTTAAAAGCCAAGTCTGTGAACTCCTTCTCAGTTAGTGACGTTAAACATCGGTTTCTAGATTTCTTGAAACGGGTAATAAACTAGTCTACTGTTTCGGTATTATATTGGTACATCCTGGCCAAATCGGCTACCGTTACCTCTGGTACCGTTCGGTAAAACTGAGAATGAAACTGCCTTTCCATCTCAATCCATGTTTGAATAGAATTCGCAGGCAAATTTGTATACCAAGTAAACGCTGATCTTGACAAAGACAATGGGAACAACCTTAACCTTAGATACTCATTAGTTCCAGCTTCTCCACATTATGTCAAGAATCGACCCACATGTTCCACAGTTGACTGATCTTCCTCTCCAGTAAATACAGCAAAGTTTGGCATTTTGAAACCCCTTGGATATGGTATATTATCAACCCAATCGGGATGTGGTTTCCTATATACTGGCCTTGGCAATCCTCTCTCTGCTCTCAACTGTTGCATCACCAACTCTATAACTCTATCTAGGTTCCATGGCCTTAAATTTTGCTGGCCTAACCAAGGATCTTGACCCCTAGGATCAAACTGTTGAGGTCGATTTACCCCTTGCTGCTCCATGTTAAAATTAACGAGTGGTTGTGGCCTATAAATAGGGTTTTCTATCACATGAGGATACGATTGAGGCGCAAGTGGTCTGATATGATCAGCATTAGGCATATTTACTGGTAGAGGTACATTCATCACTGGTGGTGCATTTGTGACCATGGGATTAACCGAATTAATATCATTCGGGACATTTTGAGGAAAATTATAAGCACTCACACCATTCACAAGGTTTATAGGGGTAGGATTCTCTGGCCTTGGTATAATTCTAATATGAGGTTGAGAATTTAATCCTCCATTGCAGTTATATCCCATATGAAGAGATCCCAAAGTTGGTGGTAACAATATTGCCCCCTGAGGATTTGCATAAAAGGGCGGAACTTGAGAAGATGAACTGGGACGTGATATTATCTCATTCATAGCATTGACTACCATGGGTTTTATCACATCTGTCACATGTTGCACTATATGATTGGTAAGCTCGTTTTGCTGTTCTTCAAACAACCTTTCATCGTGGCTACCAAGGTATTATCTGGTGCCAACGTGCGGGCTTGTTCTTCAGTTAATTGTCGAGGAATATCGACACTTTCTTCTACTTGATTAGCAGCAGAATGCTCAGAATGTGCTCCCTCAACTGGATTGTTCATGTTATCCACTGGTATTCCTTCAGATTGCCTGGTTCTCACCATTTCTCCAAATCTTACCATGTGAGTCCCACCGGGCGTGCCAAAAAGATGTTCGCTCATTTTTCACGAGAAATATCCTTCACTAAAACTCCGATCTTCGAATTTTATTAAAGTAGGTTCTGTGGTTTGATTACTAGGAGAGTTGTGGCGTAAAAGACAGAGAAACAGAGTGTGACATAGGATTGTATGGAATGGATAGAAATCGAATGGATTGAAAATAGATCTGAGATCGACAGAGTTTCAATCTACATTACAATACTCCTATGAAAGCTATAAAGGATTCGAAAGTTAACTAAAGCTACAGTAAGCTATAAATACATAAAGTAAAGACGCATAGAAAACTGAAATGCAGATAAGCTTGAGTGTCTTTGCAGTGTTGTTCGTCCCGTCCTCTTTGCGTCTTCTGAGTATTTGTATCTCCTCATATCCTGCAACTGCTCGTCGGTTACTTCCACGTTTTCAAACTTTGAATATTTTGGCACTTCCAATAACTGTCATTTCTAACCACGTTTTTCCAGTTTTAGTATCCGCCAAAACTTGATCTCAACCGCTAAGATGATTTCGAATCTGGATAAGTAACTTCTCATAATATGCTCATGCTCACTATCCCCGCTTTTGCTCATAACTTCTTGTTATCGTGATTTACGTGGCTGGGCTGTGATTCTTCAATGTATTCCCAAAGTGTGAATCTCCCGAATTTCGAAAAAGGGTCACTGTCCTGAAGTATTAATATTCCATCATCCTGAATTACAACTCTCCATATTTCGGTAAATATACATATTTTCATTATTTACCGAACTTGGGACACGATGCCATTCACACTTGCTCCTCAGCATGTTTCCAAATTTGGTCCAGACGTATTTCGGAAGATGGCTGATTTTCCTTATATGCCAGATTCGGCATTAAAGCTGATTCGGCACTTATGCCGATTCTTATTTTAGTGTCAACAGTTGGAAATTTAATTCTAGACTTGCCTTACCTTTCGGACCTGAACTTGAACTCCAAGAATATTGGGAATTCAAATCCCGACCTCATCTCTAATGTTCAGGTCCAAGAATGTTGGAATTCTCAATTTCAAGCTCATCTCCCCTCCTTGATTATGAATTTCTCTCCGGGCTACTCATCAACTTCATCTCTGGTTCCTGTAACATGGGTTAATCCTAAAATGCAATGGGAGGTATCCTAGAATCTAGATGTAATTCAAATATGGATGATGTAAACGATATTTCTTTTCGGTGTCGGGGTCGATTCCTAAAAATCCGATACAACATTTGGGGGAGCCAAAATTAAGGTGTCAATAATGCCATTTGTCTTCTTAAAGTACAACCTGGGCTTAGAATCATCGAATGTGCGTTCAGAGGTGTAATGCTAAAGTATATAAAGCATGCACGATAATTTATATGATGCATACACCGCTTAAAAAATTCTCATATATTAAAACATACATCTACGGCACCTGCCTGCAAAATACTCCTCTTACGACTCCCACTTGCAACATCATTTAACACAAACATAAGAAGCGTCTTGGATTCTGTGCGCGATGAGAGATCACACAAAAATGTTTTCAAACGAGAAAGTGATAACCTAAGTCCACTATGAGTTTTAACTCAAGCACCCAGCGGAGTGGTAAAACTGTTGTGACCTTCCCAAGGTGCACTACTAAGGAAAAAGCTAGTGAATTACTAAGCTGGAACGAAGGTTCCTTTGACAAGGTGACATTATTGATTAGCATGGGCCCTCCCAAGCCCTAATAACTACAACTTAAGTTTTCTATTCAATCATGTAATGCAACTTACCTTGGAGCCGCAATCATAATTTTTAATGCCCTTTTGGTGTATTTTCTATTTTATGAAAACGTTTTTCATGCAATCATCATCACTTTATTATCTTTAAGCCACTAACATGTGAAAAGCATCATACATTGTGCGCAAACAATAAAAGTAACACTCTATAATCAAATTGGTAATTAAAACGGTAAATGTATTACAAAAAATAAAAAGTTAAAGAACCCGAGATGCACCCAACAAGCTAAAATAATGCCTCATTATTGATCCTCAAAAACCCTGCGGACTACGAGATGCAATACCATATTGCATGATTGACATGAAACGCCTGAGGTACGGGTGACAACGCATAAATATGAAAGTCACCCACATCGCACTTCAACATCTTCTGATAGCCACATTAGACAATTTGTGTCTGAGGGACTTCATTAGACAAATTCGTGCTTGTAGAAGGACTTGATCATAAAAGATAAAAATGCCTACCTTTTCAGAGAATGCTTGAAAGTACAAGGACTACAAATATGACTTCTAAATATGAAACCCTCATCTAGAGTTGGTTGAGTTCACTGTACTCAATGGGTTCATTGTGCTTCCTCCTTCCTGGCGACATACAACTGGTTGGTGTTTAAATTTTGAATTTCATCTTCTTATTTTTCGTTCTTGATCAAGGTACGCTGTTCTCGAAATTTCAATTGTTAAAGTCTATTATCATGGCGGAAGAATATTAACAGTTGAAGAATTTTCAATGAACAGTTGAATGATTCAATACCCTTCACTCCCTTAAGAAAATGGTTCAGGAGGCAACAGGAAAAAACACCTGACAAGATAAATTTAGTCATTGTAAAGCAACCCATCGTGTGTCTAAGACAGAGACACTATATACTCAGAGAACCCAATGAATCAATCACTCCCACTTGCATTGAATCCTGTGAGTGTGCCTAAAATCACACTGGAGCACCAAACTCCCATCCAATCTTGTCAGAACAAAGCTCCCACACCAAGATATAGCAACCAAATCTTTTCCACTCCTCGTCACCTTTGAACTCTTCCACTCTCTCCACTCTCACTTCTCTTCCCGATTCACCACCATCATCAACCCAACCTCCTTCCCTCATCACCCACTTCATCTTCTCAGCAATGGCCTCACTCACCCCCAATCTGATCCCTCTCAATGCCTCGTCATGTGTCATGACCCTGAACCACACAAAGCCATCGCTAGTCTCATCATCCACCTTCGCTGCCCTCATGCCAAATACCGAAGCCTCCTCCTCTGGCAAAGCCACATTCACACTCGCCTTATTATTGCCCTTGTTGACATTATTCTCACGTGTGCAGCTCCTCCCACTTTTGCTCAAGTGTCATCTTGTAGAACATTGACTTCTTGATTTGGTGCTTGGTCTCAACGCCTTCTTCCCTGACAAACACACATGGGCAATACCATTTGCCCACAACAACAGGAGCAGGAGCTGGATGATTGCCTGAGAGTGGGAAAGTGAAGTCGGGGAGGCAGGCTCTCAGAGTCATGTCGAGGCCTAAGGCCTCTTCTAAGTGAGGTTGAAGAGATTGTGAGGTGCGAACTTCCCACGATTTCTTCCGTAGGTGCTTCGGAGGAAAACCATCTGGAGCCACTGATTCAGCAAAGAAGCCCCTGTTGTTGTGATGGTGAATCTGGAACACTTGGTATGTGTCTCTGGGGTCAAAATGGCTCGGTCTGGTGTCCTTGATGGATGTGCCGAAACAAGTTGGTTCTATGTCCACGTCCCTCGAACATATGCATGATTTTCTGTGGAAATATCAAGATTAGTGATCAGTGATCAAGCAAATTGATGCAGGCAAGATGGTGATATGATTATTTTCTGTCAGTAACTTATTTTTTTCTCCTCTTTGTGAACAAAGATGGTTCGTTGTCTTATCTATTGAACATTCTGAGACGAAAAGGCCTTGTAACGAAAGAAACGGGTAGTGAGTAGACTTGACTCACACCTAGCCTCTGGATTAATAAAGGCTTGTGTGGGTATCAGAATGTAACAGATGAATAAGCTGTTATTCGGATTTGGTTGCGACAAAAGTAGTTTAATATAACATAGATGTTATTACTGTTTGTTGTGACTATAATTGGTCAAGAGAAATCAACGCATATGGCATATCCGAAGAACATGTGGAGCGCAAACTGCAGTTAGTACCATTGCACGTACCCTCGGTATTTACCCTCTGCATTTATGACGTAATAGATGTTCGACGAGAGAGGCCTATCGAGTGCCGGAATGAACCAGAGCTTGGTGATTGGGGAATCTTCATAAACTGGTTGGAAGGTTAGGACCCTGTCATGAGGAAACGGAAACTTCTTGACCGATTTGATCTCGCATGTTCCCCAGCAACTCGTGTTCTCTTCTTCTGCTACCACGTCCGTGATCACCAGGTAGCCTGAAAATGGACCTTCATTTGGCAACTCCTCAAGAGTGCTTGATGACTTCCTGCATGCAGACAGAGGCCGAGTCACATACATTCTCTCTCTCTCTCTCTCTCTCTCTCTCTCTCTCTCTCTCTGTGATTGTGTGATTGTGTGATTGAGAAGACTACTGCACCAATTCTTGATGGAGAGAATGGAAACTTACTTTAATGAAGGCCAAACATGACCTTTTTTTATATTTGTTGACTCGTTCCAAGGGTTGAATGAAATGGAGATAATGCATTTCTTTAGGGATTACTCGTGCATTTCTTTTGAGCAAGATTACGTATCAGATTTTTGTATCATGCGCCCAAACGCATCTCTTTGTCTTTGATTGCGATGTATCTTAGCTATGCTTTCTATATTGAAACTACAAACAAAATAAATGGGACAGAATTTCTGAGTAGCTGACGATTGAGAATACTACTGCAATGTCATTGCGCGGTCAGCAGTAGCGAGCATAATTTTTTAATCTTTTAATTTTTTTTCCCGAATTCTTTATTAATTTTTACTGATTTTTTTATTTTTTCTTTTCTTTCCTTTCTTTTTCTTCCTATTTTATTGATAGAGCTGTTAGGGCCAACATCTGTCCGATCCTGCATGACGCGGCAGGCACTGAAGTTGAAATTTTTTTTATTTTTTTCCAATTTTTTATTGATTTTTTATTTTTTATTTTTTTTATTCACAAGGCCGGCAGGGCCAATGGCCATCTTGCGCTGCCCACACTAACACCACAATTTTTTTACATTTTAAAAAAAGTTCCAATTTTTTTTCTTTTTTTTTTGTCTTTTTTATTCACATGGCCAGTGGAGGCACCAGCTTCTGGTCATGGGCCAGTGACCCCACCAACCCCAGGCCGAGGGTCGCGATACCCACTAGCCCTAGGGAGATGGTAATGAAGCCTTTGCCTTTCGCATCGCCCAAGCCCTCACCGACCACAGCGAGGGCTGGCGAGGGCTGAGACACCCTTGTTGTGGCTTGCAAGCCCTCGCACACGGCCAAGGAGAGCTTTGAGGTCCTCGCCCAAGGACCAGTCCCTGTGAAAAAAAAAAGAAAGAAAAGAAATTGAATCAATAAATAATTTATAAACTTTTTAAATTAATTAAAAAACTATTCATGTCATTGCCGATTGCACCACGCAGGATTAGACCGCCATATCAACAATTTTCGGTCAAAATTAGTTAGAAGAATTATATTGGCAATTCTTTAAAAAGTTCATGATTACATTGACAAATTTTCAAAAGGTTTAAGACTAAATTAATATAATTGAAAGGTTTTAAGACTGAATTAGACGTAGATTTAGGATTTTTAAGACAATTACCCCGTGAAAGAAGCTAGTAATTCACTACTAAACTTTCTCTTTCCGGCCTTTTCACCCACCCGTGAGAATACAGACACCATTGAAGCACATAAGAAGTTGTGAGTGTTGTGAGAACTAACCAACACAATTGAATAAGCAAGAAAAGCTTAATACCACAAAAAATCTCAAACTGATACTTATGTAATAAATTTATCTCAGACTAATTTTTTAACCATAAAAAATTTCAAATTGGTACACCGGTGACAAATTTACCCTCCGTTAGTTTTTATTAAATTTCACCATCAAATTACTGAATTGGATAATGCGTAGCAGTTGACGGGTGTAACAGTTTAGGGATTTACCCATCTGTTTGTCACATATTCACTAGTTTGTGATTCTTCGTGGTATTAATTTAATTTAACGGAAAGTAAATTTGTCATAAGTGTACAAGTTTGGGATTTTTTGCGATCGAAAAATTAGTTTGGGGTAAATTTTTCACAGGTCGACCAATTTAAAGTTTTTCGTGGTATTCACCCAACAAGAAATCAATTGACCCACTTTTCTCAATCAAAGAAAAAACAAGAATTGAACGAACAGAGTTGAAAATATGTAAATTTTTTATCTCGTAGATCAGTAGAACTGTTGTGGGTAATGGGATGAGCATAGAAGTAGGCCATGGCCGTGTCAGGGAAAACTACTGAAACTGCTGGTATGTGTCTTCCGGATCAAATGCCCTAGGCTACTCATTCTGTTGGCTCTTTCGCGAAAACAACGTACGGCCAACCGCAATCTTGCTCCCTCGAGCACGTGCACGACTACCTGCAAAACCAGCAAGAAGTTTGTTTTCATCCATGAGTTCATCAAACTTACAGTGTTCGATGACTGTAACATGCTCAAACCTGGATCTTGACTGTGTAGAAAGCATACAGAGTTTAGGCTATACTCGGGGCTCTTGACTATGTCTACTCATGGAAATTTAGCGGGAAAAAAACATGCGAAGTGGGTTTGTAGCGAGTAGAATTACATCTGCGTCAATCCTTTTGTTTAATAACCGGAGACAAATAATTAAGGATGATGATTATAGAAGATGAAAAAAAAAATAGAGGACGACCTTCTGCATTTTCCATCTGCAACTAATAGCAAGAGAAAGGTTGGATGACAAAGGCCGATCAAGCACAAAGAATGAACCGGAGCTCGGTGAGTGCCTCATCCATGTTCCTCAATTCGATGAGCTAAATCCTGTCTTGAGGAAATGGTAGCTTGGCGAAACCTTTCTTTTTCTTCTTGCTGAATTGATCAGTGATGTGACAATAATGCAATCTTGAGCATTTGGCGTGCACACCTCTGTGTGAATTCTACTGGCTATGGCATGGAAGGTGGGTATTTAGGTTTGTTTGGCTAAGTACAGAGTTTGGTTTCTCTGTTATTTGATCCTGCGAATTGAATGAAACTGTGAACCACTCCACGGAAAACCCATGGGATGAACAATGGATGACATCCAGAGATGAGAATCAGTTAATCTGTGCAGGAACTTTCGTAGATACAAGCAATTAAAAATACAAAAGAAGGAAGACGAATGAGCAGCGTGTAAGATGTGTAATGTTTTGGAAACAAATACCGGAAACACCGACAATGTGGTCTCAGAAATTACGCTTCTGTGGTAAAGTATCAGATGCCCTAAGGAAGAATTTTGCCAATCAACTCGAACAAGTCAATTGAAATGTGGCAAAAGCAGGTATTATTGAAACAAAGTTACAGACAATGGGAAGTCACCACCGTTTCTACACATTGCTACCTCTTCAATAAACAACAGAAGATGAGGCTTTTGTCAAATGTTTAAAAGAATCCCCAGATCAGATTGGCCCGTTGGTATATCTTAAGTGGGTACGTCGGACCCAGAAGGCCGTGTTATTCCTCAATCAGAAAATGAAAGTCAAGCATCCAGTGTCAGAAATGACTTCACTATCCGCATCATCTCTCCTCCTGGAAAACGCCCAACACATCCCCTCGCTGCCGCAATCTCACTGAACTCATAGACAGAGTCACCATTAAAGGCTCGTATTTGATTGATCCCTCCCTCTTTTTGCCTAGCCACATCTTCTTCCAAGTCTTCTCCACTCTTAACGGTAGGAAGGGGAAAGGGATCAAGAGAAGTTTCAGCAAGAACCGAGTCACCACCTACAGCACCGACAAAGTCCTTCAACCAACATATTGCAAATGGAACAGGTTCAAAGCTGTGATCTCCATATTCGACTGGTGTAGAGTGATCCCCAGTCACGCAAAGGGCGTAATGAAATTTCCCAGTTGATTCTGCTTGCCAAAGTAGTCTGGCTAGTTGCCCAATAGCTCGGTCCACAGATTCCAATCCTTTTACTTTGAAAACACTTGCCTTGTCATGGCCGGCATCATCTATTGCCTGCACTGAGATAATGGAATATCACTACCCCCAGAATAGTCATAATCTTCGAGGACAATGCCTTATAAATTATCTTGACACCCATGCTCGGGCGATAAAGTAAACATTCACTATTGGATTTACCAAATAAAGACGATAAAGATATTAAAGAACCAATGTTCTATAGAGTAAGCGTTTCTGGATTCTTCTATTAAAAACAAAACTTAATGCAAATTAATTCAATGCGCAAACAAAAGAAAGAGGAAAAAAAGAAGCTGTAAGGTTCTCTTCCTTCTCTAGGATGTAAACCCGGAAATGTGCTGACCTTAATATGGAGGAAACCAAAATCATAGCCACTTGGTCGACCAGGTTTGTCCATGTCCTCCCCCGGTACGAAAACTTTTGGACAAACATGCAAAGGAGCTGAGAGTGCATCAGCTATTGCAGATACTTTGGATGTCAACAGCGTCCGATAATCTCCAGTTGCTCCTGGAGCTTGTAGGATATCAATATTAAGTGATAGGCCTAGACCAGCTATGATTTTTGTGGGAGCTACCATGCATGGCCACAAACCATGTTTCTTAACAAATGGAAGAACCTGCCATGAAATACTCAAATGTTTTTAATGCCGAATAGGGCTGCTTGTTAACAAAGGGGGGAGGGGGTATTTCAACTCATGCATTCAAAACTTAACTGTAAATGCACATAAAATAGCATTTTCGTAGGACCCTCGCGCTCAGATAAAAAAGTGTGCCTTCTCACTTAGAAAGCTACCACAGAGAGGAAGCAACGAAGTCCAGAGTTTGGACAGATCACCACCATAGTTTAGCTTTATCCCTGATTGCATTCCAGTATATCTTATCCCTAAAACCATTTTGAACCTCATACTTCTCATTCCTACGTTGCTATGTTGAAAATTTAATATGCCAAGATCCAAATATGGATGACGAGTCAGATAACTACTTGGAATATTAAGCAATTGGAGCTTTAAATATGACAAACAAACTTACTAAACATGCAACGTTAGATTTTAACAGCAATGAGCAAAAAAAATGAATTCTAGGTTTACAGTTTCCATTAGAAAATCTAAATAATCTCAAACATGGTGGCAGCCACACTTACATACCCAGGGCCAAAATAAGGCACAGAAAGTAAAGATTATTACTACATTGCAGCAAGAAAAACTCACTGTAACTTAAAAGAGAAACATGCAGCCTTGTCCCTACAGTTCAAACTGACCTCAATTCTTATCCCACAACCTCTTAGCAGGACAACATTTGCAATGTTTTTCCCTTCTGCCGCTCTTTTGGCATTCAATGGATGAGAAACTAGAATTCGAGAAATTTCCTTGGATAGCTCATTAACAACAGTGGCAGTATGCCTTGCTTCTTCAGTATCATCGAAAGGCTCAACTTGCAAAAGTAAGCGATTGTCTTTCAATGGATCAGTCCCAGATATATTCCCACTTAACTTTGGACCCTTTACAACCACCCCACACCTGTGCTCAGTTGCATACCTGCAAAATAATCCAATATTACTTCCCAGATTTTCAAAAAATAACTGGACTGGAAACTCAAACTTGATCAACAGCTGCATGGATCCACAGTCACTTGGATCGAGACACCTTTTCCAATCTGTAATAAGTTTGGTATTTCATGGGAAATAACATTTGCATTATCTATGGAAAGCAAG
This sequence comes from Syzygium malaccense, assembly GCA_031216405.1. NCBI lineage: Eukaryota > Viridiplantae > Streptophyta > Magnoliopsida > Myrtales > Myrtaceae > Syzygium > Syzygium malaccense. Next base: position 17,854,938 of record CM062262.1, on the reverse strand, counting down.
TTTGAAAATTTTGAAAGGACAAGTGAGATCCCTTTAGCAGCTTCATGTGGTTCATAGACAAAGTTTCAATTGAATACCCAAGGCAGGTTCACAGAAGATTCTGTGATGTAAATCTGGCTAGCGAAATTTCAAAAGAGAGAAATATTGGTGAACTCACTTGACTCTGACTTCATACTCAGGAAAAGATGGGAGCTTCATCCCATCCAGTGCGGCACAAAGAATGGGCCCTTCTTCTTCAAAATGTCTGTCAGCCCTCCTACTGATGACTATTCCAGTTTTCTCATCCAAGGTTGCAAAATTTGACTGAGGATCAGAAAATGGCATGACCTTGTTATTAGGTTACTGGCCAAGAAATACCGTTAATGACCATGATCAAACAAAGTCCTCCATTCTATACAACGGAACAATAAAATGGTGATATGTACAAGAAAGTTCAAACCAACACTCAGATTAGACTGTACATGGAGAAAAGCCTCCCTTCACAACTCACAAACTTCAATAGTATTCATTCGACAGAGAATAAGTTATTCCATATTCATGCATGCATGTGTAATTCCAAGCACTGCATCATAACTTAAGTAATTCCCTACCTTTATGCTAAAATGAACAAACGTGACTTGTAATAGCATGATTTGCAAGATCTTGCCAAAATAGCTAATGAACTAACTCTTCCACTGCACAACCAAGGGATTCAAAGATGAAGAAACCAAATGATTCAACCCTAGGGTTGTACTTCTTGAAATTAGAACACGTACTTGTACAACTAAATGACAAGAAACTAGAAAAATATGTGTACACAAGAACCAAATTGCAACGGTATATCCTCATTGACCTCCTTGGATTTCTAATGACATGGTATTGCCAAAATTAGAAAGAAATTCTAGGAATTACAAAACCCATGATTACAAGGGAAGGACAATTTAAACCAGATACACACCTTAAATGCAATATCACCCGGCGACATAGCTAATCCTGCACCCATGGACTCAAACGCGCCACGGCCTCGGTAATACACTCTCGGGTCATAACCCAACAAGGAAAGATGAGCAGTATCGCTTCCGCAACCCAATCCTACTTCAACAGGGTCCATGAGACCATTCACACCAGCGGATGCAATGGCATCCAAATGAGGCACTTTAGCTGCTTGGAGAGGAGTCTTGTACCCAAACCTCGGCAGAGACACATCGCCCACACCATCAATCAGCACGAATGCCACTCTTCTCTTTGGATGCTTGGTGCTTGCCATGTCTTATGTGCTTAACGATTCCGACAATGGCTCTACTAACAGTATCAATAAAAAATTGCACATGTTAGATAGCAATTCAAAGGAGACATTACTTTGACACATTTTCACATTTTGGCATGTATTAGTAAAGCCATCTACGGCAGGTGAGGCTAGGTAATACATGCCACAAGCAAACAAAAATCACAAGTAACTGTTTGGTTCATGGCCATGGAACCATGAAATGAAATCCCGTTCCAAGTAATCAAATTTCTTGTAGATGGGGTTCCTTTTCTATTGTTCGGTTTCAACTCTAGAAATGAACGTAAATGATCAATTTGAATTGCAAAATGGAGTTCAAATTTACAAAATGGAATGTGTGAATACTTTATCAGATCCACAGATACAAAATGGCAAACCGAAAAAAAATGATCAATTCCAAATGAAGAATCACATACAATGATCCCTCTATAAGTTCCACGTTATTGTCCTACAATAGAAACATATTAACAGTTCAGACAAGTACTTTCACAAACATTTCATCTGCGACACTGCAAAATCTCGATGTACATCAACAAAGAGTAAGTCAAGCCTTTTGCACCAAATCCAAGGCGACAAAGATGAAGCCATGTCCATGAACTTCAAGCTATGACAGAGAAGTTAGCTCAAGCCATTGTGATACACATTCTTTTCTTTGCTTCATCCTGAGACAAAGATCCAATCATGATAAGGAATGGATTAACGGTACCTTGGCCGAGCTTGCAGCGGGGGTGGGGGTTTTAAAGACAATGAACGAAGCTCACCACTTCACAAGTGGGTTGAATTCACAAGCTAATTCTTTTTCCCCAGAATCGCCATATCAGCTCTACCCGAATATTCAAATTCCGCATTTTTAGGGGAATCCAATTCTCCGGGTGATTTTAGTCCATTATGATGAAGGGGATTCCATTACCATGCCACATTCCAAGGTAAAGCAAACAAGGTCCCAGTGTCATCGGTACATCAAAATCGGGTTTCAGAAAGCGGTAACACAACACAACAGGGGGACTTCAAGATCAGCCAAGTCGACAATTCTCTGCTTGCTTATCGCATGTTGGCACGGTAAAACTACACAGAGATGATTACCAGCAACAACCATAAAGGAGAAAGAAACAACACAGAGATGGATACGAACAATGGGCAGTCACTCGATCCGACCACAACACTTGACAACAAACAACACCATCGTCTGCAAATGAAGCAGAAAACAGAAGTACCCAATGGACATCGCCGTCCGCGGTCACAAACATGCAGAAAATGGACAAAGCCACGAAACCCAGAAGCAAAAATTTCGAGCCATAGAGAGAGAGAGAGAGAGAGAGAGAGAGAGAGAGAGAGAGAGGGAGGGAGACCCACCAGTCGTAGGGAAAACCAGAGAGAGCCTCGCGAGAGCGCGAGAGAGAGAGGGAGAGCGAGTGCAAAGGGTTCGATCAAATGCGCAAACTTGTCCACCGAGGGACTGGCTTCCGTCCCAAGCGCGGCGTCATCCTAACGAGCCCCAGTGCGCTCCAGGAAATCAATGGCGAAAGGGGGAGATTCTTCTCCTTTTCTTGTTCCGGGGGAGAATTTTATTCGTGAGGAATGATGGTGTTCCTGAGAATGTGCTCCGGCGAAATTATCTGCTCCGGGATGGTGATGGAGAGGATGGGCCCGGCCCATACCCCTGTTAGGGCGTGGGCCTGCCAATTGATGACCTCTTTACTGTTTTTATTTGAGAAAATGACATAAATAATTTCTAAATTTTTAATTTGTTCGATATCATCTCAAAACTTTTTATGAATATCCAATTTAGTCATATGAAAATGTTCAATGTAGTCCATATTCTTAAATTAATGGAATGACTATATTAAATATTTTCATATAGTAGGGACTATATTGAATATTTTCATATAATTCAGCAACTAAATTGAGTATTCACCAAAAGTTCAAGGATTTCACTGAACAAATTAAAAGTTCGGGAACTACATTAAACATTAGGCTAAAGTTCAGGAATTACATTGAACAAATTAAAATTCAGGAACCACATTGCACATTAGGCCAAAGTTCAGGGACTATTTGAGTCATTATCTTTTTGTGTTTTGATGCTGTCGTGACATACTAATCAGGTTGATTGTATCGTTACAAGAACATGCTATTAAGAAAATTTTGTCATACAAGAATGGCCGGAAACATGTTGGTTTAAGTTTCTACAATACTTAATTGTGCTAGCAATTGCTATCGTGTCATACTAATCGTGCCGATTATATCAGTACAAGAGTTTAAGAATGAATGAAACATGTTGATTTGAGTTTCTACGGTACTTAATCACACTAGCAATTACTATCGTGGCATACTAATCGTGCCATTGAGGAAGAATAAGGCCCAGAGGAAATTAATCTCTGTAACCGAGGCTCGGGACTACACTTTCCATGCACTTACTGTTGCAGCTGCTTAGAAATCAAGACACCACTTCTTGCTCACTTAATTATTACAAAAATATATATATGAACACGAAACTATTTCACAAAAACCAACCCATGTGGAACAAAGACAACATCTTTGGTTTTGGTATGTGGCTGACAGAGGAGGGCCAAGGAGAGTATAGCAGGAGGCGGAGATGTTTTCTTCTCTCGATTGTGCGTGTATAAATTTGAGAGGATGATGTGATATACAGAGAAGTTGAGGTTAAGGTGCGGAAATTTACGGGGAGAGAGAGCAGAGCTAGGTCGTGAGTTGAAGGCGGAGGCAACGGACGAGGCCGCGGCGGCGGCAGCGGCGAGATAGAGTAGAGCTAGGTGGCAAGTCCGGAAGAAGAGAGGTCGCGCGAGTAGGGAGAGCAGAGCGTCGTCCGTGAGTGAGCCGGGGAGGGAGAGAGAGAGAGAGAGGGGGGATAGGTGGACCCAAAGGAGTCGCTCAAGTCAATGCATCATTGCAAAAGTGACGTGACATCATTCCTGCACCCGCTCTTTTCTCGGCTTTTTTTTTTCAGCATAGCGTCTAAGCTTGCGCCACACGCACCCTGAAAGGGACAGTGTTGACTTGTAACTTGTAATCGAGCAAACACACCAAATTCTTCGTCTTCTTCTTCTCGGCATCCATCCTATCTCTGTCAGCATGTGGGTGAAGATCATGCGTGGATTGGTTCTCTACGGACTGTATCAGAGCTTCTTCTCCGACGACGATGACCTCTTGGACTTTGACTTCTCTGCTGCCAATGCCCTCCTCTCCGTCGCTTCCCGGTACTTCCTACTTTTCCTGCTGTTTCTTTTCTTCTTCTCTTTGCTCGTGTCATGTGATCAGTGTCGCGCCATGCTTTTTTGGAACTTTCGAGATTTGCGCGCTAAGAAGGTATTTCCGTATAAGGGTTTCTCCCAAACCATACCTCACATGACAGTGGATGGTAATTTCCTATTTGATCTATATTTTCAATTTTGGAATTGCCACTAGTCATTATTAGTAGGTTGACTATAAACCTAATCGGGGCACGGAAAAAATACCACGATTCTACGAACCAAAGATTCTGAGTACGAGAACTTGGTTACGCTAATGATCTCAAATTGAGATCCCTAACGCCCTTTCGGTACCTAAAAGCAATACGATGTCTAACGTGTCATGCAAGTTTCCGAGGCTTGCTCACTAATTCTATCCATTCTAATTGTGGGGAAAAATCAATCAAGAATTAAATGTGAAATCAAAGTCAATCAAACCAAACAATCCTAAATTGTCTCTAAAAATGAAAATCAATCAAAACATCCAAACCCTAATGAAGCCCTAAAGGCTTGTTCATTTCATGATTTGTGTCTTTTTAGGGGTTTAGGGTTTTTTAAGGGTTGTAACCCCTGAATTTGAGATTTTTTAAACATGCTACTTAGACACTTCAAAAAATTCAAACTTCACTTTCTAACGTTGGCCACGGTGTTTTTGAACCATTTTGTGAATTTTTGAAGTTTTTGTTTTTTTTTTCAAAAATTGAATTTCTAAGAATTTCATTAACCGAGAATTGATTTTTATGATTTTTTGAAAATTTTTATGGATTTTCCAATTTTTTTAATTTTTTTAATTTTTCTGAATTTTTCACATTTTTTATTTGTATTTTCTGAATTTTCTGAATTTTTATGGATTTTCTGAAAATTTTTGAATTTTTTTATGAATCTTCTGAAAATGTTTATTTTTATGAATTTTTTAATTTTTATGAATTTTTTTGTGTTTTCCAAAAATTTTCTGAATTTTTATTTATTTTTTTGATTTTTTTGAAATTTTTTTACTTTCTCAATTTTTTTTTAATTTTTCAAAATTTTTTTAATTTCCTGTTGGGAAACGAGCCGGACTGGCCCGGTTCAACCCAGTTCAGCTTGATCGAATCGGACCTCGCTGGCACCAGCGCTAGTCATCTTCTCTAGCGAGCACGACGACAAAACGGCGTCGTTTAACACCTTCTTCATTTGGGCATTTTTACAAACACCTAATAGGCATGATCCTGTATTGTACGTTGTCAAGGCCGCCGGTTTGGGCTCGTCGCCAATGACCTACTAACAATCTAGCCTAACCGGAGTGTCACCGGACCTCCGCCAGCCGGCGAAATCTAGTCTCAAAAACACTAACCCTCACTGGCTAAGATTTGCATTTTTTAAAACCTAAATAACTATCCTACTCACCCTAACTATCTATCTAGATCAAATCAACATAAAATCAACAAACAGAGTCAAAGAAGTCTAACTTGGATAGCCTATGGCAAAAAATGAAGCTCCGGCGAAGATCTCCGAGCTCCGGTGGGGTTTGGAATTTCCGGTGAAGCTTAACAATCATAGCCGACTCGATTTGAATGCATTTTTTTATCATTCCAAACGCAAACAAACAAACAAACAAAAGGTGATCAGAACAAGTTTTAAGCATCCAATATAACGAAATCGGGACGAAATATGCACGAACAAACCTAAAACCTATTCTGGAAATTTATAAAAACTGAGGCCATGAACAATTTTTACCTCTTCGTTCGACGATCAAATGATTTTTCCGAGCCAATTCACTGCTATAGGATCCTTCTCCAATATTCAGGCTTCCAATAGATGGTCTTGGCTTTTACTAGAAGGGCTCTGGACACGCCGGCCGAGCTCAATTTTCAGGCACCGGCGATCAGGCTTGCACCGATTGTCTCAAATGAGGAAGCTCACCATTTAAGCCGATTCACCGACATTTTTCCAATCGGAAAAATGCCGATCACTCGGTCTTCGGAGCCTCAACTCATTCTCTCTCTAGTTTTCTCTCTTTTCCCTCTTTTTTTCTCTCGGCATTTCACCGAGCACCCCCTCCTCAATGTTCAATTTTTTCTTCGTTTTTGTTCATTGATTTTTCCCACCCAAAGTTCGTTATTTACCAACCTCTGATCGGTTGGATCGAATGTCTGGTGTCAGCCGGAGATTCTCCAGCTAGCCAAGTTGATTTGCACGTGCTAAATAGATCGGGGAAGGTTCACGAAGTCGCAGGTTTGAACTGTAATTTTCTGGGTTTATTGTGCATTTTCGGTGAGTCGTGCGAAGAAGATAGGTTGCCGGGTCGGGTCGGGTCGGGTCGGGTTGACCCGGTCGACCCGGCAGTCCCGGTTTTGGCTAAAAATTCAAATTGAGCTCAATTTTGATCCAATTTTTCAAATTAAACCCCAAAATTGAATTCCTTATTGCATTTTGAACCAAAATAAGTGATTTTCCCCAATTTTTGTCATAATCATGTCCAAGATTCCCAACTTTTTATATTCGGGTTATTAGGGTTTTGTTCAATTCAAAGTTTTAATGACCTGATTAGGCAAAATTGGTGCCAAAATTGAATTACTCACATCTGATTAACTCTAGAAACGATAGTCTCATAGTTCGAGAATTTTGAATTGGACACAATTCCAAATTTGGGTTTAAAATTCCTAATTTCCAATTGAATTTTGGGGATTTCTAATTTCTTTGACAAATTGTGCAATTGAACTGACCATCATGTAATTCAAGGTCTCAGCATCATTTATTGTGAAGACACTATAACTTAAAAACGACTAGAAAATATTTAATTGCATTTTTGGTTCAATTCGGGTTCGATTTTGCCCAATTTTGGGGAAAAACACATGCCTGATTGAGATTTTTCAAAATTGATGATGCATTAATGAAATTGGATTTAAAAGAAGACTAATGACTATTTTTATGGAATTTTCTGATTCCATTTGCTATTTTTCTTGATTTTCTCACTTATTTTGACTAATAGAAACTAAAGAAAAATTTAGGAAAATGGTAAAAAATTATTTTTGGTCTAGAAATAGGTTTCTAGGCTTGGCCAAGATTCCTAATCCTAATTTTGAGATTTTTGAAAATATGAAAAAAAAAATGAGCTAAAAATCAAGTGTCAATAGTTGCCCCTATTTGAGATTGAGCTCATTAGAGGTTAATCTCAAAGACAATGTGACACTTGAATTTTTAGTTGACTTAATGGAAATTTCACAATAACTGATTAGGGATCTTGCTTTGAAATTCATGATCTAGTCCAAAAGTTTTCCTTTCAGAACACATTTTGAAAGGTTCTTAATGATTAAGGGAAAAAAACTTACCTATTTGTGAACGTCTCTTTGTTGCTTATCCAAGAGTATGAATTGATGGCAGTGATGATTATGATGATTATTTTGATTTCGTAGTTTAAGGATGAACTCACGAACCATGAACACCTGAGGCTCCTCGCATGAGGATTTGGAAATTTGCCTAGTTGTTCCTCACCTGTAGAACTTTAAAATTTGCCTAGTGACTCCTCGTCAGTAGAACTTTAGAAATTGCCTAGGGGCTCCTCGCCTGAGGATTTGAAAATTTGCCTAGTGGTTCCTCACCAGTAGGACTTTAAAATTTGCCTAGTGACTCATTGTCAATAGAACTTTAGAAATTGCCTAGAGGCTCTTCGCTTGTAAGACTTTGGAAATTTGCCTAGTGGTTCCTCACCAGTAGGACTTTAGAAATTGCCTAGGGGCTCCTTGCTTATAGGACTTTGAATTTGCCTAGGGGCTCATCGCCTGTAGGACTTGAATTTGCCTAGGGGTTCATCGCCTATAGGACTTGAATTTGCCTAGTTGCCTAGAGGCTCCTCGCCTGTAGGACTTTGGGAAGGCTTCAAACAATGAATGCCTTGATCATGAGTTATGTGATTTTGAGGTTTCACTAACCTTTGTATGATTTTTAGTTGACTAAAAACTATTTTAAAAAGTGGTTTTGAAATTAATCAAAACTGTTTAAAGCGTGGTGGTTATTTTTTAGTTTACCACAAACTGTTTGAAAACTTGATTTTAAGTTGACCAAAAACTTTTGAAACTTGGTTTAGAAACATGCATTCTTTACATTAATGCATTTCAGACAATCAATATTTCCTTTTCAAGGAATTATTTGCACAAAGTGCTTGCAATCTTTCAAGAAATGCTTGAAATAATCGTTTGGAAGACTTTCATTAGAAAGGATTTATCTCAATCTATGAACCAGGTCTTTTCTTTATCTAATTGAAATGGAACTTGTCTAATATATCCTTACAAAAAAAAAACTTGTCTGATATCCTTCAATTTTATCTCTCTTACCAAATCCTTAGGTGTTCGGAGATGTTCGCAATGTATATAATCCAATTGATCCGATAAGGTCTTTCAAAAAGTTGTAATGTTGACTTGGTCAATGGCTATTCAAAGGATAGGCATTTTGAGGCCAAGAAAAAGGATTTCATCATATCTGATTTCAGGTCTACAAATTTAAAACCTGTAAGACAAGACAAGATAGTATTGCATACACTTCTTTGAGCGATGACTTCTTGTCATAAAGTCATATTTCTACTCTCAACATCCCAATTTGAAGAGTCTTTAGGGAGAGGTTGTATTGTTAGTATTGGATAGGCTAAAAAAGGCTCATTTGTTTGAGTTTAGGGTTTTTATGAAATTGGTAATCTTCTTAGCATCACCACCCTTTTTCTTTTGTCCACTAGGTATCTTTCTTTTATGAATATTAGAGTCCCCTAAACATTTAGTATGATTTCCTTTCTTTTACTCATTCTTACTTGTTGTGAACTATCATCTCACATGATCTTAGCTTTGCTTTGTTATGACTTTTTCATTTTGAGCTTTCTTTTGAACCCTATTTTTCTTTTTCATTTTTCTTGGGCATTTGGCTTTGCTTTTACTAGGGACACTGCTTTTTCATGACCTTGATTCTTTTGCCTTTGACTTTTTCTAAGGATTCTGTGTCATCCCTTTTGTTTCTTATCTATTCAAAGTGGATCATATGCTCATGCTCCAGTGTGAAGAGATGACCACAAATTTAGGGTTCTGAAATGAATATTCATGCTCAATTGGGCTTTGCCAAAGGTAATGTGTTTGGGTATTAGAAATGAAGTGTTCTTCTTCCTCTTGGGACGTCTTGAGCTTCCATATGACTTCATCTGAGGTTATCACAAAAAGATTGATGTAAGAATATGCAATAGAATCTTTCTTGATCCTATTCTCCATAGTTGTCAACCACAAACCTCCTGGCTTGCCTTAGTGTGGGTTAGTTCTTAACAAGATTGTTTTAGAAAAGCTTCTCCACTGTTTCGGCTTAAATTTGGTTTGCAAGGGGATAAGCGCGTGTTTGGGATAGTGAAATGATTGTCTTTCATCATTTCAATCTATATAATCATTGCGAACATTCCTTATTTCCTTTGGATAAGTTTTCTTTCTCACTCACTCCTTTACTTCGATTTAGAGTGTATAGGGGACGTGTTTAGATACGGTCTACCTTTCATCATTTGAAGGTCTTTCCATTTGATTTGATGTAAACCTTTTCTTTAAAATGTTTCGAAGCCTTTTGTCAAATTATCCCTTTTTAGGGAATTTTGATACTTAATACATTTTCAAAGAAAAACGTATTTCAAAACTTTTGATTTGAAACATTTATGAGGTATTTTCCTTTCAAAACAATCTATTTTGTTTTGCTCAGTCTTAGTGTCATTCCACTTAGGGAAGAAGAAGTTTGATTTTCTTTTAAAAAAGCAACTTCTTCAGCACATGCACTCACGATTTAGGGATACATGTTTGATCAACTTACCAAGATCTCTCTTATTTGCATGTTTTTGCTTTCATTCCACTGAGGATTCTTCTTTTGTTGCTCCCTTTTCTTTATCTCCCTGGGGATGATAAAAAGAAAAGTACATTAGGGAATATCAATGGAAAATTGAATTGGCAATGATACTTTCCTCTATTATTTAACAACTTCGTTAGGGATTCTAAAACTATCGACTAGTTCGGACTCCTTTTGCTTTTTTTGCAAAACAGATAAATATTTTTATGAAATGCATGGTATGCATGATATGCACATGTTCTAAAGTGACCTAAATCTCTTCTTGAATGTTCGTCTTCATTTCATGGGTAGAAAATCTTGACAATATCTGTATTTACAAGATAGGCCAATTCTGTTCTAGCCATATCTATAAGAATCAATGCTCCTCTCTTGATAATATATGGACCTTCATAATTCGGAGTGAATTTGCCACGAGGATCTAAATTATTGAAGATGACTTTTTTCACTACTAAATCCTCTGTTTTGAAATGCCTTAATCTTGGAGGGATCTATTTCGATGCCCCTGCTACTTACCACAAATCCTAGCAGTTTGCCAAATTTTGCCCCAAGTACACATTTGTTGGGGTTTAATCGCAACTTGTATTTTTTGAGTCTTTCGAACAACTTGTGAAGCACTTCAACATGATCCCCCCTTGTTTGGATTTTACAATCGTGTCGTCCACATATACTTCGATTTCTTTATGCATTATGTCATGGAACAAAATTACCATTACCCTTTGATATGTGGCACCAGTATTTTTCAAACCGAAAGGCATCACCTTGTAACAAAATATGCCCCATGATGTTATGAAGGATGTCTTTGCCTTATCCTCTTTCTTTATGAGGATTTGATTATATCATGAGAAACCATCTATGAATGAAAATTGTTGACACCTAAATTTTAGCGACCATTTAGTATAATTTGCATAGAAAATTAGGGATTAAATTTTTAACCCCTAAACAAAAAAATATTTAAATTGCATAACATATAGTTTAAATTCATTAATTGCATTTTTGCATCGGACTGGCGGTGACGAACGAGCTTAAATTTCATCGAATGGGACTCGGCTCGCTTGAAATGCACGGGCCGGGAATTACAAGTCAAACGGGCTTTGTTGTTTTAATTTGAGCTTAATTCAGCCCATTTATCATTAATTAATTCAGCCCATTTAAATTAAAGCCCAAGCCTAAGCCCATTAAGACTAGAAAGCCCATCTAATTGACCTAGATTAATACTATATATATACTTCATTAGGTCAGAATTTTAGGGGGGACACACAATTTTCAGATCAGAAAATTTTTAGAGTGTGAGAGTGAGAAAGAGAGAGAGAGGAGGAAGACCTCGCGCGACGCGCCCGCTGCCGCGCCCGCGCCCGCTGCCGCGCCCGCTGCCGCGCCCGCTGCCGCGCCCGCGCCCGCTCCCGCGCCCGCTCCTCACGCCGTCGCCGCCGCTGCTGCTTGCTGCTGCCGCCTCATGCCGACGCCGCTGCTGCCGCCGCTTCCGAACGATCACGCCGTTGCCCCGCCGTCATCCCGACACCGCGCCGCCGAATCCACCGTTCGCCGCTCATCCCGATCCGCAAGTTCGAATTTGGAAATTATCCGCAAATTAGGTAATTGAACATTATCCAATATTTTTAGAATATTTCGTTTCTTAATTTTTGGATGTTTGAATATTCTGTGAATATTGCGTGGATTGCTAGATATCTTAGGATAATGTTTGCCTTGTTCGCAATATTTGAAAATATTCAAAATTAGGAATCTTTCCTAATTCAGCAACGTATCTGGACAACTATCCGACCTTATCCCTAAGGTATGATACGTGGCGATACGGAAAATCATTATCCTATCCATAATCACTTGGGTACGATAATGATTTTTATCTGCTTTCCAAATTTGAATGATCGACTTTCTGTCAATATCTATGACCCTATAGATATGACTGATAGTTCGATTTTTGTGCCTAATCCGAGTTTGAAACGAATCTTGTGGATCGCGTGGTTGTTTTAAAATGTGGATGCCATCTTTGTTTAAATTGTCTTTCCCTTTTCAAATAAAAAAAGAAAATTCAAAAAAATATCAGTTAGGATTTGAATTTGAGTTTTGCATGTTTAGGAATCCTAAATATATCTAGACGATAGAGTAATTATTTAATTTAAATTAAGACTTGAGATAATCTATTTCCTAGTTTAAATTAAGTAATTTTCTAATCTTAATAGATTATTTAGGTTATTTTTTAATTCCGAATTTTCATGAAAATCCCAAAAAAGAATGAATTGTTTTATGGTAGATTAGAATAGATTGCATTCTTAATTTAAGTAATTTATTATTTCGAATTTTAACAAAAATCCCAAAAATAAGTCATGTTAGGATATGTTAAGTCATCATAGGTTGCATGTTAATTTAGGCATATTTTCATTCCGAATTTCGTCAGAAAATACCAAAAATAAATCATTTGCCCGTCATCAGAATTAGGTCACGTCGTCGCATGACATATAGTTTGTATGTTAGGTTGCATTATTCGCATGTCAATTTTTGCACGTCATTGCATGTAGATTAGCTTTCATTTAAATAAGCGAAAATCCAAAAATATTGAGTGAACTGCTTGTTAATTAGAAATCATATTAGGTTGTTGATGTGATTTTCTAGCTAACAATGCAGATGCTTACGTTGCTTCGAGGTAAGTAATTCTTCCAAACTTGCAATTTATTTAATACTTTCTTGGGTGTTAAATTGGTGGTTTGCGTACCCGCATGAACACCTCACATGTTAGTGACTAAGTTAAAATGGATCCAAATTGCTTGCCAAAACATTTTTTTGAAAAGAAAAGGTACCGAAAGGGCGTTAGACTAGATCTAGCGTAATCAAGTCCCCGGGCTTAGAATCTCTGGTTCGCAGGAATAAAACATACCTCCCTATGTTTTATTTAGGTTTCTAATCGACCTACCACAAATAAATTAGTGGCGACTTCAAGTATGAAAACATTTGCATGTTAAAAACTTAAACCCTAAGTTGCGAATTGGTAGGGCTTGGGAGGGCCCGAGTTAGGTTTAGTCCTAATAATCCATTAGCCTAAGGAGGAAAAATTTTAGGTCGCGACAGCTTGGCGACTCCGCTGGGGATTTGAGTTAAAACTCTTAGTGGACTTAGGCCAGTTTTTCTTTTAAGAAAAAAATATTTTTTGCTTGGCAGCGAGGATCCCAGGTACGTCCCTAACATTTTAGGTGTTAAATGTTTTTGCAGTATGGGAGGTATAAGGGGAGGCGTGATTGTTAACCCTTGTTTTGCAGGGAGGTGTTTGGATGAATGATTTATTTTATGCACGAAGCGCTGTATGATATAACCTGCTGTGCATGCCTTGCATTTACACTACACCGCACACACTACCCGCTGCCGGACCTGGGCGGCACAGGTTTAGGATGGTACTGAGACAGTGGATACCCCGACCACACCCGCATGGTATGGGTCGCCTTTCTTGGTCCCGAAAGTTCTTTCATGGTGTCATTGAATACCTGCCACGGTTGCACCCTTTGCAACCCGGGTCGGCTCTTTGACTAAGCCGGAGTCAGAGGAATCCCAGCCTAACCACCACCATGACTGGTTTAGCTCGGTAATCTTCATGTCTCCATTTTGCAAGCCAGAGTCTAGGTAGAAATCGAACCTCACGTTTCATGCGCATGTCTATGTGATTGCCATCATTCTACCCGGTGAAGTAAGATTTCTGAACCTTTATCTCGCAATTTATTTATGTTTCGTCTTTTTCTTTAGTCGGTCCATGACATTAGGTCGGTCGTGAGTCTTGGTCTATACACTATGGGAGGGGCAGACATCCGGATTCTTGATGCTCCTAAGGACGAGCTCCGTGCCTGGTGGAATCTACTCAGTCCGACCAACCGCAAGCTAGTTGAGGGCCACATCGGGAGGCTACTCCCCCTACTGGAGGTCAAAGTCCGTACCGGCCTCGTTCGAGCATTAGCGCACTTCTGGTGTCCCGAAACCTCTACCTTTATATTCGGTAAGCACGAGCTCACCCCGACGTTGGAAGAATATAGCGTGCTCATTGGAAAACCATTGGAGTCGGATTTAGTCACACCACCTTTGGAAATTGATCCCACTTTAATGTTGGCTGAGTTTTTGAATGTCAGAAAAGATGAATTGGGAAAAGTTTTAAAAGCAAATCGTGGCACATGCTCATTTTCATTCCTGAGTCAGTGTTTTGAAAAAGCCACACCTTTTCAAAAAGGCAGAATCTTTTTGCTAGCATTTTTCGGGTTCGTGATTTTTCCTTACTGTAAGAATGCATGTAATCCGTCAATCGCATGGTTGGTCCAACAGGTCTGTCTTGAAAAGAATTTTATCAACATCATTTTAGCTGAGACTTTCATTTCCCTCACTAAATTTAAGCAACATGTCGACAAAACTTTTCATGCTCCCCTCGAGCTTTTGCAAATTTGGTTTTTGTCTCACATAAAAGGGTGTGGCGATTTACTTACAATATCCGAGCTTAGTGATTCTAGCCATCCCGTCTTGAGGTATAAAGAAAAACAAGGGGGTGCACCCGATTATCATTACTCTGAATGGATCATTTTTATGAAAAACGCTAGACCCCAAGGTTTCCAATGGCATGCTAACTGGTTCAAAGTCGAGGAAGCTCGGCTTACATGTAATGGTATTGGACCGGTTCCACTATTGGGTTTCACCGGCGCGATCGAATACTACCCTGCCAGAGTGTCTCGTCAGTATCAGATTCTCCAAGGGCTCCCTCCAGGGTTACAACCAGAACTCCTCCAAGTCAACTTCGCCGATGATGATAAAGACCACGAAGCCACCGTAGCTCAGCTCAATAAGATGTGGAGGAAGTGCCGTGTGTTAAAGATAGCTCGGCCCGAAGGAGAACTAAAGGGAGAGCAGAAGTCCTATTTCGCGACGACTCAGTACATTCGAAGGCACAGAATCCCGCGGGATTTGCTCCCAAAGATACCCAAGGTGCCTCTCAAGTCCGCCAATCGCTCAGAGAACAATCGCCTCAAAAGGAAGGCCGAAGAAGCTGAAGAAAAGGCATCCAAGATAGCTCGAGCTTATGAGCAATTGAAGAAGGAAGTCGCCTCCCATATGTCTATAGATCAAGCTAAATAAAAAGCTCGAAGTTCTTTTCTCATTTCAGTTTCAGTTTTCAAAATTTGTTTAGGAATTGAGTCAGTTGTCTTTATATTCAGTTCAATTTCAAGTCATTAATTGGTGTAAAAAATTTTCGCCATTTCAATAAAGAGGTCCTTTCAATTCAAAGCGGTTAGACCAATGTCATGGATTGGCGTATGATTTTGCTTAACACTCATGAATGCCTGTTTCGTTCCGAAATTAGGTAGCTACGGACCGATCACGATCGCCCATTCGTACACGGTCGAGAGCCAGAATGGCCGATCAAACCGACTTGCAAGAGCGTGTTGTTGGTGTGGAAGACCAGATAAAGCAACTTGTCATCGCGATGCAACAAATGTCCGTTGAGATCAAAGCTCTCCGGTCGGTTCCTGTTTCGACACCCCTCGAAGCGTCAGTCCTAAAGCAGAAAATCAGAAAAAGTGTCGATGTTGACGGAGATGACGATATTCCTGATTTAGAAGATGACCCCGTCCAGATCGTCGTCAACAAGGACAAACCTGATGAACGGGTCAATAAACTTGAAGAAAGAGTGAAGCAGCTGGAAGGTTCGCAAGATTCACCTTCGATCGATCTGTCCCTGTACTCACAGATCAAAATCCCAAAGAAGTTCAAAATGCCGGATTTCGACAAGTACAATGGCACCACATGTCCAAAAGCCCACCTACAGCTCTATCACGTACAAATGACTTCGTACGTTGATAATGAACTCCTGATGATCCATGCCTTTCAAGCAAGTTTGACGGGTCCTGCTTTGAGCTGGTATCTCATGAAGAAGATAAATGGCCTCAAAACTTGGAAAGAAGCCAGTGAAGCATTCTTGAAGCAGTATAGATTCATAACGGACATCATTCCTACCCGTGATGATCTCGAACGCGCTCAGATGAAAAAGACTGAGTCCTTCAAAGACTATGCTATCAGATGGAGGAATTTAGCTGCTCAGGTTGTTCCAGAACCCATAGACAGTGAGTTAAAGAGGATGTTCGTGAAAACTCTCCCGTTCGAATACCGTAATCGGATGGTTGCCATTCCGACTGACAACTTCAACCAACTCATCCCCATGGGCGAACAAATTGAGATAGGGCTGAAAGATGGATGGTTTGTCGAGCCGTCCTCCTCGACCAGAAGATTTGGTGCGAGAAAAGAGAAAGAACCGGCAGCTGAAGTGAATGTGACTTATAACCAACCGAGCCGACGGAATGCTAACTCTGCCCCAGCAATCCAAGTAGCAGAAGCTCAGCAACAAAACTCGGGTCGTCAACCTTTTCAGAGGAGGAACAATAGGAGGCAATTCACCCCTCTCCCCGGATCGTTGTCTCAAGTATTGACAGTGCTTCAGAAGAAAGGCTTGCTTACTACTGAGCCAAAGCGGCCCAATCCTGAGCGATTCTATAACTTCGACCGGTCAAAGAAATGTGATTATCATATGGGTGAGCTGGGACACTCAACCGATGATTGCTATGCCCTCAAGCACCGAATCCAGAACCTCCTAGATACGAAGGCTTTCTCATTTCAACCTGCTAAGCCGAATGTTCAGAGCAACCCACTCCCTGATCACGCAGGCAATGTGAATGCCATATTTAGCTTCGATGCTGGTCGAATCAAGAATGTTAAGGTGTATACCACCGACGTCTACGGTGAGTTAGTGAAAGCCGGTTGTTACCCAAGTAATGAGGACCTGCCCCTGGCTCTCATGAGAGAAAGAATCTCAAGAATGGTAGAAGCTGGGATGATTGTTTATGCTGACCACACTGGCATCGTTTCCACTATCTCCGAAGTGGTTATTAATTGGGAGGAGGAGTTTGCTACATTGAACACCGGGAAGGACAAGGGCGACCCTCTCCCTGAAGACATGCCTCCGCTTGAAGACGCGTCCGATAATGAAGAGATCGTAGTAAGCACGCCTACAGCTGATGAAGGGATAGTGATCGAGATACCTCAACCGTATGAGTACAGTGACAATAAGGCAGTCCCTTGGTCCTACAGTCTCGATGTCGACTTGGTTACCAGATCCGGGCGTTCCTATGGCCAAGCTAATGCTCAACCTGCAAAACCTGTTACTGATGAAGAAGCCAAGGAATTTCTAGCTATGATTAAGGCTAGCGAGTACAACATAGTTGAACAATTGCGCAAGATGCCCGCACAAATCTCTCTGCTTGAGCTACTCCAGACATCTGTCAAGCATCAGAAGGCCTTAATAAAAGTGTTAAGTGACGTCCACGTGCTAGAAACGATCGATCATGACAAATTAGAGGAATTTGTGGGTTCTATACTCCTCAAGGACCTCATAGCCTTTTCAGATGAAGAATTCCCTCTGGAAGGGAGGGGGCATACCAAGGCACTCTACATTTCTGTCAAATACAAGGCCTCACATGTAGCCCGGGTACTCATTGATAATGGATCAGCCTTGAACATCTGTCCTCTGGCAACTTTATACCGCCTGAAGATAGATCCTTCTAAGATAAATTCTGCAAAGACCTCCGTACGAGCCTTTGACGGAACGAAGAAAGAAGTAATAGGAGAAATCCACCTTGACATACAGATAGGACCAACAATGTTTAATGTCCTCTTTCAAGTTATGGACATTCCCACTGCATTCAATTTTCTGTTGGGTCGTCCATGGATTCATACTGCCGGAGCTGTGCCATCCAGTCTACATCAGAAGGTGAAGTTCGTTGTGGACAGAAAGTTAATCACAGTCCACGGTGAAGAAGAGCACCCAATTTACCACGCAACGGCTATCCCCTATGTTGAGCCGGATTGCAAAATAGAATCGAGCTATCAGTCGCTCGAGCTCGTATCAACCATACATGCGTCTAGAGGATCATCACCGCCTATTCCTGAGGTGTCAAATGCTGCAGTCATGGTTGGCAGGGTAATGGTGTCCCATGGCTTTACTCCAGGTGAAGGCCTTGGTAGGAATGGTCAAGGTATCCGCCAACCGGTGGAAGTCTTTCGGAGGCCCCACGCTACTGGGTTGGGATACCTGGGGTCAAGTGAGCCAAATAATGGGGAACGTGGACGTGGACGTGGACGTGGTCGAGGTCGAAGTCAAAGAAATGGACAGAACAGATCGCGATCCGAAGAAGAGTCGAATGGTGAAGAACGTGGGCGTGATAGGTTGCTTCCACACATCCGCACCACATTCCCGGGCCCTGCAAGAATGATGCATGAAGAGAAAGAAGTGATCGACACTTTGGGGCAACCAAGCGGCAAGTTCGATTATTACGTGAAATACTCAGCACCCCCGAGCTTTTATGTTGACCCCCGTGACATTGTCCCGGATGGATGGGGAGGTATGGATGATTCAACACCTCTAGTGACCGAAGATTCTGATGATGTAATGGAGGGAATCACTGCCCTGTTCGATAATTTCTTAGTTGGAGCCATCGAGGAAGGACCGTTGAAGGGAATGGGCATTGGCCCGCAAGAGTAACACATTTACCTTTTTCGCACACTCCCCTACGCGGGAATTTTTCACTGCTTTTTAGGACTTGCCCCGTCTCGGGAACTGCTTTTTAGTATTTTTCATTTCTAGGATTTGATTATTGCAATTTCCATTCCAATAAATGTAATTCATTTGGTGATAATCAATGAAATTACAAGTTATTTTTGTTTTGAGGGCATGTTGAGGTACATCAAACCAGCCCGGTGATGATATCCAACCGATAAAAGAAAAATATAGTCCAAGGAGAATTCTGAGGCCTGGGCTTCTTCATGCTTCCTCGTATTAAAACCTTTTTGAAAAGAATTTCAAAATAAAAAAACAATAGAAATACACTGTTTAGCCCTGTTTGTCCTACTGAACCCCCTACTTTATGTTTCAGGGGCAATTTTGTGACACGTAAGGGTATGGGAACGGTCCAATCTGATGAATTATGTGCCACCGAACCTGATCTCGATGACACCAATGAACTCGAAGATTCCTCGGACCTTCGGCGTGATCTAGAGCATCATGAAAGACCTAAAGTCCTAACAGTAGACCAAACTATTACCGTCAACTTGAGTGATTCCGGAGAACCCAGAGAAGTGAAGAGAAGGGCAAATCCCCCTGAGAGTGAGACGAAATGCCCGATCCAGTTGCCGCATGAGTAGGAAAATTTGCCCCAAACTACATTGGTCTGTATGTGGTTAAAAAGGTGCTTCCTGGAGGTGCCCTGATTCTCGCGGAAATGGATGGTCGTGAGTTTTCCATTCCTGTTAATTCTGATGCTGTGAAGATATATTATCCCTGATAAGATTTAACATTTTGCAGCAAAAGTTTTCAAAAGTTTGGTTCTATACTTTGAATTGCAAACATTTCATTTATGAATAAATGGTTCCAATCAATTTAAAGATGAAATGTGTGCCTTGGCTTTAAATTGTGCTTGATTATTTTGTCAGTCTACATTATCGATTTCAAAAGGGGAAATCTATTTGGACAATCTGATAACTCATGTGGAATGAATTGAATGTGTTGAATGAGGTACATCGGGATGATGAAAGGCAAGTCATATCCTATACACAGTCCTATGCACTAACCCCTAGTGAGTTGAGTAAAAAAAATTCCATGTCTGCAAGGCAAAGGGTTATCTCGCAAAAGGTACGGCAACTGAAATGATGAGAGGCGATTCATTTCTCTATCCCAAACACTACAGGTTATCCATTGTTTCGCCACTTTGAGCCTAAAACACTTGGAGAAATTCATTCAAATTACCCCTGTCAAGAACCACCCCATATCGGGGCAAACTGGAGGTAAGTCAGCGTCATAAGGTGAAAAATGAATAGAAATTTTCATGCTCTCACTTGCATCAATCTTCGAGTGTTGCTTTTTCAGATGAACTCACGTGAAGTTCAAGTGCCTTAGGATGACGAAGAGCATTTCTTTCTCTATCCTATACACATTTTATCCTTTGCTAAGCCCAATTGAGCCTGTAAATTCGTTTCTTAAACCCAGTTGGTGATCATCCCCCACACTGGGGCAAGGCAAAAGTCATCATTGTTCAAGCAGCATATCCGGAGCACCGATAAAAGACGAAGACCCTGAAAGTCCAAATGTTGGTCATTCGGTCAAAACAAGCCAAAGTGTGACTGGCCAACATATGCATTGTAGACAGTGTGTGTCAAAAAAAAAAAAAACTAGAGGGCATGAAAAAGCAGTGTGCCTGGTAAAAGCAAGGCCAATGCCCGTGAAAAAAAATGGAGAAAAAGTGACGACTTTAGATTAGAAAATGTTGAGGTGTGTCAAAGTCACAAAAGTATCCAAAGTCTTGAGGAGTCAGGTGATAAACTCTCGAAGCCAATGGAGCATCTGCTGAGAAGACAATCCCTGGTGAAGAAGAAGACCGGTGACAATGCCGAGATGATCACCAACTTATTCACCCCAATTATACACATTTTGAGCCTTATGGTCCATTCATTTCTCAACCCATGAGCCTAGCCTGCGTTACGTCCCTTGCAAAGTCTCTTCAGATTAGGGCACTTGAACTAACGTAGGGTTTCTGATGTTTATAAGCTTAGCTCGAAGAAGTGCGAGCAAGTCCATTTCTATCTCATTTTGCAGGTTCTTGACTTGTAAACCCGGAGACAATTGCAGAGTATTTTCTTTCAATAGCCTCGACTCGAAGAGTCTCTTTTGCTAAGCCATTGACCAAGCCCATGTTACGGTCCTAATAAAGACCTCTCAGATTGGTAAAGTCGTACTACTTGCGAGAATACTCAGACCCTTGTCAACATGATGATGGTGAGATGGAGCGATTCTCCATAAATCAGCCTTTTCAATGAGAATGAGAGAAAGCCCTTTTGGACCGGAAGTCCCTCATTCGACATTTTCAAGATATCTACTTGTGAATCTGGATTGTCTTGTCATAATTGTTCCCCAGCGAAGTTTGTAATGCTGATTTGACAAAAAAACCATCGTGCATGAAAATCAGTTGAAATCATAGTGCATGTGTATATGTGTTCTTGACAGTATGCGAATGCATATTACATGTTACTTAAAATCGTGTCTAACAGGAGACACACCTTCAGAGTTGGAGATGTCACCAGGTAAGTATATCTCTATCCCTAGGATGTCTATGACTATCTAGGTATCCCTAACCTGTTCAAGCAATTGTCAGGTCCCACATTTGATCATTTTTGTGATCTGTAGATGCCTTTGATTGTGTTTAGGTGTCTATTGATCAAACCTTTTCAGGTACTTCTGATGATATCCAGGTACTTTGTCAAGGAACTCTTGAACACTTGGGCTAGCCCCTTTGTTCGTCAAATCACAGATTTTTATACAATCTCGAGAAGATTCCCCCGTTACATGACTATGAGCAGGTATAGCCATGGCGGCCAAATCTTTACATATGAGCAGGTATATGTAAAGGTCGGAATGTTCTCCCCAAATTTCAGGTATTCCCCCGCTACTCACCTATGAGCAGGTATAGGTAAGGCGGCTAAATCTTTGCATATGAGCAGGTATATGTAAAGGTCGGAATACTCTCTTTATCTCAGATGTTCCCCCGCTACTCGCCTATGAGCAGGTATAGGTGAAGCGGCCAAATCTTTGCATATGAGCAGGTATATGTAAAGGTCGGAATGTTCTCTCAACCCCAGGTGTTCTCCCGCAGTTCACTTATGAACAGGTATAAGTGAGGCGGCCAAATCTTTGCATATGAGCAGGTATATGTAAAGGTCAGAATATCCTCTTGATTTCAAAAGTTTCCCCCGCAATTCACTTATGAGCAGGTATAAGTGAAGCGGCCAAATCTTTGCAAACACCTATAGTGTATAGGTAGTTCGTAAAGATCGGAACTGTTCTCACGAATCCAGATGTGATTGGATACGTCGAGCTTTCTTCGTGTGTTTTGACTTAACTGCAGATCACCGAAGTTCATCAACGTATATCAGGTAATACCTATGGGACTGAGCCCATACATTTGCCAAAACAACATACAAGTCAAAGTTGTGCCTCGAATTGCGCTATCGTCAGGTAAGTAATTCCAGGTATATTTTCTATTCAGGTCAGCATTGCATCATTTCTTAATGCATCGTAAAATGGGACTCATAATCCCGACAAAAACAACATTCATTGCATTTGCATGGTTGAAATTTAGGTATCATTTAGTCTTTGAATGCAACCTCTACGAGCTCACCTTCAAAGAGGGGCAGCTGTTGACACCTAAATTTTAGCGACCATTTAGTATAATTTGCATAGAAAATTAGGGATTAAATTTTTAACCCCTAAACAAAAAAATATTTAAATTGCATAACATATAGTTTAAATTCATTAATTGCATTTTTGCATCGGACTGGCGGTGACGAACGAGCTTAAATTTCATCGAATGGGACTCGGCTCGCTTGAAATGCACGGGCCGGGAATTACAAGTCAAACGGGCTTTGTTGTTTTAATTTGAGCTTAATTCAGCCCATTTATCATTAATTAATTCAGCCCATTTAAATTAAAGCCCAAGCCTAAGCCCATTAAGACTAGAAAGCCCATCTAATTGACCTAGATTAATACTATATATATACTTCATTAGGTCAGAATTTTAGGGGGGACACACAATTTTCAGATCAGAAAATTTTTAGAGTGTGAGAGTGAGAAAGAGAGAGAGAGGAGGAAGACCTCGCGCGACGCGCCCGCTGCCGCGCCCGCTCCCGCGCCCGCTGCCGCGCCCGCGCCCGCTGCCGCGCCCGCTGCCGCGCCCGCGCCCGCTGCCGCGCCCGCTCCCGCGCCCGCTGCCGCGCCCGCTCCCGCGCCCGCTCCCGCGCCCGCTGCCGCGCCCGCGCCCGCTGCCGCGCCCGCTCCCGCGCCCGCTGCCGCGCCCGCGCCCGCTGCCGCGCCCGCTGCCGCGCCCGCGCCCGCGCCCGCTCCTCACGCCGTCGCCGCCGCTGCTGCTTGCTGCTGCCGCCTCACGCCGACGCCGCTGCTGCCGCCGCTTCCGAACGATCACGCCGTTGCCCCGCCGTCATCCCGACACCGCGCCGCCGAATCCACCGTTCGCCGCTCATCCCGATCCGCAAGTTCGAATTTGGAAATTATCCGCAAATTAGGTAATTGAACATTATCCAATATTTTTAGAATATTTCGTTTCTTAATTTTTGGATGTTTGAATATTCTGTGAATATTGCGTGGATTGCTAGATATCTTAGGATAATGTTTGCCTTGTTCGCAATATTTGAAAATATTCAAAATTAGGAATCTTTCCTAATTCAGCAACGTATCTGGACAACTATCCGA
The DNA here is from genome assembly GCA_031216405.1 of Syzygium malaccense. Lineage (NCBI taxonomy): Eukaryota > Viridiplantae > Streptophyta > Magnoliopsida > Myrtales > Myrtaceae > Syzygium > Syzygium malaccense. The sequence continues at coordinate 17,831,246 of CM062262.1, read as the reverse complement.
CCTTATCCCTAAGGTATGATACGTGGCGATACGGAAAATCATTATCCTATCCATAATCACTTGGGTACGATAATGATTTTTATCTGCTTTCCAAATTTGAATGATCGACTTTCTGTCAATATCTATGACCCTATAGATATGACTGATAGTTCGATTTTTGTGCCTAATCCGAGTTTGAAACGAATCTTGTGGATCGCGTGGTTGTTTTAAAATGTGGATGCCATCTTTGTTTAAATTGTCTTTCCCTTTTCAAATAAAAAAAGAAAATTCAAAAAAATATCAGTTAGGATTTGAATTTGAGTTTTGCATGTTTAGGAATCCTAAATATATCTAGACGATAGAGTAATTATTTAATTTAAATTAAGACTTGAGATAATCTATTTCCTAGTTTAAATTAAGTAATTTTCTAATCTTAATAGATTATTTAGGTTATTTTTTAATTCCGAATTTTCATGAAAATCCCAAAAAAGAATGAATTGTTTTATGGTAGATTAGAATAGATTGCATTCTTAATTTAAGTAATTTATTATTTCGAATTTTAACAAAAATCCCAAAAATAAGTCATGTTAGGATATGTTAAGTCATCATAGGTTGCATGTTAATTTAGGCATATTTTCATTCCGAATTTCGTCAGAAAATACCAAAAATAAATCATTTGCCCGTCATCAGAATTAGGTCACGTCGTCGCATGACATATAGTTTGTATGTTAGGTTGCATTATTCGCATGTCAATTTTTGCACGTCATTGCATGTAGATTAGCTTTCATTTAAATAAGCGAAAATCCAAAAATATTGAGTGAACTGCTTGTTAATTAGAAATCATATTAGGTTGTTGATGTGATTTTCTAGCTAACAATGCAGATGCTTACGTTGCTTCGAGGTAAGTAATTCTTCCAAACTTGCAATTTATTTAATACTTTCTTGGGTGTTAAATTGGTGGTTTGCGTACCCGCATGAACACCTCACATGTTAGTGACTAAGTTAAAATGGATCCAAATTGCTTGCCAAAACATTTTTTTTGAAAAGAAAAGGTACCGAAAGGGCGTTAGACTAGATTTAGCGTAATCAAGTCCCCGGGCTTAGAATCTCTGGTTCGCAGGAATAAAACATACCTCCCTATGTTTTATTTAGGTTTCTAATCGACCTACCACAAATAGATTAGTGGCGACTTCAAGTATGAAAACATTTGCATGTTAAAAACTTAAACCCTAAGTTGCGAATTGGTAGGGCTTGGGAGGGCCCGAGTTAGGTTTAGTCCTAATAATCCATTAGCCTAAGGAGGAAAAATTTTAGGTCGCGACAGCTTGGCGACTCCGCTGGGGATTTGAGTTAAAACTCTTAGTGGACTTAGGCCAGTTTTTCTTTTAAGAAAAAAATATTTTTTGCTTGGCAGCGAGGATCCCAGGTACGTCCCTAACATTTTAGGTGTTAAATGTTTTTGCAGTATGGGAGGTATAAGGGGAGGCGTGATTGTTAACCCTTGTTTTGCAGGGAGGTGTTTGGATGAATGATTTATTTTATGCACGAAGCGCTGTATGATATAACCTGCTGTGCATGCCTTGCATTTACACTACACCGCACACACTACCCGCTGCCGGACCTGGGCGGCACAGGTTTAGGATGGTACTGAGACAGTGGATACCCCGACCACACCCGCATGGTATGGGTCGCCTTTCTTGGTCCCGAAAGTTCTTTCATGGTGTCATTGAATACCTGCCACGGTTGCACCCTTTGCAACCCGGGTCGGCTCTTTGACTAAGCCGGAGTCAGAGGAATCCCAGCCTAACCACCACCATGACTGGTTTAGCTCGGTAATCCTCATGTCTCCATTTTGCAAGCCAGAGTCTAGGTAGAAATCGAACCTCACGTTTCATGCGCATGTCTATGTGATTGCCATCATTCTACCCGGTGAAGTAAGATTTCTGAACCTTTATCTCGCAATTTATTTATGTTTCGTCTTTTTCTTTAGTCGGTCCATGACATTAGGTCGGTCGTGAGTCTTGGTCTATACACTATGGGAGGGGCAGACATCCGGATTCTTGATGCTCCTAAGGACGAGCTCCGTGCCTGGTGGAATCTACTCAGTCCGACCAACCGCAAGCTAGTTGAGGGCCACATCGGGAGGCTACTCCCCCTACTGGAGGTCAAAGTCCGTACCGGCCTCGTTCGAGCATTAGCGCACTTCTGGTGTCCCGAAACCTCTACCTTTATATTCGGTAAGCACGAGCTCACCCCGACGTTGGAAGAATATAGCGTGCTCATTGGAAAACCATTGGAGTCGGATTTAGTCACACCACCTTTGGAAATTGATCCCACTTTAATGTTGGCTGAGTTTTTGAATGTCAGAAAAGATGAATTGGGAAAAGTTTTAAAAGCAAATCGTGGCACATGCCCATTTTCATTCCTGAGTCAGTGTTTTGAAAAAGCCACACCTTTTCAAAAAGGCAGAATCTTTTTGCTAGCATTTTTCGGGTTCGTGATTTTTCCTTACTGTAAGAATGCATGTAATCCGTCAATCGCATGGTTGGTCCAACAGGTCTGTCTTGAAAAGAATTTTATCAACATCATTTTAGCTGAGACTTTCATTTCCCTCACTAAATTTAAGCAACATGTCGACAAAACTTTTCATGCTCCCCTCGAACTTTTGCAAATTTGGTTTTTGTCTCACATAAAAGGGTGTGGCGATTTACTCACAATATCCGAGCTTAGTGATTCTAGCCATCCCGTCTTGAGGTATAAAGAAAAACAAGGGGGTGCACCCGATTATCATTACTCTGAATGGATCATTTTTATGAAAAACGCTAGACCCCAAGGTTTCCAATGGCATGCTAACTGGTTCAAAGTCGAGGAAGCTCGGCTTACATGTAATGGTATTGGACCGGTTCCACTATTGGGTTTCACCGGCGCGATCGAATACTACCCTGCCAGAGTGTCTCGTCAGTATCAGATTCTCCAAGGGCTCCCTCCAGCGTTACAACCAGAACTCCTCCAAGTCAACTTCGCCGATGATGATAAAGACCACGAAGCGACCGTAGCTCAGCTCAATAAGATGTGGAGGAAGTGCCGTGTGTTAAAGATAGCTCGGCCCGAAGGAGAACTAAAGGGAGAGCAGAAGTCCTATTTCGCGACGACTCAGTACATTCGAAGGCACAGAATCCCGCGGGATTTGCTCCCAAAGATACCCAAGGTGCCTCTCAAGTCCGCCAATCGCTCAGAGAACAATCGCCTCAAAAGGAAGGCCGAAGAAGCTGAAGAAAAGGCATCCAAGATAGCTCGAGCTTATGAGCAATTGAAGAAGGAAGTCGCCTCCCATATGTCTATAGATCAAGCTAAATAAAAAGCTCGAAGTTCTTTTCTCATTTCAGTTTCAGTTTTCAAAATTTGTTTAGGAATTGAGTCAGTTGTCTTTATATTCAGTTCAATTTCAAGTCATTAATTGGTGTAAAAATTTTCGCCATTTCAATAAAGAGGTCCTTTCAATTCAAAGCGGTTAGACCAATGTCATGGATTGGCGTATGATTTTGCTTAACACTCATGAATGCCTGTTTCGTTCCGAAATTAGGTAGCTACGGACCGATCACGATCGCCCATTCGTACACGGTCGAGAGCCAGAATGGCCGATCAAACCGACTTGCAAGAGCGTGTTGTTGGTGTGGAAGACCAGATAAAGCAACTTGTCATCGCGATGCAACAAATGTCCGTTGAGATCAAAGCTCTCCGGTCGGTTCCTGTTTCGACACCCCTCGAAGCGTCAGTCCCAAAGCAGAAAATCAGAAAAAGTGTCGATGTTGACGGAGATGACGATATTCCTGATTTAGAAGATGACCCCGTCCAGATCGTCGTCAACAAGGACAAACCTGATGAACGGGTCAATAAACTTGAAGAAAGAGTGAAGCAGCTGGAAGGTTCGCAAGATTCACCTTCGATCGATCTGTCCCTGTACTCACAGATCAAAATCCCAAAGAAGTTCAAAATGCCGGATTTCGACAAGTACAATGGCACCACATGTCCAAAAGCCCACCTACAGCTCTATCACGTACAAATGACTTCGTACGTTGATAATGAACTCCTGATGATCCATGCCTTTCAAGCAAGTTTGACGGGTCCTGCTTTGAGCTGGTATCTCATGAAGAAGATAAATGGCCTCAAAACTTGGAAAGAAGCCAGTGAAGCATTCTTGAAGCAGTATAGATTCATAACGGACATCATTCCTACCCGTGATGATCTCGAACGCGCTCAGATGAAAAAGACTGAGTCCTTCAAAGACTATGCTATCAGATGGAGGAATTTAGCTGCTCAGGTTGTTCCAGAACCCATAGACAGTGAGTTAAAGAGGATGTTCGTGAAAACTCTCCCGTTCGAATACCGTAATCGGATGGTTGCCATTCCGACTGACAACTTCAACCAACTCATCCCCATGGGCGAACAAATTGAGATAGGGCTGAAAGATGGATGGTTTGTCGAGCCGTCCTCCTCGACCAGAAGATTTGGTGCGAGAAAAGAGAAAGAACCGGCAGCTGAAGTGAATGTGACTTATAACCAACCGAGCCGACGGAATGCTAACTCTGCCCCAGCAATCCAAGTAGCAGAAGCTCAGCAACAAAACTCGGGTCGTCAACCTTTTCAGAGGAGGAACAATAGGAGGCAATTCACCCCTCTCCCCGGATCGTTGTCTCAAGTATTGACAGTGCTTCAGAAGAAAGGCTTGCTTACTACTGAGCCAAAGCGGCCCAATCCTGAGCGATTCTATAACTTCGACCCGTCAAAGAAATGTGATTATCATATGGGTGAGCTGGGACACTCAACCGATGATTGCTATGCCCTCAAGCACCGAATCCAGAACCTCCTAGATACGAAGGCTTTCTCATTTCAACCTGCTAAGCCGAATGTTCAGAGCAACCCACTCCCTGATCACGCAGGCAATGTGAATGCCATATTTAGCTTCGATGCTGGTCGAATCAAGAATGTTAAGGTGTATACCACCGACGTCTACGGTGAGTTAGTGAAAGCCGGTTGTTACCCAAGTAATGAGGACCTGCCCCTGGCTCTCATGAGAGAAAGAATCTCAAGAATGGTAGAAGCTGGGATGATTGTTTATGCTGACCACACTGGCATCGTTTCCACTATCTCCGAAGTGGTTATTAATTGGGAGGAGGAGTTTGCTACATTGAACACCGGGAAGGACAAGGGCGACCCTCTGCCTGAAGACATGCCTCCGCTTGAAGACGCGTCCGATAATGAAGAGATCGTAGTAAGCACACCTACAGCTGATGAAGGGATAGTGATCGAGATACCTCAACCGTATGAGTACAGTGACAATAAGGCAGTCCCTTGGTCCTACAGTCTCGATGTCGACTTGGTTACCAGATCCGGGCGTTCCTATGGCCAAGCTAATGCTCAACCTGCAAAACCTGTTACTGATGAAGAAGCCAAGGAATTTCTAGCTATGATTAAGGCTAGCGAGTACAACATAGTTGAACAATTGCGCAAGATGCCCGCACAAATCTCTCTGCTTGAGCTACTCCAGACATCTGTCAAGCATCAGAAGGCCTTAATAAAGGTGTTAAGTGAAGTCCACGTGCTAGAAACGATCGATCATGACAAATTAGAGGAATTTGTGGGTTCTATACTCCTCAAGGACCTCATAGCCTTTTCAGATGAAGAATTCCCTCTGGAAGGGAGGGGGCATACCAAGGCACTCTACATTTCTGTCAAATACAAGGCCTCACATGTAGCCCGGGTACTCATTGATAATGGATCAGCCTTGAACATCTGTCCTCTGGCAACTTTATACCGCCTGAAGATAGATCCTTCTAAGATAAATTCTGCAAAGACCTCCGTACGAGCCTTTGACGGAACGAAGAAAGAAGTAATAGGAGAAATCCACCTTGACATACAGATAGGACCAACAATGTTTAATGTCCTCTTTCAAGTTATGGACATTCCCACTGCATTTAATTTTCTGTTGGGTCGTCCATGGATTCATACTGCCGGAGCTGTGCCATCCAGTCTACATCAGAAGGTGAAGTTCGTTGTGGACAGAAAGTTAATCACAGTCCACGGTGAAGAAGAGCACCCAATTTACCACGCAACGGCTATCCCCTATGTTGAGCCGGATTGCAAAATAGAATCGAGCTATCAGTCGCTCGAGCTCGTATCAACCATACATGCGTCTAGAGGATCATCACCGCCTATTCCTGAGGTGTCAAATGCTGCAGTCATGGTTGGCAGGGTAATGGTGTCCCATGGCTTTACTCCAGGTGAAGGCCTTGGTAGGAATGGTCAAGGTATCCGCCAACCGGTGGAAGTCTTTCGGAGGCCCCACGCTACTGGGTTGGGATACCTGGGGTCAAGTGAGCCAAATAATGGGGAACGTGGACGTGGACGTGGACGTGGTCGAGGTCGAAGTCAAAGAAATGGACAGAACAGATCGCGATCCGAAGAAGAGTCGAATGGTGAAGAACGTGGGCGTGATAGGTTGCTTCCACACATCCGCACCACATTCCCGGGCCCTGCAAGAATGATGCATGAAGAGAAAGAAGTGATCGACACTTTGGGGCAACCAAGCGGCAAGTTCGATTATTACGTGAAATACTCAGCACCCCCGAGCTTTTATGTTGACCCCCGTGACATTGTCCCGGATGGATGGGGAGGTATGGATGATTCAACACCTCTAGTGACCGAAGATTCTGATGATGTAATGGAGGGAATCACTGCCCTGTTCGATAATTTCTTAGTTGGAGCCATCGAGGAAGGACCGTTGAAGGGAATGGGCATTGGCCCGCAAGAGTAACACATTTACCTTTTTCGCACACTCCCCTACGCGGGAATTTTTCACTGCTTTTTAGGACTTGCCCCGTCTCGGGAACTGCTTTTTAGTATTTTTCATTTCTAGGATTTGATTATTGCAATTTCCATTCCAATAAATGTAATTCATTTGGTGATAATCAATGAAATTACAAGTTATTTTTGTTTTGAGGGCATGTTGAGGTACATCAAACCAGCCCGGTGATGATATCCAACCGATAAAAGAAAAATATAGTCCAAGGAGAATTCTGAGGCCTGGGCTTCTTCATGCTTCCTCGTATTAAAACCTTTTTGAAAAGAATTTCAAAATAAAAAAACAATAGAAATACACTGTTTAGCCCTGTTTGTCCTACTGAACCCCCTACTTTATGTTTCAGGGGCAATTTTGTGACACGTAAGGGTATGGGAACGGTCCAATCTGATGAATTATGTGCCACCGAACCTGATCTCGATGACACCAATGAACTCGAAGATTCCTCGGACCTTCGGCGTGATCTAGAGCATCATGAAAGACCTAAAGTCCTAACAGTAGACCAAACTATTACCGTCAACTTGAGTGATTCCGGAGAACCCAGAGAAGTGAAGAGAAGGGCAAATCCCCCTGAGAGTGAGACGAAATGCTCGATCCAGTTGCCGCATGAGTAGGAAAATTTGCCCCAAACTACATTGGTCTGTATGTGGTTAAAAAGGTGCTTCCTGGAGGTGCCCTGATTCTCGCGGAAATGGATGGTCGTGAGTTTTCCATTCCTGTTAATTCTGATGCTGTGAAGATATATTATCCCTGATAAGATTTAACATTTTGCAGCAAAAGTTTTCAAAAGTTTGGTTCTATACTTTGAATTGCAAACATTTCATTTATGAATAAATGGTTCCAATCAATTTAAAGATGAAATGTGTGCCTTGGCTTTAAATTGTGCTTGATTATTTTGTCAGTCTACATTATCGATTTCAAAAGGGGAAATCTATTTGGACAATCTGATAACTCATGTGGAATGAATTGAATGTGTTGAATGAGGTACATCGGGATGATGAAAGGCAAGTCATATCCTATACACAGTCCTATGCACTAACCCCTAGTAAGTTGAGTAAAAAAAATTTCATGTCTGCAAGGCAAAGGGTTATCTCGCAAAAGGTACGGCAACTGAAATGATGAGAGGCGATTCATTTCTCTATCCCAAACACTACAGGTTATCCATTGTTTCGCCACTTTGAGCCTAAAACACTTGGAGAAATTCATTCAAATTACCCCTGTCAAGAACCACCCCATATCGGGGCAAACTGGAGGTAAGTCAGCGTCATAAGGTGAAAAATGAATAGAAATTTTCATGCTCTCACTTGCATCAATCTTCGAGTGTTGCTTTTTCAGATGAACTCACGTGAAGTTCAAGTGCCTTAGGATGACGAAGAGCATTTCTTTCTCTATCCTATACACATTTTATCCTTTGCTAAGCCCAATTGAGCCTGTAAATTCGTTTCTTAAACCCAGTTGGTGATCATCCCCCACACTGGGGCAAGGCAAAAGTCATCATTGTTCAAGCAGCATATCCGGAGCACCGATAAAAGACGAAGACCCTGAAAGTCCAAATGTTAGTCATTCGGTCAAAACAAGCCAAAGTGTGACTGGCCAACATATGCATTGTAGACAGTGTGTGTCAAAAAAAAAAAAAACTAGAGGGCATGAAAAAGCAGTGTGCCTGGTAAAAGCAAGGCCAATGCCCGTGAAAAAAAATGGAGAAAAAGTGACGACTTTAGATTAGAAAATGTTGAGGTGTGTCAAAGTCACAAAAGTATCCAAAGTCTTGAGGAGTCAGGTGATAAACTCTCGAAGCCAATGGAGCATCTGCTGAGAAGACAATCCCTGGTGAAGAAGAAGACCGGTGACAATGCCGAGATGATCACCAACTTATTCACCCCAATTATACACATTTTGAGCCTTATGGTCCATTCATTTCTCAACCCATGAGCCTAGCCTGCGTTACGTCCCTCGCAAAGTCTCTTCAGATTAGGGCACTTGAACTAACGTAGGGTTTCTGATGTTTATAAGCTTAGCTCGAAGAAGTGCGAGCAAGTCCATTTCTATCTCATTTTGCAGGTTCTTGACTTGTAAACCCGGAGACAATTGCAGAGTATTTTCTTTCAATAGCCTCGACTCGAAGAGTCTCTTTTGCTAAGCCATTGACCAAGCCCATGTTACGGTCCTAATAAAGACCTCTCAGATTGGTAAAGTCGTACTACTTGCGAGAATACTCAGACCCTTGTCAACATGATGATGGTGAGATGGAGCGATTCTCCATAAATCAGCTTTTTCAATGAGAATGAGAGAAAGCCCTTTTGGACCGGAAGTCCCTCATTCGACATTTTCAAGATATCTACTTGTGAATCTGGATTGTCTTGTCATAATTGTTCCCCAGCGAAGTTTGTAATGCTGATTTGACAAAAAAAAAACATTGTGCATGAAAATCAGTTGAAATCATAGTGCATGTGTATATGTGTTCTTGACAGTATGCGAATGCATATTACATGTTACTTAAAATCGTGTCTAACAGGAGACACACCTTCAGAGTTGGAGATGTCACCAGGTAAGTATATCTCTATCCCTAGGATGTCTATGACTATCTAGGTATCCCTAACCTGTTCAAGCAATTGTCAGGTCCCACATTTGATCATTTTTGTGATCTGTAGATGCCTTTGATTGTGTTTAGGTGTCTATTGATCAAACCTTTTCAGGTACTTCTGATGATATCCAGGTACTTTGTCAAGGAACTCTTGAACACTTGGGCTAGCCCCTTTGTTCGTCAAATCACAGATTTTTATACAATCTCGAGAAGATTCCCCCGTTACATGACTATGAGCAGGTATAGCCATGGCGGCCAAATCTTTACATATGAGCAGGTATATGTAAAGGTCGGAATGTTCTCCCCAAATTTCAGGTATTCCCCCGCTACTCACCTATGAGCAGGTATAGGTAAGGCGGCTAAATCTTTGCATATGAGCAGGTATATGTAAAGGTCGGAATACTCTCTTTATCTCAGATGTTCCCCCGCTACTCGCCTATGAGCAGGTATAGGTGAAGCGGCCAAATCTTTGCATATGAGCAGGTATATGTAAAGGTCGGAATGTTCTCTCAACCCCAGGTGTTCTCCCGCAGTTCACTTATGAACAGGTATAAGTGAGGCGGCCAAATCTTTGCATATGAGCAGGTATATGTAAAGGTCAGAATATCCTCTTGATTTCAAAAGTTTCCCCCGCAATTCACTTATGAGCAGGTATAAGTGAAGCGGCCAAATCTTTGCAAACACCTATAGTGTATAGGTAGTTCGTAAAGATCGGAACTGTTCTCACGAATCCAGATGTGATTGGATACGTCGAGCTTTCTTCGTGTGTTTTGACTTAACTGCAGATCACCGAAGTTCATCAACGTATATCAGGTAATACCTATGGGACTGAGCCCATACATTTGCCAAAACAACATACAAGTCAAAGTTGTGCCTCGAATTGCGCTATCGTCAGGTAAGTAATTCCAGGTATATTTTCTAGTCAGGTCAGCATTGCATCATTTCTTAATGCATCGTAAAATGGGACTCATAATCCCGACAAAAACAACATTCATTGCATTTGCATGGTTGAAATTTAGGTATCATTTAGTCTTTGAATGCAACCTCTACGAGCTCACCTTCAAAGAGGGGCAGCTGTTGACACCTAAATTTTAGCGACCATTTAGTATAATTTGCATAGAAAATTAGGGATTAAATTTTTAACCCCTAAACAAAAAAATATTTAAATTGCATAACATATAGTTTAAATTCATTAATTGCATTTTTGCATCGGACTGGCGGTGACGAACGAGCTTAAATTTCATCGAATGGGACTCGGCTCGCTTGAAATGCACGGGCCGGGAATTACAAGTCAAACGGGCTTTGTTGTTTTAATTTGAGCTTAATTCAGCCCATTTATCATTAATTAATTCAGCCCATTTAAATTAAAGCCCAAGCCTAAGCCCATTAAGACTAGAAAGCCCATCTAATTGACCTAGATTAATACTATATATATACTTCATTAGGTCAGAATTTTAGGGGGGACACACAATTTTCAGATCAGAAAATTTTTAGAGTGTGAGAGTGAGAAAGAGAGAGAGAGGAGGAAGACCTCGCGCGACGCGCCCGCTGCCGCGCCCGCTCCCGCGCCCGCTGCCGCGCCCGCGCCCGCTGCCGCGCCCGCTGCCGCGCCCGCTCCCGCGCCCGCTGCCGCGCCCGCGCCCGCTGCCGCGCCCGCTCCCGCGCCCGCTGCCGCGCCCGCGCCCGCTGCCGCGCCCGCTGCCGCGCCCGCGCCCGCGCCCGCTCCTCACGCCGTCGCCACCGCTGCTGCTTGCTGCTGCCGCCTCACGCCGACGCCGCTGCTGCCGCCGCTTCCGAACGATCACGCCGTTGCCCCGCCGTCATCCCGACACCGCGCCGCCGAATCCACCGTTCGCCGCTCATCCCGATCCGCAAGTTCGAATTTGGAAATTATCCGCAAATTAGGTAATTGAACATTATCCAATATTTTTAGAATATTTCGTTTCTTAATTTTTGGATGTTTGAATATTCTGTGAATATTGCGTGGATTGCTAGATATCTTAGGATAATGTTTGCCTTGTTCGCAATATTTGAAAATATTCAAAATTAGGAATCTTTCCTAATTCAGCAACGTATCTGGACAACTATCCGACCTTATCCCTAAGGTATGATACGTGGCGATACGGAAAATCATTATCCTATCCATAATCACTTGGGTACGATAATGATTTTTATCTGCTTTCCAAATTTGAATGATCGACTTTCTGTCAATATCTATGACCCTATAGATATGACTGATAGTTCGATTTTTGTGCCTAATCCGAGTTTGAAACGAATCTTGTGGATCGCGTGGTTGTTTTAAAATGTGGATGCCATCTTTGTTTAAATTGTCTTTCCCTTTTCAAATAAAAAAAGAAAATTCAAAAAAATATCAGTTAGGATTTGAATTTGAGTTTTGCATGTTTAGGAATCCTAAATATATCTAGACGATAGAGTAATTATTTAATTTAAATTAAGACTTGAGATAATCTATTTCCTAGTTTAAATTAAGTAATTTTCTAATCTTAATAGATTATTTAGGTTATTTTTTAATTCCGAATTTTCATGAAAATCCCAAAAAAGAATGAATTGTTTTATGGTAGATTAGAATAGATTGCATTCTTAATTTAAGTAATTTATTATTTCGAATTTTAACAAAAATCCCAAAAATAAGTCATGTTAGGATATGTTAAGTCATCATAGGTTGCATGTTAATTTAGGCATATTTTCATTCCGAATTTCGTCAGAAAATACCAAAAATAAATCATTTGCCCGTCATCAGAATTAGGTCACGTCGTCGCATGACATATAGTTTGTATGTTAGGTTGCATTATTCGCATGTCAATTTTTGCACGTCATTGCATGTAGATTAGCTTTCATTTAAATAAGCGAAAATCCAAAAATATTGAGTGAACTGCTTGTTAATTAGAAATCATATTAGGTTGTTGATGTGATTTTCTAGCTAACAATGCAGATGCTTACGTTGCTTCGAGGTAAGTAATTCTTCCAAACTTGCAATTTATTTAATACTTTCTTGGGTGTTAAATTGGTGGTTTGCATACCCGCATGAACACCTCACATGTTAGTGACTAAGTTAAAATGGATCCAAATTGCTTGCCAAAACATTTTTTTTGAAAAGAAAAGGTACCGAAAGGGCGTTAGACTAGATCTAGCGTAATCAAGTCCCCGGGCTTAGAATCTCTGGTTCGCAGGAATAAAACATACCTCCCTATGTTTTATTTAGGTTTCTAATCGACCTACCACAAATAGATTAGTGGCGACTCCAAGTATGAAAACATTTGCATGTTAAAAACTTAAACCCTAAGTTGCGAATTGGTAGGGCTTGGGAGGGCCCGAGTTAGGTTTAGTCCTAATAATCCATTAGCCTAAGGAGGAAAAATTTTAGGTCGCGACAAAAATATTTCGAACCCAGTAGTACTATCCCTAATACATCGATATGTGAAAGCGGGAAATCATCTTTAGGGCTTGCTTTATTTAGGTTGCGATAATCAACGCACACCCTTACTCGACCATCTTTCTTCATTACGGGTACTATGTTAGCAACCCATTCTGAATATGGTACTACTTCAATAAAACCGTCTTTGAGCAATTTCATCACTTCTTCTTCTATTTTCTTTGTCAAATTTGGCTTCATTCGCCTAAGTTTTTGCTTCTTTGGTGGAATACTTGGATCGATTGGCAAAGCATGTTCAACTATGCTCGGATCAAAACCTGGCATGTCAGCATAAGACCATACAAATATATCTTGATATTCTTTGAGCAAATTTATAATTCTTTTTGCTTCTGCTGAGGGAAGACTTTCTCCAATCTTAACTTCTTTGGGATTCTTTTTGTTGCCCAGATTAATAATGATCGTTTTCTCTAATGTGAGTGGTTTTGATTCTTCATGACGAATCCATTTCTTTTTGACCTATTCCTCATCCTCGTTATCATCTTCAATATTGCAAGCGATATCCTCGGAAAGATTTGGGTCACATAAGAACCTATTATGGATATGCGAATGCTCATGCCTGACATGTAACAAACATGATTAGTAATCGCATATGAAGTAAAGTAATATATGTGGTCTTATGAAAAACCTTTCGGAAATTCATTTTGAAATTTATTTTGGAAGAATATCAAGACAGAGCTAGTCCTCGTATCATCAAACTTTCTTGCTCTTAAAAAATCATTTTCGCAATGAGAAGTAATATAGAAACCCAAGGCCTCAAGCCTCACGAATGAGGATAATGTTCATCATAGGTTTGGTTTTATTTCTACATGTCCTTAACAAAAATTTGACTACTTTTATTGAATTGAAAAACGTGATTACATCTATATCAACAAGAATGGAAATTGCAACTGAATTCAAATTGCAAATGGAATCATAAGAAATTTGAAATTGTAATCAACAAAATGCAATGAAAAAGGCTAGTAGCAAAAGTTCAAGAGAATCTTCCTACTCCAGTGTGTAGGTATCTTAGGCTTCGGTTATGATGACGTTGATGGTATTCTCTTCGAATAAACCAGGCAGAACATATTCTTCCACTGCATGTAAGTTTTCTTCTTGAAGTAATTTGGAAGGTCCAAGAAATGTTTCCTTGATGTGAATCTGATGATAGGGAAACTCTTTAACTTTACCCTTCCATATGGATGAATTAATGATGCGATCACCTTGGCCTCTATAGCCTCCATGATTCTTTCAACCTCGGCCTTGGCCTCCATGGTGATTTTTAGAGCTATCTGGAATATAACCTACTCAGTATTTCATTCTTGTGACAAGCGGAGTGATAGGTTCCTTGATTCCTTGAGATTTCAATCCAAGAACATTACCGGGAGTAAATCTATACTGGCATAGCACCCTTCCAGATATAATGGATGATGTTGAGAACTCTGGGGATTTTATAATGCAACCGGTAGGGATTTGCACCATTGAGATCATTTCAAAGGAATTATAGCTTGGTTTTTCTTTCACTTCGGGTTCGACATACGATATTGCACTCTCTTTGTAAGTGGTGAAATCTGTCTCTCCATGTACAGTGATCATCTTGCCATTAATGACGAACCTGACTTTCTGATGGAGACTTAAAGGAATAGCACCAGTCATATGAATCCAAGGTCTTCCGAGTAACAAGTTAAAAGTTCTCGGAATATCCACTACTTGGAAGTCAATTAGGAAAGGCATAGGACCTACATTCACCTCGAGCTCAATATCGCCAATAACGTCTTTCTTCTTTCCGTCAAACAAACGCACAATTACCTTAGAAGGTTTGATGAACTTTTCGCTAATCCCCAAGCGATGCAGTGTGCTCAGTGGACACAAATTAAGTGCGAACCATTATCGATCAGCACACGTGATTCCTCTTTACCCCGGCATTTGACAGCAATATATAGCGCCTTATTATAGGAACGCCCGTCGATTGGGAAATCTTCATCGGAGAAGGCAATTTAATCTTTCAGAAGAATAGTGCCAATAAAGTCTTCTAGTTGTACTTCATTAATTGTCTCCGGATCGTGCACTTCATTAAGAAGCTTCATAAGTGTCATTTTGTGGCTTTCTAAAGTCTCAAAGAGATCCAACAGAGAAATCTGTGCCGGCATCTTTCTTAGCTGTTCAATCACCTCAAATTCGCTTGTCTTCATGACTGAAAGTAATTGTTTGACATCTTCTTCGATTACTCCTTTTTTTTCGTGCTCACCTTCTTTCGGGATATGGCATCTCCTTAATCGGGTTATGGCATTAACTTCTTTAGAAGAATAATCCCAAGGTATATGCCTAGTATCAAACTTTTTTTTTTAGGGAGAGTGATGATCATAGACTGTGTTTCTTCTCCTTCAATCTTTAGTTGATCAATGGGAAGTTGAATAGTGATTGGTTCGACATGACCTTCTTCCTCCTTATATTTATCTACCTCATCAAGTTTGATCAGAAATGGTGTAATCATGGATACCATGCTTCTATTGGTTTCGTCAGCATCCAATCCACCCTAGCCATCAGGTGTGATCATTTCATTCTGGAATACCCACGGAGGGGGTATATATTTGATATGGTAATTATACCGGCTGCTATCTTAACCCAGGAGATCAACAACTTTACCTTGTCTCTGTGCTTTGCGGACGAACCTCCTATCACCTCGGCAAGTCTTTTTCTTCTTTTTCTCTTCTCGATCTTCATTCTCTTCGAGATTTAGTTGGTTGATCGAGATCTTGTCCATGCTACCCCATCCATCAGGTACAATGTCTTCATTTTTAAACGCCCATGGTGGTGGAGTATATTTGACACGGAAGTTATATCTTTTGGAGTCTCTCCCAAGTTGTCTATAATCTCGCCTTTTAAGAGTGCTTATTGACGAAAGCGAGCATCTCTTAATCGAGAAGCTTTAATCTTGACTTCATATTCATCTTCATTGTCAGACTTGATCATTGTTTCTTCATCTTTGATCATATTTATTGTATTGTACTCAAGAAGAGGATTTTGATGTATATTTGGCTTAGGCTCTTGGAAGTTCAATATCTTCTTGTCAATGAGCTGTTGAACCTTATATTTTAGAGTGGGATAATTATCTACATCATGTCCCCTTTTCCCCATGTGATAAGTGTAGGTTTTTTATTCATCGTGCCAAGAAAATCTTGCAGGATTGTCCCTTGGCACTTCTTTGGCCACCAAATACCTTTCTAGAAGCATTGGTAATAGCTTTGACAGGGGTCATGGCAGCGGTGTGTATTGCCTCACGGGCCTTTTCTTTGGCTCGAACTGCCTTGGGTTTTTTCAAGTGACATTTGATTATTTTGGAAATGACGCTTGATGAGTATTTGGGCTATACTCTATAGCCACTTCTCAGATGGGCTCTTTGTTTTTTCTCCCAGGGTAAGGTCTTCGTGCTGTTGTTTCTTGAGTCTTCTTCTCTTTCAATTCCCATTCTATTTTCTCACCAACCTTTACAAATATGGTGAATGTTTGACAGCCTGATATATGAAGCCTATCATAATACTCAATTAGCAATAATTTTAGAAAGAGCTCAATGAGCTCATCTTTACTTATGACAGGCTTTACTTGTGAGGCAACAGCTTTCTATCTCTGAGGATATGCTTTAAACCCTTCATTTTTCCATTTCTCGGTTCTGACAAGATCTTCTCTAGTTGGGAGTACTTCAATATTAAGCTTGTACTGACGAAGAAATTCTCCCGTTAAATGGTCCCGTTCAGTGAAGTCTTCTATGTCGAGGGCAGTTTACCATGCGAGGGCCGCTCCTCTCAAACTATCTTGAAATGTGCTAATAAGAAGTGGCGTGTTATCTGAATATCTTGCCATCTTATAGAGATAATACTTTAAATGGCTTTTGGGACAACCAGTGCTATCATACTTGCTCACGAACTCTAGTTCTTTATAATTTTCTAGAACAACCATCTTCGCATACGGCAAGAACTTGTCGAACCTTTGAAGTTCATAACCTTGACTTGCTAAGCACTCTTCAATTTTGGCCAATCTCTTAGCCTCTTCTTCATCCTTTGTCTTGAATGTCTTCTTGGTTGGATCGTTTTCTTTCAAATTTACTATCTCAGGTGTAGTTTTTGGAGTATTTTCTTGAACTGGTTCTTTATTTCTGACTAGTTCTTCAATTAGTGTTTCAATAGTGTTTGAAGTTCCCGCATTTGGAGTAGTAGGATACTGTCATCGGGATGTGAGAATAAAAACCTTCATTTCTACCATCATTGCAGCCATTTGGGTCATTTGATTCTCGACTTCAGCTAGTCAAGCATGAGTTTCTTCTTCCGCCATTCTAGCTTATAAGCGTGTTCGAGATCTTTTACCTTCCATTGCTAGAAAACTTGTCTCGCAAAAAGTGTTGACACCTAATTTTTAGTTCATTTTTTTATATTTTCAAAAATTTTAAAATTAGGTCTAGGAATCTTGGCCAAGCCTAGAAACCTATTTATAAACCCAAAAAAAAATATTTTTAGCATTTTTCTGCATTTTTCCTTAATTTTTTTAGTCAAAATAAGCAAGAAAATCAATAAAAAATAGCAAATGGAATCAGAAAATTCCATAAAAATAGTCATTAGTTTTATTTTAAATCCAATTTCATGAATACATTGTCAATTTTGAAAAATCTCAATCGGGTATATGTTTTTCCCAAAATTGAGCAAAATTAAACCCGAATTGAACCAAAAAATGCAATTAAATTTTTTCTAGTCATTTTTAAGTCATAGTGTCATCACAATAGTTGATTCTAGGACCTTGAATTGCATAATGGTCGGTCCAATTGCACAATTTGCAATAAAAATAAAAAATCCCCAAAATTTGATTGAAAATTAAGAATTTTGAACTCAAATTGGGAATCGTGCCCAATATGATATTGTCGAAATGTGAGACCATCATTTCTAGGGTTAATCAGGTGTGGGTAATTCAATTTTGATATCAATTTTGCCTAATCATGTTATTGGGACATCAAATTAAACAAAACCCTATTAACCCGAATATAAAAATGAGAAAATCTTGGACATAATTATAATAAAAATTGGAGAAAATTGTATATTTGGGTTCGAAATATGATGGGGAATTCAATTTTGGGGTAAATTTAGAAAATTGGGTCAAAATTGGGTCGAATTTGAGAATTTGGACAAACTCGAGTCTACCGGGTCGATCGGGTAGACCCGACCCGACCCGGGTAGCTTGTCTTCTTCACCCGACTTTGCCTAAAGTGCACTAAACCCAGAAATACCAAATCAGACCCGCGACTTCACCGATCATTTTGGATCAAACCAGCACGTTTTAATTGATTTGGCCAGCTGGAAAATATCCAGCTGGCACCAGTTAGCCACCCCAACCGATTGGAATTCGGTTCCAACAAGTTTTGAGTGGGAAATGAATCAATAAAAAAACGGAGAAAACTGACTCAAGAAGAAAGGAGGTGTTCAATGAAATTCTAGAGAGAGAGAGAGAGAGGAGAGAAACCGAGCCAAACCAAAGAGAGAGAAAGAGAGAAATACTGCGAAATCTAGAGAGAGAGAGAGGAGTGGAGATCCCCAGGTCGAGTGATCGGCGCCGGTCGATTGAACAGCGCTGGCAAATCGACCGTCTAGGGAGGATCTCCTCCTCGGGCAAACCAGAACGGAGTTGGTTCGGAAGGCTTGAAAGCGAAGCTCGGCTGGCGCATCCAGACCTGTTCTGACGTATCCAAGAGCACCAGGAAGAAGACCAAATGTCAAGGAACAACCCTCGGGATGCCGATCAGTTCGACAATTTTATTTCATCATTGAACGAAACAGGTAAAGTCGGCTCAGGGTCAGTTTTTTCAAAATTTTCTAGAATTCAATTTCAATCTTGATATGCATGTTTGTGTGTTTTCTTTCACGAATCTGAGTTTGTTGATGCTTATAATCAATTTCTAGTCATTTTTTATGTTGTTTGATTGCATTTTTGGGCATTAAAATGCACAAACTGAGTCGGCCGTGCATTAAACCCCCTCACCGGAAAACCTGAAGCCTCGCCGGAGCGTCGCTGTGACCATAGGTCATCCAAGTAGGCTTCCTTTCACTTTGTTTGATGATTTGATGCTGATTGGAACTGATTTAGATGGTTAGGGCGATCGATATGTTGATTTGAATGCCTAAGAAATAGGTTTGATTAGTTTGCAAATTAGGTTTTTTGACCGAGTTTTTCGCCGGTCAATGAACGTCCGACGGTGTTTTGAATAGGTTAGATTGAAAATAGAATATATGGACTTCATCGTGGATCAATCAGAAAGGTCAAAAGGTCGCCGGAAGGTCGCCGACGGTGAGATCAAAGTTGCGGCCTCGAAAACCCTGAACTGGAAATTATGCACACCACCTGTTTGTGAAAAAGCCCCAATGAACATAGAGCAAAACGGCGCCGTTTCGGCGCTATGTTCACCGAAGAAGACGATCGGCGTCGGCACCGGTGATGCTCGGTTCGGCTTAGCTGAACCGGGTCAAACCGGGCCGGTCCGGTTCATTTCCTCGGCGGGAAAATTTAAAAATTTTTTCAAAAAAATAAAAAAATCAGAAAATTCTAAAAAAGATAAAAATCATAAAAATATTAGAATTTTTTTTAGAAAATCAGAAAAATAGAAAATTTCATAAAAATTCAAAAAAATTTAGAAAATTAAAAAAAATATATAAAAAAGTAGAATATTCATAAAAATCCAAAAATTTCAGAAAATTCATAAAAATTCTGAAAATTCAGAAAATATAAATAAAAAATAAAAAAATTTGGAAAATCAATAAAAAAATTGAAAAATTTGGAAAATCAATAAAAAAATTGAAAAATTTGGAAAATCAATAAAAAAATTTGAAAAATTGGAAAATTCATAAAAATTTTTGGAAAACCATAAAAAATCAATTCTCGGTTAAAAATTTTTCCAAAAAAAAAATCAAAAATTTTGAAAATTCACACAATGGTCCAAAATCATCGTGGCCAGCCATAAAAAGTGAAATTTAAATTTTTGGAAGTGCCCAAGTGGCATTTTTAGAAAATTCTAAATTCAGGGGTTATAACCCCTAAAAAAACCTTAAAACCCTAAAAATATGTAAATCATGAAATGAACAAGCTATTAGAGCTTCATTAGGGTTTGGGGTTGTTTTGACTGATTTTTGTTTTAGAGACCACTTAGGATTGATCGACTTGATTGATTTTGATTGTGCATTTAATACTTGTTTAGTCTTTCCTACGATTAGAACGGATAGGATTAGTGAATAAGCCTCGGAAATTTGCATGACACGTTAGACATCATATTGTTCTTAGGTACCGAAAGGGCGTTAGGGATCCCAATTTGAAATCAATAACGTAACCAAGTTCTCGTACTCAGAATCTCTAGTCCGTAGGATTTGGGTATTTCTCCCATACCTCGATTAGGTTTCTAGTCTACCTATCAATAATGGCTAATGGCGACTCCAAAATCACAAATTTAGAAATTACCTTCCACTGTCACGTGAGGTATGATCTAGGAGAGACCCTTATACGGAAATACCTCCTTAGCGCACAAATCCCGATAAAACCCAAAAAAAAAAAACGCGGCACGACAGGCTTCGCTGGGGAAAATGAACCTTTTCTAAGTGGACTTAAGCCTAGATAGAACGATATGCTTGTGTGTTATGCTTGCAAGGATCCCAGGTACGTCTCGCTAATGATAATGTTAAATGATTTTGTAGGCAGGTGGTATAAGGGGTGTTGTCTTTGCCAACCTTTGTTTTGCAGGATGATATTGGGATTGAATGTGTTTGAATAAATTTTAGAAGTGCTGTTTGGTCATTAATTGCTATGCATGTGTTTAAATTGCTTTAGCACTACGCCATTAGCATACATCATCCGTGGCCCAACCCCGGCTACATTTAGGATTACCCTTAGGAGGTATGTGTTTAGGCGGAACTATGGGTCGATTGCTCATGGGATCGTTTAAATACAATACCGATCACCGAAGTGGAATAATATTCCATAACTTTAGGCCGATTGCCTATTGGAATGGAATCCCTTGTCTATTAAGGTGATCACCTTGAGCCTTTAGTATATCCTACCCTTTTAGGTGTCAAAACTTCACTGGTTGCATTCGCTTGTTTTTGTGGTTGGTATACCTAAAACCAAATCAAAATATCATGGTAAGCAAGTATCATTCCATTCCATTCTTTTACAACTATACATGATAGTTGACACATTCTTAAAAATGCCTAAAATGACATTCAATGCTTGGTCTAAATGCCCTTTCATTTTAGAATGCATGATTAGGGCGTCATACTCTATTTGACTACTCTTTCATTTTTAGAAGAAATGTATAGGTCCATGGCGGATTTCTCATGTAATTCAAATGCTTATTTCAATGTGTTTGAATGTTGCAAACCATAGTTTAGGACTTTATGGTCTAAATGGAGTATGACAAAATGGGCATTTACATCACACATTGAATTTGTCCATAATCTTAACTATATGCTCTTTTAAGGTTTGAATGGACTTAAAATGACATTTGCATTACTTTCGAGGCATGCTAGTGTACTTTACCTCCTTTTCACCTCAAAAGAACATATGATTGAAATGGGGGCATTAAAATTGATTCGCAATCCCTGGTGACTAATGATAAATCTTTTTGCATAATTAGGCTCAATGAGAAAATTAGACATCTAAGTAATTCCCATTCCTCGAAAGTAACTTGTTGCTTGGTGAAAATGCATGTCCAAGGACAACCAAACTTATGTCCAAAAAAGGCTTGGATACCTTCTCGAGCTTATGCATATGGAACATCAAGTCAGCTTAATCCAAGCTTTGGCGCATTTTTGAGAGGCTTCCACCGCCACATTTCATCTTGGAGAACATAAATTGGTACTAACATTAGAAGAATATCAAGCCGCCATTGGAATTAATTCTAAACCTAGAGTCGTAGAGCCATCCATTGGACTTAATCCTATGAGCCTTTTAGCCGAATTCCTTAACCTCAAAACTTCCAAAGTCGAAAAGTTAGTCAAATCAAACACGGGTAGATTTTCATTATCCTTCTTAGTGGACAACTTTTCAAAACTTCCTAAGGAAATGGAGAACACTTCAGCCCGGGTATTCATTCTAGCTTTCTTTGGCTTTGTTCTATTCCCCGTGTCTAGAACGGGATTAGACCCTTTAGTGGCTGTGATCGCAAGACAAGTATGTCTTAAATGAGACTTCTCTAATATGCTTCTTGCCCAAACCATCATCTCCTTAAACACATACCAAAATCATGGGAAGGATATCTTTCAAGCTTCTATTGGTCTTTTGTCATTATGATTTATCTCACACATTCGACCTTGGTGTCATTTCATGAACATTCGCGAAATTTGTTCGACAATAAATCCAATTGAGCGATACATTCGTATCCAAAACAAATTACCCAAACAATCTTTCTTAGATTGGGCCAATTTCATTAGAGCCTTAACTCCTAATCAAATCCAATAGCGGATCAATTGGCCAAAGATTAGCAAGGCGAAGATCACAAGCCAAGAGGGAAATGCGGTACCATTGCTTGGTTTGAGTGTAGGAGCAGCTTATTGCCCTCTAAGGGTTATTAGACAACTTGACATACTTCAGCAAATACCACCGGTATGGAATCCTGAAGAGTTCGCCTTTGACATCTCAAGTGGAATTATACCCGAGGAGAAGAAGAATGTCCTTCAAGTCAAAATTCACAAAATCATCCTATCTTTAGATAACCCACTCAAGCAAATAATCGAGTGGCCAAAAAGTTTGGAAGAAGACATGAAGATTTGCATGGCCTCTAAAGAATACATCAAATGGATAGAAAATAAGCGCCCAATTGATGTCGAGCTATATGTCCCGTTGAGCATGGTACCGAATCCTATGGAGGAGTATGTTCTAGAATACATTGTTCCAAGCATGCTTGGAGTGGAACCCTCCATCTCTGAAGAGGTCGTAATCGATGTGGAAGAATGGGAGTCTCGAGCCAAGGAATGGGAAGAATACCAAAGGGCGGAAGCTATCTTAGCTAGCAAGAAGCCTAGGATTGGATGATTTAGATTTCCATTTGAGTTTAAAATCATAATGTCAAACAATTTCAATTTTATATGCAATAATGGATTGATCATTTTCTAAACTTGCATAGCTAAACATAATTTCAAAAAATAAAGGAATCACCATGGATTGCAATTCTTTGAATTGTATGATTCCTTGAGAAAGACATTGATGAAGAATTTTATACAGGGCTAAGACTTGTATGGAATTTCTTATCCTTGATAATATCATGAAATCATACAATTAAAAGAATGTAGGGTTTTATGATCACTTTACTATGCTGATGTTGGGTCTTTTTATAAAGTAGGTTGTTTAGCAACGGAAGGTAAAAGACCTCGGACTCGCCTACAAGTTAGAATGGCGGAAGAAAAAACCTGTGCTCGACTAGTTGAAGTCGAGAATCAAATGACTCAAATGGTTGCAATGATGGCAGAAATGAAGACCTTTATTCTCGCATCTCGAGGATCTTATCCTACTACTCTAAATGTAGGAGCTTCAAACGCTACCAAAACACCAATTGAAGACCCATTCAGAAATAAAGAACCGATTCAAGAAAATCCTCCAAAGATTACACCTGAGATAGTGAATTTAGAAGAGGATGATCAAGTCAAAAAGGCATCCAAAACAAAAGATGAGGAAGAGACCAAGAGATTTGCCAAAATTGAAGAATGCCTAGCAAGTCAGTGCTATGAGCTTCAAAGATTCGACAAATTCTCGTCATACGCAAAGGTAGTTGTTCCAGAAAACTATAAGGAACTGGAGTTCGTCAGTAAGTATGATGACACTTATAGTCCCAAAAGCCATTTGAAGTATTACCTCCGTAAGATGGTAAGATATTCAGATAACATGCCATTTCTTATCAGTACATTTCAAGATAGTTTGAGAGAGACGGCCCTTGCATAGTATATAGCCCTCGACATAGAAGACTTCATTGAATGGGATCATTTAGTGGGAGAATTTGTTCGCCAGTACAAGTCTAATGTTGAAGTACTCCCAACTTAGAGAGGATCTCGTCAGGACTGAGAAACGAAGGAATGAAGGATTCAAAGCCTATGCTCAGAGATGGAAGGCCGTTGCCTCGCAAGTAAAGCCTGCCATAAGTGAAGACGAGCCCATCGAGCTTTTTCTAAAATCATTGCCAACTGAGTATTACGATAAGCTTCATGTAACAGGCTGTCAGACATTCACCATGTTGGTCAAAGTAGGTGAGAGAATTGAATGGGGTTTGAAAGAAAAGAAGGCTAAAAAAATAGCAGCACGAAGGCCTTACCCCGGGAAAAAAGACAAAGAACCTATCCGAGAAGTGGCTATGGTGTCAAGCCCAAGTACTCATCAAGTATCATTTTCGAAGTAATCAAGTGTTGCTTGGAAAAATCTAAGGCAATTTGAGCCAAATAAAAGGCCTATGAGGCAATATACACCGTTGCCCCGACCCTTGTTAAAGCTATTACCAATGCTTCTAGAAAGGCATTTGGTGGCCAAGGAAGTATCGAGAGACAATCCTACGAGATTTTCTCGGTACGATGAGTCAAAGACTTGCACCTATCACATAGGAGAAAGGGGACATGATGTGGATAATTGTCCCATTCTAAAGTATAAAGTTCAACAGCTTATAAAGAAAAAGATATTGAACTTCCAAGAGCTCGAGTCAAATGTACATCAGAATCCTCTTCCTGAGCATAATACTGTAAATATGATCAAGGATGAGGAAACAGTGATTAAGACCAATGATGAGGATGAATATGAAGTCAGGATTAAAGCTTCTTGATTAGGAGATGCTTGCTTTCATAAGGAAGCACTCTTAAAAGGCGAGATTGTAGACAACTTGGGAGAAGACTCCGGAAAATATAACTTCCAAGTGAAATATACACCACCGCCATGGGCATTCAAAAATGAGGAAATTGTGCCTGATGGCTGGGGTGGCATGGACGATGAAACCAATCCTGAGGAGAAAACTCTACCCAAGAAAGAAGTGCTTCAAGATGAAATAGATCTGGATGAAAAGGAGAAAGAAAAGGTCCGTCAGGATGAAAGGCGTTTCACCCATAAAGCGGCCAGGGAAGGCGAAACTGTAGACCTACTCGATCAAGATAGTGGTAAATACAATTACCGTGTCAGATATACACCACCACCATGAGCGTTCAAAAATGAAGTCATTGTACCGGATGGATGGGGTGGCATGGATGAGGTCCGGATTAGCCATTTGAGTCTCGAAGAGAATGAAGATCAGGAAGAGAAAAAGAAGAAAAAGACTCGCCGAGGTGATATGCGATTTGTTCGAAAAGCACGAAGACAAGGTGAAGTTGTTGATTATCTGGGTCAAGACAGCGGTAAATATAATTACTGTGTCAAATATACACCTCTTTCATGGGCATTCAAAAACAAAACAATCACACCTGATGGTTGGGGTGGAATGGATGCTGACGAAGCCAATAAAAGCATGGTATCCATGATTACACCATTTCTAATCAAGTTTGATGAGGTAGATAAATATAAGGAGGAGGAAGGTCCTATCACACCAATTACTATTCAACTTCCCATTGATCAGCTAAGGATCGAGGAAGAAGAAACGCAGCCTGTGATCATCGTTCTCCCTCCAAAAGAAAAGTTTGACACTAAGTGTGTACCTTGGAACTACTCTCCCAAAGAATTCGATGCCATAACTTAGTCGGGAAGATGCAATGCCCCAAAGGACAGTGAACACGAAAAGAAAAGAGTGACTGAAGAAGATGTCAAACAGTTACTTTCGATCATGAAGACGAGTGAATTTGAGGTAATTGAACAGTTAAGAAATATGCCGGCATAGATTTCTTTGTTGGATCTCTTCAAGACTTCATAAAGCCACCAAATGGTGCTTATGAAGCTTCTCAATGAGGTTCACGTCCCGGAAACGATTAATGAGGTATAATTGGAACACTTTGTTGGTGTTATTCTTCTGAAGGATCAAATTGCCTTCTCTGATGAAGATTTCTCAATTGACGGGCATTCCCACAATAAAGCCCTGTATATTGCCATCAAATGCTGGGGCAAGGAGGTGTCACGGGTGCTGATTGATAATGGTTTCGTACTTAATTTGTGTCCACTAAGCACATTGCATCACTTGGGGATTAATGAGGAGCTCATCAAACCTTCTAAGATATCTGTGCGCTCGTTTGATAGAATGAAGAAAGACGTTATTGGCGATATCGAGCTCGAGGTAAACATAGGTCCGGTGCCTTACCACCCTATGACTCGCTAAGGTCTCCCTAAATTACTACCCCAGGGTCTCTGTTCCTTATCACTCCAGACTTCGACCAACTTAGATCGAGCTGTCCTCGCTCTGATACTAAACCAAATCGTGATGTCACGCCCCGAACCCCATCGAGTACGCAACACAGTTCTCTGGTCGAATAATGCGATGTCCCAGGGTATCGCCGACCTAATTTAACATACTAGAGATTTAAATGAACTAGCGAAAGCCACAATTACCCGGACAAGAATCGACCAGGGGTAAGAGGTAGAATAGACATTCTTTGCTCATCTAAACTTATACAATATTCATATATACAAACCATAATATACAAGCACACTGAAAATCTAAACTATGCACCACCGACATCCAAAAAGATCAGCAACCTATTATACCCTATCTCCAGAAATGGTACACTTCAAAAGCCTACACCCAACCCCTACTCTAGCCCCTACGCCCTTTGCTTGGCATCCACTCAGAGTCTGATTCTTCCTCGTCTACATCTGAATCCCTCTGAACCGTTTGCTCCTCTGAGGACTTCGGCTCGGCCTCGATCTTAATTGGGTAGTCTATATCACTCGACTCTATTGGGACCTCGACTCGCTCCTCCTTAACTGGCTCATCATCTGACTCATCCTTCGGCACAAACTCTGGATCGTACTCTGGCACATACTCTGGCTCGTACCATGGCTCGTCTTCAGGTGCGTCCTCTGGCCCTACCTCTGGGTCTTCTTCTGGCTCCTCCTCTGGTATCACATCAAGATCTATATCCATGGGATCATACCCCACTTGAGATTCTTTCGGCTCCAGCTCATGCTCGGCCCCTGAAGGCTCAGGTGCTGTAGGCGCAGGTTGAAGATCGAACTGTGCTAGACTAGTCTTTAGGCTCATCATCTCGTCGTCGGGAGGGGGTATAGCTAATGGATCCCAGTCCCCAACTCTATCAAACGGGACATCGAAGCTACGGATGGGACCGAACTCATCTACCCCATCCCTGAACATCCAGGCTGTGTACATATGGGCTTGCCAGAGGGGTAGCCTATGTCTACCCAAACTATCGTGGTATGCTTAATCCAGGTCATGTTGTTATCTATAGGGTATTCTACGACGTCATGATCGGTGTGTATAAGAATCCCAAAATGCTGCGGCGGCGGTAGATTCATGGCTAAGGCCGGGGTTTTGAAAGTGTTGGTTGAAACAACCATGAGATTACATCTCAATAAGTACACACCTTAAACCCCACCTAAGCTATTAAGTACCTCCAGACAATCACAACCACAACCACACTCAACCATCACATAGCAGGCACTCAATTAATACTTACCTGAGCCTTTCCAGCATGCAACCTGCACGTTAGTCACATTAGCACCATTTCCAATCACATGCACATTCTAATTACATCTCACACATTCGTTCCTGTCTCATCACATTCTTTTCCACTCAACTCGCCAGTGACCCGCGTAATGGTACCGCCTCAGGTTCACTGCGACTATCTCATTTTTCCACTCGACTAGCCAATGACCCACGTAATAGTACCGCCTCAGGTTCACTGCGACCATCTCATACTCGACTCGCTAGTGACCTGCATAGTAGTACCGCCTCAGGTTCACTACGACTAACTCATAACAATACTTTAGGGCCCGTGTAATGGTACCGCCTCAGGTTGTGTATCTTGCCCACGTAATGGTATTACCTCAGACTCAACATCCACCACCTACGACACAACCCGCATAATGGTACCGCCTCAGGTTGGCCGTCCTCCGGTAATACCGAACATCGTCCCGCGTAGTCGTACCGCCTCAGGACGGATCAATTCCCCGCGTAATGATACCGCCTCAGGGATTTCCGCAATCACACATACCGTGCCACACACAATTTCTCGCTCGTTCACATGCTCAACACACCCACTTGCCAATAAATTGGCCAATCACACGTGGCCCGTGCACGCACCAAATCATATACATTTTTCATGCTTAACAAGCACCAAACATGGCCAATTCACAAACCATTCAATTCAGCCCGTGCGTGCACATGACGGTCCACATTTAAAATCAATCAATTCACTACTCAACAAACATACAAGGCCACCAACGGGCCCACAATCACAGCCACATTCATAGGTGCAAATTCAACATTTCCATACTCATTTCAAGCCATATCAAACACCACAATTCCAGCCACTGTACCATGCATTACACCGACACCAATTGCCCTTAAATCGAACCGTATTCTCATTAATTCGATCCGTAACATCCAGCCCTTAACTCAGTCTCAATTTAGCCTCGACACGTCACCAAATCGGCCTCAAATCAGCCCATATCAATTTCCAAATCAGTCCACTAATTTAATCTCTAAACAGCCCCTAATTTAGCCAAAACCACATCTAATTAGGTCCGATTCCACCCCTAATCGCGTCTATCGATACCCGACATCCTAAATAGAGTTTAGGGCGTGACTTACACGAACTCTAGACTGACTCGGCTAGAGTATAAAGGGGGCGGTAGGCTAGCGGTCCTACGGCGGCGTGCGGCGGCAAGCGGCTGAATAACGGGCGGCTCCGGCGGACGGCGACGGCTGCACGGTGGCTGGCTGGATGGCGAGCGGCTTTTTTGGCCGAGGTTCACGGCCACGAAGGGAGAGAGAGAGAGAGAAAGAGAGAGAGACGGTGGCGTGAGGGTGCGGCTCGGTGACCGAGCGGTGGCGATCGGGCGGACAGCGGCCGGTGAGCGGCGGCACGGCAAGGGGGAGGGGCGATCGGTCGGTGAGAGGGGAGTCTGCCGAGAGGTAGAGAGAGAGTGAGGAGAGAGAGAGAAATTTGGCCTTAAATAATCCAAGACCATCTTGCCCTTCTCTCATAAATCCAATCAACGGCCGAGATTTATTTTTATCTTAAGATCGACGGTCCGGATCGAATCTTTTCCAAAATATCCAGGGCAATTTGGGAATTTCATAAAAAGTCCAAGGGAAAAATTGTCCAAAAATTTTTATTTCTAATATTAGGCAAAATGACCGAAATGCCCTTCCCCAATTACATTGGCCTTAACAAATCTCCAGGGGTAAAATGGTCATTTTCCATTTCTTGCCGAAATTCAATTTTTCTTAAGGATTTGGACAAATCCAAGGCTACCCGGGCAAATGACAACATCATTCAAATGATCTGTCGTGACTTTCTAAATTTCTAATGCCCAACTTGATCTCTAGTTAATGACTAAGTTCTAAATAACGTAACTTGTGCATATCTCATACCAACGGGTGGTTTTTGGGGAAAATTCGCATTATTGACCCGTGACCGATACTAAATCAAGCCACGTTCAAGTTCACTCGGGTCGTGACGACCTCGGTTGTCACTTAATCACGAGGATTGATCGCTAGATCCGACAGGCACGCTCGTTTGATATAGGTTTGGGGTCATTTGTCAATTCATTTCGTGGTCAAACAGAATCACTCGCGATCCACTAATATGATAATGACGAATTGATCCCTAACTATCCTTAGATCGACCTACATTGGCTCAAAATGTCACCTCGACGGTTTTCATGATCGAAAATCGGTTCACGATCGAGTTCTTTGGTCGCGCGAATTTAAATCCCTAATTAGCCTTTCCCTAATGGTTAGTATTCCCGAAGTGATCAATTTTGGGCGAGATCTAACTACAAGCACGTCCATAAACTATTCATTCCATAAATCTCAAGTGGGTCGGATTTCAGAATGTCTCAACTCTTCCCCCTTATAAAAATTTCGTCATCGAAATTTACAAATTAATCTAACTACTCAAACAAGTGGGGGTATTGACGTTGCATTTGCTCTTCACTTTCCCACGTCGCGCCTTCTGTCCCGTAGTGTTCCCAAATAACTTTGACCATCGGGATCATCTTGTTCCTTAGAACCCGTTCTTTCCGAACTTCAATCCTTACTGGTCTCTCGACGTATGACACCCTATCATCGACTTCTATCTCATCATAATTCAACACGTGAGTTGGGTTCGACTCATATTTTCTCAACATCGATACGTGGAACACATTATGCACTTGTGACAAATTTGGCGGAAGTGCAAGACGATATGCTAAATCTCTAATCCTTTCTAAAACCTCAAAAGGTCCCACGTACCTTAGACTCAACTTTCCTTTCTTACCGAATCTGGATAGTCCTCTCAGGGGCGATACCTTAAGAAATACGTGACCCCCTACTTGAAACTCCAAAGGTCTTCGCTTTCTGTCTGCATAACTCTTTTGACGGCTTTGAGCTGTCTTCAGCCTTTCACGAATTATCTTAACAGCCTCAATTGACTGTTGAACTAATTCTGGCCTAGTTATACTCCTTTCTCCTACTTCGTCTCAACATACGAGCATCCTACAAGCCCTGCCATATAGTGCTTCAATGGGCGTCATTCCGATACTTTGCTGAAAACTATTATTATATGCAAATTCTGCTAAGGGCAATTGCTCTTCCCGCTTACCCTGAAAGTCCAATATACATGCCCTAAGCATATCCTCTAAAGTTTGAATCGTCCTCTCAGACTGGCTATCCGTCTGTGGATGGTAAGCTGTGCTAAACTGCAGCTTTGATCCTAATGTCGTTTGCAAACTCTTCCAAAAATTGGCGGTAAACCTAGGATCACGATATGAGGTAATCGTCATGGGTACCCCATGCAATCGAACTATTTGTTACACGTACAACTCAACATATCGATCTAGTGCAAAATCTTTTCGCACAACCAAAAAGTGTGCCGACTTGGTCAATCTATCGACAATCACCCAAATAGTATCATGACATCTTTGGCTCCTTGCTAATCCCGTCACAAAATCCATAGTTATATGTTCTCATTTCCATTCTGGGATTTCCAAAGGTCGCAATAATCCCCCTAGCTTACAATGTTGCGCCTTTACTTGCTAGCACGTCAGACATTTGGCCATATGCCTGGCTATGTCCACCTTCATGCCATTTCACCAATAATAGTGCCTCGATGCGCTTCTGACAAAATTTCTTCCTTAAGCTTCGCATCGTCGAGCACGCATAATCGTCCACGGAACTTCAGTATCCCGTCTTCAGATAGATGAAAGTCCGGCTTTCTCTTGGTATTATCCATCTCTAGAATCCTTTGGATTTCTTGATCCGTAGACTGCAAAGTCCTAATCTTAGCCTGGATCTCTGGTTCAATCCTTAGCGTGGCTAGCAAGCTCGAGACTTG
Source organism: Syzygium malaccense (assembly GCA_031216405.1). NCBI lineage: Eukaryota > Viridiplantae > Streptophyta > Magnoliopsida > Myrtales > Myrtaceae > Syzygium > Syzygium malaccense. The sequence continues at coordinate 17,799,921 of CM062262.1, read as the reverse complement.
ACTTACTTCGAATCTAAACTCCGAGTCTCGCACTTTTTCCAATAATGCCCATTCCTTGACCATCAAGTGTGCGATGCTTGACTTCCGACTCAATGCATCGGCCACCCGATTGGCCTTCCCGGGATGATATAATATATCACAATCGTAATCCTTCAATAACTCCATCCACCGATGTTGCCTCATATTTAATTCCTTTTGAGAAAACAGATATTTAAGACTTTGATGATATGAATATATCTGAAATTTCTCTCCGCATAGATAATGTTGCCAAATCTTAAGGGCGAATACTATAGCGGCTAATTCCAAATCATGCGTTGGGTAGTTCAACTCATGCGGTCTTAACTGCCTTGATGCGTAGGCTACTACTTGTCCATTTTGCATGAGTACATACCCCAGTCCTTTCAACGACGCATCACTATAAATTTCATATCCTTCGAGTCCTGATGGAATAGTTAACACCGGTGCCGTTGTCAATCTATGTTTCAATTCCTGAAAACTCCTTTCACATTTATCGATCCATTTAAACCTCGTTTCCTTTTTCAGCAAATATGTCAACGGTGTTGCTATTGCCGAAAACTCTTCCACAAAGCGTCGGTAATATCCTGCCAAACCCAAAAAGCTTCGAACCTCCGTTACCGTCGTCGGTCTCGACCATTTCATTATCGCCTCAATCTTCGTTGGATCCACTGAGATTCCTTCCTCAGAAATCACATGTCCGAGAAATGCTACTCGATTGAGCCAAAGCTTGTACTTGCTAAACTTAGCATACAATGCATTCTCTCTTAGAGTCTGCAAAACTTTACTCAAGTGAAATCCATGTTCCTCCAGGCTCTTCGAGTACACCAGTATGTCGTCTATGAAAACGATTACAAATTGATCTAAGAACTCCTTAAACACTCGATTCATTAAGTCCATAAAGGCAGCGGGGGCATTTGTTAATCCGAACGGCATTACCGTAAATTCATAATGTCCATATCTCATCCTAAATGCCGTCTTCGATATATCCTCCTTCCTAATCCTCCATTGATGATATCCCGTTCTCAAATCGATTTTAGAAAACACCGAAGCCCCTTGTAATTGATCAAACAAATCATCTATCCTCAGCAGGGGATATTTATTTTTGATCGTCACCTGATTTAGCTGCCTGTAGTCAATACATAACCTCAACGATCCATCTTTCTTTCTCACAAATAAAACTGGCGCTCCCCACGGGGACGCACTCAGACGAATAAATCCTTTGTCTAATAATTCTTGCATTTGCACCTTTAACTCCTTTAACTCCGACAATGACATTCTTTAAGGTGCCTTCGAGGTTGGCTCAGTTCCGGATGCCAACTCGATTACAAACTCTTCTTCTCTTTCTGGTGGCAATCCCGGCAATTCTTGAGGAAAAACATCGGGATAATCGCACACCACGGCTATGTCCTCTAGTCTCGGCTCCTCAGCCGTCGAATCAACTATAGCCGCTAGAAATCCTTGACACCCTTCATTCAACAACTTAGTCATTTCTAGCGACGAAATCCATGGAATCGAGGGTCCCCCTCGATTTCCCACAAACTTGAATTCTCGATGTCCAACAAGATTAAATTGGATCACCCTGCCACTACAATCCATTACGGCCCTCTGCTTAGACAACCAATCCATTCCCATTATCACATCAAAATCGTACATGGCTAGAACCGCTAAATCAATCATTTCCTCCCTACCACCAATCACAATCTTACAATTTGGGCACCCCAATGAAATTAGCATCTTATCATTCAAGGGAGTTATAACACATAACACAACATCAAGCAACTGCAGTTCTATATCAGTTAACTCAACAAATTGCTCAGATATAAATGAATGTGATGCCTCAGGGTCAAATAAAGCATACGCAGCATGATCGCACAGAGAAACCGTAACTGTGACAATCCCTGGCGCATTCTCAATCTCTCTTCTGGACATGGCGTATACCCGTCCTTGCGCCTGTGGCCTTGTTTGATTAGCTGTCTGGGCAGCTCCAGTTTGGTTCCCGTTCCGGGGTGACGGCAATGCAGGCGATCTATTCTGCCTGAGGTTGGGGTAAAACCTTATGTGATGATCAAATCCACCACATCCGAAACATGCTCCGCCCCTGGTTGGATAAAGTCCATTTCCATGTTTTTCCCCTACACACTTGACATGGACCATTTTGATTATAGGTCGGTTTCCCTATATTTCTTCTAGCAGGAGGGACAAAACATCGATTACCCATCATTGGCCTCTTTCCTAATTGACGGTTGTCCCTACTCTGGGCAAACCTCGACCTAGAAGCGGCGGCCCTATTCGCCAAGTCCTGCTCAATCGCTTGAGCCCTATCATAAATCTCGTTATACCCTCTCAAATTCAATGAAATCATTTGGCTATGAAGGTCCAATTTCAAGCCGTCTCGGAACCTCCGAGCCCTATCCAACGGGTCCTCAACCATCTTCGGGGCAAACTTAGACAACTGAGCAAATTCAGCCTCGTACTGATTTACCGTTCTCTACCCCTGACGCAACCTCATAAACTCAGATAATTTTTGTTCCCGGGCACTTTCAAAAAAATATTTACCATTAAAGGTTTCCATAAACATCGCCCATGTCTAGGCTATACCAGCCGAGAATATCATTCCTCTTGTGGCTTTCCACCAATCATTTGCATTTCCTTGCAATTGATACACTGCTAATGTCACTTTTTCCTCGTCTGTACACCCCAATACTTCAAAAACTTTTTCTAATTCCTCCACCCACAGCGATGCACCCTCAAGATTGCCTCTACCATCAAACTTAGGAGGCTTTAATTTCAGAAACTGTTCAACTAGTTGGTGCATTTGCCTATTCGCAGTCACCTGCCCTTGCCCTTGATTCCCATTATTATTATTGGCAGCAGCGGCCACAGCAGCCTCAGAGGCCACAGCGGCTTTGGCAGCTTGGGCAATAGTGGCAGCTTGTTCCTGAGTCTACCGTCCTATCAAATTACCAATCTCTTCTAGGGTCCTCATGACCGCTTCCATTCTAGTATCTTCTACAGGTCGAGCTCGGGCTCGAGAGCTGGACGGGCCCCCAGTTCCTCTACCTCGTCAACTCATCCTCAGGATTTCTACCACTCGACTATCTGCTATAATTCCACTCGGAAATTATAATCCTAGGCCAACTATACCAGTCTAGTCCTAGGCAGTGAATTCACACAATAATTCACTCAGTAGGCAATCAATCACCATAGCACAATGGTGCATTTTTGGGTTTATGGTTTTTTAGGGGTTTTAACCCTTAAATTTGGAATTTTCCAAATTTGCCACTTAGGCCTTCACAAAAATTCAAATTTTACTTTTTATGCCTGGCCACGATGATTGTGAATCATTCTGTGGATTTTCAAATTTTTTGATTTTTTTGACTTTTTTTTCGAAAAAATTTTTAAACCGAGAACCGATTTTTTTATGATTTTCTAGAAATTTTTATGAATTTTCCGATTTTTCAATTTTTTATTGATTTTCCAAAATTTTCAAATTTTTTATTTGTATTTTCCGAATTTTCGGGATTTTTATGAATTTTCTGAAAATTTTTGAATTTTTATGAATTTTCTATAAATTTTCTGATTTTCTAAAAAATTCTAATTTTTTTTATGATTTTTATGATTCATTATTATTATTTTTTTATAATTGTCTGATTTTTGATTTTCTATTTTCTATTTTCCTAATTTTTATTTGATTTTGATTTTTTATATTTTTTTCGAATTTTCCCGTTGGGAAAACGAACCGGACTAGACCGGTTCGACCCGGTTCGGCTTGACCGAACAGGAGTCGTCGGCACCGGTCGCCGGTTGTCTTCTCCAGCGAGACCAGGGCAAAAAACGGCGCCGTTTGGCTTTTTTTCATTTAGACATTTTAACGAACAATTGGTAGGCACCATTTTCAGTCTAAAGTTTCCGAGGCCGCCGGTTTGAACCCACGGTCGACGACCTTCCGGCTACTATTTCGCTATTCCATTTGCACCATTATCAAGTCCACATATTCTAGTATCAGTTTATTCCTATTAGGTCGCCATCGAACGTTCGCCGGCCGGTGAAAAACCGATTAGAAAATCCTAATATGACACTAACCTAAACAAAATTTTCCAGAACATTAATCCTAACACTAGTCGCCCTAGCTGTTTAAATCAGTTCAAACAACCATCAAAACATCAAACAAGGTCAAGGAGACTAACTTGAATGCCCCTACGGCCATGGCAATGCTCCGGCGAGGCTTCGAGTTTTTCCGGCGAGGGGGTTTCATGCACGGCCGACTCGGTTTGTGCATTTTTAACCATTCAAAATGCAAACAAGCATACAAAAAAGTGATTAGAACAAGTTTTAGGCATCAATGTAACAAAATCAAGATGAAATATGCACAAGCAAACCTAAAACCTATTCTGGAATTTCTAGAGAAAATATGATCGTGAGCAAAGTTTACTTTCTTCGTCCGATGATTAAACGAAATTGTTGAGGTGATCCACGCCTGCAATGTTGTTCCTTGACGCTTGATCTTCACTCTGGTGGCCGCAGCTTCGCCGGAATAGGTCTAGATTGGTTAGACGGTGCTCGGTTTCAGGCGTTCCCAATCAGCCTTCCTTTGGTTCACCCGAAGAGGAGATCCTTCTCGACGGTCGATTTGCCGGTGTCGTTCAATCGACCAGCGCCGATCACTCGACCTGGGGATCTCCACTCCTCTCTCTCTCTCTGGATTTCGCATTGTTTCTCTTTCTTTCTCTCTCTTCTCCCTCTTCGGAATTTTGTTGAACAGCTTCCGTTCTATGTTTTTTTTTTTCAATTTTTCCCCTTTTTTGTTGATTGATTTCCTGCTCAAATTCAGTTGGAACCGACTTTCGATCGGTTGGGGTCGTTAACCGGTGCCAGCTAGATATTTTCCAGCTGGCCAAATCGATAAAAATGTGCTAATTTGATCGGGGTAAGTCAATGAAGTTGCGGGCACAAGTTGGTTTTCCTGGGTTTTTTGTGCATTAGGCAAGCCGGGTAGGGATGATGAACTGTTCGGGTCGGGTCGGGTCAACCCGCCCAACCCGGCAGTTCCGATTTTGACCAAATACTCAAATTGGACTCAATTTCAACCGATTTTTTCAAATTAAACCCCAAAATTGGATTTCCCATCATATTCTGAATCTAAAGATATCATTTTTCCCAATTTTTATTGTAGTTGAGCCTAAGATTTTCTTATTTTTGTGCTCGGGTTAATAGGGTTTTGTTCAATTTAATGTCCTATTGCCCTGATTAGGCAAAATTGATGTCAAAATTGAATTACCCACCCCTGATTAACCCTAGAAATGATGATCTCACATTTCGACAATTTCATTTTGGGCACGATTCCCAATTTGGGTTCAAAATTCTTAATTTTCAATCAAATTTTGGGGATTTTTTATTTTTATGTCAAATTGTGCAATTGGACCGACCATTATGCAATTCAAGGTCCTAGAATCAGTTTTTGTGAAGACACTATGATTTAAAAATGACTAGAAAAAATTTAATTTCATTTTTGGTTCAATTCAAGGTTAATTTTGCCCAATTTTGGGAAAAACATATACCCGATTGAGATTTTTCAAAATTTACAATGTATTTATGAAATTAGACTTAAAATAAGACTAATGACTATTTTTATGGAATTTTCGGATTCCATTTGCTATTTTTCTTGATTTTCTTGTCTATTTTGACTAAAAGAAATTAAGAAAAAATGCAGAAAAATGCTAAAAAAATTATTTTTTGGTTTAAAAATAGGTTTCTAGGCTTGTCCAAGATCCCTAGACCTAATTTTGAAATTTTTGAAAATATGACAAAAATGAGCTAAAAATTATATGTCAACAGCTGCCCCTCTTTGAGATTGAGCTCGTTAAAGGTTGATCTCAAAGACAATGTGACACCTGAATTTTTAGTCGACTCACTAAACAAGATAAGATGAAAATTTCACAATAATTGATTAGGGTCTTTGCTTTTGAAATTCGTGATCTAATCCAATAGTTTTATTTTCAAAATACTTTTTTTAAAGATTCTTAATGATTGAGGGAGAGAAACTTACATGTTTGTGAGAGTTTCTTTGTTGCTCATCCAAGGACATGAATTGATGGTAGTGATGATTATGATGATTATTTTGATTTCGTGGTTTAAGGACAAACTCATGAACCATGAACATCCGAGGCTCTTCGCCTAAGGACTTGAATTTACCTAGTGGTTCCTCACCAGTAGGACTTTGGATTTGCCTAGGGATTCCTCGCCTGTATGTCTTGGGATTGCCTAGTGACTTCTCGTCAAATAGGACTTTGGAATTGCCTAATAGCTCCTCGTCAAATAGAACTTTGAAATTGCCTAGTGGCTCCTCGCCAAATAGGACTTTGAAATTGCCTAGTGACTCTTTGTCAAATAGGACTTGAAATTACCTAGTGACTCCTCGTCAAATAGGACTTGAAATTGCCTAGTAACTCTTCGTCAAATAGTACTTGAAATTGCTTAGTGGCTCCTCGCCAAATAGGACTTTGAAATTGCCTAGTGACTCCTCACCAAATAGGACTTGAAATTGCCTAGTGACTCCTCACCAAATAGGACTTGAAATTGCCTAGTCACTCCTCGTCAAATAGGACTTGAAATTGCCTAGGGACTCCTCGTCAAATAGGACTTGAAATTGCCTAGGGACTCTTCGTCAAATAGGACTTAAAATTGCCTAGTGGCTTCTCGCCAAATAGGACTTGAAATTGCCTAGTGACTCCTTGTCAAATAGGACTTTGGAATTTGCCTAGTGGCTCCTCGCCAAATAGGACTTGTGTAATAGTTTTCTGAAGTTATGGTTTGCGATCACTTACGGAGGGTCAATTCTCCGAGGCTACAAATCCGCGATCACTCAGAAGAACTATAACGAGGCCATGCTTTAGACCCAAAAAGTCATCCAAAGCTACAGGTTGCAAACACTCGGAGGGTGATGGCTCCGAAGCTACAAACCTGCGAATACTTGGCAAGACCATAAAAATCACCATGAAGAGGCCATTCTATGGGCCAAAAAAGTTATCCAAGGCTACAGGTTGCAAAAACTCGGAGGGTGATAGCTTCGAAGCTACAATCCTACAATCACTTGAGAAAACTATAAAGATCACCATATTTCAAAGCTGCAAAATCGCGATTACTTATGAGAATCATCACTCAAAGGCTACGAAGTGCAATTTGCTTTGGAATATCTATTTAAAAAATGTGATTTTAAGGATAATTTCACGAAACTTTTGTATGGTTTTTTAGCTAACCAAAAACTATCTTGAAACGTGGTTTTTTTTTTAGATTACCACAAACTTTTTGAAAACTTGATTTTAAGTTGACCAACCTGATTTTGAAATATGCATTCTTTGTATTAAATGCATTTCAAGCAATCAAATTTCCTTTTAAAGGAAGTATTTGAGCAAAATGCTTGCAAACTTTCAAGAAATGCTTGAAATAATCATTTGGAAAACCTTCACTAGAAAGAATTTGTTTCAATCTATGAATTTGGTCTTTTCTTCATTTGATTGAAAGGGGACTGATCTGATATCCCTCAATTTTATCTCTCTTAACCAATCCTTAGGTGTTCGGAGATATTTGCAATGTATACAATCCAATTGATCCGATAAGGTCTTTCAAATGGTTGTAATGTTGGCTTGATCAATGGCTATTCAAAGAATAGGCGTTCTGTGGCCAAGAAAAGGATTTCGTTACAACTGACTTCGGGTCTACAAGTTAAGAACCTCAAGGATAAAACAAGATAGTATTGCATACACTTCTTTGAGTGATGACTTCTTGTCATGAAATCATATTTTCACTCTTAATATCCCAATCTGAAGAGTCTTTGGGTAAAGGTTGTAATATTGGTATTGGGCAGGCTCAAAAGGCTTATTTGTTTTTGAATTCAGGGTTTTTATGAAATTAGCGATCTTCTTGGCATCACCACCCTTTTCTTTTGTCCACTAGGGATCTTTTCTTTTCATGACCACAAGAGTCCCCTAGATGCTCATCATGGTCCTTTCTTTTCAACTTCTAACTTGTTGTGATCTTTGATTTTGCACAACCTTTGCTTTTCTTTTGATTTGACTTTTGTCATTCTTCTTTTGAATGTTTTTTTCTTCTTTTCTTTTTTTCTTTTGCTTACTTTTTTGGGCATTGGCCTTGCTTTTACTAGGCACACTGCTTTTTGATGCCCTTGACTCTTTTTGCACTTGTATTTCTAATTCTTTTGGCTTTCTGGCCTTTTGAGCTCTAAGGACTCTTTGTCATGCCTTTTGATTTTTGTCGATCTAGGTGGATCATATATCATGCCCCAATGTGAGGAGATGATCACCAATATGGGTTTTGAAATGAATATTCAAGCTCAATTGAGCTTTGCAAAGGATAATGTGTTTGGGATATGGAAACGAAATGCTCTTCTTCCTCTTGGGATGTTGTGAGCTTCCATATGAATTCATCTGAAGTTATCACAGAAAGATTGATGTAAGTGTGTATAATAAAATCTTTCTTGATCCTATTCTCTATAAATGTCAACAGTGAACCTCCTAATTTGCCCCAATATGGGGTGATTCTTAATAAGGTTGTTTTTGAAAATTTCTCTACTGTTTAGGCTCAAATTTGATTTGCAAGAGATAATCATATGTTTGAGATGATGAAATGATTGCCTTTCATAATTTCAATCCATGTAATCATTGCGAATATCCCATATTTCCTTCATATGAGGTTTTCTCTCATTCTGATACTCATCCTTCCATTCATTCGAGTGTATAAGGGACGTGTTTGGATATGGCTTACCTTTTATTATTTGAAGGTCTTTCCTTTGATTTTATCCAAACTTTTTCTCTAAAATTTTTCATGACTTTCGTCAAAACTTCTTTTTTAAGGAATTCTGATGCGTAATGCATGCTCAAAGAATGTGTGTTTCAAAACTTTTTGTTTAAAGCACTTTTGAGGTAATCATTGAAACAATCTTTCATGTTAATCCGCTTGGGGAAAAGAAGTTTCATTTTTTCAGAAAATTAACCTCTTCGAGACCCAAATTTACCTGATCGGCTTATCGGAATCCCTGCAAAAGTTAAAGCACAATATCAAAATAGGTTCTTGTTTTGTTTATTTTAATTTGAAACGATACAACCAACCTCTTGATTGTTTTGATTTGAATATCCACGAAGGATTGTTTCTTCGATCTCTTGTTTTGATTTCTCCCACTTAGGGAGGTTGAATTTCTTTTTGTAAGAATGAACTTTTTAGGGTTCGAATTCATGAATTAGGGATACTTACCTGATCGGTTTGATGAGATCCCTGTAAAATTAAAACCCAGTGTTAACATTGGTTCAAGCATTGTTCATTTCAGATTGAAACGATACAACCAACCTCTTGTTCGTCTTGTCTTGATCATTCATGAAAGATTATCTCTTTTGATCTCTTCTCCCAGTTTCCCTAGGGATGATAAAAGGGAAAAGTACGTTAGAAAGCAACATTGGGAAAAATGAATTTGAGAATGACACTTCCCTTTTTGTTTTCCAACTCCATTGAAGGATTTTAGAAGTTTTGAGTCATCTCAGATTTCCTTTTGTCATATCTTGCAAAATGAACGAACATGTTCTATGGAATGTATAATATGCACATGTTATAAAGCGTGCCAATCTTGTTTTTGAATGTTCAACTTTATTTCATGAGTAAAACGTCTTGACAGCATCTGGAATGAATTTGATGCATGAGGTTTTATGAAAAACCATTTTAAAAAATTATTTTGAAATCAGTTTTGAAAGGACCAAGAGGATAGAGCTAGTCCTCATATCCTTGGACATCATTGCTCTCAAAACCGTTTTCACAATTAGGGGTCAAATAGAAACCCAAAGCCTCATGCCTCATGAGTGAGAACGATATTCATCATCGGTTTGGTTTTGTTTCCATATGTCCTTAACGAAACATCAAACACTTTTATTGAATTGAAAAGCATGATCACAACTATATTGACAAGAATGAAAATTGCAACTAAACCGAAATTGCAAACAACATCAATACGAAGTAGAAAAATTGTAAAAGCAACAATAAGGAAAGGGTTCAAGAGAATCTTCCTACTCCAGTGGGTAGGTATCTTCGTCTTCAGTTATAACGACGTTGATAATGTTCTCTTCAAATAAGCCCAGCAAGATAGTCTCTTCTTCTACGTGTAAATTTTCTTCTGAAAGTAATTTGGAAGGTCTAAGAAAGTTTTCTTTGATATGAATATGATGATAGGATAGCTCTCTAGCTTTACCCTTTCAGGTTGATGGATTAATAGTTCGATCACCTTGGCTTCTAGGCCTCCATGATTCTTTTGACCTTGGCCTCGGTCTCCATGGTGATTACTAGTGACTTCATACCCCACCCTATACTTTTTCTTTGTGCCAAATGGGATAATGGGTTCTTTAATTCCTTGCGCTTTTGTCCCAAGTCCATCATCAAGGTTGAATCCATATTGGCATAATACTTTTCCAAACATAATAGACAATGCCGAAAATTCCGGAGACTTCATGACACTACCAGCGGGAATTTGTATCATAGAAATCATTTCAAAGGAATGATAACTGGGCTTTTCTTTTATCTCAGGCTCGACATAAGGTATGGCACTTTCCTTGTAAGTGGTGAAGTCCGTCTCTCCGTGCATGGTAATCATTTTACCATTAATAATGAATCTAACTTTTTGATGAAGACTAGAAGGAATGGCGCCGGCCATATGAATCCAAGGCCTCTCCAGTGGTAGGTTGAAAGTCTTTGGAATGTCTACCACTTGAAAATCGATCAGGAAAGGCACAGGCCTATATTGACTTCCAGCTCGATGTCACCGATAACATCTTTCTTCATCCCATTAAACGAACGTACAATCACCTTTGAAGGCTTGATGAACTCTTCATTAATTCCTAGACGATGCAGCGTGCTTAATGGACACAAATTAAGCGCGGAGCTATTATCAATCAGCACGCGGGCTACTTCCTTGCACCGACATTTGACGGCAATATATAAGGCCTTGTTACGTGAACGGCCATCCATTGAAAAATCTTCGTCAGAAAAAGCTATCTAATCTTTCAAAAGAATAGCCCTAACGAAATCTTCTAGTTGCACCTTATTGATCATTTCGGGAACATGTACTTCATTAAGAAGCTTTATAAGCACCATTTTGTGGCTTTCTGAGGTTTTGAAAACATCCAGTAAGGAAATTTGTGCTGGCATTTTCCTTAATTGTTCAATTACCTCGTATTTGCTTGTCTTCATGACTGATAATAACTGTTTGACATCTTCTTTAGTTACTCCTTTCTTTTCGCGCTCACCTTCTTTTAGGACATAACATCTTTCCGATCTGGTTACTGCATTGACTTCTTTAGGTGTGTAGTCCCATGGTACACAACTGGTATCAAATTTCTCCTTTGGAGGCAAAGTGATGATCACAGACTGAGCCTCTTTATCTTCAATCTTTAGTTGATCAATTGGGAGTTGAATGGTAATTGATTCAACATGATCTTTCTCTTCCTTAAGCCTATCTACTTCATCAAGATTGATCAAAAGTGGTGTAATCATGGACACCATGCTTTTATTGGCTTCAACAATATCCATTCCACCTCAACCGTCAGGCACGATATTTTCATCCTTGAATGACCACGGAGGTGGTGTATATTTGACACGATAATTATATCGGCCACTGTATTGTCCTAGATAATCCACAGTTTCTCTTTGTTTCCGTGCTTTGCAAACAAATCGCTTATCTCCTTGTCGGGCAATTTTTAATTTGGCCTCATATTCATCTTCATCATCAGGCCTTATTATTTCTCCTTATGTAAGGACCATATTGTGCTCAGGAAGAAGGTTCTGATGCACATTTGGCTCTAACTCTTGAAAACTTAATATCTTCTTGTCTATGAGTTGCTGAACTTTGTATTTCAAGATTATACAATTGTCCATATCGTGTCCTCTTTCTCCCATGTGATATGTGTAAGTCTTTGACTCATCATACTAAGGGAACCTTGTAGGATTATCTCTTAGCACTTCTTTGGCCACCAAATGTCTTTCCAACAGCATCGGTAGTAATTTCGACAGGGGTCGTGGCAACGGAGTGAATTGCCTTACGGGTCTTTTCTTCGGCTCAAACTATTTTGAATTTCTCCAAGGGACGCTAGACTATTTTGGGAATGAAGCCTGATTAACATTGGCGCTAGATACCATAGCCACGTCACGTATAGGTTCTTTATCCTTTCTTCTAGGATACGGTCTCCGTGCTGTTACTTCTTGAGATTTCTTTTCCTTTAATGTCCATTCGATTCTTTCACCGACCTTCACCAACATGGTGAACCTTTGAAGCTCATATCCTTGGTTTGCAAGGCATTCTTCAATTTTGGCCAATCTTTTGGCATCCTCTTCATCTTTAGATGTCTTTTTAACCCGAATGTCTTCTTTCAGATCCATTATTCTAGGTGCAGCTTTTGGAGGATTCTCCTGAGCTGGTTCTTTACTTCTCATTGGCTCATCAACAAGTACTTCAGCGGTATTTACAGCTCCTGGATTTGAAACTGTTGGATAAGATTCCTTTGTAGCTATAATGAAGGCCTTTATTTCTGCCATCATGGTAGCCATTTGGGTCATCTGGTTCTCCACTTCAGCTAGTCCAGTGCGAGTTTCTTCCTTAGCCATTTTAATTTGTAAACGGGTTCGGGGTCTTTTGTCTTCCGTTGCTAGAAAACCTGTCTTCATGAAAACCATCGAGATATTAGGATTGGTGAAATGAATATGAAAACCCACATTCTTTTAATTATATATTTTCTTGTGATTAACAAGGATAAGAATTTTTAAACAAGTCTTAGCCTTGCATAAAACTTCTCATCAATGTTTTTCTCAAGGAATCATACCATCCAAAGAATTGTAATCCATGGTGATCCTTCTTTTTAATCATGTCTTTAAATTTATCCAAACGGATTTTGAAAAATGAGTATTTCATATAAAATCCGAGATTGTTTTACAAAGTGATTTTAAACTTGAATGGGAATTCTAAATCATCCAAGTCTAGGCTTCTTGCTAACTAAGGTAGCTTCCGCCTCGTGGTAATCCGTCCATTCCTTGATTTGAGATTCTCATTCTTCGACATCGATCACGACTTCTTCGGGGATGTAAGGTTCAACTCTAAGCATGTGTGGGACAATGTATTCTGGGACATACTCCTCCTCGGGATCCGTTATAATGCTCAATAGAACGTATGGCTCCACATCAATTGGTCGTTTACTTTCCATTCACTTGATGTATTCCTTGGATGCCATATAAATCTCCATATCTCATTCCAAGTTCTTTAGCCATTCCACTACTTGTGAAGATGAATTATCCAAAGAAAGGATAATTTTGTGAACCTTGGCTTTAAGGTCCTTCTTCTCTTCTTCAGGTATAATTCTACTTGGGATGTCAAAAGCAAACTCCTTAAGGTTCCATGCCGGTGGGACTTATTGAAGCATTCCAAATTGTCTGACAACTCTCAAAGGACAATAGGCGGCTCCCCCATTTAGCCCGAGTAATAGTACCGCGTTCCCTTCTTGGCTTGTAATCTTGCCTTGTCAATCTTCGGCCAATTGATCTGCCATTGGATTTGATTAGGAGTTAATGCTCTAATGAAATTGGCCCAATCTAAGAAAGATTGTTTGGGTAATTTATTTTGGATACGAATGTATCGCTCAATTGGATTTATCGCCGCGAATGTTCATGAAACGATACCATGGTCGAATGTGTGAGATGAACCATAGAGATAGGAGACCCGTAGAAACTTGAAAGATTCCCTTTCCACGATTTTGATATGTGTTTAAGGAGATGACGGTTTGGGCAAGAAGCATATTAGAAAAATCTCATTTAAGACATGCTTGTCTTGCGATCACAGCCACTAAAGGGTCTAATCCCATTCTAGATACGGGGAATAGAACAAAGTCGAGGAAAGCTAGAATGAATACCCGGGCTGAAGTGTTTCCCATTTCCCTAGGAAGTTTTGAAAATTTGTCCATTAGAAAGGATAATGGAAATCTACCCGTGTTTGATTTGATTAACTTTTCGATTTTGGAAGTTCTGAGGTTAAGGAATTTTGCAAGAATGCTTATGGGATTAAGTCCAACGGGTGGCTCTACGACCCTAGGCTTGGAATCAATTCCTATGGCGGCTTGATATTCTTCCAAAGTCGGTGTCAATTCATACTCTCCAAATTGGAAGGTGGTGGTGGAAACTTCCCAAAAATGCGTCAATGCTTAGATCAAAATGACTTGATGTTCCACATGGATCAAGTCCAGAAGGTATCCCAATCTATCTTGGACATAAACTCGGTTATCTCTTGTTATGTCCTTCCACCAAGCCATGAGCTCTTTTCGTGGAATGGGAACCACTTGGATGTCTAGTTTCCTATCAAGCCTAATTATGCAAAAACAAGTTCATTATTAATCACCATGGATTACACATCAATTTTAAATTCCCCCATTTTAATTATATATCCTTTTATGAAAAAAAAATGGAGGTTGAGTACATTTGCATACTTATGACGTAATATAAACGCCACTTCTAATCCATTTATGCCTTAAAAGAGCATATACTTGAGAATGAAACCAATGTTTAATGCAAATGCCTCTTGTCATGCTCCATTTTGACCATAAAATCCTATCCTATGGTTTACAACTTTGAATACATCAAAAATAGACTTTTGACAAATGGAATTGTACGTGTCACATCTTGAACATTCAATCTACTTGAATTACATTGAAAATCGCCATGGACCTATACATTCCATCTAAAAATGAAAAATCTGACCAAATGGAGCATGCCACCCTATTTATTCATTCTAGTATAAAAAGGCATTTTAATCAAACATTGATTGTCATTTAGGCATTTTTTAACAAAATTGTGTCAACTAACTTTGCATAATTAAAAGATGAGAGAAATGGAACGACACTTACTTACCGACACATTTTTACTTGGTTTTAGGTATACCAACCACAAAGACAAGCATATGCAACAAGTGAGGTTTTGACACCTAAAAGGGTGGGATATACTAAAGGCTCAAGGTCACCACCTTAATGGACAAGGGATTCCATTCCAATAGGCGATCGGTCTAAAGTAATTGAATATTATTCCATCTTGGTGATCGGTATTGTATTTAAACGATTCCATGAGCAATCGGCTCACAGTTTCGCCTAAACACATACCTCCTAAGAGTGATCCTAAATGTAGCCGGGGTTGGGCCATAGGTGGTGTGTGCGAAAAGTGTAGTACTAAAGCAATTTAAAAGCAAGTACAACAATTTATAACCAAACAGCACTTCTAAAATTTGGTGAAATCACATTCAATCCCAACACCATCCTGCAAAACAAAGGGAAGCACAGACTATACCTCTTATACCTCCCACCTGCATCACCATTTAACACGTCATTATTGGAACGTACCTGGGATCCTTGTGAGCACAAACACATGCATATCACTCTATCTTAGGCTTAAGTCCAATTAGAAACCCAAAGTTCTCCAGTGGAGTCACCAAGCCTGTCGCGTCATGCTCTCGCGTGCTAGAATGGAGGTATTTTTCTACACGAGGTCTCTCTCAGACCATACCTCATGTGACAGCGGGGTTTATTTGATCTAAACTTGAACTTGGAGTCGCCACTAGTCATTTACGATAGGTTGACTAGAAACCTAATTGAGATACGGGAGAAATACCACGATCCTACGAACCAGAAATTCTAAATAAGGGACTTGGTTACGTTAACGATCCCAAATTGATACTATTAACACCCTTTCAGTACCTAAGAACGATATGGCATGTCTAACGTGTCATACGGATTCCTAATGTCAATTCATTAATCTAATCATGGACAAACAATTAAGCACCCAAGAATTAAATGTGTAATCAATGGCAAATCAATCATAGCAATCCTAATTTGGCCACTAAAAATGAAAATCTAGTAAAACACCTAGACCTTAATGAAGCCCTACAGACTTACTCATTTAATGGTGCATTTTTGGGTTTAGGGTTTTTTAGTGGTTTTAACCCTTAAATTTGGAATTTTACCACTTAGGCCTTTACGAAAATTCAAATTTCACTTTTTATGGCTGGCCACGATGATTTTGAATCATTTTGTGGATTTTCAAATTTTTTGAGTTTTTTGAATTTTTTTTCGGAAAAATTTTTAAACTAAGAACTGATTTTCTTTTATGATTTTATGGAAATTTTTATGAATTTTCCAATTTTTCAATTTTTTATTGATTTTCCAAAATTTTCAAATTTTTATTTGTATTTTCCGAATTTTCAGGATTTTTATGAATTTTCTGAAAAGTTTTGAATTTTTATGAATTTTCTATAAATTTTATGATTTTCTAAAAAATTCTAATTTTTTTATGATTTTTGTGATTTATTATTATTTTTTATATAATTTTCTAATTTTTGATTTTCTATTTTCTATTTTCCTAATTTTTATTTGATTTTGATTTTTTATATTTTTTTCGAATTTTCCAGCAAGGAAAACGAACCAGACCGGATCGGTTCGACCCGGTTCAGCTTGGCCGAACCGGACGTCGCCGGCACCGATCGCCGGTTGTCTTCTTCGGCGAGACCAGGGCCAAAAACGGCGCCGTTTGGCTTTTTTTCATTTAGGCATTTTAACGAACAATTGGTAGGCACCATTTTTAGTCTAAAGTTTCCAAGGCCGCTGGTTTGAACCTATCGCCGACGACCTTCCGGCGACTATTTCGCCGTTCCGTTTGCACCATCGTCAAGTCCACATATTCTAGTATCAGTTTATTCCTATTAGGTCGCCGTCGGACGTTCGCCGATCGGCGAAAAACCGATTAGAAAATCCTAATATAACACTAACCTAAATAAAATTTTCCAGAACATTAATCCTAACACTAGCCGTCCTAGCTGTCTAAATCGGTTCAAACAACCATCAAAACATCAAACAAGGTCAGGGAGACTAACTTGAATGGCCCTACGGCCATGGCAATGCTCCGGCGAGGCTTCAAGTTTTTCCGGCGAGGGGGTTTAATGCACGGCCGACTTGGTTTGTGCATTTTTAACCATTCAAAATGCAAACAAGCATACAAAAAAGTGATTAGAACAAGTTTTAGGCATCAATGTAATAAGATCAAGATGAAATATGCACAAGCAAACCTAAAACCTATTCTGGAATTTCTGGAGAAAATATGATCGTGAGCGAAGTTTACCTTCTTCGTCTGATGATTAAACGAAATTGTTGAGGTGATTTGCTCCTGCAGTGTTGTTCCCTGACACTTGATCTTCACTCTGGTGGCCGCAGCTTCGCCGGAATAGGTCTGGATTGGTCGGACGGTGCTCGGTTTCAGGCGTTCTCGATCAGCCTTCCTCTGGTTCACACGAGGAGGAGATCCTTCTTGATGGTCGATTTGTCGGCACCGTTCAATCGACCGGTGCCGATCACTCGACCTAGGGATCTCCACTCCTCTCTCTCTCTCTCTGGATTTCGCATTGTTTCTCTCTCTTTCTCTCTCTTCTCCCTCCTCGAAATTTTGTCGAACAGTTTCCGTTCTATGTTTTTTTTTTCAGTTTTTCCCCTTTTTTGTTGATTGATTTCCTGCTCAAATTCAGTTGGAACCGACTTCCGATCGATTGGGGTCGTTAACCGGTGCCAGCTAGATATTTTCCAGTTGGCCAAATCAATGAAGTTGATCAGGGTAAACGTGCTAATTTGATCAGGGTAAGTCAATGAAGTTGCGGGCATGAGTTGGTTTTCCTGGGTTTTTTGTGCATTAGGCAAGTCGGGTAAGGAAGATGAACTGTTCGGGTCGGGTCGGGTCGACCCGCCCAACCCTGCAGTTCCGGTTTTGACCAAATACTCAAATTGGACTCAATTTCAACCGATTTTTTCAAATTAAACCTCAAAATTGGATTTTCCATCATATTCTGAATCCAAAGATATAATTTTCCCAATTTTTATTGTAATTGAGCCCAAGATTTTCTCATTTTTGTGCTCGGGTTAATAGGTTTTGTTCAATTTAATGTCCTAATGACCTGATTAGGCAAAATTGATGCCAAAATTGAATTACCCACCCCTAGTTAACCTTAGAAATGATGGTCTCACATTTCGACAATTTCATTTTGGGCACAATTCCCAATTTGGGTTCAAAATTCTTAATTTTCAATCAAATTTTGGGGATTTTTTATTTTTATGTCAAATTGTGTAATTGGACCGACCATTATGCAATTCAAGGTCCCAAAATCAATTTTTGTGAAGAAACTATGATTTAAAAATGACTAGAAAAAATTTAATTTCATTTTTGGTTCAATTCGGATTTAATTTTGCCCAATTTTGGGAAAAACATATAGCCGATTGAGATTTTTCAAAATTGAAAATTTATTTATGAAATTGGATTTAAAATAAGACTAATGACTATTTTTATGGAATTTTCGGATTCCATTTTCTATTTTTCTTGATTTTCTTGCCTATTTTGACCAAAAGAAATTAAGAAAAAATGCAGAAAAATGCTAAAAAATTATTTTTTGGTTTAGAAATAGGTTTCTAGGCTTGGCCAAGATCCCTAGACCTAATTTTGAAATTTTTGAAAATATGACAAAAATGAGCTAAAAATTAGGTGTCAACAATTATTTCGGAGGATAATTAGAGTGAAGACAGCGAAGAAGGCATGGGAAACACTACGAGAAGAATTCCAAGTATCAGAAAAGGTGTGCACCATTCGACTTCAAACTCTAAGAAGAGAATTTGATAATTATAAAATGAAAGCAAATGAGACCATTCAAGAATACCGTGGAAAATTAAAAGAATTAGTTAATCAAATGAGAGCCTATGGAGATGAAATCACTGATCAAATGGTCGTAGAAAAAAATACTAGTGTCACTTACTAGAAAGTACAATCCTATTGTGACAACTATAGAAGTGACTAAAGATTTAACGACCTTGTGAGTAAGTGAATTAATTGTCTCTCTAGAAGCACATGAGAAAAGTTTGATGGCACAAGATGAAGATTCTGTTGAAAGTGCCTTTGAGTCTAAAATGCACATGCAGTCTCATCAATCTAAAAATTATGGAAGGAGCTCATGGAAAAGTAAAAGAGGAGGAGAAACTATCCAAAAGGAAAAATATCCTCCTTGTGGTATTTGCAAGAATACTAATCATATGGAGAAAGATTGTTGGTTTAGAAATAAACCACAATGCCGCTTTTGTAAAAGATATGGCCATGTAGAAAAATATTGTCGCTTGAAAACAAATAATCGAGCCAACTATGTTGAAGAAAAAGAAAGTGAAGACAACACATTCTACGCATGACAAGTGGCAAATAATAAGAAAAATGATACATGGTACATTGATAGTGGGTGTAGCAATCATATGATGGGGGACAAATCTATATTCATCAATATTGATACATTGGTGAAATCCCAAGTGAAATTGGGCAACAACATATTGGTCGAAGTGAAAGGAAAAGGCAGTATTGCGGTTGAAATAAATAAAGGCCCAAAATATATTCATAATGTATATATTGTTCCTAGTCTCGCTCAAAATTTGTTGAGCGTGGGCCAAATGATACAAAGTGGTTATTATCTATACTTTAGAGGAGATGCCTGAATTATCTATGATAAATATAAACATATTATTGCCTCTGTCAAAATGGAGAATAGGAACTTTCCTATTCGATGGAAATATATCAGAGATATAGCCATGAAAGCTCAACTTGATGATTCATGGCTTTGGCATCGAAGATTTGGCCATTTCAACTTTGCTAGGTTAAAATTTCTCCATTAGAAAAATATGATGATAGATTTTCCAGCTATTTCAGAAATTTCAAATGTTTGTGAAGGCTATCTGCTTGGAAAACAACAAAGACAGTCCTTCCCATTTGGCGGTGCATGGAATGCTAAGAAGCCATTGGAGCTAGTGCATACGGATGTGTATGGTCCAATAAGGCCCCCTACACCCAGTCAGAATAAATATTTCATCCTATTCATCGATGACTACACAAGAATGACGTGGGTCTACTTTCTTTGAGAAAGATTAGAGGTCTTCTCTATTTTCAGAAAATTCAAGAACCACATCGAAAATCAAAGTGGTTACAAAATTAAAGTCTTAAGGAGCAACAAAGGCATGGAATACAACTCCAAGGAGTTTAATAAATTCTGTGAAGATGAAGGAGTTCATCATCAACTAACGGTTGGCTCTGCCCTAGAACAAAATGCAGTAGCAAAAAGAAAGAATAGAACCGTCATGGAGATGGCAAGGTCAATGCTAAAGAAGAAAGGCCTTCCCAACATGTTTTGGGCAGAAGCGGTCTATACAGCGACATACATCTTAAACAGATGTCCAACTAAAGCAGTCCAAAACAAAACTCCATTTGAAGCATGGAGCAGACGGAAGACTTTAGCGAAGCATCTCAAGGTGTTTGGCTGCATATGTTACGTCCACTTTCCTGCTCAAAAGAGGAGCAAACTCGATGAGAAGACGGAAAAAGGAATCTTCCCCGGCTACAGCGACCAATCAAAAGGCTGTCGGGTTTACAACCTAAGAACTAAGAAGCTCATGATCAGTCGAGACGTCGAGTTCGCGAGAATGCCGCCTAGAACTGGGAGGATGAGAAGATTGAAAGGAAGTATGTCACTTTGCCAGACATACCACCAACTCAAGAGGAACCAACGACACAAGAAGAAGGTGAAGCGGCAGATACCACCACTAATGATGTAACACCACCATCCTCTCTTGGCGCAACACAAGAAGAATCTACTCTAGAATCACCTATTCTAAGGGTAAAATCTCTTAGAGAAGTTTATGAAATATGCAACTTTGCAGCTTTAGAACCAGAGAACTATGAAAAGGCTGCCAAAGCAGAAGTTTGGATTAAGGCCATGGATGAAGAAATGAAGATGATAAAGAAGAATGAAACGTGGGAGCTCGCCGATCGCCCCGATGACAAAGAAATCATTGGCGTTAAATGGGTTTACAAGACAAAGCTCAATGCAGATGGATCTATTCATAAAGCATAAGGCAAGACTCGTGGCGAAAGGATACTTGCAACAACCTGGTATTGACTATACTGAAAATTTTGCTCTTGTTGCTCACCTTGATACTATTCGGGAACTCATAGCCCTAGCAGCACAAAAGGAATGGAAGATCCATCAACTAGATGTAAAGTCAGCATTCCTAAATGGATATCTTCAAGAAGAAATCTATGTGGAACAACCATGAGGCTTTATTGTCAAAGGCCAAGAAGAAAAAGTTCTCAAGAAGGCCCTCTATGGGTTAAAACAAGCACCACGAGCGTGGTATAACAGAATTGATGAATAATTCACCAAGCAAGGATTTAGGAGGAGCATGAGTGAGCCAACACTCTACATCAAGACCCAAGGTAAGTCTGACACTATCATCGTCTCTCTGTATGTGGATGATCTCATATATACAGGGAACAATGAGAAAATGATTTAAAAATTCAAAGAAGAAATGATAAAGACATTCGAGATGACAGACTTGGGCTTGATGCACTACTTTCTCGGCATGGAGATCAACCAAAATGAAGGAGTTTTTATCTCACAGAAGAAATATGCCGAGAACCTCCTTAAGAAATTCAAGATGAATAATTGTAAAACAGTTGCGACACCGCTCGTGACAAACGAGAAACTATTAAAGGAAGATGGAGCAAAAATAGCTGATGCCTCCCTCTACAAAAGTCTAATTGGCAGTCTATTATATCTCACTGCTACATGACCGGACATCATGTACGCGACAAGTCTACTATCACGATTCATGCAGAGTCCGAGTCAAATTCAATTTGGACTTGCCAAGATAATTTTAAGATACTTACAAGGAACAACTGATTATGGCATTTGGTATTGGCCAAGTGTAATGGCTAAGCTTATTGGCTACATTGACAATGACTCGGCAGGATCAACTAATGAGTGGAGGAGCACCAATGGTTATGGATTAACACTGGGCTCCGAAATATTCTCTTGGACATCTAAATAACAAGACTCGGTGGCATAGTCTACTGCAGAAGCTGAATACATCGCAGCTGCTATGACCACTGGTCAAGCAATATGGTTTCGAAGAATTCTAGAAGACATTGGAGAAATACAAACGGAATCGACTCCGACATTTTGTGATAACAAGTCCGCAATCGCCATCTTGAGAAATCCAATTTTGCATGGAAGAACCAAACATATTGACATCAAATATCACTTCATTTGAGAAGGACAAAGTAATGGAGAGATTGAGTTCAACTATTACAAGACCGAGGACCAAGTTGCGGGCATATTCACTAAAGCATTACCACCAACCAAGTTTGAGATGTTACAAAGCATGCCCAGAGTATTGCGAAATTGGATCAAGTAGGAGTGTTAAAATGCCGATCCAATTTCTAGAGTCTTGAAAAGTTTAGAAAAATCCTACAAAAAATAATCTAGTCTTATGCAGCAATGAATGTGTGTAGAAGTGTCTAGCATGCATAAGAAATTTCTATGAATAGTGTTGAAATCTCTAGTATTGTGTGGACAAGGATGAAAGCAGAAAATCTCTCTGACATGCAGAGATATTTGGTGCAGATAGGCGGTGATGTACGAGTATAAATAGGAAGGTGGACGTCCAATCTAAGAGAAGCCAACTAAAACAAACCTCTCCCCTTCCATCCTTTGTAATACCAACTAATTATAAAAGCTTTTGTCCCGTTGCTATTATTTGTGCTATCTCTCTGCTTTGAAGTCCCGACCCTTGTCCTTTCTCACAAATAACCCACGCGCACACACTTTGCACACACACGCTTCCGCAAACATTAACATTATTCTACCACTGCTACTCTTGTATTAAGCTAAACCGAGATGAAACCGCCGAACACACACAGAGCTAAAGTACGAAGCATCGTAATATATGATCAACAGAGAAAAATGGCATCCTATCATGTGGCCCAACACCAAGAAAAGCATTAGAACATCCACTACCTTGAATCTTGCTATTCTTTTTGTTGAGTAAACCTCCTAATATATTTTGAAGTTGACAAAACTGTCCAAGAGTTATTATAATTCTGACAAATATTTTTGAAGAATTTCTAAGTCGAGGAAGTCATTTTATGGAGGTCCAAACTATACAAGGATAAGAAGGAAAAGTCTAAGTTCTACACAGCAAAATACAAAGTTCAGACTTTGCATAGGGCAGTTGAAGAATTTCAGTTTATATTGAAAACAAAAGATTCAGAAATTAAAGAACAAACCATTATGACTCAAGTTCTAAAGTACGAGATAAGGATTAGACTTTATCCAGATGCTATCGCAAACTCAGAAAAATGGCTAGTAATCTGGCTTGGATTTCACCATTGGAAAGTATTGATTGATTCGATCTTAAAAGGTTATTTTGCAAATAATATTTGCATCTTGAAATATCCTTGATTGATTGAAAATCAACCCCGCGACAAATTTATTTCCAAATGAAGAAGCTTTGCTTATGAAAACCAAAGTTCTGGTTGTATGGACGACCAGATTCAACGGGATTCAAACTTTGTCACTCAACGGCTACTCAATCCTTTTTATACAAATCTGTCCAAGATGAAGATTGGAAGATGATCCTCGGACAACTATCTAATGGCTAGTTTGGAAGTAGAGGAATATAAAAGGAGACAAATTGTCAAGGAGCAAAGTAGAGAGCGATATCCAGAATCATCCATTCCAAAGTCTGGGCAAACTTTGTTCAGTATAACTTGTCCATCTTGAGCTAATATTTATGATATTGAGAGACTTGTTGTAAGAGTGATTGAGTAAGATAGAGTGATCCATCCTTCACATAAAAATATCACTCAAAACTTGTAATCTCTCGATGGATCTAGTGAAATCCAGCCAGTAGGTTGTCAGCATGGGAAAGTGGATGTAGGCTTGATCTAAGTCGAACCACTATACATTTGTATGCATATTTTCTCTTCCTTAAAACTCCTTTTATTTATTTAATTGCACATTTATTTGTTTGCCATTCAAAGATTGATCAAAATTTGAACATTGTTCAGACTTTACTTGATATCAATTAATTCCGCATTAAAATTGATCAATTAGCGTTCAAATCACCTATTCACCCTCCTCTAGGTGATATTTGCTAGTCACATCACTTTTTTCCCTTCTCCATCTTTTCCCAGATAAACCAAGAAATACAGAAGGAAAACTTGACAAAAACAAGGAAAAAAAGAGCAACAGACGAAAGGAACGTGGTCCAAACTTACCGTCATTTCGAGTTCTTGAACAGACGAATGTTGCAGCTGAATCTGCAGAGAAAAGAGAGCAAGAAGCCATTTTTTCTTCTCGCTGTGACGGACCAACTGTGGCGAGTCAACTGTTTTGAGCCAAAAAGCAGAAGGAAAATGAACCAGTGGGCTGCAATCAATTCCTCTCTACCTCTAGACATTGATAAGATACGAGGATTTGCCGAATTTGGGCTTTATCAAGGGAATCTGATGTCGGCTCAGATCCTTCAAGGTCAGCATTAGGGTGGTCACAAGTCACAATGCAACATGCAACTGTTAGCTTCGATATATAGTTATTAATGAACATGGGAGAGTGACCCTCGCCAACCCAAGCTCGGGCATCCCTCACCCGAGGCCGGCGAGTGTAGCCCTCACCTAAGGAATGAGGCCTTATGGTGGCTGGTGGAGGGAAGAAGGGAAAAGGAAAAGGAAAGGAAAAGAAAAAAAAGAAAAGAAGAGAAAAAGGAAAAAAAAGAAAAGAAAAAAAGGAAAAAAGTAAAAAAAAAATCAATGGATATTTCAAAAAATTATTAAAATATTATTATAAATTGTCATGTCAACACCACCCGTGCAACATAAGATAGCTGGCTTCCACGTCAGTGAATGCCGGCTAAAATTGACCGGATAGACTTAATTAACAAAAAGTGAAAATGTTTAGGACTCAATTGGTAAAATTGAAAAGTTTATGACTAAATTGACAAAAGTGCAACGCATGTTGGACTTTTTGGATAATTTTCCCTGTTTAAAAGTGTATGTACATCACATTGAAGCCAATTACGAGGGCATACACTTTTTATCCTACCAAAAAGAAAGTAGCACCTTATTGTACATCACAAACGTAGATAACAATAAGGTAAGAAGGAAGTAGCACCTTATGAGGGCATCCTACTTTTTATCCTACCAAAAAGAAAGAGCACACGAAAAAACTGCACCGTTCATGAAATAGCAGGTGAGCCCCCGGCAGAGAAATGGGAAGATCAAGAAGTCTGCAATACTTGCCCGGAGGTCCCGATTGAAACATTACAGCTTCATTCAGCTGAAATGAATGTGGTTTTGATGTCTGAACTCGAAGTCCTCTTTCTCTTCGGAATTGCGGTGGAAGACCATCAGATGCCACGGATTTTGCATGGGGACCTCTCGTTGTCATCACGACTAATCTTGGATGGTTGATGAGATGTCGTCATGGTTGGAGGGCTTCAGGATTCCATCTCGAGTTACTTCGAAGAGTTACACTGGGTTTGTCCTCTTCCTTTGAACAAGCGTAAGCCTGCCTGCAAGTTTTCAACAGATCACAGAACATAAAGCTCAGAAAAATGAGGTCCAAATGTTAGAAATTTAACTATAGCGGAAGATTGAAGATTTCGATTATTCATGTATAAACAATAACCATGCATAATTAGAATCGAATGTAGAAACGTCGAAAATTCTATACTAACCTCCAGCTATTGATGAAATCAAGAACCTAATACATGAAGCTTTGACAATGATCAATAGCTACTTCTAGCTAATTATCCTCTTAACGTCGATGGTGTGTTTTTCTGATATCTCAAATAATCGGCTTAAGAGAGGGTTTGGTTTAGTGACCTATTTATATCCCCAAACATAACCTTGTAAATAATTTCTTCCGTCAAGATAGTTATCTTAATATTGGGCGATCATAGTTATCACGTATTTTAATGTGTTCAATAAAAGTTGATGAAATTAATTAATGTGGACAATAATAAACTAAATGTGGGATCACATTATAGATAATATAATTATAACACCAAAACGGTAGGAAAACGTAATTGCCAGTAGGGGTGTCAAAAAAACCCGAGCTGACCCGACCCAGCCTGACACGACCCGGCCTAACCCGAAATTTTAGTGTAGTTTGGGGTCAGGTCTTATTTTCTATGGGTATGGATTTTAGATGTGGGTATTTGTTAGGATAGGGCCAGGCTGGGCCGGGCCGGGCTGGGCTTTTTTGACCTGGTACCAAATATAACCCTAGCCCCCCCCCCCTCTCTCTCCCCTTCGCTCTCTTCTCTCTCTGCGCGAGCGGCCGTGAACTTCGTTGCCTTCGCTCTCTCTGCTCCTCCTCGCACTTACAACCTCTCAAAGGCGTGCGAAAAGCTCGAGTTCGGGTTCGTGGCAATGGCAGCCATGAAGTTTGCGAACATGGTCGTGGTGGCCTTCGTCCTCATCGTCACGGCGCTCGCCCTGGCACCGAGACCCACCTCCCTGGCATCGAGACCCACCTCCCTGGCGAGCTCCATCTCCCCGTCGATCCTTTCCGCCAGAGCAGCGGCCATCACGGTGATGGACCCATCCCTGTTGATGTCGTGCACCGAGAACGCGTCCCTCAGGTTCTCCATCGCCTCGTCCGGGTCGACCCCCTTGGTGTTCAGTTCCACGAACTCCCCGAAGTCGATGAACCCGTCCCCGTTGGAGTCCACCTCGCGGATCATCTTGGCTAGCTCCTCCTTCGTCTCCAGGTGGCCGAGGGAGCCCATGATGGACCCCAGCTTCGACGCTGAGATCTTGCCGTCCCCGTTGGCATCGAACTTCCTAAACACCTGCTCCAGCTCCTCGATCTGGGACCGGGACCCCATTGACGAGGACCGCGACCCCATTGACGAGGACGGCAACCCCAGCGGGGTGGCCAATGCGGACTCCCTCGCCATCGCCACGGTGGGTTTCTTCCGACGGAAGAGGGATCGGAGACCCATGATCGGAAACCTACCGATTCGAACACGGTGATCGTGGAACGGGAATGCAGGCTATCGGAAAGGGCAAGCAACGCGGTTCGTGACGATTGGTTTCTTTGGGGAGGATGAGAAAATGGAATCCCGATGGGGTGGGATTGATCTGTGTTCGTTGTGATTTTGGGAGGGAGATCTTGCGGTTTTTGATACGTAAATGCAAAGACAGAGAGACAGAGGAGGAGGAGGAGGCACAAAACAAGCTGCAGAGAACAAATCCTAAACCCGACCCGGACCAACCCGACCTGACCCAACCCTATTCTTGAAGTATATGCTGAACAGGGTCTCGGGTCGGGTCGGGTCAAGCGCGACTCTATATATTTCTGGTCGGGTCGGGTATCATAGAAACCCGACCCGACCCGACCCATTGACACCCCTAATTGCCAGAAACATTTCTCTTCCCTTTAGTTTGCTTTATTCTGTCCAGAACGATAAGGGCTTTAACCATTTACTTGAACGCCCAGAAGGGTTCGCTGGCGAGGTCACCAATTCCCGACCTTTTAACCAATAAATAGAAAAGAGAGCGGGTGTTTACATTGAGTTTTGAAATAATGGTTTATGTTCCTATAATTTCATGCTTTCTGTAATATGTCTCTGCGCTTGTAACTTTCTAATGGATTCATACTTGCACAAATTGTCTAATTAAGTCTCCACAGCATCAATTTGGCCAAATCGAGGTGACGTGGTAGTGAGATAACTCCGGAGTGTGAGATCGATGACATCTTGCTAACGTGGACTCCATCATGGGAAATAAAAAGAGAAGAGTTCTTTTGTTATTCTCTTTTTTTTTTCCTCCCAAGGCAGCGTCCATGTGGATGCAACATTGGCAAAATATTGTCTCAATTGTACTTCCACGTCGTCCGACAGCCACATGAGAAAGACAAGATTAAGAAAATTGCAAATTGCATGAACTTCTTTTAGACAATTTTTGCGAAAGGCATGATTAAGAAAATTAAAAATGTATGAACTTTTCAGAGAAAGCAATAAAGTACGTGGACAAAATGTAGTCTTTTTCCAAATATATACCCTAATCTAGAGTTGGTTGAGCTCCCTAACCTCAATAGGTTCATTGTATTTGTTCCGGCCTTGCGACATACGACAGGTGGGTGTTTCAATTTTGAATTTTATCGTGTCTTGTTCTTGATCAAGTTATGCTATTCTTGAATTTCCAATTTGTAAAAACAGTTATCATGGCGGAAGAACATTAACAGCCGAAGAATATGCAATAAACAGTTCAGATTGTATGATTCAACAGCCAATCACTCCGTTAAGAAAACGGATTCGGAGGCAACTTGAAAAAAATCCCTGACAAGAAAAGTTCTGCAGTCGTTGTAAACTAGGAAGCACGGACACTTTTTGGGGGCCTCCATGTCGTGTTGGACACATGTCGGACACCGACACTCCGTCCGACACTCTTTTTTTTATTATTTATTTATTTGTGGGTTTGAATCAAATTAATTTGATTGAAACTATCCTAAAAATGATAATTTATCATGTATATATAAAAATATACATTTAATAAATAACGTGTCCTAACGTGTTAGAATTCTCTGTTTTTTTAGAAATGACGTATCAGCATATCGTGTCGTGTCGTATTGCAAGTCGCAAGTCGGTGTCGGTGCTATTTAGGTTGTAAAGCAACCCATCGTGCGTCTACATGATGCCCACTCACCCTAAAAAGGAATTGGGAGTATAACTGAGCAAATCAAGAACATAGATTGAGGAAGATGAGCCATGTATATCTAAGACAGAGACACTAGAACATCGGAGAACCCAATGAATGAATCACTCCCACTTGCATTGAATCCTGTCAGTGTGCCTAAAATCACACTTGAGCACCAAACTCCCATCCAATCTTGTCAAAACAAAGCTCTCCACCAAGACATAGCAACCAAATCTCTTCCACTTCCTGTCACCTTTAAACACTTCCACTCTCTCCACCCTCACTTCTCTACCTGATCCATCACCATCATCAACCCAACCTCCTTCCTTCATCACCCACTTCATCTTCTCAGCAATGGCCTCACTCACCCCCAATCTGACCCCTCTCCATTGCTTCTCATGTGTCATGACCCTGAACCACACAAAGCCATCACTAGTCTCCTCACCATCACCAAGCTTCACTGCCCTCATGCCAAAAACAGAAGCCGCCTCCTTTGGCAAAGCCACATTCACACTGACCTTATTATTGCCCTTGTTGGTCACATTATTCTCACACGTGTGAAGCTCCTCCCAATTTTGCTGAAGTGTCATCTTGTAGAACATTGACTTGTTCATTTGGTGCTTGGCCTCACAACCTGCCTCCTTGACAAACACGCATGGGCAATACCATTTGCCCACAACAACAGGAGCAGGAGCTGGATGCTTGCCCGAGATTGGGAAAGTGAAGTCAGGAAGGCAGGCTCTCAGAATCATGTTGAGGCCTAAGGCCTCTTCTAAGTGAGATTGGAGAGAATGTGAGGCATGAACTTCCCATGATTTCTTTCGTAGGTACTTCGGAGGAACACCATTTGGAGCCATTGATCGAGCGAAGAAGCTGCCACTGCTGTGACGGTGAATCTGGAACATTTGGTATGTGTCTCTGGGGTTGAAATGGCTCGGTCTGGTGTCCTTGATGGATTTGCCGAAACAAGATGGGGTTTTGTCCAAGTCCCTTGTACATATGCATGATTGCCTGTGGGAATATCAAGATGGGTGATCCGTGATCCAGCAAATTGAGGCAGGGTTAGACCGTGATATGAGTATTGTCAGTCAGCAAATTTTTCTTTTGTGAAAGAAGATGGTTCTCTATCTTATCCATTGAACATGCTGAGATGAAAGGGCCTTGTTAGTGAAAGAAACTGGCAATGACTAGACTTGACTCACACCTAGCCTCTGGGTTAATCAAGGCCTCTGTGAATATCACAACGTAACAGATGAATAAGCTGTAATCCGGATTTAATTGTGACGAAAGTAGTTTAACATAACATAGACGTTATTTCTGTTTGTTGTGACAGGAATTGGTCAAGAGAAATTAACGCATGCATGCATATCCGAAGAACATATTCAGTGCAAAGTCAAGTTAGCAGTATGCATAATTTGTAGGTAAACAAGCATAGGGTCATCTGGTCGGAGAGAATACGTGACGCACGTACCCTTGGTATCTGCCCTCTGCGGTTATGACGTAATAGATGTTAAACGACAGAGGCCTATCGAGTGCTGGAATGAACCAGAGCTTGGTGACTGCGGACTCTTCGTAATCGGGCTTGAAAGTTAGGACCCTGTCTTGAGGAAATGGCAGCTTCGTGACCGACGTGATCTCGCATGTCCCCCAACAGCATGTGTTCTCTGCTTCTGCTTCCTCGTCAGTGATCACCAGGTAGCCTGAAAACGGACCTTCATTTGGCAACTCCTCAAGAGGGCTCGATGACTTCCGGTACGCAGACAGAGGCCTGGTCACATACATCTCTCTCTCTCTCTCTCTCTCTCTCTCTCTCTCTCTCTCTCTCTCTGTGATTGCGGTGAATATGAACTCTGCCTTTTCTATGAAAACCCAAAGGAAAAAAAGAGAACTCCTGAGTTATTGACAATCGAGAAGACTACTGCCCCAGTTCTTGATTGGGAGAATGAAAATTTAATCCTAAGATGGCCATTTATGACCTATTATTTGTATTTGTTGATTGGTTCCAAGGGTTGAATGAAATAGACATAATAATGCATTTCTCTAGTGATTACTTGTGCTTTTTTCTTTTGAGCTAAATCAAGATTTAAGATTACTCATTGGACTTTGGTATCGTGTGAATTTTAATTGAGCCTTTTCTACGGAAACCGAAAAACAAAGAATAATCTCCTCAAAAATCCTAAAGTTTTTCCTATGGGACACTGATACCCAAATTTTTTTCGTCTCACCAATACTCCCGAACTTGTAAGACTGACTCAGAAACACCTTCCATTAGACTTCCGCCTCTAATGACAGTTGAAAATCCAACGTGGTAGCATTCGTGAACAACGCTAGTCAAAGGATTTGACGCAGCGATAGAAGCACCCTGTCATGTCGACCAAGAGTGCAGACGAGTTAGATTTTTAACAATCACGCACTCTGTCACTTGGAATTTTTATAGATGGAAGGTACTTTGGGTATTAGTATCTCATAAGAAAAAATGTACAATATTTAGTGAGACTATCCCCCCCCCCTCCCAAAAGAAAAGAGAGAGAGAGAGAATTCCCGAGGAGTTTACTATGGAGAAGAGTATTGCACCAATTCTTGATTGAGAGAATATTAATTTTGAAGAGGGTCAAATATCCCACATTGTCTATATTCGATGAATTGATCCAAGTGGTTGAATGAAATCGACATAATGCATTTCTCTAATGATTACGTGTGCATTCCTTTTAAGCAAAATTAAGATTACCCATCGGATTTGAATATCCAGCGCCGTAATACGTTTCTCTCTCTTCCCGGTTGCGGTGAATTTTAACTATGCCTTTTCCGTGGAAACAAGAAGAAGAGAGGATTCCTGAGTAGTTGACGATATAGAAGACTACTGCACCAATTCTTGATTGAGATAATGGAAATTTAATGTGAAGAGGGTCAAATAAAACATACCGTAAATAAAACATACCGTGTAGAATTGTTGAATTGATCCAAGGGTTGCTGAGTAGTTGACAATATAGAAGACTACTGCACCAATTCTTGATTGAGATAATGGAAATTTAATGTGAAGAGGGTCAAGTAAAACATACCGTGTAGAATTGTTGAATTGATCCAAGGGTTGAATGAAATGGACTTGATGCATTGCCCTAGTGATCTCTCGTGCATTTCATTTGAAGAAAGTTAAGATTACTCATTGGAATTCTGTAACATGTGCTGTGAATAAAAGGAAATTAACACTGCTCTCCTTATGCTAAACCATGCTAAACTATATAGAATGGAGACAAAAGAAGTGGAATAGTTAAACATAAGAATTCACAATTGGAAAAATTATGAATTTAGTTCTAAACTTATTGTTTGGATGCCAATTAGTTGCTAAACTTTACAAATTTATCAATCTAGTCCTAAACCTTTAAAGGAAATTCCAATTTAGTCCTCTCGACCAATTGTCGCCTCCACGACGTTCTACGCTGATTGCCACATCAGTAATTTCCAGCGACAATCGACTAGAAGGATTAAAATGGGTTTAGATGTGAGTCAGGCACAAAAACAAAAGAAGAATAAATACTAATGTGTGATGTGTCTAATTTGATGGATTTAAGTTTTTCACAGCAAACTATATCATACTTAGTACCTAGCAAGGGACTACGGATATGAATATGAAGCATATTCACTATATCTCAAAACATATTGCAGACAATATATAACCAGTTTTGCACAAGCCAAATGAAAAGCCCAGGCTTTGTTTATTTCGCAGAAAATGAATGGTTTGGAAATTTTTTTCTAAAAATTATTGCTTATATCTCTTATAAAAATGAATTACTAAAAAATATTTTCATCGTCCATAAAAATGTTTACACATAAATTGTTGCTGAAGTGATCATTTTTAGGAAAATGTATTCAAATCATTCATTTTTCGGGAAATAAACGAAGTCTCAATGTCAAAATATGACTATTAGGAAATAGGGAAAATACAAATGTGTTCCTAATTATGCATAAACCTCATAGGGGATTCTAAGGTCTCTCAAGGATTGGTTCTCAGGCAATCCTAGCCACTAAAATTGGACACTGATAATAAAATGGATGCATACATATAATTGCTTAAAAAAAAGGGGACTAAAACCGGTTGTGAGAGGGATTTGATAATCAAGAAAAAAGTCTAAAAAGTCCTACATTTATTGCATTTTTGCTAATTTAATTCAAAATCTTTCCATTTGGCCAAAATAGTCATGAACCTTTTGAAAATCTTTCAATTTGGCTGGAAATCGCTGACATGGACGTCGACCATCTTCCATGGCACTGTTGGAGTTGACTTGGACAATTTTTGTGATTTTTTTAAAATTTTTTCTGAAATTTTTCTTTTCTTTCTTTTTGTTTTCCTTCTTCCTCTACGATTGCCGGCTATCAAGCAGTCGCCAACCTCCTTGATGGCCCGCAACCAGCCAAAGGCGAGAGCCAACGAGGGCCAACCTTGATAGCTGAGCGAGGCTCACCACGTAGGGCCGAGGTCACCGAGGCTAGCAAGGGTCAACCTCACTGGCCTCAAACGAGGCTCGCCCTCACCGGCCTTTGGCGAGGCCAGCGAGGTCGACCCTCGCCAGCCTTGAGTGAACCTCGCCGGCCATCGAGGAAGCCAATGCCTACGAAGGAAGAAGGAAAAAAATAAAGAAAAGAAAAATGAAAAAGAAAAGAAATTATAAAAAGTTTGAAATAGTTAGAAAAATAATAAAAATTACAAAATTTGTCTATGTCAGCGCCAGCGGTGCCATGTAGGATAGCCGTCATTGTCACACCCTAAACCCTGCGAGCACGCAACAACGGTAACCAAGGATAGGAAGGAAAACGACTAACAACAGTCAAACCAAAACACCACATGTCACGCCCCGAACCCCCATCGAGCTCGCGACATCTCCTGCTGCGGTCGAATAGTTGTGACGTCCCAGGAACGTCGCCGACCCAACCCAAACATCAGAAGCACATGCGAAAGCGGATATAAAAATCCCGGACAGAAAGATGACGACAACGGGGTAGAACACCAACAGTCAAAGAACAACAACAGCAACATTTCATACAATATTACTGCACCAAATATACAAACATTATTTTACAAGCGTAAATGCAATTAAACATTCACAGTCACCGGCTTAACAAAAGATCAAGGGTCAGGTTAACTTAACTTCACTATAAGTCAACCTATCCAACACAACTCCTAAAATACCCTAGGAAAAACCTACTGGTCGCTCTCTTCCAACCCGTTCTTGAATCTCTGGCTTGAGCCTTCGAAAACTCACCTGCAGCTACACTGGACACCAAAGGCAGCTCCCCGGACTTTCAAAAAAAGGAGGCGGACTTCCCGGGTTTACGGCTGGGGGTCTAAAATTGTGGATTATATAACTATGAAACGAATCTCAATAAGTGTACAACCCCAAACCCCACGTAAGCACTCACGTATCGCCAGACGAAATATGCATAACACCCCAACAATCAGCCAAACTAACAAACACACACGATCTTACCCGGGACCCATCATGCACGTACTTGCACATTAGTTAATAGCACCGCCGACATGCCACAGGAATACATCACAGCCACGTACATACCTCGATTATAAGGTAAAACCCACTAGGGCACGTCCCATACCATGCCTAGCAGTTTTCACCCCATAATTGAGCACTACTTACGCGATATAAATCACACTTGCACACGAACTCACACCACGTGTCAACTTTCACAAATCTCGCACATCAAGCCCAATCCAGCTCATCCTCAACCTTTCCACCACTACCGCGCCCGCGTAAAACGCATCAGGCCAACGGTCTTCTGACCTCGTCAGGCATCGTCACCCCGTTGGGCCGGGCATCGTCACCTCATCCGGGACGGCATCGTCACGTGTAAACGAACATGCCTTAGGACGGAATCCTACACTCTCACTTCCTTATTTACCGTGCCCGCGTAAAACGCATCAGGCCAACGGTCTTCTGACCTCGTCAGGCATCGACACCCCGTCGGGCCGGGCATCGTCACCTCGTCAGGGACGGCATCGTCCCGCGTAAACGTACACGCCTCAGGACGGACCTTACCCCACGTAAACGAACACGCCTCAGAGTATCACTTTTCCAATCCATCCTACATTCCCGTACCTTAATTTCACACTCTCCACACATACCACACGGCCACACATACACACGGCCAAACACACGCACCTCACACACATATCACAATTTCACATCCTCGTCACACGAACACCACTTGAACACCCATGCTTGGCACGCAAACTCAATGCGTAATTACACCATCACGCCTCATGGCCACACACTCTCGACACACAATCACGGCACATTTAGCCCAAAGATGATTTTCCATTATCACATATTGACGTCTTGGCAGACAGCACGACAGGATTCGAATTATTTTTCTTCATGGATGGTTTCTCTAGCTATAACCAAATTTGAATGAAAGAAGAAGACAAGACTAAAACATCTTTCATTACCCCATGGGGAACATTCTGTTACAAGGTTATGCCCTTCGGCTTGAAGAACGTGGGGGCAACCTACCAAAGAGCTATGGTGACACTATTCCATGACATGATGTATAAAGAGATCGAAGTGTACGTCGACGACATGATAGCTAAATCACGACAAGGTGAAGACCACATTGACGTCTTGAAGAAACTGTTTGATCGACTTAGAAAGTTCAAGCTAAGGCTTAACCCCGCTAAATGCGTGTTTGGGGCAAAGTCTGGAAAGCTCCTCGGATTTATGGTTAGTAACAAGGGCATCGAGATTGATCCCTCGAAGGTGAAGGCCATTTGCGATTTGAAACCACCTTCCACTGCTAAGGAGGTCCGAAGCTTATTGGGAAGACTGAATTATGTTGCAAGATTTATTTCCCAGTTATCTGAAACAGCCAAGCCATTCTTCAAGCTATTGAAAAAGAATGCGAAAGTTGAATGGAACGATGATTGTCAAAAATCCTTTGAACAATTGAAGCAGTATCTTTCACAGCCACTAGTTTTAGTACCACCTACTTCGGGTATACCTTTGATCTTGTATCTCACCATTCATGATGAGTCTTTGGGAGCTATGTTAGCGCAGAAGAGATCGGAGGATGGAATGGAACGCGCTATTTACTACCTCAGCAAGAAGTTTACTTTTGGTGAAGTTCGATATCCTGAAGTTGAGAAAGCATGTGTAGCCTTAATTTGGGTATTACATAGATTACGACAATACACTCTTCACCATCGTATCCTGCTTGTGAATGAAAATGATCCTCTCAAGTATCTTTTGGAAAAGCCTGCACTGGTTGGAAGGCTTGCCAAATAGCAAATATTGCTCTCTGAATTTGATATCCAGAGCATGTCTCAGAAGTCCATCAAAGGGTGAGCCATAGCTGACATGTTGGCTGAAAGTCCTTTAAAGTCAGACGACTGGGATGAAATTGATGAAAGAATCCATTTTGTGTCACAAGACAAGTGGACCATGTATTTTGATGGAGCTGTTAACCTCTCCGGTTCTGGCACTGGAGCAGTCCTGATATCCCCAGCGCATCAACATTATCCAGTAGCTGCAAAGTTGGTATTTCCTTGTACCAATAACATTTCAGAATATGAAGCTTGCATCCTTGATCTCCAATTAGCCATCGATATGAAGGTTAAGAGATTACAAATTTATGGTGATTCCGCGCTTATCATTCTCCGATTAGGAGGTGAATGGCAAACTTGTGATTCAAAAATGATTCCTTACCATGAGTATCTTAAGGATTTGGTGGAAGAATTCTAAGAGATCTCATTTGATTATTTGCCAAGATCTCATAATCAATTTGCTGATGCCTTGGCGATATTATCCTCAATGTTACAAGTAACCAATGGCTTGAATATTGATCCTTTACAAATCAATGTTTTAAAAGAGCCTGCGTATTGCATGGTTATAGAAGAACTCGATGGTCAACCATGGTAGTATGACATCATGAATTACCTTCGAGAAGGAAAATTTCCTCAAGGAAGTCGATCTACTGATCGGAAATTCTTGATTAAGTTAGCTTCCAAATTCTTTCTTAGCGGAGGTGCTTTGTACAAGAGATCTTTTGATTCGGTCCTGCTGAAGTGCGTAGACACCAAAGAGGCCAATTTATTAATGAAAGAGATACATGAAGGAGAATGTGGTCCTCATATGAGCGGCCATCTTCTAGCAAGGAAGATCATGAGGCTAGGTTATTACTGGTTAACCATGGAAGCCGATTGTATTCAACATGTTAGATATTGCCATCAATGTCAAGTTTATGGAGACAAAATCAATGCTCCTCCAAATGAATTACATCAAATGTCCGAGGCATGGCCTTCTTCAATGTGGGGCATTGAAATTATCGGACCAATTAATCCTGAGGCATCAAATGGACACTGTTTCATTCTGGTGGCTATAGATTACTTTACCAAATGGATCGAAGCCAATTCTTATGCCCACGTCACTACGTAAAGTGTGGTAAAATTCATTCGTCGAGACATTATCGCTCGATATGGGGTTCCAGAAGCAATTATCACTGATAACGGGTCAATTTTGAATAACAAAGTAGTGGATGAGCTACTTAACAAGTTTCACATTCGTCACTTGAATTCTTCTCCTTACCGCCCATAAATGAATGGAGCTGTGGAGGCGGCAAACAAGAACATAAAGAAGATTCTGTCCAAGACGGCAGAGAATTACCGAGATTGGCATGATCGATTGCCGTATGCATTAATGGCTTACCGAACTTCTATTCGCACTTCGACTGGGGCAACACCATTCTCATTAGTGTATGAAATGGAAGCAGTTTTACCTGTGAAAGTGGAAATTCCTTTATTAAGGGTACTTTCGCAAGTAAAGCTTTCTAAAGTAGAATGGATTTAACAAAGATTTGAACAGCTTAACATGATTGATGAAAAAAGGGTAAAAGCCCTGTGCCATGGACAAAGCTACCAAAAACGAGTGGCTAAGTCATTTAACCGTAAGGTTCGACCCAAGCATTTTGAGGTCAATGACCTGGTTTTAAGGAAAGTCCTACCCATCATTCCAGATCGTGGGAAGTTCACCCTCAATTATGAAGGACCGTATGTCATCAAGAAAGTGTTACCCAGCGGAGCATTAATTCTTGTAGAAATGGATGGCCGAGAGTTGCCAAAACCTGTAAATGCTGATGCTGTCAAGAAATATTTTCCCTGAATAAAAGTTTTTGAGCTGCTTTTGGATTGAATCCAAGTCACTTTAGGACATTTGCATCATGCAACTCATGCATACATAACATTTTTGTATATCTGTTCATTTTGTAGATACTTAGATATTCCCCAAGGAGGCTATTCCAAATCTCAAGGAATCAAGCTCGAGAAAGTAGCTATATAAAATCAATCTTCTTCCTAGAGCTTAAGAAGTAGATCCTATTTGTGAGGACCTTTTCTGTCTAAAAGGTTTTTCAAGTTTGAAATGAAAAAAAAAATCCCCAGAGGAGTCAACAAATCACAAAAAAAACAACAAAAAAAAAAACATTTTCAGATGTTTTGATTTATCAAAATTCCCCACAGACGGGAGATTTAACCAAATGATCATTTGAAAAAGCAAAAAAGGGATTTCTCAAAAATGACGAATGGAAATGCCTAGGATGATAAAAGGCAAGCTTTTGATCAAACACGTCCCTATACACATTTTGAGAGAAGATTGAGCAAAAACCATGTCCTAGGATGTAGGGTTCATTCACATTGAATATATAGATTGAAGTGATAAAAGGCATTTCATTTTTCTATCATAAACACTCATTTTATCATTTGCTAGCCACTTTGAGCCAAATAAGAAGAATTTTCAAAATACCCTTGTCAAGAACCACCCCACATTGGGGCAAGTTAAAAAGTTATGGTTGATCATTTTTGGAGCAAAATGATTAAGAAAGATTTTATTGCTTTCACTTGCATCAACATTCTTGTGGTAATTTCAGGTGGATCTTTATGGAAGCTTAAAACATCCTAAAGTGAAGAAGAGCATTCTTTTCCTCTACCCAAACACAATTATCCCTTACTTAGTCAAATTGAGCCTTAAGTATGTTCATTTCAAAGCCCAAAATGTTGATTATCTCCCTATATTAGGGCAATGCATATGATTTGCCAAGAAAATTTGGAAAAATTGGTGAATATATATAGAGTGTCTCGAGAGTCTAAAGAGCTCAAAAGATAAATATTAAGGGGCATGAAAAAGTAGTGTGCCTGGTAAAAGCAAGGCCGATGCCCATGAAAAGAAAATGTGTCAAAAGCAAAAGCAAAAAGCAACATGCTTATGATGAAAACGAAATTCCCATTGCAAAAGATGCTTAGAAAGAGCAAAGCTCTTGTGTTGCAAGAAAAATGGACTCTCGAGATAATTTGGTTTTCAAGAATTAAATGATGTCAAATTTGGATGATTTGGTAATGATGCCAAGATAATCATTATTTCTCTTTCAAACCCCTTATACAAAATTTCAAGCCTTTTAAGCCTAACCTGAACCAACATTACAACCCTTTCCGAAGTCTCTTCCGATTGGGATAGTTTGAGTTGACGTAAAGATTTCACAAAGAAGCTATCGCTAGAAGGAGTGGAAGTAATTCTTTCTTATCTTATCTTCAAGGTTCTTGACTTGTAAACCCGCTAAAGATGTTGATGGTATATTTCTTTTCTTGGCCTCAAAGCAAATATCCTTTGTGTAAGCCATGACCAAGCTTATATTACGGTCCTTTTGAAAGATCTTTCTGATCAATCAATTTGTATTCAATGTAAATGTTTCCGAAAACCCTTAACATAAGTTCGTGAGGCATCACCAGTGAGAATTGAATAGCTTTTCCATATCAATGAATGGGAATCAAAGCCTTCATGAGAGCCAGAGCGAAAGACCTTTTTGATTAGGTTATTTCCAATTTGGCATTTTTATTTAACCTCTTTAGATGGTTATTCAAAGATCATTTTGTTAAAATTTCGTCCTAAGGATTTTGATAGTCAATGTCTTTTACCAAAATAAGAATAATTCCGTTTGGTTTGTTGTTAAACAATCTCAAAACTCACTCTTTTTCAAAATATCTTTTCCTAGTGGATCGGTTTTTGGTCAACCTAAACCATACCCCTCATTTTCGGTTTTTTGTCAGCTTAAACCATATCCCCCATTTTCGGTTCTTGGTTAGCCTAAACCATATCCCCCATTTTAGGTTCCTGGTCATCCTTAAACCTTACCTTAGGTTCTAGGTTATCCTTAAACCTTGTCCTTAGGTTCCAGGTTATCCTTAAACATTGTCCTTTGGTTCTCGGTCATCCTTAAACCTTGTTTTTGGTTCCTGGTCATCCTTAAACCTTACCTTAGGTTCTAGGTTATCCTTAAACCTTGTTCTTTGATTCTCGATCATCCTTAAACCTTGTCCTTAGGTTTCTGATCATCCTTAAACCTTACCTTAGGTTCTAGGTTATCCTTAAACCTTATTTTAGGTTTCTGGTCATCCTTAAACCTTACCTTAGGTTCTAGGTTATCCTTAAACCTTGTCCTTAGGTTTTTTGTTATCCTTAAACCATAGATTTCCTACAAAATCATTTCTTTTTCTTTTCTTCCTTCATTCCACCATATGAGAGAGAGAAGAGAAAAACACATGAATGAGCTGACAATCCAAATGGTCAACGATAAGTGCTTCAGATAAGACTCTGATCAAATGTCTTTGTCTTTAGCTTCTTTTATTTCCCAAGTGGAGTCGACTAAAAATTTGCAGGTGCCAATTGGTCTTTGAGCGAAACCTCTTCGAACTCCCACTCAAAGACGAGCAGTCGTTGACACCTAATTTTTAGCCGACGCATCATTAAAAGTAGAAAATTCGAGATTATGGTTTCCGATCACGACAGAACCCATTTCTTAAACAAAAAGTATCGTTTTTTAATTTTGTTTGTTGGCCTAGTTTCTGTAAACAATTTTCTATTCATTTCATACAAAACCCGAAAAGTCAAACGGTTGACTTTCAAGTTGACTTTTTGGTCAACCATTTGACCAAAAGTCAACCCCTGGTCAAATTGAGGCTTTTCGCATAAAAAGATTCCTTTCAAGTTTAATTTCACTTTAGAAGTGAAAATTCCAGAAAAATTCAAATATTTGATCATAAAATCAAACTCCTAATTAAAAGTCAATTAGGGTTTGACTTTTGGTCAAACCTTTGACCAAAAAAATTGAAAAATACAAAAATCCAAAAATCATCTTATTTTACATTCAATTTGACTTTGGCATTTGAAATTTTGCAAAAATCGATTTAGAATCAACTTTTTTCCCAATTTGCAGAATTTGGTTCAAATCGGCCAAAAATGAAATTACTTCATTTCTAGTCATTTTTTAGGTTAGTTTTCTTCACGACATTTGATCTAGAGGTCATCTTATATTCAATTTTGGAACAAATTTTGTAATTTCAAGCCAAATACAAAAACCCCCAATTTTGGCCCTAATCAGTGATTTGAATCAATTCTTCATGATTTACGCAATTGAGGCACGAATGAGCCTAATTTCTTATATCAAATCCAAATTCAAAATCAATTTTAGAAGATTCACATGAATTTGAGCTCATTTGATCAATTTAGTGATCTAATGATTAAGAAGTCTAAGAGTAATTGGTCCAATTAGTGCAATTCAACTTGACCCACTCTAGTCTAATATTCAATTAGATGAATTGAGACTCAATTTGGCTAATTGGACTTCAATTAAATTTGTTAGTCTAGCTTGGCCATGCAATTACCCAAATTCAAGAACAATTGAGCTAAACAAGTTAAATATGATCAATTGGTGCATGCATTTCAAATCGGTTCAATCCAATTTAATCGAATTCAATATTAATTGGATCATTTAATCATGATAGGAATTAAATTGTACAAAATTGGAACAAATTGAGCCAAGGATTGAACCGGCTCAACCCGGTTTGATTCAAATTGAACCGGTCCGATCGGACTGGCCATTTTCCGATCGAAAATCCGGCGATCGACGGTCCATTCCGACCAGCCAAGGCCGGCCACATCCTTTTGAGCCCAAAAATGACAAAAGTGCCCTTAATTGAAAATTACGAAAATGCCCCTAAGTGAAATTACTAAAATGCCCTTCTTTAAGGATTAAGCAAATTAATTAAGGGATAAGTAAATCAATCATGGCCATTCATTTAGAATTGATCATGTCCATCCATGATGCCATGTCACCAATCCTTAGCCCTTAAAGAATATTCTTAATCATTAAGGATGTATTTTAGGCCATTGGATTAATCTAAGGGCTAAGATTCAAAGTTGAGGGGAGTATATAGTTTTTTTTTCCTCCAAAATTTGGGGAGACTCTCATTTTTCAAATCTGAATTCTCTCTCTCTCTCTCTCTCTCTCTCTCTCTCTCTCTCTCTCTCTCTCTCTCTCTCTAGCTCACGTATCCCTCTCTCTCTCGCCCTCTCTCGGCCGCCGGCCATTTCGCCCCTTCACCGGCCATTTTCCGGCAAACCACCACCTCACCATCATCCCCCATGACACCACAAGGCCGGTCGCAAGACCAGCCGACCTTGCTGGTGGCCGAAGCTCCTCAGTCCGGCGAAGTTTCTCCCATGGCAACATCATCGGCTTAGTCGTCGGTGATTCAATCAGCCGGTTCAAGCGGCTGAATCGGCTGATCGACAGTCCCTTCGGCGATCCCAAACCTCCAGCAGCATTCCTCGGTGTCTTCATGTGGCTGTGGTGGTCGATTTCTCGTTGAATAGCCACCGGATCGCGTCTTTTGACTTCATTCTCCGTTATTAGTTCATTAACGTGAAATCGAGTCAATTCTCACTATAGTTTGTGCAATCTATTCTCATAGGTTTGTCGAGCTTTTCGAGACTTCTCCGTGCCGCTTTTGATTTGAATACGGAGACCGGATCGCTTGATTGCGCATCGAAGCATCATTAAACAAAGTAAGTACACTTGGATGTTGTTCTGTAAATTCGTGTACAGAGAAACCTGCATATTTGAGATGTTGATCTCAGCTCGTTACTGTCGAAATCTTGCAAAGTGATGAACTAGAGAATCGT
This sequence comes from Syzygium malaccense, assembly GCA_031216405.1. Lineage (NCBI taxonomy): Eukaryota > Viridiplantae > Streptophyta > Magnoliopsida > Myrtales > Myrtaceae > Syzygium > Syzygium malaccense. The sequence continues at coordinate 17,757,265 of CM062262.1, read as the reverse complement.
AAAACACATCTCAAGCTTCGATTTGATATATTGCATGTCTCAATCAGACTTAGTTTGCTATGTCAAAACTCTTTTGAAAGTTAGGATCAGAATCTGGAATGTGATGTTCAAGTCTGTTCTGATGATTTCATGATTGACGTTGTGCTGTTCTATGATTTTTCTGATTTTCTACGATCGTTTTTTGAAAGAACTTTCTTCATAAAAGTCGTAAAGAACATCTTAATCTGTTCATTATAAAATCTTCATAAAATTCCAAGCTTGTTAGCATTGTACGATCTGCAACATCATCTATGCATAAATCTGGTAAGATACTAGTTTCTGACTGACCTTCATGTGTTCTTCGATTTTCATAAATTCATGTGTTCAAAATATGAAAAAGTTTTCTTCACAAAAGTTCACACTGAGATCGAGATCTTTCCATTGATACTAATTTCATCAAAATCGGAATTCCTTTGAATTTTCAAAAGGAATTTTTATGATCTAATCAGTATCTGTGTTCAGATCTGATTTTCATTCCTTTGGAATCCAAAAGATGTTTTTCCGAATTTGGTAAAGTTAGAGTCCTCCTTTGCAAAAAATCAAAATTACAAAGTTGTTCATTGGGGTCTCATTATGTTGAATGAAAATCTTGAGGGGCTAACAGCAATTTTTAGATGGTCAATTTGCTTAAAATTTCACATAAGGCCTTCGAGGGTTAAAATTTGATTTGCAGTTGAGTCCTTTGTGAAAATCGAATTTTACAAAATTTTGGAGGACTTATTAGCAAAAACTCAAAACATGAAAGTTGTCACACACGAAGAATCCTAATTTCCTAAAAATTTTCACATGGTTTTGATAAGGTTTGTTATTTTTCCCGCCATTATTCTGAAATCCCTAATAGAACAGGGTCCAACCTATCACCGAGAGTAAATTTGTCATTTTCGGGAAAATCGGTGAGGATTTAGAAAAAATGGTCTGCTTAACTTTTGATCCTCAAGTCATAAGCTTTCTAATGACACCTGAATCACTTCATTTGGACATCATTAGGTTAGTTAATCACATCTGAATAGAAGCAATCCGAATTAGATAATAATTGAATAAGTGGTCTTCTTATTAAGCCCACTTCCCATTGCTTGATTGATTGAGAAATAAGGCCTATGGGCCTGAATGCATGCCTATTTTATGGCTATGCATGTGTTTGTTAGATGAATGTTAGGCTCAGTGTATGTTTGGCGGGTAGCCCATTATGGTCATTTAGAACCCGACTTTAGGGGTTAACTGATATGAGTTGTCATTTTGTAAATGCAAATGGTAGCCCATTATCGTTAACCATTAATCAAATAATGTTAGATGATTAGGTGGGCGGTAAATCGAAATGCATGAAAAACAAAGATCGATCCCAAGGCCCGTGTTTGATTAGTGAATTGTTTGCACCATTGCTTTTCTTTGATTATCCCTTTGGATATTGTTTATCGTGAATGTATGTTGTGAATGTAAACACCGACACCCGAGAGGCGGTCCATGGGGAGATAATCCAAAATGGTAAAAGGCCAAGACGATTGACCGATGTCCAATCCAGTCTCAATTTGTATTCATTTGATGGTGACGATAGATCGATGTCCGATCTGGTTTCAATTTGTATTCAATTCATTCGTACCCGATCATGTTTCGGGTTTTTCAATTTGTGTTGTAATAAACACCCGACGAGTTGCGGATTTTACCTTCTCGTACTTAGAATTAGCTCGTCTTTTCAATACTTCGAGTGTTTACTTTAGAAAATGTCTTTCAATACAATTGATTGTTTCTTTCTTTTTCTAGACTAAGATAGGATTAGTTTAGAATCTTAAACGAAAATACAAAAACAAGATGCATAATCACCTAGTGGACTAAGACTTTAACATGAAAATAGTAAAAAACAAATGCATGACAACTTAAATAACAACCATGTTAAGTTTAGCGGTACCGAAATAGTGTTAATAAAAATATTAACGTAAGCTAGTCCCCGAACCTTTGATCTCTGGTTTTCGTAGAAACCGAAACGAAACTCCAGCGTTTCGATTGGGTATTCTAACCGACCCTCGACCTAGGCTAGTGGGTACTCCTGAAAAAGATAAAATCGATCCGCTGTCACGCGAGATATGGATTTAGGGAAAATCCACGTTCACGATCAATGGACCATATGGATAACCAAAAGATTTATGTTTCAATAAAGTCATTTTTATGATGTGCCATATGAACCATTTCATGAACACTTATCTCTAAAGTTGCCTTATCGAGTTCGGCCCTCGAGAGGTAGGTTGCGACACACGTCCCATACCATACCTAGCAGTTTTCATCCCATAATAAAAAACTATGCAACATGCGTGTTCCATTTATCATGATCACTCTGGGCCACTACACATTAAGCAATTTGCAACAAGATGGCAGTCTTCCTTGATGACCAGGCATCGTCCTGCCCCGTCGGGCACGGCAACGTCAAACGGTCTACAAAATAACAGCATGCCATTACGGCGACATCAAACGATCTATAATAAGATGGTATCCCGTAAGGAGCATCGAATCCGCCATCGAGCCGCGATTCGGCATCCGGAGTATCGGCAATCCAAATAATCTCCGGGCATTCGATAAAATCGAGCGCAATCTGCAGTAGACCTTGATAAATTGGACATCATCAAGCGATCTACAGCAAGACAGCTTTGACATGTGACCACACGAACATACAAGCATTCAATCCAATTCTTATCTTTTCAATTAGCCAATACAAACATAAACCATGCTCAAATCGATGCCACATAACAATTCTTCGTGGTTACATATGCAAACAATCGCTCGACTTTGTAAAAACATCATTTCAAAACATACTTTCCTTTTTCAAGGCATCAAAAATTCATTTCTCAAACATAATTATAAAAATGATTTATTTTTAAAGATTCAAAATCTTTTCTTGAAAATAAACATTCAAATCATTTGGCCATATACACTAATTCATACGGCGAAATCCAACATTGGCGTCACAATTCAAACATAAAACAATCGGGGGTAAGTATAGCGCAAGTGCCATAACTTTTGTACGGAGGACACTTAAATGCCATAACTTTTTTTTGGCTCACTTGAGTGCCATAACTTTCAAAAAAAAATCACTTAAGTGCCACTTACGAGCTAGTCGTAAGGGCCGGAAACCGCGGCTTTTCTGGCCGAACGATGACCTTCATGGTGAGGCGAGCACCACTAGCTTGATGAGGGGGTGTTGGTGAATCATTTCATGGCCTCTGTTCGTCTCGAAATTTCCGTTTTAGCCTCTATTGACGAAGGTAAAAATGCTTCGTAGTCACACAAATCGGCTCGATAAATGTGTGACTACGAAGCATTTTTACCTTCGTCAACGGAGGCTAAAACGGAAATTTCGAGACGAACGAAGGCCATGGAATGATTCACCAACACCCTCCTCTTCAAGCTGGTGGTGCTTGCCTCACCGAAAAGGTCACCGTTTGGTTGGAAAAGCCGCGATTTCGGGCCCTCACGACCAACCCCTCTAACAAGCTAGTCGTGAGGGCCTGAAACCGCGGCTTTTCCGATCGAACGGTGACCTTCCCGGCGAGACGAGCACCACTAGCTTGAAGAGGGGGTGTCGGTGAATCATTCCATGGCCTCCGTTTGTCTCGAAATTTCCGTTTTAGCCTCCGTTGACGAAGGTAAAAATGTTTCGTAGTCACGCAAATCGGTTCGATAAATTGTGTAACTACGAAACATTTTTACCTTAGTCAACGGAGGCTAAAACGGAAATTTCGAGATGAACGGAGGCCATGGAATGATTCACCGACACCCCCTCTTCAAGCTGGTGGTGCTCGCCTCAACGGGAAGGTCATTGTTCGGTCAGAAAAGCCACGGTTTCGGGCTCTCACGAGAACCAGCTCGTAAGTGGCACTTAAGTGATCTTTTTTTTGAAAGTTATGGCACTCAAGTGAGCAAAAAAAAAGTTATGGCACTTAAGTGTCTTCCATACAAAGTTATGGCACTTGCACTGTACTTACTCCAAAACAATCGTAATTCAGTATTAAAATTCATCCGAAAATATTAATATTTAATTTTCAAAATTTAAGTATTTTATTAATAAATTTTTTTAGAATAAAATATTATTATTTAATTCCCAAAATTAACTTATTTAATAAAATAAATAATAATAATAAAATAATTGATAACTTATCAACAAAATTAATGATAACTTATTGTCCATACACCAATAGCCTATCACGTAAATGGTAATAGCCTATCACTCAATTATCGATAACTAATCATCCAATTATTGATAACATATCGCCAAATTCACCGATAACCTATCACCGATTTCCAACGATAACTTATCCATCTAACGATAACCTATCATCCATGGTTGTCAAATAACTTACCGATAACTTATCCACTAATCTTACTTAAACAACCATTAACTTAATCTAAACATAATTTAAACTACCATAAGCAAGTTTAACACCCTAAACACAAAAGTAGGGGTTAACTTACTCATCTAACAATGGCGATTACATGAGAATGACGGCGGCAACGCAAGCTGTCCGCGATGGCTTCCGGCTCGGCACGATGAACGATGTACGAGTGGCGAACGGAAGCGACAAAGGGAGCGGCTGCTGATGGCTGTTCGAGGGCTATTCCCGGCGTGAACGACAGCTGGTGGCGGCAGCTAGGCATGTTGGACGGGGGTGGACAACAGCTATAGTGGCAAGGTGAATCGACAAGCGGCAAATGGCAGTGGTCGGGCACGGCAAAGGGGCGGTGGCTAGTAGCGGTTCTGTGGTGGTTCGGGAGTTGAGTCGGGGATGGGATGGCGGCTGGTGGTGGTGTCTCAGCAGTTAGGACAGTGGCGGAGGCGGACGGCGGCTGGACTGGCGAAAGGCGTAACTCACGCCAGACTGGAAATCAACCGAAGACAGGAGGCTTTGAGGTAGCCGGGGAGGCATTGCTCGGCCAGGAGAGAAGCTGGGGTGGCGGTGGTTGGTGGCGGGGTGGAGCGGCGCACGGTGTGGGCATTTTGGGCAGGAAATGGTCGGGTGAGCAGGCAGAACAAGCTGAAGCCGAAGGAAGCAGAAGCATGAAGAAGCAGCAGCAGCGCAACCGAAGAAGAAAAAAGGAAAAAGAAGAAAAAAAGGGAAGCGCAGGAGGAGGGGAAATGATGGGGAGTGGGTGAGTCGGTAGGGAGGTCAGCGGGAAGTCAGCCAAAGAAGGGGGAAGGGAGAGAGAGAGAGAGAGAGAGAGAGAGAGTCAATGATTGACCCCACAAAAATTATCTTCCAACAAATTTTTCCTTTTCTTTTTACAATTATCTCACATTTTGTCTCCCAAATTCCCACTTTGTCTTTGGCCTGTGTACCAATTTACGGGCTGACTTATCCTTATCAGGCCTTGTCGACTAGCCCCCTTGGGCGTGAGGCCCAACGGGGCTTCGCTCAGTCCACTTCCATTTTCTTGTGTCAAATTTCCGATTCCGTAATTCTTTTCTCTGAAGTTAAAATTTTTCAAAGGCAAACTCGTAAAAAACAATTATGAGGCGACGTCCTAAGGTTCGAGTATAAAATCCTTGAACATTCAATGCTCAAAATCAGATCATGATTCATGACTGAAATCGATCAATCGCAACCATAGCATATCTCAAACTAACGGGCAGCTGTTGGAAGTAAATTCCTTAATAGCCTTTCCCTTTTGGTTAGTATTCCCTGAATGATCATGTCAAAACGAGAATTAACTAATAGAGCGTTGATGAAATCACCATTTCATATATCATCAAAATAGGTCAAATTTTTAGGATATCACAATTCTTCCTCCTTATAGAAATTTTGTCCCCGAAATTTGAATTTACATCTAACTCTTAAAAAAGAAAGGGGTACTGACGCCTCATTATCTCTTCACTTTCCCAAGTGGCTCCTTCAGTTCCATAATGTTGCCACACAACTTTGACTAGAGGAATCGTCTTGTTTCGTAGAATCTGCTCCTTTTGATCCTCAATCCTCACTAGTCTTTCCATGTACGACATCCTGTCATCCACGTCTATCTCTTTGTAATTCAAAACATGGGTCGAATCCAGCTCATACTTCCTTAGCATTAACACGTGGAATACGTCATGTACTTGGGCCAACTTTGGTGGCAAGGCTAGGCGATATGCCAATGATCCAATTTGCTCCAAGATCTCGAATGGTCCTACATATCTTGGGCTCAGCTTGCCTTTCTTGTCAAAATGCGAAGTCCCTTACATTAGCGATACTTTGAGGAACACATGATCTCCCACTTAAAACTCCAATGGTCTACGTCGCCTATCTGCATAACTTTTCTGGCGCCTTTGGGCTGTCCTTAGCCTGTCCTTGATAACTTTAACAACCTCCGATGACTGTTGCACCAACTCAGGTCCCGTAGTCTTCTGTTCACCAACTTCATTCCAACAAATAGGAGTCCTACAGGATCTGCTATACAATGCCTCGAAAGGTGCCATTCTAATACTTTACTAATAACTGTTGTTGTACGCAAACTCAACAAGATGTAACTGTTCCCTCGAAGTTCCTTTGAAATCTAAAACACAGGCTCGTAGCATATCCTCGAGAGTCTAAATCGTTCTCTCGTATTGGCTATCTATTTACGGATGAAACGTGGTGCTGTACTGCAGCTTCGTTCCCATGGCGCTTTGAAGACTCTTCCAAAACATGACAGTGAACTTAAGGTCTCGATCCGACGTGATCGTCACCAGCACATCATGAAGACGAACTATATTCCTCACGTACAACTCAACATACTTGTCCATGGCAAAGTCCTTTCGCACCGGAATGAAAATGACCAAACTTTGTGAGTCTATCCACTACAACCCAAATAGAATCATTACCACTTTAGCTCCTTGGTAAACCCATTACGAAATCCATCGTGATATGCTCTCATTTCCATTCTGGGATTTCTAGTAAATGTAGTAATCCACCAGGCTTACAATGTTGGGCCTTCACCTGCTAACATGTTAAGCATCTATTTATGTGCTTGGCAATATCTCCCTTCATGCCATTCCACTAATAATACTGGCGCAGATTCTAATACATCTCCATACTGCCCGAATAAATACTTTAGTTACTATAGTGGACTTCTGCCAAAATTTCCTCCTTGAGTCTTTCATCATTGGGTATGCACAATCGTCCACGAAACCTCAAGATCCCATCTTCGGATAATTGAAAGTCAGGTTTTTTCTTAACTGCATCCATTTGCAAGATCCTTTGAAGTTCAAGATCCGAAGGTTGTGCTACTTTAATCATAGTTTGCATTTTAGGCTCAATTATGAGAGTAGCCATTAAACTCGAAAGGTGACTTACATCGAACTTGAAATCCGAGTCCCGAATTCCTTCAACTAAAATCCACTCTTGAACCATCATATCCGCAATCGAAGACTTCCGACTTAGTGCATCAGCTATATGTTAGCCTTACGAGGATGGTACAGAATCTCGCAATCATAGTCTTTAAGTAGCTCCATCCGTCTGCGCTGCCTCATATTCAATTCCTTTTGTGAGAACAAATACTTTAAGCTGTGATGATCCATATAAATATTAAACCTTTCCCCGCACAAATAATGCCTTCACATCTTGAGTGTGAAAATGATCGCTGCTAACTCCAAATTGTGCGTCAGGTAATTCAATTCATGCGGTCCTAATTGTCGGGATGCATATGCCACGACTCTTCCATGCTGCATTAATGCACATCTCAATCCTTTGTATGATGCATCGCTGTAAATCTCACAACCTCCTAAACCAAACGGTAACGTTAAAACAGGCACAGTAGTTAGCTTTTGCTTAAGCTCTTGAAAACTACGCTCACACTTATCAGTCCATTCAAACTTTGTATCCTTTTTCAGCAATCGCGTCAAGGGCATAGCTATCGCAGAAAAATTTTCCATGAACCTCCTATAATAGCCAGTGTTCTCTAAATTAGCAACGCAAGTGTACGTATCGAACAAGTAATAAAGTGATGAATTAAAGTATCGTTCCCATGGAGATTGTAGACAAATCAATCAAATTACTTACTAAAGGTGAACAATTCTCAATTTTATCTAACCAATTAGAGATTTAACAAAACAACCGAAATTCTAAAGAAAACTAAATTAACCTATTAAGATTGAAATTTCCGAAAGCTAAATTAACCAAGGCAGCAAACCAAAATCCAAAATAGAAATTCACAAACTAAATCTAGAAATTTCGAACATAAAGAAGCAAGAAGCAAAGGACTTTGATCAAGAATTGAAAACGTTAGAGCATCCAATTTCACTTAACCAATCAAGATCAATTAACCAAACTCGTCATTCAATCAAATTGAAATCATAGTGTGATGGTAGAACTTCCTAATTTAAATTACTATCATTGATCCAGTATAGCAACCCTACTTAGATTTAGCAACCCACACTTGGTCCATGTGAATTTAAGTAAACCTAAGTGCATTAAAATCTATGAATGTTCCCAGAATCATTAAACCACCCTCGATTTACTTACTATCGAAACCATACAAACAACCTAGTATATCACTATCTAAGTTAAATTCATGGCTATATATGATAAAGCACTCGCATAGAATCTCATTTCGGTTTCAACACGCGACAAAAACCATTCAAGTGGTGATCAAGCACTCAAAAGCATTAAGAACATGATATATAACTCACACATATGAGATCTAGAGTTGCATAAACAAGTCTTGAAAATTAATCAATCATATTTAAGCTACATCGTAGCTCTAAGAACAAGTAGTCCAAAACATAATAAACATTAAACTAAAAGCAATAACTAAACTAAACATGATGAAAAACCAGAACAAATTCACCAAGAATAATCAAGACTTGATTTTTAATCCGCCTCCTCCTTCTTCTTCTTTTTCTCTCCGCCTTTTCTGAAATCACGTTTAATGGCTTTTATACATACCTCCTCTTGCTTTCCAAGAAACCTTAATCACAATAGGATTGCAATTAAAGGTTCTTCCAAATTAGGACTCCTCTCAATAATAAAACTCCTTTTTTAGCTTGGACTTTGATTTTCTTCCCAAAATAGGCTTGATTCTTCTTGATTTCAGATTTGCATGGCTTTGATCTCCAATTTGGGAAGCTTCTACACGGTTTAGGAACAATTGGATTGTTTTGGATACTTTCACAAGGCTTAGAAGGACAAAACGCGTGGAAAGCCGGCAAATTACGAAATTAGTCCCTTAGCTCCCTTTAACTTCAATTACCTATAAAAATTAATTAAAATAAATAAAGTTGACGTCAAATTCAATTAAAACTAAACAAATATTTAGTCTAAAATAATAATTAAACTCTATATAAAATAGAGTTATCAAATAGCCCCAAACTTAACATTTTGCTAGTCCTCAAGCAAAACCAAAACTAAAAACACAAATCCAAACTCAACCATAGTTGCTTGAATTCTCAACGAAAAACATTAAAATCAATGCAAAAGTTAAGTCTAACCCTAAACATGCAATCCGTGTGTGTGTGAAATCCTCAACTCCTCAACTCCTCAACTCATACGCAACCCAGATAAATTCACGTTGATATGCAAGCCCCCAAACTCTAAATCCACTTAACCAAATCTCATAAGTTTGTCGTTCATTCCTCTCTCCACTAATGTAGACCATAAGCTTAACCAAGAATCTATAGGTCTTAATAAGCTCATAATGTGACTTGGCTAAGGGTTTGACAAAGATATGTTTAAGCTCAACTTACCCTACAGACACATTAATTCCATAGCTCAATTTATTTTCTAGATTCAACAATAGTCCATACCTTCTCTATTTTTTTGTTCATTGCTTCTTGTTCCATGCTTTACGGTGAAGTTCCTCCCTAAGTCCCTCCTTATATAGTGCAATTCCAACCCATTAAGTATCCAACAGGCTCACTCAAGTTGAAAGTTGGATTTGGGGATCCGTATAAGCAGTACTAAAGAAACAATATTTCCTAACTATACACATATTGCTTTTTCGAACACTTTCCTCTTTCTTTTTCTTTTTTTCAATTTTTTTCTCTCTTTTTTTTTCCTAAGATACGTCAAGAATCTGTGTCTGTACGGAATAGGGAAAACTGATGTCAATAAGCTCAGGCTACATTATAAGGGTATTCAAAGAAATTTAGGCAATATAAGGCTTAACAGGGTGACTAAGGATAAATAAACAAGGTTAGCTTGAAAGGCTCAAACGATCCAACGAATGCCTAAATCATTTTCTTAATTGAGCTTAGCCTAGGAGGAGATTTATATGGATATTCCACCAAGGTACGCTGCTTCCTCAAAAACAGGGGTTGTACGTAAGCTACAATGTTCATTATATGGTCTCAAACGATCACCCCGCGCATGGTTTGGACGATTCAGCTTGGCTATGAAGAAGTACGGTTTCTACTAGAGTAATTCTTATCATACTTCATTCTTGAAACGACAACAGGGAAAGGTAACAGCTTTGATAATCTATGTGGATGACATGATTATCATAGGGATGACGCGGAAGAGATCTCTAGAATCCAAAAGAGATTGGCAACCGAGTTTGAAATAAAGAATCTTGGGGGTCTCAAGTATTTCTTAGGGATTGAAATAGGCAGATCAAAAAAGGGTATATTTCTTTCTCAAAGGAAATATGGACTAGATTTATTGTCTAAAGTGGGATTGTTAAACTGTAAGAGCTAATACTCCGATTGTTCAGAATCACATGCTTGGAGAGTATCCAAATCAGGTCCCAATTAATAATGAGAGGTATCAAAGATTAGTGGGTAAGTTAATCTATTTATCCCATAGTCGTCCAGATATCGCTTATGTTGTAAGCGTAGTCGGTCAATTTATGCATTCACCTAGTGAAGATCATATGGATGTGGTTGTTCGAATTCTTTGTTACTTGAAGTCTGCTCCAGGGAAAGGACTTTTGTTCTCAAAGAATAATCATCTTAATATTGAGGGTTATACAGACGCAGACTAGGTAGAAAGTGTTTCTGACAAGAAGTCTACATCAGGCTACTTCACCTTCGTAGGAGGCAATCTTGTCACATGGAGGAGCAAGAAGCAAAAGGTAATGGCATTATCCAAAGCTGAGGCCGAGTTCAGAGGAATGGCCAAAGGACTTTGTGAACTTCTTTGGCTTAAGAGATTACTAACTTAGATTGGTTTTGCTCCCAATTCCGAGATGAGCTTATTTTGTGACAATAAGGCAGCCATTGATATTTCTAATAATCCAGTCCAGCATGATCGTGCTAAACACATTGAGGTAGGTCAACATTTTATCAAACAAAACCTTGATGTCAAGATAGTTCGATTTCCATTTGTTAAATCTGAAGACCAACTGGCGGATATACTCATGAAGGCATCTCCAGCAAGATCTTCTACAGCTCACTTGACAAGTCAGGCATTAGTGATATTTATGCACCAACTTGTGGGGCAGTGTTGGCGTGAGTTGTCATTTAAGACTAATTGGAGAAATTATAGGGCTGATTAGTAGCTAAAATTGTATTGTATAATGTCCTTATTTTGAGGATCAGCCATATTCTTAGCATAAGATAGTACATAGCCTAGAATAATTTTTTGGTAGTTTTTTCTCTATACAACTAAATATGTTTTTGTATTAATTTAGAAAAGAAATTAGAGAGAAAAACTTCTTTGTTCATCATAATAGATCTATAATTTTCTGGACAATTTTCCTTTTGATAATCAAAACGGACTTACTAAAAACCATTGAAAATTGGACGATCCTTTTCTTGGTTTTTCTGTTTTTGACTTAATATTATGGTCACGTCCACAAGGGTTCGCTAGGTTACCATAAGGTTTCACTAACAATAATTGCCTCACCCGCCATTTCTGCCAATAAAAAAGAAAAGAGAGAAAGTGTTCTTGCATTGAATTTGAAATAATGGTTGATGCTAAAATATGAAGTACTTCTATTATTGTTTCTATAATTTCTAGTTTTCCGTAATCAAATCTTTGCACTTATTCGCACAAATTGTCTAATTCAAGTCGCTCTAGCATTAAATTTGGCCAAATCCAAGTGACTTGGTTGTTGGATGACCTCAGAGGGTGACATAAATAACATTTTGCTAACATGGATGTAGCTGTTGAAAATAATAAAAAAGTTCTTTTTCTGCTTTCTTTTTTTTTTCCGTGGTAGAGTCAGTGTAGGTGTCGACATTGGCAAAATGTGGCCCACCGTTTGACAGCTACATAAGCTAGATTTGACTTAATTTTGTGTCAGATGGACTTGATTAGATAATTTGTCCATATAAAAAGACTTGATTAGAAAGATTAAAAGATATAATTTTCTAGAAAAAGTGTGATGGTACAAAACAAAAAGTAGAATTTTCCGAAATATAAAGCCTAATCTAGAGTTGGTTGAGTTCACTGGCCTCAATAGGTTCCTTGTGTTTCTTCCTTCCGTGCACCACCATACGACTCACTGGCGTTTCAATTTTGATTTATTCAATGGGTATTTTTTTCATTCTTGATCAAGATATGCTACTTGAAATTTTAATTGTTAAAATTAATTATCATGGGGGAAGAATATGAACAGCTGAAGAAATTTCAATGACTAGTTCAGATATCCATGATTCAACGGCCATCACTCCATTAAGAAAACGGTTCCGCAGGCAACACGAAAAAACCCCTGACAAGAAAACTTTTATAGTGATTGTAAAGCAACCCGTAGTGTCTGCGCGATGCCACTCACCCTAAAGAGGAAGTGGGAGTAAAACTGAGAAAACTGTGAACATAAAATTAAGGAAGATGAGCCATATACATCTAAGACAGAGACACTATATCCTCGGAGAACCCAATGAACGAATCACTCCCACTTGCATTGAATCCTGTGAGTTTGCCTAAAATCGCACTTGAGCACCACACTCCCATCCAATCTTGTCAAAACAAAGCTCTCCACCAAGACATAGCAACCAAACCTCTTCCACTTCTTGCCAATTTTGAACTCTTCCACTCTCTTTACCCTCACTTCTCTTCCTGATCCATCACCATCATCAACCCAGCCTCCTTCTTCATCACCCACTTCATCTTCTCAGCAATGGCCTCACTCACCCCCAGTTTGATCCCTCTCCATGACTCGTCATGTGTCGTGACCCTGAACCACAAAAAGCCATCCCTAGTCTCGTCTTCATCCTTCACTGCATTCATGCCAAAGACTGAAGCGTCTTCCTTTAGCAAAGCCACAATCACACTGGCCTCATTATTGCCCTTGTGTTGACATTATTCTCACACGTGTGCAGCTCCTCCCACTTTTGTTCAAGTGTCATCTTGTAGAACATTGACTTCTTAATTTGGCGCTTGGTCTCAACACCTTCCTCCCTGACAAACACACATGGGCAATACCATTTTCCCACAACGACAGGAGCAGGAGCTGGACGATTGCCTGAGATTAGGAAAGTGAAGTCGGGAAGGCGGGCTCTCAGAGTCATGTCAAGGCCTAAGGCCTCTTCTAAGTGAGGTTGGAGAGAGTGCGAGGTGAAAACTTCCCACGATTTCTTCCGGAGGCACATCGGAGGAAAACCATCTGGAGCCACTGATTCAGCAAAGAAGCTCCCGCTGTTGTGACAGTGAATCTGGAACACTTGGTATGTGTCTGCGGTTGAAATGGCTCGGTCTGGTGTCCTTGATGGATGTGCTGAAACAAGTTGGTTCTATGTCCACGTCCCTCGAACATATGCATGATTTCCTGCGGAAATATCAAGATTGGTGATCAGTGGTCAAGCCAATTGATGCAGATAAGACCGAGATATGATTATTGTCCGTCAGTAACCTTTTTTTTTTTCTCTTTTTGGTGAACATAAGATGGCTGTTTATCTTATCTATTGAACATTCCGAGATGAAAAGGCCTTGTAATTGAAAGAAACTGGTAGCGAGCAGACTTGACTCACACCTAGCCTCTGGATTAATCAAGGCTTGTGGGGATATCAGAATGTAACAGATGATACATTGCAATTCGGATTCAATTTCGACAAAAGTAGTTTAATATAACACAGATGTTATTACTGTTTATTGTGACTATAATTGTTCAAGAGAAATTAACGCAGATGGCATATCCGAAGAACATGTTGAGTGCAAACTGTAGTTAGTACTATTAGACTCGTACCCTTGGTATTTGCCCTCTGCAGTTATTTTGTAATAGATGTTCAACGAGAGAGGTGTATCGAGTGCCGGAATGAACCAGAGCTTGGTGATTGAGGAATCTTCATAAACTGGCTCGAAGGTTGGGACCCTGTCTTGAGGAAACGGAAGCTTCGTGACCGATGTGATCTCGCATGTCCCCCAGCAACTCGTGTTCTCTGCTTCTGCTACCACGTCCGTGATCACCAGGTAGCCTGAAAATGGACCTTCATTTGGTAACTCCCCAAGAATGCTTGATGAATTCCTGCATGCAGACAGAGGCCAAGTCACATACATCTCTCTCTCTCTCTCTCTCTCTCTCTCTCTCTCTCTCTCTCTCTTTGATTGGAGTGAATATTGTTAACTATTCCTTTTATATGACAATTGAGAAGACTACTACACCAATTCTTGGTTGAGGGAATGGAAATTTACTTTAAAGAAGGCCAAATATGATATATTTTTTTATATTTGTTGAATTGTTCCAAGGGTAGAATGAAATGGACATAATGCATTTCTCTTGAGCAAAATTAAGATTAATTATCGGATTTTTGTATCTTGCGTCGTAATGCATAGGGTCAGCTGTTTCAGAGTTTGTTCAAGTTCCACCTGGAACCTGTAACCTAGAACCTACTCGTAGAAACTGGTTTCCAAATTTTTGGCAAACTAGAATCTACCCCGTCACACATTCCAAGGTCGATTTTAGAGTCTACTCAAGTTTCACCTATATTCTTAATTGAACGATTGCGGTAAATCATCACCTCTAATGACACCATTTGTAGTTATAATCCACTGAGCACGGCCTAATTTAGATACATGAAGAATATGAAACATTAACAAAGTAAAAGTCTTAGTCATTGATATTGTAGGAAATGGAAGCTCATACTAGTGGTTCCAAATTATATATTCATCATTGGATACCATGGAATACCACAAGTTTGTGCGAAAATATAGAACAAGAAAAACACAAAAACTTGTTCCATATTTCAGGTTCTGCCTACCCGGATCTTTGAACCTACCCGTCAAAACTGATTCCCCAATTTTTGGAATCTAGAACCTACCTTGCATACCCTGGAACCAATCTGATACTTGGTTTTACACTAAAACCATGCGCATCCCTAGTAAAGCATTTCTCTCTCTTTGATTGCGGTGAACTTTAACTATGCCTTTTATATTGAAACCACACACAAAAAAAAAGTAACAAGGAGAGAATATATGAGTAGTTGATAATTGAGAAGATACTGCACCGATTCTTGATTGAGAGAATATAAATTTCTTTCAAAGAGGGCCAAGTATGAAAATTTGTTTATATTTGTTGAATCGTTCCAAGGGTTGAATAAAATAGACAAAATGCATTTCTTTAGTGATTACTTGTGCATTTCTTTTGAGCAAAATTAAAATAACTCATCTGATATCCGTATCATGCGTAGTAAATAAGATGAAAGTGTTTGGCTCATTAAAAATAGATAATGACATAAATAGTCCTTGAACTTTGGCTCAATGTTCGATGTGGTCCCTGGACTTTAATTTGTTCAATGTAGTCCTTAAAATTTAACTTAATGTTCAATGCAGTCCCTGAACTTTTAATCTGTTCAATGCGGTCCCTAGACTTTTGATACATGTTCAATGTAGTCTTTAAACTATATGAAAATATTCAATGTAGTCTCTTAACTTGAATTAATGGAAGGACTACATTGAACATTTTCATATAGTTCAGGAACTAAATTAAACATATAACAAAAGTTTAGGGATGACATTAAACAAATTAAAAGTTCAAGGGCCACATTACATATTAGGTTAAAATTTAAGGACTACATTAAAAAAAATTAAAAGTCTAGGTATCATATTGCCCATTGAGCCAAAGTTTAAGAATTGTTTGTGTCATTTTTCCCATTAAAAATTTCTTGTCACTATTAGTACATTCATTTTCAGAAAGTAAACCATCCTCTAGTGTTTGCTTGCAGTGAAAACAAGTTAAAAAAATCAATTTTATGGTATTTGATAATAAGTGAATCCCATAAAAGTAGCTTGTATCATTAAAAATGACATGTAATAACTAACAAACTGAAATCAACATCTGCTTTGTTTATTTTGTAATCCATTAAAATAGCAAGACTTGCAAAGAACTTATGCTAGTTTAAGCTTAATTTTCTCTAAAAGTAAATATACTCTCAGAGAAAGTAAACCATTATCAGTGATGATGGCTTCTAGAAGTCCATATCGAGCAATAATATCGCGATGGATAAATTTGGCCACATTCTTAGCAATGACGTTGGCATACGAGTTAGCTAATTCACTTTGTGAAATAATCAATATCTACCATGATGAAACAATGTCCATTCGAAATTTTAGGATTAATTGGCTCGATTACATCAACGCCACATATAGAAAATGGTCATGCTTCAGACATCTGATATAGTTCATTTGGCGGAGTTTTAATATTATTTCAATAAATTTGGCATTAGTGACAGTAGCGTACATGTTGAATGCAATCAGTTGCCATAGTTAGCTAGTAGTATCCTAAACTCATAATCTTTCTCGCCAAAAGGTGGACATTCATATGAGGGTGATACTCTCATTCATGTATTTCCTTCATTAACTAATTGGCTTCTTCGGCATGAACACACCTCAGCAGGACCAAATTGAAAGATCTCATGTAAAGTGCATCACCACCAACAAAGAACTTCGATGACAATTTCATCAAGTATTTTCTATCATACGTGTTGCTTCCTTGGGTAAATTCGCCTTTTTGAAGATAATTCATGATGTCATGATAGCATGGTTTTCCATTGAATTATTCTTCTATCACCATACAATAAGTTGTACATCTAAAGATTTCAATTCTTAAAGGTTCGATGTCTAAACCCTCAGTCACTTGTAGCATTGAAGATAATGTGGCCAAAGCATCAGCAAATTGATTTTGAAATCTTGAGAGGAATTCAAAGGATATTTCATCAAATTCCTCCATTAGCTTCTCAAGAAATTTGTGATAAGGAATCAATTTTGGATCTCGAGTTTGCCATTCACCTTCAGTTTGAAGGATGATAAGGGCCGAATCGCCATAAGCTTGGAATCTTCGGATCTTCAAATCACTAGCAGCTTGAAGGCCATGAACACAAGCTTCATATTCTGCCATGTTGTTGGTACATGAGAATACCAATTTGGCAATTACAAGATAATGTTGGCCATTGGGGAGATAAGTATTGAGGAAACCTCCTAATAGATTTTGACGTTGACAAAACTATCCATGTTAATTCGATAAATCTGACATGTATTTTGAAGTATTTTGATCTAGGTAGATGTATTCTAGAAGTTGCAACTTTAGTACTTTGAGAGAACTAAACTTTTTGGAAGACCTCAAACTTTACGAGGTTTGGAAGGAAGACTTCAGACTTTACGGGTTTCAGAACGAAAAGTTTAGACTCTACCATAAAAGTCACTTAGACTCTATTTTAAGTAAATAAAGAACTTTAGACCTTAGTTGTGAAAGGTTTAGACCTTACTAAAGACTCACACTGACTTAAGTTCTAAATGAAAAGCAAGAACCAAAAGTTATTCAGACTCAGAAATTATTTAGAACGAAACATAACGGCTAGTGATTTGCATGGATTTTATAAAAGGAAAGTTTTGATTAACTCAATCTAAGGCTATAATTGATTGACATTCAAACATTATGACAAGTATATATATCACAATAAATAAACCTCTACTTATGGAGACCAAGATTCTTGTTGTATGGGCAACCAGATTCAATGGGATTCAGATTTTGTCAACCAACAGCTACTTAATCAATTTTATACAAATATATCTAAGGTGAAGATTGGAAGATGATCCTCTGAAAACTGTCCAACTGTTAGTTTGGAAGTGGAGGAGTATAAAAAGAGATTAACGAGGAGCTGAAGGCACTGAGCAAAATCAAGAATCAATGAGTCCAAAGCTTGAGCATACTCTAATTCTACTACTTGTCTTTTCTAGGCAAAACACAGAGATCTTGAGAGACATTTTGTAAGAGTGATTATGTGAGATAGAGAGTTCTATTATTCACCGAGTGATATCACTTAGAACTTGTAATCCCTTTTTATCACATAGTGAAATACAGCCGGTAGGCTGTTAGCGTGGGAGAGTGGACATAGGCTTGATCTAAGCCAAACCACTATAATTTCTTGTATGCAGTTTCTCTATCCCTAAACTCTTATTCTATCTTTTATATTGCACACTAGCACTTTGTCAATAAAGTCTGCTTAGAATTTGAATATCTTTCAGACTTTAATCTTGATCATTTGTTTCCGCTTTAAAAATTGATCAAAAGTTTCAGATCACTTATTCACCCCTCTCTCGGTTATCCTTACTAGCTACGTCAATTGGTATCACAACAGGTTGCTTGTTTGTTGAAGTGTTTTTACTTCTAAACTAACGATCTGAATGGCTAGCTTGAGTGCTCCAGATCTTATTGAAAGACAAAGCAATTACATACCACCATATTTTGATGGCAAGGAATACAGCGTCTTGAAAAACAAGATGAAAACATTCATCAAATCAATTGATCACATGTAGTGGAATGTTGTCATCAGAGGAGTTAATCCAAAGTCTTCTACACCCGCATCTACTTCAAAAGAAAGCTAGACTGAAGCAAATCAGAAGAAGCTCTATTATCTCAAACTGAGATATCAAAAAGATAAGCTTTAGATTTAAAAGCAATTTATTCTTTTTATTGTGCTTTAGTACCTATTGAGTATAAGAAAATTACTTATTGTGAATCAGCAAAGAGCATCTAGGACAACCTTTACACTACATATAAAGGACCAAATCAAGCCAAGAAAACTCAAATCAATCTATTGCTTGAACAATATGAATCCTTCAGAATGAAGACAGGATAATTAGCGGCAGATATGTATGACAAATTTACTAATATAGTAAATGGTCTTGCATATCAAGGACAACTTGCCTTAGATGCAATAAAAGTGAACAAGCTTATGAGGGGATTATCAAAGGAGTGGGACAACATAAAAACCTCATTTCAAGAGACTTAAAAGATCATGCCTCTATCAGTGAATGAATTGATTGGAACTCTTCAGTCAAATGAAACTGAACAACTGAATGAGGAGAATGAATCCAAAGGTAAGAAGTTAATTGCTTTAAAATCTAATATTGACTCTGATGATGCAGATTCAGAAGAAGAGGATGTTGATGATGAAGAACTGGCTCTCTTCATAAAAAAGTACAAAAGAATGAAAAAGAAAGGAAGAAACTTCAAAGGGAAGAAGCCATTTGAGAAAAAGAAGATTCCTGATGAGACAGATAAATCAAAGGAAGTAATTTGTTTCCATTGCAAGAAGCGTGGACACATCAAACCAAACTGTCCACTCTTAAAAAAAAAAAAAGCAAATTTGAAAAGGCAAAAAAAGCCCTAAAAGCATAAACCTAGAGTGACATAAAATGTGAACACAGTGATGAAGATATCTCAAACTTTTGTTTGATGGCTAAATCTGACTCAGATTTAGACTCGGACTCAAACTTAGACCTAGATTCTGATACTGGAGTTGAAATCGAGGTAAAGTATCCTGAAATTCCAATTGAAGTGTCAAATTATATTGATAAATTATGCTCTGAATTTAAGGTTGCTCTTAAGAGAATCTTCGAAATGAAAAAGGAAAATTCAGTGCTGAAGCAACAGGATATTTCTCAAAAGGATAAAATTGATTTTCTGTAAAAAGAATTTCATCAAATCAAGGAAAATCGAGATTGACTTGCCGAGAAAAATTCTGTTTTAAAAGGGAAGTTTTCTGATATCACTTCCAAATTGTCAAATGGTTTAAAAATGCTGGACATATTCTTTCTATACAAATCCCTTATCATAACAAATCAGGTCTTGATTTTGTTAAGGAAAGTGATCATTTAATTGATTTTCAAAAAGTCAAGGAGAGATCAAGGCAAAGACCTCCTAGACAAGCTTACAAATATCATTTTCAAAGGAATTTTGTAAAACCTGTTAGTTGAAGTGCACTCAAGTGCTCAAAATGTGGAGGTCCACGGCACTTTGAGAATAATTGTCCCAAGGTCTGGAGACCAATTCGGAGAAACTTTGTAAAAACAGCCTATGCTACTAACTTTCAAGAACCCAAACAAATTTGGGTACCAAAAAAGGCTTAAGTGTATATGATATTTGCAGGTTACTAGCAATAAAAAAAGAAAATGGTACTTGGACAATGGCTATTCAAGACATATGACAAGAGATCCAAGCATATTTATCAAATTTCAAAGTCTTAATGGTGGAAGTGTTTCCATTGGAGGAAATAACAAAGGAAAAATTGTTGGAAAAGGAACCGTTGATATTGGATGACTTACTATCAATGATGTTTCATTGGTAAAATGTCTCAATTACAATCTGATCAACATAAGTCAACTATGTGACACAGGCTTTAAAATAAGCTTTCAAGAAAACATCTGGTCAGGCTCTAGCAAAGATTGTTCTCAAACCTTCACAGGACAAAGACATAGTAATATCTATCTTCTGGATGTAAATTCTGATTCTACTCAATGCTTAACTTCTATCAAGGAAGATGAAAATCTATGGCATAGAAGATTGGGGCACATCAGCATGAAACAAATTTCAAAGATCTCAAACAAAAATCTTGTTCGAGGTCTGCTAAGTTTGAAATACAAGAAAACAAATGTGCATAGCTTGCACCTTAGGGAAACAGGTCATAAGCTCTTTTAAGTCAATACATTATGTTTCTACTAATCGTGCTTTATAGCTTCTACATATGGATATGTTTGGATCAACCAGAACTCAAAGCATTGGTGGTAAGAAGTATTATTTAGTTATTGTTGATGATTTTACTAGATTCACTTGCGTATTCTTTCTTGCTCACAAAAATGAAACTTTCATGAGGAAGTTTCCTCATATAACGATAATACACAATCATAAAAATCATAGAACAGAATAACGTTAATCAGGAAATCACAAGAACAGTATGTAAAGTCATTGTTTTAGATTCTGATCCTAACTCATGAAATGATTTTTACCTAGCAAATGAAGTCCGATTTATGCAAATAGCCTATCAAATCGAAGCTCAAGAAGTATATATCAAATCTCTCTAGTTGAACGCTTTTTCATATTTCGACATTTTCGAGCTCAAATCAGTACTGGAAGCATGCAAGTTTCTCAGTACACGATTTCATAGAATTGGATTTAAGAGTGCCTACTTTGTTCAACGAAATTACTAATCTCAAACGAGCTATTTAGACCACCAAGGAACTCCGGAATGGCACAAAAAATAGCTTCTGATATCTACGTCACAACGTGTTAATATTAACGTGAGATAATGATCCAAGGAAGAAGAATGAACAAGAAGCAAAATCAAGCAAGTTTAGAAAGTTCTGGTGGCTTTTCCGATGAAGGCAAGCCACTATAGCCTCAAGATAGAGTTAAGGAGTCAGCTCACAAGCTTCAAATTGCCAAAAAGGACTGCCGGAGTAGCCGGTTAATCTGGCTAGACAAATCATTGGTGGTGGCGCCGATGATTAGGCCGAGAAGAAGATGAGGCTGGCGAAGGAAGATCCAACCACCGGAGGTGGTCGCTGGTTGCAATGCGAACTCCGATGAGGTAGCGGCACGCCAAAAAGTGGCTGGCAAGTGGTCGGACTGAGCAATGGAAAGCCCGGCTAAGAAAGAGGAAGAGAGAGAGAGAGTTTAGTGAGAGAAAATCAATTTGAAAATGAGCCACCCTTTGATTCTTGGAGAAAAAAGCTTACATATTCCCCCAAGTTTGAATGCTAGCACTTGGATTGATCAAATGGCCAAAATTGCTTCCTTAAGAGTTAAGAATATTCCTTAAAAGCTAAAGATAGATGATCGATAGCTATGATGTACTCTTAATGGATGGCCATGATTGTTTGCTTATTCCCTGAGGAAATTTGATTGTCCCTTAAGAAAATTGGTTAAAATTTGATTATATAGGCATTTTTGTAATTTCACTAGGGATATTTTTGTAATTTTGGGTACATAGGGGGTATGGTTGGCCGGCTGGCCTTGGCTAGTTAGAATGGACCTCTAGCCGTCGGAATTTTGGCCGGGAAACGGCCAGCTTGAAGTGGCCAGTTCAATTCCGGGTAAACCGGGTTGAACCGATTGGACCGGTTGGACCCGAGTTCGCCTGGTCAAACTAGTTCTGTTCTTGGCTCAATTTCGTTTCAATTTCATGCAATTTCATCCCTATTATGAATGATTGACCCAATTGAATTGAATTTGATTAAATTGGATTGAACCAATTTAAAATACAAGTACAAATTGATTAAATTTAACTTATTTGGCCCAATTGCTCTTCAATTTGAGTTAAATTACATTACCAAACTAGACTAATGAACTTAATTGAAGTCCAATTAGCCAAATTGAACTTCAATTCATCAAATTGGATGTTAGTCTAGAATTGGCCAAGTTGAATTGTACTAATTGAACCAATTACTCTTGGATTTTTCAATCATTGGATCACTAGATTTGTCAAATTAACTCAAATTCATGTGAATTTTCCAAAATTGACTTTGGATTTGAGTTTTATAGAAGAAACTAGGCTCATCCGTGTCTCAATCACGCAAATCATGAAGAACTAACTGGAACCCCTAATTATGGTTCAAATTGGGGGTTTTCATCCTTGGCTTGGAATTCTAAAATTGATTTGAAAATTGAATGTAATACGACCTCTAGATCAAATATCGTGAAGGAAACTATCATAAAAAAAAGATTAAAAATGAAGTAATTTCATTTTTGGCCGATTTGAACTAAATTTCGCAAATTGGGAAAAAGTTGATTCTAAACCAATTTTGTAAAATTGATGATGCCAAAGTGAAATTAAGCTAAAAATGAGATGATTTAGGGGTTTGAATTTTATCAATTTTTTTTATAAAGTGTTGACCAAAAGTCAACATTTTAGTGCTTTTATACTAAAATATCAATTAATGGATCAAACTTTGAATTTTTTTGAAAATTGACAATGTAAAAGTGAAATTTACATTATTTTGGGATTTTTCATGCAAAAAACCAAATTTTGACTTTAGTTGACTTTTGGTCAAAGTTTACCCAAAAAGTCAACTCAAAAGTCATCTCTTTGAGTTTTTTAGACTAATGTGTAAAAAGCGTGCAAATGAAAGGCCAATTGTAACGTCCTTACCTTGGGGTCATTAGTGTGACGTCCCGTTCATTATTATCTTTGACTAAGCACAAGCGGAAGCAATTAATTCGGGACAATCACAATCAGAACAAACATCGGGATTATGACAAGCATCATGAGCAAATCTTGTATTACTATGTAACATCCGATTATTAAACACATGCGGAAACGTGTATAAACAATTCCCAAACATAATAACAGCTGCAAATCAGGAAAAACATAACATGCATGACACATTATTGCCATTTTACTTAAATATATTTTACAAGCCCTTTTCTACAGGCCGTTTCCTCGTACAAACCATATCACAAGCGAAGGCCGAGGTTAATCCTAGCTCCTCTATGTCATCCTCCATCTTACGGACCTGAAAAGGAAAAACAACGGGGAATGAGTCGGGGAAACTCAATGAGTAAATTCACTAATACTCGTGCAGGATGATGCCTTGCCATTGTACTAATGCATACAAATATTTTCCCTACCTTATGTCGACGGCAAATCAATAGCAAAGACTTTGGCATTGCCCTTGCCAGGTTCACATGGAAACTCACCTTTATCCGGTCACATAAAAATGCACAAGAAAATTTATACGTGAAGCATCCTCCAGAATCCTTCGGCTTATCAATAAACACACATACCGACATACATATAAGATTCATTTATCATCATCCTGGCTCAACCAGGGCATCCAGCTTCATGCTAGGTATCCTGGCTTAACCAGGGCATCCTGGCTCAACCGAGACATCCCGGGGCTAGCTCACTCGAGGCATCCGAGCGCAACCCAGGCATCCTAACTCAACTAGGGCATCCCGGCACTAGTTTACCGAGGCATCTGGGCTCAACCCAAACATCCTAGCTCAACTAAGGCATCCCAACGCTAGTTTACCAAGGCATCACCGCCAACACTATGTGACGACGGTCTTCTTCTTTCATTTAGTGATCACACATCATAGGTCATACAAGCCGGTTTATTATCTTGAAGTCATTAGTCCATGCAATCAAGCCCAAAGGCATGCCATGCTTGTGTAATCATGATCTCTAGAACTTCGCCTAACATGCGGATTGCGATCGAGGGCACGTGGTTCGATCCACCATGCCGAGCGCCGGCTCGGAGCCTAACTTGGCCTAGATCTACGTATCCCAATGTAAACCCGCACCAAGCTGAACTCTTCCCGTGATGCCACAACATGAGTGCGAGACCATACGATACCCCGTTTCGTGACTCGTACGTGCTTTGACTTACTATTATAAAGCAAAACAACAAGCATTCATGTAAACATCAAGCATTATAGACACGGTCACTACTCGAGCCAAACTCATAACACCACATCCTATCCTCTTATGAATCAACAAGCATGGATGAAAACATCAAGCATGGTAACAAGCGATGCGTGCAACATCAAGACAAACACACAAGTCTCAACAAAGGCTCGAGTGAGAACTCAAACCAACGATGCATCATATCTTCCTATCCTGAGATTAGGGAATCCACTTACATGTCGCGTTCCAACCACGTAACACACCGCCCTATCCAAGTGTTAGGAAATTCACTCACCTATAAGCTCAAGACAAGAAAACGTCTACAGCAGTCGACGGGGGCCAACGGCGAGAGAGAGATGATTGGTGTGATGGTGAGGGAGAGAGAGAGAGACGTGAGAGTGAGAGTGAGAGTGAGAGATGAGAGGAAGAAGAGGTGAGGTGTGGAAGCTAAAGGGGGGAACCAAGCCTATTTATACCCCAAGACAAATGACATAATGAAATAGCCCGTAAAGTCAAGTGCCATCATGACCATGATCTAGAAAATCTTGATCATTAATGACATTAATGGGGAAGAGCCAAATGACATTAATGAAATAGCCCTAAAGTCAAGTGCCATCATGACTATGATCTAGAAAATCTTGGTCATTGATGACATTAATGGAGAAGAGCCAAATAACATTAATGTAATGGCTCCTAAAGTCGAAGCTTCATAATTAAGCTTATTGTGCAAGCCAATTTGAGGCCATTCATTTCTAACTTGGCCTTCAAGTTTCTACCTTAGGGTCATTATGCCCTATTCATTCAAAACCTAAATAATCATGATGATCTCTCTTTCTCTCTCTCTTTGCCGTGAGCCATCTTGTTAGGCGTGAATGATGGTCTTGGTCCTTAAGACTCAATTATAGAAGCCTTCCAAAAGAACACATTTCAATTTCTGCCATCACATGTAAAGCCTCATTTCCCCCTTCATATGACCTTAAATAAAAGTGTAACATATCTCATTTGAAAGCTTAGAATGAGCACATTAAAGTACCATAAGACACCATGTCAAGATTCCAACGTTCTCATATAGAAAATGATGAAGTTGTGAAATCTGACAAAATCGGCAATTTTGCACTGTTCTCGAAATCGAACTTGAAAACATAGTAAATGGACTCCAAAAATTATAAAATTTGGATATGTTATAAAAAAAGGCCTTAAAAAATATTTTCCATGAGAATACGAAATCTAAATCGTTTTGTAACTACAACTTTTAGTAGCTCGAAGATAGACTAAAATCTGTTTGCCGAAACAGATTTCTTGCTTCTCAAAGTAAGCTCTTTCCAGAATCCAAATCACCTTAAAAAATTCCCAAATTTTTATATGTTATAGAGAAAGAAGTTTTCAACAAATTTTGTGGAGAAAGTTTGTTCAAAATCGGCCCAGAAAAGTTTGTAGAAAATCAAGAAAGTGTGAACATTACAGAAATACCCATTCTAGGCAGTTTTACACAGTCCGAAATTTGGCTATCGTACTCATATTAAGTCCAAAAATTATGAAATTAAAGTATGTAAAACGTCCAAATGTTTAGAGAAACTTTGAAGAGGAAGTGTTTGGAAATTCGGATCACAAAAGTTTTCACAAAAATAACAAAACGAAAGGGGTACAGAGGATCCGAATATGAGTTTTCCATAACAAGAGTAAAATTGATTCCGATTGGAAAATCACCAAACGTAAACCATAGCCATTTCTCAGGGATCGAAATTGAGGATGTTACACGAATGCTAATTCAAATGCTAAATGACTCTTTTTTTTTTATTGAGAATCGGGTTTTGTTGCGATCAGAAACCCTTATCTCAAGTTTTTACTTTTCAAGACGCATCGGCTAAAAATCAGGTGTCAACATACCTCAAGCCTCGGCGTTAGGGTCGTGCAACCTCAAGCCTCGTTGCCTAGGTTGTGCGACCCCCATGATGACTGCGTAGGGTCATGTGACCCTCGCTAGGGGTCGCACGACCTCGAGTAATGATCGCCGGTGGCCTTAGCCCTTCGCCAGCTCTAGCAAAGGGTTTGATTTTTTTTTTAATAAAAAGAAGATAGATTAAACCCAAAAGCCCTTTGTAAAAAAAATTTGCCAAACATTATTTAGATCAAAATAACTTTACAAATGATTTTTTACCAAACGCAATTTATAATTCCTCAAAGGACTTTAGGGTAAGGGCATTTGCATTTTCTCAAAGCCTATTTATAAAGCCGAATCAAATGCACCTGAATTGTGTGTGCAAATCGGGAAGGGAGAAGGAGGATCAATTATTAAGAATCGCACTTCAAAGATGTTTGAGAGGGCTAGAAGAAATGAGCAGGCGTGCAGGCACATTCTGCGGTCGGTCCTTACATTTGTTGTCTGAGCTCGCCACTATTTAAGAAAGAAAATTGCATGCTGTTCCTCGGGGCAGGTGCCCATTGGGACCTTTGAGTCTGCCAAGCTGCCAGGCCATGCTTGTCTATATCCGAGAAAATATTGGGTGCCACTAGGGATTCCACCGTGGAGAAATAACAAGTTTGAGGTGGCGATGCGTGTCCGAGGGGACCCACATGTCAGGAAGTCTCCACGCTCCCACGGCACAGAGCAGAGCAGAGCTGAGCTGAGCCGAGTCGAGCCGAGCCGAGTACAGCTGGGAGAAATTTTTTAAAAAACAGCCCTCTCTCTCCACACATACTCTCTCTCTCTTTCGCGCTCCCCATCGAATTCCAGATCTGGAATTCGCTCTGCGCTCCGTCTCCCTCACGCCGACGAGCGAGGTCCGTCTCCTCGCCCTGACGCCGACGTCGCCTCACTCCGACGATTTCTGTCTTGCAGTTCGAGCCACGAAGCTTGGAGCAGCAGGAGCAGCAGGAGGGGACAAGGCTCATATCAACAAGTGGCGCTCCGGAGTTTGGAAGCCAAGCTTCCGAGATAATGCTTCACGAGTGAGTCGCGCTCCAATCCCCCTCCCTCCCTCTCTCCTTCCTCCTCTCTCTCTGCCCTTCTTTCTTTTTTTTTATGTGCTGTTTTGACTGGAGAGGTTGGCGGCAGGCACGCGTCTCGCTGGGTATGTTTCTGGGTGTTCTTTTATGTGCCGCTGTTACATTAGACAACTCATGGGTGTTTGCTTTTTCGGGGTTTGGAAGTTTGGTGGATTGGGGTTGATGAAGGGTTGTGTCGGGATTGGCGCGTAGAAGAAGAAGAGGAGGAGAGGAAGGAAAAAGGTTTGACGGACCGTTGCGATGAGAGTCATACTTGATGCTCTGTGTGGTTGAGTGGGTTAAAATTAATTTTGAAAGAAGGATTTTTTCTGCGCCTGTGTTGGTTGTTGGATCTTGGAATTTCATAAACGATGCAGTCTTCGAGATTGGTGTGGTTGGTTTTTCATATCCTTGTATCTCCTTTATGTTCTGAAAGTCAAATTTAGCTCTTTCATATGCAAACTGCCTCCACAGTTTATATAATTAATTCTTCTTATTAATTTCCTTTGGCAGGGTTGGCATTCTCTAATGCTCGTGCATACAGAGGTTTACCTGAAGTGTGGAATACTTGGTTCTTCACACTTCCGTAGGGAGAGCCATCTATTATCAGGAAAAGCGACATGGCGCGTGTCTAACTTTCCGGCATCTGGTCTCTCTCAGAATCTCAAAGTACCAAGTAAGCTCTACTTTGAAGCAAGTCCTTGATTGTCCTCACTAGATACATGAAGTTTATAATGACAAGGAAATAAGTATTAATGCTGTGTTTTCCAAGTACTCTTCTAGTTGAGTAAGGAACTCAGAGCCGTAGAATTCCAGCAACCTCTAGCAGAAGTTGGTTTGTGTTTGCTTTCTTTTCTGGGGATTGGTAGAAGGGGTTGAGGGAAGACTGGCGATGGAGATTATACTGTTGGACTGCAACTTTAGTGTTATCTTGTACGCTGCTTGTCTCTGTATTGCTTTGATATTAGGCTTGCAAGTATTTTGGTTATTATATACTGACAGTTTCTAGCAATCTGAATGGTGAAAGTTTTCTGAATTAACTCGTAATACTTTTAAGATGGGGGGATGGCATCTCTGAAATGATCATATGGGGCAGTTGGAAAGGAGAGAGATGTTGAATAGTAGGTACAGAGGAATCAAACGGTCGTTGGCCAACCCAAAGTGTCGTGGCTCCCCTGCAACCCCTCCAATAGTATTTTAGCACTCATAAAATTCCTGTGAGGTCTTTCATGTCAGGTAACCTGATTAGGGATTCTCCATTTGTGTGATTTGGGCATGCTCCTGCAAGCATGTGACTATAATTTGTCCAAGTACTGCTTTGATTGACTTCATTTCTTTTTTTTTGGATGAGAATTCTTGCAAATGCATCTTGTTTCTGGCTAGTTCTTTTTGCTCTCTCTCTCTCTCTCTCTCTCTCTCTCTCTCTCTCTCTCTCTCTCTCTCTCCAGACCTTGTAGTCCTGCCTCATTCTTGAGTTGCTTCCTGCTATGTGTCTATTCAGGTAGCATGGTGGCACCTATAGAATTTGATTGAAGATTATATTCTGCTTTCATCTATTTCTTTTCTTTCCTGCTTTCGTCAATTTGATAGAATTATATAGGATAGGTGTCTTCATAATGTGACAGAGCTTTATTTGTGGAGACTACTCAAAGTATGTGGTCATATTAATAAATGGGAAGTATTAGCAAGCATTTAGAAAATCAGTCTTTGGCTGACTCTGGTACCGTATTTCACCTTATTGCTTCAGGATCTAGATACACGAAAATCTCATTGCGACTAGTAGATAAAATGGAGAATGAGCTAGCTTTTAGGGGCAATTGTCTAGACCTGCCTCTTTCATCTTCTTATGAAGCTGCAATGGAAGCACTTTCCTCACTCATAACTCGTCAGAAACGTGGAGACCGAACACCTGTTGCTGGGAAGTTTGGGAAACTGGAAAGGATGTCAATCTGTCTTAGGGTATAATCCCAAGGTCATTCAGATATGAATGCATTATGGAGTGACTTCATGGTTTTACATTGGAACTTAGCAGTCATGATTAAATAGAGTAGAAACATCTCTTTCTATCAACTCCATGCATTTTGAGGTCTGGCATTTACAAGCAAAAGTCTTTTCACATACTACCACATCAACTTTTGACCAAGTCAAGCAATGCCATAATGCAGTAAGAACTATGTTTTTCTAATCATCCAGTGCCTTTGCATATTATTTATGTAGCATGTCTTTTCTAAGCATGCATGCTCTTGCTATTCTTCTTGCCCCTTATATGCAGTATGACCTTTTCTTAAGCTCGTCTGGACTTTAATAGTCAACATAATGAAAGCATGGACTTTGTCTACTAAATCATTTGCCTGACTATCTTCGTAGATACTTGGGTTGGAGGAAAAGATTGCTGGGCTTAAAATAATACATGTTGCTAGAACTAAAGGGAAGGTAATGTTAAGTTCTTCTGTTTTACTGTCTCTATTGAGCTCATTGGCTACCTCGCCGATGTTAATTCAACCTGTAAAGATCCTCTTATCTCCTATTACAGGTGTTTTAAACGGAAGTTATAGTCGATATCTTCAATAGAAATCAACTGTTGCCTCTGCATTTATATCTTAGTCAGTGAAAAAGTAGAAATTACAAATCGAAATATCCTAGATGGTGTAGCTGCAGATGAATGGCTCTTTGTCTAATGCTGAGCGACAGGTCTCTATGGTCTACTTTTCATAGTATTGTAATATAATGTAAAAGTTTCTTCGGAATAACAGCGACAGCAAATTTCTCATTCTTGACAGTGTTTCCTGTCTTCCTACATCCATTTCTGGTTTTTATTGCAGGGTTCGACATGTGCTTTCTGTGAGGCTATTTTGCGCAAGTGTGGATTTAGGACTGGACTGTTCACATCCCCTCACCTAATGGATGTGAGGGAAAGGTTCTGGTTGGATGGGTCAGTACTTTCTTTGACTTGTGATTTCATTATAACCTATAGATTAGTAAACCTTTTTCTCTGGTGTCATATGGTGTGTCATTAACATGATGAATCATTATGGGTGAAGTTTGATGTTGAATAGCTGATGACTCCATATTTTCTTTACTTTAGAAGTGGTGGAAATGAGATATCCATTTGCAATTAGTATGCTGGCACTATGTTGACAACTCATTTTTGTAGTTTACCCCAGCTATCAAGAAATAGATAAATCAATTTTGTTTCCGAGTCAATTGACTGATTAAATGTGATACGAATACACTCCCCCCCCCCCTTGAAATTCAAGAATTTTCAAGATAGCTACTTGGCCAAAGGCTAATGTCACACGGCCTTTCATCTATTAATTTTTATAACCAGGGAGGAGATGAATTCGGACTTTATGGGGTAAACCGAATTTACAAGTGACAATAACTTATTGTCATTATTGAAACCCCGCGGACTTTTCTGCAACTCACACACGAGGTAGCTAATGATTCTGCCATATGAGAGCTTTGTACGTGGATGGTGACTGTCGACATATGCCCCATGCTGATAATTCTTCTAATCATCAGTCTATTTGCCAAAGTGTAGATTGACCTCCGACGGGCTTTCATTTAAGAGCAGAAACTGAGTCTGAATTGTACTTAAATATGATTGCACCGATTATAATAATGAACTCATGTTGTAATTTCTAGGATCAGATTGTTCATTCCAGTTTATGAGTGAAGTTATTTAAGGAAATGAATTTAAATACAAGTTCAACATCTATTGTTTCTGTTTGAATGAACTTTGTTTAGGTTGGATGTGTTTGAGGATAAGTTCCTGCTATATTTTTGGGATTGCTGGAGTCAACTGAAGATAATATATTGTCTCTTTCTGAAATTGTTTAGTTATTCCAACTTTGGCTCTTGAATGGCACAAGTAATGATCACGGTGCATTTTATGTTTTGGATGAGGAACTGGGAGCTTCCTGTCTGTGGCATAAACAATCACATTCCTTGATTAAGTTGCTGCCTTTTTTGGCTTTGACAGCCAAATTAATACATTGGAATACGTTAAAGCATCGATTACCTCATTCTTCTCAAAAGCTGCATCTTCTTTTCTGGAAGCTTCTCAAATGTCGGTTTCTCTTTAAAATCGAAGGTTCAGTTACTTTTACTATAAGAAAAATAGATGAAGACATGAAATGTGGAAAAGTGAATTTTGAATTTGATTGACAACACTTGCTCTTGAATTCGTGGCTTTGTGCTTAAATTGTCATCTCAATGATTTATGAATGTGCTTGAATAATCTGATACTTTATTTGGGGAGGTGATTTACATAGACTGTACTTTAATGCAGAGATTTGGATTTGCAGGAAAATGTTTCAGAAGATCTGCCAATGCCACCATTATTCCAATTTCTCACGATACTGGCTTTTAAAATGTTCGTATCTGAATAGGTTGAATTTCTCGCCATTATCCCAAAGTTTCATAACTAATTATGCCTCTTTGTTTGAATTGGTTGCAGCAAGAGTTGCTTTGATCTCTTCACTGCATTTCATTAGGGTCTGTCTTGGCCTGCCAACTAGATGATGGCAGAAGATAGGTCTTGGAATAATGTTGGCACTTATGTTAGAGTTGATTGATTGGTTTGCTGAAGTAATGTTTTCCTGGTTCATATTGCAATTTGACATGATAAAGGCTTATTTGGGTTTTGGATCTAAGTTTAACAAGACTTTCTAGAGATTGATAGGAATGCAGATAGAAGGTTCTAAGACAGTCTGAGCTAACACATGAATATGGCTCAATGCTTCCGAATCTTATATGGGAATCACTTTCCAAAGAGCCAACATACTTTTCCTTTAGTTATATGTAGTTGCAATCATAAAGATCCTGCTAGGCAGTTTGTTCATGCCAGAGACAGCATTATCTGTTACTCCATCTATTAAGACCGGTTTGGAAGAGTTGCTTTCATTTTTCTATAGCTTCTTTGCCAGGTTGTGATTTTCGTCAAACTGACAATCCGAGAGTTCATGACCTTGTATTTAATGGACAAACTTGCAGACTTACTCCTATTTTGTGTATAAATGGTTCGCCAATTTCGGTTAAAGTGATGAGAGTATACTTGGATGACAAACCTTATGCATAATGGCATTGTACTTCTCAATTTTAATTTGTGACTGAGCAGCAAAGTACTCCAATGTCAGTGAATATCCATTATGTATTTTCTCTTAAGGGGATGGTGCTCCCATCTAATTAATTTTGTGTTATCAGTATATCATGGTTATCTGAATTTGGCAACCACTTCGTTCTGACATCTCAATCTGCTGGTGTCAGAAACAGGATGAGGAGGCAGCTGGATTAGAACTGCCTCCTGCATTCGTTAGAGGTCTTTCAACAGCACGCCTTTCTGGAAGGGCACAGATTGTCCACGATAATGGCTCAGCAGATACTTCAGAAAATTCGGGAGAGTTGACTTTCTACTTAGACGGAGCTCATAGTCCTGAGAGCATGGAGGCTTGTGCCAGATGGTTCTCTGGTGCCTCTAAATCAAACAAAAAATTATCATCATTGTCATCACCACCATCTACTTCTGTCGATGTTCACAATATGAAGTCATTATGGGGAAATGGTACCTCCATTATGAAAAGGATTGCCTGAAGTCATTTAATAAGACGTCAAAGCAGGTAAAGTTACTCATAGATTGAGTTTCTTTTGAGATGTAAGTATTTTGAATTGCTTCTATGAGGTGTCTTTTTGCAAAGACAAGACACATTTTTTTTGTCATTTAAGAAAGTTCAGTTTTGCTTGATTTATGGTTTTTGATACTTTGCTTGTTTTGTATTTGGTAGATTCTATTATTTAATTGCATGGATGTTAGAGACCCTCAAATTCTACTCCCACGACTTGTGAATATATGCGCTTCATCAGGTATATCCAATTCCAAAGATATATGCAATCTTCATGATGCAAGATGTTTCTTTTCGCATCCTGACGAAGCCTGTATAATTTAGTGAATGAAGGCATATGATTTGCTAATTGATAATTTTCTCTTGATGGTTGTCATTCTCATTATCTGCTATATCAATGTTATCATGTGTGCATTGATGCGTCAATTCTCTTTTGTATTGTATGCTTCTCATGTCTGATGGCGATCAGGGTCTTCAAAATGACTTCACCTCATTCTGTTATCAAAGCATATTTTACCAGTTGGCTGCGTTCTTCTTACCCATCAGTAACACCCTTGTATAATAGTCGTTAAACAGAAAAGGGGTATGTTATTTTTATGTAGAATTTAGTGCATCAGCTTTATCCTGGGAATAATCTTAAGCACTTATCATAAGTGAGGTGATGCAAGTTTCTATTGCTGCTGCTTCCACAGATGCAATGTTGGTTGTTTAGATTTGAACATTACCGGTAGATTAGTCACACTATATGTCATTTTGTGAGGCTTGCAGATGACCGGTTAAGAGTTTTGTTCTAATCTTGTGCAGGGACCCATTTCTCAAAGGCTTTGTTTGTCCCTAGCATGTCATCATATAATAAAGTCACTTCTGGTGCTTCAGTTATTACATCAGATATCCCTACTACTAAGGACTTGTCGTGGCAGTATAACCTCCAAAGGATTTAGGAGAAGATTATACACTGGAAAGGTTTGTTTCCTCACAGAAAAAAAGTAAACTTACGAAATATATTGTAAATGAACTGCAGCCAGTAGAGTACCACGAATGGGGTCCTTGTTAGCCCCAGCACTGTATTTTCAGAAGTGGCCTCAAACAAGTATATCATGTGAACTCTTTCCCTTACAGTTTGTTGCTGTTGCTAATTCTGGTATTAGCTTCATTCTTCCACATGCTTCTGCTAATGTTAGTTGTAGTTCACAGCAAGCTGTAACTGGTCTACGAGATTAAGGTGGGTTTGCATTGAGTTGTCGCATCAAATAAATTAATTAGTAATCTGGTAGTTCATAGTTATTATCGAATTGATCAAATGATACTGCCTCTACTGGTTTAAGGTTGGTGTTGCCAGTTGCCACTCGATTGAAAAAGCTCCCACCACAATAAAGTTTACTGATCCATGTATGGGAAAATGATGAAGTTTCGCTCAAGCTTATAACATTTTCTTTATACATGAGCAGATGTTTCCCTTGACAAGAGTTCCAAGACAGACAGTGTAGACTCCTTGCCCCCTCACGACTTTCTTTATGAAGATGTTTCCCACGGCAGTCTGGCAGATCAGAATTTCGCATCCAGTGCGGTGATGCCTTCCTTGCCATTGACAATAAAGTGGCTGAGGGACTGTGTTAAGGAAAACCCTTCTTTACGCCTTCAGGTAACCCTTCTGTCATTAACATGATGTCCATAGGTAGCTACTAGAAGAGTCTTGCCAAACCATTTGTGGGACCAAATGGAAGATACATGTGTTTCTACTGTTAGTGCGAAAGAGATATTGTGTATGTAGTGGTTTACATGCTCTTGTATCAGACCATTGGAAATGTTATCTATCTAATTGGTATATACAGGTACTTGTCACCGGTTTGCTGCATCTGGTAGGGGATGTGCTCAAGCTATTGAGGAGGTGATGCAGATAAGGAAAGGCATTCTTGTTTAGAACTTCACATGCCGTGCAATTTACTTGTCCCTATCCCCCATAATTGCTTGAGGCCATGATTTGTTTTTCATTTAACCGAATAATGCCCTCTTTGCCCCCCCCCCCTCTTTTCCTTTTTATCCCCCGGGTAGTATTGGGGGCATTTGCCGTCTTTCATTCTCGATGGTGTAAAACTATCTCGTTGTAACATCATTATTGACAAACATTCATTCTTGGAATTAACTACAGAGTGCATGGAGCAAAATTGATGATTTGAGTTTCCTGCAACTGAATTAGTGTACCTACTTCTGGGATAGTAACGTAGCTCCACACGGTTTGACAGGGCCTCCGTTTGGTCTTTCAATCTCAACGAGTTGTTGCACTGAAACATGTAGTTAAAAATCTCAGCAGTTCCCTATCACAATTAAAGATAGAATGACCTCAGGATGCAATAGTTCTTCGATAAATTAACCCTTCCGTCGAAAAAAATTCCAGAACATAGGAATAAACATCCACCACAGGTCAGCAGCAAAGAGGACTGCTGACACAACTTGTCATGGTATGTGAACTCTTTAAACTGAACTCTTTAAACTGAAGACAGTTTTGAACACGAGTAGAAATGTGATATAAAATCTTCCTAATGGTCCATCGACCGTTTCCTTAATTTACATACATGGTAGGTTGCTTTAATCCCTTAAGAGAAACTGGATAGCATGCAAGTATAATTGTTTCCTTCTGTCTAAAGCTATAATCAGATATGATCCTCAGTCCTATCATATAATTAGGTAGAGAAGTTTGTTTCACCATTGAGGCTCACCGCGAATGGCAACCCAGATTCAGAATAGACCAAATCATCCAAATTCCTAAGCGACAGTACGAGGCTTCACAGTCCAAGTTTGGGTCCTGATTCCAATATTATCCCCATGCCTCGTTACCCAATACCAGCACTAAAAGAATACCTGTGGCTAAAAACATACATAACCTAGACTCTTACAGTGCTACGAAATACTATGCAAAACTAACCACAATATATCGTAAAATTATAAGTCTAACTGCAATAACTCATCTCGCACTGAATATATGGGGAGATACTGCCTTTGTTGTCTAATAGTTTTTGACTTGGCAAATTCACTCACCGCTTCACCCTTTTTCATGTGCTGTGCAAACTTTGCCTCGTATTTAAAATCTACCTCGCTATGTTCCTCAACTGCAGTAGTATCAGCATCAATCTAGTTTTAGAAAAATCAACTTTCAGGCAATGGGCATTACTACAACAACTTTTATAAAAGAAAAAAAAACAGAGAGAGAGAATTATCGAGAGAGTGTGACCAATGAACAGTGTGCGACCAGCGTCTTTTAGGCAGATTTTCGTCGGGTTTCGGCTCGATTTTGGGACGGCCAAATTAGAATTCTTGTAATGCTATGAATGAGCTTTCTTTTAACTATAAGCTCCCTTGGAACGGAGTTTAGTGGAGAAAGTTATGACGCAACCAACTTTCGTGCTCAAGCTTCGTGTTGCGGATAATTTGGCTAGTCTTTATGTCCATTTATGTGTTATTCGAGCGGCGAAGTCCAATTTTTGAGTCATTGAGCTACATATATATATAGAATAGGTAGTTTAGAGTATTGCGGGACCATGGGATTTTACGGAACCCGATTTGGACTTACGGCTTGCCGGATATGAATTTTTGAAGTTGAGAGCGCGCAGTGAACATTGCGTGACCAGTGCTCCAAATCCGTGCAAGGAACATTGAAATTAAGATTGCAGAGATATACAAAAAGAAGAAACTAATATTCATACCTCAAATGTGGAATTTATTTACTGAAAAAGAAACAACCACTTTCTTCCCACAAACAGGATGCAATGTCGACAAATACAAAACACGTTCACAATAACACACTATGGCAAACTCATGACATCCTTAACCTTCAAATTTCCAAATAACATGTGAGCTATTATAAACATCGATCTTCAATCTCGAATTTTCTTTCTTTAGCTTTGCCGCATCTTGTTTATCACGTTTTACTTGTGCCTTGAGAGCTTTGATTTTAACATCCATGGAATTGCCATCATCCTCATTATGAGTCGACACTAGTTCTTCGACATTGATCCGGTGATAATTTTTGGACACACTCATTGCCGATTGACTAGTTTCCACATCAACCCACATAAAAAAACCGCAATTTTCCCCCCTGTTGTAGTTATATCTTGGGCAGCAGTAATATCTTCTTCCCCGATTGTCCTTCATCATTGCTATTTGTAAAGGAGATTTCAGGACAAAATAGCAAAACACAGATGTATCATTGTTAATTGGAGGAATTGACGTCATTGACGGTGACGAATTCGCCGATCCCTTCATTAATTCGCTACACATTCTGAAACTTCAAAATTGGCCAAAACTTGAACACAAACTTCAATAATTCCATGTCAAGAATGCTGAACGGTTCTTAATTCAATGATCCACGATACCTAGCCAGAGGAAATAAGGTCACAAAGTCAACACCACCATAGTATTTCCAAAGTTCAGCTTCTGTGGACAACATAAGCTTTCTAATTCATATCTCTGCTGTGTTTCAGCTATAAAATGGATTATACGCATGTCAGTTCACTAAAATAGAAGTCCCACAAGTCCTCTGAAGCTAAAGCCAATATATAAACTAAATCGACAAATTTTAAGAGAGAATTTCCATGCCTAAAGCAAAACAAAGTTATTTGGAAAAGAGACATGTAGAACTACTAGAACCCACATCTACACCACGAGGAGCGTTTCCAGCAAGAATAACAATGGCTCTAAACTGACCATAAAAAAAATAAAAAAATAAAAACAATGGCTCTAAACTGTTTATATATTCTTCAAGTGAACATTATGGGGCTGCTTTAGCCTAACGAAGCACGTCTTTCTCGGAAGCTCCTCGCCGGAGAGCCTCGTCAAGATTCTGCTGGGCTCTGAATGCCGCAAATCCATTTCTTCTGAGTGCAGCAAAGAATTCACAGGACGACAGCGAATCAGCAAAAGTTGGGAGTCATGAAAACAAAAACAAAAAATAAGATTCCCAGCACATACAAATGCACAAAATCTTCGCCTCACTTCAGTCTCCACACAAAACATAACTATGGAACTATGGATTACATAAGGTGCACAACGCAACTTGTCAAGATAACAATTATAAGCAGAATAATTTCTAAATTTCTTAGACCACATGTTGTATATGTTAAAACATAATACAGAGGAACTCATTATTGAATTAGATTAATGAAGAAATAGCTATATTGAATAAGCTGCGCAGTGCGAAGATAAGAGCAGTCACAATCAACAATGAAGACCAACACCACCAAGACCTGGATCTGAAAGAAGTTAAGATGCCTTTAAGCAATGGCAATTCTGATTCCAAGAAAAGGAATAACAATCTCAATGGTCCATTGGCCGTTTCCTTAATTTACATACATGCAATATCTATGTGATGTCCATCATTGAACACAATATTGGTGATCAGACACTTCAAAACATCAAGCAGACAACACATGCAAACAAAACCCATATGACCATTTGAAACCCACTCGACGAAACACGTATCTTCCTTTTTGTTGCCGTCTTTGTTTTCTAAGTCCGCTTTTTCAACTGATGCCGAGTTAGGTACGTGTTATTATTTTCAGGATCACAAACATAATAACTGACTAGTTATGTCAATCAAATGGATAAAAGGAGCTTGTCAAAGGCTCTAGAAATAGCTTTTAACTTGTCTTATGAGACATTTACTTCTGAAGGTCTTTCAAGAGCAGGCGTTGTGATAACCTTTGAAATTTAAGAGATAACGGGAGTCTAATCAAACTATGGTGGTCCACTCAGCATTAAATAGGAAGTTATTTCCGTTCAAGATGAAACAAGGTTGGAATAGCAAGAGGACTTGACATAAAATATTTTACCAATTGCTTGATGCTCAGTCTGAGCCTCCAGCCAATGCTGCTCAAACTGAATGTTGGAGAGAGCCTCCTCCAACTTCCCTATCTGTTCCAACAAGGGGTTGATATGCTCTGCAGATACATTCACAACAGATAAAAAAGAGTTACACATGGTACGTTCATAAAGTTTTCAACAGACAATAAAACAGAAAAAAAGCAGAGTCCTACCGTCCTTTGCATGGTGATCGTAGTATGTAAAATGGCCAACATGTACATCAAAGTCGATGATTTCATGATAAGGAGACTTGTTAGTAAAGCAAAACCGATGAAAACCCTTATGGTGAGCCATACACTGAAATTTCTCACTGATCTTGTCATGAGAATCTTGAATTTGATTACCAGAAGATCCTTTCACCTGGCAATTTCAAAGGTTGCAAAGAACGTACAGTTATCTAGGTCATTATCAAAGGATTAAAGATCGATAAGCACAATATTGACAGAATTAAGGAATTCGATAATCAATACATGACTTTAATTCAAAGCATGTCCCAACAAACATGAAAAACGAAAACTAAATATGCATATGCGAGATCTAGTTGACCCATCTAGGCTGCCAAAGGCTAATAAACTACACTGAATAATCTCCTTTAGGAAGATAATCAGCATCCCTCACAAAAAAATGTATATTTGAGTACAGTATTTCATGTACATCGCGTTCGATCCATTAACCATGTGCTATTATGTCTGACCCATTAACTATGTGCTGTTAAGAACTCTCGCCTACTTTCCGAGATTAAGTGCATCACAATATATGCAGCCAAGTAACTTCTAATCAATAACCTCAGAATTACCCAAAATAAGAACTGATGAGCATTCTAACACGCCTATATTGGCTTTACCCCGTCTATGTTCTGATATCCAAGAACCAACATTTTGTTTATAATATTTTCAAGAAGGGATACACAAACATAGTGTCAACATTTGCCGAAAACAGTCACAGCAATGCCTCGTATGAGGCAGCAGAGACTAATAAGAGGTTTAGGCAAATCGGAGCTCAACCTCAAATCTGCCTATTTTGTAATTTGTAAATCGAAGCTCAACCTCAAATCGCAGGTAAACAAACACCCACCAAGCAATACATTTCAACTCTACCTTGGGCAAAGGAACCCAACAAGAGCAGAACCCGGAAAAACCATTTTTCTTCGGAGTCCTGAGGCAAACACGGAATAGAACAACCTCAACACACTCGCACCACTAAACATAATGTAGCTCATCTTCTGTACTAGACCCCGAAAAAAGAAAACTTCCTTATTTTACTTTTAAAAAAGACCCAGATAGTAACAAAAGCAAGCTTTCTCTCAGAACACAATGTGAATTCTATCGAGTAATACCTCCTTGGTGAGCTATTGTTTACACGCATAACCTTTGATGATTTATCGTCAGTGGAAGAAACCAACTCTTTCCAAATAGTCGATGCAGTAATACAAGCACAGTTAACAACCTATACATTAATTCTCTTTTACCAGCCGAAAATAAAATTTCTATCGCTATGTGCCTTGCTGGTATTTGCCAAAACCAATCACACAAAAACATAATGATGAGTTCGCATTTGATAAAATATCTATGGAGTAAATGATCATGCGTTGTTGCACCATGATAACTTTCTGGTGTGTATGCAAATTCAAATGTCATCACCTTCTTTGCAGCAAGCAAGGCCGCACGAGACTCAAGATTTATAGCAGTCAACTGTTCGCCCTGTATCCCAACAAACATAATTAAATAAATCAGATTTTCAATCTCCTTGTAATTATTAGTTCAAGCGCCATGCCAAATAACATACAAAATTTTCATTAACTGCAGCGCAAAACCTTAATTTGCTAGGTCATTTATAAAGTGAGTATAGAGACTTCAAGAGAATCATTCAATTATGAAGGAGACCCCCTGCATACTCGCTGCATGCTTTGTCTTCTAATTTACTCTTTTTGATCCACAATTGTTTATCCCATTGGAAGAAGGATAACACTTCTTACGCACTTTCGGTTCTTACGCATATTTTCCACAAGCATTAGATCATCCAGTAACAAAATGAACAGGACGTGTATTCTATTTCCATGCCGTGAGGACTTGATGAAGTTAATGACAATACAAAATTTGCCAAGCACTTACTTTCTTGACAACTTCCTTTCTTATCTGATAGTTAGCAGCTTCTAAGAGGACTTTCCCCGATAATCTACTTGCAATCTACCTTAAAGAGGAAACTAGGTTAAAACATATTAAATGGACCTAGTGAAGGAAAGATTCTCTTTGACCAAAAAAAAAAGTAAAGATTCTCAGGTGAATGGTGCTCTTACCAGCTGAGAAATATTTGCCAAAGTAATCAAACCTCCCCCCTTATGATATTGAAAAAGAGGAAAACAAAATTGAGTTGGTAGAAGTATGGAAGGACTAAAAGGGTAAAGAATAAAGATCACGAAAGAAATGCAGGCATAAAAATGGATAAAAAAAGAGGACCTTAAAAATCAGGGAACGGAGTTCTCTTGCCCCGAATTTTAAAGCTGCAAAAGCTCGGACCTTCTGCTCATCAAGTCCAAGTCCTAGGCTATCTTGCACATCAGAATTTGCAGAGGATTCCCACGTGGGCAAAGAAGTTCTAGGTTCTTCACTACATGAAAAGTGTTAAAGGGTATAATGGTCTTTGGAATTTTGATGTGTATATATACCGTATTTTCTGGTCAATAAAAAGTGAGATCATTATTCTTATTACATGGTATCAGAGCCTAAACCCTAAAATTACCGTCGTCCACCACCAACCACCGTAGAACCCAAGACCAGCAACCTCATACAAGGCCGGCGACCTCATCCCGGTGTCCCGGCGAAGCGCCAGCGACCCGGCGAAGCGCCGGCGAGCCAGACCTGAGTTCGTCCAGGCCCGGTGAAGCGCCGGCGAGCCAGACCTGAGGTCGTCCAAGCCCGGCGAAGCGCCGGCGAGCCAGATCTGAGGTCGTCCAGGCCCGGCGAAGCGCCGGCGAGCCAGATCTGAGGTCGTCAAGGCCCGGCGAAGCACCGGCGAGCCAGATCTGAGGTCGTCCAGGCCCGGCAACCCCGTTTCCGGCGCCGATTTTAGTCCTCCAGGCGTCGATCGAAGGTTTCCAGGCCAGGCGACCCACTTCGACGTCTTCTGACGTCACTAGGTGAGGAGCGGCCCCTTCTGATGGCTGCTGATTGAAGTGGAATCGAAAAAAAAAAGAAGAAGGAGGTGAATGTGTTCTAAAGTTTGACTTGGTTGCTGATATGCTTGAGGGAAGGGAGATTATTGCTGTGTATGTTGGTTTGGATGATTGGATGTGATGTTGGTTTGGCTAATTGGCTGATTACGTGTAGTGCTATACATGTAGATTGAGAGAGGGGGGGCTGAGTATTGTTGCGTATAACTACTGATGTGCTGAACTGATGAGTTGATTGGTTCGGATTTGATCGATCATTTTGAAGTTGTTGTGATAGGTTGTGGAGTTTTGTTCCTGGTTTAGTATGAGTGATTATGGCAGATAAGAACAAAGGAGTATTGACTGAAGTCGTATCTACATCTTCTAATCGTTTGACTGAGGAAAAATTAGCTGGGATCACCAACTTTCAGCATTGGAAGAGAATTGTGGTGATAGTATTGACCGGAAGAGAGCAAAATCACCATTTGATAGGTGCATGAACTGCTACTGATACTAAATGGGATACCATGGATGCCAGAATTCTTGGGCAAATGTGGAATTCTATGGAATCTCACGTGGCTGCCTTAGCTACACATGCCACTACTGTTAAGGATTTGTGGGATTACTTGAATGTCCTTTATTCTGGGGAAAATAATCTCTCAAGGATCTATGAAATCTCCCAAGATTTCTTTAGAGCTGACAAAAAGAATCGGTCTCTTACTCAATTTTTTGCTGATTTTAAACAAATGTATGAGG
This sequence comes from Syzygium malaccense, assembly GCA_031216405.1. Classification (NCBI taxonomy): domain Eukaryota; kingdom Viridiplantae; phylum Streptophyta; class Magnoliopsida; order Myrtales; family Myrtaceae; genus Syzygium; species Syzygium malaccense. The sequence continues at coordinate 17,714,370 of CM062262.1, read as the reverse complement.
AGTTTAATCATCTTTTGCCAATTACCTCTGATGTTAAGACGATGCAGGAGCAACGAGAACAATTGGCTGTTATGGGATTTTTGGGAGCACTTGGACCAGAGTTCGATGCAGTTCGTTCACAAATTCTTGGAGGAAATACTGTAGCTTCACTAACGGAGACCTTTTCTCGGGTCTTAAGGGTTTCACGTGAGTCATCTAAAGATATATCCCCCATAGGTGATAGTTCTGCCTTGGCAATCCAAGGAAATCGAGGTGGTGGTCAAGGTCGTGGTGGTGGTCGTAGTGGCCGTGGCTTTAATAGTGGTGGTAGTGGTCGTGGATTCAATAGAGGCCAATCACAGTCATACGGTAGCATCTCTAGTGACAAAGGGAGTAATACCGGACCTGCACGAACATGTCATTATTGTGGTATGCCTGGACATATTCAGCATTTTTGCTATAAGCTTCATGGAAAGCCCCCTCATTCGGCTGTCGCTAATGTAGCCAATGCAGTAGAGTTGGGTGTTTCTTCGCAATCTTATGAAGGAGGAACACTGATTAGAATGTCAGAAGAGGAACTTGCTAGGTACAATCAGTTCCAGATTTCTCAGCCAATTTCCTCTTCCACAGCTACTTTTGCTCAGACAGGTAATGCAACAGCATGTCTTTCCTCTACCTCTCGCCCCTGGGTCATTGATTCAGGTGCTACCGATCATATGACTGGATCTTCAGGTATCTTCTCTGTCTTTCACGAGTCTTCGTCTAGTGTTACATTAGCTGATGGCTCTCTGTCCACAGTAAAAGGGATAGGCACAGTACCACTCACATCCTCCATATCTTTATCCTCTGTCATGTACTTCCCAAATTTTCCATTTAACCTTATGTCTGTTGGTCATCTTACCAAAGAATATAACTATTCTATAACCTTCTATCCTGATTCCTGTGTTTTTCAGGATTTGAAGACGAAGAAGACGATTGGTAAAGGACATATGTCAGGGGGACTATATGTGTTTAATAATGCTACCAGTGTAGCTTGTTCAGCAGTTTCTCCACATCAAGTTCACTGTTGCTTGGGACATCCCTCTTTAGCAAGTTTGAAGAAACTTGATTCTCGGTTTTATTCTTTATCTAGTTTTGAGTGTGAGTCGTGTCAGTTTGGAAAATTGCATCGTATTAGTTATAGTCCAAGAGTCAATAAACAGGCTTCTCGGCCGTTTTCTTTAGTTCATTCTGATGTTTGGGGTCCATGTCCTACTGCTTCAAAGTTGGCTTTCAAGTACTTCGTGACTTTTGTAGATGACTATTCAAGAGCCACTTGGCTATATCTAATGAAAAGTCGTTCTGAATTATTCTTTATTTTTTGTGCGTTTGTTAACGAAGTACATACTCAATTTTCTGCTTCTGTCTGTATTCTTAGAAGTGATAATGCCAAGGAGTATTTTTCGAGAACATTCTCTGAATTCATGTCCCAACGGGGCATTCTTCATCAATCTTCTTGTTCTGATACACCACAACAAAACGGTGTAGCCGAAAGGAAGAACCGTCACTTGTTAGAAATTACTCGTTGTTTGATGTTTGAAATGTAGGTAGATAAATCCTTTTGGGCTGATGCTGTTATGACAGCATGTTATCTTATCAATCGCATGCCGTCCTCTGTTCTTAAGGGTGCCATTCCTCACTCTCTTCTTTTTCCTTCTGACCCTTTGTTTCATTTGCCACCTCGTATATTTGGTTGTGTTTGTTATATTCGTGACCATCGTCCAGGACTTTCCAAACTTGATCCTTGATCTCTTAAATGCATTTTTGTTGGGTATTCTCGTACACAGAAAGGTTACCGTTGTTATTGTCCTTCTTTGCATAAGTACTTCACCACTGCAGATGTTTCCTTTTTCGAGTCTACTATCTATTTTGATAATTTGATGGAGACTCCTACAGTGGATGATGATTCCTTAACATATGTTATTATGGAATCAGCACCCACTTCGGACTCTCCAGTTATTCCTCCACCTGTCCAGTATGTTTATAGTAGACGTCCTCGTCAGCATGTGGAGCCCCCTGCAGATGTACCTCAGCCTATCTCATCTACTTCGTCTTCTCAACCTGAGGTAAGTCGGTCACATACTGATCTCGATATTCCTATTGCTCATTGCAAAGGAGTTCGTAGTTGTACCAAACACCCTATTGCCCAGTTTGTCTCATATTCTAGTTTATCTGCTTTTTGTCGAGCTAGTCTAATGACCATTGATAATCATCCTATTCCTAAAACTGTTGCTGAAGCATTATCTAGTCCAGGCTGGAGGGCAGCTATGGAAGAGGAATTATAGGCACTGGACTAAAATCAGATTTGGGATCTTGTTCCTTTGCCTGCAGGGAAGACAGCCATTGGATGTAAGTGGGTATATAGTATTAAAGTTAACCCTAATGGTTCTCTTGCTCGTCTCAAAGCTAGACTAGTTGCTAAAGGGTATGCACAGGCTTGTGGAGTTGATTATGGTGATACTTTTTCTCCGGTGGCTAAGATGACCTCCATTCATCTTTTGTTTTCTTTGGCTGCTTCTGCTTGTTGGCCTCTATTTCAGCTCGATGTAAAGAATGCCTTTCTTCATGGAGATTTACAGGAAGAGGTGTATATAGAGCAACCACCAGGGTTTGTTGCTCAGGGGGAGTCTAGTCATGTTTGTCGCTTAAACAAATCTTTATAGGGCTTGAAACAGTCTCCCAGAGCCTGGTTTGGGAAGTTTACTGAGGTGGTACTCCAGTTTGGGTTATGTAGATGTACTGGAGATTATTCTATGTTTTATCGAGTTTCTGGAGCTGGTCGGATATTCCTTGTAGTTTATGTGGATGATATTGTCATAACGGGAGATGATTCTACAGGGATTAAAGAGTTGAAAAGGTATTTGCAACAGCAGTTTCATACAAAGGATTTGGGTCTTCTTAGATATTTTCTGGGTATCGAAGTAGCACGGGCGAAGAAAGGTATTTATATCTCACAACGAAAATATGTTCTGAATTTGCTTACAGAGACAGGTATGCTAGGTGCTAAACCACTGGATACACCAATGGAAGTGGGCTCTAAATTGACAGCAGAAGATGGTGAGCCGTTGGATGATCCGCAGAGGTATCGAAGACTTGTTGGAAAGCTAAATTATCTGACTATCACTCGACCTGATATTTCTTTTCCGGTGAGTGTTGTGAGTCAGTTTATGTCTTCTCCCCGTACCTCACATTGGGCTGCTGTAATCAAAATTTTGAGATACTTGAAGAAAGCTCCCGGTCGTGGTCTCATTTATCAGGATCATGGTCACAGAAGGGTGGAAGCCTTCTCAGATGCTGATTGGGCAGGATCTCCTATAGATAGGAGGTCTACATCAGGGTATTGTACCTTTGTAGGAGGAAACCTAGTATCTTGGAAGAGTAAGAAGCAAAGTGTTGTGGCTAGATCAAGTGCAGAATTAGAATACAGAGCTATGGCTCAAGCTACCTGTGAGCTAGTTTGGATGCGTCAATTATTAGTTGAACTTGGATTTGAAGACCCTGCGCCAATGGAGTTGTGGTGTGATAATCGAGCAGTTGTCCATATTGCCTCAAATCCAGTTTTCCATGAGCGTACCAAGCATATCGAAGTTGATTGCCACTTGTCCGTGAGAAACTTCAAGCTAGAGTTATTTCTACTAGTCATGTTAGGACCGGTGAACAACTAGCTGATATTTTTACCAAATCTCTAGGGGGAAGTAGGATTGAGTATATCTGTAACAAGTTGGGCATGCTTGATATCCATGCTCCAGCTTGAGGGGGAGTGTTAAAGGGTATAATGGTCTTTGGGATTTTGATGTGTATATATACCGTATTTTCTGGTCAATAAAAAGTGAGATCATTATTCTTATTACAAAAAGCACCTTACTCTCATTAGAACTTTAAGAAAGGTAAGCAAAATCAACTAGAAGATGTCATCAACCAGGAGATGTCAGACATGATGCAGTAAACCACAAAAAATATATGGAAGAGAGATATAAATTGCACAGTTTCCTGGTCCAATCCTAACAGAAAGTAAGACGGATGAGTCATCAGAGTTTCCCATACTATGAGCCTGCAGTTTTAATCTAAACCAAGTACTGCTCCTGCATTATTTTTAGTGCACAAAAGAATTAGTCCTCTTCCGTTAGTCGGGAGGTACAGTTTCAATCTCCGAAAGGCACAAAGCACAGAATTAGAGCTGATGACATCCTTTTTTTGTTTCCCTATAGCTACTCAAATGAACAATCGCAACACAAGATAAGATGTTACAATCCATGTATTTAAACAAATCCATGTGATGGACATGCCATTAATCTCCCTATCTCATAAGTGATTATTTACGTACCGAGAACAATCTGCTCATTAAATACTGTTTTGCGAGAAATTTATACCATAGATTAAGATAGATAGAAAGAATACATCAAGTAATCTTGCAACAGATGTAGAAAGATTTCAGCTTCTAGGTCCTCGGTTGAAATTTTAGTTGAGCAAGGAATGTTCAACTTTTTCCTCACAAAAGACCCTAAACATTAGATATCGGAAGAAAAGAAATGGTTCAACCTGCTTTCAGTTCCAAGTGTACTCTTTGGCTTGTAACTAACTTCAGCATGATCAAAAGTAGAACAGATTTTTATGGTTCTGAATACCAAAGCCGAATGGCAACGACAGTAAGGAATAGGTGATTAATTGACTCGCGATCTCTTCTATATGTATCTGATAACATGAAGAAGTAAAGCTAACTTTAGAAGGGAATAAAAAACTTTCTGATCTGCTCTTAAGGAAGCTGGAATTGCATGAAACTTCAAAAACCTCGAAAAAGGGCCTGAAGTAAACACACACCTATTCTTAGATTTCACATCAGCTTCTCTTTATTACTACACTGGATTCTCAATCCATTCAACTTCTAAGTAAGTTGAAATGTGGATCTCTTAAAGATCGTGGAATAGTGAAAAATTTTGGACCCAAAGCAAACATCCGTCATTTCACCTTAAGAACATTGGCTGCAATCCCATCTTTATAGATAGAAATAAGGAACCGGTCTAAAAAGAGTTTTAAGTGCTGGAAATTACGCCATCTACCAAACCAGAACATTGCTTTTCTCCCATCACCCATAGTGAAAGTGGTACTAATCCTTCCTGATATAATTCCAACCTACCAAATCTTAAGAACACCAATTAGTATAGCCATGTTCAATAGTTTACCTCATAGTTAGCTTACTTTTCTTCAGCAAACCTCCGAAAGCATTCAACAAAAAGAGTGGACTAAGTAAAAAAAATGAAAGTCCTGTGCATAGACATTTGTTCAGGTGGTGATAGAGAACAAGATTTGGTTCTCGAGAGCAGAGCAAAAGGAAGGAAATGGTCTTCAAATTCGCCACCTTTGATCCCGCTCAAGACCCTGATGATTTCAACCACGCTTTTCCTCAATCTCCAGCATCATCACCATCAGCACCACGTGACTATACTGACAGCTGCATCAGAGCTTTAGTCAGCCGGCTCGCCGTCGCTGGTACTTCTTGCATCTTAACATTTCAGCCACAACACTCACGCACTCATGCTCACATTTCTCTCATTTGTGCTTGTGCCCATCATTCCAAAGTGTCCTCTGGCCAGGCTCTGTAAGTCGGTTACTTTTTCTGGACAATACTTGCTGGATTCTTCCAGAAAACATCATGAAAAGGTGACAGGCAACGTGATTTTGGAAAAGAACAGACCCTAAAAAAAGAAGAGTGTTCTAAAGGGAGGATAATCATGATGTGCTAAATAGTTCTAGAGAGTCATGTTGGTTATGTTTGATTGAGCTCCTAATAATTAATGACCCAGAATTTCATCCACGACAAGCATGCGAATAAAGTAACAATTTGAGAATACTATTTTCCCTGATTAGTTCATTGCTCCGCAAGGTGCCAGAACTTCAATCCCTACTGTTTTTTTTTCCCTCTTTGTCATCTTCTCCTTGAATATAGCTCCCAAATTTCAGAAAATGCTGCCCTATAGGTTGGATTTCTCAGCAGCAAGCATCTTGCAAAGATTTTCCTTGATAATCTACTTGTCGATCTTCGGAAGTTGTTATGTAGTACTTATTGGAAAGATTATGGTGTAAAACCTAGGGAAAAGATGTTGAACTTAAAGGATGGACCTTTTAAATATGGCGAACTTGCGAGGATAACGGGGAACTTTGGAACAGTTCTCGTTGAAGGAGGATCTGGAAATGTATATTTTGGCGCACAAGAGGATGGCACCGAAGTTGCTGTGAAGGTCTTCTTTTGTTTTTCTATGCGAGGGTCCAGGGAATTTCAAGCCAAGGTTAGATAGAACAAGGCAAATGATGCATATTTAGAAACTTGGTCCCAAACTAATGTCGGTGTAAACACTAGTAATGCACACTTGTGATTTTGCAGGCCAAACACTTGAGGGCTGTTCACCATGAAAACTTGGTTTCTCTACTTGGATAATGATTTGGCACCAAAACCAAGGGGCTAATATATGAATTTATGGATGGTGGAAATCTGCAACAAAACTTAACAAGTATTTTATCATTCTCTTTTACGGTCCTTTCTCTAGAATTATCCCGAAGATGCCTATTTTTCACATATAACGGTGGTAGATGTGTTGATTTAACAGGCGACAGGCCAAATTTCTTGACTTGGAGTAAGAGACTACAAATTGCCGTGGATGTAGCACAAGGTATGTAGATGAAATATCCACTATTACAGTTTTTGCTCTGGCACGGTTTAAGGAGTTTTTGCAAAGAATTGCAGGTTTGGATTATCTTCATCATGATTGCCACCCACCCATCATCCATGGAGACTTGAGTGCTGCAAATATCTGGTTGAATGAGGAAATGCAACCTAAATTAGCTAACTTTGGTATCTCAGCTTTTGAACCTCGAGCTCTTGATTCTTATCCAACTTGTCCTCTGGGCACTCCAGGCTACTTCGACCCAGAGTAATGACTAAAACTCAATCTTATCCAATCTCTTTATGCACAAAATTAGACATTCCCCAAGATTTCATGTGTCACTTCTCATTTATTAATATCCATCCCTTCTTCACTACTTGGATGCACACAAAACTACCGGCGAAACATTTCAATGTTTATAGGTCTTATCTTTTCCACTTCTTAAGTGGTTAAAATTTGGACTTGACAAAAAAAAACAGCTCAAAAAGGATAAATGACTCAAAGAGATTCAAAGAGAAGCCTTATCATGACCTAGAAATTGTCTTCTCATCCATATTCTCATATGTATATGCAGGTTTTATCCATATTCAAGGCCAGACACGAAAAGTGACGTTTATAGTTTCGGAATCATACTCTTTGAGCTAATTACAGGACATCCAGTAGTAACTAGAGGCGCAGTGCGCAACGTGTTTTTACTTCAGTGGATGACTCCTATCGTTGAAACTAAAGAAATACAGATGATTATGGATCCAAGTTTACAAGGGAAGTTTGACATTGACTCAGCTTGGAAAGCGATAGAGATTGCAAAGTCTTGTACACGGCCAACTGGAGTAGAAAGGCCGGACATAACTCATGTACTTGCGTTACTGAGGCAATCTTTAGCAATAGAATTGGCATCTCAGTGCTACCACTCCAAGGTAGTTAACTAACTAGAAAATGTCAACTTTAGGTGCAAAAATATCTGCAGCAGTTTAGTACTAAACTCAAGTGGTGGCTTATGTTTCGGAGTTCATACATATATTTAAATTTGGATTCTGATACCACTACTCATTCGCGGGATTCCAAGAAACCAAATGCTTTTAGACAGACAACTTATCCAAACAACTTTCTAGAAACTTAATAGGCCCCTCACATGGAAAAATTATACGACACATGTAACTCTACTAGTACTTCTCACGACTAGTACATGTCTCCTTGTGCATAAACATACGAGTTTCCTTGATCATCTGAATCTTGTATCAGAGCAGAGGTCAAAAGTTTGAATCATGCCATTGCCTCTTATCTACATTATTCATCTCCTTAGAATGGTGGTGTTATTATCTCCTATTGATTGTTTGAAGCGGCTATTTTCACGCCTGCATCCTGCGTGAAGTCTGGTATACAAGCGATGGGGAGTATTAAAGGATGGACCCATTTCCCAACACTTGAGCTTTTGGGCAAAAACAGTTTCTAACAAAATGTACCATCAATATGCATTGCAAGTGAAAAGGAAAGAAAGATAAAAGAAGATTAAGAGCAAGAATCAAGTTTAGTTTTACTCTAACACTTTGAGTTACCCTCTATTTCTGCGAGCCACTAAACTGACAAGATACACGACGAAAACACCAAGCTACACACTCCTCTGTTTCTTTTCTTTCTTTCCTTTTTTGTTCTTTTTTCGGATGAACAAACAACTTCAATATAGATAGAACGACCTTATAAATAACATCTCAAACCCCAAAATCATCCCTTTAGAGATTGGACTAAAGAAAACAAAACATTTAAGGAAAAAAGAACTGACCCCATTGGCATGAGCTCGCTCAATGAGCTTGGAAGGAGACGAGTAGCCATCGCTGCACTCGCTCACGGACTTGAAGGCGAGCGCCTGCTCGACCGTCATCTTCCTCTTGCTGCCTCCAGGCTTCTTCTCCTTGGTCTTCTTCTTGACGTCTCTCTCCCCCGGACCTCGCTCTCCCCCCTCTCGCCGAGCACTTTCTTGGGTCAAAGGGTGCAAGGGGGGACAGAGATTCAAAACCGAACCAAAGAGATTTACGAAAGCCCAAGGGGCAGAGAGGCGTGTATCGGGAGGGAGAGAGAGTAGAGCGTGAAGAAAGCGTGAAGATAGAGAAATCGTCGGAGTGAGGCAGCGTCGGCATCGGGGCGAGGAGACGGACCTCGCTTGTCGTTGCGAGGGAGATAGAGCACAGAGCGAATTCCAGATCTGGAATTCGATGGGAGCGCGAAAGAGAGAGAGAGAGAGAGAGTATGGAGAGAGAGGGCTGTTTTTTAAAAAATTTCTCTCAGCTGCTCTCGGCTCGGCTCGGCTTAGCTCTATGCCGTGGGAGTTATTCCACCGTGAAGCCTTCCTGACATGTGGGCCCCCGCAGACACGTGTCGCCACCTCAGACTTGTTATTTCTCCACGGCGAAATCTCTAGTGGCACCCAATATTTTCTCGTCTATATCTAGGAATGCTTAAAAAAGGATATATAAATAATTCTTTTTTCCAGAAAGATTTTGTTATACATGATCTAACAGGAGCGTTCTTCACAACTTTCATCCACAGGTTAGTTATAACTTGTTTTGAACATGTGTTTGACGATTTAGACGGATGTGTTTGCAATGTCTTTTACTTTTTCATGTTTTTTCTTGCTTAAAATTTTGTGCGGCAAGCATCTAGACTTTTTTTAACGTGAAATTCTTGAAAACCTCTCAAAAGATGCAAATTTTTTACAAGTAGATTTACATATTTTTTCATTTTCTATTTGAAATTTGTATTTCTGCTTCCCTCTCTCTATAAAATGTGATGAGACTCATCTACTGATGCAGGAGCAACCAACCTAAGTCCATCGATAAAATCAACACCATCAATGCTCATTCAACCTAAGGTAGACATCGATCACAACCTGCTTCGATGGATCATCGATAGGCAGACTATTGAGAGAAAGACATCAAAAGTGTCAAAAGTTGTGTACAACGCTCACTTTGATATCAAAAGTTTCTTTTGGATCACTTAAGTGCTAAAATTTTTTAAAAACGATCTTTTCAGTGCCAACTTCAATTTGTTTGGTCGGAAATTTGACGTGGCCTTTTTTTATTAATTTTTTAAGCCGACGTGGCTTGCCGGAGAGTCCAGTTAGCATGTAACGCCATAAACAATGTCGTATAGTAGTTTTCCCCAAAATAAGAACCCTAAATACCCAATTGAATGGGCACCAAAATGTGAAACCCTAATCGGCCATTGAACTGAAATCACACTCCATTTCCATTTGCCCCCAAAATTAACAGCTCAATCTTACAAATAGAGGGCAGAAGTTCCAGCAGCGACCAAAATTCATTTCAATGAGGCAAAGAAGAAGGTGAGTCTTCTTGGACTCAAGGGGAAAAATTTTGTGCGCAGACTTGATCAATGATGAAAATGGTGCTCAACAAGGAACAAGGGGTTTGTAATGATGTGAATCCTGCCTAACTGCACTTTAGAACAAATGAAAATCAGCGTCGTATGTACACAGGCTGACCTGGGCATATTATCAAACATGTGATAAGCATTGGACCAAGGAGAAGGTATTGGCCATTTTAGAACTCGAACTCAGATCTAAACCCAAACAATCATCAGGAAACATCTGAAATCAACCACATTAATTCACTCAAATCCAGCACGCCTATGGTACCAACAATAGATTTCGGGAGCGATTTCATCACTTCATAACTTCCGGCCGCGAAGTAGAGTAAAACAGAGAACACTTCACACTCTTTTGGAATCGATTGTTGATGGGGGCGAACAAAGGTCGGATTGATAGGGAAGATTCTCAGTGACGAAGAAGCTAAAAATCAAAGCCAATAATGGTGTGTTGAAAAGGATCCGAGTTCTTTAAGTACTCGAATTTACTCGGATCACAGAACAAAGAGTAGAGCAGGACAGTTCATAGCAAATTGATAATATTCTAACGATTGAGAATGGATGACAAACATCGAGAGCTTTTGCTTCCTCTTTCGCACGAAAAATATGTCTGTAGAGACTGTGCCCCCCACCCTCCTTTTAAGTTCTTGTGACGCATGTATACATACCCTAAAAAAATAATTCCTACTCCACCAAATCCCTAAAACCAATTCTGTTACACAACTTTTCTAGAATATTCTCGAGACGATGTTGGTTCGCCCGGCCACGTCAATGAGGTGCGGGACACACGTCTAAAGTTTTGGGAGTGGGTGAACAAAGATTCAAGACAGACAGACGAGCTCTTAAAAAGCAAAAATTGAAGACACGAAAACCAGGTCTCTCGGCCAAGCTCGCCGAAGACAATACAGGTGGTTCATGAGTGACACCGACTCTTGTCCATGGACAAGCGTCGGTGTTGATGGCGCCACTGGTGGCAATGATGAAGGAGGGACGGAGTTGACACTCGGAGAGAGGGGATGACTAAATGGGCTTTTCGAGCAAGAGCGACTGGAGGCATGCAGGTGAGAGGGAGTGGGGCCGACGCGATTGTTGCAAAGATGAGCTTAGAGAAAGGTAAAGGTGGAGAGAGATGAAGAAAAAAAAAAAAGGCCAATATTTTCTCTTCTTCTTCGTTGGACAGAAGCCAAGAAAGTCCATGTGGACCCATTTTTAAAAAAACAAATGCCAAGTCATATTAAATTTTTAATTATAAAAGTCACGTATTTTTTTAGTCGGAATTTCTCGCCGGAGGCACTTAAGTGATCGTTTTTTCTCCGATTTGACACTTAAGTAAGCCGGCAAAAACTTTTGATACTAAAGTTAGCGTCGTACACAACTTTTGGTACTTCTAGTGTTCTTCTCCCAAAGGCTGTCAATTAAAGAAGTTGTCGATTCTTCTTTAGCCGCTCGAATATTCAATGTCATTTCACCAAGATTAATACTAATTTCAATGTGGAATGATAGCATATCGATGGGAGGTTGTTCCAAGCAATTTCCTATGACATTCGATAATTTATTGAGGTGGATACCCTCTGGTCAAGGTACGAGCATGAATTTTGGGAGATAAAATGCAAGGCTCAAGATATCAAGTCTCCATGTGTTATCAATGCATTTCTAAGTTCCTAGGTCTTAATTTTTTTATGAGTCTCAAGAGTCAAAGTCTTTAGTTCCTAGGTATTTAATGCTTTCTAGTTCTTAAGTCCTTAAATGGTTAGGCAATTTCCATGTCTTTTAATGTCTAGTTATTTCCAATGTCCTAGTTCCCCTATAAATAAAGGAGAGTCCTCCATTGTAAAGAGAAGACTTTGTTTAATGAAATACATAAGATTTCCCTTTGCTTAAGTGATTATCTTTGGAAAGTAGATAATTTATATTCTGGTTTCTTTATCCTTTGAGAGTGGATTACTCTTCGGTGGTAAACCAAAAAGCACTTTATCCTTGTCTGGTGGTTTTCCTTTAGGCCCTGGTGATAAGCTTCTCCTATCCCGAAGTCCTTTAACCTTGGTGGGTGGCTTGTCCTTTAAGCCTCAATGGTGAACTTTGTCGATCCCAATCTTCATTCTCTATTGGTGGCGCATCCCTCATACCTTGGTGTCGATCGTAACCTATCCTTCGTTTCCTTTTACCCTTCGATAACTATTCCGCAAACACACACCCATCCATACACATAACTCAGAAAACCCCATTTCCAAAATCACTTGCCCACGCATGCATCTATGCTTGCAAGGAACATAGTGATAGGACATGAGAAATGTGACATTCTGAAATCCGACTCACTTGAGATTTATGAAATGAATAGTTTATGGACGTGCTTGTAGTTAGATCTCGCCCGGAATTGATCACTTCGGGAATGCTAACCGTTAGGAAAAAGCTAATTAGGGATTTAAATTCGTGCGACCAAAGAACTCGATCGTGAACCGACTTTCGACCATGAAAATTGTCGATGTGACATTTTGAGCCAATGTAGGCCGATCCAAGGATAGCTAGGGATCAGTTCGCCATTGTCATACGAGTGGATCGCGGGTGATTCCGCTTGATCACGAAATGAATTGACGAATGACCCTAAACCTATACCAAACGATCGTGCCCGTCAAATCTAACGATCGATCCTCGCAATTAAGTGACAACCGAGGTCGTCGCAACCCAAGTGAACTTGAACGTAGCATGATTTAGTATCGGCCACGGGTCAACAATGTGAATTTCCTCAAAAGCCACCCGTTAGTATGACATATGCACAAGTTACGTTATTTAGAACTTAGTCATTAATTAGAGATCAAGTTGGGTATTGAAAATTTAGAAAGTCACGACAGATCATTTGGACGATGTTGTCAATTGCTCGGGTAGCCTCGGATTTACCCGAATCTTCCAGAAAAATTGAATTTTGGCGAGAAATGAAAAATGACCATTTTACCCCTGAAGGTTTGTTAAGGCTAAGTCTATTTGGGGAAGGGCATTTTGTTCATTTCGCCCTAGCCTTAGAAATAGAGATTTTTGGACAATTTTGTCCTTGGACTTTTTGTGAAATCCCCAAATTGCCCTTGGATATTTTGGAAAAGATTCGATCCGGACCATTGATCTCAAGATAAGATCGAACGTAGGCCGTTGATTTGGATTGTGAGAGAGGGGTATGATGGTCTTTTGGCATCTCAATTATTGGCTTTGGACTATTTAGTCCAAATTCCTTCTCTCTCTCCTCACTCTCTCTCTCTCGGCCAAGAACCCCCCTCACCGACCGCCTCTCCTCCCCCTTGGCCGTACCGCCGCCGTGCTGGCCACCGTTCGCTCGTCGCCATCCGTCCGGTCACGAGCCGTGCCTCGCCACCCTCTCGTTGTCGTCTCTCTCTCCTTTCCGTGGCTGTGAGCAGCCGGCCGAGCAAGCTAGCCGCCCACCGCCTAGCCAGAACAGCCGCTCGCCGGAGCCGCCACTCGCCTAGCCCAGCTGCTCACCTCACCAACCCTCTCTCTTCCCTGTTCTGCCTCATCGAACCACCATCACCATCATCTTCATCTTGTCCTGTTCAGCCGCCGTCCGCCCAAGCCGCCATGCAGCCGTCGTCGCCGCCGCCGCCGAGCTGCTTGCCGCCGCTACACGCCGCCGTGAGGCTGCCGCTGCACGCCGCCGTGAGGCCACCGGCCTGCCGCCCCCTTTCCACTCTAGCCGAGCCAACCTAGAGTTCGTGTAAGTCACCCCCTAAACCCTACTTAGGATGTCGGGTATCGATAGACGTGATTAAGGGCTAAATCTGGTTAATTAGCGATGGTTTAGGGGTTAATTGGGACCGTTTAGGGGTTATATTGGTAGACGGATTTTGGGGACTTGAATCGGCTGAATTGTGGGTGAAATTGTGGTGTTTCAAGGCTGAATTGATGCTGAATTGAATGCTGAAAATTGGGACTCGTAGTGACGAGCATATGGTTCGATTTGAGGGCAAACGGTGTCGGTTTGGTGCGTTGAATTGTGGCTAAATTGTGGTGACAATTTGGACTGGAAATGGACTTGGAATGTTGAAATTTTATGCCATGATAGTGGCTATGTTTGTGGGCCCGTTAATGGCCTTATATGTTTGTTGAATCGTGATTTGGTTGATTGAAATGTGAGTCGTTATGTGCACGCTTGGGCTGAATTGAATTTGATTGTCAATTGGTTGTGTTGGATGCTTATTAAGCTTGAGAAATGTATGTGGTTTGGTGCGTGCACGGACTAAGTGTGATTGGTCAATATGTTGGCATGTGGGTGTTGAGCATGTGAACGAGTGAGAAATCGTGTGTGGTTACGGAAATCCCTGAGGCGGTACCATTACGCGGGGAATTGATCCGTCCTAAGGCGGTACGACTACGCGGGACGATGCCTGGTATTACCGGGGGACGGCCAACTTAAGGCGGTACCATTACGCGGGTTGTGTCGTAGGTGGTGGGTGTTGAGCCTGAGACGGTACCATTACGCGGGCAAGATACACGGCCTGAGGCGGTACCATTACGCGGGCCACGAAGTGTTGTTATTATGAGTTAGTCGCAGTGAACCTGAGGCGGTACTATTACGCAGGTCACTGACGAGTGAGTGAAAAATATGAGATGGTCGCAGTGAACCTGAGGCGGTACCATTACGCGGGTCATTGGCGAGTTGGGTGAAAAGAATGTGATGAGGCAGGAACGAATGCATAAAATGTAATTAGAATGTGCATGTGATTGGAAATGGTGTTATTTTGGTTAACGTGCAGGTTGCACGCAGGAAAGGCCCAAGTAAGTATAAATTGTGTGCCTGCTATGTGATGGCTGAGTGTGGTTGTGTTTGTGATTGTCTGGAGGTACGTGATAGCCTAGGTGGGGTTTAGGATGTGTGCTTATTAAGATGTAATCTTATGGTTATTTCAACTAACAATTTCAGAACCCCGGCCTAAGCCATGAATCTCCCGCTGCTGTAGCATTTTGGGATTCCTATGCACACTGATCACGACGTTGTAGAATATCCGATAGATGAAAACATAACCTGGGTTAAGCATACCACGGTAGTTTGGGTATATATAAGACTACCCCTCTGGCAGGCCTATACGTACACTGCGTGGATGTTCAAAGATGGGGTGGATGAGTTTGGCCTCGTCCGTGGCTTCGATGTCCCCTTTGATGGAGTTGGGGATTGGGATCCATCAGCCATACCCCATCCTAATGGCGAGATGACTAGTTTGGAGATTAGTATAGCGCAGTCCGGACTTCAGCCTGCGCCTGCCGCACCTGAGTCTTCGAGGGCCAAGCATGAACAGGAGCCGGAGGAATTCCAGGCGGGGTATGATCCGATGGACGTGGATCTCAAGGTAATACCAGAGGAGGAGCCAGAAGAAGATGAGTGTGAAGAAGAACCGGAGGACGCACTTGAGTACGAGCCAGAGTATGAGCCAATGTACGATCCCGAGTTTATGCCAGAGGACGAGTCAGATGAGGAGCCAGTTGAGGAGAAGCAGGTCGAGGTTCCAGCAGAGTCGGGTGATATAAACAACCCGATTGAGATCGAGGCCGAGCCAGAGTCCTCAAAGAAGAAGACAGTTCAGGGGTATTCAGATTCAGGATCTAAAGAATCAGACTCTGAGTGGACGCCATCTAAAGGGGCGTAGAGGCTAGTGTAGGGGTTGGGAGTAGGTCTTTTGAGGTGTTCCATTTTTGGATAATAGAGTACTCAGGCTATCGATCTTTTGATATCGGTGGTGTGTAGTTGATAGTGCGGTGTGCATGTATAGGAGATGGATTGTATATGATGGATGTTGTATAAAGTTGGTTAAGTAACGGATATGTTTATTCTCCCCTTTTTACCCCAGTTGTTATTGTCCGGGTATTTGTGACTTTCGCTGATTGTTTTAAATCTCTGATAAGTTGAATTGGGTCGGCGATACCCTGGGACGTCGCATTATTCGACCAGAGAAGTGTGTTGCGTGCTCAATGGGGTTCGGGGCGTGACAAGAAGACCAATGGAATAGGGATTGGCCCCATAGGTTATGAGTGGCTAACTTAAATGCATAACTTTAATCATGCTTTGTGGCTATTATTAGGAACCATCACATTCCTCTGAGTTTTGTGCTTCTGTGGAGCTCTATTGCATTCTTACCCTTATATAGGTTGGAGCTTAAAGGGAATAAGGATGTCTTGGGAGAGTTCGTGGAATTTAAAGGGAAACTAGAAGACATTTGGGTTTTGAGAAATATCAGAAGATCAAACATTGATCGTTTGATCATTCAAACTACA
The DNA here is from genome assembly GCA_031216405.1 of Syzygium malaccense. Taxonomy (NCBI): domain Eukaryota; kingdom Viridiplantae; phylum Streptophyta; class Magnoliopsida; order Myrtales; family Myrtaceae; genus Syzygium; species Syzygium malaccense. The sequence continues at coordinate 17,698,045 of CM062262.1, read as the reverse complement.
AGCTTCGACCAAAAAAATAAAAATAAAAAAGATCATTCGAAAGTCATGCATGTTTGGATTAGGTAATCTCACTAGCATTTCTTGGTGGTATCTATCTTTTGGATTATTTCTTGAGAGCTGTATCTTTTCCATCTTTACTTGAAGGAAATTGGGAAAATTGTCCAATAAGTCCTAAATCTATTATACTTTTACCAATTCAGTCCTAAATCTTTTAAGTTTGCCAATTGAGTCCTAAACATTTACATTTATTATCAATTGAGTCCTAAACCTTTACACTTCTTGCCAATTAAGTCCATCTCAATTGGCAAGAAGTGCAAAGGTTTATGACTCAATTGGCAAACATAAAAGGTTTAGGACTCAATTGGCAAAAGTGCAATAGGTTTAGGACTTTTTGGACAATTTTCCCAAGGAAATTTGCTTCAACTAAGTTTCTAATTGATGGATTACAGCAATAGCAACACCCACATTTCTTTGCTTAAGGTTTTACATGGGTAATGTCTATAATTGTAGCCCATTAAATATAAGACCTCCAACCAGGAATCGACAAAAACTCGGCCTTTTCTTTTAGTCCTGATACTATATAGCATGGTCCTGGGAGACTAATGCCTGGGGACATCATCATATGTTTGTAGGGTGATGAGTCAGCAGCTCCGTCAAGGCTCCAGGTTTTGTACTCTCCCCGTTATTATCGAAGTGAAGGAGCCGCATCTTCAGAGAGGAAGTGACTGTGAGATCAAGCACTGAAATTCTCTTCCAACCTGCCGACTCCAGCGAAGTCAGGAAGGTCAAGCTGTCTTCAGTTGTCCCAATGACACTGAATGCATAAGATCTGTATGACGAATGAAGATTCAAGCAATGACCTTTACTATGCCATATTTGAAAGTCCTGTCATGTATTCTATCAGCTTGTTTGTGCTGAACAGAAGTTCCATGTAAAATGTACTCTAAAGATCTAATTTTAACTCTGATAGAAAATTAGTGAGCAAGAGGGAATTTACTGCTATTCCCTTGAAAGGAAATGAACGGTTGCGCTATTTCAGATTATTCTTGGTTTGGGCAGTTATTGATACGGCGAGACATGATGATAATTTTCCGTTTCCTTTGGCCGTGTTGATATTTTCCTGTGATATTGTGAGTCACAAAAAAAAGTTAGGAACCTGGTATCAGACCCTGTAGCTGGAAAGCTCAGATAATTAAAAAGATTCTCCATCGCATAATGGCACTTGTTTCTGACAGCAAAACCATTTTTTCCTTATAGCAGAACTTGAATGCACAACAACCTAGGAAGAATTACTTGTTTAGATTGCCAATGCTTCAAAGACAAAATAGAAGCACCAAAAGGAGGGTCTATTGTCCTGTTTCACCCTTTGGAAAGGGCACATTCCTTTGGCATTGACAATGCAGAATGGGGATAACATCGATATGGTCCTTACTGCAACACTAGTTATAATTAACACTTTTAGCTCTAGACCAGTGATTAAAGCTCTTAGAGTGGTTGCTGCTGCATCTGCATACACAATGTTCTTTGATTTCTTTTTAGAACTGCCTCCAGATCTCGGTAATTTTCTTTTCTTGGATGCACTACTTTCCAGCTCCTCCGCATTTCGATTTTTCTTCTCACCAGCATTTTCTCCCGAGACCATACTCTAGCTTCTCGACACCTCAGTTCACCGGAGACCCATCATCAACTGCTGAATTGTCTACTTCAAATTCAATAACAGAGATTCCTATCAATATGTAATCCAACAAATATGCTTCTCACAAGCTTGTCCATCCTGCTGAAATGCCTCTGATGGAATTGTTAGAAATTAAACCAAATTCATAAATGTTGTCCATGTCAAGACTATCGATCAACTACCAAGTTGTCGATTCAAGGTTGAAGTTGTCAATTGTTGATCAGTGACCTCGTTGTCGATATTCCAGAATTGATGTCGATGGCTATTCGGTGCATGAGTTAAATAGAGTATTTATTGTAGTGTTATTTTCAATGAGTCTGTTCGTAATTTTATGTCTTGATTGTTCATGTTTCTAGTATAAAGGCAAGTCTTGTAATCATGTGAGATTTTGGAAATAAGGTGAAATAAAGAAAAATGAGAAGTCCATCCATCTTCTTCTCCTTGAGATTGTGTGAATTATGAGTGTTTCACCTTCAAATTTATCCCATCAGGAATGAGACCTTCAAGGAGGTCCCTGACACCTTTTATCTAAAGACCATCGTACCAATAAACTAATTATCCATAATAGAATGCCACCAAAGCTGGTTGCTGCTTTTTGAAGAAAGTTGTCGAGGTTCAATGAAGCACACGGACGAAAACATCACATTTCATTAAATGCACATTCCAACCAACCAAAACCTCCATTCAAGGTATATTTCTAGATTACATAGGTCAAAAAAACTCAGCCACATAATTTGGAAAGTGATTCTGTATTTGTGAACTCAACAGAGTGGTTAATCAATGTCGATACATGCAGCAACCAAGTAAATTCAGCGTTAAGGTAAATGGGAGAGTTAAAGGAAGAAATTTATAAAGAGAACCACATCAACTATCTCTGTTGGAGAAAAATTCTTAGGAATTGTGATAGCACGGATTGTGCAACATGACGCAATTTTGGCTCCGTATTCCGTTCCCAGACATATTCGAGAAGCAGACAAACCTCTCCGTTAGCGAACCACTGAGAAATTCTTCACAACAAGTGACTCGTCATTCCTCATCTACCACCTGACATCCGGATCCAGTGGAATTGTTCTCTCCTCTCGCACCATCTAAATTTTATCCCACTTTTGGTGTTGGTGCAGCGACGCTAACCTTTCCTCAAGGCCCTAGTACATTGAGAGAAAACCCCCTCAACACGTATGTCCTAATTTATGGCGGTAAATTAGGAGGTAAGAAGGTACTACCACATTCCTTTTGCGTAAATGAGTCTTCAGCTCAAAATCTCATAATATATTAACAGAAAACTTTTCCTATGTACTATTTTTGCATCTTCAAGAGCAGCTGATTTTTCTAACATCCGGAAAATTTTAGAAATTTAGGCAGGACCCAAGATTGATCTTTTTCAAGTGATTATATTTTTCTCGGAGGTCCCACACAAAGCTTAGAGAAAAAGGCGATAAGGAGGGTCAGATGGAGAATGTCATGAAAAATCCATTATAAGAGTCCGGCTACAATGACTTATTTCATTATCTTCAGGCATAAGAATAGAAAAACCTATGAGTCATTACTACCTCCACAAGCTAAGCTCCAGAAGCACAAAGAAGTGCCCAGACAGATGAAGCTCCAGAAGCTCAACCCATTGTCGTGAAGCTATCGAGCCACAACAGATCGAGCAAGGACTTGTCAGAAACAAAGAAGCGTGCAAATAAATCTCGGTCTGGACTGTCTTCGAAGTGGCCTTGACTTTACAGGTTTGCCACATCAATCTCAGCCAGATGAACGTAGAAAACTGAAGCGAAATCTCGGTTATCTCACAGTTATCTCAACATCGTGCTTGAGCACTAACTCACTGTGAGGTCGCTAGCTCGAACCATGAACCAGATCTCAACCACACCTCTTGGTAATTCTTTTATACAAACCCACATCAAATGTTCTGAGAAATATGATACTTTTTGAAGGCCCTAGGCATATAAACCGGCGATAAGAAGTGGGTATAAGTAAGACCGAGGGAGAGGACATGGAAGGCCAGGCCCTGAAATGGGTACCTATGAATAAAAATGGGTATGTGCCGAACTCTTAGGACCCATGTGTAGTTAGGCATTTATTCGCTGGGCTTGCCTAAACTTGTTTTTAAGATTCTAAGCGACGCATTTATGATATGAACAATAAAGATGAGTTAAAAAATGAGTTTTGGATTCGTTTTGCCACCTCTCTAACTGTTGTGTAGTTGCTAAAGAATGATAATGTTCACTTGTTTCAAGTTCACTTTCCTCCGACTTATAGTCAATCCATAATTAACTCCTCAATCTTTCCTTTGGGCCGTTTTAGCCTTTCAGTAGGAAGTCCAACAAAACTTGAAGCGATTGTAGAAGCGATGGATTTGGCTTGCACGAGGAATAGAACAAACAGGAAAGGAGAGAATGAGACTTAACACGCCAAAATCTTGGGGAGATGAAAAATGCCACACCGGACCAATTTGTCTTTTGCTATAGTGTCTTATCTAAAGAGGTTAAACAAATTGGTGGAAGGAGAAATGCAATTTCATATTTACATGTGAACTTTAACACCTTTGAATATCCAAATTTTGGTCAATTTTGGTCCCCAGCGGATAATTATGTTAAAATTACCCAACTTGGAATATTCTGCTTCTCAGTTGTTTTTCTTCGGATTTTCTTCAAACTCATTACTCCTTAGCTAGCGTAGACACCCCATTTTCCTTATCAGAAGGCATTTGAGGTCACTTTCAGCTAAGGATGTGTAAAGTAACCCGGAACGGCCCGGACCACTTGGAACCGGACCAGACTGGCTCAGAACTGATGGTTCCTAATGAAACTGGTCTGGTTCCCAGTTCAAAGTGTGGAATAGCCCACCCGCCCACCCAGACCGGATCGGTATATATGTATGTGTTTAATTTTTAATTTTAAAAAAATGAAAAATCCTAAAACCAAATCCCTCGGTCTCTAGTCTCTACTCTCGATCACTCACTCTCATCTCAGATAACAGGCTCCTTTTCTGCATTTCTGATTCTCTCTCTCCCTATCACTCTGTCCATGTCTTTCATTATTGCTATGCATCTTCACCTAATAAGCAAGTCTATTGAATTTTATCATGCATTTTGTAGCTAATTGTAATTGACAGAGCCAAATAGCCATTAGGATGTCCGGAAGTGCATTTCAAATCGTATGACTTCTTCATCAGACCATTTTAGATGGAAGGCTCACTCGTCACTTGGAAATAAGTTCCTTACCCAATGCCAACATTCTAAGGGGTTCCTTTGCCTTATCATCTAATGAGTGCTGTTTCCGATGAACTCGTGTCAAATGATGACCAAAGGAAGTGAACGAGACAGACCCAAAAGAACATTGTTGTGAGAGATTTCAGTTATCTGATTAGAATCAACAAGAAGGGTGGAGTTCCTACTTGCCGAAATTTCTTCACATGCTCACACTTCATTCACTCACAGACTATGTCCACTCTCATTACCCGTTAGTGCAAACATCCCTACTATTCCCTACTTTCAAAAGAAAGAATTGGTGAAATCAAATGCCAGAGGATAGTTCTCTACACTAAAGATACACGTGCATTAAGGTCGAAGTTGAAGCAGCATGTGGTGAACATAACCCACCAAGATGCTTTCTTCTGTGAGCCACGAGATTTAGACTGACCCATATTCTTATTTGTCCAGAGAAGCTTGGTGAGACTAATTCCATGGACCCACTCGGGAACCAAACCGAATCGGCGGTCTAGTTCTCAGGCAGGTCCGTTGAACCAACGAGCGATTCTCGATTGCAATTTTTTGGAACCGATCCTTAGTAGGCAATTCTTGGTTCCAGGGTGAGAACTGGCCACCCAGAACATGCTGACCCCTACTTTTGACCTCAAATAGTAAGTTTTTCCACTTTCAAACAGTAAGTTCAATTTAAGAAAATGTTTTTCCACTTTGGAATTAGAAATACCAAACATTTACCATATTTACTTTATTGAAATATTCGAAATTTTTGCGATTGGCCGGTCTGGATTATTAGGGCTTCACTTATGAAGCACAAAAACGCCCCACCCCGCCCAAAATAGAAAAATGGAACAGATCGAAACATCGGACTAGCCATTTCTGGCCTAAGAATTTTCAGTCCAATTTTTCGGGCTTTAGATTTTTAAAACTCAAGGATGGCCATGAAATACACAGATATAAGCAATCGAAAGCACATCCACCGGAGAGAGAGAGAGAGAGAGAGAGAGAGAGAGAGAGAGAGAGAGGAACCTGCAGTTGAGCGAGGGAACGAGCGAAGCGAATGAGCAGTCGAGTGATCGGTCTGAAGCGAAGCTAAGCGACTGAAAGAGGCAAGCAGTGGAGAGTGAGAACGAGATAAACAGTCGAGAACAAGAAAAGCAAAAAAGTCAAGCAAAGCGAAATGCTTATAACAATCCTGGAGAGATAGGGTTCTGTTTTATTAATTGGGCAAAATTGGACTTTCAATAATATTTTGAAGGCAAAGTAGGCAACTGGCCAATATTCATTAATTGTAGGCTCACATTCCGAAAATGCTAAAACCCCAAAGCAGGTGAGAACCTGCTACTGCTAAACACCTCATATTTTTCCGAAAAGCTGAATTAAACGTGGCCTAAGCCCATTAAAACTGTTGATCATGTGGCCCATCGTTAGTTTTTGGTTTATTATACAATGAGTCTCTTGGAGATGAATTGCTGGTGTAAGCTGCTTGCGGATCTCCTTTAATTTGCCTTTTGGCTTTTACATAAATGTCTTGAAGCCGTAATTGTGGATCCAAATGCTGAAAGGTTGCTTTGAATAAGGAACATCCACTCTCTATTTTGATCGAATACATAGAAATCATTGGCATTCTTTTGATTTGCAGGATACAGCAGGAAAGCAGCTCTCATGAAGAAGATCTAGAGAGGGAACGTGGAAAATGAATAAGTAAAACACATCATAAATCATAACGGAACATCAAGACAGTGAGCTCGAACTCGCGACGCATGATCCCTTATGTTCATTTGTGAGCTCCAATAGTGCTCTTAACAGCATCCGCTGCACCTTGCGCCTTGGCCTTCATCTGCTGACTGGCCTGGAAAGCAGTTTCACAGGCGTAAAACCCATTGCAACAAGCCACAAACTGATCAAATATCATCATGATTCCTCCTTTTCACTTCATTTGCAATGCATTGATTGCAAGGATAGTAAGATAAAGTACACATTGCTTCTTTTTTTCCAGCTTGTTATGCTTCTCTTGCTTTAACGAACAGAAAGGAAGAAGAAAATGAAGGCAGGGCTGAGAATTAACAAGTAAACAGATTATTAAAATTCAGTATTAAACTTTCGTGTTCTAGTTTCCAAAATGAATTTTTCGTGTTCCAGTTTGCTAAGGACAAAAGCTTGAGCAAAGTATAACCCTCCATACAACAACAGCGTTGCTAAATCGGCAATATGGTCGTTTTCTCTGGCGAAGGAATATTCACTCGCATACTTAATGAATCAAACTCGAGATGCAATAGTAATTCAGAACCTCTTGGCAGGACTCCTTGGTGGATTGCATAGCATTCCCAGCTTGGTTCATCATCTGGTTACCCTTCTCCTGCGAAAGAACGAAAACACATCTTACACGCTTGGCGATTCGATTTCATGAAATTTGCATAGCTCTTATGTAACCAACATAAGATCACTCATCACCCCAATGAAGCTCAACATTCTATATTTACCATTACCTGAGCTTGGCCCATGGTCTGACCAGCCTGATGACTTGTGCTCCGGTTCCTGGACTGATCCATTTGGCAATTCTTTGACGATGCAACACAACTAGTTTTTCAACTTTCGGGCGATCACTTATCTTAATTTCTCGACGCTTGTTACCTATGCAGAGATATTTGCCACGCGAGAGGGTGGGAATTTGTAATTTGCCAGGCCGAGGAAGTAGCTTGATTGGGTATTGCCTTGTGGAACTGAGTTTGTTACCCACACTTCGCCTGAAAATCATGGCCTTTGGACTAGGGTTTACGGTGAACAGTTGCCCCTAACTTTAGCTGCTTCAAGTTCAAGGTTCTTTCTCTTTTACCTCTTCAAAGTTGGTTACCACACAGTTGGGTTTTAGAGATTTCGGGTTCCCATCTAGCATGGATCATTACAAAATGGTCGTCGAAAGAATAGCATGATTGCCGGTTCCCATTCCTATCATCTAATTGTTATACTTGGGTCAGTGGTTCAGATATTTTTAGCAGCAGAAGTAGGGGCAATACCATGAACTTTTCCTGAAACCTGTTGAATTGGCAGCTCAACTAGGTGAGCAGATTTTGTGCAACGGCAACACTCCATTAACTAGGGTTATCAATATCAACATTGGCATTGTAATCGTGTCAATTACTTATGTCATTTCATATTGTTGCCAAATTTAATGACAAATCGTATTTTATCGACAAGGGGATGATTTCCTCGTTTTATTGACCCCACTTAAAAAAGCTCGAGCTCCGTGTTCAATGTTTGTCATTCATGTTTCGTCAAAATGATATAAATTTGATTCGATGTGATGGTAAAGTGGGTCTTATAATTTAAAAAAAATAGAAAATTGTAAATCGTGTCGGCTTTGATTTGGTTGTGTTTGTCAAATTTTTACTGACAGACATTTTTACTCAAAGTTGTCTTAGTGAATCAAATTAATCGAAATACCATGAAGCAGTGCACATTGTACCTCACAAAAAGAAAACAATTCCTAGATTTATTTGCTCTCCCAACCGTCGGAGGCAGCAACCTTGTGGCGTTAAGTTCTTTCCCGCTCGGGCCTTCTTGTTTTTGATTCTTTTAGATTGCGGCCTCTGGGCCACAGCCTTGTTCATTATATGTTGCCATTACTCCTTTTTTTCTTTTTTAGAAAATGACACAAACGGTCATTAAACTTTAACCTAACATGTAATGCGATCCTTGAACTTTTAATTTATTCAATATGATAGCATGATGTACAATGTCATCTCTAAACTTTTAATTTGTTCAATATAATCCCTGAACTCTTGGTACATGTTCAAACTAATCATTGGACTATATGAAAATGTTCAATGTTGTCTCTGAACTTAGATTAATGGAAGGATAATATCGGATATTTTCATATTATCTAGGGACATTTACAGAAAGTTCAGAAATGATATTGCGCATTGCCTAAAGTTCAAGGACCCTATTAAACAAATTAAAAGTTCAAGGACCATATTATATACTATGCCAAATTTCATGGACCATTTGTGTCATGATCCATTTTTTACCTTGGTTGCATTTTCTACTTTGAAAATACAATCTTATACCCTCATTTTTGTACTTTTGTACGGGGGCACCACATTCCATCTCATAACAAATAACCATGGGAACATTTATTTACCAAATTGTCATTCTTCGGTTAAATACCGCTGCTAGTTTCTATACCCATTCATTCACCTAGAAACCCAGAACCCACTTTCCAAACCCTAACCATTGGTCGCCCCAGATGACCGTCGCCCACGGAGGTCGGAGACCTTAGATTGAATTTGTCGTCATCGACAACCTCGGCAACCTCGTTTGGGTCGGTGGTGCTTCCCCGTGAGAGAGATATCTCAAAGCAAATCCAATTAGATAGACAATTTACTGTTAAACTTTTTAACGATTTGATAATATAATCTTTCCAGCAATTTTGACCGAAAATTACTGACGTAGACATTGACTATTCTAAGCAATATGGCCAACAATGATATGGATAATTTTTACAATTTTTAATAATTTTTTTCTTTTCTTTTCTTTTCTTTTCTTTTATTCCTTTTTTATTTTGACTGCCGCTAATGAGGGCTTGTGGGCCCTCGTTGTCGCCGGCAAGGGTGTCCCGACCACCACCGACGTGGACCAGTGGAGAAAAATAAGAAAAAAGAAAAAAAAAGAAAAAGGAAAGAAAAGAAGAGGGAAAAAAGGAAACAAAGTTAAGAAAGCTTACCAAAACATTTCACAAATTATCTACATCGGTGCTGACTTTGCCATGTAGGACAGCGGGTGCTCTTGTCAGCGATTTTGAGTCAAAATTAATTGAAAAAACTAGATAAATCATCAAAAGATTTATGACTAAATTAAAAAAAAATTGATCAAATTAAAAGATTGGGACTAAAGCTTTTTTGTTAAATTTTTTCGGTGGAAAAACAATTGTAATTGTGGCGTTGAAATTAAGAAGATAGACATGCCTTCGAATCATCCCCTCGACACATGGAGAAACTATCGTGATCGTGGTGTCTGTCTCTAGTCCTTGCACGTGGAATTCATTCGAATTTATTCGGTGACGAGAATTATGTAGGGAAACACTAAAATTATGCTGTTTGGGTGCCACACATTCCGTAATGGTGGAGAAAGCATAACGTAATTATCATATCGTTCTTTATTGAAAGAAGATGGGATGGATGGGGATGGAAAAAGGTACAAGACATCTTTTCTTTTGTTTTATTGATTATAGGGCATCAGTCACCAAAAGTCCTAAATTATATCCACTATAATACATTTGTCTTAAATTTTTGTTCTATGATACTAAAAATCCCAAACTTTTACATGTGTAACACATTTACCCCTGTCCAAATTTTAACAATAAGGGTAAATATGTTACATAAATATAAATTTGGAGTTCCTTATGTCACAATAAATTTACGATAAATGTATCGCAACGGACATAATTTACGATTTTTTATGTCATAAAAATAAAATTCGGGATAAATGTATCATAGTTGGCATAATTCGAAATTTTTTGACTTTTTCACTTGACTATATCATAAATGAAACGTCGAAAAGAGTCGACGACACTAGTCATTCCTTCCCATCTTTTCTAATCAAAAACTCGCTCTGGCAATTTTCTTCACTTAACATCTTTTTATTAGTAGGTGCCGACATAAATTGCTCCATTGTCCCCTTGCGTTATGACATATTTGGTGAGATATGTATTTCGAGAAAATATATTCCGATACAACCTCTAGCTTTTAATTTTAGATCATTGATTTTCTTTACAATTTCATTTCTTTCTTTAATTTTTTAACATATACACCTTACTATTTTCTATAATTTTATTTTCTACAATTTTTTTTCCACCACGGAACAAATGTTTTTATTTCCATAGGATTAAGAAGGAATCACGCTTGATATATAAGATTAATTTATTAAATTGATATACCAAATGATATTGCGTACTGTAATCAGGTATTAGTCACGTACACCATATGCAACATTCAACAAGAATTTATTACAAAATGTAGTCTATAAATCTTTTTAGATCAATCTTAATATACCTATCATTATCCGAAAAATGGCATTTTTCATAATTTTGTGGTGTTGTCCATGATATAGTTGTTAGGTCATATGCGATGGTTGTAGGATTAAAATGAAAGATGTCAATCGCCACCATCCTGCGTGGCTCACTGTGCTGGCATGCATATAGTAAACCATGTTAATCACGCTAAAAACGACGTTTTATGCATAGAATACAACAAATTTTGTTCCAAAGTTATAAATTAAATTTGATTATGAAGATTTTAAACAAAAAATAGTGTTTTTTTTTCAAGTTGGTTGATTTGGCGCAATGTGTATAGGATGATGCGTAGCGATTTAAAGGCGAGAATCAACAGAATTTGTAATAGTAGTCTGTTTATCCCACGAATGAAAAGTTGAGCGTTTTTTTTTATTAATATCACGTAAAATCCCACATTGATACACTTATGACAATTTTATCAAAACTAATTTTTTTACTATCAAAAACCCTAAACCGGTACACATGTGACAGATTTATCATAAATTAAATTTTTTACCATAAAAAACTCCAAACTGATACATTTGTGATAATTTTATCCTCTATTAAATTAGATTAATATCATAGAAAATCACAAAATGGTACACCCATGATAGACGAAGGGTAAAACTCCAAACTGATACACCCATCAACTGCCACATATCATCCAACTTAAAAATTTGACGATAAAATTTACTGGAAACTAACAAAGAGTAAAATTGTGACAGTTGTACCAGTTTGGTATTTTTCATTATCAAAAATTAGTTTAGGTTAAATTTATCATAAATATATCAGTTTGGGGTTTTTCGTGACATTAAACATTTTTTTATGTTTGAAAGGTTGTGTTGTTTTTTTGTTCAAGACACAAAAATTTGGGGGCATTAAAAAAGTAGTTTTGTTTGTCCCAATTGCAAAAGGTTGGTTTTTTCTTTTGTGGATTTAGTCATGTTGCTCATGTTAATACTTTCGGTATTCGAGTAAATAACAATGGTAGTTATTATTATAAATGTCAGATTTGTAATTGATTTTGTCTTTATTCACAATGATAATGTATATTTACCAAATTCTATAAAGAGTGAAAATAAGATAAGGGTAATGGCCATTACAACATATCAGAATCAAGTATCGGGTTCCGGCGATTATAGAATCCCCAATCCTTTATGAGTTCGAGCAGTCGATCCCGATCCCGATCCCGATCCCGATCTCGATCCCGTCCCGCTACCTAAAATTCGGATGGTCGGGTACCTGATTAAACCCGACCCGCATCCATCCCGATCCTAAATTATGGGAACGGGCATCAAAAGACAGTCTTTCGTTAAAAGTATGTACAGGAGAGCTGCATTGCTCTTGTTTGGAGAAGAATGCTCGTACTAAAGAGAGACGACGCTTGAAGGAAGCGACGTGGTCCGAAGATTCCGAATGAAACGATGGCAGGAAAAAGCGAATCTTCCGAAACCAACGGAGTCCACGTGGGACCCCCAAAATTCACAGTTTCACACACGCGAAACCAAGGCGCGTGGGCCACACTACAGGATTAACACGTGGCGTCAGCCCCGCGTGTACACTCTATCCAATCCCATCACCCTTACCCGATTCATGTTTGACTGTTCCCTCCCCCACAACGCGGTGTCTTGGCGCGTGATGCTTAATCGAACCTTATCTGCATCCGTATACTTCAGCAAAATCCTTGTTCGAACCGAAGTCCGCATGTATCGGGTCTTCTTTCACGCACATCCCACGTGTGAATCTCACGTGATCAACGACTAGATCTCTGTACTCTATCATACATAAGTTTTCCTCCCAAACATGAGTAGGTTTCCGGCGAAGGAAACAGCACAAAAAATTTTACTTTTTTGCTTAATCGAAACGCAACAAATCACACACATCTTTGGACTTTTCTCGAAGTCCAAAATGCTTAAATTGTTCGTGCATATGTTGACATGCAAATTCACGTATTATTCTCTCAAAGGGTTTTTTGTTTGAACAATATTTTGGATCTGATGTAAAGATAAAATCCCACTTGTCAATATTACTTGAGCCGAAATAAATAGGTCTGGAGTGAATTTCAACGTGCTTGTCCAATACACATGAATCGGGTGACTTGGATGTGTTCATATAGAATAATCGAGTCAAAAGGTTAGACATATTATATAAAGAAACAGACATATATCTTTCGAAATTACAAAAATTAATTTAAAATTTGAAACGACAACCATCAGGTGAAGTAGCTACCATTCTCATACCATAGTTCAAAACTCCCCTCCTCCGAGTAGGAGGTTTATGGGTTTGTGGGGTTTTTCCAGATCGGCCCATTAGAGGCCCGCCAAGCTTCTCAAACAGGAGTTCCCAAATCTAGGAACACACTTTAGCAGATCCAAAAGAAAATTGGAAAAGACAACCTTACTTTCTTAATTAAGTGTGAAGAGTTGCGTGTTCTCGCTCATCACCAAATATTTCGGGCCAATGGCAAAAGAAGGTTAAAAAAAAGAAACAAAGAAAAGGTCGAGTCAACTCGAGTTAAAAATGAAGTCACCACGTTCGGTCAAAGCCAAAAAAGAAAACAAAAACCCCAATTTCACTTCCAAAGCCGGGTCTTTCCCCCGTCGGCCCGATTCATTTCCCCCCAGTCGGTTGTTGATGCCGAGATTCTTGCGCACGCCACCTAAACTTAGACCCCTCTCCGATCGAGTCCCTTTTTCTTATTCCATAAAATGTAAACACACGCAACACAACGCAACGCATCATCATCACCATCATCTTCATCACCATCGCCAGCATCACGCCTATTCATGGTCCAATCACTCCATTGAATTGTGATCGAGCTTCCTTCCTTCACCAAGATTTAGCACCCGATCGGAATCTTGAAACCTGTGGCGCCCGACTCCTACTTCGCAGGTGTTTCTCGCCGCCGGAAATCAAGAATCAAGAATCCCGGCCGACCCTGTACGAATCGGCACCGTCTCTCGATCTCGCTCGTTCTTCCTCCAACAATCTGGAGGCGAACCGTAAACTCCTCGCGCACCCGCTTCTTATGGCGTCACGCCTAGCCCGGCGCCTCCCTTCGAACCCCCTCCGCTTCCCTCGCAGATCTCTGAACTCGACCCCTTCTTCCTCCGCTGACGCCCTCTCTCCCCTGAATTTCGTCGAGAAACATGTGCCCGCCATCGAGAAATTAACCCCGGCCGACGCTCCCGCCGCCACCGCCGCCACGACGATCGACCTGGACAACACCGAGCGGCTCTTCGCCGGGGTGCCGACCGCGAAGCTGCTGCGGTCGTCGGCCGTCCTGCACGCGGCCGCGGTCGAGCCCGTGGTCAACGCGGGCACATGGGTGATGCAGTCGAGGCTCATGGACGTGGGGCCCGTGCGCGGCGCCGTGCTGGGGGCGGTGAGGTGCACCTTCTTCGAGCACTTCTGCGCCGGGGAGGGCGCTGAGGAGGCGGTGGGGACGGTGGGGAAGCTGAACCGCACCGGGCTGCGGGGTATGCTGGACTACGCGCTGGAGGACGCGGAGGACAACCAGGCGTGCGATCGGAACATGGCGGAGTTCCTCCGGACGGTCGAGTCCGCAACATCGCTCCCGCCATCTTCTGTCAGTTCGTTTTCTTTCTCCTCTTCTTCTTTAGATTTCGTCTCGCACGTGTGTTTCCTGTTCTTGTTTTTCTTGGTTTAGTCATCGTGGAAAATAACTGGTGTGTGTTCCGCCGTCTTTGTCGTGAAGGCAATTTCATAAGGACGCAACGCCGAGCATGTCTTTAGGGTTTTCGTCCATGGCCCTCTCTGCTTAGGAAGTTAGTATCAAGATTACTAGCACCAAACTTACTAAATTACCATCACTTTGCGATAGTTACTGTTTCGACATGAATTTCGGTGTATTTATATCTTGGTGGAGAGACGTGCACGTAACGTAGAGCACCGAGACAAACTAGCATTCTTTGCGGTTGGAAATAGAGAGATTGCTACGTGAGTTCGTCCTTTTCTGGCTGTGAAAAGTACATGGAATCTCGAATCTTGAACGTGCGTCAGGAAGATCCTGGTGTCCCAACATATGACTCATCGACCACCAGGACGTGGGGGTGTTGAATGTTGATGGTGTCGTCTCTTTCTCGACAAACCAGAGAAATTTCTCAGTAACCCACTTGCGAAAGTGTCGTCGTCTCCAAATTGCATTTGGACAAACTCGACCTTCTCGAATGACGTGGAAAATGTAGTTACTGGGGTTAATTTGTTGTTGATGAGTCGTTTTGATGTTCCCTAGTGATCCTTTCACATATAATTGTTCGTGGAGAGCCGCGTGATTCCAGTTAGTGTCCTAGAATTGTTCGCCGTAAATCTGAAGTGGCTGGTGCTGCGTCGTCGCAGGTGAGTTTCATAATCGCGAAGATCACTGCGATCTGCCCCATCGATCTGCTCAAGCGCGTGAGCGACCTGCTCCGCTGGCAACGCAAGGACCCGTCGTTCCGACTCCCTTGGAAGTGCAATTCCTTCCCGATGTTTTCCGTCTCGAGCCCGCTCTACCACACGCCTTGCCAGCCCGAGCACTTGAACCCTCAGGAGGAGCGCGATCTCCTACTAGCCCACCAGAGACTGCAGACGCTCTGCCAGAAATGCCGAGAGGCCAACATCCCTCTGTGCATTGATGCAGAGTACACGGCCGTCCAGCCTGCCATCGACTACTTCACGAACTCCGCGATAGTCGAGCACAACAAGCACGAGCCGTTCGTGTACGGGACGATGCAAGCCTATCTGAAGGACGCAAGGGAGAGATTATTCTTGGCGACTGAGGAGGCTGAGAAAATGGGAGTCGTGATGGGCGTCAAGTTGGTGAGAGGGGCTTACATGTCTAGTGAAAGGAAGCTGGCACATTCCCTGGGTCAGGAGTCGCCAATTCACAATACCATCCAAGAGACTCACGATTGCTACAATGAATGCGCATCATTCATGCTCGAGAAGATCGCCAGCAGGTCTGGCGCGGTCGTTTTTGCCACCCACAATGTCGAATCAGGTGAAGAAAGATCGAAATCTGCTTTGATCGTACACGAAATTTATCCCGAGACCATGAATTTTCGAGCCTGATCAATTTCTGCTGTATGCTTGTGGATAGGGAAATTGGCGGCGGCGAAAGCGAGAAATTTGGGGGTAGGAAACGGGAACCGGAAGCTTGAGTTTGCGCAGCTATACGGGATGGCGGACTCGTTTTCGTTTGGCCTGAGGAATGCCGGGTTCCAAGTGAGTAAGTACATGCCGTTCGGCACTGTGGATATGGTGATCCCATATCTCCTAAGGCGGGCTGAAGAGAACCGAGGGATGTTGTCGGCCTCAACCCTCGACCGGCAACTCACGAGGTAAATTGAATGGAACTTTCTACTCAGCTTCACCGGCAAATGACTCTAGTGTCAAAAATTGCTCAAGTGAGGACATGTGTTTATGTGATATTGACATTGATCTAAAATCTTTTTCTATGATTTGTGCAGAAAGGAGTTGTGGAGGAGACTGAAAGCTGCAATTCTTTAAGGACAAGAGAATGACTTTGAGCAACACATCAGGATTTGGAGAATTGTACCAGAAGATTAGAGGGGGAGAAGACTAAAACGTGCTTGAGGTTGAAGAATATGTGATAACTGATTGCGTAAAAAGAAAACGATATCAAGGTGTAAATATGATGTACTTGTGAATAATGAAATATATCATAAAGTTAAGGTTTCACAGTTGTTGACTTTCTTTTATATGGCCGCTTGCCGGTGGTGTTCAGATAATAAAAGGGACAGAGCAATGCTTGTACAACTTTCAAGATTGTACATTTGAAGTTGCAGAAGAATTCAAATGTCCCTCCACAGTTGAACTGAACTATAATGTCAAAAGTTTCTAACATGAGGAATTTATGGATGAGTAAATTTCGGCCCACCGTAAATAGCCGCTTTTGGGTTTTCTGGAGGGGTGTGCATCGGTCCCAGTCCAACTCAGGAATTGGACTGGACTAGCCAGCTCTGGATGATTCTCAAGGGGACGGGTTTGGTTCCTAGTTCCAAATTTTTGAAATCGTGGGAATAACCGGTCCATCTCCCAGTTCCAGAAAAAAGGAACCAAAACAACAGGCTAGCCAAGATTTTTTAATTTTTAATTCTAAAGCAAATCCTAATTAGTAAAATATATTTTTTTAATGTTGGAAACTCCCACTTAAAAATAAGAAGAAGTAGAAGAAAGAAGTACTAGTTCCGGTACTGATCTAGTAACCAGACAGGTCGGTCCGGTTCCAGGACTAAGTGGACCGATTCCATAAACTGAGAATTGATCCTACTTGGTCAGATTCTAAGATTTAGGGTAAGAACTGTCACGCCCCAGAACCGATCCCCATATTTTCTGAATATATTATTAACAAATCTATCAAGTACTTCAAAAGATAAACTAGAAATTAAAATGATTAGCTTTCTTGCTTTCTAATCCATTGCAGATGCCACTATCAGAGTACTAGCGGTTGCTCAGTCCGACGGCATTTTTTTTTTGGTCGGAAAAAAAATGATTGCATTAACTGAAAGAGTTGAAGAACAAAAGACATGAATCAGAACTAAGTAAGGCCCACAAGGATTCCGGTGGGCTTGATAACCAATTAAGAGGAAGAGACCCAATCCTAAGAGAATTCGCTATCCAATCCGAGACCCTATTCTCCTCCCTTCTGCAGTGGGCTAGGCTTAAGTTAGGGAAGCCCACAATAAGGTTTTTGGCCTCGTTGACTAGAGCTTCTAGATCCCACGAGCTTTGTACTTCTCCTCTGAGCGTCCTTATCAGCAAAAGACTGGCTGACTCAATCTCAAGACTTTGACCAGATCTAGTTGACAGAAATGTGAGGGTTTCGATCATAGCCAAAGTCTCGGCCTGCTCGGCTGAGTGCACCCTGACCATCTTTGCAAAGCCGTCCACCATCTCTCCGTAACAATTCATGCAAACACAGCTAATAGCTCCTTCCATCATTCCTGATAGAAAAGATCCGTCGATATTAATTTTGAGGGATTTTCCGACCGGGCCTTTCCAGATATGAGGTAATGTATTGTCGGATTCTTTCGCCTTCTTCTTCGACCTAGCCCAGTTAATGAAGCACTGATTTTCCGCCATGGCTAAGCTAACTAGGTTCTTTGGGTTTGGCTTTTGGTTGCAAAAAACAGAGTTATTTCTCTCTTTCCAGATCCGCCAGAGGACCGTAGCTAGAAGGCTGAAACTCGTTGAGGTATGTTTGAATCGTAATAGCCATTCGTCGATACGGCCAAGGCCATAAGGTGAGATGTGTATCTGTATTGCAGGATCCTGCCAAACTTGATGAGTCCAAGGATAGAGCAAGAAGAGGTGCTCCACGGTTTCTTGGTGTTGCTTGCATATATCACAGGTACTGTCCTCCACTATACCTCGTTTGACTAGGTTTACCTTTATCGGCAATGCATTCTGGCATAGTCCCCAAAGGAAAAAATGGATCTTTGGGCTTGCATCAGCCTTCCAGATCTTAGTCCAGAGAGCACGAGGGAATTGATGAGAAGTTGAGGCTGTGGCTGAGTTGCTTTGTTCTCCAGTCTGATCTTGTTGTATTCGCATTTTACTGTATACTCCCCCGATATAGTGCTCATCCAAACCAATCTATCCTCTTTCTCTTGCGGATCCCATGGAATTGTGAGGATTTCATTGGCTATACTCTCGTCATGCATGTCCATGATAATTTCATTCCAAGCTAGGATATCCCATCTGACCCAAAAAAAAAAAAAAGCTAGGATATCCCTGCAAATAAGATCAGAAACCTTTGTCGGTTCCTCCCTATTTGCTGGTCCTCCAATTTGTCCCCTAGGCAGCCATTTCATCTCTCGAATGTTAATCTTTTCTCCATTCCCTACCGCCCATCTCACTTAAGGAAGAATTGCATCTCTTCCCATTAGGATGCTTTGCCAACCCCACGAAGGACGATACCCTTTTCCCGTCGACCATAATTTTGAGTATGGAAAGTAAAGGCGTTTCGATAGCTGGCCCCATAGCGAGGACGGATTTTGCAATAGACGCCGCGCTTGTTTTCCCAGCATTGTTTTGTTAAAAGCGATAAGGTAACGAAAGCCTAGCCCTCCATTATCTTTTCTAGTCTTGAGTGTCTCCCACTTTTTCCAGTGTAATCCAAATTTCTATTCACTAGTTTTCCACCAGAAATTAGCGATTCTCTTTTCAATCCTCCGGAAAATAAAAACTGGAATTTTAGAGACTAACATGGAATACTGTGGGAGAGCCTGCACTACTGCTTTAATGAGGGTCTCTTTTCCTGTCCTTGAAATCAGTTTTTCCTTCCATCCTTCTAACTTCATGTTCACTCTAGCTAATATACAAGCAAACATCTGTTTTTTCGATTCATCCCAATCCGAAGGAATTCCTAAATACTTCCAAGTTTTTTTCTATTTTTGGGACACGCAATTCTGCCAGCATATTCTGTCAGAGTCTATAGGGGCAACTTTTACTAAAGTACAGCCTGGATTTGTTTAAGTTAATGGCCTGGCCTGAAGTGAAGCAATACCTATTCAAAATCTCAGCTACATTTTGACACTCTTTTATGGTCCCATCCAAGAAAAATATTGAATTGTCTGCAAATAGTAGGTGAGTCAGAGTGGGCAGGCCTTGTTCAACTGAATACCTTTAATAGTGCCATGTTCTAAAGCCTGTTTCAATAATACCGAGAGCACATTCATCACTATAATGAATAGGTACGGAATAAGAGGGTCATCTTGTCGAAGGCCCTGCGAAGGTTGAAAGTAAGGCAATGGTTCTCCATTGAATATCATACTGAAAGAGACAGTAGCCACACATTGCATCATCCATTTCACCCACTTTGAATGTAAACCGATCTTTAGCATGCAAGCTTCCAAGAAATCCCAATCTATTCTGTCGTATGCCTTTTGCATATCCAATTTAAGTACCGCCTGAAACTTGTTTTTTCTGTTCCGGATTCTAAGTTGGTAAAGAACCTCCTGTACAACTAAAATGTTGTCCTGAATAAGTCTCCCACTAACGAAAGCACTTTGTTCCGGTAAAATTAGGTCAATCAGCCACGGTTTTAGCCTATTTGCCAAGACTTTTGAAATTATTTTATATGAGAAGTTGCACAAACTGATTGGGCAATACTGCTCCAGCTTTTCAGGATTTGGTACTTTAGGAATGATGGTGATATGCCTTCTGTTTAGTTCTGGATTGAGTACCCTTGTTTCGAAAAATTGCCTTACTTCCTTGAGAATAGTTGATTGAAGAACCACCCAATTATAATGATAAAACATCCCATTTAGCCCATCCGGACCAGGAGCTTTTGTGCCTCCTAATTGGTGGATAGCAACATGAATCTCTTGTGTTGTTACCTCAGCTATCAAAGCCTTGTTTATTTCTTCCCCCACTAAGGTTGGGCATTGGTCAATGATTGGTCCAAAGTTTCAAGTCCCCACTAAAGTGTAAAGCTGTAACAACCGAATTTTTGTAAAATTTGAACCTCGAGTGCTAGTATAATTTAACTTCAATTCAATCATCCAATGAAATAGCTAACTCCACTTCGATTCTCCGATAAATACCTAACTTATTCCCAATTGTACAAATAATTTAACCTTAGAAAATATATATCAAAACTTCATGTACAGAAACCCATATTCACTTTCATTGCGCACTCTGATCCGATCCTCACCAGTGATCTTCGGAAGCATTTATCTAATTATCTTGAATTTCTAACCTAACAAATCTGAAAAATATATTGGGGTGAGCCTAAGCTCAGTAAATGAAATTTATAGGTCTAAGGTAAAAGATTTACTCACCACTCAACCTAATATCAACAATAATTATGAGTCCAAGGCAATACATAAAACATGAATAAAGATACTATCATTCCAATCATGATGCGTCATTAAACAACAATAACATTACATAAATTAAATCACTCATGTGCAAGCGGATAATATATTATATCTCACAAATATCACATAATATATCATCGATTTACACATATGAGTTCATATTTATCATTGGCCAGGACCATTTCGATTCATGAGGCAACTCAACTATTGAGGCATCATCACCACCAACTCACGGGGGACCGAATCATTCATACCCTTTGCCACGCCTCAGCCCATTCATCATAGATGTCCTCTTCATTAGTGAGGATAAATACACCACTGTATATCCGCGTAATTATGGTCATTCCTTAACATTATGGCAAAGCCATGTCATGCCATAACTACAAGAGCCACGTCATATCATGACTACACAAGTCATGTCATCATAGGATTTCATATCATCTCAACCTCGTAGAAAACCATCTCATACGATAGAACATCTGGCTAACTCCGAAGTCTCATCTACATACTCATGTAAGGGAATTCCCTTTGTGGCGAATAGGTCATGGCAAAGGTCTTAATCACGTGGCGTCATTGTTGACACCTAATTTTTAGCCGACGCGTTATTAAAAGCAGAAAATTTGATATTATGGTTTCTGATCGCGACGAAATCCGTTTCTTGAACAAAAAATGTCTTTTTTTAATTATGTTTGTTGGTCTAGCTTCTGTAAACAATTTTCTATTCATTTCATGCAAAAACCCGAAAGTCAAACGGTTTACTTTCAAATTGACTTTTTGGTCAACTCTTTGACCAAAAGTTAACCCCTAGTCAAATTGGGGCTCTTCACATAAAAAGATTCCTTTCAAATCCAATTTCACTTTAGAAGTAGAAATTTCAGAAAAATTCAAAAATTTGATCATAAAATCAAGCTCCTAGTGAAAAGTCAACTAGAGTTTGACTTTTGGTCAAACATTTGACCAAAAAATAGGAAAATACAAGAATCCAAAAATCATCTTATCTTACATTCAATTTGCCTTTGGCATTTGAAATTCTACAAAAATCGGTTTAGAATCAATTTTTCCTTAATTTACGAAATTTGATTCAAATCGGCCAAAATGAAATTACTTCCTTTCTAGTCATTTTTTAGGTTAGTTTTCTTCGCGACATTTGATCTAGACGTCATATTATATTCAATTATGGAACAAATTTTGTAATTCTAAGCCAAACACAAAAACCCCCAATTTTGGCCTTAATAAGTGATTTGGATCAATTCTTCATGATTTGCGCAATTGAGGCACGAATGAGCCCAATTTCTTATATCAAATCCAAATTCAAAATCAATTTTGGAAGATTCACATAAATTTGAGTCAATTTGATCAATTTAGTGATCCAATGATTGAAAAATCTAAGAGTAATTGATTCAATTTGTGTAATTCAACTTGACCACTCTATACTAACATCCAATTTGATGAATTGAGGCTCAATTTGATTAATTGAACCTCAATTAAATTTGTTAGTCTAGCTTGGCCATGCAATTACTCAAATTAAAGAACAATTGTGCTAAACAAATTAAATTGGATCAATTTATGCATAAGTTTCAAATTGATTCGATCCAATTTTATCGGATTCAATATTAATTGAATCATTTAATCATGATAGGAATCAAATTGTAGAAAATTGGAACAAATTGAGCCAAGGATTGAACCGGTTCAACCCGATTAAACTCGGGTTAAATCGGTACAACCGGTTCAACCCGGTTTGACCCGAATTGAATCGGTCCGATCGAACCGGCCATTTTCCAATAAAAAATCCGGCCACCGGCGATCTATTCCGACCAGCCAAGGCTGGCCACGTCCCTTTGAGCGCAAAATGACAAAAATTCCCTTAAATAAAAATTATAAAAATACCCCTAAGTGAAATTACCAAAATATCCTTCATTAAGGATTAATCAAATTACTTAGGGGGTAAGCAAATCAATCATGGCCATTCATTTAGAATTGATCATGTCCATCCATAATGCCATGTCATCAATCCTTAGCCCTTAAGGAATATTCTTAATCATTAAGGATGCATTCTAGGCTATTGAATCAATTTAAGGGCTAAGATTCAAAATTGAGGGGAGTAGATAGGTTTTTTTCCCTCTAGAATTTGGGGAGGATTCCCATTTTCAAATTTGTTTTCTCTCTCTTCTCTCTCCCTCTCTCTGAATCACGTTTCCTCCTCCTCTCTTGGCCGTGAGTTTTCCTTGCTCACACTTGCCACTTGCCGGCCGATTTCCGGCACACCACCGCCACTCCGGTAGTCCCCTGGATGTCCTAAAGCCAGTCGCAAGACTGGCCATAGCTGCTGATAACCGGAGCATCTCCGATCGGCTCCATCTCTGTCTCAGTTGCATCACCAGCAGCCAAGCTAGTGATCTGTCCAACCGGTGATTCTGGTGATTCCAATGTCCTTCCTAGGCGGTCTGAGGCTTGCGATCATCATCCTTAACATCATCTCGAAGCTGTGGTGGCCGGCTTTCACCAGAAAACCCATCAGAGTTCAATTTTGAGCTTGATTTTACTTCTCTTTCTTTAGATCGCAATCTTACGCTAATCTTCTTACCTTGTGACGTAGATATCGAGAGCTATATTGAACGCCATTCCGGAGTTCATTGGTGGTCAAAATAGCTCGTTTGAGCTCAGCAACACTCTCGAACAAGATAAGTACACTTAGATGTTATTTCGTAAATTCGTGTACAGAGAAACCTGCATGTTTGAGATGCTGATTTCAGCTCGTTAATGTCGAAATCTTGCGAAGTGATGAACTAGAGAGTCGTAAAACACGTCTCAAGCTTCGATTTGATATATTGCATGCATCAATCAGACTTAGTTTGCTAGGTCAAAACTCTTTCGGAAGTTAGGATCAGAATCTGGAATGTGATGTTCAAGTCTGTTCTAATGATTTCCTGATTAACGTTGTGCTATTCTATGATTTTTCTGATTTTCTACGATTGTTGTTTGAAGAAACTTCCTTCATGAAAGTCGTAGAATACATCTTAATCTATTCATCATAAAATTTTCATAAAATTCCGACTATGTTAGGATTGTACGATCTACAACGCCATATATGCATAGATCTGATGACAGACTAGTTTCTGACTGACCTTCATGTGTTCTTCGATTTTTATAAATTCATGTGTTCAAAATATGAAAAAATTTTCTTCACGAAAGTTCACACGGAGATCGAGATATTTCCAGTGATACTAATTTCATCAAAATCGGAATTCATTTGAATTTTCAAAAGGAATTTTTATGATCTAATCAGTATCTGTGTTCAGATCTGATTTTCATTCCTTTGGAATCCAAAAGATGTTTCTCCGAATTTGATAAAGTTAGAGTCCTCCTTTGCGAAAAATCCAAATTATAAAATTGTTCCTTGGGGTCTCATTATATAGACCGGAAATTTTGAGGGCTTAATAACAATTTTTACGGGGTTGATTTGCTAAAAACCTTAGATAATGCCTTCTCGGGTTAAAATTCGATTTGCAATTGAGTCCTTTGTGAAAATCGAATTTTATAACAATTTGGAGGACTTTTTAGCAAAAAGTCAAAATATGAAAGTTGTCACACACGGAGAGCCCTAATTGTCTAAAAATTTTCACACGGTTTTGATAAGGTTTATTATTTTTCCCGCCATTATTTTGAAATCCCTAATAGAACCGGATCCAGTCTGTCATCGAGAGTGAAATTGTCTGTTTCGTGAAAATCAGTGGGGATTTAGAAAAAGTGGTCTTATTAACTTTTGATCCTCATGATATAAGCTTTCTAATGACACTCGAATCACTTTATTTGGACATCATTATGTTAGTTAATCACTTCTAAACAGAAGTTATCCAAATTAGATAATAATTGAATAAGTGGTCTTCTTATGATGCCCACTTCTCATTGCTTTATCGGTTGAGAAACAAGGCCCATGGGCTTGAATGCATGTTTTTCTCATTGCTATGCATGTGTTTGTTAGATGGATATTAGGCCCGGTGCATGTTCAGCGAGTAGCCCATTATGGTCATTTAGAATCCGACTTTAGAGGTTAATTGATATGAGTTGCCGTTTTGTGAATGCAAAATGGTAGCCCATTATCGTTAACCATTAATCAAATAATGTTAGATGATTAGGTGGGTGGTGAATCGAAATGCATGAAAAGCAAAGGCCGATCCCGAGACCCGTGCTTGATTAGTGAATTGTTTGCACAATTGCTTTTTTTTGTTATTCCTTTGTATATTGTTTGTCGTGAATGTATGTTGTGAATGTAAACGCCAACACCCGAGAGACAGCTCATGGAGGAGATAATCCAAAATTGTAAAAGACCGAGGCGATAGACCGATGTCCAATCCGGTCTCAATTTGTATTCACTTGACGATGGCGATAGACCGATGTCCGATCCGATTTCAATTTGTATTCAATTCATTCGTCCCCGATCATGTCTCAGGCTTTCAATTTGTGTTGTAATAAATACTCGACGAGTTGCGGGTTTTACTTTCTCGCACTTAGAATTAGCTCGTCTTTTCAATACTTTGAGTGTTTACCTTATGAAATGTCTTTCAATACAATTAATTGTTTCTTTCTTTTTCTAGACTAAGATAGGATTAGTTTAGAATCTTAAATGAAAATACAAAAACAAGATGCATGATCACTTAGTAGACTAAGACTTTAACATGAAATATTAAAAAATAAATGCATGACACTTAGTTAACAACCATGATAAATTTAGCGATACCGAAAGGGCGTTAATAGAAATATTAATGTAAGCTAGTCCCCGAATTCATGATCTTTGGTTTTCGTAGAAATCGAAAAAAAACTCCCGCATTTCGGTTGGATATTCTAGCCAACCCCCGACCTAGGCTAGTGGCAACTCTTAGAAAAGATAAAATCAATCCGCTGTCCCACAAGGTATGGATTTAGGGAAAATCCACGTTCATGATCAATAGACCATGTGGATGATCAAAAGATCGATGCTTCAATAAGCCGTCTTTTATGATGTGCCATGCAAACCGTATGAATGACTAAAAGGTCGATGCTTCAATAAACTTATCTTTTATGATGTGTTATATGGACCGTTTCATGAACACTTATCTCTAAATCCGCTTTATCGAGTTCGGCCCTCGTGAGGTAGGTCATGACAATCATTCGCATACATTTCATAATAACATAACAATTGCCATTTTTCACGCAATTAATGATAGATAATTAATTACGCGCACTTCAACAAATATATTATCATTCTTTCCATGCTAAGTCATCATTATTTAATCGGAAGCCATAAATAGGTAATTCGGTAATTTAGAAACTGATGCTCATAAATTGACCACGTGAATCAAATCATCGACAACGTGAACATTGATAACACAAATTATCAACCATGTGAACATCAACAACTCAAAGAATCAACTGTATGAACATGACAACTCAAAGAATCGGCCACGTGATTAATTGGCAACACTTATTCGAATTACAAAAATATTATTATCAATTCTAGTTTCGCCATTTTCACCCTATCTGTTAATCAAGCCATATTAATTAAATTAAACACCAAAAGCCATTTATTTTTCATCTAAAACATACGAGTATTTTATTTACACTATGGGCATGACACATACTTTATAAAATTGCCAAAATAACCCACTTCCAAATTAATTACACAATAAGGTTCAATTTTGCATAGTTAGATACTTTGTCTAGATTAAGCAATTAACTCTAAAAATAACTTTAACCACCTATCATAATAAGGTTTCTGCACTATGAACAGTCCCCAGAACTTTCAGTATTTACATATTCACCCCTCAACTTGGTGAAATGACAAATTTTCCCCTAAAGCTTATAAACTCATTTTTTTAACTGGTTTGATTTCCTTTAATTAATATGACTTAATAACCCACTAATTAACACTAAAAATCATAAAATAACACTGTTCACAGCCCCTCTTCATTTCTGTAAATTCGAAATTCTCGCTTGCCTTGACAAGAAAATTACCAAAATACCCTTTTTATGCCTAATTTTACCCTTTTCACACTTTTCCTACTCAAAATGCAACAAAACCTTTTAGTAATTTCTCAAGAACCACAAAAACATGTGAAAAGCTTTTTACTTCAAGCTGAACGATCACCATAGCTTAACATACAACTATTGAAACTTGCTCATACATAGAAAAAGATCCAAACTAAATAAACAAACAATCAATCAATAAAGCTCAAGAGTATTAAATAAATCATTCTAGCTTAGTCCTTAGAGTTTTCACTTACCCAAAGTGAAATCTTCAACAAAGCAAGCCTCTAACCACCTTGAAATCAAAATAGATACTAAAATAAATTAACAAGCCTTATTGTTTAGAAAACAACAAAGCTTATTTGATAAAGAAAAAAGAAAAGAAAGTCTAACAATATACCTTGTCAAGAAACTAGATTAAAAGTGGGCTTGAACTTTGAATTTTTTTTTTTTTGAAAGAGAGTGGAAAATAGAAACATTTGCAACCAGAAGAAGAAGAAGGGAGTGATGTCCACGCCAAGAAGAAGAAGAGATGCTTTCTAGTCTCTTGTCTTCCAAAATTTTGCTACAATGAAGAGTATTTTGGGGTCACACTACATGGCTTGAGTTAAAAACAATAATAACAGATAACTATAATTACATTTAGATAATAACTTACTAGAGTTAAAAATGCAATATGTCATGCATGATGTCATAGACTTAGAGTCAAGGCATGTCAATTAAGCATGTGGCAAAAATAGGGTGAGAATTAAGACATTTGTCCATGATAATATAGTGACAAATGGCATAGTTTAATAAAAAAGAGGGAGATATTAGATTATTTTGGGTATATAATAATACATTACAGTAAATAAACGGAGAAATCCGTATTAGTTTGAAATGTCAGTAAATCAGAAAATTATTTTGAAACCGCTAAAATCATTAATGAAATTATAAAATAAAAGTGACACATTAACTTAATAAAAATTTTAATGTTTGAAAAGCATTCAATATGAAACTCCGAGCTTATAAATCATTTCTTCAACTAATATGGCGGCAATTAATTAATTACCCTCACACTACACCATCAACGTACGTGTCAACCTCCTATCACATTGGACTCCGAGTGATAACGATCACGGAAAATCATTTTAAATATTGTTACAAAATGTGGAAAATTCCGGATGTCATAAAAGCTCTTGAAAATGGCTGATAGTCAGAATTTTCGGCTGTTCTTCATCACGTACCCACACATCATTCGGATTCTTCAGCATGGAAATACAATTTCTTTGCCTTCTCTGGATAGTAGTCACATGGAAAATTTTGGTATTTCTATCCCCCCCCATTTCAGCCATTTAATTCTAGATCTTAACCCCCAAAACATCTCTTCTTGTCTCCATCTTTTCTTGATCTCCCATTTAAGATTCTTTTCACTCTCCCTATTGCATGAAAGTGTTGGGGAGTTCATCAATTCATGAAGCTTCTTCTTCAACAACAAAATTTCCTTATGAGCATTGGAGAATTTTTTTACTCCATTTTTCTAAGGCCTTTTTAACATCACTCAGTTTTTGCGATAAGCTTAAATTCATTTGCATTCCATGCCTGCTGAACCGTTAGTGCAAATTCTTCATCCACACCCAAAAAGCCTCCATCTTAAATTTTTTCTTCTTTTTGCCGGTTTGGGATGGAAGGATAATAAAATTGGGCAATGGTCGGAACCAATTGCTGGTGGGGCAAAGGCTTCTGCATTTGAGAAGAGAGTTCTCCAATCCATAGAGCAAAGGACCCTATCTAGTCTTTCTTTGACAAAGTCAGCCTCTTCTCCGTTGTTTGCCCAAGTAAAACCACAGCCCTTACTTTCCATACCCATTAGCTCACATGAATTCAAAAATTCCCTGAATCTGTTAAGCCGGAAAGGTTCAGCCAATCTTCGCCCTATTTTCTCCCAGTGATAGAGGACCTCATCGAAGTCGCCCGTATAAGCCCATGGTCGGATATTATAAAGGCTAATTCTACGTAACTCTTCCCATAGCAGGACACGTTCCTGAAACTTAGAAGGAGCATGCACAAAGGTCGCTCTCATATATTGATTGTTATCCTGTGATTTGCAAACCACATCTATGAAATGCATGGAATGGGACTCCACGGAAATAGAAAATTCCTCATTCCAAAATAAAGCCAAGCCCCCTGCGATGCCCACTGGATTAACGAGAAAACTGTATTTAAAGTTCAACCACTTTTTTATTCTTAAAAGGACATGTTCTTGATTCTTTGTCTCAATAATAAAAAGGATACAGGGCCTTTCTTGAGCCACTAAGGCTCTAATGGCTTGAACTGTCAGTGGTGTGCCCAACCCTTGACAGTTCCAGCTCATAACTTTCATATGTCTCCCGGTGGCTTATTAAGGCTAGAGTCAGATGGCATTTACATGGCATGCATTGTTGGGATCATACCAAAGGATTGATGTAATGTAAACACGTCATTATCGAATTGATTTTACCGAATTTTCTTCTAATAAATGTGGCAAAGATAAGAGAAAAATGAGGAAGATAAGAGAGGATAGAAGTGTGACTACTTACTGTGCCTATTGATTATTGATTTTTCTTTTGTTATGATGATGGACATCGGGTGCATGAGCAGTAACCCCACAATCATTTTGGAAAAATTGTCCAAAAATCCTAAATCTATTGTGCTTTTGTCAATTGAGTCCTAATTTTTTCAATTTTTCCAATTGAATCCTAAACCTTTTCGTAATTTGTCAATTAAGCCTATCCTACCAATTTTGCTAGATATAGCTGACATGGACGCCGGTCATCCTATGTGGTACGGCCGGCATTAACGTAGATAAATTTTAATAATATTTTAACTTTTTTCTTTTCTTTTTCTTGTTTTTTCTTTTCTTTCTCTTTCTCTTTCTTTTTTCTTTCCTTCTTCCTCCTATAGCTAGTCACTGAGGGCTGGCAGCAGGCCAGAGGTGAAGGCTGGTGATGTCACTAGGTCTAGCAAAGCTCACCCGACCTCGCTAGTGGCCGACTAGGCCAAGCCTCACCATGACTAGGCAAGGCCTGGCCTAGCCAAACCAGTGACGGCGAGGTCAACCTTGCTGGCCCTTGCCTCTAGCCAGTTGTAAGCCAAGTGACCAAGTAGAGGAGGAAAAATGGAAGAAAAAAAAGAAAAGAAGAAGGAAAAAGGAAAAAGAAAATAAATAAATAAATTCAAAAAATATTAAAATTTTAGTATAAATTCTCCGACGCTGACAGCGTCGGTTGTCCCACTATTCTCGTGTAAAGAGAAAGATAGCACCTTTTTTGGCGTTTCATTTCGCCACCTTAACATATGTAAAACTAGATGCAAGGGGACCCCTTGTTAACAATGATAATGCCCGAATTTTACATCTCTAATCCGAACTAGAGGAGACCCAAACCGAAAAGACCCAAAACTTTCGGATCGAGTTGGAGCAGGTCAAGCTTTTTGACAGCCCTACAAGGGGTAATGCTTGGCTTGGCTTGGCTTAGCATCGAACCAAAAAAATTACTTGCCACAAGGAAAACAGCATACTTAAATATTGTAAGGATTTCTTTTTAAGCGACCTTAGATATTAATAATTATTTTTTAATAAATTATCCCTTCCTCACGTATAACTACTTAACTAATCTTCAAGTCTAAACTTTAGGTTTTCACATAAACAAATAACTTTCATTTCTTTTCAATCAAAAGTGATTTGGCGACTTTCTCTCAATACCTAAGGTTGTGCTTCCGATCAGCTTAGTTTTTGCCATGTCTTTTTTTTATTTGTCCACTAGTTTTATCTATTTCACTAAGCATATGTCCAATGCAATGTTGTTTTGGAGTTGTTCTATTGATAAGATCCGAATTTAATTTGAGATTTCGGTTCTCAAGAAAACTGTCGTATGATATTAGTGTCTTGAATATTCCAACGCATCATAGCATTTACTATAGAGTGACAAATGCAACATTTTAGACACATATCTCCTAGAATTAGATTTCTTGATATGATAATACCAATCATATTTCATAGAATTGAATGGTCAACCTTTGTGTTCCAAATACTTCAGCAATTTATTATGAAGTTGTCACATCGTAACTTGAGGAGCAAAATTAAATTTGGGAATTTCTTCTTCTTTTTAATCAATTGATTTAGCTTAGTTAATTTTCATTTTCAGTCGGCGGGATTGCGCAGGAAGCCAACTAGTTTTAAAGAAATCAAATAAATAAAATAAAAGTCAAAACCAAAAACCAAAGATCGAATTTCATGCTACTGAACCATGAGAAGTCAGGAAAAACCAGAAAATATGCCCCGAAATCTAAGTCGTGAGTCCTTTATGACATGAAATTATGAGGGGGAGAGTATTAATTAATAGACATTGAGACTCCATTTGTTTCACGAAAAACAAATTTCAGGAAAATATTTTCCAAATTTTCGACGTTCGTTTCACGGAAAATAAATTAGTCATGGAAATTTTTTTTATTTTTTAAAAAATTGGTTTTTTAATTTTTTTCCCCTTTTTTTTGTTTACTTCTTCCCCGGTTGATCGCCAGCCATGGAAACAGCTGGTGGACCAGCCATAGGCAAGTTGGGTGAGGCTCAAGCTTCGCCCAAGGTCCCTAGAGCCTCACTGACCTTTGGCTTCCACGAGCCTCGGCTAGCTCGTCGGATCTGGCGAAGCCCGAGCTTGTTCAACCGTCCTTGTGTGAGCTCGACCTTAGCATGGGCCAGTGAGGCTCAAGCTCACCTGTGGTCGGTCGCCAGCCGTTGCCATGGCTGGCGACCAGCCAAGGAAGAAGAAAAAAATTCTAATTTTTTAGTAATTTTCCCTAGAAAATAAAATCGGATACCGAACTGCGGAAAATATTTTTCATGTCATTTTCAAGTTTCAGCCGAATATAGGAAAATATTGTTAGTTTCTTGGAAAATGGTTTCTTGGAAAATATTTTCCAGTTCCAGAAACGCTACATTTTCTGCGAAACGAATGGAGTTTGAAAGTCTAAGCACCTAATGCCAGCAATGAGTAATATCAGGACTGCATTGGACTATAAGTTGTACTAATTTGGGGGATTTGACTTTTTCTATGTTCGCTCAAAATCTTCGGCTTAGATAGGATGTGCATATCGCAATCATTTTAACCTCAACACAAATGATGACCAAAACAAAGAGAGAAAATGACACAAATGGTTTTTGAACGATAATCCAAGATGCAATATGGTGTCTAAATTTTTAATTTGTTCAATATGGTTCTTGAACTTTTTGTACATGTTCAAATTATCTCTTGAACTATATGAAAATATTCAATATTTTCCTTGAGCTTAAATTAAAAGAAAGGATAATATTGTTTATTTTTATATAGTTTGGGGATTGGTTTTAACATTTATCAAAAGTTCAAGGACCACATTAAACAAATTAAAAGCTCGGAGATAACATTGCACATTAGGCAAAAGTACAAGGACCACAATCGAATAAATTGAAAATTTGGGGATCACATTGCACATTAGGCCAAAATTCAAGAACCATTGTATCATTATCCTAGACAAAGGGTGAACTTCTTGTTTTGTCCATAGAGATTAATTTTAACAATTGAGAAAAAAATGTAAACTACATTTCAAAGATTAATTATGGGCCTCTTTGGGTCGTTATGTCCATTATGATTATGGGCACCATTGCTGACTTTGACCCACCAAAGTCTCTTGCCAGGGCTTAAGTTTATGGGCTAAAGTTGATGTACAGAGTAGGGAATTACCAGAACGCGTAAGGTGAGAAACTGGAGATTTATTGAAATTTGTGAGCTTCTTCAACTTCAGTGTTAAATTAGGTCCAACGTGAGACACGCATGACCTGATGGCTTTAAATGAATGGACTCGCGTGCATCGAGAGCATGCAAAAACATTCAGAAAGTCAACATAAAAGAGGGTTGATCGGTTCTAGTGCCCCCAAGTGTCGGATCATAGGATCCGCACTTACACGATGCACCGTAGCGAGCATCGTCTTCAGATCCAAAAGGAAAAGGAGATACGAGTGAGCTTGGCCAGATATGATCGGATGGGAGATGTCTTTAGACATGATTCATAAGTAAATTCCACACGAAATAGTCGCCTGCTTCCGACGATCTGCGTCAATTATCTTGGACCATCATAGAAGGTGATGGAGGTAGTATTCTAAAATCCTAGTGAGAGTCGCATATCCTACCAATCTATCTTAATGTGTTGTGGCCATTTAGAAGTAGGTTTTACTTATAATGCAGTAGCTTCTTGTGCTTTACACGAATTTGAGCGTATTTTTTATCGAATGCAAATGATTTTTTTTTATAAAACAAATTAAATTTGCCACTTTTGACTGACTGCATTGATTATTTATATCTCATGCTTATAAAAAGAATTGAGGCTAAAAGTATAAAAAGAATCCACATTATCTTCCTTTAGGTATGAACACGGGAACAAAGTTCAGTTTGAAAAGAACTGAAATCCTTGAAAATGATGAACAATGTCGCTCTCGATCTTAAGGTTCATGTGCTTATGTTGCACAAAAAACACAAAAGAAATCCGTTAAAAATTAGAAATTAAAAACTATGAAGAAATAAATTATATGCTGACCATATTACCAAAAGTGGGTAGCCACAGATTCTAAACCATTCTGTTAAGTTTTGAAATTTTTGATTTTTTGCTTTTTTTTCTCACCTCAAAGATCGTGACTTCCATAAGAATATGTGTGTTGAAGAAAATGAATTCCTCAAAAATGGTTCTCACTTTTGTTCCAGAAATGAAAAACCAACTTTTTTTTTGTTCTCATTTCTGGTTTCAGAATCAGTTTTGGAAGCAAACTTGTCCCGGAAATAGAAAAATGAAATTACGTTACCAAACGGGTTTCTGGTCCAAAACTGATTTCGGGAGCAAAAAACCAGTTCTGGATAGAACCAGAATGGTTATCATGCAGTACCTTAAGGTGCGTCTATTTTGCGAAAAGAATAATTTAGAAAATATTTTCATAAAAATGATTATTTATATTGCTTACAATTGCTTACGAAATGAATGAAATAAAAATACTACCATCGTTCACGAAAATATTTAAACATAAATTGTTGTCGTTAATGAAAAAAAGTTTTATTGACTAATTATTTCAAATAACACAAGCAATTATTTTTAAGAAAACGTTTTCCAAATCATTCATTTTCCTTAATTTATAAGATTAAAAACAAAAGCCATTGTACAATAAATTTATAGATTGAATGAAAATATCATTTAAAGAAGATAACCCATATACTTTACGATAAAGAAAAAGTAGAATCATCAAGAAGCTAATAGTATTTGAATCGTCTTTTCCACATTTTATATGTAAATATTAGCTAAATTCTAAGTTTTAAACTTTCAAGCCACATTACAAGCGTTCGACTCGACAAAAACGTACTTGGTCTTTCCTTAAGAATTTCTTGACACCAACAATAAAAAACCGAAAATAAACACATACACAAGTACGTTATCCAATTCGCCCAATAAGGATAAGCATAGATCTAGGATAGAATCCGGAATTAGACCATACTGACCCTAAAAATTGGTGCGGCTCCTGATTAGGAAATGAACTGAATTGAACTGAGAATCAGAGAATTGAATCGAGAATCGAAGAACCAGACCGAATTGAGGAAACCCTAAAACTAGTAGTTTTCTTATGGATCTTTTCACCAATTTGTATACTAGTAGTATCAAACTTTTAGAATTCGAAACATCATTTCATTACTTAATGTTATTTAATATGTTCTTCCATTATTATCATTTCAAAACCGGTCCCAACAAGGTAGTCCTCCTGGAACCTACCCTAGAACCGCTCATCCTTATCACACAACGCACAGGCCAAATAATCAATTCTTTTCCTAATTTTGGTTGCTTCCTTTTGCACAAAATGATATTTTTTTGGGCTTAGTCCCAGCTCAAACGTGAACCACAACATCACGAACGTGTCTATTCCTTTGAGCATTCTGTTCGGCAACAAACGCAAAGTCGTATCAGACCAAAATCTCTGATTTGTCCCGTCCCGCAATGACATATTTAATGACCTAATTTCCCCTTTCTTGAGAACCACCTGATTGGAATTACATGTCGCTGACGTGGCATCTTTAATCATTCAAAATCTCCTTTAGTCCCAGTATAATTAAATGGGAGTGGGTGATCAAATTCATGTGATAATTTCCTTTTTTCCGGTTAGTAATCCAATGAACTTTACTATTATTGATTGATCCATGTAGAAAGCACTCACGCCTTATTTTATTCCTCGCTTTTGAATTATTTGTTAATCAATTCGGCACATGTCAACATTCTTGCAAGAGCCTTTTTAGTTGAAATGTTGAGATATTAAATCACACACTCATCTTGTAACTAAAGTTTTTAGAATAATTGATTGTGATCTCACAAAATTTCACGTGATATCAAAGACTGGAAGCCTCGAGTTCAAATCTTTTCAACCCCTATTTTCCTCCCCGGTCACTTATTTTCCACGGAAGAGTGTGTTAAAATATTTAAATAGTAAATAACGCATTAATTTAATGACTTAAATTTGCGGAACAATTAATATTGATGCCGAGAGGGTGGCCAGTACGCGGGACTTCGACTGTGCTTTCCTTGAAAATTCATGGAGGAGGTTCATTGTTGGTCCCTACTCCAATAATTTTGTTGCGTGCCTTTGTGTAAAGACAATGTGTTCCCTTTAAAGTGCAAATGAAATTTTAATGAAAAAAGTTGAATTTTCCCCTTTTGACTACATTCATATTTTATATCTTAGGCTCATAGATTTACACGAATTAGTCGGAGAGACAGTTAGCCAAAAACCACTAAATGGTGGCTCAAAATATAAATAGAATCCAGATTATCTTCCTTTATGTACACAATATATCAAAGATAAATAAATATAAGAAATAAAATTAAAATTGTAAAATTGTAAAAATTGAAGAAATGGTTAATAGAACTAGTAAAATATTATGACAAAGAAGCACGATTAAACAAAAAACAAACACGATTAAAATGTAAATACACCTAATGAGTAATTGATTTTTGCATTTGATTTTTTCATCATAGAGGCCTTTTCTACTTTTTGTTTGATTTGTGTTTTTTCTTGTCCTTAAAATATATTATTAATTCTATCAAAGTGGCAATATTAATTAGATTATAACAAATCCACATTGCTTAATATTATTCATATATATATATATATATATATATATATATATAGTTTGTCAATCATTAGTATTTTGGTTAAATTAATTTGGGAAATGGTATTTCAACAACCAAAAACTCACTTGCACAACCTTTTCTTATTTTATATTATGGTTGAACTAATTTTCCCTTAACAAAAGTACCCTCTAAGATCTACCCTTTTTATTTCTTCATAGAAAAAAACCTAGCTCCACTTTCCTTTTCATTCTAATTGTCTTTTGATTTCTTTGACACTTCGTTGTGGTTTTTCACTCCTTCAACAATAACCTCTATCTTTTTTTCCATCTTAACATTTCACCTCTCATTAACTCTGAAATTGATAAAACACATAAAAGGAAATATATTCAAAAATATTCTTAGATAATATAACTTATCTTGAAAATAATTTATAATAGAAAAATGATGGTATTCTATTTGATCAACAATTAAGTAAAATAAAAATAGGAAATAAGTGCATTAGAAATTTTAAAACTTTGTTATAAAAGTGTAATTGAGTTTAAAAACTTTTAAAAGTACAATCAAGTCTTTCAAACTTGTCAAATTAACACAGTCAAATCTATCTATTAACTCTAACCAACTAATGGAAAATAAGGACAAGACTCTTTTTCTTTTGCTTTCATAAAGGCACATAGCCGCAATGTGGCTTTGTTTGCTACTTTTTGAAGATAGAGGCGCTAAGGTGGCATGTTTTTCTTCCATAGTCCAACATCTTCTTCTTCCTTTGAGCTCAAGCTCTACCATGGCTGGGAACTTTGAGCTCGAGAGATTGTTGATGATCGTTTAGGCAAATTGATTCAATCAAAATATAGAGTTTGAGGAAATTGTGGAAGAAAAATATTTTGGTTGTTGAAATATCACTGTCCATTAATTTTCTCCC
Source organism: Syzygium malaccense (assembly GCA_031216405.1). Taxonomy (NCBI): domain Eukaryota; kingdom Viridiplantae; phylum Streptophyta; class Magnoliopsida; order Myrtales; family Myrtaceae; genus Syzygium; species Syzygium malaccense. The sequence continues at coordinate 17,661,193 of CM062262.1, read as the reverse complement.
ATTTTCTATATTTTCCATTCTTTTTGAGAAATTTTGATAAAAGAGATATGTCCTTCAAAAACTGAGATGAAAATATACTTTTATACCATAAAAGTCATATTCAATGCATATACTAAGGGAAAAAAACAATTGAGGAATAATGATAGCAATTATATAAAAGTTTACGGGCCATTGTGTAACAGTTGAAAGTTTGAGGGCATACCCCAAAGTTCATGGAAATTTTTCTTGTAATTTCCCTTTCATAAAATTCAACCAAATATATTTGAAAAATAATAATAATTTAATTTTTTCTCATTAAAAATTCTTTAAATAAAATATATTCTTCAATAATGTAATATATTAATTAAATGATATACTTTATTTAATTTGAATAAAGATTTAGCTAATAATGAAACAAATGATATAGTTTCAAAAATTGAGCAAAAGTTTAGGAAAATAAATTTACAACTTATTCGAAATATATATGTATATTTGATCTATTTTGATTTTTTTCTTTTGAAATTCACTTAATTATAGCTTATCATCATTCAAAACATGTTCCTTTAGAAGAAAATTATTGTAAATCCATTTAATTTGAAAATCGATTTAAATAAAAATAGATAAGAGAGAAGCTCAGAAGCCCAACTCCGTTTGTTTTGTGATTAATTGATTGATTTGGATAACATTTTCCAAAAAATGATCGCTTAGAAAAATGAATGAACATTTCATCGTGCATGAAAATGTTTAGACATAATTTGTTATCGATAACAAAAATATTTTTCATTGGTTAATTATTTCAAGAGATAAAAGCGATCATTTTTAACAAAATTTATTCCGAATAATTCATTTTCCGCGAAATAAGCGAAGTCAATCTATTAACTTATTGTCCAATAGCTCTTGTTTTTAATGTTCCAATTCAAATAGAACTTAAATAATGGATAAGAAGAGATGGTCTCGAGTTTTAATTTAACCATTGAGATTAAATGAAAATATCATTCAAAGAATATAACACCGAATAAAGAAATCAAAATAAAAGTAAAGTTGAATCATGGAGAATCAATGGAATTATAATTCTCCTTTTCTACTTTTTCTACTTTACGTCTAATTTTATGTTTTAAACTTCCCTGTCACATTATGGATGTCCTATTTGACAAAACTTTAATTGATATTTTCGATGCTCAATGTGTAAGAACTCCAAATAATATACACTTAAGAATCATTGACACCGACAATAAAAAAGAGAACGATATTTAATGACCAAAATCTATGATTTGTCCGGTCCCGCAACGAAATATTTAATGACCTAATCTCCCCTTTCTTGAGAACCACTCGATGGGAATTACATGTTGCTGATGTGGAGTCTTTAATCATCATAATAATCTGCTTTATTCCCCCTCTAATGAAATGGAGTGGATGACCAAATTCATGTAATAATTTCTTTTTTTGGTTCCTTATCCGATGAACTTTACTATTATTTTAATGGATCCGTGTAGAAACCGCTCACCCCATCTTTTACTCCTCACTTTTGAATTATTTGTTAATCAATTTGGCACATGTTGACCCACTTGCATGAGTCTTTCCTATTATAATATTTAAATATTAAATTACGTCTTCATATGATAGCTTCATATTAAAATAATTAACAATAATTCCATAAAATCTTACATGATATCAAAATCAAAAGGCTTTGAACTCAAATCTTTATCGCCCACGTTTGCCTCCCCAGTCACATATTTTTCACTGAGGAAGTGTTAAAATATTTAAATATTAAATCATGCATTCAATTAATAATTTAAATTATTAGAATAATTGATAATAATTGACGATGATCTTATAAAGTTTCACATTTTTTTGTTTATATCACAAAAAATCACAAACTGGTACACATGTGACAAATTTACTCCAGATTAATATTTTGACCACTAAAAATCCTAAACCGATACACCTGTGATAATTTACTCCAAATTAATTTTTTGACCACAAAAATCCCAAACTGGTATATTTGTGACAAATTTACCCTCCATTAATTTCAATTAATTGGATTAATGCAAAAAAAATCACAAATTAGTACATCTGTGATAAATAGAGAGTAAAATCCAAAACTGATATATCCGTCAACTACCGCGTATCATTTAACAAAGCAATTTAATAGTAAAATTTAACGGAAATTAACGCAATGTAAAATTATTACAGATGTACCAGTTTAGAGTTTTTGGTGATCAAAAAATTAATTTGAAGTAAAATTATCATGTGTGTCAGTTTGAGATTTTTTATGATATTAATTTTTTTTTCATTGGCAGATGCTAAGAGTGTGGCCACCACGTGGGACTTTTGACTGTGCTTTCCTCGAAATTCATGGGTGAGGTTCATAGTTGGCGACTAATAATTTTAGTGCGTGCCAGCGTGTGTGAACGGGAGACTCGGAAGATGTGCACTGTGGCCCTTTCTTCGGTCAATGTGTAAAGACAATCTGTTCACCTGAAAGTGCAAATGATTTTACAATTAAAAAAAAGTTAAATTTGCCACTTTTGACTACATTGATATTTTATATTTTCGGCTCCGTTCGTTTGGTGAAAAATATTCTCCTGAAAAATATTTTTCGAGTTTTTCGGTATTCGGGAGGCGGAAAACGTTTTTCGTGAAAAAATATTTTCCTTCCCCCCTCACAAAATAACTTAAGTCTATGGAAAATGATTTCCGCTTCTTCAAAAGCGGAAATCATTTTCCAAAACTTCTTCTTCTTCTTCACTAAGGTTGCCGGCCGCCGCCGCCGGTCGCCGGCCGCCGCCGCCCGCCGCCGGCCGCCGCCGCCCGCCACCGCCGCCCGCAGCCCGCCGCCGCCGGTCGCCGGTCGACGCCGCCGCCGCCGCCGCCGGAGACTCACTAAACGGAGGCTCAAAATATAAATGGAATCCATATAATCTTCCTTTATGTATACAACATTTTAAAAATAAATAAATATCAATTGTAGAAAATGAAGAAAATGGTAGTAGAACTAGTGAAATTTTAAGAAAAAGAAACACGATTAAACAAAAAACATAAACGATTAAAATTTAAATAAACCTAATAAGTAATCAAATTTTTTCATTTGAATTTTTCCTTATAGAGGCTTTTTTCCCTTTTTTGTTGAATTTGTGTTTATTCTTGTTCTTAAAATATCTTATGAATTCTATCAAGAGACAATATTAATCAAATTATAACAGATCCATATTGTTTAATGTTATTGATATACATATTTTTTTTGTCTATCATCAGTATTTTGGTCAAATTAGTTTGGGAAATGGTATTTCAACAACCAAAAACTCTCTTCCACAACCTTTTTTTTTTAATTTTATATTATGATTGAACTAATCTTCCCTAAGATCCAACCTTTTTCTTTCTTCATAGCAAAAAAACTAGCTCCACTTGTCTTTTCATTTTTATTTTTTTTCTTTGACACTTCTTTTGCCTTGTTTTTTGAGGTTTTTCACTCCATCAACATTAACCTTAAGCTTTTTTCTTTTTCCATCTTAACATTTCACCTCTTATTAAGTATGAAATTGAAAAAAAAAATAAAAGGATATATATTCCAAACTATTGTTTTGGCTCCTTCCTTTTGCACAAAATGATATTTTTTGGGTTTAGTCCCCACATTCCATTTCCTCAAACGTGAACCGCAACGTCACGAACCTGTCTGCTTCTTTTTGCACTCGGTTCGGCACAGACACAAAGTCGTATCAGACAAAATCTATGATATGTCCCGTCCCACGATGACATATTTAATGACCGAATCTAATAATCATTACTTTATAAAGAACCACTTGATTGAATATGACACGTCGCTGACGTGGCATCTTTAATCACAATCTCCTTTATTCTCCATTCATTTTAATTTTCATGTAAAATTATCAAAAAAGTCATAAATATATAGTATTTGTGCCAATTCAGTCTTAAACTTTTCAATTATATCAATTGAGTTTAATTCGGTCAATTTTAACTAAAAATCACTGAAATGGACATTGATAGTGCCATACAGGATGGCTGGTGCTAAAGTGGAAATTTGAAATGGACATTGATAGTGCCATACAGGATGGCTGGTGCTAAAGTGGAAATTTTTTATAAAAAATTAAATTAAATTTTTTTCTTTCTTTCTTTTCCCTTTTTTGTTCTACTAAGTTTGGCAAGAGTTGCCGGCCAACCCTCGCCGATCACAGGTGAGGCCCGGCGACCCTCATCGGCCATTGTGTGAGGGCTTCGTGGCCCTTGCCCCTTCACCGGGCTTGAAAGAGAAAAAAGAAAGAAACTAAGGAAAAAAGGCAAAGGAAAAGAAAATTAAAAAATATATATTAAAGAAATTATAAATATTGTTCACGTAAGCGCCGGCCGTACCACTAGAACGGCCAGAATCTATGTATTGACCGAATGAACTCAATTGGCAAAATTAAAAAATTTATAGGACTCAATTGGCAAAATTGAAAGATTTAGAACTGAATTGATCAAAGTGCAATCGGTTTAGGGCATTGTGGACAATTTTCCCTAATTCGAGTGGGTCCCCAAATTCATACGATAATAATAATATTTTATTTTATTCTTTGGTTCCTCATCCAACAAACTTTTACTATTATTGATAGACCCGTGTAGAAGCCACTCACGCCTTCTCTTATTCCTTCGCTTTTGAATCATTTGTCAATCAATCTGGCACGGGTGGACGCTCCAGCAAGAGCCTCCCTCGTTTGGTCGTCGGCAGATGCCGAGGGTGTGGCCATGCGGACTTTGAATGCACGTCCCCTTTTGATTCGTGGAGCAGGTTCACCGTTGCCGCCTGCTCCAATAACTGTATCGCGCTGTGTGAACGAGGGACTTTTGGGAAGAGGCGTATGGTGGCTGCTTCACGGGTCGAAATTTTTTGATTGTGCATTCTGTAGTACCGAACGGGAGTTGACGTGAAGTCGAGATGGTCCTGTGTCTGATCACAGAAAGAAGTAGGATTTCTCAAGATCCAGAAGCGAGACTCTGGTATTCGAACACGTGAATATATGGGAGCAAGCCTTAGCCAACTCGGCCAACCACCTCGGTGACCACCCATCCCCACTTTATCATTTGTTCGTTTCATTCTACATGTTTGGTTTGTCCATTAATCATTTTCAGGGTTGGGTAATTACTATTCGTGTTTCTTATGCGAGGGCACTAATCAATTTTGACCCTTCCGGCACGGCTTTAAGGGAATCTCACGGCGCTGAGGAATCAAATTTATCGGCAATGAAATTATTCATTTTTCGCCAAATAAACGGAGTCTAAAGCTACTTATTTGAGCATGACTATGCTTATTACTACTAACCACGCATTACAAATTATTTGGAGCGAGTAATCCCTGATCGCGATTGGTTAAAAAATAAATTAATAACATGTAAGATATTTGAGGATACCCCGATATTCGCCTCATGCTCCACACAAGGTATGTGAAATTTCACGTTTCATTCTTATCACCGCAGATCATATAAGTTTGCTCATCTTTTTAATTTCACCTTGGAAAATCTTAATTTTAATTTTAGTACAAAAATCAATCTTCATTTTAATTAGTACGTGAAAGGATTATGGTGCGGGACGGAGCGGGTCATGGGGGTCGATAACGACTAGCTTAGATTCACCCGCTTGCTCGTCTTATCTATAGGGACGGATTTAGGATTTTTTTTCTAGTGGGGTAAATTTAACGAATTTTTCGACGTCCATAAAGTCAATTTATTAAGATAATTAATATAGCGCACGGCATAAACATCAAATAAAATTTTTATTTATGCGACAATGGCATCATAAAAAAAAGTTACGATTATCTGTCACGGGCCTTAAACGTGGGGACAAAATGAGGAGGAAAATTTAGATCGGAACTTCTCTCGACATACTTTTTCGAGAAGCCACGCGGGGAGGGGGAAGAATCGACAAATTCGTACGGTAAATTTTATACACGCCTTTTTTTTTTTTGGACAAGTTTTTTCCATCGCCATAACCATGTTTTAGTACTTCATCAAGAAACGGCACATCGAGCCCATCGAGCGTATCGTAGAAACTTCCCGGATGCACCAATCAATCAACCGCCGAATTAATCTGGATTCCGGACTAATTGACGTTGCCTTGACCCGTGCGTTTCGGGTGTGGGCGGGGGGAGGAAATCGATACTCGACAGGTCTTTTCTCGACCTAAGTTCGGGAGGCGACCGGGAGGCCAATCTCGTGCTCGTGCAGACACGCCGGGACATCGTTTTCGTCGTGATTTAACGTTATCATCATAGTTCGCCCCCGTAAAAAGGAGACGATAAAAAAAAAAAGGGACAGAAGCGAAATCGAAGAGAGGGAAAAAGTCGCGAAATCCGACGAGACGAGACAGGAGAAAGAGGCGGCAGCAGCCGCCATCGTGGACCCCGGAGCAGCCGCCACGCGAGACAAAAACGAGAGGAGGAGAAGAGGACGACGACGGGCCGCCAGCTCGCGCGGGGGCCCGCTGTCGACGGTGGTGGGCTTCGTTCCTCAATCTCACGTTTGGCATCTTATCATCTTTCTCGTTTTTTCATTTTCTTTTTCTCGGTTCCTTTTTTGGGAAAAAATGTCGGCCTCTAGTTCTCTTTTACTTATAATATTATGTTATTTGCTTGTAAGTTTGGTGGTCCGACTTGTCGTTTTCTCCTGATACAGGGCGATTTCTTTTTCCGACCGTATCGGAAGAGATAACCAAGTTATATGATCTGCCCCTTTTTTTTAACGGATTATACGTAGATAATGTACTTTTACATGTATTCTTGCGTATACATTACTTGGAGTTGTAACCCGTCGAGGGTATAAAGCACCGCGTAAAAGATTTATACGCAATTACTAGGATTTGCCTCAGTGGCCACATTTTCCTACTTGGAAAGAGGGAAGTGAGGAGTTCGAATTTCCACATTCTCGAAGGCTAAGGGTGGGAATATGTAGTTTCAGAGGTGAGTTTCGACTCTCACGCCCTAAAAATTATACAGTAGACATATAATAAATGACGGACGACTGAACTTGGGGACAAAACTGGAGCGCCGAATTACTGTGCCATTACACGAGGTGTTTTTATCGGCTTTCGCTTTGAGAAATAACTACCGTATGTCCCCTTCCGGTAAAGGTTTTTGTCATCGTTTGTCGTGGAATTACACTTATCCGCGCGTACAAACATGATATATCCGGTTCGAAGTCGAAGAAAATATAATCGAAATATTTATACAGTACCAGGCTCGCGCAACACATTTTTGTTATTCAGCTCGTACGCACCGTCGTTAATATAGATAGTTAAAATTTGAAAAATTGACCAACTATCCAGACCAATGACGGCGGATGCGGGCTGGGTTGAAAGAAGAAGAAGAAGAAGAAAGATCGCATAGACAGTGAATTTCAAATATGTTTATACGAATATTAATGTCCCTCGTTTTTCTTTTTTTCAAAAATCTCCTAAATTACCTGACGAATGAAGGAATTGACACCTCATCAAATTCGACATCACCGAAACTTATGCCACAAGTGATTCCATGACTGAATTTTCCCTTTGCACGCCAGCCAAAACGCACCCAGTTCCATCCCCCGTGACAAAAGCGATTCCACGACTTTCTTAGCACGTCCCTTTTCGTTTTCGCTTTCCTCCCTTTTCCTGCTTTATAGCTCGGGGAAGTTACTTTTTCTGGACCATGTTTAGGAAATTTAACTCCAAAATGTCGATTCGATGGAGCGATCTTCGTCCACTGGCTAGCATCTTTGCGGTCGCACGACATTTATCTATCGGGGCAATGCTCAACAGCGGCCCTTTGTTCCAGAATATCGAGATGCCTTTTCTCCTGACCACCCGGTACTGAAACGAAAGGATATGATTTATATATAATCATTAGCTCGATTATTGAAGTGCTTTTTGGATGTTCGGATACCAAGAAAAGATGAGAAATAAAGTGAGGACGTCAATAATTAAAAAGTATTTAAAGTTGCGTCAATGATTTGCCCTTGCGCCTTTATAATTTGTCAGGTCATTTTTCACTATACTTCAATATCAATTAATAAATAAAAATAGTTTTTGAAAAATATTTATGCTAGCATGCTTTCCATGTAATGACATAAAGAACTTCCCATGGGCAAAATAACTCCAAAATGAGAAAGATACCGAACTAAAATAAGAAAAGCAATTAAATAATCATGGAAAGAAATTATACCCTACACGTTTAAAACAAAACGGTATATGTGCTCGTGGAGAGACACTAAAAGAAAAATCTAAAAAGCTTCTCAAAGTACCATGAAATTGATCGGGACAAAAGTATCGATACGAAGCATTGTCCACAAAAATCGCCGAGCTTTCGTATCAATCATACAACTCACTCAAGTCGATTATTATTGTCGATTTAAATTAACCCCAGCATCCACCAAGATAATGCAATTTCGACGCGTCTAAACTATCTGTCCATCATGATCGTAAAGAAATCATCCGATTTATCATCGATTCATGCAATTATTCGGGATCAAATGCGCACAAGTAATTTCCTCGTGGGGGAACGACCGCCGCCGGTGTGGTCCGTGTCCCGTGAAGCAGACACCGTGGATACGCGTCCGACCTTAAAAGCGTATACTCCCCGAGGGGCATTACGGTCAATTCACCGCGCGACGCCAGCTGGGCGAAGGGTAGCGGAAAGAGAGGGCGTCGAGAGAAAATCCAGGAACCAAAATTAAATCGCGACCCCCCCCCGCGGTATCAGTAAGGGCACGAACGGGAAAGGAAGTGAATCGCCAAAATAAATAAGGTACAAAAATAGGAAAGGAAGGAAAGGTAAAAAAAAACAAAGGAGCAAGAAACCGCGGAAATACACACCCCACCCACCCACCCCCTTCCCTGAATATACGCGGACGCGCAGCAACCCCTCCCCCCTATATAAGGCGCCCCCTCCTCCTCTCCACGGGGCACGCGATACCGCACAATCTCTGCAACAAACTCTCTCTGCCTTCTCCGCCTCCGTCTCTCTCTCTCTCTCTAGCCCCCCCTCCTCTCTCTCTCTCTCTAGCTCTCCTCAGAAGCCCCTAGGGTTTCGCCGCCGCCGCCGCCGACGCGGAGGATCTCCGACCGAATCGAACCCTCGGCCTCCTCTAACCCCCCGCCGCCCCCTGCGCGCCGCGCGCGAGCTTCGATTCAGATCTGTAAGTCTCGCTCTCGCGGTCCATCTGTCGGTTTTTGTAGTCGTAATCCGTCTGTTCGATGTCCCTGCACCCCCCCACCCCCCCCCTCCTCTGGTTTCGGAGGGGATTTTCCCGGTTTCGTGCGCCGTCCGCCGTTCCGGCGAGACGCGTCGCGTGGCATTTGATGCTCTCGATGTGTTTCGCGCGGCGATGGGCGGGGGATCTTCGTTCTGTGGATTTTTTTTCCGCGTGTTTCTCTTTTTCTGCGTTGGAAGTTGGTAGATCTTCTGCATGGGGCTAGGGGTTGGGTCTTGTGTTTTGGTCGCGTCTTGGCCAGAATTGTTGGATGAGTTTAAGTTTTTTTGATGGCGATTGATTTATGTTTGTGGGTGTGTGTGTGTGTGTTTTTTTTTTGTTTGTATCGCGAATTGGAAAGAATGGAGATTTATGTTCTGCGATTCTAAATTTGCGCAGTTTTCAGTTTTGTGTCCTTTGAAGAACGATTTGTTTTGGCCATGCGCGATTGTGAATCTGGTAATAAGATAGTTCGGATTGGCTCCCGGATGCTGTTTGTCTCGAGAGATTTATTTGGTGTTGCCTAATGAATTTGTTGGGGGTTGTCCTTTCTGCGTTCTAGGGCTGTCTGTTGTTAATTTGATTGGCCATCTTCCTGCTTGGCGAGAAGCCATGGAGGCTCCTCGCCTGGTTGTGTAATTTGAACCTCGCTTTTGATGTGATGATGGTATGATAGGTCTAGGTACACAGTTGATTTGTGAAAAATTTGAACCTATTGCATGCTCACCCCGTAATCTATGTATGTTATTTGTTTTGAGACCTCTGCTTCCCTTGGTTGATGGGCTTATACGATTTTAATCCTTTTTTGTTCGCCCCTTTGATTAATTTTTTTATGGTAGAATCGTCTCTTTCATTGCAGACTGTCTTTCCTTTAGCATCCCTTCATCTGTGCATGTGGATGAATGTCAAACTGTGTTTTCGGGAGCTCTGCCTTGCTTTGTTTGTTTGGTTCGATGGAAGATGCTGAGGGTTGTCTTTGTCCGAACTTTTTGGTGTCTTAACATATACTGACCTGTGGATCTGATTGGTTGAGCAGGAAAAACTGAATGAACTAATGGAGTCAAAAGGTGGCAAGAAGAAGTCTAGCAGTAGTAAATCCTTATTCTACGAAGCTCCCCTAGGTTACAGCATTGAAGACGTTCGTCCACACGGTGGGATCAAGAAGTTCAGATCAGCTGCTTACTCCAACGTATGTAACAATGTTCCTTAATCATTTCTTTTTAGTTTATATTCGTTTGAATTTAGGGCTTTTAAGCCAAGTGCTTGTCTGACATCTGCCCTTTCATTATGCAGTGCGTGCGAAAGCCATCCTGAGATCCCCCAAGAAGTGGCGTCACTCCTTTAGTTTCTGCAATTTTGTTCAAGTCATAATAGTTGTAGTTCTGCCGTCTCTGTTTCTTTTCAACTTCTCTCATCTTCTCGTTCTCACTCGCGACTCGTTCTCAACCACCGGTACATCGCCTTCTTTCCGAAAGTCGCGATGGCATTGCCTGTTTCGGCCATCGGATTTGAAGGCTACGAGAAGAGGCTCGAGCTGACGTTCTGTGAGCCTGGAATCTTTGCTGACCCTGAAGGATTGGGTCTCCGCTCATTGACCAAATCCCAGTTGGATGAGTTTCTGACACCAGCTGAGTGCACCATTGTTTCTTCGCTGTCAAACGATTTCGTGGACTCTTACGTCCTTTCGGAGTCGAGCCTCTTTGTGTACCCTTACAAACTCATCATCAAGACTTGCGGGACAACGAAATTACTTCTTTCCATTCCAGCTATCCTCAAATTGGCTGATTCCCTGTCCCTTTCTGTCAAGTCTGTGAGGTACACTCGTGGTAGCTTTATATTCCCTGGTGCCCAGCATTTCCCGCATCGGAGCTTCTCGGAGGAAGTAGCTGTCCTTGATACCTACTTTGGCAACCTTGGTGATGGAAGCAAGGCGTATCTGATGGGCTGTCCAGAAAAGGCTGAGAAATGGCATGTTTATTCTGCTTCTGCTGAGAAGACGAGCCTCTCGGATTCAGTTTTCACTCTCGAAATGTGCATGACTGGTCTCGACAAGAAAAGGGCATCTGTCTTCTTCAAAGAGAACTCGCCTTCTGCTGCATCTATGACTGAGGAATCTGGCATTCGGAAGATTCTCCCAGAGTCTGGTATCTGCGATTTTGAGTTTGACCCCTGTGGCTACTCCATGAATGCCGTCGAAGGGGCTGCAGTTTCTACCATCCATGTCACACCAGAAGACGGCTTCAGTTACTCCAGTTTCGAGGCGGTTGGCTATGATTTCAAGGCTGTGAATCTGTCGCAGCTGATCCAGAGGGTTTTGGTCTGCTTCGAGCCGACTGTCTTCTCCGTGGCTCTCCATTCCGAATTAGCCGGTGAGGATCTGGTGTCGAGGTTCCCTCTCGACCTGAAGGGGTACAGTGCTGGAGAGACGAGTTGCGAGGCCCTTGGAAAGGGTGGTTCTATCATGTACAAGAACTTCGCTCGAGCAGCAGCAGGAGGCTGTGGATCTCCGAGGTCCATCCTGAAGTGCTGTTGGAGCGAGGACGAGAAAGACGAGGAAGTCCAGAAGTGCTGCTGGAGCGAGGACGAGAAAGATGAGGAAGTCGAAGAGAAATAGTCGTATAGAGACTCCAGAGTCATTAGTAGTAAGTAGTATTGGACGAATAAAAGTGCTTTGGGGTTTATATGTTGTTTCGAGCAATATTGAGCTCGAGAGTCTGTCGTGTTGTTTCATTTCTTTGTTTCCTTTGTCATCTGGAGTCGTAGTTGCTTTTTAGCCGTCGAGTCCCGCAGTCCGCCATGGCCGCGGCGACTGGGGCAGAGTCAAGTGTCATTGTTCGGACGTGTTGCTGTTTAATGAAAGATCATTCTATGTTTTGTTTTCTTCGACTTGTCTTGCCTGATCTCGGTCCTCTTCGACGGCTGTGGCTTCTTTGAGCGGAACGTCAGCGATACGTCTCGTGCAGACCGACTTATTACAGGACCGAATTTATCACGACGTTGATAGCATCTTACACCATTTTATGTGCACGCATAAGAGTCAGTTTCGTACATACTTATATAAGTTATTAATTTATTAATAAGTCAGGATTCACTGAGATAACTACGAAAATAAAAGGAGGTTAGAACCCCCCATACGCATCATCGTCTTCTGATCTTTTACAATCTCTTGCACTTAAATTCCGAAAACTTGACATACTTCGTATTTCAAATTGAAATTATTGGTTTACTCGATATTGCCTTTCGGTTTCGTTTTACCTAAAATCTCGGGATGCACAAATTTTAACTTTTTGTCAATCCGGAACACTTGAAAATTTCACACTATGCAATTGGGGGCACGTACATTCGCATATGATCTTTCCATTTTTTATTTATGGAATTTGATTAATATTTGAAGTGTCGACAGGAAAATAGATCTGTTTCTGCTTACTTTTGCTCAATCCTAAACAAACACGCCCCTTAAATTTGGAATATTAAAAACCATCACAGACAGTAAAAAGCTTTGGTTTGAACAATAGCCAATTGTATGTATGCCAATTTAAAGATCATCTCCATTCACCGGAGTATCATTTGATGATGCCAAAGACGGTATCTCTCTCTCTCTCCAACCAAATTGCGTAATCTTGAAATTTATTAAATCATACCCGTTAATGTTCTAATACATCACGAATTAAAATCCAATTTAAAATAGAAAAAATACTAGCTATTAGAGGGTGTAAATACCTACCAAATTGGATTACTTCTCTTGGGAGTTTTGAGACGAAATTATAAAAGAAAAAAAAACTTTTACTTGTGGAAAGAGAGTGAATATTGACACCGAATATTTCGATGTTCGAGTCTCTAGGGCTCTTTTGTTCACTAAAACAGAAAAGAGAGATTGGAGATTGGCCTCTCTCATTACGTGGACACCAAAGAGATAAACCAGATAGATGACCCTAACAAAAATGTCTCTTGATTTCCTCAAATATTTATGACTAAAAAAAACAAAGACAAACCCTAAATATTAGAGGGTGTAAATACCTACCAAATTAGATTATTTATTTTGGAAGTTTTGTGATGAAATTGTAAAAGAAGATTACCTTTTACATGTGGAAAAAGAGTGAATACTGAATATTTCAATGGTCCAGTCTCTAGCGCTCTCTTGTTCTCCAAAATTGAAAAGAGAGAATGGAGATTGGCCTCTCTCATTACGTGGACGCCAAAGAGATAAATCAGGTGGACGACCCTTTATCAAACATTTATGACCCCCCAAAAAAAAAGACACCCTAAATATTAGTGGGTGTAAATACATATTAAATTAAATTGTTTCTTTCGGGAGTTTGGTGGTGAAATTGTAAAAGAAGATAATTTTTTTTTTATTTATGGAATTTGATTAATAGTTTTAAGTATTGACAGGAAAATAGAACCGTTGCTACTTGGTTTTGGTTAATCCAAAACAAACGTGCCCCTTAAAATTTGAAATATTGGAAACCATCACAGACGGTAAAATATTTTGGTTCGAACAACAACCAATTGTACGTGTGCCAATTTAAAGATCATCTCCATTCAGCCGAGTCTACTAGTAATTGATGCTACCAAATATGGAGCTCTCTCTCTCTCTCTTTCTCTCTCTCTATTGAACCCAAAGTGCGTAATCTTGGAATTTATTAAATTATACCCGTTAATTATATTCACTGTTCTAATACAATACATATTACTATCCAAATTAAAATAGAAAAACACTAAATATTAGAGGGTGTAAATACCTACCAAATTGGATATTTCTCTTGGGAGTTTTGTTATAAATTGTAAAAGAAAAAAAACTTTTACTAGTGGAAAGAGAGTGAATACCAATACTGAATATTTCGATGTTTAAGTCTTTAGCGCTTTCTTGTTCTTCATAATAGAAAAGAGAGAACATAGATTGACCTCCCTCGTTACGTGATTGGCCTATCTCATTAAGTGGACACTAAAGAGATAAATCAGATGGACGATCCTAACAAAAACGCCTCTTCATTTCCTCAAACATTTATGACAAAAAAAATATAGACAAACCCTAAATATTAGAGGGTGCAAATACCTAACAAATTAAATTATTTCTTTTGGAAGTTTTGTGACAAAAATGTAAAAGAAGATAAACTTTTACTTGTGAAAAAAGAGTGAATACTGAATACTTCGATGCTCGAATATTTAGCGCTCTGTTGTTCTCCAAAACAGGAAAGAGAGAATGGAGATTGACCTCTCTTATTATGTGGATGCCAAAGAGATAAATAAGATGGACGACACAAACAAACATGCCTCTTGATTTTCTCAAACATTATGACCAAAAAAATAAATAGACAAACCCTAAATATTAGAGGGTGTAAATACATACAAAATTAAATTATTTCTTTTAGAAGTTTTGTGATGAAATTGTAAAAGAAGATAAACTTTTACTTGTGGAAAAGAGTGAATACTTAATATTTCGATAGTCGAGTCTCTAGCGCTCTCTTGTTTCCAAAACATAAAAGAGAGAATGTAGATTGACCTCTCTTATTATGTGGACGCCAAAGAGATAAATCAGATGGACGACCCTAACAAAAATGTCCGTTGATTTCCTGAAACATTTCTGACCAAAACAAAAAAATAGACAAACCCTAAATATTAGGGGGTGTGAATACCTACCAAATTAAATTATTTTTTTGGAAGTTTTGCGATGAAATTGTAAAAGAAGATAAACTTTTGCTTGTGGAAAAAGAGTTAATACTGAATATTTCGATGCTCGAGTCTCTACCGCTCTTTTGTTCTCGAAAACAGAAAAGAAAAAAATTGGAGATTGGCCTCTCTCGTTACGTGGACGCCAAAGAGATAAATCAGATAGACGACCCTAACAAACCGAGAAAATATTTCCTCAAAAACAACTGGAATCCCTCGTCAAAGGGCTACTTTTTGGGTTCCACACCCCCACGTCGCATGCCACATGTCGAGCAAACAGAGGGATCTTAGCGACTATAAAATCCTCGCGTCATCGACACCACAGTCCATCAAAACCCTGTTCAATTCTGAGTGAGTGAGGGACCGCGCGTGAACAAAGAGTTAAACTTTGCATCTTGGTGTTGGGATTCAAGAGGAAGCAACAGAGAGGAAATGGACAACTCTAAGATGGGCTTCAATGCAGGGCAGGCCAAGGGCCAGACTCAGGTCCAGCTCTTCCTCAATCAATTAGCCCTGCAACATTACGTGTCCTATGTTCATTTCTGGTGTCAAACATCTGAAATTTCTGTTCTTCTTGATGTGATGATACAGGAGAAGACCAACCAGATGATGGACAAGGCGAGCAACACTGCTCAATCCGCAAGGGATTCCATGCAAGAGGTTCTGTGTATCTAAGAACTTGTTGCTCCTTTCTTCTTTTCTTTTTCGCCTTCTTTTATGAATGATTGAATTTGCATTCGACAGTTCATAGTTTGATGAGTCAAGAAATCGAGTGCCGCGTAATCTAGTGATCTTGGGTCTTGATCTTGCTGTGTCTCTGTGCAGGCTGGCCAGCAGATGAAGGCCAAAGCACAGGGTGCTGCTGATGCAGTGAAAAATGCCACCGGGATGAACAAATGAAGAGCTCCGATATGGCTGAATAAATAATTAAGCTCTGATTATCTTTTGCTTTTTCTTATTTTTGAGGTCGTTTTATTGTCGTTTCTTCTTGTCAGGATCTTATTATGAGGGTCCCTTTTCTCTTTCAGTAGTTCTTTTCGTTTCTTGGTTGAATGAAGACGGCAACTCTCTGTGTTTGGGAGTTCTCATCTCGCTTCATAAAGTCTCAGGATGTCGTTGCCTTTTGAGAATGTTGTGTTCTCTCTCGTAATGCTATTCTGATTTTGCTCTCTCTCTCTCTCTCTCTCTCTCTCTCGCTCTACACATGAACATGTGTATGTGTGGGCACAAATTATGGACCATTGTTTCTTCGATGGCTGTGTTATCTCTTGCGCGATGCAGTGTCTGAGACTGATATATGGATTTTGACATAATGCACCGTTTTGATTATACAAGCCATTCTTAAAATTTATTCCTAAAACTATTATTATTCAAGGGGTAATCGTCATTGCTGAACTTAATGCGGACATTGCATCCGCAGATGATAAGGTTCCAAAGATCAATAGCTTTTACGAAGGAAACTTTACCAAGGAATGCACAACAGACAGACACCGGAGAGAGTTTTTTCTTTCGGTAAAGCCCCAAGTGAGAATGACATAGTTTTAAAGAAGCAGTTTCATGCTTATTTATTTCTTTGTGTATTAAAAATAAACCAGAAGGTATTAAGTAAATAGCCTCCAAAATTTCCCCAGAAGTATTTGAACTTAAGTGATGCAACTTCTATTCTTCTTTAGTTTGGAAGAATTTTAAGTCAAATTACTTCGACGAGTTTGGAAATACTCTCAACTTAAAGCAAAACTAAGAAGTTGCCGGCAAGTCTAAAGGCTAGTTTCAAGTCTTTCTCTTATACATGAAGAAATTAAATGGCAGACATTACATAAACTTGATAATGATGACATTATTATTTCGAAATGTCCAAAAATGAACTTGATTTTTTTTGGTGTCTTATTTTATTTTTTGGTCTCTCAATTCTTTTGGTTGAAATATAGTTATTTCGTTTTGATCCTTTCCTTCTCTTCCAAGTTTCAATAACCAATGCATAGGAGAACATTGTGTCTGAACAAAAATGATGTCTACCATCCAATCGGCCTTTGTAATCAGGCCGAGTCATTCACGAGAACTCAATCATTGCATAGGACTTGTGAGCAAAATTCGTATATTGAAAGCTTATGAGCGTGTCGAATGAAAGCTCCTTCTAGCGCGGGTTTTGCAGACTTTTGAGCAATGCATTTACCACTGTCTCCTATACTTTGCTCCTTCATGGTAAGGCAAGGGGGAGCTTCAAGCAATTTGCGCGGGATCAGACAAGATGACCCGCTTTCCCCACCTATTCGTCGTCTGCTCGGAGTGTCTGATCTCCCGAATACTCCAACGCCAGAGATACTCGACCTCATTGAGGGCATTAAGGTAGGAAGAAGAAACCCCCACAGTGTATCGCCTGTAATTTGCCGACAACTTGTTGGTTTTCTCATGAACTACGATCAACAAGATCATGGTCCTTAAAGCCTATCCTTCGAAGTACACAATGGATGTTACTTGAAGCAAGAAATTCCCAACTAGTACCTAGATGAAAAAAATACCAACTTTCTCATGTAATGTATGGTATAAAAAACCCATCCAAAAAGTTCCGTATCATTTTGCATATCGGGTGACCCCATTGTGTGTGAATGTGTATTTTGAAAATATGCAATGCATGATATGTAACATGGAAAGAAATATTGAATGAGACATGATTGAATGATTTAATAATTGCAATCGAATTTTGCGAATGCAATTTTTGAATCTGTGTGAAGTCACGTTTTGAAATTGAATTATTGAATGATGCTTTTAATGCAATTTTAGCATAGGCAGTATCCCAACAACCTAATTCAAATCTAAGATAAAAAATAATAATTATGATGGTCTAGATACGTGTACAATTTCTAAGAGTAATTTGGCAACATAACGATATATCTTGGTATTAGAGATTTCATTTCGGCATTACAATGGCCTAAGAACTTGCGGTTTTTGACTATTCAAATAGGTAGCATAGCAACATTTTTCAATTCTACAATTATAAACGAGCATTACAACATCCTGGCATGCATTTCTATTTGGAAATTGAAATCAAGGGTGGCGAGCTCTGTCTCGAAAGCGCGAGATCTCTAAAGCGTCAAAATCGTGACTAAATTTAGAGAATTTCTAAAGAGCACCGCAGGGATACGGAACCCAATCTTTTTCCTCTCAAATGAGCACAAATAAGGGATGTTTATAAGTGAAATGGGCTGCCTCAAGATGAGGACGTGCCTGGAGTCGAGATTCCATCTTCTTGGGCCTGTATCTTCTCCATCCAATGTTTGATTTTCGGTGATTTTTGTGCTGTCTGAACTCGTGTTGAGAGTTTTCTGACGAACCCAATATTGTTAGGTGAAATTGCAAAATCAAATATTCGAGATTTTGACCCATACGGGGGTCTATGAATCAGGTGTTGTTTCGGTTATTTATCATTATGAATAAAACCCATTTATCATAACTTAGGGGTCTGGAAAGTTCATTGAATTTTGAGACCTCAAGGTACAATTTCGGGCTTTGGGACCGTTCTTTCGAACATCAAAAGGAATGGTTGAAATTTGACCGACCATTACTCCTTTGTCTAACATTTGTTCGACCTAATTTTTGTTGGGTGGGTATGGTTGTGATCCCTAGTTTTGAAATGAGCGATTCAAAAGCAAATATTCGCTAACTTCTCGACACTGTAAGATACAGAAAACCGATATTGAGGAATAATAAATTGACTCTTTGATTGGGCGGCAATATGGGTGTCAAAAGGCTCGTTTTGATGAGCAAAACCCATTTTTGAAGTTTTAAAATATGTTATAAGACTTGTAGCTTGTTAATAAAATTTTGGTCAACTCTTAGTTAACGATGATTTTTTTAAATGGTGATAAAATTTAAGGTGACAATAGCCGTCTCTCTTTATGGTTTGTTCAATTTCGAGACCTCTAGGTATGACTTTGGGCTTGCGGACCTTTGTTTCAGGTATCGAAAAGTTTGAACGAAGTTTGATCAGCGACTACTTCCTTGTTCGACATCTGTTTGACCCGAATTTTGTTGTGTTGGATGATTGTGACTAGTTTTAAGATGTGCAATTGAAATTGGGAAATCACAAACTTCTTGATGCTACAAAAAACGGGCGACCGATCTCGAGGGGTAAACAATTGATCGTCCGATTTGGGTGTATGGGAGTAAAAAAAACTCATTTTGGCAAGTAAATTCCATTTATTAGTGGGTATATACACAAATTTATCTAGTGAAATGTGCAAAAGTAGTCCCTTAACTAAAACAATAATTATTACAACTGTGGAAGAAATAAGTTGTTGAAATTTGACGTCCAATTAACGGCTTGTTGAAATTTGACGTCCCAATATTAAATTGACTCGAGGAGTAGCCAAGTTTGAATTTCAGTGATCTTGAATATTTCTCAAGGAAGAAAGAGTTCGAGAATAAAATTGTAAAAAAATGAAGAAGAAAAAACTAGTAAAACGAAAGACTAGAAACAATACCTGATGAGATCGGACTGTCCAACTTGGTAGGACGTGTTGAGGAAACTTCCTAATAGATTTTGAAGTTGACAAAACTATCAATGTTAATCTTATAAGTCTGACACGTACTTTGAAGTATTTTGATCCAGGTAGATATATTCTGGAAATGGCTATTTCGAGAGAACTAAACTTTCTGGATGCTCAGACTTTACGAGGACCAGAAGGAAAATTTCAGACTTTACGTCTTCAGAGCGAGAAGTTCAAATTTTACCGAAAAAGTTACTCAGACGATCTATTAAGTAGATGAAGAACTTCAGGCTTTATTTCTGAAAGGTTTAGACTTTACTGAAGACCTATATTGACTTAAGTTCTAAATGTGAAACAAGAACCGGAAATTATTCAGAACGAACATAACGGCTAGTGATTTGGCGTGGATTTTTCAGAATGAAAGTTTTGATTGATTCAATCTTAAAAGGATATAATTGATTGACAATTAAACATTAAGACGCGCACGCGCACACACACATATATATCACAACGGATAAATCTCTACTTATGAAAACCAAGATTCTGGTTGTATGGGCGATCAGATTTAGCAGAATTCAGATTTTGTCAACCAACGACTACTCAATCAATTTTATACAAATCTATCCAAGTTGAAGATTGGAAGATGATCCTCTGAAGCCTGTCCAACGGTTAGTTTGGAAATGGAGGAGTATAAAAGAAGATTAACAAGAAGCAGAAGGTAATGAACGAAATCAAAAATCAATAAGTCCAAAGTCTTAGCATACTTCGATTATACTATTTGTCTTTCCTGAACCAAACATTGAGATCTTAAGGGACATTTTGTAAGAGTGATTGTGTAAGATAAAGAGTTCTATCATTCATCGAGTAATATCATTCAGAACTTGTAATCCTTTTTTATCACATAGTGAAATCCAATCGATAGACTGTCAGCATAAGAGAATGGACGTAGGTTTGATTTAAACCGAACTACTATAATTTCTAGTGTGCAGTTTCTATATCTCTAAACTCTTATTTTTATCTTTTATAGTGTATAATAGCACAGTATCTATAAAGTCTTCTCAGAATTTAAATGTCTTTCAGACTTGGGAAAAAACCACCAAAAACCTCAAACTTTCCCACCTGTGACACATTTATTCCGAACTTTTTTTTGTGATACCAAAAACCCTAAACTTTGTTATTTGTGACACATTTACCCCAATATACATTGTCCATGGATATTTTTGTCTTTTTAGTTTTTTCTTTTTCTTTTTACTTTTTTTTTCTTTCCGGCGAGGGGGGCCCTCACCGGCATTCGGCGAGGGCCGCCCTCGCCTGGGCGAGCGAGGGCGACGCTTGCTCGACGCCGGCGAGGCTCGCCCTCGCCTGGGCGAGCGAGGGCGAGCCTCGCCCGACGCCGGCGAGGCCGGCCCTTGCCGGATCTGGTGAGGGCGGCCCTCGCCGGACGCCGGCGAGGGCCCCACTCGCTGGAAAGAAAAAAAAAGTAAAAAGAAAAAGAAAAAGTTAAAAAGACGAAAATACCCATGGATAATGTATATTGGGGTAAATGTGTCACAAATAACAAAGTTTGGGGTTTTGGTGTCATAAAAAAAAGTTTGGGGTAAATGTGTCACAGGTGGGAAAGTTTAGGGTTTTTGGTGGTTTTTTCCCTTCAGACTTTAATCTTGATCATTTGTTTCTGCTTTAAGAATTTGATCAAAAGTTTTAAATCATCTATTCATTCCCTTCTAAATGATTCTTGCTAGCTACGACAGGACGAAGACCTTAGATTAATGAGATGATAAAGAAATTTCAGCCGTATGGGCCGAGCACGACTACAAGACAAAATAAGAGGATCTTTCTTGGAGGTCTAACTTTGTCTTTTTTAATATGACCAATTGGGAAAACACGAAAATACTTGCAAGGATTCAGTCCACAGTGGGGCGAATGAACTCTGTCGTCAATCGGTGGGGTCTTTAAATAAGAAATTGCTACCTCTCTTTGTGGTTTGTTCAATTCTGAGACCTCTAAGTATTATTCTGGGCTTTGGGACCTTTGTTTCGGGTGTCGAAAGGTTTGATTGAAGTTTAATCGGCAATTACTTCCTCGTTCCACATCTATTCGACCCGATTTTTGTTGCGTTAGAATGCTTGTGACTAGTTTCAAGATGTGCAATTGAAACCGTGAAATCACAAAATTCTTGACGCTACGTAAAATGGGTAACCGGTCTTGAGAGGTAAACAATTGATTGTCTGATCCGGGTGTATGGGTGTCAGAAAACTCATTTTGGCAAGTAAATTCCATTCGTTAGAGGATATATACACCAATTTATCTAGTGAAATATGCAATAGTTGTCCCAAAACTAAAATAATAATCATTACAGTTGTGGGAGAAATAACTGGTTGAGATTTGACGTCCAATGCATTACTTGTTGAAATTTGACGTCCCAATAATATATTGACTCGAGGAGTAGCCAAGTTTGAATTTCGGTGATCTTGAATAATTGTCAAGGAAGAGTTCGAGAATAAAATTGAAAAAAAGATGAAGAAAAAAGACTAGTAAAACAAAAGACTAGAAACAATACTTGATGAGATCGGACTGTCTAACTTCTGGTAGGACGAAGACCTTAGAGCAAAGAGATGATAAAAAATTCTCAGCAGTTTGAACTGAGCGCGACTAGAAGACGGATAAGACAAGCTTTCTTGGAGGTTTAACTTCGACTCTTTTAATATGACCAATTGGGTAAACACGAAAATACTTGCAAGGATTCAGTCCACAATGGGGCGAACTAACTCTGTCGTCAATCGGTGGGGTCATTAATTAAGAAATTGCTCAAGTTGAGATATATCTAAATATAATCTAGAAGATCATCCTATAGGACCTATTAGGACAACTTGAAGATACATCTACCATCACTCACTGATGTGTAACTGTAATTGGGAAATCGTAAACTTCCGGACACTGCGAAAGAAGGACGAACAATTCGGGTAAAAGATTGACTGCTTGATTTGTGTGTATGGGTGTCAGAAAACTTGTTTTGACAAGTAGACCCATTTATTAGAGGGAGTGTGTATAAATTCATCTAGTGAAATGTGCAAGATTAGTCCAATACTAACATAATACATTTTGTAGCATATCTAATAATTTTCAGGTAATACTAAAAATTTACCTTCCTTAATGATAAGTTTATTAGAGGGTATATATAACATTTTGTCCCACCATGAAATGTTCGATCTACTTACACAACTTTCCATAAGAAAATCAAATAAGTCCTTCGGTACTATTACAAACTTCCATAATTACACTATTACCTAGATTATATAATTTCTTTTCATTTCAATCTATTTCCTAAATCAACAAAGAATATACTGTCTTTAGGGTTAATATTACAAAAAACTCCAAATTAGTACACCTGTGATAAATTTACCCCAAACTAATTTTTTAATTACCAAAAACCCCAAACTGGTACACCTATGATAAATTTACCCTAAACTAATTTTTTTTACCACAAAAAACCTCAAACTAGTACATTTGTGACAAATTTGCCTTATGTTAAATTGGATTAATATCGTGAAAAATCATAAACTGATACACCTGTAATAAACAGAGGGTAAAACCTCAAACTAATATATCCATTAACTACCACGTGTCATCCAAGTGAGAAATTTGATGGTAAAAGTTAACGGAAACTAACAGAGGGTACAATTGTCACGGGTGTACTAGCTTGGATTTTTTAT
This sequence comes from Syzygium malaccense, assembly GCA_031216405.1. Classification (NCBI taxonomy): domain Eukaryota; kingdom Viridiplantae; phylum Streptophyta; class Magnoliopsida; order Myrtales; family Myrtaceae; genus Syzygium; species Syzygium malaccense. The sequence goes on along the minus strand of CM062262.1, from coordinate 17,638,129 downwards.
AGTAAAAAAATTAGTTTGATTAAATTTATCACAAATATACTAGTTTAGAGTTTTTCGTGGTATTAACCCATCTTTTTATTAACTTTTTTTTAATCATTTTGGCCTTTATAAATATTGTGACAATTCCATTTGAACATATTTTAGCTTATGATCTCTATAATAGTAAAAATCATGCTATGAACTTGGTAAAACTTTATTTAGAGTTGTACCAAGTTGTAATTTTTTCCATTTTAAGTCTTCATGTTTTCATAAGGGTATCTACGAATGATATCAATTCATTTCTAGAAAAATAGTATGTACACTAGTTAATATATCTATATTATTATGTCAAGAATCACAAAAATAGATATTAGTATGCTTAAAAACCTTGAAGGAAAAGCTCAAAATAGGGGATAATTTTCCAAAAGTGTTAAACCTATTGTACAGCTGCTAATTTAGTCCAAAAATTTTTAAATGTGCTAATTTAATCCTAAAGCTTTTGATAATTTACTAATGTATTCCTTCAACTAATTTTGGCTTGAAATCAATAACATGGCAGTCCTGTCAGCGTAGCTATCTTACATAGCACGTTCGGTGCTAACTAGACCTATTAAATGGGTTTTAAACCCATACATGACCCATTTAAAAATAAATGGATCATATATAGGTTCCTATAACTTTGAAGAGCCCATCTTAAATGGGTCTTAAAGTTTTAAGCCTATCATAAATGTGTCTTAATGGGTTGAGTATGGAACTCATTTCCAACCCGCCCATTAAGCCCACATGTATGTGTCTTAATGGGTTGAGTATAGAACTCATTTCCAACCCACCCATTAAGCCCACACATACTTTTCCCCTTTTTATAAAAATATTTTTATAAAAAATCAAAATTATTTTTATTATTTTTCTCGTTTTCTATTATTTTTCTTTTCTTTCTTTTTTCTTTATTTTTGATCGGTGGCTGGCCACGGTGACGGCCGGCCACCGGCCACAGAGGAGGGACAACCTTGCTAGAGGCCGGCGAGGACTTGGGCTCGTCGGCCTCGGGCAAGCTCCAACTCACCGATCTAGTGAGGTCAAGCTCGCCCGAGGCCGGCGAGCTTGAGTCTTGTTAGATCGGTGAGGTTGGAGCCTTGCCGAAGGCCGGTGAGGCTGAGCTCACTCGATTCTGGCAAGCCTGAGGCCTCGTTGATTTGGTGAGACTCGAGCTTGCCGGATTTGGCGAGGTAGAGCCTTGCTCGAGGCTAGCAAGACTCAGCTCGCCAGAATAGGGCGAGCTCGAGGCTCACCTGAGGCTGGCAAGGCCTCGGCCTTGCCAGTGGCCGATTGCTAGCCGTCGCCATGGTCGGCCACCTGCCAAAAATAAAGGAAACAAAAAAAAAGAAAAAACGAAAAAGAAAATAAAAGAAAAATAATTAAAATTTTGATTTTAAAAAATAAAAAATATTAAAATCATTAAAATGATTGCATGAAGTAAAATCAAATTAGATTTTATATACCAAACATCGGAAAATATTTTCTAGTTTTTTTTCAGGTTTCAGCCAAACACTGGAAATTTTTTTATTTTCTTGGAAAATGACTTCATGGAAAGTATTTTATAAAAATGTTGCATTTTTCACGAGACAAACATAACCTCAATTTTAAAAAAATATTATAAAAATTTTTTACTAGCTTTGTATTGTATGAAAATGTTTTAGTAGTATAATTTATAAAAAAATCATAAGAAACAAGTTTTCCTATATTGAGTTAAATATAGAAGTGTTTTAGTAATATGGGTTGAGTATGAGTCGGGATATTTATATTACAAATAAATGAGTTATAAACGGGTTAATGGGTTAATTTGTATCGGACCATTTATGACTCGACCCAAACTCGACCCGACTTACATGTTTAACAAGTCTAGTGCTAACATGGATATTTTTTTTACAATTTTAAACAAATGGAGTTTTTTTCATTTTTATTTTCTTTCTCTTTATTCTTTATTCTTTTTTCCCTATTTCCCGCTATTGGCCATCGCTGACAGAAAATTTAAAAAAATTGCAAAAGTCGTCTATGTCAGCGCCGATTATGCCTCGTAGGACAGTCAATGTCCATGCCATTGATTTCTCATCCAAATTTATCGAAAGGACTACGTTGGTAAATCATCAAAAGGTTTAGGACTAAATATGCATAATTAATAATATTTAGGACCAAATTGGCCGCCATATATAAGTTTATGACTTTTTGGACAATTTTGTCTCTAAACGGATAGAATTGGAAAACTAAATATCTTAGAGCTCAATGTAATTTCGTACTTTGCAAGAGCGGTTATGCAAATTATAACCAAAACGAACTAGAAAAGAAAATCTAAGCATAAAAACAATTTGAAAATTTATTTTAACATTATTTTGTGAAAATTATGTATAATTGATTGAATAATCTTTATATATTACGAAGCAACTTATATAAATAAATTAACAAAGATGATTCCACGATCCTTTATGGTTTACGCATTTCCTTACCATGTCTCAGATATATGTAATTTTATTATTATTATTTTAAGTTTGATGAAAGCATGGGTGTATTCATATAATAATTCCGCTCGTTAGGCTAGACATTATTGTTATTTTTTTATTTGGTTCGAAAAAGATTGTCATATGCTAACTCAAAGCGTTCGGATACAAAAGGACAAGATTCAGAACACAATAAGGTCCAAAAAGGGCTTCATGGAGAATGGTCAGCCAATTCTAAGGTAGGGACATGTTCCTTCGGCTTTGGCAATCCAGTTTGCAACCTTGTCGGCTTCTTTGCTACAGTGGTCCAATTTCGGGTTCTTGAAGCCCATAAGCAACTGTTCGGCCTTGGTGATAAGTGCATTTTCGTCTCGCAGGAAGTGATCTACTCCTCGAAGCGTCCGTATCAAACGAAAGTGGTCGGGTAGGAAGTGATCTACTCCTCGAAGCGTCCGTATCAAACGTAAGTGGTCGGCCGGAAATGCAGAATTTAGGCTAGACATTGAAATTAAATTTTTTTTTAATTTAAACGAGTTACCATGGAAATGCAGAATAGTTAATTTGGAAATGCTTTCAACTTTAAAGCAAAACTATGAAGTAGGGGTGATCGGTTCTCGGTCCGAGTTGATTCCTAAAATTGAGAACTGGAGACTGGACTGGTTGGTCATAGGGCCAGGAATAGGAAACCGGATCGTCTGGACATCGATTCTACTTTTAGAAACTGGAAATTGGATCGACACTTTTGGAATCGAATCAAACCGGCGGTTGTGTTTGGTCCGGGAGGTTTCCGGTTTGAGCAGTCTGTGTAGCACAACACTACTACGAAACTGGCAAGTCTAACGGCTTGTTTCAAGTCTCTCTTGCCCAAGAAGAAACTAAACTGCAGCTACTACATGAACTTAAGAACAATGACATGATTATCTGGACAGTCTGACAAGTTGGAAAATAAACATAATTTGATTTTATTTGGTTTCTTAATTTGACATATTGAAAGCTTGTGAGCGTGTAACTGTCCTTGTAGCCGAGGGTCTCCGCCTTGATCTTTCTGCAGAATTATGAAAACTGCATTTCCACTGTGCACTATATCTTGCTCCTTCACGGTAAGTCGACCGGGAGCTTCGAGCCATCGCGCAAGATCAGACAAGATGACCCGCTTTCCCCCACCTTTTCGTCATCTGTTCGGAGTGTCCGAACTCCCGAACACTTCAACGTGGCTCTTTCCACCAATTCTAGCTGGCGAATGCTTAAAAATGAAAGGGGGTGTATCGCAAACCAAATCAGAACGATCACGTAGAGAATAGAAAAAAATTGAATGATGTACGAGTTTACCTAGATTCACCCCTGAATAGGGCTACGTCCTGCAAAGGAATTTCACTATGATTTAGGTTTACAACTACAACTACTCGTTACAATGATCTCTCGTACGAATATAATATATATAAGACTTAAAATGGGCCAAAAGCCCAAGTCTATCCGAATTTCTTTAATCCCACAACAAACGAGCCAGCAAACCCGATGTTTTAGAGATGCTGCCCCCAAGCCCCTGCCCGCTCACCGGCGAGCGGGGCCGCCGTCCGCTCACCGGGGAGCGGAACCCCCTCCCGCTATCCGGTCAATGGGACCTCGTGTCGGGGGCACTGCCCCTGAACCCCTGCATTTCGTGCGCAAGGGTCATATGTCGTCGGATCATATTTCGATTTTCCTAAATTTACGTGGACGTGTCCAGTATAAGAAATAAGTGTTCCCGAAATATTAGCCAACTTTAACAAAAAAACAGGGACATGCTATGAGTTTAAGGTTCTGGAGGGAAAATACTTAACGCGAGAGACGTTCCCACAGCATTCGGTCTGGAACTGAACATCATTAACTAGGAAAGCCAGAGCTTCCACAAGAAACACGCTATACCGAACGAAGTGAAGTGATAGGAAGAGTCACCCCGCTTTGGCATTATCCTAGGGTCTATGCAGTACACACCACGTTCCATTACCAAAGATCCAGGGCCATTTCGATGCTACTTTTTAGGGTGGGTGATCATATCATCCTTGAAACGCGAGAATGGGACAGACGAAATCCAGGACCTCTTCTTGCCAAGAGTCTATAGCTAGTTATTGACACCTGATTTTTGCCGATAAATTACACAAAAAAATATAAAAAGAAAAGAGAGAGATAGAAATGTAAAAATAAATTAAAAATTACAATAACAAAGCTTTAACTCGGTCCCATGCTCTCCCGGCCCATTCCGAGCATATCCACTCTCATGCTTGCTCAACGTTTGAGGCTAGATGTTCAATAGCACTAAGGTAAGGCCATATACTGTGTCTTCAGTCAGTTTCCACGCGAAGCAGAAGCCGCGAGTCTTGGATATTGCCTTTGTGAAAATCAATCACGACTGAGGCTCCATTAATGATTTGAGTTTGCTCTGATGATGCGATGATAGTTTGGATCAGAATATCGTGTCGACATTGCATCTGTATCTTTTGTTCGAACAGATGACAATGTGTTTGTTAAAATGCCTGAACAAGATAGTATCCATATTAGAGAAGCTTTGCCGGTGCCTGTATGTCTCGAGGTTTTTCGCAGACTCTGATTATTCTGCATATGTTTGATTCATTCACGTCGTTTAGATTCGCGTTATTTTAATCCATAACAGAGGCTTCCATATGTACTTTGTCTGCTCAGTTTGTGTTTACTCTCTTGTATATGTGTTGTTGACCTTGATTTCAGGCCATAGATGGATATGTTTATGGGTTGATCTCTGGATATGGTTGAGAATTACTTGTTTGAAACATGACTGAATTTGAACGTGTCATTTACCAAGTTTAAACAAAACTGAGTGGATTTCACTGTTTAGGATACTTTGGCTTCACGCTAATCTGGATATGCAGTTGTGAGATCCTTTCCATTGTGAGCGGATAGACATACATCTTTTGGTACAAGCCATATGTTGATGCATTTGGTGTCATGCTGTGAATTGATGAAGTCTTGAGTTTGTGCATAAAGAAAGGAGAAGAAGACTAGCCGTGAATGAGAAAGTGGAATAGAAGAGGGTAATGTTTAATCTTTGTTGAGAATGAATAAAGGATTAAAACAGAAGGAAGATAAAAAAATGAAAGAGATTTGTAATGTGTTCTTCAATGAAGAAGAGGTGAGAGGAATTTGTATTCTGTAACATTAAGAGAGACCGAAAGAAAGGGAGTGGCAGAAGTAAATATTCTCGTTCAAAGACTAAAGAGGAAAGTTTGTAGGTTCTGTGGACTGGAAGAAGAAACCGAGAGTTGTTAAAACCTCTTCGCTGCGATCTTTTGTGTTTCAATGCATTGATATCTGTTGCGAGATAAGATACTGTGAGGAATATGGATGTTGAAGCTAGTTGTAATCTCCTTTGCTGTGACTTTCTGCACTTTGATATATCGATGCTTGTTGTGATTGACACACAATGAGATCTAGGTATGCTGAAAGTACTTGTTTTCATTGTGATATACATACTGGATTGTTTCCTGTTTGCATCACATTGATAAAGTCTTGGTTTACTTTTATGGCAAAGAATGAGGCATTCGAATACCTTGTTCTGCTTACCATGTGTTGCGATTTCCATGAATGTGTGGAGGTCTAATAAGGTGTGCTCAATGATAAGCACTTTGGTTCGTAGCCGAGAGCCTACGTGAGGTCCTTGTCCATTTTTCATGGATTCGTCATGTTTTGGTCATTCGAATGAGATAATTATCTTTTAAGTGCCCGCTGTCTAGCCTCATTTGAGCTTGGAATCATGGGTGTTTGGTCTTGTTTGTTGGTGGCTTGAGCTATATTGACCTATTAAGTGTAGCTATTCATTGTACTCAAATAACATAAATTCTTTGCCTTTGCCATGCTCGATTCATGTTGTGTACATATTGAATGTTTGCTGGCCACCCCTCTCTGAATATGAAATGTGATGATTCTACTCTCATTTGGACGATGTTTTGGTCCCACAGGCATGTACACTTATGTGGGAAGGAATCACTGGGGATCAATATCGATTCATCATGGAATCGTTACATTTTTTGTCTTGAATGCGAAGAACATGATCTGAAACTTTGCTGGTCGTGGTTGTTTCTCCCTTAAATGATGAATGCTTGGTCATTTATATGTGTCGTTCAACTACGTACTTAAGAATAGAGAAGTGTCAGGCTGGAGTCTCATTAAGTTCTTGTAAAATTGATACTTTTGTTGGGCTGTGCATACATTGTACTCGTTGGAGCTGAATGTTTATCTGCTGATTATGAGTTCATGATGGTCGCCATAAATGTGGTATGGTGGCCTTGTAAGTCTGGAGATTTATCGGTGAGATCGGCATACCAGCTACTTAGCGCAGGTACTCAGACGACACTCTCTATCTGATTTGGAGGCAAATTTGAAAGGCCAAGACACAGTATGTTACTGGGGGCAAAGAGATTCCAAGACCCTATCAACAAGGGAGACCCTGAAGTACATACTCCCCATTAGAGACTGATGCAGGGGCATGACATGGTGTCCAACTCATCACGATGCGGTATCCAAGTCAGCAAGTCAAGGCTGATATGTATCCGGTTACTAATAGCAGTTGGCAGTGGAATTGTGAAACTCTCGTCTGTTATGCTTTGTTGGCCGCAAACTTGCTTAGCGAGTCATATTATTTAATTGCCTTCTAAGTTGTAGCATAGGAAGATGTAGTCAAACTTTGCAATTACATATATATACACCGATTCTCAATGGGAAGAAGATACGCGCTTAGAATAAACCTCGAATGGCGTCTTTTGCGTTTTTGGTGATTTTCTTCTTGTCGAATCAAGTATGTCACTTGAATGTGAGAAATGCATAATGGGTTCTCGTTTAGGCTTTCCTTAGGGCTACTTGCGAGGCTGAGTCACAACTTGATCATCACCTTTGTTTAAGCTAATCAAGTTCGGCAACTTGTAAATATCCTCAGTGCAGTTGGAAATCGATTGATCATTCCGGTGCTTCAACTCGCGAAGCATTTGAAGCAAAGTTCGCTTATAATCAAGAGGAAAGAACTTCTCATCTAACCACAGCTTCATTTCAGCCCAAGTAGAGACCTTGGAATTCCCCTTCTCTGTCTACTCTGGTATTGTTGCCACCTGATTAGAGCATGGCCTTTCAATTTGGAGCAATGAATTGGACTTTCCTCGCATTAGGGAGATCTTACTAATCAAAGAAAGCTTCAATGGAAGCCTGTCACAATGCCCTTCTGCACTTGGCAAGCCTTCGAAGTCTGGAACGTTGACTTGAATGGGGGCGATTGATGCCTTCGAGTATCGAGAGCTCTTGCTAGCCAATCAACTGACATTTAGTCGAACACGGGTGGTTCCTGGACAGAACTTGAAGAAGAGGAGTCCGCATCGCCACCAAAGACATCTTCGTGTATCTCGAAAATCATTGTGCCGGCTTTGAGAAGTCAAAGAAGGAGATCCCGGAATGCCTGCGGAGCCTGTGAATTGTATAAGCGTCTTCATTGTCTTAACTTTTACTTTTGGTATCTATATTACAAAATAAAAGTTGCGAGTGAATAAACTATGAGTTATAACAAAAAAAACTAAAAATGTCAAATTGTGGAACAACGTCCATCGCGTGTTAAGTTGAAACACTTTCGTTTATTTATAGACCCTTTTTTCCTGTTTGTTTACAATTTAAAGACCTGAATCGAAAGAACGTCTCTGCACGAGTGCTCCATTAAATGCATTCGGAGTTGAGCGGAGGCTCTCCGCCTTTTTACCGTTTTCAATGGATGGATCGAAAGTGGGTTCCTTTCGGATCCACTAGAATACGTCATTAGCTTGGCTTTGCTCTATCAAACCTAGTTCAATTTATATTTTATGTACGAGTTAAGATACGGATCCATGACCCATTTTGCCCTCTTTACTCGGGGATAGTAAGTAATTTCGATGAATGTATATGGATAAAGTCTATATTATTAGGAAAAGTGTTAGAAAAGTTCTAAACTTATTATATTAGTGCTTTTGATATAGTGTTAATTCAGTCCTCCCGTCTAATTTTGATTGGATATTTCTGATGGAGATGACGGCCGGCTTATGTGGCACTGCCATCGCTAATATGAACAATTTTTAATAATATTTTAATATTGTTCGAATTATTTATTTATTTTCAAATTTTCTTTCTTTCTTTTTTTTTTCTTTCCTTTTCTTCTTCCACAGGTTGGTCGTCAAACCTCGGCGTCCAGCCAAAGGCCAGGGCCACCAAGGTAACCACGTCGGCCACAAGCGAGGCTCGACCTCACTAGATCTGGCGAGGTCGCAGACTTCGACCTCGCTGGATGGCCGTGAGGGTGACCTCGTCCAACCTCTGGTGAGCCAGAGGCCGTGAGGTCGCAGCCTTCAACCTCACCAGATAGCCGTGAGGGCGGCCTCGCATTAGGCTGGTGAGACTCAAGCCCTCGCCAGAGGTCGTGAGGTCTTACCTTCGTTGTTGTTGGCAAGGGCGAGCCTCGCTAGAGGCTAACGACCGGCTAGAGGAAAAAGAAAGGGAAGAAAAAAAATAAAAGAAAAAAATTCGAAAAATATTACCGGCTGTGCTATGTAGTCTAGTCGGCGTCCATGTTAGCAATATCCGACCATAATCAGTCGGAATGATTGAATTGGCACAAAGATAAATGGTTTATAACTGAATTGACATAATAAAAAGGATTTATGAGTACTTTGGCATTAATGCAATATGTTTATAACTTTTCTGACACTTTTCCTCTATACTGTCTATATCAACAAATAGGATTTTGGGGATAAGGGATAAACAAACCATGGAAAAATCCAAGTGGCTCTTTCTTATATTCAAGTGATCTTTTCGTAGGCATTTGCTCTTGATCCAATTGGGGGATCGAATTGGGTCCTTTTCCTCGTTCGAGAATTTCCCTGCTTCTTCCACTCCAAAGAGTAATTAGGACCAATTCATTCATTTTCATGTTGTAATGTCCTAAATTCGCCCACTTCCGGGATTAATAAAATAGATGATTATTTCTCATTTCGTTTTAGTGAGTCTCGCCCGGAACTGATCATTCTTGGGATACTGACCATTTGGGAATGGCTAACTAGGAAAACGGTGCGTGGACCCAAGAACTCGACCGTGAATCGAGTCTGATTCAGAGAAGTGATGAGGGAATATTTTGTGCCGATGTGGGCCGGTCCAAGAAAAGTGACGGATTTGGTTCGACGAACGACGTATGATCGGATAGCGGGTGATTCCGCACGATCGAGAGTACGCGTGGCGAACTATCCCGAACTTATTCCAGACGACCGCGACCCTTGGGACTAGCGATAAATCCTCGTGTTCTCTGAGAAATCGAGACCGACACGACTCGGATAGTCCTAGATCGATACGCGTAACCCCTAAACAGCCGCCCGTTAGTGAGAAATGCTAAAATCGCAAATTGAGCGAAATCGATCGTGGAATTGAGTCCGGACTTTGGTGTCGAGTTTCGTGGGCGTACGCGACTATTTTTGCAAGGATGACGTTATTTTTATGTGGCCACTCATATTTGGGATCAGTGGAGTCAAAAATTGGAAAATTACCTCGGGACCGAAAAATTACCGTTTTGCCCTTGTGCCCTAAGCTTGGATTCCGAATTTTTGGGGTTATTTGGAGATTATTTTGGAGTTTTATATTAGTGTATCTCAGCCCAATAATGCTAGGATTTTGGGTCATGTTGCCCCTAGATTTTTGTTCTAGATTTAATCCTAACCCTTAGATTGAGGGCATGATGGTCTTTTGTACAAGAGTGGTTCAACCACCCCTACTATGCCTAAGCCATATACACTCTCTAGTCCCTCTCTCTCCTCCCATTTCCTCCTCTCCAAGCCATCGGCCACCCTCTCCTCTCTCCCTATCCCGCGGGCTCTCTCTCTCTCGCTCGGCCGCATGCCGCCACCGGAGCGCCACTGCCGCCGTCGCCGCCGGTGCTGCTCGCCGTGGCCGCCCATCCTTGCCAGCCTCACCCCACCATCACCATCTCGTTCCCCTCTCCTCTCCCTCTCGTCGTGTCTCTCTCTCCCGTGCTCTCTTGCCGTCGCCGGAAGGCCGCCGCACGCCGGCGCCGTCGCCGCTTGGCACTACCACCATCCTGACCGCCCCATTTTCTTCTCCACCTCACCTCATTCCCTATTGGCCGTGAGGATCAGCCCGCCTAGGCTCGCCGTCGCCGTTGCCGCCGCCGAGGGAGCCGCTGCGCCCCGCTACTGTTCCGGCGTGGAATCGCCGCTGTTCAGCCGCCCTTGCCTTCTGTCCAGCTTAGTTGGGAGCTTAGGAATCCAAGTGAGTACAACCCTAAACCCTAATTGAGCTAATTTGCATTTTTAGATGAGTTTTAAGGGTTAAATGAGGGTAATTTAGGGGTTAAATTGTGACGGGCGATAGGGACTAATCTGGTGGCTATTTACAGGCTTAGTGTGATAATCTAATTGAGGTTTAGTGGCCCATATAGTGCTATGCGGTGGCTATGCATAGGCGCCTTAATTCGGGCGAAATTGTGGATTTAGCGGGTGTAAATTGCGGGCCGAGTGGTGGCTGTTTTCATGGTTAATCTTGTGGCCTATTGTGGTGATTTGGAGGTGAATTGATGGCCTAAGATGGATTGTTCATGGCTGATTAGGTATCGGGTCGATTCGGGCCATATTTGATTTATCGAGGTTTTAGGGCGAATTGCTTAGGGAACGATGAACAGCCTGTGAGGATACTAAATTAAACATGACTTGAATGTGATTGTGTGATGCTCTGTGATATGCTTGGCATGGCCAATTTATGAAATGCTTGGTTGGCAATTGGCATGTGTGGTTTTGGTGTTTAATTACGTGAATTTGGGTGCTAAACTATATGTTGTGACTGATTTGGATTTGGTTGGTTCATTGGACATATTGAGATGCGAATCGAGTATGTAACCAAATCATGTTGAGTGCCCAGTGTGGAATTCACGAATGCCAAGTGTGACATTGTGGCCCCGTGCGTGCATACTGAGTATAGGCATATCATGTGCATTATGCGTGAGTGCACGAACGGCATAAACATGTGATCACTTAAAATGCCCTGCTGCGTTTTACGTGGGGTTTAGATAATAACTGGTGTATATGAATGTGTGATCACATAAAACCCTGATGCGTTTTACGCGGGGTATTGAACCTGTCCTGAGGCATATTATGCGGGACGATACCTGGACTACCGGAAGATGACCAACCTGATGCGTTTTACGCGGGTTATGTGTCATGAGCCTGCTGCGTTTTACGCGGGCCAGAGATCGATCTCGAAGTGATAGAACTGATGCGTTTTACGCGAGTCGGACATGATGCATTTTACGTGGATCGGAGGAGAATTGATAAATTGCAAGTGTGCAAGGGTGCAAGTGTGCGAAGTGCATTGATGAGACATGAGCACGAGTGTGAGCACAAGCATATGCATGACATGCGTTGTGATCTAGTGATGCGTGCATGTGCCGCGATTGGGTCCTACATTATTATTGTGAATTATAAGTGCCTAACCTGTAAGGTCAAGGTAAGCTTTGGATTTGGGCACGAGGGCCTAAGCCACTCATATTCTGGATTGTGTGTTGTTTGGTGCTCGTCAGGAGGTGCATGTTAGGCTAGTTTAGATTTAAGGAACCTACTTGCTGAGATTTATTCTCACTGTTGTATAAATCCAATTTTTCAGACCCCCGGCCTTGATATGCCCGTAGTGCCTGTTCATTTTGGGATTCTTTACCGGATAGACCGGGAGGAGACGGTATACCCCATCGGAAACGTGGATTTCTTTGTTAGATATCTGTTTTATAGTTTGGGTTGATTCGGGCGAGGAGCTTGACCAGGCCCATAGGTTCATAGGGTGGTGTATTAGGGACCATACATAGACCTACGGGCCTCTTCGATCTTTTGAGATCCCGTTCATCGATGCCGGGGATGTTGACTCTCAGTGTCCCGATGGGGACTTGGCAAGCCCTGATCGTGTGCCGGAGGATGGGGATTCAGACCCGAAGTCGATGGATTCGGAGGATGAGGAACTAGAGCCCATGGAGCAGGAGGACGAGGCCGAGCCGATGGATTCTGAGGAGGAGTCAGCTGGGCTCGAGTCCGAGCAAGATTCCCTAGACTCTGAGGTTGAGCTGTCTGATAGCTCTTCCAAGTCATCGGGATCCGACTCGAACTGGGTTCCATAGGTTTAGCGTTAACTCTTAATAGATCGGGCCAGTACCTTTTTGATCGGAGCCCCTTCCAGTTTTTAGTAACCCTCACAGTCCAGGCCACTTACCCCTTTTGTTAGTAGTGGTCATTGACCCACTTTTGTTTTTTTTGGAGCGTAAGCTGTAATTGAATGTTTTATATGGTTCCCAATATCAATGCAAGTGTATATTTGTTCATGTTATTGATTGTGTGGCTATCCTTGATCATGTGTTATTATACTGTATGGGTGTTATAATACTTCTGCATATGCTTTAATCTCTATCGTGTTGGGCGTTGGGTCGGCGACGTATCCTGAGACGTCGTAATCGAATTGACCTCGTTTGGGTTGTCGCGCGCCGTGAGGTTCGAGGCGTGACATCCCCCGTTGATTTGGTATCAGAGCAAGGATTGTTCGATCCAATTAGGTTGAAGCCTAGAGTGATAAGGAGCGATGACCTTGGGTAGCCAGTAGGGTGACCTCGTGTGCTAAGTGTACCTCTTGACTGCCTATGTTTTGATTGGGTGCTTATTTAAATTGATCCGTAAAGTGCAGGTGCGGCAGGACCCGAGGTGAGTATGCGAATCTCCTTGGTTGAGATGTTGTGCTGTTGTGTAAGACCGCATGCTAGTTGCTTGACTGCTGTTGTGTTACGCCTAGACTTAGGCCGTGTTTTCTGAGAACTTCTTGGGAAAATTCTTTTCTGAGAGCGCCAGGGAAAGAAAACTGGCAGAATTCATGAGACTCCGCCAGGAATTGATGACCGTAGATGAGTACGAGACAGAATTTATGAGACTGTCGAGGTTCGCGCCGAGGATGGTAGAACACCTTGAAGACAAGGCGTGAAGGTTTCGGGATGGATTGAAAGCCGACATTTGTGGCCAGCTGATACCAGTGAATTTGAAAACTTATGAGGACTTGTATGAGAGAGCTTAGGCTATTGAGCGGGAGCAGGTAGATAGAGCGGCCACATCTGGATCACGGTTCGCCCCGGCTAAGGACAACCGCCGTTTTAGGAAGAAACCGATGGTGGGAAACAGGCGATTTGTCCCACCGATCAGGAAGAATATCAGAAAGCTGAATCACCAGCAGAACAGATTTGGGGCTTGCTTCAAATGTGGGAGTATGGAACATCAGATTAAGAACTGTCCCTAGCAGCGCCCCACAGGACCACCAGCTTAAGTGCAGCAGCCCCGAATTGGAAATCAGGCTGGAAATCCCCTGCCGGCTAATGTGAACTGGCCGCCGACACAAGGACGTATGTACGCCATGGCGCGAAAGGAAGTTGAGAATGCGCTAGGGGTGGTCACAGTTATGGTTTCTCTGTGCAATCATGTCGCGTATGCGTTAATTGATCGAGGAGCATCACATTCGTTTATATCTGCTCAGTTTGTCGAATTGGCTGGATTAAATCCTGTTTTGTTAGAAGTACGGTTATATGTGACTACGCCATTAATGGATAAGATATGTATATCGTTAGGATGCCCGGATTGTGAGATATTAATTGGTGGCGTAGAAAGCAGGATAGACCTAGCGATTTTGTCGATGTATGATTTTGATTTGATTGTGGGCATAGATTGGTTAGTTAAGCAGAACGCCGTAATGGACTGCAGTAACAGGGTGATCTAGTTTAGCCCGGTTGGACACCCTAGATTCGAGTTTGTAGGGAGTCGAGGAGGAACCTCGATCCCTTGGGTTTCATCAGTAGAAGCAACTAAGTTGTTGGATGAGGGCTGTCAAGGTTATTTAACAAGTGTGATTGATTCAACAGCGGAAGAAGTGCGGATATAACAGTGGTGTGCAACTTTTCTGATGTTTTTCCTTAGGAATTGCCGGGATTGCCATCGAAAAGAGAAGTAGAATTCGTCATCGAGTTGGCACCTGGGACTAAGCCAATCTCGAAGCCGCCGTACAGGATGTCGTTGTCGGAATTGAAGGAATTAAAGGTTCAGATGCAGGAACTTCTAGACAAAGGTTTTATCCGACCAAGTGCGTCTTCATGGGGAGCGCTGGTATTATTCGTTAGGAAGAAGGATGGGTTATTAAGGCTGTGTATTAACTACCGTCAGCTGAATCAAGTGACAATCAAGAACAAGTATCCCCTCTCAAGGATTGGCGACCTGTTCGACCAGTTACAAGGAGCTTCGGTATTTTTCAAGATTGACCTAAGGACGGGGTATCATCAGTTAAGGATCCAAAAGGAGGATATCCCAAAGACGGTATTCAGAACGAGGTATGGACATTATGAGTTCACAGTGATGCCATTTGGACTGACGAATGCCCCTATTGCCTTCGTGGACTTAATGAACCGGGTATTCAAGGAATTCCTAGACCAGTTCGTCATTGTTTTTATAGATAATATTCTAGTGTATTCAAAGAGTCCCGAGGAACATGAGGCACACTTGGAAAAGGTTCTAAGGACGCTAAGAGAACACGCATTGTACGCTAAGTTTAGCAAGTACGAGTTTTGGCTGAACCGTGTAGCATTTCTTGGGCATATAATTTTCGGAGAAGGAATCTCTGTGGATCCGGCAAAGATTGAAGCAGTAATGGATTGATCGAGACCGACGACAGTTACTGAGATTCGGAGTTTCTTAGGACTGACAGGTTATTATCGGCGATTCGTGGAAGGATTCTCAGCAATAGCCACTCCATTGACAAGGTTGCTTAAGAAGGAGACTAAATTTGAGTGGACGGAAAAGTGCGAAGAGAGTTTTCAGGAGTTGAAGCATAGATTGACGACTGCGCTAGTGCTGATGATCCCTTCAGGACCGGGAAGATATGAGATTTATAACGATGCTTCGCTTAAGGGATTGGGATGCGTGCTAATGCAACATGGAAGGGTGGTTGCTTATGCATCGTGATAGCTAAGGCCTTATGAGATGAACTACCTGACCCACGACTTGGAACTGGCAGCGATCATTTTCGCGCTCAAGATTTGGAGGCATCACTTATGTGGAGAAAGGTTCTAAATCTACACGGACCATCAGAGCCTCAAGTATTTATTTTCGCAAAAGGAATTGAATATGAGGCAGAGGCGTTGAATGGAACTGTTGAAGGACTATGACTGTGACATATTGTATCACCCCGAAAAAGCCAACCGGGTAGCGGACGCCCTAAGTTGGAAGTCGAGCATCGCGCATTTATTGGTTAAAGAGTGGACTTTATTGGAAAGAGTGCGAGACTCAGAATTTAAGTTCGAGATCGGACACCTCTCCAGTCTGATGGCAACGTTAAGGATTGAATCGGAAGTACAAGCTAAGATTAAGGCGTTGCAGTCTACGGATCCTGAGATTCAGAAAATTCTAGGTATGGATGACACTAAGAGGAAATCGGATTTCCAAGTGTCCGAGGACGGAATACTTAAGTTTCGAGGACGGTTGTGTGTGCTCGATGATTTGGAGCTTAAAGAAGAGATTTTGTCGGAAGTTAATAGGAGCAATTATAGCATTCATCCTGATAGCATAAAGATGTGCCAGAATCTTCGACAGCACTACTGGTAGAACGGGATGAAAGGGGACGTGGTCAAGTGTTTGACGTGCCAACAAGTGAAGGTACAACATTGTAAACCTGGTAGGATGCTGCAGCCGTTGGAAATCCCAGAATGGAAATGGGAGCATATTACAATGGATTTTGTAACGGGATTGCCAAGAAACTAGAGGGGACACGACTCTATTTGGGTGATTGTAGACAGACTGACCAAGTCAGCGCACTTCCTGACAGTACGGAAGGACTTCGAGCTGGAAAGGTACGTAGAGTTATATGTACGGCAGATAGTTCGTCTTCATGGAGTACCGGTATCAATCACTTCGGACCGTGATCCCCGGTTTACTGCTGATTTTTGGAAGAGCCTGCAATCAGCCATGGGAACCAAGTTGCAATTCAGTATGGCCTATCATCTGTAAACGGATGACCAGTCTAAAAGGACTATTTAGACTTTAGAGGATATGCTGAGAGCATATGTGTTAGATTTTCAAGGCAAGTGGGAAGAGCAGTTGCATTTGGTAGAATTTGCCTATAACAACAGCTTCAAGCAGAGTATCGGAATAGCCCCATTTGAAGCACTCTATGGTAGAGCCTGCAGGATCCCGTTGTGTTGGGACAAAGTAGGAGAAAGAAGTATAACAGGTCCAGAGTTGGTTCAGCAGTCGATGGAAACAGTAAAGATTATCCGGAAAAGACTGAAGACAGCTCAAAGCCATAAGAAAAGTTATGCAGACCGATGACATAGACCATTAGAGTTCCAGGTTGGCGACCATATATTTCTTAAGGTCTCACCGATGAGAGGACTGTCTCGGTTTGACAAGAAAGGAAAGCTGAGTTCAAGGTATATAGGCCCGTTCGAGATTTTGGAAAGGATTAGAACGTTAGCTTATCGTCTCGCCTTGCCGCCGAATTTGTCGCAAGTTCATAACGTCTTTCACGTGTCAATGTTGAGAAAGTACGAACCGGATCCGACCCACGTGTTGAATCATGCAGTAATAGATGTGGACGACAGGGTGTCGTACGTGGAAAGACCGGTGCTGATCGAGGACAGGAAGGAATAGGTTTTGAGGAACAAGACGATTCTGTCGGTCAAAATTGTCTGGGAACATCACGGGACTGAAGGCACCAACTAGGAAAGCGAGGAAGTAATGTGACGTCAGCACCCCCATTTATTTGAGTAGTCGAGTTTGGATTGTAAATTTCGAGGACGAAATTTTTGTAAGGGGGAAGAGTTGTAACGTCCTGAATTCGCCCACTTCCGAGATTAATAAAATAGATGATTATTTCTCATTTCATTTTAGTGATTCTTGCCCGGAATTGATCATTCTCGGGATACTGACCATTTGGGAATGACTAACTAGGAAAACGGTGCGTGAACCCAAGAACCCGATCGTGAATCGAGTCCGATACTGAGAAGCGACGAGGAAATATTTTGTGCCGATGTAGGTCGATCCAAGGAGAGTGACGGATTTGGTTCGACCGATGATGTACGATTGGATAGCGGGTGATTCCGCACGACCGAGAGTACGCGCGGCGAACTATCCTGAACTTATTCCGAACGACTGCGACCCCTGGGACTAGCGATAAATCTTCGTGTTCTCTGAGAAATCGAGACCGACACGACTCGGGTAGCCCTAGGTTGATACGTGTAATCCCTAAACAGCCGCTCGTTAGTGAGAGACGCTAAAATCGCAAATTGAGCGAAATCGATTGTGGAATTGAGTCCGGACTTCGGTGTCGAGTTTCGTGGGCGTACGCAACTATTTTTGTAAGGATGACGTCATTTTTATGTGGCCACTCATATTTGGGATCAGTGGAGTCAAAAATTGAAAAATTGCCCCGGGACCGGAAAATTACCGTTTTGCTCTTGTGCCCTAAGCTTGGATTCCGAATTTTTGGGGTTATTTGGAGATTATTTTTGAGTTTTATATTAGTGTATCTTAGCCCAATAATGCTGGGATTTTGGACCATGTTGCCCCTAGATTTTTGTTCTAGATTTAATCCTAACCCTTAGATTGAGGGCATGATGGTCTTTTGTACAAGAGTGGTTCAACCCATCCCACTAAGCCTAAACCATATACACTCTCTAGTCTCTCTCTCTCTCTCCTCCCATTTCCTCCTCCCCAAGCCACCGACCACCCTCTGTAACATCCTGAATTTCGATGTAATTCCGGTATCAATAAAATTGACATTATTTCGCATTTCATTTTAACAAGTCTCACCCAAAGCTGATCACTCTCGGGATACTAACCAAAGGGGTATGGCTAACTAGGAAAACGATACGTGGACCAGGGATCCGATCGCGAATCGGGCACCGATCTCGAGAAATAAGGTGCAAATATTTTGGACCGACGTGGGCCGATCTTAGAAAAAGTGACGGATGTGGGTTGGCCAAGGCTGATGATGTACAATCGGATCACAGGTGATTTTGCACGACCGAAAGTGCACGTGACCAACTAGTCCCGAACTTAACCCGAACGATCGTGACCTCTGGAACTAGTGATAATTCCTCTCTCTCTCTCTCTATGATCGGAACCGTCACGACTCGGATAACTTTAGGTCGATACGCGTAACCCCTAAATAGCCGCCCGTTAGTGAGAGACTCTGAAATTGGAAATTTAGCGAGTTTTGGTCACGAAATTGGACTCGGACTTCGGTCTCGATTTTCGAGGGCTCGTGTGACTATTTTTGCGAATCCGACGCCATATTATGTTGGCCACACATATTTGGGATTGGTACGGTCGAAAAATGGAATTTCGACCCGGGACTGGAAAAATGACCGTTTTGCCCCTAGCCTATTTTTGAGCTCCGAATTTTGGGATAATATTGGATTAATTAAATTTGATTTTTCAGCTCAATTATTGGGGCTAATGATCATTATACCCCTCAATTATTGGATAAGATTGGATTAAGGCCATTGGATCAAGGGCATTTTGGTCAAATACCTTGGATCAGCAACACGTGGCATCCACTACCCCCCATATTTGATCAAGTTAGACCCCATTTCTCTCTCCACACTCTCTCATTCGGTCGACTCCCTCCCTCTTTCTCCCGAATTTCCTCTCCTCCCGCCAGTCTCTCTCTCGGCCGTGGAGTCGCTAGATCGCCACCGCCATGCCGCCGCTCGCCGGAGCTGAGTGCTGCCGCCGCCGTCCACACCTCACCAGCACCATCCTCTCGTCCCCATCCTCCCTCTCTCCTTCCTTCTCTCTCTCTCTCTCTCTCTCTCTCTCTCTCGTTGTTCTCTCTCTCGGCCCAAGGACACCGAAAGCCGTCGGACGTCGGAGATCGCTGCACCGCCACTGCCGCCATTCGTCCAGTCTCGCCTCACTGACCCAACCTCCCACACGCCACCTCAGCCGCCGTACGTCGCCACGCACCACCGCCGGGAAGCCGAGCAGCCGCCGTCCGTACCACCGGCCGCCGTGAGCCGCCACTGTCGCCGTCGCCACCGTTGGAACGCCGCCGTTGATTTTTGCTGTTCATCGGCGATCAGCCACCGTTCTCATCGTTGTGGTTTAGAATTTTGGTGAGTATACCTCCTAAGCCCGGACTAGGACTGATAGTGCGTTTTTTGGACTGGTTTGGGTATTGTTAGTGGATGTTGGGAGAAATTAGTAAACCGAATGGTGGAGGTTGTTATCGAAACAATATTGATGGATTAATACGATTTAATTGGCGATAAATATTGGTCTCGGAGTGGCTGATTTGGTGGCTGTCCATTGAAGGATTATTGGACTAGGGTAGTAAATTGGGGAATTGATGACTGAATTGCCGGGTATGCCCGGATTGGTTGATTTGCGACTCCGTTATGATTAATTGTGATATGCCATGTCGTGTGCTCGTGTGGCCGAATTGTGCGGAATGTAATTGGCTAATTGATGGCTGAATTGAATGCCAAATTGTACATTGTGAATTGGGCTGCACGGTATTAATTGGCCAAGTGAGCATGTTGTTTGTAAATTGGGCACTGTGTGATGACATGGATTTGATTGGGTGCCTGTGTTATAGTGATGCTCATGATGCATTGTACCGCATTACAGGGTTACGCATTTTGTATGCCGAGAATGAGGCGTGTGATGAAATTGTGCCAGAATGTGTGCTTGCTATGAGCATGTGATCACCTAAAATACCCTGATACATTTTACGCGGGGTTTAGATAAAACTGGCTATATGATTGCGTGATCACAATGCACCCTGATGCGTTTTACGTGGCGTTAAACCCATCCTGATGCGTGTTACGCGGGATGATGCCCGGTATGCCCGGAAGACGACTAGCCTGATGCGTTTTACGCAGGTTTTGATTCGTAAGGAGATCGGTGTTGTGCCTGATGCGTTTTGACGCGGGCTAGAGACACTGGACCTGGGGCGTTTTTATGCTGCCACGGAGTGTTGTGATTATGTTGACCTGTTGCATTGGCACGGGTCAGACTTGATGCGTTTTACGCAGGTCGAGCTCTGAGTTAATAATTGAGCATTGAGCCAGTGTGCAGTATGAGATTGATGGAATTCATGGCATGATGACAGTGATTGCATACATCAGAATGCATGAGCCAATGTGCGAGTATATGAGACTCGGTGAAAAGCATGCGATACGAACACTGATAAGCATGAGCATGCATATGACGTACGTATAAACAGAGTGTTAGCGTGTGTGATTTGGTTATATTATTAAAATGATTAACCTACAGGGTTAGCCAGATGAGTGATCTGAGCCCGAGGGCCTAGGTCGGGGGGGTTAATTGTGAGTTGTATTGCTGTGATTATTGTGTGTCGCCTGTCAGGAGGATGCATGTTAGCCTAGCCTAGCCTAGGTTTAGGATGTACTCGCTGAGATTCGTCTCACGGTTATAATAACCCAACCTTTCAGACCCTCAGCCCTAAACATGTCGTAGCCGCCGCCTCTTTTTGGGATACCTACACAGATCGAGCGGACTACTAGAGTATATCCCTCTGGGAATGGAGAGGCCTACGTGAGATATCGTTCCTTAGTTTTCGTGAACGTGGGTGAGCATGACTACCAGACGCAAAAGTATGTGGCGTGGTGCTTGAGAGATGCCGACGGGAATATTTGGCGACCTCTTAGGACCTTCGATATCCCGGTAGATGAGAATGAGACGATGATCCCCCAGATGGCCGATGGCGAGGTTGTGGATCCCCCGACCACGGACGAGCCAGTAGCGAGGGAGCAGGAACCAGGGGTATGGTACGATGACCCCGAATCGATGGACGAGGAGATCGAGCCGGAGCCTATGGATCAGGACCCTGGTGAGGACGGGGAGGTTGCGAAGCTTAGTTCAGATGAGGAGTTAGGATGGTATCTTGGTCTAGAGTTGGAGATGGATTCGGAGAATGAGAGGGCTGCTGCACAGGCCATGAAGGAGGAGGAAGAGGAGTCCGAGCAGAGTGAGCGATCTTCAGAGGAGTCATCAGAGGAGCCTACAGAGTCTTTACACCCGGACTGGGAACCTTAGAATAGGCTAGAGGTTTAGCAGTGGAGGCCATCCCTTTTTGTTTGTGGTCCTCCTCGTAGGTCTAGCTGACTCACCCTAGTCACCTATACCTTTTTGTTTAGTAGTGGCTAGTAGCAGATTTTGATTGGTTGTGTCTTTTATTGTATATTATCAGATGTTGTGAAAATGAGTTTTTGATAGTAATATAAAATATACATATTTTTAGCCGTGTTGTATGTTGCCGTGCTATCCATTGTCTTGTATTGATACTATTGTCAGGGTTTGTTTATTTATTGCTTCCGCTTATGCTTGTTCTCTGTTTGGGTGTTGGGTCGGCGACGCTTCCTAGGACGTCGCACACAAATCAATTAAGGTAGGGATGTTGCGTGCCGTGGGGTTCGGGGCGTGACACCGTCTCTTCTCTCTCTCTCCCGCGAGCTCTCTCTCTCTCGCTCGGCCGCGCGCTACCGCCGGAGCGCCACCGCCGCCGTCGCCGCCGGTGCTACTCGCCGAGGCCACCCATCCTCACCAGCCTCACCCCACCATCACCATCTCGTCCCCCTCTCCTCTCCATCTCTCCGTGTCTCTCTCTCCCGTGCTCTCTCGCCGCCACCGCCGCTGCACGCCAGCGTCGTCGCCGCTTGGCACCGCCACCATCCCGACCGCCCCATTTTCTTCTCCACCTCACCTCATTCCCTATTGGCCGTGAGGATCAGCCCGCCTAGGCTCGCCGTCGCCATTGCCGTCGCCGAGCACTGCCAAGGGAGCCGCCGCGCGCCGCTACTGTTCCGGTGCGGGACCGCCACTATTCAGCCGCCCTCGCCTTCTGTCCAGCTTAGTTGGCAGCTTAGGAATCCAAGTGAGTACAACCCTAAATCCTAATTAGGCTAATTTACATTTTTAGATGAGTTTTAGGGGTTAAATTAGGGTAATTTAGGGGTTAAATTGTGACGGGCGATAGGGACTGATCTGGTGGCTATTTTACAGGCTTAGTGTGATAATCTAATTGAGATTTAGTGGCCCATATAGTGCTGTGCGGTGGCTGTGCATAGGCGCCTTAATTCGGGCGAAATTGTGGATTTAGCGGGTGTAAATTGCGGGCCGAGTGGTGGCTATTTTCATGGTAAATCTTGTGGCCTATTGTGGTGATTTGGAGGTGAATTGATGGCCTAAGATGGACTGTTCATGGCTGATTAGGTATCGGGTCGATTCGGGCCATATTTGGTTTATCGAGGTTTTAGGGCGAATTGCTTAGGGAACGATGAACAGCCTGTGAGGATGCTAAATTAAACATGACTTGAATGTGATTGTGTGATGCTCTGTGATATGCTTGGCATGGCCAATTTATGAAATGCTTGGTTGGCAATTGGCATGTGTGGTTTTGGTGTTTAATTACGTGAATTTGAGTGCTAAACTATATGTTGTGACTGATTTAGATTTGGTTGGTTCATTGGACATATTGAGATGCGAATCGAGTATGTAACCAAATCATGTTGAGCGCCCAGTGTGGAATTCACGAATGCCGAGTGTGACATTGTGGCCCTGTGCATGCATACTAAGTATGGGCATATCATGTGCATTATGCGTGAGTGCACGAACGGTATGTGATGCACCTAGGGGGGACCGGCGGACCCGTTACGCGACTGAGTGAATCAGCGGATTTGTAGTCGACGATGTCAGATTGAGCTCAAATTTGGTAGGCTGAAGCGAAACGGCGTACTGATCAATACTCACCGCCTTTGGCCGTGATTAACGATGGATTTTCGCAATTCGAGATTGTTTAGATGGATTTTTCTATTTTTTTAGTATTTTTTTTGGGTTAATTTAATAAAGGGCAGTTTCTTAATTTTACGTCTTGATGTTTCCTAATCCTAGTAGGATTAGATTTGGGGCTATATAAGCTTGTTTTAGGGTTTCCTTAAGGCAGACTTTGGATATTTTTGATTTGATAATCATATTTGGAAGACGAATTATTCTTCTATCGAATTTTCTTGTTCAGTCAATTCTTCTATCGCGCTTCGGCATCAATTGGTATCAGAGCACAGGTTGCTTGAATCAATGGCTGAACAGAATCGCGGTCGTGGACGGCGAGCTCGTGGTGGCCGGGGGCGTGGAGGCGTTCCTGAAGCAGACGACCAACCGCGTCTAAGAGATCTGCGAGACGTAGAAATTGAAGAACAGAAAAGACGAATCCAGGATTTGGAGCGACAACTTGCGGAGGCGAGGTTGGGCGTTCAATCTGAAGAAGGAGCGGAATCAGAGGATTCATCCGATGATGAAGAAGAAGACGTAAACCCTTTTGGGGTTCTGAACCAGGGGCGGAATCGAGGAGTACGACCTGAAAATCAGCGTTCTTCTCAAAATTTCGGAATGAAGATCGAGATTTCAGAGTTTAATGGTAAGGCTCATCCTGATGAGTTTATTGATTGGTTGCATACGGTAGAACGGATTTTTGATCTTAAACACCTAATTGAGGGGCAAAAAGTGAAGTTAGTGGCTATTAGGCTGCGAAAACATGCTTCGATTTGGTGGGAACACGTAAAAAAGCAACGCACTAGAGAGGGGAAGCCGAAGGTGGATCGCTGGGAGAAGATAAAAAAGTTATTGCAAAAAATTTTTTTGCCTACCCATTATAGGCAAGAGGCGTTTGTTGAATATCATAACGTCAAGCAAGATGATAAAACAATTGAGGAATTCACAGAAGAATTTGATCGTTTGCGGATGCGTTGTGATGTGGCAGAGGAAGACGAGCAGACGATTGCACGATATCTGGCAGGGTTGCGATATGAGATCTCTGATGTTGTCCAATTGCAGCAGTATTGGACATATGAGGATGTGTGCATACTAGCCCTAAAGGTGGAGGGGCAGTTTAAAAGAAAAGGCAGTAAGTCCAGGTGGTCTAGCAGCGGTTCTAAATGGACATGCAGCAGTTCCAAGTGGTCAGATAAAGAGTCCCGGGGGAAAGTAGGGAGTTCTTCAACTCCGGCAGCAGTTAAGAGCGCTGGTTCGAAATCCGCAACAAAAGGAGAGCAGGGTGGTACTGGATCTAGCAGGGGAGGAACTGCAGGCAAGCGATTTTTTAAGTGTCAAGGACTCGGGCACTTTGCCGCTGATTGTCCGAATCGACAGTTTGTGACACTTGTAGATAATCCAACTTTTGATGAAGACCCAACTTATGATGAATCTGATGGTGAGCAAGCAGAAGCAGATCTAAATCCGGAGGACATCATCTATGCCGATTCTGGTGAGTCTTTAGTTGTGCGTCGGGTTTTAAATATTGCTGAGGTAGATGATGAATCGTGGCTCAGGCATAATATATTTCATACTAAGTGCACTAGTGGGGGAAAAGTGTGCAGTATGATCATTGATGGGGGAAGTTGTGAGAATGTAATATCTACCACTATGGTAGAAAAGTTGGAGTTGAAAACTGTTGAACATCCTCAGCCATATAAGCTGTCATGGCTTAGGAAGGGGAATGAGGTAAAAGTGAGCAAGAGGTGTCTAGTGCAGTTTTCGATTGGGAAGAAATATGCTGATGAAGTGTGGGGTGACGTCGTTCCAATGGACGCTTGTCATCTTCTGTTGGGGAGGCCTTGGCAGTTTGACAGGAAAACACAGCATGATGGATTCAAAAATACATACACCTTCAAGAAGGATAGCCGGACTATTACTCTAGGTCCTTCAAATTTGAGAAAAGAAGGGAAAAGTAATCTGCTTTCCAAATCAGAGTTCCAGGAGGAGGCGGTGAATGCCCCAGAGCTTTTTGCTGTTGTAGTCATGGAGCAGAATCTTGATAGTCCAGAAATTTCAACTCAAGTTCTGCCTATACTTGAGGAGTTTGCTGATGTCGTGCCAGAGGAATTACCACCTGGATTGCCACCCATGAGGGACATTCAGCATTGTATAGATCTCGTTCTAGGAGCTGCTATTCCTAATAGAGCAGCTTATAGAATGAATCCTAAGGAGCATGAGGAGATGCAGAGGCAAGTGCAGGAATTATTAGAAAAAGGTGCAATTCGAGAGAGTATGAGCCCTTGTACAGTGCCAGCTTTAATGGTTCCTAAGAAAGACGGGTCGTGGAGAATGTGCGTGGATAGCAGAGCTGTTAACAAAATCACGATCAGGTATCGCTTTCCTATTCCGAGATTTGATGATTTAATTGATCAACTGCATGGAGCGACTATTTTTTCGAAGATAGACTTGAGGAGTGGATATCATCAGATTAGGGTGCGTCCTGGAGATGAGTGGAAGACCGCTTTTAAAACTCGAGATGGTCTATATGAGTGGATGGTGATGCCTTTCGGGCTATCTAACGCACCGAGCACCTTTATGAGACTGATGAATCAGGTGTTTCGTCCTTTTATTGGTCAGTTTGTCGTCGTATATTTTGATGATATTTTGGTTTATAGTGTATCGACTGATCGACACTTGCAGCATTTGAGAATGGTGTTCGAGACATTGAGGGAACAGAAATTATATGCTAATATCAAGAAGTGTCACTTCTTGACCGATCGTGTGACCTTTTTGGACTATATAATAACTAAAGAGGGCATTCATATGGACCCAGCTAAGGTTGAGGCTATTACAAATTGGGAGATTCCGAAAAATATTCATGAGGTACGTAGCTTTCATGGGCTTGCGTCTTTTTATCGAAGATTTATTCGGGATTTCAGTACTATTATTGCACCTCTGACAGATTGTTTGAAAGGAAGTAAATTCGTGTGGACTAAGGAGGCAGAAGCTGCCTTTCAATTATTAAAGAAGAAGGTGAGTGAAGCACCTGTTCTTGTGCTTCCTGATTTTAATGAGATTTTTGAGGTACATTGTGATGCTTCAGGTGTTGGTATTGGGGGTGTCCTAAGTAAAAAATGTAAACCTGTGGCATTCTTTAGTGAGAAGTTGAACGAGGCGAAAAGGAAATATTCAACTTATGATAAAGAATTTTATGCTATTGTGAGGAGTTTGGAGCATTGGCGGTACTATCTTATTTCGAAAGAGTTTATCTTATTTTCTGATCATGAAGCCTTGAAATACATCAATGGGTAGCACAAATTGAATGCAAGGCATGCAAAGTGGGTGGAGTTCCTTCAAGTTTTCAGTTTTTCCATTAAGCATAAGGCAGGAGTGCTGAATAGTGTGGCAGATGCGTTGAGCAGAAAACACTCTTTGCTGTCTACGATGCAGGTAAAAGTTCTAGGCTTTGACACTTTTAAAGATTTATATGTTAATGATCCTCATTTTGGGGATATCTGGAGGAAGAGCAAAACGGAGCCTTTTCAACAATTTCAGATCGTGAAGGGTTGCCTATTTAAAGGTAACAGATTGTGCATTCCTCAATGTTCTTTAAGGGAATCTATTATTATTGAGGGACATGCGGGCGGTTTAGCTGGACACTTTGGCGTGGATAAGACAAAGGCCTTGTTGAGTGAACACTTTTATTGGCCTCGGATGGAGCGTGACGTGACACGTTTTATAGAGAGGTGCAGGATATGTCATGTGGCAAAGACCAAGAGTACTAATGCAGGATTGTATATGCCCCTACCTGTTCCAGTTGCACCGTGGGAGGATGTTAGTCTTGACTTTGTCTTGGGTTTGCCAAGAACGCAACGGAGTAAGGATTCAATAATGGTGGTTGTTGATAGATTCTCGAAGATGGCCCACTTTGTCCCGTGTAGCAAGTCCTATGATGCTTCACAGGTTGCTCGATTATTTCTGCAGGAGATTGTTAAGCTGCATGGAATTCCTAAGTCTATTACCTCAGATCGTGATGTGAAATTTGTGAGTCACTTCTGGCGCACTCTTTGGAGGTACATGGGTACAAGTTTGCAGTTTAGTTCATCTCATCATCCTCAGACTGATGGTCAAATAGAAGTTGTCAATCGAAGCTTAGGGAATTTACTGCGGAGTTTGATTGGAGATAATCCGCGACAGTGGGACTTGACATTACCTTAGGCGAAATTTGCATATAACAGGTCAGAGAACCGAACTACTGGCAAGACTCCTTTTGAGGTGGTTTATGGGCGTAATCCAATTACTCCATTAGATCTCACACCGATACCAGTTCTCAAGCAATTTAGCTCGGAAGCTGAGGAACATGCAAAGTATATCAAAGAGCTGCATTCCCAGGTCCATAATCAGATCAATAGTCAGAACATGAAGTATAAGTAACGCGTGGATATGCGCAGGAAAAGAGTTGTCTTCAAGGAAGGTGATCTAGTTTGGATTCACCTTAGGAAGGAACGATTTCCAGCGAGTAGGTTTGGCAAGCTTCAACCTAGAGCTGATGGACCTTTCACAGTTTTGGAGCGAATTAGTGACAATGCTTACAAGATCGAATTGCCAGGTAAGTATAATGTATCCGGAACTTTTAATGTAGCAGATTTGTCACCTTACTACCCTGAAGAGGAAGAAGATCCTGAGGAGATTGATGACGACAATGAAGGCGAAGCAGATTCGAGGACGAATCTTTCTCTAGTAGGGGAGGATGATGCACCTAGGGGGACCGGCGGACCCGTTACGCGACTGAGCGAATCAGCGGATTTGTAGTCGACGATGTCAGATTGAGCTCAAATTTGGTAGGCTGAAGCGAAACGGCGTGCTGATCAATACTCACCGCCTTTGGCTGTGATTAACGATGGATTTTCGCGATTCGAGATTGTTTAGATGGATTTTTCTATTTTTTTAGTATTTTTTTTGGGTTAATTTAATAAAGAGCAGTTTCCTAATTTTACGTCTTGATGTTTCCTAATCCTAGTAGGGTTAGATTTGGGGCTATATAAGCTTGTTTTAGGGTTTCCTTAAGGCAGACTTTGGATATTTTTGATTTGATAATCATATTTGAAAGACGAATTGTTCTTCTGTCGAATTTTCTTGTTCAGTCAATTCTTCTATCGCGCTTCGGCATCAGCATGAACATGTGATAACTTAAAATGCCCTGATGCGTTTTACGCGGGGTTCAGATAATAACTAGTGTATGTGAATGTGTGATTACATAAAGCCCTGATGTGTTTTACGCGGGGTATTGAACCCGTCCTGAGGCGTGTTACGCGGGACGATGCCCGGACTACCAGAAGATGACCAACCTGATTTTTTTTATGCGGGTTATGTGTCATGAGCCTGATGCGTTTTTCGCGGGCCAGATATCGATATCAAAGTGATAGACCTGATGCGTTTTACGAGGGTCGGACCTAATGCGTTTTACGCGGGTCGGACCTAATGCGTTTTACGCGGGTCGGAGGAGAATTGATAAATTGTAAGTGTGCAAGGATGCAAGTGTGCGAAGTGCATTAATGAGACATAAGCATGAGTGTGAGCACAAGCATATGCATGACATGCGTTGTGACCTAATGATTGGTGCATGTGTCTCGATTGGGTCATGCGTTATTATTGTGAATTATAAGTGCCTAATCTGCAGGGCCAAGGTAAGCTTTGGATTTGGGCCCGAGGGCCTAAGCCACTCATTTTCTGGATTGTGTGTTGTTTGGTGCTCGTCAAGAGATGCATGTTAGCCTAGGTTTAGGGAACCTATTCGCTGAGATTTATTCTCACTGTTGTATAAACCCAATTTTTCAGACCCCCGGCCTTAAGATACCCGCAGTGCCTGTTCGTTTTGGGATTCCTTACCGGATAGACCGGGAGGAGACGGTATACCCCGTCGGGAACGGGGATTTCTTCGTTAGATATTTATCTACAGTTTGGGTTGATTTGGGCGAGGAGCTTGATCAGGCCCACAAGTTTATAGGGTGGTGTATTAGGGACCATACAGGGACCTACGGGTCTCTTCGATCTTTTGAGATTCCGTTCACCGATGCCGGGGATGTTGACACTCAGTGTCCCGATGGGGACTTGGCAAGCCCTGATCGTGCGTCGGAGGATGGGGATTCAAACCCGGAGCCGATGGATTCGGAGGATGAGGAACTAGAGCCCATGGAGCAGGAGGACGAGGTTGAGCCGATGGATTCTGAGGAGGAGTTAGCTGGGGCTGAGTCCGAATAGGATTCCCTAGACTCTGAGGTTGAGCTGTCTGATAGATCTTCCGAATCATCAAGATTCGACTCGGACTGGGTTCTGTAGGTTTAGCATTAACCCTAGATAGATCGGGCCAGTACCTTTTTGACCGGAGCCCCTTCCAGTTTTTAATAATCCTGACCGTCCGAGCCACTTACCCCTTTTGTTAGTAGTGGCCATTGACTTGCTTTTGTTTTTTTGGAGTGTAAGCTGTAATTGGATGTTGTATATGGTTTCCAATATCAATGCAAGTGTATATTTGTTCATGTTGTTGGTTGTGTGGCTATCCTTGGTCATGTATTATTATACTGTACGGGTGTTATAATACTTCAGCATGTGTTTTAATCTCTGTCGTGTTGGGCATTGGGTCGGCGACGCGTCCTGAGACGTCGCAATCGAATCGACCTCGGTTGGGTTGTGTCGCGCCGTGGGGTTTGGGGCGTGACACATGTTTCAGTTGAACACTTTCCATTTTGGATTAGTCTCAAATGAGAAGATTCTTCTTTTTACCAAACATTTGCATATCCAATCACAATCTAATAAGAACGATAGATCTTTCTCGATGAATAACATTATTCCCCAGCAAAAAGTTAAAAAAAAATGGCTCACATTTTTTCCATCTCTTTTTGACTTCTAACACCCGTTACAACCTTGAATTGACCAAATTGTCTCTTGTGGGTTCACTCTTGGTTTAGGATTATTTTTTACCTTTTTTTCTTCGTTTTCTTTGGTTTAAAATTACTAAAAGAAGAATCTACTATGCTCAACTCAAACAGATTAAGGTCAAATGTGGGGATTATTCTGGATCTAAGATTATTTCTTACCTTTCTTCTTCTTTTTTATTTTTTTTGCCGTCTAGGACGAAATTGGTGTCTCTCTTTCCAAAAAATAGTTTATATGGCAGATAATTAACAAGTTTTAGTGTTAATAAGTGGTATAGTTCTTTTTTTTATTACTGGAAACCATTATTCTAATAATAAACAGAGTACAAATAAAAGTGAAAAGAATAATTAACTAATTTTAATGAATGCAATTAGTTTAATTATAACTTTAAT
Organism: Syzygium malaccense; assembly: GCA_031216405.1. Taxonomy (NCBI): domain Eukaryota; kingdom Viridiplantae; phylum Streptophyta; class Magnoliopsida; order Myrtales; family Myrtaceae; genus Syzygium; species Syzygium malaccense. The sequence goes on along the minus strand of CM062262.1, from coordinate 17,607,472 downwards.
ATGTATGATTACGTCATAATCCGCCTATTTTAATTGCTCAACTTTTGTTTTATTCGGTAAATCTTATATTCCAAATTTTATTTATTTTTCATGCCATCACTGCATGTTTTTTTAAAAGATATTTCGAAGAATTTAAAAATATGAAAAAATTAACTACATGAAAAATTATAACATTTATTATTATCGTGCAAATTCAAAAGAAAATGGTTTTCAAAACATTATATGGAATATTAATTTTTGCTTTGATTACATGAAATAATTAGCTGTTGACAAAAAAATTATGACAATTGTAATTACATTACGAGACAATCCATTCAAACCATTTACAAATACATCAATGCATCAGAATATCAAAAAAAAAAAAGAGGAGAAAAAAGGTAAGAATTAATCTTAAATAATTAAATTTGGGTTCTACAAGAGATAGTGTGGTCAATTTAAGGTGATAGAGGGTGTTAGAAGTCGAAAAAGGGGTGGAAAAAGCACGAGCTAAAAAAATCTCCAATCACCCGTCAATACATAGTATGAAAAATGAATTATTTGAAAAATATTTTCCTAAATTGTGATTGTTTGTATTGTTAACAAAAACGAAGAACGAAAAATATTTTCATCGTACGCAAAAATACTTAAACATAAATTGTTATCGACAATGAAAATATTTTTCATGATTAATTATTTTAAGCGAGACATAAAAGATTATTTTTAGGAAATTTTTTTTGTCAAATTATCTATTTTTCGCGAAGGAAATCGAGTCATAGATTATTGCATGCAAGTTTATTTTCTTATGGTCCCTCCTTTACAAATTGCAGCTATTGAGATTCGAACTCCCAATCTCGGAATCCACAAATAATGACTGTTCAGCGTTAGTGCCGTTCTAGAACCCTAAGACGCCGCCGCCCCTCCCTCGTCTCACCATCGTCCGCACCCGCGCTGGTCTTCGACCGCTCCTCCTCCTCCTCCTCCTCCTCCTCCATTTCACAAGAACCCTCACGGCAATCGCATCGCAAAGATCGCGCAGAAATGAGACATTCATGGCGTTCGCTCCTCTCCCGAGCCCACATCCGTTCAAGATCGAACGTCCCACGGCACTCTCCGCACCACCTTTCCTCGCTCTCCAACCCGAGTCCCCACTCGCTCCGTCGCTTCGCGTCGCTTTTCCGCGCCGACCCTCTTCGTAACTCGCCTCCGGGACTCCCGTTTCGTGCCCAAGTCGCGAGCTTGGCGAGACCCAGTAGCTCCTTCGCAGCCAGGACCTTCTCGTCGGAGCCGGCCGTCGAAGTGAAGGACTCGGATCACGCGGTCCTAGCCGATGCTTTCGCGAAATTCGAGGACTCGGAGGATGCGGCGAAGAAGCTGAAGCTGGTGTGGAGCAATGTCGCCGTGAGCGATGACGTGGTTCTGAAGGTCTTGGAGAGCCTCTCCGCTAGTCCTCGCGCTGCGGGTAAGTTTTTCGATTGGGTTTCAGTGAACAATAGGGAGAGGTTGAGCTCGAAATCGTATAATTTGATGCTGGGTGTATTGGGTGTGAATGGCTTTATCTCTGAATTCTGGGATTTGTTTGAGACTATGAACAAACGGGGTTATGGCATGTTGGGATACGTTAGAGATAAAGTGTTGGAGACGTTTGAGAAAGAGGGGAGAGAGAGTGATGCGGAGAAGCTGAGAGGTGTTTTCGCATCTGGATCGGTTAATAACTCTGTTGAGAAGAATCCCTCCGGGATTTATAGGATAGTGAAGAATGAGGTTTGGAGTGAAGATGTCGAGAAGAAATTGCGGGAGTTAGATGTCGAGTTTACGACCGATGTGGTTAAGAAGGTAGTGGAAAATCTTGCTACCGAGCCCATGAAAGTGTTGATGTTATTCAGGTGGGTCGAAGAAAGTGGTTTGTTTAAGCACGATAAGCAGACGTATAATGCCATGGCAATTGTCTTAGGGAGAGAAGATTGTATCGATAGATTTTGGAAGCTGGTTGATGAAATGAAGGTTGCCGGGTATGAAATGGAAAGGGAGACTTACGTCAAGGTATTGGGTCGCTTTTGTAAGAGGAAGATGATCAAGGATGCAGTCTATTTATATGAGTTCGCAATGAGTGGTGTCAATAAGCCTTCGGCACAGGAATGTACATTCCTATTGAGGAAAATGGCTGTCAGCAAGGACTTTAATATGGGTCTTTTTTCTAGAGTTGTGAAGGTTTATACAGAGAAAGGGAATACGCTGACAGACTCCATGCTTTATACAGTTTTGAAGTCTTTAGACAGTGTCGGAAGATTGGGGGAGTTTGACAGGGTTTTGAAAGTAATGCAGGAGTGCGGGTTCTTACCTGGTGGCAATCTCCGGAGCAAAATTGCATTCCGGCTTAGTAGTACTGGTAAAAAGGATGAGGCGAGTAAATTCATGGATACACTAGAATCATCTGGGCTTACTTCTGATTTCAGGACCACTGCATCGCTAATAGAAGGGCTTTGTGTTTCGGGAGATCTTGAAAAGGTTTCTGATTATTTCCATGAGATGGTTGAGAAGGACACAGGTTCTTCTGCGAGCCACGCTCTTGATTCACTGGTTAATGCATATTGTGATAAGAACAGAGCACTTGATGCTTGCCGAATTTTGAAAGATTGTGCATCCAACAATGAGTTGAAGCCTTGGCATACTACGTGCAAACTTTTGATAAAGAAATTGCTGGCTCAAGGAGGATTTGAAGATGCATTGACACTTTTGAGTTTGATGAAGGAACATGGATACCCACCTTTCCTTCATCCTTTTATCCAGCACATATCAAAGAAAGGAAGCAAAGACGATGCTCTTGCTTTTCTAAAGGCAATGACCTCGAAAAAATTCCCATCTACATCTGTGTTTCTCCAAATGTTCGAAGCCTTCTTCAAGGTTAGGAGGCATAATGAAGCACAAGAGCTTCTTTCTAAGTGCCCGAGACACATACGTAACCATGCAGATGTTTTGGATCTCTTTTGTTCAAAGTCTAAAGGCACTGTTGCCCCTGCGGCTGCATAAGCCTTAGTAAAATCCTGTTGTGCTATGTGAGGAATAGGTAGAATATCTTGTTTTCAGGAATTTTGGTTGGCAAGAGAGTTTTTGTTGCCTTTGTTGACTATTTCTTGTCCTCAGAGTGGCAAGCACCTCAATATTCTTGGAAATAAAGCCCGCGTAAGTCCGTTCTTTACTTGAATTTATTGGGCTCATTATATATCACCATGTCGAAGTTTTTGTGATATGGATTATATTGATGATTGGACCCTAATCTTACTTTACAGTTGCAACCTGGAAAACGGATGCTGTCACTGCTTTACTTTACTGTTTATCACGCCGGCTTGATGTACTTCTGACGTGCACGAGCAAATGATAGCCTTTGAGCACTCCAACCTTTCACTCTACTCAAAATCTTCTAGGTCTGTTTACAATCCTTTCCGGTGAGTCTGCCTGAGACTCAGGGAAGACCCAAGTACCTCACAGGTAGAACCTCGACTTTAAAACCACTGAGATGGACCAACTCTTCCGGGGAATCACTTGAAATAGCAGAAGTATAAAGCCCTGTCTTTTGTGGGTAAAGTCTAAGTCCAAACATTTTACAGAACTTATCAAATATATTGACGATTTTCCTTGGAGCCCCTGCACTTCCGTTAGTAAGAATCAAGATATCATTAGCAAAACACAAAGTTGATAACTTGATTTTTAGAACAAATCGTGTGGAATGGAAACTTACCTTGCTCAGCAGCTTTGTTTATCATCCGAGGGAGCACTTCAATAGCCACAACAAAGATATAAGGAGAAACTGGATCTCCTCCTTGCCTCAAGCCTTTGCCACCATGAAAATAATCCTCCAAACTACAATTTATAACCACTGAGAAGGGAGGAGAAGTAATACAAGCCTTGGTCCAGTCGATGAACTGTTCAGGAGAACTTATCACCTCATGACCCAGCAGCACATGGAGGTAACAAAGCACATCGATTCAAGCTAACAAAGCTAGACAAGACCACTCTTAGCCTATTAGCAAGAATTTTAATGATACAAAAATTAATCTTTTATTATGAAGCTTTAACCTTTTCTCTTTTTCACAAAAATTGTTCGTTTTTTTTAATAATAAATTAAGATCTTTGTCATTTTTCATTGACATGTTAGCAATCTGGTCTGCGTAATTAAGTGTGTTAATTACGATGGGACTCAATTGCAAAACTGATGTTAGTTAGAGTACTAAACTGCATAAACTAGTTTATAGACCTAATTGTGTAAAAGTCAAACAAGTGTAGAAACCAATCATCAGATATGCATTTGTCACGTCACTCAATAAATCAATTTCATAAATGAATCTCAATCTGTCTATTATTATTCTAGAAGGAAGAGCAACTAGCACTAAAGTTTGTTCTCAACACCAACAACTTCATGTTTAAGATTTACAATCTCGAAGACTGATGTTTACTGGTAAACCTATTTGATCTTAACTGTCTAATGACACGGGTCGTGTGCGAGACCCACATGATCTAAAGGCTCGGATCACTTGAGCCCACGTGCTTCGGGGCGCGCAAGAATTTCTCTGTGAAATAATGGGTCAAACGGAAAGAAGAAACATGTCAGGAGCACTCGCTAGCAGCGATGCCCACCTCTGTCGAAGAAGGGAATCAGTTGAAAACAGGATCAAGTGGCGTGGGTTTCTGACATAATTGGGCGTTTCAGTGATATGTTGTCCATTTGAACTGCACGGGCGGGGACCGGAGAAAGCGTCATTTGTTGTTTTGAATACAAGTGAGCGTGCTTTCGTTGTGGAGGTTTCGCACTGTTGTGTCTCTGCTGCTGCTTTGTCTGGACCAAAAAGATCTCTTCCGGATGAAAAAAGAAACAAATTGTTTCAATGAATAATTTTTCTTTGCACTTCTTTTTCTTAAATGGAATATAGAGAATTTGGATCTACTTGACAAATCTCCATCGGATTCGAGCCTTAGAGCTGTCCCAAGTCCTATTGCCATTGAATGATCATCCTACGCTTGGGAAAATTATTCAAAAAGTCATAAAAAGATTGCACTTTAGCTAATTCAGTCATAAATAAACTTTTCAATTTTGTTGGCAGTGCCACGTAGGATGGTTGGCACTTATGTAGATAAATTTTTTTATAATGTTTGAATTTTGAATTTTTTTTCTTTTTTTTTCCTACCAAGTTTGACGAGGTCTAGCTGACCCTTGATGGGCTTGGAAGAAAAAACTAAAAAGAAAGAAAGAAAGAAAAAAATATAAAAATTATACACAACGCCGATCGTGTCATGTAGAACGACCAGCGTCCACGTCAGTGATTTCTAGCTAAAATTGGCCGAATGGACTTAATTTGGCAAAACTTGAATATGTTTATGACTCAATAGACAAAATTAAAATGTTTAAGACTGAATTGACTAAAGTACAATAGGTTTAGGACTTTTTGGATAATTTTCCCCTTGACATATGGTGCGGAGTTTTAACCAAGTCGGCAAATCTAGGGTTAATTCTCCTTTTGTTTCAACTATAATGTAGTTACTCCTTCATTTCTGATGTCCTCGAATGCATGCTTACTGTGAAGCCTAACTCGTACTATATATTAAGCTGGGAGCCGAGAGACAAACAAGAGAACGTAGGCAAAAGACGCAATTACAATACAGTCACGCAGTGGAATAGATTCTAAGTCTTTGATGATGCACTGAAGATGCCTTCGATTGAACACACACGAACAAGTACACGAGCCACTCGAATTGATGTAACTTAGCTGCTATTTGATGTCTTCTAGCTTATGCGTTAGGAACTTTAGAAAAGTTTTCAATTAATGGATGATCACGGCAAAATCGTAGGCTAAACTAGAGACCCCAAATTACCTTATTTCACGGTAAAGCTGAGTAATGTCTCTTCACTTTTCTATGAAAGCATTTGAACCACAAATCTTATCAACGACTTCTTGAAGATTGAGTTTGACTGTTCATCATTACAAGCTCAACATCAGCCTCTTGATATCAGAGTTCTGGAACTTGATTCTTGCGGCAAACTTGTAATAGATGGGCCCAGCAAAGCCCAAGCTAATGTCTTCAATAGCCAACTCAGCGCACCTTCAATTTCCTTCACAGGTGATACCCGTGAAGTCATTGAAGGCAGCGGACAAAAGAGAAAAGCGACCTCGTTCGTGAATAGGAAAGGAGAAAAAGAAGCAAAGTGAGCGAAATTTTCGCGTGTACGCATTTTGGACACCTCGACAAGTCGAAGTAACTCCATTTTGCAATGCTCGGTAAGTAATCGAACTCTTTAATCTAATTGTAGTAACTTTTCTAGTTAAAGTTCTGTTTGTTTCTTGAAAAATGAATAATTTAAAAAATATTTTCTTAAAAATAATCACCTGTACCGTTTTATTTAATTAGTTAGTGAAAAATGTTTCACTATTGATAACATCTAAATATTTTCATAGACAATGAAATTTTATTCCGTTCGTTCATTTTTATAAGTGATTCAAGATATTACTTTAAATTATTAATTTTCTGCGAAATGAACACACCCTAAGTCATAAATTTGGAGTTATGTGAATTTTAAATTGTGGGGTTCAATTTAGGAGTTGTTAAGCTATGAATAATGTGGAGATGATAGTTTCTGGTGTTGTGGAGCCGTGGGATTTAACAAAAATCGATTTTGATTTGTGATTTGATAGAAACGGATTTTTGAAGTTTCGTGTGACAAAGCTGAATATTTGCAATGAATGAGTTTACTCGTTAGTGCGTATGAGTCGATTGGTCAACAAATAAACATCGTTTAATTGAGTTGTTTGTTAGAGTATTGTTTTACTTGGAGTTTGATATTGTTTTTTGATAAATTGATAGGAGTATGAGTTTGTCGGTTCAACTAACCTTCGTAGGTTGGTTTTTGATTTTTCTAAGTGAGTAGTGCTATCTTTTCTTCGAGTTTGTAAACTCATATTTCGAAAACAATATTTATTAGATATATTACAAGTTATGAAATGACATTGTGGCTGCATAAAAGTCTAGATTGAGCAATTGCTACTTTAATATATGTGAATGGTTTGAGAAACGTTGTAGGAAACTTATTATGAAAGGTTCTATAAATATGCTGCTTTGTGAATCTAGTTTATGAAATGAATTCTCAAATACTTTGAGATATGTTTGTACGAAAATGTATTTTGATTGATGAGTTGAGTTATGAAAGAATATATATTTTGGTTTATGAAAGGTATGTTATTTGATATTTTGAATTTTGAAAAGTTGTATGATTTTGTTATTGAACCTGAGTTTTAACATGGATTTTGGTTTTGATTGTGGCTTACTGGAGAATGAGGTTAGTGGATTATGCTTATGTCACTATGATTAGAACTCACTGAGGGGTAAGTATGCATACTATTAACATGACGTCCTTTTGGGTCAAATCATCGGTTGATATAGGTAGAGACCTAGCTAAAAGGGGAAAACTTGGTTGCCTTTGTCACGGGCATTAAGCGTGACCATAGTTAGATATTGAGTGGGAAAAGCGTCAGAAAAGTCATAAACCTTTTATATTGATACCAATTTAATCCTAAACCTTATTTTGGTATTAATATAGTCCTAAACCTTTTGTTTTTATATCAATTCAGTCATTCTAGCTAATTTTAGCTGGATATTACTGATGTGGATGCTAGCTGGCTTATGTGGCACCATCGGTGTTGACGTGAAATTTTTTTAATAAAATTTTAATTTTTTTTGATTTTTTAAAGTAATTTTTCTTTTTTTTTCCTTCTTTTCTTTTTTTGTCTTCCTTTCTTCTACCTTTGGCCGATGATTGGCCACCAGCCACCCGCCATGGTTGGTTGCCTAGCCTTGCTTGCCACAGGTGAGGCCCAACCGACCCTCGCCTAGGCGAGGGCATGCCTAGCCTAGGCCAGATTTGGCGAGGCCGACCCTCAACTGGCAAGGACGAGCCCTGGGTGATGCTCGGCAAGGCCGCCGTAGCTTGGGTGAGTGATGGCTTCACCAGATTTGGTGAGGGCAGCCCTTGCCGAGGCACGCCCTTGCCCAGGTGGGGGTTGGTCGGTGGTCGGTCACTAGCTAAAGGTAGAAGAAAGGAAATAAAAAAGAAAAGAAGGAAAAAAGGAAAAAAATCAGAAAAATAATAAAAAATAGAAAAAATAATAAAAAATTTATTAAAATTATTCATGTCAGTGCCAAGGAGGCCACTTGGCGTTCATGTTAACTATATCTTACCAAAATTAGACGAAAGAACTAAATTGGCACAAAAAAAAAGCTTAAAACTAAATTGACACAAATAAAAAATATTTAAGACTTTTCTGACACTTTTCCTGATATCGAGCATTACATTAATTGATGAAATGGGCCATTGATGTTTGATTTGATAGAGATTGATTAATGGAATAAACCATTGATGGTTGCTTTGTTACTGTTGAGTTGTTAGTGTTGATTGATCTGATATGTAGAAAGTTTTGCTAAAAAGATATAATCCACTTTTAATATTTTTATGCATATCCTATACTGGATTAAGGATTAATGAGTTATGATATTGTATTATAAAGATGCATAGTGAATGTTCGATTTTTTTAGAAGAGATATACTATTCATTGTGTTGTGGTTGCTTATTCCATTTGTCTTACTTTCTTTTTCAATTTCTTCAGCTGGCTGTAAGTAGAACGGGAGCGTTTATGTTATCAGCAAGACATTTTGATAAACAAATTTTTGAGCATGAGTTGTTTATGTCTAAGATGAACTTGTGAATTTAATTGTCAGATAGAGATGTGTATATTCTTTTGAAGGAGTATAGAAACTCTGATACTCTAAGTAGATGACTCTTTTATGAAATATATAGATGTATATATTTTGATAATAGGTTAATGATTTTTATGTTTGAGGTTGTGTTCTTCAGATAGAAGGACGGCCGTGTCGTTGCCCCTTTTTTAGTAGAGTTTGGGGTGTGACAAAACTAGACCACATTAAGTGCATCTCTATATGAGAAAATGGAGATCTAGGTGTTCTTGCTTATGCGGAACTGGGGTTATATGCAACCTCTCAAGTGCACACGCAGGCGATGTGAAACCGTCTCATTGGTTTCTCTACACTTTATTTCGGATGAAATAATCCAATTAAAAAAAAAAGAGTAAGCTGAGCTAAGCAGAGCTCGCTGAGGCGTTCAAATTTGTCATAAGAGAGATTGCAAATGCTTCTCTTCTCTGCTTATCGTCAAACCAGCTGAGTTCTGAATAATTGGTTGGCTTTATAAAAACATGAACTAGCAGTAGATGATAGATTTCATCATCAAACACGTGACCCTTTCCAATTTGCGTTGTCAGTATTGTGATTCAGCTTGATAGATCGAATGGCGAAATGCGCCAAAGTGTCGAACTTCGTCTCGGCTGTCCAGTTTGGAAGGAAAATGACTTCTCAGATGCCTGCTGTATAGTTGTTCCCACCTAGTGCCGCTTCTGCATGCATTTATGGGAGCGTCTCGTTATCGCACAAGAAGCTCTTCTTTGCTCGCCAATATCTCGTGGCCTGATTGTACAGAATAGACATGTCGATGAGCAAAGCGAAGTGACCAAGACGGAACGAGGCCAAATTGGAGTAAATTCTTTTTGTCACAGTCCCAAAGATTTGAATTACGCGTCGATCACTTTACAAAGGAGTAGTGGAGCTTCCTTTGGAGCTTTCCATTTGACATGTTCTTCCTCCTTGTTGCGACGCGGAATATGTTATCAGTAAAAGAGATGGAAGAGAAAGGGACAAATGATGCAAAATTACCCGCAGGATGACAAAATCTGCCATCATTCTGTGATGATTGGTAGATCTCATTCCCTCTCTCTTCTTATCTCCTTCACCTGCATTGGTGTTGAATGGTAAGTCAAGAGTAGAGTCGATCTTCTAGGGAATGACCGGAGTGGGGGACCATAGGTTGTGATCCAAGGCAAGCACGGACTTAGTAGAGGCAGCAAAAATGAGATTTTTGAACTCATACTAAATGGGTCATGTGATAAATGGGCTGCCTGAAGTATTAAAACATGTTTGAATGGATTCAAAAAATAAATGTCCAACTACATATAGGTCTTAATGGGGTGGGACATAATTCATTACAAATCCATTTCATTGCAGCATAATTACTTTCCGGAAAAAAAAGAAAAAAAAAAGAAAAAAGAAACGGAAAGAGCAATGGAAATGGTCTGAAGAGAGAGAGAGAGAGAGACGGGGGTAGATAGAGTAGCGGCGGCCATTGATGGTGGCAACGTCATCCACATCGGTCGATCTAGCTGCCGCCTGAAGTTGCCATAGATCTCATCGGCAACGTCGCTAGCAACTCACCAATGTCCATGGCTCGAAGATGTAGCGGTGTCTCTCTCTCTTCTACTTTTTAGATATGTTTGAAATAGTTGCTTGACACAAAGCGAGCTGGCGACCTCATGGTGAGTTAGCGCGGCATTGCGAGCTCGAGCTTGTGACCTAGTAGAGAGAGAGAGAGAGAGAGAGAGAGAGAGAGAGAGAGAGAGAGAGAGAGAGAGAGAGAGTAGTTTAGAGATGGAGGTGATGGCCTTGTAATGAGTAGGCCACGATGATGGCTTGCGACAGTTTGGTCACACCGATCGTTCGACGGCGACACGGCTCAATGATGGCTGTAAGAGATGTTGCAAATCTTTAGGGGTCGTCGGGCTTGGCCAGTGTTTGGTGACCCTGTCAACTACAGGCGAGGGCCATCGGGCCTCACCTAGATCCTGTGTTGGTGGCCAACCCCGGTCATTGGTGGCTCTTTGCTGGAGTTGTATTACATAAACAAGGGTCAATATGTTATAAATATGTCAATTTGGGTTGAACTCATTTTCAATCCATCCAAATCCAACCTGACTCGAGCCACACCCATTTGACAGGTCTAGTTATCATGTAGTTATATACACATGGGTATTACGAGAAACAAATCAAAATTAGATTTTCCAAATGGATTCTCTCACTCAAGTGAAGATTAATGCGTGTAGGACTCGAGATTTTCGGTAATCTTTTAAAAGCCGACTCGAATCCAGTTTTGGCAGGATGATGGTTATCCAAAAAGTAGATGAACTTCTATTGAAAATGCCCGATTGCCTTGTCATGCACTAACGCAAAGTGAATGTACGTTCTAACGTGAACTCGGAGATCAATTTTCATTTCTGATACGGCCTGTGTGTACATTCCGGACTAGTTACAACTTTGGCGGTATGCACCATCCTGTAAACTATTTTTGACGAATCAGTTGCTTGAGATATAGAGTGATATGTTATCCGATACACGGATTTCACTCTAGTCATAGGGTGAAAGAATGAAGTATTTCGAAAATTCAGCTCGGGTAAGTTCACCTCGGGGGTAGATGAGAGGAATTGGAAGCACGAGTCCGGTCGAGGAGGCATGAGAGTAGACATGTGCTGCGAAGTGAACTCACTGGAGCATCTTTGGCTGGGAAAGAAAGAACATGTTCTCTAGTGTGCAATCAATCCGCAGAAAGTATAAAAGGCAAAAGAGTAACTGTGTAGCGAGCGGTGGAAGCCAATGGACCGACGTTGCGACGTACACAAAGCAGTGGATAAGATCGACGATCTCTCAATAGGACCGAAGACCGAATCATGACTTGGAACAAGAAAAGTTGCGAAACGAGCTAAAGAGATCATAATTAGTTGGGATAATGCAAATGGGTCCTTTGTTAGAGTCTTTTGAGGTTGTTGTTAACGTGACATCCATTTGCAAAGCGGCAAAGGCTCGGGGACCCCCCCAATGTTTTCTTGCGGGGATCGTTGTTCTTCCAACTACCTGTTCACTCTCACTTTCCAGCATTTTGAATTGCCATCACCACTTTCTTCTTTCTTCTTTCTTCTTTCTTTTCTCCTTTTCCGCCTCTCAAGTGACCCCTGAGATGTCCCAAAAAGGATCAGTCCAGAGAAAAAGCCTAACCATGATGAACAGTCCTTACTGTAGCTGATGAACGATGATGAAGAGAGTAAATTTTTCAGTCACAGCTTTTCTTGGGATGCAACGAGCGAGCAATACAGTACAAGGGTCCTCAAATCTTCCTTATTGATGGGTTTCGGGTCCTTATGGTAATCCTGAAAGATTTGCAAGGATCAATCCATCTCGCGATTTTATCTTCTTTTACTGTCCAGGCCATCTTAATGATTCCATTGGTAGAGATTAAAACTCTAACTTTAATCAGGGGCGTCCCTTGAGTCTTTGGCTTCGATTAAAGTTAACCTCACCAAGGAACGGGAGCTTGTGCTCCTAAAGGGGCTTTTGCAGCCTATCTACTTCCATGAGAAGTGGAGGGCTTTATGGATGCATACTTTATTTTAATGTGCTGGGATTGGCACACTACACATCGCCAATTCCCTCCTTATTTTTGTCTTCTCAGGCGAGAGAGAGAATACTCTTTATGTGCTTTACAATCAAGAAACTCAGAGGCCTGAGCGAGGTCTAGGATGAAGCCTTTTAAGCTCGTACTTAGGACCAAATGATTCCGTCGGTAGAGATCAAATTTTCCGGAGGTTTTACTTCCTAGGTGTGGACACAGCCTCAGAAGCCTGGGAGCTAGGAGCTCATAATTGAAGTGTCATGATTGAAGCGATGCCTTAGTCCCTTTAGATGATTGTACTTTTACCACAAGTTGATTTATTTGGATGCGGCAAAGAATATGAAGTCAGCTAAATAATGCTTTATCCTATCGAATTACTACTTAAGAACAAGAGATACACCTTGCCCCAAGCAATTGCAACATATAAGTGAGATTTGGCATAACAGAGAACAATTTCAATGTTAAAAGAGCACCCCCCCAAAAAAAAAAAGTTTTGACAAACACGTGTGGATCTTCCATTTTTCTCCAGATATGCTTATAAGCAATGAATGGATGGGAAGGCATCAGCAGACAAGATGGGGTTTCAATTTTCTTGGAAGCCAGATTTCTCTGTCAAAAGCATCATGTGGTTTTGTACCTGGAATGTTGGAATGGATGTCCATTCAAACCCAAGAACAGCAGCAACAACCCAACATCGAGTGTGGTGGTCAAGTGGTGAGGGCTTGTAACTCCTTTAATCCGACCACCGAAAGCATAACGGTTATGGAATTTTTATGGTAATGTTTCCCGAACACACGATGTGTGTGAAGACTTTTGTAATAATGTCATGGGCTCTTGAAGTGACTGTTCCTTCATATCCTTTATTCATAAAAAAAAAGAAAAGAAAAGAAAAGAAAAGACAATTTTAGCAAGCTACTCGAAAATTTAAGTTTTTAATTTTCTGAAAACTAAAATAGTATTTGCACTAGTTGAAGCATATAATTATTAGATCGGGAATCACATAAATATATATTAGTATGCTTAAAGACTAGAAAAGCAAAATTTAGTGCTGGAAGATGATTTATATTAGAGCTGATGTAAATTCGTGCTCTGCGAGAGCGGTTGTACCAATTATAACCAAAATGAACCAAAAGAGAAAATCTAAGCACAAAAATAACTTAAAAGATAATGTACCGACGTAAGAAGGTAACTGAATAATCTTACATATTTCGTAACAACTTATGTAAATGAAATTAACAAAGGTGATTCCATGACCCATTGTAGTCTACGCATTTCTTTACCATGTCTTAGATACGTGTAATTATTAGTGTTATTACTATTGTCTTCTAGTTTTTGATAAAAGCATGGGTGTATTCATGCTTTGGGTCGTTTACCAATGTCTCTAATTAACGATTATCCATTCGAACAATTTCGAACTCGCCTCAAATAATAGTAAAATAAAAAATGTTAAAACCCTTCGATTAGAGAATAATCTCCACCAATTAGCAAGGTTCAATTCGATTTAATCTATAGGAATGAGTTAACTATAAAGCTCCATTCGTTTTGCAAAAAATGTGACGTTTCTGAAAAATATTTTCCGCAAAGTTATTTTTTAGGAAAATGACAACATTTTTCGGTATTCGACTGAGACCTGAAAATAAACTGGAAAATAATTCAATCATTCGGTATAGAAAATCTGATTTGATTTTCCTTCTTGCACTCTTTTTAACAAATTTTTATATTTTATATTATATATTTTTTAAAAATATAATTTTTAATTATTTTTAATTTTGAATAATTTTTTATATTTCTTTTCTATTCTTTCTTTTTCTTCTTTTATATCTTCCTCTGCCGGTCGTTGATCATGATGACAGCCGGCCTCGAGCGAGGCCTCGCCAGATTCTGCGAGGCTCGAGCTCGTTGGCCTTGCCCGAGGCTGAGCCTCACCTCGCCGGCCTCAGGTGAGGCGTGGCTATTCTTAGCCTTGCCCATGGCCGGCTTGGCTCGATCTTGCCGGCCTTGGGCAAGTGAGGTGAGCCTCACCCGTGGCTGGTTCCCATGGCCGGCAACCGGTAGAGAAAGAAGGAAAAAAAAAAGAGAGAAAAACAAAAAAGAAAAAGAAAATTATTAAAATAATAAAAATTTTGAATATTTTTATAAAAATAAAAAAAGTAAAATGCATTTTGTGAAAGAATATATGGAAAATGTTTTCCGCTTTTTGAAAAGCGGAAAACATTTTCCTCACTTTTGAAGGTGTTTTTTCATTGATGGAAAATGTTTTCCATAACGAGTTTATTTTCCGTGAAACAAATGCCGAAAAATACGGAAAACGTTTTCCTAAAAGTTGTTTTCCGTAAAATGGATGGAGTCTAAATTCCAATTAACTATTGATTAGTTGGTAAGAAGTGCGATTAAAGTTGGATTGAGAAAATCGATTCTGGGTTCCCCACGTTATGCTGAACATTGAAATGAAGTATATCATTAACTTTGCACGAGTTAGAGGAGGGAGATAGAAGTAACAAATAGGTAGTGATATGGTGAGAGAGAAGGGCACACCTCTTGAGAAACTCTATTCGAAATAACTTCGATTGCATTTATAGATAGGCAGCTGTTTTTTTTCAATAATCGAAAGCTCTCATCACCGTCTCTCATCTACCATAATAATCGAGTAATTGCTTCAAGGTCACTCCAACATTTTTCATCTTTATTTCCCCAATAATTTTGCTCATCTCGACTACTTTAGTGTTACGTTAAGAACCCGTGGACCATCTCTATCTAATTTTTAATGCATCTCCTATCAATATCAATACACTTGCATTGAATGAACCCTCTCTCTCTCTCTCCGGAGTTTCCGAATGGTTGACCAATGTTTTTGCCACCCTTCAATATAATGTGGGCTCACCCTCGAAGCCTAATCACTAATCAAAGCGCACACGAGCCTCAAGGAAAGCTAATTAAATAATTAGCCTTGGCACTTAACATCAACCCCACCTTGTCCGATCCCATTTTTCAATTTCTCATCAATCGATATTAGCCCCTCAAAATTCTTTTTTTTTTTTGGGGGGGGGGGGGGGAGGGGGAACTTTTTTGATATCATTCTGCTTGGAAAAAGCAGGAAAAAATATCACTAATATCCTCACGTTTTAACCACTAGTGTCGCACTCCTCTCTTCCCATCATTCTGTCCATGTTTCCTTTCTCTACTTTCTTTTAGGGTATCGTTAAACACCAAGTTTTATTTATTTATTTTAGGAGTGATTGGTTCTAGAATGGGTAGGTCTCTTAATATGAATCTGTAACCTAACCTGTCATGATCAGTAATGGGAAACTAGCCTGGAACCGAAGAAATGTAACTATTAAATTTGGAAAACATATCATATGAGCAATATGTGGCATAATGGTTATGGATATTCTAACTTTCTCAGGTTCGAATCCTATTCTTAACATAGCTACCTTTGTTCAAACAAAGTAAAAAAAAAAAGAAAAGCTAAAAACTGACTCTATGATGCTTTTTATTATAAAACCGGAAACTATATCGGTAAAGGCCGGTTCCTAATTCTTTACTTAGGAATTTACCCAGTCTCCAATAAATGAAGTGGGGTTCAAGTTCAACCGAAAAAGGGTTGGTTAATTGGTACTTTGGGGGGTGATTCATGCGGGAGTTGCTAATGATGTGTGAATCCACAATTGAAAATGAGTGTGGCTTTTATCAAGACATGCGAGTAATTTTGGCAGCATTCTCATTAGTTGATATTAACTTCATGTCGTTCACCATGCGTCAAGCCTCGTAGGCTAAGTAACAAGTTCCAATATGCAACTTGTAGACGTCTTTTATTTGTATAATAGACAAGATAATGTTTGTGTAATTATCCAAATATTTCAATATGTCAATACTTTTGCGTAAAATTGGTTATTTCCACTAGAATCTCCGGTTTCTCTATCCGTAACATAAAATCAAAGAAATGACTTTAAGAAATACTGAAATTACCTATACAGTTTTTCTCATGTAAGCCTTGATCCAATAGTTAATAATTTAGATAACTGGCCTCTTTGCCGAACCGAAAATTTCTTTTCGGGTAGAAATTTATAGATGTTCCTAGACTATAACTTTGGTGTCCCCACATATTCGTTAGTGTTCTCAAATGCTATGAGTTTCCTTATGTTCTTCCAAAATAGTGACAAAGTATGACACAATAATTGGCGTGGATGAACGGGAAATGTCATGTTTCTAGAGCACATATAATTATTAATTTTCCTTCATAATTGTTAATATTGAAGAAAGGAGGGAGAGCCAAAAATGAGGAAACTAAATGTCATGGTTCCCAGATTTCCTCTAGATTGAACTTACTCTTTTGGAGGGAGGTGATACTGAACAAGGGGACAAAATGTGCCAAGCTGTTCCCAGATTTTTTGGCCTAATCCCCGGGGCATCTCTGTCATTTTCCAATATTGAAGCCACTCCTGTTCTTTTCTTATGTTCAGTCAATTTCCTCTTTTTCTTGCTTATGGTTTGCTTGGCCACTACCTTTCAATTCCATTGGGGTCCCTATTCATCCATACGTCCCATGAGCAAGATGTTCTTTGGATTTCTGTCTGAGCTTGACCTAGTGACATCAAGCCATAAGTCTCATTCCCCACTTTTCTTTTTTTTTTAAGCAAAACATTTTAATAAATGAAGGGAAAAAAAACGTGTTATGGACAAAAAAAATAAAGAAAAGGAAAGATGTGTGATGCAAGCATGATAACATTTGAACTACACTACCGCCCAGTCAATGCTTGGTGCTCTGCTCTTTCTAATTGGACTCCTTTCCTCACAAAAGCTTGAAAAAGCTTAGAATCAACTTTCTGTACTATGCACTAAGTTTTCTTTAGGGATTTTTGCACTCCTTACTGTACTATGATATCCGAATCGAGGCTATTTACTGGCAAATAATATGTTATTTCAAGAGATTATTGATAACAATGTGGGTTCTTCTATGGTCTCTCGAGGGACCAATTCCTTGTCATATCAAACTTGTACTCAAATTTTGAATGAAAAGTCCTTTGTGACATGATACCGTATGCAGAAATTATGACAAAAATAAGTACCCAAAATAGATTAGGGCATCTCCATAGCCTAGCGCATCTCTGGCTGCAATTTGCTCCCAGAAAGAAAATCATAGCTTGGTCTTGGCGTCTAATCCTCTAAGCCATATCCAGTTAGGTACAGTGAAAAAGAAGAAAAGGAGAATTTTCATTTGGGTCCACAAAAGGGCAAAATCAAAAGAGAAAGAAAGGAAAAGAAAAATAAAGCGAAAGGGTAGCAGAAAGTAGACCGAAACAATTGAACAACACGGCATGATCTATGTCCCTGTTTCCACGCGGGCATAGCATTTCATGATTCTCTCTCATAATTCAAGAGAGAATGGTGTCAGCTTTTGCCTTTGAAAGCTTCACTCTTTTTGAACAACACAGTAGAGAGAGAGAGAGAGACTGTGTTAGCTGATAGTGGGTTGTGGGAATCAATAAAGCAAACCCTAAAACTTACAGCACGAAAGTGAAACAGGTATGCTTACATTTTCTTTGCATTAAAGAAATGACAACAGATCCAAACGAAGATACTCAAGCAAAGCAATGGGCCATGGAGTGTGGGTGACCAAATCCATCATCTAATCTCGAGCCCCTCGAGATTCTCACATTCTTTTTCTCGAATAAACAAATCAAAAGCATTTGCTAGTTTCTGCTTTTTCATTTTTTGAAGTATTTTCGGTACTTTTCTCTGGTGGCCAACCACAAGGAATGTTGGCATCCCATGAGTTGTAGCCACAAGCAAGGCATTTCGGGTGTTATTCTATGTCCAATGCATGCATGAACAAAGCAACCAACAGTTAGCATACTTAACCTGGTTCTCACAGCTTGTGTTGTCCTCTGTCTAAAACATAAATGGTAAAAAACGATGTTTATATCTGTAAAAAATGCAACAAAATAGAAGAAGACAACCACAAGGCTTCGTGCGCAGGGGCAATTATATGACCCAATGCAGATTTTGACCGTACTGAAGTTTTTGGCACCACCATTTGTAAACTTCTATGGTCTTAATATTCAGTGCTTGCTTCCTTGGTACATCCTGTACTGACCTCTTTTTTTTATCTTTTTTTTTGGTAAGAAATTAGTACTTAGAAAGAAATTTTTTTAAATTAAAAGAATTCGTTGGAAATGCATTATTATTGAAAAGCAAAGGGATTTTCCCGTTCTCTCCGCTCCCCTGTGCAGTCTCACCTTGATTTGGTAAGTCTGTGTTCACTTTAAGAGCATGGGGTTATTTGAATATTCTTTCCTTCATGACCTCCCCATCCCAGTTTCGCAGGGCATGCTTCTTCTCTTTTATATGATACAAGAGAAGCAGGTTTTTTTCTCTCTCTTGGGTCTGACACACGAAACAGTGGGATACCTCAAGTTTCTATTCTCACTGGAGACTCGCTCCACAACCAAGAGACGTTATTGTAGAGATTGATCTTTCTATCTGCAACATCATTTGCTTCAAGCAGATTTGGACTAATCTTGCCTTAACCCATCTGGGTTTTTTGTGCTTCTGACGAATCTCAGTACGATGAGACTGAAGAGAGGTGAAGAAGCTGCTCTGTGTTTAGTGGCCTTCTTGTGGATTTGGAATTCGGCAAATGGATTGCTCTCTCCCAAAGGTGTGAACTTTGAAGGTAAGATGGGCGCTTTTTTTTTTTTTTTTATCTCGCAGCTGGTTTTGTTCATAATTAGCATGAAGATTTCATCTGGGGTTTTATGCTAAGAATTGAAGGTTGTCTTTCTTTCTTTCTTTCCTCTTTTTTTTTTTGGCTTGATGTTGGAATGATTTCAGTGCAAGCTCTGATGCACATAAAGGACTGTCTACATGATCCTCACAATGTGCTTGAGAATTGGGATAAGGATGCTGTTGATCCATGTAGCTGGACTATGGTCACATGTTCACCTGAAAGTTTAGTTGTTGGACTGTAAGTACTAAGTCCCCTTCTTCCTCTTCTCCAACTCTGTTCGTGGGAATTTGTGTCTGTAGGAGATTGTCTAATGATATTTATAAAACAACAAATCAAATGGAAAAATTGTGGTGGTTTTTACAATCCTTTTATCTTGGGAAAATGAAGGGTGATGCAATATTAGTATCGAGGTGAATTGAAAGTTCAGATGGTTATGTTGTCATGTATTGCAGGGGAACTCCTAGCCAGAGCTTGTCTGGTACTCTGTCTCCAAGCATAGGCAACTTGTCAAACCTTCAGATCGTGTGAGTATTGGAGAGTGCATTTTGATCACAGCTCCTTTTAAAGTGGTTGAGCAAGGACTGCTATTAAAGTTTTATTGACGCATGCAGGCTCTTACAGAACAACAACATAACAGGGCCGCTTCCTCCAGAGCTCGGGAGGCTTTCGAAGCTTCGCACTCTTGATCTGTCCAATAATTTCTTCACCGGAGAAATCCCCTCCTCACTGGGTCATTTGAAAAGTCTTCAGTACATGTAGGCCTTTCTTCTACAGTACTAAGTACAGAAACAAAGCCTGTGTGGCACTTACACAAGAACTATGTTTCTCAGAATTTATTTGCCTCTAAATATAACATGGTTAGTATCAAATGATTGTAGGAGATTTAACAACAATAGTCTCTCCGGGGCATTCCCGAGCTCTTTGGCCAACATGACTCAACTTGCATTCCTGTGAGTGTTCTAATTCTGTGACTCCATGTGCACATGATGAATAGGAAGTGCTTCTGGAGAGTACAACTTTCTCATGCCATTGTTCTTGGTCATTTCTACAGTGATTTGTCTTTCAATAACTTGAGTGGCCCTGTCCCAAGAATTCTGGCCAAAACATTCAAGTAATGCTCACTCTCTCTCTCTCTCTCTCTCTCTCTCTCTCTCTCTCTCTCTCTCTCTCTCTCTCTCGTCTCTGTGTGTATAAAGATTATACGAGTCACAATTTAATTTAATAATGCTCACTCTCTCTCTCTCTCTCTCTCTCTCTCTCTCTCTCTCTCTCTCTCTCTCTCTCTCTCTCGTCTCTGTGTGTATAAAGATTATACGAGTCACAATTTAATTTAATTATTTCTGGAGCAGCATTGTTGGGAACCCTCAAATATGCGCAACTGGCACTGAGCCGGACTGCTATGGGACACAACTGATGCCTATGTCCATGAGCTTAAATACTTCTCAAAGTAAAGCCTGAACTTTGCTATATGCTATTTCTCTTTGCCAGTTAAAGTTCCATATCATGTTGCTATTGTGTTAAGTAGGAATCTCTATTGTTCATTTTTCAAGGCCTCGGTGCCTTCTTCCTAACCTGTCTTTAATCTTTTAATGCAGCGCTACCCTCCAGCAAACATGAAAGTCACAAAGTAGCCCTTGCCTTGGCGTCTAGTATCGGTTGTGTCTGTCTTGTCATTCTCGCCTTTGGCATACTTCTTTGGTTAAGGCAAAGGCACAACCAACCCACATTCTTCGATGTCAAGGGTCTGTACAAAATTACAAAATCTAGAATCAATCTTTGTATGGTATGATAAATATCAGATGCCTGAATTTAACTGGGAACTTGAGCTTATGTATCTTCCTTTTGGAATTTCAGATGGGCATCATGAGGAAACTTCGCTAGGGAACTTGAGGAGGTTCCACTTCAGGGAACTTCAGATTGCCACAAATAATTTCAGCAGCAAGAACATTCTCGGCAAGGGTGGCTTTGGACATGTCTACAAGGGTGTTCTTCAAGACGGCACGCTCGTCGCTGTCAAGAGGCTTAAAGACGCGAATGCTGTAGGGGGTGAGATCCAATTCCAGACAGAAATCGAAATGATCAGCCTAGCGGTGCATCGTAACCTCCTCAGGTTGTACGGGTTTTGCATCACGCCCGCGGAAAAGCTCCTTATTTACCCATTCATGTCCAATGGTAGTGTTGCTTCTCGCCTCAAAGGTAAAGCCTGCCTCTTTTCTAAATGAGAAACTGAGTTGAAAAGCTAAAGATGATGACAGTTCTGATGCTGCATTAGCTTTCAAAGGTATAAGAAAGACCTGCATTGTGTTTCTCAGGGAAGCCAGTCTTGGATTGGGGCACTCGGAAGAGAATCGCCTTAGGAGCTGCACGGGGATTACTGTACCTCCATGAGCAATGTGACCCGAAAATAATCCATAGAGATGTTAAGGCAGCAAATATATTGCTTGATGACTACTGCGAGGCCGTGGTCGGAGATTTTGGGCTGGCAAAGCTTTTGGATCACCAGGACTCACATGTCACCACGGCCGTGAGAGGCACCGTGGGTCATATAGCCCCTGAGTATCTCTCCACGGGGCAATCCTCAGAGAAGACGGATGTGTTTGGGTTTGGGATTCTTCTCCTTGAACTGATCACTGGACAGAGAGCACTAGAGTTTGGCAAGGCTGCTAATCAGAAAGGAGCGATGCTTGATTGGGTAAGTGAAAATTCATTACAAAGATTGTATTCGCTTGATATCAATCCAAATGTCCTCGTTCCTTTGATAATGTTTGGCTATCCTCACTTGGCTAACATTGAGCGATCACTTCAGGTGAAGAAAATTCATCAAGAGAAGAAACTGGAAATGCTCGTCGACAAGGACCTCCGAAGCAACTACGATCGGATTGAGCTCGAGGAAATAGTACAAGTGGCACTCCTATGCACCCAGTACCTTCCTGCTCACAGGCCGAAGATGTCAGAAGTGGTCCGAATGCTTGAAGGTGATGGCCTCGCAGAAAGATGGGAAGCGTCTCAGAGAGTTGAAGCGAACAAAGGCAAGCCTCATGAGTTCTCATCGTCGGATAGATATTCCGATCTCACCGATGATTCTTCCTTGCTGGTCCAAGCAATGGAGCTCTCAGGCCCTAGGTGACTATGGTTCATTTTTCTTCGAAGAATTGACCAAATCTTTAGTTTTGGAAAGGAAGGAGTTTGAAACAGCTTATAGCTATTGCGTATACAGAGAAATTGAATTCATGTTGGTGACCTTTCGTATGACTTGATAGCACACGTGAGTTAAATGGGGTAAACATTGTAAGGAATTACAAGAGAGATCTGAGAGCTATCTGGAATGTGTGAGCACAAGAAGAGTAAATGTATTTGTATTATAGTCGATCGAATTTATGTCAGCTCCAAACGGCTTCAGTGTTTGTTTGCAATTGTACAGAGTTTGGTTTTTGAAATGGACACTCTTTTCTTGAACTTCTAGTACTTGAGTTTTGACTGCAGTTTGTTGAAGTGGATGTGTCATTACATGACTAACTTTTGCCTTGAAATAATGTCTCGAAGTGTTTTGCTGGTATAAGTGTCGCACAACCGTAAAGCTATGCAGCACGTTTCAGGTGGTGCTCCGTTTCTTCATATGGGAGCTCAACTCGGTTGTAAACCTCCTCAGTTGTGACACAAGATGAACTCTATTAAATTTACTACGAGACGGGGCACAATACATGATATGAATGGCTTTAGCATTTAATATAAGTCTTCTTGTTTGCTCTTCTTGTGTAATTTTTAGTTGTGTTAGAGGATCTGACGTAGTAATGGAGGTTGAATATGTAAGTGGATTCTTGTCGAGGTGGAGGTGTTGGGATTGTAATTTTCCTTGGTAGCTCAAATGGACTGTTCTTGATCACGTTCCACAATTCATAATCAGTTGATTGAACAAGAACTTTCATTCTACATTTCCAATAAGCATAGTTATCTCCATCAAATTTTGGTGGTCTAGTAATATATTGAGCTTCACCAAAGGATGCTCCTATGATATCAGCCGTCATGGATCTTTCGATAGAAAGTAAAACACAATAAAAATAACTGAGCACACAGGCTCTAATACGAGTTAAAATGGACTGAACAAAACAACCAAGTAGTGGATTTATTGGTTATTATAAGAATTTTTAGAACTTTCATTCTTGTTTTTTTGCATAACAATGTGTAGAGGATAAAATGATGTTTATTAATGAAATATGCAATGCACCAACAAAAGTAAAGAGAGTAAGGAAAAGAAGAAATTGCAGAGCAATTTAATGATTTGGCCTTTCCGTTTGTTTTACTCCACTCTTCCGGCTCTAGTAGCCTAATGATAAGACTAGATTCCACTAGTGCAATTTTTGAAGCCTTTGACAGCATTTTTAGCATTTTTAGATGAAGTTACCTCTCTAAGAGAAAAATGTAGCTCACTCTACAAGTACACACACTTTTACCTAAGCTCAAAGCTCCCTTTATGATGATTTTACCTATAATCTTTCAAAGAATTACAATTAGAATCCCAAGATTTTTTTGAAAGAATAAGCACAAGAAAATAAAACAAGGTTTGAGAGCATTTTAAACTCCCACTTTGAAGCGTATGCATAGGCTTCCGAGCTTGATTTGCAAGTTGGAGACTTCTCCTAGGTCAAAAGAGACATTGAAGTGTTTTGTTCTTAACTCAAAACGTTCACTCGGTGTGATTAACGAGCATTGTCCAATATAGACAAAACAACTCCGTAAACTTATCCAACACTTCCTCTACTTATCCAAAAATGGCAAAAACCCATATTCTCCGTAATGTTTCTCTTATGATTCCAAGACTTGGAATTGGCTCCAAAGTATCAATTTGAGTTTAAATCAAATTGATATAAAGCTGAATCTTTAGTGTTAGGTACGTGGAGTATTGTCCACTACCTCTGTTGCGTGAACTTTCTCTACAATATTATCCATCCAGACTTGATGATTTTACCAAATTCCAATATGTTCACCTGCTGTACTTGGGTCCTTTCAAGCATACTTGAGTTGTCCAAGTTGTTAACCTTTCATTTGGTCCATCCAAGTACCTTGCAACCCAATTCCCTTACTTATCCATCAAAGATCCTTCCAACTCTAACACTTTCTACTCTGCATCTTGTTCTCCATTTGCATATTAAGGAAGCTCTCTACTAGTACGTCTTGTCGTAATTATTATCAAAATACGAAATTGGGTGTATAGAGGGTATTTCATTTGTGCCCTCAAATATTCATATTAGTTCACAGAGAATTTTTCTCATCCTCAAAATACACAAGGAGTTTTCCCAATGGTGTCGACATGATAATAATGGCTTGAGACTGAACCACACTGTAGTTTTAGTTTGGTTTGAGTCGTGATTTAAATAGTTTGGTTAGAGTTTTGGGCTGAGATTTTTCCAAATCGATTAAGTTCGATTGGGTGATCTGTAGCGCCTGTCGTTGTATGGATTTAGAGAAGGAAATGAATAGGTTGAATGCTGGTTTTGAGTTTACTTCAACAATGAACTATTTCTCCTAGCACTGTTCGATGCTGAAGTGATTAGAGTGCTTTACAAATCCAACTCATGACCTGCCATCCCTGACTCAATCAGCAAGCAGCGACTTGCAAACTTACATTGTCCAGGTGACTCACCCAAACGGCCAGGACTCTTCTAAATTGGAAGATCTTGAGTCCTGGTACCACTCCTTTTTGCCAACAAACCCCACCAAATCGGAGAAACAGCAGCGTGTGCTGTACTCTTACCGCAATGTGATGATTCGTTTCGCAGCCAGGCTGACTCCAGATGAAGTCACTGCGATGCAGGACAAGCAGGGATTTGTGGCGGCTCACCTGGAACAAGTGTATCGCCTCCAAACAATGCGCAACCCCCAGTTCTTGGGCTTACCACTGCGTCTGGGCTCAATAGTTCAACTATGGGAAAGGGAATTATCATTCGTGTGGTGGATACAGGAGTAACGCCTGAGCACCCTTCATTTAGAGGAGCTGGAATGCCACCGCAGCTGGCCAAATGGAATGGGAGGTGCGATTTCAAGCCATCCCTATGTAATAACAAATTTATCGGCGCCAGGGCCTTCAACAGCTCAGCTATGAAAAATGCGACCATGCCACCGATGGACAATGTTGGGCATGGCACACACACTGCCAGCACGCCGGCTGCTGCTTCTGTGCCGCATGCCAATACGCTTGGGATGGCTGAAGGCACAGCTGTTGGCATGGCTCCATATGCTCACTTGGCAATCTACCAAGTGTGTTTCACATTTTATTGTTTTGAGGGTGACATACTTGCCGGACTTGATGCTGCCATTGCAGACAATGTTGACGTGCTCTCCATCTCGCTCGGCAGTCCCTCCCATCCATTTTATATGGACAACATTGCTGTAGCCACTTTTGCAGCCATTCAGAGAGGGATCTTCGTCAGTTGCGCCACTGGGAACTCCGGTCCTTACTCAGCCACAGTAACGAATGTGGCTCCATGGATGCCCTCAGTCGGGGCAAGCACCATTGATTGGAATATAGTCTCCAACATAAAACTCGGGAACGGAGTGGAATATGAAGGTGAGACAGTATATCAACCTTCCTTCCCTTCAACTTCATTGCCTCTCGTGTATCCCGGAATTGACGTTACAGTAGAGTCCACACAGTGTTCCCCGGGACATCTAAGAAGCAGCCAAGTAAAAGGGAAGGTTGTCTTGTGTGAATATGGGGATGTAAGCAAGTTTCAACAAGTGATCGAGGTGAAAAGAGCTGGCGGAGCTGCTATGATTTTGATGAACCCAGAAATCTATGGATTCACTACCTTTGCCAATGTTTATGCCCTCCCTGCGTCTGAAGTCAGCTACCTCGCAGGTAAGAAGATCAAAGCCTATATTAATTCGACCAAGACTCCCACTGCTACAGTCGTGTTCAAAGTGTTCAAAGGAACCTTGTCTGGAAACCCGACTGCTCCCGCGCTGGCTGCCTTCTCTTCGAGAGGCCCGAGCTTGGTTAGCCCCGGAATTCTGAATCCGGACATTATTGGTCCTGGTTTAGACAAATTAGCAGCATGGCCTTTTCCTGTCAGAAATGATACGAAAGCAAAGTTTTACTTCGATATCCTTGCCGGCACTTCTATGTCTTGTCCTCATCTCAGCGGCATCACGGCTTTGATAAAGGCCATTCATCCGGACTGGTCTCCAGCGGCAATTAAATCTGCGATCATGACTGCATCTAAGCAGCTCAACATCAAGGAAAACCCAATCCTTGATGAAAGGCTTCAACCTGTGGATGTCTTTGCCATCAGAGCAGGCCATATCGATCCTATAAAGGCCATTGACCCTGGATTCATTTATGACATTCAACCCGATGATTACATTCCTTATCTCTGTGGTCTGGGATACACAGACAAGCAGGTGGCTACAATTGCTCACAAACCAGTCAAATGCTCATCTAGCATTCCTGAGGGAGAGCTGAACTACCCTTCGCTTTCAGTTACCCTTGGACCTCTGCAGACATTTAACAGGACCGTGACTCATGTTGTCAGGGTTGTTCCCCCGCAAGGCGTGCATATCAGCGTGACGCCTGCCATACTCATCTTCTCTAAGTTGAACGAGAAAGCGACGTACTCAGTCACATTTAGCCGTGCAAATTCCACTGGCAAGACCGGTATTTTCTCCCAAGGATATTTGAGGTGGGATTCCGAGAAGTACTCCATTAGGAGTCCAATTTCAGTGAAGTTCGACTAAGGATTTCTGGAGAGCAGAAATAAATAAATTAATCTGGATTGTAATTTTGCATTACCACGAGTCCACGACTCTCTGATAAAGAAAACATAAACCGTATGCTCTGATTTCCCTAGGTGTGTGCGAAAATTGATGTATATCTTCTTTGCAAGATTACTACCACTTATTAGCAAACAATAAGACAACTATAAAATTGCTTCCATTCTGGACCTTATACAGATATTATCTACTCAGCTAGTTTGGAGTTGATGATCGACATAGAAGAGAGGGAGAGAGAGGTGTTGGATAACAGAGTACTCTGAATACGCATGACACGAAAATGTTCAGGATGTGGTGGACTAATGAGCAGATTCCCAAATCCTACTGCATTCAGAAACAATTTTTGGTAGACTTTTGCCATTGATTAATGTTGGTTGTTTGTTTGTAAAACAGACAAAATAGTGCTTTTTCTTTTATCCCACATAGAAAAGTTTTGAGAAGGTGGGTCACTTTATATGTGTGAGTGTCTTCTTCCTCGTAAAAGTGAAGACAATGAGGTGTGGACTAGACTTCTCAATACCCACGTATGGGTACCTGATTATTAGGTGCACTTAGCACACTTGCGGATGATAATTAGCACTAATCCTTGTTTATTGTTTTTATTTATTAAATTTCGAATTTATTAATATAAAATAAAAAATTTATCCTATTGAAACAGTGTGACTGTTCGCAATAGAGTTGCGGTTATTTTTTTATTAATTAATTTCGAAATTTATTATTTGGCCTAACAGTTATTAGGCGTTCTTATAACCTTTGGAAGAATTGTGTCCCTTCGAACATAACTACTTCACCTTTAGAAGGTTATGCCTTTTCGGACGTAACTCCTTCAACGTTAAAAGGTTGTGTTTGTTTAAAGATTATATTTCAGAATTTATAAAATTCAGATTAATAAAAATGATTAAAAAAATATTATCCTTTTATTTTATTCTGAATTTTCATATATCCTTTTTCAACGTGACTTTTGATTTCGTACTAATTCACTGTACATCTTTTCGATGAAGGGACGCCTTTATTCGAAAGGCTACGACAAGTGAATCAATTTTTACATGGTTGAATATCAAGTCTCTTCATTTGGAATTTTAGACACTTTTTCATTCCGAAAAATTGCAGTCATTTTTTCTAATTATTTTCCTAGAGAGACCTTGGAGATATACCGAAATTGCTATTCGGTATTCTCAATCGAGACTTTGTTGTATCCTGGAGGAAATTTGCCGGTGATCATTAGCAACTTCGTGGGGCAAATAATTCCTTAAAGAAAGTGATATCACGCCTCAAAGTCTGACTTCGTTGTTCATTCCGTTTGAAGTTGAAGTTGAAGTTTCTTTTCTTCTACAATTCGAAGGAGCATATTTTTTCCAACAATTAATACGATAAATAATCAACCTCAGCAACTTGGTGTCCTTTGACATATGTTTCGCTCCAAAGTGCTGATACTCTCCAAAGTGCTGTCCCTAGTGTCAAAAGGATTGCTGGTGGTTTCAGTAAGTCTCTCCAATCCAGATACATTATTAGCTTGAAAAGTCGCGGGATTCAACAAACTCTACTCCTGAAGCATAAAGAATTCAGTCGCCTTATCTGCATGCACAATCTGTCGCTTATCCGTCTGTTAGAGACTTCATTCCAGCAATGATGACATGAAGAAGGTTAAGAACTCCGTTGCACCAGATTGGAAGGTCATTCGCAATTATCATGACCATTTTCTTGGCGGAAGTCGGGTAATCATCTGAGTCTTCCCCAGTAAGAAATGGCAGGTTCTCTTCTCAGCATTCTCTTCATCTGGTCTCCACCAGTTGTAATTCATTCTTTCTCACCGCAATATAAGCTTAAAGTTTGGTTACTGTGGGAAAGCAACTACGGTTGCGGCTTGCAGGTATTAGCAGGAGGATAGGAAATGCGCCTTGGCTTTCGCTTGTGGATTTCAACGCAAGGTTTAAGTAAATTAACTAAAAACTGCTCGTGTGAAGAAAAGTCCATCCATATAAACAACTTTGAATAATAGGCATAGAAAAAGCTCATATCACAATCGTTAACATCACCCAGTTTGAACTTCATATTAATGAGATAGATGGTCACATCTATGTATGAAATATATTTTATGAGTGTCTCAAGGATAGTCGTTCATATAATCATAATTAGGTCGTTCATTATTACAATTCAATTTAGGAGCATTGCCGAGCCAAGAATGTAATTGGGGAGGGCAGCGAAACTTCCAGCAATTTGAATTTACTTGATAGTTTACGTTACATCCGGTAGGATTCAACTATTATCAAATTATTTTGGAGAATTGTAGCATCTATTACTCTATTTCAATTTGGAAAGCTTGAATTATGCTTGACGTTCTTTGTTTGCATAAAATACATCCCCTATCTCATACTGCTGGTCTGGATTTTCGCTTTCTTAAAGTAATTAATGAAGACTTCAATCGCTATTTCATGAAGTTTATGGTTTTAGAAAAACACTAAAATTAATTGATGACACTGTTTTACTTCTCGCAACATACTCGTCCTTATGTTGAGTTTTTACATATGGAGATCACAAATAATGCCAAATTTCTTTTATTTACTAACCGATAAATGCAATTATACATAATTTATTTAAGCCTCGCGCTATTTCCACCCCCTTATTGACTCGTCACACTTCCCTTTACATTGAATTGATTGCATTATTGAGGGTCCCATTCTTGATTTAAAATTATTTCTTACCTTTTTGTTTCTTCTTTTATTTTTTTTAACTTTACTAGAGACGAAACTATTCATGCTCCTCTCAAACAACATTTTCCAAGGTTAAATGTGGGGCCACTATTGATTTAAGACTAATGTTTGCCTTCTTTTTTCCTTTTTTGGGTTTCTTTCTCCATTTGGAACAAATGGCGTACCTCTTTTCCAATAAAAATGGTATATTTGGTAGATAGGTAGCTTATTATTGTGTTTCTGACAAAAAAAAACTAATTATTTTGTTAATGAGTTGTATATTTATTTATTTTTAACTAGGAAACTATTATTTAAAATAATAACTTAAGCACAACTAAGAGGATAATCTTTGAGTAATTTGTGTATAATGCATACATCAACCACAATATTCAAAATTTAATTAAATTCTTGTAAATTTGTACCAAAATTCGAAGTCAAAAAATTCATGATCATGAGGATAATTTATGAAAATAAAGGAAAAAATTTGCAAATAAAACTAACATTTCTTTACTCCAATATATGATTAGTGCTTGCTTAGATTATAATAATGGAGAATAAGTTCAGAACAAACATGAATGATACATTAAAATGTAATGGATGTGGAAGAAGCGTTTAGGGTGAAAAAAAGTTGTTCCGAAGGGATGTGGGTAAGTTTTTCTTTTAGTAAAATTGAAATAAAAAGAAGAAAAAAAGTAAAAAATAATCTAAAATCAAGAGTTGGACTTGCATATGATAATATAGTCAATTCAATATGATAGGGGATGTCAAGAGCCAATAAAGGGGTGGAAATATCTCGAGTCTTTATTTGATTGACTTATAATTTTTTTCTGGAAAATATAGAATTGTTGGAAAAAAAAGTTTGAGAATGCCACGCAATTGTCATCTTTTTGAATGGCCCAGCCTCCTTCAATTCATTGGGGACTGGATACCTTCAATTCTGGGCTGGCCTTATTTTCTTCAGTAGCAGGACAAGTGGTGTACCGTGTGAAGGGGGAGTTCATCAATTCAAATGCCGGATTTTCCAATTGAGAGGGATCAATAATAATTCTCGTTATTTTATTATATATAGCTAAAGTTAGAATTGAGAGAGTGATCGCTTCTGTACTCACCAAGTGATACTTCACTTTGCCTGCGTATGCCACGTAGTATGACATGTGGTATAGTTTTGTCACATGGCCCATATTCTATCAATTAGTCTTCTTCAAGTTTCCATTTTAGTTGAGTCTAAATTTCAGAAAATTGATATACATCAAGTATATCCAAACTTTGTTTCTCATTGAGTTTAAACTTGAAAAGAAAATCCATTAGACAAAGTATTATCAAATATACTAATAGAGCTTATATTCTTGAATGATGTAATTGTAGTTTAGATTATATGTATATTCA
Source organism: Syzygium malaccense (assembly GCA_031216405.1). Lineage (NCBI taxonomy): Eukaryota > Viridiplantae > Streptophyta > Magnoliopsida > Myrtales > Myrtaceae > Syzygium > Syzygium malaccense. The sequence goes on along the minus strand of CM062262.1, from coordinate 17,576,595 downwards.
GCAAAATCTCGTTATCCAAGAAAATAAATACACGAATAAAATAAAAGTTTAAATAAAAATAAAAGCTGAACAAGAAAAGCTATAATGTAGAACAAACTAGAGACATATGTTCTCAATAGATAAATTAATTTAAATTTAGATTTTCCTTATTTTTATTTCTCGAACGAAGAGATTATAAAAGAAAGAATTTAATTTGATATCAGCAAAACATTCATTCATAATATAAATTAAATTTTTACCATTAAGTGAATAAACTCCACTAAAATTCTTTATGTAAATAATAAATATGTTATCTGTAATTAAAGCATAACTGGTTTTAATTCTAAAAATTTGATTTAATGCGCTAAACGAATTGCATCTACAAATAAATCAACGTACCTTGAGAAATGTAGAAAATCGTAATAGAATATAGCTAATTTAGAACACAATTGTTCAAATTTATTTATTTAATAAATAACTCATGTTGCTTTGGTATTACGAAAAGTTGGTATTTTCTTAAACTCCCAACAAACTCTGTAAAGTAAATAAAAGATTAAAATTGCAACTTAGTTTTATTGATTGGACTTAGTATCTTAAATATAATTTCAATGATTGTATGCTTAGAAATCATTTTTTTCTATTTATATTTTACGTGCTTAGGAAAGATAATAATAGCGTCTTTCTCCTTCGTGATAATCTCAGGCTTCATTCATTTTGATCTTTTTTATGAAAAACTTCATATATATATATATATATATATATGTATATTTCAATGATTGTCACTGGACGAGGTTGAGGGGCAAGGCTCGACCTTGGTAGATCTGTGAGAGGTCGAGCTTAGCTAGCCATGGCGAGGCTTGACCTCACCTGCAATGGCCTTGCCCTCGCTAGGGCTGGCGAGGTTGACCTTGCCGGCCCTAGCCTCTGGCCAGTCTAGACCAGCCAAGGGAAGAAGGAAAGAGGAAAAAAAAAAAAAAGAGAAAGGGAAAAAAAAGGAAAAAATATTTAAAACATTTGAAAAAATATTTAAAAAATTGTCACATCAATGTTGGCCGACCGACAGGCATTCACATCAGCATCGGCCAACCAAATTGGCCGAATGGAGTGAATTAGCATAAATGCAAAAAGATTTAGGATTGAATTGGCAAAAGAAAGACTTTATGACTAAATTGGCACAATTGCAATAGGTTTAGGACTGTTTTGGTAATTTTCCCCTTTCTTTACCACTATATGTTTTTTTTATAGAAAACAAATATTGAATAACATTTTGTACACCTTCTTCACTAAGTAAAAATCTAACATTTACTCAAAACTTCGAAAAGGAAAGTGAGAGAAGGATGAAGTTATTGTTGCAACATTTGGGTTGGCTAATTAGGAAATTTCACTGTGCAGACAATAAAGAAATTTCACAAAGTGGGTACTAACCTTCTTATCCATTTTCTTGGCCAATTTACTTCTTTTTTCTCTTTAAAACTAAAGGGGAAACGTAGAAGTGAGACAAAATCATTTTTGACTTAAATAGATCGATGAAAACATAAGTAGAGCAATCCAAAATAAGTCACAAAATATATTCTAAACACAAATTTACAGCCAACAGATTCTATCCATATTAATTTAAATAGCAATGACCTTTAGTTTATTTAAATATACTAGCTAGATTCTACCAATATAGGCGAAGCTTCGGAAGATTTTACTAATGGCTTCTTTTAAAAGGATATAGTAATCAATGTAGGAGTCACCTGCGACTTAACGTCAACTGCGAGGGCGCACCTGGATTTGACATCTTCATGCGGCTTTTCAAACCTCTCAAGGGTCACCCGTTGCTCTCTTCAAAAGAATGAGATACAAATGCCAAAGAAGTGTCAATTCAACCATGTGGAATACATATATTAATGTATCAACTTGGACATGTGGATATCCACCAAACTCCGCACGCCATGTTAGGCTTAATTAATTGAAGCAGCTATTACACCATAGGAGCTCGTACTTCATTGAATTAATCTCTTGAGTGAAATGTGCCCGATTAAGTACGCACTAATGGCTCGTATTTGGGCTTACGAGAGCAATCCTTAATGGTACTGTATTGGACTTACGATTTCCCAAAGTGTTTGAATAATATGATTATGAAAATATGAATTTTCTGGTGTCGATTGATAAAACTGTCATAAGCTTTCTCCACAATCTACGATTTGAAATAAATTATATTGCTTACCCTATTTTCGGAAAAGCCTACATTTTGCATCCTGCTATAAAAAGGTAAGAGAAAGGATGTAAATTATAAGTTTGCGAAACTTTAAGGTGCACAGTGTATAGGAGAAAAACTAAGGGTACAAAGGGTAGGGTTTCAAAAGTAGAATATGCAAAGTACATGTGAAGGTAAAGTTGAGGTTGATCCCCGTTTTTTGGCCCCCATGATTTCGTTCTTGCTCCCGAGACAACTCTCACAATAAAGAAGATGGTGCAATTCTTGATAATATGCAGTGTAAGTGGCATAGGGATATCTAAGATATGTAATTTAATATAGCGTAGGTCCTGTACGATTATATTGTGTACATCTGTGACTGTATAATGAAATGAATTAATTTATGTATTTAGTGATACATGAGCTTAAACTGCAGCACCTCAAAACTAGTCGAGACAACTTTTCTAACGATTTTTTTTTCTGCTAACACATTGAAAATTGGGTGGTTCGTTCGGAGAACTCGAAATTAGCATATAACATTGGGACTTACATGATATATGACGCAGCGTTCTGTGAATAATTCAAGCAAAATCTTGCTTAGAGAGAAAAATCTCGAAATTTAATATTGATGATAATAATGTTCTGTCTTCAAAACAAACCCTAAACACCCTTTTACAGGGGTTAAATCTAATTACAATAGGAAACCTAATCATAATAGGAAAGTTACCTAATCTGAATTGAAAACCTAATCAAATAGCAAAATTAAAAAAATAACCCTTAAAATTAACTCACAAAAAATACTAAAATAATAGAAAAAAAACCATCTAATCGCATCATCGTTTCGCTTTTCATTTGGACTTCTGTTTGTCTAATCGGTCCAGAAACGCACCACTAATAAATTTCGCATCATTCTCCTCCACTTGAAAAAAACTCATCCTCGAGTTAAAATCAGGATCTGGATATAACGGCTCAGTGGACTCATAAAATGGTAACAAATCAGCAACATTAAAAGTGTTGGATATGCCCATGCTATGTGGAAGGTCTATAACATAAGTATTATCATTGATCTTCTTGCTGACAGCGTAAGATCCATACTTTTTTTGCTATAATTTACTGTAAGATCCAGCTGGTAATCGCTCTTTACGAAAAAAAACCATGACTTGATCACTTACCGCAAACGCCTGCTTTCGCCTATACTTATCTGTTGCAGCTTTATACTTTTAATTAGCTTCCTCTAGCTTTTGTTTGACTTCATGATGTACTTCCACAATCTATTTAGCCATATGATCCGCTGCTACACTTTTATCCGCTTGCTTAGGCAACTGTATCAAATCTAGAGTATGTTGAGGCGCCTTTATATAAACAATAGAAAAAGGCGACCTGTCAATAGAACTATGAACTGCATTATTATAAGCAAACTCTGCTTGTGATAAAGCAACATCACATTGCTTCGGCTTATCTCCACAAATGCTTCGAATCAAGTTTCCTAGAGTTCTATTAACCACCTCTGTTTGCCCATCAGTCTGCGGGTGAGCAGTGCTACTGAAATTCAAAGATGAATTAAACAACTTCCACAAAGTCCGCCAAAAATACCCTAAAAATTTACTATCCCTATCTGAGGTAATAGATTTGGGCACACCATGTAAACGAATCACTTCCTTAAAGAATAATCTGGCCACACTTACTACATCGGAAGTCTTCCTACAAGGAATGAAGTGCGTCATCTTGGAAAATCTGTCAACCATAACGAAAACAGAATCCACGTCTCTTTGTGTCCGTGGTAAACCAAGCACAAAATCCATGAATAGATCTTCCCATATATTGTTAGGTACAGGTGAAGGCATATACAGACCTGTATTCTTAGATTAACCCTTAGCAGTTTGGCAAACATAACATTTTTGTACGTACCTACTGACATCTCTACGCAACTGGGGTCAGTAAAATCGCTCCCGGACTGCAGCAATAGTTTTATCACGACCTAGATGTGCAGCTAATCCACCATCATGTAAATCGCGAATCACCTTCGCTCGTAATGATGTCCGAGGAAGGCAAAGATGATTGTCAAGCATCAGATAACCATCCTGCACATAAAATTCTTATACAGATTGACCAGCAGCACATGGCTTCCAAATTTTTCCAAAGATTTTATCATCTGCATAACAGTCTTTCAACTGCTCAAACCCCAAGATGTCTTGGCTTAATATAATCAACAAGCCAGCTCTCCTACTCAATGCATCTGCTATGACATTATGCACACCTGACTTGTGCTGTAATTTGAAAAGAAATTTTTGCAAAAATTGACACCATCGCGCATGCATGTCTTTGCTAATCCTCTTATGATTATTCAGATACTTCAAAGCTTCATGATCAGAATAGAGGACGAATTCTTTCCCAATTAGATAATGCTCCCAGGTCTTCAAAACCCTTATGACAGAATAGAATTCTTTGTCATAAGTGCTCCACTTCTGTCTTGCCTCTCTAAGCTTTTCATTGAAATAGCAAATTGATCTGCGTTCTTGAGATAAAACAGCTTCTATACCCACTCCACTAGCATCACAGTCCACTTCAAACAGTTTATCAAAATCAGATAAAGCAAGAACAGGTGCGTTACAAAACTTCTCCTTCAAAATAGCAAAATTATTCTCAGCTTCCTCTCCCCATAGAAATTTGCCTTTCTTCATACATTCAGTAATTGAGGCTGCGATAGTACTAAAATTCTTAATAAATCGCCGATAAAAAATAGCCAACCCATGAAAACTCCTAACGTCAGAAACTATTTAGGAGTCGGCCTGTCACGCCCTGAACCCCCATCGAGCTCGCGACATCACTTCTTTGGTCGATCAATGCGACGTCCCAAGGTATCACCGACCTCATTTATAACCATAAGAGATTTTAATTGCTCAGCGGAAATCACAAATACTCGGACAATTAAAAATTAGGGTAAATAGGGAGAATGCACCTATTCATTTCCAGTTACCAAACTTATAAAATATTCATAATTTACAAGCCGCCATTACATATGCACACCGTACTATGAACCACCGATAACAAAAGGATCGATGACCTGGCGATTTATCCTAAAAAATGGTATTCGCCAAAAACCTAATTTTTCCACCCCTACACTAGCCCCTACACTCTCTACTCGGCATCCACTCTGAGTCCGACTCATCATCCTCCGAATCTGGGTCTCCTTGAACCATCTCATCCTCTGAGGATTCCGGCTCGGCCTCTATCTCGATCGGGTTATTGATGTCACCCTACTCTGCTGAAATTTCGACCTGCTCCTCTTCGACAGGTTCCTCGTCGGATACGTCCTCGGGTACAAATTCGGGATCAGCCCATTGTTCAAACGGGAGTATATACTCGGGTTCTCCTTCCGGCTCGTCGTCAGGCTCAGCAAGTTCATTCTCGGGTTCGGCCTCGGGTTCTACTTCCTCTGGTTCTTCCTCTACTGGTTCCTCCTTAGGGATCGATTCCAAATCCACATCCATCGGATCGTATTCTGCTTGCGATCCTTCGGGCTCGGGTTCGTGCTCAGCCCCTAAAGATCCCTGTGCCGCAGGCACCGGATGCAGTCCAGACTGTGCCAGACTAGTTTCCGCACTAGTCAACTCGCCGTCAGGAGGAGGTACAGTAGATAGGTCCCAGTCCCCAACTAAATCAAAAGGGACGTCAAATCCTCGGACGGGACCGAACTCATCTACTCCGTCCCTAAAGAACCATGCGGTATATGTATGGGGCTCCCATAGGGGTAATCCTACGTCTACAAATACTACTGTAGTATGCTTAATTCAGGTCATATTGTCAGCCATAGGAAACTCTGTAACATCATACTCAGTGTGCATCGGTACTCTGAAACGCTCTGGCGGCGGCGGCGGAGGATTCATTGTTCCTGCCGGGGTTCTGAAATATTTGATTGACACAACCATGAGAATACATCTCAGCAAGTACACACCCTAAACCCCACCTAGGCTATCACGTACCTCCAGACAATCACAAACATAATTACACACTCAAACACCGCATAGCAGGTAAACAATCAGTACTTAATTCGCATTTCCAGCGTGCAACCTGCACGTTAGCCATAATATTATATTTTGCAATCACATGCATGTTCAAATCCTAAGTCACGCATTCACACTTGTCTCATCACAACTTTTTCTATACTACTTGCTAGTGACTCGCATAGTGAAACCGCCTCAGATACACTGCGATCATCCCATATACACAACACTCCTGGGCTCGCGTAATGATACCGCCGCAGGTCATGTATCTTGCCCGCGTAATGGTACCGCCTCAGGCTCAACATCCGTTCTCCCAGTGCACAACCAGCGTAGTGGTACTGCCTCAGGTTGGCTATATTTCAAGCACTCCTCGGCCCGTGTAGTGATACCGCCTCAGGCCATGTATCTTACCCGCGTAATCGTACCGCCTCAGGCTCAACACCTACCACCTACGATACAACCCGCGTAATGGTACCGCCTCAGATTGGCTGTCCTCTGGTAATACCGGGCATCGTCCCGCGTAATTGTACCTCCTTAGGACGAAAATATTTCCACGATCGCACATGCTACACTACTCACAAGTTCTTATTCAATCACACACTTAGTACTCGCATGCCAATACATTGGCCAATCACACGCGGCCAGTGCACGCCTCGATTCACACACAATTTCATGCTCAATGAACATTCAATATGGCCAATTGATAATTAATTCAATTTGGCCCAAGCGTGCACATAATCAAGCACATTTCAACCAATCAATCGCACACCAATGCACTCAATTTCACCACTACAATTCAATCACAATACAAACACACAACCAACACACAAATCGGCATTTTTCTATACCCAAACCACGCCAAATCAGTTCCGGCTCTTCACGATATTTTCACACAATTAATCGCTGGTTCTAAATATCCAATTTGCATACCGAATAGAGCACCACAGCACTCAAATCAGCCCTTCACAGCCCACTTTTGACCTCAAAATTTGCACCAAAATTCTCAAATTCAATCCTAAGGCCCGCCACATAATTCCGCTCCTAAAATCCTACAATTCCGCACCTAAATAAATCCGATTTCACTCGATAATTTATTCGTCGATACCCCACGTCTTAAATAAGGTTTAGGGTGCGACTTACCGGACTCTAGACTAACGCGGTTAGAGCGGAAAGCGGCGGCGAATAGTAGGGACGGCGGCGAACGGCGAGCGGCTCGACGGCTTGGGCGGACGGTGACGGCGAGCGGCAGCGTGGCTTCCTTGGCCGGCCAGCTCACGGCCAAAAGGGAGAGAGAGAGAAAACCGAGAGGGATGGCAGCGTGGGCGGCGATGGTGGCACGGTATGGCGGCGTGGGGTAGCGTCACGGCGAGCGGTGAGCGGCGGCGCCGGTGTACGACTAAGGGGGAGAGAGAGAGAGGTTTCGGTGGGGGGGCTGCCGAATGAAAGAGAGAGAGAGAGAATAAGGAGAGAGAATAGGTCTTGGACTTAAATAGTCTAATTTTGACCAAAGTGGCAATTTACCATCTTGCCCTTTACTCACAAATCAAATCGACGGCCCAGATTCGATGTTATCTTGAAACCGACGATCGAGATTGAATCTCGCCCAAAATATCCAAGGGCAATTTGAGAATTTCATAAAATTCCAAGGGAAAAAATGTCCAACCAAAAAGTTGGGGCAAAATGACCTAAATGCCCCTTCCTCATAAAACATGCCCTTTATTAATTCTTAGGGGTAAAATGGTCACTTTCCTCATTTCTCATTGAAATCGAATTTTTCTGAAGGATTCGGAACAATCTAAAATTACACGTTCCAATCGTAACGTCATCCTAACGTCCCATTGTGACTTCCAAATTTTTCGATGTCTAATTTGGGCTCAATTAAATAATTAAATTTTATTAAACGCAACTCGAGTATTTCTCAGACTAACGGGCGGCTTGTTGGGAAAATTCGCATATTCGACCCATGACTGATAATAAATCGAGTCACGTGCAAGTGCATTCGGTTCGTGACGACTTCGGTTGTCATTTAAATTGCAAGGATCGATCACTAGATCCGAAGGGCACGATCATTCGGTATAGGTTCAGGGTTATTCGTCAATTCATTTCGTGGTCCGACAGAATCATCCGCGATCCACTACTATGACAGTGGCGAATTGACCCCTGACTATCCTTGGATCGGCTTACAGTGGCTCAAAATGTCACCTCAGCCATTTTATGATTGAAAATCAATTCACGATCGAATTCTCTCTTAGTCGCACGAATTTAAATCCCTGATTAGCCCTTCCCCAATGGTTAGTATCTCGGAAATGATCAGTTCCGAGAGAGAATTAACTACGAGTACATTCATAAAACTCAGTATTTTATAAATCCCAAATGAACCAAATTTTCAGGATGTCACAACTCTTCCTCTCTTACAAAAATTTCGTCCTCGAAATTTACAAATCCCACAACTACTCAAACAAATGGGGGTATTGACGTTGCATCATCTCTTCGCTTTCCCATGTCGCGCCTTCTGTTCCGTGATGCTCCCATATAACCTTGACCATCGGGATTGTCTTATTCCTTAGAACCCGTTCTTTTCGATCTTCAATCCTTACTGATCTCTCGACATAGGACACCTTGTCATCAACTTCTATCTCCTCATAATTTAACACATGTGTCGGGTCCGATTTATATTTCCTCAACATCGATATCTGGAACACATTATGCACTTGAGATAAATTCGGTAGAAGTGCAAGACGATATGCTAAATCCCCAATCCTTTCTAAAACCTCAAAAGGTCCTAAGTACTGCAGACTCAGCTTCCCTTTCTTACTGAACCTGGATAGTTCTCTCATGGGCGATACCTTAAGAAATACGTGATCCCCTACTTGAAACTCCAAAGGTCTTCACCTTCTATTTGCATAACTCTTTTGACAGCTCTGCGCTGTCTTCAGCCTTTCGCGTACAATCTTAACCGCCCCAATCGATTGCTCGACTAGTTTTGGCCCGGTTATAGTCCTTTCTCCTACTTCGTCCCAACATACGGGCGTTTTACAAGCATGACCATATAGCGCTTCAAAAGGCGCCAGTCCAATGCTCTGCTGATAGCTGTTATTATATGCGAACTCCACTAAGGGTAATTGTTCTTCTCACTTACCCTGAAAATCCAACACGCATGCTCTTAGCATATCTTCTAAAGTCTGAATCGTCCTTTCAGACTGACCATCTGTCTGTAGATGGTAAGCTATACTAAACTGCAGCTTCGATCCTAACGCCGTCTGCAGACTTTTCCAAAAACTGGCGGTAAACCTAGGATCACGATATGAGATAATAGTCACTGGTACCCCATGCAATCGAACTATTTGCTGTACATATAACTCAACATATCGATCTAATGCGAAATCCTTTCGCATAGCCAAAAAGTGTGCCGACTTGGTCAATCTGTCGACAATCACCCAAATAGTATCATGGCCTCTTTGACTTCTTGGCAATCCCATCACAAAATCCATAGTTACATGCTCCCATTTCCATTTTGGGATTTCTAATGGTCGTAACAATCCTCCAGGCTTACAGTGTTGCGCTTTCACTTACTGGCACGTCAGGCACTTAGCCACGTGTTTAGCGATATCCGCCTTCATACCATTCTACCAGTAGTACTGTCTCAAGTTCTAATACATTTTAGTACTACCTAGGTGGATACTATAGCTACTACAATGCGCTTCTGATAGAATTTCTTCCTTAATTTCCGCATCGTCAGGCACACATAAGCGTCCACGAAACTTTAATATCCCATCTTCCGATACTTGAAAATCTAGCTTTCTCTTGGCTTTATCCATCTCGAGAATCTTTTGGATTTCCTGATCTACAGACTGCAAGGTCTTAATCTTCGCCTGGATTTCCGGTTCAATCCTAAGCGTAGCCAGCAGACTCGAGATTCGACTTACCTCAAATCTAAACTCCGAGTCTCGCACTTCTTCTAATAAAATCCACTCCTTGATCATCAAATGCGCGATGCTTGACTTTCGACTCAAAGCATCGGCTACCCGGGATGGTATAGTATATCACAGTCATAATTGTCGCGACCTAAAGATTTCCTTTCAGGCTAATGGATTGTTAAGACTAAGCCTAACTCGGGCCTTCCCAAGCCCTACCAATTCGCAACTTAGGGTTTAAGTTTTTAACATGCAAATGTTTTCATGCTTGGAGTCGCCACTAATCTATTTGTGGTAGGTCGATTAGAAACCTAAATAAAACATAGGGAGATATGTTTTATTCCTACGAACCAGAGATTCTAAGCTCGGGGACTTGATTACGCTAGATCTAGTCTAACGCCCTTTCGGTACCTTTTCTTTTCAAAAATATTTTGGCGAGCAATCTGGATCCATTTCAACTTAGTCACTAACATGTGAAGTGTTCATGCGGGTACGCAAACCACCAATTTAACACCCAAGAAAGCATTAAGTAAATTGCAAGTTGGAAGAATTACTTACCTCGAAGCAACGTAAGCATCTGCATTGTTAGCTAGAAAATCAAACAACCTAATATGATTTCTAATTAACAAGGAATTCACTCAATTTTTGGGTTTTCGCTTATTTAAATGAAAGCTAACCTACATGCAATGACGTGCAAAAATGACATGCAAGTAATGCAACCTAGCATGCAAACTATATGTCATGCGACGACGTGACCTAATTCTGATGACGGGCAAATGATTTATTTTTGGTATTTTCTAATGAAATTCGGAATAAAAATATGCCTAAATTAACATGCAACCTATGATGACTTAACATATCCTAACATGACTTATTTTTTGAGATTTTCGTTAAAATTCGAAATAATAAACTACTTAAATTAAGAATGCAATCTATCCTAATCTACCATAAAACAATTCATTCTTTTTTTGGGGTTTTCATGAAAATTCGGAATTAAAAAATAACCTAAATAATCTATTAAGATTAGAAAATTACTTAATTTAAACTAGGAAATAGATTATCTCAAGTCCTAATTTAGATTAAGTAATTACGCTATCGTCTAGATATATTTAGGATTCCTAAACATGCAAAACTCAAATTCAAATCCTAACTGATATTTTTTGAATTTTCTTTTTTATTTGAAAAAAAAAGAAAAATAAAGATAGCATCCACATTTAAAACAACCACGCAATCCGCAAAATTCGTTTCAAACTCGGATTAGGCACAAAAATCAAACTAACAGTCATATCTATAGGGTTATAGATATCAACAGAAAATTGATTATTTAAATTTGGAAAGCAAATAAAATCTATTATCGTACCCAAATGATTATGAATAGAATAATGATTTTCTGTATCGTCACGTATCGTACCTTAGGGATAAGGTCAGATAGTTGTCCAGATATATTGCCGATTAGGAAAGTTTCCTAATTTTGAATATTTTTGAATATTACGAACAAGGCAAACATTATCCTAAAATATCTAGCAATCCACACAATATTCACAAAATATTCAAACATCCAAACTGGAATCTAAATATTTTGAAAAATATACCGGATAGAGATCTTCACCTGATTTTCGGATTACTTTCCAAATTTGGACCCGCGGATCGGGATTGCGAATCGGGACGAGCGGCGAACGGCGGACCGGCGATGGCGCGACCACGAGGACGGCGGCGGCGCTGTTTATGGTGGTGCTTGTGACGACGCGGCTCCGGGGCAGAGGCGGTGTCGCGCGTCGGGGAAGCGGCAGCAGCTGCGTCGGCGTGCGACGGCTCCGGCGGCAGCAGCACACAGCAACAGAGGGCAGCAGCAGCGGCAGTGGCGCACAGCGACGGAGGGCAGCAAGGTGGCGGCGCACAGCGTGATGCACGGCAGTAGCAGCGTCGGCGGGAGGCAGCAGCGGCAGGCGCGGCGTCAGCAGGAAGCAGCAACGGCGGGGCAGCAGCAGCGGCAGCGTCGCGCAGGATGCGAGGCGCGGCAACAGCGGTGTCGGCGGGAAGCAGCAGCGGCAGGTATGGCGACGAAGGGTGACTCCGGCGGTGTAGGGCGCGGCAGCAGCGGCACCGGCGGGAAGCGGCAGCAGCAGCGTCGGCGTGGGAAGCGGCAGCAGCGGCGTGAGGCGCGGCGGCAGCAGGCGTCGGTGGGAAGCGGCAGCAGCAGCGTCGCGCGGGGAGCAGCAGCGCGGCAGGCGCGGCGGCAGCAGGCGCGGCAGTGACGCGCGGCGAGCGGCAGGCGCGGCGACGGTGGGAAGCGGCAGCAGCGGCGTGAGGCGCAGGAAGCGGCAGCAGCGGCGGTGTGGCGCGACCGGGGGAAGCGGCAGCAGCGGCGTGAGGCGCGGGATGGCCCCGGCGGCCGGGGCGTGCTGGTCTCCTCCTCTCCCTCTCTTACTCTTGCTCTCGCTCACATGTGTCTCTCGCGCCCTCAAAAATCGTGTTCTGAAAATTGTCAGAGCCCCCCTCAAAATCTTGACCTAATGATGTATATATAATGCTAATCTAGGTCAATTAGATGGGTTTTCTAGTCCTAATGGGCTTAGATTTTAATGGGTTGAATTAATTAATGATAATGGGCTGAATTAAGTTCAAATTAAAATAACTGAGCCCGTTTGACTTGTAATTCCCGGCCCTTACATTTCAAGCGAGCCGAGTCCCATTCGATGAAATTTAAGCTCGTTCGTCACCGCCAGTCCGATGCAAAATGTAATTAATCTAAAATAAATTTAAACTATATGTTATGCAATTTAAATATTTTTTTGTTTAGGGGTTAAAAATTTAATCCCTAATTTTCTATGCAAATTACACTAAATGATGCGCCAAAATTTAGGTGTCAACAGCTGCCCCTCTTTGAAGGTGAGCTCGTAGAGGTTGCATTCAAAAACTAAATGATACCTAAATTTCAACCACGCAAATGCAATGAATGTTATTTTTGTCGGGATTATGAGTCCCATTTTACAATGCATTAAGGAATGATGCATGCTGACCTGAATAGAAAACATACCTGGAATTACTTACCTGACATGAACGATAGCGCAATTCGAGGCACAACTTTAACTTGTATGTTGTTTTGGCAAATGTATGGGCTCAGTCCCATAGGTATTGCCTGATATACGTTGATGAACTTCGGTGATCTGCAGTTAAGTCAAAACACACGAAGAAAGCTCGACGTATCCGATCATCATCTGGATTCGTGAGAACAGTTCCGATCTTTACGAACTACCTATACATCTCTCTAGGTGTTTGCAAAGATTTGATCGCTTCACTTATACCTGCTCATAAGTGAATCGCGGGGGGAACTTTTGAAATCAAGAGGATATTCTGACCTTTATATATACCTGCTCATATACAAAGATTTGGCCGCCTCACTTATACCTGCTCATAAGTGAACTGCGGGGGAGTACCTGGGGTTGAGAGAATATTCCGACCTTTACATATACCTGCTCATATGCAAAGATTTGGCCGCTTCACCTATACCTGCTCATAAGTGAACTGCGGGGGAACACCTGGGGTTGAGAGAATATTCCGACCTTTACATATACCTACTCATATACAAAGATTTGGCCGCTTCACCTATACCTGCTCATAGGTGAGTAGCGGGGGAACATCTGAGATAAAAAGAGTATTCCGACCTTTACATATACCTGCTCATATGCAAAGATTTAGCCGCTTCACCTATACCTGCTCATAGGTGAGTAACGGGGGAATACCTGGGATCTAGGGAGAATATTCCGACCTTTACATATACCTGCTCATATATAAAGATTTGGCCGTCATGCCTATACCTGCTCATAGTCATGTAACGGGAGAATCTTCTCGAGATTGTATGAAAATCTGTGATTTGATGAACAAAGGGGCTAGCCCAAGTGTTCAAGAGTTCCTTGACAAAGTACCTGGATATCATCAGAAGTACCTGAAAAGGTTTAATCAATAGACACCTGAACACAATCAATGGCATTTAGAGATCGCAAAAATGATCAAATGTGGGACCTGACAATTGCTTGAACAGGTTAAGGATACCTAGATAGTCATAGACATCCTAGGGATAGAGATATACTTACCTGGTGATATCTCCAACTCTGAAGGTGTGTCTCTTGTTAGACACTATTTTAAGTAACATGTAATATGCATTCGCATACTGCCAAGAACACATATACACATACACTATGATTTCAACTGATTTTCATGCACGATGATTTTGTCAAATCAGCATTACAAACTTCGCTGGGGAAAAATCATGACAAGATGATCCGAACTCACAAGCGGATATTTTGAAAATGTCGAATGAGGGACTTCCGATCCAAAAGGGCTTTCTCTCACTCTCGTCGAGAAGTGGCTAATTTATGAAAATCACTCTATCTCACCATCATCATGTCGACAAGGGTCCGACTCGCAAACAGTACAACTTTACCAATCCGAGAGGTCTTTGCTAGGACCGTAACGTGGGCTTGGTCAATGGCTTAGCAAAAGGGACTCTTTGAGTCAAGGCTATTGAAAGAAAATACTCTGCAATTGTCTCCGGGTTTACAAGTCAAGAACCCTGCAAAATGAGATAGAAATGGACTTGCTCGCACTTCTTCGAGCTAAGCTTATAAACATCAGAAACTCTACGTTAGTCCAAGTGCCCTAATCTGAAGAGACTTTGCAAGGGACGTAACGCAGGCTAGGCTCATGGGTTGAGAAATGAATGGACCATAAGGCTCAAAATGTGTATAATTAGGGTGAATAAGTTAGTGATCATCTCGGCATTGTCACCGGTCTTCTTCTTCACCAGGGATTGTCTTCTCAGCAGATGCTCCATTGGCTTCGAGAGTTTATCACCTGACTCCTCAAGACTTTGGATACTTTTGTGACTTCGACATATCTCAACACTTTCTAATCCAAAGTCGTCATTTTTTCTCCATTTTTTCATTCTCCTCCTCTTCTTTTCTTTTCTTTCACGGGCATTGGCCTTGCTTTTACTAGGCACACTGCTTTTTCATGCCCTTTAGTTTAGTTTTTTTTTTTTTGCAATGTAAACACTGGCCAGCTATATCTGACTGAATGACTCGCCATTTAAACTTTCAAGGATTCTTGTCTTCTACCGACGCTTCGGATATGCTGCTTGAACAATGATGACTTTTTGCCTTGCCCCAGTGTGGGGGATGATCACCAACTGGGTTTATATGAAACAAATTTGCGGGCTCAATTGGGCTTAGCAAAGGATAAAATGTGTATAGGATAGAGAAAGAAATGCTCTTCGTCATCCTAAGGCACTTGAACTTCACGTGAATTCATCTGAAAAAGCAACACTCAAAGATTGATGCAAGTGAGAGCATGAAAATTTCTACTCATTTTTCACCTTATGACGCTGACTTACCTCCAGTTTGCCCCGATATGGGGTGGTTCTCGACAGGGGTAATTTGAATGAATTTCTCCAAACGTTTAGGCTAAAAGTGGCAAAACAATGGATAACCTGTAGTATTTGGGATAGAGAAATGAACCGCCTCTCATCATTTCAGTTACCATACCTTTTGCGAGATAACCCTTCACCTTGCAGACATGGAGTTTTTCTACTCAACTCACTGGGGATTAGTGCACGGGACTGTGTATAGGATATGGCTTGCCTTTCATCATCCCGATGTACCTCATTCAACACATTCAATCCATTCCACATGAGTTATCATATTGTCTAAATAAATTCCCCTTTTGAAATCGATAATGTAGACTGACAAAATGATCAAGCATAATTCAAAGCCAATGCACACATTCCATATTTAAATTGATTGAAACCATTTATTCATTAGTGAAATGTTTGTGAATCAGAGTATAAAACCAAACATTTGAAAACTTTTGCTGCAAAGTGTTAAATTCCATCAGGGATAATACATCTTCACAGCATCAGAATTAACAGGAGTGGAGAACTCACGACCATCCATTTCTGCGAGAATCAGGGCGCCTCCGGAAAGCACCTTTTTAACCACATACGGACCAATATAGTTTGGGGCGAATTTTCCTCCAGGAACAGGAAAGACTGGCAGCACCTTCCTTAGGACTAGATCATTTATCTTGAAGTGTCTTGGACGCACCTTTTGGTTGAAGGATCTAGCTATCCTCTGCTGATAGGTTTGACCATGGCAAATGGCTTTCAATCGCTTCTCATCAATTAAGTTTAACTGCTCATGCCTTTGTCGCATCCACTCCGCTTTGGACAACTCCACTTGAGACAAGACTCGCAAGGAAGGGATCTCTACTTCGACGGGCAGGACTGCTTCCATGCCATATACCAAAGAGAAAGGGGTTGCCTCGACAGAGGTTCGGATCGAAGTCCGATACGCCATGAGTGCGAATGGCAACCTTTCATGCCAGTCACGATAGTTTTCAGCCGTTTTGGCCAAGGTCTTCTTGATGTTCTTGTTAGCGGCTTCAACTACTCCATTCATATGTGGACGATAGGGAGATGAATTCAAGTGCCGAATTTTGAACTCGTTGAATAACTGATCAATGAACTTGTTGTTCAAATTTGTCCCATTGTCAGTGACGATAGCCTCAGGGACACCATAGCGAGCGACTATGTCTCGCTTGATGAATTTTACAACATTCTTTGCGGTGACATTTGCATAAGATGCCGCCTCGATCCACTTAGAGAAATAATCAATCGCGACCAGGATAAATTGGTGTTCATTTGATGCCTTAGGATTAATTGGGCCAATCACATCGATGCCCCACATTGAAAAGGGCCATGGCTCAGACAACTGATGTAATTCCGTCGGGGGAACATTTATTTTATCCCCGTGAACCTGACAGCGATGACATCTTCGAACATGTTGGATGCAGTCACTTTCAAGACTGAGCCAATAATAACCCAACCTCATGATCTTCTTAGCTAACATGTGGCCATTCATGTGTGGACCACATATCCCCTCGTGTATTTCTTGCATGATTCTGGTAGCTTCAGCCGCATCCACACACCTCAATAGGATCGAATCATATGATCTTTTGTACAGCTTCTCACCACTAACAAAGAATTTTGAAGCCATTTTCATTATGTACTTCCTGTCGGCCGGGGTGCTTCCCTCAGGAAATTCTTGTTTCTGGATGTAACTCATGATATCATAATACCATGGCTTTTCATCAGGTTCTCCAGTCACAACCATACAGTAGGCCGGTTTTGTCAGAACTTCAATCTTCAAGGGTTCTACCTCTAACCCACCAATCACTTGCAACATGGATGATAACGTAGCTAGCGTATCAGCGAACTGATTATGGGACCTCGATAAGTACTCAAAAGAGATATCTTCGAATTCCTCTATGATTTCTTCGAGGTATTCATGGTACGGCACTAGTTTGGTGTCTCTCGTCTTCCACTCTCCCACAGTTTGAAGAATAATCAGAGCAGAATCACCAAACACTTTCAATTTAGTTATCCCCATTTCTACTGCGGCTTGGAGTCCGAGGATGCAAGCTTCGTACTCGGCTATGTTGTTGGTACAGGGGAATACCAACTTTGCTGCTACTGGATAATGTTGCCCATTTGGGGATATTAGAACTGCTCCAGTGCCGGAACCAATCAAATTTACAGCTCCATCGAAAAACATGGTCCATGTGTCTTCCTTTATTACCAAAATGCGATTTTCTGGAGAATATCTATTATCATCAGGGACTCCAGGATTTTCAGCTAACACATCGGCAACTACTCGGCCTTTAACTGACTTCTGTGGCATCATCTGGACATCAAACTCTGAAATCAAAATCTGCCACTTAGCTAACTTCCCTACCAAAGCAGGTTGATCAAGTAAATACTTGACGGGATCGTTCTCAGTCACAAGCAAAGCCTGGTGATGCAGTGTATATTGTCGCAGCCTATGGAGCACCCATACTAGTGCAGCGCAAGTCTTCTCGGCTTCAGGATAATTCAACTCCGAGACGGTGAACTTCTTACTCAAGTAATAAATAGCTCGCTCTTTTCCATCTTCAGGATTTTTCTGGGCTAGCATCGCACCTAGAGACTCGCTATGAATCGTGAGGTAAAGGATCAAAGGCTGGCCTGGTATTGGTGGGACTAGCACTGGTGGTTTCATCAGGTACTGCTTTAGTTCGTTAAACGCTTCCCGACAATCATCGTCCCATTTCACTTGAGCATTCTTCCTTAGAAGTTTGAAGAATGGCTTAGCAGTTTCGGAGAGCTGAGAAATAAAACGGGCTATGTAGTTCAATCTACCCAGGAGGCTTCGCACTTCTTTCACGGTTGATGGGGGTTGTAAGTCACATATAGCCTTCACTTTAGAGGGATCAACTTCAATGCCTTTACTGCTTACGATGAACCCAAGTAATTTGCCCGAGGTTGCTCCAAATATGCACTTTGCTGGGTTGAGACGGAGCTTAAACTCACGGAGTCTCTCGAATAATTTCTTCAAGGTATCGACGTGACTCTTCCCAGGTCGAGACTTGGCGATCATGTCATCGACATAGACCTCGATCTCCTTATGCATCATATCATGGAAGAGCGTCACCATTGCCCGTTGATATGTTGCCCCGGCATTTTTAAGGCCGAAGGGCATGACTTTATAGTGGAATGTCCCCCAAGGAGTGATGAACGCCGTTTTCTCCTTATCATCGTCCTTCATTTTTATCTAATTATAACCCGAGAAACCATCCATGAAGGAAAACAGCTCGAACCCTGCAGTACTATCCACCAAAACATCTATATGTGGCAATGGGAAATCGTCTTTAGGGTTGGCCTTGTTTAGATCGCGATAGTCGATGCAAACCCGAACTCGACCATCTTTCTTCATGACTGGCACAATATTGGCCACCCAGCTGGGGTATTGGGTGACTTCGATGAATCCCACTTTCAAGAGCTTCATGACCTCCTCCTCTATTTTCTTGGAAAGTTCAGGCTTAGTCCTTCGCAACTTCTGTTTCTTGGGCGGCATGTCCGGATTAGTGGGTAGACTATGCTCCACGATAGAAGGGTCTAAACCCGGCATATCGATATACGACCAAGCAAAGATATCCTGGTAATCTTTCAGCAGTTGGACCAGACGTTTAGCTTCACCTTCGGGAAGGGTTGCCCCTATCTTCACCTCTTTGGGTTCTCCGGAATCACTCAAGTTGACAGTGATAGTTTGGTCTACCGTTAGGACTTTAGGTCTTTCATGATGCTCTAGATCACGCCGAAGGTCCGAGGAATCTTCGAGTTCATTGGTGTCATCGAGATCAGGTTCGGTGGCGCATAATTCATCAGATTGGACCGTTCCCATACCCTTACATGTCACAAAATTGCCCCTGAAACATAAAGTAGGGGGTTCAGTAGGACAAACAGGGCTAAACAGTGTATTTTTATTTCTTTTGATTTTTTTTCGAAATTCTTTTCAAAAAAGTTTTAACATGAGGAAGCATGAAGAAGCCCAGGCCTCAGAATTCTCCTTGGACCATATTTTTCTTTTATTGGTTGGATTTCATCACCGGACTGGTTTGATGTACCTCAACATGCCCTCAAAACGAGAATGACTTGTAATCTCATTGATTATCACCATATGAATTACATTTATTGAAATGGAAATTGCAACAATCAAATCCTAGAAATGAAAAGTCCTGTAAAGCAGCTCCCGAGATGGGGCAAGTCCTAAAAAGCAGTAAAAATTCCCGCGCAGGGGAATGTACGAAAAAAGTAAAGGTGTTACTCTTGCGGGCCAGTGCCCATTCCCTCCAACGGTCCTTCCTCGATAGCTCCAACGAAGAAATCATCGAACAGGGCAGTGATTCCATCCATTGCATCATCAGAATCTTCTGTCATTAGAGGTGTTAGATCATCCATACCTCCCCATCCATCCGGGACAATGTCACGGGGGTCAACATAGAAGCTCGGGGGTGCTGAGTATTTTACATAATAATCGAACTTGCCGCTTGGTTGCCCCAGAATGTCGATCACCTCCTTTTCTTCATACATCATTCTTGCAGGGCCCGGGAACGTGGTGCGGAGGTGTGGAAGCAACCTACCACGCCCACGCTCTTCACCATTCGGCTCTTCTTCGGATCGCGATCTGTCCTGTCCATTTCCTCGACCTCGACCTCGACCTCGACCACGTCCACGTCCACGTCCCCTATCATTTGGCTCGCTTGACCCTAGGTATCCCAACCCAGTAATGCGGGGCCTCTGAGAAACTTCCACCGGTTGGCGGATACCTTGACCATTTCTACCAAGGTCTTCACCCGGATTAAAGCCATGAGAAACCATTACCCTTCCAACCATGACTGCAGCATTTGACACCTCAGGAATAGGCGGTGATGATCCTCTAGACGCATGTATGGTTGATACGAGCTCGAGCGACTGATAGCTCGATTCTATTTTGCAATCCGGCTCAACATAGGGGATAGCTGTTGTATGGTAAATTGGGTGCTCTTTTTCACCGTGGACTGTGACTAACTTTCTCTCCACAACGAACTTCACCTTCTGATGTAAACTGGATGGCACAGCTCCAGCAGTATGAATCCACGGACATCCCAATAGAAAATTGAATGAAGTGGGAATGTCCATCACTTGAAATAGGATATTAAACACCGTTGGTCCAATCTGTATGTCAAGGTGGATTTCTCCCATCACTTCTTTCTTCGTTCCGTCAAAGACTCGAACGGAGGTCTTCGCAGAATTTATCTTAGAAGGATCTATCTTCAGGCGATGTAAAGTTGCCAGAGGACAGATGTTCAAGGCTGATCCATTGTCAATGAGTACCCGGGCTACATGCGAGGCCTTGTATTTGACAGAAATGTAGAGTGCCTTGGTATGCCCCCTCCCTTCCAGAGGGAACTCTTCATCTGAAAAGGCTATGAGGTCCTTGAGGAGTATAGAACCCACAAATTCCTCTAATTTGTCATGATCGATCGTTTCTGGCACGTGGACTTCACTTAACACCTTCATTAAGGCCTTCTGATGCTTGACAGATGTCTGGAGTAGCTCAAGCAGAGAGATTTGTGCAGGCAGCTTGCGCAATTGTTCAACTATGTTGTATTCGCTAGCCTTAATCACGGCTAGGAACTCTTTAGCTTCTTCATCAGTAACAGGTTTTGCAGGTTGAGCATTAGCTTGGCCATAGGAACGCCCGGATCTAGTAACCAAGTCGACATCGAGACTGTAGGACCAAGGGACTGCCTTATTATCACTGTACTCATACGGTTGAGGTATCTCGATCACTATCCCTTCATCAGCTGTAGGCGTGCTTACTACGATCTCTTCATTATCAGACACGTCTTCAAGCGGAGGCATGTCTTCAGGCAGAGGGTCACCCTTGTCGCTCCTGGTATTCAATGTAGCAAACTCCTCCTCCCAATTAATAACCACTTCGGAGATAGTGGAAACGATGCCAGTGTGGTCAGCATAAACAATCATCCCAGCTTCTACCATTCTTGAGATCCTTTCTCTCATGAGAGCCAGGGGAAGGTCCTCGTTACTCGGGTAACAACCGGCTTTCACTAACTCACCGTAGACGTCGGTAGTATACACCTTAACATTCTTGATTCGACCAGCATCGAAGCTAAATATGGCATTCACATTGCCTGCGTGATTAGGGAGTGGGTTGTTCTGAACATTCGGCTTAGCAGGCTGAAATGAGAAAGCCTTCGTATCTAGGAGGTTCTGGATTCGGTGCTTGAGGGCATAGCAATCATCGGTTGAGTGTCCCAGCTCACCCATATGATAATCACATTTCTTTGACGGGTCGAAGTTATAGAACCGCTCAGGATTGGGCCGCTTTGGCTCAGTAGTAAGCAAGCCTTTCTTCTGGAGCACTGTCAATACTTGAGACAACGATCCGGGGAGGGGGGTGAATTGCCTCCTGTTGTTCCTCCTCTGAAAAGGTTGACGACCCGAGTTTTGTTGCTGAGCTTCTACTACTTGGATTGCTGGGGCGGAGTTAGCATTCCGCCGGCTCGGTTGGTTATAAGCCACATTCACTTCAGCTGCCGGTTCTTTCTCTTTTCTCGCACCAAATCTTCTGATCGAGGAGGACGGCTCGACAAACCATCCATCTTTCAGCCCTATCTCAATTTGTTTGCCTATGGGGATGAGTTGGTTGAAGTTATCAGCCGGAATGGCAACCATCCGATTACGGTATTCGAACGGGAGAGTTTTCACGAACATCCTCTTTAACTCACTGTCTATGGGTTCTGGGACAACCTGAGCAGCTAAATTCCTCCATCTGATAGCATAGTCTTTGAAGGACTCAGTCTTTTTCATCTGAGCACGTTCGAGATCATCACGGGTAGGAATGATGTCTGTTATGAATTTGTACTGCTTCAAGAATGCTTCACTGGCTTCTTTCCAAGTTTTGAGGCCATTTATCTTCTTCATGAGATACCAGTTCAAAGCAGGACCCGTCAAACTTGCTTGAAAGGCATGGATCATCAGGAGTTCGTTGTCAACGTACGAAGTCATCTGTACGTGATAGAGCTGTAGGTGGGCTTTTGGACATGTGGTGCCATTGTACTTGTCAAAATCTGGCATTTTGAACTTCTTTGGGATTTTGATCTGTGAGTACAGGGACAGATCGATCGAAGGCGAATCCTGCGAACCTTCCAGCTGCTTCACTCTTTCTTCAAGTTTATTGACCCGTTCATCAGGTTTGTCTTTGTTGACGATGATATGGACGGGGTCATCTTCTAAATTAGGAATATCGTCATCTCCGTCAACATCGACACTTTTTCTGATTTTCTACTTTGGGACTGATGCTTCGAGGGATGCCGAAACAGGAACCGACCGGAGAGCTTTGATCTCAGTGGACATTTGTTGCATCGCGATGACAAGTTGCTTGATCTGGTCTTCTACACCAACAACACGCTCTTGCAAGTCGGTTTGATCGGCCATTCTGGCTCTCGACCGTGTACGAATGGGCGATCGTGATCGGTCCGTAGCTACCTAATTTCGGAACGAAACAGGCATTCATGAGTGTTAAGCAAAATCATACGCCAATCCATGACATTGGTCTAACCGCTTTGAATTGAAAGGACCTCTTTATTGAAATGGCGAAAATTTTTACACCAATTAATGACTTGAAATTGAACTGAATATAAAGGCAAATGACTCAATTCCAAAACAAATTTTAAAAATTGAAACTGAAATGAGAAAAGAACTTCGAGCTTTTTATTTAGCTTGATCTATAGACATATGGGAGGCGATTTCCTTCTTCAATTGCTCATAAGCTCGAGCTATCTTGGATGCTTTTTCTTCAGCTTCTTCGGCCTTCCTTTTGAGGCGATTGTTCTCTGAGCGATTGGCGGGCTTGAGAGGCACCTTGGGTATCTTCGGGAGCAAATCCCGCGGGATTCTATGCCGACGAATGTAATGGGTCGCCGCGAAATAGGACTTCTGCTCTCCCTTTAGTTCTCCTTCGGGCCGAGCTATCTTTAACACACGACACTTCCTCCACATCTTATTGAGCTGAGCTACGGTCGCTTCGTGGTCTTTATCATCATCGGCGAAGTCAACTTGGAGGAGTTCTGGTTGTAACGCTGGAGGGAGCCCTTGGAGAATCTGATACTGACGAGACACTCTGGCGGGGTAGTATTCAATTGCTCCGGTGAAACCCAATAGTGGAACCGGTCCAATACCATTACATGTAAGCCGAGCTTCCTCGACTTTGAACCAGTTAGCATGCCATTGGAAACCTTGGGGTCTAGCGTTTTTCATGAAGATGATCCATTCGGAGTAATGATAATCGGGTGCACCCCCTTGTTTTTCTTTATACCTCAAGATGGGATGGCTAGAATCACTAAGCTCGGATATTGTGAGTAAATCGCCACACCCTTTTATGTGAGACAAAAATCAAATTTGCAAAAGTTCGAGGGGGGCATGAAACGTTTTGTCAACATGTTGCTTAAATTTAGTGAGGGAAATGAAAGTCTCGGCTAAAACTGTGTTGATAAAATTCTTTTCAAGACAGACCTGTTGGACCAACCAGGCGATCGACGGACTACGTGCATTCTTACAGTAAGGAAAAATCACGAACCCGAAAAATACTAGCAAAAAGATTCTGCCTTTTTGAAAAGATGTGGCTTTTTCAAAATACTGACTCAGGAATGAAAAAGGACATGTGCCGCGATTTGCTTTTAAAACTTTTCCCAATTCATCTTTTCCGACATTCAAAAACTCAGCCAACATTAAAGTGGAATCAATTCCCAAAGGTGGTGTGACTAACTCCGACTCCAATGGTTTTCCAATGAGCACGCTATATTCTTCCAACGTCGGGGTGAGCTCGTGCTTACCGAATATAAAGGTAGAGGTTTCGGGACACCAGAAGTGCGCTAATGCTCGAACGAGGCCGGTACGAACTTTGACCTCCAGTAGGGGGAGCAGCCTCCCGATGTGGCCCTCAACTAGCTTGCGGTTGGTCGGACTGAGTAGATTCCACCAGGCACGGAGCTCGTCCTTAGGAGCATCAAGAATCCGGATGTCTGCCCCTCCCATAGTGTATAGACCAAGACTCACGACCGACCTAATGTCATGGATCGACCAAAGAAAAAGACGAAACATAAATAAATTGCGAGATAAAGGTTCAGAAATCTTACTTCACCGGGTAGAATGATGGCAATCACATAGACATGCGCATGAAACGTGAGGTTCGATTTCTACCTAGACTCCGGCTTGCAAAATGGAGACATGAGGATTACCGAGCTAAACCAGTCATGGTGGTGGTTAGGCTGGGATTCCCCTGACTCCGGCTTAGTCAAAGAGCCGACCCGAGTTGCAAAAGGTGCAACCGTGGTAGGTATTCAATGACACCTTGAAAAAACTTTCGGGACCAAGGAGGGCGACCCGTACCACGCGGGTGTGGTCGGGGTGTTCGCTATCTCAGTACCATCCTAAACCTGTGCCGCCCAGGTCCGGCAGCGGGAAGTGTGTACGGTGTAGTGTAAATGCAAGGCATGCACAACAAGTTATATCATACAGCGCTTCGTGCATAAAATAAACCATTCATTCAAACACC
The DNA here is from genome assembly GCA_031216405.1 of Syzygium malaccense. NCBI lineage: Eukaryota > Viridiplantae > Streptophyta > Magnoliopsida > Myrtales > Myrtaceae > Syzygium > Syzygium malaccense. Next base: position 17,551,523 of record CM062262.1, on the reverse strand, counting down.
TCCCTGCAAAACAAGGGTTAACAATCACGCCTCCCCTTATACCTCCCATTCTGCAAAAACATTTAACACCTAAAATGTTAGGGATGTACCTGGGATCCTCGCTGCCAAGCAAAAAATATATTTTTTGAAAAGAAAAACTGGCCTAAGTCCACTAAGAGTTTTAACTCAAGTCCCCAGTGGAGTCGCCAAGCTGTCGCGACCTAAAGATTTCCTTTCAGGCTAATGGATTGTTAAGACTAAGCCTAACTCGGGCCCTCCCAAGCCCTACCAATTCGCAACTTAGGGTTTAAGTTTTTAACATGTAAATGTTTTCATGCTTGGAGTCGCCACTAATCTATTTGTGGTAGGTCGATTAGAAACCTAAATAAAACATAGGGAGATATGTTTTATTCCTACGAACCAGAGATTCTAAGCTCGGGGACTTGATTACGCTAGATCTAGTCTAACGCCCTTTCGGTACCTTTTCTTTTCAAAAATATTTTGGCGAGCAATCTGGATCCATTTCAACTTAGTCACTAACATGTGAAGTGTTCATGCGGGTACGCAAATCACCAATTTAACACCCAAGAAAACATTAAGTAAATTGCAAGTTGGAAGAATTACTTACCTCGAAGCAACGTAAGCATCTGCATTGTTAGCTAGAAAATCAAACAACCTAATATGATTTCTAATTAACAAGGAATTCACTCAATTTTTGGGTTTTCGCTTATTTAAATGAAAGCTAACCTACATGCAATGACGTGCAAAAATGACATGCAAGTAATGCAACCTAGCATGCAAACTATATGTCATGCGACGACGTGACCTAATTCTGATGACGGGCAAATGATTTATTTTTGGTATTTTCTAATGAAATTCGGAATAAAAATATGCCTAAATTAACATGCAACCTATGATGACTTAACATATCCTAACATGACTTATTTTTTGAGATTTTCGTTAAAATTCGAAATAATAAACTACTTAAATTAAGAATGCAATCTATCCTAATCTACCATAAAACAATTCATTCTTTTTTTGGGGTTTTCATGAAAATTCGGAATTAAAAAATAACCTAAATAATCTATTAAGATTAGAAAATTACTTAATTTAAACTAGGAAATAGATTATCTCAAGTCCTAATTTAGATTAAATAATTACGCTATCGTCTAGATATATTTAGGATTCCTAAACATGCAAAACTCAAGTTCAAATCCTAACTGATATTTTTTGAATTTTCTTTTTTATTTGAAAAAAAAAAGAAAAATAAAGATAGCATCCACATTTAAAACAACCACGCGATCCGCAAAATTCGTTTCAAACTCGGATTAGGCACAAAAATCAAACTAACAGTCATATCTATAGGGTTATAGATATCGACAGAAAGATGATTATTTAAATTTGGAAAGCAAATAAAATCTATTATCGTACCCAAATGATTATGGATAGAATAATGATTTTCTGTATCGCCACGTATCGTACCTTAGGGATAAGGTCAGATAGTTGTCCAGATACATTGCCGATTAGGAAAGTTTCCTAATTTTGAATATTTTTGAATATTACGAACAAGGCAAACATTATCCTAAAATATCTAGCAATCCACACAATATTCACAAAATATTCAAACATCCAAACTGGAATCTAAATATTTTGAAAAATATACCGGATAGAGATCTTCACCTGATTTCCGGATTACTTTCCAAATTTGGACCCGCGGATCGGGATTGCGAATCGGGACGAGCGGCGAACGGCGGACTGGCGATGGCGCGACCACGAGGACGGCGACGGCGCTGTTTATGGTGGTGCTTGTGACGACGCGGCTCCGGGGCAGTGGCGGTGTCGCGCGTCGGGGAAGCGGCAGCAGCTGCGTCGGCGTGCGACGGCTCCGGCGGCAGCAGCACACAGCAACAGAGGGCAGCAGCAGCAGCAGTGGCGCACAGCGACGGAGGGCAGCAAGGCGGCGGCGCACAGCGTGATGCACGGCAGCAGCAGCGTCGGCGGGAGGCAGCAGCGGCAGGCGCGGCGTCAGCAGGAAGCAGCAACGGCGGGGCAGCAGCAGCGGCAGCGTCGTGCGGGATGTGAGGCGCGGCAACAGCGGTGTCGGCGGGAAGCAGCAGCGGTAGGTACGGCGACGAAGGGTGACTCCGGCGGTGTAGGGCACGGCAGCAGCGGCACCGGCGGGAAGCGGCAGCAGCAGCGTCGGCGTAGGAAGCGGCAGCAGCGGCGTGAGGCGCGGCGGCAGCAGGCGTCGGTGGGAAGCGGCAGCAGCAGCGTCGCGCGGGGAGCAGCAGCGCGGCAGGCGCGGCGGCAGCAGGCGCGGCAGTGACGCGCGGCGAGCGGCAGGCGCGGCGACGGTGGGAAGCGGCAGCAGCGGCGTGAGGCGCAGGAAGCGGCAGCAGCGGCGGTGTGGCGCGACCGGGGGAAGCGGCAGCAGCGGCGTGAGGCGCGGGATGGCCCCGGCGGCCGGGGCGTGCCGGTCTCCTCCTCTCCCTCTCTTACTCTTGCTCTCGCTCACGTGTGTCTCTCGTGCCCTCAAAAATCGTGTTCTGAAAATTGTCATAGCCCCCCTCAAAATCCTGACCTAATGATGTATATATAATGCTAATCTAGGTCAATTAGATGGGCTTTCTAGTCCTAATGGGCTTAGATTTTAATGGGCTGAATTAATTAATGATAATGGGCTGAATTAAGTTCAAATTAAAATAACTGAGCCCGTTTGACTTGTAATTCCCGGCCCTTGCATTTCAAGCGAGCCAAGTCCCATTCGATGAAATTTAAGCTCGTTCGTCACCGCCAGTCCGATGCAAAATGTAATTAATCTAAAATGAATTTAAACTATATGTTATGCAATTTAAATATTTTTTTTGTTTAGGGGTTAAAAATTTAATCCCTAATTTTCTATACAAATTACACTAAATGATGCGCCAAAATTTAGGTGTCAACAATAATCCTTTAACAACTCCATCCACCGACGCTGCCTCATGTTTAATTCCTTTTGAGAAAATAAATATTTGAGACTCTGATGGTCAGTATAGATCTGAAATTTCTCTCTGCATAAATAGTATCGCCTAATCTTTAGGGCAAACACCATTACGGCTAATTCCAAGTCATGTGTCTGATAATTTAACTCATGCGGCCTTAACTGCCTTGACGCATAAGCCACTACTTGTCCATGTTGCATGAGTACACGTCCCAATCCTTTCAGCGACGCGTCACTATAAATTTCATATCCCCCAAGTCCTGATGGAATAGTCAACACCGGCGCCGTTATCAATATATGCTTCAATTCCTGAAAACTCCTTTCACATTTGTCGGTCCATTCAAACCTCGTTTCCTTTTTTAACAAATGTGTCAATGGCGTTGCTATTGCCAAAAATCCTTCCACGAAACGACGATAATATCCAGCCAAACCTAGAAAGCTCCGAACTTCTGTTACCGTCGTCGGTCTAGGCCATTTCATTATTGCCTCAATTTTCAATGGGTCCACTGAGATTGCTTCTCTAGAGATCACATGACCGAGAAATGCTATTCGACTGAGCCAGAATTCGCACTTGCTAAACTTAGCATACAGTGCATTCTCCCTTAAAGTCTGCAATACTCTACTCAAATGAAACTCATGCTCCTCTAAGCTCTTCGAGTACACCAGTATGTCATCAATAAAATCAATCACGAATTGATCTAAGAATTCCTTAAACACCCGATTCATTAGATCCATAAAGGCAGCAGGGGCATTCGTCAATCCGAACGGCATTACTATAAATTCATAATGCCCATATCTCGTCCTAAATGCCGTCTTCGGAATATCTTCCTTTCTAATCCTCAACTGATGATATCCCGTTCTCAAATCAATTTTAGAGAACACCGAAGCCCCTTATAACTGATCAAACAAATCATCAATCCTCGGTAAGAGATACTTATTTTTTATCGTCACCTGATTCAACTGCCTATAATCGATACATAACCTCAATGATCCATCTTTCTTCCTCACAAATAAAACCGGCACTCCCCACGGAGACGCACTCGAACGAATAAATCCCTTGTCTAACAATTCTTGCATCTGCACCTTTAATTCCTTTAACTCTGACAGCGACATTCTATAAGGTGCCTTTGAGATTGGCTTAGTTCCAGGTGCCAACTCGATTACAAATTCTACTTCTCTTTCCGGCGGTAATCTCGGCAATTCCTGAGGAAACATATCGGGATACTCGCACACTACCGTTATATCCTCAAGCCTCGACTCTTCAGCTGTCGAATCTACTACAGCCGCTAGAAATCCTTGATACCCTTCACTCAGCAACTTTGTCATTTCCAGCGAGGAAATCCATGGAATTGAGGGTCCTCCTCGACTTCCCACAAATTTAAATTCCGGATGTCCAACAGGATTAAATTAGATCATCCTGCTATTGTAATCCATTACGGCCCTCTGTTTGGACAGCCAGTCCATTCCCACTATCACATCGAAATCGTACATAGCTAGAAGTGCTAAATCAATCTTTTCCTCCTTATCCCCAATCACAATCTTACAATTCAGACACCCTAACGAAACCAACATCTTATCATTCAAGGGAGTCGTCACCAATAACGCAACATCAAGCAATTGCGGTTCTATTCCAACCAACTTAACAAACTGCTCAGATATGAAAGAATGTGATGTCCCAGGGTCAAATAAAGCATATGCAGCATGGTTGCACAGAGAAGTCATACCTATGACAACCCCTGGCGCGTTCTTAGCCTCTCTTCTAGCCATGGCATACACGCGTCCTTGCGCCTGAGGTCTATTCGGGTTTGTTGTCTGGGCCGTTCTAGTCTGATTCCCGTTTCGAGGTGGCGGCAACGTAGGTGGCCTATTCTGCCTGAGATTGGAGCAATACCTCACATGATGACCAAATCCGCCACACCCAAAACATGCTCCGCCCCGAGTCGGACAAGGTCCATTTCCATACCTTTCCCCATATACTCTACATGGACCATTTTGATTTCGAACCGACTTCCCGATATTCCTTCTAATAGGAGGGACAATATGTCTATTACTCGACATCGGCCTCTTCCCAAGATTGCGATTGTCCCTACCCTGGACAAACCTCGACCCAGAAGCGGCGGCCCTGTCCACCTGATCTCGCTCCAGAACTTGAGCTCTATCAAATATTTCCTCGTATGTCATCAGATTCACCAATAACAACTGGCCGCGAATGTCAACTTTCAAACCATCTCGAAATCTTCACGCCTTGTCATCAGGATGCTCTACCATTCTCGACGCAAATTTAGACAATATGGCAAATTCCGCCTCGTATTGATCCACCGTCATCTGGCCTTGGCGGAGTCTCATAAACTCTGCTAGCTTTCTCTCCCTAGCACTGGTCGAGAAATACTTTTCATAAAAACTTTCATTAAAGGCAGCCCAAGTCCGGGCTATACCCTTTGGAAACACCCTATCCCTGGTGGCCTTCCACCAATCATTCGCATTATCTTGTAATTGATACACTGCCAGGGTTACTTTCTCATTATTGGTGTACTCTAACACCTCAAAAGCTTTCTCGAGTTCCTCTACCCATCAAGGTGTGGCCTCAGGGTCACCTTTCTCAGAGAACTTAGGTGGTTTTAACTTCATAAACTGCTCAACCAGTTGGTGCATTGGTCTAATCACATTCACTTGCCTTTGTCCTTGATTTCCATTAATGTTAGCAACATCGGCCTCGGTAGCTTGGGCAATCGTAGCAGCTCGTTCTTGAGTTTGCTGTCCTATTATATTACCAATCTGCTCTAGGGTCCTCATGACCGCTTTCATTCTAGGGTCCTCAGCAGGTCTAACATCGACTTTGGGGTCCACTGCAGCTCCAACACCAACTCCAGGATTTTCTATTGCTCTAGCACCCAATTCGAGGTCCTTTACAGCTCTAACTCGAGCACGACCTCTACCTCTTATTCCTCTTCCTGTGCCCCTTCTTGGGACTCTTCATACACCTCTTCCTTCACTGCTCATCTTCATAATTCTACCACACTCCTACCTACAGTAATTTCACTCAGGAATTAGTAACCTAGGTCAACTAGATCAATTTAGTCTTAGACAGTGAATTAACGCATTAATTCACTCAGCAGGCAATCCATCACTACAAACACAAAGCCACAATCAATAGGGTCTGAATACTTACCTCGGATCCAAACGCACCTGCATTTCAATCATCTCAACAATCAATTCACTCAATCAATCAATCAATCAATTACCACAAATAATCTGGAGGCACGTATAGCTTATTCCGCCTTATGACTCACTAAGGTCTCCCTAGATTTACTACCCCAGGATCTCTGCTCCTTATCACTCCAAACTTCGATCAGTTTAGATCGAGATGACCTTGCTCTGATATCAATTCAAACGGGGATGTCACGCCCCGAACCCCCATCGAGCTCGCGACATCACTTCTCTGGTCGATCAATGCGACGTCCCAGGGTATCGCCGACCTCATTTATAACCATCAGAGATTTTAATCGCTCAGCAGAAATCACAAATACCCGGACAATTAAAAACTGGGGTAAACAGGGAGAATGCACCTATTCATTTCCATTTACCAAACTTATAAAATATTCACAATTTACAAACCGCCATTACATATGCACACCGTACTATGAACCACCGATAATAAAAGGATCGATGACCTGGCAGTTTATCCTAAAAAATGGTATTCGCCAAAAACCTAATTTTTCCACCCCTACACTAGCCCTTACGCCCTCTACTCGGCGTTCACTCTGAGTCTGACTCATCATCCTCCGAATCTGGGTCTCCCTGAACTATCTCATCCTCTGAGGATTCCGGCTCGGCCTTAATCTCGATTAGGTTATTGATGTCACCCGACTCCGCTAAAACTTCGGCCTGCTCCTCTTTGATAGGTTCCTCATCGGATACGTCCTCGGGTACAAATTCGGGATCAGCTCATTGTTCAAATGGGAGTATATACTCGAGTTCTCCTTCCGGCTCGTCCTCAGGCTCAGCAAGTTCATTCTCGGGTTCGGCCTCGGGTTCTACTTTCTCTGGTTCTTTCTCTACTGGTTCCTCCGCGGGGATCGGTTCCAAATCCACATCCATCGGATCGTATTCTGCTTGCGATCCTTCGGGCTTGGGTTCATGCTCAGCCCCTGAAAATCCTTGTGCCGCAGGCACCGGATGCAGTCCAGCCTGCGCTAGACTAGTTTCCGCACTAGTCAACTCGCCGTCAGGAGGAGGTATAGCAGACGGGTTCCAGTCCACAACTAAATCAAAATGGACATCAAATCCTCGGACGGGACCGAACTCATCTACTTCGTCCCTAAAGAACTATGCGGTGTATGTATAGGGCTCCCATAGGAGCAATCCTACGTCTACAAGTACTACTGTAGTATGCTTAATCCAGGTCATATTGTTAGCCATAGGAAACTCTATAACATCATACTCGGTGTGCATTAGTACTTCGAAACGCTCTGGCGGTGGCGGCGGAGGATTCATTGTTCCTGCCAGGGCTCTGAGAATACATCTCAGCAAGTACACACCATAAACCCCACCTAGGCTATCACATACATCCAGACAATCACAAACACAATCACACACTCAAACACCGCATAGCAGGCAAACAATCAGTACTTAATTGGCATTCCCAGCGTGCAACCTGCACGTTAGCCATAATATTATATTTTTCAATCACATGCATGTTCAAATCCCAAGTCACACATTCACACTTGCCTCATCATATCTTTTTCCACACTACTCGCCAATGACCTACGTAGTGAAGCCGCTTCAGGTACACTGCGACCATCCCATATACACAACACTCCTGGGCCCGTGTAATGATACCGCTGCAGGTCATGTATCTTGCCCGCGTAATGGTACCGTCTCAGGCTCAACATCTATTCTCCCAGTACACAACCCGCGTAGTGGTACCGCCTCAGGTTGGCTATATTTCAAGCACTCCTCAGCCCCCGTAGTGATATCACCTCAGCCCATGTATCTTGCCCGCATAATCATACCGCCTCAGGCTCAACACCTACCACCTACGACACAACTCGCGTAATGATACCGCCTCAGGTTGGTTGTCCTCCAGTAATATTGGGCATCGTGCCAAGTAATCGTACCGCCTCAAGACAGAAATATTCCCACGATCGCACATGCCACACTACTCACAAGTTCTTGTTCAGTGACACACTTAGTACTCGCATGCCAATACATTGGCCAGTCACACGCGGCCAGTGTACGCCTCGATTCACACACAATTTCATGCTCAATGAACATTCAATATGGCCAATTGACAATTAATTCAATTTGGCCTAAGCGTGCACATAATCAAGCACATTTCAACCAATCAATCGCACACTAATACATTCAATTTCACCACTACAATTCAATCACAATACAAACACACAACCAACACGCAAATCGGTATTTTTCAATACCCAAACTACACCAAATCAGTTCCGGCTCTTTATGATATTTTCACACAATTAATCGCCGATTCTAAATATCCAATTTGCATATCGAACCGAGCACCACAACACTCAAATCAGCCCTTCACAGCCCACTTTTGACCTCAAAATTTGCACCAAAATTCCCAAATTCAATCCTAAGGCCCGCCACATAATTCCGCTCCTAAAATCATATAATTCCACACCTAAATAAATCCAATTTCACTCGGTAATTTATTCGTTGATACCCGACGTCCTAAATAAGATTTAGGGCGCGACTTACTGGACTCTAGACTAACGCGGCTAGAGCGGAAAGCGGCGGCGAACGGCGAGCGGCTCGACCGCTTGGGCGGACGGCGACGGCAAACGGCAGCGTGGCTTCCTTGGCTGGCCAGCTCACGGCCAAAAGGGAGAGAGAGAGAAAACCGAGAGGGACGGCGGCGTGGGGTGGCGATGGTGGCGCAGTAAGGCGGCGTGGGGCGCGACACGGCAGGCGGTGAGCGACGGCACCGGCGTACGGCTAAGGGGGGGAGAGAGAGAGGTTTCGATGGGGGGGCTGCTGAATGGAAGAGAGAAAGAGAGAGAATGAGGAGAGAGAATAGGTCTTGGACTTAAATAGTCCAATTTTGACCAAAGTGGCAATTTACCATCTTGCCCTTTACTCACAAATCAAATCGACGGCCCAAATTCGATCTTATCTTGAAACCGACGGCCAAGATCGAATCTTGCCCACAATATCCAAGGGCAAAAATGTTCGAACAAAAAGTTTGGGCAAAATGACCAAAATGCCCTCCCTCATAAAACATGCCCTTTATTAATTCTTAGGGGTAAAATGGTCACTTTCCTCATTTCTCATTAAAATCGAATTTTTCTGAAGGATTCGAAACAATCCAAAATTACACGTTCCAACCGCAACGTCATCCTAACATCCCGTTGTGACTTTCAAATTTTTCGATGTCCAATTTGGGCTCAATTAAATAATTAAATTTTATTAAACGCAACTCGAGCGTTTCTCAGACTAACGGGTGGCTTGTTAGGGAAATTCGCATATTCGACCCATGACTGATAATAAATCGAGTCACGTGCAAGTTCATTCGGTTCGTGACGACTTCGATTGTCATTTAAATCGCGAGGATCGATCACTAGATCCGAAGGGCACGATCGTTCGGTATAGGTTCAGGGTCATTCGTCAATTCATTTCGTGATCCGGCGGAATCACCCGCGATCCACTACTATGACAGTGGCGAATTGACCCTTGACTATTCTTGGATCGGCCTACAGTGGCTCAAAATGTCACATCAGCGATTTTATGGTCGAAAATCAATTCACGATCGAATTCTCTCTTAGTCGCACGAATTTAAATCCCTGATTAGCCATTCCCCAATGGTTAGTATCCTTGGAATGATCAGTTCCGGGCGAGAATTAACTACGAGTATATTCATAAAACTCAGTATTTTATAAATTCTAAATGAACCAAATTTTTAGGATGTCACACGGTCACTCTCTGATTGCTCTTACCTTCGCTTCATCTACCACTATTCCTTCAGCAATAATAATAAATCCCAAGAATAACAGTTTATTAGTTAAAAAACTACACTTCTTAAGATTAATATACAGCTTATTAATCTGTAAAGCTGTCAACACCTCCCTTAAGTGCAATAGATGATCCTCCTCGGTCTTACTATAAATCAGGATATCATCAAAATAAACTACAATAAATTTGCCAATAAAAGATTTCAGAACCTGATTCATAAGCCTCATGAAAGTGCTTGGAGCATTGGAAAGTCCGAAAGGCATCACCTACCATTCATACAACCCCTCCTTTGTTTTGAAAGCTGTCTTCCACTCATCTCCAGGCCGAATCCGAATCTGATGGTACCCATTCTTCAAATCCAGCTTCGAGAACCACTTAACACCGTGCAACCTATCCAATATGTCATCCAATCTCGAAATTGGAAACTTGTAACCCACGGTTATCTTATTAATGGCCCTGCTATCTACACACATCCGCCAACTCCCATCTTTCTTAGGAGTCAACAAGGCTGGAACAGCACATGGGCTTATGCTATTCTGAATGTGCCCCTTTCACAACAACTCCTCCACCTTCTCTTTTAGAATCTCGCTCTCTTTAGGACTCATCCTATAGTGCGATAAATTCGGCAGACTAGCACCAAGAATTAAGTTTATATGGTGTTGAATATCGCGCATAGACGGCAACCCATCTGGAATCTCTTCAGGCATCAGTTCGCTAAATTCCGTCAATAAAGGCCTGACTACTTCAGGCTGCTCCTTCACTTGTAATTCAGGCTCAGTCTCAATTATTTGTTTTACGACTAGCACGTGAATCTGTCGGGTCTCCTTAACCTCAGCTTCAAATTTCCTCGTAAGGGTAAGAAAATTATTTTTAGAAGATTGTTTTCCTTTGTTCTTTAGTAGAACGTATACTTCACTCCATCCTTCACGAGGTTATAGTGATTGCTTCTTCCCAAATGCTAAGCATGTACATCAAATGGACACAGCCTCCCAAATAACACATGACATACATCCATGTCCATTACATCACAATACATCTCATCATGATATTTTCCAATGGAGAATGGAATTTTGCATCGTTTAGTCACCTGAATGCTTTCCGCTCCAGATTTAATCCATCATAACGTATAGAGATTATGATACTTCTCCACGGGTATCCCCAGCTTCTTCACTGCCTCTTTCCCAATGATATTCTCTATACTTTCACTATCAATAACCACAGCAAAGATCTTTTCCAGAATGGTGCACCTGGTTTGGAATAACTGATGGCGCTGCGAATCATCTTCTTATTTTGAGGCCAACATCATTCTACGCACTACACAGTTTACTTGCTCCTCTTATTCATCTTCAAAATCATCGTCCTCACCATCTGACGCACGGGAATATCCATCTTCCTCCTCTTCTCTCGCTGCTACGTTTACGGACTTTCTCTGAGGGCATTCATTAGAACAGTGCCCAGGCTGATTACACCTGTAACACTTTATCGCGGCTAGTTTAATATAAGGGTTAGGCAGTTTTCTGTGCTTGCATTCCTTTATCCCTCGGCTCGTTCATTAGGCGCTTTTCTACCACCTTATCTTCCTGATTTCGCCCTGCGTTAAAACGATTATTGAAACTGTTCTTCTCTACCGAACTGCTCGAACTGTTACCTCGATAATTTTCATAGCCTCTTCTTCCCCTATCTTGCTGCATCAATTCTGCTTTCATTGCCATATCCTTGGCTTCAGTTAAATTTCGCAGAAACTGCACTCCAATTTTATCTCGAATGAAGGGTTTCAAACCATTGAGATATCTAGCCACTTGCTGTCCCTTCGTCTCTGATAAATTATTCCGCTCTACCAATCTCATAAATTCAGCATTATATTCATGCACAGTCTGATTGCCCTGCTGGCAATGTTGATACTATTGGAACATAATTTGTTCATAATCGAGTAGAAGGAATTCTTGCTTCAACAGCCTTCTCATTCTAGTCCAAGTTCGAACTCTCTCTTTCCCTTCTCGCTCCCTCTTATTCTGCAATCTCTCTTACCATGCAGACGCACCCCCTTTAATCTACAGGCTACTAATCACACCCTTTTCTCATCAGGGGTTTCCATATAGTCGAAAAATCTATCTATATCATCAAGCCAATCCAGAAATTCTTCTATGCCTAGACTTCCATTAAAATAAGGAATATCGACTTTCAATTTAAAGTCGTTACTTTCGCGATCGTCGTAATGTTGTCTTCCATCTCTCCGATTATATCCTCTTTGAAATCCTCCATGACGACGTCTGTCGCCATAATCAGCACGTTCCTCATCAAAAATTTCAATTTCTTCTTCTTCCGAACTCTCTGAAAATAGAGGGTTATTCTGTTTGCGGACAAGAACATGCCTATCAATAGGATCACCGCAAGCAAGATCTGCACCCGGCCTTCTGTCGTTCCATCGATTTTAGTTCACATCAATGCCGAGACCTTCGAATCGTTCTGTTAACTCGTCAAATCGTTCTTCGAAACCACGAAGACTTTGATCGAATCGTTGATCCAAGCGTTCCATTAAACACTACTCCAAACGTTCCATTAAACGCTGCTCCAAATGTTGTAGTGTATTGTCCCCAAGGGTTGGGGCTCCAGTCTCCTGAGCATCATCATGAAGACCACCGCCAATCGCCATAGGCTCTGATACCACCTGACGCAGCGTTCTGCGAATAATTCAAGCAAAACCTTGCTTAGAGAGAAAAATCTCGAAATTCAATATTGATGATAATAATGTTGTGTCTTCAAAACAAATCCTAAACACCCTTTTATAGGGGTTAAACCTAATTACAATAGGAAACCTAATCATAATAGGTAAGTTACCTAATCTGATTTGGAAACCTAATCAAATAGGAAAGTTACCTAACCTGATTTGGAAACCTAATCAAATAGGAAAGTTACCTAATCTGAATTGGAAATCTAATCAAATAGCAAAATTACAAAAACGACCCTTAAAGTTAACTCATAAAAAATACTAAAATAATATAAAAAAACCATCTAATCGCATCACCATTTCGCTTTTCTTTGGACTTCTGTTTGTCCAATCGGTCCATAAACGCACTACTAATAAATTCCGCATCAATATACAACTCATGGATTCGTTTTCTCTTTTGAATCATGAAGATCTCCAAATATAAAAATCGGTTCATAAAGGTGTGTGCATGAGCTAGTGCTGGGATGCCCGGTTACACAAAAATCAAATTGCTTCTACTTTCTATTCTCAAAGGACCCCCACCACTCAATTGCTACTTTGGAGTTATTGGTGCATATCCCACCACTTTATGGTTCTTCCTAATCCAAATTGGTGGATAATTGCATCTTTTAACAGCAAAACCAGGGTTTTCAGCCAGCAATTTTCCATGTTGGTCATGCATAGAGATCATAATTTCAACAAACCATAGAACATGCGTTAGGTACTTTCTTCTTCCACTCATTTTCTTTTGATTATTGTTTTTGTCTGATGGATAATTTCTTTAGTGAACTCTTACTCGGCCTCGATTTTGGCAGGATCAGGGTTGACGGAGTCGGCTAGTTAGTTTGACTTTTGATGCCAAGACGAGGAGGTCATATACTTTTGAATTATCTGAGCACATGTGACCATTTTTTCTTCCTAAGTGGACCATCTGCAAATGCACTCTCTTTAAAACCAGTCAAAGATTAACGACAAGCGATGTTGAAATTAAAATTGGAGCTATGGGAAAAACATGAACATCACTTGCATTTTTTTTTCTGTGTATATAGTGTTTTGGTGGGACTAAACAATTGGAGAATACATGTAGATATTACTTGGTAAAGAGCATGCCAAAGATATCAAGAAAGATTTGATTGTCATGCATGGTAAATCAGTGGTGTTTGATGTTTTACCAGCTACAACTTGATCGCTTAACCAGAAGGCTGAGCAAGGTACTGATGTTTTACCAGCTATGAATGAGATAATGAGCGAACAAATTGGAATGTCTAAAGCTGGCACAGTTGGTTGCGGTGTTAGGTAGTGACAAGAACGGATCCGGGATTTAGGTTGGGAGGTAGGTTGGGAGGGAGGGGGTAAAATTTATTGATGAAATATGGAGTAAGACATTTTTTTACACATTTTATTGGACTTGCACACAATAAAGTGTATATAATTAATTAAGAAACATATAATCTCAATGTGTAATTGTGTAATTTTTGTTCTTATACTTTTCAATATGTGCCGAGTATTTGAGCAAGAAAATAATTTTTTCTTGGCTTCTCTTATTATGATTGTATATGATTTTAAAATATATCTTACTATAAGTTATCCACTAAAATATTATTCATCCACTATTAAAAATATTTTTCATTAAAGAACAGAGAATTTTACGGATATAAGATAGATTGTCATGCGTACATAGTAGGGTAATAAAAAAAATCATTATCTCTTGCAAGTAATATACTACAAATAAAATACAATTTCAATAGTATTTTCAATACACATAGCGTAAGATCTAAGAGAATATGATCTTAAATTGCTACTTTATTAAGATAGGACAAATTCAATATAAGCTCGTTATTTGATTTGCATATTTCAAATGAGAGATAACGATTCAAACAGTCCATGAACTTTGGCCCAATATACAATTTGATCCTTAAACTTTTAATTTGTTCAATGTAGTCCCTGAACTTTAGCTTAAGGTTCATTGTGGTCCCTAAACTTTTAATTTGTTCAATATGGTCCCCGAACTTTTAGTAAATATTCAATTTAGTTCTTGAACTATATGAAAATATTCGATATAGTTCCTGAACTTGAATTAATGGAAGGATTATATTGAATATTTTCATATAGTTTAGGAACCGAATTGAACATGCACCAAAAGTTCAGGGATGACATTGAACAAATGAAAACTTCAAGGACCACATTATACATAGGGTTAAAGTTTAAGGACTATATTGAATAAATTAAAAGTTCAGGGACCAGATTACATATTGGGCTAAAGTTTAGAGACTATTTATGTCATTTTCCCTTCAAATTATATGAAAACATCATATCGTTGCTTCCAAATTTCTATGTAGGCCTAAATAAAAATAACTGCTCAAGGTATTACTATTTAATCCCTTCGAAACTAGAAAAAAAAAAGCATATATTCTGTAATTGCGAAAAAGAAAAGAAAAAAGAAATGAACAAAAACTTTGCACTTATTTTAGAGGAAGGAAATCGAAAGATTTCAATTTTGCATTTTATGGATGGAAAAGCTTCTTTAATTTCAGTTGAGAGATTTTGTTATTGCACTACTAATGCACTTCTTTGCCAGTTGAAGATTGCAGATTATTTTAAGTAAAGTGACATAGGTTTTGATGGATTTTTTTTTAAAAAAAAAGATTGAACTTGAAACAAAGCTGCATCCTCCCCATATTCCATATTGCGTTGGTTCAAGGCCACTTGCACATATAATAATTTTTTTTCTCTCCCTCTCTCTATTCTCTCTCCATTGTATTCGAGTTCTAGATCTAAGAGCAATCCTCTCCCGATTTAGATATCGAGGTTTGACAAATATATTTTCTGGGATTCAATGCCCTTGTGCTTTGTTCGTGTATAAGTCTTTTGCCTCCAGCTTCAATGCCGATCGCAAGAGATTTGATGTCTCGCTGAAACACAAAGATATGCTCTACCAAATGTTAGATCTATGTTTGTTCAACTTGTTTTGATTGTCTCCGTATGAAGACGTTGTAGAGGAAGTTGAACCTAGGCATGTACTGCCAATTGGCAATGCCGTAGTTACCAAAGAAGGAATTTTCTGCTCGTGCTCAACAATGAAGAATATTTGAGATCCATTGAACAGCCATTGATTATTTTGCTTGACAAATATATTCTTGTGGAACGAGCGTATGCTTAACCCTACTGGTACTCTGTTGATGCTTCTTGTTTTTTGGACTTGGCTTTGTTTTGCAATATGCCGGGCTTTGCTCTACTTCAATTTGCTCTACCACTTAAGTCTATGTACTTCTCATCTATTCTTTTGAGCAATAAATACAATTTTCTTTCGACAAAAAACAGGTTACTTGCACAATTGTCTGAACTTAATTGGTTCATAAGATTTGTGGGGTGTTATATGGACCTCCAGATAGTTGGGCCTCTGCACTTATGCCCCTGAGTCAATAATAAACAAAAAAGAGAGAAATAAATGGAAAGAAAAGATGCTGAATGGCTTACTTTAAAAAAAAATTATATCACAACACATGAATATTAAGAGTCTATGGCGTACAGTTAGTTTCGCCCAAGAAGATATAATTTCTATAAATGTATATGGAAATCTATATTTAAGTGAAATTAGACTTTTACCCAGGCATTTCTCGAGATTTTAAATTTATCAGTAAAATTAAGGAATCTTTAGGATTCAAGTAATTGAAAAACAAAACAAAATATTTATAGGTGGTCTTTTGAAAGTGTAAATATGTAAAAGGAAAAACCAACTTTATGTCATTTAAAACCAATATAAATTGATGAGGTGCTTAATAAAAGGAACACATGATTGATATTCAAACTCTGATATAAAGGAGGATAAAATCGATACCTAACAGAATTCTGAACCGAAATTAGTAAGGACTAGTCGAGACATAATCATAATGTCCATCGGTACTATGCTAGTACGCATTTTCATCCTCGTTTCACCTTAGAAGTAAAACTTGACAATACTTTCAAAAAAGAAAAGAAAATGAACCTTCTTTCAAGAAGTGCACCGTTAGGATAAGGTTTCATATAGACAGGTCCTGTGACTCCTCTAACCAGCCCTAAATGTCGCCGGACAATTTCCACCATTTGATCTGGAGCCAGTTGGGGATTTTGTTGCTCATCTTGTTGCACCCTAGACGAGTATTGCTGCATAATCTATGTTAATATTAATCGACACGTTAGGCCTGCAGGAATGTTTACCACATTGGCTTGCATTAGTGCACTACTGGCCTTATATTTTCAATATTTGGCGCTTGACTAATCTGTCGACTAGTTTGATTTGCCAAATTATTACTACCCATATGATTATTTTAACCAGTATTACCATTGTTTTGGCCTTGATTCGAAGCTTCAGACCTTCGACAGTGTCTTACAAGGGGTTGAAAAATCTGGCCTAAATTATCTGCTTGACCCAATGGACTAGGAATATGCACTTGCACCACGAGATTTCCCTAGAATGGTTGTGGCTTTGGACGATCCTGGCCTTGATATCACATCATTGACTGCATTGACGGCTATCGACTTGATCACATCTGACATTTGGCTCACAATGTGGTTAGCCATGTCATTTTGCTGTTCCTTGAGCAATCTTGTTATAGTTGACACCACATTACAGTTTAGTGCAACTTCTCTCAATTGCTCTTTTGTGAGATGTCTTAGAAGATCAATCTCTCCCTGATGGTTACTTTCTGCTGCTCTTCCAGTGACTGAAGACTTGGAATGTGCGACCATGTCATTATAAGATTGTGGTAACTGACTGTTGTTGCCCTCAACATTATCAGTCTCGTATTGATTCCTGGTTCTTGCCATTGCAATTTCCTCAAATCAACAAAAGGACTCCCACCAGGCATGCCAAAAATACGCTCCACCCAAAAAGTGAAAAACTTTTGAAGTATGATGGATCAAATTGAACTAACAAAGGTTATGAAAGGGTCATTTATTGATTTTGGACAGGATAGTAAATGACATGATGAAAAAGACAATCAAAGGCTATTGACGTGTGTATTGATCAAGTAGTACTAAATGATATATGCACAAGCCGATATGCAAATGGTATCCTATCAGGTGTGATCCTGCTACGAAGAGTCATCTACCGCTATCAGAAATACTTTGCCAATATCAAAGGATCAATGCCGATATCTAAGATAAACAGTTGGATGGACCTTGGTGATTGGTGAACAAGCTTAGAACTTTGATGTTTAATAGAGCTTGAAAGGACCATGTGAGTGAATAGCTGTAGAGTCACAATCATTGATATGATTGGACGGACCAAAAGATCTGATTGCGATGCAGTTGTATTGATTATTGGCGTAACATAATATTGGCAATAACAATTCTTTTTAGGTGAGGTGGGAAGACGATGAGAATACTGAAAATCTTGGTGAGTTCAGTGAAGACAAAAAATCAGAGGGAATGCTAATGTCCTTGGAAGTATTTGAATGCTAACTCAATCAATCAATGAAGATGAGGCATTGGCGGGGATGTTGATGTCCATGGATGTCTTTGGAACCTGATGAAGCCATGAGGATCATTGGAAAATTGATTGCATGTCATTCCACATAGTTTCATTGGTGGACAACATCAATAGACTATTGATAATCTGCACTCCTAAGGGACAGTGCAGATATAGATATTTAGAAAGTGGTTTTTGCATGCTCATCCTATTAGAATGGTAATAATGCCAATATATCTATTACAAAGGCTTGAAATTCGCAACAGGAGCACTAGAGTTGATCAAGAGTAGTTCTGACAATACTAAGTAGAAGATAGACTCTGACGAGCAAACTAACTAGTTTGGGAAAACTGCCACCGTTAGAGAGCCATT
The DNA here is from genome assembly GCA_031216405.1 of Syzygium malaccense. Classification (NCBI taxonomy): domain Eukaryota; kingdom Viridiplantae; phylum Streptophyta; class Magnoliopsida; order Myrtales; family Myrtaceae; genus Syzygium; species Syzygium malaccense. Next base: position 17,533,058 of record CM062262.1, on the reverse strand, counting down.
ATGATGCTAGTGATCGACAGAGAGACGTTTTGCTATTGATGATGGCAAATGGCTACTTGAGGATATTGAGATGTAAACGGTCATCTAAGGTTGGATGGCTATAAATTCAGTCCAAGAGAAGTAGTGAGGTTTGGTGGAAACAAACAAATATAGTCTATTGCTTTGAATGTTCTTCTTTACTTTTCTTTTTTTTTTTTGATAGTGGCTATTTGTTGTTGTTTCTTTGAGGTTCTATTGAGTTATAGTCCTGAGTAAGTCAAGTGTACAATGTAAGAGCAGTGGTTGTGTCTTATTAATGTGATCAATCAGTTGATAAGAGCAACACTTGCTGATTGTAACTTGCTTTGAAGATTATTAGTGGATTCTGGCCTTGTTGTGATTGTTAGTTTTTAGAGTGGACTTAGGCTGTGCGATAAAGCCAAACCACTATAAATCTATGTGTGCTATCTTCTATCTCTTCACCGTTAGCATTACTTGTTCATTATTATCAATATCTTTTCACCAGTAGCACACTTGATTATGTTAATATCTAATGCTGGTGAAGTTTAACTTGTTATATTTCACATAAGTTCTTTTTAGTTCTCATTCAACCTACTCCTTAGGTTGTATTGTTAGCCCAACAGTAAAGGGTAGTGGAAATTATAAGTTGCTAGAAATGTAAATTATGAGGAAATTTAAGATAAAAAGGCAATTTGTAATTGATTGTGCGTGTTACAATAATTAGATTGCGGGCTATTATACCCCACCCATCAATAGTAGTTGTTACAAATTTTAAATCCATAAATAACCTCTTAATTCAATTTGCAGTTACTAATTAGAAGTTACAAACGTAAGACACGACCTCGTATTAACCAGTAATAATTATCTACAAGAATTTTACTACCAAAAGCATCGGCATAACCATTCAGCAGTTATGCGCTTGCATCGATCCACTGGCCCTATGTTTAATTGTTATGTTGGGAGGCTTCTGCTCATTAATTGCATTGTCTCAACACTTAGCCAGAATTCGGGATTGCTTGCTATCGATGATTTTGTCGATCGGTCTCTCTTAAGTCCTAGTGACGCCTCTTGTCGATAACTTTCACACCATGTATTGTCGACTTTCTTAATTGTTGATAAGTTCGTCCTGTTGACTGATGATTCCTGATCTGAACAAACTTTATTCTTGCCGAACAAGCTACTTACTCATCCATAATGAAAATTTGTAATCTTTTGGTGTCACCAAACACCAAACCTATCACATGCTAAATATTGCCCAGCTCTTGAGCATTTTGTGGTTTGGGACAGAATAAGGCTGATTTGTTGGTCTCTTCCAACTTTCGCACTTCCCGCAAACTTGTGGCAAAGCACAAGGACGGACGTACGGCAGCTTTTATCTTCTTCTTTTTCCTACCATTGGGCTAATTACCGGACCATATTGCTTCAATTAAGTCGAAACTGTACTAGAATTCAATCAATACTTGATTTAACATCTACCGATAGCTATCGGCACCAAAGTTAAATGACAACATAAATCGATTAGAGCCTACAATAAGGAATCGATCAGATACAAGGTTCCTCGCATCTCTGAACTATAATATAATGTCTCCGAAAATCACATTTATCAAATGCTGAAATGCCAAGGTCATCTGTCACAAAGTATATCAAGTGACGAATAAAAGTGGGACTGGGTTATGATTAGCATTCCAATCAATGTATTAAGCATGGATTAATTAAAAATCGAGAGAACTAATACTTGAGCTGAGAGGACACGCTTTGATGGGGGGCGATGGGAGATGTTGGTATTGGACGAGCCAAAAGCTAATTAGGACTCCACGGCACATATTCACCCCTCACTCACTTTTCCTCTCATGTTGGTTCCTTTCCCTTCACTAATAGAACAACATGAGTTTTCTCACTACGCCAAAATTACGTCAATGCCCATGCATTTTCACTAAAAGAAAAATAGAAACAAAAAAACTATTCAAGATTTGAGTCTCCGAAAGAACCTAAGCCTCAAATCTCGAGTCGGGCATGGCTTGAGTCTCAACCTCAAATTAGGGTCGAATTGGGATATTGGTGGCCGTAGTTGAGCCTTCCGAGGTCTACGGTAAACATCAACCCCCCAAGCCGAGGAGTTGTGCAACAAGGGAGGAGGGCAAGATAGAGAGAAGTGGAAGAGCCATACTATGGATACATAGGGGATCGATGGCATCGTTGTGCATAGAGGCTGGCGGTCAGGTCGTGGAAGGCATCTTGGACAAAAGGGATATTTGATTGTCACATGACGCGAATTCAATGATGAAAAATGTGGTAGCACAAAGCGGGTACAGTGCCATATAATTTTTGAATGCATTTGGCTAGTGACATACACATGCTTGCCTCAAGGAAACCTCGAGGGCAAACTGGGCACCAGAAAAGGTGAAGGAAACTTCGAAGACAATGACAAAAATAAAGGGAAGAAATACTTAGTATCGAGTGCAATGCGTACCAGCGAAGCACACGGAAAAACAGAATCTCCCTTTTGTAAACCTCCTCCTCTGCACCTTCTTCGTCCTAATCCAACAAGCACTGTGCATCTTTTCCATTTATGTTTTTTTCCAAAATGACCTGAACAAACACGGCTTGTCGTCCAAGGACTCTCTCTTTTTATATCCCTAGTACCCAAGTATAAATACAGGCACGCACAGCACAACACAACACAGCACAGCACAGCACAACACAACACACCCTGATCACGTTGCACTGACAAAAAAACCAGAACCCAAAAGACAAACTTGAGAGAGCAAAACAAGGCCGGGAGCTTCTCCCTCTCTCTCTCTTCACAAAGAGGAAGACCGTTTGCTGCTCCCACTTTCGTCAAAGATGAGCTCCTCCACCACTGCCGTGGACGGGGGCTTCCACAAGTGGAACTCACCGATCCCGTACCTGTTCGGAGGATTGACCATCATGCTGGGCCTCATCGCGGTCGCGTTGGTGGTCCTCGCCTGCTCCCACCGGAAGTCCTCAGCGTCGTCCGCCTTGAGCCATGATCCCGAGGATCAAGCCGGGGCGAACGTCAACGACGAGAAGCCGTCGAAGATGGAGCTAGAGGACATTGCGCCCAAGATCGTGGTCACAATGCCCGGGCACAAGAATCCCACGTTCTTGGCGAAGCCTGCTTCGAGTTCAACCGCGAGCCACAATGGATGCCAACAAGTTTGAGCGATCATCATCGCCGATCAATCTTTCATTTGCTTTTGATATTGTATGGAGAGAGTGCTGGATTTTGAGATCCCTTTCTTCCTTTTTTTGGTTTTTCCATCGCTTTTTAGGAATTACATCGATTCTTTTATTTTCGCGAATATGTAGATAGAAGGATTTTTCTTTCCTATGTACATGAGTTGTGCTTCTTCTACTTCTTCGCCTCAGACCATGTTGCAGCTTTTAGACATGCTTGTTTGTTTCGAATTTCAAAAAACAATGTGGAGAAATTATGTACGATACGTATTAACATTTGCATTTTGCGGAAGTTTCAAGTGTCTTGTTAGAAAAAATATCAAAGTAGGTGCGTCGCAAAATTTTGATTAAGCAAAAAGCGAAAGATAAAAGTCAAGCCACGCAGGCTCTTAAATTAGAGGGATGAGACATCTCAGCAAAGCTTTTTTAGAATTTTGGTGTTACTAGTGATAATAAGAGAGTTCATCATAGCTTTTTGGTAAAGGTGAGTTACAAACTTATAAGTCGATTACTTTGACACTATTACCATCTATGGTATTTTGTTTATTTTTTAGGATTTCCGTAAAGTCCGTCCATTTTTCGTGGACAAAATATCCTATACGTCCTTTTTCTTTATTGTTTCTAATACCTCGTAGCTATAAACACGGTAATAGAGGTTACTCAAACATGAAACGCCGTCGTTTCAATACTGCCACATCAAAAATTAAATTGAACATCGAAAGAAGCCTGAAAATTCAAAAAGAAAAGAGGACTTGAGACTGTGAGAGATAGCATTTTCCTTTTTTACTTTTTTCTTTTTTCTTTTCGTGTGAGGGAGGACCAACGAGAGGGTTGACGAACCCTCGCCCTCGCTCGAGCAGGGGTGGCACCATGCCTTGCCACCACCGAGCGGTGGCACCATGCCTTGCCACCATTGGTAGAGCAAATAGGAGTGGCGTACCCTTAGCGGGAAATTTCATTTCTCAAGGTCTAGTTATGGTCTTTATTTGTAAATACTTTAGCCCCACAAAATAACTAATAATCCGCAAAGATTTAGATTAAAGAAAATTTGGAGATTACCCAAACTCAGATATGGTACTTAAGAAACGAGTGGAAAATTACAAGGAGACAGATGAGAATGGCAAATCTTTAATCTCAAAACCTCTTAGGAATAATAACAGATAAATTGAAGAAGAGGGTTATAACCTAATGATGTTTCTTGAAATTAGACGCCATTGTCAGCTGACACCATGATCCCCTTATCCCAAGCATACTCATAAGGATCTTATTAGGAAAGTACTCTAATCAAATTGCAAAGTGTTCTTGCTTTCACTACATCAACAGAACTCGTGACACGCACAATCAACCTCCGTCAATTTGAATGATCTGAATAACATAAATGAAACTTGGCTGCATCGGTCCAGCTAACTCTGCCGGTCGGAATAAAAGAAACCTCCAGTCTGTTGGTGGATGCACCTCTTTCTTCCTTCTTTCAAATTGTTTATTACGATTAATGGACAGAACTTTCTTAAACAGAAAATGGCAAGCATTTGCTGTCGCCTGTGTCCACACATTCCGTACAGTTACAGAGACTGGAGCTCAGTTTGATGTGGGAAAGGAATAAGTCAACTAACCCAATTGTCACGTTGAAGGCTGTGACACAACAAAATATATTCGCCTCATTATCATAGGAATATAATTTTTTTTATATATCTTATTATCGGATCAGACAGTTCAGATTGAATTTAATATATATACTAGCCTCTTAAGAGATTTGATTTGATTAATTTAAAAAGACGGACAATTCAAGAGGATTTGAGCTTGGGTTTGGTGATAGATTTTGTTTGATAAAACTTGTAATTGAGACATCAGAATCGACTCAACTCCTGTGTTCAATCCGAAATGTTCCTCCCCCACCCAAAAAATAAGATATCGCCACTTTACGATTAGTTTTGACGTTAAGCTGCTCTCAGTTGCTTGTTTGTGCTAATACGTAGTGAGAATGAACATTTGGAATTGCCACAATCGGTTAAGACATTGAGGGATTTTTACTTGGGAACTAAGGGTCGCCCTCTTCAAATATCATCGGCTACGTTCAAATTATTTTGGGTCAGATTCACCTACAAAAGTTAAAGGCCTTTGGCTGGTTGACAGGGTTTGTAAAGTATTTCACGGGCCTTCGAATAAACGGTCGCCTATGTACATGCCCTGATTTTAATACATATTCGAAATATACCACTTATTACAAATCAAATCACAATTTATGTCCTGTTTCTTGTGATAGCTTTCGGTTCAATTTGCAACCCTAGCTACCACAAAGTCATAAAGAAGATGTCTACCATTCTATCTCGGATAAACACTAAGAAAACAAATTGAATTCTTCCCAATCCACGAGCAAAATAAAAGCATAAGAAAATATAAAGGAAGGAAGAAAACAAGGGGCAAATTCCAGCGGTGAGGCAAAGGTTGGCTCATCTTTTTTCTCGATTAGGCACGACTCCAAAGTCTTAGTCAAGTACTGAATGGGGTCTTCATTGGGTCTTAAGGCATAATTAGCAAACGAAGTTTGACAAATTGGTTTGAAAACGTATCATTTTTATAATGTTTGGGGGCTAATGGGATTAGGTTGATGATGAAGATACGTGGGGGCTCGGAAATGCAATTTTCGGGTCATTATTTTGGCAGCTGTTGCTATCTGGAGACCATCGATAAAACGTCAGGTTCTCACGTTAGAGACAAAGGAGCAAGTAAAAAGATAAAGTAAATGGTCTTACTAATAAGTGTCTTGGGGACATTTGTTAATCATATTTGATAGAAAAATTTTTCAATTTTTCAATTCATAATGCCCTGATTACACATAACACGAAAGAATTAATATTTCTTCATTGGTTTCATAATAGGTGTTTCGGGATGTTTTTGAAAAATACCAAAAGAAATAGGGAAAATTTCAAATAAAGATCCGAAGTTGAGTGATTTTCTTAAATAAGGGCCTAAATTGAGTGTTTTGTTGCAAATAAATGCATGAAGTGGCCAAATCGATCTCAAATAACGCACTTGATTTTCCTGCCAATATGCTCAGACTTTTATCTGAGACTGACTTATTTACTTTAAGCTCTTATTTGGAACTGACTTATTAATTTCAAAGCCTCAATTGAAACATTGATTCTCCTGTAAATTTTCGCAAAAGTAAGGTCCCTCTCTAGATGGGGGACAAGGAAAGAATAAAATTTTCCAAAAGAGAAAGTGCATTCCACCTCATTATCTCACTTGGGGACATGGGGAATTATTACCATGTCCACTGTGATCCTTTCTATATGCGAATATTGCGTTGGGTCTCTTTCGCAAGTTTCACGGGAAAATGACCTGAAATGATTGTCTGCCTGCGCCGTCAAAGTCATCCTCAAAATTGCCTCGGCTCATTTACGGCTGAGCCGTCGAGTTTGTCGAGTCGTACTACTCTTGAGCCGACCACGTCCGAATTGCGTCTGGTTTTCAGACACACGCCACCTCTTAATTGATTTCAGACACGCTCGGAAAAATTCGTCCCGTCGTTAATAGATAACTTTTCTTTATTCCCTTGGAAATTTTTTTTCTGCTAAAATTATTCCCTTGGAAATTTTGACATCGAATGGGTGTTCTGAAATTTTTGAAAACAATAAAAAGAACTAGTTGATTTTGTGATATTAGTCGTGCAAACCCGGCTGTCCCGAATACCTTCGAGTCGATTGATTGGGCTTCGAGTCAGCTTGGTCCAATATTAACAGTCCTATGTGTTTTCTAAAAATTATTTTGTTAGATCAATATTGCAAGTGATTTTGACGTTAGAATTAAGAGGAAAAAGTACAAAAAAAGTCCTAAATCTATTGTATTAGTATCATTTTAATTCTAAACATTTCAATCGGATCGATATAATTCTAAACCTTTTCACATTGATACTAGTTCAATCCATCTAATTAATTTAGGTCGGAAATCTTTGACATGGACGCCGGCCGTCCTACGTGACATGATTTGCGTTGACTGAGATATTTTAATAATATTTTATTATTTTTTCTTTTCTTTTTTCTTTCTTTTTTTTCATTTGTTTTGGCCAGAAAGGGTTGCGTACTGACAAGCACTCGTTAGCCGATAGTAAGGGCCAACAAGCCCTCATCGGCTAAGGGTGAGGGCGCGATGGCCTCGTCCAAGCTCATTGTGCCCTTGCCCGACCGCAAAGACCCTCACCCAAGGCCTTCATTGCCCCGCCAGCTCTAGGCAAGTGACCTTTGCCTAGATCTAGCGAGGGCTTGCTAGCCCTACAGGCCAAAATGAAGGGAAAACAAGAAAGAATAAAGAAAAAAATAAAAATAAAAAAAATAGTAAAAATTCAAAACATTATCAAAAATTTATTAAAAATGTCAATGCCAATGCTAACCGTCCTATATAGGATAGTTGGCGTCCACGTGAATGATTTCTAGCATAAATTGGACAGATGGATTGAATTAGTACCAATGTGAAAAGATTTAAGATTAAATTGATAAACTGAAAAATTTATGATAGAATTAGTATTAATGCAAAGATTTATGATTTTTTTAGTACTTTTCCTAAATTTCGACGGTAGTAGCCCATCACTAACTAGAAGGGTTTCTCAACAATTACGTCATCCGGCAATTGATGAAACATTGAAAGGAAGTGATTAGTTAGTGCAACACTAACTTAATTATCTGGGGACAAAGATTATATTTTATTTTTGACCTCTTTATTTGATTAAATAGAGAAGGAGCGAATGTTAAACACATTTTAAGTTCTGTTTGTTTTGTGAAAAATAAATGACTTTTAAAATACTTTCCTAAAAATAATCATTTGTATTGTTTGAAATAATTAGTCAATCAAATATGTTTTCATTATCGAAAATAATTTATATCTAAATACTTTCGTATATGATAAAATATTTATTATTTATTTATTTTTGTAGACGATATAAATGATCGTTTTTAAAAAAATATTTTCAAATTATTTATTTTTCGTCAAACAAACGGAATGCTAGATTGGGTTTAACATGGTGAATTAAACAGTTGGACACGGCTAGGCATTGGGACGAAAAGAAAAATTGGCCCTACTAGATTATGCTATGCCGAGGAAGTAAAGCCGAGATGTCAGAAAGTAATTATGATTAACAAAGATGATCAGCCAAAAATTGTTTACTTTTGTGATGTCAATTGTGCAAGGTTTTATAAATGTAAGGATGTGTCTCTCCATGTGAAATTATTCTATGGGTATAGTGAAATGAAAGAAAAATTTGTCCAACTACTTAATAGAAGCATCCGTGTTTAAATATTTAAATAATAAATCACGCATTCATCTAATAAATTTTTCAATGGTTCAACAAAAACTTTACATGGTATCAAAGTCAATACTATCTTTTTTTTTTCTACAATATGAAATAGATGATGAATGAAGCCAAATCCTACATGGCATGGCCGTCATTGACGTGAATAATTTCTGCAATTTTTTAAATTTTTTTAAATTCTTCTTCTTATTTTTTTCTATCTTTTTCCTTCTTTTCTAGCTTTTTTTGTTAAAATTTTTTCCTTATTTCCCTCCATCAGTCACTAGGGCCTTGGCGATGGCTAGGGGAGGTCGTGAGAAAAAGAAAAGATAAAAGAAAAAAATTTAGAAAATTAAAAAATTGCAAAAATTGTACACATTAGTGTTGTCGTCCCTATAGCCGTGCTATGTAAGACGGCTGGCATCCATATCAACAATTTCTTGTCGAAATTGGCCAAAAGAACTACATTACCGAATCGTCAAAAAATTTATGACTCAATTGACCAAATTGAAAAGTTTATAATTGAATTGACCGTTGTGTAATATATCTAGAACTTTTTGGACAATATTCCTTAAAGTTTTGTATAATCAAGATATGAACGAGTAAAACAATATGAAGACATGATAGGAAGGTGTCTAGACAGTGGAGACTTGTCGGAAGAAGTCGGAGAAAGGAAAATGTTGTCAATTAGCTGAAGTGATCATTCTCTTAGTGAAATAATGGTCCGGGGAGTTTATCTCATGCCAAGATCAGGACATACCATATATCTAGAAGGTCTTATAGTGGATTTACAGATTGCCTATTAATGGGACTAATAGAAGTGGGATTCGAACATGGGCATATTGTGCGGAGTGTTCTAACCTTGCCAAAGAGCCACTCGGTTTGGCTAAATTTTTTTAATTAGTTGCCGAACAGTGTCCTTTAAGCATTTATGAACATAATCCACGAAACAAATTAATTATTGACTTTCCATTTTGTTCTTTGATATGTGATTCATTGAAGAAGGTTTGATTTCGCAAAAGGCCCCAACTTTGGGATGCTTTCCTTCGGTCCGCGTTTTTCAATCAATTTCTGCAAGTTTTTGAAAATTGTCCTCGATCCTATGACATGACAGCGATTATTTTTTTCCATTAAATTTTTTTCATTCATTATTAAAAGGAAAAACACCATAGAAAATCCCAAACTATGTCACTTGTGATAAATTTACTCTGAACTTTTTTTTGTGATACGAAAAACCCCAAACTATACCACTTGTGACATATTTACCCCACAATACATTTGTCCAAGGGCGTTTTCGTATTTTTCTTTTTTTATTTTTTTTCCTTTTTTTTCCTTCTCTGTTCCCTCCGCCGGCCACGGCAGAGGGAAGCCGGCGAGGGTATCCCTCACCTGGGCGAGTGACGGTTGTAACGTCCTGAATTCGACCCACTTCTGGGATTAATAAAATAGATGATTATTTCTCATTTCGTTTTAGTGAGTCTCGCCCGGAACTGATCATTCTCGGGATACTGACCAATAGGGAATGGTTAACAAGGAAAACGGTGCGTGGACCCAAGAACTCGACCGTGAATCGAGTCCGATTCCGAGAAGCGACGAGGGAATATTTTGTGCCGACATGAGTCGGTCCAAGGGAGTGACGGATTTGATTTGACCGACGACGTACAATCGGATAGCGAGTGGTTCCGCACGACCGAGAGTATGCGCGACGAACTATCCCGAACTTATTCCGGACGACCGCGACCCCTGGGACTAGCGATAAATCCTCGTGTTCTCCGAAAATCGGGATCGTCATGACTCGAGTAGCCCTAGGTTGATACGCGTAACTCCTAAACAGCCGCCCGTTAGTGAGAGACGCTAAAATCGCAAATTGAGCGAAATCAATCGTGGAATTGAGTCCGGACGTCGATGTCGAGTTTTGTGGGCGTACGCGACTATTTTTGCAAGGAAGACGTCATTTTTTTGTGGCCACTCATATTTGGGATCAGTGGAGTCGAAAATTGAAAATTTGACCCCGAATCGGAAAATTACCGTTTTGCCCCTAGGCCTAATTATAGGGTTCCGAATTTTGGAGATTATTTTGGGGTTTTATATTGTTGTATCTCAGCCTTATAATGCTGGTGATGTTGGACATTTGTGCCCCTAGGTATTTGTTCTAGATTTGGTCCTAGCCATTTGATTAGGGGAAAAATTGTCAATAGTATAAGGTTGGTCACCAACTCCCACTAAGCCTAAACCATATACCCTCTCTAGTCTCTCTCTCCTCCTCATTTTTCCCCCTCACCTCAGCCGGCCAACCCTCTCCTCCCTCTCCATCCCGTGAGCTCCCCCTCTCGGCCTAGTCGCCGCCGCCGCCACTCGCCGGAGTGCTGCCGTAGCCCGCCGGTGCCGCCGCCGGTGATGCCGCCCCACGCCTCACCATCATTCAGCCATCCCTCTCTCTCTCTTTCTCCCCCCTTTCGGCCACGAGAGTAGCCCCCACCGTGGACGCCGTTCGCAAGCCGTCGCCGCCGGTGCCGCCGCCGTGAAGGCTGCCCGTCACCGCCGCTTGCCCCGCCACCGTCCAGCCTTCCCCGCCACACATTCAACCTTGTGTGGAGCGTAGGATTCCAAATAAATACAGCACTAAACCCTAATTAGGCTAATTTACATTTCTAGATGAGTTTTAGGGGTTAATTAAGATAAATTAGGGGTTAGCTTGTGGAGGCTATTAGGGGCTGATTTTGTGGTTCATTTGGTGGCTTAGCATGATGTTTTAATCGAGGTTTAGTGGTCTGTGGTGTGTTGAATGATGGCTAAACTTTGGCGCATTGATTCGAGCAAAATTGTGGATTTGGCGGGTGAAAATTGTGATCCAAATGGTGGCTGTTTTTATGGCGATTTTGGTGGTCTAATAGAATGATCTAGGGGTGATTTGGTGGCCTAAGACGGACTGTTTGCGGCTGGTTTAGTATCGGGGTGATTCGGGCCATAATTGACTATTCGAGATTTTAGGGCGAACGGCTGAGGGAACGGTGATTACCCCCGAGGATGCTAATTTAGATGTGGCTCGAATGTGATTGTGTGATGCTCTATGATATGCTTGGCGTGGCCCCGTTATGATATGTTTGGTAGGCAATCAGCACGTGTGGTTTTGGTGTTTGTTCGCATGAATTTGGGTGCTAAACTATATATTGTAACTGATTTGGATTGAGTTTTGAACATATTGAAATGCGAATTGAGTATGTGACCAAATCATGTTGAGTGCCCAGTGTGGAATTCACGAATGCTAAATGTGATATTGTGGCCCTGTGCGTGCATACTGAGTATGGGCATATCATGTGCATTATGCGTGAGAGCACGAACGGCATGAACATGTGATCACCTAAAATGCCCTGATACGTTTTACGCGGGGTTCAAATAATAATTGGTGATTGTGAATGTGTGATCATATAAAGCCCTGATATGTGTTACGCGGGGTATTGAACCTGTCCCGAGACGTGTTACGCGGAACGATGTCCAGATTACCGGAAGATGACCAACCTGATGTGTTTTACGCGGATTATGTGTCATGAGCCTGATGCGTTTTACGCGGGCCAGAGATCGATCTCGAAGTGATGCACCTAATGCGTTTTACACGGGTCGGAGGAGAAATTGATAAATGGCAAGTGTGCAAGAATGCAAGCGTGCGAAATTGCATTGATGAGACGTGAGCACGCGTATGAGCACAAGCATAAGCATGACATGCGTTATGACCAAGTGATGTGAGTATGTGCCTCGGTTGAGTTCTGTGCTATGATCGCAATTATATCGAACGTGCCTAACTTGTAGGGTCAGTTAAGTATTGGATTTGGGCCCGAGGGCCTAAGTCATTTATGGTTTAGACTGTGTGTTGTTTGGTACTCGTCAGGAGGTGCATGTTAGCTTAGCTTAGGTTTAGGGAACCTACTCGCTGAGATTTATTCTCATTGTTGTTGAAAACTAATTTTTCAGACCCCCCGCCTTGAGATGTCGACCGTACCTGTTCGTTTTGGGATTCCTTATCGGATAGATCGGGAGGAGTCGGTGTACCCCACAGGGAACGAGGATTTTTGGGTTAGATACCTTTCCACAGTCCGAGTTGATACGGGTGAGGAGGCTGACTAGGTCCATAGATATATAGCATAGTGTATCAGGGACCATGAGGGGACCTACGGGCCTCTCTGATCTTTTGAGGTGCCGCTTATCGACTCGGGCGATGTTGACCCCTAGTGTCTCGATGGGGAGTTGCTGAGCCCTGATCATGTATCGGAAGGTGGAGATTCAGGTCCGGAGCCGATGGATTCAAAGGACGATGAGCTGGAGCCCATGGAGCAGGATATGGAGCTGGAGGTCGAGGCCGAGCCGATGGATTCCGAGGAGGAGTCAGTTGAGGCCAAGTCCAAGCGGGATTCCACCGACTCGGAGGTTGAGATGTCTAACAGCTCTTCCGAGTTATCGGGATCCGATTCGGACTGGGTTTCGTAGGTTTAGGCTTAACCCTAGATAGAGAGGACCAGTACCTTTTTGACCAGGAGCCCTTCTAGCCTTAGTAATCATGACCGCCCGGGCCACTTACCCCTTTTTGTTAGTAGTGGCCACTGACCCGTTTTTGATTTTTAAGCATGGGCTGTAAATGGATAATGTATATATTTTCCCAATATAAATGCAAGTGTATATTTGTTCTAGTTGGTTGTTGTGTAGCTATCCTTGGTCATGTGTTATTTTACCGTACGGGTGTTTTAATACTTTCGCATGTGCTTGTTTCTCTGTATTGGGCATTGGGGGGTCGGCGATGCATCCTGGGATGTCGCACTTAAAATCGACCTTCTCGAGGGATGTGGCGGGCCATGGAGTTCGGGGCGTGACATCCCCGTTTGATTTGGTATCAGAGCAAGGTCAGCTCGATCTAATAAGGTCGAAGCCTGGAGTGATAAGGAGCGATGACCTTGGGTAGCCAGTAGGGTGACCTCATGTGCTACGTGTACCTCCTGACTGCCTGTGTTTGATTGGGTGCTTGTTTGAATTGACTCGTAAAGTGCAAGTGCGGCAGGACCGAGGTAAGTACGCGAATCTCCTTGGTTGGGATGTTGTGCTGATTGTGTAAGACCGCATGCTGGTTGCTTGACTGCTACTGTGTATACCTGCCTAGGACCTTAGACCGAATTAGCTTGGCTTAGGTTTCTAATTCTTGATTGGAATTATAACAGGTAGGTGAGCGTGCGTATTGAAAAGATGAGTAGCCAAGGAAAAGGTAGAGGTCGAGGCCGCGATAGAGGTAGAGGTCGAGGTCGCGAGCAGGACCATGTAGAACTACAAGTAAGAATTGCCAAGGGCCCAATAGTAGATGGGATTTTAAGGGCTCTCGAGGAAGCTGAAATTCTGGGAGGTAGATTGACCCAAGAGAGAGACGCCATTATCGCCGCCGCTGTTGAGGCCGCCATTGCTGCTGCCAATGGGGCCAATGGGAATAATGGAAACAACGAAAATGATGGGAATCAGGGGAATTAGGAGAATCTAATTCCAGTACTGGTGAATGTGGTCAGGCAGATGTCCAAGTTGGTAGAGCAGTTCTTAAAATTGAAACCGCCAAAGTTCAACGGTAAGGGTGATCCCGAGGCCGCACCCCGTTGGATTAAGGAACTAGAGAAGGCCTTCGAAGTGTTAGGATGCACCGAGGCCGAAAAGGTGACATTAGCGGTATATCAGTTGCAGGACAACGTCAATGATTGGTGGAAGGCCATCAAAGGAAGGGTATTCCCGAAGGAACCGCCCAGACTTGGACCGTATTTTCTGAGAACTTCTTGGGCAAATTCTTTTCTGAGAGCGTCAAGGAAAGAAAGCTGGCTGAATTCATAAGACTCCGCCAAGGATTGATGACCGTAGACCAGTACGAGGCAGAATTTACGAGACTGTCGAGGTTCGCGCCGAGGATGGTAGAACACCCTGAGGACAAGGCGCGAAGGTTTCGGGATGGACTGAAAGTCGATATTCGCGGCCAACTGATACCAGTGAATTTGAAAACTTATGAGGACTTGTATGAGAGAGCTCAAGTTATTGAGCGGGAACAAGTAGATAGAGTGGCCGCATCTGGATCGCGGTTCACCCCGGCTAGGGACAACCGCCGTCTTGGGAAGAAACCGATGGCGGGAAACAGGTGATTTGTCCCACCGATCAGGAAGAATATTGAAAAGCCGAGCCATCAGCCAAACAGATTTGGGGCTTGCTTCAAATGCGGGAGTATGGACTATTAGATCAAGAATTACCTCCAGTAACGCCCCGCAGGACCTCCGATGCAACAACAACCCCGAGTTGGAAATTAGGCTGGGAATCCCCTGCCGGCCAATGGGAACAGGCCGCCGGCACAAGGACGTGTGTATGCCGTGGCGCGAAAGGAAGTCGAGAATACGCCAGGGGTGGTCACAGGTATGGTTTCTCTGTGCAATCATGTCGCGTATGCGTTATTTGATCTAGGGGCATCGTACTCCTTTATATCTGCTCAGTTTGTTGAATTGGTTGAATTGAAATCTGTCTTGTTAGAAGTGCAATTGTGTGTGACTACGCCGTTAATGGATAATATATGCATATCGTTAGGATGCCCGGATTGTGCGATAGTAATTGGTGGCGTAGAGAGCAGGATAGACCTAACGGTTTTGCCAATGTATGATTTTGATTTGATTATGGGCATGGATTGGTTAGTTAAGCAGAATGCCGTAATGGATTGTAGTAGCAGGGTGATCCAGTTTAGTCCGACTAGACATCCTAGATTCGAGTTTGTAGGGAGTCGAGGAGGAACCTCGTTCCCTATGGTCTCATCAGTAGAAGCAGCTAAGTTGTTGGATGAGGGCTGTCAAGGTTATTTAGTAAGTGTGGTTGATTCGACAGCGGAAGAGGTGCGACTAGAGGATATAGCAGTGGTGTGCAACTTTCCCGATGTCTTTCCTCAGGAATTGCTGGGATTACCACTAGAAAGAAAAGTAGAGTTCGTTATCGAGTTGGCCCCTAGGACTGAGGCAATCTCGAAGCCGCCTTATAGGATGTCATTATCAGAATTGAAAGAACTAAAGGTTCAGATGCAGGAATTGCTAGACAAAGGTTTTATCCGATCGAGTGCGTCTCCATGGGGAGCGCCAGTATTATTCGTTAGGAAGAAGGATGGGTCGTTGAGACTGTGTATCGACTACCGTCAGCTGAATCAAGTGACAGTCAAGAATAAGTATCCCCTCCCAAGGATTGACGACCTGTTCGACTAGTTGCAAGGAGCCTCAGTATTTTCCAAGATTGATCTGAGGACAGGGTACCATCAGTTAAGGATCCAAAAGGAGGATGTCCCAAAGATGGCATTCAGGACGAGGTATGGACACTATGAGTTCACAGTGATGTCGTTTGGACTGACGAACGCCCTTGCTGCTTTCATGGACTTAATGAATCGGGTATTCAAGGAATTCTTAAACCAGTTCGTCATTGTCTTTATTGATGATATTTTAGTGTATTCGAAGAGTTCTGAGAACCATGAGGTACATTTAGAAAGAGTTCTACAGATGTTAAGAGAGCACGCATTATATACTAAGTTTAGCAAATGTGAGTTTTCGCTGAACCGTGTAGCGTTTTTTGGACACATAATTTTCGGAGAAGGAATCTTCGTGGATCCGGCAAAGATCGAAGCGGAAATGGATTGGCCGAGACCGACGACAGTGATTGAGGTTCGGAGTTTCTTAGGACTGGCAGGTTACTATCGGCGATTTGTAGAGAGATTCTCAGCGATAACCACTCCATTGACAAGTTTGCTTAAGAAGGAGACTAAGTTTGAGTGGACAGAAAAGTGCGAAGAAAGTTTTCAGGAATTGAAACAGAGATTGACGACGGCGCCAGTGTTGACGATTCCCTCAGGACCGGGCGGGTATGAGATTTATAGTGATGCTTCACTCAAGGGATTGGGATGCGTGCTAATGCAACATGAAAGGGTGGTTGCTTATGCATCACGATAGTTAAGGACTCATGAGATGAACTACCCGACCCACGACTTGGAACCGGTAGCAATTATTTTCGCGCTTAGGATTTGGAGGCACTACTCATGTGGAGAAAGGTTTCAGATTTACACGGATCATTAGAGCCTCAAGTATTTATTTTCGCAGGAGGAATTGAATATGAGACAGAGGCGCTGGATAGAACTGTTGAAGGACTATGATTGCGACATATTGTATCACCTCGGAAAGGCCAACCGAGTATCGGATGCCTTGAGCAGGAAATCGAGCATCGCGCAATTAATAGTTAAGGAATGGATTTTATTAGAAGGAGCGCGAGGCTTAGAATTTAAGTTCGAGGTAGGACACCTCTCTAGTCTGATGGCGACGTTAAGGATTGAACCGGAAGTACAAGCCAAGATTAAGGTGCTGCAGTCTACGGACCCTAAGATTCAGAAAATCCTAGAGATGGATGGCACTAAGAAGAAATCGGACTTCCAAGTGTCTGAGGACGGAATTCTTAAGTTTCGAGGATGCCTATGTGTGCCCGATAATTTGGAACTCAAGGAAGAGATTTTGTCGGAAGCTCATAGGAGTAATTATAGCATTCACCCGGATAGTAGGAAAATATACCAGAACCTTCGACAGCACTACTGGTGGAACGGGATGAAAGTGGACGTGGCCAAGCATGTGGCCAAGTGTTTGACGTGTCAACAAGTGGAGGCACAGCATTGTAAGCCTAGTAGAATGTTGCAACCGTTGGAAATCCCAGAATAAAAATGGGAGCATATTACGATGGATTTTGTAACGGGACTGTCAAGAAGCCAGAGGGGACACGACTCTATTTGGGTAATAGTAGACAGATTGATCAAGTCGGCGCACTTCTTGGCGGTGCGAAAGGACTTTGAGATAGAGAGGTTTACAGAAATATATGAGTGGCAGATAGTCCATCAATCACTTCGGATCGTGATCCCCGGTTTACTGCGAGTTTTTGGAAAAGTCTGCAATCGGCCATGGGAACTAAGTTGCAATTCAATACGGCTTATCATCCGCAGACAGATGGCCAGTCTGAGAGGACTATTCAGACTTTAGAGGATATGCTAAGGGCGTGTGTATTAGATTTTCAGGACAAGTGAGAAGAACAGTTGCATTTGGTGGAATTCGCCTACAACAACAGCTCTCAGCAGAGTATCGGGATGGTCCCATTTGAAGCACTTTATGGCAGAGCATGCAGAACACCATTGTGTTGGGATAAAGTGGGAGAAAGAAGTATAATGGGTCCAGAGTTGGTTCAGCAGTTAGTGGAAATAGTAAAGATTATCCAGGAAAGGCTGAGGACAGCTCAAAGCCGTCAGAAAAGTTACGCAGACCGAAAGCGTAGGCCGTTAGAGTTTCAGGTTGACGACCATGTATTTCTTAAGGTCTCGCCGATGGGAGGACTATCTCGGTTTGGCAAGAAAGGAAAGCTGAGTCCAAGATATATATGCCCGTTTGAGATTTTGGAAAGGATTGGAACATTGGCCTATCGTTTCGCCTTGCTGCCAAATTTGTTGTAAGTTCATAACGTCTTCCACGTGTTAATATTAAGGAAGTACGAATCGGATCTGACCCACGTACTGAATCATGAAGTAATAGACGTGGATGACAGGGTGTCGTACGTGGAGAAGCCAGTGCGAATCGAGGACAGGAAAGAATATGTTTTGAGGAACAAGATGATCCCGTTGGTCAAAGTTATCTGGGAATACCACGGAACGGAATGTGCCACATGGGAAAGCGAGGAAGTGATGCAACGTCAGCACCCTTATTTGTTTGAGTAATCGGGTTTGGATTGTAAATTTCGAGGACGAAATTTTTGTAAGGGGGAAGAGTTGTAACGTCTTGAATTCGACCCACTTCTAGGATTAATAAAATATATGATTATTTCTCATTTCGTTTTAGTGAGTCTCGCCCGAAACTGATCATTCTCGGGATATTGACCATTAGGGAATGGCTAACTAGGAAAACGGTGCGTGGACCCAAGAACTCGACTGTGAATCGAGTCCTATTCCGAGAAACGACGAGGGAATATTTTGTGCCGACATGGGCCGGTCCAAGGGAGTGACGGATTTGATTTGACCGACGACGTATGATCGGATAGCGGGTGGTTCTACACGACCGAGAGTACGCGTGGCGAACTATCCCGAACTTATTCCGGACGACCGCGACCCTTGGGACTAGCGATAAATCCTCGTGTTCTCTGAAAATCGGGACCGTAATGACTCGAGTAGCCTTAGGTCGGTACGCGTAACCCCTAAACAGCCGCCCGTTAGTGAGAGACGCTAAAATCGCAAATTGAGAGAAATCGATCGTGGAATTGAGTACGGACTTCGGTGTCAAGTTTCGTGGGCGTACGCGACTATTTTCGCAAGGACGACGTCATTTTTATGTGGCTACTCATATTTGGGATCAGTGCAGTCGAAAATTGAAAATTTGACCCGGAACCGGAAAATTACCGTTTTGCTCCTAGGCCTAATTATAAGGTTCCGAATTTTGGAGATTATTTTGGGATTTTATATTGTTGTATCTTAGCCCTATAATGCTGGTGATGTTGGACATTTGTGCCCCTAGGTGTTTGTTCTAGATTTGGTCCTAGCCATTTGATTAGGGGAAAAATTATCAATAGTACAAGGTTGGTCACCAACTCCCACTAAGCCTAAACCATATACCCTCTCTAGTCTCTCTCTCCTCCTCATTTTTCCCCCTCACCTCAGCCGGCCAACCCTCTCCTCCCTCTCCATCCCTGAGCTCCCCCTCCCAGCCTAGTTGCCGCTGCCGCCCGCCGGTGCCGCCGCCGGTGACGCCGCCCCATGCCTCACCACCATTCAGCCTTCCCTCTCTCTCTCTCTTTCTCCCCCCTTTCGGCCACGAGAGCAGCCCTCACCATGGACGCCGTCCGCAAGCCGTCGCCGCCGGTGCCGCCGCCTGTCGCCGCCGCTTGCCCCGCCACCATCCAGACTTCCCCGCCACTCATTCAGCCTTGTGTAGAGCTTGGGATTCCAAGTGAGTACAGCTCTAAACCCTAATTAGGCTAATTTACATTTCTAGATGAGTTTTATGAGTTAATTAGGGTAAATTAGGGGTTAGCTTGTGGAGGCTATTAGGGGCTGATTTTGTGGTGCATTTAGTGGCTTAGTGTGATGTTTTAATCGAGGTTTAGTGATCTGTGGTGTGCTGAATGGTGGCTGAACTTTGGCGCATTGATTTGAGCAAAATTGTGGATTTGGCGGGTGAAAATTGTGATCTAAATGGTGGCTGTTTTTATGGCGATTTTGGTGGTCTAATGGAATGATCTAGGGGTGATTTGGTGGCCTAAGATGGACTGTTTGCGGCTGGTTTAGTATTGGGGTGAATCGGGCCATAATTTACTATTCGAGGTTTTAGGGCGAACGGCTTAGGGAACGGTGATTACCCCCGAGGATGCTAATTTAGATGTAGCTCGAATGTGATTGTGTGATGCTCTATGATATGCTCGGCATGGCCCCGTTATGATATGTTTGGTAGGCAATCGGCATGTGTGGTTTTGGTGTTTGTTCGCGTGAATTTGGGTGCTAAACTATATATTGTAACTGATTTGGATTGAGTGGTTCATTGAACATATTGAAATGCGAATTGAGTATGTGACCAAATCATGTTGAGTGCCCAGTGTGGAATTCATGAATGCCGAGTGTGACATTGTGGCCCTATGCGTGCATACTGAGTATGGGCATATCATGTGCATTATGCGTGAGTGTACGAACGGCATGAACATGTGATCACCTAAAATGCCCTGATGCGTTTTACGCGAGGTTCAGATAATAATTGGCGATTGTGAATGTGTGATCACATAAAGCCCTGATACATGTTACACGGGGTATTGAACCCGTCTTGAGGCGTGTTACGCGAGCCGATGCCCAGATTATCAGAAGATGACCAACCTGATGCGTTTTACGCGGGTTATATGTCATGAGCCTGATGCGTTTTACGTGGGCTAGAGATCGATCTCGAAGTGATGGACCTGATGCGTTTTACGCGGGTCGAACCTGATGTGTTTAACGCGGGTCGGAGGAGAAATTGATAAATGGCAAGTGTGCAAGAATGCAAGCATGCGAAATTGCATTGATGAGACATGAACACGCGTATGAGCACAAACATAAGCATGACATGCGTTATGACCAAGTGATGTGAGTATGTGCCTCGGTTGAGTTCTGTGTTATCATCGCAATTATATCGAACGTGTCTAACCTGCAGGGTCAGTTAAGTATTGGATTTGGGCCCGAGGGCCTAAGTCATTTATGGTTTAGACTGTGTGTTGTTTGGTATTCGTCAAGAGGTGCATGTTAGCCTAGCTTAGGTTTAGGGAACCTACTCACTAAGATTTATTCTCATTGTTGTTGAAATCAATTTTTCAGACCCCCCGCCTTGAGATATCGACCGTACCTGTTCGTTTTGGGATTCCTTACCGGATAGACCGGGAGGAGTCGGTGTACCCCGCAGGGAACGAGAATTTTTGGGTTAGATACCTTTCCACAGTCCGAGTTGATGCGAGCGAGGAGGCTGACCAAGTCCATAGATATATAGCACGGTGTATCAGGAACCATGAGGGGACCTACGGGCCTCTCTGATCTTTTGAGGTGCTGTTTATCGACTCGGGGGATGTTGACCCCCAGTGTCCCGATGGGGAGTTACTGAGCCCTGATCATCTACCGGAGGGTGGAGATTTAGGTCCGGAGCCGATGGATTCAGATGACGATGAGCTGGAGCCCATGGAGTAGGATATGGAGCTGGAGGTCGAGGTTGAGCCGATGGATTCCGAGGAGGAGTCAGTTGGGGCCGAGTCTGAGCAGGATTCCATCGACTCAGAGGTTGAGATGTCTGACAGCTCTTCCGAGTCATCGGGATCCGATTCGGACTGGGTTCCGTAGGTTTAGGCTTAACCCTAGATAGAGAGGGCCAGTACCTTTTTGATCAGGAGCCCTTCTAGCCTTAGTAATCATGACCGCCCAGGCCACTTACCCCTTTTTATTAGTAGTGGCCACTGACCCGTTTTTTATTTTTGAACATGGGCTGTAAATGGATAATATATATGTTTTCCCAATATAAATGCAAGTGTATATTTGTTCTAGTTGGTTGTTGTGCAGCTATCCTTGGTCATGTGTTATTTTATCGTACGGGTGTTTTAATACTTCCGCATGTGCTTGTTTCTCTGTATTGGGCATTGGGGGGTCGGCGATGCGTCCTGGGACGTCGCACTTAAAATTGACATTCTCAAGGGATGTGGCGCGTCGTGGAGTTTGGGGCGTGACAAGGGTAGCCCTCGCTTGAGTTAGGTGAGGGTTGCCCTCGCCTAGGCGGGTGAGGGCAGCCCTTGCTTGAGTCAGGCGAGGGTCGCCCTCGCCGGGGTGAGCGATGGCAACCCTCGTCTGATCTGACGAGGGCAGCCCTCACCTGAGTCGAGCAAGGGTTGCCCTCGCCCAACCCCAACGCCGGTGAGAGCTGCCCTTGCCGACCACAGCGAAGGGAAGCAAGAAGAAAAAAAAAGGAAAAAAAAAATAGAAAAAAGAAAAAGACGAAAATGCCCTTAGACAAATGTATTGTGGGGTAAATGTGTCATAAGTGACATAGTTTGAGATTTTTAATGTCACACAAAAAGTTCAGAGCAAATTTGTCATAAGTGGCATAGTTTGAAATTTTTTATGGTGTTTTCCCTTATTAAAATGATCCATAAAATGATTCATAGAAAATTTCAGAATTCACCTTAATAAAACAAGCCCATAGAGCTGCAAAACAAACCAAAATCCAGAAAATAGTATATACTATCAGAGCATGGTTGATAGATGTAAGAACACGCTCGTCCTTCAAAAACAGAGCTGTGACTGCATCCAAGCAAAAAGATTAGAGACCGATCACCAAATTACACATCATCATCAATGATAGCACACGTTAGAATCTTCATTTGTAGCTACAGCTTTGTCTTTTGATAGTGTGCGCTTAAATTCGGCGTCACCAACACCATCACTGTACGGAGACAACAAAAGCATTTCAAACAAGGTTAGATCTAACACTTATGAGGGCGAGCCCTTTAGCAAGTGCGAGACGCCAAAGCTTCTAATAAAACATGTTGAACAAGCACAAATCTGAAACTGAAGCTATTGTGAACAACATTGAAACTATAGACGAAATACTTATTCAGCAATACTCCTATATCTAGAACTAGATCGGGAGAGCAGGGCTCCCAAATCTAGATTTTGATTGGGATAGTAGAGTAAGAAACATAAGAACATAGAAGGAAAGATAACCAAAGAGGGGAGGGGAGGGAGAATTCTAGGTTAAATCCCTCCCCTCCATAAACACACCACAAATTTAATATCATTAAAATCTTCAAAAAACTTTGGAAAAGGGTAGTTTTGAAAAATAGATTAACATTTAACATGAAAATTAATAAGGAAATAGTTTTTTCCAATGAGAGTGATGGAAAATAGGAAAATATATGATCCTCCAACTTATAGTGCTTTCCATAATTTTATCCATAAACTTTTAGATAATTGAGATCTCTAACTTCTCGACGTTGCTGTCAAGTTATCATTCATATATTGTTATTTTTGCCATCCAATCAATAACGTGACTGTTCTTAAGTGGCACAAAAGAAGAGACACATTTTCAATTGAATTTTATATCAGGTCATGTTAACAAAATGCACTAAAATTGAAAATTTTTTCTCATTTGATTACTTAACAAGTATCTAATAAGTATGACTTTAACAAAATCTTTTATTTAAAAAAAATTTAAAAAGCTAAATTGATATGAAACTATGTATTCAACATGTATAAATTCAAATGATGGTTTTTCGAGTTGTGCAGTAGAAGCCTGAGAGAAATATTCAATTCTGAATTCTTTAACATATCTAGTTGAACCCATAAATGAGTTAAGAGCCAAGTATGATAATGTTAATTGCTCCACATCAGACATATTTTTCGATGAGGAACTCCTCCAATACAACTCACTAGTGCACCTTAACAATTTACCTTTCAGGTATGAGCTCTAGTATTAGGCGTGCCTCCTTTAATCTAGGTATCTTTCTCAAGATAAGTGCATCTTGTGATACCAGTAATTTTCTATCAACGATTCTATAATTTCCAATAACTAAGATTATTCCCATTAAATTGTTCAATTTTCACTTTTTTGTCCTCTATTGTCATTGTTCACTTCAACTCAATCAAGCCTGACTCTGATACCACTTATTGAAACACATAGTAAAAGCTCAACACTTTCACCTGGGGAGGTCATTAGAGCCCAAGTTCAAATCCATTAACATTACCTATTGAACTTATCTTTAGTAAAAATTTAAGTCAAGGAGTTATAGTCCAACTAGCATAATATCACGTAAACTTTTACTGAGAAATACTATCACGTGCACCCTGACATGATTCACTTTGCCATTGGATGTTACGCCCTGAACCCCTTCGAGCACGCGACACACTTCTCTGATCGAATGATGCGACATCCCAGGGTATCGCCCACCCAAATGAAACTTATCAGAGATTTATATCAACAGCGAAAACCACCAATACCCAGACGATAATAGCTGGGGTAATCAGGGAGAATGCATATATCCATTTCTCATTCAAACTTATATAATATCTACAATTTACAAAACCACATATATACAAGTACACCGCACCGCCACACTACATACCACCGATATAAAAAAGGATCGATAACCTGGGTACCCTATCACCAAAAATAGTACGCTTCAAAAGCCTATTCCACAACTCCTACACTTGCCCCTACGCCCTCTACTTGGCGTCCACTCCGAGTCTGATTCTTCGTCCTCTAAATCTGAATTCTCCTGAGTCCCCTGCTCGTCTGTCGGGTACTCTACCACGTTAATGTCGGTGTGCAACGGTATTGCAAAATGCTGCGGGGGCGACGAAAGGTTCATTGCTCAGACCGGGGTTCTGAAAGTGTTGGTTGAAACAACCATGAGATCACATATCAATAAGCACACACCCTAAACCCCACCTAGGCTATCACGTACATCCAGACAACACATACCCAACACAAACAACCAATCATACTAACAATCACACGCGAACCTACTTGGGATTCTTTATACACCTCCCTGCACGTCAAATAATAATATAGCCAACATGCCACAATGATGCATCATTCATGTTGTAAAACCAAAGCATGTAATATGAATTCACATGCATCAATCCATCACAATCTCGCGTGTCTCGATTATAAGGCAAAACCCACTTGGGCACGTCCCATACCATGCCTAGCAGTTTTTACCCCATAATCGAGCACTACATCACACGATACAACCACACTCGTGCACTAACTCACACCATGCGTTAACTTTCTAAATCCTCACACGTCTTGCCAAGTCCAGCTCATTCTCAACCTTTCCACCACTACCGCGCCCGCGTAAAACGCATCAGGCCAACGGTCTTCTGACCTCGTCAGGCATCGTCACCCCATCGGGCCGGGCATCGTCACCTCGTCAGGGACGGCATCGTCCCGTGTAAATTAACACGCCTCAGGACGGAATCCTACACTCAACTTTCCTTCTACCACGCTTGCGTGAAACGCATCAGGCCAACGGTCTTCTGACCTCGTCAGGCATCGTCACCCCATCGGGCCGGGCATCGTCACCTCATCAGGGACGGCATCATCCCGCGTAAACGAACACGCCTCAAGACGGACTCAACCCGCGTAAACGAACACGCCTCAGGGTATCACTTTTCCAACCAATCCTACATTCTCGTACCTTTATTCCACACATTCCACACATACCACACGGCCACACATACACACGGCCATACACAATCCCACGCCACACATGCCTTACGCCAACATACATTACCATCACATAATCACGACACACAGCCACACATACTTGGCACGCGGTCACACACAATTTCTCGCTCATAAAATGAACATCCATAGAATCAGGGTAAATCTGGATGGTTTACATAGTGACCGAAATCCCATCAAAATAAATAGTAAACGAACACCAAAAATTCTGAATTTTAGATATATCATAAAAAAACATCTTGATAAACATTTCTTATGAAGAACACGAAATCCGGTTCAATTTACAACCATGCCTTTTATCCCTCAAAATCTGACCAAAATCAGTTCGCTATAACAGACTATTTTGTCCTCAAAATACATTTTTTTCAACACACAAATCACCTTGGAAAGCAAATTTTTATATGTCATATAAAAGAAAGTCGCCAACAATTTTTGTGAAGGAAGTTTATTGAAAATAGATCTGGAAAATTTTATAAAAATTCAGCAAGACAAGAAAGTTGGGATGAACAGTGTTCCGGGCAGTTTTGATATGGTCTGAAAATGGGCTCTCGTGCGACCCAAATAGACTCCAAAAATTCCAAATTTAAAATATGTTATACTAAAAGATGTTGAGAGAAACTTTCTTGAAGAAAACTTCCTCAAATTTGGCCCACAAAATTCTCTACAAAAATAGTAAACCGGACAGGTATAGTAACCGCGAATCCGAGATTCACACCGAACTTCAAAAATTCAAGTTCTAGCTTTAACCCAGCTCATGAATCAGCCTTAACTAGCCCCTAAATTGGTCTCTAGATCACCATAATCCAGCCCACTTCTCAGCCATGATCAGTCCACAATTTCATCACTTAATTCCATCACAATCAGCCCCTAATCCAACTCTAAATAGCCCCTAAAACTACACTAAACCATGTCTAAACAAGCCCGTTAATACCCGATATCCTAAATAGGATTTAGGGAGCGACTTACCTGAACTCTAGACTAACTCGGCTAGAGCGAGAAGGGGGAATGGCTGATCGGCGGCTCACGACAGCACATGGCAGTCCGCGCAGCGATCGGCGATACGGCGACGGCGGTGGCGCGGCAAGGCTCGGCCAAGGGAGAGAGAGAGCTCTCGGTGGGGAGGGGGCTACCGTGAGGTGAGGGAGAGAATGAGGAGAGAGAGAGAGTGGTCTTGACTTAAATAATCAAATTTTGACCAAACTTTCCAAATTCCAATTTTACCCCTAAAACACTTGGTCCTCATTTATCCAAGCCAAAATATCCAAGGGCATTTTGGTCCAATCTTTTGGGGTTGATATTTATCCACAATTAATCCCCAAATTTAATTTCCAAAATCCCCAAAATTCGGAATACCCAAAAATAGGCCTAGGGGCAAAATCGTAATTTTCCGGTCTCGGGCCGAATTTCCATTTTTCGACCATACCGACCTCAAATATCATTGGCTACACTAAAATGACGTCGTCCTCATAAAAATAGTTGTGCACAACCCCGAAAATCGACATCCAAATCTGGATCAACTTTCGCGATCAAAATCGCTAAATTTCAATTTTAGGGTCTCTCACTAACGGGCAGCTGTTTAAGGGTTATGTGTATCGACCTCGGGTTATTCAAGTCGTGATGGTCTCGATTACCGGGAGAACACGAGGATTTATTGCTAGTTCCGGAGGTAGCGATTATTCGGGTAAAATTCGGGATTTGTTCGCCACGCCTACTCTCGGTCGTGCGGAATCACCCGTGATCTGATCGTACATCATTGACCAAACTAAATCCGTCACCTCCCTAGGATCGGCCCGCATTGGCCCAAAATATTTTCTTGTCGTTTCTCGGAATCGGTGCCCAATTTACGATCGGGTCCCTGGTCCACGTACCGTTTTCCTAATTAGCCATTTCCTTCCGGTTAGTATCCCGAGAGCGCTCAATTCCAGGCGAGACTTACTAAAATTAAATGAGAAAAATATCAATCTCATTGATCCCGAAAATGGGTCGAAATTCAGGATGTTACATTGGACTTCAATTGTCATCATCGCCTCAAACTTACTTTTACATTCATTACTTCTCTGACTATGGTTAACAACTCTCTTTTAGTCACGTCGAGGGTTATTTACCAAATCGTCGGAAACACTATTGCAGAGCCACATGATACAGAATCTATTAGTGAAGTGTTTCTAGACCGGTTGGACAGGCAGAAATCCAAACAAAAGGCGAAACGGTGATGCGACTAGAACTAGCAGACCCGATTGACAACATTGGATTGGGCTCAAATTTGATCGTTTTAAGCAAAACAGCGTTTTGAACAAAACTCACTGCCTTTGGCTGTGACTAATGATGGATTTTAGCGATTCGGGATCATTTACATGGGTTTTTCTATTTTTTAATAATTTTTTATGGGTTTTAATTTTAAGGGCAGTTTTGTAATTTTGATGTTTTATGTTTTTAATCCTATTAGGGTTTAGTTTAGGGATATATAAGCTTGTTTTATGGTTCTTTTTGAAGAGCAGAACATTATCATCAATATTGAATTTCGAGATTTCTTTCTCTAAGTAAGGTTTTGCTTGAATTATTCGCTGAATGCTACGTCACCACGCATGAGAGCTGTGTGAACCGTTGACAGAGTCAGGAGAAAGGTGACCCACCTGTTGTTAATCCTAGCGAAGGTTGTTGACCCCTGACCAAGGGCTTGAGGTGGTCATCATCGGTTTCCCTCCTCACTGTTATTTGAAGAGGAAATTGCGGCCCAACAAGTATGTTAAGAGATTTGGACAAGTTAGAAAATGAAGGGAAAAATGATCATAGGTTGCTAGTTGTTTCACCATAAAAGTGATGAAATATCTTTTAAGTCCAGGAGGCCCAGATATTGCATCTTGCTAAAGCAGAAAAAACCCTTGAGCCTTGTAAACAGGTGAGATACGCACGAAAGGAGAGCATTATGGTGACGTCTTTCATCAGTCAGAACCTTCAACAGCCAGTTGGACATATGTCGACATAGATTCGATTGTAGATTCAAGATAAGGTATGCCCTAGGACTAGGCATAGCGGGATAAAGCAACAAGCAGCAAGGGATTGGCTGAATAGAACATATGTGATCGAGAATAGGATATTGAATGGAAAGACTGAAAGCAACGCTCGTACTGGATTGACCAGCGTGTGCCAACTACTCTACTTCCTTATTTATTTCTTTTTAGCCCCCTAATGGTGCACTCTTTCCCCCAATTTAGGGTTAGAGAAGAAAGAGATAAGTGATGACAAGACTTGATAAAGGTTGTGAAAGATTCTTTATCAATTTTGGACATGAAGGTAAATGGCAAAGAATTTAAAAGTATAAACACCGGATTAATTGTTGCTCGTGATGGAATTGTGAGAAGATAAAGTGCAGGAGAATAAAGATCAAGATAAAGATAAATTTGTACAAGAACATTGAGTTCTTCAATTGATTGGGGATCCTTTACAAAAACTACAATGTGGTTATTTATGATCCACAATCCATGGTTATAAGCAGTTACAAATAACTTCATAATCCTATTTGCAGTTACAAGAAGTTACATTATCCACAATATTCTTTTGGGTCTTTTATGATCCATAAATTAGCAGCAGTTACAAGAAGTTACATTATCCTATGATTCACTAACAACAAAAGACCCAATTTTGTATGGGTACCAAAGAATGTATGAATTTATTCTTTGTTGAAGGTGAAAAGGCCGAGTAGCTAATGGTATTTGGCTCGCGCCATATGATTGGAGATGCTGACAAATTTCTATCTTTGACTCAAATTGATGGTGGAAAAGATAAAGGAAGAATTGTTGGAAAGGGAAACATCAAGATTGGAGAGCTCATCATTGAAGATGCAGCAATAGTTAAAGGACTAAGGCACCATTTCATTCGTATAAGTCAATTTTGTGATAAATGATACAAAATCAACTTTAAGGATGGTGAATGCGCAGGCAAAAACAAGGATCCACAACAGACATTTTCAAGCAAGAGGTATGGTACTATTACCTTCTCAAAATCAATAGTGATAATGTTTGTTGCTTGTTATCTATCAAAGAAAAGCAAAAGCTTCTACACAAGAAGCTAGGGCACATAAGTATGAAATAGATTTCCAAGCTAGCATCAACAAAGGACATTGTTAGTGGTCTACCAAGAGGTAGGTAGGAGAAGATCGAACTGTGCAATGCATGTTTGTTAGGTAAGCAAGTTAAAAGTTCTTTCAAATCTATAAATATTGTTGCTACTAACAAAATTTTGCAGCTTCTTCATATGGATCTGTTCGAACCAACAAGGAACACTAGTCTTGTTGGAAGTTGATACTGTTTGGTTGTTATGGATGATTACTCCAAATTCATCTAAGTAATGTTTCTAGCTCATGAGGACAAAGCGTACAAATCTTTAGTGAGGCTTGCTAGAAATATTTAAAATGAAAAAGGGCTACAACATTACAACCATCACAACTGATCATGGTAGTGAGTTCGAGAATAAGAGTTTTGCTGAATATTGTGAAGAAAATGGAATTGAACACTACTTTTTATCTCCACACTCTCCACAATAAAATGGTGTTGTTGAAAGGAAGAACGGAAGCCTATAGGAAACAGCAAGAACAATGGACTCCAATTTATTTCTTGGTTGAAATAGTCGCAACAGCTTGTGACATCATCGACAAAGTGTTTCTACGACCATTGTTGTAGAAAATACCATATGAGCTGTTCAAAGGTAGAAAACCAAGCACATCCTACTTTCACATCTTTGGTTGCAAGTTCTATGTGCTAAAGAATACAAACGACAACGTTGGTAAGGTCCAACCAATATCAAGCGAATGTATATTTCTTGGCTATTACTACTAGAAAAGCATATCACATTGTTAACGAAAATATCTCAGGAAGTAGAAGAATCGATTAATGTCAGGTTTGATGACAACTTGATGGGTATCCAAAGTAGAGACAAAGACAATGTAGATTTCAGACTCTACGCAAAAACAACAATCTCAACCTCAAATGAGATCAAAGTCGAAATGCCCAAAGATCGGAAATATCTTCCAAGTCACCAAAAAGAGCAAATTATCGGTGATGTTAGTGAAGGGATAAGAACTAGAGCATCATTCAAAGAGATCATCAACTTTCTTGCTCTTATCTCTAAAGTTGAGCCTAAGGAAATCAACAAAGCACTCAAGGATGAAAATCGGATTGAAGCTATGCACGAGGAGAATCACCATTTTGAGGTTAATGAAGTTTGGGAACTGGTTCCTAAACTTGAAGGAAATCCAGTGATAGGCATAATATGGGTATTCCAAAACAGGATGGATGACAAAAGTAGCATAATAAGAAACAAAGCCAGATTTGTTACAAAGGGATATTCTCAAGAAGAATGCATTGGCTATGATGAGTCATATGCACCGATAACAGGGTTAGAAAACTACTCAATTATTACTTACTTATGCATTCGATAATAATTTCAAACTATATCAAATGGATGTGAAAAGTGCATTTTCAAATGGTTATATTAGAGAAAAAGTATTTGTTGAGCAATCTCCAAGGTTTGACTATCCAAAAATAAGTGACCATGTATGAATGGCTTAGCAATTTTCTTGTTGAGAACGACTTTGAGAAAGGAATGGTGTATACAACTCTATTTACCAAGAAGAATGGTAATGATATCTTAATTATTCAGATCTACGTTGACGATATCATTTTTTGTTCTACTAACGACAATATGTGCAAGAAATTCGCATGTATGATGAAAAGTGAGTTGAGATGAGTTTGATGGGAGAGTTAAATTTCTTCCTTGAACTTCAAGTCAAGCAATTGAAGGAATAAACTTTCATATTTCAAGAGAAATACGCAAAAGAAATTCGGCATGCAAAAGAGTAAAAAGGTAGATACTCCTATGTCATCCTTATTGAAACTGGACAAGCATGAGGCAAGTAAGTCTGCTGATCACAAGCTTTACGAAGGATAATAGGTTCACTATTGTATCTAATTGCTTCCAGGCCATATATTTTGTTTATTGTATTTGTTCGTGAACGTTTTCAGTCTAACCCTAAAGTGTCACACTTGTTTAGTGTAAGTTGTTAAACATATCACCAAACACATTGCATCTTAACACAAGTTAGGCCTATGGTATCCAAAGAACTTGGATTTTACATGGATATTCAAATGCGGATTTTTTTATGATGCAAAATAGATAGAAATAACCGCACAAGTACTTGTCAATTGATGGAATGTATGCTTATCTCATGGCTCTTAAAGAAACAAAACTTAGTGGCACTATCTATGGCCAGAGTTGAATATGTTGTGCTTGAAATTATTGTGCCCAGGTCTTATGGATGCAACAACAATTGAGTGATTTCAATGAAAACAGCTCAAGTATTATCATTAAGTGTAATAATACTAGTGCAATCAACCTCACAAAGAATCCCATTTTGCACTCTAGAGTAAAGCACATTAAGATGCGCCATCATTTCATAAGAGATCATGTCAGAAATGGTGATATCAACATTGAGTTCATTGATTTAAAGCACCAGCTAGTAGACATCTTCACTAAGTCGTTAGACAAAGCCGCATTCGAATTTATACGGAATGAACGTGGCATCTACAATCCACTTGAGTAAATTTCTGGTATTAGCAATGCAAATGATCAACACTCTGGAATATCAACACCATACGTAGTAAGTGAGTACAGGTACGCAACTTTTCGAAAAAAGTTTTCGTTACACTACTCCTATCCGTTACCGTTCTAATAGTATTAATACTATGATTGATTGACTACTTATTTATTCGTCGTGATATTGTCGGAATTAAATTGGGAATCGATATAATTTCTTTTTTCTTTTTCTTGGGAAATTACCGTTAGAATATGAGTAACTCTCTCTCTCTCTCTCTCTCTCTCTCTCTCTCCTCTTCACATACACCATCATCACCTATTTACACGGTGATTGTGGTTCAACAGTTATTAGTGATTTTTCTTTTTGTCAAAAAAACATTTTATTCATTTTCACGGATATACAATAAAGATACGCAGTCCAACTATAAATTAAAACAACAAAACAAGTTCCAGATAAGAAGATGAATCATTAGAACAAGGTTACGGTTCATACGCTCAAAGAGCAGATTTGGAACTTCTTCAAATCAAAATCAATGGTCAATCACTAAATTCGTCTTCAATAATGAGCATACATCGAAATCTTCATCTGTTGCTGCGGCTTTGCCTCTCAGTGGTGAGCGCCTAGATGCAGCATCCCCAACACCAACGTCATGCAGAATAACAAGGTTGAACGTGCAAAGATTTGACACTTGTGAGAGTGAAACCTTCACAAAACTCTTTGAATTTCCTTCGAAATTGGAGTTGTATACCAACGAAACTCGAGGAAAGCAAAATCCCAAAATCATATATGCAAAAAAAACCCCAAATCTAAACTAGATCAGTATGGAAATCTCTTCGAAACGGGAGAGAAAAACTTCTAGATCTAGACTAGATCCGAAGAGAAGAATTCCTCAAAACGGGAGGAAAGCAAGAAAGAGCGAACAGAGAACCAAATCAGCCAAAGAAAAGGAAAAAGGGAGGGAAGTGAGAGAATTAGCTCAAACCCTCCCCTCCATGTAGATTGAAGAAGAAAATTGTATGACTCTCACAGATCTTTTTAAAGCAACATCTCTCTCTCCCTTTTTTATTCGAGCACTTTTATTTCACTTCACTCTTTCTTCTCCTAAAATCTACATGGCTCTCAAAGCTCCTTCTAAGAGCACTTGAAAAAACCACTAGCATGCGGAAGACTTCCCACATGGCCATTATTCTCTCCCGTACTCACAGAGGACCCTCCAAAATTGATCTCACCCAACAGTTAGAAGATCGACTGAAGTTATCGGTAACGACGACACCTCAACCACTCCACAGGATACTGGAGGTTCAAGGACCGCTAGTGCTCTACAGCCAGCAACCACAAAGAGGACTCCGACTGCTTACACTCCCAAGTCCTGTCTACAACTACCACAGGAACATTCTCCTGTTCAATCCATTCAAGAAGCTATCCTCACTGCACCTGGATTGGAAGCACCCATTAGCACCGGACAACAGCATTAGCTTCTTGCACAATTCTATCCTCAAATTGAAGATGGACCAAGCCACTTGGAACAACCTACAAATCACGCTCGAGACTATTGCAACAACAAGGTCTCGTACCCACTGAAAGTGCTGCTGCAGCATCAACCTCTGCGCCTATGATCTCCAGCGTTGCTCCTACTGACAAGACTATTGTTGAGGAACCAGAGCATGTCACTCCTGTTGATAAGGATAAGGAAAAGGAAACCGTTGACGAAGAAGAACTGGATGAAGGTATTGATCAATAGGATCAAGAAACTCTTGAAGATGAAAGATCCGAGCAAAGGACAGGTGAACAAACCATAGGCCAAAGAAATGTACCTAGTGACTCTGGTAGAGGGATTGTCACTGGCGCTGAAAAACCACTCACTGAACCAACCACTGAGACTAAGGAACTGCAAGTGTACAAGGGGAAAGATGATGATGAAGATCATGTATACTCTCAGTTTAAAACCATCGAAGGTTTTCCTCTTGATCCATCTTTCGAATTCCCTTTGTTTTTTTTTTTTAGTAAGGTAAGTAGTATATAAACTTTTCAACGCGCGTCTTACAAAGAGAGGCCGAACACAAAAACCTCGTACCTGAAGTGACACAAAGAGGTGTCCCAACGGGTGCAAAGGTGTTGCAACTTTGTCAAAAGGTGAACAACAAGTGCGCAAATAGCTACGACCCAAACATTAGGCAACTAAGAGAAAGAGACTAATAACAAGCGAACAACAAGAGATCACTCAAAAATGGAGGACGAGATACCCCAATTGGTCTGGGTCCTTCAATTAATGGGAGAGTCTTGAACCGGCTTGAGAGAAAGGCCTTTGTCCCTAACCACCTTGGCAAGGTGATTGCGGAGGGCCGGTAAGTAGAGGGTCTGGTTCCTAAACTGGGTATGATTCTGCTTCGTCCAAATAATGTGGCACGAAGCACCAAAGGCAAAGCGAGCAATGCTGTGATGAATGTTTGGACCTCCAATAAATCGAGAAGCCATCGGAGATTTTGTTGCCATGTACCATTTTGCCAAGAAAGGTTGCAATTAGCAGCCCAAAATTGCGCAAGGGTGCGTGTATGAGGACACTCGAAGAAAAGGTGATTTATAGAATCTGGTCTATTGCGGCAATAAGCACAAACACCTTCAGAGATATTGTGGTAGTTAAGCAGGAAAGCTTGCATTAGCAGCCTATTGAGAGACATCACCCACATCAGAAAACCGTGTCTTGGAGCAATGTTGCGGTCCCAAATGAAGGAACTCCAGTAAACTACTTGTCCTCTATTCCGGATCAAGTCCCAAGTCGAAGAAACCGAAAAGGTTCCCGAAGAATGACCTTGCCAAATTAGTTGATCACCCGATTTCGAGTCAAAAAGAGGGAGAGGTTCTGACCAGGAATGGAAAGATTGGAGCACATTAGATTGGTGCCATTCCAAAGAGAAAAAATCCCATACTGAAGCTGTTCTGGAGATGCCCGAACAATAAATATCCCTATCCGAGAAGAGCTTGTAGAGAGGGCCTTTGGTGTGCCAGTAATCAAACCAGAATGAGATGTACCTTCCATTACCAATCCGCCATTTGAAAAGCTCCTGGAATTCCTGGCGGATATCTAAGATTTTTTTCCAAGCCCAAGAACACACAGTTGGCTTGGAGGCAACCCAAAAATTTTTAGTTTTGAGAAATGTGGAGTGTATCCACTTGCACCATAAGGATTCCTTATCCGTGAAGAGCACCCAAATATGCTTGAGCATAGCTGCACAATTGCAATCTATTAGCCCGCAAATGCCCAAGCCACCTTCTTGTTTGGGGAGACAGACAAAACTCCAAGGGACTTTGGTGCCTCCTACACCCAAATTTGGACCTTTCCATAGAAATTGCCTGAGGATTAATTCAATCCTCAACAAAACTGATCGTGGGAGCGTGAAGACCGCAGCCCAAAAAACATGTATGGCATGTAAGACCGACTTGATCAGCTGTAACCAGCCAGCAAATGAGAGGAAGAGCTGGGACCACGAGCGTGCTCTAGCGGTAATAGCATTAACTAGAGAAGTACAATCAGCCTTACTTAATCTAGAGGCGATAATAGGAATCCCGAGATAGCGAAAAGGAAGTGTACCTTCACGGAATTCGAAGGATCGTAGGATTTGGTTACGAACATCCGATGTCCCTCCAGAGAAAAATATTTCACTTTTATTGATATTTGGCTTCAGGCCAGCCCACCAAGAGAAAAGATCAAGGCCTTCCTTGAGTAGGACAGTGGAGAGCACATTGGCCTCGGAGAATAAGAGGACATCGTCTGCAAAAAATAGGTGAGTGAGCCTAATGGCCTTGCACCGCCAAAAGAAATTGAAACTCGGGAGCCGAGTCTTAGCATTGAGGATTCCGGAGAAAAGTTCCATCACTAGGGTGAATAGATAGGGAGAAATAGGGTCTCCTTGACGAATGCCCCTACCGCTAGGAAAGAATCCACGGAGGGAACCATTGATGGCAATTGAGAATTTCGAGGATGTCACGCACTCCATAATGAGTCTAATAAACATTCGCAGGAAGCCAAAAGTTTGTAAGACTACCTCCAAGAAACCCCAGTCGACCGTGTCATAAGCCTTCTAAAAATTGACTTTGATGGCACATTTAGGCAAATATGGCTGATGGTGAAAACCCGCAAATAGTTCTTGTGCAAGAAGGATATTGTCGCATATCCTCCGTTTCTTGACAAACGCATTCTGAGGGGGGCTAATGATAGAAGGCAGAATGGAAGCCATCCTATTAGCCAGGATCTTAGTGATGCATTTGTACACTATGTTGCAGCGCGCTATGGGCTTGAAATCATTCATTGCCGAGGCATTAGGCACCTTGGGGATTAAAGTGAGAATGGTAGCATTGATCTCCTTAAGCAGAGAGCCGGATTGGAAAAAGTCCTTTATAGCCAATATGACAGAAGGTCCCACGATTTGCCAGGAGGAGATGAAGAAATCAACATTGTAGCCATCCGGACCCAAGGCCTTCCCTTTGGGAAGGGAGAACAAAGTGTTTCGAATCTCAATCTCTGTCACTGGTTTAGAAAGAAAATGGGATTGACTCTCATTGAGAGTTCGATCAACCACAGCCTGAATATCCTGAAGAGTTGGCCGAACAGGTGGCCCATTAGTCGCAAGCAAATTCTCGAAGTGAGTGACTATATGAAGCTGGACTGCAGTCGGATCACTAAGGACAAAACCATTATCATCAGAGATGGATAAAATACGGTTGTGGACGTGTCTTTTGTTGACAAAATGGTGGAAATATTTGGTGTTGTAGTCCCCTTAAGACAACCATTTAATTCTCAATTTCTGCTTGAAAAATGATTCCTCTTGGATTCTAAGGTCCGAGAAAGCCTGGAGTTGATCCCTTTCAAGATTGGCCAAAGAGAGATAAAGGGGTCAAGTGCCAGAGCATCTTGAGTTAAGGTTAAAGCTAACCTTGCATGAGCGGTATGGCTTGAGATATCACAGAAGAAGGCGCGATTGAGTTGTTTCAGGCACCTTTTAAGTAACTTAAGCTTCCGACACATAATGTACATTGGAGTCCCGGCAATGTGTGAATCCCACACCTGTTTAATAGTATCCGAGAAAGAAGGATGAGACATCCAGCAATTAAAGAATTTAAAAGGCTTCCGGGTTGTCTTGAAAGGTAAGATTCTAACAATCATGGGAGTGTGGTCTGACACGCCCGGGGCCAAGAAGGAAGCCTCCGAATAAGAGAAGATTCTGGTCCAATGCTCATTGATAAGGACCCTATAAATCTTCCTTTGTTTGCGGTGCGCACCAGAAGATGTTGCCCAAGTAAATCTATGGCCGACAAATCTTAGATCATCAAGGCCGGCCTGGTCTAAACAAGTGCCAAGCTCATCAAAGGCAGGGATCCAAGAATTGGAGCTGCCTAATCTATCGGAGTGGCTTCTGATGGCTTTAAAATCACTAGCAACAATCCAAGGCTCACCGGCAAACTAGAGGCTTGACTGAATAAGATCAAACCAAAGTGCACGCCTAGCCACAAAGGTGTGCTCCCCATATATCACCGAGATATGGCAAGACAAGTTCAATGACAGTAGATGCATACGCCCATGAATAGCTTGAGAGGAATTAGAGAGGGCAATGAAATCCACTTGTGAAGGGTTCCAACCCACCCAAATTCGTCCACGAGGGGAGAACATGTAGTTAGAGGACCAACACCAACCCGGTAACAACCCAGAGAAAAAATTGTCAAAAAGAACCGAATTGACTTTAGTCTCGAGTATACCAATAAAAGAAAGATTGTTAGATTTAACTAAGGATTTAATCTCCGCTTGTTTGAGGGGGTTCATGAGACCCTTTATATTCCAAGCACCCAAAAACATATGTACAGGAGGGGAAGGAGTTACCTCCTTTTTGTGCTTTTTGTGCCACCCCATTTTCTAGATATCGAGAAAGACACCTTGGTTGTCACAGGGCTGCTACCAGGAGTGGGTAGAGCCATCACAGGAGCAGGAGGGGAAGTGTCAGGACACTCGGTTTGAGGTTTGCAACCTTGGTGCATCGAGGATCTCAATCTAGCAGTCGTCAGGGCTAGGAAGGGAGAGAGCTCCTCCGGGTCGCTGTCAATATTACGGACTAATTCAACTTCAGGAGTGTCCGAATTAGAACTATCCTCAGGGGAGGCCCGAGAAATCAAGCCAGGATTAGGGAGATTCTGTATAACCGCAAAAGCAGCCATGATCTTGGGGGCGTGAGAGGAAGATGCCAAGGCGGGGGTGGGCATATGTGCAGCACCCAACTCTGTTGCAAAGGAAGAAGCCAAAACAGGAGTGTGAGTATTTCTCTTGCCGACTGTCTCCCATATGTCTTCCCCAGAGGGAGGGGCATCTGCAGCACCAACTACTTAAGTTGTAAGCTTCTAAGTGACAGCATGAACTTCACTAGGTGGAGTACATCTGTGGCCAAAAGTTCCACAGGCAAGACATGAGATCGGTCGCCATTCATAGTCGACCTTGATCGGCCATGTTTCATCGTTCCAAATGACATCAACTAAATCGAGCAATGATTGAGTAGCTCTGACCTCGATGCAAACCCTGGCATATGAGATCATCCTCATTTTTTCAGTTTGAATATCCACATGTAGCGGCTTGCCGATTACACTAGCAATCGCACTGATGCCCGAGGCTGACCACAGCGCATGAGGCATGTGCCTTAACTTAACCCACATGGGTAGCGACTGATGTTGGTCTTTAACCAATCTCAAAGCTGAATGCCATTGCTGGAGTATTAATGGCACCCTAAGGATAGTGAGCGGGCCTCCATCCATAAGTTTCCTCCGAAATGAGGTGTCGGGGATATGAAAGAAATAGAAACCATCGACATTGGCCAGGACATCGACCACTTGAGTCCCCCAAAGATTCTTGACTGCATTTTCCATCATCTTGAAAGGTAATTTCTTACCTACGAAATAGCCAATGAGGCACTCCTTCCATTTCGGGTTGATGTCTTCAAGGATCTCCTCTGACATTCGGGCGACTGGTTTACAATCCTTCATGGATGGTGGAATATAGGAGAGGTTAAAACCTTTCTTAGCAGATCTTGCAACAGCTGCCTAGGATCTCTAGGTTGGCACCGGCAGAGGTTCACGAGGTGTTGGCTTGGCAGATAGTTCCCCTCTATTGTGGTGACGCCTATCCACAGATCGATCATTTACATGTGGGTGTTGGGTTACCCGACCAACATCAGAGTCAATAGAAGGCATCTTGGAAGAGTTTCTTCTTCGACTACGACCACGACTTCTATGGCGCGGACCTTGTATAGCCGGTGACTTATTAGAGGATGCACCAGCATTTTTAACCCCAATCGAGGGGGTTTGCTTTGCGGGGACCACAGGCGCGGGTTGCGGGTCAACTTCAGAAGGACCAGCATTAACACTAGAGGGGTGTTTGGATGGTACCTTAGGTAGCTTGTTCGCCAAATCCGAAGGGGGCTTCGGTAAGGGAGGGTCCGCAGAGATGGTGACTTTTTCAGCCATGGAAACCAACACTAAAGAACTTTCATGGGAAGTCAATAGTTCGACCTCGGAGGTCAGTAAATAACAAATTCGAACAATCCTACTCCTATAATTTGGGATTCCAACAGAAACCAGAAGAAACCCAGGGAGAATCCAAATCTATCTGCAGAACTACTGGAGAAAACCAAACAGATATCCCAATAGTAAGAGGATAGGATACTTACTGGTAGTTCCAGGGTCCAATTTTAAGAAGAAACAACGGACGGATCAACCAGGGTCACCAGAAAACCAACGGGTGAATAGTGGTGCAAACTCCATAAAACCAAACCCAGATGAAGAAACCCAGATCTGCTTGTAGTTCCCGATCAAGGCACCGCTCGTGGATTCCTTTGAGTATGGCCTAGAGTAGTACTAGGCGAAGTAGGACACCAAATTTCAGAGCGATTGAGCCGCCGGATTACCCAGAATCGCAACACAACCAGCCGGGTGAACAGGGATATGAACTCCAGAAACTAGAGAGAAACTTGGGCGCCTGTAGTGAACAGTACCCGAGAGTTGTAATTCCCTTTGTTTTTGTTTGCTGATCATGAGCAAAATTTTTAATCCCTGCGTTCTCCTGAACTAATTGCAAATTGCTCTGTCGATTTTTTCTTATTTAGAAAGGAATAGGTTTTTCATCAAAGACATGTTTGATCGTCGTTTCCTAAATTTCTTCTATTCTCTGCAAGAAGAAGTTTATCCATACATTGTGGCCAAATTATACTCAAATCTTTGTTTTCCAAACCGTAACAGCTTCATTTTCGCTTTCCAAAAACATGATTATACTGTTACCGTTGAAGCACTCACTGATCTCATTCAGCATCCCCTAAGCTGTTTTGAAAAGATTCCTGTAAGCTCCTCTGAAACTTACTCGTTCATTCCGGAAAGCATCGAGCTGATTCGAAGGGAAAAAATCTCTTTGAGCATGCTGCCCCTTAAAGTCAACTTGATTTAGAAAATTTTGATCATGCACCTCCTTTCGAAATCAAGCCCCACCAATGATTTTTCACATTATGAAGCGTGACTTCTTTGGGAAATAATGAACGAGCTAAACTTCTCACTAGCACATCTGATTATTCTGCATATGAATCGTTTGGTTAAGAGGAAGTCAGGAAAGCTACCGTATAGAACTCTCATCACTCCCATTTTAAGTGCAAAAGGAATCATCATCAATGATGATTTTAAGGAAGATAAGTTATCCAATGTGGAAATTGGCAAAGAAACTTTGACGAAGATGATGCTGCGCATGACATCGGAAAGATGGGTGAATTAGCGCAATGAGATTGTTCGCCTAGGATTTGGTGACGATGAGGCTTCAAAAGAAGTACCGAAGGAAAGGTTGAAAGAAGGTGTGGAAAGGGCTATGCGCAGCATAAGCATAGCACTAGTGGCACTGCCAAAACCTCCAGCTTCTCGCTCTCGCTCAAGGAAATCTACATCTCACTGGGAGCCTGGGCTTGACCAAGGATGAATCGTCTAATGCTATGCTTTATAAGGCTATTTTGAATGTGCAAAGCCATGTCAATTTGATTGACCTGTACTTAGTACACTTAGAGCAATCCATTGTGAACCTTCGGTGCTATAATGATGTTCGTCCATTTCGAGAACCCTCTGCTGTTGAAGCAAGAACTCCTCCCTCAACCAGGAGAAGATCTCATCGATCCTAGACCCTTAGGATATGATATTCCCAACGTTTTCTTTTTTGTTTGAACTGTTGATCATGTTATTTCCTGTTGGTTAATGAATGGACTCTTTTGTTTGTCATGACCACTCCTTTTTTTTTTTTGTTGATAAAAAAGGGGAGAGTACGCGATATGATGATTATGTGCAATATACGCTTATATTTAAACATTTTGACCGATATCATGAATAATATTGAAATCTTTGCTGAATGCTTATTTAAGTATGCGTTATGCTAATGCTTACATTATTTGCTCTCTGTCATATGCTTTATAGTAGCTCTGCTCTTAATGCCCAAATATACTGATAAGCAGCCCTAATTATTTTCTATGCAAATATATCAATTCCATTTTTTTACTCATATATGAGAGACAATTTTGTCATCATCAAAAAATAGGAGATTGTTGCAAGAAAAATTCCTATAAATTTTGATGATTGCCAAACTGTCTTTGGTACTAATGTTTATTAAGATGTATGCAGACGGTAACTTAGTGTTGCAGATATCATTGGTTCTTTTGCATCAGCAAAGACAAGAATCAAGGCTGTTATTGTTAAGGTGAACAAGCACCGGTGAGAATGGTATCTCATGGTTGTGTGGAGGCTTGGAGCTACTTTCGTTTAGTTAATGATTTTTGGAAGTCTTTGGCACTGATAAGAGTGAAAGGATCAGTGGTCCTATCAAAATGCATCACCTTGGTCGATATTGTCATTGAAGATCGTCAACCAAGTCACTCACAATTTGTACCTACTGATGGTGGAGTGTCGGATTGTGATTTTTGATGCGTTGGCTCTTATGGTGGTGAGAAAGACGTAGAAGATGACTGTTGGAAGTACAAAAGATAGCTGTTGCGACTTTAGACTCCATAGCTGAAAAACTAGGAAAGGTATTAGAAAAGAAACTCCTAGGATTTCTGCTTTAAGGACAAGACATGTAACATCATGAATTCGACCTACTTTCGTGATCAATGAAATGGATATATATTTCTCATTTCATTTTAGTGAGTCTCGTCCGAAATTGATAATTCTCGGGATACTGACCAACAGGTCATGGCTAACTAGGAAAACGGTACGTGGACCCAAGAACTCGATTGTGAGTCGAACTCCGATTCCGAGGAACGACGAGGAAATATTTTGAGCCAATGCGGACCGATCCAAGGAGGGTGACGGATTTGGTTTGGCCAACGACGTATGATCGGATCGCGGGTGATTCCGCACGACCGAGTGTACGTGTGGCGAATAATCCTAAACTTGTTCTGAATGATCGCGACCCCCAGAACTAGTGATAAATCCTCGCGTTCTCTTGGAAGTCGAGACCGTTATAACTTGAGCATTCTAAGTCAATACGCGTAACCCCTAAACAGCCACCTGTTAGTGAGAGACGCTAAAATCGTATTTGAGTGAAATTAATTGTTGAATTGAATTCGGACTTCGGTGTCGAATTTCATGGACGTGCGTGACTATTTTACAAGGACAACGTCGTATAAGTGTGGCCAATCATATTTGGGATCGGTGTGATCGAAAAATGGAATTTTGGACCGGAAGTGGAAAATTACCAAATTGCCCCTAAGCCCGATGCCTTAATTCCGAATTTTGGGGGGTTAATATTGGACTTGTTCAGCCCATTAGTGGCCGAAAATATTGGTCATTAGTGCCCCTATCACTCTTGCTTATTCCCTAAATGCCCGGAGATATTTTGAGTAAGATTGAATCTTGGCCATTGAAAGTGGATTGATTAGATTGATCTTCAAATTCTAGCCATTGGATCATATTTTTAGTGGAGTGGGTAGGATGGGAAATTTTAGTGGGTTTGGTCAACCGCCCCACTCACCACTTTGCATAAAGTACTTCTTGCAATTTCTCTCTCCTCTCACTCTCACCATTTGCACCGGCCACTCCCCTCTCTCACGCCTCACTTTCCCTCTCCCCTTCTCTTCTTGGCCGCGTGAAGGAGACGTTGGAGCAGCCTGCCGCCGCCCGTCTACCACCATCTCGCCTCATCACCATCACCACCCGACCGACTCTCTCTCTCTCTCTCTGTCTCTCTCTCTCTCTCTCTCTCTCTCTCTCTCTCTCTCTCTCTATCTCCCTCTCTCTCTCTCTCTCTTCCTTCTCATTTTGGCACCATCACCGTCGCCCCCTCGCCATGTGAGCCAATTGAGAGCCGCCCACCATCCGCCGTCGTGAGGACTGCCGAAGCGCCGCCACTGAACCGGCTTGAGCCAGCCACCGTCCAGCCTATTCCTCCTCCTTGTTCAGCCATATTTGGAGCTTAAAACCTAAAGAGTACAAATCTTAAACCCTAATTAGGATTATGTGCACATTAGACAAGTTTTAGGGGTAATTAGGGTATTTTAGGGGTTGATTAAGTGGCCATTGATTAGGGTTGACTGGGTGGCTATTTTGGTGGTTTAGTGCGATGATTTAAATGTGATTTGGTGGCCTAGAATGGACTGGTTGTTGGCTGGTCATTGTGAACTTAGTTTGGATAATTATGTGGATTAAAATGGGTGCAATGTGCGGGCTGAGTAGTGGCTGATTTTGTGATGATTTAATGGCCTAATGTGATGATTTGGACGTGGATTAGTGGCCTAGAGTGGACTATTTAAGGGCTGATCATGGTGGGCTGAATTGGACTTCGTTTGATTAATATGTGGTTTATTTGTGGATTGCCTTGTGTGCCTTGAATTGCCCATGTAGTAGATGAATTGGGTGTGATTGGTGATTAATATTTTGATGTCATGTTGTGCTCTAGGTGTGGCCGAATGATGAGATGCTCGGTGGGCCTTAAGCATGCGTAATTCTATTGGCTTGATCGCGTGATTTTGTGTGCCAATTAGGTACCATGACTATTTTGATTGAATTGCTTAAGTGAGCATGTTATGGCATTAATTGAGCATGTTGTGATATTTATTGAGTATGTGGCCAAGTGAAATTGAATGTTCAAAGTGGAAATTTGGATGCCCGAGTGTGATTGTTATGGCCATGAATTGTGCATATTAAGTATTGGCATAACATGTGCATTATGTGAGTGTGCACGATTGGCATCGAGCATATGATCACCTAATCGTCCTGATGCGTTTTACGCGGGGTTTGGATAATAACTGGTGAATGTGTATGTGTGATCACATAAAACTCTGATGCGTTTTACGCGGGGTATTGAACCCGTCCTGATGCGTTTTATGCGGGACGGTATTCGGATTACCGGAAGATGACCAACCTGATGCGTTTTACGCGAGTGGTGTCATGAGCCTGATGCGTTTTACGAGGGCCGGAGATTGATCAATGAGTAAAGGATCTGATGCGTTTTACGCGGGTCGGACCTGATGCGTTTTACGC
The DNA here is from genome assembly GCA_031216405.1 of Syzygium malaccense. Classification (NCBI taxonomy): domain Eukaryota; kingdom Viridiplantae; phylum Streptophyta; class Magnoliopsida; order Myrtales; family Myrtaceae; genus Syzygium; species Syzygium malaccense. Next base: position 17,488,657 of record CM062262.1, on the reverse strand, counting down.
GGGTCGGTGAATAATTGGTAAATTGGCAAGTGTGCAAGTGTGCTAGTATGCAAGTGTGCAAAAGTGCATTGATGGGGTATGAGCATGAGTGTGACGTTGTGGCCAAGTGATATTGTGCACGTGTCATGATTGGGTTCTGTATTATTATTGTTAGTCTTATGTGCCTAACCTGCAGGGTCAATTATATATTGGATTTGGGCCAAGGACCTAAGTCGTGTGATTACTCCATTGTGTGTTTAGATGATACTTGTCCAGGAGGTGCATGTTAGCCTAGTTTAGATTTAGGGGGCCTATTCACTGAGATTTATTCTCAGTGTTGTTTAAACCCACTTTTCAGACCCCCGACCCTGAAGATGGTAGATACGCCGCTTTGTTTTGGAATCCCGTATCGCATAGAGCGATCGGTGACTGAATACCCCGTAGGGAACGGGGAGACTTATGTTAGGTATTACAATATAGATTGGGTCGACGAAGGTGAGCCACATTTCCGGGCTCATCCTTATCTCGCTTGGTGTTTCTGGACCAGTTTGGTACTCACGGAGCCCTCAGAACCTTTAATGTCCCGTTCGATGCATTAGGCCAGTCGGATCTGCAGGCCGCTGATGGAGAGATCGTAAGCCCCGCTGCCATGCCCGAGGAGGATTCCGGCGCTCAGCCAGTCGTCATCGGGATGGATACTGAGTCCGAGAGAGAGGAGCCGATGGACTGGGAGTCCGACATCGAGTCGGAGCCGGAGCCCATGGAGCAGGAGCTAGAGCCGGAGGATGATTCCGGGGTGGAGTCAGTGGGAGCCGAGTTTGAGCCGAATTCGATGGATTCTGAGTCTGAGTCATCTGATGACTCATCTGAGTCCTCGAGATCCGATCCGGACTGGTTGCCCTAGGGTTTAGTCTTGACCATAGTTAGGTAGGGTCGACACTTTTTGAAAGAGCCTTTTTTAGAGATAGTGCTTGACCGCCCGAGCCACCTACCTCTTTTTAAAGTTAGTAGCTGTTGACCAATTTTTGGTTGGTGTATATGCCTGTCTTTGGATATTGTAAATCCCTGTTGTTAATGCAAGTTGTATTTATTTAAGTATCGCTATCCCTGGGTCATGTTGTTTTATATTGTATGGGTGTTTGATTGCTTTCGCATTTGCATTGTTTTCTGAGTTGGGTTTTGGGTCAGCGACGCGTCTTGGGACATCACACTAAATTTGACCTCGGTATGGTTGTCGCGTGCCGTAGGGTTCGGGGCGTGACAAGACAACCATAGTATAAGCCATTTGGAAAACTTGCAATAGTTAGAGGAAGTGACTGATCTCAATTTCAACTGTGAACTCCAACAACTCTCAGACAGATAACCGATTGTCCTTGAAGGACTCAAACGGGTAGATTGCAGACTACCATATAAGGAGCAATGAAGCTGTGAAGAGGAGTAGACATGAGAAATAATGCAATTGTATTGTAAGCTTGAAATCATCTCTGATCTTATTTTGAATACGTTTCTTTAGTGGTTTAACCACTGTAATAACATCTAGACAAATGAACAAGTGTAAGAGTAAGTGATTGTGTCCCGATAGTGTGATCTATTGTGTAAAGGAAACAACTCCAGTCATTTATAACTTGCATTGCTAATTATTAGAGGAATCTAGCAGATATTAAGGCTATTACTTGAGAGTGGATGTAGGCTTGGATATAAAGCTGAACCACTACAAATCAATGTGTGATCTGTTTACTTCACTTTTATTTACTTACTAGCATCACATTGACATATTCTCATAATTATATTGAGTGCTGATTATTTAATATTCCACAAAAGTTTTCATAATCTTCACTCAACCTATTCAAAGCCCCTTCTAGATTGTTTTGTTGGCCTCAACACAATTCTCATTTGCAAAAATAAAAGCACAGCATTATCTCGAAAAACAATTTTGCAAGTGCGTAATGCATGCGTCCAAACTGGTATACATTTAAGCTAATTCAACGCCTCATCTCACTTTTATCCCTTCAAACCCTTCAAAAAATGATATAAAAATTAACAATCAAATTTCATCCACCACTCTAAGACCCATTTGCTCTACTCAAAAAATAATTATCCTTACCGATTTCCTCTCTAAAAGATTACTACCACATTCCTTTTGGACGTCACTCTCAATCAATTATTTTTTTATCTTACACATCTATCCAACTTTGTGCACGTGCCTAGAGCAAGCCCAGCACTATTTTTTTTTTTCGGTCGGTTGCCCCACAATAGTTCAGAAGTTAAACAATGGGCACCATTGAACTAGTCAGCTTTTTTTAACAAAATACGAAAAAAAAGACTAGCCGCCTTCAATGAGAAGTATCTCAGCAACTACGTCATCCACCATTCACCAATATTCGACGGGCACAAAGGAAAGTCAGTGCGACGTTCACTTTAATCACCCCACTAAGAAAGTATAGCTATTATTCAATTGTTTCTGAATAAATAAATCAAGAACAAGCCGGTGTTAAACATGCATTAAATTTTCGACATAGCTTGTCATATGGACGGAAGGACGACTCCCTGAAATTGAATGTCCAAACGCTGCCAGATGTGCAGTTCACAACACAGAGAGTAGAGTAGAAAGTAATTGACTAGTAACAGAAAAAAAAAGGGTAATTGATTAAAGACGTTGACCTGTAACCCCGTATTTAATGGTAAGCATGGTTTGACTTTGGAGCGCATTTGCTAATAGAGCTAGCGTGCTTTATATGTGGTCATTGACATGAGTTGAAGTCCCAAAAGGAAAACATCAAGCCTCAAATTGAGTTTTTTTTCCAACTGGTAAGATGGTCCAAAATTTATTCGTAATATTATTTTAAATATCGATGTCGACACTCATTTTAGCAAGAATTATAATACTTAGGAAATTGTAAAAATATAAAAATCCGTACTAATCAAATTTTCCGCTAGAGTTTACGTGAAGTTTATGTAAAATCTTCTGAGATTAGAATGGTTTGCTGTCTCTTCTCCATTGGCTCCTCTTAGTCCACAGAAAATTAGAGGTGATAGCTTCAGGACCATTTTCCAATTTCATATGCTCAGTTTTCTTTTTATGGGAATTCTCCATAATCTTTATGGTAACCATTTGATGTCTATCTTTTTGCTTTCGTAAGAGTTTATGGATATTCATCATCCATGATGACCTATTGCAAAGTGAATTATTGTATATCTTGTGGGATTGTGTGATTTTCAATTTGAATTTTAAAAAATTTGCAATTATTCTTTCCCAAAAAAATGCATTTCTAGAACTCCATTAATTAAAAATATTCCCATATTCGTTTGTTTTCTTGTGAAACTTTTGTTACCAACAGAGGGTTGTTAATATATTTCGTATTAATTAAAGGTTAAGTTTAATTATTTTTGCAAACTTTATAATTTGGTTATACCATCATTATTGATTAGTATTTTATTACTTACATACTATATTTAATATGTTATATAGACATTCATGTCATAATAGTGTAATATTTAAACCTCTATACTTTAACGACTCGTGAGAAAATTTTCTATTAAATTAAAAGGAGCGGGACATATGGTTTAGAAGTTGTAATAAAGCTTTTATAAAATATATTTTAAAGTGTGATGCAGACTATACTTTGAAGTTGTTGCTGGGGTATAAGTTTGCTTTGGAGTAATTAAATTAGTTAAACAAAAAGCATTTGATACCTTAAAAACAGTAGAACACCAATAGATGATTAAAATTAACTTTAGTGTGTTGACGCCCACTATATCGCTGATCTTATCGGACCAGATTGAGACTTCCATAGGACTCACAAAATCAATAGTGAAGATGCACTCAATTCAATGGGTCTGAATCTAGCGAAGAATTTCCCTTGGTGGGGTTTGCACCAGCCACCACTTCTCTTGTGACTTAATCTTGTGTAATTTTCTTTTACTTTCTTTTTTTGCAATATCAGTAATAGTATATTGTATCTTTTGATGCTCTCCCAAAAAAGTAGTGTGTTTTTTGTGATAAACTGGTGGACAGTGCACGGATTCTCCTCGATTTTCATATAAAATTTCATCTTGCACTTCGGCTTCTCAAGAGTTAACTTTTCCCCCTTTAAAAGTCAATGTGTTTGGTGGGTTAGGATAATTTTTATCCTATCCAGTGTCTGGGAGAATATTGAATTTGGATATGTTTGAATATAATTTGGATAAAGAAATCCCACCTAGGGGGTGAGATAAAGCCAGATAGAATATCTAATCTGGAAAAACTGAGGAAAAGAAGGTAAAAAAAAAAGGGAGAAAAATCCTATGGACTCACTTTGCTCCTCACGGCTCGAGCTCAGATGATCTCTTTTCTCGCCGTCGGCTCACCACCACTGCCTTCGACCCCAAATGCCATCGCCTTAGATCATTGCTTCCAGCTCTATCACTAGCAACCATCCAAAGCGTTTGACTTCCTCCAACAATTTTTAGTTTTCTTTTTTCTAGGCAGAAGGTCTTATTCTATTTGGCAAAATTTTGCTTGTCATCAAGAGTTTCGATGAACACTGTTCTTGTTTTAAATCGTGCTCTTTTTTTGCGTCACTCTGAATAAAAGGATGGCGGTGATGGGTTAAATTGATGGGCTCACCAAGAACGGTTCGTCCTTACAACCCATTTAATTTGGTGATGATGGGTCATCGAAAGGGGGTTACTTTCCGGAATCTAGTTCTATTTCTTTGGACTTTCTAGATCTACGTCTCATACTTGTTTAGTACTTTGCGTCGTCGACAAGTTCCTGAGGTAACGAATTGTGAGTTTTATATTTTTTCTTTGAAATTCAATTTTGGGTGATAGTCTTTTTTACTCTATTTCAAAGAAGAATTTCACTAAGGAAACAAAGGATTTGAGTTCAGCTGTGGAGGACTCAAGTATTGATTTCAGAGTATTAATCCGAAAGGCGACCTGCAAAGAAGGAAGACTAAGCAACCAAACTAAGAAAACAAAGAACTGCAGTAGCGCACACCAGATGTGGAATTATTAACCTCTTGTCATTGCTAGAGGATGAAGATGAGGATGATATGTGGTGTATCATCTTCCTTCACCACCGACCATAAGAGAGAGCGAGAGATATGAGTTGAGTGAGACTATCCATGTATTTCAAATTCTGATTTAGATAATATTTGTCTAAATCCATGTTATATCCGGATATCACCAAACACTATACAAGATATTTTTTTTGGTAAGTCTGTATAGAATATTTCAAATTCTATCATATCCTAGTCCTATCTGGTAAAAATGTCCGGACTACCAAACCCAAAAAAAGGCTATTCATACACGTGGACTACTGTTCGTTTTTTCCTCTTTGTTTTTTTAGGGGGAAATAAAGTCGCAGTGGGTGTTCAAGCATTCTCGGAAGCAACATAGAAACACCCATGGAAGAAAACGGCACAGTGGACAGTGCAGAAATACATTCTATAAATTCATTCCCCACCTTGCCTCGAATTCTCACTGCAAAATCCCGCAAAGAAACACCGTCCTCTGGTAAGAGTCATCACCCACCAAAAAAAGAGAAAGCCAAAAAAGTTTCAAAAGCTTAGAGCGACGTTAGAGAGAGATGGAAGCTACAAGAAGCTCTATGTCAAGCACCCACATATGGAGCTCTCCGATTCCATATCTCTTTGGAGGACTGGCTCTAACGTTGATCCTCATATCTGCATCACTGATCATGTTGGCATGCTCGTGTCGGAACCGCCCTTACGGAGAATCGCACCAAGCCGATGAGAAGCTGCCGAAGGCCATGATCACGCCGTTGGATGCAGAGCCAAAGATCGTGGTGATCATGGCTGGAGATGACATGCCGACTTACCTAGCGAAGCCAGTCACTTCTCTGCCCACCTGCTGTGATCAATTCTAATATACATTCACCCATCACTACGGGTCCTCTTTAGATCATGTGAACTGCGGATCACATGCGTTTGGACCACCTAACAATTTTGTCCTCCTTCTGCCATTTACGCCACATGAATATGTAAAATTGAAGAGTATCAAAGGATCATACAGTTTCTTCTTTTTAAAATTGTCGTTGATCAAATGATGAATCCTTTATTCACGGGATGGAGACACCACTAATCCCTGAATTTTTGCAATGTATGATCAAATCCCCGAAATTTACTTTTTGTTGAATTGGATGATTGACTATACGCGTTCTTGTTCAACTTAAATCCTTCCGTCAGATTGATTGCAAATATGCTAACCTGACAGGCCAAGTCAAAGCGACATCAGTTTCAACTGGTGTCAATGCTGAATAGAATTACTGATGTCGCAATAAACCTACAGAAAAGAGGGAGAGAGGAAGAGGAAGAGCCACCACCGCCTAGGCACAGGCGACGGTCCGGCATCCCTCTCCGGGCTCAGCGACTGCAGCCCGGCGAGGGACGATTGACAGTTCAACTCGTGGGATGATTTCCCTCTTGGACTTGGTCATGAAGCCACAGTAGGATTATAATTTCTGGGTTGAGTTTGGACTTTATTGACAATGGAAATGGCTAAAGCAAGTTGCAGATGAATCATTCGGTGGAGAAAACTCATGTGGTAATCGGAAAGTAAGGTAAATTTGCCTCATAGCTTGAGTAGGACAACTGGTCGTAGCAATGGGTTTCGCTTCCACCGTTGACAGTGCAACAACTTCTTGTTTCTTCGAAGACCAATCAAGAATTTCGGAGCCGAGGACTGTTACCCACCAATTCTGATTCTTGAAGCATCTTTGCTGCAAAGTAAAAAAGCCCATCACTTTGAGTGCCTTGTTATACCTGATAATCCGTCTTGCAGCTTTCAAGGGAGACATTCCTGGATTCTCCATAAACCTGCTAAAGAGGCCGACATCAAATGTAATGTCTGGTCCGGTGGCTGGCAAAGAACGCAAGCTTCCAATCAGACACTTATAATTAGGGACATCAATCACGGCTCCTTTTCCATATTTTGACAGCTTCTACTTCGCTTCAACATGGCTTTAAAATGTCTCTGGCATACTTCTTCTGTGATATAAAATGTCCTTGTCAGTTGAAAAATCATAGCCTCCTTGAATTTGGAGACCTATTTCACAATGTTGCGTGTGGAAACCAATTCATCAACATACAAGCACACAATGTGCAAGTCTCTTTGTGAATTCTTTTTGACATACAAAGTGTGCTCCTAGGACAATTATTACGAAAAACAAGTGATCGGAAAACAAAAAAACAGAATAAGAAAATAGATTGGATACCATATTTATACAATTCGGTCAGCACTCTACTTCACGTGGAGAGCAAAACTCAATTCTACTATCAAGCAATATAATGAATATTACAACAACACTTGAGTCACTTAAATACTCTTAGTGTTTCTTTGTCTCTAATTACACTAATAACTCACAGAGTGTTTAGCCTTTACAAAATCTCACAAAATAATATCTTAATCTTACAAAAGAATGCACAGATGTCACAACAAGATTTATCGACTTTATTAATACTTACAATTTGTTCAGGATGTAATTCACGAGCACGCTGTAAAATTAATTGTTATGGTTAGCATTTGATATATAGAAGCGTTATCATTGCAAGATTTAGCTTTTAGATTAGGTTTCTATTAAAATTAAATGTTCCAAAAAATGCTTTGTAAGACTTCAAAACTTCAAGAGATTTGACAAAATTTGGGGGGGGGGGGGTTGGGGGGGGCTACAAAGTTAAGAATGTACTTGTAATTGTTTCGAAAAATAGGGGAAAACTTACCAAGAAAGTCTTAAATCTATTACAATTGTGCCAATTTAGTTCTAAATATTTTTTTGTGCCAATTCGCTTCTAAATTTTTTGCATTTATACCAATTTAGTCTATTCGGCTAATTTTGGTTGATCGGCGCTAACATGACAATTTTTAAATATTTCTTTATTTTAGCGATTTCCGTTAAAAATTACCCGGATGGACTTAATTGGCAAAATGTGAAAAGGTTTAGGATTTAATTGGCACAATTAAAATGTTTATGACTGAATTGGCAAAAGTGCAATATGTTTAAGATTTTTTTGTATAAAATTCCCTAAGGAGCCATCTTACTAGACCTTATTTTTCCTTTTAAATCATTTTACCCTAATTTGTTGCCAGACGAGTTACCCACTTTGCGAGGAGCCCATTAAACATGAGTTGTGATCCACTTCATTAGCTCTAGCACACATAGATAAGGTTAAACTTGACATGCGAGGAAGGGTTCGAATTCCATAGCCAAAGGTGGGCTCGAAGCAGCACAGCTGCTCGGGAATCATTGCACTCGGTGAATCATTGCACGCGGCAAGTTGGAGACGTGAGGGATCCAACCGCACAACCCCCCACCCCCACCCCCACCCAGTCTAGACTTCTTTGATTGAGCTCAAAGGGAGAGAAAGGTGATGGAAAAATTGCTTGTAACTTCAAATGAAGATTCCTCTTCTTCAGTAATATTTATATTTAAAGAATTGTATGAATTCATCTGTAGGACAGTGCAGCGAAATTTACGGGGTCGTAACTGAGCTCTAAAACATGAATTCGTAAGTAAATGGAGCATTTAAGGGATTGGATATTGTTGACGAGATGGGTCGATGAACAAAAAGCTGACGTGCCTACCTGCACACATGCCCTACTAGATCTAGATGAACATATAAATTTGAAGTTGCCCAATTTTGCGATCTTCCCGTTCATTATTCATGGGTCTTTCTTCTCCTAATTCCTTCCATTTTATTAATGAATAATCTATAATAATTTCCAGATCGAGATTGGTTAATTATTCTTGAATAGTACCCATTACAGTGGAAAGTTCTCGATTTTGAAATGTATCAAAGCCTTGAGTAGTAAAAAAGAAAGTGGCTTAGAAAAAATGGCCAGCTACCCCACGGTATGAACAAATGGTTAAGCTGAAAAACAAGAAAAGGAGGAAATCGATGCGAACTTCTTTTTTCCTTTACCATGTACGCATGACGTCAAAACCAACGACGACTTTGGATCTTCTTTCAGACTTAGTCTTACATTGTTGCAAACTCAGCAACCTAAGTTTGACAAAAGGGTATATTAATATGTGAATACTCCATTGTTGGATTAGGTTGATGGACGTGGGGACTCGGGAATGCGTTTTGGCTGTCCCTTTAACCAGCACTGTTGCTATTTGGAGACCTAGAAAATATTGGCTCTCCGGAACAGACGATGACCAAAAGGGCCAGTGAAAAGAAAACCAGAAGGAGGTCTTCTTCTTTGTCTAATAAGATAATTGTTTTTCCTGTTAAATAAACCGATCTTATGGCCATTTTTTTTTCAAAAAGTAAGCGCACTCCACGCCATAATATCACTGTGGGACACAGGTAATTATCATCTTGTCTTTCTTTACGCTTTCTTTTTTCGCATATTGCCCACTTGGGAGAACGTGACCGCCGGAGTACATTGGCTGCGCCGTCAAAGTCGTCCACAATTCTCACCCCAGCTGCCATGAAGTCTCCAGCCGACGACCGTGGTCCGTGCAGGACATTATTTCCGTTGTGCACACGTCGGATATATTGCGCTTGTATCGGGTGCCTAATTCATAAGTATGTCGTTTTCTTAATTGACCAAATCACCAAGACGAAGAAGCTATTGGTAAACTTCTAATCAATAAAGAGTTTATTCCTTATCTATTTGATCAACACTCCAAATTGCAAAATCCAATAAACTAATGTTAAGCACACTCTGTCATGATCGAATTCGCAGGCGGAACCGTTGGACCTGGCCTGTCCTTGGGATCTTCCTCAAATTGAGGCTATGTTTGTAAGTATGGCGAGGAAAGAAAATGGAAGAAAATAATGGTACATATTTTGAAATTTCTCTCCGTCTTACTCACTTCTACTCCAATTTTCATTCCTCTCCGTTTCTCAAGCATAGCCTCAAGGGTGAAAGTTTCCGTAAGTAGGTAGACGTGACTACAGGGATCATCAACCCTGTGTTGACCTTAAAGAGAAAGATATTGATTTGATGGGCAGCTGAAGTCGCCAAAAGAGTTTCCTTCTTCTTTCCTAAGTCACATACCACTTCATTTTCTCGAGGGACAAAAATATTTTACGAGATGGATATTCTACGTCAAAATATTGACTTCGTGTAATTGATCGATTATGTCTGGGACAACTATGGATATGTCTAGATAAGAGGCTTGTCATTTTTCGTTGATTTATTAATTTCGTAAATTATATTTTTATCCCATTTCATATACTAACATTCTCCAAACATTTGACTGGATATAAAAGAAATAGTGTTTCTCTTATCATTTTTTTCTATCTTATTCTAATTCTTGTCTAGACAACCAAATACACTTTTGGAAGTTTTTGAAACTTTTGTCTGTTTTTCTTTCCGAATGTGCTCTTTTAATAAGAGTATGTAGAAGAATTTTCTTTAATCACGAGGAACCACCCTTTTGACACTCACAAGGTTTTCCTAATTGGGGCATACAAAAGTTCATCTTACACCTTTTTCTTTTGAAATCATTATCGCTATTCAAACAAATGTAGGCCAGGGTATTCCAGCCTCAATAATGCTGGGTCTAATTGCAAAAGTTCGGTTTGTCATGCGGAGAAACGAGAACTTGTAGAATGTATAGTTTCCAAACGATAGAGGTTGGGGTTGGGTCCAGCATAAAATGTTCATAGCTGGGCATGTACAACGAGGGAAACGTGGAGCCTTCAAATTGCTAGAGCCTTCTCAAATGCATTTACCAGGCAACACAGGATTCTCCACACATGAAAGGAATGAAAAATATGTGTTTCGGCAAAAGTGAAGAAGGAACACAGACAATTGGGTTGGTGGCGGACGCGATGGCGAGAGAGAGAGAGACAGAGAGAGAGAGAGACAGAGAGAGAGAGAGAGGACGAGAATATTTGGTGAGTATTATTCGTTATTTTATGTAAGAAATTGAAGTAAGACACACGGCAAAAGCACAAGGAATTGTCGGGAGGAAGCATGATGAGACCTTGTTTGACGGGAGGTCATGGTTTGTGTGGCCTGTGTGGGCGGGATTAGCTGAAGCCATCGACGCTTCGTTCAGGATCAATCTCTTTACCGTGAAACACTTTAATCTGCTGTGCATTCATATTTGCTTGTTTGACCAGTTCCCTATTTCCTTTAGTCCCTTCGCAAGAATTCCTTATCATTGCCATTCCCATTCTCACAAGATGGAAGAAGGGTTGCATTGTATTCTCCCAAGATTTGACGTAATTAGTGGTTTGGGACCTCGGGTGATTTCAAATTACGAAATTACATATCATCAGTTCGCGTGTTCAAATCTCACAAATTGTGTGCATACTTCTTCAAGTCAAAGCTACCAGCATGGGTCATAAGTGTTAAAATGCGTCTCGAGTTTGAGCCCGAATAGGAAAGTTTCATAATTCAAGTAGATTTCCTATTTTGAATAGGTATCCTAATTGAATGGTTTCCTAGTTGGAGAAGGTTTCCTAAAAAGAAATTTCCTAATTTGAATCCAATTCTTGCTTCTAAATAAGAGGGGGATGTTATTTGTGAAGATCATCAAAGATGAGCTTCTACTAGGGAATTACGTCTTGAAGATATCCGAGTGTGTTGTAGTCGATTAAATTCTTGTGTTAAGAATTTGTGTCAATTCTTTCATGAGATTGAAAAGCTATTTTGTGAGAAATTGTGAGGCTAAACATTTCATGAGTTATATTGAGTGTATTTGGGGCCTAAGAAACACTTAAAGTGTTTGAGTAACTTGAGGGTGATTGTAATCTCTGTTATATTGCTTGATTTATAATGGAATTCGTTGCTTATTTCCTCATAGACGTAGGTCACTACGAATGAACCACGTAAATCTGGTATTCGATTTATTTTCTTTATTCTGTCAAGTTTACCGTCCGATCGCTTGGCTTCTACAACAATTGGTATCAGAGCCTGGCTTGGCTGAGTTGAAGTGAATCGATGGCAATAGAAGAAGGAAAAGTGATGTTGACACCTAAATTTTGGCGCATCACTTAGTGTAATTTGCATAGAAAATTAGGGATTAAATTTTTAACCCCTAAACAAAAAATATTTAAATTGCCTAACATATAGTTTAAATTCATTTTAGATTAATTGCATTTTGCATCGGACTGGCGGTGACGAACGAGCTTAAATTTCATCGAATGGGACTCGGCTCGCTTGAAATGCAAGGGCCAGGAATTACAAGTCAAACGGGCTCGGTTGTTTTAATTTGAACTTAATTCAGCCCATTATCATTAATTAATTTAGCCCATTTAAATTAAATTAAAATCTAAGCCCAAGCCTAAGCCCATTAGGACTAGAGAGCCCATCTAATTGACCTAGATTAGCGTTATATATACATCATTAGGTCAGGATTTTAGGAGGACCTCTGATAATTTCAGATCAGAATTTTTTAGAGTGTGAGAGTGAGAAATAGAGAGAGAAGGAGACCGGCGAAAACTGCCGCCGGCCGGAGCCACCCCAAGTCGCCGCACCGCCGCGCCCCACACCGGCGCTGCTCTGCCCCTCCGTCGCCGCACCGCCGCGCCCCACACCGGCGCTGCTCTACCCAGACGCCCCCCGCAGCCTGCCGTTCGCCCATATCATCACCGCCGCCGCTTCTTGGAGCTGCCCGCCGCCGTTCCCTTTTGCAAGCCCCGCCTGGAGTTGCACCGCCACCGCTGCCCAGAACCGTACCGCCACCTGGACGCCACCGCCGCGCCAGACGGGTGATTGTTGAAGACGCCGCCGTCCCCGGAGTTGCGCCGCGCCACTGCACGCCTGCACCGCCGCTGTCCGGACAGCCACGCTGTTGCCCCGCCGTGTCATCGCCGCGAGCCGCCGTCGCTCCCGACACCGCGCCGCCGGTTCACTGTTCGCCGCTCATCCCGATCCGCAAGTTCGAATTTGGGAATTATCTGCAAATTAGGTAATTGGACATTATCCGATATTTTTTCAGAATATTCAATTTACTAATTTGAGTGTTTGAATATTTCGTGAACATCGTGTGGAATATTAGATATATTAGGATAATTATCTGATATCCGCAATATTTTTAAAATATTCAAAATTAGGAAACTTTCCTAATTCAGTAACGTATCTGGATGACTATCCGACCTTATCCCTAAGGTACGATACGTGGCGATACGGAAAATCATTATCCTATCCATAATCACTTGGGTACGATAATGATTTTTATCTGCTTTCCAAATTTGAATGATTGACTTTCCGTCAATATCTGTAACCCTATAGATATGATCGATAGTTCGATTTTTGTGCCTAATCTGAGTTTGAAACGAATTTTGCAGATCGCGTGGCTGCTTTAAATGTGGATGCTATCTCTGTTTAAATTGTTTTTCCTTTTCAAATAAAAAAGAAAATTCAAAAAATATCAGTTAGGATTTGAATTTGAGTTTTGCATGTTTAAGGAATCCTAAATATATCTAGACGATAGAGTAATTATTTAATTTAAATTAGGACTTGAGATAATCTATTTCCTAGTTTAAATTAAGTAATATTCTAATCATAATAGATTATTTAGGTTATTTTTTAATTCCGAATTTTCATGAAAATCCCAAAAAAAAGAATGAATTGTTTTATGGTAAATTAGGATAGATTGCATTCTTAATTTAATTAATTTATTATTTCGAATTTTAACAAAAATCCCAAAAAATAAGTCATGTTAGGATATGTTAAGTCATCATAGGTTGCATGTTAATTTAGGCATATTTTTATTCCGAATTTCATTAGAAAATACCAAAAATAAATCATTTGCCCGTCATCAGAATTAGGTCACGTCGTCGCATGACATATAATTTGCATGCTAGGTTGCATTACTTGCATGTCATTTTTGCACGTCATTGCATGTAGATTAGCTTTCATTTAAATAAGCGAAAATCCGAAAATTGAGTGAATTCCTTGTTAATTAGAAATCATATTAGGTTGTTGATGTGATTTTCTAGCTAACAATGCAGATGCTTACGTTGCTTCGAGGTAAGTAATTCTTCCAACTTGCAATTTATTTAATGCTTTCTTGGGTGTTAAATTGGTGGTTTGCGCACCCGCATGAACACCTCACATGTTAGTGACTAAGTTAAAATGGATCCAGATTGCTTGCCAAAATATTTTTGAAAAGAAAAGGTACCGAAAGGGCGTTAGACTAGATCTAGCGTAATCAAGTCCCCGAGCTTAGAATCTCTGATTCGTAGGAATAAAACATATCTCCCTATGTTTTATTTAGGTTTCTAATCGACCTACCACAAATAGATTAGTGGCGACTCCAAGCATGAAAACTTTTGCATGTTAAAAACTTAAACCTTAAGTTGCGAATTGGTAGGGCTTGGGAGGGCCTGAGTTAAGCTTAGTCTTAATAATCCATTAGCCTAAGAGGAAATTTTAGGTCGCGACAGCTTGGCGACTCCGCTGGGGACTAGTTGATTTAAAACTCTTAGTGGACTTAGGACAGTTTTTCTTTTCAAAAAATATTTTTTGCTTGGCAGCAAGGATCCCAGGTACGTCCCTAACGTTTAAGGTGTTAAATGTTTTTGCAGAATGGGAGGTATAAGGGGAGGCGTGATTGTTAACCCTTGTTTTGCAGGGAGGTGTTGGATGTATGGTTTATTTTATACACGAAGCGCTGTTTGATATAACATGTTGTGCATGCCTTGCATTTACACTACACCGCACACACTACCCGTTGCCGGACCTGGGTGGCGCAGGTTTAGGATGGTACTGAGACAGCGGACACCCCGACCACACCCGCGTGGTATGGGTCGCCCTCCTTGGTCCCGAAAATTCTTTCATGGTGTCATTGAATACCTACCACGGTTGCACCCTTTGCAACCCGAGTCAGCTCTTTGACTAAGCTGGAGTCAGGGGAATCCCAGCCTAACCACCACCATGACTGGTTTAGCTCGGTAATCCTCATGTCTCCATTTTGCAAGCCAGAGTCTAGGTAGAAATCGAACCTCACGTTTCATGCGCATGTCTATGTGATTGCCATCATTCTACCGGGTGAAGTAAGATTTCTGAACCTTTATCTCGCAATTTATTTATGTTTCGTCTTTTTCTTTGGTCGGTCCATGACATTAGGTCGGCCGTGAGTCTTGGTCTATACACTATGGGAGGGGCAGACATCCGGATTCTTGATGCTCCTAAGGACGAGCTCTGTGCCTGGTGGAATCTACTCAGTCCGACCAACCGCAAGCTAGTTGAGGGCCACATCGGGAGGCTGCTCCCCCTACTGGAGGTCAAAGTCCGTACCGGCCTCGTTCGAGCATTAGCGCACTTCTGGTGTCCCGAGACCTCTACCTTTATATTCGGTAAGCACAAGCTCACCCCGACGTTGGAAGAATATAGCGTGCTCATTGGAAAACCATTGGAGTCGGAGTTAGTCACACCACCTTTGGGAATTGATTCCACTTTAATGTTGGCTGAATTTTTGAATGTCGGAAAAGATGAATTGGGAAAAGTGTTAAAAGCAAATTGCGGCACATGTCCTTTTTCATTCCTGAGTCAGTGTTTTGAAAAAGCCACATCTTTTCAAAAAGGCAGAATCTTTTTGCTAGCATTTTTCGGGTTCGTGATTTTTCCTTACTGTAAGAATGCATGTAGTCCGTCAATCGCATGGTTGGTCCAACAAGTCTATCTTGAAAAGAATTTTATCAACACCATTTTAGCCGAGACTTTCATTTCCCTCACTAAATTTAAGCAACATGTTGACAAAACTTTTCATGCCCCCCTCGAACTTTTCCAAATCTGATTTTTGTCTCATATAAAAGGGTGCGGCGATTTACTCACAATATCCGAGCTTAGTGATTCTAGCCATCCCGTCTTGAGGTATAAAGAAAAACAAGGGAGTGCACCCGATTATCATTACTCTGAATGGATCATTTTCATGAAAAACGCTAGACCCCAAGGTTTCCAATGGCATGCTAACTGGTTCAAAATCGAGGAAGCTCGGCTTACATGTAATGGTATTGGACCGGTTCCACTATTGGGTTTCACCGGTGCAATTGAATACTACCCCGCCAGAGTGTCTCGTTAGTATCAGATTCTCTAAGGGCTCCCTCCAGCGTTACAACCAGAACTCCTCCAAGTCGACTTCGCTGATGATGATAAAGATCACGAAGGGACCGTAGCTCAGCTCAATAAGATGTGGAGGAAGTGCCGTGTGTTAAAGATAGTTCGGCCCGAAGGAGAACTAAAGGGAGAGCAGAAATCCTATTTCGCGACGACCCAGTACATTCGACGGCACAGAATCCCGCAGGATTTGCTCCCGAAGATACCCAAGGTGCCTCTCAAGTCCGCCAATCGCTCAGAGAACAATCGCCTCACAAGGAAGGCCGAAGAAGCTGAAGAAAAGGCATCCAAGATAGCTCGAGCTTATGAGCAATTGAAGAAGGAAGTCGCCTCCCATATGTCTATAGATCAAGCTAAATAAAAAGCTCGAAGTTCTTTTCTCATTTCAGTTTCAGTTTTTAAAATTTGTTTAGGAATTGAGTCATTTGTCTTTATATTCAGTTCAATTTCAAGTCATTAATTGATGTGAAAATTTTCGCCATTTCAATAAAGGGGTCTTTTCAATTCAAAGCGGTTAGACCAATGTCATGGATTGGCGTATGATTTTGCTTGACACTTATGTATGCCTGTTTCGTTCCAAAATTAGGTAGCTACGGACCGATCACGATCGCCCATTCGTACACGGTCGAGAGCCAGAATGGCCGATCAAACCGACTTGCAAGAGCGTGTTGTTGGTATGGAAGACCAGATGAAGCAACTTGTCATCGCGATGCAACAAATGTCCGCTGAGATCAAAGCTCTCCGGTCGATTCCTATTTCGGCATCCCTCGAAACATCAGTCCCAAAGCAGAAAATCAGAAAAAGTGTCGATGTTGACGGAGATGACGATATTCCTGATTTAGAAGATGACCCCGTCTAGATTATCGTCAACAAAGACAAACCTGATGAACGGGTCAACAAACTTGAAGAAAGAGTGAAGCAGCTAGAAGGTTCACAGGATTCACCTTCAATCGATCTGTCCCTGTACTCACAGATCAAAATCCCAAAGAAGTTCAAAATGTCAGATTTTGACAAGTACAATGACACCACATGTCCAAAAGCCCACCTACAGCTTTATCACGTACAGATGACTTCGTACGTTGACAACGAACTCCTGATGATCCATGCCTTTCAAGCAAGTTTGACGGGTCCTGCTTTGAACTGGTATCTCATGAAGAAGATAAATGGCCTCAAAACTTGGAAAGAAGCCAGTGAAGCATTCTTGAAGCAGTACAGATTCATAACGGACATCATTCCTACCCGTGATGATCTCGAACGTGCTCAGATGAAAAAGACTGAGTCCTTCAAAGACTATGCTATCAGATGGAGGAATTTAGCTGCTCAGGTTGTCCCAGAACCCATAGACAGTGAGTTAAAGAGGATGTTCGTGAAAACTCTCCCGTTCGAATACCGTAATCGGATGGTTGCCATTCCGGCTGACAACTTCAACCAACTCATCCCCATAGGCGAACAAATTGAGATAAGGCTGAAAGATGGATGGTTTGTCGAGCCACCCTCCTCGACCAGAAGATTTAGCACAAGAAAGGAGAAAGAACCGGTAGCTGAAGTGAATGTGACTTATACCCAACCGGGCCGGCGGAATGCTAACTCTGTCCCGGCAATCCAAGTAGCAGAAACTCAACAACAAAGCACGAGTCGTCAACCCTTTCAGAAGAAAAACAACAAGAGGCAGTTCACTCCCCTCCCCGGGTCGTTGTCTCAAGTATTGACAGTCCTTTGGAAGAAAGACTTGCTTACCACTGAGCCAAAGCGGCCCAACCCCGAGCAGTTCTATAACTACGATCCATCCAAGAAATGTGATTATCATATGGATGAAGTGAGGCATTCAACTGATGACTGTATCACTCTCAAGCATCACATCCAGAACTTGCTCGACACAAAGGCATTTTCCTTTCAACCTGCTAAGCCGAATGTTCAGAGCAACCCGCTCCCTGATCATGCGGGCAATGTGAATGCCATATTTAGTTTTGATGCTGGTCGAATCAAGAATGTCAAGGTGTACACCACCAACGTCTACGATGAGTTGGTGAAAGCCGGTTATTACCCGAGTAATGAGGTCCTTCCCTTAGCTATCATGAGAGAAAGAATCTCAAGAATGGTAGAAGCTGGGATGATCGTTTATGCTGACCATACTGGCATCATTTCCACTATCTCTGAAGTGGTTATTAATTGGGAGGAGGAGTTTGCTACATTGAACACCGAGAAAGACAAGCTCGACCCTTTGCTTGAAGACATGCCTCCGCTCGAAAGCGCGTCCGATGATGAAGAGATCATAGAGAGCACGCCTAAAGCTGATGAAGAGAAAGAGGTGATTGACACTTTGGGACAACCAAGCGGCAAGTTCAATTATTATGTAAAATACTCGGCGCCCCCGAGCTTTTATGTTAACCCCTGTGACATTGTCCCGGATGGATGGGGAGGTATGGATGATCCAACACCTCTAGTGACAGAAGATCCTGATGATGCAATGGAGGGAATCACTGCCCTGTCCGATGATTTCTTCATTGGAGCTATCGAGGAAGGACCGTTGGAGGAAATGGGCATTGGCCCGCAAGAGTAACACATTTACTTTTTTCGCACACTCCCCTACGCGGGAATTTTTATTGCTTTTTAGGACTTGCCCTGTCTCGGGAGCTACTTTTTAGGACTTTTCATTTCTAGGATTTGATTGTTGCAATTTCCATTCCAATAAATGTAATTCATTTGGTGATAATCAATGAAATTACAAGTTATTTTTGTTTTTGAGGGCATGTTGAGGTACATCAAACCAGCCCGGTGATGATATCCAACCGATAAAAGAAAATATAGTCCAAGGAGAATTCTGAGGCCTGGGCTTCTTCATGCTTCCTCGTGTTAAAACCTTTTTGAAAAGAATTTCAAAAAAAAATCAAAAGAAATAAAAATACACTGTTTAGCCCTGTTTGTCCTACTGAACCCCTTACTTTATGTTTCAGAGGCAATTTTGTGACACGTAAGGGTATGGGAATGGTCCAATCTGATGAATTATGTGCCACCGAACCTGATCTCGATGACACCAATGAACTCGAAGATTCCTCGGACCTTCGGTGTGATCTAGAGCATCATGAAAGACCTAAAGTCCTAACGGTAGACCAAACTATCACTGTCAACTTGAGTGATTCCGGAGAACCCAAAGAGGTGAAAATAAGGGCAACCCTTCCCGAACGTGAAGCGAAATGCCTAGTCCAATTGCTGAAGGATTACCAGGATATCTTTGCCTGGTCGTATGCCGATATGCCAGATTTAGACCCTTCTATCGTGGAGCATAGTCTACCTACTAATCCGGACATGCCGCCCAAGAAACAGAAGCTGCGAAGAACCAAACCTGAACTTTCGAAAAAGATAGAGGAGGAGGTCATTAAACTTTTGAAAGCAGGGTTTATTGAAGTCACCCGATATCCCAGTTGGGTGGCCAATATCGTGCCGGTCATGAAGAAAGACAGTCGAGTTCGCATTTGCATCGATTATCGCGATCTAAACAAGGCCAGCCCTAAAGACGATTTCCCATTGCCACATATAGACGTTTTGGTGGACAGTACTGCAGGGTTCGAGCTGTTTTCCTTCATAGATGGTTTCTCGGGTTATAATCAGATAAAAATGAAGGACGATGATAAGGAGAAAACGGCGTTCATCACTCCTTGGGGGACATTCCACTATAAGGTCATGCCCTTCGGCCTTAAAAATGCCGGGGCAACATATCAACGGGCAATGGTGACGCTCTTCCATGATATGATGCATAAGGAGATCGAGGTCTATGTCGATGACATGATCGCCAAGTCTCGACCTGAGAAGAGTCATGTCGATACCTTGAAGAAATTATTCGAGAGACTTCGTGAATTTAAGCTCCGTCTCAACCCAGCAAAGTGCATATTTGGAACAACCTCGGGCAAATTACTTGGGTTCATCGTAAGCAGTAAAGGCATTGAAGTCGACCCCTCTAAAGTGAAGGCTATATGTGAGTTACAACCCCCATCGACCGTAAAAGAAGTGCGAAGCCTCCTGGGTAGATTGAACTACATAGCCGGTTTTATTTCTCAGCTCTCCGCAACTGCTAAGCCTTTCTTCAAACTTCTAAAGAAGAATGCTCAAGTGGAATGGGACGATGATTGTCGGGAAACGTTTAATGAATTAAAGCGGTACCTGATGGAACCACCGGTGCTAGTCCCACCAATGCCGGGCCAGCCTTTGATCCTTTACCTCACGATTTATAGTGAGTCTTTAGGTGCGATGCTAGCCCAGAAAAGTCCTGAAGATGGAAAAGAGCGAGCCATTTATTACCTAAGCAAGAAGTTCACCGTCTCGGAGTTGAATTATTCTGAAGCCGAGAAGATTTGCGCTGCACTAGTATGGGTGCTCCATAGGCTGCGACAATATACATTGCATCACCAGACTTTGCTTGTAACTGAGAACGATCCCATCAAGTATTTACTTGATCAACCTGCTTTGGTAGGGAAGTTAGCTAAGTGGCAGATTTTAATTTCAGAGTTTGATGTCCAGATGATGCCACAGAAGTCAGTTAAAGGCCGAGTAATTGCCGATGTGTTAGCCGAAAATCCTGGAGTCCCTGATGATGATAGATATTCTCCAGAAAATCGCATTTTGGTAATAAAGGAAGATACATGGACCATGTTTTTCGATGGAGCTGTAAATTTGACTGGTTCCGGCACTGGGGCAGTTTTAATATCCCCAAATGGGCAACATTATCCAGTAGCAGCAAAGTTGGTGTTCCCTTGTACCAACAACATAGCCGAGTACGAAACTTGCATTCTCGGACTCCAAGCCGCAGTGGAAATGGGGATAACCAAGTTGAAAGTGTTTGGTGATTCTGCTCTAATTATTCTCCAAATTGTGGGAGAGTGGAAGACGAGAGATGCCAAACTAGTGCCGTACCATGAATACCTCGAAGAAATCATAGAGGAATTCGAAGATATCTCTTTTGAGTACTTATCGAGGTCCCATAATCAGTTCGCTGATGCGCTAGCTACGTTATCATCCATGTTGCAAGTGATTGGTGGGTTAGAGGTGGAACCCTTGAAGATTGAAGTCCTGACAAAACCGGCCTACTGTATGGTTGTGACCGGAGAACCTGACGAAAAGTCATGGTATTACGATATCATGAGTTACATCTAGAGACAAGAATTTCCTGAGGGAAGCACCCCGGCCGACAGGAAGTACATAATGAAAATGGCTTCAAAATTCTTTATTAGTGGTGAGAAGCTGTACAAAAGATCATATGATTCGATCCTATTGAGGTGTGTGGATGCGGCTGAAGCTACTAGAATCATGCAAGAAGTACACGAGGGGATATGTGGTCCACACATGAATGGCCACATGTTAGCTAAGAAGATCATGAGGTTGGGTTATTATTGGCTCAGTCTTGAGAGTGACTGCATCCAACATGTTCGAAGATGCCATCGCTGTCAGGTTCATGGGGATAAAATAAATGTTCCCCCGACGGAATTACATCAGCCGTCTGAGCCATGGCCTTTTTCAATGTGGGGCATCGATGTGATTGGCCCGATTAATCCCAAGGCGTCAAATGGACACCGATTTATCCTGGTCGCGATTGATTATTTCTCTAAGTGGATTGAGGCGGCATCTTATGCAAACGTCACTGTAAGGAATGTTGTAAAATTCATCAGACGAGACATAGTCGCTCGTTATGGTGTCCCTGAGGCTATCGTCACTGACAATGGGACAAATTTGAACAACAAGTTCATTGATCAGTTGTTCAACGAGTTTAAAATCCGGCACCTGAATTCATCTCCTTATCGTCCACAGATGAATGGAGCAGTTGAAAGCCGCTAACAAGAACATCAAGAAGATCTTAGCCAAAACGGCTCAAAACTATCGTGACTAGCATGAAAGGTTGCCATTTGCGTTAATGGCATATCGGACTTCGATCCGAACCTCTGTCGGAGCAACCCCTTTTTCCTTGGTGTATGGCATGGAAGCAGTCCTACCCGTCGAAGTAGAGATCCCTTCCTTGCGAGTCTTGTCTCAAGTAGAGTTGTCCGAGGCGGAATGGATGCGACAAAGGCATGAGCAGTTAAACCTAATTGATGAGAAGTGATTGAAAGCCATTTGCCACGGTCAAATCTATTAGCAGAGGATAGCTAGATCCTTCAACCAAAAGGTGCGTCCAAGACACTTCGAGGTAAATGATCTAGTCCTAAGGAAGGTACTGCCAGTCTTTCCTGTTCCTGGAGGAAAATTTGCCCCAAACTACATTGGTCCGTATGTGGTTAAAAAGGTGCTTCCCGGAGGCGCCCTGATTCTCGCAGAAATGGATGGTCGTGAGTTTTCCACTCCTGTTAATTCTGATGCTGTGAAGATATATTATCCTTGATAAGATCTAACATTTTCGCGGCGAAAGTTTTCAAGTGTTTGGTTTTATACTTTGAGTCACAAACATTTCACTTATGAATAAATGGTTTCAATCAATTTAAAGATGGAATGTGTGCCTTGGCTTTAAATTATGCTTGATCATTTTGTCAGTCTACATTATCGATTTCAAAAGGGGAATCTATTTGGACAATCTGATAACTCATGTGGAATGAATTGAATGTGTCGAATGAGGTACATCGGGATGATGAAAGGCAGGCCATATCTTATATACAGTCCCGTGCACTAATCCCCAGTGAGTTGAGTGAAAAAATTCCATATCTGCAAGGTAAAGGGTTATCTCGCAAAAGGTACGGCAACTGAAATGACGAGAGGCGGTTCATTTCTCTATCCCAAACACTACAGGTTATCCATTATTTTGCCACTTTGAGCCTAAACGTTTGGAGAAATTCATTCAAATTACCCCTGTCAAGAACCACCCCACATCGGGGCAAACTGGAGGTAAGTCAGCGTCATAAGGTGAACAATGAGTAGAAATTTTCATGCTCTCACTTGCATCAATCTTCGAGTGTTGCTTTTTCAGATGAATTCACGTGAAGTTCAAGTGCCTTAGGATGACGAAGAGCATTTCTTTCTCTATCCTATACACATTTTATCCTTTGCTAAGCCCAATTGAGCCCGTAAATTCGTTTCATATAAACCCAGTTGGTGATCATCCCCCACACTGGGGCAAGGCAAAAAGTCATCATTATTCAAGCAGCATATCCGAAGCGTCGATAGAAGACAAGAATCCTTAAAAGTTTAAATGGCGAGTCATTCAGTCAGATATAGCTGGCCAGTGTTTACATTGTAAAAAAAAGGGGCAAGAAAAAGCAGTGTGCCTGGTAAAAGCAAGGCCAATGCCCAATGAAAAAATGTCAGGATATGACATGTCAAAATCATCCCCAGTAGAACAGTAGTCCTACAAGTCTCAAAGAAATCAAGTGATGAACTCTCGAAGTCAATGGAACATCTACCGAAAAGATAATCCCTGCCGGAAAAGAGCACCGGTGATAATGCCGAGATGATCACCAACTCTCACCCCAATTATACACATTTTGAGCCTTATGATCCATTCATTTCTCAACCCATGAGCCTAGCCTATGTTACGTCCTTTGCAAAGTCTCTTCAGATTATGGCACTTGAACTAACGTAGAGTTTCTGATGTTTATAAGCTTAGCTCGAAGAAGTGCGAGCAAGTCCATTTCTATCTCATTTTGCAGGGTTCTTGACTTGTAAACCTGGAGACGATTGTAGAGTATTTTCTTCCAATAGCCTTGACTCGAAAAGTCTCTTTTGCTGAGCCATTGACCAAGCCCATGTTACGGTCCTAACAAAGACCTCTCAGATTGGTAAAGTCGTACTGCTTGCGAGAATACTCAGACCCTTGTCAACATGATGATGGTGAGATGGGGCGATTCTCCATAAATCAGCCTTTTTGATGAGAATGAGAGAAAGCCCTTTTGGACCGGAAGTCCCTCATTCGACATTTTCAAGATATCCGCTTGTGAGTTCAGATTGTCTTGTCATGATTTTTCCCCAGCGAAGTTTGTAATGCTGATTTGACAAAACCGTCGTGCATGAAAATCAGTTGAAATCATAGTACATGTGTATATGTGTTCTTGACAGTATGCGAATGCATATTACCTGTTACTCAAAATCGTGTTTAACAGGAGACATGCCTTCAGAGTTGGAGATATCACCAGGTAAGTATATCTCTATCCCTAGGATGTCTATGACTATCTAGGTATCCTTAACCTGTTCAAGCAATTGTCAGGTCCCACATTTGATCATTTTTGCAATCTCTAGATGCCTTTGATTGTGTTCAGGTGTCTATTGATCAAACCTTTTCAGGTACTTCTGATGATATCCAGGTACTTTGTCAAGGAACTCTTGAACACTTGGGCTAGCCCCTTTGTTCATCAAATCACAGATTTTCATACAATCTCAAGAAGATTCCCCCGTTACATGACTATGAGCAGGTATAGGCATGGCGGCCAAATCTTTACATATGAGCAGGTATATGTAAAGGTCGGAATATTCTCCCCAAATCTCAGGTATTCCCCCGCTACTCACCTATGAGCAGGTATAGGTGAAGCGGCTAAATCTTTGCATATGAGCAGGTATATGTAAAGGTCAGAATACTCTTATTATCTCAGATGTTCCCCCGCTACTCGCCTATGAGCAGGTATAGGTGAAGCGGCCAAATCTTTGCATATGAGCAGGTATATGTAAAGGTCGGAATATTCTCTCAACCCCAGGTGTTCCCCCGCAGTTCACTTATGAGCAGGTATAAGTGAGGCGGCCAAATCTTTGCATATGAGCAGGTATATGTAAAGGTCAGAATATCCTCTTGATTTCAAAAGTTTCCCCCGCAATTCACTTATGAGCAGGTATAAGTGAAGCGACCAAATCTGTGCAAACACCTATGGAGATGTATAGGTAGTTCGTAAAGATCCGAACTATTCTCACGAATCCAGATGATGATTGGATACGTCGAGCTTTCTTCGTGTGTTTTGACTTAACTGCAGATCACCGAAGTTCATCAACGTATATCAAGCAATACCTATGGGACTGAGCCCATACATTTGCCAAAACAACATACAAGTTAAAGTTATGCCTCGAATTACGCTATCGTTCATGTCAGGTAAGTAATTCCAGGTATGTTTTCTATGCAAGTCAGCATGCATCATTTCTTAATGCATTGTAAAATAGGACTCATAATCCCAACAAAAACAACGTTCATTGCACTTTCATGGTCGAAATTTAGGTATCATTTAGTCTTTGAATGCAACCTCTATGAGCTCACCTTCAAAGAAGGGCAGCTGTTGACACCTAAATTTTGGCGCATCACTTAGTGTAATTTGCATAGAAAATTAGGGATTAAATTTTTAACCCCTAAACAAAAAATATTTAAATTGCATAACATATAGTTTAAATTCATTTTAGATTAATTGCATTTTGCATCGGACTGGCGGTGACGAACGAGCTTAAATTTCATCGAATGAGACTCGGCTCGCTTGAAATGCAAGGGCCGGGAATTACAAGTCAAACGGGCTCGGTTGTTTTAATTTGAACTTAATTCAGCCCATTATCATTAATTAATTCAGCCCATTTAAATTAAATTAAAATCTAAGCCCAAGCCTAAGCCCATTAGGACTAGAGAGCCCATCTAATTGACCTAGATTAGCGTTATATATACATCATTAAGTCAGGATTTTGGGAGGACCTCTGATAATTTCAGATCAGAATTTTTTAGAGTGTGAGAGTGAGAAATAGAGAGAGAAGGAGACCGGCGAAAACTGCTGCTGGCCGGAGCCACCCCAAGTCGCCGCACCGCCGCGCCCCACACCGGCGCTGCTCTGCCCCTCCATCACCGCACCACCACGCCCCACACCGGCGCTGCTCTACCCAGACGCCCCCCGCAGCCTGCCGTTCGCCCATATCATCACCGCCGCCGCTGCCTGGAGCTGCCCGCCGCCGTTCCCTTTTGCAAGCCCCGCCTGGAGTTGCACCGCCACCGCTGCCCGGAACCGTACCGCCACCCGGATGCCACCGCCGCGCCAGACGGGTGATTGTTGAAGACGCCGCCGTCCCCGGAGTTGCGCCGCGCCACTGCACGCCTGTACCACCGCTGTCCGGACAGCCACGCTGTTGCCCCGCCGTGTCATCGCCGCGAGCCGCCGTCGCTCCCGACACCGCGCCGCCGGTTCACCGTTCGCCGCTCATCCCGATCCGCAAGTTCGAATTTGGGAATTATCTGCAAATTAGGTAATTGGACATTATCCGATATTTTTTCAGAATATTCAATTTACTAATTTGAGTGTTTGAATATTTCGTGAACATCGTGTGGAATATTAGATATATTAGGATAATTATCTGATATCCGCAATATTTTTAAAATATTCAAAATTAGGAAACTTTCCTAATTCAGCAACGTATCTGGACGACTATCCGACCTTATCCCTAAGGTACGATACGTGGCGATACGAAAAATCATTATCCTATCCATAATCACTTGGGTACGATAATGATTTTTATCTGCTTTCCAAATTTGAATGATTGACTTTCCGTCAATATCTGTAACCCTATAGATATGACCGATAGTTCGATTTTTGTGCCTAATCTGAGTTTGAAACGAATTTTGCAGATCGCGTGGCTGCTTTAAATGTGGATACTATCTCTGTTTAAATTGTTTTTCCTTTTCAAATAAAAAAGAAAATTCAAAAAATATCAGTTAGGATTTGAATTTGAGTTTTGCATGTTTAAGGAATCCTAAATATATCTAGACGATAGAGTAATTATTTAATTTAAATTAGGACTTGAGATAATCTATTTCCTAGTTTAAATTAAGTAATATTCTAATCATAATAGATTATTTAGGTTATTTTTTAATTCCGAATTTTCATGAAAATCCCAAAAAAAAGAATGAATTGTTTTATGGTAAATTAGGATAGATTGCATTCTTAATTTAATTAATTTATTATTTCGAATTTTAACAAAAATCCCAAAAAATAAGTCATGTTAGGATATGTTAAGTCATCATAGGTTGCATGTTAATTTAGGCATATTTTTATTCCGAATTTCATTAGAAAATACCAAAAATAAATCATTTGCCCGTCATCAGAATTAGGTCACGTCGTCGCATGACATATAGTTTGCATGCTAGGTTGCATTACTTGCATGTCATTTTTGCACGTCATTGCATGTAGATTAGCTTTCATTTAAATAAGCGAAAATCCGAAAATTGAGTGAATTCCTTGTTAATTAGAAATCATATTAGGTTATTGATGTGATTTTCTAGCTAACAATGCAGATGCTTACGTTGCTTCGAGGTAAGTAATTCTTCCAACTTGCAATTTATTTAATGCTTTCTTGGGTGTTAAATTGGTGGTTTGCGCACCCGCATGAACACCTCACATGTTAGTGACTAAGTTAAAATGGATCCAGATTACTTGCCAAAATATTTTTGAAAAGAAAAGGTACCGAAAGGGCGTTAGACTAGATCTAGCGTAATCAAGTCCCCGAGCTTAGAATCTCTGGTTCGTAGGAATAAAACATATCTCCCTATGTTTTATTTAGGTTTCTAATCGACCTACCACAAATAGATTAGTGGCGACTCCAAGCATGAAAACTTTTGCATGTTAAAAACTTAAACCTTAAGTTGCGAATTGGTAGGGCTTGGGAGGGCCTGAGTTAAGCTTAGTCTTAATAATCAATTAGCCTAAGAGGAAATTTTAGGTCGCGATAAGTGAAAATCGATAAATTTGATGGGAAGGACTTTGGCTTCTAAAAGATGCAAATTGAGGATTATCTATATCAGATGAAACTGCATTTGCCCTTGTCTAGGGAGAAGCCGGAGATGATGACGTAAGCTGATTGGGAATTGCTAGATAGACAAGCTTTGGGTATTATTCGAGTATTATTTGGGTGACGTTGGCATGTAATGTCGTGTTTAACATAGTGAAAGGGAAGACCACTGCGGGTCTAATGGAAGCCCTATTGGACATGTACGAGAAGCCTTTTGTGATTAACTAGGTCTATTTGATACCATCTATTTAACTTGAAGACGAGTGAAGGTGCGTTAGTTCCTAATCTTATGAATGAATTTAATATAATCATTAGTCAATTGAGTTCAGTTGAGATGGACTTTGAAGATGAGGTATGTGCTTTGATTCTATTATCCTCATTACCTAATAGTTGAAATACTACTGTTACTGTTGGTAGTAATTCCTCTGGATCAACAAATTTGACGTTTGATAGTGTTCGAGATTTAATTCTAAGTGAAGACATGTAGAAGAGAATCTGGTGAAAATGTATCTACTGCTTTAGTAAGTAAAAATAGAGAAAAAACTGGTACACATATTAGCAAAAGTGGTATAAACACGAATAGATGAAGTTAGTCTAGGACTGGTAGTACTGTTTATTGGAATTGTGGCAAAAGGGGGCATATTAGAAAGGATTGCTTTAAGCTAAAGAACGACAAGTATAAAGGAATTAGAGTTGAGTGTGCGGATAATGTTGTAGCTATAGTAGACAGTAATTCGGATAATGCTGATTTTATCTTGTCGGTCACTGATGATTCATCGTTTGATGGATGGATTATGGATTCTAGTTGTTCGTTTCACGCTACACCAAACAGAAACTTATTTGTTACTTATTAATGCATGGATAGTAGTAAACTGCGATTGGGGAACAACGCTGAATGCAATGTTATAGGTGTTGATGACGTTAGAATTAGAATGCATGATGGTATTGTGAGAATATTGACTGGAGTGAGGCATGTTCTAGAATTGAAGAAAAATTTGATTTCCCTTAGTGCCCTGGATTCAGTTGGGTATCGGTATTCTTAAGAATGTAGAGTTCCGAAGGTTCTTTGAGGTGCTATGGTAATAATGAAAGGAATCAAGCATAGTGGCATGTATGAGGTTCAATGTGAGACAGTGATGGAATTTGCTGTGGAGACGTCGGATGCATATATTCAAGAGTTTGAATTGTGGCATATGCATTTGAGGCACATTAGCAAGAGAAGCTTCAAGGTTCTAAGTGAAAGAAATTTTCTATGTGGTTATATTGCTGACGAATTGAATGCATGTAGGTGATGTGATTTAAATTAACAGCGGAAAGTGCAATTTAATGTGATTGTCAAAGAAACCATAGCAATTGCAAAATTGATTCACTTAATATTTGCAGGCTGTCGCGGTTTTCTTTGAGGAAGAGTGCCAGATTTATGCTACCAGTTATGGATGACTATTGGAGGAAGACTTGAGTGTTTATGCTTAGGCACAAGTTTGATGCTATTGTCAGGATCAGGTAGTTGAGAGTTTTGATCGAAAGAGAGATTAGTAAAACGATCAAACAGGTGCAGACTGACAATAGTATGGAGTTTTGCTCGAAGCTGTTAAATGAATTCTGCATGAAGGAATGCATAGTGAGACACCGTACTAGTGTTAATGAACCATAACATGTTATAGAGTTGACGAGCAGAACATTACTAGAAATGGCTCATATAATGCTATCTAGTGTTGGTATGGTTAGGAGATTCCTAGCGGATGCGTTTAGTACGGCGAGCTACTTGAAAAATAAATCCCCATTGACTACGATTGGATGTCGGACTCCTAAAGACGTGTGGTCAGGTAACGTTGTTGATTATTCTGTGTTTAGAATATTTGATTACCCATGTTATGTTCGAGTGAGTAATGGTATGCTCGATGGAAGGGTAAGAAAGTGTATGTTCCTAGGTTATGCACAAGGAAAGCGAGATTATCGGTTGTGGTGCTCGAAATTAAAGTTACCTTTTATCAGCAAAGAAGTTACATTTGACGAGTCTCTGTTACTTCTAGCTAGGAGTGATTATGGCAGTGTTTATACAGATTTGAATGGTATTCAGCTTGAGGTGGAGTTGCAACTAGAAAATCTTAAGGTAGTGGGTACCAGCGGAGTAATAAACACAGATGGTACTTATAGTGAGGTGGAGCTTGTAGAGCCAACGGTTGCTATAACTGCTGATATTGGCATGGTACATATACGATATTCTGATAGATATGGATGCAACAATAATGGTTTTGCTTTATCTGCGGTTGAGGATGTTATGTTGGAAAATTATTATGGAGCGGTTAAAGGTGTATGTGAAGTTGGTATTCTGATGAGATCCACGGTTATAACAAAGTTCAAGTGTAGTTTGGACTTGAAAGACTTCTGTGGTGGTTGAGCCCATCAGGAATTGTGGGAGAGTAGCAGTGAAGTTCCAACGAAGTGATTGTGGCTTGGCTCAAACATCACACCAAGGTGGAGATTGTTAAAATATATCTTGAGCTTGAGCTCGAATAGGAAAATTTCCTAATTCAAGTAAGTTTCCTAATTGAATGATTTCCTAGTT
This sequence comes from Syzygium malaccense, assembly GCA_031216405.1. NCBI lineage: Eukaryota > Viridiplantae > Streptophyta > Magnoliopsida > Myrtales > Myrtaceae > Syzygium > Syzygium malaccense. Next base: position 17,458,368 of record CM062262.1, on the reverse strand, counting down.
GGAAAATATTTTTTAATTGGAGAAGGTTTCCTAAAAAGAGATTTCCAAATTTAGATCTGATTCTTGCCTATAAATAAGAAGGGGTTGTTATTTGTGAAGATCATCAAAGAGAAGCTTATGCTAGTGAATTGCACTTTGAAGATATCCGAGTGTGTTGCAGTCGATTAAATTCTTGTGTTAAGAATTTGTGTCAATTCTTTCGTGAGATTGAAAAATTATTTTGTGAGGAATTATGGGGCTAAATACTGCGTGAGTTATTGGGTATAATTGGGGCTTGGGAAACACTTAGAGTATTTGAATGACTCGAGTGTGGTTATAATCTCCGTTGTATCACTTGATCTTAGTGCAATTCGTTACTGCTCTCCCCATAGATGTTGGTCGCTACAACCAAATTATGAAAATCTGGTGTCCGATTTATTTTCTTTATTCTGTCAAATTTATTGTTTGATCGCTTGACTTCTGCAATAATAAGTGCGGACTTGATAAATTTATTGTCATCGTAAGGTGTTTCATGGGCCTTCAAGCAGTTTGTTCTTTGCGTTTGTACCTTTGAGTTATAAAAAATGAAAACAACATTATATTATCAACCCCGATACATTTGGACGGGCAACTCGACAGACCCATGATCTAATAAGTTAAAATACACAATACTAGAAAAGAAAAGAAAAACAACAACATTTCACTCCACACTGATGAACGAGAGAAAATTTTTAGGTATTGTACAAGTTTTCGAGTACTATATCTCCACTCATCCCAGTCAATTAATATCGCCATATGCTATTATCAAGTGATATGAAATTCAATATTATGTTCTAGATGATATTAGTGTTTTTTTTATGATGATTAGACTATGGTGGATGGAAAATGTCGAGCTCCAAAAACACCTAAAAGCCTCTCCACGAACATGTGTATCGAAGATGAAATTAAAGGGCTAATCTCCTTTTTACTAGTTTCCTTCACTGCCAAGCTAATCTAAGGAGGCTAACCAGTGCCACAAGCCTTCTCCATCACTCCAATATTACAACAATTTAATCGGCTAAAGATTCGTAGATCCGTCTGCTCTTCCCCCACCAAAATATTCGACACACCTTTAATCATATACATCATAACTTGTTTCACTTTCTGATCAGGCATACTTCACAATGAAACAAATTAGTCACTAACTTCCTATAGTGTTATCCTCAACTTTTCCTGAACTAAATCATGTAATTCCTAATTTCAAATCCCACACTTCACATACTTGATTTTATTTTAACAAATGTCATGTCATATTTTAATAAATGTTGGTTTTTGAAATTAAATGGTGCAAAGTAAAGGGGAAGTTATAATGATGACTTCTATTGTATTTATTCATCCCACAAAAAATTACACTCCTTGTAATTAAGACTCAAAACAAGTTCTACAAAAATATGTATGCCAACATAGTTTTTCTTGATTTCCAATTATGATCAGTTTGAATTGCACTTGTAACAACAAAATTAAGGAGATGGGTCATGGAGAACCACTAATATAGGAGACTCTCATCATGTAAAAGGATGACATTATGGCCATGTTCTTGTGGTTTGAACCCTGTTTCAATAAAAGTTGTAAGGCAGGGAATAATCGAACCAGTAATATAGAGACTCTCATCATGTATAAGGATGACATTATGGCCATGTTCATGTGGTTCAAACCCTAGTTCAATAAAAGTTGTAAGGCAGGGAATAATCAACTCTAACTATAGCTTGTTTAACGCATAATTTTTGCTGCAACCACTGACGTAGAACACACAAAGCCATCATTGCCAAAAAGATCACAATTTTTGCATGACTGCATAAAGTGCTTCGACTCACAAACACTTTAATACCTTTCCACATCTTTTATAAATGAGCAGAAGCGAATCTACGAAGCAACAAAGAATCTTCTCCTAAAACCAAATGGCATCAGTGTAAATACCCATCTCGTCCCACCCCCAAAGCAGTTCAGGTTTCACCCTATAAATACCCTCACCACCTTCTCTCTTGTTATTGCAACAGCCCACAGAAACTCTCACCAACTCCATCACCCTAAAAAACCACCCCAAAAAAATCAGAGAGAGAGAGAGAGAGAGAGCTACAAGTTCTGCATCAAACACCCACATATGGAGCTCTCCAATACCATATCTCTTTGGAGGGCTTGCTGTAATGCTGATCCTCATATTGGTGGCACTGATCATATTGGCGTGCTCGTAAGTCTCGGGTGATACCGATGCAAAGCCAGCGAAGCCTGCAATCCCGCCGTTGGATCTGGAGCCGAGGATTGTAGTGGTCATGGCCGGAGACAAGAAGCTGAAATATTTGGCGAAGCCAGTCACTTCACTGCCCTCCTGCTGTGACAAAGTCTAAGTAAAAACTGATGGTCCCATTTAGTCAAAAGAATTGGCTTGAAGGGCAAGATTTTTGTAGTGCTTTTGATCTTCCTACGTTAACTCCATCCATTGGCACACCCGCCACTTTTTCCCTTTTGCTTTGGGGGAATATCATGTAAATTGGTGAGCAATAAAATTTTGATGTTTTTCATTTTTTACTGATGAATACTGTTAGTTTTCTATCTTGTACTTGCAGATGGATGTTTTTATCTACATGCATGGAAATCTCTGGAACGTATGAGAGAACAATCAGAGAACCACTAATGTGAATATTTTCAAATGAAAGGACATAAGGCAATTTCATATCAACTCTACGTTCCCAAAGATTTCCAGTTGAAACTAAAAGAAATTTCAATTCTCTAGTCTTGTGATTCTAAATGCTTGCAAAAAGATTGATTAAAAAAGCAAAAAGAAGCTTCAAAGAGAGACATCCAGAATACTTTTCCACATATTAAAGGCCGCTTTTCTTGAATTAAATAAGATATATAAGGAAATAGCAGTATTAGCAAGATGATTAGTCGATGGTATTTGCTGAATTTAAACCGATGGCACCAGCATTACATATTGTACAGTTTTCAGCGAGCGAATCTACGTAAATTCTCATTAATTTTTTAATTTTCTGAGAAAGGAGCTCCTCAAGTTTAGAACTTATTAGAGGAAGGGGTGTGTATCCCCTTCGGATGGACAAGAAAAGGATCTGTTTTCGGCGAAAGGGATTGTTTATTGATTGGCTGACGTTAGTGGGACGCGGCGGCCAGAAATTGTAAATGGGTCAATGATGACCCACATGGCAACAGAGAGAGAGAGAGAGAGAGAGAGAGAGAGAGAGAGAGACCCATTTTCTACTGGGGCGACATAGGTGACAATAATTATCAGCTGCCCTTCTATTCTTTAGCTCAAGTGTGGATATATTCTGAGCATGTTCCAGGTCATATCTGTCATTGAACTTTTTTGGCTTGAAATAATTACTTTGCCAAACGATGGCAGATTTTCGCAAGATCAGATCACGAGGAGAGCATACCAACTCTCGAGGCATGGCTAAATGCGAAATTCTTGCTGGGGCCTAATGCACCGAATTGAATTCAACAACATCGTTGATCTTATCAAACCAGATTGGAATCTCCATACGACTGACAAAATCAATAGTGAAGATCCGCTCGAATCAAAGAGTCCGAATTTAGGGAGGAATTTCCCTTGGTGAGGTTTGCACCAATTGCCACTTCTCTCGTGACTTAATCATATGTGTAATTTTCGTTTACTTTTTTATTTTTTTAAAAATATCCAGTAATTGTATATTGCATCTTTTCAGGTTCTCCCAAAAAAGTAGTGTACTTGTTTTTTTTTTCAATAAGCTGATTGACAGTGCATGGATTCTCCTTGATTTTCATATAAAACTTTATCTTGTCCTTTGGCTTCTTGAGAGTTGACTTTTCCACCCTCAAAAGTCAAAATCTACATTTGGTGGACAAGATATAATAACTCCGGATAGGATAATTTATATCATATTCGGTATTTGGGAGAACACCGGATTTAGATATGTCTAGATATGATCCGAATAAAAATACGGATTAATACCATGAAAAATCTTAAAGTGGTATACCTGTGATAAATTTACTCCAAGCTAATTTTTTAACCATAAAAAATCCTAAACTGTTACATCCGTGATAAATTTATCTTTCGTCAGTTTCTATTAAATTTTACTGTCATATTTCTGAGTTAAATGACACGTGACAGATGACGGGTATACCGATTCAAAGTTTTACCCTCCGTTTGTCATAAATGTAACAGTTTGTGATTTTTTGTTATATTAATTTAATTTAACAGAAGGTAAATTTGTCATAAATGTACCAGTTTGAAGTTTTTTGTAGTAAAAAAATTAGTTTGAAGTAAATTTGTTACAAGTGTACCAATTTGGGATTTTTGGTGGTCAAAAGATTAGTTTGGGATAAATTTATTATAGGTATACCAGTTTAGGGTTTTTGTGGTACCAACCCTAAAAATATCTCACCTAAGTGATGGGATAAAGCCGGATAAGATATATAATGTGGCAAAACTAGGAAAAAAAGACATAAAAACCGGAAAAAATCCTATGGACTCACTTCACTACTCACTGCTCGACATTGTCCTCGTCCGGTCTGTACATCTCAGTCGATCTCTCTTCTCGCCATCGACTCGCCACCACTGCCCTCGACCCCAAATGCCATCGCATTAGATCGTTGCTTCCAGCTCTGTCACGAGCAACCATCCAAAGAATTGACTCCCTCCAACAAGGTTTAGTTTTCCTTTTTTTGGGCAGAAGGCCCCATTCTATTTGGGAATATTTTCAGTACCTATCATCGTAAGTTTCAATGAATACTGCTCTTGTTTTAAATCATGCTCCTCTTTTGCTTCAATCTGAATAGAAGTACGGCAGTGATGGGTTAAAGTGATGGGCTCACCAAGGAGGGTTCATCTTTACGACCCATTTAATTTGGTAAAGATTGAAGGGGGTTGTTTATCAAAATCTAGTTTTGTTTGCTGGGCCTTTCTGGATCTACGTCTCGTACTTGTTTAGTACTCTCCGTTATCAACAAGTCATGAGGTAACGAAGTTGTGAGTTTTATATTTTTCCTTTGATTTTCAATTTTGGGTAATAGTCTATTTAACTCTATTTCGAAGAAGAATTTCACAGAGGAAACATAGGATGTGAGTTTAGCTGTAGAGGACTCAAGTATTGATTTCAAAGTCTTGATTCAAAAGGTGGCCTACGAAGAAGGCAGATTGAGCAACCAAAATGAGAAAATCAAGACCTGTAGCAGCGCACATCAAATGTGGAATCGTTAAGCTCCCATCATTGTTGGAGGATGAAGATGTGGATGATATGTGGTGTCTCATCTTCCTTCACCATCAACCATGAGAGAGAGCGAGAGAGATGAGTCGAGTGAGATTGCCCATGTATTTCGAACTCTGATTTAGATAATATTTATCTAAATTCATGTTATATCCGGATATCCCAAAACACTGCATATGATATTTTTTTTTGGTTAGTCTGCATAGGATATTTCAAATTCTATCCTATCTTATCCTATTGATTTGTTGACACAAAAAATAATCAGGTTGTCAATAGCAAGAGAAATTACATGAAAACTAAAGAAATACATAAATTAGAAACTAGAAATGAAATAACCACATGTGTATTATGTGAGTTATGATTAGCAAAACGCATAGCTATCGATAAGGGAATAATCTATTACTTGAACATGACATGTGTCTAGTTATCGAAGTATAATGATAGACAATTGGCAGCTGCCAATAGTGATGACAGCGGGAAATGTTAATATTTGAAACTTGAGATAGCCCAAATTTAGGAGGGAACAATTATCGCCTAACGACTTGGTCATGAAGGTTATTGACAGGAGTGGAAAGTTTTGCACATGATGAAGACGGTTATACAAGGTCGTGGGTAATTCAAGACTACGGAAATGAGCTAGCAGAAGGCCCCCCTCCCCCCCAAAAAAAACACAATGAAAATGTCATCCATATGGTTTAGTTCGGTGTTAGTGTGCAACATGTCATCGACGAGGTTAAAATGTAATAACCTGTTGTAAATCAATACTGCCGTCAATTAGCATATGGTGGAATTAGTTTGAATCAATTGCACTACTGCTTGGGCTTAACGTCGATCAGATATTATGGTTCAAGTTTGTATTGTCTTGATTAAAGCAAGTGGATTCCTTTTTCTTGCCTAGATATCTCTTGTTCGAAGTCACTATTGAACTCGGTCTTTTCGAATAAAAACCGAAGAACGATGCTTAGTGAATTATATTTCACTGTGGGAGTAACTCTGGCGAGGCGAAACATAATTTTGGCATGCGCTAGTGGGACCATTGTGGTTGGTTTGAGGAGTTATAATGGCACGAACTAGGAGCCAGAGTCAACTTGATCACAACAATGTTGCGAGCAACAGTTCACCTCCAAACCCTGTTGCCGAGAGGATGGCAAATGCAGAATCATTAAATGTGCGACCAATAGTAGATGAGGGACAAATTGGGGAGGTAGATATACCTAGACATCTCATTGATGAACAGAGAAGGCAATTAGAACCAAATCCAGTCACAATTGCTACATTGAGAAGGATCACAACACAATGACTTCGCTAATTTAGTCAGTAGATGTGTAGTGGACACTCTCTGGCCACTGATTATCAACACTGTCCATGAGATTGCAAATAAGCAAGGGGCATCAACCAGTTCAACCCAAATGCAGCCTAATCTTGTATTTTTACCAAGTTCTGCTAGAAATGTGCCTCAATCCAACAATATAACACCCAATTTTTGAACTGCAGGGCATCTTGTACCCCCAACACCATTTTGAGAATCCTATAGAGAGGTGACGGTGTAACTGCAACCCAAACTTGTGGCCAAACATTGGTTAATGAGAACAATTTGGTTAATCCATTACCAATAACTGAGAATGTTGGTGCGAGTTAGTCTTATGGACAAGCACCGACCAATGGGAACAATTTACTTAATCCAGTTCAAGTTAATGGAGGCAATGTAAATCAAGCTCCTCAATAGAACACGCCGCCGTATGGCAATGCGCAACCATATGGTTTTATGCCTTAATCAAACTTCGTCCAAACACCATACTGATCAAATGTTAATGCAAATAGTCAAGAAAAACCTCTGACACCACCACAACCTTTACCCCAATACCAAGTTCCACAACCACTACAACCTTTACAGCAAAATGTGCCATAATATGTCTTAGGCGATACCTCAACTCATGCCTGGAATCCAAACTGCTGCAGCATTAATCGCATTGCCCATTGGTCATAACTAGCATATGGTGGACCAAACGTTAGAACAATATGGAGGTGACACGGGAGGTGCTAGGCAAATATATCGAAAACCATACCCATAATGGATGGATACAATTCCATCAAGGTTGGATTTCTTCTACTTGATTAGCGAAGCAATGGAATCCACTACTATTCCTTCTACTTCTCCTAAAGTCTGGTTCGTTGGTGAAGAACTCTTGGTAGTGAGGGCATATATTGAAAGGAGAAATTTATTCAAAGATAGAACGTAAAAGAGAAACAGAGTTGTAAAGTTGGAAAACTACCTTGAGTAGCTTTTCTTTTAGTCTTAGCCTTCACAGCCTTGTCATCAGTCGCGACTTGCTTTGGTATCTTGGTTCAAGGTGATCGAGTTTGGATTATAGTGACCTTTTGAACTGGCACTTTCTTAGCTTTTTGGACTTTAAACCCTTCGGTTACATTATTCATTGATGGCTCCAAGCTCTGTTCCAAGGAATCCCCTTGATCAGTTGACTCTGCACCAATGATCTTCTTTCCCTTCTTGGTTGCATTCTTTGATTTGGAAATACACTGTCTTATTCGGTTCAAGACGGCTTTTGTGGCAGCTTCATAAGGACTCTCAAGAGCGAAAGAAAGCCACCAGGTGGTCCATTCAGATGTGCATCAAGGTTTGCGATCGAACTCATATATATTAGTGAAAAATCGAGCACGTATGGTGTCATGCCTCGTACCCTACAAACGCATAACATCCCGCCACAGTAGTTAAGAATGCAACTCCCAAGATTCGTCGCCGACCCATTACCATCGAATAAGAGAATATACGCAGAAGCCAAACGAACACTCCATTCAACAAACATTCAAACGGTACAATAGAGAGAGACAATTTAAACAAACCAACAAACCATTTTATAAACTTAACATCACATACAGCGATAACATATATAAGCCTTCCTAAAGGCCACAAACTCAGACAACACATACTCAAAAAGGGATAGGGTGGTCGATCTGCTCCACTATTCTATTCAAAAGAGGAGCTCCAAAAAGATAGGGATCTCTTAACCCTATCAAAAACCTCCATAGTTTCCTGGCGGTGCTCCTGGTGAAACCGGGTCAGATGCCTCACTATAAAAACCAGGTGGCAAAGGCTCCTGTTCAAGGTTTGACTCCTCGGACCTCGCTGGGGGTCCCATAACCATCGATTCGGACTCAGGATTAACTATAACTCCATCAAGGGGATCAATCTCCATAAGATCCCACACTCCTAAATCATCATCAAGGGGAATATAAAATCCCCAGAGAGGACCAAAAGTCTAAGCTCCATCTCTTAGAAACCATGCCATATACTTGTGAGCTGTCAAGTATTGCTCACCATCATTGACCCAAACTGTACTCTCATACTTCCGATACTCCATATCCTCACCAGCTGGGTACTCAGTCACCCAATGCTTCGTTTCCGTTGGTACCCTGAAACGTAGAGGAGGCTCAGTCATAGTCAATGTCGAGGGATTGAAATGTTTAACAACGGGAAATGAGATAAAATCTCAATAAGTAAACTGCCTAAGCCTCGACCAAGGCAACATGTACCTCCGGCACCCTAATCATGCAATTCTAACCAATAGGTTAAGTTCCTATCAAACGAACAATAGTACTATGTACTATGCAAAGTCTCGAATTGCATCACAATCATGACATACTATCAATATGCATAACAGCAATAATAATAATCCAGACATACTCAATCATTCACACGAGTCTCGATTATAAGAAGAAATCACTTCGGCCCGTCCCATACCGTGCCTCACGATTTTATCCCATAATCAAACGCAAAGCATGCCATATGCACATAATACTCGAAGTTGTCTAGATTATTAACGACCCACCATAGGTCACACCAAACTCCCGCCGGTCTTTCGACATAGCCAGGCATCACCTACTACTTTAGGCATGGTAACATTTGGGATCCAACCCCCCCGACAAGTCGGGTACTGGATGGTATTCCATTTAGGAACATTGATCCGGCCTCCACCACGATCGGCAATGTCTGGGATTGAACCCCCCCAATAAGTCGGGTACTAAATAGAATCCAAACTTCCGTCGGGCATCGTCTAGAGCTCGGCTTAGATGGAACTCATCATGGCCACATACGTAAACAACCACGCATTGCCAATTTTAATCTTCCTTAATTAGCCAATGCAAGTGTTTATGACGTGCAATTTACTACGAATAAATATGCCATGAATCGCATTCGTTTTCGTATCAAACATCAATATATGATCACGATATGCTATGCCAAGCCAACAATAGCCGTAATTAACCACACGATCCACTTTTAAAATCCTATGATTATTTATCAAGTGCAAGATCAATCATGAAACATCAATTTCAACCATACGATCTTCGCTCTAGGCCATGAAATCATCATTCCAACCACACGATCAAGCCATAGTCAACTACTCAGTCATGATTAAATAAATTAACCACACGATTAAACAATTTAACCATACGATTGGCATTAAACAACTAATCCACCACACGATCGTCATTAAACCTTTAATCGGCACATAATCGACTAATTAGTCATGCGATTGTGAATCAAAGCCACATGATCAACTTCAAATCTCTAATAAGTCATATGATTAAATTTTATCACATCCTAATTTAATTTAAACCGTACGATTAAAATTAGCACATAATCATGATAATTAAGCCCTAAAATTAACATTAACCAATCTAGAATCAATGGGGGCCATATGATCAATGTCCAAATCATCCAATTCAGCCACTACCACATGATTATTGTAGCCACAAGACTAATCCACGAATTTAATTAAAACAACCAATAAACAATCATAATTAGCCAAATTAAGCACAATTAACAACATTAAACATATGCTCAAGCTCAAGTCACATAATATACCTATCTTAATATTCAAATAAGCCATATAATCATCAAATCCAGCCACCAACAAATCCTCAATTCAGCTTCTACCATAACACCTAAATTAACCCCTAAATTACCCTAACAACCCCTAAACACTATCCATTGGTAACCTACTAACCTAATCAAGTTTTAGGAAGTTACTTACCACTAATTTAAGCTAAGAACCAAGCCAAAACCAGCAGCACTAATCCCGGCCAAGCCAAGAGCTCCGGCGAACGGCGGCGGCCCAAATGGCAATCCGGCGGATGGTGGTTGCTCCTGGTGTGAACGGTGGCTTGGGGGTGGCTCACGGTGGTCCACGGTGGCCCATGGCGGTGGCGTGAGGTGCTGGTAGGTGGTGGACGGTGGTGGTGGGTGTCTCGGCCAAGGGAGAGGAAGAGAGAGAGAGAAAAATGGAGAGAGAGAGCAAGGAAAAGTGAGGAGAGAGAGAGAGAGTGAGCTGAACATATCTCTTAAAATGGAGGGCTAGGATGAGTCCTTGGTGCCCAAGTATTGATCTAAGGGTTAGGAATGCATCTTGACAAAAGGCTTCTAGAATGGTATTTTTGTAATTAACCAAAAAGGGCAAGGGTAAAGTTGTCTAAGAGGATTTTCGGCCACTAGGGGAAAAAGACCAACATGTCCTTCCACTTAACAAATAAACTCTAGAACACACAGGGGTAAAATTGTCTTTTCCAATTTCCGAGCCAATTTTCACTTTTGCGAGAATTTCTAAGCAAACCGATAATAAAGCGAGCTTAACGCGGCGTCATCCAATATAATAATTTTGATATTCTTGAAAGTTCGATACCCAAATTCGGATTTCAATTCGTGGCCAAAATCGATCAAACACGACTTTCGTGTTTCTCAAACTAACGAGCACCTTTTAAGGTTTATGTGTGTCGACCCGTGGTTGATTTGATATCAATCCACATTTAAGTTTACTCGAGCCATGGTGATTTCGGTTGTCATGTAATTACGAGGGTCAATCACTAGTTTCGAATGACACGATCGTTAGAAACTGATTTTGGAACGTTCGAAATGCATAAAACGATTAAACGGAATCACCTGTGACACAATTGTATAACATTGTTAAATTGTTCCATAATCATGCTTGGATCAGCCTATAATGACCCAAAATATCCCCTTGTCAATCCTTATGGTCGAAGTGTCGATCTAGGTTCGAGTTCTTAGGTCGTGCGTATCGAAATCCTAACTAGTCATTCTCTAACGGTTAGTATTCTAAAAAATGGCCAATTCCGAGTGTGATATAATAGAAAGTGCATTGATGATAATATCATTTCATAAATTTCGAAAGTGGGTCGAAATTCAGAATGTCACACATGGGATTGATAATTTTAGAACAGCAAGTAAAAGGATCATGGTCTCTGAATGATACTTCTGTTTAGCCATAAAAGGGAGTTCAAGAGAATATGGAACTAGCATGAGAATAGCTTGTGTCAAACCAAATTGTCTGGCATAGTACTACGGAGAATAAATTTCAAAATCATGATAGAACTTCTCTTTTCGAGATAGTCTTAAAGGAAGATCAACTGGAGTGAGGACATATACCTAGAAGTCGGAAGAGTCATCTCGAGCTTGAAAATCAAACAAGTAGTTGAATTCATTAGCCTCATAGGGAAAAAACTCAACGTCCCCTCCATCAGTTGTCAAGAGTGTTTGAAGATGGAATATGAAAGAAGAGGTATTCTCGGGAATAACCAGTGGGGAACGACTTAATAATCGGGATCCAAAAGGAGGAGGTGGAGGAGGAGTAGGTGGTGTGAAACTTGGATAGAAATGGTGGCGAAAAGTACGGAATTCATGACTGGAAAGAGATGGAAAATACATAACCATCCAACATTGCAAAAGCCAGAATGGACCAAACAAGGTACCATCTTCCTTTAACTTCATTGCTCAAGATGCATGAGCAATTGATTTACTTATTGTAAGATTAGCAGCAAGCTGCTGGAAGTCTCTAGAAATTTTAAGTGATTGATTGAAAAAGATGTAGACAATCAGAAAAGCAAGAAGGTTACGCATTCAGGAGGACTAATTGGACCAGATTTATGAGAAAATCGATCAAAGAATCTACCGTAAGCAATAGCACTTTCAGAAAAAAAAAAGGGGCCTTCTAAAGAAGCCATATTTTTTATACGTGTACCATTCGGAGAAAAGCCAGCTATGGCATAAATGTCAAAAAGAGTAAAGAAGCCATATTTTTTTATAGGTGTATCATTAGGAGAAAAAGCCAGCTATGGCATACATGTCCAAAAGAGTAATTGTCATTGGGTCCTAGGGAAAGAAGAAATTGTTGGTTGAAGGAGACCAAAAGCTCAGAGCGATCAAAACCAAAAGAACCCGGTCGGTCATGTACATGCACGGTTCAAGTTTGTATTGTCTTGATTGAAGTAAGTGGATTCCTTTTTCTTGCCTGGATATCTCATGTCCGGAGTCGCTACTGAGCTTGGTCTTTTCCTATAAAAACCAATGAACAAGGCTCGGTGAATTATATTTCGTTGCAAGAGCAACTTTGGCAAGGCAAAACACCAATAAAAATGTCCGGACTACCAAACCCAAAAATTACACGTGGACTAATGTGCGTTTTTTCCTTTTTGTAGGGCAAAATAAAGTCACAGTGAACTTTTCACTTGTGTCTGGTACTGTTCACTCGGAACTGTGCAGTCTTCTCTCACGATTCAGGCGATTGTGGTGTTGTTCATATGCTTGGCTTTTCATTGATTCTGGTCACTCTGATCGACGGTTCTTGCTAACTCTTGGTGCCGGGCTACGCCAATTGCTGTTTCATCACTGGACCGGAGGATTTCTCTTGTGGTAGCCCCTGTTAATTGGGAAAGCAAATCTGGGAATTGGGTCCTTCGTTGTTCTTAGTTCCTATTCACCCGCCTGGTCTTTCTCCGATTCTGGTAGTTCAGACCAGTGATTTTTGCTGATTTTTGGTGATGGGCTTCGCCAGATGCTACGTTGCCTCTTGACCAAAGGAATTCTCATGTGGAGGCCCCTGCTAATTGGGTAAGTAGATCTGGGGTTATTCTGGGTTTCCTTGCTGTTCTTCAGTTCCTGTTCACCCGCTTGGTCTTTCTTCGATTCTGGTCATTCAGATCGGTGGTTCTGGTTGAATTTTGGTGCTGGGCCTGGCCAGTAGCTACGTTGTCTCTTGCCCGGCGATATTCGGTGGCCTTACTACTGTCTTGCCCTTCTGATTGCTCATGGCGTTTCTTCTATAATCTCGACCATGGCTGGAAAACAGTGCGTTGAGGAGTCTCTTCCTCAATTGAAGGAACCTATGGGATTGGCAAAACCTGTGCAAGGCAAGGTACTTTCAAAGATCCCTAAGCATCCCTCTGGTGCTAGTGCTGGTTCCTCCAGAGCCATTCAGAGAATCGGCTCTTCTGGGGAAATTGCAAAAGATGATATCCCTTGTGCTTCAATGGAAGCCGGTAATTCCGTTGCTGTGGCCCGTCAATCACGTCCCGATAGTCATGGACGAAACAGGGGTCGGTATTCGACCAACTCTAGTTTTTTTGAAGCTGGTAATAGGAGGAATCCCAATGTTATGGAACCCTCGAAGCTCACTACTGGTCCTACTGAAGTGGTGACCACAAATTCTAGTCCTCTGATTCAAGAAGGTTTGCAGACTCATGGTAGAGGACGTAGCCATGGAAGTTTCGCTCCCAGCTTGGCTCAAAGAGATTCTTCTCTTAGTCGGGTGAACCAAGATCCAAGAGATGGTGCTAATAAATTGATTCAGCAATAAACTCAACGTTCTCAGGCTACCATTGCAAAATTTGCAGAGAAAGGTTATTCTCTTTCCTACATTCCCCCCTCTTTGATTGATGGGAAACCTATTGTCAAAATATCGGATGAAATCCTTCGGAACACCAATCCTAAGTGGAAGGAATGCCTAGTTGGTTACTTTGTTGGCAAAAAGTTGCCTTTAAAATTGACTGAGACTGCTGTCAAAACTATCTGAGGTACTCAGGTTGTGGATGTTCTTGCTAATGGTGATGGTTTCTTTTTCTTCCATATTCCTGATGATTCTTTTCGTCGTAGAATTGTGGATGGGGGCCCCATAACCATTCTTCGGGTACGTATGATTTTGCAACAATGGCACCCGGCAATGAAGTTGGAGAAAAATCAACACGAAACCCTGCCTGTATGGGTTAGATTGAAAAACATACCTATTGCACTTTGGTTTGCTTTGGGGATAAGTGCTGTGGCAAGTGCCCTTGGAAGACCCTTACATGTGGACATCCAAATCGAGAGATGCGTATGATTTCTTATGCAAGGGTATGCATTGAGATTAAGGCCACACAGACCATGTTAGAGTCTGTCGAAATCCTTTTAAATGGTGAAAATTGGTCTGTCATGGTTGATTATGAATGGCGACCGATGGCATGTATGAAGTGTGGAACCTTTGGCCATAGATGCGCTCCGGCTTTTGGAATGTCCACTACTGTAAAAAAGGCCCCAGTGCCAGATGTTGTTGCTGGGAATGAGCCTCTTCCGGAAGGTGCTCAATGGGAAACTGTCCGTAGGAAGCAATTTGGGGAGCATTCGCGGAACTTGGCTAATACGGCCTCCCCTGCTATTAGGTCTGATTCTATCAAACGCAAGACTGATATAGTGATCACTCAGAACTTGATACCTTCTGGGCGCTCTAGGACCTCATCGAGCACTGCAGGCCCTGCTTTGATTGTTGATCCTCAAGTTCCTCTCCCTAATATTGGGAAGGATGGCCACCATATTCCCAATGACCTTGCCTTACCTTCCTCGGCTACCTCTTTAGGTTCTTCTGGCTCGGATGCTTCTATAGATGATTCAGCAAGTGAGGTAGGCAGCGACTCGGAGGAGGAGTTGGCCTCTCCTGTCTCACCTAGCACCAGTCAGAGAGTTCCTATGAATCGAGGGGGTAACCCTGAAGTTACGGGACGGGTTCCTGGTCTACCCATTCCAACCCTCGATGGCCCTTCCTCTATGCACATCCAGCCCCCCTCTGGTGTCCCTGACCAGGAAGATAGAAACTCCCTCCTACTTGCCACCATGGTGAAGGATCCCACCCTCATTAGCAGTTCTTCCATTGCCAAGTTGGCCAAACCGAAACCCAAAAAATGGGGCGGCTCTTAAAGGCAGAATTCTTTTTCCCGCTATTTATATGTTTTTTGGGGTGTGGAGCATTAGGGGTCTCGTTCACCCCCTTAAACAAGCTGAGATCAGAACTTTTGTTAGATCTCACAATATCTCGTGCCTCGGCATCCTTGAGACGAAGGTTAGACCGTCTCTTTTTGAAAATATTTCCCTTGGACTCTTACCGGGTTGGGTGTGGATGGCCAATTACAATTTTTCTCCTCATGGAAGGATTTGGATCGGTTGGAAACCTCATGAGGTAGATCTGAGAGTTCTCTCAATGTCTTCCCAAGTGATTCATTGCCGTGCTCACCTCTTGGCTCTGAATATGACTTGTGTTATTTCGGTCGTATATGGTGATCATACTTTTATTGCTCGGCGTTCTCTTTGGGAGGATCTTGTGAGCTCTAGCGGTCTTTTTGAGTTTGATCTTTGGTTGGTGGCAAGGAATTTTAATGCTATTCGGTGTAACTCGGATAGATTGGATAGCTCTAATGTTTGGATTCTTGCTTTTGATGATTTTGGCAATTGCTTAGACCAGTCCGGTCTGGAGGACTTGAGATATATTGGCCATAGATTCACATGGTCAATATCATCAAGTGACACACGCAAGCAAAGAAAAATCGATAGAGTGTTAATCAATGACCATTGGTCTAGTATTTTTTCCTTCTCGGAGGCAAACTTTCTAGCATCGGGTGTCTCGAATCATTCTCCAATGTTAATCAAAATCGCTCCTACTGTTCCTTCCAGGAAGCCATTCAAATTCTTCAATTTTTGGATGACTCACCCATCTTACTTGGATATTGTATCCCAGGTGTGGAATTCCCAAATTGTTGGGTCTTCCATGTTTGTGTTGTGCCGAAAGCTTCGGCTTCTCAAGGACGCCTCAGACAACTCAACATGGATTCTTATTCGGATATCTCCACCCGTGTTGCTCAGGCCAGGTTAGATCTTAATTCTACTCAACAAGATATCTCCTCTAATCCTTTTAATCCAAGGCTGGCAATCCTGGAAAAGGAGCAACTTCAGGAGTTCACCTCGCTAAGGCTTCAGGAGGAAGCTTTTTTAAAACAAAAATCCAGGATTAGTTGGTTAAATGATGGGGATAGAAACACAAAATATTTCCATCATTTTGTCATGAAGAGGCAAATGCATAATCGTATCCTCTCGGTTTCTGATAATGCTGGTGTTATCCTCAATGACCCGCTTATGGTCAGCAGACATATTGTCTCCCATTTTGAGAATCTTTTCTTGGCTAGCTCTACAACCATTTGGCCTTTCCCTGTGGAAATCAGCCTCGTCGTGGAGCAAGTCCTAAATGATGATCAGATACTTTCCTTCTCGGGAAGTCACGGATGTCGAGATTCACAACACTATGTTTTCCCTTGCTAAAAGAAAAGCTCCTGGTCCCGATGAGTTCAACGTGGATTTCTTTATTTCATCTTGGGATACTGTGGGCTCCTCAGTTATTGTGGCAATCAAGGATTTCTTCCGCGCTGGCTCTTTACTGAAGGAGGTAAACACCACTATTCTGACACTTGTACCGAAGATACTTAATGCCTCTTCGATGAGTGATTTTCGTCCCATCGCTTGTTGTAATACGGTATACAAATGTATAACCAAGATCCTATCAAATAGAGTTGCCTTAATACTACCGTCGATAGTTAGCCCTCCCCCGAATGCTTTTGTAAAGGGATGTAGGATAAGTGATAATATCCTACT
This sequence comes from Syzygium malaccense, assembly GCA_031216405.1. Taxonomy (NCBI): domain Eukaryota; kingdom Viridiplantae; phylum Streptophyta; class Magnoliopsida; order Myrtales; family Myrtaceae; genus Syzygium; species Syzygium malaccense. Next base: position 17,441,394 of record CM062262.1, on the reverse strand, counting down.
TGCTCAGGAGCTTTTCGCTGGCTTCCACCATGAGCCTTACTCGCCAAAGTGTGCTATTAAGGTGGACTTTCAAAAGGCCTATGACACTGTTGATTGGGGTTTCTTGGAATCGGTACTAGAAACCTTTCGCTTTCCTTCGATGCTCATTAAGCTCATTATGGAATGTGTTACATCCCCAAAATTCTCTATAGCCATTAATGGAGAACTTCATGGCTTCTTTGCTAGTGAAAGAGGTATCCGCCAAGGGGATCCTTTATCGCTCTATCTATTCACCTTGGTTATGGAGGTACTCTTTGGGATTCTTAATGCTCAGGCTCGGCTCCCGGGTTTCAAATTTTATTGGCGGTGTAAGTCTATTTGCCTTACCCACCTCTTCTTCGTGGATGACGTCCTTCTCTTTGTGGAGGCAAATACTACTTCTGCTACCTTTTTGAAGGAAGGCCTTACCTTATTTTCTCGATGGTCTAGGCTAATTCCAAATGCCAGCAAAAGTGATATTTTTATATCTGGTGGGTCGGTAGAGCTCCAGGAACTGATTCGGTTTACCTTTGGCTTTAATGAAGGTACACTCCCCTTTCGGTATCTAGGAGTGCCTGTTACTGAGACTAGACTAAGTAAGACTGATTGTAGCTCTTTAGTAAACTCCATTACTGCTCAAGCTCGATCTTGGTCTCCACGTTTTCTATCCTTTACCGGTCAGTTACAACTTATTAAATCGGTCCTCCACTCTATTCATGTTTTCTGGGCTAGTGTCTTCACTCTCCCCCTCTCTATTTTAGCGAGGATCGAATTAATTCTTAGACAATTCTTATGGAAAGGCCCAGACCTGGGTGTTGGCAGGGCTAAAGTTCCTTGGTCCGAAGTTTGCCAACCAAAAAAGGAAGGTGGCCTGGGTATATGGAGGCTCATTGACTGCAACAGGGCGGCTATGCTCAAACACATTTGGATCCTTTTCACGGATAAAGAGTCTCTATGGCATAAGTAGATCCATTCCACCTTTCTCAAGAACAAGAATTTCTGAGTTGCGCCCAAGCCGACTTTTTGCTCATGGGCTTGGAAAAAAATTCTTGACCTCCGACGGGAATTCCGATTACAGTTTAAATGGCAGATTGGTGATGGAATGTCAACATCTTTCTGGTTCGATTATTGGCATCCCAGAGGACCCCTTTACAAGTTCTTCTCTTATAGAGATATTTATTGTTCTGGTATCCCCAAAAATGCCTCAGTCCAGGATTTCCTGTCTTCCGACTGGCAGTCTTCTAATATACTGCAGACTTTTAACTCTTGGACAGATGCTTTCCCTATTCTTCAAGGGGAGAGGCCTGATCAATTAATCTGGCAAGGCCATTCCTCAAGTATTTTCTTGACGGCCACAGCTTGGGAATTGATTAGAAACAAAAGCCCGACTGTTCGATGGAGCTCGTTCATATGGGATCATAATATTGCGCCAAAGGATGGGTTTCTACTATGGCTCATCACTCTAGATAGGCTCCCAACTCAGATTATTTTAAAGTATTGTAGAATCTTGGAAGGTCTTTGTGCATTTTGTAGATGTAGACCGGATTCTATCGATCATTTATTTTTTGGGTGTGCAATCACGGGTACCCTGGCACTATTTTGGGCAAAAAATTGTAATCTCTCTTGGCATAATAGATCGTGGCAAGAAAACCTCTAGTGGGCTGTCAGGTCCATAGCTGTAAATAGCTTTTGCCAGCGAATTGCTCGATTCTCCCTTGGGGCGCTTTGCCATATTATTTGATCAGAACGTAACCATATTCTCTTTGGGAATAGACCCCTATTTATGCCGGCTCTACGCATGCACCTTTCTAAGCTCGTAAGGGACATAGGGCTGTTCTACAAGTCTGTTCAAGACTCCCCCCGCAACATATGGATCCAATCTAATTGGGGCATCTTGCATTCTATCTTTGAGTAATCCCATTGTGGTGGTTTAGGTTTTTTGTACTTTCGTATTCTGTTGGCCATTGTATGGCCTTGTTCTGCAATGCTTCTGTTGCTTCTTTACGTTGACTAGTCGGTACACCCTTGCACCAGTCGAGACACCCTTCCGTGTCTCTTCATGTTCGGGGTTTTTTGTGTTCGGCTACTCTTTGTATATTACGTTGAAAAGTTATAACAATCCTTATCTTACCATAAAAAAAAAAAATAAAGTCACAGTGAGTGTTTAAGCATTCTCTGAAGCAACATAGAAACTCCCATGGAAGAAAACGGCACAGTGGATAGTGCAGAAATTCACCTTATAAATTCATTCGCCATGTTCCCTCTAATTCTCATTGCAAAATCCCGCAAAGGAACTCCATCCTCTGGTAAGAGTCATCACCCACCAAAAAAATTTCAAAAGCTCAGAGCGACATTAGAGAGAGATGGAAGCTACAAGAAGCTTTATGTCAAGCACCCACTTATGGGGCTCTCCGATTCCATTGTTAGAAATTAAACCAAATTCATAAATATTGAGACTATTGATGACCTGCCACGTTGCCGATATTATCAGTTACCTCGTTGCCGATATTCCAGAATTGATGTCGATGACTGTTCGGTGTATGAGTTAAATAGAGTCTTTATTATAGTGTTGTTTTCAAAGAGTATGTTCGTATTTTTATGTCTTGACTATTTGTGCTTCCAGATCTAGTTCATGTTGTGTAAATTTCTAGGAACCTATCTCCTTTGAATGATAGAGTACATTTAAGAGTTATTTAAGAGTATGTCCAAGAGTCATGTACAAGTATCTATAAAGGTAAGTCTTGTAATTGTGTGAGATATGGGATATAAGGTGAAACTGAGAAGGTGTCTCTGATAAAGGTGAAACCGATAAGGTGGTACTGATAAAAGCCTCTTTGTCTCCTTCTCTTGAGTTGTGTGAATTGTGAGTGTTTCACCTTCGAATTTATCCCATCAAATTGGTATCAGAGCTTACGGTTTGTAATTATGGCCTCAACAAACAATCAGCTTCCTTTGCAATACCCTCATCTTACCAAAGAAAATTATGGTAATTGGGCTACTAGAATGAAAGCCCTACTCGGCGTCTATAGTGTGTGGGAGATTATCAACACTGGCTATGATGAGCCAAAGGACGATGCCACATTGAATCAAAACCAGAGGAATGCCTTGGAGAAAGTTTGAGCAAAAGATCAATATGCCTTATCAATCATCTATCAAGCTTTAGATGATTCAATGTTCAAGAAGGTATCGAACGCTTCTACTTCTAAGGAAGCATGTGAGATTCTTTACAACACACACCAAGGAGTGCAAAAAGTTCAGAAGATTTGCCTTCAAACTTTGAGAGGTGAATTCGAGGTAATTTGTATGAAAGAATCTGAATCGATTGCTAATTATTTCACAAAAGTGTCGGCAATTATCAACCAAATGAAAAGAAATGGAGAAGATGTTCATGTTGTCGAGAAGATTCTTTGATCCTTAGATAAAAAGTACGACCATATTGGCGTTGCGATTGAATAGTCCAAAGATCTTGATGCCATGATGATCGATGAGCTCATGGGTTCATTGCAAGCCCATGAAGAAAGATTTAGAAGAAACAAGAATGAGCCGGTGGAGGAAGTACTCCAAACTCGGTTGACCATTCGACCAAACTCGGTTGATCATTCAAGATGAGAAGGAGCAAAGTAGAGATCCTATGAAAACTCATGGGACTCATCAAGATCGAGGTCGAGGTCGAGATCGCTTTTAAGGAAGAGGTTGTAGACGAAGCAGGGGAGATATTGCTTGAAATGACGGAAGATACCAAAATCAAAGAGGTGCTTATGGAGGAGGACAGAATTCGAGAGGACAATGGTATAATAAATATAAAATTCGATGTTGTCATTGCAATAAAATAGGCCATTATGCTTCTGACTGTTGGAACAAAGAGAGTAGTAGAGCAGACGAAAAGGTAAACTTGGTGAATGATGCCGAGCAAGTTCTTTTGTTGGCATTTAAAGAAGACGAAGGAAGACAAAATGATACGTGGTACTTGGATATCGACACAAGCAACCACATGTGTGGGCGAAATGAGATGTTTGCTAAGTTAGATGAGACAGTCAAAGGGAAAGTCTCGTTCAGTGATAATTCTAAAATTCTTGTTGAAGGCAAAAGTACAATTTTAATTCATTTGAAGAATGATGTACATCAATTTATTACTAATGTTTATTATGTACCAAAGATGTCAAGCAATATCTTGAGTTTGGGACAACTTTTGAAAAAGGTTATACTGTCCACATGAAGGATCTTAGCCTTGTGCTAAGAGATCAAAATAATAAATTGATTGTAAATGTGAAGATGTTAAAGAATAGAATGTTCACTCTTAATATAAAGAATGAAATATCTTGATGCTTAAAGGCATGTGTGGATGATCCTTCGTGGTTGTGGCATTTGAAGTTCGGCCATCTCAATTTTGGTGGACTCAATTTGTTTTCCTGCGAGAAGATGGTTTATGGCTTACCACATATTGATCAAACCAATCAATTATGTGAAGGGTGTGTTATTGGCAAGCACTCTAGAACTAAGCTTTTCAAAGGAAGCATCTTATCGAGCAAAGAAGCCACTTGAGTTGATTCATTATAATGTGTGCAGTCCAATCACTCCTCAAATATATGGTAATCATCAATATTTTGTTACTTTTATTGATGATTTTACTCAAAAAACTTGAGTGTATTTCTTGAAGGAAAAGACAAAAGTGTTTGATACTTTCCAACAATTCAAGAGCTTAGTTGAAAAAGAGAGTGGCTATTTTGTCAAAGCCATAAGAACTGATCGAGGAGGAGCACTCACTTCAGCCATGTTCAACAAATTCTGTGCGAATCATGGTATTTGATGATTCTTGACCGCTCCATATTCTCCTCAACAAAGTGGCGTGGCTAAACAAAAAAACAGAACCATTCTTGATTGGTTTGTACCATGTTAAAAAGAAAAAATTTACCGAAGGAGCTCTGGGGTGAAACTGTTATGTGTGCCATCTATCTACAAAATAGATGTCCCACACATGGACTTGAAGGCGTAACTCCACAAGAGGCATGGAGCGGGAGAACATCAAGTGTTTCTCACTTGAGAATTTTCGGGAGCATTGCCTATACTCATATCCCGGACCAAAAAAGATCGAAGTTGGAAGATAAGAGCAAAAAGCTTATTTTTATCGGGTATGATTCCTCGTTCAAAGCCTATCAATTATTTGATTCTAACACTTTGAAAGTGTATATAAATAGAGATGTCAAATTCGATGAAGAAGGCACATGGGAAAAAATTCCAAAAGAAGAAGCACATGCTCATGGTGATTCAAACCAAAAGGAGTTGGAGGATCTCTTTTCACCTTCCTCTCCAATATCTTCTTCAAGTTCATCACCATTAATCTTTCAAATGGTGTTGATGAACAACTAGTGCCAAGATCAAAACGATTGTCTAAAATTTATGAAGCTACCAATAAACTTCACCTTGTATGCCTTCTTGTAGATTGTGAACCTCTTGTCTTTGATGATGCTACCAAAGAACAAAAATGGAGAAAAGCCATGAATGAAAAAATTGAAGCCATTGAGAAGAATCAAACATGGAAGCTTGCTGATCGTCCAAAGGACAAGAAATCGATTGGTATGAAATGTTTGTACAAGGCCAAAAAGAACGAGAAAGGAGAAGTGACAAGGTATAAGGCTTGATTAGTGGTGAAGGGATACAAACGAAAGGCCGGAATCGACTATGATGAGGTTTTTGCCCCTGTTATTCGCATCGAAACGATTAGATTAACCATTTCTATTGCAACTCATAATTATTGGCAAATTTATCAAATGGATATCAAATCAGCATTTTTAAATGGCATCCTTGATGAAGAAATTTATGTCGAGCAATCTGAGGGGTTTATTGTGAAAGGTCATGAAGGCAAAGTGCTGAGGTTGAAGAAAGCTCTATATGGGCTTAAACAAGCATCGAGAGAGTGGAATTCTAGAATCGATGCCTATTTCAGGGCAAATGACTTCTCTACAAACATGCACTTTATTTGAAGCAAAAAAAAGGTGATGTTTTATTGGCTTGTTTGTTGATGACCTTATTTTTATAGGAAATAATTCAGCAATGATTAATGCTTTTAAGGTATCGATGGTGAAGGAATTTGAGATGGAGGATAATGGTCTCATAAATTATTTTCTTGGCATCAAAGTGAAGGTGGGATTTTTATTTCCCAAAAAGGATATGCATAAAATATCCTTGAAAAATTCAGCATGGAAAATTGTACACCGGTCAAGAAACTGATGGAATGCGGAACCAAGTTGTCAAAGTTTGATGAAGGGGTCAATGTTGATCCAACATACTATAGAAGCTTGATTGGAAGTGTGACATTTCGAATTTCGGCCCATTTTTGGGATTTATAAAACGTGTAATTCGTCAGTGCACTTATAATAAAATCTCGCCTGGAACTAATCACTCTTGAGTTATTACTTTCAAATTAAAGATTTTGCTAGAATTGCACTCGATTGAATTTGATCGTTATTTAGAGCCCAAACTTTGGTGTCGAATTTCTCGGAGTTTCGGGATGAATTTAATTGGATGGTGTCGATATTATTGTGGCCAATGTCGATATTGCCAGGAATAGTGGAAAAGTGGAATTTTGATCGGGTACGAATTTGGACTAGTAGGCCTCTCTCGTAGTGTGTTTTATTAATATCTTTTGGCCCTTTTTCCTAATTTATAATTAGGATTTTCGGGGACCGTTGGATCGATTTTGGGTTTGAATGTGGGCTGTTAGATTAGCACTTGAGTGTTTGACTTTTGTGTGTGTCTCTCTCTCCTCTCTCCTCTGCAGTGCCTGCACGCACGTCTCCTGTCCTCTCTCTCTCTCTCTCTCTCTCTCTCTCTCTCTCTCCCTCCTTTACGCCGCGTCCCCTCCCCCTGCCCGCGTGTCCCCTCCCCTGCTCTACCCCATGCAACGTTCTCTCTCTCTTCTCTCTCCTCCTTTCTCTTTTTCTTCTTCCTTCTCTCTCCTTCTCTTCCTTCTTCCTTCCCCGGCCTGACTGGTTCTGCTCCGCCTCTGTCCTGCTCGTCGACCGCCGCTCGACCACCCCTCGCCGTCAGCCTCGTGCCACTGTCGCCCTAACCGAGGCACATCGCCATTTGTCTCTATGACCGCCTGTCGCCGGCTTGTCCACGTGGCATGCGAGCAGCAGCTCGTTGCTACGTCCGTCGTGGTTCGATGCTGCCCAGCCGCCTGCCGGCCAGTCCTCTATCGCCCAGCCACCCATAACGCTGCCGTGCAACCTTCGACCGCCGCGAGACTAGTCCCTCTCCCTGTTTCTCTCCTCCTCGGCCTCTCCCCTGTTTCGGCTCTACCCCATCCAACCGCCGCTTGCCGCTGCGTTCGATGAGTCTAGTCGCCGCCCAGCCATCCGGCCAGCTCTCCGGCCCCTTGCTATCCGCCGTGCCACCCCGATCGCCAACGGTCCGCGCCCCCCTTAGCCCCCATCTCCCTCTCCCTCTCGCCTTCACCACCCCGGCGCACTTTCCCTCCCCTCCACGCCGTCGTCGCTGCAGCTCGCCGGCTAGTCAGTCCCAGCCAACCAGCCAACCCCGGCCAACCAGCTAGCCCCGAGCCGTGGCCGAGCAGCCCAAGCCAGTCTAGGCCGTGGCCTAGCTCGCCCAGGTCACTGCCCGAACGCTTACCTGGCGCCTCGCCATCAAGTCACCTGAGCGCCCCAGGCACATCGTTCGGCCACCGCGCCCGTGCACTGTTTGGCCACCGTGCTCGTGTTGGCCAGTCAGTGTGGTCCATCCATTTTTGTCAAATAGGTAAAATGAATGATTTGTTCGACATTCACCTCTTCTAAAGACAAAAGTATAAGCGCTTGAAACCCGAGTCAAATGCGACATGGCCTAATCACCGATTGAGTGTGTCATGGGGCAACACATCTTGCTAACAAACCACAAACAAGGAGATGCTTAATTGGGAGAATAGACCGGGGGCATGGAATGTCAGAGTTGCCCAACTCAATGAATAAGGGTGTATTTCGTTCCCAAAATTCAATCACTTTAGCATAGAAATGACACATTCTTTCCTTTTATCCAGGATCGATTTGAATAAAAGTCTCGACATGAATAGGACGAGACGACGTGCATCAAAATTACCTGACTAAAACGCAAAGTACACTTGATCAAGAAGACAACGTTTCGACCAATGATGAATGGAAAACACCTAATTTAGTGTGGAGCGCAATGAACTCCCTCTCACCCCTGCTGAAGAAGCATGATGGGGCAAAAACATCGGATTCATCATAAAAGGTGTACCATTCCTAAATTGAGTCCATTTGAAAACGGAGATAACATGCTTTATTTCCTTTCTCACAGGGCAATAAATGGGACAGGTCATTCAAACGACAAAGGCGCACATTGACCACGGAGGCGACACGTCCTACCAAGGAAACATGCAATAGATGGGGCAAAGCATCCAAGGGACAATGCCATCAAATATCGAAACAGTGCCGAAAAGTCAAGATGAAGAAAGCGGATGAAGGGAGTTGCCAAACATACAAGGAAGTGAATTCAAATGAAAGGAGTTGTCAAACACCCAAGAAGGCGAATTCAAATGAAGGGTAAATCGTATCGTTTCCAATTATCCATTTTAATACAAATTTTGACATGATTCTTTTTTTCTTTGATAGGAAGCATTAAAGACCCGAAGGGCAAATGCAAATGAGGGGTAATGTTGTATCGTTCCCAATTTTCCAATCCTTAAAGGGTTTTTAACTAACATATTCTTTCTTATTCCTTACAGGGTTACCAAGTCACCATGCCGCAGGTAAGTACCCTTCTTCCAAAATTTAAATGGAAATCAAATGGAGAGTTTTCATTACAAAGAAAGTTTTTGATGCTTTTGTGAAGGCAAGCACAAAAGTGAAAATGGTGAAAGCAAACTTTTCACAAAAATTTTGAATATCATCTTTATCTCAAAATTGTTTGTCTGCTTGACGGATAATTCATTTTGGATCAAAATTCCCTGTGGAGATTAATCAATTCATGATGATCTCAATAAAATGAATGGGAGATGTTAATCATACCAAGTGAGATATGCTTAGGATGAAGAAAGGCAAACCATTTCTAAACACATCTCGTAAACACTTTGAGAGTTGAGTGGAAAAGAAAACTCGTGTTGTTTAAGGACGAGGGATTCATTTGCAAGCAGTACATGGATCAAAGTGAAAAAGGCATTTCTTTCCTCTACCCTACACACTATAGGTGACCATAGTAAAGCCCATTTGAGCATTTACATATGGATAATTTATACAAAATACCCTTGGCAAGAACCACCTCACAACAGGGCAAATTTGGAGGTTTTGGTTGACATTTTTTGAAGGAAAAGATGAGACAGACTTCTTTGCCCTTACTTGCATTAATCTTTTTGTGGTAACTTCATGTGAGTCCTTATGGAAGCTTGAAACATCCCAAAATGAAGAAAAGCATTTATTTCTCTACCCAAACACTCATACCATTTGCTTAGCCAAGTTGAGTTTGAATATTCATTTCTAAAGCCCAAGTGGTGATTATCTCCCTATATTGGGACAAAGCATGTGATTTATCAAGACAATGGATACTCGTGAGACAATGTGAAAAATATCTCGAAAGTCCTAAAAGCTAACAAACAAATCAAAAGAGCAAAAGTCAAATAAAAACTAGGGGGCATGAAAAAGCACTGTGCCTAGTAAAAGTAAGGCCAATGCCCATTAAAAAAAAAGAGAGAGAAAAAATAGCATCAAGAGAAGAATTCTTTTGTGAGGTAAAAGTGTCAAAAGCAAATGCTTGCATGAAAAGAAAATCATTGCAAATGCAAAAATCATTAGAGAAAAGAGCGAGCTCTTGTATTGAAATGATTAGTCAATGGACTTTCGAGATAAATTAGATTTCAAAAGGCAAGTGTCCTCGAAAAGATTGGATGATATGGTAATGATGCCATGGTGATCACCAACTTTTAAATCCCTTTTGAAAATTTCTGAGCCTTTCGAGCCTTTGTAACATCCTGAATTTCGACACATTTCTAGGATCAATGAAATAGATATTATTTCTCATTTAATTTTAGTAAGTCTCGCCCGGACTTGATTAATCGTGGGATACTAATCGAAAGGGAATGGCTAATTAGGAAAAATGGTACGTGGACTGGGGACCAGATCGCGAATCGGGTACCGATTCCGAGAAACGACGAGGAAATATCTTTGGCCAATGTGGGCCGATCCTAGGAGGGTGATGGATTTAGTTTGGCCAATGACGTACGATCGGATCGCGGGTGATTCCGCACGACCGAGAGTACACGTGGCGAACAAATCCCGAACTTAAATCGAACGATCGCGATCCTCGGAACTAGTGATAATTCCTCATGTTCTCCAGGTAATTGAGACCGTCATAACTCAAGTAACCCTAGGTCGATATGCCTAATTCCTAAATAGCCACCCGTTAGTGAGAGACCCTAAAATTTTAAATTGAGCAATTTTGATCGCGGAATTGGATCCGGACTAAGACGTCAATTTTCGAGGTCGTGTACGACTATTTTGCGAGAACGACGTCATTTTAGAGTGGCCAAATATATTTGGGGTTAGTACGGTCGAAAAATGGAATTTCGGCCCAAAATTGGAAAATGACCATTTTGCCCTTAGGCTAATTTTGGGGTATTCCGAATTTTGGAAATGATTTGGGATTAATTGAGGATTAAATTAAGGAATTGTATCAGCCCAATAATGTAGATTTTCGAAGTCCATAATGCCCTTGGATATTTTGGGTTGGAATAAGGAGAACCAAAGGAATAAGGGGCAAAGTGGGGATTAGAGAAAAATTAGTTAAACCCCACTATTAGAGACCAATAATGTTCTCTCTCTCCTCATTTCTTTCTCCTTAAGCCAAGTCACTTTCTTTCATTTCCCTCTTCACCTGCTGGCTCTCACTCTCTCTCCTTCTCCCTCTCTTTCGGCCGTGAACGCCACCCGCCGATTGAGCGCCGATCGCCATGCCGCCATCTAGCCAAGCCGCCGCCGCTCACCCAGCCTATCACCACCACTATCCCATCTCTCTCTCACCGTCCTGTCTCTCACTCTAGTTCGGCAGAAGGACTGCCGGTTTAGCTCCGGCCGTGGACGTCGGCGTGAGGATCACCGCCGGACCGCTGCTCGCTGAGACTGTTCAGCCCAGCCGCGCCACCACCAACCCAACCTATTCTCTCCCCTGTCCAAACCATCCCCTCTACCTCTCTCGATCGCGTGAGCTGCCTTGGACCGCCGCTTACCGGACCGCTGTGGACGTCGCCGCCGTGAGCCCGTTCGGCCCGGCCTGTTTTCCTCCGGTCCAGCTGGTTTTTGGAGCCTAGATTAAGTGAGTATTAACCTCTAAACCCTAATTAGGACTAATTGTGCATTTCTAGATAGGATTAGTTGGATTTAGGGGTTAGTTTGGTTGGTTTTAGGGGTAATTAGTGGCTGAACTTGTTATGGATGAATTGGGACTAATTGAGGAGTTTAATGAGGTAATTTGGGGCTGACTTATTGCCCTTGATGGACCAAATTAGTGGCTGTCCATATTGGGGACTAATTGGACAAATTGGGATTTAATTGCAATTTCCCGATTATGCCATGTTTGGATGATTTATTGGCTGAATTGTACTCATTGGTGGTCAATTGGATGATGCCATGTTGCATGCCTATAGTGGCCGAGAATGACTAAGCGTGGCGAGCCTTGATTGTGCAAGTTTGGGTGCACTAATTATGTGATTTATGTGTCGTGTCTAAAAGTACTAAATTGAATAATTGGGCATATTGTGATTGAATTGAATTGTTGAATTGATTGGGCATGTTGAATCGCACATGGATTTGGCCATCTTATGATTATGTGCCTCTGTGAATTTGACACTCATTGTGCATGGTATTATTGCCTGAGTGTGGGACTTGCATGGCCACACATTTCATATGCTCAGAATGGGCATGAGACGAAAATTGTGCGAGTATGCGTGCCTGACATGAGCGTGTGATCACTAAGGGCTCGATGCGTTTTTACGTGGAGTCGATTCCGTCCTGATGCATTTACGCGGGACGATGCCCGGTACGTTCGGAAGACGGTTAGCCTGATGTGTTTACACGAGTTTTGGTCTGCAAAGAGATCGGTGTTGCGCCTGATGCATTTACATGGGCTAGAGACACCGGGCCGAATGCGCTTTGGGCGGGCCATGAAGTGTTGTGGCCCAAAGTGTTTTTATGCGGGTCGAGCCCGATGCGTTTTTACGCGGGTCGATTAATAATGAGAAATTGGTAGTGTGCAAGTATGCATAATTGAGCCGGACATGAGCATGATATATGTATGCTAGAGTGTGTTGGCGATTGTGCGTGCCGGTGATTTGTGTGTGAATAAGACACTAATGGGTTTGAGCATGCATATGGCGTACGTGTGACCATGTGTGTTCGCATATGTGCCGTGACTATTATTGTGGATTATCTAACTTGCAGGGTCATTGTGTGTTCAATCTGGGTCCGAGGGCCTAGGTCAATTGATGTTTGTTCACTGCTAGTTGTTGTGAATTGTTGCTTGTCAAGAGGTGTATGTTAGCCTAGTTTTGGTTTAGGGGCTTTCACTTGATGAGATTCGTCTCACTATTGTATAAACCCAACCTTTCAGACCCCCGGCCCTAAAAATGGTAGAGGCTCCAGTGCATTTTGGGATCCCCCACCATATAGAAAAGACGATGTCGGTATTCCCCTTGGGGAGCGAGGAGATGTACGTTAGGTATTATACCTTAGTTTGGGTCGACGTGGGGGAGACACATTTTGAGATCCATGAATATGTTGCGTGGTGTTAGAGAGATTATACCGAGGAGTATGGACCACTTAGGGATTTTGAGGTCCCGTACAACAGGCAGGGTGAGTTCGACCCTTAGTGTCCTGACGGCGAGGTGGTGGACCCCGGTACTTCAGCCTAGGAGAGCTCGAGTTCTTATGGCGATCCCGTAGTTTATGAGGTTGATGAGTTCGATCCGATGGACATGGAGACATCTGACTGGGAGGTAGATCCAGAGCCAATAGATCTAGAGGATGATCCGGAGCCCATTGAGGAGGATCCCGTGCCGGAGGCCTAGCCTGAGGCTATAGACGCAGAGGGGGAGACAACGGAGGCTGAGTCCGAGCTGGACTCATTATGTTCTGAGGAGGAGCTGCGTGATAACTCTTCATCTTCTGAGTCTTCTGGTTTTGATCCGGACTGGGTCCCCTAGGTTAGCCTTAGCTTTAGATAAATTGGGCTGTATCTTTTTGTTCGGAGCCCAGTCTTAGATAGCTGTCTAACCACCCTTGGCCATTGTTCCTTTTTGACCTTAGTGGCCGTTGACCTGTTTTAGTTTCTTGTTTGTATCAGTTGTAAATGGATATTGTATATATTTTTGTGGTAATGCAAAAGTATGTTTTTAATCATATTGATTTTTGTTATCATGCTCTCCTTGGTCATATTGTTTATTGTACGGGTGTATATATATTTATATACGTTTCTTCCGCTTGTGTAATGATCTATGTGTTGGGTGTTGGGTCGGCGACGCGTCCTAGGACGTCACACCAAATTCGACCTGTGATGGGATGCTCGCGCGCCGTAGGGTTTGGGGCGTGATATCCGTGCTTGATTTGGTATTAGAGCAAGGTCAGCTCAGTCTAATTAGGTCGAAGCTTGGAGTAATAAGGTGCGATGACCTTGGGTAGCAAGTAAGGAGACCCTGTGTGCTAAGTGTACCTCCTGACTATCTGTATTTGATTGAGTGCTTATGTGGATTGACCTGTGAAGTGCAGGTGCGGCAGGACCTGAGGTAAGTATGTATACATCATTTGAAGTCTTGTGCTATATGTACTGAGCCGCGTGCTAAGTGATTGATTGCCGTTGTACTAGTTCCTGCCTAGGACCTTAGACCGGTTTAGTTTGGTTAGGTCTCTAATTCTTGAATGGAATTACAGCAGGTAGACGGGTAGTGAGGTCAGTAAAGATGAGGAGACGAGGAAAGGAACCCCAGGGGCAGCCTAGTGCAGGAGGCCAAGAGGCCAGAGATCCTAGGATGGAGGATATCATTTAGACCCTACACGAAATAAGAAATATTATGGGTAGACAGGCTCAGGAAAGGGCCGCCACCATTGCCCAGGCTGTAGCAGCGACTGCTGTGAATGGGAATCAAGCCAATATTGGGCAGGCTCAGGCAGCTAGAAATAGGCAAATGCACCTGTTAGTAGAGCAGTTCCTAAAGTTGAAACCGCCTAAGTTTACCGAAAAAGGTGACCCCGAGGCTGCACCGAGATAGATAGAGGAACTAGAGAAAGCCTTCGAGGTGTTAGGATGCATCGAGGCTGAGAAAGTAACCCTGGCTGTTTACCAGTTACAAGATAACGCGAATGATTGGTGGAAGGCCACCGGGGCTCGAGTATTTCCTGAAGGTGTCGCCTAGACTTGGGCCACGTTCACTGAAAGTTTTTACGGGAAGTATTTTTCAGAGAGCATTAGGGAAAGAAAGTTAGCAGAGTTTATGAGACTCCATCAAGGCCAAATGATTGTGGATCAATATGAGACGGAATTTGCTAGACTGTCTAAGTTTTCACCGAGGATGGTAGAGCATCCCGAGGACAAGGCATGAAGATTTCGGGATGGATTGAAAGCCGATCTTTATAGCCAGTTGATTCTAGTGAATTTGAGGACTTATGAGGAAATATATGATAGGGCTCAAGCTTTAGAGCGAGACCAGACTAATAGGGCAGCTACATCTGGATCGTGGTTCGCCCAGAATAGAGACAACCACCGTTTCGGGAAGAAGCCGATGGCGAAAAATAGACAATTCGTCCTACCAGCTAAGAGGAACATTGGGAAGCCTAACCAGCAACCGAACAGATTTGGGGCTTGTTTTTGATGTAGGAGTTTGCAGCACCAAGTTAGAAGCTATCCCCAACAGCGCCCTTCAGGACCCCAGGGCAACCGCAGCAATCCCGAATAAGGAATCAAGCCAGGAATCCCCCATTGGCTAATCAGGGTAGGCCACCAGTGCAAGGACGAGTTTATGCGATGGCATGAAGAGAGTCGGAGGATACGTCAGGCGTGGTCACAGGTACGATTTCTCTATGTGATCATGCCGCGTATGCATTATTTGACCCGGGGGCAACCCATTCATTTATTTCGGAACAATTTGTTAGATTGGTTGGGATTGAACCTGTTCTGCTTGAGAATATGCTATGTGTGACAACCCCATTGAATGATAAATTGTTAGTGTCGTTGGGGTGTCCTAGCTGTAGAATAGTGATTAGGGGTAGAAAAGAAAAGATCGACTTGATAGTGTTGGCTATGTTCGATTTTGATGTGATAATTGGGATGGATTGGCTGACTAAGCAGAAAGCCATAGTGGATTGTAACAATAGGGTGATCCAGTTTAATCTGATTGGACATCCTAGATTTGAATTTCAGGGAAACCGAGGAGGAACCTCGATCCCTTGGATTTCCTCGCTCGAGGTAACTAAGTTGTTGGATGAAGGATGCGAGGGATATTTAGTGAATGTGGTAGATCCAATAGTGGCAGAACCGAAGTTGGAAGAGATACTTGTAGTGTGCAATTTTCCTAAGGTCTTTCCTCAGAAATTGCCAAGCTTGCCACCAGAGCGAGAAGTGGAATTTAGAATAGAATTGGCCCTCGGCACAGAACCGATTTCAAAGGTACCATATCGAATGTCCTTGTCAGAATTGAAAGAGTTGAAAGTCCAGATGCAAGAATTATTGGACAAAGATTTCATTCGTCCTAATGTGTCTCCATGGGGAGCACCGGTCCTGTTTGTAAGGAAGAAGGATGGGACATTAAGGTTGTGCATTGATTATCAACAGTTGAATCAGGTGACGATTAAAAATAAGTATCCACTATCGAGGATTGATGATTTATTTGACCAATTGCAAGGAGCCTCAGTATTCTCCAAGATTGATCTTCGGACCGGATACCATTAGTTAAGAATCCGGAAGGAGAACATTCCTAAGACCCCTTTTAGGACGCGGTACGAGCACTACGAGTTTACAGTGATGCCCTTCGGATTGACCAATGCCCCTGCAGCGTTCATGGACTAAATGAATAGGGCGTTCAAGGAGTTCTTGGATCGGTTTGTCATAGTGTTCATTGACGATATACTGGTATATTCAAAGAGCCTTGGAGAGCATGAGGTACATTTGACTGAGGTGTTACGGACTTTAAGGGAACACGCACTCTTCGCCAAGTTCAGTAAGTATGAGTTTTCGCTTAGCAGAGTTGCGTTCCTTGGACACATAGTTTCAGGAGATGGAATTTCTATGGACCCGATGAAGATTGAGGCAATAATTAAGTGGCCAAGATCGACGTCAGTAACAAAGATCCGAAGTTTCTTAGGATTAGCTAGCTATTATCGACACTTTGTAGAAGGATTCTTGTCAATAGCCACGCCATTGACATGATTACTTAAGAAGGAATCTAAGTTTGAATATGATGATAAGTGCGAGAAAAGTTTTCAAGAGTTGAAGCATAGGCTGACAACTGCCCCAGTGTTGACCATCCCATCCGGACTAGGAGGATTTGAGGCCTATAGCGATGCATCGCTAAGGGGACTTGGATGTGTGTTAATGCAACATGAAAAGGTAGTCGCATATGCGTCACGCTAGTTGAGGTCGCACGAGATGAATTACCCAACACATGACCTGGAACTGGCTGTAATTGTCTTCGCACTGAAGATTTGGAGGCACTATTTGTGTAGGGAAAAGTTTCAGATTTATACGGACTATCAGAGCCTCAAGTACCTATTCTCGCAAAAGGAATTAAATATGAGGTAGCGCCGATGGATGGAACTTCTTAAGAACTATGACTTCGATATCATATATCATCCCGGGAAGGCAAATTGAGTAGCGGATGCGTTAAGCCAGAAGTCAAGTATGGTGCAGATGATGGTCAAAGAATGGACCTTGTTGGAAAGAGTAAAAGACTCGGAGTTTAAGTTTGAGGTGAGTCAGATGTCGAGCCTAATGGCTACCTTGAGAATTGAACCGGAGATCTAGGCGAGGATTAAGACACTCCAATCTATGGATCCAGAAATACAGAAGATGGTCGGAATGGACGCCGCTACGAGGAAGCTAGACTTCCAAGTGAGTGAGGATGGAGTTTTAAAATTCCGAGGATGATTATGGGTGCCGGACGATTTGGAGCTTAAGGAGGAGATTTTAAGGGAAGCACATCGCAGTAATTACAGTATCCACCCAGACAGTGCAAAGATGTACCAGAATTTACGATAGCATTATTGGTGGAATGAACTAAAGAAAGATGTGGCCAAGCATGTGGCCAAATGCTTGACGTGCCAGCAAGCGAAGGCACAGCACTGTAAGCCTGGAGGGTTATTGAGACCATTAGAGATCCATAAATGGAAATGGGAGCACATCACGAAGAATTTTGTGACGAGATTGCCGAGGAGCTAGAGAGGTCACGATTCCATTTGGGTGATAGTGGATTGACTGACAAAGTTAGTGCACTTCCTGGCAATGCGAAAGAATTTTGAATTGGAAAGGTACGTAGAATTGTATGTTCGACGGATTGTCAGATTACATGGAGTACCGGTAATGATCACGTCGGACCGTGATCCGAGGTTTATGGCCAACTTTTGGAAAAGTTTGCAATCGGCCTTAGGGACGAAGTTGCAATTCAGCACAGCCTATCATTCGCAGACGGATGGCCAGTATGAAAGAACGATCCAAACTTTGGAGGATATGTTGCGTGCCTGTGTTTTGGACTTCCAGGGCAAATAGGAAGAACAGCTGCACTTGGTAGAGCATTCAGATGGCACCATTTGAGGCCTTGTATGGCAAGGCGTGCAGGATGCCAGTATACCGGAATGAAGTCGGTGAAAGGAGTATCACAGGCCCAGAATTGGTTCAGCAGTCGGTCGAAGCAGTTGAGATTATTCGGGATAGGTTAAGGACAGCATAGAGCCACCAGAAAAGTTATGCCAATTGGAGACGACGGCCTTTGGAATTCCAAGTGGGAGATCACGTATTTCTCAAAGTGTCACCTATGAAGGGATTGTCTCGATTTGGCAAGAAGGGAAAGTTGAGTCCGACGTTTGTCGGACCATTTGAAATTTTGGAGAAGATTGGTGATATGGCTTACCGACTAGCTTTGTCGGCCAACCTATACCAAGTATATAATGTATTCCACGTGTCGATGTTGAGAAAGTATGAATCAGATCTGACCCACGTTCTGAGGTACGAGGAGATAGACGTGGATGACAAGATGTCATACGTGGAAAGACCAATAAGGATCGAGGACAGAAAAGATCGAGTGCTTCGAAATAAAACGATCCCAATGGTCAAAGTTGTATGGGAGCACCACGGAACGGAAAGCGCTACCTGGGAAAGTGAAGAGGTCATATGACGTCAGCACCTCCATCTGTTTAAGTAGATGGATTTAGATTGCAAATTTCGAAGACGAAATTTTTGTAAGGGGGAAGAGTTGTAACATCCTGAATTTCGATCCATTTCCAGGATCAATGAAATACATATTATTTCTCATTTAATTTTAGTAAGTCTCGCCCGGACTTGATCAATCGCAGGATACTAACCGAAAGAGAATGGCTAATTAGGAAAAACGGTACATGGACCGGGGACCCGATCGCGAATTGGATACCGATTCCAAGAAACGACGAGAAAATATTTTGGGCCAATGTGGGCCGATCCTAAGAGGGTGACGGATTTAGTTTGGCCAATGACGTACAATTGGATCGCGGATGATTCTGCACGATCGAGAGTACACGTGGCGAACAAATCCCGAACTTACACCGAACGATCGCGACCCTCAGAACTAGTGATAATTCCTTATATTCTCCCGGTAATCGAGACCATCACGACTCGAGTAACCCTAGGTCGATATGCGTAACCCCTAAATAGCCATCCGTTAGTGAGAGACCCTAAAATTTTAAATTAAGTAATTTTGATCGCGGAATTGGATCCGGACTAGGATGTCAATTTTCGGGGTCGTGTACGACTATTTTGTGAGGACGATGTCATTTAGAGTGGCCAAATATATTTGGGATTAGTACGGTCGAAAAATGGAATTTCGGCCCGAAATTGGAAAATAACCATCTTTCCCCTAGGCTAATTTCGGGGTATTCCGAATTTTGGAAATGATTTGGGATTAATTGAGGATTAAATTAAGGAATTGTATCAGCCCAATAATGTAGATTTTTGAAGTCCATAATGCCCTTGGATAATTTGGGTCGGAATAAGGAGAACCAATGGAATAAGGGGCAAAGTGGGGATTAGAGAAAAATTGGTCAAACCCCACTATTAAAGACCAATAATGTTCTCTCTCTCCTCATTTCTTTCTCCCTAAGCCAAGTCTCTCTCTCATTTCCCTCTCCACCCGTCGGCTCTCACTTTCTCTCTTTCTCCCTCTCTCCCGGTCGTGAATGCCGCCCGCCGGTGGAGCGCCGACCGCCGTGCCGCCGTCCAGCCGAGCCGCCGCTGCTCACCTAGCCCGTCACCACCACCATCCCATCTCTCTCTCACCGTCTCGTTTCTCTCTCTAGTTCGGCGGAAGGACTGTCGGTTTAGCTTCGACCGTGGACGCCGGCGTAATGATCACCGCCGGACCACCGCTCACCGAGATCGTTCAGCCCAGCCACGCCACCACCAACCCGACCTGTTCTCTCCCCTGTCCGAACCATCCTTTCTCCCTCTCTCAGCCGCGTGAGCTGCCTTGGACCGCCTGTTGACACCTAAATTTTGGCGCATCATTTAGTGTTATTTGCATAGAAAATTAGGGATTAAATTTTTAACCCCTAAACAAAAAATATTTTAAATTGCATAACATATAGTTTAAATTCATTGCATTTTGCATCGGACTGGCGGTGACGAACGAGCTTAAATTTCATCGAACGGGACTCGGCTCGCTTGAAATGCACGGGCCGGGAATTACAAGTCAAACGGGCTCGGTTGTTTTAATTTAATTAATTCAGCCCATTGTCATTAATTAATTCAGCCCATTGTCATTAATTAATTCAGCCCATTTAAATTAAAGCCCAAGCTTAAGCCCATTAGGACTAGAGAGCCCATCTAATTGACCTAGATTAAGGTTATATATACATTCATTAGGTCAGAATTTTAGGGGGATTTTTCAGATCAAAATTTTTGAGGGCACGAGAGACACACGTGAGCGAGAGAGTGAGAAGGAGAGAGGGAGAGAAAGAGACCGGCACGCGCCTGCCGCGCCCGCCGCGCCCGCCGTGCTGCTGCTCCCCGCCTGATCCAGCTGCTGCCGCGCCTGCTGCCGCCGAGCCTGCCGCTGTTCCTCCCGCCGGAGCTGCCGCTCGTCGCTGCTGCTTGCCGCTGCCTCTCAAGCCGACGCCGACGCCGGGCCTGCTGCTCCCTGCCGCTGCTCCTCCCGCCGGAGCTGCTTTCGTGCGCGCCACCGCGCCTGCCGCGCCCGCCGCGCCCGCCTTGCTACCGCTCCCCGCCGGACCTGCTGCCGCTTCCTGCCAGCGCCTGCTGCCGAGCGCCGCTTCCTCCCGCGAGACACCGCCGGTGCTGCTGCTCGCCGCTGCTCCTCAGGCCGACGCCGACGCCGCTGCTGCTTTCCCCCCGCGACGCCGCTGCCGCTGTCTCCCGCGAGACACCGCCGGTGCTGCTGCTCGCCGCTGCTCCTCAGGCCGACGTCGACGCCGCTGCTGCTTGCTGCTGCCGCTGCCCTTCCCGCCGACACCGACGCCGCTGCTGCTTGCTGCTGCCGAGCCCGACGCTGCTGCTGCCGTTCTCGCCGGAGCCGTCGTACGCCGGTGCTGCCTTGCTGTTCCGTCGCTGCGCCCTGCCGACGTCCCAGCCGCTGTCCCCGCCGAGCCCGACGCCGCTGCTGCCGTCCTCGCCGAAGCTGTTGCACGCCGGCGCTGCCTTGCTGTTCCGTCGCTGCTGCTCCGTCGTTGTTCCCGACACCGCGCTGCCGATCCGCCGTTCATCGTTCGTCCTGATCCGCAAGTTCGAATTTGGAAATTATCTGCAAATTAGGTAATTGAATATTATCCAATATTTTTAGAATATTTCGTTTCTTAATTTTTGGATGTTTGAATATTCTGTGAACATTGCGTGGATTGCTAGATATCTTAGGATAATGTTTCCTTGTTCGCAATATTTGAAAATATTCAAAATTAGGAATCTTTCCTAATTCAGCAACGTATCTGGACAACTATCCGACCTTATCCCTAAGGTATGATACGTGGCGATACGGAGAATCACTATCCTATCCATAATCACTTGGGTACGATAATGATTTTTATCTGCTTTCCAAGTTTGAATGATCGACTTTCCATTAATATCTATAACCCTATAGATATGACTGATAGTTCGATTCTTGTGCCTAATCTGAATTTGAAACAAATCTTGTGGATTGCGTGGCTATTTTAAATGCGGATGCTATCTCTGTTAGATTATTTTCCTTTTCAAATAAAAAAAGAAAATTCAAAAAAATATCAGTTAGGATTTGAATTTGAGTTTTGCATGTTTAGGAATCCTAAATATATCTAGACGATAGAGTAATTATTTAATTTAAATTAGGACTTGAGATAATCTATTCCCTAGTTTAAATTAAGTAATTTTCTAATCTTAATAGATTATTTAGGTTATTTTTTTTATTTCGAATTTGCATGAAAATCCAAAAAAAGAATGAATTATTTTATGGTAGATTAGGATAGATTGCATTCTTAATTTAATCAATTTATTATTTCGAATTTTAACAAAAATCCCAAAAATAAGTCATGTTAGGATATGTTAAGTCATCATAGGTTGCACGTTAATTTAAGCATATTTTTATTCCGAATTTCACCAGAAAATACCAAAAAATAAATCATTTGCCCGTCATCAGAATTAGGTCACGTCGTCGCATGACATATAGTTTGCATGTTAGGTTGCATTATTCGCGTGTCAATTTTTGCACGTCATTGCATGTAGATTAGGCTGCATTTAAATAAGCAAAAATCCAAAAATATTGAGTGAACTGCTTGTTAATTAGAAATCATATTAGGTTGTTGATGTGATTTTCTAGCTAACAATGCAGATGCTTACGTTGCTTCGAGGCAAGTAATTCTCCCAATCTTGCAGTTTATTTAATGTTTTGATTATTGGGTGTTAAATTGGTGGTTTGCGCACCCGCATGAACACCTCACATGTTAGTGATTAAGTTGAAATGGATCCAGATTGCTTGCCAAAATATTTTTGAAAAGAAAAGGTACCGAAAGGGCGTTAGACTAGATCTAGCGTAATCAAGTCCCCGAGCTTAGAATCTCTGGTTCGTAGGAATAAAACATACCTCCCTATGTTTTATTTAGGTTTCTAATCGACCTACCGCAAATAGATTAGTGGCGACTCCAAGCGTGAAAACATTTGCATATTAAAGACTTAAACCCTAAGTTGCGAATTGGTAGGGCTTGGGAGGGCCCGAGTTAGGTTTAGTCCTAATAATCCATTAGCCAAGAGGAAAAACTTTAGGTCGCGACAGCTTGGCGACTCCGCTGGGGACGTGAGTTAAAACTCTTAGTGGACTTAGGCCAGTTTTTCTTTTCAAAAAAATATATTTTTTGCTTGGCAGCGAGGATCCCAGGTACGTCCCTAACATTTTAGGTGTTAAATGTTTTTGCAGTATGGGAGGTATAAGGGGAGGCGTGATTGTTAACCCTTGTTTTGCAGGGAGGTGTTGGATGTATGGTTTAATTTATGCACGAAGCGCTGTATGATATAACTTGTTGTGCATGCCTTACATTTACACTACACCGCACACACTACCCGCTGCCGGACCTGGGCGGCACAGTTTAGGATGGTACTGAGAAAATGGACACCCCGACCACACCCGTGTGGTATGGGTCGCCTTTCTTGGTCCCGAAAGTTCTTTCATGGTGTCATTGAATACCTGCCACGGTTGCACCCTTTGCAACCCGGGTCGGCTCTTTGACTAAGCCGGAGTCAGGGGAATCCCAGCCTAACCACCACCATGACTGGTTTAGCTCGGTAATCCTCATGTCTCCATTTTGCAAGCCAGAGTCTAGGTAGAAATCGAACCTCACGTTTCATGCGCATGTCTATGTGATTGCCATTATTCTACCCGGTGAAGTAAGATTTCTGAACCTTTATCTCGCAATTTATTTATATTTCGTCTTTCTCTTTGGTCGGTCCATGACATTAGGTCGGTCGTGAGTCTTGGTCTATACACTATGGGAGGGGCAGACATCCGGATTCTTGATGCTCCTAAGGACGAGCTCCGTGCCTGGTGGAATCTACTCAGTCCGACCAACCGCAAGCTAGTTGAAGGCCACATCGGGAGGATGCTCCCCCTACTGGAGGTCAAAGTCCGTACCGGCCTCGCTCGAGCATTGGCGCACTTCTGGTGTCCCGAGACCTCTACCTTTATATTCGGTAAGCACGAGCTCACCCCGACGTTGGAAGAATATAGCATGCTCATTGGAAAACCGTTGGAGTCAGATTTAGTCACACCACCTTTAGGAATTGATTCTACTTTAATGTTGGCTGAATTTTTGAATGTCGGAAAAGATGAATTGGGAAAAGTTTTAAAAGCAAATCGTGGCACATGTCCTTTTTCATTCCTGAGTCAGTGTTTTGAAAAAGCCACATCTTTTCAAAAAGGCAGAATCTTTTTGCTAGCGTTTTTCGGGTTCGTGATTTTTCCTTACTGTAAGAATGCATGTAATCCGTCAATCGCGTGGTTGGTCCAACAAGTCTGTCTTGAAAAGAATTTTATCAACACCATTTTAGCCGAGACTTTCATTTCCCTCACTAAATTTAAGCAACATGTCGACAAAACTTTTCATGCTCCCCTCGAACTTTTGCAAATCTGGTTTTTGTCTCACATAAAAGGGTGTGGCGATTTACTCACAATATCCGAACTTAGTGATTCTAGCCACCCTGTCTTAAAGTACAAAGAAAAACAAGGGGATGCACCCGATTATCATTACTCCGAATGGATCATTTTCATGAAAAACGCTAGACCCCAAGGTTTCCAATGGCATGCTAACTGGTTCAAAGTCGAGGAAGCCCGGCTTACCTGCAATGGTATTGGGCCGGTTCCACTATTGGGTTTCACCGGCGCGATCGAATACTACCCCGCCAGAGTGTCTCGTCAATATCAGATTCTCCAAGGACTCCCTCCAGCATTACAACCAGAACTCCTCCAAGTCGACTTCGCCGATGATGATAAAGACCACGAAGCGACCGTAGCTCAGCTCAATAAGATGTGGAGGAAATGCCGTGTGTTAAAGATAGCTCGGCCCGAAGGAGAACTAAAGGGAGAGCAGAAGTCTTATTTCGCAACGACCCAGTACATTCGTCGGCACAGAATCCCGCAGGATGTGCTCCCGAAGATACCCAAGGTGCCTCTCAAGTCCGCCAGTCGCTCAGAGAACAATCGCCTCAAAAGGAAGGCCGAAGAAGCTGAAGAAAAGGCATCCAAGATAGCTCGAGCTTATGAGCAATTGAAAAAGGAAGTCGCCTCCCATATGTCTATAGATCAAGCTAAATAAAAAGCTCGAAGTTCCTTTCTCATTTCAGTTTCAGTTTTTTAAGAATTTGTTTAGGAATTGAATCATTTGTCCTTATATTCAGTTTGATTTCAAGTCATTAACTGGTGTAAAAATTTTCACCATTTCAATAAAGAGGTCCTTTCAATTCAAAGCGGTTAGACCAATGTCATGGATTGGCGTATGATTTTGCTTAACACTCATGTATGCCTGTTTCATTTCGAAATTAGGTAGCTACGGACCGATCACGATCGCCCATTCGTACACGGTCGAGAGCCAGAATGGCCGATCAAACCGACTTGCAAGAGCGTGTTATCGGTGTGGAAGACCAGATCAAGCAACTTGTCGTCGCGATGCAACAAATGTCCGCTGAGATCAAAGCTCTCCGGTCGGTTCCTGTTTCGACACCCCTCGAAGCGTCTGTCCCAAAGCAGAAGATCAGAAAAAGTGTCGACGTTGATGGAGATGACGATATTCCTGATTTAGAAGATGATCCCGTCCAGATCATCGTCAACAAGGACAAACCTGATGAACGGGTCAATAAACTTGAAGAAAGAGTGAAGCAGCTGGAAGGTTCGCAGGATTCACCTTCGATCGATCTGTCCCTGTACTCACAGATCAAAATCCCAAAGAAGTTCAAAATGCCGGATTTCGACAAGTACAATGGCACCACATGTCCAAAAGCCCACCTACAGCTCTATCACGTACAAATGACTTCGTACGTTGATAACGAACTCCTGATGATCCATGCCTTTCAAGCAAGTTTGACGGGTCCTGCCTTGAGCTGGTATCTCATGAAGAAGATAAATGGCCTCAAAACTTGGAAAGAAGCCAGTGAAGCATTCTTGAAGCAGTACAGATTTATAACGGACATCATTCCTACCCGTGATGATCTCGAACGCGCCCAGATGAAAAAGACTGAGTCCTTCAAAGACTATGCTATCAGATGGAGAAATTTAGCTGCTCAGGTTGTCCCAGAACCCATAGACAGTGAGTTAAAGAGGATGTTCATGAAAACTCTCCCGTTCGAATACCGTAATCGGATGGTTGCCATTCCGATTGACAACTTCAACCAACTCATCCCCATGGGTGAACAAATTGAAATAGGGCTGAAAGATGGATGGTTTGTCGAGCCGTCCTCCTCGACCAGAAGATTTGGCGCGAGAAAAGAGAAAGAACCAGCAGCTGAAGTGAATGTGGCTTATAACCAACCGAGCCGGCGGAATGCTAACTCCGCACCAGCAATCCAAGTGGCAGAAGCTCAGCAACAAAACTCGAGTCGTCAACCTTTTCAAAGGAGGAACAACAGGAGGCAATTCACTCCCCTCCCCGGTTCGTTGTCTCAAGTGTTAACAGTGCTCCAGAAGAAAGGCTTGCTCACTACTGAGCCAAAGCGGCCCAATCCTGAGCGGTTCTATAACTTCGACTCGTCAAAGAAATGTGATTATCACATGGGTGAGCTGGGACACTCAACCGATGATTGCTATGCCCTCAGGCACCGAATCCAGAACCTCCTAGATACGAAGGCTTTCTCATTTCAGCCTGCTAAGCCGAATGTTCAGAGCAACCCACTCCCTGATCACGCAGGCAATGTGAATGCCATATTTAGCTTCGACGCTGGTCGAATCAAGAATGTTAAGGTGTATACTACTGACGTCTACGGTGAGTTAGTGAAAGCCGGGTGTTATCCGAGTAATGAAGACCTTCCCCTTGCCATCATGATAGAAAGAGTCTCAAGAATGGTAGAAGCTGGGATGATTGTTTATGCTGACCACACTGGCATCGTTTCTACTATCTCCGAAGTGGTTATTAATTGGGAGGAGGAGTTCGCTACATTGAACACCAGGAGCGATAAGGGTGACTCTCTGCCTGAAGACATGCCTCCGCTTGAAGACGCGTCTGATAACGAGGAGATCGTAGTAAGCACGCCTACAGCTGATGAAGGGATAGTGATCGAGATACCTCAACCGTATGAGTACAGTGATAATAAGGCAGTCCCTTGGTCCTACAGTCTCGATGTCGACTTGGTTACCAGATCCGGGCGTTCCTATGGCCAAGCTAATGCTCAACCTGCAAAACCTGTTACTGATGAGGAAGCCAAAGAATTTCTAGCTGTGATTAAGGCTAGCGAATACAACATAGTTGAACAATTGCGCAAGCTGCCCGCGCAAATCTCCCTGCTTGAGCTGCTCCAGACATCGGTCAAGCATCAAAAGGCCTTAATGAAGGTGTTAAGTGAAGTCCATGTGCCAGAAACGATCGATCATGACAAATTAGAGGAATTTGTGGGCTCTATACTCCTCAAGGACCTCATAGCCTTTTCAGATGAAGAGTTCCCTCTAGAAGGGAGGGGGCATACCAGAGCACTCTATATTTCCGTCAAATACAAGGCCTCACATGTTGCCCGGGTACTCATTGACAACGGATCAGCCCTGAACATCTGTCCTTTGGCGACTTTACACCGCCTTAAGATAGATCCTTCTAGGATAAGTTCTGCAAGAACCTCCGTACGAGCCTTTGACGGAACGAAGAAAGAAGTGATGGGAGAAATACACCTTGACATACAGATAGGACCAACGATGTTCAATGTCCTATTTCAAGTTATGGACATTCCCACGGCATTCAATTTTCTGTTGGGTCGTCCATGGATTCATACTGCTGGAGCTGTGCCATCTAGTCTACATCAGATGGTGAAGTTCGTCGTGGAGAGAAAGTTAGTCACGGTCCACGGTGAAGAAGAGCACCCAATTTACCACGCAACGGCTATCCCCTATGTTGAGCCGGATTGCAGAATAGAATCGAGCTATCAGTCGCTCGAGCTCGTATCAACCATACATGCATCAAGAGGATCATCACCGCCTATTCCTGAGGTGTCAAATGCTGCGGTCATGGTTGGCAGAGTAATGGTGTCCCATGGCTTTACTCCAGGTGAAGGCCTTGGTAGGAATGGTCAAGGTATTCGCCAACCGGTCGAAGTCTTTCAGAGGCCCCGCATTACTGGGTTGGGATACCTGGGGTCAAGTGAGCCGAACAATGTGGCACGTGGACGTGGACGTGGTCGAAGTCAAGTCCGAAGAAATGGTCAAAATAGATCGCGATCCGAAGAAGAACCAAATGGTGAAGAACGTGGGCGTGATAGGTTGCTTCCACACATCCGCACCACATTCCCGGGCCCTGCGAGAATGATGCATGAAGAGAAGGAAGTGATCGACACTTTGGGGCAACCAAGCGGCAAGTTCGATTATTATGTGAAATACTCGGCACCCCCGAGCTTCTATGTTGACCCCCGTGACATTGTCCCGGATGGATGGGGAGGTATGGATGATCCAACACCTCTAGTGACAGAAGATCCTGATGATGCAATGGAGGGAATCACCGCCCTATTCGATGATTTCTTCATTGGAGCTATCGAGGAAGGACCGTTGAAGGGAATGGGCACTGGCCCACAAGAGTAACACCTTTCTTTCACTTTCCCCTGCGCGGGAATTTTTATTGCTTTCTAGGATTTGCCCCGTCTTGGGAGCTGCTTTTTAGGATTTTTCAGTTCTAGGACTCGTTGTTGCAATTTTCATTTCAATAAATGTAATTCATTTTGTCATAATCAATGAAATTACAAGTTATTTTCGTTTTTGAGGGCATGTTGAGGTACATCAAACCAGCCCGGTGATGATATCCAACCGATAAAATAAAATATAGTCCAAGGAGAATTCTGAGGCCTGGGCTTCTTCATGCTTCCTCGTGTTAAAACCTTTTTGAAAAGAATTTCAAAATAAATAAAAAAAAATCAAAAATCAAAATACACTGTTTAGCCCTGTTTGTCCTACTGAACCCCCTACTTTATGTTTCAGGGGCAATTTTGTGACACGTAAGGGTATGGGAACGGTCCAATCTGATGAATTACGCGCCACCGAACCTGACCTCGATGATACCAATGAATTTGAAGATTTCTCGGACTTCCAGCGTGATCTAGAGCATCATGAAAGACCTAAAGTCCTAACAGTAGATCAAACTATCACTGTCAACTTGAGTGATTCCGGAGAACCCAAAGAGGTGAAGATAGGGGCAACCCTTCCCGAAGGTGAAACTAAACGCCTGGTCCAACTGCTGAAGGATTACCAGGATATCTTTGCCTGGTCGTATGTCGATATGCCGGGTCTAGACCCTTCTATCGTGGAGCATAGTCTACCCACTAATCCAGACATGCCGCCCAAGAAACAGAGGTTGCGAAGGACCAAGCCTGAACTTTCCAAGAAAATAGAGGAGGAGGTCATGAAACTCTTGAAAGTGGGATTCATCGAAGTCACCCAATACCCCAGCTGGGTGGCTAATATTGTACCAGTCATGAAGAAGGACGGTCGAGTTCGGGTTTGCATCGACTATCGCGATCTAAACAAGGCCAGCCCTAAAGACGATTTCCCATTGCCACATATAGACGTTTTGATGGACAGTACTGCCGGATTCGAGCTGTTTTCCTTCATGGATGGTTTTTCGGGCTATAATCAGATAAAAATGAAAGACGATGATAAGGAGAAAACGGCGTTCATCACTCCTTGGGGGACATTTCACTATAAGGTCATGCCCTTCGGCCTTAAAAATGCCGGGGCAACATATCAACGGGCAATGGTGACGCTCTTCCATGATATGATGCATAAGGAGATCGAAGTTTTTGTCGATGACATGATCGCCAAGTCTAGACTTGGGAAGAGTCACGTTGATACTTTGAAGAAATTATTCGAGAGACTCCGTGAGTTTAAGCTCCGTCTCAATCCGGCCAAGTGCGTATTCGGAGCAACTTCGGGTAAATTGCTTGGGTTCATAGTGAGCAGTAAAGGCATTGAAATTGACCCCTCCAAAGTGAAGGCTATATGTGAGTTACAACCCCCGTCGACCGTAAAAGAAGTGCGGAGCCTCCTGGGTAGATTGAACTACATAGCCCGTTTTATTTCTCAGCTCTCAGCAACTGCTAAGCCATTCTTCAAACTTCTAAGGAAGAATGCTCAAGTGGAATGGGACGATGATTGTCGGGAAGCGTTTAATGAACTAAAGCAGTACCTGACGAAACCACCAGTGCTAGTCCCACCAATGCCGGGCCAGCCTTTGATCCTTTACCTCACGATTCATAGTGAGTCTTTAGGTGCGATGCTAGCCCAGAAAAGTCCTGAGGATGGAAAAGAGCGAGCCATTTATTACCTAAGCAAGAAGTTCACTGTCTCGGAGTTGAAATATTCCGAAGCTGAGAAGACTTGCGCTGCGCTAGTATGGGTGCTCCATAGGCTGCGACAATATACACTGCATCACCAGACTTTGCTTGTAACTGAGAACGATCCCATCAAGTATTTACTTGATCAGCCGGCTTTGGTAGGAAAGTTAGCCAAGTGGCAGATTTTAATTTCAGAGTTTGATATCCAGATGAAGCCACAGAAGTCGGTTAAAGGTCGAGTAATTGCCGATGTGTTAGCTGAAAATCCTGGAGTCCCGGATGATGATAGATATTCTCCAGAAGATCGTATTTTGGTAATAAAGGAAGACACATGGACCATGTTTTTCGATGGAGCTGTAAACTTGGCCGGTTCCGGCACTGGGGCAGTTTTAATATCCCCAGATGGGCAACATTATCCTGTAGCAGCAAAGTTGGTATTCCCCTATACCAACAACATAGCCGAGTACGAGGCTTGCATTCTCGGACTCCAAGCCGCAGTGGAAATGAGGATAACCAAGTTGAAAGTGTTTGGTGATTCTGCTTTGATTATTCTCCAAACTGTGGGAGAGTGGAAGACGAGAGACACCAAACTAGTGCCGTACCATGAATACCTCGAAGAAATCATAAAGGAATTTGAAGATGTCTCTTTTGAGTACTTATCGAGGTCTCATAATCAGTTTGCTGATGCGCTAGCTACGTTATCATCCATGTTGCAAGTGATTGATGGGTTAGAGGTAGAACCCTTGAAGATCGAAGTCCTGACAAAGCCAGCCTACTGTATGGTTGTGGCCGGAGAACCTGATGAAAAGCCATGGTATTACGATATCATGAGTTACATCCAGAAACAAGAATTCCCTGAGGGAAGCACCCCGGCTGACAGGAAGTACATAATGAAAATGGCTTCAAAATTCTTTGTTAGTGGTGAGAAGCTGTACAAAAGATCATATGATTCAATCCTATTGAGATGTGTGGATGCGGCTGAAGCTACCAGAATCATGCAAGAAGTACACGAAGGGATATGTGGTCCACACATGAATGGCCACATGTTAGCCAAGAAGATCATGAGGTTGGGTTATTATTGGCTCAGTCTCGAGAGTGACTGCATCCAACATGTTCGAAGATGTCATCGTTGTCAGGTTCATGGGGATAAAATAAATGTTCCCCCGACAGAATTACATCAGCAGTCTGAGCCATGGCCCTTTTCAATGTGGGGCATCGATGTGATTGGCCCGATTAATCCCAAGGCATCAAATGGACACCGATTTATCTTGGTCGCGATTGACTATTTCTCTAAGTGGATTGAGGCGTCATCTTATGCAAACGTCACCGCAAGGAATGTTGTAAAATTCATCAGACGAGACATAGTCGCTCGTTATGGCGTCCCCGAGGCTATCATCACTGACAATGGAACAAATTTGAACAACAAGTTCATTGATCAGTTGTTCAACGAGTTCAAAATCCAGCACCTGAATTCATCTCCCTATCGTCCACAGATGAATGGAGCAGTTGAAGCCGCCAACAAGAACATCAAGAAGATCTTGGCCAAAACGGCTGAAAACTATCGTGACTGGCATGAAAGGTTGCCATTTGCGCTAATGGCGTATCGAACTTCGATCCGAACCTCTGTCGGAGCAACACCTTTTTCATTGGTGTATGGCATGGAAGCAGTCCTACCCGTCGAAGTAGAGATCCCTTCCTTACGAGTATTGTCTCAAGTGGAGTTGTCCGAGGCAGAATGGATGCGACAAAGGCGTGAGCAGTTAAACCTAATTGATGAGAAGCGATTGAGAGCCATTTGCCATGGTCAGACCTATCAGTGGAGGATAGCTAGATCCTTCAATCAAAAAGTGCGTCCAAGACACTTCGAGGTAAATGATCTAGTCCTAAGGAAGGTACTGCCAGTCTTTCCTGTTCCTGGAGGAAAATTTGCCCCAAACTACATTGGTCCGTATGTGGTTAAAAAGGTGCTTCCTGGAGGTGCCCTGATTCTCGCAGAAATGGATGGTCGTGAGTTCTCTAGTCCTGTTAATTCTGATGCTGTGAAGATCTATTATCCCTGATAGAATCTAACATTTTGCAGCAAAAGTTTTCAAATGTTTAGTTTTATACTCTGAGTCACAAACATTTCACTAATGAATAAATGGTTTCAATCAATTGAAAGATGGAATGTGTGCCTTGGCTTTAAATTGTGTTTGATCATTTTGTCAGTCTACATTATCAATTTCAAAAGGGGAAATCTATTATGACAATATGATAACTCACGTGGAATGAATTGAATGTGTTGAATGAGGTACATCGGGATGATGAAAGGCAAGCCATATCCTATACACAGTCCCGTGCACTAATCCCCAGTGAGTTGAGTAGAAAAATTCCATGTCTGCAAGGTAAAGGGTTATCTCGCAAAAGGTACGGCAGCTGAAATGATGAAAGGCGGTTCATTTTTTCTATCCCAAACACTACAGGTAATCCATTGTTTCGCCACTTTGAGCCTAAACACTTGGAGAAATTCATTCAAATTACCCCTGTCAAGAACCACCCCACATCGGGGCAAACTGGAGGTAAGTCAGCGTCATAAGGTGAAAAATGAGTAGAAATTTTCATGCTCTCACTTGCATCAATCTTCGAGTGTTGCTTTTTCAGATGAATTCACGTGAAGTTCAAGTGTCTTAGGATGACGAAGAGCATTTCTTTCTCTATCCTATACACACTTTATCCTTTGCTAAGCCCAATTGAGCCTGTAAATTCGTTTCTTAAACCCAGTTGGTGATCATCCCCCACACTGGGGCAAGGCAAAAGTCATCATTGTTCAAGCAGCATATCTGGAGCACCGATAAAAGACGAAGACCCTGAGAGTCCAAATGTTAGTCATTCGATCAAAACAAGCCAAAGTGTGACTGGCCAATGTATGCATTGTAGACAGTGTGTGTCAAAAAAAAAAAAAAAAAACTAGAGGGCATGAAAAAGCAGTGTGCCTGGTAAAAGCAAGGCCAATGCCCGTGAAGAGAAAAATGGAGAAAAAGTGACGACTTTAGATTAGAAAATGTTGAGGTGTGTCAAAGTCACAAAAATATCCAAAGTCTTGAGGAGTCAAATGATAAACTCTCGAAGCCAATGGAGCATCTGCTGAGAAGACAATCCCTGGTGGAAAAGAACACCGGTGACAATGCCAAGATGATCACCAACTCTCACCCCAATTATACACATTTTGAGCTTTATGGTCCATTTATTTCTCAACCCCTGAGCCTAGCCTGCGTTACGTCCCTTGCAAAGTCTCTTCAGATTAGGGCACTTGAACTAACGTAGAGTTTCTGATGTTTATAAGCTTAGCTCGAAGAAGTGCGAGCAAGTCCATTTCTATCTCATTTTACAGGTTCTTGACTTGTAAAATCGGAGACAATTGCAGAGTATTTTCTTTCAATAGCCTCGACTCGAAGAGTCTCTTTTGCTAAGCTATTGACCAAGCCCATGTTACGGTCCTAACAAAGACCTCTCAGATTGGTAAAGTCGTACTGCTTGCGAGAATACTCGGACCCTTGTCGACATGATGATGGTGAGATAGAGTGATTTTCATAAATTAGCAACTTCTCGATGAGAATGAGAGAAAGCCCTTTTGGACTAGAAGTCCCTCATTCGACATTTTCAAGATATCCGCTTGTGAGTTCGGATTATCTTATCATGATTTTTCCCCAGCGAAGTTTGTAATGCTGATTTGACAAAACCATCGTGCATGAAAATCAGTTGAAATCATAGTGCATGTGTATATGTGTTCTTGACAATGTGCGAATGCATATTACATGTTACTTAAAATCGTGTCTAACAGGAGACACGTCTTCAGAGTTGGAGATATCACCAGGTAAGTATATCTCTATCCCTAGGATGTCTATGATTATCTAGGTATCCCTAACCTGTTCAAGTAATTGTCAGGTTCCACATTTGATCATTTCGGCGATCTCTAAATGCCTTTGATGATGTTCAGGTGTCTATTGATCAAATCTTTTCAGGTACTTCTGATGATATCCAGGTACTTTGTCAAGGAACTCTTGAACACTTGGGCTAGCCCCTTTGTTCATCAAATCAGAGATTTTTATACAATCTCGAGGAGATTCCCCCGTTACATGACTATGAGCAGATATAGCCATGGCGGCCAAATCTTTACATATGAGCAGATATATGTAAAGGTCGGAATGTTCTCCCCAAATTTCAGGTATTCCCCCGTTACATGACTATGAGCAGGTATAGCCATGGCGGCCAAATCTTTACATATGACCAGATATATGTAAAGGTCGGAATGTTCTCCCCAAATTTCAGGTATTCCCCCGCTACTCACCTATGAGCAGGTATAGGTGAAGCGGCCAAATCTTTGCATATGAGCAGGTATATGTAAAGGTCGGAATATTCTCCCCAAATTTCAGGTATTCCCCCGCTACTCACCTATGAGCAGGTATAGGTGAAGCGGCCAAATCTTTGCATACGAGCAGGTATATGTAAAGGTCGGAATATTCTCCCAAATTTCAGGTATTCCCCCGCTATTCACCTATGAGCAGGTATAGGTGAGGCGGCCAAATCTTTACATATGAGCAGGTATATGTAAAGGTCGGAATACTCTCATTATCTCAGATATTCCCCCGCTACTCGCCTATGAGCAGATATAGGCGAAGCGGCCAAATCTTTGCATATGAGCAGGTATATGTAAAGGTCGGAATATTCTCTCAACCCCAGGTGTTCCCCCGCAGTTCACTTATGAACAGGTATAAGTGAGGCGGCCAAATCTTTACAAACACCTATGAAGATGTATAGGAAGTTCGTAAAGATCGGAACTATTCTCACGAATCTAAATAATGATTGGATACGTCGAGCTTTCTTCGTGTGTTTTGACTTGATTGCAGATCACCGAAGTTCATCAACGTATATCAGGCAAGACCTATGGGACTGAGCCCATACATTTGCCAAAACAACATACAAGTTATAGTTGTGCCTTGAATTGTATTATCTCGCTCCTGTCAGGTAAGTAATTCCAGGTATGTTTTCTACTCATGTCAGCATGCATCATTTCTTAATGCATTGTAAAATGGGATTCATAATCCCGACAAAAACAACATTCATTGCATTTGCATGGTTGAAATTTAGGTATCATATAGTCTTTGAATGCAACCTCTACGAGCTCACTTTCAAAGAGGGGCAGCTGTTGACACCTAAATTTTGGCGCATCATTTAGTGTTATTTGCATAGAAAATTAGGGATTAAATTTTTAACCCCTAAACAAAAAATATTTTAAATTGCATAACATATAGTTTAAATTCATTGCATTTTGCATCGGACTGGCGGTGACGAACGAGCTTAAATTTCATCGAACGGGACTCGGCTCGCTTGAAATGCACGGGCCGGGAATTACAAGTCAAACGGGCTCGGTTGTTTTAATTTAATTAATTCAGCCCATTGTCATTAATTAATTCAGCCCATTGTCATTAATTAATTCAGCCCATTTAAATTAAAGCCCAAGCTTAAGCCCATTAGGACTAGAGAGCCCATCTAATTGACCTAGATTAAGGTTATATATACATTCATTAGGTCAGAATTTTAGGGGGATTTTTCAGATCAAAATTTTTGAGGGCACGAGAGACACACGTGAGCGAGAGAGTGAGAAGGAGAGAGGGAGAGAAAGAGACCGGCACGCGCCTGCCGCGCCCGCCGCGCCCGCCGTGCTGCTGCTCCCCGCCTGATCCAGCTGCTGCCGCGCCTGCCGCCGCCGAGCCTGCCGCTGTTCCTCCCGCCGGAGCTGCCGCTCGTCGCTGCTGCTTGCCGCTGCCTCTCAAGCCGACGCCGACGCCGGGCCTGCTGCTCCCTGCCGCTGCTCCTCCCGCTGGAGCTGCTTTCGTGCGCGCCACCGCGCCTGCCGCGCCCGCCGCGCCCGCCTTGCTGCCGCTCCCCGCCGGACCTGCTGCCGCTTCCTGCCAGCGCCTGCTGCCGAGCGCCGCTTCCTCCCGCGAGACACCGCCGGTGCTGCTGCTCGCCGCTGCTCCTCAGGCCGACGCCGACGCCGCTGCTGCTTGCTGCTGCTTTCCCCCCGCGACGCCGCTGCCGCTGTCTCCCGCGAGACACCGCCGGTGCTGCTGCTCGCCGCTGCTCCTCAGGCCGACGTCGACGCCGCTGCTGCTTGCTGCTGCCGCTGCCCTTCCCGCCGACGCCGACGCCGCTGCTGCTTGCTGCTGCCGAGCCCGACGCTGCTGCTGCCGTTCTCGCCGGAGCCGTCGTACGCCGGTGCTGCCTTGCTGTTCCGTCGCTGCGCCCTGCCGACGTCCCAGCCGCTGTCCCCGCCGAGCCCGACGCCGCTGCTGCCGTCCTCGCCGAAGCTGTTGCACGCCGGCGCTGCCTTGCTGTTCCGTCGCTGCTGCTCCGTCGTTGTTCCCGACACCACGCTGCCGATCCGCCGTTCATCGTTCGTCCTGATCCGCAAGTTCGAATTTGGAAATTATCTGCAAATTAGGTAATTGAATATTATCCAATATTTTTAGAATATTTCGTTTCTTAATTTTTGGATGTTTGAATATTCTGTGAACATTGCGTGGATTGCTAGATATCTTAGGATAATGTTTCCTTGTTCGCAATATTTGAAAATATTCAAAATTAGGAATCTTTCCTAATTCAGCAACGTATCTGGACAACTATCCGACCTTATCCCTAAGGTATGATACGTGGCGATACGGAGAATCACTATCCTATCCATAATCACTTGGGTACGATAATGATTTTTATCTGCTTTCCAAGTTTGAATGATCGACTTTCCATTAATATCTATAACCCTATAGATATGACTGATAGTTCGATTCTTGTGCCTAATCTGAATTTGAAACAAATCTTGTGGATTGCGTGGCTATTTTAAATGTGGATGCTATCTCTGTTAGATTATTTTCCTTTTCAAATAAAAAAAGAAAATTCAAAAAAATATCAGTTAGGATTTGAATTTGAGTTTTGCATGTTTAGGAATCCTAAATATATCTAGACGATAGAGTAATTATTTAATTTAAATTAGGACTTGAGATAATCTATTCCCTAGTTTAAATTAAGTAATTTTCTAATCTTAATAGATTATTTAGGTTATTTTTTTTATTTCGAATTTGCATGAAAATCCAAAAAAAGAATGAATTGTTTTATGGTAGATTAGGATAGATTGCATTCTTAATTTAATCAATTTATTATTTCGAATTTTAACAAAAATCCCAAAAATAAGTCATGTTAGGATATGTTAAGTCATCATACGTTGCACGTTAATTTAAGCATATTTTTATTCCGAATTTCACCAGAAAATACCAAAAAATAAATCATTTGCCCGTCATCAGAATTAGGTCACGTCGTCGCATGACATATAGTTTGCATGTTAGGTTGCATTATTCGCGTGTCAATTTTTGCACGTCATTGCATGTAGATTAGGCTGCATTTAAATAAGCAAAAATCCAAAAATATTGAGTGAACTGCTTGTTAATTAGAAATCATATTAGGTTGTTGATGTGATTTTCTAGCTAACAATGCAGATGCTTACGTTGCTTCGAGGCAAGTAATTCTCCCAATCTTGCAGTTTATTTAATGTTTTGATTATTGGGTGTTAAATTGGTGGTTTGCGCACCCGCATGAACACCTCACATGTTAGTGATTAAGTTGAAATGGATCCAGATTGCTTGCCAAAATATTTTTGAAAAGAAAAGGTACCGAAAGGGCGTTAGACTAGATCTAGCGTAATCAAGTCCCCGAGCTTAGAATCTCTGGTTCGTAGGAATAAAACATACCTCCCTATGTTTTATTTAGGTTTCTAATCGACCTACCGCAAATAGATTAGTGGCGACTCCAAGCGTGAAAACATTTGCATATTAAAGACTTAAACCCTAAGTTGCGAATTGGTAGGGCTTGGGAGGGCCCGAGTTAGGTTTAGTCCTAATAATCCATTAGCCAAGAGGAAAAACTTTAGGTCGCGACACCGCCGCTCGTCGGACCGCCTTGGACGCTGCCGCCGTGAGCCCGTTCAGCCCATCCTGTTTTCCTCCGGTCTAGCTGGTTTTTGGAGCCTAGATTAGGTGAGTATTAACCTCTAAACCCTAATTAGGAATAATTGTGCATTTCTAGATAGGATTAGTTGGATTTTAGGGGTTAGTTTGGTTGGTTTTAGGGGTAATTAGTGACTGAACTTGTCATGGCTGAATTGGGATTAATTGAGGAGTTTAATGAGGTAATTTGGGGCTGACTTATTGTCCTTGATGGACCAAATTAGTGGCTGTCCATATCGGGGACTAATTGGACAAATTGGGGTTTAATTGCAATTTCCCGATTATGCTATGTTTGGATGATTTATTGGCTGAACTGTACTCATTGGTGGTCAATTGGATGATGCCATGTTGCATGCCTAGAGTGGCGGAGAATGAGTAAGCGTGGTGGGCCTTGATTGTGCAAGTTTCGGTGCACTAATTTTGTGATTTATGTGTCGTGTCTAAAAGTATTAAATTGAATAATTGGGCATATTGTGGTTGAATTGAATTGTTGAATTGATTGGGCATGTTGAATTGCACGTGGATTTGGCCATCTGATGATTATGTGCCTCTGTGAATTTGACACTCATTGTGCATGGCATTATTGCCTAAGTGTGGGAATTGCATGGCCACGCATTTCATATGCTCAGAATGGGCATGAGATGAAAATTGTGTGAATATGCATGCCTGACATAAGCGTGTGATCACTAAGGGCTTGATGCGTTTTTATGCGGGGTCGATTCCATCCTGATGCGTTTACGCGGGACGATGCCGGTACATCCGGAAGACGGCTAGCCTGATGTATTTACGGGAGTTTTGATTCGTAAGGAGATCGGTGTTTTGCCTGATGCGTTTACGCGGGCTAGAGATACCGGGCCGGATGAGCTTTGCGCAAACCGTGAAGTGTTGTGGCCCAAAGCGTTTTTACGCGGGTCAGGCCCGATGCATTTTAACGCGAGTCGATTAATAATGAGAAATTGGCAGTATGCAAGTATGCATAATTGAGCTGGACATGAGCATGATATATGTATGCCAGAGTGTGTTGGCGATTGTGCGTGTCGATGATTTGCGTGTGAATAAGGCACTAATGGGTTTGAGCATGCGTATGGTGTACACATGTGACCAGGTGTGCTCGTGTATGTGCCGTGACTATTATTGTGGATTATCTAACCTGCAAGGTCATTATGTGCTCGATCTGGGCCCAAGGACCTAAGTCATTTAATGGTTGTTCACTGCTAGTTGTTGTGAATTGTTGCCTGTCAGGAGGTGCATGTTAACTTAGTTTCGGTTTAGGGATTTTTACTCGCTAAGATTCGTCTCACTATTATATAAACCCAACCTTTCATACCCCCGGCCCTCAAGATGGCAGAGGTTCCAGTGCATTTTGGGATCCCCCACCATATAGAGAAGACGATGTCGATATACCCCTTAGGTAACAGAGAGATGTACCTTAGTTATTATACCTTAGTTTGGGTCGACGTGGGGGAGACACATTTTGAGATCCATGAGTATGTTGCGTGGTGTTGGAGAGATTATATCGGGAAGTATGGACCACTTATGGATTTTGAGGTCCCGTACAACAGGCAGGGTGAGTTCGACCCTCAGTGTCCTGACGGCAATATGGTGGACCCCGGTACTTCAGCCGAGGAGAGCTCGAGTTCTTATGGCAATCCCGTAGTTTATGAGGTTGATAAGTTCGATCCGATGAACATGGAGCCAGCTGACTGGGAGGTAGATCCAGAGCCGATGGATCCAAAGGATGATTCGAAGCCCATTGAGGAGGATCCCGTGCCAGAGGCCAAGCCTGAGACTATGGACGCAAAGGAGGAGCCAGCGGAGGCTAAGTCCGAGCTGGACTCATTAGATTCTGAGGAGGAGCTGCCTGATAGCTCTTCATCTTCTGAGTCTTCTAGTTCTAACTTGGACTGGGTCCTCTAGGTTAGCTTCAGCTTTAGATAGATCGGGTTATACCTTTTTGTTCAGAGCCCAGTCTTAGATAGCCGTCTAACCACCCCTGGCCACTGTCCCTTTTTGACTTTAGTGGCCGTTGACCTGTTTTGGTTTCTTGTTTGTATCAGTTGCAAATGGATATTGTATATATTTTTGTAGTGATGCAAAAGTATGTTTTTAATCATATTGATTTTTGTTATCGTGCTATCCCTGGTCATGTTGTTTATTGTACGGGTGTATATATATTTATATACATTTCTTCTGCTTGTGTAATGATCTCTGTGTTGGGCGTTGGATCGGCGACGCGTCCTGGGACTTTGCACCAAATTCGACCTATGATGGGATGCTCGCGCACCGTAGGGTTCAGGGCGTGATAGCCTTGACCCAAACCAATGTTATAACCTTCTCCAAAGTCTTTTCGGATTGGGATGGTCTAAGTAGAAATTTGGATTCCCAAACAGGCTATCGCTTGAAGAAGTGGGGGCAAAGTTATCTTATCTCATGTTAAGGTTTCTTGACTTGTAAACCTAATAGAGATGCTGATTGACAATTATTTCATTCCTTAACTGATAATGCTCATCCATTGTTGAAACCGTGACCAAACCTACATTACGGTCCTTTAAAAGATCTCTTAGATCGGTCAATATGTACTTATTGCGAATGATTCTCAAAACCCTCGACAGCGGTCATGTGGAGTATAATGAGTGATCAGACTATTTCCCACATAAATGGATGGGATCAAGCAGCCTTCTTGAAAGTATGCGAGAAGCCCTTTTCCGATTATAGAGCTCTTGTTTGGCATGTTTAACAAGCCCTTCTCGTGAGTTAAGATTATTTTGACAAAAGACTTTCTCCTAAGGGAATTTGATGATTAATGACACTTCTCAAGCCTGATGGAAATCTTGTTATGTTGAATGATGCAAAATATTTTCCAAACAATTGAAACTAGCTTGAATTGCTCATGCAATCAATGCTTTCTCATTGATGATACCATTTTGATATGGCCTCTCATGATGTTATCTTACTTGGTATGCATTCGCTACCAAAGCACTTGTTATAACACGTCCTGTTATATGTGCAGATGCCTTCTCAAAATTTCCTCAATATTCGACAGATATGGTGAGCTCTAACAGCCTAAAACCACTCTTACATGAGAAGTCTTCCTCATGTGAGATCGTGCTTTCTGAAAGTTTGTGCGTTTGTCCTTAAACCACGCAGTGCAAAGGTTTATGCATTTGTTGCATAACACACTGATCCCAAAAGGTTCCGGATCTTCCCTTAAATCCCGATTTCAAAAGGTTTCGGGTCTTTCTTTAAATCCCGATTTCAAAAGGTTTCGGGTCTTATCTTGAACCCTGATTTTAAAAGGTTCTGGGTCTTTCCTAAAACTCCGATTTCAAAAGGTTCTAGATCTTTCCTTAAATCCTGATTTCAAAAAGTTTTGGGTTTTTTCATAAATCCCGATTTCAAAAGGTTTTGGGTCTTTACTAAAATCCCGATTTTAAAAGGTTCTGGGTCTTTCCTTATACCCTGATTTCAAAAGGTTCCGGGTCTTCCCTTAATCCCCAATTTCAAAAGGTTTTGGGTCTTTTCCAAAACCCTGATTTCAAAAGGTTCACAGGTCTATCTTTAAATCATGTGTTTTTTACAACATAAAGTCCTGAGTGAAAAACCTTAGGCACATAAAGTCCTAAGTGAAAACCTTAGGCATTAAAATCCTGAGTGAAAAACATTAGGTATTTCAAAATCTTGAGTGCAATTTGCCGTTCATGGGGTTTTAGTCCCTAGGTGTACTTTCAGGATTTTAGTCCCTAGTTGTTCCTTCGAGCCGTTGTTCCTATTGCCGTTCATAGGGTTTTAGTCCCTAGGCAGGATCATAGCTGTTCATAGGGTTTTAGTCCCTAAACAAAATCTTTGACATTTATAGGGTTTTAGTCCCTAGTCGTTCCTTCTGGATTTTATTCCCTTTGCCGTTCAATAGGGTTTTAGCCCCTAAGCGGAATCTTAGACGTTCGTAGGGTTTTAGTCCCTAGGCGTTCCTTCAAGGTGTTGTTTCTATTGCTGTTCATAGGGTTTTAGTCCCTAGGCGGGATCTTAGCTACTCATAGGGTTTTAATCCCTAGGTGGAATTTTCGACATTTACAAGGTTTTAGTCCCTAAATGTCAATACAGAGTCTTTTTCTTTGCACGGTGAGCTTTTGCAACTTGGAGCATCCTTTCAACCTAGTGAGCTTTCGCAGTCCAGAGTCTTTTTCTTTGCACGATAAGCTTCTGTAGCCTGGAGCACCCCTTCGACCTGGTGAGCTTTCGCAGCCCAGAGTTTTTTTCCTTGCACGATGAGCTTCTGCAGCCCGAAGCACCACTTCGACCTGGCGAGCTTTCACAACCCAGAGTTTTTTTTTTCCTTGCACGGTGAGCTTCTGCAGCCTGGAGCACCCCTTCGACCTGGTAAGCATTCACAGCCCAGAGTCATTTTCTTTGCATGATGAGCTTCTGCAGCTAAGAGCACCCTTTCGACCTGGCGAGATTTCGCAGCTCAGAGTCTTTTTCTTTACACGGTGAGCTTCTGTAGCCCGGAGCACCCCTTCGACCTGGCGAGCTTGCATAGCCTAGAGTCTTTTTTTTTGCACGGTGAGCTTTCGCAGCCCGGAATACCCCATCGACCTGGCGAGCTTTCACAACCCAGAGTCATTCTCTTTCCTTGCCCGATGAGCTTTCGCAGCCCAGAACACCCCATCGACCTGGTGAGCTTTCACAGCCTAGAGTCTTTCTCTTTCGTTGCCCGGTAAGCTTTCGCAGCCCGGAGCACCCCCATCGACCTGGCAAGCTTTTGCAGCCCAGAGTCTTTCTCTTCCCTTGCTCGGTGAGCTTTCGTAGCCCGGAGTACCCCTATTGA
The DNA here is from genome assembly GCA_031216405.1 of Syzygium malaccense. Classification (NCBI taxonomy): domain Eukaryota; kingdom Viridiplantae; phylum Streptophyta; class Magnoliopsida; order Myrtales; family Myrtaceae; genus Syzygium; species Syzygium malaccense. Next base: position 17,398,797 of record CM062262.1, on the reverse strand, counting down.
CCTGGCGAGCTTTCGCAGCCCAGAGTCTTTCTCTTTCCTTGCTCGGTGAGTTTTCGCAACCTAAAGCACGCCATCAACTTGGCAAGCTTTCCCAGCCTAGAGTCTTTCTCTTTCCTTATTCGATGAGCTTTCGTAACCTGGAATACCCCATCGACCAGGCAAGCTTTCGCAGCCCAGAGTTTCCTTCTTTATATAACAAGACTTCATGTAGCCGAAAGCCCGTTCTTATAGGGTATGGCTTCCTTTTCATTCAGTCACAAGCCCGTTAAATCATCTCTCATGTATCTTCTCATGCCCTCCATGAACAAAATTTAAGTGTTTTTTATCTTTGAATGAAACCTATTCGAGCTCCCCTTCAAAGAGAGGCATCTGTTGACACCTAAATTTTACCTATTCATTTAGGATTTAATTGCATGAAAAATTAGGGATTGATTTTTAACTCCTAAACAAAAATATTTTCATTAAATTGTGTGGCATGTAGACATTAGGCGCATTTGCATTAATAGATTTAGTGAAACATATTTTCGATTTATTTTACTTCTTTTTTATTTTTTATATAAAATTATTATAAAAATTAAAAAATTAAAAAAATAATTAAAAAAAAGAGAAGACAAAGGGGAGCTCTTCCCCATGACTCTCCCTCTAACACTTCGAAAAAAGAAGAAAAGGGAGGAAGGACACAGAAGAAAGGAGTTTCACAGAAGACAAAAAGCGAACGCTGCCCTTTTCTTTTATTGGGATGAAGGCATGTCCAGAAGGAGGGGAACACGGAGAGCGGGGGATGGAAAAGGGAGAGAGTGAGAGAGCCGAGGAGAGAGAAATCCAAGTGAGAAAATGAGAGATCGGCCGCATCCTCCGGCACTCGCTGTGTTGGTGTCACGGTCAAGAATCCACACACGCTCTTCCTTCCCGAGGATCCGATTTTTGGTAAGTTTGGGTCCGGGTTTTTGCCGGTTTGCATTTTGTCTGATTTGGGGTCGGCTTCCTGAGGATCCCAGCTTGCAGGCGTGCGAGGCAGGCGGATGTTGTTTGATCTATCTTATTCGCCCTCCATTCGCCACCGCCGAGTCTAGTAGGAAGCGTCGCAAGGAACTGCCGCCCCTACTCTTTCTGTGTACTCTGTTTTTGGGGCTCACTGGCCGGAGCTCGTGGCCGTCCAGCTTGCGCGAATTCCGGCTTGTGATGCCTCGTGTGTGCTCCTGCTCCTTAGTATGTCTGGTGTGGAAAATTTTGGGTTTGCTGTTGTGTTGATTTTTGGAAACGCCGATCGGTCCCAATGCACCACCAGTGGCCACGTCAGTTCGGGCATGGCCACGAAGGGGAGCGAGTAGCCAGTCCATTGTTGGGATCCGGCTAGTCCGCTGCCACCCAGCTCCTTGGCGAGGCTTGGGTGGTCTCATGCGACAGCGGGCGAAGAACCCTCGCCACTCCTCGTCGGGGTGGCGACGCGCACGGAGGCAGCCGCGACTCAGGCTGACAGAAGGCGGCCAGAAAGGGCCCAGCCGTGTCGCCGTCGCAGTGTCGGGCATGAGGACGAGTCAGGCCTGTGACCATGGAAGGTGAAGTGCCGTGGGCACGAGTCAGGTCAGCGGCCGCGAGTCGGGTTAGGCGTGCGGGTCAAAACCGGGTAGGGTTCCGGCAAGTCGGGTTGGCGGCCCACGGTCGGGTCCGGTGAACGGGTCGAAACCGGTTAGGGTTTGTGTTTGAATGGGCTAGAATTGGTAGTGGGCTGCGCATTTAGGGTTTAGGGCTTTCTTTTTCGTGTTGGGCTTTGGGCCTTCGTTTCTTAAAATAAAAAAAACATTTTCCGGGTTGGGCCCCTTTTCCTTTAAAAAAAAAGTCATCTTTTTAGACTGGGCTCAACGAATGAGCCCTGTCCGGTTGTGGACCCAGGCCGGCGTGCTTGGGTCTATCCAGATCCGGGTCGGATTTGGAGATCCGACCCGAATCTGTTTTATATTATTTTTAATATTATATTATTATTTTAACATAAAAATGTTTTTTTTTAAAAAAATTAAAAAAATTTTAAAAAAAGAAAATATATTTTATCCAGGTTGGATGTGGAGATCCAACCCAGTCTGTTTTATATTATTTTATTATTTTAATATTAAAAAAAATGTTTAAAAAAACTTTAAAAAAATTAAAAAAATTTTAATTTAAAAAAAATTTTCCAAAAATTAAAAAATGTTGTTTGAACTTTGGAATTGGTTTTTCTTGCCCTATTGTGTCATTAGTGTCATGTCTGATTGCACGTTGCTTGGTTCACACACTTTGAATCGCGTGTTTACTCTAACTCGCATAGGGTCGATTTTGCACGTTAGGTTCGTGTGTTAATTGTTGCTCACCCTAGTTTGGTTAGAAATCGAATTTTGAAACTCTCGATTAGTGTGAACACGTTAGGCAGTAATTGAACAAGGTTTGGTACCGAAAGCGCACTAATTAGTCAATTAGTGTAATCAAGTCCCCGTATCCATTGAATCTCTGATTCATAGAAGTGAAGCATTTCTCTCATGCTTCACTTGGGTGTCTAATCGACCCACCAAAAATCGATTAGTGGCGACTCCTAGATAAAATTGATTTGCATGTTAACAACTTAAATTTAAGTCGCGAATTGGTATGAATTTGGGAGATCTCGAGCTAGGTTTAACTTAGTAATCCATTAGCCAAACCCCTAAGGCGGCGGGGCCGGTTCGGGGAGGTCGCAACACACTTATTATTAGGGACATCAATCCCGGCTCCTTTTCCATATTTTGAAAGCTTCAATTTTGCTTCAACATGGCTTGAAAATATTTCTGGCATACTTCTTCTGTGATATAAAATGTGCTTATCAATTTGCACAATTTCAGTGCCTAGAATATATGACAGCAAACCCACATTAGTCATCACAAAGTGAAAAATGATAGCCTCCTTGAATTTGGAGACTAATTTCACAATTTTGCATGTGAAAAGGAATTCAACAACATACAAGCACACAATATTGAAGTCTCTTTGTGAATTCTTTTTTGACATACAAAGTGTGCTCATAGGGATACTTATTACAAAAAACCAAGTGATCAAAAAACAAAAAAAAACAGAACAAGAAAATAAATCAGATAGAAAAAAAAGTCATTCGTAACTTTTCGGTTCATTAGTGTTGAGAGCAGTGCCGAGAGAAGAGCACAAATGCTTCGATTCAATCACAAGCATCGAGAGCAATAACCGTTGAAGAGAGAAGGGCACAAATGCTTTGACTTGATGCAGAAACTAAAAATTGCTTGGGTGATTTCTTATGTGAAATCAAGCTACCAATGGACAAGAGACCGGCAAAATAGGAGATAAGCAAGATCTTAATTTAAGTTTTTTGAATTTCCTGAGTCAAGTCTCCATACCTCTTTAAAAGGCCAAATGTATTGAAGTTTGGATTATTTAAGTAACCCATCACGAGCCATCTTACTAGAACTTATTTTTCATTTTGTAACTCATTTTTACCCTAATGTGTTGTCAGACGAGTTACCCACTCTGCGAGGAGCCCATTGAACATGAGTTGCGACACACTTCGTTAGCTAGAGCACGCGTAGATAGGGGTAAACTTGACATGTGAGGAAGGGTTTGAACTCGATAGCCAATGGTGGGCTCGAAGCAACACAGCTGCTTATGAATCATTGCACGCGGCAAGTTGGAGACGTGAGGGATCCAACCGCTCACCTCTCACAGTTCTCGAAGGGAGAGAAAGGTGATGGAAAAATTGTTCGCAACTTCGAATGAAGAAAAACGTTTTGTTTCCTGTTCTTCGCTAATTTTTCTATAGAAAGAACTGCATGAACTCATCTGTAGGACAATTTAATGAATAATTTATGGTGGTCGTAACCTAGCTTGCTAACATGAATTTGTAAGTAAATGGAGCATTTAAGGGATTGGATATTATTGACGAGATGGGTCAATGGACAAAAACTAATATGCCTACCTGAACACTTGTCCTATTAGATCTAGACGACCATATAAATATGACGTTGAGATACGAACGAAAGGCTAGGCTAAAAACAATAAACGGAGGAAATAAATGTGAACTTTTTTCCTTTACCATGTACGCATGACGTCAAAACTAACGACTACTTTGGATCTTCTTTCAGACTTATTCATAGATTATTGCAAACTCGGCAACCTAAGTTTGACAAAAGGGTATATTATTATGAGAACACTCCATTGTTGGATTAGGTCAATGGACGTGGGGACTCGGGAATGCGTTCTGGCTGTCTCTTTTACCAGCACTGTTGCTATTTGCAGACCTAGAAAATATTGGCTCTCCGCAACAGACGATGACCAAAAGGGCCAGTGAAAAGGAAAACCAGAAGGAGGATCTTCTTCTTTCTCTAATAAAATAGTCAATTTCCCTATTAAATAAACCGATCTTATGACCATTTTTTTCAAAAAGGAAGTGCACTCCACGCCATCATATCACTGGGAGACACAAGTAATTATCACCTTGTCTTTCTTTTCGCTTTGTTCTTTTCGCATATTGCCCACTTGGGAGAACGTGACCGCCGGAGTACATCTTTGGCTGCGCCGTCAAAGTCGTCGACAATTCTCACCACAGCCGCCAAGAATTCTCCAGCCGATGACCGTGGTCCGAGCAGGACATTATTTCCGTTGTGCACACGTAGGAGAAATTGCACTTATGTCGTGTGCCTAACTCATAGTTGACCAAATCACCAAGACCAAGAAGCTATTGATAAAATTCTAATCAATAAAGAGTTTACTCCCTGTCTGTTTGATCAACACTCCAAATCGCAAAATCCAATAAACTAATGTTAAGCACACTTTGTCTTGATCGAATTCGCGGGGTGAACTGTCGGACTCGGCCTGTCCTTGGGATCTTCCTCAAATTGAGGCTATATTTGGAAGTATGGTAAGGAAAGAAAATAGAAAAAAATAATGGTTCATATTTTGAAATTTCTCTCCCCATCTTACTCGCAAATATTTATAAATTATTCAATTCTTTCTACTCCAATTTTCATTTCTCTGCGTTTCTCAAACATAGCCGCAAGGGTGAAAGTTTCCGCAAGTAGATAGACATGACTACAGATGTCATCAGCCCTGTGTTGTCTTTAAAGAGATTGATGTTGATTTGATGAGCAGCTGAAGTCGCCAAAAGAGTTTCCTTCTTCTTTCTAAAGTCACATACCACTTCATTTTCTAGAGGGACAAAATATTGCATGAGATGGACATTCCAGGTGACAATATTGACTGTGTAATAGATCAATTACCTATGGGACAAATATGGATATGTCTAGATAAGAGGCTTGTCATTTTTCACTGATTTATTAATTTCGTAAATTATATTTTTATCCCATTTCGTATACTAACATTCTCCAAACATATGACTGGATATAAAAGAAATAGTGTTTCTCTTATCATTTTTTTCTTTCTTATTCTAATTATTGTTTGGACAACCAAATGCACTTTTGGAAGTTTTTGAAACTTTTGTCGGTTTTTCTTTCCATATGTGCTCTTTTAATAAGAGCCTGTAGAAGATTTTTCTTTAATCACGAGGAACAACCCTTTTCACACTCACAAGTTTTTCCTAAATGGGGCGTACAAAAAGTTCATCTTACACCTTTTTCTTTTGAAATCATTAGCACTATTCAAACAAATGTAGGCCAGGGTATTACAGCCACAATAATGATGGGTCTAATTGCAAAAGTTCAGTTTGTTATGCGGAGAAAAGAGAAATTGGAGAATGTATAATTTCCTAACGATAAAGGTATGTATAATTTCCTAACGATAAAGGTTGGGGTTGGGTCCAGCATAAAATGTTCATAGCTGGGCATGTACGACGAGGGAAACGGGGAGCCTTCAAATTAATAGAGCCAACACATGATTCTCCACACATGAAAGGAATGAAGAATATGTGTTTTGGCAAAAGTGACTAAGGAAAACAGAATTGGGTTGGTGGCGGACGCGATGGCTCGAGAGAGAGAGAAAGAGAACGAGAACATTTGGTGAGTATTATTCGTTTTTTTATGTAAGAAATTGAAGTAAGACACACGGCCGAAGTACGAGGAATTGTCGGGTAGGAAGCATGATGAGACCTTGTTTGACGGGAGGTCGTGGTTTGTGGCCTGTGTGGGGGGAATTAGCTGGAGCCATCGACAATTCGTTCAGGATCATCTTTACAGTGAAACACATTCATCTGCTGTGCATTCATGTTTGCTTGTTTGACCAGTTCTCCATTTCCTTTAGTCCCTTTGCAAGAATTCCTTATTGCTGCCATTCTCACTCTCACAAGATGGAATTGTTGTATTATGGTCTCCCAAGATTTGACGTAATTAGTTGTTTGGGACCTTGGGTGAGTTCAAATTACGAAATTACATATCATCAGTTTGCATGTTCAAGTCCCACAAACTGCATGCATACTGCTTCGAGTCAAAGCTACCAACACGGGCCATAATCGTGGACTTAATAAATTCATTGTCATTGTAAGGTGTTTCATGGGCCTTCAAGCGGTCTGGTCTCTGCGCTCGTACCTCTGAGTTATAAAAAATGAAAACAACATTATATTATCAACCCCGATACATTTGGACGGGCAACTCGACTGCCCCATGAGCCAATAAGTTAAAATGCACTTACTAAAAAGGAAAAGAAAACAACAACTTTTCACTCCATACCGATGATCGATGAACGAGAGAAAATTTTTAGGTATTATACAAGTCTTCGAATATTATATCTCCACTCATCCAAGTCATTTAATATCGCTGTATGCTACTATCAAGTGATATGAATTTCAATATTATGTTCTAGATGATAGTAGTTTTTTCATGGTGATTAGACTATGGTGGATGGAAAATGACGAGCTCCAAAAACACCTGAAAGCCTCTCGACGAACCGGTGTATTGAAGATTAAATTAAAGAGGGCTTATCCCCATTTTACTAGTTTCCTTCACCGCTAAGCTAATCTATGGAGCCTTATCCATCACTCCAATATTACAGCAATTTAATCGGCTAAAGTTTAAATATGCCGGAATCTTCCCTCGTAGATCTGTCTGCACTTCCCTCACCAAAATGTTCAACACACCTTTAATCATATGCATCGTAACTTGTTTCAGCGAGCGAATCTACGTAAATTCTCATTTATTTTTTAATTTTATGAGAAAGGAGCTCCTCAAGTTTTAGAGCTTATTAGAGTAAAAGAAAAGGAAGAAGCACAAAAGGGGTGTGTATTCCCTTCGGATGGACAAGAAAAGGATCTGTTTTCGGCGAAAGGGATTGTTTATTGATTGGCTGACGTTAGTGGGACGCGGTGGCCATAAATTGTAAATGGGTCAATGATGACCCACATGAAAACACAGAGAGACAGAGAGAGAGAGAGGCTCATTTTCTACTGGAGGGACATAGGTGACAATAATTCTCAGCTGCCCTTCCATTCTTTAGGTCCAGTGTGGATATGTTCTGAGCATACTCCAGGTCATATCTGTCATTGAAATTTTTTGGCTTGAAATAATTACTTTGCCAAACGATGGCAGATTTTCGCATGACCAGATCACGAGGAGAGCATACCAACTCTCGAGGCATGGCTAAATGCAAAATTCTTGCATGGGTCTGATGCACCAAATCAGATTCAACAATATCGTCGATCTCATCGAACCATATTGGAACCTCCATGGGACTCACAAAATCAATAGTGAAGATCTGCTCGATTCTTTTTTTTCTTGTCGAAAAGATCCGCTCGATTCAAAGAGTTCGAATTTAGGGAGGAATTTCCCTGGGTGGGGTTTGCACCAGCCACCACTTCTCTCATGACTTAATCATATATGTAATTTCGTTTACTTTTTTTTGTTGCAATATCCAGTAATTGTATATTGCATCTTTTGATGTTCTACCAAAAAAGTAGTGTACTTTTTTCAATAAGCTGATTGATAGTGCATGGATTCTCCTTGATTTTCATATAAACTTTATCTTGTCATTTGGCTTCTCGAGAGTTAACTTTTCCCCTCTCAAAAGTCAAAAACTACATTTGGTGGACCGGATATAACTCCGGATAGGATAATTTGTTCATATTCGGTATTTGGGAGAGCAATGGATTTGGATACATTTGGGTAAAAAAATCCCACCTAAGTGATGGGATAAAGCCGGATAAGATATATAATATGGAAAATTTGAGGAAAAAAAGATTAAAAAAATGAGAAAAGTCCTATGGATTCGCTTCACTACTCACCGCTCGACATTGTCCTCGTCTTGTCTACACATCTCAATCGATCTCTCTTCTTGCCGTCGGCTTCCCACCGCCACCCTCAACCCCAAATGTGATTGCCATCATTGTAAGTTTGGATGAACACTGCTCTTGTTTTAAATCATGCTCTTCCTTTGCATCAATCTGAATAAAAGGATGGCGGTGATGGGTTAAATTGATAGGCTCGGGTTCGTCTTTACAACCCATTTAATTTGGTAAAGATGGGTCATCGAAGTGGGGTGTTTATCGAAATCTAGTTCTGTTTGTTGGGACTTTCTGGATCTACATCTCGTATTTGTTTAGTATTCATCATTATTTACAAGTTCAGGAGGTAATGAAGTTGTGATTTTTATATTTTTCCTTTGATTTTCAATTTTGGGTAATTGTCTATTTAACTCCATTTCAAAGAGGAATTTCACAGAGGAAACACAGGATGTGAGTTCAGCTGTAGAGGACTCAAATATTGATTTCAGAGTATTGATCCAAAAGGCGGCCTATGAAGAGGGACAATTAAGCAACCAAACGAGAAAATAAAGACCTGCAGCAGCGCACATCAGATGTGGAATCGTTAAGCACATAACATTGTTGGAGGATGAAGATGTGGATGATATGTGGTGTCTCATCTCCCTTCGCGGCCAACCATGAGAGAGAGCGAGAGAGATGAGTCAAGTGAGATTGCCCACGTATTTCAAACTCTGATTTATATATATAATATTATATCCGGATATCACAAACACTGCATATGATATTTTTTTGGTAAGTCTATGTAGGATATTTCAAATTCTATCCAATCTTATCTTATCCATTTGTTGACACAAAAAATAATCAAGTTGTCGACAGCAAGAGAAATTGCATGAAAACTAAAGAAATACATAAAATAGAAACCATAAATGGAATAACCACACGTGTATTATGTGAGTTATGTTTGGGAAAATGCATATCTATCGATTAGGGAATAATGTATCGTGACATTCTGAATTTTCATCTACTTTTGGGATAAATGAAATGTGTATATTCTTCAATGCATTTATAGTTAAATCTCGCTTGGAACTGATCATTCTTGAGTACTAACCTTTGGGAAATGACTACCTAGGAAAATGTACATGAACCTAGTAACTCGACCATGAGTCGACTTTCGATGACGATCGAGGTCACCATGACTTGAGTAATTGCAGGTCAATACGCGTAAAGCCTAAAAAGCCGTCAGTTAGTCAGAGATATACTAAAGTCGCGTTTGAGTGAAATTGGCCATCATTTGAATTCGAACTTGATTGTTGAATTTCTTGAAGTGTCACGACTAATTTATTTGGACGACGTCATATAAGCGTGGCCAACCTTAAGGTTTATTGGATTTATCGGAAAGTGAAATTTGAACCGGGGATTAGAAAAAAGACCATTTTACCCTTGGGATATTTGAATTCCTTTGAAGGGTTGAAGGGTAAATTGGAAATTGGCATTTTCCCTCCAATGGCCAAAGCTAGATGACCATTGTGCCCCTCCTTGCTTGCATATTTCTTTTTCTTGCCATTTATTATTTTTGGTAATTGGTTGGGAGGAATTTTGTGAGCCCTAGGATCTTGTCTTGCCCAACAAGATGCAATGTGAGCCCTTGCATGTGTGAGTGGGGATTGGTGATGGGGTTTTTAGTGGGATTAGCAGAGAAAAATCTGATAAAGTCTCTCTCTCATTCATTCTCTCTCTCTCTTCTTCTTCTTCTTTTCCATATATAACCCTTCGCTGGTTCTACTGATGCTTCTTCCTTCTAGCTGCTGCTTCCTTCGTTGGCTTCTTTTGCTTCTAGCTTTTGCTACTACTTCTTCTATTGGCTTCTGCTTCGCTATTGCTATTGTAAGCCTTGTGCTGCCCTCCTTGCTTGGATTTGCTTAGGTTTTTCTATAGCAAGTGGCATTCTAAACCATGTTTAAGCTAAGGGGTTACCAATGGGCTTATTAGGGGTTGATTAGTGGCTGTGGTTAGTTGGTTTAAGGGCTAGACAAGTAGATTTGGTTGTTGGTTGTGTTCCTAGATTTTGTTACTACTGTGTTGCTGAGTTTTGATATTTTTGTCGAGACCAGTGTGGGCCGAATCTGGGGTAGTGTTCTTCATGAAAGTTGTTCAAAATATCTTGAGGCATACCATGATTTAATTTGGGAATTTTTGGAAGTCATTTGAGGCCATTTGTAAGTCCATCTTTGGACCAAAATTAGTCTGCCGGAAACACTGTTCCTTCGACCTTCTGGTCTGTTCGAATTTTTATAAATTTTTCTAGATCTATTTTCAAAATACTTTCTTCACAAAACTTGTTGGGGACATTGGTGGCTATAATATATAAAAATTTCAAAGTTTTCTAAGGAGATTTGGTTACTGCTTGAAATGCATTTTGAAAGCCAAATGGCCAGTCCGAATGAAATGTTTTATGTCCGACTTTGGATGACAAAAGAGGTGGTTCTAGATAGAACTGGGTTTTGTGTTCTCATGAAAAATAGTCATCGAGATGTCTTCTAGGACATATCTGCAATTCATAATTTTTGGAGTTGAATTACTATTTATTTTAAAAGTAATCCCAGAACTGTGCACTGGCTTAGAATTGCTCCAAATATGTGTATTCGGTTTTCCCTTGTTCCTTGTGGCTGAGTTGTGGTGCTTGGTGGCTAAGTTGAATGTTGTGGTGCTTGGTGGCTGAGATGAATGTTGGGATGTGTGGATTTATGCCATTGAGTGTATAGCTTGAATTGTGAATTGAAAGGCGTTGGAATGATTGGGTGATATGGTTGAGCTACATTGCTGCCTTTATGAGTGGATTGGTTGGGCTGAGTTGTTGATTTGAAATTGAGCATGTTTGTATGTGATTAGGGCATGTGGATGTTGTGTGAAGGGAATGAGATATGTATCACATATGATCGATAGGCCCTGAGGCTTGTTGACGCGGGAAATGGCATGAAATTGAATGAGGATGTATGTTTGATCTTATAATTCTTGAGGCGTGTTTACGCGAGGAATTGAATTTGTCTTGAGGCGTGTTACACAAGACAATGCCCGGATAAACTGGAGGATCGTCGGCTTGATGCGTCTTTGCGCGAGTCGTGTCGTAGACTTGATGCGTGTTACGCAAGTCGTACGATGAGGTGGGCCTAAGGTGTGTTACGCGAGTCGTACGATGAGGTGGGCCTGAGGCGTGTTACGCGGGTTGGTATTGATTGAGGTGGACACATGTGCATGTCGGAAGTTGAAAGAAGTGAGCATGTGTAGAGATTGAGATTGGAATAGGTTGGAATGTTATTATGGATGCATGTGTAGGAAATTGGTTGTATCTCGCAGTGCATGTGCATTGAGAAGTTGGTTATGTTGTCATGACTCGACTAACGTGCAGGGTTATATATGCATCGCGGTAAGGCTAGAGAGTGCCTTTGAATGTTATTGCATGTTGATTGAATGTGTTAGATGTTATTCTATTTGTCTGGAGGTACGTGTTAGCCTAGGTAGGGCTTAGGGTATTGCTTATTAAGACTCGTTCTTATGGTTATTATATAATCATTTCAGACCCTCGACCCCGACCAAGAGTGATCCGCCGGATTGTTTTGGGATCCCGAGGCATATGGAGTACTCGGTGATGGAACACCCTGTAGGAGGGGAGGAGACCTATATTAAGCATACTACTGTGGTGTGGGTAGATGTGGGTGGACAGATGCTACAGCCTAATACATATCAGGTTTACTGTTATCGGGATCTATACGGCGTCTATAGACCACTTCAGGGCTTCAATGTTTCATTTAATGGGGTAAGTGAGTGGGACCCCTCAGCGGCTCTTGCTCCTGATAGTATGGTCACGAGCCCGGATACCGCCCCCGAAGATTTTGACCCTCGGCCAGTGATAATGGAGTCCGACATTGACGAGGAGTCAATGGAGTCAAAGCCGGAAGAGGCATCTAAGGAGGCTATCCCGGAGCCAATAGAGTCCGATCCCGAAAAAGAGCTAATAGAGGAGGAGCCCAAAGAGGAACCTATGGAGTCGGAGCCTAAGTCTGCGAGTTTCGACTCGGATTGGGAGTCGTATCGGTGTCTTAGTGCTAAGTCTAGAAACCTTTTTGTGGGTCCCTTTTTGTATAACTAGGCTAACCTACCCGACCACTTGTCCCTTTTTTATGATGGTGGTTTTAACAATAGTTGCCTTTTGTATGTAAGGTCGGATTTTGTAAATACGTGCCGTTGAATGAAGTATGTGGTTGATTTGTTCAAGTGTTCTCCTACTACCCTTTGTCTTAATCTCGTTGAGTGTTATAATTGCTTCCGCGTGCGTTCTATGCTTGAAGTTTCGTTTGGGTCGACGACGAGTCCTGGGACGTCGCAATTGAAATACAACCACGGGGGGATATCACGGGCTCGATGAGGTCTGGGGCGTGACATGTATCACTTGAACATGCCATGTGTCTAGTTATTGAAGTATAATGACGGATGGCTGGCAGCCGCAAACAGTGATGCCCGCGGGAAATTTTTATATTTGAAACTTTAGATAGCCTAAATTGAGTAGGGAACAATTACCGCCTAACGACTTGGTCATGAAGGTTATTGACAGGAGAGGAAAATTTTGCGCACGATGAAGATGGTTATACAAGGTCATGAGTAATTCAAGACAGCGGAAATAAGCTAGCAGAAGCACGCCCCCCGCCACCCCCTACGAAAAACACAATCAAAATGTCATCTTTTTTATCGTCAAAGCTTTTCAGACTATTCTTTCAATTTCCTTAGCTGTAGATCCTTATGGTTAAGTTAGGTGTTAGTGTGCAACATGTCATCGACGGGGTTAAAATGCAATATCCTATTGTAAATCAATACTATCGTCAATTAGCATCTTGTGGAATTAGTTGTTGTAAATCAATACTGTCGTCAATTAGCATCTTGTGGAATTAGTTTGAATCCATTGTACTACTTGGGCTTGCCGTCAATAAGATACTGGCATAGTTCAAGTTTGTATTGTCTTGATCGAAGTAAGTGGATTCCTTTTTCTCGCTTGGATATCTCTGGTTTAGAGTCACTACCAAACCCAATCTTTTCCCATAAAAACCAAAGAACTATGCTCGGTGAATTATATTTCGCTGCGGGAGTAACTCTGGTGAGGTGAAACATAATTTTGGCTCGTTTGGCACGTCTAATGGGACTATTGTGGTTGGTTTGAGGAGCTATAATGGCATGAATTAGGAGCTAGAGTCAACTTGATCACTGTCGTGACCTACCTCTCGAGGGCCGAACTCGATGAAGCGGGTTTAGAGGAAAGTGTTCATGAAACGATCCATATAGCGCATCATAAAAGACAGCTTTACCGAAGCGTCGATCTTTTAGTCATCCATACGGTCCACATGGCACATCATAAAAGACGGCTTACCAAAGCGTTGATCTTTTAGTCATCCATATGGTCCGTTTGGCACATTATAAAAGACAGCTTACCGAAGCATCTATCTATTAGTCATCCACATGGTCCATTGATCATGAATGTGGATTTTTCCTAAATCCATATCTCGCGTGACAACAGTTTGATTTTATCTTTTTTAAGAGTCGCTACTAGCCTAGGTCAGGGGTCAGCTAAAATACCCAACCGAAACGCGGGAGTTTCATTTCGATTTCTACGAAAACCAGAGATCATGAGTTCGGAAACTAGCTTACGTTAATATTTCTATTAACGCCCTTTTGATACCACTAAACTTATCATGGTTGTTATATAAGTTGTCATGTATTTATTTTTTACCATTTTCATGTCAAAACCTTAGTCCACTAAGTGATCATGCATCTCGTTTTTATGTTTTTATTTAAGATTCTAAGCTAATCCTATATTAGTCTAGAAAAGAAAGAAACAAACAATTGTGAAAAAACATTGCGTAAAGTAAACAACCAAGATATTGAAAAGACAAAGCCAATTCCAAGTGTAAGAAGATAAAACCCGCAACACACAAATTGAAAGCCCAAGACATATGTCGGGTAATGAATGAATTTTTACAATTGAAATGGTCGGAGAGGACATCGACCATCACCGTATACAAGGAATAGGGTCGGAACGGACATCGGCCTTCGTCATCTTCAAGACCGCCGTCTTCTTAGACCTATTCTTAATCTAAAGCTAAACTAGACTAGGTATATACGAGGGAAATGAACATCATAATGTTCACAAAACACACAATAATTGTCCATACAAGAGAAAGCAATATGCAAGAAGATGCAAAGATGCAAATGCAATCACAACAATGGCTTCGAGATCGGCCTTTGATTTAAACATGCGTCATCCTCATCTAATGATCTGCCCACTCCATTTTAATGATGACTTATGTATATTAGCCACCAAGCACGTTCGTTTATAGTGACTAACCTAACATAGTCCCTAATTAGGGTTCTATGTAAAGCCATGGATACCCCTTGAGCATGCATCGGTTCCTATCATACATCTAGAAAGCACATGCATCCAACTTAAAATAAGCATGCAAGTAGGTCACAAAGACCTTGATTCTCATCCAATCACTCAATTTAGTGAACCAATATTGGGTCACTTCATTCCATTCATCATGCGACAACTCATAAAAGAAAGACAAAGAACAGCAGAACAGGGGAAGAAAGACCTATCTAACAGAACATGTCCCATGCGAAATTAAGTTCTGGAAAAATTGTGGTAGCTTAAGCACACAATGAGGAACAACTTTCATAGAGAAAGTTTTACTAAAAAATGTTCACATGATTTTATAAAAATTCGGGAACACGATTAAATGTGTCATAAAAAGGGAATTGCTGCAGTTTTTGTTGCAAAGATAAGGCCATTTGCCTTACCATTTGATGCTTAGTAATTCCGACATTTTGACACGATCTAATTCAATGAATGTCCTACAAATTTCATTGAGGGTCTGACCTCTGATTATTTGTAGAAACATAGATAAAAAATCAACAAGAGGTCTAACTCACTTTGGACAGAATAGGGGTTCCGAATTTACAAGTTGCAGATCCTAATGCAAACTTGTAGAAAAAATGAAAAATGTCCTAAATGGCAAGCAAATGACATGTTCCTGGTGTCTATGGAAGTTTCATAACATGTATGACGACTTATCAAGAAGGCATGAATCCGATTAAGTCCAACTTTAGGTTTGATTTTCATGAAAGCATGTCAATGCATTAACTAGTGTCAATGACATTTTATGGATGGCAAAGATGAACTAAAATGATGCATGAAATGTATGAAAATTTAACATGAATTAGGACTAGATGTGATGACAAAGAGGATATAGTCATCTAATCCTAATTACATGAGCAAATAACCATACAAGTCCATGAACTATTAAGCATGAATTAATGTTCATGATGCATGAAATGCAATATGACAGAACGTGGTAGCATGTTTGTGCATGATTTTAACCTACCAAATGATATGCAAAAAATACATGTAATGCGTCAATTCGAAGCTTAAATAGCCCTTTACAAAAGTCTAGAAGACTCCATGTTCCGATTGTGAACAGAAAAATTCCTATAAAATTGGCAAGAGTGCTACATGAATAGCTTAATCTCTAATTGACAGATTTAGGGGTTAAGGAATTTCAATTGATTAAACACACTAATGACGAGCAATTGATGCACGGAGAGTGTCACTAGTGAGTTAACATGATGCTCTATGATGTTCATGAAGGTCACTTGAACAATTAAGTCCAATTTCACAATGAATTTTGCAGGAATGTAATTCGGATCAGTACAGGGTAGAAGGAACAACCTGAGAATATGAGATGATTTTAAGTACCAAATGTTGTCTAAAAATTCTAAAAAAATATATGACGTGCATGAGACCTGAATTTACAAGTTCATAGAAGGATGCAACTCAAAAATCGATTTTCCCTGTTCTGTACAAAAATAGTAAAATGTGTAGCTTGAGTTCGGTTTTGGCCAAAAACCAACTTACTCTTGCTGCAACTTTGAAAATTGATTTCAGGTGCCAAATGAGCTCTGATCAGGGATATCTTTAGCATTTTAAAGATTAATTTGAGTGCTTTACAAACTTCGTTAAGGACTCTAAGCCAGAAAATGTCGATTTCAAACTCAAACGAAGATGTTTCAGCAAGTTCATTTCAGGTTCCAGTATAGGCAGACAAGACCTAAGGTTGAATTAAGGAATTTTCACCTATTGAATGAACTCCTAAAAATCTGAGAAAAAAGTATGTCATGATTATGATCCTAATGAACAATTTTCGTGAAGGAAAGATTGCCAAAATCAACTCACAAAAATCGGCATAAAATCAGCACAACAATTAGACATTCAATAACAAATTTAAGCTTTAACAGAAACATATTGCAGAACAGAGATCCGAGATTTCGAGGGGATTTTGAGGTAGTAAATGAACTTTATTTTGGACACATAATATGTCAAACCGAAGCTTAGGAAGTATAGATCAAAAGTCTAGAAGGACTCGAAGCATGATTTCAACATTTAAGAACTCGTTTTAGCTCTAATAGAATCTGTGTTCAGAGAGCAACGAAATTAACATAGCATTCTTATGCAATCATTCATCAATCATAGAATCTCTATCTCACTAATCAACTCATCATCCTCCATATATGCATCAGCAGCACCCCTTAGCATCTATCCATGGCAAGCCTAAGGCGAGTTCTAGCCCCGGACGCCTATCGCATCCTCGCTTCATCAAACTCAGGTTAGAGGAGTATACTATTGTGCGTTTAAGCCTTGATTTCGTCAAAACCGAACTCCACAGCCTCCAATGGATGATTATAGAATGCTTAAAGACCTAAGATCACGAAAAAAAATCACCAAAAATGAACCTAAACAGGTCCGGTTAAGCTACAGAAACAGAATCGAGTCCGGTTTGGACCCGATCTGTGCACCGGTGGGAGAAAGGACCACCGAAGCTCCTCCGTTGGTGATCCGGCCACACCCCGACCTCTTAATGGCCGGGAACACGTCAGGGAAAGGTCTGAGGGCGATCGGAATGCTACTAGTTCGCTGTGGACCACCGATCGAACGCCGGAACTCAGCTCGGCTCAAACAGAATCGGTTGAAGAGCTGCTAGAGAAAACAAGCTGAACGGGAGTATCGACGGCTTGTTGGAGGGAGCTCTGACCACCAGGGGTTCAGGGCTAAAGTGGTGGTGCCGGCCGGAGGTAGTACGTTGCGGCGGATTGCCGGCGGAGGGGCGATCGCCGGCGGAGAGAAGCAACGTGCGAAGGAGATTTCAGAGGAAGAAGAGACAACATGCAAAAGAGAGAGAAGAAGGAGAGAGTTCTGATTTTTTCCAAAAAAAATATGCAGAAAATGAAGCCTCCTCCTTTAGTTTTGGAGGGAAAATGGTTTATATACCCTCCTCAAGATTCAATCTCGGCCGTCGGTTTAATCTAACGGTCGAGATTTGTGCTTATCCTTTACTTAGAGGTTAAGCAAAGACCTCAATTAACATGTGCTAATTTGAATGGTCATGATTTAATTTCATCAACGGTCTTGATTAATTTTGCAATTAAGGACCTAATTAGGGGCATTTTTGTAATTTTCCAAAATCCAAGGATTTTTTTGCAAAATCTGAAAATTGGAGAGTTCTCAAGTGAATTTTCGCAAAATTGACTTCGGATAAGTCAAATGATATAAACCATTCGCGAATCGTGAACGATTGATTCAAACCCCTAATTAGGGCTAAAATTGGGGGTTTTCATTTCAAAGTGCCGATTCACAAAATTGGTCGCATGAGTAATCTTATGATGACCTCTAGATCAAATGTTGTAAAAGGAACTAAGCTAAAGTATGAACAAAATGAAAGTAATTTTGGTTTTCGCTGATTCCGAACCTATTTCCGCAAATTGGGGAAAAGTAGGTTCTTAATCAGTTTTTGCAAAATTTCTAATGCCAAAGTCAAATTGAATGTATAATAAAATGATTTTTAGATTTTTGTATTTTTCAATATTTTTTGTTCAAAGGTTTGACCAAAAGTCAAATCCTTATTGACTTTTTACTAGGAGTTTGATTTTATGATCAAATCTTTGAATTTTTCAGAAATTTCCACTTCTAAAGTGAAATCGGACTTGAAAGGATTTTTTTTATGCGAAAAGCCCCAATTTGAGCCGATGTTGACTTTTGGTCAAAGGATTGACTAAAAAGTCAACCCGAAGTCAACCATTTGACTTTTTGAATTTTTGCATAAAATGAATGATAAATTGTCTACAGAAGCTAGGCCAACAAACATAATTAAAAAATGACACTTTATGTTTAAGAAACGGGTTTCGTCACGATCGAAAACCCTAATCTTGAGTTTTCTGCTTTTAATAACGCATCGGCTAAAAATTAGGTGTCAACAATCACAACAATATTTTGGGTAACAGTTCACCTCCAAACCCTATTGCTGAAAGGGTGGCACATGCAGAATTGTCAAATATGCGACCAATATTAGATGAGGGACAAATTGGGGGAGGTAGATAAACTTAGACATCTCATTGAAGAACAGAGAAGGCAATTGAAACTAAATCCCGTCACAATTGCTACTATGAGAAGGTTCATTAAAGAACAACACAAGGATTTGGCTGATTTAGTCAGTAGATGTGTAGTTGGCACTGTTCGGCCACTGATTATCAACATTGTCCATGAGATTGCAAATAAGCAAGGGGCATTGACCAGCTCAACCCAAATGCAGCCAAATCCTGTATTTTATTAAGTTCTGCTGGAAATGTGCCTCAATCCAACGTTATGACACCCAATTTTGGAACTGCAAGGCATGTTGTACCTCCGACACCATTGAGAATCCTGTAGAGAGGTGAGGGTGTAACTTCAACCCAGACTTGTGGCCAAACATTGGTTAATGAGAACAATCCATTACCATGAATTGAGAATGTTGGTGCGAGTTAGTCTTATATACAAGCACCGACCAGTGGGAATAAAGTTAATGGAGGCAATGTAAATCAAGCTCCTCAATAGAACACACCAGTTCAACCGTATGGTAATGTGCAAGCATACGGTTTTATGCCTTAATCAAACTTCATCCAAACACCATATACAAACCAAATATTAATGCAGATAATCAAGAAAGACCTCCAACACCACCACAACCTTTACCCCAATACCAAGTACCACAAATACCACAACCTTTACAGCAAAATGTGCCACAATATATGCCTCTGGCGATACCTCAATTCGTGCTTGGAGTCTAAACTGCCGTAGCGTGAGTCGCATTACCCATTGGTCATAACCAGCATATGGTGGACCAAACGTTGCAATAATATGGAGGTGACACGGGGGGTGCTATGTCACGCCCCGAACCCCCCTCGAGCGCACGACACCCTCCACTGGTCGATTAGTGCGATATCCCAGGGTATCGCCGACCTCAAATAACCATCAGAGATTCACATTCACAGCGGATACCACCATTAATCCCGAACAATTTAAGACTGGGGAAAACAATCAGGGAGAATATGCACATATTCGATTCCATTAACAAACTTATAAAAAAATATTTACAATACACACCCGTCATTTACATGTGCACACCATACTATTTACCATCGATAACAAAAGGCCCCGATGACCTGGTATTTTAACTTCAAAAATGGCACTCATCCAAAACACCTATTCTTAACCCCTACATTAGCCCCTACGCCTCTTACTAGGCGTCCATTCCGAGTCTAATTCCTCGTCTCCTGAATCTAAACTCTCCTGATCGGTCTGTTCCTCTGAAGATTCCGGTTCTGCCTCAATCACGATCGGATGATTTATGTGCCCCGACTCAGCAGGGACTTCATCCTGTTCCTCCTCAGCTAATACATTGAAGAAATTGAACTTAGGAACAAAGTTGGGATCCATGTACTGCTCAAATGGGAGTATATAATCCGGCTCCTCCTCGGGTTCCTCAGACTCGTCAGACTTAATTGCAGGTTCTGCTTCGGGCTCTACCCCCTCTAGTTCCTCCTCGGGTATTGGTTCCAAATCTATATCCATCGAGTCGTCCTCAGCTTGTGATGCTTCAGGTTCTGGTTCATGCTCAGCCCCTAACGATACCTGCGCGGCCGACACCAGATGCATTCCTGATTGGGCTAGACTAGTCTCTATGCTGGTCAACTCACCGTCAATAGGGGGTATTGCAGACGGGTCCCAATCACCAACTAAGTCAAACGGGACATCAAAACCCCTAACGAGCCCAAACTCATCCCCGTCTGCATCCCGGAAGAAGCAAGCTGTATATACATGAGTTTCCCACAAAGGTAGTCCTACGTCTACAAAAATGGTAGTAGTATGCCTAATCTAGGTCACGTTATCTGGCATAGGGAATTCTGTAACGTCGTTCTCGGTGTGCATTGGTACCCCAAAATGCACTGGTGGCGGTGGCGGAGGATTCACGAGTCTTGTCGGGGTTCTGAAAATATTGGTTGAAACAACCATGAGACTATATCTTAGTAAGTACACCCCTAAACCCCACCTAGGCTATCATGTACCTCTAGACAATTTTACAAGCATAAACACAAACACATAAACCCAATCACATACAGATAAAAATTCTCATTTCATGCATCTATTTCATTCTCATCATCTCTTTTCCACATTTCTCGCCAGTGACCCGCATTGAAGTACACGCCTCAGGTACACTGCGACCACTTTTCACAACACTTCAGGGCCCGCGTTAACGTACACGTCTCAGGCCATGTTTCTTGCCCACGTTGAAGTACACGCCTCAGGCTCAACACCTTCCACCTACTGCGCAACCCGCGTTGAAGTACACGCCTCAGGCTAGCAGTCCTCCGGTAATACCGGGCATCGTCCCGCGTTGATGTGCACGCCTCATGATCGCACAAATTCCACTAACACGTGTCATACCACAGTTCTTTCTCATTCATGCACATGCTCCACAAGCATTTACCACACTCAACTGGCCAATCACACGTGACCCGTGCACGCATCATTTCACACACAAAACATGCTCACTTAGCATTGACACGGCCAATTTTGACAATTAAATCAGTTTGGCCCAAACGTGCACACACAGGCATATTTCAAACATGTAATTTCACAACCATGCACTCAATTTCATCATCCCAACCCAGTCGCAGTTCAAATATACAATAAACGCACAATAAGTCATTTTTCTCCAACCAAACGACTTCGAATCAATCCCGGCCCTTCACAGCACTTTCTCACAATTAATTGCCGGTTCTAAAAATCCAATTTTCGTCCCGATCGGCCCATCACAGCCCACTAAACAGCCCATCACAGCCCACTTCAGTCTTAAATTTTTCCACCAAAATTCCCAAACATTCAATTCCAAGGCCCGCCTAACATTTCCGCACCTAAAATCGTATAAACCCGCGCCTATATAAACCCGATTCCGCCCAAACAATCATCCGTTGATACCCAACGTCCTAAATGGGTTTTAGAGCACGACTTACTGAGTTCTAGACTCACGCAGCTAGAACGGAAAGCGGCGGCACTTAATCGGGAACAGCGGCAAACGGTGGCGCAGCTTGGCGGCGAGAACGGCAAACTACGGTGGCGTGTCGTGGCGGCCTCCTTTGGCCGTGACCCGCGGCCTCCTTTGGCCGTGACCCACGGCCACACGGGGAGGAGAAGAGAGAGAGAGAGAGACGACGTGGGGTGGTGGCGATGGTAAGGCGGTCGGCGTACGGCGGCGGTGACTGGCGGGCGTACGGACGGCGGTGATCGGCGAGGGGGAGATGAGGCCGGAAGGGGGCTCACGGTGGGGGGGGGGGTTTCACGGGGGAGAGGGGGAGAAGAGAGAGAGAAAAAAAGGCGTCAAAGAACAAATATCCCAATTTTGATAACTTTTTGGTAAATTACCAAAATACCCTTCTCTAATCTTTTTAATCCAACGGTCGAGATTCGATCTAATCCTGAAATCAACGGTTTGGATTGAATCTTATCTAAAAATATCCAAGGATAATCATGTCTTTTCCAACTTTGGGCCTAAAATGACCAAAATGCCCTTGTCCAACAAAACTAATCCTTTATTAACTCCCAAGGGTAAAATAGTCACTTTCTCCGTTTCTCGTCGAAATCGAATTTTTCTAAAGGAATCGGGGCATTCCAAAATTGCACGTTCCATCCGCAACGTCGTCCTAATGTCCCGTTGTGACTTCCAAATTTTTCCAATGTCCAATTTGGGCTAAATTAAATAATCAAATTTTATTAAACGCAACTCGAGTGTTTCTCAGACTAACGAGCGACTCGTTGGGGAAATTCGCATATTCGACCAGTGACTGATACTAAATCGAGTCACGTACAATTTATTCAGACCGTAACGACTTCGGTTGTCAATAAAATCGCGAGGATCAATTACTAGATCCGTGGGGCACGATCGTTCGATATAGGTTCAGGATCGTTCGTCAATTCATTTTGTGGTCCAGCGGTATCACCCGCGATCGACTACTGTGACAGTGGCAAATCGATCCCTGACTATCCTTGGATCGGCCAATCGTGGCTCAAAATATCACATCGACGATTTTATGATCGAAAGTCAATTCACGATCGAATTTTCATTTAGTCGTACGAATTTAATTCCCCGATTAACCTTTTCCTAATGGTTAGTATCCCAGGAATGATCAGTTCTGGGTAAAAACTAACTACGAGTACATTCATAAAACTCAATATTTTATAAACCCCAAATGGACTATTTTTCAGGATGTCACATGCTAGGCAAATATATAGAAAACTATACCCATAATGGATAGATACAATTCCATACCTAATAGGTTTTAAGATTCTAGAATTTAATATCTTCACTAGTGAATATGATCAATCGACACATGAATATGTTAACATGTTTGCTGCATTATGTGGTAATGCTATACATAGTGATCATTGGAAGTTATGTTTGTTCCCATTATCGTTATCTAAAACTGGTTTTACATGGCATATGTCTTTTCCGGCTAATTCCATTTTTCTTGGAAACAAATGGAAACAATGTTTCATAACCAATTTCAAAGGGCCGTTCCAGATGTGTCTATTGCAGATTTGTCAGCAATAAGGCAAC
This sequence comes from Syzygium malaccense, assembly GCA_031216405.1. Lineage (NCBI taxonomy): Eukaryota > Viridiplantae > Streptophyta > Magnoliopsida > Myrtales > Myrtaceae > Syzygium > Syzygium malaccense. The sequence continues at coordinate 17,375,601 of CM062262.1, read as the reverse complement.
AGAACAATGAATCGGTGGACCAATGCTTCCTGGTCATCGAAGTTGTTTATCCCTTCTGCCAAAGTTTGGAGAAGAGCTTGTTTGCCCTTGACACTGTGATTACGCTTTTTCACGGACTCACTAACGTCTAGACTATCCTGATTTGAAATAGTCAAGGACATAATCAGGTAATAATTGTGTCGATAAGATTCTGTCTTATCGATCAATGCTTTGGAAAAATCCTGAAGTTTTCCTTTAAGTTCAGGGGGTAATACAAATTGACCTCATCCTCACAGAGTTCATCCGGTAAAGATTTGACTTGGTCGAAGGCTATGTTATTGTGCAAGATCGTTGGAAGTCCTCCACTTGAAAGGTCAAGTAATCTCATCAACTTGCCTCTAATCTTTTCGATAAGGATCTTCTTTGAAGGAGTAATCCCATGAGCTAAGTCACTAGGGGAAAAATTCAACACACAGGAAGCTTCCTCTAACATGCGACTAGTCTCGATAAGAGAATGTGGAGAATTCTCACCTTCGGTATGACTTAATTGATTGGTCGACAGAGACAATCTTGAAAGACTAGGAGGATTCTTAATTGGAGACAATAAATTAGGCAAATGTGATGTTGAATACTCGGTTTGGTCTCCAGTAGGATCAAAAGTTAAGTGGACAAGTGAATCGATGAGAATGCTAGAGGTAGTGGGGTAGCATCGCCAACTTTTCTAAACACGGGTGTTGATGACGTTGATAGTGACAGTTCAATAATCTATGAAAGAATCAAGAAAATTCGTTATTGAGCCAAAAAGTATCGAATGATTATATAAAGGTTACAACATGATACCTTGCTCTGGAGCTGTGAGAAGTAAAATAGCTGGACTAGTAGTAGAAGTTTGTTGTGGCAAATTGATGGACTCATCCAACAAGTTTTCATTCCCTGTATCAGTAGGTGCACCTATACATTGTTATAAGGCCATGTTAGTTTATTGGTGATAGAAGATAATTATTAGTATGTGACGAGATTTACTATAAGCTGCCAAAGCAAAGGGGGTAGAGACTATTGATAAGTCTGAAAGGGAAGATGAACAGACATCAAGATGCAAGAGTAAGTCATCTTTATTGCTATCATGATTGTCGACAAAATGGGTTTGCTCTAGTTGAGGTTCATGAATGTTCAAAGACTTGCCAACATTCATAATAGTTGAAGCAGATGGAGTGGAAATGTTGGATTTCTTCTTCTTAATTAGCGGAGCAATGGAACCACTACTTCTTCTTCTACTTCTCCTAAAGTCTGGTTCGTTGGTGAAGAACTCTTGGTAGTGAGGGCATCTATCGAAAGGAGAAATTTATTCAAAGACAGAACATAAAAGAGAAACATAGTTGTAAAGTTGGAAAATTACCTTAAACAACTTTTCTGTTAGTCTTAGCCTTCACAACCTTTTCTTCAATCGCGACATGCTCACGTATTTTGGCTCGAGATGGTCGAGTTTGGATTATAGTGACCTTTTGAACTGGCACTTTCTTAGCTTTTTGGACTTTAAACCCTTCAATTACATCATTCATCGGTGGCTCCAGGCTATGTTATGAGGAATTCTCTTGATCAGTTGACTCCACACCAATGGTCTTCTTTCCCTTCTTGCTTGCACTCTTTGATTCGGGAATACAATGTCTTATTTGGTTTAAGACAACTTTTGTGGTAGCTTCATAAGGACTCTCAAGAGTGAAAGAAAGCCATCAGGTGGTCTATTCAGATGTGCATCTAGGTTTGGGATTGAACTCATACATTAGGGGAAAATCGAGCAAGCATGAGATTGGTAATTTTAGAACAACAGGCAAAAGGATTATGGTCTCTGTGATGATACTTCTGTTTAGCCATAAAAGGGAATTAAAGAGAACATGGAATTGGCATGGGAATAGCTTGTGTCAAACCATGTTGCCCGGCACAATACCGTGGAGAATAAATTTCAAAAACTATGATAGAATTTTCCTTTTTGAGACAGCCTTAAAGGAAGATCAGCTGGAGTGAGGACGCATACCCAAAAGTCGGAAGAGTTATCTCGAGCTGAAAATTCAAATAAGTAGTTGAATTCATTAGCCTCATAGGGAAAAAACTCAACATACCCTAAATTAGTTGCCGAGGGTGTTTGAAGATGGAATATGATAGAAGAGCTATTCTTGGGAATAACTAGTGGGGAACGACTAAATAATCTGCATTAAAAAGGAGGAGGAGTAGGTGGTCAGAAACTTGCATAGAAATGGTGGCGAAAAGTACGGAATTCGTGACCAGAAAGAGATGGAAAATACAGAACCATCCAACATTGCAAAAGCCAAAATGGACCAAACAAGGTACATCTTCCTCTGACTTCATTGCTAAAGATGCATGAGTGATACCTCTATACATTGTGGCCAAGATTAATGGACCTAGAGCAATCGATTTATCTGCTGTAAGATTAGCAGCAAGTTGTCGGAAGTCTCTAGAAACTTCAAGTGATGGGTTGAAAAAGATGTCTTCAGACAGCTAGAAAAGCAAGGAGGCTCTACATTCATTTGGACTGATTGGATTAGAGTTATGAGAAAATCGATCAAAGAATCTACCGTAAGCAAGAGCACTTTTAGGGATAAAAATGACTTCTAAAGAAGCCATATTTTCTATAGGTGTACCATTCGGAGGAACGCCAACCATGACATAAATGTCCAACAGAGTAATTGTCATTTGGACCCAGGGAAAGAAGAAACAGTTGGTTGAAGAAGACTAGAAACTAACAGCGGCACCTAAATGCCCCATATTTAGGTCATATGACAGCATACTAACTTTCAAAACAATGTCAATCCCAGCTCTTTTCCAAGTAAGATAAACTGATAAATAACCTTTTAGTCTCGCATACCACCTGTGGATGTCTACTTCAAAAAAAAGAAAACCTCGAAATCAAGAAGGTTCCGTAGCCCAAATATCCATAACTGTGACATCCTCAATCCGTCACCGCTTAATTACACATTGTTAGATTCATTCGGTCTCGTTTAGGCGCCAATCAAGAGGGTAAAGCCCATCTTACCATTTTTGACCTTGATTGATTTTTAGAATATTGCACCTTAAAGTACAATGTGCTTGATTAGTATCCTATGATTGATTAACCTATAGTTTTCATTTAAATGCTACTTCTAGAAGCTTAGTTTGGGGAAAGACCAAAATTTGGTCTTACTTCCCTAGGGCTTGCTCCACTTTGGGGAATGGAAGGGGGGAGAGACCAACTTGGTTGGTTTCTAGTTTGGTTACCTTGGTTAATCCCTAACTAATTACATGTGCCTATATCTAGTAACCATGATTACCTTAGGGGTGAGACTTGATGGAGACATTTCTAGATGGCTTCTTGTCCATAAGTTTGCTTGGTTGGGAGCAAATTAACAAGACTAGGCTAAGCTTGATGGTTGAGCCATTAATGCACTTGCATTATTAGGGTCTTCTTGCAAGACCACTTGAAGGGATAACATTCTCATTTTCTCTCATCTCTCACTCTCACTCACTCTCATTTCTCTTTCTCCCTCCCTCTCTCCTTCTCATGCCACCATCACTGCCAATTGCCATCGCCGCCTCTCGCCACTCACCACCGAGCCGCCATTCATTGCTACACCATGCCGCCGTTCACTCATCGCCGTCCTCACCCCTCGCCACTACTCGCCTAGTCGTCGCTGTTGATCACCATCTACGCTGCGCCGACTAACACATTGTCGCTGTGAGCGGCTCACCGTCAACGCCACGCCATCCGTGCTGCCGTCCGAGCCACTCACCACCGCCGTTCGTGCCATGTTGATGCTCATTCGCCATCACCTTTTGCTCTTCACCATCTATAGTTTAAACGGTTTCATAAGTAGTTCTTCTAATCCGTGGATAGAGCGTTATTCTATGTATGTTGGACTTAGGTTTAGTCTTGTTTGAACTCGTTCTATTGTGGGTATGGCAATTTTTGGCTAGGAATTGTCATGGATGGAATATGTCGGAATGGAAGGTTAGTGGGAACTAGCGATGGGTGATGCTAATGTTTGTCTCGTTTTGTTTTGCTCGTTCTAGGAAGAGGAAGCCGTTTAGCAATTTTGTGAGGTTTGTTCATGAAATGCTTTTGCTATTCCTATCATTGTTGCTTGCCAGGTGGGTTTATATGGTTCTCTGATGCACGTCTATGTTGCGGGATCGAATGGAGGGTATGTGTTCATATGATTGCTTGTTATTATAAAAGTTGCGTATTGTCACATTGGTAGGACTCTATAAGAAAACAACATCGTACGACATCTTGCATTTGTCCATTATTACAAGGTAAGGTTGCAAGTGCAGTGTGTGAAATTTTGCATGGAGAACAGTTGTGGTTGTTCACGTGTGATTATTTCAGTGCATTTTTATGTGTGCGGAAGTTAGATGTTCTAAGTACGTGAGCATGAAACACTCTTGCATTAGCTTAAGTGGAAGATAATAAATGGCTTAAGTGATTGATATGCTGGCTTAATCACATAAATGGTTCCGTACTCATATGATTGCGAGGGACGATGCTCAATGGATTTCGAATGCCTGATGGATTTCGGATGCCGTTCCCAGATGGATTTCAGAACGATGCTCTTAAGTGAATGCCGTCTTTGAGTGAGGTCGAGATGTTGCCATGCCCAGTCATGCCGGACGACCACCGACGTGAGTGTCAATCGTGGCCACGAGCGTTCATAATAATCGGAATACGTGTGGATGCATTGTGCATAAACTATGTAATGTAACGTGTTCTTGATTATTTTGTGTGATTGTCGCATGCCAATTAAAAGCAAGGCTTTGCTTATGATTGTTGATTGTGTTCTTGGCATGAGTAAGATAATGGGTTTACTTTTTTCTATTTCCGAGGCGAGGTTTCATCCTACTCAAGATTTAGAGGTTCTACTTATTGAGTTTTACTTATGTGTTGTGGCTTAAACTTTTTTAGAACGTTAGGATGGATACGCGGATAGTGCGTTTTGGTATCTTGGTCGACCAAGACGTACAGATCGTCGAGTTCGTGGCACCGAGGACAGATACGGTGTACGAGGAGTACATAATGACCATTTGGGTTGACGTGGAACTTCTGAACTTGATTCCCCATTGCTTTAAGGTGTGGTATGTGTGGTTCGAGGTGAGCTTTGGGGTCCTCTTTGGGGCTTTGACAGACTACTGGGTACGTCGGGTGCAATCCCGTGAGATCCCACCATGTCAAATGTCCCCGATGGTGTCGTTAGCAATCCGGAGTCAAACCTGGATTGTGAGCCCTACCCCGAGCCATAGCATGCCTGAGCATAGAGAAGTCATGTTCTTTTTGAGGAGGCCCTTATAGATAGAAGAGATAGGTCTAACCCCGATTCTTTTGATCGAATCAGAAAAAGGCCCCGTTGTAATAGGTTTGTATTTAACTAACTTCCGATTTTTAATGAGATATATATATTAAGTGTGTTTTGTCTATATGTTTTCCTTACTATCCCGCTTGTTTTTGTTGAATGGGTGTTGTTTAAGTACGCTTCCGCTTGTGCTTAATTGAAAGATAAAAATAACTGGTCGACGACGCCTCTTGAGACGTTGCATTTCAATAACCAAGGCAGTGGTAGCACGCCTGAGGCTCAGGAGGATAGGGCGTAGGGTGTGACAACCCCGTTGATTTGGTATCAAAGCGTGGTTATTGTCTGGAGTGATAAGGTGCGCTGGGATTTTGGGATAGTTAGTTGGGGAAAACACCCCGTGCTTGTGAATGCTGATTGTTTTCTTGAATAGATTTATGGATTCCTGACCTTTTGTTGGGATTGTAGATCGAACCTTCCCCTAGAATCCCTATAAGATGAGTAACCCAGACCCAAGGGTCCATAGAGCAAGGGTAGGCCAGGGCCAAGCTGGTGCTAGAGGAAGGGCACAAGAGGATTGCCAACTGGATAGGCTTCTGCAAGCCCTGGAAACCATGAGAAATCTGATGGGACAGCAAGCTCAAAATCAAGTTGCTGCTACCACTGCTCATAATGATGCCCCGTTAGTTGGAGATAGGAATGAGGATCAATCGATGCAAAGGCTAGTTGAGCAGTTCCTGAAATTGAAGCCATCAATGTTTACTTGGACAAGAGATCCAGAGGCAGCGACCTTATGGATCAAGGAGCTGGAGAAAATTTTCGCACTCCTAAGGTTCTTAAAAGAAGACAAGGTAATGCTGGCGGTATACCAACTGTAGGGTAACGCTAGTAATTGGTAGGAGGCCACTCAAGGAAGGATCTTTTCTGAAAGCACAGTCCCAACTTAGGATGCCTTTGTCGAAGCTTTTAACGGAAAATACTTTTCTGAGTGCGCATGTGAGCAGAAGATGGCCAAATTCTTGCGACTTCGCTAGAATCATCTGATCGTCAATCAGTATGAGGCCAAGTTTGCTGAGCTGTCAAAATATACACCTAGAATGATCGAGGATCCGGTAGACAAAGCAAGGAGGTTCCGGGATGGTTTGAAGTCGGAACTACGAAGTCAGTCGGTGTCCCTGAACCTGAAGGACTATAATGAGCTGTATGTGTAACATCCTGAATTCAACTCACTTCCGAGATCAATGAAATAGATGTTTATTTCTCATTTCGTTTTAGTAAGTCTCGCTCGGAACTGATCATTCTCAGGCTACTGACTAATAGGGAATGACTAACTAGAAAAACGATATGTGGACCCAAGAACTCGACCGTGAATCGAGCTCCGACTCCCAGGAACGACAAAGGAATATTTTGGGCCAATATGGGCTGATCTAAGGAGGGTGACGGATTTGGTTTGGCCAATGACGTACGATCGGATCGCGGGTGATTCCGCATGATCGAGAGTACGCATAGCATACAATCCTGAACTTATTCCGAACGATTGCGACCCTCGGAACTAGCGATAAATCCTCACATTCTCTTGGAAATCGAGACCGTCACGATTCGAGTAACCCTAGGTCGATATGCATAACCCCTAAACAGCCGCCCGTTAGTGAGAGATGCTAAAATCACATTTGATCGAAATTTATCGTGGAATTGAATTCGGACTTGAGTGTCGAATTTCGTGAACGTACGCAACTATTTTGCAAGGACGACGTCGTATTAGTGTGGCCAATCATATTTGGGACCAGTATAGTCAAAAAATGGAATTTTGAACCAGGAACAGAAAATTACGGTTTGCCACTAAGCTTAGGCATGGATTCCGAATTTTGGAGAATAAATTAGTCATGTTTAGCCCCCCATTAGTGCCGAAAATAATGGACTAAGATGCCCCCATCACTCTTGCTTATTCACTAATTGCCTCTAGATATTTTGGCATGATCAATCCTAGCCCTTGATTATTGGACAAGATTGTCATTTTAGGGTGGGGTAGTTCAACCACCCCACTCAAGCCATTTGCACAAAACTCTCTTGCAATCTCTCTCTCCTCTAATTCTCACCATTTCCCCCAACCAGCCACTTCCTCTCTCTCTTGGCAACTCACTCTCTCCTTTTCTCTCCTTCCTTGGCCGCGTGAAGCCGCCGGAGTAGCCCCTCGCTGCGGCCACGCCGCCGCTCGCCAAGGCCGCTCACCACCGCCCGTCCGCCACCATCTCGCCTCACCACCACCATCACTCGACCATCTCTCTCTTCCCCTCTCATTTCGGCGCCACCAACCAGCACCACAGACCAGCCCTTGGCCGTGCGCCGCCATCGCCCGAGTGCCACCGTCGCCGCTGGTCGGTGACCGTTCTGCCACCCCCTCAGTCGACCTCATCTCTCTCTCTCTTTTCCGTTCCGCCACCATCATCATCATCATCCCCCTTCGCTGTATGGGTCGGCCATGAACAGCTGCACGCCATACGCCGCCGAGCGTCGCCGCTGGTCCGGCGTGGTGCTGCCGCTGCTCAGCCACCCTCGCCACCTGTCTAGCCCACCTTTGGAGCTTAAGAACTAGTGAGTACAAACCCTAAACCCTAATTAGGCTATTATGCATTTCTAGATAGGTTTAAGGGTTAATTTAGAGTGTTTTAGGGGTTAATTAGTGGCGGATGATTAGGGCTGACCTTGTGACTGTTTTGATGGTTTAGTGTGATAATTTGATGGTGATTTGGTGGCCTAGAATGGGCTGATTAGTGGCTGACCATGGTGGACTTAATTGGACCTTGTTCGGCTAATTTAGGGCTTAATGTGGCTTAATTGTGAATTGCCCAGTGTGCCTTGATTTGCCTATGTGGTGGCCGAATTATGCATGAATTGGGATTAATTAGGTGATGCCATGCTGTGTACTTGATGTGACCGAGAATGGAGAGGCATGGCGGGCCTTGAGTGTGCGTAATTATATTGATTTAATCGTATGAATTCGGGTGTCAATTATGTGTTGTGGCTGTTTTGGATTAATTGGTTTATTGGGCATGTTAAGAGGTGAATTGAGCATGTTGTGGCATTAATTGAGCATGTGGCTAAGTTAAATTGAGTGCCCAATGTGAATTTTACGAATCCCGAGTCTGGATGTTATAGCCATGAGTGTGCATATTAAGCATTGGCATAACATGTGCATTATGTGAGTTTGCACGAATGGCATCGAGCATGTGATTACCTAAAATGCCCTGATGCATTTTACGCGGGGTTCAGATAATAATTGGTGGAATGTGTACGTGTGATTACATAAAACCCTGATGTATTTTACGTGGGGTATTGAACCCGTCTTGAGGCGTTTTACGCGGGATGATGCCCGGACTACCGGAAGATGGCCAACCTAATGCGTTTTACGCGGGTTGTGTCATGAGCCTGATGCGTTTAACGCGGGCCGGAGATCGATCGAAAAGTGATAGACTTGATGCATTTTACGCGGGTTGGACCTATTGCGTTTAACGCGGGTTGGTGATAGATGGAAAGTTGGGACGTGTGCAAGGGTGCGGAAATGAACATGAGCATATGCATAGTGATGGCACGTGTGCAAGAGTGCATTAACGAGTGCAAGCATGTGCATGGCATTTGTTCATGGCCAAGTGATTTCGCGTATGTGCCGTGATAGGATTCTGCACTATTATGGTTATTATTATGTACCTAACCTGCAGGGTCAATTATATGGTTGATTTGGGCCCGAGGGCCTAAGTCGTATGATTGCTCAGTTGTTTGTTTGATTAATACTTGTTCGAAGGTGTAGGTTAGCCTAGTTTAGGTTTAGGGGGCTTACTCGCTGAGATTTATTCTCATTGTTTTTAAAACCCAACTTTTCAGACCCCTAACCTTGAGGATGGCAGGAGTACCAATTCATTTTGAGATCCCATACCGCATAGAGTAGTCGGTGATCAAGTACCCCGTTGGGAACGGAGAGACGTACGTTAGATATTTTACTACCGTTTGGGTCGATGTGGGCGAACCACAGTTCCAGGCTCATCAATATTTGGGTTGGAGTTTCCGGGACCCATTTGATGTTTGTGGACCCCTTAGGATGTTTGATGTCCCGATAGACGGGTTAGGTCACTGGGACCTGCAGACAGTAGATGGGAAGGTGGCCAACCCCGAAGCCGTGTCCGAAGATTCTGACCCCCAGCCTATCGTCATCGGGATGGATACCGAATCTGAGGGAGAAGAGCCAATAGAGTAAGAGTCCGATCCCGAGCTAGAGCCTATGGAGCAGGAGCCAGAGCCAGAGGTTGATTCTGAGGAGGAGTCAGTGGAGGCCGAGTCCGAGCTAGATTTGACGGATTTCGAGTCCAAGTCGGTCAACGATTCGTCTGAGTCCTCAAGATCTGACCCGGACTGGTTGTCTTAGGATTTAGCCTTGACCATAGTTAGGTTGGGCCGACACTTTTTGATAGGTGCCCTTCTTAGACTTAGTACCTTAACCGCCCGAGCCACGTACCCCTTTTTGACGTTAGTGGCTGTTGACCCGTTTTGATTTATATGTATATTTCTGCTGTAAAGAATATTGTAAATTCTCTTGGTTAATGCAAGGTTGTAATTATGATGGTTGTTCATTGCTATCCTTGGTCGTGTTTTATTTATGTACGGGTGTAATGTTGCTTCCGCATGTGCATTGTTCTCTATTTTGGGTTTTGGGTCGGCGACGCCTCTTAGGATGTCGTAATGAAATCGACCGCGGTAGGGTTGTCGCGTGTCGTAGGGTTTGGGGCATGACATCACCCGTTGATTTGGTATCAGAGTAAGGTTAGCTCGTTCCGATTCGATTAAAATCTGGAGTGATAAGGAGCGATGACCTTGGGTAGCTAAAAAGGGAGACTTGTGTGCTACGTATACCTCCGGACTGTTTGGTTTCTTGATTGATTGAGTGATTGTTGGAATTGACCTGTAAAGTGCAGGTGCAGCAGGACCCGAGATAAGTACGCATATCCCTTGGGTTGAGACTTCATGTCGCTCGTGCTTGACTGCCTGCTGAGTGATTGATTATTGTAATTTTGCTTAGGATCATAGATTGGTATAGTTTGGCCTAGGTCTCTAATTCTTGAATGGAATTATAGCAGGTAGGTGAGTGGTGAGGAAAACCTTAGGGATGAGCAGAGGAATGGGGACAAGAGGACAGTCGAGTGCCATGGGCTAAGAAGCGAGAGACCCAAGGCTTGATGAGGTTATTCGAACACTACAAGAGATAGGGAATTTGATGGAAAGACAGACTCAAGAGAGGGCCACCAATATAGCCTAAGCTGCTTAAGCCGAGTGACTGTTGCTGTTAATGATAATCGGGCCAATCAAGGGCAGGCTCAAGTAGTTGGGAATAGGCAAATGCACCAACTGGTGGAATAATTCATGAAGTTGAAGCCACCAAAGTTCAATGAAAGAGGTGACCCCGAGGCCGCGCCGCGTTGGGTTGAGGAGCTGGAGAAGGCATTCGAAGTTCTGGGGTGCACCGAAGTTGAAAAGGTGACTTTGGCGGTGTATCAATTGCAAGATCATACTAATGACTGGTGGAAGGCCACCAGTGGAAGAGTATTTCTCGAGGGTACCGCCCAGACTTGGGCCGTGTTTACTGAAAACTTTTATGGGAAGTACTTCTCCGAAAGTGCTAGAGAAAGGAAGTTAGCGGAGTTCATGAGGTTTTGCCAAGGATAGATGACCGTGGACTAGTATGAGGCGGAATTTGCGAGGCTGTCAAAGTTCACGCCTAGAATAGTTGAGAACCCGCAAGATAAGGTCCGGAGATTCCGGGATGGGCTGAAACCGGATCTTCGAAACCAGATGATATCGCTAAACATTAAGGACTATGGGGAAATGTATGAGCGAGCACAGGCTGTTGAGTGAGATCAGGTGGATAGGATAGCTGCTTCTGGATCTCGGTTTGCCCCGGCTAAGGACAACTGCTACTTCGGGAAGAAGCCGATGGCGGGAAATAGACATTTTGTCCCACCCGTTAGAAAGAATATCGGGAAGCCAAACCACTAGTAGAACCGATTTAGAGCGTGCTTCGAGTGTGGAAGTCTGGACCACCAGATAAGGAATTGCCCTCAGCAATGCCCAGCAGGACCGCCGATGTAATCATAGCAGCCCTGGGTTGGAAATCAGATTGGGAATCCCTCGCCAGCTGTTCAAGGTAGACCGCCAGCGCAAGGAAGGGTGTATGCGATAGCGCAAAGGGAGGCTAAGAATACACCAGGCGTGATCACAGGTATGGTCGCTCTCTGTGATCATGCTGCATATGTCTTGTTTGATCCGGGGGCTACCCACTCGTTTATATCAGAATAATTTTTTAGATTGATTTTAATTGAACCAGTTATGCTTGAGGTTATGCTTTGCGTGACGACTCCACTGAACGATAAAGTGTTAGTCTCGTTAGGGTGTCCTGACTGTAAGATAGTTATTGGGGGTAGAGAGGAAATGATAGATTTGGCAGTGCTGACCATGTTCGACTTCGATGTGATTATTGAAATAGATTGGTTAGTTAAGCAAAAAGCCGTATTAGACTATAGTAGTAGGGTGATCCAATTCAATCTGATTAGATATCCTAGATTTGAGTTTCAGGGAAACCGAGGAGGAACCTCAATCCCTTGAATTTCTTTGCTTAAAGTCACCAAGTTGTTAGACGAGGGTTGTGAAGGGTATTTGGTGAATGTAGTTGATCCGACGGTTGTGGAACCAAGATTAGAGAATATCCCCGTGGTGTGCAATTTTCCTGAAGTCTTTCCTCAGGAATTACCGGATTTGCCACCAGAAAGAAAAGTAGAATTCGTAATAGAGTTGGCCCTAGGAACTGAGCCGATCTCGAAGGTACCGTACTGAATGTCCCTATTGGAACTGAAGGAATTAAAAGTCCAGATGCAAGAATTGTTGGAAAAAGGTTTTATACGCCCAAGTGCATCTCCATGGCGAGCGCCGGTGCTGTTTGTAAGGAAGAAGGATGGAACTTTGAGGTTTTGTATTGACTACCGATAGTTGAATCAGGTGACCATCAAGAATAAGTACCCACTGCCGAGGATTGACGATCTGTTCGATCAATTATAAGGAGCATTGGTATTTCCTAAGATCGCTCTACGGACAGGGTATCATCAACTGAGGATTCGAAAGGAGGATATACCCAAGACGGCTTTTCGGACAAGATATGGGCATTGTGAGTTCACGGTGATGCCTTTCGGATTGACAAATGCCCTTGCTGCCTTCATAGATTTAATGAATCGGGTGTTTAATGAATTTTTTGACCGGTTTGTGATAGTCTTCATCAATGACATATTAGTGTACACGAAGAGCCCGGAAGAGCATGAGGTACATTTGATGGAAGTACTATGAACCTTAAGAGAACACGCACTCTATACCAAGTTCAGTAAGTGCAAGTTCTAGCCCAACCGAGTGGCATTTCTTAGACACATAATTTTCGAAGATGGAATTTCAGTGGACCTGACTAAGATTGAGGCAGTGACTAAGTGGCCGAGACCGACATCAGTGACTGAGATTTGGAGTTTCTTGGGATTAGCTGGGTATTACCGACGCTTTGTAGAAGGATTCTCATCGATAGCCACACCATTAACAAGGTTGCTCAAAAAGGAGATGAAGTTCGAATGGGACGATAAGTGCGAAAGGAGTTTTTAGGAGTTGAAGCATAGGCTGACGACTGCTTTAGTATTAACTTTTCCGTCCGGACCAGGAGGATTTGAGGTCTATAGTGATGCTTCGTTGAGAGGACTTGACTGTGTATTGATGCAAAATGGAAGGGTAGTTGCATATGCGTCGCGTTAGTTAAGACCGCACGAAATGAATTATCTGACGCGTGACTTGGAATTGGCTACGATCATCTTCGCCCTCGCACTATTTGTGCGGGGAAAAGTTCCAGATTTTCACGGACCATTAGAGCCTCAAGTATCTATTTTCGCAGAAGGAATTGAACATGAGGCAGCGTCGCTGGATGGAACTTCTCAAGGATTACGACTGTGACATTTTATATCACCTTGGGAAGGCTAATCGAGTAGCGGATGCGCTAAGTCGAAAGTCGAGTATGGCGCACATGATGGTCAAAGAGTGGACCTTATTATAAAGGTTAAGAGATTTAGAGTTTAAGTTCAAGGTAAGCCATGTATCGAACAAAGATTAAGGCATTACAATCTACGGACCAAGAAATTCAGAAGATAGTGGAAATAGATGCTGCTAAGAGAAAATTGGACTTCCAAGTATGTGAGAACGAGATTTTGAAGTTCCGTGGACAATTATACATGCCCAACGATACGGAACTCAAGGAGGAAATTTCAACTACAGTATTCATCCGGGCAGTACAAAAATGTATCAGAACCTGCAACAGCAATATTAGTGGAATGGTATGAAAATAGATGTAGCCAAACATGTGGCGAAATGTTTGACCTTCAACAAGTAAAGGCACAGCATTGTAAGCCTGGAGGACTTCTACGACCTTTGGATATTCCTGAATGGAAATGGGAGCATATCTCGATGGACTTCGTTACGGGTTTACCGAGGAGCCAAAGAGGACATGATTCTATTTGGGTGATACTGGACAGACTGACTAAGTCAGTGCACTTTCTAGCGGTGCAAAAGGATTTTGAGTTAGAAAGGTACGCAGATTTGTATGCGCGACAGATTGTCCGACTGCATGGAGTGCCGGTGACGATCACATCGGACCGCGATCCGAGATTTATGGCCAATTTTTGGAAAAGTCTGCAAATAGCCTTAGGGACGAAACTTCAGTTTAGTACAGCCTATCATCCACAGACGGATGGCCAGTCGGAAAGGACGATCTAGACCTTGGAAGACATATTACGTGCATGTGTATTGGATTTCCAAGGTAAATGGGAAGAGCAATTACACCTGGTCGAGTTTGCCTATAATAACAGTTATCAGCAGAGCATTCAGATGGCACCGTTTGAGGCGTTGTATGGCAGAACAGTAGGATGCCAGTGTGTTGAGATAAAGTTAGAGAACGAAGCATAACGGGCCCAGAATTGGTACAATAGACAGTCGAGGCAGTCGAGATTATTTGGGAAAGGTTAAGAATAACGCAGAGTCGACAGAAAAGTTACGTTAATCGGAGATGGAGACCCTTGTAATTTCAGATCATGTATTTCTTAAGGTGTCGCCAATGAAAGGATTGTCCCGATTTGACAAGAAAGGAAAACTGAGCTCGAGATATGTCGGTCCATTCGAGATTTTGGAAAAGATTGAAGATCTGGTCTATCGACTCGTTTTGCCGCCAAACTTGTCCCAAGTGCATAATGTGTTCCACGTATCGATATTGAGGAAGTACGAACCGGAGTCGACCTACATGCTGAGGTATGAAGAAATAGACGTGGACAACAGAATGTCGTACATGGAAAAGCCAGTAAGGATCGAGGACAGAAAAGATCAGGTGTTGCGAAACAAGACGATCCCGATGGTCAAAGTGGTCTGGGAACATCATGGAAGAGAAGGTACCACCTGGGAAAGTGAAGAAGCGATGCGACGTCAACACCCCTATTTGTTTGAGTAGACAGGTTTGGGTTGTAAATTTCGAGGATGAAATTTTTATAAAGGGGGAAGAGTTGTAACATCTTGAATTCGACCTACTTCCGGGATCAATGAAATAGATAATTATTTCTCATTTTATTTTAGTAAGTCTCGCCTAGAACTGATTATTCTCGGGATACTGACTAATAGGGAATGGCTAACTAGGAAAACGGTATGTAGACCCAAGAACTTGACTGTGAATCTAGCTTCAATTCCGAGGAACGACGATGGAATATTTTGGGCCAATATGGGCCGATCCAAGGTGGGTGACAGATTTGATTTGGCCAACGACGTATGATCGGATCGCGTGTGATTCCGCACGATTGAAAGTATGCGTGGCAAACAATCTTGAACTTATTCCGAATGATCACGACCCCTGGAACTAGCGATAAATCCTCGTGTCCTCTTGGAAATCAAGACCGTCACGATTTGAGTAACCCTAGGTCGATACGCGTAACCCCTAAACAATCGCCCATTAGTGAGAGACGTTAAAATCACATTTGAGCGAAATTTGTCGTGGAATTGAATCCGAACTTGAGTATCGAATTTCACGGACGTACGCCACTATTTTGAAAGGACGACGTCGTATTAGTGTGGCCAGTCATATTTGGGATCGGTATAGTCGAAAAATGGAGTTTTGGAACGGGAGCGGAAAATTACCATTTCGCCCCTAAGCCTAGGCATGGATTCCAAATTTTGGAGGATAAATTAGCCATGTTCAGCCCCCCATTAGTGCCGAAAATAATGGACTAAGATGCCCCCATCACTCTTGCTTATTTCCTAATTGCCTCTAGATATTTTGGCATGAATCAATCCTAGCCCTTGATTGTTGGACAAGATTGTCATTTTTGCGTGGGGTAGTTCAACCACCCCACTCAAGCCATTTGCACAAAACTCTCTTGTAATATCTCTCTCCTCTCATTCTCACCATTTCCCTAACTAGCCACTCCCTCTCTCTCTCGGCAACTCACTCTATCCCTTTCTCTCCTTCCTTGGCCACGTGAATCCGCCGGAGCAGCCCACCGCCGCTCGTCGAGGCTGCTCACCACTACCCGTCTGCCACCATCTCACCTCACCACCACCACCACTCGACCATCTTTCTCTTCCCCACTCATTTAGGTGCCACCGACCAGCCCTTGGCCGTGCACCATCACCACCCGAGTGCTGCCGTCGCAGCCGACCTATGGCAGTCTCGCCACCACCTCAGTCGACCGCATCTCTCTCTCTCTCTCTCTCTCTCTCTCTCTCTCTCTCTCTCTCTCTCTCTTTTCTGTTCCGCCACCACCATCATCATCATCTCCCTTCGCCGTGTGGGTCGGCCACGAATCGGCGCCTGTCATACGTCGCAGAGCTTTGCCGCTCGTCACCGTTGGTCCGGCATGGTGCTGCCACTGCTCAGCCAGCCTCGCCACCTGTCCAGCCCACCTTTGGAGCTTAAGATCTAGTGAGTACAAATCCTAAATTCTAATTAGGCTATTACACATTTCTAGATAGGTTTAGGGGTTAATTTAGAGTGTTTTAGGGGTTAATTAGTGGCGGATGATTAGGGCTGATCTTGTGGCTGTTTTGATGGCTTAGTGTGATAATTTGATGGTGATTTGGTAGCCTAGAATGGGCTGATTAGTGGCTGGCCATGGTGGACTTAATTGGACCTTGTTCGGCTAATTTAGGGCTTAATTGTGGCTTAATTGTGAATTGCCAAGTGTGCCTTGATTTGCCTATGTGGTGGTCGAATTATGCATGAATTGGGATTAATTAGATGATGCCATGTTGTGTACTTGATGTGGCCGAGAATGAGGAGGCATGGCGGGCCTTGAGTGTGCGTAATTATATTGATTTAATCACATGAATTCGGGTGCCAATTATGTGTTGTGGCTGTTTTATATTAATTGGTTCATTAGGCATGTTAAGAGGTGAATTGAGCGTGTTGTGGCATTAATTGAGCATGTGGCTAAGTTAAATTGAGTGCCCAATGTGAATTTTACGAATGACGAGTGTAATTGTTATGGCCATGAGTGTACCTATTAAGCATTGACATAACATGTGCATTATGTGAATATGCACGAATGGCATCGAGCATGTGATCACCAAAAATGCCCTAATGCGTTTTACGCAGGATTCAGATAATAATTGATGGAATGTGTACGTGTGATCACATAAAACCCTGATGCATTTTATGCGGGGTATTGAACCCACCTGAGGCGTTTTACACGGGACGATGCTCGGACTACCGGAAGATGGCCAACTTGATGCGTTTTACGCGGGTTGTGTAATGAGCCTGATGCGTTTTACGTGGGCCGGAGATCGATCGAAAAGTGATAGACCTGATGCATTTTACGCGGGTCGGACCTGATTCGTTAATTGATGGAAAGTTGGGATGCGTGCAAGGGTGCGAAAATGAACATGAGCATATGCATAGTAATGACACGTGTGCAAGAGTGCATTAACGAATGCAAGCATGTGCATGGCATTTGTTCGTGGCCAAGTGATTTTGCGTATGTGCTGTGATGGGGTTCTGCACTATTATGGTTATTGTTATGTACCTAATCTGCATGGTCAATTATATGGTTGATTTGGGCTTGAGGGCCTAAGTCGTATGGTTGCTCAGTTGTTTGTTTGATTAATACTTGTCCGGAGGTGCAGGTTAGCCTAGTTTAGGTTTAGGGGGTCTACTCGCTGAAATTTATTCTCATTGTTGTTAACACCCAACTTTTCAAATCCCTAGCCTTGAGGATGGCAGGAGTACTGATTCGTTTTGGGATCCCGTACTGCATAGAGCGGTCAGTGATCGAGTACCTTGTTGGGAATGGCGAGACTTACGTTAGACATTTTACTACTGTTCGAGTCGACATGGGAGAACCACAGTTCCGGGTTCATCAGTATCTGGGTTGGTGTTTTCGGGACCCATTTGGCGTTTTTGGACCCCTTAGGACATTTGATGTCCCGATAGGCGGGTTAGGTCACTGGGACCTACAGACAGCAGATGGGGAGGTTGCCAGCCCCAAAGTCGTGTATGAAGATTCTAACCCCCGGCCTGTCGTCATCGGGATGGATACCGAATCTGAGGGAAGAGGAGCCAATGGAGTAGGAGTCCGATCTCGAGCCAGAGCCCATGGAGCAAGAGCTAAAGCTGGAGGTTGATTTTGAGGAGTAGTCAGTGGAGGCCAAGTCTAAACTGGATTCGATGGATTCCGAGTCCAAGTCATCCGACGATTCGTCCGAGTCCTTAGGATCTGACCCGGACTGGTTGCCTTAGGGTTTAGCCTTGACCATAGCTAGGTTGGGCCGACATTTTTTGATAGGTGCCCTTCTTAGGTTTAGTGCCCTGACCGCCTGAGTCACGTACCCCTTTTTGACGTTAGTGCTTGCTGATCCGTTTTGATTTATATGTATATTTATGTTGTAAAGAATATTGTAAATTCTCTTAGTTAATGCAAGTTTGTAATTATGATGGTTGTTGTTCATTGCTATCTTTGGTCGTGTTTTATTTATGTATGGGTGTAATGTTACTTCCGCATGTGCATTGTTCTCTGTTTTGGGTTTTGGGTCAGTGACACATCCTGGAACATCGCAATGAAATCGACCATGGTAGGATTATCGTATGCCGTAGGGTTCAGGGCGTGACAGTATGTGCGGGCCCAACTGATAGAGAGAGATGTGTTGAAATGGGTAGTTGCGTCTGGATATCGCAGTATCCTTCTACCTGAGATACGATCTGTTCGGGAAGAGGCCAATGATCGAGGGAAGGCACTTCATCCCTCCCAACAAGAAGAATGGTATTAGAAAGCTGGAGTACTCTCTGAACGGCATATGCCGGTTTTGTGGGAAGCAACACGAAATAGCCCCGTGCCCTACCAAGATCGGAGCATGCTTTGGGTGTGGTCAGTAACGCCATTAGGTGAGGAATCGCCTAGATTGATTAGCAGGGATGCAACCCCATCCACTATACGTGGGACAGCAAGCTGGACCTACACCACAAAGCAACCCCAATCGAACCCCAACACAAGAAAGAGTGTACGCTATGAACAGAGAGGAAGCAAAGGACTCTCAGGCCGTAATCATCGGTACAGTCTCATTACATGAACATGCTATTTACGTACTCTCTAATACGGGAGTCACATATTCGTTCATAGCTGAACAGTTCGTTAGATTAGCGGGACTAGAACCGAAACAATTGGGAACGATTCTTAGTATTTCTACCCCAATGAAGGATAAGGTAATGTCTATGTTAGGCCATCAAGGGTGTGAAATAGTTATAAATGGTTGGAAAGGGACCATAAACTTAGCTATTTTGGCTTTCTATGACTTAAACGTCATTATCGAAATGGATTGACTCAAAAAGTAACGAGCTACGGTAGATTATTATAGTAAGGTAATCCAATTCAACCCGTTCAGCAGTCCTAGCTACGAATTCATAGGAAACAGGGGAGGACCTTCTATATCTTTTATTTCATCAGTTGAAGCAACCTAACTACTCAAGGAAGGTTGCCGGAGTTATATGGCAACCGTGGTGGACATGACCATGGGAGGACCAAAGCTGGAAGACATCGTCGTCGTGCAAGATTTTGCCAACGTCTTTCTAAAGGAATTTTCCAAAATAGAATCGAGTGTTCAAGGCGTACTTGGACCAATTCGTTATAGTGTTTATCGATGACATACTGGTGTACTCGAAGAGCCCAGCGGAACACGAACAACATTTAAAGATGGCTTTGTTTACCCTCCGAGAACACGTACTTTATGCCAAGTTCAATAAATGTGAGTTCTGGCTCAATCGTGTAACGTTTCTTGGTCACGTAATATCCAGTGAATGAATTGCAATGGACCCAACGAAAATCAAAGCAATCATGGATTGGCCAAGACTGATGATAGTGATGGAAGTTCAAAGTTTTCTAGGCCTAGCTAGCTATTATCGGCAATTCGTAAAATGATTCTCTGGAATAGCTACTCCCTTGACGCGACTATTGAAGAAAGAGGTGAAGTTCAAATGAACAGATAAGTGCGAAAGAAGTTTTCATTAACTCAAGCAAAAATTGACCACTGCCCTAGTGTTGACAATACCGTATGGTCCCAGAAGTTATAAGATTTATAATGACGCTTCTTATAAGGGATTGGGCTACGTCTTAATGCAACACAGAAGAGTAATAGCCCATACATCCAGACAACTGAGGCCCCATGAGCTAAGCTATCCGACTCATGACTTGGAATTGGCAGCGATCATCTTCGCTTTGAAGATTTAGAGGTACTACTTGTTTGGAGAGAAGTTTATGGTCTACACAGACCACTAAAGTCTGAAGTATCTATTTTCTCGAAAGGAGCTAAACATGAGGTAACGACGCCAGATGGAACTTCTTATAAATTACGACTTCAACATTCTTTATCATATGACAACGGCCAACAAGGTAGCAGATGCGCTCAATTGAAAGTCAACCATTACATAATTAATGGTTCGAGATTGGATTCTTCTCGAAGGAGTACGAGATTCAGATTACAAATTCAAGGTAAACCATCTTTCTAGTCTTCTAGCTACCCTCAGAATTGAACTGGAAGTGCTGATAAATATTAAAGCACTACAACTGACGGATCCATCAATCCAAAGGATTCTGCAAGAAAGCACAGAAAAGAGGAAACTAGATTTCCAAGTGGCAGTAGACGGAATACTAAAATTTCGACAGCAGTTATGCGTGCCCAACAATGTAGAACTCAAGTAGGAGATTCTATTAGAAGCTCACAGAAGCAACTACAATACATATATCCAGGTAGTGCAAAAATGTATCAGAACCTTTCGCAATATTATTGATGGAATGACATGAAGACAGATATCGCCATGCAAGTGGTCAAATGCTTGATGTGCCAATAAGTGAAAGCACAACATTACAAATCAAGTGGACTTCTGCGACCACTAGATATTCTAGAATGGAAGTAAGAGCACGTCATGATGGACTTTGTGATGGGATTACTGAGGAGCCAATGAGATAATGACTCTATTTGGGTCATTGTCGACAAACTGACCAAATCAGCACATTTTATCACTATGCGAAAGAATTTCGCAATGGATAGATATGATGAGCTGTATATGTGGCAAATAATTCATCTCCATGGAGTGCCGGTAATGATCACTTCAGGTCAAGATCCCAAGGTTATAACAACGTTTTAAAAAAGTCTTCAAATTACTATGGGGATGAAACTTCAGTACAACACAGCCTATCATCCGCAGACGAATGGTCAATACGAGAGAACCATTTAAACACTCAAGGATATGTTGTGAGCTTGTGTTTTGGATTTTAAAGGAGGATGGAAGAGTGACTACATCCTATCAAGTTTGCCTATAACAATAGCTATTAATAGAGCATCGAAATGGCACCGTTTGAGACATTGTATGGTCGTGCTTGCAGAACTCCGATATGTTGGGATGAGGTTAGAGAAAGAAGGATCATTGGCCTAGAGCTAGTCCAACATTCAGTGGATGCAGTTAAGATTATCAGAGAAAGACTTAAAACTGCTCAGAGCCATAAAAAAGTTATGTGGATAGACAGCGTAGACCCTTAGAATTTCAAGTAGGTGATCACATCTTCCTTAAAGTGTCTATGAGAGGAATGTCACGCTTTAGCAAGAAAGGAAAGCCGAGCCCTAGGTACGTTGGACCATTCAAGATTTAAAAACGAATAGGGATTTTGGCCTATCGACTAGCATTGCCGCCTAGACTTGCTCAGGTTCACAACGTGTTTCATGTGGGCTAAGGAAGCATGACCCCGATCCAGCACATGTGCTTAGTTTTAAGGAAATCGACGTGGACGACAGAGTGTTATAAGTAGAAAAGGCAGTGCGGATCACGGATAAGAAGGAGCAAGTGCTACGCAATAAGGTCATTCCCTTAATTAAGGTCATATGGCAACATCATGGAACAGAGGGGGCGACCTGAGAAAGTGAAGAGACAATGAGGCATCAACACCCCCATCTATTTGAAGAATCAAGTAATTCTACAAATTTCAAGGACGAAATTTCTTTAAGGGGGGAGAGTTGTGACGTCCTCAATCTGTCACCGCTTAATTACGCATTGTTGGATTCATTCGATCTCGTTTAGGCGCCAATCAAGAGGGTAAAGCCCATCTTACCACATTTAACCTTGATTGATTTTTAGAATATTGCACCTTAAAGTACAATGTGCTTGA
Source organism: Syzygium malaccense (assembly GCA_031216405.1). Classification (NCBI taxonomy): domain Eukaryota; kingdom Viridiplantae; phylum Streptophyta; class Magnoliopsida; order Myrtales; family Myrtaceae; genus Syzygium; species Syzygium malaccense. Next base: position 17,353,541 of record CM062262.1, on the reverse strand, counting down.
TTAGTATCCTATGATTGATTAACCTATAGTTTTCATTTAAATGCAACTTCTAGAAGCTTAGTTTAGGGAAAGACCAAAATTTGGTGTTACTTCCCTAGGGTTGGCGCCACTTTAGGGGATGGAAGGGGGGAGAAACCAACTTGGTTAATTTTTAGTTTGGTTATCTTGGTTAGTCCTTAACTAATTTCACGTGCTTATTTCTAGTAGCCATGATTACTTTAGGGGTGAGACTTGATGGAGATATTTCTAGATGGCTTTTTGTCCATAAGTTTGCTTGGTTGAAAGCAAATTAAGGAGACTAGGCTAGGCTTGATGGTTGAGCCATTAATGCACTTGCATTATTGGGGTCTTCTTGCAAGACCACTTGAGGGGATAACCTTCTGATTTTCTCTCATTTCTCACTCTCACTCACTTTCATTTCTCTCTTTCTCTCCCTCCCTCTCTCCCTCTCATGCCTCCATCACTGCTGACCGCCGCCGCTGTTGCTGCTCACCACCGAGTCACCGTTCATCGCCACACTGTGCCTCTGTCAGTTCATCGCCGTCCTCACCCCTCGCCACTGCTTGCCAAGTCATCGCTGCTCACTACCGTCCACACCGCGCCAACCACCGCCTTGTCCCCGTGAATCACTCACCGTTCGCGCTGCGCAATCCGTGCCATGTTGACGCTCGTTCACTGTCACCTTTCGCTCTTCGTCACCCGTAGTTTGAACGGTTTTGTAAGTAGTTCTTTTAATCCGTGGATAGGGCATTATTCTACGCATGTTGGACTTAGGTTTAGTCTTGTTTGAACTCGTTCTATCGTGGGTATGGCGATCTTTGGCTAGGGATTGTCATGGATGGAATATGTCGGAATGGAAGGTTAGTAGGAATCGGCAATGGGTAATGCTAATCTTTGTCTTGTTTTGTTTTGCTCGTTCTAGGAAGAGGAAGCCATTGAGCAATTTTGTAAGGTTTGTTCACGAAATGCTTCCACTATTCCTATCCTTGTTGCTTGCCGGGTGGATTTATATGGTTCTCTAATGCAAGTCTATGTTGTGGGATCGAATGGAGGGTATGTGTTCATATGATTGCTTGTTATTATAAAAGTCGCATATTGGCACATTGGTAGGAGTCTATAAGAAAACAACGTTGTATGACATCATGTGTGTGTCCATTATTACAAGATAAGGTTGCAAGTGTAGTGTGTGCAATTTCACATGAAGAGGAGTTGTGGTTGTTCACGTGTGATTATTTTAGTCCATTTTTATGTGTGCGGAAGTTAGATGTTCTAAGTGCGTGAGCATGAAACACTTTTGCATTGACCTAAGTAGAAGATAACAATTGGCTTAGGTGATTGATATGCTTGCTTGATCACAAAAATGGTTTCGTACTCGTATGATTGCGAGGGATGATGCCCAATAGATTTCAGATGCCGGTCGTGGATGGATTTCAAAACGATGCTCTTAAGTGAATGCCACCTTCGAGTGAGGTCGAGACGTTACCGTGCCCAAAGGTCGAGACGTTTCCTTGGATTGCTTAAGAATTCCTCCGTATCCAATATCAGAAGCATCAGTTTCAACGATTTTGAAAGCAGAAGGATCAACAAGATGTAAACAGGGAATTTCCTTGACAGTTCGCTTGATCTGTTTTACAATATCAGTATGGATCTGGGTCCATGGAGGAGGATCCTTCTTGAGCCTCTGATGGAGTGGTTTGCAAATTATATTAATGCGAGGAAAGAATTCAATAATATAATTCAGACTTCCTAGAAATCTTTGCAATTGATTTTTGTCCCTGATTTCATGAGGAAATTTTTCAGAAAATACTATTGATCTTTCAATAGGTATAATAGTACCTTGATGGACGTAGTGTCCTAGAAATCGAATTTTTGTTTTGAAAAGGGATATTTTACTAAGTGAAACCACTAAACCATTTTTCTTCACAACATTAATAAAATGGTTGATGTGTTTAAAATGTTTTTCTATGGATGTAGAAAATATTAAAACATCATCAATATAAACAATAATATAATCAGAATAATGATTAAAAATATCATTCATTATCCTTTGAAATTCAGAAGGAGCATTTTTTAAACCAAAAGGCATGACATTCCATTCATATTGGCCAAAAGGAACAGTAAAAGCTATCTTGTATCTGTCATTTTCACTAATTTGAATCTGCCAGAAGCCTGATTTCATATTAAATTTTGAAAAGATTTTTACATTATAAAGTCTATTTAATAAATCCTTTTTATTAGGAATTGGATACCTTATCCATTTTAAAGCCGTATTCAAAGGTTTGTAATTTATTACTAATCTTGGAACTCCTCTTTCTAGTTCAGCATTTTTTTTAACATAGAAAGCAGAGCAACTCCAGGGTGATTGGCTTTTCCTAATAAGCTTTTTTTCAAGAAGTTCCTATATTTCTTTCTGATAGAAATTTAGGACTTCGTGATTCATTTGAGAAGGTCTAGCTTTAGTTGGAATATTTTTTTTCTGAAAATCCTGGTTCATAAGGTAGGTCAACTATGTGACACTTGCGAGACCAGAAAGCATTGGGAATATTAGAACATATGGAATCTTTAATATGATTTTTAAGATTGGAAATCTTTTTATGAAGACTTTTTTCAGAGAGATTTTTGTCAATCTTTTTGTATTCGATGTCTTCTTTAAGAAATTGAAGATGAGTTTCTTTATCTTGGATCATACAATTAATCTCAAAAATAGAATGTTCTTGAAGAGTATTTAAATTCCTGGTCTAGGGTTTTGAAATAAAATCAAAGCAAATTCTTTTGCCCAAGGTTTCAGTTTCAATTCCTTTTTCAGAAACTTTAAAAGGCTAGAGTAAATTGATAAAAGGTGATCCCAAAATAACATTTTGTTTGATATTCCTAACAAGAAGAAAAGGAGTTTTAAAAGAGATTTGATCTTTTACAATTTTAGCTTCAGCAATTTTTTAATTAATAATCAGTTTGTCTCCGGATGCTGATTTGAGAGAGTGGGAAGTTTTCTCAAAATATTTGGTTGGTATAAGGCCTTCCTTTATACAGTTAAGGTCTGCACAAGTATCAAAAAGGGCTGTTGTTTATAAAACAATTTCATTCTGGATTCTTATTAAAATATTGATAATCCATTTTCTGGTGGTAATTTCAGAAAGCATCAAAAGGAAGTTTGTATCAGAACAAGAAGGGAGTTAAGGGGTAGTGTTTTCTTCAAAATCTTCTTCCTTTTGTTTTTCTTTTAAATTTTTCATTTTGATATCCAAAATGTCCTTTTGCATAATTATTTGATGTCACGCCCCGCACCTTACGGCGCTTCACATCCCTCGAGAAGGTCGATTTTAAGTGCGACGTCCTAAGACGTGTCGCCGACCCAACGCTCAACACAGAGAAACAAGCACATGCGAAAGTATTAAAACACCCGTACAATAAAATAACACACGACCAAGGATAGCTACACAACAACCAACTAGAACAAATATACACTTTCATTTATTTTGGGAAACATATACACTATCCATTTACAGCCCATGCTTAAAAATTAAAAACTGGTCAATGGCCACTACTAATAAAAAGGGGTAAGTGGCCTAGGCGGTCAGGATTACTAAGACTAGAAGGGCTCCTAGTCAAAAAGGTACTGGCCCTCTCTATCTAGGGTTAAGCCTAAACCTACGGAACCCAGTCCGAATCGGATCCCGATGACTCGGAAGAGCTATCAGACATCTCAACCTCCGAGTCGGTGGAATCCTGCTCGGACTCGGCCCCAACTGACTCCTCCTCGGAATCCATCGGCTCGACCTCATCCTCCGGCTCCATATCCTGCTCCATGGGCTCCGGCTCCTCGTCCTCTAAATCCATCGGCTTCGGACCTGAATCTCCACCCTCCGGTACATGATCAGGGCTTAGCAACCCTCCATCGGAACACTAGGGGTCAACATCCCCCAAGTCGGTAAGCAGCACCTCAAATGATCGGAGAGGCCCGTAGGTCCCCTCATGGTCCCTGATACACCATACTATATATCTATGGACCCGGTCAGCCTCCTCGCCCGCATCAACTCGGACTGTGGAAAGGTATCTAACCCAAAAATCCTCGTTCCCTGCGGGGTACACCGACTCCTCCCGATCTATCTGGTAAGGAATCTCAAAACGAACAAGTACGGTCAACATCTCAAGGCCGGGGGTTTGAAAAATTGGTTTTCAACAACAGTGAGAATAAATCTCAGCGAGTAGGTTCCCTAAACCTAAGCTAGGCTAACATGCACCTCCTGACGAGTACCAAACAACACACAGTCTAAACCATAAATGACTTAAGCTCTCGAGCCCAAATCCAATACTTAACTGACCCTGCAGGTTAGGCACGTTCGATATAATTGCAATGATAGCACAAAACTCAACCAAGGCACATACACACATCACTTGATCATAACGCATGTCATGCTTATACTCGTGCTCATACGCGTGCTCACGTTTCATCAATGCAATTTCGCACGTTTGCATTCTTGCACACTTGCCATTTATTAATTTCTCCTCCGACCCGCGTTAGACACATCGGGTCCGACTCGCGTAAAACGCATCAGGTCCATCACTTCGAGATCGATCTCTAGCCCGCGTAAAACGCATCAGGCTCATGGCACAACACCCGCATAAAACGCATCAGGTTTGGCCATCTTCCGATAGTCCGGGCGTCGTCCCGCATAACACGCCTCAGGACGGGTTCAACACTCCGCGTAAAATGCATCAGGGCTTTATGTGATCACACATTCACACTCACCCATTTATTATCTGAACCCCGTGTAAAATGCATCAGGGCATTTTAGGTGATTATATGCTCATGTCATTAACTCGTACATGCACATGTTATGCCAATGTTCAAGATGCACACTCATGGCCATGACGTTCACACTTGGGCATTCAAGAATTTCACAATGAGCAATCAACACGATTCGGCTATTTATTCCAAACAATGCCATAACATGCTCAATTCACATTTCGATATGCCCCACCAACATAATACAACGTCCACTAAGCAATTCAAAACACCCTTGCATGGCACATGATTTACCCACAACAAATCACGCAATTGGATCAACATGAATTCACGCACCCGAGGCCGGCCAAGTTACTCTATTCTTAGTCACACTAGGGACATGACACGACATCACAAAATTGATCACAACCAAGTACGAATCAGCCACATAATCCGCCAATCTAAACCCCCAATATTCACACAATTAAACCCCAAATTGATCGTTCATAGTCCAATTCAAACCCGACATGGACAGCCACCAAACAGATCGTCCTAGGCCAACAAATGTCCTCAAAACACTCCATTCGACTCCCCAAAATATCACCCAAATCAGCCACCATGCGGACCAAACTAAGAGCGCACTATAATCCACAATTGAACTCGAACCTACTCCAAACTTGGGCCGATTCAATCCAATATGTCCAGCCATAGCACAGTCCACTATAAGCCTTTAAACCTCAATTAAATTATTATCCTAAGCCGCGAAATCAGCCACAACATCAGCCCCTAACAATCTCTACAATTTAATCCCTAAAATACCCTAATTAACCCCTAAAACCCATCTAGAAATGTAAATTAGCCTAACTAGGGTTTAGGGTTGTACTCACTTGAAATCCTAAGCTTTAAACAAGGCTGAACAAGCAGCAAGGGTGGTTGGACAGCGGCGGGGCGGCGGCGGCGACGGGCGGCCTTCCCGGCGGCGCGTGCGGCGGCGACTTGCGGGCGGCGACGGTCCTATGCGGAGGGGGCTGCTCACACGACTGGGAAGAGGGGAGAGAGAGAGAATGGGGCGGCTGGTTGGTGGCAGTGAGGCAAGGGGGATGGCGGCCCATGGCGGTGGCATCGGCGGTGGCTTCCCGGCGGGTGGCCGAGAGAGAGATCACGGGAGAGGGAGAGAGGAGAGGGTGGCCGGCTGACTTGGATGAGAGGAAATGAAGAGGAGAGAGAGAGACTAGAAGGATCTACACATTTCTAGTTAGTGGGGTGGTTGAACTACTTATGCGCAAAAGACCAAATTGCCCCTAATCAAATGGCTAGGATCAAATATAGAACAAACACCTAGGGGTACAAATGTCCAACATCACCAGCATTATTGGGCTGAGATACAACAATATAAAACTCCAAGATAATCTCCAAAATTCGGAACCCTATAATTAGGCATAGGGGCAAAACGGTAATTTTTCGGTCCCGGGTCAAATTCTAATTTTCGACTCTACTGATCCCAAATATGAGTGGCCACATAAAAATGACGTCGTCATTGCAAAAATAGTCGCGTACGCCCACGAAACTCGACACCGAAGTCCGGACTCAATTCCACGATCGTTTTCACTCAATTTGCGATTTTAGCGCCTCTCACTAACGGGCGGCTATTTAGGGGTTACGTATATCGACCTAGGGCTACTCGAGTCATGACTGTCCCGATTTCTCAGAGAACACGAGGATTTATCGCTAGTCCCAGGGGTCGTGATCGTCCGGAATAAGTTCGGGATCGTTCGCCGTGCGTACTTTCAATCGTGCGAAATCACCCGCTATCCGATCGTACGTCGTCGGTCGAACCAAATTCGTCACTCTGCTTAAACCGGCCCACATTGGCACAAAATATTCTCTCGTCGCTTCTCGGAATCGGACTCGATTCACGGTCGAGTTCTTGGATCCACGTACCGTTTTTCTAGTTAGCCTTTCCCCATTGGTTAGTATCTCGAGAATGATCAGTTTTGGGCGAGACTTACTAAAATGAAATGAGAAAATACATCAATTTCATTGATTACGAAAGTGAATCGAATTTCAGAATGTTATAACTCTTCCTCCCTTATAAAAATTTCGTTCTCGAAATTTACAATCTAACCCGACTATTCAAATAAATGGGGGTGCTGATGTCGCATAACTTCCTCGCTTTCCCATGTGACGCCTTCCATCCCATGATGCTATCATATAACTTTGACCAACGGAATCGTCTTGTTCCTCAACACCTGCTCCTTCCTGTCCTCGATCCGCACCGGTCTCTCCACGTATGACACCCTATCGTCTACGTCTATTACCTCATGATTCAGCACGTGAGTTGGATCCGATTCATACTTCCTCAACATTGACACGTGGAAGACGTTATGAACTTGCGACAAATTTGGTGGCAAGGCGAGACGATAGGCTAACGTTTCAATCTTTTCCAAAATCTCAAACGGGCCTATATATCTTGAACTCAGCTTCCCTTTCTTGCCAAACCGAGACAGTCCTCTTATCGGTGAGACTTTAAGAAATATATGGTCGCTAACCTGAAACTCTAATGGCCTACGCCTTCGGTCCGCGTAACTTTTCTGGCGGCTCTGAGCTATCCTCAGCCTTTCCCGAATAATCTTTACTGTTTTCACCGACTACTGAACCAACTTTGGACCCGTTATACTTCTTTCTCCCCCTTCATCCCAATACAATGGCGTTCTGCACGCTCTGCCATAAAGTGCTTCAAACGGGGCCATTCCGATACTTTGCTGAAAGCTGTTATTATAGGCGAATTCCACCAAATGCAACTGTTCTTCCTACTTGTCCTGAAAGTCTAATACACACGCTCTCAGTATATCCTCTAAAGTCTAAATGGTCCTCTAAGACTGGCCATCCGTTTGCGGATGATAGGCCGTACTGAATTTCAACTTAGTTCCCATGGCCGATTGTAGACTTTTCCAAAAATTTGCAGTAAACCGGGGATCACGATCCGAAGTGATTGATACCGGTATTCCATGAAGACGAACTATTTACCGCACATATAATTCTGTGAACCTTTTTATCTCAAAGTCCTTTCGCACTACCAAGAAGTATGCTGACTTGGTTAATCTATCCACTATCATCCAAATAGAGTCGTGTCCCCTCTAGCTTCTTGGCAGTCCCGTTATAAAATCCATGGTAATATGCTCCCATTTCCATTCAAAGATTTCCAATGGCTGCAATATTCCACTAGGCTTACAATGTTGTGCCTTCACTTGTTGGCACGTCAAACACTTGGCCACATGCTTGGCCACGTCCACTTTCATTCCGTTCCACCAATAGTGCTGTCGAAGGTTCTGGTATATTTTCGTGCTGCCCGGGTGAATGCTATAATTGCTCCTATGAGCTTCCGACAAAATCTCTTCCTTGAGTTCCAAATCATCGGGCATGCACAGGCATCCTCGAAACTTAAGAATTCCGTCCTCAAACACTTGGAAGTCCGGTTTCCTCTTAGTGCCATCCATCTCCAGGATTTTCTGAATCTCAGGGTCCGTAGACTACAATGCCTTAATCTTGGCTTGCACTTCTGGTTCAATCCTTAACGTCGCCATCAGACTGGAGAGGTGTCCTACCTCGAACTTAAATTCTGAATCTCGCGCTCCTTCCAATAAAATCCGTTCCTTAACTATTAATTGCGCGATGCTCAATTTTTTGCTCAAGGCATCCGCTACCCAGTTGGCCTTTCCGGGGTGATACAATATGTCGCAATCATAGTCCTTCAACAGTTCCATCGAGCGTCTCTGTCTCATATTCAATTCCTTCTGTGAAAACAAATACTTGAGGCTCTGATGGTCCGTGTAGATCTGAAACCTTTCTCCACATAAGTAGTGCCTCCAAATCTTAAGCGTGAAAATAATTGCTGCCAGTTCTAAGTCGTGGGTCAGGTAGTTCATCTCATGGGGCCTTAATTGTTGCAATGCATAAGCAACCACCCTTCCATGTTGCATTAGCACGTATCCCAATCCCTTGAGCGAAGCATCACTATAAATCTCATACCCGCCCGGTCCTGAGGGAATCGTCAACACTAGCGCCGTTGTCAATCTCTGTTTCAATTCCTGAAAACTTTCTTCGCACTATTCTGTCGACTCAAACTTAGTCTCCTTCTTAAGCAACCTTGTCAATGGCCTCTCCACAAATCGCCGATAGTAACCTGCCAGTCCTAAGAAACTTCGAACCTCAGTCACTGTCGTCGGTCTCGGCCAATCCATTATCGCTTCAATCTTTGCCGGATCCACGGACATTCCTTCTCCGGAAATTGTGTGTCCAAGAAACGCTACACGGTCCAACCAAAATTCGTACTTGCTAAACTTAGCGTACAGTGCGTGCTCTCTTAACGTCGGTAGAACTCTTTCCAAATGTACCTCATACTCCTCGAAACTCTTTGAATACACTAGAATATCATCAATAAAGACAATGACGAACTGGTCTAAGAATTCCTTGAATACTCGATTCATTAAGTCCATGAAAGTAGCAGGGGCATTTGTTAGTCCAAACGGCATCACTGTGAACTCATAGTGCCCATACCTCGTCCTGAATGCCGTCTTTGGGATATCCTCCTTTTGGATCCTTAATTGATGGTAACCTATCCTTAGGTCGATCTTGGAAAATACCGAGGCTCCTTGCAACTGATCGAACAGGTCGTCAATCCTTGGAAGAGGATACTTATTCTTGACTATCACCTGATTCTGCTGACGGTAATCGATACACAACCTCAACGACCCATCCTTCTTTCTGACGAATAATACCGGCGCTCCCCATGGAGATGCACTCGGTCAGATAAAACCTTTGTCTGGTAATTTTTGCATCTGAACCTTTAGTTCTTTCAACTCTGACAACTATATCCTATAGGGTGGCTTCAAGATTGGCTCAGTCCCAGGGGCCAATTCGATAACGAACTCTACTTCTCTTTCCAGTGGCAATCCCCACAATTCCTTAGGAAAGACATCAGGAAAGTTGCACACCACTACTATATCCTCTAGCCGCACTTCTCCCGCTGTCGAATCAACTACACTTGCTAAATAACCTTGACAGCCCTCATCCAACAATTTAGCTGCTTCTACTGATGAGACCCAAGGGATCGAGGTTCCTCCTCGACTCCCTATAAACTCGAATCTAGGGTGTCCAGCTGGGCTAAATTGGATCACCCTGCTACTACAATCCATTATGGCATTCTGCTTAACTAACCAATCCATACCCATAATCAAATCAAAATCATACATTGGCAAAACCGCTAGATCTATCCTGCTTTCTACGCCACCGATTATTATCTCACAATCCGGGCATCCTAACGAAATGCATATCTTATCCGTCAATAGCGTAGTCACATATAACCGTACTTCTAACAGAACAGGATTTAATCCAGCCAATTCAACAAACTGAGCAGATATAAATGAATGTGATGCTCGCGGATCAAATAATGCATACGCGACATGATTGCACAGAGAAACCATACCTGTGATCACCCTTGGCGTATTCTCAACTTCCTTTCGCGCCATGGCGTATACACGTCCTTGTGCCGGTGGCCTATTCCCATTGGCGAGCAGGGGATTCCCATCGGCTAGCAGGGGATTCCCATCCTGATTCCCAACTCGAGGTTGTTGTTGCATCGGAGGTCCTGCAGGGAATTGCCGGGGGCAATTCCTGATCTGATGGTCCATACTCCCGCATTTGAAGCAAGCCCTAAATCTATTCAGCTGGTGGCTTGGCTTTCCGATATTCTTCCTGATTGGTGGGACAAATCGCCTGTTTCCCGTCATCAGTTTCTTCCCAAGACGGCGGTTGTCCCTAGCCAGGGCAAACCGCGATCTAGATGCGGCTGCTCTATCTACTTGTTCCCGCTTAATAGCCTGAGCTCTCTCGTATAAGTCCTCATAGGTTTTCAAATTCACCGGTATCAGTTGGCCGCGAATGTCGACTTTCAGTCCATCCCGAAACCTTCGTGCCTTGTCCTCAAGGTGTTCTACCATCCTCGGCGCGAACCTCGATAACCTCGCAAATTTTGTCTCGTACTGATCTATGGTCATTGATCCTTGACGGAGTCTCATGAATTCTGCCAGTTTTCTTTCCCTGGAGCTCTCAAAAAAGAATTTTCTTAGGAAGTTCTCAGAAAATACGGCCCAAGTCTGAGCGGTTCTTTCGGGAAATACCCTTCCTTTGGTGGCCTTCCACCAATCATTGGCGTTGTCCTGCAGCTGATATACCGCCAATGTCACCTTTTCGACCTCGGTGCATCCTAATACTTCGAAGGCCTTCTCCAGTTCCTCAACCCAACGGGGTGCAGCCTCAGGGTCACCCTTGCCATTGAACTTTAGCAGTTTCAATTATAAGAATTGCTCTACCAATTTAGACATCGGCCTGATCACATTTACCGGTACTGGAATTGGATTCTCCTAATTCCCCTTATACCCATCATTCCAGTTGTTCCCATTATTCCCATTGGCCCTATTGGCAGCAGCAATGGCGGCCTCAACCGCAGCGGCGATAGTGGCATCTCTCTCTTGGGTCAGTCTACCTCCTAGAATTCCAGCTTCCTCGAGAACCCTTAAAATCCCATCTACTATTGGGCCCTCGGCAATTCTTACTTGCGGTTCTACACGGTCCTGTTCGCGACCTCGACCTCTACCTCCACCACGGCCTCGACCCCTACCTCTTCCTTGGCTACTCATCTTTCCAATTCGCATGCTCACCTACCTGTTATAATTCCCACACAGTAATTAGAGACCTAAACCGAGCTAATCCAGTCTAAGGTCCTAGGCAGGGAATTTAACACAACAACAATTAAGCAACTAGCAGGCGGTCTTACACAAATAGCACAACATCTCAACCAAGGAGATTCGCGTACTCACCTCGAGTCCTGCCGCACCTGCACTTTACGAGTCAATTTAAACAAGCACTCAATCAAACGCAGGCAGTTAGGAGGTACACATAGCATGCGAGGTCTCCCTACTGGCTACCGAAGGTCATCGCTCCTTATCACTCCAGACTTCGATCGAAGGGGATCGAGCTGTCCTTACTCTGATACCAAATCAACGGGGATGTCACGCCCCGCATCCTACGGCGCGCCACATCCCTCGAGAAGGTCGAGTTTAAGTGCGACGTCCCAGAACGCATTGCTGACCCAACACCCAACACAGAGAAACAAGCACATGCGGAAGTATTAAAACACCCGTACAATAAAATAACACATGATCAAGGATAGCTGCACAACAACCAACTAGAACAAATATACACTTGCATTTATATTGGGAAACATATACACTATCCATTTACAGCCCATGCTCAAAAATCAAAAACGGGTCAGTGGCCACTACTAACAAAAAGGGGTAAGTGGCCCGAGCGGTCAAGATTACTAAGACTAGAAGGGCTCCTGGTCAAAAAGATACTGGCCCTCTCTATCTAGGGTTAAGCCTAAACCTACGGAACCCAGTCCGAATTGAATCTCGATGACTCGGAAGAGCTGTCAAACATCTCAACCTCCGAGTCGGTGGAATCCTGCTCGGACTCGGCCCCAACTGACTCCTCCTCGGAATCCATTGGCTCGGCCTCGTCCTCCCGCTCCATATCCTGCTCCATGGGCTCCGGCTTCTCGTCCTCTGAATCCATCGACTCTGGACCTGAATCTCCACCCTCCGGTACATGATCAGGGCTCAGCAACTCCCCATCGGGACACTAGGGGTCAACATCCCCCAAGTCGGTAAGCGGCACCTCAAATGATCGGAGAGGCCCGTAGGTCCCCTCATTGTCCCTGATACACCATGCTATATATCTATGGACATGGTCGGCCTCCTCGCCTGCATCAACTCGGACTGTGGAAAGGTATCTAACCCAAAAATTCCCGTTCCCTACGGGGTACACCAACTCCTCCCGGTCTATCTGGTAAGGAATCCCAAAACGAACAGGTACGGTCGACATCCCAAGGCCGAGGGTCTGAAAAATTGATTTTCAACAACAGTGAGAATAAATCTCAGCGAGTAAGTTCCCTAAACCTAAGCTAGGCTAACATGCACCTCCTGACGAGTACCAAACAACACACAGTCTAAACCATAAATGACTTAGGCCCTCGAGCCCAAATCCAATACTTAACTAACCCCGCAGGTTAGGCACGTTCGATATAATTGCAATGATAGCACAAAACTCAACCGAGGTACATACACACATCACTTGGTCATAACGCATGTCATGCTTATACTCGTGCTCATACGCGTGCTCACGTTTCATCAATGCAATTTCGCACGCTTGCATTCTTGCACACTTGCCATTTATCAATTTCTCCTCCGACCCGCGTTAGACACATCAGGTCCGACCCGTTTAAAACGCATCAGGTCCATCACTTCGAGATCGATCTCTAGCCCACGTAAAATGCATCAGGCTCATGGCACAACACCCGCATAAAACGCATCAGGTTTGGCCATCTTCCGATAGTCCGGGCATCGTCCTGCATAACATGCCTCAGGACGGGTTCAACACTCCGCGTAAAACGTATTAGGGCTTTATGTGATCACACATTCACACTCACCCATTTATTATCTGAACCTCGCGTAAAATGCATCAGGGCATTTTAGGTGATCACATGCTCATGTCATTCGTGCATACTCGTACATGCACATGTTACGCCAATATTCAAGATGCACACACATGGCCATGACGTTCATGCTTAGGCATTCAAGAATTTCACAATGAGCAATCAACACGATTCGGCTATTTATTCCAAACAACGCACGACATGCTCAATTCACATTTCGATATGCCCCACCAACATAATACAACGTCCACTAAGCAATTCAAAACACCCTTGCATGGCACATGATCTACGCACAACAAATCACGCAATTGGATCAACATGAATTCACGCACCCGAGGCCCGCCAAGTTACTCTATTCTTAATCACACTAGGCACATGACACGACATCACAAAATTGATCACAACCAAGTACGAATCAGCCACTTAATCCGCCAATCTAAACCCCTGATAATCACACAATTAACCCCCAAATTGATCGCTCATAGTCCAATTCAAACCCGATATGGATAGCCACCAAACAGATCGTCCTAGGCCAACAAATGTCCTCAAAACACTCCATTCGGCTCCCCAAAATATCACTCAAATCAGCCACCATGCGGACCAAACTAAGGGCGCACTATAATCCACAATTGAACCCGAACCTACTCCAAACTTGGGCCAATTCAATCCAATATGTCCCGCCATAGCACAATCCACTATAAGCCTCTAAACCTCAATTAAATTATCACCCTAAGCTGCGAAATCAGCCATAACATTAGCCCATAACAATCTCTACAATTTAATCCCTAAAATACCCTAATTAACCTCTAAAACCCATTTAGAAATGTAAATTAGCTTAACTAGGGTTTAGGATTGTACTCACTTGAAATCCTAAGCTTTAAACAAGGCTGAACAAGCAGTAAGGGTGGCTGGATAGCGGCGGGGCAGCAGCGGCGACGGGCGGCCTTCCCGTCGGCGCGTGCGGCGGCAGCGGCTTGCGGGCGGCGGCAGTCCTATGCGGTGGGGGCTACTCACACGGCTAGGAAGAGGGGAGAGAGAGAGAATGGGGCGGCTGGTCGGTGGTGGTGAGGCGAGGGGGACGGCGGCACACGGCGACGGCGGCGGCAACGGCAGCGGCACCGGCGGTGGCTTCTCGGCAAGCGGCCGAGAGAGAGATCACGGGAGAGGGAGAGAGGAGAGGGTGGCCGGCTGACTTGGACGAGAGGAAATAAAGAGGAGAGAGAGAGACTAGAGGGATCTACACATTTCTAGTTAGTGGGATGGTTGAACCACTTATGCGCAAAAGACCAAATTGCCCCTAATCAAATTGCTAGGATCAAATCTAGAACAAACACCTAGGGGCACAAATTTCCAACATCACCAGCATTATTGGGCTGAGATACAACAATATAAAACTTCAAAATAATCTCCAAAATTCGGAACCCTATAATTAGGCCTATGGGCAAAACGGTAATTTTCCGGTCCCAGGTCAAATTTCCAATTTTCGACTCTACTGATCCCAAATATGAGCGGCCACATAAAAATGACGTCGTCCTTGCAAAAATAGTCGCGTACGCCCACGAAACTCGACACCGAAGTCCGGACTCAATTCCACGATCATTTTCACTTAATTTGCGATTTTAGCGTCTCTCACTAACGAGCGGCTGTTTAGGGGTTACGCGTATCGACCTGAGGCTACTCAAGTCATGACGGTCCCGATTTTCCAGAGAACACGAGGATTTATCGCTAGTTCCATGGGTCGCGATCGTCCGGAATAAGTTCGGGATCGTTCGTCGTACGTACTCTCGATCGTGCGGAATCACCCACTATCCGATCGTACGTCGTCGGTCGAACCAAATCCGTCACTCTGCTTAGACCGGCCCACATTGGCACAAACTATTCTCTCGTCGCTTCTCGGAATCGGACTCAATTCACGGTCAAGTTCTTGGGTCCACGTACCGTTTTCCTAGTTAGCATTTCCCCGTTGGTTAGTATCTCGAGAATGATTAGTTCTGGGCGAGACTTACTAAAATGAAATGAGAAAATACATCAATTTCATTGATCACGAAAGTGAGTCGAATTTCAGGACGTTACATCTGAGCAGCTTCGAGATCTTGTATTTCTTGTTTTTGTTTATTGATCTCGTGAGTAAGGTCACTTATAGAAATAAGTTTGAAACTTGCTTTTTTGGTTTTGCCAAGTATGGCATAAATATTATAAGGATTATCAGATTGAAAGACTGGTTTTGGTTTTTAGAAAATATTCAAATATTTTATTTTCGTTTCTGGGTCAGTAATCTGGTCAATCATTTGTAAAAGAATTTCTTCTTCTTTTGTCAAAACATTTATTTCAAAATTGGTACTATCCTCTTCTTCACTGTCTGAAGTTGAGGAAGAAGAGGTTTCTAAATCACAAATCTGTAAACCTTTTTCAAAATCAGATTCATCAGAAGTACTACTATCAGCTTCAGCCATTAATTGATTGAGCTAATCAATAGTTTCTTCGTCTAAATCTAACTCATTAACTTTTTTGCTAATTTTGCAAAATCGTGAAGGGTGGCCTTTCTTGCCACAGTTATAGCAAGTGATATTTTTAAAATTTCTTTTAGGTTTTTTGGCTTTATCAAAACTATCCTTTTCTTTCTTTTTAGAAGACTTTTTATCAAATTTCTTCTTATAAGGTTTCTTATAAAATTTATTTCGATCTTTTTGTTTGGAAAAACATTTTCCCGAACATTTTGATTTTTCCAAAGATTCAAAAGATGGATCATATTGAGCACAAAAATCTCCTAATCCTTTTTTAGAAAGTTTTTGTTCTTTCTTGATTTGTTTTTGGAGACGAATGTTAGTGCACAATTGTGTTCCTATTTTATAAACATAAGAAGTTAGTTCTCCACAAGAAAGATGGTCATATGGAATTTGATTTCCATATTCTTCTCTTGTCTTACCATGAACTTGTTCTCCTATGAGTTTTGGTAAACTAGCAAGAAATTTTTCTTTCCAAAAAGACTAGTTGCAGTCTGGCCTTTGGAAAACTTTTTGCAAAAATATTTCTTTATATTCTCGGAATTCTCCTAAAGATCTACATTTCATATTGGACAAAAGATCTTCGTTTTTATCAAGAATATGAGAAGAGTCTCCTAGAAAATGCTGAGATATGGAAAATATAAGGGTGTTTACAGCATCTTGAATGGGTTGGTCTTCTTCATCAAGAATATTTTGACCAAAAGGGTCGACTTTATAGGCATTTAGAGTTTGAGATCTCTGCTCTTCATTTAGATAGTTATCCCACCATCCTTTGAGCTGGCCTGTGAATCCGGCTATTAAAAGATATGCAACAGAATGATTTGAAGTATCTAGAATGGTTTTATAAGTGTTTGCAAGCATAACCATTTGAGTCAAAATATTTATGAGATTTTGTTCAGAAACACCATCTATGTTCCACTCATAGATAGCATGAGAAGAATATTTGTTCTGGACTTTAGAATAGGTTTCCTTTGTAAGAATATCAGGAGGAGTAGCACGAGAATAATATAATCTTTGGAGATCCTTCCATGTGATACGATTTATCTCCAGAAGGGATTTGGTATCCGATTTATCTAAAAGATTGATCTGATTGGAAGGTTTAATACGATCAGGGGCGTCCTTGACACTTAGGTTTTGTATTAAAGGAGTATCCAAAATTATAGGATTTTTAGGAATCAAAACTGTTTTTCCCCTGAGGAGTCTTCTCCTATCCTCTAAGGCTTTAGCAAAATCAAGACTAGGATTTTTTGGAATTTCAAAATTCCTAAAGAGAGGCGGCTTTAAATCCTTTTTTGTAATTGTTATAGAAGAGGATGAAAAATTATTTTGAGTAAGATTTTCAATAACATCAAGTTGCTTTCCTATGGTATGAAGATGTTGATTCGAAAAGTTATTTTGTTCAACAATCTTCTTTATTCCTATGCCATCTATTTCAAAGGTAGTTTTGAAAGGAGAAGCTATCATTTCAGTATCTCGATGATCAAACTTGATTTTTCTAAGAGGAGGGTAATTAGATTCGATGACATGACCATCATCTAATTTCCATTTATAGAATTGATCTAAAACAAGAATCTGCTTTTCCTTTAGAAATATGTTTTCAAACCAATCAAAGAAGAATACTTCTATATATATATATATCAAGTATGTTTTGTCTACGTGTTTTCCTTGCTATCCCGCTTGTTGTTGTTGAATGGGTGTTGTTTAAGTACGCTTCTGCATGTGCTTAATTGAAAGATAAAAACGACGGGTCGACGACGCCTCCTAGGATGTCTCATTTCAATGACCAAGGCAGTGGTCATGCGCCCGAGGCTCGGGAGGATAGGGCGCACGGCGTGACAATAACGGAAGTCTTCTGAATAGGAAGCAATCCTTCTTGTTTTAGGAAAACAAGATTTGAGTGAGGTTGGAATTTGTTGGTGATTATGAAAGCAGGGTCCAAGAATAAGTTTTTCAGGGTATTCATCGGTCAAATTCAAGAGATGGATATAATAGTTTGAAGAATTCTCATCCGTTTGCAAGTTGTCGAAGTTGGCAAGGTAATCCTCGGGAGAGTATTGAGATGGCATGAAAGCAAACAGAACAAAGGATGGGAAAAGATTTAAGGAAACCTAAGGTTTAAGGAGGAAGACGAAGGAATAAAGGTTGGACTTTCATATATGGGGAAATCATAAGTGATGATTCGTATAATTTGCAATCATGAATATTTGCTAGTCATAAATGATCAGGATAACGTGTCAGAGTAAACGAAGAGATTATGATCAGACTAGCAGCACGCGCAATACGAATACAGGGTATACATCGAGACTATACACAAGGGAGTGTAAGCATGAATGAGGTAAAGAATTGAATCAATTGATTAATTCTCTTAAAAGGAGGCATATGTTAACACAAAAAATAATCAGGTTGTCAATGGCAAGAGAAATTACATGAAAACTAAAGAAATACAAAAAATACAAACTAGAAATGTAATAACCACATGTGTATCATGTGAGTTATGTTTGGTAAAATGCATAGCTATCGATAGAGGAATAATGTATCCCTTGAACATGCCACGTGTCTAGTTATCGAAGTACAACAATGATAGTTGGCAGCTGCCAATAGTGATGCCAGCGGGAAATTTTAATATTTGAAACTTGAGATAGCTTAAATTGAGGAGGGAACAGTTACCGCCTGAGGACTTGGTCATGAAGGTTATCGACAAAAGCAGAAAGTTTTGCACAAGATGAAGAAGGTTTTACAAGGTCGTGGGTAATTCAGGACTGGAAATAAGGGATGAAGATAGGATCGATGGAATTTATTTGGCGCAAATTCACGGGTGTTGCTGAGGAACAGTTACCATGCCTTCATTGTAAATACCACTCAATAGCTAGCAGAAACCCCCTCCCGAAAAACGCAATCAAAATGTTATCTTTTTATCTTTAAAGCTTTCCGCATTGTACTTTCAATTTCCTTAGCTATTGATCCTTATGGTTTAGGTAGGTGTTAGAGTGCAACACGTTATCAACGAGGTTGAAATGTAATATCCTATCGTAAATCAAAACTACTGCCATCAATTAGCATATGGCAGAATTAGTTTGAATCAGTTGTACTGCTTTGGCTTGCTGTCGATCAGATATTGGCACGGTTCAAGTTTTTATTGTCTTGATTGAAGTAAGTGGATTCCTTTTTTTTTGGTTGGAGGATTCCTTTTTCTCGTCTGGATATCTCCTATCTGGAGTCACCACTAAACCCAGCCTTTTCCCATAAAAACTGAAGAACAAGGCTCGATGACTTATATTTCGTTGCAGGAGCAACTCCAGCAAGGTGAAACACCAGTAAAAATGTCCAGACTACCAAACCCAAAAAAAGCAATTCATACACATGGACTGCTGTGTGTTTTTTCCCTTCTTATTTTAAGGCGGAAATAAAGTCGCAGCGAGTGTTTATGCATTCTCCGAAGCAACATAGAAACACCCATGGAAGAAAACGGCACAGGGGACAGTGCAGAAATTCACCCTGTAAATTCATTCGCCACCTTCCCTTGAATTCTCACTGCAATGCCGCAAAGAAACACCATCCTCTGGTAAGAGTCGTCACCCACCAAAAAAAGAGAAAGCCAAAAAAAATTCAAAAGCTCAGAGCGACGTTAGAGAGAGATGGAAGCTACAAGAAGCTCTATGTCAAGCACCCACATATGGAGCTCTCCGATTCCATATCTCTTTGGAGGACTGGCTCTAACGTTGATCCTCATATCTGCATCACTGATCATGTTGGCATGCTCTTATTGGAAGCGCCCTTCTGGAGAATTGCACGAGGCCGACGAGAAGCTGCCGAAGGCTGTGGTCACGCCGATGGATGCGGAGCCAAAGATCGCGGTGATCATGGCTGGAGATGACATGCCGACTTACCTTGCAAAACCAGTCACTCCTCTGCCCACTTGCTGTGATCAAGTCTAATATACGTTCACCAATCGCTACGGATCCTCTTTAGATCATGTGAACTGCGGATCACATGATTTTTTATCACCTAACAATTTTGTCCTCCTGCCACTTACGCCATATGAATATGTAGAATTGAAGAGTATTAGTGTTTCTCAAAAGATCATACAGTTTCTTCTTTTTAAAATTGTCGTTGATCAAATGATGAATCCTTTATTCACGGGATGGAGACACCACTAATCCCTGATATTTTGCAATGTACGATAAAATCCCCGAAATTTACTTTTTGTTGAATTGGATGATTGACTATACGCGTTCTTGTTCAACTTAGTTCCTTCCGTCAGATTAATTGCAAATATGCTAACCTGACAGTCCAAGTCAGAGCCACATCATTTTCAACCGGTGTCAATGCTGAATAGAATTACTGATGTGGAGTGAAAATGGAAAATTTGAATTACAATAAACCTGAAAAGAGGGAGAGAGGAAGAGGAAGAGCCACCACTGCTTAGGCACAGGCGAGGGTCCGGCATCCCTCTCCGGGCTCAGCCACTGCAGCCCAGCGAGGGACGATTGACAGTGCAACTCGTGGGATGATCTCCCTCTCGGACTTGGTAATGAAGCCACTGTAGGATTATAATTTCTGGGTTGAGTTCGGACTTTATTGACAATGGAAATGGCAAAAGCAAGTTGCAGATGAATCATTCGGTGGAGAAAACTCATGTAGTAATCGGAAAGTAAGGTAAATTTACCTTATATCTTGAGTAGCACAACTGGTCGTAGCAATATGTTTCGCTTCCACCGTTGACAGTGCAACAACTTCTTGTTTCTTCGAAGACCAATCAAGAATTCTGGAGCCGAGGACTGTTACCCACCAATTCTGATTCTTGAAGCATCTTTGCAGCATAGTAAAAAAATCCCATCACTTTGAGTGCCTTGTTATACGTGAAAATCCTTCTTGCAGCTTTCAAGGGTGACATTCCTGGATTCTCCATAAAGTTGCTAACAAGGCCGACATCAAATGTAATGTCTGGTCTGGTGGCATTCAAGGAACGCGAGCTTCCAATTAGACAGTTATAATTGGGGACGTCAATCGAGGCTCCTTTTCCATATTTTGAAAGCTTCAACTTCGCTTCAACATGGCTTCAAAATATCTCTGGCATACTTCTTCTGTGATATAAAATGTCCTTGTCAGTTGAAAAATCATAGCCTCCTTGAATTTTGAGACTTATTTCACATTGTTGCGTGTGAAAACCAATTCATCAACATACAAGCACACAATATGCAAGTCTCTTTGTGAATTCTTCTTTACATACAAAGTGTGCTCACAGGGACAATTACGAAAAACGAGTGATCGGAAAACAAAAAAACAAAATAAGAAAATAGATTGAATACCATATTTATATAATTCGATCGGCTTTCTGCTTCACAAGGAGAGCAAAACACAACTCTACTCTCAAGCAATAGATTGAAGATTATAACAACACTAGAGTCACTTAAACATTCTTAGTGTTTGTCAGCCTCCTTAATTACACTAATAACTCATAGAGTGTTTAGCCCTCATAAAATCTCACAAAAGAATGCACGGATGTTACAACAAGATTTGTTGACTTTAAAAATACTTACAATTTGTTCAGGATGTAATTCACTAACACGCCATAAAATTAATTGTTATGCTCACTATTTTCTATATAGAATCGTTATCGTTGCAAGATTTAGCTTTTATATTAGGTTTCTATTCAAATGTTCCTAAAAATGCTTTGTAAGACTTCAAAACTTCAAGAGATTTGAGAAAAAGATATTTTTTTTGGGGGGGGGGGTGTTTACAAAGTTGAGGATGTACTTGTAATTGTTATGAAAAATAAGAGAAAGATGACCAAAAAAGTCCTACACATATTGCAATTGTGTCAATTTAGCCCTAAACATTTTTTATGCTAATTCGGTCCTAAAATTTTTGCATTTGTTAAAATTCAGTTCATCCAACAAATTTTGACTGGCTGGCATTAACGTGATAATTTTTAAATATTTTTTATTTTAGCGATTTCCGTTAAAAATTATCTGGATGAACTTAACTAGCAAAATGTGAAAATGTTTAGAATTCAATTGGCACAATTAAAAAATTTAAGACTGAATTGACAAAAGTACAATAAGTTTAAGAGTTTTTGTATAATTTTTCCTAAAGAGCCATCTTACTAGACCTTATAATTCCTTTGAAATCATTTTACCCTAACTCGTTATCAGACGAGTTACCCACTCTGCGAGGAGCCCATTAAACATGAGTTGTAACCCACTTCGTTAGCTCTAGCACACATATATAGGGGTAAACTTCACATGCGAGGAAGGGCTCGAATTCGATAGCCAAAGGTGGGCTCGAAACAACACAGCTGCTCGTGAATCATTGCACGCGGCAAGTCGGAGACGTGAGGGATCGAACCGTACACCCTCCACCCCTACCCAGTCTAGACTTCTTTGATTGAGCTCAAAGGGAGAGAAAGCTGATGGAAAAATTGCTTGCAACTTCAAATGAAGATTCCTCTCCTTCGCTAGTATTTATATTTAAAGAATTGTATGACCTCATCTGTAGGACAATGTAGCGAAATTTACAGGGTTGTAACTGAGCTCTATAACATGAATTCGTAAGTAAATGGAGCATTTAAGGGATTGGATATTGTTGACGAGATGGGTCGATAAACAAAAAGCTAACGTGCCTACTTGTACACATGCTCTACTAGATCTAGGTGAACATATAAATTTGACGTCGCCCAAATTTGCCATCTTCCCATTCATTATTCTTGGGTCTTTCTGCTCCTAATTTCTTCCATTCTACCAACGAATAATCTATAATAATTTTCGGATCAAGATTGGCTAATTGTTCTCGGATAGCACCCATTCTAGTGGAAAGTTCTCGATTTCGAAATGTATCAAAGCCTTGAGTAGTAAAAAAAAAAGTGGCTTCAAAAAAAAAATGGCCAGCTACCCGCGGTATGAACGAATGGTTAAGCTGGAAAACAAGAAAAGGAGGAAATAGATGCAAACTTCTTTTTTCCTTTACCATGTACGCATGACGTCAAAACCAACGACTACTTTGGATCTTCTTTCAGACTTAGTCTTAGATTATTGCAAACTCAGCAACCTAAGTTTGACAAAAGGGTATATTATTATGAGAATACTCAATTGTTGGATTAGGTCGATGGACGTGGGGAGCCGGAAATGCGTTCCGGCTGTCTCCTTCACCAGCACTGTTGCTATTTGGAGACCTAGAAAATATTGGCTCTCCTCAGCAGACGCAGACCAAAGGAGCCGGTGAAAAGAAAACCAGAAGGAGGGTCTTCTTCGTCTAAATAAACCGATTTGAGGGCCATTTTTTTCCAAAAAGGAAGTGCACTCCACGCCATCATATCACTGGGAGACACAAGTAATTATCATCTTGTCTTTCTTTTCGCTTTCTTTTTTCGCATATTTCCCGCTTGATAGAACGTGACCGCCGGAGTACATCTTTGGTTGCGCCGTCAAAGTCTTCCACAATTCTCACAACAGCTGCCAAGGAGTCTCCAGCCGACGACCGTGGTCTGAGGAGGACATTATTTCCGTTGCGCACACGTCGGAGAAATTGGACATATGTCGAGTGCCTAATTCATATGTATGTCATTTTCCTAATTGACCAAATCAAAATAACATCAACGATGCGTTCGTTTAGAGAAGAGTGTTTTTCGAGAATTGATTTTCCGGACTTTTGTAAAAAATGATTAATCAATTGAAAATACTTCGGTCAATGAAAATATTCATGCATAAATTTAAGAAAGTGAATTTATAAATCTAAAGAGGTGAAAAAACTTTCCGGAATTGTTCCTCTAGAATTTTTTTATTTTATTTTTCCTTTTTCCTCCTCCCTCCTCCACCGGTCACTAGCCTCAATGACGGCTGACAAGATGCGACCTCACCGCCTCAGGCAAGGTTGAGCCTCGCCGTGATCTGGCAAGCCCAAGGCTAGCAAGCTTGAGCTTGCCTATGGTTGTTGCCGGGCAAGCCCTAAGCTTGCCTGTGGCCATCTCCGGCTGGTCACGGCGAAGGAAGGAGGAAAAAGAAAAGGAAATAAAAGAAAACAAAGAGAGAAAAGAGAAAAAGAAAATTTTAAAAATAATAAAAATTTTGAATTTTTATATAAAAGAGAAAAGGAAAAAGAAAAAAAGAAATAAGTGAAATAAAAATAATTAAAAAAACTTGATTTTTTAAAAATAATAAAAAATAAAATTCATTATAAAAATCAAAATGCTTTTCTGCCTGAAATATAGTCATGAAATTGAAATCATTTTTCAATAAAATTCAAACGTCATAAAACGTTTTCGATCATATATCACCAAATAAATAAAAACTAGCCGTATTCCTGGAATTTTTGGGATCATTGAGTTTATTCTAATCAATAAATAAAAACTCCGCTAAACAAATGCACCCCAAGATGAAGAGGCTATTGATAAAATTCTAATCAATAGAGAGTTTATTCCCTGTCTATTTGGTCAACGCTCCAAATAGCAAAATAAAAAAAAAAATAATGCTAAGCACACTTTGTCTTAGCATTATTTCCGGTTCGTCCTTGGGATCTTCCTCAAATTGGGGCTATGTTTAGAAAAAAAAAATAATGGTTCATATTTTGAAATTTCTCTCCCCGTGTAACCACTCACAAATATTTTCAAACGTAGCCTCAAGGGTGAAAGTTTCCGCAAGTAGATAGACATGACTACAGGCACTACAAAAAAACATGATTTTTGCGATGGAAATTTACGACGGGGAATATTTCGTCGCTAATTTGCGACAAACTTTGCGATGGCTTTAGAAATCCATCGCAAAATTCGTCGCAAATTTGCAACGGAAAGTTGGTCGTCGCTAATTCCATCGCAAATTAGTGACGACTAATTTATTTTCCGTCGCAATTTTGTGTAATGAAATGTACCCTTGTGCGACGAAAGTAGTGACAAATATTTTATCCATCATAATTTGTGAGGAAAATGGATTCGTCGCTAATTTGTGATGGAAAATTAATTTCGTCATTTGCACCCCACCCGTCAATTTCTCTCTCTCGGTAGTAATTCCTCACATCGTCCGCTTTTCTCCCGCCTACTCCCTCTTTCGTTTCTCTGAATAATCGTGCGCACAGAAATCAATCTCGGTAAAGCTTTTTCACCGGAAAGTATCGTAGCTAATTTCGTGACTAAACATGCGACTAATACGATCCTGTCCTTTCTATTCATCGCTGGATGCGAAATTTTTTTTTATTGACTTTTTTTTCATTTTTTGTTGTAAATTGGTGGCCGGTCGCTAGACCAGCGACCGGCCACCGGCGAGACCTCGCCGTTGCCCAAATCTGGGCGACGGCGAGGTCGACCGGCGGCCATGGCGAAGCCAGTCGGCCTCCGCCAGATCTGGGCGAGGCCGCCATGGCCGGCGAGGTCGACCGGCAGCCTCGCCCAGGTGTGGCGGTCGACCTTGCTACCGCCCAGAGGTCGACCGCCACACCTGGGCGAGGCCGCCGGTCGACCTCGCCGGCCATGGCGGCCTCGCCCAGATCTGGCGGAGGCCGACTGGCTTCGCCATGGCCGCCGGTCGACCTCGCCGTCGCCCAGATCTAGGCGACGACGAGGTCGACCGGCGGCCATGGTGAGGCCACGCGGCCTCCCCCAGATCTGAGCTAGGCCAAGCGGCCTTGACCCATGGCCGGCCAGGCTGCTCGGCCTCCTTTAGATCTGGGCGAGGCCGAGCTGCCTCGCCGAGGCCGCCGGTCGACCTCACCGTCGACCAGTGACCGACGGTGAGGTCGACCGGCGGCCATGGCCAGGCCGCTCGGCCTCGCCGACGTCAGCCAGTCACCGGATCGGCGACAGGAGAAAAATATAAAAAAAAATTTTTAATCCGGAAAAAAAATTTATTTAAAAATAAATGTTAAGTGATTTTGCTTTTATTTAGGTACGTGTCCAATTGAAGGTCTCGCAATCCAAGTGAACGTTGTAATTCTCTTCAAATTGACCACTTTTTGCTACCAAAATTTCAGTCAAATATTTGGATAAGTCTTCTTTACATGGTATTTTTTTCAATTTTTTCAATTTCAAAGTAATTATTGTGTGAAAAACAAAATTTTACTTTTCATAATTTTATGGTTTTAATTAAGAACAATAGATATGATATTATAAATATTTTACGAGATTTTTTTATTTTAATATAGTTACAATGTAAAGAGACAAGGCTTAGATGTATAATAAGAACTTACCTGGACATCGAGGATTGACCGATGAGTTTCGTACAGGGTTGAAACTATTTTTAGACTCTGCTAGTAGTAAATATGAGTTCATGGATGGAAATAAATTAAGGTGTCCGTGTAGAAAGTGCAGTAATGGTAAATTTCATATGTGTGATATAGTTAAAGAACATCTTTGTAGATTTGGATTTACTCTGAATTATTATAATTAGACTTGCCATGATGAACCATTTATATCTGATGAAGGATATCGAAGAAGTGATCAATTTTTAGTTAGGGAAGAATGTAGCTATTATGACCAATTGAACCTATACGAGAGGATGGTGATAGATGTAGCTGGTCAGAATTTTGTTTCAGATTCAAACCATGCAAGTACTAGTTTTACTCCTATACTTGAATAAGTGGGTACTAGTCATGCATCATAATTGGAAGAGATAGGAGTAACGGATTTTGATGAGAATGTGTGTAATAAAGCTTTTTCATCTAATTAGTTCTGGAAAGTATTGAAAGCAGCAGATGAACCTTTATAGTCAAGTTGTGACAACCACACTAAGTTATCAGTGACAGCAATACTATTAAATATCAAGGTAAAGCATAATGTGTCGCAAGATTGCTTCAACTCTTTTGTTGAAGTAATGCGAAAAACAATACCTTGTGATAACATCATGTCAAGTGATTTTTACGATATGAAAAAGTTAGTGAATAACTTAGGTCTTCCGGTTGTAAGAATTGATGTATGTAGTAGGGGTTGTATGTTATATTGGAGAGATGATGAAAATGTAGAATCTTGCAAATTCTGTAGCCAACCTAGGTACAAGATTAACAGGAGGTAGGGTCGTAATTAGAAGCGTAGACCATGCAAGCAAATGTTTTATCTGCCCCTAATTCCCATATTACAAAGGCTTTATGCGTCTCAAGCTACTGCTAGACGCATGACTTGGCATGCAAATCGTGAAACAGAAGAGGGTCTAATGTGTCATCCTTTAGATGCAGAGGCATGAAAACATTTTGATAGAACGTGCCCTGAGTTTGCAATAGAGCCTCGAAACATCATGTTAAGTCTCTGTGCTGATGGATTTGCCCCATTTGGGAAATCAGGAAAAAATTATTCATGTTGGCCAGTTATCATAATGCCGTATAATCTTCCACCTGGTATGTGCATGAAGACACCTTATATGTTTTTGACATTGATCGTGACTGGCTCGCAAAATCCGAAAAAGTTAATAGATGTTTATATGCAACCATTGATTGAAGAGTTACAACGACTATGGGAGGAAGGTGTCCTTACATATGATGTTTCTACCGATTAAATATTTGTAATGAAGGCTGCTCTTTTTTAGACGATAAATGACTTTTCAGCTTACGGAATATTATCTGGATGGAGTACAGCTGGAATCTTAGGATGTTCGATATATTTGGAGAGATCAAAGTCATTTAGATTAAAACATGGAAAGAAACTCAGCTATTTTGACTGTCATAGACAATTTTTATCGATAAATCATATATTCAGAAGAAATAAAAGAAAGTTCATCAAGAATAGGACTGAAAGAACACGTCCACCATTGAGGTTAACCGGCGATCAAATTTGGAAGCAGGTGCAGAACTTTCCAACTATTGTTCAGAATCCTCACGGTACGACTTTTGCGTACGAAAATACACATAAGTGGACAAAACGCAATATATTTTGGGATCTACCGTATTGGAAGGCCCATCTTATTTATCATAATCTTGACATCATGCACATTGAAAAGAATGTTTTCGATAATATCATAAATACTGTAATGGATGTCACCGGAAAAATAAAAGACAACTTTTGAACATAAAAAAAAGATATGAGAGATATTTGTGATCGGCTAACACTAAATGTGGATGCAAGTAGCAGGGGACCAAAATCAAAAGCAGTTTATACATTGGATAGGGAGCAGAGGCGAGTTGTTTGTCAATGGTTGAAATCTGTGCGGTTTCCTGATGGATATGCTTCGAATCTCGGGAGATGTGTTGATTTGAATACATGCAAGTTGACAAATTTAAAGAGTCATGATTGTCACATATTGATAGAAAGACTAATTCTAATAGCTTTCAAGGAAGTTCTACCGAACTTTGTATGGGGCGCCATTACAGAGTTAAGCAATTTTCTTCATGATATTTGCTCAACAGTATTAAAAGAATCACACATGGAGAAACTGGAGAGAGATATTTTAATAATTCTTTACAACTTAGAAAGGATATTTCCTCCATTGTTTTTTGATTCGATGGAGCATCTCTTAGTTCACTTGCCTTATAAGGCCAAAGTTGCAAGTCCCGTCCAATTTTGATGGATGTATCCATTTGAGAGGTAATTTTTTTTAAATAAAGTTAAAATTACTTTATTATATATTATGTTCCGATAAATTTCTTTCTATTGCAACTAGATTTTTATATCATTTGAAGAAAAAAGTGAAGAATAAGGCATGTGTTGAAACTTCAATTTGTAATGCATATATTGTGGAAGAAGTGACAATATTTGCGTCATACTATTTTGAGCCGCACGTGCAGTGTAAGAGGTAGAGAGCAGGCAGAAATGATGAGGGCCCCAGCGATCCCAATTGAAAAGCATTCTCTATTTTCAATTATTTGGATCGACCAATCGAAGCATGTCAATTTCGTTACTTAACAGGCGAAGAATTGTATGCAGCCCATGCATATATTTTACTAAACTGCCTAGAAGTCGAGCCATACTTCGTGTAAGTGTAAATTTGCAAATATATGTATTGTGTGTCAAATATTTACTAATATATAAATGGTATTTATTATTAGGATTTTCCAAACTTCAATGTGTGGACTACCACAAATTGAGTTTGACCGTTTGTGCGATGAATAATTTGCAGCATGGTTTAAAACATATGTAAGTTTCCTATGGACCAAAATCAAGTTATTTAAATTTTATACATCATTTATTAAAATATATATTATTGACCTTGTGTGTATAACCTTAGGTTCACAGTAATCATAATGAACTTGGAGAGCAAGGATTACTATATCATCTGTCATGGGATCCACAGTTAAGAGTATGAAGTTGGCCAGCATATTTTATAAATGGATATAATTTTCACACTCAAGAATATGGAATGGAAAAAGCCACAATGAATAGTAGTGTGTGTGTTCGATCATCCAATTGTGGCAGTTCAAAAGATGATTTTTATGGCTTATTGGATGAAATCATAGAGATAGAGTATCCTGAACCTTTAATGATGCGGGTTGTGTTATTTAAGTGCAAGTGGTTCGACCCCGTCAAAGGAAAGAATGTGCATACAAAGTTTAATTTTGTTGAAATAAATCACAAGAAAATGTATATGAAATATGAACTATCTGTCTTGGCACAACAAGCAATTCAAGTATGTTATACATCATATCCTAGTTTGAAACGTGATAAAACTGATTGGTGGGCTATATATAAAATCAAAGCATGGAGAAAAATCGAAGAACACTGGAAGGATAGAGCCTATCAACAAGAGGAAGTTTGTAACACGGTTGAAACTGAGGAATATAACATTCCAACTTTACGAGATCCATATGGAGTAATGATAGATGTGGATCCAACTGAAATTTGCGAATTAAATGTACAAGATGGATGATTTAGGATTTGATTTTGAGACAGATGATGAAGATGATGCTCATGAAGAAGATAAAGATCAAGATCAAGATCAAGATCAAGACAAGGACGAAGATTAAAATTTTTGTGACAAAATACTAATGATGTGTAATTATTATTGCGACAAGTGTTATTTTGGTTATCATAATTATTATTATTGTCGTTGTTATTATTGTTATTATTATTATCATTATTGTTGTTATCGATTATTGTTATTAATGTAATTGATCGTCGGAAAATTCACAGCAATTTTCCGAATCCATCGTAAATTTGCGACGGATTCGAAATTGTCCTTTATTTTTGGAATCCGAAATAAATCCCTCGGAAATTTGCCACGGAAAAATAATTCCATCACAAAATTGGGACGAAAAAAAATTCCGTCCCCAATTTGTGACGGAAAAATATTGACCGTCGCAAATTTGCGACGCACAATGATGGTCCGTCACAAATTTGGGACGAAAAAAATTCTGTCCCAAATTTACGACGGACAAAAAGTCTGTCACAAATTTGCAACAGACAAGGATGGTCCGTCGCAAATTTGCGACGGATCCTTCTTCGTCCGTTGCGACAGAAGAACATTGTCCGTCGCAAATTTGCGATGGACAAGGACGGTCCATCGCAAATTTGTGACGGACAAGGACGGGTCGTCACAAATTTGCGATGGACAATTTGCAACGGACCAATATCGTCCGTAGCAAATTTGTGACGGATTTTACGACGGCTTCGAAAATGGCCTTTATTTTTTGGAATCAGTCGCAAAATCTGTCGCAAATTTGCGATGGATCCTTTTTTTTTTAAATCCGTCGCAAACACAAATTTGCACGTTTCGAATTTTTGCGCCCGTGTCTCTCTCTCTCTCTCCCCCCTGCCCGCGCAAATGCCCCGTCACGTCACGTCCCTTCTTCCCAATATTTTTTTTTCTTCTCCTCTTTGTCTTCTTCTTCTTCTTCTTCTTCTTCTTCTTCTTCTTCCCGCCCTCATCGCCGACCGCCACCCCGCAGCTCGCCAGCCGCCGTCGCCGTCATCTCCTGCCCCTGCGTGTGCTCACCGGTCGCCTGGCCAAGCTCACCGCCGCTCACCTCACCCGTGTGCCTCGCCTACCCGCCTCGCAGCCCCCCAGAAGCTCGCAGCCGCCATCGCTGTCGTCGCCTAGCCGCCGTCACTGTCGTCGCCTAGCCGCGCGTGTGCTCGCCGGTCGTCTGGCCGAGCTCGCCGCCTCGCCTCACCCGCCTGTCTCGTAGCCTGCCAGCAGCTGACTGACGCCGTTGCCGTCGCCGCCATCGCCGTTCTCGCCTGCCCACGTGTGTGCTCGCTGGTCGCCTAACAAAGCTCACTGCCGCCTAGCTCGCCCGCGCGCCTCGCAGCCCCCAGCAGCCGACTAAGACTGTCGCCGCGGTCACCTGGCCGAGCTCACCGTTGCCCAACAGCCACCTGACGCCGTCGCCGCCCAGCCGCTGCCCAACGCCATTGCCGCCCAACAGTCGCCCGACGCCGTTGCCGCCCAGCCTCGCCTAAGCTCGTAGCCGTAGTCGTCGCCGCCCTACCGCCGTCGAACATTGCCTGACGCCATCACCGTCGCCGCCCTGTCGCCGCCCGACGCCGTCGCTGCCCAGCTCCATGGTCGTTCGCCCGACCATAGCCGAGCGCCGTGTCGAGTGCCTACACGACTAGCCACCACTTGGGCCCACGCCCACGCCGATCACGCCACTGGCCGACTAGCCAAAATATTATTATTGTTTGGTTTTTCTTGGCCAATTACAAGTAAGTGACTTCCTAAATCCTGCCTAGTATAATAAGCATTAATCGGACTTGTTTAGGGATTATTTAGTGTCGGATTGGTTGGCTAAGTTAGGGGCCGATTTCAGGATGGCATGTGGCTTTGATCGATGTTCGCCTAGTTAATTTGTCGATTATGTCGCCGATTAAGCATTCAATGATGATCGTGTGGTTGATTAAGCGTATTTTCAGAAAATGCGTTAAAATTGAAAAATTCTACATAAAATCATAAAAATTTCCAGAAAATTAAAAAAGTTAAATTTTGGGAAAATTTTAAAATTGGTGATTTTTTAAATAAAAAATGAGAATTTCAAAATATCACAAAATGGCTTAAAATAACTGTGGCCACCCACTTTGAGTGAAATTTAAATTTTTTTAGGTGCCCAAAAAAATTAAAAAATAATAATAAAATAAAAAATTTCAAAACTTTAGAAAATGGCTTAAAATACCTATTGCCACCCACTTTGAGTAAAATTTAAATTTTTTAGGTGCAAAAAAAATTAAAAAATAATAATAAAATAAAAAATTTTAAAACTTCACAGAATGGCTTAGAATACTTGTGGCCGCCCACTTTGAGTGAAATTTAAATTTTTTTAGGTGCCCAAAAAATTTTTTAAAAATAAAAAATTTGAAAACTTCACAGAATGGCTTATAATACCTATGGCCACCCACTTTTAGTGAAATTTATATTTTTTTAGGTGCCCAAAAAAATAAAAAAATAAAAAAATAAAAAACTTTACATAATAGCTTAGAATACCTGTGGCCACCCACTTTGAGTGAAATTTAAATTTTTTTAGGTGCCCACAAAAATTAATGGCTTATAATGCCTTTGGCAAGCCACTTTGATTAGTGATCGTGTGGCCGAGAACGAAGTTCATGTGGCTGAAATTGATATTTCATGGTTGTTCTTGTACTTGATGAATTATCGTGTGGTTTGAAAGTAGATCATGTGGTTAATTATGGCTAATGTCGACTTAGCATGGCATATCGTGCTCATATATTGATATTTGATATCAAAATGAGTGCGATTCATAGTATATTTGTTCGTAGGAAATTGCACGTCATAAACACTCGGCATTGGCTAATTAAGAAGGAACATTTTCTGCTTCTAAACGAAAATGGTAAGCTTCGTCATGTACGTTATTATGTGTCCATAATACGTGTTCATATTTTTGTACATATTTGTCTAACCTTCCTACTTGTCAGTATAAACGTGGAGGTCACATGCATAAAAGACCAGCCTCTTCCTCGTCCTCATCCCCATCCCTTTCCTCTTCCCCTGTCCTTTGATCTAACCCTCAACCACTATATGCTGATGGATAATATGGACACGTTGGCCCTTCTTCCAACACTCAAGAACATGTTAGGGGACTTGGCCACATGTGAACTGAATCTCCTCCAATTCCATCTCCTTTGGATCTATCTCCTTCCGTTCCACCTTATTATTCAGCGCAATAATCGAATAATGACGGAAACACAGGTGAAGAAGATAACCGATTCATGATATACCCATTTGGAGATTCATAAGTACTTCATTTTTTTTAGTATATGTAATATTTATGGCTTTAGATATGGATGTCAACTGAATTGTCGATATTGCACAATATCCGTATGTTTGCAGATTCACGGATGCTCCATTTGTTGTGAGGGAACTGAATAAAATAGTCAAAAACTATTGGATGGGACAGTATATTAATTACATAAGTGTTCCACAAGAAGTGAAAGATTTATGATGGAATGAGTTCAAGGTAAGCTTTAGATATTCTATTTTCTCACCAACTAAGTTCAGTGTAGTATATTGATGATCAAGAATGATGTAAAGGGACCAGAACAACTCTTTAGTTTTCGGTACTAAAGGAACCAGATATTTTCCCCGAGATGAACTTAGCAAAGTCTATCGCCGAATTGTCTGGGGCATGGTAATGGATATGTGACCATCATAATAACTTTCAATTTTTCTTGTATTGATTGCAGCGGCAGTTCAGGTGGGATGACAAGGAAGAGAATGAAGTGAGAAGAATTTTTCAGAAGAAAGTGAGTGATCACATACGAAATGTGATGAATAGAGCGAAGATTAAGAAAGTGAAGCCAGCTTTCATTATAGCTGACAATTGGACGGAAATTAACAGAATTTGGAAAACTGAAAAGAGTGAGCAAATTAGTGAGCAGAATAAAAAGAATCGATCTTCTAGTTCTAGTGAAGGGTCTGCCACATATGCTGGGGGCTGTATGAACATTGGGGAGCATCATAAACGACTAGTAAGTGTGTTAAATAAGTTATAAATTAACTTAATTTAATTACTCATGTTTACATTTTGTAGGCATGTGAATTGGGGAAGGAACCAACATTTGCAGCTACATTCGAACATACATTTCAAAAGAAAGATAAGACATAGATTGGCAATCGAGCAAAAGCTATTAAGGTATATAAGGTTATACTTTGGGCTTTATGGAAACTAAAATGAAAACCGTGAATGCTTTTAATATTTATGGTAGATATATATATATATATATATATATGAAGTTATTTTATTTTCGTCTATATTATTAATGTAGGAAAAATATAATGAACTTTTAATGAGCAATGCTAGTGGTAGTGATGGTTGTTACGTCTGAGCCATCAGTTGACAGTATGGCATTATGGGTGTAGGCAACGGGTGGAATGAAAAAAGGAAAAATATTTAGGATGGGATCCTTGTCAAGGATGTACATGTCGAATCATGCTGAACTTCATCATTCAATGCGACTGGTCGAAGGAGAACACGACATGACGAGCAATTGACCCAAGAAGTGAACCAACTTAAAAATATAATTGTAGAAAGGGACGAAGAAATAAATGACTTGAAAGAACAAATGCAAATCGTTATGCGACACCTCAACCTCAATCGCGGTGAGGTTCCTCCTGTATCTCCCGCCAATCCAATAGGTGATGGGCACAATGATGAGCGACACAATGATGCTAAGATTGATGATGATGATGATGATTTTCTCGGTCCTTTCTAGTTAAAATTGCCAAAATCGGCGGTAAGCTTGCTTCACAATTTTTTATGACATAAGTGCAGTTTCACCCAATATGTTCTTACCTTACAATTACTTTTTGTGCACAACTTTCTTATAACTAGGTTCTTTGCTTGCGAAAAACTGAAAATTTAGAGATCCCAGGATGACATGCTTGTTAAAAAAAATCATGATATTTGAACATTGTAGAAATACATGCCTTAATTGACTTTGAGTCCTCTCTTCCTAGGAATTGGTGTTGGTAATTCACCTCTCTAAGTCATTAAACTGTTGCAATGCTGTTTGGACAAGGATCTAATTTTCCTAGGTGATAGAAATACAGTTTACAAGGGTGAAAAAACTACAGTAGATGTCAAGGTTGACTCGTATTCATATGTAAGAACATTGATGTTCTTCCTGAAACGTTTTTTTGTTAACCCTCTTACTTGTTTTTTTATACCTAGTTCCACATCCATGCATAAATACTTCTTTTATATTCTGGACTGATTGAATATCTTTATTTATGTATCCACATTTCATCAGGTGTCGACAAAGTGACTGTTTTTGGTGTCCTACCGAGTACCACAGCTGCCCAATCTTGTGTCTAATTTGTCGATTTTTCGTTTTTTAAGTAGAATCTATGGTTGTCTCGCCTCCTATTAATGTTTTGAATGTATTATAAGATTAGATATCAAATATCATAATGTCAGACTTTGCAACTTTGCATATATCATTATTTTTTACGGACTAACATCTTTCCTTGAGTTACATTTTTTAATTATATGGCATTGTGTCTGGTTTGTCGTTTTCTGTTTCTGAAGCGAAATCTATGGTTTTCTCGTGTCCTTTGATTGTTTTGAATGTATTACATGATGTTCATTAATGCATAGCTATTGATATGGACAAGATTTGATGGCCGAAATGGTGTAAAATTTGCGACGAATATTTAGAGACAAATTTTGCAACCATTACAGTTCGTGGCTAATTTGCGATGAATACATTTTGCGACGACCAAAGTTCGTGGCTAATTTTGCGACGAATTTTGCAACGAATTTTGCGAAGAATTTTGTGACAAATTTTGCGACAAATAAAGTTCGTGGCTAATTTTGCAATGGATTTTGCAACGAATTTTGCGACGAATAAAGTTCGTGGCTAATTTGCGACAAATTTTGCCACGAAATTTGTGACGAATAAAGTTCGTGGCTAATTTGCGACAAATTATTTGCAACGAATTTTGCGATGAATAGTGTTCGTGGCTAATTTGCGACGAATTATTTGCGACGGACAGTGTTCGTGGCTAATTTGCGGCGAATTTTTTATTTGCGACGGAAATTGAAATTTTCCGTCGCAAAATTTTGCGACGACCTATTAGCGACGGAATTTTTTCCGTCGCTAAATTCGTCGCAAATTCAATTTGCGACCGATTTTTCCAAATTTTTTGTCGCAAAATTCGTCACAAAAATCATGTTTTTTTGTAGTGAGGGATCATCAACCCTGTGTTGACTTTAAAGAGATTGATATTGATTTGATGAGCAGCTGAAGTCGCCAAAAGAGTTTCCTTCTTCTTTCCTTAGTCACATACCACTTTAATTTCTCAAGGGACAAAAATATTTCATGAGACGTATGTTCTACGTAACAATATTGACTTTGTGTAATCGATTGATTACCTATGGGACAAATATGGATATGTTTAGATAAGAGGCTTGTCATTTTTCATTGATTTATTAATTTCATAAATTATATTTTTATCGCATTTCATATCCAAACATTCTCCAAACAGATGACTGGATATAAAAAAAAAGTGTTTTTTTATCCATTTTTTTCTATCTTATTCAAATTTTTGTTCGGACAACCAAAAGCAATTATGGAATTTTTTAAAACTTTTGTCGGTTTTCTTTCCGTATGTGCTCTTTTAATAAGAACCCGTAGAAGAATTTTCATTAATCACGAGGAACCACCCTTTTCACACTCACAAGTTTTTCCTAAATGGGGCATACAAAAGTTCATCTAAGACCTTTTTCTTTTGAAATCATTATCGCTATTCAAACAAATGTAGGCCAGGGTATCACAGCCTCAATAATGCTGGGTCTATTTGCTAAAGTTTGGTTTGTTATGCGGAGAAAAGAGAACTTGGAGAATGTATAATTTCCTAATGATGAAGGTTGCGGTTGGGTTCAGCATAAAATGTTCATAGCTGGGCATGTATGACGAGGGAAACGTGGAGCCTTCAAATTGCTAGAGCCTTCTCAAATGAATTGACCAGGCAACACATGATTCTCCAGACATGAAAGGAATGAAGAATATGTGTTGTCAAAAGTGAAGAAGGAACACAGACAATTGGGTTGGTGGCGGACTCGATGGCTCGAGAGAGAGATCGAGAGAGAGATAGAGGGGACCCTTGGTGAGTATTATTCGTTATTTTATGTAAGAAATTGAAGTAGGACACACGGCAAAAGCACGAGGAATTGTCGGGAGGAAGCATGATGAAACCGTGTTTGACGGGAGGTCATGGGATTAGCTTGAGCCATCGACACTTCGTTCAGGATCAATCTCTTTACAGTGAAACACATAATCTGCTTTGCATATATTTGCTTGTTTTACCGGTTCTCTATTTCCTTAAATCCCTTTGCAAGAATTCCTTATTATTGCCATTCCCATTCTCACAAGATGGAAGAAGTGTTGTATTGTATTCTCCCAAGATTTGACGTAATTTGTTATTTGGGACGTCGGGTGAATTTCAAATTACGAAATTAGAGATCATTAGTTCGAGTGTTCAAATCCCGCAAACTGCATGCATACCACTTCGAGTCAAAGCTACCGGCACGGGTCATAAGGGTGGACTTAACTAATTCATCATCATTGTAAGGTGTTTCATGAGCTTTCAAGCAGTCCGGTCTTTTCGTTTGTACCTCTGAATTATCAAAAATGAAAACAACATTATATTATCACCCCGATGCATTTGGACAAGCAGAATGACTGCCCCACGAGCCTATTAGTTAAAATACCCAATAATTTTTTTGGTCCGAAACATTACCCAATACTTAAAAAGGAAAAAACAACTTTTCACTCCACACTGATGAACGACATTTTTTTTAGGTATTATTTGAGTCGTCTACTAACATATCTCCACTCATCCAAGTCAATTAATATTGCCGTATGCTATTATCAAGTGATATGAAATTCAATATTATGTTCTAGATGATAGTAGTTTTTTCATGGTGATTAGACTATGGTGGATGGAAAACGTCTAGCTCCAAAAACACCTAAAAGCCTCTCGGCTAACAGGTGTATTGAAGATGAAATTAAAGGCCTTATCTCCTTTTTACTAGTTTCCTTCACTGCTGAGCTAATCTAAGGAGGCTAACCAGTGCTACAAGCCTTCTCCATCACTCCAATATTACAACAATTTAATCGGCTAAAGTTTAAATATGCCGGAATCTTCCTTCGTAGATCCGTCTGCACTTCCCTCACCAAAACTATTCAACACACCTTTAATCATATGCATCATAACTTATTTCACTTTCTAATCAGGCATGAAACGTGTAGTCACTAACTTCCTATAGTGTTATCCTCAGCTTTTCCTGAACTAAATCATGTAATTCCTAATTTCAAATCCCACACTTCACATACTTGATTTTGTTTTAACAAATGTCATGTCATCTTTTCATAAGTGTTGGATTTTGGAAATTAAATGGTGCAAAGTAAAGGGGAAGTTATTATGGTGACTTCTATTATATTTATTCATCCCATAAAAAATTACATTCCTTGTAATTAAGACTCAACACAAATTCTACAAAAATATGTTTGCCGACATAGTTTTTCGTGTTTTCCAATTATGATCAGTTTGAATTGCACTTGTAACAACAAAATTAAGGAGATGGGTCATGGACTCATGGAGAACCAGTAATATAGGAGACTCTCATCATGTATAAGGATGGCATTATGGCCATGTTCATGTGGTTTAAACCCTAGTTCAATAAAATTTGGAAGGCAGGGAATAATCAGCTCTAATTATAGCCTGTTTAATTCATAAGTTTTGCTGCAACCACTAATGTAGAACACACAAAGCCGTCATTGCCAAAAGATCACAATTCTTGCATGACTTCATAAAGTGCTTCGACTCACCAACACATCTAATACCTTTTCACATCTTTAATAAATGAGCAGAAACGAATCTACGAAGGAACAAAGGAATCTTCTCCTAAAACCAAATGGCATCACTGTAACTACCCATCTTGTCCCACCCCCAAAGCAGTTCTAGTTTCACCCTATAAATACCCTCACCACCTCTCTTCTTATTGCAAAAGCCCACAGAACCTCTCACCAACTCCATCACCCTAAAAAACAGCCCAAAAAAAATCAGAGAGATATAGAGAGATGAGACCTACAGGTTCTGCATCAAACAGCCACATATGGAGCTCTCCAATACCATACCTCTTTGGAGGGCTTGCTGTAATGCTGATCCTCATAGCCGCAGCACTGATCATACTGGCATGCTCGTACTGGAGATGCCCTTCCAACGCCTCAGGTGATGCTGATGCAAAGCCAGTGAAGCCTGTGATCCTGCCGTTGGATCTGGAGCCAAGGATTGTAGTGATCGTGGCCGGAGATGAGAAGCCAAAATATCTGGCGAAGCCGGTCACTTTGCTGCCCTCCTGCTGTGACAAAGTCTAAATAAAAACTTGTGGTCCCATTTAGCCATTAGAATTTGCTAAAAGGGCGAGATTTTGTAGTACTTTTGATCTTCCTACTTTAACTCCATCCACTGGCATACCCGCCACTTTTTCCCTTTTGCTTTGCGGGAATATTATGTAAATTGGTGAGCAATAAAATTAAGAGATGTTTTTCATTTTTTCCTGTAGTTTTCGATCTTGTACTTGTAGATGGTTGTTTTTATCTACATGCAAACAGAGAACCACTAATGTGAATATTTTCAAATGAAAGGACGCACGGCGATTTCATATGACTGAACTCTACGTTCCACGGTTCCCAAAGATTTCCAGTTTAAACTTAAAGAAATTTCAATTCTCTAGTCTTGTGATTCTAAATGCCTGCAAAAAGATTGATTAAAAAAGCAAAAAGAAGCTTCAAAGAGAGACATCCAGAATACTTTTCCACGTATTAAAGGCCTCTTTTCTGGAATTAAATAAGATATATATGGAAATATCAGTATTAGCAAGATGATTAGCGGATGGTATTTGCTGAATTTAGACCGATGGCAGGAGCATTAGATTTTCAGTTATCAGCAAGCGAATCAACGTAAATTCTCATTAAGTTTTTGATTTTCTGCGAAAGGAGCTCAGAATTTATTAAAGGAAAAGAAAAGGAAGAAGCACAAAAGGGGTGTGTATTCCCTTCCGATGGACAGGAAAAGGATCTAGTTTCGGCGAATGGATTATTTATTGATTGGCTGATGTTAGTGGGACGCGGCGGCCAGAAATTGTAAATGGGTCAATGATGACCCACTTTAAAAAAGAGAAGAGAGAGAGAAAGGCTCATTTTCTACTGTGAGTAATGGGGGACACGAGTGACAATAATTCTTAGTTGCCCTTCTGCTCTTTAGCTCTAGTGCGGATATGTTCTGAGCATATTCCAGGTCATATCTGTCTTTAAAGTACTGTGGTAAACAACGAGTTCTGAGTCAACTTCCGGTAAAAGAAAGAAAAAGAAGACAGGCCCTCACCACCAAACGTGAAGTGCAACATTCTCCTGCCTGGTCTGCTGGTGCAAGCGGCAAAAGGCGCGCCGCTTACGTTTTCTTCTTCATCTGAGAACTAGATAATGACTCGTTCAAAGGAATGGAAGAATTAGCTCCATAGTCACCTTTGAAAGCCGTCTGTCTAAGTGATCTAGCACTTATTGGAGATGGATCCTTTATTCAAGTGTAAAGTCATCTACTCAAGTTAAATTTGGAGGCGACTCTAGTCATCGGGGTTGTGTTTTACTTCAGAGACACTTTTTAAATTTTTTGCTCGTTTAATAGAGACAATAAATCTAAGTGTTAGAAAGTTAACAATGAAGAGATGTAGATGGGAAATTTTCAATTAAATATATCTCCTCTTCAAGTCTTTTTAAAAATTCATTTAGAGATAAATCTATCAATTAAAGGGAAAATCTGGTTTTGTCTCATTTCTTTGGTATTCCTAAAATTATCCTTACATTATACAGTAGAAGAAAAAAAAGGAGACAAACACTCTCAGTGGCTTCCCACTTCATCACTTTCCTTAGAGAATCATTCATTCTCTCCTTCCACATAATTATCTAATCGCGCGTGCCCAAACAATGATAAACATTTAAGCCGAAAACGTGATGACATGTTCCACGTAATTTATAAGTTCCATCGCATAGGATCGAGATGGAACAGTCTCAATTCAACCTCAAATCAGTTTCCTCTCCTTATGATTTAACGTGATCTCAAATGGGGGCAACGTCAAGTTGAAACGACAGATATCCAAGAGAATGAACCTGTCGCGTTTGTCGTCAGTTCCTACAGAAGAAAACGTCAAAATTATCCAGGTGTTGAGAGGTTGTTTCACTCGAAATGACATTGCTTTTTTTCTTTATAGCAACAAGGAGAAAGCAAATGACCTTAACCTAGGCGAAGAAGTGTCCAAGTCTAATACCTCATCCGAATTTGGTCAAAGGGTCGTCCTTCCACCGCAATCATGATTCAAATTACCCCATTAGATATCGCTGTCCTTGTCCCATGCACAAGTCTCACGCATAAGAGATAATTACCGGCACACATGGCTGGGGAAAAAGTGCTAAAAAAATTCTAAATATGTTGCAATTGACCCATTTCAGTCATAAATCTTTTGACGATTTACCATTAGAGTCCATCTAGCTAATTTTGACTGGAAATCGCTGTTATGGAGGCCAGCCATCTTACGCGACACGATTGATGTTGATCTGAGTAAATTTTACAATTTCTCAATTTTTTAATGAATTTTTTTATTATTTTTCTCTTTATTTTCATTTTTTTCCATTGTGGTCAGCGAGAGCGGCCCTTGGTTGGCCGCGGGGGTCAAGCCCTCACTGGTGAGGTCGGTGCTAGCAAGGATTGACCTCGTGGGCTCTGGCGAGGACTCTACCCTATGGCTTCAATGAGGGTCGCCCAAACCATATTAGGCGAGGGCTCAACCCCAGTGGCCGATGACTGGGTAAGGGTTTTCAATCACAATAAAAAAGAAAAATAAATAAAAATAGAGAAAATATTTAAAAAATTGTAAATTTTGTCCATATGTAGGAAGGCTAGTGTCCATGTCGACGATTTTGGCTAGATAGTCTACATTAGCTAATGTTCGAAAGGTATGGGTACAATTGAAAAAGTTTAGGATTGAATGAGCACAAATACAATAAGTTTATGATTTTTGTGGTACTTTTCCCAACGGCCGATTGTAACATCCGCGATTTTGACCATGGGAAATAGTTATGGAACTGGTGTGTCGATAGTGGGGGAAATCACAAATAGACCAATCCAAGGAACGGTCATGGACCGATCAATCCGATTGAAAGGGTAACCAAAGGATCAGCCACGGCCTGATTGAAGGATTAGCCCTAGAATGATCGAGGGATCGGCAGTGAACCAATCCAATGACTATGAAAGTGACCCGAGCTATTCGGCCATAGATCGGCTGCTCGACCATAAGGGTTAGTCGTGGGATGATCACGTACCATCGCGGATCGATGGACAATCATAAATTGATTTTGCACGGTCCTATTCCGGTCGCGGGTGATTTCGCACGGTCATGTACCGATCGCGGATGACCATGGATCGATCCGTGCAACCGTATGTTGGTCACAGAATGATCAATCCCACACAATTACGTGACAACTGAGAGTCGGCTATGGACCAAGTATGCTTGGCCATGGACTGGTCATGAACTGGAAATGGGCCACTTGAGAAAGGTCACGGACCGATCATGAATCAATCACGAATTGGCTCGGTGACCCTACTGTTAGGTCATATGCCAGGTCATAAGCCTAGTCATGTGCCAGGCCATGAGCTAGCCATGTGTTAGGACTTTGACTCTACCGTAA
Source organism: Syzygium malaccense (assembly GCA_031216405.1). Classification (NCBI taxonomy): domain Eukaryota; kingdom Viridiplantae; phylum Streptophyta; class Magnoliopsida; order Myrtales; family Myrtaceae; genus Syzygium; species Syzygium malaccense. Next base: position 17,311,152 of record CM062262.1, on the reverse strand, counting down.
GGCCATGAGATAAGACAGGCACCGGCCTTGTGCCCAACCAAGCCGTGGACCCTACTGTAAGGCCACGAGCCAGGACAGGCATGGGCCATGCTGTCACACCCCGCACCCTATCGGCGCGTCACATCTCTCGCCCAGGTCGATTCGAGTGCGACATCCCAGGACGCGTCGCCGACTCAACGCTCAAATAGAGTACCAAGCACACGTGGAAGCATTATAACACCCGTACAAACTAAAAACCATATAACCAAGGATAGCCACATAACAACCAACATGAACAAATATACACTTGCATTGATATGGCGGACATATACACTATTCATTTACAGCTCACGCTCAAAAATCAAAAGCGGGTCAATGGCCACTACTAACAAAAAGGGGTAAGTGGCCCGAGCGGTCAGGATTACTAAGGCTAGACGGGCTCCGGTCAAAAAGGTACTGGCCCGAACTACCTAGGGTAAGGGTAAATCTACGGAACCCAGTCCGAGTCAGATCCCGATAACCCGGAAGAGCTATCAGACAGCTCGACATCAGAGTCTAGGAAATCCTGCTCGGACTCGGCCCCAGCTGACTCCTCCTCGGAATCCATCAGCTCGGCCTCGTCCTCTAGCTCCATGTCCTGATCCATGGGCTTTGGCTCCTTATCCTCCGACTCCATCGGCTCCGGACCTAAATCTCCATTTTCCGGCGCGCATTCAGGACTCGCCAACTCCCCATCAGGGCATTGAGGGTTAATATCCCCGGCATCGGTAGGCGGAACCTCAAAAGATCGGAGAGGCCCGTAGGTCCCCTCCTGGTCCCTGATACATCACGCTACATATCTATGGACCTGGTCAACCTCCTCACCCGCGTCAACCCAAACTATAGAAAGGTATCTAACCCAAAAATCCCCGTTCTCTGTGGGGTACATCGACTCCTCCCGGTCTATCCAGTAAGAAATCCCAAAACGAATAGGTATGGTAGACATCTCAAGGCCGGGGGTCTGAAAAATTGGGTTTACACAACAGTGAAAATAAATCTCAGCGAGTAGGTTCCCTAAACTTAAGCTAGGTTAACATGCACCTCCTGACGAGTACTAAACAACACACAATCCAACATATAAATGACTCAGGCCTTCGGGCCCAAATCTAATACTTACTTGACCCTGCAGATTAGACACTTTATAAATAAGAGCAATAATGGCACAGAACTCAATCCTGGCACATATACGCATACCACTTAGTCACGACGCATGTCATGCATATGCTCGTGCTCACACTCATGCTCATGCCTCAGCAATGCATTTCGCACACTTGCACTCTTGCACACTTGCAATTACCAATTTCACCAACCCGCGTAAAACGCATCCGGCTCATGACACACAACCCACGTAAAACGCATCAGGCTGGTAATCTTCCGGTAATCCGAGCATCGTCCCGCGTAACATGCATCAGGATGGGTTCAATACTCCGCGTAAAACGCATCAGGGCTTTATGTGATCACACATTCATAATCACCAATTATTATCTGAATCCCGTGTAAAACGCATCAGGGCATTTTAGGTGATCACATGTTCATGTTGTTCATGCACTCACGCATAATGCACATGATATGCCCATACTCAGTATGCACGCACAAGGCCACAATGTCACACTCTGCATTCGTGAATTCCACACTGGGCACTCAACCTGATTTGGTCACATACTCAATTCGCATCTCAACATGTTCAATGAGCCAATCAAATCCAAATAAGTCGCAACATATAGTTTAGCACCCAAATTCACGCAATTTAAACACCAAGACCACACATGCCGATTGCCTACCAAACATTTCATAAATTGGCCATGCCAAGCATACCATGGAGCATCACATAATCACATTCAAGCCACATCTAATTTAGCCTCCTCTCGGGTGATCACCGTTCCCTAAGCCGTTCACCCTAAAACCTCGAGTAATCAATTGTGGCCCGAATCATCCCGATACCAAACCAGCCATGAATAGTCCATCTTAGGCCATCAATTCACCTCCAAATCATCACATTAGGCTCTCTAATTTGTCACAAAAACAGCCACTACTCGGCTTACAAATTACATCCGCCAAATCCACAAATTTCGCCCAAATCAAGGCTCCTAAGCTCAGCCACCACACAGCACATTATGAATCACTAAACCTCAATTAAATTATCCCCCTAAGCCACCAAATGCGCCACAAAACTAGTCCTTAACAGCCTCCACAAACTAACCCCCAAATTATCCTAATTAACCCCTAAAACCCATCTAGAAATGTAAATTAGCCTAATTAGGGTTTAGGGTTGTACTCACTTGAAATCCTAAGCTTTAAACAAGGCTAAACAAGCATCAAGGGTGGCTGGACAGCTATGGGGCGGCTGTGGCGACGGGCGGCCTTCCCGGCGGCGCGTGCGGCGGCGGCGGCTTACATGCGGCGGTGGTCCTATGCGGAGGGGGCTGCTCACATGGCTGGGAAGAGGGGAGAGAGAGAAAATGGGGTAGCTGGATGGTGGTGGTAAGGCGAGGGGGACGGCGGCACACGGCGGCGGCATCGGCGGCGGCACTGGCGGTGGCTTCCTGGCGGGCGGCCGAGAGAGAGATCACGGGAGAGGGAGAGAGGAGAGGGTGGTCGGCTGACTTGGAAGAGAGGAAATGAAGAGGAGAGAGAGAGACTAGAGGGATATACACATTCTAGTTAGTGGGATGGTTGAACCACTTATGCACAAAAGACCAAATTGCCCCTAATCAAATGGCTAGGATCAAATCTAGAACAAACACCTAGGGGCACAAATGTCCAACATCACCAGCATTATTGAGCTGAGATACAACAATATAAAACTCCAAAATAATCTCTAAAATTCGGAACCTTATAATTAGGCCTACGGGCAAAACGGTAATTTTCCGGTTCCGGGTCAAATTTCTAATTTTCGACTCCACTGATCCCAAATATGAGTGGCCACATAAAAATAACGTCGTCCTTGTGTAAATAGCCGCATACGCCCATGAAACTCGACACCAAAGTCCGGACTCAATTCCATGATCGATTTCTTAATTTGCGATTTTTGCGTCTCTCGCTAACGGGCAGCTGTTTAGGGGTTACGCGTATCGATCTAGGGCTACTCGAGTCATGACGGTCCCGATTTCCCAGATAACACAAGGATTTATCGCTAGTCTCAGGGGTCGCGATCGTCCGGAATAAGTTGGGTATCATTCGCCGTGCGTACTTTCGATCGTGCGGAATCACCCGCTATCCGATCGTACGTCGTCGGTCGAACCAAATCCGTCACTCTCTTTAGACCGGCCCACATTGGCACAAAATATTCTCTCGTCGCTTCTCGGAATCAGACTCAATTCACGGTTCTTGGGTCCACGTACCGTTTTCCTAGCTAGCCTTTCTCCATTGGTTAGTATCCCGAGAATGATCAGTTCTGGGCGAGACTTACTAAAATGAAATAAGAAAATACATCAATTTCATTGATCACGAAAGTGAGTCGAATTTCAGGACGTTACATCTCTTCCCCCCTTACAAAAATTTCGTCCTCGAAATTTACAATCCAAACCCGACTACTCAAACAAATAGGGGTGCTGACATCGCATCACTTCCTCGCTTTCCCATGTGGCATCTTCCGTTCTGTGGTGTTCCTAGATAACTTTGACCAACGGGATCGTCTTGTTCCTCAAAACCTGTTCTTTCCTGTCCTCGATTCGCATTGGCTTCTTCACGTACGACACCCTGTCGTCCACGTCTATTACCTCATGATTCAGCACGTGGGTCGGATTCGGTTCGTACTTTCTTAGCATTGACACGTGGAAGACGTTATGAACCTGTGACAAATTCGGCGGCAGGGCGAGACGACAGGCCAACGTTCCAATCCTTTCCAAAATCTCGAACGGGCCTATATACCTCGGACTCAGCTTTCCTTTCTTGCCAAATTGAGACAGTCCTCTCATCGGTGAGACCTTAAGAAATATATGATCGCCAATCTGGAACTCTAACGGTCTACGCCGTCGGTCCGCATAACTTTTCTGACAGCTCTAAGCTATCCTCAGTCTTTCCTGAATAATATTTACTGTTTTCACTTACTGCTGAACCAACTCTGGACCCGTTATACTTCTTTCTCCCACTTCATCCCAACACAATGGCGTTCTGCACGCTCTGCCATAAAGTGCTTCAAACGGGGTCATCCCGATACTCTGCTAAAAGCTGTTGTTGTAGGCGAATTCCACCAAATGCAACTATTCTTCCCACTTGCCGTGAAAATCTAAGACACACGCCCTCAGTATATCCTCTAAAGTCTGAATGGTCCTCTTAGACTAGCCATCCGTATGTGGATGATAGGCCGTACTGAATTTCAACTTAGTTCCCATGGTCAATTGCAGACTTTTCCAAAAATTTGCAATAAACCGGGGATCACAATCCGAAGTGATTGATACCGGTACTCCATGAAGACGAACTATCTGCCGCATATATAATTCTACGAACCTTTCTAGCTCAAAGTCCTTTCGCACTATCAAAAAGTGCACTGACTTGGTTAATCTATCCACTATCACCCAAACAGAGTCGTGTCCCCTCTGGCTTCTTGGCAGTCCCGTTACAAAATCCATGGTAATGTACTCCCATTTCCATTTAGGGATTTCCAATGGCTGCAACATTCCACCAGGCTTATAATGCTGTGCCTTCACTTGTTGGCACGTCAATTACTTGGCCACATGCTTGGCCACGTCCACTTTCATTCCGTTCTACCAATAGTGCTGTCGAAAGTTCTGGTACATTTTCGTGCTGCCCGGTTGAATGCTATAATTGCTTCTATGAGCTTCCGACAAAATCTCTTCCTTGAGTTCCAAATCATCGGGCACGCATAGGCATCCTCGAAACTTAACAATTCCGTCCTCAGACACTTGGAAGTCCGGTTTCCTCTCAGTGCCATCCATCTCCAGGATTTTCTGAATCTCAGGGTCCGTAGACTGCAGCACCTTAATCTTGGCTTGCACTTCCAGTTCAATCCTTAACGTCGCCATCAAACTGGAGAGGTGTCTTACCTCAAACTTAAATTCTGAGTCTCGTGCTCCTTCCAATAAAATCCATTCCTTAACTATTAATTGCGCGATGCTCGATTTCCTGCTCAAGGCATCTGCTACCCGATTGGCCTTTCTGGGATGATACAATATGTCGCAATCATAGTCCTTCAACAGTTCCATCCAGCGCCTCTGTCTCATATTCAATTCCTTCTGCGAAAACAAATACTTGAGGCTCTGATGATTTGTGTAGATCTGAAACCTTTCTCCACATAAGTAGTGCCTCCAAATCTTAAGCGCGAAAATAATTACTGCCAGTTCCAAGTCGTGGATCGGGTAGTTCATCTCATGAGGTCTTAACTGTCGCGATGCATAAGCAACCACCCTTTTATGTTGCATTAGCACGCATCCCAATCCCTTGAGCGAAGCATCACTATAAATCTCATACCTGCCCAATTCTAAGGGAATCGTCAACACTGGCGCTATCGTCAATCTCTGTTTCAACTCCTAAAAACTCTCTTCGCACTTTTCTGCCCACTCAAATTTAGTCTCCTACTTAAGCAATCTTATCAATAGAGTGGCTATCGCTGAGAACCTCTCTACAAATCGCCGATAGTAACCTGCCAGTCCTAAGAAACTCCGAACCTCAGTCACTGTTGTCGGTCTCGGCCAATCCATTACCGCTTCGATCTTTGCTGGATCCACGGAGATTCCTTCTCCAAAAATTATGTGTCCAAGAAACGCTACACGGTCCAGCCAAAACTTGCACTTGCTAAACTTAACATACAGTACGTGCTTTCTTAACGTCCGTAGAACTCTTTCCAAATGTACCTCATGCTCCTCGAAATTCCTTGAATACACTAGAATATCATCAATAAAGACAATGACGAACTGGTCTAAGAATTCCTTAAATACTCGGTTCATTAAGTCCATAAAAGCAGCAGGGGCATTCGTCAGTCTAAACGGCATCACTGTGAACTTATAGTGCCCATACCTCGTCCTGAATGTCGTCTTTGAGATATCCTCTTTTTGGATCCTTAACTGATGGTAACTTGTCCTTAGGTCAATCTTGGAAAATACCGAGGCTCCTTGTAACTGGTCGAACAGGTCGTCAATCCTTAGGAGAGGATACTTATTCTTGACCGTCACCTGATTCAGCTGACGGTAATCGATACACAACCTCAACGATCTATCCTTTTTCCTGATGAATAACACCGGCGCTCCCTATGGAGACGCACTCGGTTGGATAAAACCTTTATCTAGCAATTCTTGCATCTAAACCTTTAGTTCTTTTAGTTTCGAAAACGACACCCTATAAGGTGGCTTCAAGATTGGCTCAGTCCCAGGGGCCAACTCGATAACGAACTCTACTTCTCTTTCCAGTGGCAATCCCGACAATTCCTGAGGAAAGACATCGAGAAAGTTGCACACCACTACTATATCCTCTAGCCGCACTTCTTCCGCTGTCGAATCAATCACACTTGCTAAATAACCTTGACAGCCCTCATCCAACAACTTAGCTGCTTCTACTGATGAGACCCAAGGGATCGAGGTTCCTCCTCGACTCCCTACAAACTCAAATCTAGGGTATCCAGCCGGGCTAAATTGGATCATGCTGCTACTACAATTCATTACGGTATTCTGCTTAACTAACCAATTCATGCCCACAATCAAATCAAAATCATACATTGGTAAAACCATCAAGTCTATCCTGCTTTCTACGCCACCGATTACTATCTCTCAATCCGGGCATCCTAATGATATACATATCTTATCCTTCAATGCTGTAGTCATATATAACCGTACTTCTAACAAAACAGGATTTAACCCAGCCAATTCGACAAACTGAGCAAATATAAATAAATGTGATGCTCCTGGATCAAATAACGCATACGCGACATGATTGCACAAAGAAACCATACCTGTGACCACCTCTGGAGTATTCTCAACTTCCTTTCGCGCCATGGCGTACACACGTCCTTGTGCCGGCAACCTGTTCCCATTGGCCGACGGGGGATTCCCAGCCTAATTTCCAACTCGGGGTTGTTGTTGCATCGGAGGTCCTGCGGGGCGTTGCAGGGGGCAATTCCTGATCTAATGGTCCATACTCCCGCATTTGAAGTAAGCCCTAAATCTATTCGGCTTGTGGCTCGGCTTTTCGATATTCTTCCTGATCGGTGGGACAAATCGCCTGTTTCCCGCCATCGGTTTCTTTCCAAGACGGCGGTTGTCCCTAGCCGGGGTAAACCGCGATCCAGATGCGGCCGCTCTATCTACTTGTTCCCGCTCAATAGCCTGAGCTCTCTTGTACAAGTCCTCATAGATTTTCAAATTCATCGGTATCAGTTGGCCGCGAATGTCGGCTTTCAGTCCATCCCGAAACCTTCGTGCCTTGTCCTCAGGGTGTTCTACCATCCTCGGTGCGAACCTCGACAACCTCGTAAATTCTACCTCGTACTGATCTACGGTCATTGATCCTTGGTGGAGTCTCATGAATTCTGTCAGTTTTCTTTCCCTAGCGCTCTCAGAAAAGAATTTTCCCAGGAAGTTCTCAAAAAATATGATCCAAGTCTGGGTGATTCCTTCGGGAAATACCCTTCCTTTGGTGGCCTTTCACCAATTATTGGCGTTGTCCTGTAGTTGATATACCGCCAATGTCACCTTTTTGGCCTCGGTGCATCCTAATACTTCAAAGGCCTTCTCTAGTTTCTCAACCCAACGGGGTGCGGCCTCGGGGTCACCCTTGCCATTGAACTTTGACGGTTTCAATTTTAAGAACTACTCTACCAATTTAGACATCGGCCTGATCACATTTACCGGTACTGGAATTGGATTCTCCTTATTCCACTAATTCTCATCATTTCCGTTGTTTCCATAATTCGCATTGGCCCCATCGGTAGCAGCAATGGCGGCCTCAACAGCGGCGGCAATAGTGGCATCTCTCTCTTGGGTGAGCCTACCTCCTAGAATTCCAGCTTCCTCGAGAGCTCTTAAAATCCCATCTACTATTCGGGCCTCAACGATTCTTACTTGTGGCTCTACACGGTCCTGCTCTCGACCTCGACCTCTACCTCTATCACGGCCTCGACCCCTACCTCTTCCTTGGCTACTTATCTTTCCAATTCGCACGCTCACCTACCTGTTATAATTCCCACACAGGAATTAGAGACCTAAACCGAGCTAATCCAGTCTAAGGTCCTAGGCAGGGAATCTAACATAACAGCAGTTAAGCAACTAGCATGCGGTCTTACACAAACAACACAACATCTCAACCAAGGAGATTCGCATACTCACCTTGGGTCCTGCCGCATCTACACTTTAAGGGTAAATTTAAACAAGCACCCAAATAAACACAGGCAGTCAGGAGGCACACGTAGCACACGAGATCACCCTACTGGCTACCCAAGGTCATCGCTCCTTATTACTCTAGGCTTCGACCTAATTGGATCGAGTTGACTTTGCTCTGATACCAAATCAACGGGGGATGTCACGCCCCGCACCCTATCAGCACGCCACATCCCTCACCCAAGTCGATTCGAGTGCGACGTCCCAAGACGCGTCGCCGACCCAACGCTCAAACAGAGTACCAAGCACACGCAGAAGCATTATAACATCCGTACAAATTAAAAACTACATAACCAAGGATAGCCACACAATAACCAACATGAACAAATATACACTTGCATTGATATGGCGAACATATACACTATTCATTTACAGCCCACGCTCAAAAATCAAAAGCGAGTCAATAGCCACTACTAACAAAAAGGGGTAAGTGGCCTCAACGATCAGGGTTACTAAGGCTAGACGGGCTCCGGTCAAAAAGGTACTAGCCCGATCTATCTAGGATAAGGCTAAATCTATGGAACCCAGTCCGAGTCGGATCCCAATGACCCGGAAGAGCTATGAGACAGTTCGACATCAGAGTCTAAGGAATCCTGCTCAGACTCGATCCTAGCTGACTTCTCCTCGGAATCCATCAGCTCGGCCTCCTCTTCCAGCTCCATGTCCTGATCCATGGGCTCTGGCTCCTTATCCTCCGACTCCATCGGCTCCGGACCTGAATCTCCATTTTCCGGCGCGCATTCAGGACTCGCCAACTCCCCATCAGGGCATTGAGGGTTAATATCCCCAGCATCGGTAAGCGGAACCTCAAAAGATCGGAGAGGCCCGTAGGTCCCCTCCTGGTCCCTGATACATCACGCTACATATCTATGGACCTGGTCAACCTCCTCACCCGCGTCAACTCAAACTATAGAAAGGTATCTAACCCAAAAATCCCCATTCTCTGTGGGGTATACCGACTCCTCCCGGTCTATCCAGTAAGAAATCCCAAAACGAATAGGTATGGTAGACATCTCAAGGCCGGGGGTCTGAAAAATTGGGTTTACACAACAGTGAAAATAAATCTCAGCGAGTAGGTTCCCTAAACCTAAGCTAGGTTAACATGCACCTCCTGACGAGTACTAAACAACACACAATCCAACATATAAATGACTCAGGCCTTCGGGCTCAAATCTAATACTTACTTGACCCTGCAGATTAGACACTTTATAAATAAGAGCAATAATGGCACAGAACTCAATCCTGGCACATATACGCATACCACTTAGTCACGACGCATGTCATGCATATGCTCGTGCTCACACTCATGCTCATGCCTCAGCAATGCATTTCGCACACTTGCACTCTTGCACACTTGCAATTACCAATTTCACCAACCCGCGTAAAACGCATCAGGTCTAACAGTTTGAGATCGATCTCCGGCCCGCGTAAGACGTATCAGGCTCATGACACACAACCCGCGTAAAACGCATCAGACTGGTCATCTTCCGGTAATCCGGGCATCGTCCTGCGTAACACACAACAGGACGGGTTCAATACCCCACGTAAAACGCATCAAGGCTTTATGTGATCACACATTCACAATCACCAATTATTATCTGAACCCCGCGTAAAATGCATCAGGGCATTTTAGGTGATCACATGTTCATGCCGTTCGTGCACTCACGCATAATGCACATGATATGCCCATACTCAGTATGCACGCACAGGGCCACAATGTCACACTCGGCATTCGTGAATTCCACACTGGGCACTCAACCTGATTTGGTCACATACTCAATTCGCATCTCAACATGTTCAATGAACCAACCAAATCCAAATCAGTCACAACATATAGTTTAGCACCCAAATTCACGCAATTTAAAAACCAAGACCACACATGCCAATTGCCTACCAAACATTTCATAAATTGGCCATGCCAAGCATACCATGGAGCATCACACAATCACATTCGAGCCACATCTAATTTAGCCTCCTCTCGGGTGATCACCGTTCCCTAAGCCGTTCACCCTAAAACCTTGAGTAATCAATTGTGGCCCGAATCATCCCGATACCAAACCAGCCATGAACAGTCCATCTTAGGCCATCAATTCACCTCCAAATCATCACATTAGGCTCTCTAATTTTTCATGAAAACAGCCACTACTCGGCCTACAAATTACATCCGCCAAATCCGCAAATTTCGCCCAAATCAAGGCTCCTAAGCTCAGCCACCACACAGCACATTATGAATCACTAAACCTCAATTAAATTATCCCCCTAGGGCACCAAATGCGCCACAAAACCAGTCCTTAATAGCCTCCACAAACTAACCCCCAAATTACCCTAATTAACCCCTAAAACCCATTTAGAAATGTAAATTAGCCTAATTAGGGTTTAGGGTGTACTCACTTGAAATCCTAAGCTTTAAACAAGGCTAAACAAGCAGCAAGGGTGGCTGGATAGCGACGGGGCAGCGGCGACGACGGGTGGCCTTCCCGGCGGCGCATGCGACGGCGGCTTGCGGGTGGCGGCGGTCCTATGCGAAGGGGGCTGCTCACACGGCTGGGAAGAGGGAAGAGAGAGAAAATGGGGCAGCTGGCTGGTGGTGGTGAGGCAAGGGGGACGGCAGCACACAGCGACGGCACCGGCGGCGGCACCGGCGGTGGCTTCCTGGCGGGCGACCGAGAGTGAGATTACGGGAGAGGGAGAGAGGAGAGGGTGGCTAGCTGACTTGGAGGAGAGGAAATGAAGAGGAGAGAGAGAGACTAGAGAGATATACACATTCTAGTTAGTGGGGTGGTTAACCACTTATGCACAAAAGACCAAATTGCCCCTAATCAAATGGCTAGGATCAAATCTATAACAAACACCTAGGGGCACAAATGTCCAACATCACCAACATTATTGGGTTGAGATACAACAATATAAAACTCCAAAATAATCTCCAAAATTCGGAACTCTATAATTAGGCCTAGAGGCAAAACGGTAATTTTCCGATTCCAGATCAAATTTTCAATTTTCGACTCCACTGATCTCAAATATGAGTGGCCACATAAAAATGACGTCGTCCTTGCGAAAATAACCGCGTATGCCCACGAAACTCGACACCGAAGTCTGAACTTAATTCCACGATCAATTTCGCTCAATTTGCGATTTTAGCGTCTCTCACTTACGGGCGGCTGTTTAGGGGTTACGCATATCGACCTAGGGCTACTCGAGTCATGACGGTCCCGATTTCCTAGAGAACACGAGGATTTATCGCTAGTCCCAGGGATCGGAATTGTCCGGAATAAGTTCGGGATTGTTCGTCGTGCGTACTATCGGTCGTGCGGAATCGGACGAACCAAATCCATCACTCTCCCTAGATCAACCCACATTGGCACAAAATATTCTCTCGTCGCTTCTTGGAATCGGACTCAATTCACGGTTGAGTTCTTGGGTCCACGTACCGTTTTCCTAGTTAGCCTTTCCCCATTGGTTAGTATCCCGAGAATGACCAGTTCTGGGCGAGACTTGCTAAAATGAAATGAGAAAATACATCAATTTCATTGATCACAAAAATGAGTCGAATTTCAGGATGTTACACATGCGCCCAGTCAACCCGGCCCTATGCCCAACCAATGCCGGCCACGAAGCCCACGAGTGGGCCACTGACTTAGCCTTGCTAGGAAAGTTTGGCCATGACCCGCCTCATCCGGTGATGATTCGGCTACGAACCTTGGTTTGGTTGGCACGGTCGACGTTCGTAAAATTCTGCATGTGTCAACGAACGTATTGAACAAGTAATATAATCATGAGAAGAGTATCGTCCCACAAAGATTGATGATAATAAACCAATTAAATATTAAAAATAGACTAATTCTAAAATTTATCTAAGAGATCAAAATATAATTGAGAACAAATAAAAATTGACAATTTTTAAAAAATAAATTTTATAAACTAATGGTAGATAATCAATTAGGTAAAATATGTTAGAGCATCTGATTTCACCATAACCACTAGATATGAATTTCGGATCATTATACATACAAGAACAATATCAAACATGTGATAGCGGAATTTCCTACTCTATTTATTATCCTATCTCTAGACATAGTAAGCCTACTCAGTTTATCAATTCACTATATTTCTATGTGAATTTAAATAAACATAAGCGCATTAAAATCTGTGAATATTCTCCGTTTACAATGAATCTTTTGGACCACCTTATCACCGAAAGCTACATAAATAACATGGTATATTTCTATCCACATTTAATTCATGGTTATATATTATAAAGAGCAATTGCATATTATTACTTCTCAGTTTTAAATATGCACATCATATCATTCAAATGGTGGCCAATCACCTAAATGCATTAAGCACAATAATATATAACTCACATGAATGAAATTACTTGTAAAGCATAAAAAGCATGAAATTCATATCATCATAGTTAGGCTACATCGTAGCTCTAACAAAGAAAATTAGAACATAATAGAAGAAAAAACGACAATAGAAATTAAATCAAACATCTTGAATCAAAGAACAAGAATTCTGTCACCACTTTTGTCTTCTCTTTAAAATACTTGAAAAACTCTTAGAACACTAAAAACAAAAACGATCTTAAAAAAAACTCCATTTCCCCCATGTTATCATATTTATATGATAATATTCAAGACTCCTCTCACAAGGCAATTGCTTTTCTTTTCGTATAAAATTAGGGAATAAATCGCAGAATTCCCAATGTGATATCCACTTTGTAACTCTTCTTTGGATCGCATATTCCTTTCCTCCTTTTTGCCATATTTTCCTTATTTTCTTCATATCTCAATATTCTGCATAAACAAGGAAAAATTAAGTAAATAAAAGGAAATCCAAATATATTCTAACAAATATTGCATTATTTATTGCCTAGAGTAGATAAAATAACTCTATTTTTATAGAGTTATCAAACCCCCAAACTTAACATTTTGCTAGTCCTAGAGCAAAAGCAAGATATAAGACATACTCAAGCTAACAACCCCCTCCATGACTTCCTTCCATAATTGCTCGAAATCACAGTTCAAAGAAAGACACAAATTTCATCCAAACATTGAAATAGATTCATAAGTTAAAACCGATTCTAACTATGTGATCCAAGTGTGTGTGTGAGTCCTCGTCTTTTCGAATTATATGCAATCCAAATAAGTTCACATTGGTATGCAACCTCTCAAAAACTCTTTATAATTATAACCAAATCTCATAGGTTTGCTTTTCATTCCTCTCTCTACTAATGTAAGCTAATCACCCAACCAAAAATCAATAGGACTTTCCTTAGGTTGTAATGTAAGGCTAGGCTAATGGTGAGATAATGGTAAATTTAAGCTCAAATCACCTATGAACACATTGATTTCTAGGATCTAATTAGTGCATATGCCACTATCCCCAATTTCACATCTTCAAAATAATCTTTCTGCCACTACGGATCATCATTCTTCCTCTTTTTTTTATTTTCTTTTTTTTTTCTCTTTTTTTTTCATTGCTTTGTGGTGGAGTTCCTCCCTAAGTTCCTCCTAATATAACGTGAACATTCCCAACCCATTGAGTATCCAAAAGGCTCACTCAATTAAAAGTTGGATAGGGAACCATAAAAGCAATATTTTCGTTTTCTCTTTTTTTTCTTTTTTCTTCTTTTTTTTTCAAAGAAGATACACCCCAAACAACCATAGCAATCAAATTATTTCCATGCTCCACCCTTCTTCCCAAATTGCTATTATGCTCAAATAAACTTTTATCCTAAAAAAAATCAACATGCTCATGGGGCGTGGGACAATGATAGAATTTGGCAATAGGTAAGCTAAAAAGTACATGGGTGCCAATAAAAGATTAGATAATAATTAAGGCTCAACGGGGTGACTATGGATAAATAAACAGGGTTCGCTTGAAAGGCTTAATCGATTCAAAAATTGCCTAAATCATTTTCTCAGTTAGATGTAGCCTAGGATTTCGCCTCAAGAGAAAATCAAACAAATCCTAAAATTTGGGTGAGATCTAAGAAAAGCACATACTTCACATGAATGTTCTCTAGATGTACACACTACTCAAAAATTAAGGACTTCTAGTGCTCAGTAAGTGGATCGACATCATCAGAATCAAAATTAACTCACATATCATTCGCAAGTTTGAATAAAATTTAATTTTCCTAAGAATCGCAAAAATTCACAACAAGGAATGCAATAAAAAAAATTCAGATTTAGCAAAAAAAATTTTGAGCAAAAATTTTGTCTCCCCCCAAACTTGAATGAAGCATTGTCCTCAATGTGAAAAACAAAAGAAACAAAAGAAAAATAGGAACAAGAAAACTCCCCTTGCTGTAGGATGTGTCCATGGATGGTCTTGATGACTAAACTCCAAAAAAGTGATCCTTCAAGTAAGAAAATTAACCTAGATAAAAATTATTAATCATGTTTTTTTTTGAAAAAAAAATGAACGTAAAAATTAATGAAGAAACATAATAAAAATGCTTGGGTTGTCTCCCAAGAAGCGCTTGCTTTATAGTTTTCAGCCAAACTATCTCAGATGTCACTATTCTTGAGGATGAAGTTCAATAGTGGTCTTCTCCTTGTTGTAACCACCTTCGAAGTAGGGCTTCAAACATTGACCATTCACCTTAAATGTGCCTTCGGTGTCATGTGCAACTTCAATTGCTCCGTATGGAAATACCTGTGTGACTGTATAAGGACCAGACCATCGAGAACGTAACTTTCCTGGAAAAAGTTTAAGATGAGAGTTATAAAGTAAAAATTTTTGGCCAATTTCGAACTCTCTTCTAAATATGTGTTTATCATGCCATCTTTTGGTATGCTCCTTATACATCTTAGCATTTTCATAGGCCTCATTGCGAAATTCCTCCAATTCATTTAGTTGCAACAACTTCTTTCACCTGTAGACTGCATGTTAAAATTCAGAAATTTCAATGCCCGATATACTTTGTGCTCTAATTCCACTGGTAGATGACAAGCCTTCCCAAACGCTAGCCTAAAAAGAGACATCCCAATTGGGGTTTTGAATGCTGTCCGTTATGCCCAAAGTGCATCATCAAGTTTCATTGACCAATCTTTCCTAGAGGCATTCACTGTTTTTTTCTAAAATTCTCTTGATTTTCCTATTTGAAACCTCTACTTAACTACTAGTCTGAGGATGATAAGGTGTTGCAACCTTATGTATGACTCCATACTTACTCAAAAGTGCTTCAAATTATATGTTGCAAAAGTGTGTCCCCGTATCACTTATGATTGCCCTGGGAGTGCCAAATCGCGTAAAAATATTTTTCTTCAAGAATTTGACAATAGCCTTAGCATCATTTTTTGGCAATGCTACAGCTTCTACCCACTTAGACACATACTCCACAGCCACTAAAATGTATAAATTACCATAAGAAGATGTAAAGGGTCCCATGAAATCAATGTCCCAAGTATCAAATAATTCACACACAATAATATTGTTTAAAGGCATCTCATTTTTTCTAGAAATATTTCTAGTTCTTTGACACCGGTCACATGAAGCTATAAAGGAGTAAGCATCTCTAAAAAGTGTGGGCCAATAAAATTCAAATTGTAAAACCTTAGCTACAGTTTTGGTGACGCCAAAATGACCACCTGCCTCTCTGTCATGACAATGATGCAGAATATTTGCATTTTCTTCATCTAGAACACATCTCCTTATTACCTGGTCTGCACATACCTTAAAAAGAAAAGGTTCTTCCCAAAAATAATTTTTAACATCAGAAAAGAATTTTTTTTTCTTCTGTTGATAAGAAAATTCAGGAGGAAGAATAATACTTACCAAATAATTCACAAAATCAGCGTACCAAGGAATTTTTGTGGATTTGATGGAAAAAAATTTTCTCATCAGGGAACTCTTCCATAATTGGACTTACCTCTTCCTTTAAATTCAGAATTCTTGACAAGTGATCTGCAACTAGATTTTCAGTCCCCTTCTTATCTTTGATTTCAAAATCAAATTCTTACAGCAATAGAATCCACCTGATTATATGTGGTTTTGATTCTTTCTTTTCAAGCAGATACTTAAGAGCAAAGTGATCAGAATAAACTATAACTTTTGAGCCAATTAAATAAGAACGAAATTTATTAAAAACAAAAGCTACTGCCAAAAGTTCCTTTTCTGTTGTTGATTAATTCAATTGTGCATCTGACAAGGTTCGACTGGCATAGTAAATGGTTTGAAAAATTCCATTCTTCCTTTATCCCAAAATAGCTCCCACTGTAGAATCGTTAGCATCACACATTAACTCAAAAGGTAAATCCCATTCTGGTGCTGCCATAATTGGTGCTAATATTAACTTCTCCTTTAAAGTGTTAAAAGCCTGCACGCATTCATCAGCAAAATTAAATAGTGCATCTTTTACCAAAAGATTATATAGGGGTCTAGTAATTTTTGAAAAATCTTTTATAAATTGCCTGTAGAATCCTGCATGTCCCAAAAATCCTCTGACAGGTTTTACAAATGTTGATGGAGGCAATTTTGCAATAACCTCCACTTTGGCTTGATTGACTTCTATTCCATTTCTAGAAATCTTATGCCTAAGCACTATTCCATCCTATACCATAAAATGACACTTCTCCCAATTTAAAACAAAGTTAGTCTCCTCATATCTTTATAAGACCAAAGCCAAATTATTTAAACAAGAGTCAAATGATGAGCCAAAAATGGAAAAAATCATCCATAAAAATCTCAATATATTTTTCAACCATATAAAAAAAATAGCCATCATGCATCTCTAAAAAGTAGCTGGTGTATTACAAAGACCAAAGGGCACTCTTCTAAAAGCAAAAGTACCATAGGGACAAGTAAAAATAGTTTTTTCTTGATCTTCTGGTGTAATAGGAATTTGATTATACACTGAATATCCATAAAAAAAAAAGCAATAAAACTCATGTCTTGCAAGTCTTTCCAACATCTAATTAATAAATGGTAAAGGAAAATGATCTTTTCTAGTGGCATCATTCAATTTTCTGTAATCCATGCACACACGCTATTCGGTAACTGTCCTAATCGGAATCAATTCATTATTGTCATTTTTCTAAATAGTTATACCGTTTTTCTTTGGCACAACTTATACAGGACTTACCCAGGAACTATTAAAGATAGGATAGATGATCCCTGCATCAAGTAACTTAATTACCTCGGCTTTCATCACTTTTTGCATTTTCAGGTTCAAATGCCTCTGAGGTTGAATAGTGGGTTTATGTTGTTCCTCTATCAAAATTTTGTGTATGCAAATTGAAGGACTAATTCCCTTGATGTCAGCTATTTTCCATCCAATTGTACCTTTATGTTCTCTCAATACTTTGAACAGTTTCTCCTCCATCAAATTTGTCAAAGAAGAAGATATAATTACTGGTAAAGAAGAGATTTCATCTAAATAAGCATATTTCAAATGAGAAGGTAAGGGTGTGAGTTCAAAAATAGGAGGCTCTTCAATTGATGGCTTAAGTTTCGTTGTGTGTTGTCCCGACTCCTCAAATTTTGTTGCCTTATGCCTTGAATATGTTGGATTTGCCTCCATAAAATTTGCATACTCCATTATCTCCTCATTCTCAATTTCTCTATCTTTTGGTTGAATCAAACATGCTTCATGTGGATCTTTAAAAATATTTTCTTGAAAAACATTATTTAGCAACTTGTCAACTATCTCAACTCTAAAACAAGAATTATCATCAAAGGAATATTTCATTGCTTTAAAAACATTGAAAGAAACAAGATCATCTTGAACTCTAAGAATTAACTTCTCCTGTTGTACATCAATAAAAGCTCTTCCTGTTGCTAGAAAAAGGATGATCTAAGATAAGTGGTACCTCAAAATCTTCCTCCATGTCAAGAACTATGAAATCTGCAGGAAAAATAAACTTGTCAACTTTTACCAATATATCTTCCACAATACCTCTCGGATATTTAATTGATCGATGAGTCAGTTGAAGTGACACTGTAGTTGCTTTTACTTCACTCAATCCTAATTTTTTGAAAATAGAGAAAGGCATCAAATTAATACTTGCACCTAAATCATACAATGCCTTTTCAAAGTAAGAATCTCCAATAGTGTAAGGAATTGTAAAACTCCCTAGATCTTTTAACTTCTGAGGTAATTTATTTTGTAGGATGACCGAACATTCCTCATTCAATTTCACAGTTTTGGTAATCCTCTAGCTTTCTTTTGTTTGCCGAAATCTCCTTAAAAAATTTTGCATAGCTAGGCATTTGCGCTAAAGCATCTACAAAAGGAATATTAATGTGCAATTTTTTAAAAACATCAAGAAATTTAGAAAATTGCTTATCTATTTTGTGCTGCTGGAGTCACTAAGGGAATGGAACTGGCGGCACGTATGGCTTAGGATTATTTGGAAAAAGTTTGCTCTTGCCTATCTTCTTTGATTGTTTCTTGACCTCTTCTTCTTTGTCTCTGGAAATCACCCACTTGTTTACCACTTCTCAGGATTATAGCTTTTATATTTTCAATTGGATTTTTCTCTTGTTGCTAGGCAAAGAACGTTGTTGTCTCCCAGACATCATGTTTGCTAACTGCCCCACTTGTATCTCCATATTTCTTATTGAAGCCTCTTGGTTCTGAAATCTCATATCTGTGCTCTTGATAAAGTCCTGAGTAGTGTTGGTAAGTTTTGTGACTACATCTTCTAGACTGGACTTTGTCTCTTCTTGTTGTTTGAATCTCAGTGGCAGTCTCGTCACATTTTGATTATTCCATGAAAAATTTGGATGATTGCGCCGTCCCGAACTGTACATGTTGGAGTAGGGATTATTCTGTGGTCTATTAAAATTTCCAACAAGTTAGCATTTTCATTAGATTGAGCAAAAATGTTACTTACCTGATATTCTGTGCTAACATGTCCTCCACCACAAAAATTGCATGTCATATTCTAAATTTTCATGCCTGAAATACTCATATTATCTATCTTTTTGTTGAGTGCTTCAATTTGCGCAGCAATTGCCGTGAAAGCATCCATCTCACGAACTTCGCTAGCTTTTCGCACTGGTATCCTCTCAGTAGGTCATTAATAACTATTGGATGCCATCTCCTCTAATAAGTTGCAGCTTCTTCTAGTGTTTTATTATTCAGAGTTCCCCTGCAGCTACATCAATCATAGAACGGAGATTTGTCCTACACCCATTATAAAAAGTTTGTACCTGCACCCATACGGGTAATCCATGATGTGGGCATCTCCTAAGAAACTCCTTAAATCTTTCCCATGCTTCATACAATGATTCATTATCCATCTGCATAAAATTAGTAATATCGTTACGCATTTTTGCAGATTTTGCAGGTGGAAAGAACTTACCAAGAAATTTTTGGGCCATATCATTCCATGTAGTGATCGATCCTGCAGGAAGAGAAGAGAGCCAACCTTTAGCTTTTTCTCTAAGAGATAATGGAAATAATCTCCATCTAATAGCATCATCCGAAACTCCATTATATTTAATTGTGTCAAAGATTTCAAGAAAAGCATCGATGTGAGTGTTTGGATCATCGCTTGGTAGCCCACTAAATTGCACCGATTGTTGAAGCATCTGAATTAGTGAAGGCTTAATCTCAAAGTTGTTTGCTTGAATTGCAGGTCTCCTGATACTTGATGTGGTGCCCTTAACTGTTGGCGCAGTATAATCTTTCAAGAGTCTACGTTGATTTCTACCATCATCAACTCCCTCCATCTTTTTAATGTGATTACTCTATTCTCTCATTCGCCTTTTAAATGTGCATTCGATTTCTGGATCAAACTCAATAAGTTTTCCTTGTTGGCTACGTGTCATGCACCAATGTATACTTTGAAAAAAAAAATAAGATAAAAGCTAGATTAAACTTAGAATTATTTCTTACCAAAAAAAAACTTAGAATTATCCGGTATCAATATTAATTGGTATTAAATAACAATCCCCGGCAACGGCGCCAAAAACTTGTTCGTGAAATTCTGCACGTGTTAACAAACGTGTTAAACAAGTAATATAATGATGAAAAAAGTATCGTCTCACAAAGATTAATGATAATAAATCAATTAAATATTAAACATAGACTAATTCTAAAATTTATCTAACAGATTAAAATATAGTTGAGAACAAATAAAAATTGGCAATTTTTAAAAATGAAATTTTATAAACTAAAGGCAAATAATCAATCGAGTAAAATATGTTAGAGCATCCAATTTCACCATAACCACTAGATATGAATTTCGGATTATTTTGTATACAAGAACAATATCAAACATGTGATAGTGGAATTTCCTAGTCTATTTACTATCCTATCTCTAGGTATAGCAAACCTACTCAGTTTATCGATTTACTATATTTCTATATGAATTTAAATAAACATAAGCGCATTAAAATCTGTGAATATTCCCGATTTACAATAAATCTTTTGGACCACCTTATCACTGAAAGCTACATAAATAACATGGTATATTTCTATCCACATTTAATTCATGATTATATATTATAAGGAGGAATTGCATATTATTACTTCTCAGTTTCAAATATGCACATCATATCATTCAAGTGGTGGCCAATCACCTAAACGCATTAAGCACAATAATATATAACTCACATGAATGAAATTACTTATAAAGCATGAAAAGCATGAAATTCATATCATCATGGTTAGGCTACATCGTAGCTCTAACAAAGAAAATTAGAACATAATAGAAGAAGAAACGACAATAGAAATTAAATCAAACATCTTGAATCAAAGAACAAGAATTCTGTCACCACTTTTTTCTTCTCTTCAAAATACTTGAAAAACTCTCAGAACATTGGAAACAAAAACGATCTTAAAAAAAACTCCATGTTCCCCCAAATTATCCTATTTATATGATAACATCCAAGACTCGTCTCACAAGACAATTGCTTCTTTTTCGTATAAAATTAGGGAATAAATCGCAGAATTTCCAATGTGATATTCACCTTCTAATTCTTGTCTGGGTCGCATATTCCTTTCCTTCTTTTTACCATATTTTCCTTATTTTCTCCATATCTCAATATTCTGCATAAACAAGGAAAATTTAAGTAAATAAAAGGAAATCCAAATATATTCTAACAAATATTACATTATTTATTACCTAGAGTAGATAAAATAACTCTATTTTTATAGAGTTATCAGTCGATCGTGGATGAACATGATAAACTCATACCCAACCAAGTTAGCGCTTCCACTGGCCTAATTCCCATGTTTGCTATATTCTTTGCAAAGAGACATAATAGAAGACTTTAGAACATTGGCCATTAATGCAGGGGATGAATCATCATCTTAGCTGGCCTTAGGAAGATTTGATTATGATGGCCCAAGATTTGGCTTGGAGAAGAAGTTAGTGACTCATGACCAAGTGTGCCAATTAGAAATGCACACATTGGCTTCATGATTTCCCTAAGAGCTTGGGCATGCCACACCATCCTAGTAGGCACGCCACATCTTCTTGTTAGGCTTGCCACTCATCCAATAGGCTAGCTAACTCATTCTAGTAGGCTTGCCACTCCAAGGAAATCAATTGGACCATTTAGACAAGCAATGATGAAGTTGAGGCCTATAAATAGAAGGAGCCCCTCTTTCAATTCCATACCTTAGGCTCACTATCTCATCTTCCTCTCTCGTGCATGTCACCTCCTCCTTTTAGGCCATTTCTTGGCAAACCCTTTCTAGTTCATTTTTAGGTAAGTGAAATTACTAATCCTTAGCTAGGGCAAGATGCTACATTGTTGAATTTGGATATGTGCTCACCCGTACTTTGTCGTGTATATAATGTTCTTTTCTATGGTTTGCTCATGTGACATGTTTGAGTGTTTTCACACCCTAGGACAAGGTCGAGGTTCGCTCGGCTTAGAATCAACACTAAAGTGAGATAAACCAAGCCGCAAGGCCTTGGTCGGCATTGAGGCATGCTAGTTCCAAGGCTTGCTCAATGCGGGGATTGGCACTAGGCGTTTAGTTCAAGCCACGAATCAAGGATTGTTCCCGGCATACCATGTAGTGATGGTCATGACACACACATACACTCGCTTGAGCATGGCCACGAGCATTGTGTGTGCATTGGCTAAGAATCAAAGAAAAGAATCCGACTTGCGTGAATGTTTGTTATGTGGTCACATAAAGGAAATAGCCATTGCCAATGGATTTTGGTGACGTTGCCTGGTGGATTCTGGATTCCCAGCTTGAAGCTAAAGCCCCTGAAAGTATGGGAAGCCCTGAGAGTATGAGATGCCTGATGGATTCCGGATACCTAGCTTGAGACTGGAAGCCCCTGAAAGTATGGGAAAAACCGTGTGAGACGGTTAATGAACATTTGATGCATGTTGATGCGTGTTGTTGTTAAGTTTATTGATAAGCGAAAGGTAAATCGTGCCTTGACGATAAGCCGAAATTGATCATATGCATATAGTCGAGGTACAGAAATAGTGTTGCTATTGATCTGCCATCGATGCTATGGTGTGAGTGATGTTCGCATGCTGGGTTCGACGACGAAACGTCCTCCTAACTCAGGATTAGTGATTTTACTTACTAAGTCTCTAACTCACTCCGCTGTCTTTCAGACTTGTAGGTATGGACGTCTCACCTCCTCTTCATCATGGTGTACCGATTTTGGAGTTACAACCTCGCTAGAGGAGATAGGAATCCCTCGGCCTACGTTTTTGGATAGAAGGATAATGAAAACAAGAAATGCTCGTAGAAAAGGAAAAGGGCTTGTAAATGTATTGAGGCAATATGGAAGTAGTGTGTTCTGTATGGTGTTTTCCTAGCTGCTTGTTTGTTGTGTTGTTCGGGAGTTGGTTTGTATACATTTTCGCATGTGCATGATTAACAAGATAAAAGAAACGAGATGGCAACGAGCCTAGGACATCGCAACAATAATCCCTGACGACCACCGGTCGTGACATCGGTGCTCC
This sequence comes from Syzygium malaccense, assembly GCA_031216405.1. NCBI lineage: Eukaryota > Viridiplantae > Streptophyta > Magnoliopsida > Myrtales > Myrtaceae > Syzygium > Syzygium malaccense. The sequence goes on along the minus strand of CM062262.1, from coordinate 17,287,903 downwards.
TTGACATGGCCCCGGCCCCAATAAAATTGATAAAAACGGTGATTTGAACTCGACTATTGAGCGAGGAAAACGAACATACCTGAAATACAAGAAAGGTCACTGTGTAATTCACGCCATCGTCTGAGAAAAGCGAAAAGGAAAAGTCATCACCAGGCCACGCGGAAAAGCTTTTATCTAACCTCACTGTAGGCGATTGTTTAACCTAATCTATTAGTGGCGTTGAATTTGAACGGCTCATCACGTTAGTCCAGCTCGACCAACAAAAACACATGACGATTCCGAGGAGTCGAATTAGAATGTGAGATGCAATGTCGTCATGCCGTAAAGGAAGTTACTACAACACCACTCGTCGTGCACTTTCGCATCCCACAGACCATGATAAACAGCATGAGGATAACGACATCATCCACTGATCTCAGTGAAAAGGAGGGAAATCAAAAAGATGTTATCTTCAGTACAGATTTCGGGCCCAACGACAAGATTACGATCCCATAATATAATCAAAACATTGCTTGACGAAGCCCAGCAATATTGAATTGCGCACAAACATCAGCGGTGTTCCTTGATCACCAAGCTTCTGTGGGGCTTTTTAAGCTCTTCTTATTTCGCAAAAAATAAATAATTTAAAAAGCATTTTTTCAAAAATAATTTCTTGTATCATTTACAAAATGAATGAACAAAAAATATTTTCATCGTCCGTGAAAATATTTAAACATAAATTGTTGTTAATTATGAAAGCATTTTCCGATAACTAATTATTTCAAGCAATACAACCGATCATTTTTAGATCATTCATTTTCGTGAAACAAATAGAGCGTTAGTTTTGAGAATTTCTCCACAATACGAATGCCCCACCATGATTGAACTCCAGTGACTAATTATTTCAAGCAATACAACCGATCATTTTTAGATCATTCATTTTCGTGAAACAAATAGAGCGTTAGTTCTGAGAATTTCTCCACAATACGAATGCCCCACCATGATTGAACGTTAGTGTTAGATGTTGTCATAAGGGACGGATGTAGATTTCGAAAATTTGGGGTGAGGGGAAGTTTAGTATGGATACTTTTTAACTTTGTTTCTAAAGTTGATTCTTTTGAGATGTACAGCCCTTCAAAAATTACGTGTTAGATATATTCGAGACATTTGACTTCTTTTGGTTTAGTCCGGTAAACATCTTCGACGATTTACTAATCTCATGTACATTAAGAATATCTGTTTATATCATGCGTATGACCGACATTATGTCTGGATTCTTTATATCATGGATATTTCCATGTTAGTATGAGATATATAAAGGATCACCCTTGCTTCAATTATGTATTCCAAGGAAATACATAGATTCTTCATTTGTTTGTCTTTCACTAACATGTATGCACTCTGCAAAAGGTATCGTAAAAGTCAAAGAGTGGGATAAGAGTTAGAGACATGACAGATAAAAAAAAACATTTTATTAGAGCTACCATCTCAAAATCGAAACCCACGGATACCCTTTGAAACGAGAAAACATTAGGTGGTTGCAAAGAGCCACGTTAGTTGATGTGGGGCATGTTTTTACCCATGCCCAATAATAAAACCTTTTGTCCAAGCTCACCAGAACTGTGGACGAGCTGTCTTGCGAGCGATATACAAGGACGACTCCATGCGACTTCAGAAGGGATGCCTAGGCTTGGACACGTAGGACATGATGACCACGAGCGACACCAGAAGGGGAGGCTCGGCTTGGATGCACAGTATGCTGCACCCGCAATTCCACCAGTGACGACGGCGATGGGAGGGCTCCACGCTCAGAGGGCTCTGAACAAAGGACAAGGAACAAGGATGAAAAAATCAAATTTTTATCTTTCTTCCACCTAGTTGTTGATGTGGTAGCTGATGTGGTATTATGGACACATGCCAACTTATGAATGGATGTGAACAGGAAAAATATATGCCATATGAGTTGCTTATGTGGTGGTATCTAGCCGCCCAATATTTTCTCCTTCAAAACCTACCACCACCTCTCAAGAGGAGCAATGAAACAACCACCACCACTGTCCACCGGTCAACGGAAGACTCCAAAATCCAAGAATTGTCCCATTGGAAGGACATCAACCGCGACCTCAGCTCCGCCTTGAACGGGCCTAGGCACATCGCCTAGTCACCTCTCCTCCAGATTTGTGCCTTCATACAAGAGCCACCGGAAGAGTCGCCATTGTTCCACGTGTCGAACTCTGGCAACTTCGACCTAAACTGACCTCCCACGAGCATGCACGCGCCAGATCATAGACGACCCAATGGCCCCCATCCGGTTTCTCGTGCCTACATTGATTTGTATCTACTGTGCCACTTGTCGGTCTCTGATTTGCCCATGGTCAGAGCAAAATCATTATGCCAATGCCCTGTCAGTGCCAGATCACCTCCACATCAGCACTGCGTAAGCTCTATATGCCTTGTTCTCTTTCTTTTCATCCTTCCATCATAATTCATCTACCAAATTCCTCCGTCATAATTCATCCACCACTAATTCCTCCGTTACTAGTCAGGCTGTTGAGTTATTCCCTGTTGATACAGATCGCTCAAGCCCATAAATGCCAATACATCTGCTCTTCCCATACAATTCGCTTTGTGTGAGAATCCGATTACCTCCGATGTTGAACCTTCTACGTGCTACGTTGTTACATTATATATCATGATTTTATTGGGGAAAATTGATTGCCGATGAAGATAGAGAAATAGTAATAGATCCTTGATGCTTTGATGCGTGATGACAATCATTGTCCTTAAGGTATTATTTGCCCCCACTATTATTGCTGTCAAGTTTAGAACAAATATACCTCCAGGATATACACCAAAGCCACATAGAAACGAGTTCAGCAATTACTCAAATTCTCTCTTGGAATTTCACCTTGAATGTGTTGTTAAAGTTGTGTGTATGAAAAGAGAGAAAAAGAGAGAGTTCCGAAGAAGGTTGTAGTTATGAACAGTTGTGGTTGTAATAAATAACGTGCGATTTGATCTCTATTCATAGACAATCATTCAACACACCTCTTGGGAATAGGTACCTTATCCCCAACCATCATCACTCTTCATGTTAAGAATAACTTTCGCTCATAACTACCGATAACCTCTTTTTTAGGACGAAGAGTCACCTCTTTTCATAACTAAGAGTCACATCTTCTATTAATCAAGAGTAACCTCTTTTACGATAATAAACTATTTCAACAATCCCCCATTTAGTTTGTTAGTTGCACTAATTTACATAAATTCATATATACAAGAAGGTATCTATTAAGATTTGAACCTTTATTTAGTGTAAATAATTCCATTAACAAAATTATCGGTAGATAAACTTTGAACCATGATTTTGTTTGTTAATCAAATTATCACACATGAATTTATACACATTTGGTTAGAAATTTTCCTATGCCTAAGCACTTTTATGGCCTTGTGCTCCCTCCTGCATTCATGAACATTTACAAAAGTTCATCCGACTTTTGTTAGAAGCGACACCACTTCTTATATTCATATAGGTGAAGTTCCTAAATTATTTCCTTAACATTGCCTTGCTAAAAACTTTGAACTTCATTAAGAGTGTTTCTTACATCCATCCTCCTAACTTTCCATAAGTACTAACCTCGTGCCCCAGTACTCGATCACCGTCAAGTTACAATAGCTTGTTATTACCCATTTAACTTTAATAATTTCGTTAGAAATTATAAAGTTGGGTTTCCACTATACTTGACTATTATCAATTGGTTTAAGACCCATTCTCTTGGCAGTGTTGCTTAATAAACCTCTCGAGAGTCCTTTAGTGGATGGATCAGCCAAGTTATTATTTGTCCGAATATAAATTACTGAAATAATTCCATCAGTAATTAATTGTCAAACATAGTCATGTCACAAACTAATATGTCTAGATTTTCTATTGTATATTTTATTATATGCCTTAGGCATAGTTGTCTCACTATCACAATGTAAAGATACGGCTGCCATTGGTTGTGGCCACAACTCTATATCCAATAGCAAATTCCACAGCCATTCAGCCTGTTTACTAGCCGCCGACAGTGATATGAATTCGAATTCCATCGTTGAATGAGTTATACATGTTTGCTTCTTTGATGCACAAGAAATTGCATCATTTACAAGCTTAAAGACGCACCCGGATGTTGACTTGTTATTAATTATGCTAGTTATCCAACTAGTATCTAAATATCCTTTAGCATTGTTGGTTGTCTTTCATAAAATAGACCATAATGCATTGTTTTCTTTAAATAACCAAGAATTCTACTTATAGCCTTCCAATGCACAGTACTAGGATTACGAGTAAATCTAGACAATTTATAGACAATAAATGCTATATCCGGTCTAGTGCAATCTATAGCGTACATCAGACTTTCAATTGCACTAGCATATTCTAATTGTGCTAAAGGTTGCTGTAACACCCCAGCCTTGGGATCATTCAAGTGACGTCCCGTTGATTATTATCTTTCGTTATACACAGGCGGAAACATTTTTCGGGACAATCACAATTTACACAGCGGAATAAGACAAGAAGTATCATGAGCAAACCTTATGATTACAGTGCATGCAAATATGCTTTAACAAGCCCTTCGGGCCATGGCAAATAACGCATTTTGCACACGCACTATGAATAGCAAAACTCGGCTTGGGTTGTCCTATACCCACTACGGCTTCTCGTTCCTCGCTTTTTCACCTCCACCCCGGTCCCGTCCGCCTGACCATCTCACATCCCACCCGTGGCTTTATCCCGGAGCCGGCTCACCCGTACTGCCAAAGCACCGTTAAACCCATATAGGGATCAACTCATTTTCCGTTCGCGTAGTGATACCACGCCGCGTACGGATGAGGCGCCAAGTCCGTTAGGCCCTCATCGAATCTCACAAGCGTCGTGATTCGGTGATAGGCGTGACCTTCTCTGGCATCCGTCACGGTAAGCACTTTGGCTCTTTGCTCCACGGGATTGCCAATGCGGGCTGGGGGAGATGCCATCCTACAGACCTAAAAAAGGGGAAAATAACGGGGGATGAGTCGGGGAGACTCAACAAGTAAACCTACTAATATCAAGCGAGGACGAAGGGATCGCCGTTAGCACAAGTCAGCCCTTACCGTACCCGCATCGATGGCAGATCAATAGCAAAGTTCATACAAGAGAACATCAAGCATGGCTATAACATGTGCACCTTGCTATTCAAGTCTCAGTTCTATCTCCAAAACAAACGTCAAACATAAAACATGATTAAATCGAGAAATGAACCAACCACAACCAACCAAACGATCGAGAAACGGTCCAAGCAAACCGTGTCACAACGTATCACAACTTCCTTTCCCGATATTAGGAAGTTTACTTACCCTAAACGAAACCAGAACTAGAGAGTAGAAAATGGATGGGAAAGACGACGGCCTCGGGATCTCGGCAACTCACTGTGTCGACCCCTTTCTTTTCTTTCCCTTGGCTTTCTCTCTCTCGGTTTTCTCTCTCTCTCTTTCTCTTTCTCTCTCTATTTCGGCTCTTTCTCTCTCTCCCTATCTCAGCAATCTCTCTCTCTCTCTCTCTTGGCCGGTTTGTGCGTGTGAAAGAGTATGCCAATCTCTTCCTAATGGCTTCTATTTATAGAGGAGTTGGCTTGGCTAGGAAGTCAATGAGGTAAGCGCACGTGTCACGTGGGGGTGAGAGGTAAGCGTACGCATCATCGGAGTATGAGGTAAACGCACATGTCATCCAAGCATTAATAGCATAGGTCAAAAAGTCATAATGGCCCATAATTCTTTCTCTCTCTCTCTCTCTCTCTCTCCCCTCAAGCTTGGCCATGGGTCTCTCTCTCTCTCCCCCTCCTTGCCGTGGCTTCCTCTCTTCCTCTTGGTCAAAACTTGATGGCCAAGACTTCAATAAATGGTTCATAATGGCTTGTAGAAAAAGAGGACCAAGCATTCATTACAAGCAATAATGAAGGGGAGAAAGTTTGACTTGGTCAAACTTTCTAGGGTCTTCTCAATTTGGCTGATTTCCATCCCAATTTGCTCGGATCAAACGGGTCTCGCGAAAATACGCACGTAACATCCAAAACGAACCCCGCATCATAATAATTCCCAAACTTTTCCCGAGGGTTTTCTCACAAAATAATTTCAATAATACCTTTTTAAAATGGAATTTAATGTAAAAAGACCTTCACAATTGTCCAAACTTGGCCCATAGCAATCCAAGCCAAAATAACCCAAATTGGCCTTCTCGGGTGGACTGGGTACACGGTCGGGCCATCGGGCAAATTGGCCGACCTGACCGGGCCAATGGCCGACCGTACAGGCGCATGGCCGGGCGCATGGCCGGGCGCGTGGCCGGGCCAAACGGGCCCCGCGCCGGGTTGCATGGGCGACGTGCCGAGCGACTCGCCGGGCCGCACGGTCGACGTGCTTAGTGCTTGGCCGACCGCATGGGCACCGTGCCGAGTCATACGGGCGAGAGGTCGGTTCATGGCCAAACACGCACATCAGCCCGGAAATGGCACGACGCACGACTCATGGCCACCTTTCTTGGATACGGAACAAGATCGGGATTGAATCTTACGGGCACAACTTGCAGCACAAGGATCGGGCACAATGGCCAGCGCACGACCGGGCACGTAGCCGATCCGTGGCCTGGCTGACGGGCACAATGGCCGGTCATGACAGGGCACATGGCCTTGACCGCCGCGACCGGCAATTTTGCCCGGGTTGCGACTAAGCCACTAGGCATATGGCCTGGTACACGTCTCGTCCATGGCCTTCCCAACTTGGCACAACAATCCGTGGCCAATTCGTGACCAGGCCACGTTCGAGTATCAACGACTCATGGTCGACTCTCGGTTGTCATGTAGCCTCGTGGAAATCCGGTACCTCGGAATTAACTCATGGTCACCCAGGACTAATACATGGCCGTGCAGTATCACCTGCGACCGACACATGCCGACACCAAACTAATTCACAGTTATCCCGAACCGTTCTACTAACGGCCCTTATGGTCGAAGGATCACCCCATGGTCATATTACTCTAATCATTTGCGTAGTCATGGGTCATTCCACTATCGATCCCTAGGCCAACTCATGGATAATCTTTCGATCGAACTACGATCAATCCTCAGTACACTCGTTCCGATCATGCTGTCCATTTCAATACCGACCCTCGACTCGACTTACCCGCTAATCCACTTGTTACTAGCCATCGGCTTCCTAGGCCCGAAATCGGGGATGTCACAATTCTCTCCCTCTAATAAAAATTTCGTTCTCGAAATTTAAACACATACTTGGTTCCTCGAATAAGCGCGGATACTGCCGCTTCATGATTTCCTCACCTTCCCAGATAGCTTCCTCTACGCGCTGGTGTCGCCATAGGACCTTTAACTAAGGGAATAACCTTACCTCTCAACACTTGCTCCTTACAATTCACGATCCGCACTTGCTCCTCAGTATAGGACACTCTGCTATCCACTTCGACCTCATCGAAAAATTCAGTACGCGTGCCGGATCGGGCTCACACTAAATAAATTAATTGGCACAAAAACCACAACCCGCGCTGTACTTAATCACAAGATTTTCTAAGGGTTTTCCGTGATAAACATGCATAATAATTCCATCCAACTCGAGTTTCGACGCAGGAATGTCCTCAAATATCACCAAAAGACAACAAGTCGAGATTCCAACGTTCTCAAATAGAAATTGATAAATCTTTGAAATCTTATAAAACCGAACAGTTTTGCACTGTTCACGAAACCGAGCTTGAAAATATAGTAAATGGACTCCAAAAATTCTCAAATTTGAATATGTCATAAACAAGACTTTAACAAACATTTCTTGTGAAGAACACAAATTCGGAATCTTTCTGTAAACACCAATTTTAGTACCTCAAAGACAGACTAAAAAAAGTTCGCTGAAACGGGACTCTGGTTTCTCAAATTAAGCTCTGTCCAGAATCCAAATCATCTCGAAAAAATTCCCAAATTTATATACATTATAGAAAAGGAAGTTCTCAACAACTTTTGTGAAGGAAACTTTTCCAAACTCAGCCCAGAAAAGCTTGTAGAAAATCAAGAATGTGGGAACATCACCGAAATACCCATTCTGGGCAGTTTTGCATGGCCCGAAAATCAGGCCATTGTACCACTCATATCAACTCCAAAAATTCTCAATTTAAAGTATGTAAAACTTTAAGATATTTAGAGAAAATTTCAAGAAGAAAGTGTTTAGAAATTCGGATCACAAAAGTCTCCCCAAAAATAATAAAATAAAGGGGTACAAAGGATCCGAAATTGGGTTTTCCAAAAACAAGAGTAAAATATTTAGTTCCGATTGGAAAACCACCAAACTTAAACCATAGCCATTTCCCAGGGACTGAAATTGAGGATGTGACAGTTGCCCAGTATCTTCCATCAATTTAATTGATACATCATATGGTACACTTGACTCTTTAATTCCCAAATACTAGTATTTTTGAATGATTTTCTCCATATAGAGGCATTGACTTAAAGCATAACCCCCACTATGTTTGATCACTTTGATACCTAAAATTATATCCACTTCTCCCAAATCTTTCATTTTAGACTAAGAAGATAGATACCATTTAGTTTCATCTATACCATCCATATTTGTACCAATAATGAGCATATCATATAGGCATATTATAACTCCACGCTCTTTGGTAAATTTTGAGTAAATGCACTTATCAACATTGTTATGCTTAACAAACTTTTCTCATTTTCACCTTCTCGGGTTACTGTTCATGCGAATAGAACATGTGCTCTGCTAGGGTTCTCGAAGACACTGTTCACCCGACGGGAATTTGGTGATTCCGACGGATTCCGGCGGCGATTGAAGACGAGATTAGGGGACATAGGCCGTTGAACTCTCCCCATTGTTCCCTACTTCTGGTTCCTTCTCTCTCGTAGTGATGAGGATGGCAATCCAGATCTGAGTCGGCCTGCCCTGTTTCGTTGTTCGAGTCTGGTTTGCAATCGATCGACTTTTCTGGGCTTACACCGAAGGGGAAGCTCTCCCGCCTTGAAGGTAACTCTCCCTATAAGACTCATTCATTGGGTGCTGCTGGGTTTGCTCCTGGACGCACTTAGTTAGGGTGCTTGAGCTTCATTTCTGGGTTGTAGCTGATATGGTTGCTGTTGAGTCTGGCTGATTGCTGATAGTGCTGGTGGTGGTAAATTTGATTCGGTCTTATGGAGGAGGTTGCTAGGAACCCAATGTCTGGCATTGAGCTGGTTGGGAAGACCCCGAACCCATTCAAAGACTCTGTCGTTAATCACCCAGCTGCTGGAACTTCTGTAGTAGAACAACTAGGGAAGTCGACCTTGGCTGATCACCATGCTGGCCCTAACCGAAGTCGGAGTAGGGGTAGGTCGAAGATTAGAAGCCGCTCTCTCAGGCGCGGCCAGCTTGTAGCATCCTCAAGTCGCCAACCTAGTTCTAAGGGGACTGCAATTGTGACTGAACAGAATGGTAGCCAACCTCATGGTCTCCTATCTTCGGCCCCCAAACCCAGAACTTGGGCAAATGTTGCTAGGGTCTTAACTAAAGGCTATAGCCTTTCTTATGTCCCCCCAAGAGAGGAAAATGGAGAATTGATTGTGGATATTACACCAGACATTATGGCTGAGGAGAATCCCCTTTGGCTGGAATGTGTCGTTGGACACTACATTGGGAAGAAAGTTCCCTTTAAACTGACTGAAGAGGCTATTAGGAAAGCATGGGGTGATAAAGTGGCTGATATTAAACTCCATGAAAATGGATTCTACTTCTTTAGAGTCCCAGATTCTGAGTTCCGCAGGAAGATTATTGATTCTGGTCCGGTTTCAATATTTAGCTGCACTATGCTACTGCAGCAATGGCACTCCAAACTAAAGCTCAAGAGAGGTGTTCTTGAGACCATTCCGGTTTGGGTACGATTGAGAGACATTCCCTTTTCCATATGGTCTCCTGCTGGCATTGGGCAAATCGCCAGCGCCTTAGGGAAACCTCTATACGTTGATATACAAACAAAACAGATGTCGAGGATCTCTTATGCTCGTGTTTGTGTGGAGATAAAGGCTACGGAACTTAGAGCTGAACAAGTGAAGTTCCGGTGGGATGATGAAGTAAATGTAATCCATGTGGAATACGAATGGAAACCGCTGGCTTGTCCTTCTTGTGGTTGTTTTGGGCATAAACAAGGTTCTGCTGGTTTTAAATGTGCAGCTCAACCTGTACCTGACTAGAGAGACACTTCTCACGCAAATGGCCATGATAACAGAGTAGTCCAATCTGCACCTAATCAGAGAGACGAAGGGTGGACCCAAGTGCCTTCTAGGAAAGGCAAAGCACCCACTGGAAAGCTTCACTCAGCGCCAATTTCAACACCCGCACAGTTCCATCCAGGCTCCACTTCAGGCTCGAATCTGAACACTACAGAATCCCTTCTGGCTGTCTTGCATCCACCACTGCAACCCGAGAGAGGAGATACTGACCTGAGACCTCTTGCGGATACTGACTCAGGCCCAAGCCTTCCCTCTGCTCCAAGTCCTGTAGGACCTATTGATCAGCTGACTGAGGAACATTCTCTTCCTTCGCAGGCTTCCCCTGAAGGTTCTTCTGAGTCCCAGGCAACTCTAGACAAATCCAGTGACTCTAAGGGAATACTGGAAAGGGGAGCAGCTCCTGACTCACCCCCCAACACAAGATCTCGTACTTCTATGTCTGGTGCTTCGGATGAAATGCAAAGACCCCCTCCCGGTTTTGCCCATCACACGATACACCCTGGAATTGTTCCTAACCCGTCTTCCTCTAAAAAGAAAACAAAAAGGAGGAAGCCAAGAAGATCTCAGTGGTAGCTCTCAGCATGTACATATGTTTTTTGGCGTATGGAATATTAAGGGCCTAGCAGCACCCCTGAGGCAAGCTGAAATTCGTGCCTTTATAAGTAAGAATCAACTTCGCTGTGTTGGGATTATTGAAACTAAAGTTAAAGCTTCTTCTTTTGATGCGATCTCAAGAGGCTTATTCTCCAACTGGCGTTGGCTTTCCAATTATAATTTCTCCCCTCTTGGTAGGATTTGGTTCGGATAGGACCCAAACGAGCTGGACATTAGTCCAATCTTCTCTTCTTGCCAAATAATTCATCTTCAGATCCGTTTTTTGCACTTACAGCAATCTTATTTGTTCACAATTGTATACGGTGAACATACCTTTGTGAAGCGTAGACAATTATGGGCTGATCTATACCGGCTCTCTAATGGTGACTTACCGTGGATTGTTGTCGGTGATTTCAATGCAATCAGGGATCCGGAAGATAGGGTGGGTAGCTCAACACCATGGATCCCAAGTTTTGATGAATGTAGACAAGGCCTCAACCAAGCGGGCTTGGAGGACCTTCGATATGTAGGATGTCGATACACATGGACGCATTCTTCAGGGGTAAATCGGAAAATGCGTAAGATCGATCGGGTGCTTATCAACGACCGTTGGCTTCAACAATTCTCCTTCTCTGAAGCCAATTTTCTTCCGTCTGGAATATCTGATCACTCCCCCATAGTGATCAAGATTGTACCACCTAGTTCTTCTAACAAGCCTTTCAAGTTCTTTAACTTCTGGACTTCTCATCCAGCCTTCATGGAGATAGTTACTCAAGTTTGGGATACTCACTTCATTGGCACTCCTATGTATACAGTTTATTGTAAGCTTAAGGCTCTCAAATCAAAGTTGAAACTCATGAATAGGACTTCCTTCTCAGACATTTCCAACAAGACAGAGCAGGCTAGATTGAATCTTTTTGCTGTTCAAACAGCCTTGGATACAAATCCTTTTGATCAAAGCCTAAGTGCAAGCGAAGTTACACTCTTGAGAACCTTCTCTGAACTGAGATCTCAGGAGGAATCTTTCTTTAGACAGAAGTCTAGAATCCGTTGGCTCAAGGAAGGAGACAGGAACACTAAATATTTTCACCACTTTGTCAATAAAAGGAGACTCCACAATAGAATCCTAACTGTTTCAACAGAGGATGGGGTGCTAATCACTGAACCTCAGGAAGTCAGCAGCCATATTGTGCACCACTTTCAGAGTCTATTAAATGGCGGTTCAGCATCGGTCCAACCTTCTGGTCCAGAGTTGGAGGTTCTTCTTGAACAAGTCTTAGATGAAAATCAAAGGACTAGCCTTTCTCACCCAATTACGGAAGAGGAAATTCAATCCAACCTCTTCTCGCTTGCTAAGAACAAAGCTCCTGGCCCTGATGGTTACAATGTTGAATTCTTCAAACACACATGGGGGATAATTGGCCCATCTATTCTGGCGGCTATAAAGGACTTCTTTGAGACTGGTCGATTGCTTAAAGAGATTAACAACACCATCTTAACGTTGGTGCCGAAATCCTCTAATGCATCGGCTATGAGGGACTTTCGACCAATCGCATGCTGCAACACTTTATATAAATGCATCTCCAAAATCCTTGCTAGGCGCATTGCGAAGGTTATATCGACGCTGATTGGATCTTCCCAAACAGCTTTTGTTAAAGGCCGCCGAATCAGTGACAACATCATGGTTGCACAAGAGCTTTTTGCGGACTTTCACCATGAAGCATATCTACCTAAATGTGCCATCAAGGTGGATTTCCATAAAGCCTTCGATACGATTGACTGGAACTTTATTGAAAGGGTACTTACAGCCTTCAAATTTCTAGCCTTTTTCATTAAGTTGGTCATGACTTGCATCTCAACTGCCAAATTCTCGGTCTCCATTAATGGAGAATTACATGGCCATTTTGCTAGTACCCGAGGGATACGTCAGGGTGATCCCCTATCGCCGTACCTATTCATCCTAGCTATGGAAATCTTCTCAGCTATTCTCAAGTCTAAAACTGACAACCCAGACTTCCAGTGGTTCTGGCGATGTAAGAGACCTCGCATATCCCATTTGTTTTTTGCAGATGATGTTCTTTTATTTTCCCAAGGACACATGAGATCGATAGAGCTTATAAAAGAGTCCCCTGATTTGTTCTCAAATTGGTCTGGTTTAAGTCCAAATCTTAACAAGAGCAACATGTACCTCTCGGGAGGTAATCCCGAACTCCATAGTGCTCTTCTTCAATGCATCGGATTCCAGCAAGGGTCACTGCCCTTTCGATATTTGGGTGTGCCTATTATTTCTTCTAGGCTGCGTAAAGAGGATTGCAAATTCTTGATTGAATCCATTACGGCGCGAGCCCGTTCTTGGACCCAAAGATTTCTATCTTTTGCTGGTCGCGTACAACTTATCCAATCAGTTTTGCATTCCATCCAAGTCTACTGGGCCACGATATTCTCCCTACCCAAATCGGTCTTGAATAGCATTGAGGCTATGCTTCGACGCTTCCTTTGGAAAGGTCCTGGCTTAGAAACGGGAGGTGCTAGGGTATCTTGGAATGCCGTTTGTCTCCCAAAAGAAGAAGGCGGCCTTGGGATACGAAGACTTACTGATTATAATAGAGCCATGACTCTAAAGCACATATGGATCCTTTTCACCGATAAGGAATCTATGTGGTGCAAATGGATACATTCAAATTTTTTAAAGAAGAAAAACTTTTGGGTTGTATCCAAACCCACCTTTTGCTCATGGACTTGGAAGAAGATTCTTGATTTGCGAGACTCAGTTCAGACCCTTTTCCGGTGGAAGATTGGCAATGGCCGGACGATATCATTTTGGTTTGACTAGTGGCACACAAAAGGGCCCCTTTTATCTCCTGTTCAATAATATGGATATTTACCAATCTCGGATCCCACGGGACATATCGGTTCGGGATTTTTTCCACTCTACATGGCAACCATCAACAACCTTACACACTATTATGGATTGGATGGAGGTTCTTCCAAGCTTTGAAGATGACACTCCGGACAGCTTGATCTAGAGTCCTAACCCGACTGAATCCTTCTCGGTGGCCCAGGCCTGGAATCATATAAGGAAGAAAGGCCATCCAGTCCCTTGGTACTCCTTTATATGGGACTCACATTTGGCCGGCCGTCACTCCTTTTTATTATGGATTGTGTCATTAAAACGGCTACCTACCCAGGTTTTTCTTATGCAAAACCGTCGGATCGAACAAGGACTTTGTGCTTTCTGTCGTACTATTCCAGACTCCATCAATCATCTCTTCTTCGAATGCTCCACTACCAGCAGGCTGGCCTCCTTTTGGGCAACCAAATGTAATCTGCCATGGCGCAATCGCCCGTGACCAGAGCTTATTTTGTGGGCTAACAAGGTTTGTGGAGGCACTTCCTTTGGCCACCGACTTGCTAGGTTTTCCTTCGGTGCTCTTTGCCATATCATATGGATTGAGCGGAACAACTCTCTCTTCAGGAACAAGAATATCTTCATTCCGGGAATATGCAAGCACATTCTCAAGCTGGTGAAGGATAAAGCATTATCCTCTGGGAAAATCACCGACACGCCTACAAATAGGAGACTTCAAAGGAACTGGGAACTCTCACCTTTCATCTTTTCCTAATATGGTTGTGTAGTTCTCTGTCTTGTTTCAAGCTTTGTTGTTTGGTTAGCCTTGTAGAGTGACCCTCCTCCCCCTCTCGGACTTCTTATACATTAGGGGCTCAGGGTTGTCTTTTGTGTCTTCCTTGTGCTTGGTGATTTAGAAAAGTAATACAAATTCTTATCTTACCAAAAAAAAAACATTGTTATGCTTAAATCCATATGATAAAACCACCGAATAAAATTCTTCATGCCATTGTTTCGGTGCTTGCTTTAAACCATATAAAGGTTTGTTTAACTTACAAACCTTATTCTCATTTCCAGGTAGAACAAAACCTTCAGTTTGTTCCATATACACCTCATCTTCTAGTTTATCATTTAGAAAAGCTGTTTTAACATCCATTTGATGCACATGCAATTTATAAATTGGTGCCAAAGCTAATAGAACTCTGATGGATGTTATTCGAGCAACTGGTGCATATGTATCAAAGTAGTCAATTCCCTTTTTCTACTTATAAACTTTTGCTACTAACTTTGCTTTAAAGGTTTGTAACGTACCATCTTGATTATACTTTCTTCTAAATGCCCATTTGCATCTGATTGGATTTGATCCAAGAGGCAATTCAACTAACGTCTATGTATTGTTAGCAATAATTGAATTAATTTCATCATTAATTGCTTCTTTTCAAAATGATGCATCTCTAGATGCCATTGCCTCACTGAACGTCCTTGGATTTTCATCCAAGTAAAATAACATGGGTAATTTATTCACAACCTTTTCCCTATCTCCTTCTACCAGGAGAGTTACAAAATCGAAGCCAAAATCTTTTGTTTTCTTCACTCTTTGACTTCTCCATGGCTTGCTTGGAGAATCAAATAGTTTCCTTTTAATTGATGAAGGATTGCTTGCATCAATTGTTGTTTGTGAATATGCTGAGGTATCACTTGAATCTTTAAGAAACTTGTGTTCAAGAAATTCAACGTCTCTTGATTCCACAATAACATTAGATTCAACATCTAATAAGCGATAAGCTTTAGAATTTTCAGCATATCCAATAAACACACTTTTTAACACCCTTGGTCCTAATTTTATTCGCTTAGGATCAGGAATTCTATAGTACGCAAGGCATCCCCATACTTTAAAGTATTGGATATTCAGTATGCTTCCTTTCCATAATTCATATGGAGATATCTTAAATTTCTTCGAAGGAATTTTGTTGTGAATGTGACATGCAGTAAGAAGTGCTTCTCCCCACAAATTTATTGGCAATTTTGCTTGTAAGATCATGGAATTAACCATATCCATCAAAATTCGATTCTTTCTTTCTGCCAATCCATTCTATTGTGGTGTATAAGGTGCACTTACTTGATGCACAATACCATTTTCCTCACAAAATGCAGAAAAATCTAATGAGAAGTATTCTCCTCTGCGATCACTTCTCAAAACTTTGATTTTTGGGTCCCTTTGATTTTCAACTACAGCCTTGTATCTCTTGTACATATCAAAAGCTTGATCTTTTGATTTCATTAGGTAAACATGAGTATATCTAGAGTAATCATCAATAAATGTAACAAAATAACGATTTCCACCTCTAGTTACTACACCATTTAATTCACAAATATTATAATGCATCAATTCAAGTATTTTAGTAGATCTTTCTACCTTTGAGAATGATTTCTTAGTCATCTTTGCTTGCAAACATATTTCACAATCCTTTTTATCCAAATTATCACATGATATCATATCACATTTATTCATAAATTTCAAAGTACTATATCCAACACGTGATAATCTATTATACCACAACGAAGATGACTCAAGCATATAAATAGAAATGAAATTCTCATTAATACTTAATTTGAAATTTCCGTTAAAAGAGTACCCTTTCCCAACAAACATCCTATACTTAGATAGGATAAGTTTATCAGCCTCTAACACAACCTTAATTCCATTCTTGCACAACAAATTTGCCGACACAAGATTCTTACGAATATCAGGAACATACAACAAATTGATCAAAGTCAATTTCTTTCCGAAAGTGAATTGCAATTCAACTGTGCCTGTCCCTTAAACAACTACAATATTGTGATTTCCTATCAACACTTGTTGTTCTCTACAAGTCTATAACATTTGAATTGCTTCTTATCATTGTAGACATGCATAGTTGCACCGGAATCAAACCACCAATCTTTTGAATCATTCATAGTTGCCATGTTTAATTCGGTCACCATCCCAATTTGCAATTCAGAGACCATAGCAACTAATCCATTGGTGTTTGCTCCACAAAATTAGCCATTGTGTCAACCTTTTGCTTTTTCCGGTAGCGGCACTCCTTCTTGTAGTGGCCTTTTTTACCACAGTAAAAGCAAAACTCGTCCTTCTTGAATGTGCTGTTGTTGCCAGACTTGTTGGTGTTGTTGGTGTCAATGAACTTCCTTTTGTTTCCCCTCTTATTTTATTTATCTCTACTCATGATGTCATTCTCAACAAAATGCACCTTGTTTGCAACTTCTTTCACGTAATTAGTCTCACATTCCCGAGAACCTTCCTCAATTTGAATGTGTTTTAACAAATTATCTATAGACAGGTTCTCGGTTGTAGAGAGAAGTTTCTTTCAAGAATCATTCCAAGTTGAAGGCAATTTTGAAATAATTGCGGCAACTTGAAGAGGTTCAAAAACTTCAATCATAAGGTCTTTGAGTTTGGCAACATGTATTTGAAGTTCCTCCACTTGCTTAGAGATAGAATTTCTATTAATCATGGTAAATTCAAAAAATTTCACAGCAGTAAATATATTGGTACCTTGATTGTTGGTATTGTATTTGGTCTCCAAGGCATTCCAAATATCTCTGGGATTTGTGTAAGATCAAAAGGTTTCATTCAGACGATTTGACAAAGCATTGAGAATCCTTCCTCGGCATCTCCTTTCATCATCCTCACGCCTTTTCCTTGCAGCTTTGATATCATCGAAATCATCATCTTTTGGATTAGGGAGCGGGCAAGTTGGGATCCAAGATGTAGAAGATACATAATTAAGATAAAAGTAGGATCATATTGTCCTTCCAACAGATGAAATTAGTTCCATCATGAGGATCAATTTGCAATCTATCAAGGTTGCAAGCACTTGATGCAGTCAATGTCTCCATCTCCATGACAATAATACCTTAAGATTGTTGGGGAAAATTGATTACTGATGAAGAGAAATAGTAATAGATCCTAAATGCTTTGATGTGTGATGACAATCACTGTCCTTAAGGTATTATTTGGCCTCACTATTGTTGCTACCGGGTTTAGAATAAATATACCTCCGGGAGGTACACCAAAGCCACAGAGAAACAAGTTCAACAATTACTCAATTTCTCTTTTGGAATTTCACCTTGAATGTGTTTGGTAAAGTTGTGTGTATGAAAAGAGAAGAAGGGAGAGTTTCGAAGAAGATTGTGGTTATGACTAGTTGTGGCTATAATAAATAACGCATGATTTGATCTCTATTCACAGACAATCAATCAACACACCTCTTGGGAATAGATACCTTATCCCCAACCATCACCACTATTCATGTTAAGAATAACTTCCATTTATAACCACCGATAACCTCTTTTTTAGGACCAAAAGTCACCTCTTTTTATAATCAAGAGTCACATATTCTATTAACCAAGAGTCACCTCTTTTACGATAACAAACTTTTTCAACAGTTTATCATTATTATTATTACTTTCTGTTGACACCTAAAATGTGACAACCCATTTAAGCATTTATTGTACAAAAATTAGGGATCGATCCAATCCCTAAACAAACATATTAGTTAAATTGCATATAAATATTAGGACCATTTTAATTAAGCCCATGTTATTTCATTGAACTGGAGCTATGGGACTTAAGCAATGATGGTTTTGAGCTTAATTAATTGAATTAAGCCCATGAAGTGGAAATTTGGAACAAGCCTGTAATTTTCCTACAATGGCCGAAATTTATAAAAATGGGGGCGCCAAGTTGGAATTAATTCATTAAAGTCAAACTTGGGGAGTAATTTAACTTGATGTTATCACAATTTATATCATACAGATATTAGGAGGGTCTCCTATTACTAAAGATACGGTATATCTCTTAGAGTCCAGGATAGGAAAGTGAGGAATTGTGTTCTTAAAAGAAAACTCTAAATTTAAACCTATACAAACAAGTTTTGAAGAGAGATTTGGGGGTTGAACAATACACAATAGAAAAGATGCATAAACACAACATACGAAGAGAGTGAAGCCTCCTCTCCTCGCTATCAATTGCCCCTGCTTTTAGACTCTTACACCGCTGTTGCTGCCGTGTCCTTGGCACGCCAACATCTAGTAGAATTGAAGATCTCCGGCAAAGCTCCAGCCTCACGACCGATACGTCCTTGCACTCCCTTGCGTCTCATTAGCCTTTTCCAACATGCGTCGCACAACTTCCTCTAGGCCGCGAGTTCTACTGAGGAAACCTCCTAATATATTTTGAAGTTGACAGAACTATCCATTATTTTTATCGATTTTGACAAATGCAAGAGTTGTTTATGTTTCGGGTAATATTCATACTAAAAGGACTCTTGCTATGATCAGTGAAAGGACTCTTTAGGATTGGACCACATGAAGAAGTCTAGAAGAATGGAAAGTTCCTATTGACTTGGATGTATCAAGGTTTGAAGGGGAGGACACTAGAAGTTCCAAAATTTGTGTGCAACGCTCACTTTAATGCCAAGAGTTTTCGCCAAATTACTTAAATACCAAATTGAAAAACAAAAATGATTACTTAAGTGCCAATGGCGAGAAATTTCGACCAAATTAATGCATGACTTTTTTAATTAAATTTTTTATATGAGTTGACATTATAGTTAAAAAATCTCATCTACGTGGACTTGCAAAACAACAACACTTCGTCCAACGTGGCACCATATTCCCAAAATGACGCCATTTCATGGGTCAACAAAAACGATGTCGCACCAATAGTCTCTAAACGACACCCGTTCCATGGCTCAACCGGAAAACAATGCCCTTCCTTCTGTTGTGTTCAACCCTCAGCCACCATTGCACCTCTACCTTTGATAGATCTCACCCACTATTGCCATTGATTGGCACTGCTCGCTCTCCTAAATCCTCCTACGCTGTGCTTCCGTTGCACCTCGCCGACTTTCGCCGTTGAACTTTGTTGCTCTCCTTCGTCACCACTTGCCATCACACCCCCGTCAGACTGAGGTGACACACCACCCCCCCCCTCGGCGTCCGACTTCCCCCGAACTTCATCTAGTGGCCATGACCCTAGTTGTGAAGTTTTATTGCTGCTACTCACTTCCTCTATTTCACCCTGTTCCATGGCCGAGAGCATCAAAGTGGTTAAATCTCGGTTGAAACTTCATCGCTTGTGTCCATCTTCAATGACAACAAAATTTTGGACCTCTTCTTGTCAATTTGACGACTGATGGTGATTAGGATTCCTCGTCATTAAGCCAAATTCTTCGAACTCCGTTTTTGCCACTTATGAATAAAGAAAAGTCTATAAATTTCAGCTACTGTCGGTGTGAAAACTGGGCCAATTTAGTATCCATTGATCATTCGAGCTTGCTATTATGATGTTACGGTCCTGGGAGGGGTGCTTGGTGACGGTAAGGTGAACAGCGTCCAAGGGTGCTTGGCAATGGTAAGGTGAACACTTTTAGCCAGCAGGTTTAGGCAACTCTCTCAAATATGCTTCAAAACTTCATGGAGACATTTCAACAAATAGCCTGTGTGCAAAAATATTACTAGATCTAGTCATGAAATCAAAATTATTTTCCATTTAAAATCCGCATTTAGAACAACAATGTCGTCACCAATCATTAACTAACAATACAGATTTTCAGTGATTTACGCATAGGTTGCATGGACAAAAATTGGTCTCACACTTATCCAGAACAAGGCACGATAGAGAGGAATGAAATTACCTTGTCGATGAGGGGTTCTCGGTTGCGCTTATTGGTCGAGCCACACGATGAGGTGCACTTGGTTGATGTTGCTGGTTTGAACTCTCACCAGCACGTTTTTGTGCAACTAATGCAAGCACAAATCTACACCAGCACTTGTTGAAGCATGTTTGGTACTGAAATAATCACTTTTTAACAACAACTGGCATTGAATTAATCACTTGAAAAATTGACACTCAAACTATCCCTATTTACAACTTTTAGATGACATTGTTTAGGAGTTATATGTTGACTGGGCACATCGGCGAGCCACATAGGACTGAGAAATTAATAAAATATAGCCACATTGGATTTTTAGTGACCGAGATTTGAGTTGACACTTAATTGATCATTTTTTTTAAAGTGGCACTTAAGTGATTTGAAAAAACTTTTGGCACTAGAACGGACGGCGTACACAACTTTTGGCACTTCTACTATCCTTCTCTCAGGTTTTAAGTCTACAAGATCTACATCACTATCGTTGTTAAATTATATTAGTAAGAAGAGTTTATTGTTGGCAAAGTATTGCATAAGCTAGGTATTGGCAAAGTACTACGATAGTTGAATATAAGTAGAAAAGTTATACCACTTGCGACGAAATTCTTGTGATAAACTTTAAGATTATTATTTTGAGATATTTATCTCATGCCTTGATAGCTTATAATTTGGTATGGATTTCTACTTTAGAAGATCTTGATTGACTATCAATATTAAAGATTATCTCGCAAAATATTCAATCACACGAGGTATCCTGGTTGATTGACAATTATCCCAAAGGCAAGAGAACTTACATAGATGAAGCACTCCATTTTTGGATAACAAGATTTTATTATATAGGCGACCAAATCAACAGGGATTTTGATTGATTGACCTCAACTGCTACCTAATCTTCTCATCAAATGTCCAACAACTAAATTTGAGATTGATCCTCTTGAAATTGTCCAACGGGAAGTTTGGATGCTAAGGGGTATAAAAGAAGGCCAATGTGCCGAAAAGAAAGACATATCATGAATCCAAAATTCCAAAATTTCGAGAGAACTTCACATCTTTTTAATTGTCTTATGAGCTTTAAATTTGTAATTTTTTAGAAGTGTTGGTAGTGTGAAAGTTTGTGCATAGGAGTGAGATGGTGAGATCTATTTGGTTGGATATAAACACATCTACTTCGAGAAGAAGTGCCTGAATATAATCAACACTTACAACTGTAACTTCTCAACGATTAATTAGTAGAATCTAGCCAGTAGGCTGTTAGCTAGGACAGTGGATGTAGGCTTATACTAAGCCAGACCACTATAAACCCCGAGTGCTCTGTTCTCATTCTCTTTGCTCATATTCATTCTATTTCACCTGGTCATGCTTATCTCACACGCGAGGCTTTTAATTTCGCATTTATTTGTCAAGTTCTCCAAAATCATCTATTCACCCCTCTAGGAAATACTGCTAGCCACTTCAAGTTACAGTCAAGCCCAGCAGTTTCCCTCAGTTTCCTCTCCCCCACGATTGTTCTTTTATGTAGGTTTCACCGTGGTCTAGGAAGGCTAGCCCTCGATGACGTTTCAGCGACTTCTCGTCCCACATCCAGCCGCTGCTCAATCCACTGCTACGTGTCTTAGTCTTGAGCCACGGAGTGCCATTGTCACCTCCTCAGTGAGTTTGTCCAATTGCAGGTCATTTCTTTCTCATTGGCAAAAGGACACTAGAAGTGCCACAACTTATGTACGGAGATCACTTTGGCGCCATAACTTTTTTTTGGATCACTTTGGTGATAACTTTTTTGAAAAACGATCGTTTTAGTGCCAATGCTGACGTGGCTCGCCAGAAATCCGATGTGGCGCTGACACAGCTTGTCGGAGAGGTCCAGTCAGCATTAAAAACCAAAAACAACGCCGTTTAGCCCGCTGATGTGTACTTTTTTTTAAAAAAAAATTAAATTATATTTATTATAAAAAAAAGGTTGCAGCGGCGGCAAGGGAGCCTTCGCCGCTGCTGCCGCCAACCCACCACTGCCGAGAAGGGCCGGCGGTGGTGGGTGCAATGGTCGGCGAGGGTTGCCGGCCCCTGGTTGGGGCCAGGCGACCCTTGCCTCACCCAGTGAGGGCCGGATCTGGCGAGGCGAGACCTCGCCGTCGCGACCCAAGCGACGGCGAGGTGGGCCTCGCCTTCGCTGGGCGAGGCGAGACCTCACCGTCGTGACCCAGGCAATGGGGAGGTCTCGCCTCGCCTAGCAAAGGCGAGGCCAGACCTTGCCATCGCCTGGGTCGCGACGGCGAGGTCTCGCCTCACCTAACGAAGGCGAGGTCTCGCCTCGCCCAGCGAAGGCGAGGCCGACCTCGCCGTTGCCTGGGTCACGACGGCGAGGTCGGCCTTGCCTTCATTGGGCGAAGTGAGACCTCGCCGTCGCCTGGGTCGTGACGGCGAGGTCTCGCCTCGTCGGATTCGCCCCTCGCCGACCACTGCGCCCACCACCGCCGGCCCTTCCTAGCAGTGGTGGGTTGGCGATAGCAGCGGTGAGGGCTCCCTTGCTGCTGCTACAACCTTTTTTTTAATTATTATTACTTTTCTAAAAATTCAAAAATTCAAAAAAAAAGCCACATAATTTCCACATGTACAAGTTAGACCATTTTTTTAATGTAAATACCTGGCCAGCTTTTTAGTCGAAATTTTAGCCAGTCACTAAAGTGATTTATTTTCCTCCGACTTGACATCAAAGTGATTCGAAAAAAAGTTGTGGCACCAAAATGATCTCCGTATACAAGTTGTGATACTTCTGGTGTCCTTTTGCCCTTTCTCATCACAGTCTTGCCACTCAATTTTTCATCGGACACGCACAAATTCCATTGTCGGTTGCCATGAATCCCTTGTCGCTAGTGATACTACTCACCGGTGTTGTTTGAAGTTGGAGTTCCAATTTAGGTAATTACTAAGTGTAACTCAATTGCTTGGACTATCTAATTACCTAAATTGGATTATTTCAATTCTAACTCGATTTATTTTGAGATTGGAGGCAATTACTGTTTAGGAAATTTCTAATTCAAGTCATGCATATAATTTGAGTTTCAATCTTTAAGACTTAAGATCAAGTTCCCGAATTACTCTTATTTCCTATTTTTGGGTCAAGCTGAATATGCGAATTATGTAAGCTTATAATATATGTTGCTAGTTTAGTAAATTTTTATATTATGAAATATACAAAAAAATTGCATTACATGTTAGTATAGATTTCATTTACATTAGTTTCTTAGTTTATAATTGCATATATAAGAATCATGTAGTTAATTAGGAAATTACCTAATTTAGAATATTATTTAAAACAAATTATTTTCTAGTTTAAATTAGGTAATCACATTATTTAGGTAGTTTCCTATTTTAGTTTAAAAGAAAATCATAAAAAATAACATGCATATTGCATATAAAATTAGTTTCATGAATTCCATGTCATACATTACAGGTCATTTACTCCACACATGCTTTGGGGCCACATAATATCGCCACATCATCATATTGCCTTGTCATCATATTGCTACATCATAATTTCGTGTCTATGTCATCATGATTTCTACGTCATCATATCCATATCACTTAATTCATATTATTCAGTGATCACATGCTTAGGCTCATGTAAACATAGATTGCAACATGCTAGGTTAGTTTTGTGATTCTTTTGCCCATCATTAGAATTAGGGAGAATTAAGTCACAAAGAGGCTATATCTAGATAAGGGTTAATACCACGAAAAACATCGAACTAGTATATTTATGACAAATTTACCCCAAACTATTTTTTTAACCACAAAAAACCCCAAACTGGTACATCTATGACAATTTTACCCCAAATTAATTTTTTTACTATCAAAAATTCCAAACTGGTACACTTGTAACAATTTTTCCCCAAACTAATTTTTTAACTAACAAAAACCCCAAACTGGTACACTTGTGACAAATTTACCCTTTCGTTAGTTTCCGTTAAATTTTACTGTCAAATTGCTTAGTTTGATTACACACGGTAGTTTATTTTTTTTTTTGTCGAATATACGTGGTAGTTGACGAATATACCAGTTTGGAGTTTTACTTGCATGTTTAATTGATTAAATTGCAACCTTAAAGTTGCGATTGGTTTGGGCTTGCGAGATTCCGCACTAAGTGTAAGCTTAGTAATCCATTAGCGTTCCTTTTGATGGTTCACCTCTAGGAATGCCATGACAGTTTGATGATCTTCAGGGGATTTGAATTGAAATTCATAGTGGATTTAGGCTTGAACTTTCTCTTTTCAAAAATATTTTTGTATGGTAGCATGGAGACAAGGTATGCCCCTAATATCAAGTGTTAAATGTTTTTGCAGATGTTGTAATGGGTGAAATGTTTGCTAACCCTTTTTTTTGTAAGGAGGTGTTGATAATGAATGTTTAAGTCAATGTAGAAGCAGTGTCTACATTATAAATTCATGTGCATGTTTTTGATTTTTTAGCTCTACACTTTTGTACACACACTCTAACGTTAGATTTAGACTGCATGTGATTTGAAAGCTCTGTCTACCATTAAGGAAGTTGGAAGCTTACTAGGACGATTGAGTTATGTTGCTAAATTCATCTCCCAATTATCTAAAACGGCGAAGCCATTTCTTAAGCTATTGATGAAGAAAGCTACGATCAAGTGGGACGTTGAATGTCAAAAGTCCTTCCGGGAGATAAATCATTATCTTATCCATCCACTAGTTTTGGTACCACCAACTCCTGGGATGCCACTAATTCTATATTTAACCATTCATGATGAGTCACTCGGAGCCATGTTAGACCATAAAAGACCAAGTAATGGAAAAGAGTGTACAATATACTATCTTAGCAAGAAGTTTACCACCTTCGAGATGAATCACTCCAAAGTTGAGAAGGCATGGGTAGCCTTGGTGTGGGTATTACACTAATTGCATTAATATACCCTTCATCACCAAATTTTGTTGGTGACTGAAAACCATCCTATCAAATACCTCCTTGAGAAATGAACTTTAGTTGGAAAGTTGGTCAAATGGCAAATCCTCATCTTCAAATTCGATATACAAAGCATGACACAAACATCCGTCAATGGTCGAGCTGTAGCTGACATGTTAGCAGAAAATCCAAAAGAGTTGGAAAACCCTGACAAGGCTGATCTTGCAAATGAACGCATTTTGACGATATCAAGTAATAAATGGACCATGTATTTCGATGATGCCGTCAACTTATCTAGTTCCGCACTGGGGCAATTCTTATCTCCCCAAATGGCCAACATTATCCTATAACTATGAAGTTGGTCTTCCCATGTAGCAACAACATTTTCGAATATGAAGCTTGTATTCTTGGCTTAAAACTGGTCATTGATATGAAAGTCCAAAAGACTACAAGTTTATGGTGATTCCGCGCTTATCAACCTTCAAACGGAAGGTGAGTGGCGAACGTGTGACTCAAAGTTAATCCTATATCATGAATTGCTCGAAGAATTGAAAAAGGAGTTCGAAGAAATATCCTTTGAGTACTAGCCAAGATCTCAATATCACTTCGCTGATGCTTTGGCTGCATATCTTTGATGTTGCAAGCAATGGAGGGATTGGACATTGAACCGTTGAAGGTCAAGATTCTTAAACATCTGGCTTACTACATTGCGGTTGGAGAAGAATCTAATGGCAAACCCTGATATTACTCTTATATGTTGCAGATGAACACATTTTGGCGATATCAAATGATAAACGGACCATGTATTTCGATGATGCGTCAACTTATTTGGTTCTGCCATTGGGGCAATTCTTATTTCCCCAAATGGCCAACATTATCCTATAACTATGAAGTTGGTCTTCCCATGTAGCAACAACATTTCCGAATATGAAGCTTGTATTCTTGGCTTAGAACTGGTTATTGATATGAAAGTCAAAAAGACTACAAGTTTATGGTGATTCCGCACTTATTATCCTTCAAATGGTAGGTGAATGGCGAACGTGTGACTAGAAGTTAATCCTATATCATGAATTCCTTGAAGAATTGATAAAGGAGTTCAAAGAAATATCCTTTGAGTACTAGCCAAGATCTCAATATCACATCACTGATGCCTTGGCTGCATTATCTTTGATGTTGCAAGAAATGGAGGGATTGGACATCGAGCCGTTGAAGATCGAGATTCTTAAACGTCTGGCTTACTACATTGTGGTTGAAGAAAAATCCAATGGCAACATTGATATTACGATATCATGACTTACTTTTAAAAATGAGAAATTCTCTAAGGAAGTAAAGCCAAAAGAATGGCACTACAAGTGCCAAAAGTTATGTATGGAGCTTACTTTGGTGTAAAAAGTCTCTTTTGGATCACTTAAATGTCAACTTCGATCTGATTGATGGGAAATCCAACATGGCCTTTTTTTTATTAATTTCTAAAGCCGACATGGGTCGCAAAGGTCTAGTCAGCATGTCAACAATAAAAATGACGTCGTTCGACATATTTCCCCCAAATAAGAATCCTAAATCACCAAATTGAAAAACCCTAACCGACCAATTTGAGCACTTGTTTCGATTCGCCCCCAAAATTCCCAACACAATCACAACTTCACCATTTTGCGATTCCCTTTGTAGTACCAAGAACCATTTTTCCCTTTGATCCGAGCTCTAATTTTGCCCTTCGTGCCCTAATTTTTCTGTCAAAGATTCAAGGGAGAGAAAATGACTTACAACGGCAAGCGAGCAGTGGCAAGACTATGACAGCAAGCAAGTGACGGCAAGTGGGTGACGGCGAGTGAGTGACGATGGGCGAGTGACAGCGGGTGAGCGGCAGCGGGCGAGTGAGCAACAGTTAGAACAAGGAGAGTAGTTGATTTGTATGCAGTACAGGAAGTCAACGCCCTCATTTTCATCCACCTTTTGCGACGTCAGTTTAGGCAGAGGCTATACAACATCATTTCATTTGTTGAAGCCACATCTAATGGAAAAATGACATCATTTTTCATCTCCATGTGGGCTGCGCTTAAAAAAATATTCCACGTTACTTTTTTTTTTAATTGTAAAAGCCACATATTAATTTTGACTGTAATTTCTCGCCGTTGGCATTTAAGTGATTGTTTTTTCTCTAATTTGCAACTTAAGTTATCTGCAAAAATTTTTGGTACTAAAATGAGCATCGTACACAACTTTGACACTTCTAGTATCCTTCTTTCAAGTCAAGCCACTGATAGAAAATATTTGACGAAGTTGGCATCAAAGTTCTTTTTTAACGGAAATGATCTTTAGAAAAGATCCTTTGATTCGGTCTTACTAAGGTGCATTGATGCTAAAGAGGCCAATCGATTGATGAAGGATATACATGAAGAGGAATGTGGACCTCACATGAATACCTTCTATTGAGAAAGATCATGAGACTGGGATATTACTAGTCAACCATAGAGGTGGATTGCATTCAACACATACAGTATTGCCATTGATGCAAAGTGTATGGAGATAGAATTAATGCTCCACCAAATGAAGTATGTCAAATGTTCAAAGCATGGCCTTTCTCTATGTGGGAGCATCGATGTTATTAGATCAATCAATCCTAAAGCATCAAATGCATATCGTTTCATCTTGGTGGCCATTGACTACTTCACCAACTGAGATTGAAGCTAATTCGTATACTAATGTTACTACCAAGAACATGGTCAAGTTCATCCATCGTGATACCATTGCTCGATATGGAGTTCTTGAGGCGATCATCACTGACAATGAATCAAATTTGAATAACAAGGTAGTTGATGAGTTACTCAATGAATTCCAAATTCGTCACTAGAATTCTTCACCATATGACCCACAAATGAATGGAACTGTGAAAGCAGCAAACCGGAACATAAAAAAGATTTTGTCCAAGATGGCTAAAAATTACTGTGATTGGCATGAACATTTGCCATACACATTAAGGGCATATCAGACTTCGATCCACACTTCAACTGGGGTAACTCCCTTTACACTTGTATTTGGTATGGAAGCCATATTACCCGTAGAAGTGGAAATTCCTTTATTGAGGGTGTTAAAGCTCTCCGAAGCTAAATGGATTTAATAGAGACATAAGCAGTTGAATATAATTGATGAGAAAAGGTTAAAAGCCTTGTGTCATGGACAATGCGACCAAAAGTGAGTGGCAAATTCATTTAACCACAAGGTTTGAGACACTTTGAGGTAGATGATCTCGTGTTGAGGAAGCCTTTTCCCATCATACCAAATCCCCATGGGAAGTTCATTCCGAATTATGAGGCCCGTACGTCGTCAAGAAGATCTTACTAGGCGGAGCTCTAATTCTTGTTGAAATGGATGGCCGTGAGCTGCCAAAACTTGTAAATGTTGATGCACTCAAGAAATAGTTTCGACGAATAAATCCAAAGGCTTTAGAGCCATTCTTCGTGCGAATTTTTAGGTTACTTACATCAAACATATCATGCATACATCACATAAATGCATGTGTGCTCATTTTGTAGACACCAAAGAACTCTCAAAGAAGAAATCACGAGCCATGGAAGGGTTACTTGGTGTCATTCCCAATTTACATGTTGCCATTCCATATCTAGCATGAACTCATCTTTTCCCCCACCAAAATAGTCAACACCTTTAATCGTATAGGTGTCATTCCCAATTTCACTCTCCAATCAGGCATACTTTAACCATGAAACATGTTAGCCACCAACTTCCCAAAGTGTTATCCTCAACTTTTCCTTAACTACACCATGTAATTCCTTATTTGGAATCCCACACTTGACATATTTAATTTTTTTTTAACAAATGTCATGTCATCTTTTCACAAGTGTTGGATTTTTAAAATATAAATGGTGCAAAGTAAAGGGGGAAGTTATTATAATGACTTCTATTATATTTATTCATCCCACAAAATATTACACTCCTTGTAATTAGGCTCCGTTTATTTCGAGAAAAATATAAAGTTTCTGGAAAACATTTTTCATGAAGCCATTTTCCAGGAAAATGACACGATTTTTCAGTATTCGTCTAAAATTTAAAAAAGAGTCGAAAAATATTTTCCACCATTTGGTACGAAAAATCAAATCCTCCATATACTATTTTTAATTTTATTTTTTTACATTTTTAAATCGATTTTTAATTATTTTTTCATTAAATTTTTTCTTTTAATTTCTTTTCTTTTTTATTTTATTTTTATTTTTTTATCTTCTTCTCCGGCTGGTTGCCAGCGACCGCAAAGGCCAGCGACCGGCCACAAGCGAGCTCGAGCGTCACCTGAGGGCGGCGAGGCTCGGGCCTCGCCAGATCGGCGATGCTCAAGCGTCGCCAAAGGTCGACAAGCTCGCGAGCCTTTGGCGACGCTCGAGCGTCACTGATCTCCCGAGCCTCACTGCCCTCAGGCGACGCTCGAGCATCGCCGATCTAGCATGGCTCGAGCAGCACTTGTGGCCGATCGCCAGCCTTCACCATAGTCAGCAACCAGCCGAAGAAGAAGGTCAAAATAAAAAGAAAAGAAAATATTTTGCATGGTTAGTTCATTTTCCATGAAACGAATGGAGCCTAAGACTCAAAACAAGTTCTATAAGATATTTGGCCAACATAGTTTTCCATGTTTGGCAATTATGATTAGTTTGAATTGCACTTCTAACAACAAAATTAAGGAGATGGGTCATGGAGAACCAGTAATATAGGAGACTCTCATCATGTATAAGGATGACATTGTGACCATGTTCATGTGGTTTAAACCCTAGATCAATAAAAGTTGTAAGGTAGGGAGTAATCGAACCAGTAATATAGGAGACTCTCATCATGTATAAGGATGACATTGTGGCCATGTTCATGTGGTTTAAACCCTAGTTCAATAAAAGTTGTAAGGTAGGAATAATCAACTCTAACTATATGTCACGCCATGCTTTTCTTTTTTTGGGGGTTTTTCGGAATTTGCGCGCTAAGAAGGTATTTCCGTGTAAGGGTTTTTTTTAGACCATACCTCACGTGACGGTGAAAGGTAATTTCCTATTTAGTCTAGGTTTGTGATTTTGGAGTCGCCACTAATCATTATTGGTAGATAGACTAGAAACCTAATCGAGGTACGGGAGAAATACCACGATTCTACGAACTAGAGATTCCTAGTATGGGGACTTGGTTATGTTATTGATCCCAAATTGAGATCTCTAACGCCCTTTCAGTACCTAAGAACGATACGATGTCTAACATATCAGACAAATTTCTGATGCTTACTCACTAATTTTATCTATTCTAATCGCAGGAAGAACCATGCAAGTATTAAATGCACAATCGAAGTCAATCAAATCAATCAATCCTAAGTGATCTCTAAAAACGAAATCAATCAAAACATCCAAACCCTAATGAAGCTCTAAAAGCTTATTTATTTCATGATTTACACTTTATAGGGTTTTAGGGTTTTTTAGGGGTTATAACCCCTGAATTTGGGATTTTCTAAAAATGCCACTTGGACACTTCCAAAAATTCAAATTTCACTTTTTATGGTTTGCCACGGTCTTTTTGGACCATTCTGTGAATTTTTTATATTTTATATTTTATATTTTTTTCAAAAATTTTATTTGTCACGCCCCGAACCCCAACGGGCTCGTGACACCCCTTCAACGGTCGTATTGAACGCGACGTCCCAGGACGCGTCGCCGACCCAAATGAACTACGCAAGCGAAAGTGAAATAAAACAACCCAGGCAACTAACATGAAGACAAAAGGATAGCACGAAACAATAATTGCATAACATCATAAAGCAGTCACTATTACAAAACGATAACCCAAGCTACCAATTTCAAACCACAATTTTCAAAATGGGGCGGTGGTTGACAAGCTTATCTTCTCTACAAAAAGGTACTCAAAAGACAGGGTAATTTGATCTATCCTTCAATCCCTGTAGTACTCTAGCGACATCTCCAAATCGATCACGGTCGCGGATCTGAAAATGGTTATATAATAATTATGAGAACGAGTCTCAATAAGCAACAACCTAAACCCCACGTAGGCCAATGCATACCCAAACAAATTTTAACATGAAATCTAACCGATAACATATATATATAATTCACATCAGTGGTCTTACCTCGCCATCCAATCACATGCCCACAGTGCACATTAGTCAAATCATGATAATGAAATAATATCCGGATAATATAGCACAATCTTTTGAGCACCATCCACACTCGCACCCAACCAATCCAACCATACATCCACACATACTATCAATCAATCCAATCAAACATCCACACGTACTTTAAGCCAATCCAACCAATCACATTTCGCACACGTGCCCAACCAACCATCTCACAACCCACGCCACTGCGCCTCAGGTCCATTCTCACAGCCCGTGCCAATGCACCTCAGGCTCAGCCCTCCGATCAATCCAGGCTCTATCCCTCACCAGACATCTCACACTTTCTCACGACCTGCGTAAACACGTCTCAAGTCTGACTTTCCTTTCACGGACCACAGTCAATACGTCTCAAGTCCGTTCTCACATGCATACAGCCACACAATTCAATCAATTCCCAATGACCGTCGTCAACACGTCCTTGGTCTAACTTGCCTTACACGGACCACCGTCAACACGTCTCAAGTCCGTTCACACATGCACACATGCCACACAATTCAATCAATTTCCAATGACCGCCGTCAACAAGTCACAAGTCTAACTTACCTTTCACGGACCACCGTCAACACGTCTCAAATCCATTCACACATACACACATACCACACAATACAAGTCACGAGCTCATCACACTAGCTCACCAATCCACATTCAAGTCGGCTGCATTCAAATATTCCATTTCACCCACGACTTAGCGCACGGCCCGTCGACTCAGCACGGCGCTCGGTCATGCCTAGGACACTCGGCACGGCCAGGCTGTGGGCTAGGCAACGGGCAGCGGCCTGGGTTGAGCGGGCAATGGCGTGGGCTGAGCGAGCAACGGCTCGGCCATGGCCCGAGGCGACTTGGCCGTGGGCTAGACTGGCTGGCCGGCGAGCTGGCTAGCTGGCCGGCGGGCTGGTTGGCCAGCTGGCTAGCCGGCGAGCTGGACTGGTCGGTCGGTTGGGTGGTAGGATGATGGCGACGAGCAGCGGCGACATCAACGAGCTCGGAGACGGTGACGTAGCGGCATGCTGGTTCGGCCAGAACATGGGGGCAGATGTGTCGTCATCGCGCAACATGGATGACGGTGGCGGCGGACTAATCCCGACAACGAGGTGGCAAGGTGGTAGCAATGACAACAGTGCGGAAAGGGAAGGGGAGGTTAGCCGGGGGCAGTGGTGGCAAGAGAGGGAGGGCTGGGGCTGAGGGGGCGAGCCGACAGTGGTCGGGGCGACACGGTGCGGCGGCTGGCGGGGCGACGATGTCAGGCGAGTGGCCGAACGGGCTCGCCGGCGGCTCAGCAGAGCCTAGCCGTAGTGAACGCAACGGCGAGTTGCTGTTCACGTGCCGCGCGGGCAGGCCGGCGACAGGCGGTCGCAACTATGGATGGCGGCACGGCTCAGTTGGGGCGATGGTAGCGCGAGGTAGATGGCGAGGGGCGGTTAGTGGTGACTGGTCGAGTGGCGAGTAGCAAGAAGGAACAGTCGGTCGGAGGAAGAAAAACCAAAGAAGAAGAAGAAGAAGGAGGAGGATGAGGAAAGGAAGGGAAAGAGAAAAAGGAGGAGAGAGAGGGGGGGCAGAGGCAGGTCTGCATGGCAGGGGGCGTGCGTGAGGGGATGTTGCATGGGGGAGAGAGAGAGAGAGAGAGAGAGGACAGGCATGGCAGAGGGAGAGAGAGAAAGAGAGAGAAAAAGAAAGTCAATGCCATGATCGCGATCCAACGGCTCACATTCGAATCCAAAAATGATCTAATGGTCCCCGAAAATCCCAATTAATAAATAGGAAAAAGGGCCAAAAGAAAATAAATAAAACACACTATGAGGGAGGTCTACTAGTCCAAATTCGCACCCGATCGAAATTTCACTTTCCACATATCCTGGAAAATATCGAGGCTGACCACAATAATATCGACACCGTCCA
This sequence comes from Syzygium malaccense, assembly GCA_031216405.1. NCBI lineage: Eukaryota > Viridiplantae > Streptophyta > Magnoliopsida > Myrtales > Myrtaceae > Syzygium > Syzygium malaccense. Next base: position 17,254,480 of record CM062262.1, on the reverse strand, counting down.
ATTAAATTCATCCCGGAACTCTGAGAAATTCGACATCAAAGTTTGGGCTCTAAATAACGGTCAAATTCGATCGAGTGCGATTCTAGCGAAATCTCAATTTTAAAAGCAACAACCGAGAGTGATAAGTTTTCGGACGAGATTTTACTATAAGCACACTTATGAATTACACGTTTTATATATCCCAAATATGGGCCGAAATTCGAAATGCCACAACTCTTCCCCCTTACCAAAATTTTATCCTCGAAATTTATAATCTAACCCAACTATTCAAACAAATGGCGGTATTAGTGTCGCATCAACTCTTCACTTTCCCACGTCGCACCTTCGGTTCCATGGTGCTCCCAAATCAGCTTAACCATCGGAATTGTCTTGTTCGGCAACACACGTTCCATTCTGTCCTCGATCCTTTACTGGCTTTTCCACGTACAACACTCTATCATCCACATCTATTTCTTCATAATTTAGCACGTGAGTCGGATCCGGTTCATACTTCCTTAGCATAGACACGTGAAACACATTGTGAACATGAGATAGGTTTGGTGGTAGCACGAAACGATAGGCCAAAGTGCCGATTCTCCCTAAGACTTCGAATGGACCTACATACCTCGGGCTCAATTTTCCTTTCTTGCCAAACCGTGATGATCCTCTCATCGGCGACACTTTGAGGAAACGTGGTCCCCCACTTGAAACTCCAAAGGCCTATGTCTCTGGTCCGCATAATTCTTTTGGCGGCTCTGAGCGGTCTTAAGCCTGTCTCAAATCACCTTAATCGTTTCGACTGACTGTTGAACCAACTTGAGACTTGTGATACTCCTCTCACCCACTTCATCCCAGCAAATCGGCGTTCGGCAAGCTCTGCCATATAACGCTTCAAATGCTGTCATTCGTGTAACAGCTGGAATTTCGATGTAATTATGGGATCAATAAAATTAACATTATTTCGCATTTCATTTTAGTAAGTCTCGCCCAGAGCTGATCACTCTTGGGATACTAACCAACGAGATATGGCTAACTAGAAAACGATACATGGACCAGGGACCCGATCATGAATCGAACACCGATCACGAGAAAGGATGAGGGAATATTTTGGACCGATGTAGGTCGATCTTAGGAAAAGTAATGGATTTGGTTTGGCCAAGGTCAACGATGTACAATCGGATCGCAGGTGATTCTGCACGATCGAAAGTGCACGTGGCCAACCAGTCCTGAACTTGAACCGAACAATCGCAACCTATGGAACTAGTGATAATTTCTCATTCTCTCAGTAATCGAGACCGTCATGACTCGGATAACCCTAAGTCGATACGCATAATCCCTAAACAATCGCCCGTTAGTCCGAGACCCTGAAATTGGAAATTGAGCGAGTTTTGTTCACCAAATTGGACCCGGACTTCGATATCGATTTTCAAGGACTTGCATTACTATTTTCGCAATTCCGACGCCATATTATGCTGGCCACACACATTTGGGGTTGGTATGGGCGAAAAATGAAATTTCAATCCCGGACCGGAAAAATAACCATTTTGCCCCTAGGTCAATTTTGGTTCCGAATTTTGGGGATAATTAAGGGAATTAATTAATTTTGGATTTATCTCAATTATTGGGGCCAAAGACCAAAATGCCTCTCAATTATTTGGATAAGATCAACCAAGACCGTTGGATCAAGGGTATTTTAGTCAAATTGCTTAGATCGATGACACGTGGCACCCACTAGCCACTATATTTGACCAGCTTGGACCATCCTCTCTCTCTCCTCACTCCCCATTCGACCAGCCCTCCCTCTCACGATCACTCCCGCTCTCTTTCCCGCCATTCTCTCTCCCTCTCAGCCACTTGGAAGGCCATCGTCGCTGGAGCAAGCCGCCACCACCAGAGCTGCCGTCGCCGGTGTTGCTGCTCCGCCTGACCTTGCCACCAGCCAATCGACTCTCTCTCTCGGTCGTCAACGTGAGGATCACCGTCGAACAGCCCGGCCGTGAGGACCGCCGTCGAGCGTCGCCGGAGCCGCCGTGTTCGCCGCCGTCCACGCCGACCAGCCATCACCGCCACCCTCACCGACCCACTTTCCCCTTATCACCACCATCTTTGCCGCCGTAAGCCGTGAACCGCCATCACCGAGACCACCGCCGATCGCCGCCGTCCGTCGCCACCAAGAACCGTTTGGACCGCCGTTTGTTTTGTTAGACGTGAAGCGTAGGAAATCAAGTGAGTATAATTCCTAAGCCCGGATTAAGACTAATTGTGCGTTTTCTAGACGGGTTAGACGATTAGGGCGATTAGAATGTGAATCTTGCCAATTAGTGGAATTGGCGGGCTGATCGATGGACGTGTTTTAAGTGGTGAAATTGATGGACTGATAGGTTGAATTGGAGGTCGATTGGAGGCCAAGGAAGTGTAAATTGATGGCTGTCCAGGTTGAGGACTTAGTGGATTAAATTGACTGCATTGAGGATATGGGGCTGAATTGCCGGGAATTACTGGATTAGTGATTGATGATTGATTGTACTCAGTTGTGATAAATTATGAATTGCCATGTCGTGTGCTCGTCTGGCCGAATCGTGCGAAGTGTGATTGGCCAACTGGTGGCTTGTACTGATTATTGAATTGTGAATTGTGAATTGGGTTGCACGGTATTAATTAGCCAAGTGAGCATGCTGTTGTGAATTGGGCACGGTGTAGTGGCATTGATTTGATTAAGTGCCTGTGTTATGTGGATGCTCATGGTGCATTGTGATGCATTGCATGGTCACGCATTGTGTATGCCTAGTGTGAGGCATGTGACGAAATTGTGCGAGAGTGCGTATTTGCCATGAGCATGTGATCACCTAAAATACCCTGATGCATTTTACGCGGGGTTCAGATAATAACTGACCGTGTGTATGTGTGATCACATTTTGCCCTGATGCGTGTTACGCGGGGTATGCCGTCCTTATGCACTTTGTAGCAGGACGATATCCGGTACGTCCGGAAGACGACCAGCCTCATGCACTTTGAAGCAGGCCTGGGTTCGTAAGGAGATCAGTGTTGCGCCTCATGCACTTTGTAGCAGGCTAGAGACACTGGGCCAAGTGATGCATTCTTACGCTGGCCGCGGAGTGTTGTGGGCCTTCGGGTCGAATTAACAATTGTTGGCCTTCGGGTCGTATTAATGATAAATTAAACATTTACCAGTGTGCTAGTGTAGGCTAGTGAGCCGAGACATGAATATGGCATGATGATAGCATATGCATGCATAAGAATGCATGGGTCAGTGTGCGAGTGTGCGAGACTCGGTGAAGGGCATGTGGTACGAATATTGATGAGCGTGAGCATACGTATGACGTGCGTATGAATAGCGTGTTCGTGTATGTGAATTAATCGCTATATTGAGATTCTTAACCTGCAGGGTCAGCCAAGTAAGTGATCGGGGCCCGAGGGCCCAGGTCGGAGAATGATTGTGATTTGAATTGTTATGCTAGTTGTGATATGCCTGTCAGGAGAATACATGCTAGCCTAGCCTAGGTTTAGGGGTTATACTCGCTGAGATTCATCTCACGGTTATAGTAACCCAACTTTTCAGACCCCCAGCCGTGAGGATGCGAAGGCCGTCACCTCTTTTTGGGATACCGCACATGATTCAGCGGGATTCAAGTGTACATCCCTACGGGGATGGGGCAGCCTATGTGAGATATAATTCAGTGTTATTCGTGAATGTGGGAGAGTCATACTACCATACCGAGGAGTACGTGGCCTGGTGCTATAGAGGAGCCGATGGAGTGATTGGACCTCCTCTTAGGACTTTTGATATTCCTTTGGATGAGAACGATTTGATAATTCCGCAGATGGCGGATGGTGAGATTACAGACCCTCCACCCACACCTGATTGGAGCATCCAGGACGAGACCATAGACGGACCTATAGCTATGGACAAAGAGAATGAGGAGCCCGAGGTGATGTATACTGATTCGGAGCCCTTAGACCACCAGGACGAGGATGAGCCGGAAGCCATAGAGTTAGACTCGGTGCAGGATGGAGAAGTAGCTGAAGTAGCATTGGACGTGGAGATAGGTCCAGATTAGGAGTTAGGATGGAACCTCGATCCAGAGTTGTTGATGGAATCAGAGCAGTCAGGGTCTAGTGAAGAGGCTTCCGAGGAGTCGTCAGATAATCCTACTGAGTTCTCAGACCCGAACTGGGAGCCGTAGTGCAGGGATTAAGATGGAAGAGAAGGGGAGGCTGTTCCTTTTTTATAGTGGTCGTCCCTATAGGTTCAGTAGACTTTCCCTAACCATCTGGCCCTTTTTGTCAAGCAATGGCCGTTGTTGGTTTGATCTTTGTGAAGTTTGGTTTGTATATGTAAATATTGTAAAAACAGCTTTCGTTAGTAATATATAAAGTAAGTATATATTTTCAATCGTGTTGATTGTATGTGTGGCTATCCTTGGCTCATAATTATATTGTCAGGGTTTGTTAATTATTGCTTCCGCTTGCGTTTTGCTCTCTGCTTGGGCATTGGGTCGGCGACGCTTCCTGGGCCGTCGCGAGCTTATCGACCAAGGTAGAGATGTTGCGTGCCGTGGGATTCGGGGCGTGATAACCCCGTTTGAATTGGTATTAGAGCAAGGTCAGCTCGATCCAATTAGATCGAAATCTGGAGTGATAAGGAGCGATGAAACCTTAGGTAGCCAGTAGGGTGACCTCGTGTGGTACATGTATCTCCTGATAGCTTGTGATTGTGTTTGAATTGCTTGGCTATTTGACCCGTAAAGTGCAGGTGCGGCAGGACCCGAGGTGAGTATGTGAATCCCTTGGGTGGAGTGTTATGTTGTTAGGCCGTATGCTGGTTGTTTGATTGTTGTTTGATATCTGCCTAGGACTTAGACTGGGATAAATTGATTTAAGTCTCTAATTCCTTAGTGGAATTATAGCAGGTAGTTGAATAGCTGAGATTGTGATGATGAGTAGAAGAAGGGGTAAGGAACTCCAGGGTTAACCGAGTACGAGAGGCCACGAAGCTAGGGACCCCAGGTTTGATGAAGTGATGGAAACCCTACGAGAGATAGGGCATATTATGGGATTGCAAGCTCAGGAAAAAGCCGCAACTTATGCGTAGGCTGCTGAGGCCGCACCGATTGCTGGTGTTGGAGGAAACCAAGCCCAGCAAGGGCAGGCTCAACCAGCGGGGATTAGGCAGATGCCTCAGTTAGTGGAACAATTCATAAAGTTGAAGCCGCCTAAGTTTCATGGTCGTGGTGACCCCGAGATTGCACCGAGATGGGTGGAAGAACTCGAGAAAGCTTTCAAGGTTTTCGGGTGCACCGATGAAGAGAAGGTAACATTGGCGGTTTACCAGTTACAGGACAGTGCTAATGATTGGTGGAATGCCACAAAAGGAAGAGTATTTCCTGCAGCAATAGCCCCGACTTGGGCTGTATTTGTTGAGAATTTCTATGAGAAGTATTTCTCGGAGAATGCCCAGGAAAAGAAGTTGATGGAGTTTATGCTATTACGCCAAGGTCAGATGACCGTTGATCTGTATGAAGCGGAATTTGCAAGACTGGCCAAGTTTGCACCGACTATGGTAGAGAATCCACGAGACAGAGCTCGAAGATTCCCGGATGGATTGAAGCCAGGTCTTCGGAGCCTAATTCTATCACATGATATCAAGGACTACGGGGAGATGTATAGACAGGCCCAGATTATGGAGCGGGATCAGCAGGAAAGGGCAGCCGCTTCGGGATTGCGGTTTGCCCAGAATAGAGATAATCGTTGTCTTGGGAAGAAGCCAATAGTTGGCAATCGACGATTTGTCCCGCCAGTGAGGAGAAATATTAGAAAACCGAATCCCCAGCCGAGTAGATTTGGAGCGTGCTTCAGATGTGGGAGCTTAGACTACTAAATCAGAAATTGCCCGCAGATGCATCCCTCAAGACCACCTATGATGTCCCAACAGCAGCCCCGAGCAGGGAATCAAGTAGAAAATTCCCCACCGGTTAATCAGGGCCGACCACCAGCTCAAGGAAGGGTCTATGCCATGGCACGTAAGGAAGCTGAGAATGCATCGAGCGTGGTCACAGGTACGATTTCCTTATATGATCATGCCGCTTATGCCTTGTTTGATCCGGGGGCGACCCATTCTTTTATTTCATAGCAGTTTATTAAGTTGGTTGGTATAGAACCAGTGTTGCTTGAAAATTTGCTTTGCGTGTCGACGCCTATGAATGATAGGGTGCTAGTTTCTTTTGGATGCCCTAATTGTAAGATGATTATTGGGGGTAAGGAAGAAAGTATCGACTTGGCAATATTGGCCATGTTCGATTTTAATGTGATCATTGGGATGGATTGGTTAGTCCGACAGAAAGCTGTATTGGATTGTAATGATAGGACGATCCAATTTAATCGGGATGGACGCCCTAGTTTTGTGTTTCAGGGAAACCGAGGAGGAATCTCGATCCCTTGGATTTCCTTGCCGAGGTGAGTAAGTTGCTAGATGATGGGTGTGAAGGGTATTTGGTGAATGTTGTGGATCCAACAGTGGCGGAATTTAAGTTGGAAGATATACCCGTGGTATGCAATTTTCTCGAGGTGTTTCCTCAGAATTGCCGGGTTTACCGCCTAAGCGAGAGGTGGAGTTTGTGATTGAATTGACCCCTGGGACGGAGCCGATTTCAAAGGCACCATATCGGATGTCTTTATCGAAACTGAAGGAGTTGAAAGTGCAAATACAGGAATTGCTGGACAAGGGTTTCGTTCGCCCAAGTGCGTCTCCATGGGGAGTGCTAGTCCTGTTTGTGAGAAAGAAAGATAGAACTTTGAGGTTGTGCATAGATTACCGGCAGTTGAACCAAGTGACGGTGAAGAACAAGTATTCGCTACTGAGAATTGATGATTTATTCAACCAATTATAAGAAGCCTCAGTATTTTCCAAGATAGATTTGAGGACCGGATACCATCAGCTGAGGATTAGAAATGAGGACATTCCTAAGACTGCTTTCAGGACTAGATATGGGCATTATGAATTTACGATTATGCCCTTTGGATTAACGAATGCCCCAGCTGCTTTTATGGATTTGATGAGTCGGGTGTTCAAGGAGTTCCTGGACCAGTTCGTGATAGTTTTCATTAATGATATACTAGCGTACTCTAAGAGCCCGGAAGAACATGAAGTACACTTGGCTGAAGTGCTACGGACCTTAAGAGAACACGCGTTATACGTCAAGTTCAGCAAGTGTGAGTTTTGGCTTAGTCGAGTAGGGTTTCTTGGACATATCATCTCTGGAGATGGGATTTCTGTGGATCCGGCCAAGATCGAAGCAGTGACCAAGTGGCCTAGACCGACATCAGTGACTGAGATCAGGAGCTTCCTAGGCTTGGCTGGCTATTACAGGCGATTTGTGGAAGGATTTTCATCAATAGCCATGGCATTAACAAAGCTGCTGAAGAAGGAAACTAAGTTTGATTGGGATGATAAATGTGAGAGAAGCTTCCAAGAGCTGAAGCACAGGTTAACAATAGCTCCAGTGTTGACCATTTCGTCTGGACCTGGAGGATTCGAGATCTATAGTGATGCTTCTTTGAGAGGGCTTGGATGTGTTTTGATGCAGCATGGAAAAGTGGTAGCATATGCATCATGCCAATTAAGACCGCACGAGATGAATTATCCGATGCATGATTTGGAACTAGCTGCTATCATTTTTGCTCTCAAAATCTGGAGACATTACTTGTGTGGAGAGCAATTCCAGATTTATACTGATCATCAAAGCCTCAAGTACCTATTTTCGCAAAAAGAGTTGAATATGAGGCAGTGCCGTTGGATGGAGCTTTTAAAGGATTACGATTGCGATATTTTGTATCACCCTGGTAAAGCAAATCGGGTTGCTGATGCCTTAAATCGCAAGTCTAGTATGGCGCACCTGATGGTTAAGGAGTGAACATTATTGGAAAGGCTCAGAGATTCAGAGTTCAAGTTTGAAGTGAGCCAGATGTCCAACCTACTAGCTGCATTACGAATTGAATCGGAAATTCAAGCTAAAATCAAGGAATTGCAATCTATGGACCAAGAGATTCAAAATATTGTTGGGTTGGATGCCGCTAAGAGGAAGTCAGACTTCCAAGTGAGCGAGAACGGAATCCTAAAGTATCAAGGAAGGCTGTGCATGCCTGATGACACAGAGCTCAAGGAAGAAATATTATCGGAAGCTTATAAGAGCAATTACAGTATCCACCCAGGCAGCACAAAAAATGTATCAAAATCTATGACAACATTATTGGTGGAACGGAATGAAGGCAGATGTGGCTAAACATGTGGCCAAGTGTTTGACGTGCCAATAAGTGAAGGCCTAGCATTGCAAGCCAAGTGGCTTATTGAGACCGTTAGAGATCCCTGAGTGGAAATGAGAACACATCACGATGGATTTCGTGACGGGATTACCGTGAAGCCAGAGAGGACATGACTCAATATGGATCATAATGGATCGTTTAACTAAGTCAGCGCACTTCCTGACAGTGTAAAAGGACTTTGAGCTAGAAAGGTATGCAGAGTTATATGTGCGGCAAATAGTACGTCTTCATGGAGTGCCAATAACGATCACCTCGGATCGTGATCCAAGGTTTACAGCCAATTTCTGGAAGAGTCTGCAAGTGGCCATGGGAACCAAGTTGCAATTCAGTACGGCATATCATCCGTAGACAGATGGCCAGTCGGAAAGAACAATCCAAACCCTTGAGGATATGTTGAGAGCCTGTGTAATTGATTTCCAAGGCAAATGAGAAGAGCAATTGCATCTAGTGGAATTTGCCTACAACAACAGCTACCACCAGAGTATTCAAATGGCACCGTTTGAAGCCTTATACGGCAGAGCTTGTAGAACGCCATTATGTTGGGACGAAGTTGGTGAACGAAGTATCACAAGCCTAAAGTTAGTGCAGTAGACAGTAGAAGCAGTGGAGATTATTCGGGATAGACTTAGGACGGCGCAGAGTAGCCAAAAGAGTTATGCCGATCGGAGACGACGACTTTTAGAATTCCAAGTGAGAGATCATGTATTTCTCAGGGTGTCGCCAATGAAAGGATTATCTAGATTCGGCAAGAAAGGAAAGCTCAGTCCAAGGTACGTCGGGCCATTTGAGATATTGAAAAAGTTGGCAATATGGCCTACCGACTTGCCTTGCCTCGCAACCTATCCCAAGTGCACAATGTTTTCCACGTGTCGATGTTAAGAAAGTATGAACCAAATCCGACTCACATTCTAAGGTACGAGGAGATAGACGTGGACGACAAAGTGTTGTATGTGGAAAGGCCAGTCCGGATCAAAGACAGAAAAGACCGTGTGCTGAGGAACAAGACAATCCCAATGGTCAAGGTTGTCTGGGAGCACCATGGAACAGAAGGTGCCACTTGGGAAAGCGAAGAAGCTATGAGACGTCAACACCTCCAGTTGTTTGAGTAGATAAGGATAGATTACAAATTTCGAGAACGAAAGTTTTATAACGGGGAAGAGTTATAATAGCCCGAATTTCGATGTAATTACGGGATCAATAAAATTGATATTATTTCGCATTTTATTTTAGCAAGTCTCGCCCAGAGCTAATCACTCTCAGGATACTAATCAATAGGGTATGACTAACTAGGAAACGGTACGTAGACCAGGGATCCGATCATAAATCGGACACCGATCACGAGAAAGGATGAGGGAATATTTTGAACCGATGTGGGTCGATCTTAGGAAAAGTAATGGATTTGGATTGGCCAAGACCAACGATATATAATCGGATTGCAGGTGATTCTGCACAATCAAAAGTGCACGTGGCCACCCAGTCCTGAACTTGAATCGAACAATCGCGACCTCTGAGACTAGTGATAATTTTTCATTCTCTCGGTGATCGGGACCGTCATGACTCGGATAATCCTAGATCAATACGCGTAATTCTTAAACAGTCGCTCGTTAGTCCAAGACCATGAAATTGAAAATTGAGCGAGTTTTGTTTATCAAATTAGATCCAGACTTTAATGTCGATTTTCGAGAGCTTGCACGATAATTTTCGCAATTTTGACGCCATATTATGCTGGCCATACACATTTGAGGTTGGTACAGTTGAAAAATGAAATTTCGACCCGGGACCAGAAAAATGACCATTTTGCCCCTAGGCCAATTTTGGTTCCGAATTTTGGGGATAATTAAGGGAAGTAATTAATTTTGGATTTATCTCAATTATTTGGGCCAAAGACCAAAATGCCCCTCAATTATTTGGATAAGATCAACCAAGACCGTTGGATCAAGGATATTTTAGTCAAATTACTTAGATCGATGACACGTGGCACCCACTAGCCACTATATTTTACCAGCTTTGACCATCCTCTCTCTCTCCTCACTCCCCATTCGGCTAGCCCTCCCTCTCACGATCACTCCCTCTCTCTTTCCCGCCATTCTCTCTCCCTCTCGACCACTCGGAAGGCCACCGTCGCCCGAGCAAGCCGCCACCGCTAGAGCCACTGTCGCCGATGTTGCTGCTCCGCCTGACCTTGCCACTAGCCGATCGACTCTCTCTCTCCATCGTCGGCGTGAGGATCACCGTCGAACAGCCCGGCCGTGAGGACCGCCGCCGAGCGTCCCCAGAGCCGCCGTGTTCGCCGCCGTCCACGCCAACCAGCCATCACCGCCACCCTCACCGACCCACTTGCCCCTTATCACCACCATCTTCGCCACCATATGGATCGGTCGTGACCGCCGACCGCCGTGAATTGCCATCGCCGAGACCACCGCCGATCCCCGCCGCCCGCCACCACCAAGAACCGTTTTGACTGCCGTTCGTTTTGTTAGATGTGAAGCGTAGGAAAAGTATAATTCCTAAGCCCGGATTAGGACTAATTGTGCATTTTCTAGATGGGTTAGACGGTTAGGGCGACTAGAATGTGAATCTTGCCAATTAGTGGAATTGGCGGGCTGATCGATGGATGTGTTTTAAGTGGTGAAATTGATGGACTGATAGGCTGAATTGGAGGTCGATTGGAGGCTAAGGAAGTGTAAATTGATGGCTGTCCAGGTTGAGGACTTAGTGGATTAAATTGACTGCATTGAGGATATAGGGCTGAATTGTCGGGAATTGCTGGATTAGTGATTGATGATTGATTGTACTCAGTTGTGATCAATTATGTATTGCCATGTCGTGTGCTCGTCTGGCCGAATCGTTCGAAGTGTAATTGGCCAACTGGTGGCTTGTACTGATTATTGAATTGTGAATTATGAATTGGGCCGCACGGTATTAATTGGCCAAGTGAACGTGCTATTGTGAATTGGGCATGGTGTAGTGGCGTTGATTTGATTAAGTGCCTGTGTTATGTGGATGCTCATGGTGCATTGTGATGCATTGCATGATTACGCATTGTGTATGCTTAGTGTGAGGCATGTGACGAAATTGTGCGAGAGTGCGTCCCTGCCATGAGCATGTAATCACCTAAAATACCCTGATGCGTTTTACGCGGAGTTCAGATAATAACTGGCCATGTGTATGTATGATCACATTTCGTCCTAATGCGTGTTACGCGGGGTGTGCCGTCCTTATGCACTTTGTAGCAGGACGATGCTCGGTACGTCCGGAAGACGACCAGCCTCATGCACTTTGAAGCAGGCTTGGGTTCGTAAGGGGATCAGTGTTGCGCCTCATGCACTTTGTAGTAGGCTGGAGACATTGGGCCAAGTGATATGTTTTTACGCTGGCCGCGGAATGTTGCGGGCCTTCGGGTCAGATTAACAATTGTTGGTCTTCGGGCCGTATTAATGATAAATTAAGCATTTACCAGTGTGCTAGTGTGGGCTAGTGAGCCGAGACATGAATATGGCATGATGATAGCATATGCATGCATAAGAATGCATGAGCCAGTGTGCGAATGTGCGAGACTCAATGAAGTGCATGTGGTACGAATATTGATGAGCGTGAGCATGCGTATGATGTACGTATGAATAGCGTATTCGTGTATGTGAATTGATCGCTATATTGAGATTCTTAACCTGCAAGATCAGCCAGGTAAGTGATCGGGGCCCGAGGGCCCGGGTTGGAGAATGATTGTGATTTGAATTGTTATGTTAGTTGTGATATGCCTGTCAGAAGAATGCATGTTAGCCTAGCCTAAGTTTAGCGGTTATACTCGTTGAGATTCGTCTCACGGTTGTAGTAACCCAACTTTTCAAACCCCCAGCCGTGAGGATACTGAGGCCGTCAGCTCTTTTTGGGATACCGCACATGATTCAGCGGGATTCAAGTGTATACCCCTACGGGGATGGGGCAGCCTATGTGAGATATAATTCAGTGTTATTCGTGAATGTGGGAGAATCATACTACCATACCAAGGAGTACGTGGCCTGGTGCTATAGAGGAGCCGATAGAGTGACTGGACCCCCTCTTAAGACTTTTGATGTTCCTTTGGATGAGAACGATTTGATGATTCTGCAGATGGCAGATGGTAAGATTACAGACCCTCCACTGACACCTGATTGGAGCATCCAGGATGAGACCGTAGACGGACCTACTGCTATGGATGAGGAGAATGAGGAGCCCAAGGTGATGTATGCTGATTCGAAGCCCTTAGACCACCAGGACGAGGATGAGCCGGAAGCCATGGAGTTAGACCTGGTGTAGGACGGAGAAGTAGCTGAAGTAGGATTGGACGTGGAGATAGGTCCAGATGAAGAGTTAGGATGAAACCTCGATCCAGAGTTGTTGATGGAATCGGAGCAGTCAAGGTCTAGTGAGGAGGCTTCCGAGGAGTCGCCAGATTATCCTACTAAGTCCTCAGACCCGGACTGGGAGCCGTAGTGCAGGGATTAAGTTGGAAGAGGAGGGGAGGCTGTTCTTTTTTTATAGTGGTCCTCCTCATAGGTTCAGTAGACTTTCCCTAGCCATCTGGCCCTTTTTATCAAGCAGTGGCCGTTGTTGGTTTGATCTTTGTATAGTTTGGTTTGTATATATAAATATTGTAAAAACAGCTTTCGTTAGTAATATATAAAGTAAGTACATATTTTCAACCGTGTTGATTGTATGTGTGGCTATCCTTGGCTCATAATTATATTGTCAGGGTTTGTTAATTATTGCTTCCGCTTGCGTTTTGCTCTCTGCTTGGGCATTGGGTCGGCGACGCTTCCTGGGACGTTACGAGCTTATCGACCAAGGTCAAGATGTTGCGTGCTGTGGGATTCGGGGTGTGACAATTCGAATACTATGCTGATAGCTATTATTGTAGGTAAATTCAACCAAATGTAACTGTTCCTCCTAGTTACCTTTAAAATCCAATTCACATGCCCGTAGCATATTCTCCAAAGTCTGAATTGTCCTTTCAAACTGGCCATCCGTTTGGGAGTAATAGGCCATGCTAAATTGTAACTTCGTTCTTAATGCCGTATGAAGACTTTTTCAAAAAGCAGCAGTAAACTTAGGATCACGGTATGAAGTGATCGTTACCGGTACTCTATGGAGGCGGACTATATGTCGCACATACAAATCGGCATACCTTTCTAAGACGAAATCCTTTTGCACCGGTAGAAAATATGCTGATTTTGTCAACCGATTGACTATCACCCAAATCGAATCATGGCCCTTCTGGCTCCTTGGATATCCCATGACGAAGTCCATTGTGATGTGTTCCCATTTCCACTCAGGGATTTCCAACGGCTGCAACATTTCACCCAGCTCGCAATGTTGTGCCTTCACTTGCTGATAAGTTAAACACTTAGCCACATGTTTGGCTACATCCACTTTCATGCCGTTCCACCAATAATATTATCGCAAGTTCTGATACATCTTCGTACTACCCGGGTGAATACTATAATTATTACGATGTGCTTCAGACAAAATCTCCTCCTTAAGTTCTACATCACTGGGTACACACAACCGTTCGCGGAACTTCAAAATTCCATCCTCGGATACTTGAAAGTCCGATTTCCTCATTGTGACATCCATACTCAGAATCTTTTGAATCTCTGCGTCCGTCGACTTTAAGGCCTTGATCTTAGTCTAGATTTCCGGCTCAATCCTTAATGTTGCAAGTAGACTTGAGACCTGACTCACCTCAAACTTGAATTTTGAATTCTAAACTCCCTCCAACAGAGTCAATTCCTTGACCATCATATGCGCGATGCTCGATTTTCAGCTCAATGCATCCGCCACTTTGTTAGCTTTTCCGGGATGATACATAATCTCACAGTCATAGTCCTTAAGGAGTTCTATCCAATGACACTGTCTCATGTTTAATTCCTTTTGGGATAACAAGTACCTTAAACTTTAATGGTCCATATAAATCTGAAATTTCTCCCCACACAGGTAGTGTCTCCAAATCTTAAGGGCGAAAATAATTGCGGCAAATTCCAAGTCGTGAGTTGGATAATTCAGCTCATGCGGTCTCAATTGTCGAGATGTGTATGCCACTATTCTTCTGTGTGGCATTAGCACGCATCCCAATCCTCTTAGCGACGCATCACTGTAAATCTCATATCCTCCTGAACCTGACGGGATTTTCAACACTGACACGGTCGTCAACCTCTGTTTTAGCTCCTGGAAACTCCTTTCGCACTTATCTGTCCATTCAAATCTCGTTTCTTTCTTTAGTAACCGCGTCAACGGCGTCGCTAATGCTGAAAATCTTTCCACGAAGTGTCTGTAATACTCTGCTAGTCCCAAGAAGCTCTGAACCTCGGTTACTATTGTCGATGTCGGCCAATTCGTGACGGTTTCAATCTTCGTCGGGTCTACTGTAATTTCTTCTCCGAATACCACATGTCCTAAGAATGCCACTCGATAGAGATAAAATTCACACTTGCTGAACTTAGCATAGATCGCATGTTCCCTTAGGGTCCATAGAACTTTTTCCAAATGTGACTCGCGCTAGGCGGAACTCTTCGAATATACTAGGATATCGTCTATGAACACGATTACAAACTGATCTAAAAATTCCTTGAATACTCTATTCATCAAATCTATAAAGGCTGCTGGGGCATTAGTCTATCCGAACAGCACTACCGTAAACTCATAATGCTCATATCTTGTCTTGAATGCCGTTTTTGGTATATCCTCCTTCTTAATCTTCAATTAATAGTATCTCGTCCTCATGTCGATCTTTGAAAATATCGATGCTCCTTGCAATTGATCAAACAGATCATCTATAATTGGTAGTGAGTATTTATTCTTAATGGTCACCTGATTTAACTGTCTATAGTCTATGCACAACCTCAAAGATCCATCTTTCTTTCTCACGAATAACACCGGTGCTCCCTATGGAGACACACTCGAGCGAATAAAGCCTTTATCTAGCAACTTCTGTATTTGGACCTTCAATTCCTTCAATTCAGACAGTGACATCTTATAGGGCACTTTTGAGATCGGTTCTATTCCTAGGGCCAACTCAATCACAAACTCTACTTCTCTATTAGGTGGCAATCCCGACAATTCCTAAGGAAAGACATCGGGAAAATTGCATACTACGGCTATATCTTCTAGCCTCGGCTCTCTAGCCTTCGAATCAACTATAGTCGCCAGAATCCTTGGTATCCTTCATCTAACAGCTTCGTCACCTTAAGTGATGAAATCCAAGGGATCGAGGTTCCTCCTCAGTTTCCCATAAACTCGAATCTAGGATGTCCAACCAAATTAAATTGGATCACCTTGCTACTACCGTCCATGATAGCTCTCTGTTTAACTAGACAGTCCATCCCGACAATCATGTCAAAATCATGCATAGTTAAAACCATCAAATTTATTCTTCTTTTTCTATCGCCAATCACTATCTTACAATTAGGGCATCCAAACGTAATCAGCACTATATCATTCAATAGCGTAGTCACACATAGCATAACTTCAAGCGGCTTTGACTCAATCCTAGATAATTCAACGAATTGCTCAGATATAAAGGAATGCGACGCCTTCGGATCAAATAAAGCATATACAGCATGATCATAGAGAGAGATCGTACCTGTGATCACACCTAGCGGGTCCTTGGCCTCCCTTCTTGCCATTGCATACACTCGTCCTTGGGTCGGCGGCCTATTCTGATTGGCCGGCTGAATAGCTCCAAATTGATTTCCATTCTGGGGCGGCGATGGCAATACTGCTGGCGACCTAGCCTGCCTAATGTTGGGGTAGTCCTTCATTTGATGACCCCTTCTGCCACATATAAAACATGCTCCGCACCTATTTGGGCAAGGTCCATTCCCGTGCCTTCCTCCACATAGCCTACACAAGGCGTTCTGATAACGGTTTGGCTTCCCGATATTCCTCCAAACGGGAGAGACAAAGCAACTATTTCCTGCCATGGGTCTTTTCCCAAGTTGACGGTCGTCCCTAGCCTAGGCATATCGCGATCCAAAAGCAGCAGCCCAATCCGTTTGATCTTGCTCAATTGCTTGAGCCCTTTCATAAATCTCATTATAGCCCCTCAAGTTCAATGAGATCATCTGACTGCGAAGGTTCGGCTTCAGCCCATCTTGGAACTTCTTAGCTTTGTCCATTGGGTCCTCCACCATTCTGGAAGCAAATTTAGACAGCCTCGCAAACTCGGCTTCATACCGATCTACCGACCTCTGACCTTGGCGGAGTCTCATGAATTCAGCCAATTTCTGTTCTCGAGCACTTTCCAAGAAATATTTGCCATTAAAGGTCTCGGTAAAAACGGTCCAATTTGGGGTAGTACCAGCGGGGAACACTTGACCTCTAGTGGCTCTCCACCAATCGCTGGCATTTTCCTAAAGCTGGTAGACTGCTAGGGTTACTTTCTCCTCTTCAGTGCATCCCAGCACCTCAAAAGCTTTCTATAGCTCTTCTACCCATCTTGGTTCAGCCTTGGCATCACCTCTCCCATCAAACTTCAGGGGTTTCAACCTCAAAAACTATTCGACCAGCTTGGACATTGGCCTGATCTCATTTACTCGCACTAGACTAGGATTTCCACCAATCACATTATTCCCCTAATCTCCATTATTCCCAACAATCTCGCTAGCAGCTGCAGCGACGACAGTAGCACTTCTTTCCCCCGTTTGTCTACCCGATAATATCCCCGCTTCCTCGACCGTCCTCCAGATTTCATCCACCCTGGGATCCGCTATAACTCCAGCTAGCGGGGCTACGCGACCTCGACCTCAACCTCGACCTCTACCTCGACCTCAGTTGCTTATCTTACCGGTTCTCACAAATGCTAACCTGCTAAGTTCCATGCAGAAATTAGAAACCTAGGCCAACTATACCGGTCTAAGCCCTAGGCAGTGAATCACAATAACAATTCACTAAGCAGACAACCAATCACAAACAACACCCAATCACAACCAACAGAGTTCGCATACTTATCTCAAGTCATGACGCACCTATATCTCACATATTATTGCATAAAATCACTCAGCAATCACAATCACACAATCTGGGGTACGCATGACACACGAGTCTCCCTAACTAACTGCCCCAAAGTCATCGCTCCTTATCACTCTAGGCTTCGACCAACTTGGATCGAGCCGACCTTGCTCTGATACCAAATCAGTCGGGATGTCACACCGCGAACCCCAACGGGCTCGCGACACCCCTTCAACGGTCGTATTGAACGCGACATCCCAGGACCCGTTGCCGACCCAAACGAACTACACAAGCGGAAGCAAAATAAAATAACCTAGACAACTAACATGAAAACAAAAGGATAGCACAAAATAATAATTGCATAACATCATAAAGCAGTCACTATTACAAAATGATAACCCAAGCTACCAATTTCAAATCACAATTTTCAAAAGGGAGCAGTGGTTGACAAGCTTATCTCCTCTACAAAAAGGTACTCAAAAGACAGGATAATTTGATCTATCCTTCAATCCCTATGGTACTCTGGCGGCATCTCCGAATCCATCACGGTCGCGAATCTGAAAATGGTTATATAATAACCATGAGAACGAGTCTCAATAAGCAACACCCTAAACCACACGTAAGCCAATGCGTACCCAGACAAGTTTTAACATGCAATCTAACCGATAACATATATATAATTCACATCAATGGACTTACCTCGCCATCCAATCACATGCCCACACTGCTCATTAGTCAAATCATGATAATGAAATAATATCTCGATAATATAACACAATCATTCGAGTGCCATCCACACTCACACCCAACCAATCCAACCAAACATCCATACGTAATATCAATCAATCCAATCAAACATCTATACATACATTAAGCCAATCTAACCAATCACATTTCACACATGCCTAACCAACCATCTCACGACCCGCGCCACTACGCCTCAGGTCCATTCTCACAGCCCGTGCCAATGCACCTCAAGCTCAGCCCTCTGATCAATCCGCGCTCTGTCCCTCACTGGATATCTCGCACTTTCTCACGATCCGCATAAACACGCCTCAGGTCTGACTTTCCTTTCACGGACCACCGTCAACACGTCTCAAGTCCGTTCTCACATGCATGCAGCCACACAATTCAATCAATTCCTAATGACCGCCGTCAACACGTCCCAGGTCTAACTTGCGTTACACGGACCACCGTCAACACGTCTCAAGTCCGTTCACACATGCACACATGCAATACAATTCAATCAATTTTCAATTATCGCCATCAACGTGTCCCAGGTCTAACTTGCCTTTCACGGACCACCGTCAACATATCTCAAGTCTGTTCACACATGCCACACAATACAAGTCATGAGCTTATCACACTGGCCCACCAATCCACATTCAAGTCGACCGAATTCAAATATTCCATTTCACCCACAAACGTCACGATAGTCCGGTTATCGCACCCATATAAATTAGCCACTAAACATGTCACATAATCATCGCAATTTAATTTAACAATTACTCACATTCAAATATTAACCTTAATCCACGTTTAGCCCCTAAACCGGTACTAATCACACCCTAAACAAGTCCAAAAATACCCAAACTACTAAATAGGGATTAGGAAGTCACTTACTAGGTTTTGGCTCGGGAAAAATTCACACGGGCTCAAAATGACCCGGGTGAACAGTGCTGGCTCGGCACGGACGAGGGCGCGACGGGCGCAGATCTCGGCCACGACTCGGCGCATGGCCTAGTGACTCGACGCGATGCTCGACCACGGCCTAGGACGCTCGGCCACGGGCAAGGGCACGCTCGGCACGGCCGAGCAATGGGCTAGGTGACGAGTAGCAGCCTGGGTTAAACAGGCAACGGCCTGGGCTGAGCGGGGAACGGCTCGGCCACAGCCCAGGGCGACTTAGTCGTGGGCTAGGCTGGCTGGTGGGTGAGTTAGCTGGTTGGCCGATTGGGCAGCAGGGCGGCGGCGATGGCAACGAGCTCGGTGACGGCAATGCGGTAGCGAGCTGGTTCAGCCAGAACAAGGGGGCAGCTACGTCGTCGTTGCGCAGCAGGGATGACGGTGGTGGCAGGTTAATCCCAGCGACACGGCAGCGACGGTGGTAGCGACGGTAACGATGCGGAAGGGGAGGGGGAGGTCAGCCAGGGGCGGTGGTGGCGAGAGAGGGAGGGCTGGAGCTGAGGGGGCAAGCCGGTGGTGGTCGGGGCAACACGGCGTAGCGGCTGGCAGGGCGACGGCATTAGGCGAGCGGCCGGATAGGCTGGCCGACGACTCGGAGGAGCCTGGCCATGGTGAACGCAGCGGCGAGCTGCTGTTCGCATGCTGTGTGGGCAGGCCGGCAAAAGGCGATCGCGGCGACGGACGGCGGAGTGACTCGATCGAGGCGACGATTGCACGAGGCAGATAGCTAGGGGCGGTTGGTGGTGACTGGTCAGGCAGTGAATAGCAAGCAGGAATAATCAGGCGGAGGAAGAGAAACCAGAGAAGAAGATGAAGAAGAAGAAGGAAAGGAGGAGGAAGAGAAAAAGGAGGAGAGAGAGGGGGGCAGGGGCAGGTTTGCATGGCAGGTGGCGACGCGAGGGGACGTTGCAGAGAGAGAGAGAGAGAGAGAGAGAGAGAGAGAGAGAGAGAGAGAGAGAGAGAGAGGACAGGCGCGGCAGAGGGAGAGAGAGAAAAAGAAAGTCAACGCCATGATCACGATCCAACGGCTCACATTCGAATCCGAAAATGATCTAACGGTCCTCGAAAATCCTAATTAATAAATAGGAAAAACGGCCAAAAGAAAACAAATAAAACACACTACGAGGGAGGTTTACTAGTCCAAATTCGTACTCGGTCAAAATTTCACTTTCCATATATCCTGGGCAATATCAAGGCTGGCCATAATAATATTGACACCGTCCAATTAAATTCGTCCTAAAATTCCGAGAAATTCGACAGTAAAGTTTGGGCTCTAAATAACGGCCAATTCAATCGAGTGCGATTCTAGCGAAATCTCAATTTTAAAAGCAATAATCGAGAATGATCAGTTCTCGGGCGAGATTTTATTATAAGCATACTAACGAATTACACGTTTTAGAAATCCCAAAAATGGGCCGAAATTCAGAATGCCACATTATTAATCGAGAATTAATTTTTTTTATGATTTTCTGAAAATTTTATGAATTTTCCAATTTTTCAGTTTTTTATTTATTTTCTAATTTTTTTTTCAAATTTTTTATTTGTAATTTTCTGAATTTTCTGAATTTTTTTTGAATTTCCAAAATTTTTATATTTTCTGATTTTTTCATTTTTTTGCGAATTCTTTATTTTTTATTTTTTTAAAGATTTTTTTATGTTTTTTTATTTTTTATTACTCATTATTTTTTTTTTAAATTTCTCGCTGGGAAAATGAACCGAACCAGCCTGGTTCGACCCAGTTTGGCTTGGCCAAATCGGGCTTCACTGGCGCCAGCACCAGTTTGTCGTCCCCGGCGAGCACAGCACCAAAAAAACGATGCCGTTTAGGGATATTCCCTTTGGGGCATTAGGTCGAGCACCTGGTGTACATGAATGTCAATTTAACATTTTCAAGACCGCCAATTTAAGTTCTTCTCAAGCGACCTTCCGACAATGTTCTAGCATATATTTTTGGTTTTGTGTCATCCTCATATCACTGACTATTAATCCGACCTACTCAATTCGTCGCAGGGCCTTTGCGGGACGGCAAAATTCAATTCCAAAGAACCTAAACCATTTCTAACTAAAACTGGAATTTCCAGAGCTTGATCCATTACTATACTCGCCCTAACCGTCTATATCGCTCAATATGACTTTCAGAACATCAACTAAGGTAAGAACAAACTAACTTGAGTGGCTTAAGACTGCGGGGAGCACTCCGGCGAAGTTTCCCGAGCTCCGATGAAGTCCAACATTGGCAACCGACACATTTTTTGCACATTCAATCCACATTTTGCAATCAAACAAAGAGAAACATGTTCAGAAACTAATTTTTGGCCTAAGCACTTAAGATCAACAAAGAAACCACGGATTTAACAATATCAAGTTCAACCTCATTTTATGGAGTTCTGGAAAAAAACCGTGACAATAATAAGTTTTTACATTCTTCGTTCGATGACAAATCGGAGTTCTCGGGCTAATCTGAACCTATGAAATTGTTCTTCATCACTTAGACTTCAATCTAGATACTTCGGCTTCATCAAAAAACGTCAGGATGAGCCGAATGAAATCAACTTTCAAACCTTGACGATCAGCTTCGCTTTTGGTTTGCCAGTGAGAAAACTCACCAAAGAGACTAATTTGCCAGCGCTTTTCAAATTTGAAAAGCGTTGATCACTTGACCTCAGGGAGTTTCGAGCCACTTCTCAAGCTATTTCTCTCTTTTCTCTCTCTCTCTCTCTCTCTCTCTCTCTCTCTCTCTCTCTCTCTCTCTCTCTCTTTGGCCATCCCTCAAACACCTTTCCTCCTCTTGGATCAGTTTTTTTCTCTTTTTGTTGATCGATTTTTCCCGCCCAAAGTTCGTTCCACCGACTTCCGATCGATTGGAATGATTATTTGGTGCCAGCTGAAGATTTTCCAGCTGGCTAAGTCGATTAAAACGTGTTAAATTGCTCACACGAAGTAGGCAAAGTGTCAAGCGCGAACTGATTTTTTCTAGGTTTATTGCGTTTTGAGCAAGCCGGGTGAAGAAGGTGACCGACTTGGGTCGGGTCGAGTCGGGTTGACCCGACAGACCCGAGTTGGTCTAAATTCACAAATTCAACCCGATTTTAACCCAATTTTCCAAATTTAATCTCAAAATTGAATTACTTATCATGTTCTGAACCCAAATAGGTAATTTTTCCCAACTTTTGACAAAATCATGTCCTAATTTTTTAACTTTTTATAATCGGGTTATTGGGGTTTTGTTCAATTCGATGTCCTAATGACCTGATTAGGTAAAATTAGTGCCAAAATTGAATTACCCACATATGATTAACCCTAGGAATGATGGTCTCATGGTTCAACAATTTCGAATTGGACATGATTCCCAATTTGGGTTCAAAATTCCTAATTATAGATTGAATTTTGGGTATTTTTTATTTTTATGTCAAATTGTGCAATTGGACCGACCATTATGCAATTAAAGGTCCCAGAATCATTTATTGTGAAGACACTATGACCTAAAAATGACTAGAAAAAAATTAATTGCATTTTTGGTTCAATTCGGGTTTAATTTTGCCCAATTTTGGAAAAAATATATATCCGATTGAGATTGAGATTTTTCAAAATTGATGATGTATTCATGAAATTGGATTTAAAATAAGATTAATGACTATTTTTATGGAATTTTCTGATTCCATTTGTTATTTTTCTTGATTTTCTCACTTATTTTTATTAAACGAAATTAATGAAAAATGCTAAAAAATGCTAAAAAAATTATTTTTTGGTTTAGAAATAGGTTTCTAGGCTTGGCCAAGATGCATAGTCCTAATTTTGAAATTTTTGAAAATTTTTGAAAATATGAAAAAAAAATGAGCTAAAAATTAGGTATCAATACTATAGCTTGTTTAACGCATAAGTTTTGCTGCAACCACTGATATAGAACACACAAAGTCATCATTTCCAAAAGATTACATTCTTGCATGATCAGTTTGAATTGCACTAGTAACAACAAAACTAAGGAGATGGGTACTAGAGAACCAAGAATATAGAAGACTCTCAGCATGTATAAGGATGACATTACGGCCGTGTTCATGTGGTTTAAACCCTAGTTCAATAAAAGTTGTAAGGCAAGGAATAATCAACTCTAACTATAGCTTGTTTAACGCATGAGTTTTGCTTCAACCACTGATGTAGAACACACAAAGTCATCATTGCTAAAAGATTACAATTCTTGCATGACTTCATAAAGTGCTTCGACTCACCAATACATCTAATGTCTTTTCACATCTTAATAAATGAGCGGCGCGAAGAATCGTCTCCTAGAACCAAATGGCATCATAAAGAGCTTCGAGTCACCAACACATGTAATGCCTTTTCACATCTTTAATAAATGAGCAGGAGCGAACCTACGAAGGAGCAAATAATCATCTCCTAGAACCAAATGGCATCAGCGTAAATACCCATCTTGTCCCATCCCCAAAGCAGTTCACCCTACAAATACACTCAGCACCTTCTCTCTTCTTATTGCACCAGCCCACAGAAACTCTCACCAACTCCATCACCCTAAAAAACCACCCCAAAAAATCAGAGAGAAGAGAGAGAGAGAGAGAGAGAGAGATATGAAAGCTACAAGTTCTGCATCAAACACCCACATATGGAGCTCTCCAATACCATATCTCTTTGGAGGGCTTGCTGTAATGCTGATCCTCGTATTGGTGGCACTGATCATATTGGCGTGCTCGTACGTCTCGGGTGATACCGATGCAAAGCCAGCGAAGCCTGCAATCCCGCCGTTGGATCTGGAGCCGAGGATTGTAGTGATCATGGCCGGAGACAAGAAACCAAAATATTTGGCGAAGCCAGTCACTTCACTGCCCTCCTGCTGTGACAAAGTCTAAGTAAAAACTGATGGTCCCATTTAGTCAAAAGAATTGGCTTGAAGGGCAAGATTTTTGTAGCGCTTTTGATCTTCCTACGTTAACTTCATCCATTGGCACAGCCGCCACTTTTTTCCCTTTTGCTTTGCGGGAATATCATGTAAATTGGTGAGCAATAAAATCAAGAGATGGCCCTTACCAAAAATAAAAAATAAAATCAAGAGATGTTTTTCATTTTTTCCTGATGATTACTGTCCGTTTTCGATCTTGTTTTTGTAGATGGTTGTTGCATGGAGTTTTCTGGACCGTATGAGAGAACAAACAGAGAACCATTAATGAGAACATTTTCAAATGAAAGGACATACGGCGATTTCATATGACTGAACTCTACGTTCCCAAAGAATTCCAGTTGAAACTCCTAAAAAATTTCATTTCTCTAGTCTTGTAATTGTAAATGCCTGCAAATAGGTTGATTTAAAAAAACAAAAAGAATCTTCAAAGGGAGACATCCAGATTACTTTTCCACTTATTAAAGGCCCCTTTTCTAGAATCAAATAAGATATATGGAAATATCAGTATCAGCAAGAAGATTAGTGGATGGTATTTGCCGAATTTAAACCGATGGCATGAGCGTTAGATATTGCTCAGTTATCAGCAAGCGAATCTACGTAGTTCTCATTTATTTTTTAATTTTCTGGGGAAGGAGCTCCTCAAGTTTAGAATTTATTAAAGGAAAAGAAAAGAAAGAAGCACAAAAGGGGTGTGTATTCCCTTCCGATGGACAGGAAAAGGATCTGTTTTCCGCGAAAGGGATTGTTTATCGGTTGGCTGTTGTTAGTGGGACGCGGCAGCCAGAAATTGTAAATGGGTCAATGATGACCCACTTGAAAACAGAGAGAGAGAGAGAGAGAGAGAGAGAGAGAGAGAGAGAGGCTCATTTTGTACTGGGGGGATATAGGAGGCAATAATTCTCAGCTGCCCTTCTGTTCTTTAGCTCTAGTGTGGATATGTTCTGAGCATATTCCAGGTCATATCTGTCCGTCAAATACTGCGGAAAACAACGAGTTCTTCAACTTATGGTAAAGAAGAAAAAGAAGACAGGCTCTCACACCAAACGTAAGGGCAACATTCTCCTGTCTGGTCTGCTGGTGCAAGCGACAAAAGGCGCACCACTTACGTTTTCTTGTTCACCTGAGAACTAGATAATGATGTGTTAAAAGAAATGGAAGAATTAGCTCCATGGTCACCTTTGAAAGCCGTCTGTCTAAGTGATCTAGTACTTATTTTGAATACTGGAGTTGTATTCTTCTTTCAAGTCGTAAAGTCATCTACTCAAAGTTAATTTGGAGGCGATTCTAGTCATCTGGGTTGTGTTTTACTTGATGTATAACCAGCCAATCACCATTGCTCACCTGCTATCAATCTCATCCCAGTTGACATCATATGTGCATCCATGATGTATTCTTGTGGGTGCAACTGCAACCACATTCATTCATTCTTAAATTTTTGGGAGAAGCTTACAAGTAGAAATCTTAATACAGTAAAATTTGGTAATTGACCGCCAATTGACCACATCACAGGGAGAGTGCAATAAGAACATACGCAAGTGAGTATAGTAGACAGATGGTGTCCAATTAAGTGGGTTAGTTAGCTTTTTCCCTTTTATTAACAAAATACATAAAAATGAAACATAAATCTAATATATTGAAGGTAGATGTACATAAAAGAGAAAGCACCCTTTCAATCATATTCTCAACTATTTCATTTTGTTATATAATCATATCATTACCTTGGTTTTTTTATTTAATCAACTATCTATGAGATACACCTTTTAATATATTTGATAATTCTCAACATGATGCTAAAAATCACAATACATCCCGATAACAAGAATTGATCTCGACAAAAAATTAGCAAGTTTAATTTATATCAATCGCATACACGTAAATGAATATACTTAAAGTTATTTCTCTGTAATTGTGTGGTAGTTTCCTACATAGAGAAAAATAGATAGTGAATGTTATCACAAAAGTAGTGAAGTTGGGTTCATTGTGGAAACCATGTTTGCTATCTTGACAAAATGTAAAGTTAACTGTAATGGAACTCAACCCGTACATCCCAAACTTGTTATTGTAAATGGGTCGTCCTTCCACCGCAATCATAAATTCCAATTACCCTATTAGATGTCGCAGTCCTTGTCCCACACACAATTCTCACGCACTAGAGATAATTACCGGCACACACGGTTGGTGCTCTTTGACGTGGCGCCAAAAAAATTGATAAAAATGGTGATTTTTAACTCGACTATTGCGCGAGGAAAACGAACATGCCTATCAACTGAACAACCCTTCGAATTTTTTCACTGCAATCGTGATTCTTCCTAATTATTTACTCTCCGTGCAATGTTTACGATTATTTAGGGCCTGTCGTTTTCGACTTCACCAGCAAGAAGCAAGATTTCAATTTTTTCGGAAAAAGTGTCTGGAAAAGTCCTAAGCCTATTCAATCGCTGTAAATTTAGTCTTAAATCTTTTTTTTGGTGTCAATTTAGTCATAAATCTTTTGACGTAGTATCGATTCAGTCATGCCAGCTAATTTGGCTAGATATTGCTTGTGTGGACTTCAACTAACCTACGTGGTATCATTGGCGCTGACTTAGATAATTTTTAATAATATTTAATATTTTTCGATTATTTTATTCTTTTTTTTCTTCCTTGTTTTTGCCTGTGATTGGCCATCGACCATGGCCGGACGGACTAGCCTCACCTAGGCGAGGATCGCCATCGACTAGCCAAGCGAGGGCGTGCCCCAACCAAGCAAGGGCTCCATTCACCCAGGCGAGGCCTGACGAGGGTTGGCCTTGTCCAAGCTAGATCTAAAGAGGCCGACCCTCACCTAGGCGAGGGTGAACCCCAACGAGGGTTTCCCTCAACAAATCTAGCGAGGCTAGCCCTAACTCAGGGCACGGTGGCCTTGCTAGATCCAGGGAGGGGAGCCCTTGCCTAGCCAGGGCTTGCCCTTGCCTAGCTGGTCAATGGCGACCTTGCTTAGGCAAGGCCAACTCGCCTAGCTATCGCTGGTCACTTGAAAAAGGAGGAAGAAAGAAAAAAAGAAAAGAAAAGAAAGAAAAAATAATGAGAAAAAATAATATAAAAAATCAAAAAAATATTGAAATATTGTTAAAAATTGTTCGCTTCAGTGCTAGCGGTGTCACGTAGGCCAGTCGATACCCACGTCAGTAATATTCTATCAAAATTAGTCGAAAGGACTGCATTGACGCCAAAAAAAGGTTTAAGACTAAATTAACACCAATACAATAGATTTACAACTTTTCTAACACTTTTCCCCAACTTTTCCGCTAACTTTAAAATGTTATTCAAATTTTATAAAATTATGATAAAATATATAGATATCACGCATCAATATATTATATGCGGTATAAGTTTCAATTGTTTGCAAGGAAAAGAAAAGGGTCAAAGTGTAATTCACACTACCATTTGAGAAAAACAAAAAGATAAAGTTATCACCAGGCCACTTAAAAGCTTTTAGTGTTTAACCTAATCTATTAGTGGAATTGAATTTGAATGGTTCATCACGTTAGTCCACCTCGACAACCCAACAAAACACATGGCGATTCGGAAGAGTCGAATTAGAATGTGAAATGCAATGTCGTCATGCCATAAAGGAGGTTACTACAACACCACTCATCCTCGACTTTCGCATCCCACAGACCACAATAAACAGCATGTGGATAACGACATCATCCACTGATTTCAACGAAAAGGAGGGTAGTCAAAAAGATGTAATCTTCAAGAGAGATCACGGGCCCAACAACAAGATTGCGATCCCATGATATAATCGAACTTCAACAGCGTTTCTTGATCGCGCAGCTTTCGTGGGGGTTCCTTAGTTTTGAGAATTTTCTACACAATTTGAATGCTGTAGAAGACTATGCGTGAACGTTAGTGTAAGACAGCCGTCGTAAGGGACCGATGTAGATT
Source organism: Syzygium malaccense (assembly GCA_031216405.1). Taxonomy (NCBI): domain Eukaryota; kingdom Viridiplantae; phylum Streptophyta; class Magnoliopsida; order Myrtales; family Myrtaceae; genus Syzygium; species Syzygium malaccense. The sequence goes on along the minus strand of CM062262.1, from coordinate 17,226,648 downwards.
TCGAAAATTTACGGTGAGGGGAAGTTTAGTATGGACACTTTCGACGAACTTTGTATCTTAAAGTTGATTTCTTTGAGATGTACAGCCCTTCAGAAAATTACACGCGTTAGATATATTTGACATATTTGACTTCTTCTGGTTTAGTAGATGGACATCTTCGACCATTTACTAATCTCGCACCGACATTATGTCTGGATTCTTGATATCATGGATATTTCCATATTAGTTTGGGATATCTAAAGGATCACAGTTGCTATAATTATGCATTCCGATGAAATACATAGATTATTCATTTGTCTGTCTTTCACTGACATGTCATCAGAGCTATGTCTCAGAATCGAAACCCACGGACACCCTTTGAAAGCCACAGCCACTTCTCTAGAAGAGCAACCAGACAACCACCACAACGATCCACCGGTCAACGGAAGACTCCAATATCCTAGAATTGTGTCATTGGAAGGACATCAACTGCGGCCCCAGCTCCGCCTCGAACGGGCCTCCGCACATCACCTAGTCACCCCGGCCTCCTGATTTGTGCCACCAGAAGAGTTGCGCTGTCCGACATATCGAACTCGGGCAGCTGTAACCTAAACTGACCTCCCACAATCATGCACGCGCGCCGGGTTGTAGATTACCCGATAGCCCTTATCCTGTTTTCCGCACCTACATTGATTTGTCTCTATTGTGCGACTTGTCGGTCTCTGATTTGCCCAGTCAGAGCAACATCACCATGCCAGTGCCCTGTCAGTGCCAGGTCACCTTTACACCAGCACTGTGTGAGCTCCATATGCCTTGTTCTCTTCCTTATCATCCTTCCATCATAATTCAACCACCACTAGTTCCTCCTTTACTAGTCAGACTGTTGAGTTATTCCCTGTTGGTACAGATGGACCTATGGAGCTCAAGCCTACAAATGCCAATACATGTGCTCTTCCCATACAATTCGCTTCGTGTGAGGATCCGACTACCTCCGCTGTTGAACCTTCTACGTGATACTCTTAGGGGAAAGACTACCTTGTATATCATGATTATCATTATTACTCTTACTATCATGAACCTCAATCCCATCGACAGGCTCATTGCAGCAGTCATTAGTAGGAAGCTATGTTTGAGGAACTGTAGTCTTTAAAAAGGACTTGTACTCGAACTTGGTTGATCTTTCGCTCGGAAAAGCTACCATGGGTTGCAAGCGGGTTTATAATTGGCTACCGATGCTGATGGTTCTATTGAAGCTAGTTCATTAAATTGAGTGTTATCATAGAGTAGTTTGATTTTCTATCCAACCTCCCATAACCCAACCTTATATATAGGAAAATCTCGTGAAGGAATCATCTTACTACTAATCATTAGTGATGACTCTTAATGTGTCGGCCCTTACGATTCCCCAGTCAACATTTCGAGATGAAACATCAATGAAAACTCAGTTATCTTTGTGGCCTTCTGGTTTCTTATGATTCGCATGGATATTATCTTACTCAAGCCAATTATGTTTCTGATCTTCATTTTCATGCCAGATTAAAAGATGGAAGGGTTGCTTTGACATGTCTCGAGCCGGATCCCACGTTAAATACTTGGGATGGTCAACAATTCGAGGACATGTTCCTGTACCACCAAGTAGTGGGCTTTTTAATTTAGCTTACTGTTACTCAGTCTTGATATAGCCTATGCATTTCATACTATTAGTCAGTTCATGTAGCCCCGGGAACTGCTCACTATGCAGCAGTTCCACGTATTTTTCACTATACTTAGTGTACAATCTTCTATGCATTTCATTTCTCGATTGAGTCCTCTCTTGTCTTGACTGCCTTCTTTTATGTCATATAATGTTGGAGATACTGTTGATTGTCTCTCTACCACAACCTTCTGTTTGCTTCTCGGAAGTTCTCTTGTTTCATGGCACAGTGGAAAGCAAGATATTAATTCTCGTCCCTGCTGAAGCAATACGAATGCTAAGCTTTTGGGTGTTCAGCGGCTTTTCAAACATATGGGCGTCACGTATAAATTTGGCAATACGTACCTTACTTTGTGACAATCGCAGCGCTATACAAACTGCTCATAATGATACTTTCTACTAACGAACTAAGCACATCGAAATTGATTATCACTTCATTCAACAACATATAGTTAGTGGCATTCGATGTTTACTCCATATTTCCTCCACGGACCAAACTGTAGACATCTTTACTTATTAAGTCGATCATTCAGGTCTTTTTTGCAGCTTACTTTCCAAACTATAGTTGGCATTACTTTATATCACCTTCAATTCGTGGGGATGCTAATTTAATGGATATATTTGATTTTGACTAGTCTCGACAAATATATTCCATGCTTTCTGAATCTCGCAGATATTAGCAATAGTGTGTATCGTATACATAGATTATTTAAATTGATGCAATATAAATTTCCAAATAAACTAGATGTAAAAAAGAGGCAATTGTCTTTTTATCTATGAAGCTAGAAGTTGCTAGTATTCCAATGCAGCAAAAATTGAGTTAATTTGACATTGGACGAGGAAGTTATAACCGGTCAAACGTCAGTCAAACTTTCCTAATTCCCAAATAAGGTCCCAATGCACACAACCATACTTAGAGATCTCGAAATCGAAGGAGATTCTCCATATCTCTTAATAATAGTAAGCAATGGTTTTTGAAAGCTTAAAATCACGAATCCGACGCCCGACTCATGCACCAGTGCCTAAAGCCTCGACATAGGCTAAAATCTAAGAAGGTCTATGATCTTGCGATTTAACCCAACAATCTTGGGCTCATTGAAGGAAAGATCATGCAAATCGGACGTCGGATGACGCGGTTTCAAGGCCGGAAAATCGGAGGAGCCTCAACGTGAGGCTCCACGCCATTTCGTAAGTAGCTGGACATATTCAAAATTCAATCTTCAATATTCAATTGTCGCTGGAATGCATGCTGCTATTGTTGCTACTAAATATAAACTATGCAGTTGCGAGGGGTGATATAAGGCAGTTGATCACCATTTTTGTAAAGCTAACCCTTAGGATGCAATACCGAAGGCATTGGGTTGGTGTGCAGGTGGGCTAAGGCCATGCAACAAGAGATCAAAAGCCCATTGCCATCGTGACTTTTACCCATGAATTGAGGACCCATGCATTTGAATCATTACCAAAAATTCAATATTCAAAATGGGACTCCGCACGGGTTTTCAAAATTTCATTCATGCATCTTTAACATGTCCCACATAAGTATTTGATAGATCACACATCTCCAATTGACTCACATGTCATTCAATTTCCATGTCATAATTACTTACATCTTATTCGCACATGTTATATTCGCTTGTCACATCATCTCATACGTCGTTAACACATGTTACTTTCGATTGCCACACCATTCTCATATCATACACACACGTCATTTGATTGCCATGTCATTCACACTTGTCGCATCTAACTGTCACATTATCATGCATGTCATTAGGACATGTCATATTGGATTGTCAAGTTATTTAGCATGTCATTCGTTCATGGTGTCATTCGTTGATACTCCATCAATTTCTCCATCATTTTGCATGTTATTCATTCATGACGTACTCAATTTCCACGTCACTCAAGCTCGGGTTATGGAAGGAGAAGAAGGAACCAAGAAGAAGGTATCCACAACAACGGGTTTTACTGCGGGACAGCTCATGATGTTCATATTGATCTATTATGCACCTCTGCATCTAGCATTAGGTAGACCTCATACAATAATTGTCCTAGCTCTACCATATCTTTTGTTTCATTTCTTCTAGAACAATCACAAACACTATGCATGTCATTCACTCATGCCGTATTTGATTACCACAACGCATGCCATTTGCTCATGCCGTATTCCATTGCCTCATCATTTTTCATGTCATTTACTCACGTTGTATACGATTACCATATAAACTCGTAAGTCATATTTGATTTGGACATGCCCTTCATATATGATTTCTCCATGTTCAATTGCGACTCTTACGTCATATTTGATTCATGCAAATTAGACCTTGACTTCAATCACGTCTCATTCAATGTCTCATTCGATATCACACACCACGCATAACATATTTCAAAATATTCATACGCACACAGTGGGGTCCCCTGTTAAGTAAGATGATGCGGTCTTTCCACTTGATTGCGTCTTGGCCAAATTTCAATTTTCAAATTCTTGCAACGAAAATGCAAGATAAATGCGACTTAGGTTTTAATCGAAGAGTTGTGGTACCGAAAGCGGGTTGTCAGATGCTAATCTATCCTTCACATAATTGAACCCTCAAACCTTAACCTCTGGCTGACACACATAGATCAGTCATTTGCTTTCCAATTCACGTATTTGGTTTTAGTGGCTAGTTCGAACCTAGGATTTGGGAAAGTCTTAGGAACTTGGGGGAGCTACAGACTCACGATCTCCGGTTTGAAAACTCGAAGCGTTACACTGGTGGCCAAGTATGAAAAAATTAGAAAAGTGAAGAAAGAAAGGATTTTATTGTACTTTCCATAAAAAATTTTATGACTCTTCACTCATACATAAAGTTTAGCAATTTCAATTTAATTGTCCTATTGGATGGCACATGTAATATTATTTTTGTAGGGATAAGTGAACCAAAAGTACTAAAACTTATCACGAAAGTGCAATTCAGTCTTAAAACTTTCAAAATGTCAATCAAGCCCTAAAACTTGTAAATTGATGCAATTAAGTCCTTTAGTTAACTTCGTAGAACTTTACTAATGGAAAATATTGACTTGACTGTTTTAAAATAGAAATGTTCTCTCTTCTACGCGCTGACGTAACTTAAACATGAAACATAAGGCTAAAACGACGTCGTTTTTGGTTCAAATATAACTCTTTAACTCAAATTTTATCTAAATTAATTTGAAAAATAAACTAAATTGAAGAAAAAAAAGGACAAGCCCTCACCAGGTTTTCCTTTGTTTTAAAAAAATTTTAGCATATTTTTAAAATCTAATTTAAATGAAAATTTAGGTGGAAAAATCAAATTTGGACAAAAAAGGCTCGTTTTAGCCTTATGCTTTATGTTTTAGCCATGTCAATGCAATGTAGGAGAGAGAAAATAAAAAAATTTATTTTAGCATTTTCCATTAGCCAAATTAGACAAAGTTAACAGAATGACTCAGTTGTAACAATTTGACAAGGTCAAAGACTTTATTGCAATTTTAAAAAGTTTTAAACTTCTATTGCGTTTATCCCTATTTACATGTAAATTATTATAGTAAATAAAGTGGATTCTTTATTATGAATGAGTGTCGCGACCGAGCTCCCAATTTTGTGCAATTAATTTTGGGCAAATCAAAAATAGGTGTCTACAATGAGCATTACTAAATTATCTTAGTCTAACATCTACTCACTTTTAAGATTTCTTATCAATGGATTCGCCTCAATTTGGGCTAACCGTCTACCGTTACCTTGCTCATGTGGCACCAGTGGCTAAGTTTATTAACTTAATATGATCAATGAGTAGAAATGACAGATTTATAATACGGATCCACTGAAACAGAGATGCTATGCCAAGAATGTGTCGTATCACTGTCATTGGTTTATGAGAATTGTGCTCAAAACATGCAACAAATGCCTGAAAATGGAGTTCAGCCCTCAAACAGTTTGAGCTCAAAACAGCAATGTCATGTTCATTCAGTTGGGCCCAAGAAAAGCCATCTTCCTGTTGAGGTAAAGGACAGATTGAAAAGACCATTGAAGTCTATCCTGATCCAGAACCCAAAGATCAAGTTAAGGTTCTCTGCACTTGCGGTTGAGGGAGAGAAAAGAAAAGCTGATTGATATTGATGGACAGACAGAGAATTTAAGGAATGAAAGGTAAGGGACATGGTCAGTTTGTGTTTTGGAGCATGTACTCATCATGGGTCTAATGTTGTTCCAATGGCAAAGTGCTTGGATAGTACAACTGTCATGTAACCCAAAAAAAAACAGAGAAATCTATGTTTTGAATAGCGAGAGAGAGAGAGAGAGAGAGAGAGAGAGAGAGAGAGCGCATTGGCTCTTAGTAGCAGTATATTTCTTGAGGACGTAGGTCTGCTGCTCGGTCCAGTTTTTGGAATGGGCTCACCTGTATTTCACACAAAAAGCTGAATTTCCCATTAAGAGTTGGATGTTTTTAGGACAACTGGAGCTGAATTGTCTCTTGCGATCAAAGGGTGGGGAGGCCCTAATTATTGCATTGCTATCAGATTCTTTTCCTTCGAGATTAGAAGGTTTCATGTCATTTGAAGCTGTCTTCTGCCAAACAAACAGTTTTGACGTGTACACACTCCCTTTCGTGTGCAAAAACTAAATTATCCTAGAAATCGTACGGTTTGAACTCTTTATATAAATTATGCGGTGGCCAATACTAAACCTAATGCACAAAATCCGTGGTCACACTTCTTTCTTTAAGAGTCTCAATTATGCATAATTCTTTCTTGACATATGATTGGTTTCAATAGTCGTAAATAAAAATTTTGCAATCCATATTCTCGAGTACATCTATCTCTCAAAAAATTTTGTCTATTGCTACTTGTCCATTAATTAAAACAGATTCCTTTCACCACTTAAAAAGTTTGATGGTTAGTTAATTGCCTGATACCTTATATGTTGATGTGACATTTATATAGTTCTGAATTACATGAATTGAGTATAAATTAGGGCGTTTATCTAGAAATAGGTGTTGCAAGAACCACCTAACTCTCTCATTCTCTCCCCCTTTCTCTCTCTAATAATTTAAAGGGTTTGCCATTGATTCTGAACCTCCTAGCCAAGAAGTAGAGCATCCCCCCATGTGTACCCTCCAAACAAGAGTGTGGCCATTTCTTTCCCTTCAGCCTCGATAGATGGAGTACTCTCCAAACCATTCGGAAGCTGAAGGATTCAGCAGCAGCGAATCAGGTTGGACGATGTACATTGCTTCTCCGATGAAAGAAGACGACTCTGGATGCACCGAGGCAAGTTGGGTCACTCAGAAGGACAAGATCACCACGGCCAGCCACTCCGAAAACAGAAGAAAAGAGGGCAGTGAGGACAGCGACGATTCAATGGCTTCTGATGCTTCCTCAGGCCCGAGCCACCATCAGCAAAAGCACGGCGAGGACGGTTGTTCGAAGCCTGATAAGACGGAAGTACAGTTCTCTAATGAGAAATCCAAACGGAAAGAGAAGAAAAAGGGCAAAGGAAGTGGAGTGAATGGTCCTAAGCGATGAGAACCTGTGCTGCTCATGAGAAATACCAATTTCTTCTGGTTTCGCTTTTTGATGTTTTGACTTAGGATGAAAATGGTGCACCCATAACAAGAAGTTTTTTTTTTAATGTAGCTGGAGATATGAACACAGTATGAGCTTCTTCATATTTCATTTATCCAAGCCAAGGCTGGAGGGAATGAACATATTGTCAAGTCCTTTCTTATTTTCTTGGTCTTTCCTTCCATTTTGTTTTCCCCTCTATTCACTGCTAAAAACATCATAATCTGCGATTCCCAAGGGGACATAAGATTATCTGGAAATTGACATAAATTTGTTCAATCAGATTTCAGGTTCTTAGCCATTGACTCCAGTATGATCACCTAGCAAGTACTGAGTCAAAAATTTGTTAATCCAAACTTCTGTGGTTTGATTACGTTTGCAATTTTGCTTTAGTGCTGTTTCTTGCGATGCAGACTTACCAGTGTAAATCAAGCTGTTTCAGATTAGGACTTACCAGGAGGAATATGAATAGATCAATGAAATTCTTTTGTTCCGAACGAGTCGAGGTTGCAGAATGCAGAAAACTCAGATGTAACATCTTATTTTGCATACGAAACAATATGATAAAAAGGAAAATAAATTAACAGAGTTTTTTAATCTCATTTCAGCGTTCCATTTTCTTTTACATGAATAGAACGATGACACGTGTCTCCGACTTTTTAAAATTCAGGCAATGCCCAGTAATAAATATTAAGCGGAAAACTGTCGTGCAAAAATTATGTGAATGCGGGAAAACAAATGGTGTCATGTCAATCAGTTAAGCAAAGCTTAAAGCAAATTTGGCTGTTCCTGCACCTTATGTATTAAGCTAATGAATCATTGATTGTGATGATTTTGTTTGCTTTTTTTCTCCTTTATTTTTCTTCCTCTCTCTTTTTTTTAAAATTTTTAACTTTCGGGTTGATCTGCGAATCACAAGAATATAAGCTGGAAAGTGCGAAAATCAAGCTAGAAAGACAATCCTCCAAACCATATGGAGCATCAGAAAATGTGCGGACAGATAATCGAGAGGAAAACAGAACAACGTAAGTGGTGCAAAAAGACACATTTCCAACCAGCTAGGCAGCCCCTAATGATGTGCTGTGCACATAATGATGCAAGTTGTAAAATTACTGCACCCACATGATTTTGGAGCGCCTTCTTTGGACCATTTCTAGCTTCCGATTTAAAATTTCTAATTATTGCAATCATTGACCGTCCATCTCAAGACATTTTTGTTTTTTTTTTGGCAATTTCAATCATCAAGCCTCTAATTCGACATCCCATATCTTTAGGGGTCCAACTTTTTCTTTTTTTCTATTTTACAATTTCTTCTTTTCCTCGTAGGCATGATGTACAAAATCAGCTTAGCTCGTTTAAAGCTTATTTACTTTGCTAGGAGATAATCTTTTCTAATTAAAGTTTTGTGAAACATCCCCACTAGTAAAATCCTCCACCGCCCACAAGTACTAGTTGTAATGTAGTTGGTTTTTTTTATTGGCAAAAACGACGGTGGAGGGGCGGTCGGTATAAGCAACCGGACGTTTTGTAGAATAGTATCTTTGAGACGTAGTTAATCCATTCACTGGCGATTAGAAGGTCAAGACTGGCAAACCCATCTTCGCAGCCCTGCCAACTAAGCTGTTAGCAATTTGAAAGTCTCTCTACACATAATATGTCGTATTTAGACACCGTGGAGCAAACCCAAAGGTCAATGCTCCACGGAACTTTCTATTTTTCAGGCTTCCAACACCTTGTTATTCCCAACATCAATATACGACACTGTCTGCAGCAAGAGCGACAAAAGGTTCCATGTCATAAGAAAGAGACGCACCATCGAAGAGCGATCATTACAGACAGGCTATTTCTAGCTAAGTCAAGGCCGATCAGGCCCAGACTGGAGCCGTGTTCCAAGCTCTAGGATAGATAAAGGCCCAAACACGGTGAAGCATCAGAAAATGGCTGCCGATAAGGCCGAAAGGACAGGTGGAAAAAGAAGTGGGCAACATCGAAGCAATTCAGGAAAAGGACACTACAGTAAAAGGATGATAGCAAACACTGAGAACATTTGAGTAAATTGGGTATAATTGTAATCTACATTGGATCTCCTGATCTATAATGGAATCTTATACCGCTCTCCATATAGAGTATGTCACATTGACCGAAACATGTAAATCCAACATCCAATTTATTTCCTTATTCAATTTATTTTACTATTCGATATTTATTTCCGTGTGAGTTATCGAATGTAAACAGGGATTGATACACACTAGAATATTTGAGTGAGTCAAGTGTTTTCATTATGTCGCTTGATCTATGGTGGAGTCTTATGTTGTTCTCCTCTTGGAGTAGGTCATATTGACCAAACCACAAAAGTTTTGTGTCGATATTGTTTGATCGCCGGTTTTTCATAGCATGTGGCTTCTTAAACCTAGTTATTAACTTATTCAGCCAGCATTTCTACAGAGAGATGTAACCCCTTTACTTGCAATGTAACCGGATTGAACCAGTGTAGATAAGCCTGAAGAGGCTTGTCATCACGTTGCTTTAAGGCCATCAACTATGCTGTTGATATGCGCCTGCTTTATAGCCATTGACAATGCTTATCGGTCCCAAAATTCAAGTGATTGTTCGAAAAATTATGACATTGAAGCAAATACCATATGAAAGAAAAACTCACATATATAACCCTCACAATATCTCAAGAAATAATCTCTAAGAGCCTATTTGGTAACATTCCAAATTATCTGATTTTCTGTTCTTTTGTTCCCCAAAACAAAAAAAAAATAGAAATCTATTTGGTAACGTCAGTTAATTTTTTTGTTCTTCGGAACAGAAAAGTGGTTAAGCAATAGATTTGGAACAAAATCAAGAAGTGTAAATAAAACTGTTTTTTGATTCTGTTCCAAATCTGTTCCATGAATCCTAAAACCCGAAACCCTAAATCTCAATACCTAAACCCTAAACACTAAAACCCTAAACATTAAAACCCTAAACCCTGCCCCTAGAGCCCAAAACCCGAAACACTAAACTCCAAACTTCAAACTCTAAACCGCAAAACTCCGAACCCCAAACTCTAAACCCTAAACCCCAAACTTCCAAACCCCAAACTCAAAACACTGAATCCTAAAACCTTAAACTCTAAGCCCTATACCCAAAACCCGAATCCCTAAAAATCCTAAACCCCAAACTTGTCACTGCCCGAACCCTACGGCGCGCGACAACCCTACCGAGATCAATTCAGTGCGACGTCCCAGGACGCGTCGCCGATCCAAAACCTAACAACAAAAATCATTGCACATGCGGAAGCAAACAAACACTCGCACAATATAAAACCACATAACCAAGTGTAGGAATAATTAAAATAAATACAACTTACATTAATAACCAGGATTTACAATATCTATTGCTAGGCAATATACACCAACCAAAATGGGTCCACGGCCACTAACTTAAAAAAGAGGTATGTGGCTTGGGGGTCAGGCACTAACTCTAATAAGGACTCTATCAAAAAGTGTTAGCCCTACCTAACCATGGTCAAGGATGAACCCTAGGGCAACCAGTTTGAATCAGATCCCGAGGACTCGGACGAGTCATCAGACGACTCAGGCTCAAAATTTATCGAATCTGGCTTGGACTCGGCATCCACTGACTCCATCCCGGAATCATCTTCCGGCTCTAGCTCTTGCTCCATGGGCTCCGGCTCCGGCTCAACGTCGGACTCCCAGTCCATCGGCTCCTCTCCCTTGGACTCGATAACCATCTCAACGATGACTAGCTGGGTGCCGAAATCCTCCTCGGACGTGGCAGCGGGGCTCACGACCTCTCCATCAGCTGCGTGCGGATCCGGCTGACCTAATATGTTGAACGGGATGTCGAAGATCCTAAGAGGTCCATGAGTACCGAACTGGTCCCGGAAACACTAAGTGAGATAAGGATGGGCCCGGAAACGGGGCCCGCCCTCGTCGACCCAAACTATATTGAAATACCTAATATAAGACTCCCCGCTCCCTACGAGGTGCTCGATCACCGATCGCTCTATGCGATACGGGATCCCAAAATGAAGTGACGTATCTATCATCTTCAGGGTCGGGGGTTTGAAAAGTAGAGTTTACATAACAATGAGAATAAATCTCAGCGAGTCAGCCCCCTAATCCTAAATTAGGCTAACATGCACCTCGCAGACAAGTATCAACTAAACACACAGTTGAGCAATTACACGACTTAGGCCCTCGGCCCAAATCCAACATATAACCGACCCTGCAGGTTAGACACATAATAATAATAATACTATACCCAACAATGCACATACACATAATAATTGGCCACGATCACATGCCACACACTTGCTTGCACTCATTTATGCACTCTTCGTACATTTGTTGATGTCATGCTTATGCTTGCACAATTCAATGCACACTTGCACACGTGCCAACTTTCTATTTTCCACCGACCCGCATTAAACGCATTAGGTCCGACCCGCGTTAAACGCATCAGGTCCAACTCGCGTTACACGCATCGGGTCCATCACTTTTCGATCGATCTCCGGCCCGCGTAAAACGCATTAGACTCATGACACAACCTGTGTGTGGGACGTCTCAAGTTGGCCATCTTCCGGTAATCCGGGCATCGTCTCATGTTTAACGCCTCAGGACGGGTTCATTACCCCGCGTAAACGACGCCTCAGGGTTTATCTGATCACACGAACGTAATTCATCAATTATTATATGAACCCTGCGTAATACGCATCAGAGCGATTTAGTTGATCACATGTTCATGCTATTCGTGCGCACTCACATAATGCACATGTTATGCCAATGCTTGATATGCACAAATTATGACCATAACAATCACACTCGGGCACTCAATTTAAATTGGCCGCATGCTCAATTTATGCCACGACATGCTTAATTCACCTCTTAGCATGCCCAATGAATCAATGAATTCAAAACAACCACAATACATTCTTGGCTCTCGAATTCGTGCGATTAATCAATATAATTGAGCACACTCAAGGCCCACCATGCCCCTCGATTCTCTGTCACACTAGCACTCAACATGACATTGCATAATCAAGCATAATTCAATACCCAAATCAGCCACCACATGGCCCAATCAATCACACATGGCAATTCACGAACAAACCACATATTAGCCCAACAAGACCCAATTAAATCCTCAATGGACAACCACTAATCAGTCCACCCTAGGCCACTAAACTACTTCCAAATCATCACATTATGCTATTAAAATCACCACAAAACAACCAATGCTCAGCCCACACCTTGAACTCATATTAGTCCACATATTAGCCCAAATCAAGACCACAATGATCAACCAATGACCAGCCCATTCTAGGCTACCAAATCACATTTAAATCATCACACTAAACCATCAAAATAGCCACAAAGTCAGCCCTAACCATTAGCCACTTAATCAACCCCTAAAATACCTTAATAGCTCCTAAAACTTGTCTAAAGTACACATAAACCTAATTAAGGGTTAGGGTTTCCACTCACAAGGTTTAAGGCTTCAAATGAGGGCTGATCACCAAAGAAAACGGGCTGAGTGATCGCCGGCCACGGCGGAACCAGCGACGGCGAATGGTGGCTCTCACGGCGGTGCTCGACGGTGGCGACGGCGGGTGGCTCAGGCTGATCTCACACGGAGAGAAGGGGCTGATAGTGATGGTGGCGAGACGGAAAGAGAGAGAGAGATGAGGTTGGGATGGTCGGGTTAGGATGGTGGCACATGGCGGCGGCACCGGCAAGCGGCGGCGGCGGCGGCGGCGGCTGCTCCAGTAATGGCTACTCCTCACACGGCCAAGGAGGAGAGGAAATGGAGAGAGTGAGGAGTGAGAGAGAGGGGGGAGAGTGGCCGGTTGGTGGAGAGTGAGAGTGAGAGGAGAGAGAGAGTGAGTGAGAGATTTTATCCAAAATAGGTTGGTGGGAGTAGGTGGGGGTTGGTGGCTAACTCCACTAAAAATTACCATCACACCCTCTCCACTTAAGACTAGATCTAATGGCCAACCTTCAAAGACCAATCATGTCAATCCACTTTCAATAGCCAAGATTCAATCTCACACAAAATATCCAAGGACACTTTGGGGAATGAGCAAGAGTGATAGGGGCACTAATGTCTAATGATTTTTTGCACCAATAGGGCTGATCAATACTAAGTAAACCTCTAAAAATTCGGAATTAACACTTAGGGCCAAGGGCAAATCGGTAATTTTTCGATTCCAGGCCGAAATTCCATTTTTTAACTATACTGATCCCAAATATAATTGGCCACATAAATACGACGTTGCCCTTGCAAAAATAGTCGCGTACGTCCATGAAATTCGACACTCAAGTCCATACTCAATTCCATGATCAATTTCGCTCAAATGCGATTTTAGCGTCTCTCACTAACGGGCTGCTATTTAAAGGTTTACGGGTATTGACTTAGGATTACTTGAGTCGTGACGGTCTCGACTTTCAAGAGAACACGAGATTTATCGCTAGTTCTGGGGGTCGCGATTGTTCGAAATAAGTTTGGGATTATTTGCCACACGCACTCTCGATCGTGCGAAATTACCTGCGTTACGATCGTACGTCGTTGGCTAAACCAAATCTGTCACCCTCATTAGATCGGCCCACATTAGCTCAAATATTTCCTCATAGTTTCTCGGAATCGGACTCGATTCGCAGTCAAAGTCTTGGGTCCACGTACTGTTTTCCTAGTTAGCCATTCCCTATTGGTCAGTATCCTAATAAGGATCCATTCCCGGTGAGACTCACTAAAATGAAATAAGAAATACACATCTATTTCATTGATCACGAAAGTGGGTCGAATTCAGGATGTTACAAAACTCAAAATCAGAAATACTAAATCCTAAACTCTAAACCCCAATTCCAAAACCCAAAAACCAAAATCCTAAAACCATAAACCTCAAACCCCAAATCCTAATTCCCAAAACTCCAAACCCCAGAACCCAAACCCCAAACCATAAACCCATAAATTCTAAACTGCAATTTCCTCGACGAACATCCGATATTTATTTTGTCTATAAGAAATAATTTTATTTATGATTGTATTAAGATCATCCAATTCTATATCATAATATATTCTGATTCTATTTCTAGTCCAATTTTATCCAAACATGAAGAATTGTTAAGTCTCCACTCACATTTTATAATTAAATGAAAAAATTGGGCGTAGAAATTTTTAAGGTTGTACCGAATGCATTTATGTTCTTTTTCTATTCCGGGAATAAAAATTTTGTATAGTTAGCAAATGCTTTTTTGTGCTCAAAAACTGGTCTCGGGAACATAATTAGAAAAAAAACTATTTTTGAACAAAAATTGTTCCCAAGAGCAGAAACGTTATCAAGCATACCCTAAATCTCACCAAAAAAAATCACAAATTTTACAATGAGATTATTGGTTACCAAAGACACTTGGATTCACATTCGGATGTAATTCATGAGCATGCCGTACAATTGATTGCTATAGCGAAAAGCTCATTTACTCACTTATGGGCAAATACCAACACTTACTTATATAAACCCTTTTTTCAAATCTTATTCAAATTAGGAAATTATTAAAACTAGAAAAACTCCTTGGATCGGATTTCCTTTATAGGCTCAACCTCGAGATATACTTTCGACAATCTCCGCTTTGGCTCAACATTTGAGCCAATTTTCAATCGCTTTGCTAGAATATAATAACTGCTACTCCCTCACAACCCATTATGGGCTCAACCACCACAAAGATCTTCGAAGTTCAAGCCACACTTGAATTTCATCATAATCATGGACCTCATCAAGACAACATTTACCTCCACTTTTAACCACTCCACAAGGATTAGAAAATTACCACATTATCTATTACAGATAAAGCAAAACAACTTACATCCATATCTATTAGGAGATCGAACATATACTTTGTCAAACTCACCGCTACAGTAGCCATTGGCTCTACAAGCTTCGCTTCAATACAAGCACCATATAAGTCAATTCCTACTTTAGAACCCATTACCTAAGGAGTTTCGGGTTGCAACTCTAACTTTAGCTACACATAGTCTAAATTCATATAAATACTACCACAATCACTCGTACCGAAAAGAGACTTGTCAAATGTAAGCTCTACGAAACATAGATGAATTTAATTTCGGGTAGCTTGCCATCAAATGTAACTTCTCTATTGAAGTGTCCAAAATCATTTCAGTGGTCTCTGTCCAAAGTGTAGTGCCTACTTATGTTACCGGTCTATAGTGCACGAGTTCTTAGGATCTTCTCAAATCCTATAATTACGAGGTTCTAAGAAAATCTAGTATTTAAACTATTTGAAGATCCAAACAAATGGAATTGCCACCAATCATTTATTTTCAACCTTAAGATGATTCAAGCCTAGGATCCTATATAGTTTAAGGGAGGAAATATGACATAAATGGTCCTTGAACTTTGGCCCAATTTTACAATGCGATCCTAGAACTTTTAATTTGTTCAATGTGGTCTCTGAATTTTAATCCAATGTGCAATATGGTCCTTGAAATTTTAATTTGTTCAATATGGTCCATGAACTTTTGATACATATTTAAACTAGTCCATAAACTATATGAAAATTTTAAATGATGTCCTTCCATTAATTTAAGTTTAGGAGCAACATTGACCATTTTCATATAGTTTAGGGACTAGTTTGAATATGTACCAAAAGTTCATTGATCAAATTAAACAAATTAAAAGTTCAGGACCACATTATACATTGGTCTAAAATTCATCGACTACATTAAATAAATTGAAAGTTCTAGGACCGTATTGCATATTGGGCCAAAGTTCAAGAACCATTTGTGTTATTATCTCTTTAAGGGAAGATAACTACCGAGGTGCACGTACAAAGAGTGCTCAATTTTTGAAAAATTCAAAGATCCATGGTCAAGAGGTTGGGTGACACTTAAGGAGAGAGAATGTGGACTGATAAAGGGGGATGACACATAAGGTAATACTTTTTTCTAAGATGTTATCCAATTGCCACACTATCATAGTGAATCCATATCAATAAAGTTAAAAGCGCTTGTCACATAGAAGCTTTTGTGTGTATACATGCAATTACCACCACAATTCGGTGTTTGAAACTTTATATGATCAAATTGACTATTAAAAATAATCTCTAGACCAACATAAAAGGTGTGCACATACCGTATAGTCTCAATTAATATAGTCAAAGTGGGAGAATGTAAAAGTTTTTTTGATATTAATTGATATTGTAATTTATCGTTTTACGGGATTGGTCTAATAAGGTAAAATATAAAGATTTTTAATTAGTCCAATATGGAACTAGCTAGTATGAGTCAAGGAAAGCCCGGCCTATGATGAGAGGGTCTGTGGCTGAAAACTCTATAAATAGTGCTCAAGTCTCTCGTCTAACCCTGATACACAAATTACCTCACATAAGGAGTAGTTACAGAACGCTATTGTGAGGGGCAATCTCATTCAGCTAGTAATACATAAGGTATGCACTTGCGCTGAGAATCGTCGCTATTCCACATCAAGAACTATCAATCCTAAATCAGCTGCGCAAATCCTTTTTTCTCAAATACAATATTCTAAATTCTAACTTTGGAGATCTTAGGTGCTGTTTTCGCAGCCAACAATCAGATGGTTCGGTTGGTGCAGTGGCAACTTTTGATTTTAGATAGCACATGATGCATGACTGATGCAATATTTGAAAGAATGAATAGAGAGACTCCACCATAAATGAGAATTCACAAGCAAAAAAAAAAGACAATAAAGAGAGAAACAAAGCCAAACCCACAAATAATTACACCCATGAAAGCTAATACAAATCAAGGAAGGAATTCACGAACCTTCTAAGCATGCGAATAACGATGCATAGAGAGAGGGAGAGAGAGAGAGAGACAAAACCTCACGAGGAAGAAGAACCGCCTATGGTCCTCACCGGAGATGGAGCTTGAATTTGTTAGATTAGAGCTACAAAGAAACAGATGCTTTGACTCTAGCTGCTTTTGTGAAGTGTTTTCGTAAAACTTCGATCTGAGAGGAGTCATGCATGTGAACGAAGGAACAGGAAAAGGAGAGTGTAAGGTATTCTGAAAAAATAGACAAACAAGAGAAATCCTATCCGAATCTATCTCACCTCCCCCATTGAATTTTTTTATCTGGTATATATCCCTTTTATATATGATTTTATCATGTCCTGAACAGCTACCAAATACAGGATATGATAAAATATATCATATCACAACTTTTATCCGAATGACCAAATGTAGCCTAGAAGTTCAGAGGAAGAGTCCAACCTTAGGCTGCATTTGATCGTACAGATTCGGATTGGGATAGGATAGGATAAATGGAGATTTAAAATCCTCTACATATCCTCGAATTGTAAAAATATTGTATCATATGTTTTGTGCAACCTAAGACAGGATTTGGAATATTTGAAAACAATCTTTGAAAATCTTCGAGAATCCGCAACTGAAGATGAGATTGAAAGTCATTGAAAATATTTTTCATTTGAAAATCTCTATAAATCTTGGAAAATCCCATTTCTGACTTTGCTTCCCCTTCTGTACACTGGCTCAAGCCCTCTCAATCACGTCTCTGGGAAGTCAAACTCGGGACCATGACTTCTCTCAATCGACATGAGTTCACGTAATTTTGGGATGGCCTCATGAAAAGTGAGAGGCACTTCATGTAGGTTGTACGTCCGAACTCCACTGCCGAAGAAATCTGCTAAGAGAGGTGACATCGAAGAAGGTGTGCATTGTGGGATGGGCCCGCATGAGGAGGTTCCGCACCACAATTCAGGTGGAACTCGATGCTTGAGAGCGTAGTCGCCAAGAAGCTGGTGATGTGCTGGCTGTTCGTCAATGACCAGCAGGTCAACAGCCGGCTCCTGAGTCATGCGTGAAAGGTCGGCTCGACGTGAAGGACGTATGCTATTAGGGTGGAAAGGATGATTTATGCAAACCCAGCACAACGATCGTTTTTAGACCCCTTTTCACCCTTACTCATCGGAACACGATCACCGGCCGGCAATGATTACCAACATGGTCAGAGATGATGGCGATCGTGCGGTGGTCAGAAGTGACAATGATCGGTAATTTTGGTGATGGTCCTTGGGCGAGCGTTGCCGGTGAAGCAATATGCTAAGCGTCATTTTATCACTTTGTTAAAAGATAAAATATGAATTTTTAGTTTTTTTAAAATTTTATATCCAATTTGGTCTTATCTCACTCCCTAGGCCGGATTTCAGATCCGGCATTTTATCCAGATGTATCCAAGTTTATCCAGTCTAAAGAACATCACCGAACACCAGATAGGATAATTTGTTATCTTATTTGGATTCAAATCCAGGCTTCCAAACGCAACCTAAGAGTTGAGTTTTAGGGTAAACTGGTTGGTTTGGGCATGGGATTATAGTTATAATTCTTTGGATGCGAGGCTTGTATAAACTTTAAATTTTCGTGTGCTCATTCAGTCGCAATTCCTAGGCCCATCCATCAAGTTATGGCCCAAATGGTGGATTAACTACAAAGTTAGTACAAAGACTGTTAGTACACATGACAATCCAACAATTATTCGCAAAATGATAACTAGATTGTTACAAACTAATCTTTTGACAAGCTAAAGTTTATGCTATGCTGTCCAAATCGACCAAATCCAGAACTTTTTAATGACAATTGGGAATAGTAATGTTTCGCAGCAAATTGGAAGTGCTCAACTCAAATTCTATTTTGCTGCACGACCCATTACTTAATACTTGTGACTACCTGTCGTCGTTACTAAAATGGAGGATCCCTTGGGCTAATGAAGTAACCTTTTCGGAATCATAAATTATCGGCTTGGTCCTAGTAATTGCCTCCGGCACGCCGTCTCTACAGCATCCGGTCATGTAAACCTCCATTGATGGATGCACCGAAACCCCTTCCTTTCTCTCTCTTTATGAACTCCGGAAGCGGCAACTATGGGCACAACTGCAAGGTGAACCTAGGTTTCAAAATCATGTCCGTCTCCAACCCCATTTCCTCCATCGCCTTCAAGTCGCACCACCACATTCCTAAGCTTGCCAGTGCCACCGCCAGGTCCCTGTCAAAGATCTTGCATTCAACGCCATACTCATTGATTTTGACACAGTCGATGCTTGCGTACGTGACTGCTGACCCTTCTTGGTCGATGCGCGTCTGGTGAAGGGGCATGGACCCCGACCAGCTGTTCGATTTGGTGCTATTGATCTCAAGGTGTTGATAGGGTTTATACACGACGTAGCAAAGAGTGAGGCAGGGGGGAGAGAGGTCGATGTCGCACCCCTGGATGCGGATATGGAAGAGCCGGAACTCAAAGAACTCGGGCATGGGGTTGTCGGGTTTGGGGATGGACCAGAGTTCTTGTGCCATGATACGGTGAGTTGGTGACCGAGCAATGTAATTTTGTGAGCAGTTGTTTGGTAGTTGTGAAAACGAGAATTGAGCGGTATATACGGGGTTTGGTTGATGCGAGAGGGGATTGAATTTGGAAGCAGCCGGGTGGAGGAAATTCTTCCTCTAGAAACCGAAGACCGTTCGACCTGACCTTTCAAACAGAGGTTAGAGGTCGGTCAGCAAAAATGCGTACATAAACTACCAGTCACAAAAAAACAAAAGAGACCAGAAGAAGTTGCAAGGTGTTGATTCAAAAAGCGGCTTGGTATACGCTGGTTTGTTTAGGTTCACAGGCAAAATTTACCAAAAAAATCATAAACTATCATATGGATGTCAATTCATTTCTAAATATTTTAATTTAGCCAATTAAATTTTAAATATTTTGCAATTTGTCAATATAGTTATTTCGATCAATTTTGGTAAGAAATCGCTAACATGGACGTCGGTTGTCTCACATGGCATGGCCGGCATCTAGCGACCAACAGATGGAAGAAGGGAAAAAAATCAAAAAAATTATAAAAAAAATGAAGAAAAATGTAAAAAATTATCCACATCAGAACCGGTCATGCCACGGAAGATTGTTGACGTCAGGATGGCTGACCAAAATTGGCCGGAATGACTACATTTACAAATTATCAAAAGGTTTATGACAAAATTGGACAAATTGAAAAGTTTATGACTGAATTGATACTCGTATAATAGACTTAAGATTTTTTTAGTATTTATAGAGCTTTTGACTAAATAAATTAAGTTTATTTTACAATGATAACTTCCTCGAAAGAAATTTTAGGGAGAAAATTCTTAAGTATCACTAGTCATTGGCATATAAGTATGCTAATGAATAAATAATTTGAATTTTCATCAATGCAGAATAAGGAAAACGACAGTTCAATCAGGTGGCAATTTGAGAATGCAATCTGAGAATGCCTCCAATAAGCAAATTTCAATCGTTTGACCAATTCTTTTATTTTTTTGTCCTTTGTTGGGGTATTGTCAATTTGTCCTCTGATTTCAATCTATTAGAGTTGTAGGACATCAAATTTTGCAAATCGACGGTCCTACTTTAGGTGCGGAAGTTTGGTTATGCCTGAGATGAATTAGCATTATAACATGTTTCCTACTTTTTTATTAAATTCTGAATCATTCATCATTTAATCCCTTAATTATGCATGTTGTTATGTTTCCAAATTCTAAAATCTCATCACAACACTTACTCGACATCGATATGAAATAACAAGATCGTTCCTTCATGTGTAGTGGCGTGATTACATTTTTATGTTAGAGTGTGTATGCATATGCCAATTCTGATACAAAATCCATTCATTAGTTGAGAAAATGATGTGACACGGCTACAACATGGTAAATTCACACTGGAAACATAATGCGAAAAATGACATAACATGTCAATTTTAAGGTAAAATTGTCCAAAAAGTCCTAAAACTATTGCACTTTGGCCAAATTCAATCATAAACCTTTCAATTATACCAATTGAGTTGTAAACATTTTCGTGTTTTTTCAATTGAGTCTATCCGGCCAATTTTAATCAGAAATTTCACATCAGCGTTGATTGTGCCACGTAGGATGTCGCCATCCACATTAACGATTTCTGACTAAAATTAGTCAAATGGACTCAATTGAAAAAACATGAAAAAGTTTAGAAATTAATTGACACAATTGAAAGATTTAAGACTAAACTGGTAGAAGTGCAATAGATTTAAGACTTTTTGGACAATTTTTCCTAGATTTTCATATGTAACATGACATGTCCAATCAAATTCAAAATATGATAACGAAATGACATAACCTAATAATAATCACATGTAATATGACATGTCAAATCAAATCAAAATATGGTAACAAAATAACACGGCTTGACAAAATCACATGCATTATGACATGATAATTCCAACTTAAACATGACAACGAAATGTCGTGATATGGCAATAAGCACATGCAACGACATAGAAAATCATAATCAAAGCATGATAACAAAATGACAAAACGTAACAAATCATATTCAAGATAGGATAATAAAAACATCATAGCATGACAATAATTACATGTATCATGACACGACAAATCAAAATCAAAACATGATAATGAAATGACATAACAAGACAAATAATTGCATGCAACTAATATAACAAATTAGATTGAAAATATGATAACAAAATAACATGACATGACAATACTCAAATGTAACTTGACAAGACAAATCAAATTCAAGACAAGACCATCACTTCATGGAATGGCAACAATGACATGTAGCATGACACGGCAATCATATTCTAAACATAATAATGAAGATGACATGACATGAACAATTATATTCAACATGACATAAGAAATCAGGTTGAAAACATGGTAATGAAATGACACGATATTATATTACTCACATGTGGAATGACATGGAAAATCAAATTAAATTCAATATATGGTAATGAAATGACATGACATGACATGACAAAAATCACATACAACATAATATGACAAATTAAATTTAAAACATGAAAACGAGCTAATATGACTTTACTATATTCACATGCAACATTTGATGGCAAATTATATTTTAAAAAATATGATAATGGATTGACATAACATGAAAGTGATCACATACAGTATGACATGGCAAATCCAATCCAAAGCATAATGATGAGATGATATGACAAGGCATGTGTTCAAATGGAGCATGGCATGACAAATTATATTTAAAATAGGATAGCAATATGATATGACTTAATAACATTCACGTGCAGAGTGACATGGCAAAGTAGATTCAAAAAATGATTATTTGACATATGCAATCTACACTAATTGAGGAATCATTTTCATTCGGTTTATGGCTTTACTCTGACATAGTAACGTTTATGTAGGAATTGTACCTTTTTTTCTACAGCCCGTGAGGAATCGCTCTCATTAAATTTACGTGGCTTTACTTTGACATGGTAACATTTGCCCCTCGACCATGACCTAATCTTACCTCGATCGTAGCCTGATCTCTTCCAGATTGTGCGGTGGCAATTTATGTCGCCAGATTATTGCGCGAGTTCCTAGGATTTTCTTAAATCCTAGAATCTGGGGGCTTTAAGAAAACCTGGTTTTTAAACTAGGTTTGTTGGGAGAATTTTGAAAAAAAAAAAGAAAAAGAGAGAACGTGTAATCAATAAAGAGAGAAGAACACAAATGCATTAGTGAATGGAAAAAGCGGTACCATAATAACACGTGGCGTCACATGTCATTCATTGAATGCGCCAGCTCCATGATGATATGGAGAGGTCTGCCTATGCAATATTTTCTAGGATTTTCCTAGATCAATCCCCTTGATAATGGGAGCTAGGGGTATGATTATAGGGAGTTCTCTATGTAGATATTAAAACAAGTAGAATAATGGCATAAAATATATAAACTTTCCCAAATTTTGTTTAACTATATAATGACTATGCACTTTTTTTTTAACTTTTCAAAATATATACTAGGGCGGAATAACCAATCTCTCATCATGAATATAGATTATAAATTACGAAAGTACGATTTTGTGATTGCTTCATATCATTTTTTAAGGGTAATGCCATCATAAATGCCATAAGTTTTATATGTTGTTTACTTGAATGACATAACTTAAAGGGAGAAGTACTAAAAAAGTTCTAAACCTATTGAATTTGTGCCAATTCAGTCATATACTTTTCAATTGTGTCAATTTAGTCATAAACTTTTTCACAATTTGCTAATGTAGTCCAATTGGCCGAAAGTCGATAACATGGATGACAACCGTCATACATGGCAAGGTCAACGCTAACACAAACAAATTTTATTTTTTTTCGAAATTTTTCTTTTCTTTTCTCTTTTCTTTTCTTTCTTTGTTTTTGTTTTTACAACTCTGGGTTGGCAATATCAATCGCTAACCACGACCGGCCATAGCCAATGGCTAGCGACCCTCACCCCGCGCCCTCGCCGACCCAGAGTTGTAAGTTGCTCTCCTAGATCTGGGCAAGGGGCGCCTGTGGCTAGCGAGGGCATGGAGTCGGGAGAAAAGAATAAAGGAAAGAAAATAAAAAAAAAAAAAGGCAATAAAAATTGAGAAAAACTAAAATTAAATTTTTTTAAAAATTGTCCATGTCAGCCCGGTCGTGCCATGTAGAACAGTTAGTGTCCATGTTAGCGATTTTCGATTAAAATTGATCGTATGGACTACATCGGCAAATTATTAAAAGGTTTATAACTAATTGGTACAATTAAAAGATTTATGACTGAATTGGCACAACTAAAATAGTTTTAGGACTTTTTTGGTACTTTTTCTCTTTTTAAAAATGTTCAAATTTTTTTAGTGCATAACCTTTTTTTTATCAATCGAGACTTCAGTGGCATAAATTCATCACTCAAGTCCTTATTTGAAACAAGTCGTGACACATAGGTGAATGTATTTTAGAAGTCATGACCCTTAAGTGATTGAAAAAAGAAACTATGGTACTCGAGTAAACATTGTATGAATGTTATGGCATTTATAGTGTCATTATCCCTTTTTTGAATGGTATCTTTTAGTGTCAAGATACCAAATCCACTCACATGGATGAAATGCATTAAAGAAAATGCTTACTAAACATAAGTATGGACTTCGATTGTCCCTCTTTCAATAATCGTGTGATACAAAGTAAACCTAGTTACATCCGACCAATTTTTTTATGTAACTATTGTATAGTTTATCCTTCATTGAAAGATCCATATCATTATTAAATGCCCTCAACGTATACTATACCTGGATTATTAAATTAGGTGTGTTAACCTGCGTGGATCCATCGAATTTTATGGAAATTCACCAAATAGACTTTGGGAGTAAGATGTACACAGAGTGCTTATCAGGTTCAATAGAGAATTAATAACAGCATTGTAGGTCGTTTTCTCAAATTCCGCAAGCACTAGAAGTTTAGAAGAAGATTGTAAACCTCAAAGATGACATTTAGGGTAAACTGGTTGGTTCCAGCGTGGGATTATATTGTTAAAATCTTTTGGATATGAGGCTTATATAAGCTTTTAATTTCTGTGTGTGCTCATTCAGCAGCAACTCGAGTCCCATTTAACAAACTAAAGTGACGGTGGAGAAAGTGTAAAAAAGTAGGAAGTAACACAAGTGAGAACATTTGTATAGGTTACTCGCCTCCCGAAGGTAATATACCTAAGGGATCAAAGCAAAACAAGAAAAACTTGTTATTCTCAAGCCAAAGGCTGAAATAAGGTATAAATCAGCCAAGTTTGACTTTTTTTTATCATCATAGCATACGAGATGAGCATGAAACAACCTCCAAACATGAGTAATTTCCTAGACTCATTGAAAAGACAAAACTAGTTTTACTATAAAGCATAATGAGGTCCTAGGAACTAGAACTTTGACTCTTGGAACCTTTATCACAATTAAGACGCATATAGATTTAGGAACTAAGAAATGCAATAATGAAATTTACAAGATCTTGAAAATATGAGAGATATAGTTGTTTGTAGGTCTCCAAGTTTTACTATTTCCAAAGTTATTGAATTAAGGACTTTCATGGAATGCTCCGGTATCGTCAAGGAATCCATCAAGATGTGGTCCAAATGATAGATTAGATTAATATAAAACTAGTGCAAAGACTTTTTAGTCCATAGGATAATCCAATGATTTATCTGAAAAATAATAACTTTTTAGTCCATAGGATAATCCATCTTCTCTACTAGCTAAAGTTTGTGCAATGCTGTTTTTTTTTTTTTTGATAACTGAGGTGTCCGGGTCAGCTTGCGCGCACCTCGACTATTCCTCAGGAGAGACTAGCACAGCAACCCACGATGCTGTTCAAATCAACCAAACCCGAAAATTTTATATGACAGTTAGGAATAGTGATGTTTCACAGCATATTGTGAGTGCTTGACTCAAATTCACTTTTACTGCACTCACGACCCATTACGAAATACCGACAATCTGTGCCCGTAACCACGAAGTAGCGACCTCAACACCCCCCGGGACCGCCATTGAATGGATTGCGGTCACGAAGTAACCTTTCTCAATGATCAATTATCGGCTTGGTCCTAATTATTACCACCGGCACACAATCTTTGCGACATCCGGCCACGTAAACCTCAATAGATGAATGCGCTGGAACCCTTAATTTCCTTTCTCCTCATAAACTCCAGAAGCAGCGAATCTGGGTGCAACTGCAGGGTGAACCCAGTCCTCATGTTCATCTCCAATCCCGTGCGCTCCCTTGTCTTCCGATCGCACCACCACTTTCCTACACTTGCACTTGCCACCCTGAACACACTATCGATTATATTGCAGATGACGCCATACTTATTGATTTTGACGTAGTCGGTGCTCATGTACATGACAGCCGACCGTTCTCAGTCGATGTGGGTCCAGTGAAGGGGCACGGACCCCAACCAGTCGGGCAAGTTGGTGCCTTTGATCTCAAGGTGTTCATAGGATTACTGTACGATGTAGCAGAGAGTGAGACGGGGAGGGGGGAGGTCAATGTTGCATCCCTCGATACGGACATAGAAGAGCTAGAACTCAAAGAATTCAGTGATGGCGTTGTTAGGTTTGGTGTCACTAGCTGACCAGGGTGCTTTTTCCATGATATTGGACAATTGGTGGCTAAGCAATTTAATCTGTGAAGAACCGGATGACAAGCTGCGTGCAAGTTTATATTAGTTGTGAGAATGGGAACCCAATTCCTTCAGTTATGCTTGTTGTTGCTTTAGCTTTATCCTAAATATATACTCATCGTCATAAAATTGGAACCATGACATAAAACTTACAATAGATGACTCTACCACAGCTTCTTGTCTTCTGTTGGACCTTGATCCAATGGAATTGACTTGAGATTGAGCATGAGCTTCAACTGTACTTGCATTGGCATGAGCACCGGATGTACATACATTGGCCTGAGCATTGGCCTGAGAAGCACATAGCAAGCATTAATTGTCAACATATTAAGATAACATGCTCAGCATCGACATTATCAATTAGTTGAGACAATACCTTTTTCAAAGGACATCCCTTGCTGTTATGTTTAACCACATTGCAGGTAGAATAAGTCATTCGTTTACCCTCTTTAGCCATTCTATCACCTTTTACAGGCTCAATTGGTTGCTTTCTTCTACTCTTTTTGGGCCTACCGAGCATCTTCTTCATCTATGGGGGTTGAGGAGCTTGTTTATTGGTTTTCTTCCAAAATTTATGTCCTCTCACTGTAGGTATCATGAATTGATAAGCACTTAGATACTTTGCCTTGTTGAATGACTCAGCTAAGTAGTCACCTGTATCATTTCACTTGCGGTGTATCGCACAAATGGCATGGCAATATGGAATTCCCCTAAGTTCCCATGCTCTACAAGAACAATTCTTCAAATTTAAGTCAACCAAATATTTGTCACCGCCTTCCATAATCTCATGTCGTTCATCTCTATTCCATATTAAATGGCAATACCACCTAGCAGTTGTATTCTAATGTAACTTATGCATAATCCTTGGACCATAATTTCTAGTCTACCTAGGACATCCATCCCTCTGAGTGTACATTCTACTCATAACCATGATTCTAATATACTCCAGCATGCTCACAATGGCTTAGCACCTCCCGTTGAAAGCTTCACTGAGATTATTATCAATGACAGCACATTTAATGTTGTGTCAAAGAAGGCTTTGTACTAGTGTTTTGGCTCAGTACGGAATAGATCGTCATGACCTTGGTTAGTCATTTCCTTCAACCCCTGTTTATGCACCTAGATATCTGATATATTAATTCTCTTAGCACATTTCAAAAATTGTCTAATCAGCCGTTTTCCATTGCTTTTTTTTACCCCAATTGGAATATATGTGCCTTACACACATCTTATGATTTGCATTTGGCAAAAGCTCTGCTGTGGAAGTGATGAGACCTTAAAAATATCAACAAAAAAAAAACAAAAACAAAAGCAAAACATTAATATTGACAAGCATTGCATGCAGTGTCGCAATCAATTTCCTAATGAGTCATAGAGAAGCATTGCATGCATTTTGTTGTCACTTATCAAAGCCTAACCATGGCCATTACACAATTTGAGGTCTAACTTCAACAATACGATAAATTAAGTCCACATGTCTTTATTCTCGATTCTTACCACTGCCCATGCCACTAGATATTTTTGGTTGTTGGCATCCCTCCGTACGGCACACAACAACTCACCCTTGATCAAAGCCCTCAAGCAACATCCATCTAATCCAATGTTTTCCTAAATCCAGCCAAAAAACCTTTCCAATAGGCATCAAACAAATGTAAGCCCTATCAAATAATGGTAGAGAATCTAGCAGTGGCCTTTCAATTTTCATCTTAAAATTGCTTCTAGGGCCTGTAGTGTAAAACTCTCCCAAGTAGTCGTACATCTATGCATACTCCTCCTTATAATTTTTTTGTAGTTCCTTCAATACTTTTAGCTTTGTTCTCATATACTAACTTAAAGTGACATTTACTCCCCACTGTTCTCTAACTAATTTCTTTAACTCAGGTGCAAGGCATAAATGAGAATCATGAAGTGTTTAGCTAAGTAAGCACTAGACACTCTTTTATTCTCGAAAGTGATACTCCATCTATGCTCGGTTATATACTTTTTCAAATGAAATGACCTAATCTAACTATCAAGAGTACTATAAATCATCCAATTACAATTTGTCTAAGCACAACTGGCTCTTACAAATCTAGTTATCTTCTTGGGCTACATTTGATCGTCTGGATTTCTAACCAGGATAGGACTAGATAGGATATAATATGAAATCCAAGAAATTTGATATAACCTATCTATTATTTGGTGAATCGTAGTAATAAAGCCGAAGATTTTCACATCTTACCATGTCCATTACTTGCTATAAACATCATATTAGTGTAAATGAACCTAAAAATTATACAAACGGAAATGATAAAAATCTCTTATGACACTCTTGCCTACTTCATTTTATTTGCTTATTTTTTATTATTTTTCCATCTCTTTTTTAATTAATTTCTTTTTTATTTCTTTTTCCCCTTCCATCATTCTCTAATAAAATTTTATTAAATAGTAAACTAGACTAATATACCTAAAATATTTAATAAATGTAAATACTAAATGCATTTATTAATGTATATGAAATTTATATCATAAGATAGGAAGAAAATTGAATATATAAATAGAAATAAGAATAAATAAAAAAGAAATTATTTTTATGTTTTTGTTATTTTGAATTTTTATATTGAAATTTAAATATTATTTATATTCAAATATTATTTTAATTTAACAAGTTTGTTATTCGAGAAAAATAACTTTTATATTATGGACATTAAAATTCCTATACACTTTTATCCCACCTCTTTCATGGCATAATTTTATCTAAGCTATATACATCATATATCTGACTTTATCCTATCTTGAACATGCACCAAACACGAGATGGGATAAAAAATATCATATCTTGAATTTTATCTCGACTACCAAACGTAGCATTGGTGTATTTGATTGCTCTTTGCTCAGCCACATAGTACCTCAAAATTGCGTCTTTGAACTTAGTTGCATCCTCAAATGTCATGCTGACAATAAATACCGGATTTGTATGATTTTGCTCATATAATGGGAACCCACTTCTCCTCTTTGAAATAACATTAACCTCATCGTTACTCTCATCATTTAAACCTAATTGAAGACTTTCTTTCTCATATGAATAACAGTACTTTGTTTCGTACCCAGAAGCATCTACCAACTAAGCCTCATCCACAACTAGTGCTTGGGAAGTACTAGCTGACTCACTATAAGTGCCAATTTTTAGCCTACGTCTCACTGAAAATCCCTTTAATTTCCTTACCAAAAAAAAAAATCCCTTTAATTTTCTCCTTGCATCAACCAGTTCAAAATCATCACCGTCGCTCGATTATTCTACATCCACCAAATTACACGCATCATCATCCTCACCCTCAGCCAGCTCTCTATTAGCAACTTCAACCCAATTCTCGTCATCATCAATATTCTCAATCACATTATACAAATCTCCAGTTTCCATCTCAGCGCCCCCTATTTCAACTCCCAACTCTTCATCATCAACATGCTCAACATACAAATCAATATTTACATAACGCCGAATGATAATAAAATAGATCTATCACATTAGAGTTATCTAATAAATACCTAAGCTCATCTTCAAGAGTCGTACTTCTAGAACTCTGTAAAAGAGTTTCTCTATTTCGCACACACCCAAAGTCTCAATAGTTTAAAATATATTAGACAGTAAACCATTGTTTAAGCCTATTTCAACAACAACAACCCTTTCGCCCACGTATTCCAAGAGTGGTCCAACTTGAAATTTACCTTCAAAGAAAACAGAGACATAAACTCTGTTCTCGGCCATTGGACCTACAAGGGAACAAAAACAGAGAGTAAACTTGACTAAGCAGAAGAAAAGTACTGATGATTTACCTGCACAAATAAATGCTTTGAGAGAGAAAACAGCAGAAAAAACAAATGAGAAAACAAACTCCATTCGACTATAAAGTTAACACTATAATGTACATGATGATGGCTCGTTTACGACGGTCATACTTTAACTATTGATTGAAAATTTACTTGCTTGGTTGCAGATAACTTCATAAAACGAACTACATTAGGATAATCTTTCACGAAATGGTTGACGCTTGGCATCATTTGGCAATTCAGAAGAAACTGTAGGAAACAATAATAAAGTCGAAAATTTCATATATAACCAAGAAGAATTTGACACGTGGTATACATCACAAAAAGTGAATCAAAATTTCTCAATCTTTCGGCACACAAAATCTACACCATATCTAGTAAAGCAACTCGTTAGTAAGGACCATAAGAGGAACATTTGGAGCTAATATCATGAATCAAGGCTCAACTCCACATAAACCAATCAAAAACTCGAGACAAGAACCGTTTCTCATGCGGTCGTGAATTGAAATTAGGAACCCGGGCAACTACCCTACCCTACCTCATCCCAAAACGCAATGCATATCGAATCGCTACAAACACATAGGCCCTGATCAAATTGGAATGGAAACACATGCTGCTCGATACCCAAATTCTATAATGCAGAGAGCGATACTTGCGCGAGGAGGAGTCGCCGTCGCTGTCGCTGTCACCATCTCCATCGTCAAAACCGCTTGATCCGCCGTTAAGACTCCCGCAGGACAGGTCTTCGCACGAACTCATGATCAATGAAGAGAGAACTCAAACTCAAACCCGAACTCTATGAACTCTAGAACGTTATTGAACTCCAAATGATGATAGCCGTTGAACTCCAACTTGCGAGGAGACCCAAATTACAAGGGAAATCCAGATTGTCAACCTTGATTTGGGGCTTAGGGTTCAAAGGGAGACCGAGTGTTAATTTCGTTTAGAGGGAGAGAAAGATGATGATGAGTTTGGGCTTAAGGTTTAGACGACTTCGATTTGGGTAAAATAAGAGATGTTTCGATAGAAGTTGAATTTGGAGCTTACAGTTCAGAGAAGGAAGAAGGGAGGAGACAATGCCCAAGGGAAAGGAAGGAAACGATGCTCACGGGAAAGGAAAGAGACAACGTTCAAGAAGAAAGAGGGACATCCAAAACGAGGTCGTTTTGCAATCGTGAATTTTTTTCTTAAACCATTTGCCATATAAGAGAGAGAAGTGATTAAAAAGCGCCACATCAGCATTTTTCATTAGTACGTTTGACAATGTTAATTTTAGAACTCGATTAAACCAATTTGACAAGTTTTAGGACTGAATTATATTTTTTGCAAGTTTTATAATGCAATTTCACTTTTATGACAAGTTTTAGGACTTATGGTGCACTTATCCCTTACTTTAACTTTAGTTAGTTGTTATTATCTTTGGGTAACTCTTGAGTAGCCTTCAAATATATTCCTCTTGGTTAGGTAATTCTATTCTCAAATATTTTCAAGTCTTCAAGCTTCAAAGATAGGAGTCCTTACATCACTCACTTCTAATCTTCAACTTTCCTCTTGATTTTCGTTCTCCAATCTTGCGAGGAAAAATGAAGATCCCAAACTTGTATTATTATAGCTTCTTGCTCAATCTTTCAGGTGTTGGCAAAGTTAATTATTGGACTTTACTACATTTTTACTAATGGGTTTTGTCTTTTTAAAGACCAAGAATTGTTAATTCCATGTACTTGTTTATTTTACTTGAAGGTGACTAAAGTTTTGAGTTGTTCTAGTCTTTTTCAAGGTAAGTAAAACTCAAAAGGTTAAGTTAGATTTATCTACTTAGTACTTTTGACTTGGTTGGTCGGTACTTGTTAACTTGGTTTGAATGCTAATCATGAGTGTGATCATGCTTCGATAATGACATGTTTAAATATTGTGTTGTTTGACTTAAATTGACAAGTAGCGTCAGGTGTAGAAACTGTGTGATCGACTCCTTAAAAGGTTTTGTTGTATATTGGATGAGAGAAGTGTAAGAACATGGAATTTGGACTTGAAAATGATATTCACATAATTTTTTATTAGGTATTGGCTGACTAATTACCGTACTGATTTTCATTATTAAAGTTATTTCAAACAAGTTACCAATCTCTAATTAAACTATCGATTGTAACCTTTTCACCAAGTCTAGTTATTCTATAGATTATGACCACTTCACCGATTTTAAGCATCTTTCAAGCAAAATCAATGTCCTAACCAACTTATCGATATTCATAAATTGTCAAATTTTTGAGATGTCAATTTTCAAGTGTCAATCCCAACGTTGTCAATTTTAAAGATTTCGATTTTCGAGTTGACTTGCTTATTGTGACCCAAGTCGTTGATGTCCAAGTGGTTGATTGATATATTGTGAAGTTTTTTGTGTTATCTATTTTATAACTTGTTGATTTCCATACGAATTTTACTTATATCTAACATATCTTATCATTGCTTGCACGAGAAATGAAAAGAGGTTGGCATGTTATTATCATTATTCGCATACATGATCATTGAAAGGGCAAGGTAATTGTATTTCGAAAATGATTTGCATGAAAAGATGTTGCGTACCGGATGTCGATTCTTGAAAAAGAGTGTTGATTATGTTGTTGATGCAAGGGAGATCGTATGATTATAATGTGATCATGTGCCTTGGTAATATATGATTATATATGAAAAGTATCATGTTATGTTTTTGTTGCCTATATATTAGTGTTGACGATGCCTTGGGAATGTTTAGAATGACGTCTCGGAATGGAGATGCCATGTGTATCAAAATGCCTTGGGAGTGTTCAGTATGACATGAAGTAACAAATATAATACTAGCATATGTGCATGTATATATAAACACATATACTCACACATTTCTATTAATAAACTAATTGGTGGTAGATGTGCATCACAATTTGTTATGTCATCCTCTTGCAATGAAGTGAATAATCTTATGCAACATTATTCATCGATTTTCATTGGCATATTATGATAGGAAGAATAGTGCATTTATTCGTTCAATTGCCTCTCATAGCTATTTGTACTCGTCTTGATTTAACATTATTTTGTGGATACTAGGTTGAGCAGTAAAATGATTTCCTACCTTAGACTTGGAGATTTCATACACTAAGCTTTGACTCACTCCTTATTTTTCAGATTTGTAGGATGGATCAACCTTTACCACTGCGATCTGGAGTTCCTGTACATTTTGACTACAATTACCAAGATGTGCTTGTACCTAAATCAACGGTAATATATACTAAGTGTAGTTCTATGGTATGGATCGATGTACAGGTTTTGGGGTGGACCGCTCATTGATTTGTTACCTAGTACTTCAACATCGATGGCGAGTTGGTTGGGAGTTGGTCTCCCTGGTTTCGATGGTAACGGCATGTCGAATGGCGAGGTTATCAATCCGTAGTGTAGTAGCATGACTTTGTATAGGCAACTTTTTGGGTGCATGAGCATGGGATAGTATCGACGCAGATTTGACCTTCTTCCCAAAGTTAATGCGTTGTATTCTGTTCCATTTTGTACTACTATTACTGCTTGGAAGAGGGAAGATAAAGCTAGAATGTATTTGTCAAACTCACATTTCTCATGCAATGTCTTTCTTGTGCTCCGCATGCTTAATAATAACAATAAATAGTTTTAATATTAGTTCTCTTGTTGTGCATGACATTTTGAGGCATCACATACTAAGTTGTAGATTTGTTAACAAATCAATAGATTCGTTTGCGATTCAAGAGATTGTTGATCCTAATAGATACGTATCGCTTAAATCCCTAGTAAAATCAAATCATAAATTACAAATCAAGGATCAACCGATTCTGAGTCAAGCTTTCCCTGGTCGAATCAAATCCTTTTGACACACTACAAGGCAAGGTCAAAAATAGCACCGCAAGGCTCAACACAAATTAGTTCAAGTATGCACTTATAGGTAAAATGGTTGATTGTTGAAATCAGCATGTTTGAGTTTGACATGAGCTCGAGCTACTTGAGTATCTTGTTGGGTTTAGCTCAAGCTTGAAAATACTCAGCTCAACAAGTTTATAAGTCTAATTGAGCCTTATTGAGCTTATATTATTTTTTCCAAAGAATGATTAATACTTTGAAAAAAAAAAGCACAAAAATCCTCAAAATTAAATAATATATCAATTATTCAAGCTTTCTAAGATTGAGCTTATTTTCTTTATAAATAGGTCTTAATCGAATCGAGCTTGAGTATTATGGTTTTTCCTTCGAGTCAGGCTCAAACAAAAATGTCGATACTTAATCAAGTTCAACTCAAGTTTTGAGCAGAGCTTGAGCTTGGTGCTATATCGACTCAACTCGGCTCAATTACACCTCTAAATGCACTGCAGTCCAACTCCACTCCAAGTACCCAACTTTCTCAAATATAAGTGTTCATGGAAATTTCTCTAATTTAAGCACAGCACAACAACTAAAGGCTTGTTTATTTGGACTTCTCACAAGTGAAGAAGTGTTGACACCTAAATTTTAGCGACCATTTAGTCGTAATTTGTACAGAAAATTAGGGATTAAATTTTTAACCCCTGAACAAAAATATTAAAATTGCATAGCATATAGTTTAGGTTCATATAGATTAATTGCATTCCGCATCAGATCGGCGGTGGCGAGCGAGCTTAAAATTCATCACGTGAATCAGGCTCGGGAATCGAACGAGACTCGACTCATTCGAAAGACGGGGGCCGAAAATCACACGTCAAAAAGGGCTCAGTTGTCTTAATTAGAGCTTTAATTAGCCCATCAAGTTAATTGAATAAAAGCCTGAATTAATTCAGCCAATTTGGAATTAAATGAAAATTAAAGCCTAAGCCCAAGCCTAAGCCCATTAAGACTAGAAAGCCCGGCTAGTTGACCTAGGTTTACATTATAAATACATCGTTATGTCTCACAACTAAAGGGGGGACACACAATATTCAGATCAGAAAATTTTTAGAGTGTGAGAGTGAGAAAGAGCCTGAGAGGAAGGAATCTTCAGGTCGCGACAGCTTGGCGACTCCGCTGGGGACTTGAGTTAAAACTCTTAGTGGACTTAAGCCAGTTTTTCTTTTTAAAAATATTTTTGCTTGGCAGCAAGGATCCCAGGTACGTCCCTAACATTTTAGGTGTTAAATGTTTTTGCAGAATGGGAGGTATAAGGGGAGGCGTGACTGTTAACCCTTGTTTTGCAGGGAGGTGTTTGGATGAATGGTTTATTTTATGCACGAAGCGCTGTATGATATAACCTGCTGTGCATGCCTTGCATCTATACTACACCGCACACACTTCCCGCTGCCGGACCTGGGCGGCATAGGTTTAGGATGGTACTGAGACAGTGGATACCCCGACCACACCCGCGTGGTATGGGTCGCCCTCCTTGGTCCCGAAAGTTCTTTCACGGTGTCATTGAGTTCCCACCACGGTTGCACCCTTTGCAACCCGGGTCGGCTCCTTGACTAAGCCGGAGTCAGGGGAACCCCGGCCTAACCACAACCATGACTGGTTTAGCCCGGTAATCCTCGCGTCTCCACTTTGCGAGCCAGAGTCTAGATAGATATCGAACCTCACATTTCATGCGCATGTCTATGTGATTGCCATGGTCTTACCAGGTAAAGTAAGTCTTCTGAACTCTCCTTTTTGCAATTTATTTAGTTATTGCATTTTTCGGGTCGGTCCATGATAGGTCTAGGTGGGTTTTTAATTTAAAAGTCATAATCATTGAGTACTTTGAAAATAAAAAAAGAAAGAAAGAAAGCTTTTTTTAGAGAATTTATTCTCCATCTATGTCTTTATTTTCCTAGATGTGTCATAGGTAATTATTTTCCTACAAAGTTTGCCGTCATCTTTCTTTTACAAAAAAAGGGCTTTAGAGAATTTGTTTTCAGTCCATAGTTTCTAGGGAGTCTCACTTTTTGTTTTTTCATAATTTTATGATTAGGAATTTTGGTGCTTCTATTTCCTAGGTTGTGTCTAGGGCGTCATTTATATTTCTTTTCCTAGATCACTTTCCATAAAGTCTCGTTCATGTACGAGTATTTTTATGAATAAACGAAGAATGAAAAAGACTAGAAAGCGTGTCATGGACCAATCTTGTCTTGACCATGTGCTTATTTGGTTCATTTCCTTTACATCAGGTTATTACGGACCGTCAACGTTCCCCAATCCGTACTCGCTCAAGAGCAAGAATGACTGACCAAAATGAGCAGGCTCGTGTTGCTGTCCTTGAAACCGAGATGAAGCAAGTCCTGAATGTGCTCGAGAATCTCACCAAACAAGTTGCTTCTCTACAGACAAGCATTTCCACACTGTCTGCACCCGCTCAACCGAGTGTAGAGATTGTACTGCCCGATGACTCTCCTCCTATTAAGTCAAAAGATAAAGGAAAAACTGTTGCCATTGGCACTTCCTCGACTGAGAATGGTGCAACTTTAACTGACAAAGCTCGTCCGATCATTACAAATGGGGGTGATGCATCTTCTAAGCCACCAAAGAGTGATGAGGCTGAGCGTATTGATAAGCTTGAAGAAAAATTCCGTCAAATGCAAGGCTTTGATGATCAATTCTCACGAGGTCTTGCTCACATTGTCAAGGTTCAAGTCCCTAAGAAGTTCAAGGCGCCTGAGTTTAATAAGTTCGATGGCCTTTCCTGTCCTAAGGTCCATTTACAATACTACACAGCGAGGATGGCGCCGTATGCTGATAATGTGCCACTCATGATCCACACGTTCCAAGATAGCTTAACCGGACCCCCCTTACAATGGTTCGTTTTGAAAAAGATTCATTTGCTCAAGACATGGGAGGATTTGTCTGATGCTTTCATTCGTCAATACAAATTCAATATTGACGTGGCCCCGTCACGTGAGGATTTGATTCGCACTGAGAAGAAAAAGACTGAAACCTTCAAGGCCTATGCTACTAGGTGGAGAGCTCTAGCTGTGCAAATTACCCCCGAATTGACTGAGAAGGAGATGCTTGATACCTTCATGAAGACTTTACCGTTCGAGTTTCGTAATCGAATGTT
Source organism: Syzygium malaccense (assembly GCA_031216405.1). Lineage (NCBI taxonomy): Eukaryota > Viridiplantae > Streptophyta > Magnoliopsida > Myrtales > Myrtaceae > Syzygium > Syzygium malaccense. The sequence goes on along the minus strand of CM062262.1, from coordinate 17,189,545 downwards.
GGGTTCTAATTTCAATTCTTTAGCTGAGTTGATACCTGCGGGAGAACGCATTGAGATCGCTCTGTGCGATGGTTGGGCCACTGAGCAGGCTACCTCTGCTAAGAAGTTCACCCTCAAGAAGGATAAGGAACCGACACCTGAAGTGAATGTAGCTTACTCTCAACAAAGCCGTGACACTGCCTCGACAATGCAGTCTGTTGGCAAACAAGGTGGACGCCAATTCACTAGTCGGCAACAAGGTACTAAAAGGAACTTCACGCATCTGCCTGGGCCGTTATCCAAAGTTCTGCCTGTTCTCCAAAAGAAAAATTTGCTTTCAAGTGAACCGAAACGCCCGAACCCCGAGCGGTTCTCTGGTTATGACTCCTCTAAGAAGTGTGAGTATCATATGGGGGAGGTTGGTCATTCTACTGATGATTGTTACGTACTCAAGCATAGAATTCAAGACCTCTTGGACACAAAGGCATTCTCTTTCCGCAGTGATCAACCAAATGTCCAGCGGAACCCTCTACCCAACCATGCTGGAAGCACAGATGCTGTTATTGAGTAGAGAAATTTCTATTTTATACTCCTCTGCAAAGGAGTCTTTAATGCTTTCTAGGATTTCAAGTGTTTTCTAGGATTTTCTGCTTTCTAGGATTTCAATTCATATTTATGTTTTTATTCGTAGGGCTTTGATTATTTGCATTTCCCTTCCAATAATGTAATTCATTCGACTCTATTCAATGAAATTACAAGTTTATTTGCATTTTGAGGGCATGTTGAAGTATACCAAACTAGCCCAGTGATGATATCCAACCATGAAAAGAAAATATCATCCAAGGAGAAATTCTGAGGGCTGGGCTTTTTCATGCTCCCTCAAAAAAAAAAGGCTTTTCGAAAATAAAAAGCATTTCATTTAAAAAAAAAAAACTTTCCAAAGCGTGCATCAAATAAACCCTGTTTGTTTGTCTGACTCATTTACTTCATGTCTCAGAGCATAATTCTCCAGCTTATTGTGATAAGGAATTGACACATCGAGTTCTATTGATGATGAACCTATGGGGCAAAGGATCACCACCTACTTGGGCATGATGCTAGAGCGAAGATGAGTGCTCAACAGTAAGAGATGATGAACTGATAGACATGTTGAACTTTGATGATGATAATGGACTGATAAATCCAACAGAGATAATGTCATGGTTCTAATTGGAATCTTCTGAGTCTCAATTCACATTTGCTTAATATCCAATTCATGCACGTTTTCTTGTGCAGGGGCAAAAGCAAAGATGGAGTGTTCATGTGTCCATCTTTTCCAAATAAGAGCAATCAAAGGACTCTCATTCCTAAGGGCACTCTTCTTGTTTGATATTGTTGAACGATGACATGTTCTTGAAATGGATGTTATGCTTCTCATGCATTTAATGAAATTTTTGAATTGTGAACCTTTGCATGCCTAAAACCGATAGGTATTTAAAATACTAATATCCTTCGAAAGAGGGTTTTGCATGATAATTTACCTGTTTAACTCACCAAGTTCATTGAGAATGATCCAAATGGACAATTTATTGAATGATGTGGCATTATTTGAGTATGCTAAATGAGATGTGTCGGGATGATGAAAGGCAAGCCATATCCTATACACAGTCCCATGCACTAATCCCCAGTGAGTTGAGTGAAAAAATTTCATGTCTGCAAGGCAAAGGGTTATCTCGCAAAAGGTACGACAACTGAAATGACGAAAGGTGGTTCATTTCTCTATCCCAAACACTACAGTTTATCCATTGTTTCGCCACTTTGAGCCTAAACACTTGGAGAAATTCATTCAAATTACCCCTGTCAAGAACCACCCCGCATCGGGGCGAACTGGAGGTAAGTCAGCATCATAAGGTGAAAAATGAGTAGAAATTTTCATGCTCTCACTTGCATCAATCTTCGAGTGTTGCTTTTTCAGATGAATTCACGCGAACTTCAAGTGCCTTAGGATGACGAAGAGCATTTCCTTCTCTATCCTATATACACTTTATCCATTGCTTAGCCCACTTGAGCCTATATTGTTATTTCATATGAACCTAGTTGGTGATCATCCCCCACACTGGGGCAAAGCAAAAACCATCATTGTCCAAGCAGCATATTTGGAGTACCAACTGAAGACGAAGACCTTTGAGAGTCTAAATGTCAAGTTGAAATATAATCGGCCAATGTATGCATTGTAGACAGTGTGTGTAAAAAAAAATGAAAGCTAGGGGGCATAAAAAAGCAGTGTGCCTGGTAAAAGCAAGGCCATCACCCTGAAAAAAAAAAGAAAAAGAAAAAAAAGGGAGAACTTTAGAAAAAATGTCAAGATATGACATGTCAAAGTCATGAATCCCAGTGGAGCAGTAGTCCTACAAGTTTCGAAGGAATCAAGTGACGAACTCTCAAGGCCAATGGAGCATCTGCCAAGAAGACAATCCCTGGCAAAGAAGAAGATCGGTGATTATGCCTAGATGATCACCAACTCTCACCCTTATACACATTTTTGAGCCTGATATATCCTTTCGTTTCTCAACCCGTGAACCTAGCCTACGTTACGTCCCTTGCAAAGTCTCTTCTGATTAGGGCACTTGAATTAACGTAGAGTTTCAGATGTTTATAAGCTTAACTCGAAGAAGTGCGAGCAAGTCTATTTCTTTCTCATTTTACAGGGTTCTTGACTTGTAAACCCGGAGATGATTGTGGAGTATTTTCTTTCAATAGCTTCGACTCGAAGAGTCCCTTTTGTTAAGCCATTGACCAAACCGACACTACGGTCCTGATAAAGACCTCTTAGATTGGTAAGGTCGTACCATTTGCGAGAATACTCGGATCCTTGTCGACATGATAATGGTGAGACGGAGTGATTCTCATAAAATAGCCCTTCTGAATAAGAGTGAGTGAAAGCCCTTTCTAACTGAAAGTTTCTCATTTAGCATTATTAAGAAATCCACGTTATGAGTGAAAATTGTCTTAATTAATGATTCTTCCCAGTGGAAATTTGGTGATGCAAATATGGTAAAATCATCATGCTTAAACCTCAATTGAATTGATGAATTCTGAAGTGTGAGTTCTAGAATAGCTGAGATTGCTAATCTCCTTGAATGAATGCATATGTGTTTTGCTCTAATCATATCTGACAGGAAATGTTTCCTCAAAGACTAAAGAGTTCCTGACGCTACAGTTGTTTTTTTTTAAGCTTCGTGTTCGTCTAAATATTTGTGAATATTCAATTACCTGATTATAGTTTCAGGTATCATTTCCGAAAATCTGAAGAGAATTTTCGATCCTATTAATCATATCTGATTGCAGTTTCAGATACCTTTCTCGAAGATCCGAAGGGAATCATCGAGCCCATATTCAATTACCTGATTGTAGTTTCAGGTATCATTTTCGAAAATCTGAAGAGAATTTTCGATCCTATTAATCATATCTGATTGCAGTTTCAGATATCTTTCTCGAAGATCCGAAGGGAATCATCGAGCCCATATTCAATTACCTGATTGTAGTTTCAGGTATCATTTCCGAAAATCTGAAGAGAATTTTCGATCCTATTAATCATATCTGATTGCAGTTTCAGATATCTTTCTCGAAGACCCGAAGGGAATCATCGAACCCATTCAAATATCTTATTGAAATTTCAAGTATCATTACCGAAAATCCGAAGGGAATTTTTCGAGTCTTTCAAGCACCTGGGTCGCCTTTCAGATGACTTTTTCGACTACTTGAGAGGGCTTCCAGATACTTGGTAAGTTTTCAGAAGTTGTTCCATACCCCAAATTTGTTTTCCCAAATCTTCAGGTAAGTAAATGCAGGTATGTTTTCTATTTTTGCATTTGCATTTTCATATCACATTAGAAAATGGGTGTGGGCTCATTGAGATCTCATTTACTCGACAAAAAGACTAATTTTTCTCATTGCATTTGCATAGTCAAAATTTAGGTATCATTTAGTCTTTGAATGCAACCTCTGCGAGCTCACCTTCAAAGAGGGGCAGCTGTTGACACCTAAATTTTAGCGACCATTTAGTCGTAATTTGTACAGAAAATTAGGGATTAAATTTTTAACCCCTGAACAAAAATATTAAAATTGCATAGCATATAGTTTAGGTTCATATAGATTAATTGCATTCCGCATCAGATCGGCGGTGGCGAGCGAGCTTAAAATTCATCACGTGAATCAGGCTCGGGAATCGAACGAGACTCGACTCATTCGAAAGACGGGGGCCGAAAATCACACGTCAAAAAGGGCTCGGTTGTCTTAATTAGAGCTTTAATTAGCCCATCAAGTTAATTGAATAAAAGCCTGAATTAATTCAGCCAATTTGGAATTAAATGAAAATTAAAGCCTAAGCCCAAGCCTAAGCCCATTAGGACTAGAAAGCCCGGCTAGTTGACCTAGGTTTACATTATAAATACATCGTTATGTCTCACAACTAAAGGGGGGACACACAATATTCAGATCAGAAAATTTTTAGAGTGTGAGAGTGAGAAAGAGCCTGAGAGGAAGGAATCTTCAGGTCGCGACAAGAAGCAACATTTTTATTCATCGATATTTGATATACTATTCAAATTTAAAAAGATTATAATTCAATATATATGTCAACATATATATATATATATATATATATATATATATATATATATTGTTGAATGTCTCATATGGTTAATACTAAAAAGAGTCAAAAGTGTGTTGTGCACCACGAGTTTTGAGAAAAGTAAAAAAGTTGAAATCAATTCGAACAGACATTATTTACTGAAATTTCTGCAATTTATAACCCAAAACACAATCTCTTGGCTATAAAATATTGACCAAACTTTGACCGAGGATATCTCCCTTGTATCTTTGTAACCTCAATTTTCATGGGTGCTTCTGAGATTGAGAAGTCGCCAAAACGAGGCAACCATCCTCAAGAGTGAAAAATTGACCATGAACTCATCGAGCAATATTAGAATTGCCTCATTTATGAAGCTTTTTTTTTTCTATTTATGAAGTTCAACACACATTTTTTGAGCTACCTTGGTCAACACAACACTAATTATTTGACTTTCCAAAAAAAAAATAAACGAAATTTAAGTCAACCACACTCCTTTAAAAGTCAAAGAAGATAGGGCAGTAGTCCATTTTTAAGGTAGTTTCAAGTGGGTTGTTCAAGCGCACTTAGCTAAGAAATTTTGAAGTAGCCCCAAAATCTAACAATCGTCCTGGATGAAAATGATCCACGAATTGAGTACATTCCAGTACTGGGAAGAACAACCAAAGTTTCAGGATTTAAAGCTCAGGAACTTCTATATACCATAAAGGCAATACAAAAGAGTAGTGGAATACTTATAATTTAACAAGATATCTCTTGTAACTTGACTCGCCATTAAAATTATTTCGGGGGGCCGCGTCTATATTCCTTCGAGGAACCATTCATCGTGGGCTTAGTTGCGGTTGAAACGCAAAGGTGGTAGGTGTCAAACTTTGATTGGAAACTTTGTGAATTTTGGTGTGGTGCATACTTTATGCACGAACTAGGACATAATTCTTTAGATCTGCATGACGAGACAACAGGACAGGAAAAAAGAACTCTTTGACTTATTGACCCTGAAACGCCCAGATTCCTCCTCTTCGAGCATAAGGGGATTAGATGATAATGCTCAAGCGAATGTTATTGTCAATTCAGTAAGACTCATACATGGAGCTCCAGAAGAGGTAGGTGAAGACACAGGCACGACACTTTCCACAAGAAGGATCGGAAGCGGTTCTTTCTCTCTAAGTTTTTTTTTCGATTTTTTATGATCTCACATGCTTGTGGCCGTATCTAGCCTAGCAAGTCCATGGAACTCGCGATGGAGTGGCTTGACGGTTCAGCTCTGAGATAAGCAGCGTTGCACGGCACCTCATCGAGGTCCCTCAGCACCGAGATGGGGCTGCTCAGCCTCATGTCGGTGAGCATCTGGCGGAGCTCAGAGGCCTCCTCCTTGAGCTGGACATTCTCCTGGAGGACCCTGTCGTGGTCCTCTGAGGCCTGGTTGAGCTTGTCTACGAGCTGGTGGTTCTCGTGCCGGAGCCAGACGACCTGCGACCACAGCTCGTCGAGGTGCTTCTGCTTCCTCATCCGGGACCGCCGTGCCGACTCCCGGTTTGATATCATCCTCCTCTGCCTCCGCTCGTTGATGATGCTCAGCTGCTGCTCCTCGGACTCATCCGAGGTCGAGTTGTTACTGAGGCATGGGGCCTGTGCGTTGCGGATGCCGTTGAGCTCTTGGACTTGGGGATGGAATTGGAAGTTGTACAGTGAATTGGAGAGTCTAGTGAAGTTGAATGCCGGAGATTGATCCTGCATCAAACTTGTCATTTGAGATGGGTATGGAGATGGGTTTGAAGGGCAATAGTTATACAATCCTGACACTCCACTGGGCTCCATCTATTCTTTTTTCCTAAGATCAAGAGTTTAGAGAGGTTGAAGTTCAAATTTGATCAAGTTGGTGTTTAGAAAAATGAGAGACCCCTCAAATTGCAAGAGCGTGGTTTTATAGGCTGAGGAAAGGTTGAAGTGGCCCCACTGATTGCCATTATCGTACGTCAGGGAAGAGTTTTGGAATAATATTTATGCAAGATTATGTACACATTTTATGTTATGTAGTGACCATTACGTTGTCCTTTATGTGGCGCATGAACTAAAGAGTAATCCATAAACTATTTTCCTGGCCCCTTTGGGGCATGTCATGGTCATACCTGAGCCTGCGAGCACTTGAAAAACATCAATCATTACATGGTGGATGAGATCTGAAATGTGGAAAACCATCCTCCTTTCTGCGATCAAAAAGCTTGCTTACATCAGAGAGAAGGCGAGAGAATTCAGATTGTGGGTGGTATAATTATATGGATAGCGTAATCGTGTGGTTGAGTAAAAACGAGTAAATAGTAAGAAATAAATTTTATTTCACATCGTGCCGTTATGCTTTAATTGAATATTTTAAGCCGATATATATCCTAGTTAGAGCGCTTTGACTAATTCCTCACGTCTCATATTTATCCGCTCTTGGGTTTCTCTTAATGAAAATGTAATGTGGTTCAAAAGTTCTTTATCGATTTTTAATCTAAGTTTTCGAGTTTGATATTCATATAAATGAGAAAATGAAAGCTTTCAAGAAATGCCAAAGTCAACCCCACTTGAGAAATACACGTAGACCTGCGTGTCAACCAGGGATATGAGCAGAGGCTGAGCTACTGTATTGGCCTATCTAATGAGTTTACCAATGGAAAACTGGGCTACGAGGGTCCATGAGTCTTGTTACACTAAAATTGATATACAAAGCTAATGTATCAAAATGACATTAGTCTTAGACTTCGCTTATTTTTCTGGAAAATGAAATGATTTAGAAACATTTTCCACAAAAAATCGTTTGTATTGTTTGAAATAATTGATCGATTAAAAATATTTTCATTGTTGATAATAATTTATGTGTAAACATTTTCATGCACAATGAAAATATTTTTGGTTTATCCATTTTTATAAGCATTAATATAAGTGATCATTTTTTGGAAAATATTTTTCCAACTCATTCATATTTCGCAAAACAAACGCACCCTTAATAAATATAGTGCTTTTTTTTCTTTTTTTCTTTTCAAATTATTAAAACAGGGATATAAAAAAAAAGCTAATCTCTAGGTGGAGATTTGAATGCCAATCCAAATCCAGGTAACATGGTTCCCTTCAACGCTCTTAACCAATGAACCTTACTGACGTACGGAAATGACGCAGGGAGGGAGGGGTTGGAAGAGGCCATATCTTTCCTACAACTAGAAATTCCTTTTGTGAAGTGGTGACTCATTCACCACTTAAAAGCAGACATTAACACAGTCCCATTCACTTGTTAATTGCCTGTGGCTGATCGCGAGGGTCTTTCCTTTCTTGCCAATGGCAGCCATTTTTTTGTGGGTGTTGCAGTTAGGCAGCAGTCACAATGTGGCACATCCTGACGTGGAGAACTTTCGTTGTACCATTGAAAAGGGTGTTTTGGAAAAGTTGAGCGCAATGAGACTTGATCTATCATCCTTAATTTCTTGAGTTTTAGGACAGCCTTAGTTTAGTTTCCTGCAAAAAAAAAAAAGCCCCGGCTTGGCCCTGTCCCATCCCGCCTTGGACGCGGCGGGGAAGGTTTTCAGCTGATGGGCAAGGATGGAGAACATGATTTCCGCCCCGCCCCGGCCCGCCCCGGCCAGCCCCGCCCCGCCCCGCCCTATGTGCAGTCCTAATTTCATAGAGATTAGACTCCAGAAAAAGAATATCAATTGTTAATCATTTTTCTCTAAACTCTCGGTTCTTCTTGCATTAGTAAACTCCTCATTAAATAAAGCATATAACCTACCGATGGGATCGTATTCTAACATTACAAAATCCAAAATCGGATAGGATGGGGGAAGATCACCGCTCACCACTTTGTGTGGTTATGTGAGTACTCCATTTGCGGTTTGGCTTACGTGATTCAAGAGATCAATACAAATAGCGTCAGAGCAGGATCCCTATAACGGATAAGTGATTTGTGGATGGTATTTGATCCGAACTAAGGCAGAGGAGCGATCACCTAGATGAGAAGATTCAGATAAGGTGCTGCTCACAACAGATTTCTAGAATGATGAAGAATGGGGGAGAGTATAGCCAGGGTATGAGCCAACATCAAGTCCGTCGGTTCTTTGAGCAGTGGAAGTGTAATGTTCCACAGTTCCACGCATCAGGCGGGTGAGAGAGACTTTATTAAGCTATTCACAAGTAAGACCACCTTCAAATGATCATCATCTTGCGTTGTTAAAGTGAACACTCTCGAGGGTCTTGGCTTAAGTGGAAATGTCCAAATTGCTAGGAGCAGCTTCTGCCAAATTTCTAGCCACATGAGGCAACAACTAATGAATTTGCATGAAGGCAGATAAAGGTGAAGGGTCCCCCCAATTAATCACATCATATGATCTCAATCAGATATGAGTACTTTGAGCGGGGGGGAAAAAGAAGAGAAAAAGCAGGCCAAAGATCTGTTAAGTGGTGGCTTTTTCTTGTCCAACTTGTTGAATATAAATAATAGCACAACGGGAAGGTCATTCGTCTCTCATGGCCACTCATGGCCGTATGTTTATCCGTATAGAATTAGGCTTCAAGAAGGACAACCATTTGCCAGTTTCGTGTTTAAAATTAGAGAATAAGAAAAAGTGGAAGATACCTTAAAACGAGTCGCAAAGAGAAGAGACATCTATCGTAAGAATATGCTCTAAACAAAGATATTTTTTGCCCAAGATCGAGCAGCAGAATTTGTTCCATGTTCCTTTGCGACATCATGCAATTCCTCAAACCATTTTTTTATTGACATTGATTGATAGATGACAGATGCAATTACATGTTTCACAATTTAAGTAGCGTGGAAAATGCAAGAACACCAAAGATTGGAAACGCTAAATCGGGTTATCAATATAGCGTTATAAATATTCTCGTAGGGCATTTGATGAACTTGCATTTATTTGTCTAAAATGGGTTTCTCATATAATAAATAAAGGAAAAAAGTACAGTATTTTTATTGAGTTGGCATATAGTCTAGCACTTGCAAGTAAAATCTTTCTAATGCATCCATGTCCAGAAATGCAAAATGGAAAGAATAATCCTCGAACGCAAGTAGGACTGAGTGGGGCAAGTTACCAGTCAATAACATCATCACACACATACATACACATCTTTATCTTGCCTTGGTAATTATTGATCGATTACATTCTCATAAGTTCTCAATACCTCATGAAACAAGTTGTGTCGAAAATAAAATAAATTTATAAAAATTGGACGGATGTGCATTTGTCCTTTGTGCTCGAAGGGTTCATCTTCATATTTTTTTTTTTTGGATAATTTGTATCACAAATAAAGATATGAGCCTATGAAAAAGATATCACCCGAATGTCTCATCATGGGGATGTGTATGAGTGAGGTTTGTACATTAATCGTCCCATTGAATTGAAAGTGTTGGGCGCCTATGTCGGGGCAATTATTGGACAAAGGTACATTAGAAGGATCATGCTCTCATTGATTTGGTCAAATGTTGCGGCTAATTGGAGATGATAATTTTTTGTTGAAATTCATTTCGTTCAACAATTTCTTTTTTCGTTTGAAATTGGCTTGGTTAATTTTGTCAAAATTTCGAAGCCTTCCTCTCGTGCTTGGGTTCAGATAAAGAAAAGAAAGAAAGAAGAAATAAATACATTAAAAGTCCTAAAAATTTCAAAAAATATAATTAAATCCTAAATTTGTCACGAAAGTATAATTAAATTATAAAACTTTCAAAAAGTGCAATCAAGTTCTAAAATTTATCAAATCGGTCCAATCAAGACTCTTCGTTGATTGCACTTTTTAAATATTTTAGAACTTGATTATACTTTTGTAATAAGTTTTAGGACTTGATTGTACTTTTTAAAAGTTTCAGAACTCGATTACACTTTCGTAACAAGTTTTAAAATTTAATTACATTTTTTGAAAGTTTTTGAACTCAATTGACAAGTTTTAAGGCTTTCATTGTATTTTTATCCTAAGAAAGAAGGATCAAAATTATGCTGGTGAGAGTGAAATACCACTTTTCATATTCCTATCGAATTAGTGTAACCATTTTGCCACCTATAAACAAAGACCATGACCTCTTTATTAATATGTGGAAGTGAAATTATATGATTCGGAACACAACCAAGTACATATTCTCATTTTCTTTAAATTACATAAAAATGGTGCTTGTAAATAAAATAAAAAATGATGCTATCATGACTTTATATCAAGTATATTATCATTGGAAAAAGATTGTATATCAATATGGGGACCATTTTAGATAAAGCATTTATATAATGAGTAATGTAAAAGAAGACTAAGTAATCTATACCATATCTAACAATTAACTTCTGTGACTAGCACGTGCTATTTAATAAGAAAAATTTATAGCAATACTATGTGTATTTGTATATATGGACATGATATCATCAAATTTTTTGTATATGAATAATAATTCACATGCATAATTAATTGACTAATGAGAAGATACGAAATAAGTTACAACTGAAGCACTTCTACCGGATTATATCTGCAAAAGAACGAATAACTTCTTGTATGTTGAGAAAATGTGTAGGAGGCAAAAGTTTATGTTGAAAATTATGTGTATACACGTATTACATGTGAATATAAAACTAGGAGTAGGTTTACTGATAGAGATGGGGACCTGCTAGTGAAGCTATCAGCTAACTGACGTGAAACTTAATCTCTTCTTAACAGAGAATGATAAGGGCCGTTTAGTATGAGAAAACTGATACCGTTCTGCGTTTTCAATTCATTTAAAAGTGAATTATTACTGAAAATATTGTTCATCACAAAGAGAAAGTTGTTTACAAGTTAAAAATTAAGGAAAATTGTGGTCACTTTTAGAAATCTAAACTACGAAAAAGGTTGTTTTTGAGTATTGACATGCTGAATGGAGACAGTCTATTATTAAATTGTAGAAAAATTATCTAAAAAGTCCTTAACCTATTGTACTTTTGCCAATTCAGTCATAAATCTTTCAATTTTATCAATTTAGTCATAACCATTTTCACATTTTGTCAATTGAGTCCATCCGACTGATTTTAGCTGGAAATCGCTGACGTGAATGCTAGTCATCTTACATGTCACGTCCAGCACTAACGTGGACAATTAATAATATTTTAATATTTTTCAATTTTCTTTTTTTTTTTCTTTACTTCTCTTTTCCCTCTTTTCTTTTCTTTTTTTACTTACCCTTGTTTTACTTACCCTCGCCGACTGCTGGCGAGGGTCGCATCACCCCTCACTCGACCTCGCCCATGGAGGCCATATCTCGAGCTTGCAACTACCATGGTCACTCAAGCTCAAGCTCTGGGCATCAAATCTCGAACTTCCAATTGCCTTCCTCTTTTATTTTTTATTTTTTTACTTGTGGCAAGGGTTGCAGCCTCGAGTGAGGCATACCACCAAATCTGGAGCTTGTAGCTGCCATGGTCACTCGAGCTCGAGCTTTGGGTTCGTGGCCATGGTGGCTGCGAATAGGCGAGTCTTGCCCCTAGCTACTCAAGCTCGACTTGCAACCATGGTTGCCAAATCTTGAGCTTGCAGTTGTCATGCCCGCTGGGTGAGGCGAACTGAGGATCTAGTGACCTACACCAGCCACAAGTAAAAAGAAAAAAAAATAAGAGAAGAAAATAAAAAATTAATAAAAATTCAAAAAATATATATTAAAATATTATTAAAATTATCCATGACAACGCCGGCAGTGCTACGTAGGATGGTGGCACGGGCAGTGTCCATGTCAGTAATTTTCAATCAAAAGCAGCTAAATAGACTCATTTGGTAAAAGGTGAAAAGATTTAGGTTTCAATTGGCAAAATTGAATAGTTTAAGATAGTGGTAAGCATGGTTCGGGTGGGTGGTTTTCACCCTAGAACCGGGAACCCCCCACTAAAGACCAATTCCGAAAAATTGAAACTGGGAACCGCCCGTTGGTTCCATGGACTCACTCGAGAACCGGACTGGCGGTCCAATCCAATTCCCGAGTGGGTCCATGGAGCCGGTCCTACTAGCCAAGGACGGAGACGGAAAGATGGAGACGGAGACGGAGACGAAGATGGAAAGTCGGAGACGATGAGGTGAGTATCGATCAAGAAAAGTGAGAGATTGAGCGTGAGGTGAAAGCGAAAAAATGTGTTTCTTAGCTCAATATAAGGCTGTGAGCGTTGAGCGAGTTAGATTTAGTTTAAGGATTTAGGATTTTTCTTTTTAAAAAATAAGTAATAATAATAATAATAATAATAATATTATTATTATTATTATTATTATTATTATTATTATTATTATTATATTACCGGTCTAGTTCTAATAGGCGGACAGGCAATTCCACGCTTGGAACCGGGAACCTGACCAGCACCCACCGATTCTCAAAAATTGAAATCAACCGGACTGGTTCTCTTAGGAACCACCAATTCTGGTCCAGTTTTAAGCGGTCCGGGCGGTTCCCGGTTCTTTTGCATACCCCTAATTTAAGAGGCAAAAGTGTAATAGGTTTACGGCTTTTTGGATAATTTTCCCCTTTAATTGTAAACACAATTCTTAACTTTGGTTACAACACAACCAAAAATATTTTTAAAATTTTTATTCATGCTGAAAAGTTTGGGAGAATTTAGATGACTGAGATATACGTTTCTCAAAAGAAAAAAATCAATATGACTTTGGGGCGCAATTATTTGCTCTAAAAGTTTTAAATTATCAGAGTGCATTGTGTTTTATTTTTCAAAGCTTAACATTACAGCCCATGTGACGGCCCGGGTCCTCCACTTCCACCGTACAATTTCGAGCCGGTCACATGTCCTAGTCATTCTTAGTGCCAGAGAATAACAATTTTTTGTGCATACCCACTCATTCCTGTAGAAAATGGCAATTATACATGATTTTGTTAGCTAATGCCTCTAAGCCACTAGTTAAGCATCTAAATAAAGAAGGGTAGCAAGTTTCAAACGATGCTTTTATCGTATTATAGATAATTAATATAGGGAAAAAAACGAAAACGTACTTGAATTTTTACCTACATATCACTTAAATACCTCTACTTTTAAGAATGCATGTTTACATAATCGCCTCAGCAAAATTTTCCTTATATTCATAACTTTGTCATTTCTCTAGTCAAAAACACCCAAACCAGTCTCTTATTCATGCTCACCTCTCTCTCTCTCTCTCTCTCTCTCTCTCTCTCTCTCTCTCTCTCTCTCTCAAGCTCTAGGCTCGCGACAATGACCGCTCGAACTCTTGGCTCATGGCCGGAGCTACCAGATGTTGAGTTCGCAGTCATGACCAACCTCTCTCTCTCTTTCTCTCTCTCTCTCTCTCTCTCTCTCTCTCTCTCTCTCTCTCTCTCTCTCTCTCTCAAGCTCTAGGCTCGCGACAATGACCGCTCGAACTCTTAGCTCATGGTTGGAGCTACCAGATGTTGAGTTCGTAGTCATGACCACCCTCTCTCTCTCTCTCTCTCTCTCTCTCTCTCTCTCTCTCTCTCTCTCTCTCTCTCTCAAGCTCTAGGCTCGCGACAATGACCGCTCGAACTCTTGGCTCATGGCCGGAGCTACCAGATGTTGAGTTCGCAGTCATGACCAACCTCTCTCTCTCTTTCTCTCTCTCTCTCTCTCTCTCTCTCTCTCTCTCTCTCTCTCTCTCTCTCTCTCTCTCTCTCTCTCGGGTTGAAGTATGAAGTCTGTATTTAGAAAAATAGAGACGTAATTGATATCTACATGAAAATACACGCATGGTTTTTATATTTTTCATGACAATTTGAAATCCAATGCTTAACTACACTCTATTAAGAACTAGGAGGACAATATACATGCAATCATGATTTAATTCTAGAAAACTTAGTGGGAAAATGACATAAATGGTCCCTAAACTTTGGTCTAATTTGTAATGTGGTCCCTAAATTTTTAATTTGTTCAATGTGATTCCTAAACTATAGCCCAATGTGCAATGTAGTCCCTAAAATTTTAATTTGTTCAATGTGATCCATGGACTTTTAATATTCAATGTTGGTTTAGGAACCTAATTCAATAAATTAAAAGTTCAAGAAACACATTGAATATTAGGATAAAGTTTAGGAACTATTTGTGTTATTTCCCAAACTTATTAGCAATCATTTGATGGAGTGATGAAGAAATTGTCCGGACATGCGACAGTTGCCCTCGAATAACGGCTTGGGTAATGGACGGATGGGGTACTTGATGTGAAGGCAGCCCCTTTACCTAGGCGCGTGATACCAATCAAAGATTCACATCCGCAAATCGCCACCCAAACAAAATAGAAAAATTATCCAAAAAGTCATAAACTTATTTTACGACGGCTAATTTAGTCTTAAATCTTTCAATAGTGTCAATTTAGTCCTAAACCTTTTGACAATTTGTCAATTTAATTTTAAACTTTTCAATTATGCCAATTTAGTCATAAATATTTTGGTGATTTCATTTTAGTCATAAACATTTGAACAATTTGTCAATTTAGTCCTTTCGACTAATTTTGACCTGCTATCACTGACATAGTGATCTAATCAGCAACAATCATCCTACATGGCACGACCGGCGCTTATGTGGATACTTTTTGCAATTTTTTGAACTTTTTGAATTTTTTCTTAGTTTTTCATTTTTTCCTTTTCCTTTCTTTTTTTCTTTTTCTCTTTCTTTTCTTTTCTTTTCTTTTTCTTTTTCCCTTCGTCGACCTTAAGCGAGGGCCATTCACACCAAATCAGGCAAGGACAAGGGGTGCACTCACCAGATTTGGCAAGGGCTGCCCGACAAGGGTCACCCTCACCTGGGCAAGCGTGGGCTTCCCTTGCCATGCCTAATCTGGCGAGGGCGGCCCTCGCTTAAGGCTGGCAGAGGGAAAAAGGACAAAAGGAAAAAAGAACAAGAAAAAAGAAAGAAGGAAAAGAAGAAAAGGAAAGGAAGGAAAAAATAAGAAAAAATTGCAAAAATTATCGACGTTGGCGATTTCCGGCCAAAATTTACCAGAGAGACTAAATTGGCAAATTATTAAAAGGTTTAGAACTAAATTTGCAGAATTGAAAGGTTTAGCACTAAATTGACAAGTTGTCAAAAGGTTTAAAACTAAATTAGTACAATTGAAAATTTTAGGACTCAATTGACAGTCACATAATAGGTTTAGGATTTTTTGGACAATTTTATAGATAATTAATTTTGGGAAGAATACCAAAAACATACTCAAATTTTTACCTAGATACTAGTTACATACCTCTACTTTTGTAAATGCACATTTACACCCTTGCTTCAACAAAATTTTCCATTTATATGGGTGACTTTGTCAATTTCCTAGTCAAAAGCATGTTAACAATTACATATGCATGCTCTCTCTCTCTCTCTCTCTCTCTCTCTCTCTCTCTCTCTCTCTCTCTCTCTCTCTCTCTCTCTCTCTCTCTCTCTCTCTCTCTCTCTCTCTCTCTCTCTCTCTCTCTCTCTCTCTCTAAGCTCGCGGCCAAGACCGCTCGAACTCTTGGCTTGTGGCTGTAGCTACCAGACGTTAAGGTCATAGCCAAAACCACCATCTCTCTCTACTAGGGTTGAGGTATGAAGCCTATATTTTGAAAAATAGAGGGATACGTAATTGATATCTACATGAAAACACACTTGTATTTTTTAATATTGCTCATTAATATTTGAAATCCGATGCTTCACTAGACACTCTTTCAAGAACTGGAAGGGCCGATATACATTACACTCATGATTTAATTCTGGAAAACTTATCGGCAATCATTTGACAGAGTGATGAAGAAATTGTCCGGGCATCCGACAGTTGCCCTAGAATAACGGCTCAGGTTATGCCCGGATGGGTTCTTGATGTGAAGGGCAGCCCCTTTACCTTGGCGTGTAGTGCCAATCACAGATTGACATCCACAAATGGCCACCCAAACACCATTGCAGAGGTAGGCAGACACTATATGTTTGTGGCCGGTGCACCACATGCAACCATTATCCTCTCCTCCTCATTGCTCAACTTGTCAACTCAACCCAAAAGCCTCTCTCTCTCTCTCTCTCTCTCTCTCTCTCTCTCTCTCTCTCTCTCTCATATTCTTCATGTCTCCCTTCTTGCTTAAAGAGGCTTTTTCAGGTTTCCCCCACTCACCAAGTAGGTTGCAATTTTAGGGCAAGGTCACTTGTACCATGTGGCACCCCACTAAGGTGACCTAGGCAAAGTCACGTTGGATCCATCAAGATATGTTGGTTTTTGATTGTCAAATTCCTCATGACGCCATGATCCAATCCACCATGGTCAGATCGATGGCATGCATTAGGAAATGAAAATCGTGATTGGGCACTTGTGTCGAATGTGTGGATGAATTTATTAGATTAGTTTCATCATATGTTATTAGATTGATTTAGGCAAAGGATTGGTTGAATCTTGGATAAACCCCATCATCAGCTTGCTTCATCTTCAATCGCGCCCCCCCTCCTCTTTTGTCTTTTCCCACCTTTTGCTCTTGTGATTGCTAAAATCTTTCATGTTTTCATCATCTCTAGGGCACAATGTATTATAATGGTGGGTGGGGTACAATATTTTGGTGAGTTATTCTAAAGTTGCACGCATTTTTTACTGGGTGCTTACGTATTTGTGAATAAGGTCTCGATCCACTAACAATGTGGATAATAAAGGTGTTTGGGTTATTTTAAGCGATTGGGCATCTTTTTAATCTTTTTTATGTGGCAAACAGGACACACTTTTTCGGGCCAATGTTTGCCCATGTCCCTATCACTTGCTAACTGTTGTCGTATTATGAATCGTCTTAAATAAGAGTGAGCGATTCCAAATTCCTTATAGGTTCCAATGGAACCTATAACCTACCATCGAGTACACGTTTCTCATTTTTTGGAACCTAGAACTTACTTGTCGGAACTTGGAACCTGGAACCTACCCTATCACAGGTTCCAGGATAGGTTTTAGGGTCTAACATATTCTTTTTTATTTTATTCCATTATGAAAATGAACATAATAATACTAAACAAGCTTGTCATTCATCAAAGAGAATAGAAAAGACTAGTTTTACTAGCATTATGGCTCAAATAAATGCAATTAAAATAAAAAATCATTGCGTGAATCGATATTAAGAGTAAGCGGTTCCATGTTTCATATAGATTCCACCTAGAACATACCCATGATAATAGGTTCCTCATTTTTTAGAACCTGAAACCTACCATATCACAGGTTCGAGGGTCGGTTCTAAGGTCTACCTAGGTTCCACCTGTATTATTAATTGAACAATTGCAGTGAATTATCACTTTTAATGAACACCACTTGCTATTATAATCTACTGATCACAACTTATATTTAAATACGCAAAGAATATGAAATATTAGCAAGTCATAAAATGAAAGCTCAAGCTAGTGATTCCGGATTATATACTCATCATTTAATACTATGAAACACAACAGAATCACATAAAGACATAGATTAAGAAAAAACACAAAAAACTCTTTTAGGTTTCAAATTTCAAGTTCTGAGTACCTACTCGTCGAAATAGGTTCTCTAATTTTTGGAACCTAAAATCTACTCTGCATATCTTAGAACCTGAAATTTATAGATTCTCACCGGTCAGTTTCTCAAGTTTCAAGTTCTACCTAAACCATGCTCACTCCTAATCTTAAAGAGCAATCCAGCACTGTTCACCATCGCCACTGCTACGACTAATGAATTCTGTGTTTTCATAATTCGTGGGGTTTCTTGATTACTGTGCTCGAACTAGGGTTGAGCAGATGGCTGAAGAGCTGGTGAAAATAAGGGCAAAGCCAATAAAGAAATGATAACAAAACGAGAGGCTGAGGGAAGTTCTTCTTCCTAGTCACCCAAACAACGGAAAGGGGTTCTAGTGGTAGAATCTTCTTAAGACTTGAACTTTAGTACCTAATCCAATTAGCAAAGCCTGACCTAAACTCATGTATTAACAGTTTACACGACTCCTGCAGCAAGCTAATCCACATATAATCAAAAATCTTTTCTATTTTTCTGTTAAGACAGTGCTCTTATAAAATAATGAAACGTGCTGAAATGTAGGGGCCATTTCCTCTAGTAATGAAGGACTGGGCTCAGAGACAGCGTTTTTCGTTCAAATGAACAATAGCAGGGGAAAAAAAGCAGAGTGTGGATAGCAAGTCTTTACCAGGACAAAAGCAAATGCACTTTCTGTTCTAGGCAGACAGATAATTTAGAGGGAAAAGAAGAAAGAGTTTTTATCAGATTCGGGAGGGACATTTCACGCTTTCGCTTTCTATCCTTTCCCTGATGATACATCACTCCTTGAAAAATGAAACAGCTACCTCTCCTATGATGCGATATGCTGCAACATGCATCGATGACCCCAGACATCGTTCGACCGCTCGCACCTATCTATGTTCGACTAGCTTGTCGTTTGATTCACCAATTCTTTTGCTTTTTTGTTTCCCTTCCGTACCTTTCGGTGCTCGAGATATTATCTGAGATATCTTTTCCATCAAATCACAGATCCAAATGCTTGAGTGCGAGGGCAAAAGGAAGATCCCACGGGTACTAGGAGATGATTGGAAATGTTTAACTCACCAAAGCTTGAGGTTTTTCTTAAGCGTAGATGATTGAAGAGAATGTCCCGGTGAAACATCCTAGAAATTTTTCACTAGCTCCATGATAGTTTACTACTCTTTGCAGATCAATTGCTATCCAATCTACCATGAACTTACGGACACAGGTTCGAGGAGATCTAATTTATCTATTGATTACAGCTAACAAAAAGATGTCACCTAACATATGCTTCACATATCAGCACAAATTGAAGATTATTGAAAAGGAAACAATCCACAGATCTCATTTCTAATGTTGACAATCAAAAGACTGGCAATCATTTAGTAAATTGAGCTAGGGCCAAAGAGAGCTTCACGAATTCTGCAGATATAGATTAGATTCCAAGCATCATCCAGATGTGCCGCAAGGTAGTTTTGGGGGAAGAAAGAGTATCTATAGCAAAACAAGGTAGTTGTATTCTGCAGACTTCACAATAGCATGCTGAAGTTAAGCCAAAATGAGAGTTACTCTTATTAGCTTGTCAAAAGGTTATGCCAAAAATTAAAATCATGCTCACATCGTGTTCTCTACTAGAAATTGGGTAAATTGCATGGTTATCACTCTCAGCTCTGGGGTTACTTTAATCGGGTCACTGGACTCCTGAAACTTCTAGCCAAGAAAAGGACTCCAAAACCTTCGGCCAGATCACTAAGACTGCGAATGGTAACCATTCTATTTCTCTATTTCTGTTCTAGAAATAGGTTTTGAACAAAAATCTGTTTGGTAACGAAATTCCAATTTCTATTTCTGGAACAAATTTTTATTCTAAAAATAAGTTTGGAACAGAAATCAAAAATTAAAATTTTTTGCTTCTCTATTTCTGAACCAGAAATGATAAACAAAATTTTTTTGTTCTTCTCATCACTTGCCTTCACTACTAGCCGGTCGCTCACCCGCCGCCCATCGCCAGCCACCACCACCCGCCGACTGCCGCTACCCGCCGCCAGCCGCTACCGCCGGCCACCATCTCCTGCCGCCGCCTACCCTCCTCCCCCTATTGGCGGCCGTAGGCCACCACCCACCACCAACCACCGTCTCCCGCCGCCACCCGCCTCCCACCCCTGGCCTCTCTCCTCCCACCATCGCCGCACGCCTTTGGCCGTTGCCCACCTCTCACCGCCGGTTGCCGTGGGCTGCCGGCTGCCGGCCATAGTCTCTCGCCGCCACCTGCCTCCCACCCTCGGCCTCTCTCCTCCCGCCACCACCACCCACCTCCCATTGCCAATCGCCATCCACCGGCCACCATCTCCCACCACCAGCCGCCCTCCTCCCACCGCCACCTGCCTCCCACCACCTGCCGTCCACCGGCCACGATCTCTCGCCGGATACTGTGGGTCGCCGTCCACCAGCTACTGTCTCCCACCGCCGGTCGCCCTCTTTTGACCGCCACCCACCTCCCACCGCCCGCCGTCCATCGGCCACCATCTCCCACCATCGGCCACCGTCCTCCCGCCGCCGCCCGCCTCCCACCGCCGGCCACCGTCTTCTGCCGCCACCCACCCTCCTCCCGCCACCATCCACCGCTCGCCGACCACCTGAGAAAAAGGAATTTTATGTCATTATCAAACAAATTTCTATTTCTGGAACAGAAATTTTGTGTTGTTACCAAACGTGTTTTTTTGCTAAGAAACTCCTCTAGGAACAGAAATAGAAAAATCAATTTCTTGCTAGAAATTGATTTCTGAAACAGAATGGTTACCATTCGCAGCCTAACCTCGAGGAGTACTTTTATCAGCTTGCACCGTCAGCCATCCATTAAAACAACCATCCATGTGCCCATGCGACATGCATTGAGTGACTAGATTGAAAGTATTCCACAAGTATAATAATACCTGGTTGATAGCCTGAAAGTTCAATAACTTAATTGAAAGTAGCTTCGAATTTAAACAAGATTAAGACACCCCCCACCCCCAAAAAAAAAAAAGAGATTTTTAGACTATCGAATCTAGCAAATCTGCCGAATAATTATATATCTAGTCCAAACTGAACCTCGTTTCGCGCAAGTACTTGCGGGAGCCAGCATATGCAGGGTTTTGGTGCAAGTTGGTGCGAAGTTAGGGGGTAAGAAGAAGTGACCGAGAGTGCCAGAGAATAGAAACACCAGCAAACGGGGAAACATTAGAAAGGCATTCCTGCAATACCCCATCGCCAGTCCCCCATCAACCTTCAACCCTGAAATGATTGTGATAATAATTCAAATGTTTCCACTTTCTTAAAAGTTATTGCCCTGAATCAGGAGTTACTTTGCAGGTGTGACAGCCACTCCCAGGAGTCACACAACCTCAGTAATGGTTTCTAGACAGAGTGAGTGCTTTGTTTGATTGCCTCAGTGGACACGATGAGGCCATAGGCGCTTCATTCCATCACTGAAAATGACAACTTTGTTCCTTTCTACTTTCACACGTCCTCTGTTTTTTCCTTATGATGTAACATAATTTCCTTTTTGCAAACCTACAGAAATGAAAATGTAGGAGAATTAAATAACTGGTCATGGATCTGCCAATTTTTTTTTTTTTTGGTGGCAAGATCTGCCAATTGTAATATCTCGACTTGGGCAACATACCAGATACATCAAAGGAGCAATTATCCAGAATTGTCATCACTAATGATATTAGCTCTGTTGATGACACTAAATGCACTGCTACTGAGACAACCAATAGACGATACAAATATCTGGAACAATATTGCTCAGATGACATCAAACCTTCAAAACAGTAGCAGGTGAAATCCAGAATTGCAGTAGTGAAAATCCGCTGTAAAAGGCACATAAACATTGGCAGTGTATAAACTTGATGATAAACCTCAACACAAATAATTGCATGACATAAAATTGGATTAATGAAAAATGCCTTAAGTGTTCGATAAAGCTGCTCACTGTTTGTAATTTGTAATTTCCTAGATTTTTCTATTTGAGAGCAAAGAAAAGGTTTTGCAAGAACATAACCATGCTGCTGATCCTGGAAGCATTTTGCAGACCTTTAACTCTTCTTACTTATCGAAAAACACATAAAAGCATAGTTTTGCACATCTTTGTCAAAATGCAATAACAACTCGGAGCAAATATTTACCAATATCCACCATCCAATAGTGCGCGACTTAACTTTTCTGAAGTACCTTCAAGAAAGGTGAAAACTGCAGGAGAAAAATCTCAGACAGAAAGTCCAGTTTCTTTTGTCTTCTTGTGTATAATAAGTAAAATACTCTTACTTACAATAAACAACTGAATCTAAATATCAGAAACCAAGTCTAAATGCTTAAAAATGGTCCAGTTTGTCACACAAGTGCCAAACCACCAATGTAAAGGAAGATGGCCTTCCCTCTCTGATTAAGTTATGTGCCTGCAAAGGTTCCAAGCGCTCTTGCAGAAATAAAATCCTAATGACTTTGTTCAAACCTACTCGAAAAACATTAACAGATTTACAGTCTGTCGATAATAAGAATCTCTTCCTAACAGCATTAATTTTCTTGAGCAAATATATTATTCCCTGACAGCATATTTTGGCCGAACCCTAACAACATTTGAATAACCGACTCAGTTTGTAACTTAAAACATGTCTAGAATTCTTAACATTGGTTGATTCAACCAACTTTCCTTGATAAACAGCAGAACAGTTTGATCAAGAACTAAAACTAAAAGCTACCTTAATTATCTCATTATTTTTTAACGTAGCAACTGTTAACTCATAAATTAAAGAAAGTAATGACTAAAATACAAACCTAGAGTACTTTCTATGGATAAATTCCTTTCTACCAGTTCATACAAGAGTCAGAAAGCCAGTCAAGTTTTTGGTGCGTAAAATAATTGTTTCTTATAACTTGTACAAGAACTTCCATCTCTTGATAATATGCTCACCAGTCAAGCACATAAATTGTTGAGTTTCTCCAACACCTGCAAGAACAATTTATGGAACTATCCTCCCCCAAGGTATTCTAATGGCGGTTAAAAGTTAAAACCCCTTCCCGAGCCCTGACCAATATAAGTTCTCAGAAGACTAGCTTTCATCTTCATATCGCATCACAATCACAAAATTCAAATAGAAACCCATACGCAGTCTTTCATCACTCTTGAAAAACCAGTTGAAATGTACTAAATCGGTTCACAAAATGGTGTTTATGAACTGCTAAAGAACATATCAATTGTACATTGTACTTAGCAAGAACCACAGAGATATATAACCAGTCAACTGTAATACAACTTGGGCTATACATAGAGGCACCATATCTGGATGAAGCTTCAGAATACATGCAACTCTGCAAAAAATCACATCATTTTTTGGAAACAATCAACACTGAGCCAGTAAAAAGCTCAATGATAATCACCATTCAGATAATTCATCAACAACACTGTGTTTCCATGTAATTTGCACATCTCAAATTGGCGTATCACTGCAGTCCACCCCCATCCATACCTCCATCCCTCCTGGTTCTCCGCATTCCCAGCCTCAAGTCCTCTTTCGGCAACTCAAACCGGCAAACCGGGCAAGTGTTATGCATCCTCAACCACGGCAAGATGCAGTCTTGATGGTAGCGATGCACGCAAGGCAACACCTTCACCTTCTCCCCCTCAACGAACATGTCCTTGCAAACCGCACAAACCCCATCACCAGTTCCCAATCCCTCTTTGCCCACAGTAATCAGGGGCAGGTCCTCCACGACCCTCGCCGACGCGGGCGAATCGCCTCTTCTGGCGATCTCGTTCCTCAGAATCTGCTGCGCCACTGCAGCGAAAATCTCATCGGTATCAACATAGTCACCTTCAATGACAAACACAGGATCCGAATCCAAATTAGGGTTTACGCCCGAACCTTCCGGGGGGAAACTGAACGAGAGCTCCCGATCGGGGTCTCGCGACGGCTCTTCCCGCTCCGGCGATGCCATCGCTTGCTCAATCCCACCCACTGCTCCTTCCGTCGCCTCTTCCCAATCGGACTCCTCCCCCACATCGAGCTGCGAACCCGACGCGACCGAGTCCAGATACTCCGAGTCCCAGCCCGAGTCCGAGTCGATGCCGATGATTTCGGCTCCGCCGCACGTCAAGCCGGCGACTTGGGACGACGGCGACGGCGCGGAAGGCTCGGTGGGCCGCACGGGGCGGTCGTCGTGCTCGGCCTCGAGCCCTGGATGTCGCTCCTCGTCCGCACGGTCGGACATGATCTCGAGGACGTCGTCTGGATCGGAGCAACGAGGTGAATCGACGAGGTCGTCGAGGTCGAGGTCGAGGTCGGAGAGGACGTCGAAGGCTTGAATTTCCGATTCCGACGAAGACATGACCGCCGGCCGGGACGACGGCGACGGTGCGGCGGCGGCGGCGGAAGATTCGGCTTCTGCGGAGTGCGGCGGAGCAGAGACGGACGAGCTCGACCTGAAAGTCTGAGCTGTTTGAGTTCACAGTCCACGCGGGGTATACGAAGGAAAATAACACAAATTGCAGTCCACTACTTTTAATTGGTTCGATATCGTGCCTAAACTACTGATAAATGTTCAATCTACCCCTATAGTATATCAAAATGTTCGATGCCATCCTTTTGCTAATTCAAGTTAACGGCATCTGCCGGCGTGGCTAAAAAAGTTACACTTGGAAATCAGTATAATCAGTATACGATAATCCATGTCATTAGATAATGATAGGGGTGTTAACGCCCTAATTTTTCTTTCCTTTTCTACGGTAGATGGATAAAGAGATTGATATATTTAGGGGTGATCGGTTCTGGGGTAGATAGGGTCCAAACATGGAACCTATCCTGTTACAACCGGTTCCCAGTTTTTGGAACCTAAAACTTATCCTGTTTTTTCTAAACTCTGTTTTGGAACCTACCCTGTTTTTCCGATCCAGTTCCAGGGTCTACCTAATAACCTGTTCTTTTTTTCTTTTTCTAGTTTCAAAATTTTGGAGCAAAATAAACAATCCACAAGCACCATGTCCAGCAATTGACATGCTCCCCTTGACATGTTCACAAGTGCTCTATGCTTCTCGAAGTAATAAAAATGAAAATGATGAAAATATATCAGCTAATGCATAATCCTGTCAATTAGTTTCAAGCGAAGAAAGTTCACCAAATATTCACCCACAGCGGATGGATAACACACAAAAGAACTAACCATGCTAAAACCCTCTAATAACTCTTTACTTCTACAATTGTAAAGTCAGTGCTTTAGTAAAATGAAAATGATTAAAAGCACCACTATTCCTAGGAGAAGACAATAATAAGACCCATCCTAAGAGACCAATTCAGCCACAACTCCATGAAATGATGAAACAGCAAGACCCAACAAAGTTCTTGCGTTGCAACCATCCAGAATCATCACGGACATGGTAAAAAACTTGAAATTCATACATAAAGAAAAATCAACTAGAAATCATGCTCTAAAGACAAATGCAAATATGCTGATTAATGAAGTCTATTTACTCACTACAAAATCGGAGTTTCCACAAAAGAAAGTCTATTTACCAATGATAATATCCTCGGTAAGACAATCCAAATCTAAAAACCAAAAAAAAAGATTAAATAAAGTATTCACTCAATAGATAAATATGTAAATGAATTACAAGATAAAAAGAAATAATGACATATACACGACTTACCCGACTCAAAATTTTCAGCATTCTCAATGCACTCTTCAACATTAATCGGCACACGAACGGCTCTCAACCAATTTTGAGTGCAAATCAAACCTTCCACCACTCTAAGAGTCAAAAAACTTCAAAAGCCGTCAAGCACACATCCCGATAAACTAAAAGCCGACTCCGAAGCAACGGTAGTCACAGGAATGGACAAAACATCCCGAGCCATCAAAGATAAGATTTTATACTTTGACCCACTACTCTTCCACCACATCAAAAGGTCCATATTAATGACATCTTCACTTTCGGCTTCAATATACCGATCAAGCTCAGATTTGTTTTCATTAAGCATTTTTTTCTTTGCGTGAAGAAAGCTTCCGCCAAGCTTGGATATCATCCTCATTGTTACATTCATTGTTATCAATATTGGCATTGGACCCACTTCTACTAGTACTTACGCTTGAACCACCAAAATGTTGTTTACTAGAAAGAACAAATGATTGCTCATAAAATTCATATAAACGCTCCAAGGCAAGCTTCACCTTATCATGCATCTCATCAATTTTCGCTTCATCATCATAAATTTGTCCATAACAAAACTTCACATAATTCAACTTTTTTGTAGGATCCAACGCAACCTCAATCAACGCCATGATATTTACTTTATCCAAATTCCCATAATATTTGTTAAACTTCTCCTTCATTTTTAAACCCATAGCTTGAAGCTTATGGTCCAAAAAATTCTCCGCATGATTCAAATATTTATACAAAAAAGCTATACCCTCAAAATAATCATTTGAAGTAACATATAAACTTCTTGACATCCGTTTGGTAGCATCATAAAACTGTTTCGGAAACTTAGAAAGAATGATGGCATTTTTCCCAATCTTCATTTTGAGGAGAATCATTGTCAATCTCGCTTAAGAAAGATGAATAATCATCTTCCATCCTTTCAAAAGCTTTCCTATGCTTTATGGCTGTATCTAACATTAGGTAAGTGGAGTTCCATCTAGTGGCAACATCAAGACAAACTGAACCCTTGTATGTAATCCTCGCACTTTCAATACAAGATTGAAATGTTAAGCTCTCATGGGAGAACTCCTCACATACCTAGCTACATTTCGAATACATGCAATAGAATCACGCACCTTATTCAATCCATCTTTTACAATCAAGTTTAATATATGAGCAGTGCACCTCATATGTAAAACACCAACATTCAAGATCAAAAACCTTTCCTTTGAAAATTTTTCCTTCAAATAACCAACAGCCATATCATTAGAACTAGCATTATCAACGGTATTGTAGACACCTTCTTTTCTATTCCCCACTCATAAATGCATTTCTTCACCATTTTCCCAATCTCTCTACCCTTAGACTATGCATCACCACAAAATTGATGATTCTTTTACGTAACTTCCAGTTTTCATCAATAAAATATGCAGTGAGACATAAATAGTTCAAGTTTTGAATGGAACTCCACATACCAGTTATGAGTACAATCCTAGAAATAAGCTTACCAAAGTAAGCTTTCAAACAAGTTCTTTCACTCAAATACAACTTCATACAATCTCTAGCCACCGTAAATCGTGATAAATGTTGGAATAGAGGCTGTAATTCAGTGACAAAATCACAAAAATCGACACGCTCAACCATGGAAAACGGTTGTTCATCAACAATGATCATCCTAGCAAGTATGTGCCTACAACGTTCTTGATCAAACTTCCACGCTGTTAAGATACTACCATCACCAGTATTTTCCCCTACCTCGCCAACCATGTCTTTGTTACGTGGTGCAAACAACATTTGCTTCTTATCTGTATGAGGATACCTTTTGCAAGTTCTCAAGTGCTTCCACATACTAGATGTTCCATGATCAACAGAGTATTTATATTCTTTTCCACAGTGAATGCACTTTACCATAGCTACTTTCTTTGTGTTCTCATCTATGATTTTCGAAAAATTAGCCCACGTCTTCGATTGATTAGCTCGCTTTTTACCAAGAGGAGGATAGGAGTTAGGTACCCTCACCTTGTTTGTCGCACTCATGATTGTAGAGTCCACTTAAGCAGCTTCATGGAATGGCAATTCCATGAGAGGACTCATTTCATTTTATCCATCCGCTTTCATTGATATGTCTTTATCTTGATCCATCAACTGAAATTAAACTATACAAAGTCAGGAATCTACAGAAGACAAATTTTACAACAATATAGGACCAACAATCATAGAATAAGAAGTCTGTAACTCTTCATTTGCGAAACAACAATTACAGCCATAAAGCATTGCGAACCAAAGTCAAACTCTTCGTTCTTGTTTCACAATGGATTGCTCATTGATCCAAATCAAAGGGCATGCATCAAAATATGTCAAAGCTGGACGAGAACAGGCAAGAAACAGAGAGGTGAGAACAAAAACCTCTCGGGCCCTTCATCAGACACATACAGAATCGCGCTCAAGACACATACATGAATTCTCCACAGAGAGTTTTTTGGCAAACTCTCAGGCCCCTTATCAGAACCGTGCTCAAGACCAGACTCAACAGCACAAATCTGCTAGATTCTATTATCAGAACCGCGCTCAAGACGAGACCGTGCGATCAACCCGTGTCGACTCAGATGCCATACAAACGACAAAAACCTCGTCACCTGACAACGAACACGACGGTGCCACAACCACAGGCCAAAGAAGAAACCAAAAAGCATAGAGACAATAGGTGAAACAAGCTAGGTTACCCAAAAAAGTACCAAAAAATTCAATTGCGGACTCACCTTTCTCTCTCTCGATAGTTGCGTCGGAGTTAGCGACAACAAGGCAAGAGGTGCTGAGAGGGGTTGTGTTCTTGCGGGCTATGGCGACGAGAGGCAACAAGCTGGGTTGCGGCAACTGAGATGGCAAGCAGTCGTAGTGACGAGCGGCGACGAGTTGGGTTGTGGTGACTGAGGCGGCGAGCAGCCGTGGCCACGAGTGGCGACGAGAGGCCACGAGTTGGGTTGCGGCAAGCAGCCATGGCGACGAGATGCTACAAGCTAGGACAAGCTGGGTCGCGGCAATGACCGGCGTTGCAGGCTTACAACGACTTAGGCAACAAGCAGCTATGGCGATGAGACGCGACGGGTTGGGTTGCGGTGAGCAACCGTGGCAACGAGATGCTACGAGTTGGGTTGCTGCAAGCAACCGCGACGATGAACTAGGTTGCAGCGACGATGAACTATGTTGCAGCAACGAGCAGCCACGACGATGAGCTGGGTTGCAGCAACGAGCAGCCGCGGCGATGAGCGGCGAGCTGCCACCGGTGACGAGTTCTTGCAAGCAGGCTGAGAAGGGCCAGAAGGAAGGGGACTCGCTCACGAACTGGAAGAGACTCGAGAGAGAGACTAAGAGCGACAGATGCTATGGTTTTTTTTGGAGTAACTTAAAACCGGTTCTAAAACCGATCCGGGTGAGATTTCACTTAGACCTGGGAATCAGACCGGTTACAACCAATTCCAAAAAAATAGAACCTGTTCCTAGACCGGTTCAAACAGGAACCGGTTCCAGGACCTATTTTTCGAGCAGGCCGGTCCGGTTCCCTGGTAAATCCGGTCCGGTTGCACAACCCTAGATATGTTTACTCATCATTCTAAAAATCCAACTCGGTATATAATGAATCATGTCATCAAATAAGGTATGATTTGTCTTTTGAGTAAACAAAAGGACTATATTAAATATTTCCTAAAAATTTAGAGATTATATTGAACAAAACTACAATTTAGGGATAACATTGTACATCGAATCAAAGTTTATTGATCATTTATGTCATTTTCTTGAAATATTAATAGGAAGTGGAACAGCCTTTACGGGGCTTTGAAATTTTGTTACATGAAAACTTAAGTTTGGCTCAAGGTCGTGTTTTGATAGACTTTTATTTTTCAACCTTAGTCTTGGAATGTGATCCTCTAAATTTTATTTTCTGCAATCAAATTCTCTAACTTTCTTTCGTTTGCTCAATCATAGTCTTTGTCAACCATTTTCCCTAAACCATCAAATAAATTAATGGTGTGGTAATGCTGATATAGTACAAAATGGCCGATGCTTATGTGATGCGGAATAAGCAATAAACGAACTGGAAAGAGAAGGAAAAAAAACTCTAATTTGATCTTATTGGTTACAACGACTAAAGAAAGCGAACATAGCACAAAATCAGAAACTTTGGGGATTTGATTGATCAAAATAAAATTTAGAAGATCAAATTGTACAAATTGAGAAGGGAAAAAGCCACAAAAAACTCTAAACTATGCTCACTATGACACATTTACCCTGAAATTTTTTTTGTGACATCAAAAACTCCAAACTAGAAATGTCACCGCGATACATTTACCCTAAACTTTGTCTTGTGACATAAAAAATCCCAAACTTGTATCTATGTGACATATTTACCTTCCATCAAGATTCCGTCAGATGATTTTTCAGTAAAAATAACGTTATTTTTTATTTCACTTAAGCCATGTGAGCACCATGTCAACAACGGTCACCGACAGGAGGTAAATGTGTCACACGGGTATAAATTTGAGATTTTTTGTGTCACGGAAAAAAGTTTAGGGTAAATGTTTCATGGTGGGTATAGTTTGGCATTTTTAGTGGCTTTTGCCCAATTGAGAAAGATAAAGACTGATTGCACAAAATAAAAAATTAGATGGCCTAATCGCATAAATGCTGAAATTTAGTGAACTAAAGTTGTACTTTGACCCTCAAAGAATTCAATGGAACATTAAAAATCAATAAATTAATATAGATAAAAGGCCAAAAACGTACAAGAATTTTCACTAGGGTGTATCTAGGGTGTAAATATCGGTATACTGTAGATTTATCTTTTGCAGTTGCGTATTCTTCCGCTGTTGTACATCTGATTCCGCCATCATCGAAAATCACTACTGCTTCTGTCCAAAATACTTTGAAATCCTACTTTCAAGCAGCCTAGCTTATTGACCAAAACAAAAGGTAGCCTAGCTTAATTCATGTCCGGTAATGTCCTTTTCTTCCTTTGAACTCTGTCGTTTCATTGATATACCATTTCATTGTGATGTATATAGACTCGGTATGATGCCCATTACGATAAGATACAAAATTATGGTTTTCAAATTCTCCCCCATAATGAATTCTTTCTTTGAAAGTAGGAGTCCGGTAATGTTCTATTCTTCCTTTGAATCCTGCTCCTCGTTTCATCTGTATACTATTTTGTTGTGGAGTATATGGACTCGATACCATGCCCATCACAATAAGAAACCAATTATGATTTTCAAGTTCTCCTCCATGATCAGTTCTATTGCAAGAGTTCTTTCTCAATATCAAAATTATGGATTCGAGTGCTCCCCATGATCAGCTCTTATGCAAGAGCTCTTTCTCATTTCGAATGCTTTTTGCAAGCTTTTGTGAAAGCATGAAATGAGTCATTCTTATGGGTTATATAGAATAGTCATTCGCAACAAGAGGTCCATATTTCTTGCCACCGAGACTCTATATCCTTGGGGTAATTTTCCAATCAATCATAAATATTTGCACGAAATTTCAATATGGTCCTTTCAATCAATTATTATTGGAAATTGCTAAAGTGGCGTCCGATCATTATTGGTCATCCTATGTGGCACACTGACAAAACAATTTGTGGAACGTCAGCGATTTCCGGTAGTAATTGACTGGAAAGACTACATTGAAATTTTAGGCATGGGTTTATAATTGCATTGGCAAAAGTCCAGGACTGAAGTATCATTCATCCAACGTGTTAGGACTAAATTGGTAATCTCCCCAGTATCTAGGCCCATCAAACATATGGGTAAGATCGAAAATGGTTCGATCCAAATTGACTCATTTAATTCGTTTTGACATATTTACATGCAATGCAAATGGAGCAACAAGTACCCAACCCACAAGCCATTTTTAGCTATTTTTTTCCTTAATTGTTGACTTTGAAGAATAGATGGCTCCATTGACCGACTCGTCGATTTAGTGAGAGAATTCGGGGGTTGGGTTATGGATGGGGGCACGATGGAAGTGGTAAAAGTACGGCTCGGCTTGCCATAAATCATGAAACAAGTTCCGACTTTGGTTTTGTGTTAAATATAGACAGGTTACGGAACGTCTATAAATCATGAAATGGGTTTCAACTTTAAGTTGGATCCCAATCTATCGCATTCAAAATCAAGATATTAATTTTAGTAGTTTGTTCAGTGGGCTTATATCTTGTCACTAAATTCAAAGTAAATCCAAACGAATTACCCGATGTGATAGTGAAGATAGTCTATCAGCATATTCCTCAGTCATATAAGATTCTACAGAATTATCAGGGAAGCAAAGCGCTCCAGATAAACATGAACTTCCTGCACTTCGAAAAGCCCAGACCCCTGAAATCCGGCACTTCGATCCTATCAGGCTATGATCTCATCGAAAGAAGAAATATTTTCAAAGAGACTGGGAAATTCCAGTACAGAACAACAGTCACACTTCAAATGACACCATGTCATGCAAATTCAGGCATGAACAGGAACTTATCAATAACTTTCAATTGAATAATTTTCAGCTCAAACCATGCTATTGAAAACTGGTACTGCGAAATGACAAGAAATAGTTTCACGCGCAATCACAAGTTGCAATGCTCAACAGACTCCGAGAATTCCAGAAGCATAAACTCACGCATCTCCGATCAAAACCACTGTCGAATCGAAAGTGAATTAGAACTGAATTGCAATGTCGAAACGGAAGGATGGGTAGAGGAAAAAGATTTTGACCTAGAAGCGAGGACAAGAGGTTGGTGAGGGCGGCGTTGCAAGAGGAGCAGAGAGCGTCGGAGTGGCAGAGACACTAAGCGAAGAAGGACAATGAGCCCCGTTTATTAAATGGGTTGGAAATGGATTCATAGCATTACCATGTTAAACTCATAGCCCATTATGACCAGCCTGTCAAATTTGAGGTGACCCATATACGATCGATGTTAAATGACTTGAGACCCGTTTTGACAAGTCTACCTATATCCTTATAGGATAAAAAAAGTTTAGATGTAGCATCTACAAACGACAATTACTGATCATAAAATTCTTAGACTGAAACGAACCTTTTGCTTGCCTACTCAGTGAAGATGAACCGTGACAACTTCCCTCGCCGAACTCGATTTTGTGAGGACCACCTAAGCAAGAACAGAGAGTTGCTTGAAGTTCGCATGTCCAAGCTTTCTTCTACCGACAAGTTTTTTCTCATGGGAATCCTTCCACAAGCAGCAAATTGTCAACAGTAAAATTGTTAACACGAATAGTACCACGACCAATGCTCTTTCTTGTTGGTTGCCATTCAAAATGAGGCTGTTCCTCCATCTTTTATTTTCCAGAATGGCGAATTTTTTGCCATCCCAAGTCGTGTATTCGTGTCAGAAGAAAAAGATTTAATTAGTAGATCTCACAGTGTAAAAAAATTTGCTGCATCTTTCATACAAAAGGTTGACAAGGCAAAATACTATTCTCTACTTTTCAAAATATTCCAAATAATGCATAAATAGCAACAAAAACAATAGGATGCGGCATCTAGTGCAACGCATGTTTGTTTTGACTAGTTTTTAGAAACATTTAAAACTCAATTGACTAATGAAACGTTTAGGATTCAATTGACCAGCAATTAAAAAATTTAGGACTTTTTTTCTCTTGCCTTTTCTCTTCCTCCCGTTCCATGTTGGAGTACTTGTAGGAGGACGTATCATATACTTGGAAAAGAAAGTACTTAGATTAAATCTCTGAACCAGGTATCCAAGAATGCAATAAGATCTTTTGAGAATTGAGAGAACCTTGAACTCTCTTTTATGCGAAATGTGAGTATGATCGTAATTGGAACTTATCGTGCAATATATTCTCATACCTAGTACTCAAAATACAAACATTTCATAACCTTTAAGTCAAGCATATTCTTTTATTCAACAATCTCCTTTTAGTTGTTGGTAAAAGTTCATTTTAGGTCCTCCAACTTATGCATTTTTCCATACGAGTCCGTGAACTTTTATTTTTGCCGTATCAAATCTTGAACTCGCATACCATTTTCTGATAAAGCGCCTCTCCTTCCAAATCGACCTATTTTGAATTGACACGTTTGTTGAAACGTGGTACGAATCGAAAAGCTCGTCTAGTGCTCATGTCGAGAAATCTCATGGCTTCAAAGGTCCGATGGTTATGATCTTGTCCCATGCATGAGCTGATAATCCACGCCGGCAAAAAGGTTCTCCACATCAGACTTTTGTTTTATAAGACATCGTACTCTTGCCGAATTTGACGAACACTTCAGCTCTCATTAATTGGGATAGGAGTTAGAAAAACTCGATTAGACAAATTAAAAGTTTAAAAAACTTATCAGAGAAAAATGGCGCAACTTCAGAGACCAAAACTCAGACTTCTAACCTTCGATTTTATTACCATCTGTACTCTTTATGTCAGTAACCTTTTTTCTTGGATCCCTCCCATGTGTTGTTCTAATACTGACCTTTAGTCATACTATTCCTTTCTCCTTTCCTTCATCTACAATAAATTTCTTAAAGATCAACTTGATATCCGCCACTTCTCTCCCTTTACATATCTCAGCTCGAGCGTCCTCTTTTCAACTAAGTCAACACAGAATTAGGAAGAGAAAGTACCTACCTAAATTTCGACGATGAGAAACAAATTACTTGAATAAACAATCACTACCTTCATTGAAAATTTCATGCGTCTTAGTATATTCAACTGAAAAGTTCGGATACAGAAGATGGAAATACAGCACGTCAAGAAGCCGAATAGGTGATCAAGAGTCAGTAAACATACTTAAAAAAGAAGATCAACAACTCATATAGCACGAGATTCGCCTAAAAGTTTCGAGGGGTACAAAATTTGATTGAGCTCAGTAGGGAACAACTCAAAGCAATAGTTTGGGCAAGTGCAAAATCATGGCTAGAGCGATCTCAACCTGTTGATTTACTTGCCCGAACAACTCAAGGCAACTGATCTTCCGACTTATATATAGACTGAGCACCTTGTATCAAGTTCAGCTTTGAGTACTTGTACTTCACCTATAGACCACATTCCAGACATGATTCTTTAGCACCGGCGCTTTCAGATGAATCCTACCAGAAACTCCTGCCATGAGATAGAAGGGCCGCGATACATAATCAAGATATTTATTGGTAGTCCTTGCCTTCACAGTATTCGGTCATATCTTAGAGAAGGGAAAAAATTGATCCAAAATCCAAAACTGATCAGGGTAACGTACTTGGAAGATGGTGGTTACTTGCATCAAAAAGCCAGCCTAAAAATGATACACTTGTAAGCGCTCTCCAGGGCGCAAAAAAGCTCTCTCAAGGAACGTTCTGCTGTAGGTACACATAAGCTGCTGATGCAATTAGCACTATCAGCCCCGCAAAAAGAACATGCTTGTAGTTGAGCGATCCTGCATCTATCCTCCTCACAGTGTCAAGCTGAGATGTTACTTCACCAGGCTCTGCTTGTGTTCCGACTGCTGATGGATCTTTGGATTTGTCATCTACCTACATTAGATGAGGACGAATGTCACACAACAGTTATTCCTTGTGGAACATCCACATCAAGAATTCAGGACTGTAGAATACAATTATTCTATGTACATATCAATATCATCAGAAGACAGAGATTATGCTGTGTAGAGCAAAAAGACCTGTACTATGGATGAAATTGCTGAAGTGGTCGAGATACATGATAATAGTAGAAAGGAAAAGAGAACTACAGAAAATATGAGTTTTTCCATCCAAATATTTGAAGATGTAAGTTTATGCATGTAAAAGGACAATAAACTACCAAAGTTGAGGTGGCTAAGGATTCTTTTTCTATTTCTTTGCATTCTCTCGTAGATGCAGCCACGGGAAACTCAAAAGCGGGATCTTCTTGTCCAACATCGTGGTTTCTAGGTACAGTCGAACCCTTGCTCGTCTGCTGCAACTTCACCACTAAAATTTCGTTCTCGATTGCTAGCGACTTCAACTGCACAAAAAGAACGTATTTCATTTACTCATCATCAATTTTGAATAGGGACCAGATCATGCAAACTGATACAGGAGGAACTACAATGAAAAATTTAATCAGTTTCAGCTGCATGAGGAAGGACCATCTTGAACAGATTTATGCACATGACAAACAGATTTACCTGCTTATGGAGGCGTTCTCTCTCAATTGCCAGCTGCATGACAAGATTAGCAATAACTTTGGTCCGAATTCCAATGTTCTTGGCAGTTGCTAGTTTCGACTCTTCAGCATGATGCAAGGACCCCTCCAAGCCTTGCATTCTCCCCCTCAAGAAAATCAGTTCATCGTTTAGCTCAGCATTGGATTCAGATAATATGATGCACTTCTCCTCTGCACTATCAGCGCGACTTTCAGCTTTTGCAACTTTAAGTTTGAGATCCTCAATTATATCCTCCATATCTTTAATAGCAGAATACAACATGGCTTGCTTCTCCTCACTAGCATCAGCTGATGCAACGGCATGTTGTAGTAGAATATCCGACTCCTTCAACTGCCTCTCGAGTGCTTCAACCTTCTCGGCTGTCAAGCAACTACTTTTTAGAAAAACTAACTCTTCATTAAGCTCCTTATTCGTAACTTCCAGTGATTTGTAATTGGTTTCTGCATTCTCAACTCTGCTTTCTGCTTCTGATAACTTTTCTTTAAGATCTTCAATAAGATTTTCCATTTCTGACATTCTACAGACTGCAACATTAGTTTCTTCCTGACTTCCTTCTTCGGACCCCTTAGCAGTTTCAGATTCTTCCACCTGCTTCTCAAGTGAACTCACCTTGTCCCGAAGAATTGAATTTGAAGAATTGGCAAGATTTAGTTTATCTTGAACTTCCTTCAAACAGGCTCTTAAGCTGTCCACCTGAGCCGAAAGACAGTCACTAAGTTCCTTTCTGCTGACTTCAATCTCCACCAAAGCATTTTCCTTCACTTTCAACTGTTCAGTGGTATCCTCCAACTTAGATCTTAGCTCGGCTTCTCGCTGAATCAAGCCATTTCTATTAAACTGGGTGACTTGGAGTTGCCCTAGTAGATCTCTTGAGATTCCCAGAAGAACCTCAGCAGAATTATCTGCCTCAAACAATCTCTCCCACGCATCAAATACTTCTTCTTCTAAACAAAAAGCTTCTTGCTCTGCAGACCGCAGCCTCAGTTTCATGTCTTCATCGGTTTGCTTTGTCTCTGTTAACTTCTTCTCAAGATCTAATTCTCTAGCCAAAGATTTCTCCAGCATCCTCAAGAATTGCTTATGCTGTTCAGCTGTTTGAATTTTGGTTTTTGTCTTGACATTCAACGACCCACCATTTGCCAAGAAGCCCGCACTCATCTCCCTTTCCCCTGTCAAATAGAATCACAGATCATTCGTGACTCACTTTTTTAAGCATGTAACAACATTTTTTTTTTTTTTTGGTAAGGAAACATGTAACAACATTCATCTTCACAAGCAGCACAAAGAAGCAAATCAAAATGACACAGCAACTATTTACACAGATACCTGATTATAGAGCCCCTATAAATTAACTGCCTCAGTTAAAATAGAGAAAACGGAAACAATACCATAACGATGACACAACCTTATATCATGATAAGGTATTTTATGTGACGGTACGTGGCAGTGACACTTGGTATAATAAGTCAACCAAAAGTGAGATGCATAACACACATGACGCCAAGTAGAATAAGACTCATAGCACATGGGCAATGGTAATTGGTCAGTTAAATCATGTTGTCATTGCAATGTGGAGTAAAAGTCACATAAAATACTTTCTCCTTATATCACTAAGTAGGCATCTGAGCAAATGGAAGGAGAGAAGCGAAACCAGCAACCCCTACAACCCTCAAACAAGGGAGGCCTGTTTCAATTTGAATATTTCTCTTCTATCTCATTGATTACTCTAACATTAACCTATAGATATACCAAGCTCAAAATAAGTTCCCACCAGTGCAAGTTATACAAAAAACAACAAATAAATAACTGAAAAACAAAAGAAAGAAATTCTGCCAGAAATTGTTTCTATAACTTACTCCTCTCTTCTCCAATAAAGCATGATAATGTCTTCTGGAACATTGAAGATTGTGCTTGCAACTCAAAGACCTGCTCCCGCAGCTGCTCCAATGTTTTCTCGGAATCACTTAACTTCTCTTCCAACTCTAGGAAAGATGTTCCTAGGTTTTGGGATGAAGATATCCACTTATGACAATCCTCAATCTCTTTTCGAAGAGTGGTGATGAAATTATCCAATTCTTTCACCTCTGAATCCAAAAACCCAGACAAGATATCGCATTCCAAGCCCTTTTCCATGGAACTCACCATTTTCTGACCTCTCTCCGGATCAAGTACTTCGAATTCACTCTCTTCTGTTGCCACATGCATCATGAGTATATTAAGATTGTAAAACTTCTCGGAAGTACATGCCAAATCAAGTTCTATCCTTGTCAGAACCTCCCCAGCCCTTCCCAACTCTCCATTCATTTCTCCACTAACAGAGACACCAGCAAGCGAATCAACTTTACAAGACCCTAGCTCTGAGCAATTAGTGTCGATATCATCAACAGAAACGCTCACATCCGAAACAGGATCCGAATCCATCTTACAAGCTTGATATTCCAGATGCCCTCAATACCTGAAAACCAAATCCGAGGACAAAAAGGCCAACAATCAAGTCAAGAAACACAACAGAGAGGAAAAAGAAAAATGGCACGAGCACGAACTGTAAAACTCTGTCTGAAACAAAAAAGGCATCATCCAAAATAGAAAAAGATTCATAAGGGCATCCCGAATATCAATCCGCAAATTGAACAGGGAAAAAAAAAAAGCTCTCCCAACGATCCAACATATCCATGAAAACGAAATACAATCCTCATAAACAATCTTCAGAACAGAAGAACCAAAGAGGCAATAACAACATCTTCCGAATTAGCCGATCAAGCAGCGTCCCAGAATTCTCGACAAAAAACACAGATATATATTCACATTCATCCAGTAGAAACGTTTCCCATAAACAAACCATCAAGTGGTCCGCACAACTCACAAAAAAGAAGAAGAAAGAATTCAACCCAAAGAATTCATTCCACGCAATAACCCCACAAACGACCTCACCATATCCCTCCAATTCATCAAGAACGAAAGACCCGTCTCAAGAAATCGTCTAAGACAGCCGCACGGAACAAGAAAAGGATCCCTTGCCAAAGATTTCATTCGTTAATCGGATAAAGAAGAACAGAACCCAAAAAGCTTCCGGGCAAAAACGAATCAAGAAAAGAGCAAAAGAGACGGAAACCATACTCGGAGGAGAGAGGATCGCTCGCGACGCGCCTCCGCGTCGCGAGACGCATCGTCGGGGGGCTCTTTCGGTCCTCCCTTCGAGCACCAGGAGCACGGAACAGGAAACGAAGCGGGGCGAGTGGCTTTCCTCGAAAAAAGGGAAACGAGGAGGAAAAACACTAACAAGAAAATGCGGCGAGTATTCGAAATTTAATGATTTTAAAGGAGGGCAATAAGGAATTGGGTAGGAAGTACAACCTCGGATGAATCGGTTTCAGTTTCGTGCCCGCCCACAATGAGCGGCGCCGCTCCTTAGAGCCAGGCCGGGCCGGGCCGGTCATCTTGGGGAAGAATATCATTAGGTGCCCGGATCGGGAAAAAGTACCAAAAAAGTTATAAACCTATTATATTTGGTTCTAAAACTTTCAATTAAATCGATTTAACCCTAAACATTTTTACATTTATACAAATTCAGTCAATTCTGCCAACTTAAGCCAGAAATTGCTAACATGAACGCCGGTCGTCCTATGTGGCATAACCAGCGGATGGCAGGCACTGACGTTGGCATTTTTTATGATATTTAAAAAAATAAAAAATTTTCCCTTTTTTTTTTCCTTTCCTTTTTTTTTCCTTCTCTTCCCTTTGCCTATGGCTGGTACTTAGGCTGCGCATAGCAACTTGCCAAATAGTGTTTGATTTAGCAACTTGCCAAATAGTGTTTGTTTTATTCTTTTGTTCTCAGAATCAGTTTGGGAATAGAAATGCGTTTGTTTAATTTTTTGATTCTGGACACAAATTCTTGCAAATTTGTGCCCAGACTCAATTTTGGAGCAGAATCAAGAATAAAAAAAAAGTAGCTTCTTGATTTTAGGAACAAAAATGAGAATCAGTTTTTTTTCTTCTTCTTTTTCTTGATTTTTAATATAGCTTCTAATGTCCGGCGCGAGGGCCACTCTCACCATATCTGGCGAGATTAAAATATTTTAATAAAAAATATTATTAATAAAAAAATTTTACCAACCATGGCTAGCGATCAGGTCATGGTGAAAAAAATAAAAAAATATTATTA
Organism: Syzygium malaccense; assembly: GCA_031216405.1. Classification (NCBI taxonomy): domain Eukaryota; kingdom Viridiplantae; phylum Streptophyta; class Magnoliopsida; order Myrtales; family Myrtaceae; genus Syzygium; species Syzygium malaccense. The sequence continues at coordinate 17,149,480 of CM062262.1, read as the reverse complement.
ATAAAAAAAATTTACCGACCATGGCCAGAGACCAGGCCATGGCGAAAAAATATATATATTATTAATAAAAAAAATTTTACCGGCCATGTCCAACAACCAAGCCATGGCGAAAAAAATAAAAATATATTTTCAATAAAAATATTTTTTTATTAAAATATTATTTATAAAAAAAATATTTTACCGGCCATGGCTAGCGACCAGGCCATGGCAAAAAAAAATAAAAAAATAATTTCAATAAAAATATTTTTTTATTAAAATATTACTAATAAAAAATATTTATAAAAAAATATTTTACCGGCCATGGCTAGCGACCAGGCCATGGTGAAAAAAAAAGAAAAAAATATTTTCAATAAAAATATTTTTTTAGTAAAATATTTTTTTAAAAAATTATTAATAAAAAAATTATCTATAAGAATATTTTTTACCGGCCATGGCCAAAAAAATAAAAAAATTATTTTAAATAAAATTATTATTAATTAAAAAATATTTTACAGGCCATAGCCAAGAAGGAGGAGAAGAAAAAAAGAAAAGAAAAATATTAAAATATTTAAAATGTTATTAATAAAAAGAAATTTTATACCGTTACCAAACGTATTTCTGTTCAAGAATAGAAATTTTGGGCCATTATTGTTTGCCTTCAAATGCTCAAAATCAGTTTTCGGACATAAAATAAAACAGAATCATTTCTGATCAGAATCTGTTCCCAGGCACAGAATGGTTGCCATGCGCAACCTTAACCATGGGCAGTGACCAGCTGCAAGCGAGGGTCGCCCTCATTGGCTCTAGTGAGGTCTAGACCCTCGCCACTTGGGTGAGGGTTGCCCTCGCTAGCCATGGTCGAGTACCGACCACAAGCCAAAGGGAAGAGAAGGGAAAAGAAAGAAAGGAAAAAAAGGAAAAAAGGAAGAATTATTAAAAATTTATTAAAAATTTTCACGTCAACATCGATCGTCCGTCAGTCATGCCACGTAGGATGATTAGCGTCAACATCAACGATTTCCAACTTAAATTGGCCAGATGAATTGAATTGATATCATTGTGAAAAAGTTTAGAATTAAAATGGTTCAACTAAAAGGTTTATGACTGAATTGATATCAATGCAGTAGGTTTATGACTTTTTTGGGTACTTTTCCCCACCCGTACCATATAGACTCAGTGCATCCAATGGTCCAACAATTCGTATCTTTTGGGCTATACACTAGGTGGTTCTCGATAATCTCTTTTAATAGTATCACGTGGGACCCATATGATTTGGGTTGGCAACGAGCACGTTAAACGCAGAGGTGCCTAACTAGTCGTGTTGTTATGGCTTGTCTGCTACATTGTTAAGCTAGACTTTACAGTGGTTCGTGCCGGCCAAGCCTGTCAAGACACCATGTGGGGCCTAGCATGGCCCACAAACAAAGCGGGAATGGGTCGTTCTTGTGCTCGCATCGCTCTCGCATCGTGCTTGGGGCACTATAAACAGAAATTCATCGCACAATCAGGATGGAATGTGTCTCATCATAGTAACCTAATTCAATCGATGATGATTACTAATGGAGCTACACAATCTTTGAAAAACATTTTGGAGTATCACATTAAATCAGATAATCAAAAGTCGTTTCTGATGAAATGTTTTTAGCTGAAGAAGTGGAATAATTCTTTAACCAGGATCTTGACGAGGATTTAGAAGCGGCAAAATAGGTCAAAGACCCACTTTTTAACTTATATTTAATAGATTGACCAAATAAAAATTTTATATTTAATAGGCTGGATTTCATGCGGGTTATTAAAATTTAAAAAAATTGCATGTTGAAGCAGTATGTTGTTTTACATGAATTTTAATGGGTCTACAATATATAACCATTTTCAACTTATATTTTTGAAACTAGGGATTGTTGTTATTATTATTTTCTTCCTCAGAAACCTACGTAATATTTTTTCTGAAGGGCAAGCACATCCCAAATAGTCATTACACATTATTTGACCGCATTATTCTCCCAACCAGATCAAATTGTTGCATTTCCCCAAGACATAAGTAAGATCAGTTCTTACATCGCGTTTCTCTATGCTTGATTCTCAGCATTCTATGAGGCCATTTTTTCAGCAGCAGAGGTTATCGCGTTAAACTAACGATCGAAAGCATTTTGTCCTGAAAAAAGTCAAGTTTATCGTTTTACTTTTCTATGACAACTGAAGTATTTCCCCTGGTAATGATAATTCAGCCGGACATTAGACTTTTTCAAAAGGGGTTGTTCACAAATTTGATTTGAAATTGTATGTTTGTATTTGGAATTGGAATTAGAAAAATGATATAAATTATCCCTGAATTTCATCCACAATTTGCTCTTTCCATACTAAACAAATCATTAGACTTTTTCATTTGTTCATTGTGATTCTTAAACTATTAATAAAAATTCAATGTAATCTCTAGACTATATGAATAATGTTCGATGTCGTCCTTTCAATAATTTATGTTGACGGAATTTCCTGATATGGCTTCCAATTTGTTAAGTTGGAACAGTAGACAACAATAAAAAGTTACACTTGGATTTTCTGAGTAAGATATTCATATCAAATCTAAAATAGATTGATAAAAAGATGAATATGCTGAGTCATCATTTTAAAAATTAACTTAAATAATAATCCAAGTTATCAAATAACATCTAATTTGTTATTTGAGCAAACAGAAGGATTGTGTTGAATATTTACCAATAGTTCAGGAATCACATAAAACAAATTAAAAGTCTGTGAATGATATTGCACTACAAAAAAACATGAAATTTGCGACAGAAATTTGCGACGGGTAATTTTTCATCGCTAATTTGCGAGAACTTTGACGGAATTATTTTCCATCGCTAATTGCGTCGCAAATTATTGACGAAAATTTTCCGTCGCTAATTTGTGACGGAATTATTTTTCGTCGCAAATTAGCGACGGAAAAAAAATCCGTCGCAAATTTGCAACGGAAATTTGGTCGTCGCTAATTTCGTTGCAAATTTACGACGGAAAATTGGTCGTCGCTAATTCCGTCACAAATTAGTGACGACCAATTTTCCGTCGCAAATTTGCGACGAAATTAGTGACGGATTTATTTTCCGTCATTAATTTATGCAGCGAAATTTACCATTTTGCGACGAAAGTAGCAATGGATTTTTTTACCGTCGCTAATTTGCGACGGATAAAAAATTGGTCTCTAATTTGCGACAGATTTTGCGACGAAAACGGATTCGTCGCTAATTTGTAATTTGTGACAGAAAATAACTTTCGTCATATCCACCCCACCCGTCAATTTCTCTCTCTCTATACTGATTCCTCACATGCCCCCGCTTTTCTCTTGCCTTCTCCCTCTTTCATTTCTCTCAATTATCCGTGCGCGCAGAAATCAATCTCGGTAAAGCTTTTCTACCGGTAAGTATCGTAGCTAATTTCGTGACTAATTGGCGACGAATACGGTTCGTCGCAAAACTATTTATCACTGGATTCGAATTTTTTTTATTGACTATTTTTTTGTTTTTTTTTTGTAACTTCTTGGCCGATCGCCGGTCCGGTGATCGGCCACCGGCGAGACCTCGCCAGCCATAGGGGGAGGTTGAGCGGCCTAGGCCAGCGAGGCCGCTTGACCTCCCCCCATGGCTGGCGTGGCCGCTCGGCCTCCCCCCATAGCGGTCGACCTCGCTGTCGCCCAAATCTGGGCGACGGCGAGGTCGACCGCCGGCCATGGCGAGGCCGCTCGGCCTCCCCCAGATCTGGGCGAGGTCGAGTGGCCTCGCCCCATGGCCGACGAGGTCAACCGGCAGCCTAGCCTAGGTGTGGCGATCGACCTCGCCGTCGCCTCGGGCTCGCCCAGATCTGGGGGAGCCTGAGCGGCCTCGCCATGGTCGCCGATCGACCTCGCCGTTGCCCAGATCTGGGCGACGGCAAGGTCAACTGCCACACCTAGGCGAGGCCACCGGTCAACAATTGAACAGAATGGTGATGGAAATTAATAGAATTTGGGAAATTGAATAGAGTCAGAAAAGTGAGCAGAATAAAAAGAATCAATCTTCTAGTTCTAGTGAAGGGTCTGCTACATATGTTGGGAGCTCTATCAATATCGGGGAGTATCGAAAACGAATGGTAAGTCTGTTAAATAAGTTATAAGTTAATTTAATTCAATTACTCATGTTTACATTTTGTAGGCACATGAATTGGGGACGGAACCGACATTTGCAGCTACATTTGAATGCACATTTCAAAAAAAGATAAGACATGGGCTAGCGATTGAGCAAAAGCTATTAAGGTATGTAAGGTTATACTTTGGACTTTATGGAAACTAAAATGAAAACCGTGGATGCTTTTAATATTTATGGTAGTTATATATATATGAAGTTATATTATTTTCATCTATATTGTTAATGCAGGAAAAATATGATGAACTTTTAATGAGCAATGCTAGTGGTGGTGATGGTGTTGCTACGTCTGAACCATCAGTTGATAGTAGGGCATTATGGGTGAAGGCAACGGGTGAGATGAAAAAAGGATAAATATTTGGGATGGGATCCTTGTCAAGGGTATACATGACGAATCATATTGCAACTTCATCATCCAATGCGACTGTTCAAAGGAGGACACGACATGACGAGCAATTGACCCAAGAATTGAACCAACTGAAAAATGTACTTGTAGAGAAGGACGAAGAAATAAATGACTTGAAACAACAAATGCAAATCGTTATGCGGCACCTCAATATCAATCGCAATGAGGTTCTCCCGCCAATCCAATAGGTGATGGGCACAATGATAAGCAAGACAATGATGCTGAGATTGTTGATGATGATGATGATTTTCTCGGTCCTTTCTAGTTAAAATTCCCAAAATCGATGGTAAGCTTGCTTCACAATCTTTTATGCCATAAGTGCAGTTTGCCAAATATGTTTCTACCCTATAATTACTTTCTATGCACAACTCTTTTACAACTAGGTTCTTTGCTTGCAAAAAACAGAAAATTTAGAGATCCCAGGATGACATGCTTGTTACAAAAAAACCATGATATTTGAACATTGTAGAAATACATGCCTTAATTGACTTTGAGTCTTCTCTTCCTGGGAATTGGTGTTGGTAATTCACCTCTCTAAGTCATTAAACTGTTGAATGCTACTTGGAGAAGGATCTAATTTTTCGTAGGTGACAAAAATACAGTTTACAAGGGTGAAAAAACTACAGTGAATGTCAAAGTTGACTCATATTCATATATATATATAAGAACAATGATGTTCCTCCTAAAATGTTTTTTTGTTAACTTTCTTACTTGTTTTTTTAAACTTAGTTCCACATCCATGCATAAACGCTTCTTTTATATTCTGAACTGATTGAATATCTTTATTTATGTATCCACATTTCATCATGTGTCGACAAAAGTGACTGCTTCTGGTGTCCTGCCGCGTACCAAAGCTGCCCAATCTTGTGTCTGGTTTGTCGATTTTTCATTTTTTAAGCAGAATCTATGGTTGTCCCGCCTCCTATGAATGTTTTGAATATATTATAAGATTGGATATCAAATAGCATCATGTCAGACTTTGCAACTTTGCATATATCATTATTTTTGGCGGACTAGCATCTTTCCTTTAGTTATATTTTTCAATTATATGGCATTGTGTCGGGTTTGTTCATTTTCTATTTCCGAAGCGGAATCTATGGTTGTCTCGTGTACTTTGATTGTTTTGAATGTATTACATGATGTTCATTAATGCATAGCTATTGCTATGGATAAGATTTGATGGCCCAAATGGTGTAAAATTTGCGACGAATATTTAGAGACGAATTTTGCGACCATTACAGTTCATGGCTAATTTGGATGAATAAATTTTGCGACAAATTTTGCAACGAATAAAGTTCATGGCAAATTTTGCGATGAATTTTGTGACGAATTTTGTGACAAATTATGCGACGAATAAAGTTCGTGGCTAATTTGCGACGAATTATTTATGACAAATTTTGCGACGGATAAAGTTCATGGCTAATTTGCGATGAAAATTACGACGAAATTTGCGATGAAATTTGCGACTAAATTTGCAACGAATTTTGCGACGAATAAAGTTCGTGGCTAATTTGTGACGAATTATTTGCGATGAATTTTGCGACGGATAGTGTTTGTGGCTAATTTGCGACGAATTATTTGTGACGAATGTTGCAACGGATAGTGTTCGTGGCTAATTTACGATGAATTTTGCGACGAATTTTTTGACAAATTTTTTTCCGTCGCAAATTGCTACGGAAATTGAAATTTTCTGTCCCAAAATTTTGCGATGCCCTATTAGCGACGGATTTTTTTCCGTCGCTAATTTCATCCCAAATTCGATTTGCGACGGATTTTGCCAAAGTCGTCGCTAATCCCTTGTTTTTTTGTAGTGTTGCACATTGGACGGCCATTTATGTCACTTTCCCCTTATATTTCAATACAAAGTTTACTTTTCTAATTTTTATACATCATCCCCACCAAAAACAAATTTATGCATCGTGATCACCTTAATTGCTAATTGAATTAGTTGATGCTCATATTCTTCTTTTTCATGTGTAATTTGTTTTTAACTAGTTAGTTTTTTTTTATTATACTATTTCCCATATTTGAGGGGGACAGTCTATGTGGCTTAAATGGGTTGAACTCACTTAAACCGACCAGCCCATTTAATAGATCGACGAGGATCCAAGTATATTCCGTCATGTTCAATTAAGACCTAACCATGAGATTTGTCTTCCTTTGTCTTCTTTTGGCGGCAGTCCAATCTTTCCCACACACTAACATTAGAAGTACATGTTTTTATTAGAATATGGATGAAAAGGGTCATCAGCAACAACGATCCCCTTTGAGCATTATCATAAAAGTCACATCTATCATGAAATGTTTGATATGAATCATAATTATTTTACGTCACTCGTGACTTAAAAGGGAATCTTAACAAATATGTCATTGTAGTCCCACCAAGATACTAACAATCATGGATCTCTCAATTAGTTTTTGCACATGAGATATGCTGCGTCTGAAGGTACCAGGTGCCAAATCACTTCGGAGAAATGTCCTTGCAAGTACTTGAATATTTGTACTTGGGTACCTTGTAACGTCCTCATCTTACCACGGGGTTATTAATTTGACGTTACAGGCTTGTCGCCGTCCTATTTCTTTCATCTGATTATTAAACACATGTGAAAACGTGTATAGACAAATTCCCAAATATAATAATAGTCGGAAATTAGGGAAAGCATAACAGGCAAGACACGTTATTATCATTTTACTTAAACATATTTTATAAGCCCTTTTTTCCACGAACCGTCCATGCACAAATCATATTACAAGCGAAGACCGAGGTTAATCTTAGCTCTTCTATGTCATCCTTCATCTTACGGACCTAAAAAGGAAAACAACAGAGGATGAGTCGGGGAGACTTGTTGCGACCCTTCTTTTTCCGTCGTGGGAAAAAGGAACAGGTTTAGGTGGTATTGCCCAAAAAGGCGGACCGATGGCCCATCGATCTAGGTGCGAACTCTCCCCAAGTTCATACCCCGCGCAACGTTGGATTTCGTTTTGAATTCTCGATAACTTAAGTACTTCTAGGAGTCGCTACTAGCCCATTGGGGTCGGCTAGAAACCAATCAAGACGCGGGAGTGTCGCCTCGATTCCTACGCAACCAGAGGTTCTAGAGCCAGGGACTTGTTTACGCTAACATTTCTATTAGCGCCCTTTCGGTACCTAACTTGAGAGTACATTATCTAAGTGGTCACGCGATCTTGATCACCAATTATAATCCTATGATATCAAAGCCGCTAAGTGTCCTTGCAAATGTTTTTGTGGGATTGTTTTCTTCGATGTCTAGATTAATACTAACCTAATTTAGGAAAGAGATTAACACTCAAATTATCGAAAAGCAAAGCAGTAAGTAAACATCCAAGAAATTGAAATGACTTAAAAGTAAACGCGGAAAGAGAAAACCCGATACAAGTCGGGCACATAATATTACATGGCCTCGTTATCATGCCCCGGGACAGGACCCCCATGAGTGAAATGAGAATTTAAATATGCATGAAATTACTCTAGCTACACAAAAACTATTCTAAGTAATTTTAGTCTATGCAAAATGGATTTTTTTTGTAAAAATGGCAATAAAATACCAAAATAGCATTAAATTAGGGAAATGACTTTATAAAATTAGGAAAATCTCATAAATGTCATTTTTTTTGCATAATTTGATATTATCCAACATTTTTCATTTTTTTTTGAAATTTTCCGATTTTTTTTATTTTCAATTTTTTCTTTTTTTTAAATAATAATAATTCCCTAAATTGGCCTATGCTCGGTTTACGTGAACATGAAACAACTTAGAATATGAATATTACGAGAACCGGGCTCAAATCAACCGTTCCAAGATCGAAGCTTGGTTTGGGCATTTCGTCGAGCATTTGGTGTGCATTAAACTGCCCCAAATGGCTTCCTCGAGCCATATTCGTGGCCTTCAATCTCACTCCGCGTGTAATATCAAGTGGAACCAAAGTATCAAGGTTATATTATCACATGCAAAGAACAAGATTAGCTAGAAATTACAACCTAAAACGCACAAGAACCAAGTTGGAATCGGCCTCCAATATGTGGGTTCGGGCTGCTTTTGCAAATCTGGGTTTAAACCCAGGTCAAGCAAACCTGTTGCATGCCTAGGTTTAAGCCCCGACACTTATAACGTGCAAGATCTATGGGAAACATCACTTCATCCAAAAGAATATACGTAACATTTACTTTTAAATGAAACAAACATCATGGAAAATGATCAAGTGAACACGTCGAAACAACCCCTCCAAGAAGCATACACGCATGGTTCATAATGACTAGCCATGAATCAATGTGGGTTAGCTTGGCTTTTTACTCAAGTTGCGAGCGATGTCATGGTTCACACGGGGCTTCAAAGACCAAAACAAGTGGATCTCAGCATAATTTGTACACCCATGTAACATTCATCAAGCTCATGAAGGTAGAAAACGCATGCAAAGTGGAGTAGCAAGTCAAACATATAGGGCTCATGAAAGGGCTCCAACACCTAGAAAAATTCCAGCCTCAGAAATCAGTTATCTGGGCTAGTTTTCTCTTGATTTTTCATGACTAAAACATGTTCAAAATTGAACAAAAATACATGTAGGATACTCACCTTGCTTCCTAGTTTCTCTTTGAAGTATCCCTTGGCTGAGGGAACCAAAAACTTGTCTTCCAAGGGCGCGGGGAAATAGGCTTCTTCAAACTGGAAAATGAGATCTGTAAAGAAAGAACTGACAACGAAGGTTTTTGTTGGTCTCCAAAACCAGAATCAGCGACCTCTTTTTCTGACTAATTTGACACCAACGCCAACTAGATGTATTCTAGTTTAATTTCCAAGTCAAGGGTATCCTCATATGTTCCTCATGTCTCAAAAACTCCCACTTTCCCTCACCAGTAACCGTCTGACTTCAACACCTAGAAAATTTCTGGGTCTCTCTCTTGACCCGAGAATGGGCTGCTTTTCGAGGGGATTTTGGGTGGCTTCCCGACATCCATTTAGGTCGTGGGACCTATGGTTGGAAAGCTCTTTGAATGTAGTTCCACTCTCTAGTTGAAGGTTTTGGCTAATTTTGGCTCGAAGTTCACGAAAATCTCCCTTTTCTCTCCAAAAGCCAATCTGGAACTTTTTTGGGTTGATTTTCTGTTTTGAGTTACGTCTGAGGGTGAGTTTTGGAAACGACCGTCAACTCCCCTCCTCTTGTCTCATCCCTTTCTTTTTATCCCCCAAAAGAACATGCTTTAGAGATCCTATCCACCGAATCCAACCAGATTTTTAGCCCGTGATTGCCCCCTTACCAAACCTGCAAACTGAGTCTCTTCATTAACTCTGACTCCAAAATCATCATACTTTGCAGCTGTTGAGTGAGCAGGTTTGACTGAGATTATCACGTGCCTTCAGCAGCTTATCCCAGGCAAATTTTTGTCCATTTGCACTCCTAATGATGGTCTCACACCTCGGCCAGAGTTCATGCTGATCAGCTGGCTGAGTAGGATATGGTGGGGTCACAAAGTTGGCTACTCAGCAGCCTCGAATTGAGACCAAATCGTGGACCGGTTTTTGGAAGCTGATTTAAGTGCTTTAATCCATTAATTTGGTCGAAATTTTTGATCAGTTTGAAATTTGAAGTTTATTAGTTTAAGATGATAATCAGAATCTGCAATTTTCCATGCCTAATTTTGCAGGAAAGTCCCTCAAAATTAGCCATTTTCTTGCCCGAGAATGCCCGATTTGAGCCAATTTAGTCCTTTTGACTTGATCTGATCAATTTTACCTTGCCCGTTTTCAATTTCAAGCTTGATTAGGGGTAAAAATGATGATTTAAGGGCTTGGTGGCAAATTTTACAAATTTTGCGATTTGGTCCCCCAACTTTTGAAAATTGCATTTTGGCCCCAACTTGTTGGTTCATTTGCAATTTGATCCCTCAGGTCTCGACTAGCTACACTCGAATCCTTGGCCCTTGCTCTTTCGTTTTTTTAGTAGAATAATTCCAAAATATTTTTGTGGAAAAACAAGTTCCAATTTTTTGAAAATGATTTTTGGGCAAAAAATTTAGGTGTCAACAAGACTCAATGAATAAATTCACTAATACTCGTGCAGGATAATGCCTCGATGTTGTACTAATACAACAAATATTTTCCCTGCCTTATGTCGATGGCAAATCAATAGCAAAGACTTTGACCTTGCCCTTACTATGTTCACATGGAAACTCACCTTTATCCGGTCACATAAATTCGGCTTATGAATAAACACACATATTGGCACACAATGAATTCATTACATACCGGCACATATATAAGATTCATTTATCGTCATCCCGGCTCAACTAGGGCATCCCGACTCAACCGAGACATCCAGCTTCATGCTAGGCATCTTGGCTCAATCAAGGCATCCCGGCTTAATCGAGGCATCCTAAGGCTAGCTCACCCGAGGCATTCGAGCTCAACCAAGGCACCCTAGCTCAACTAGGGCATCCCAGCACTAGTTTATCGAGGCATCCGGGCTCAACCTAGGCATTCTAGCTCAACTAGGGCATTCCGATGCTAGTTTACCGAGGAATCGCCGCCAATGCTATGTGATGACGGTCTTCTTCTTTTATTTAGTGATCACACATCATGGGTCACACAAGCCGGTTTATTATCTTGATTTCATTAGTCCATGCAATCAAGCCCAAAGGCATGCCGTGCTTGTGTAATCATGAACTCTATAACATTCGCCTAACATGTGGGTCGTGGTCAAGAACACGTGGTTCGGTCCACCATGCCGAGCGCCGGCTTGGAGCTGAACTTGGCCTAGATCTACACCTTCCAATGTAAATCTACGCCATGCCGAACTTGCCCCGTGATGCCACAACATGAATACGAAACCATACGACACCCCGTTTCATAACTCGTACGTGCCTTGACTTACGATGATGAAGCAAAACAAGAAGTATTTATGCAAACATCGAGCATCACAGACGCAATCACTACTCGAGCCAAACTCGTAACACCGTGTCTTATCTTCTTACAATTTAATAAGAATGGATGAGGACATCAAGCATGGTAACAAGCGATTCATGCAATCATCGAGACAAACAATAACATGCATGTCTCAACAAAGACTCGGGTGAGAACTCAAGCCAACAACGCATCATAACTTCCTATCCCGGGATTAGGCAAGCCACTTACTTGCCGCGTTCCAACCACGTAACACACCGCCCTATTCAAGTGTTAGGAAATTCACTCACCTATAATCACAAGAAAACGTCTACGGTGGTTGGCGGTAACAAATGGCGAGAGAGAGAGAGAAGTGTTTGGCGTGAGAGTGAGAGGCGGGGAGAGAGGTGAGGAAGTGGTGTGTGGTAACTAAGGGGGGGAAACTAAGTCTATTTATAGGCAAGCCAACTTGTTCCCCAAGCTTAATCATGAAGATAAGACAAATGACATCATGACATAGCCCCCAAAGTCAAGTGCCATCATGACTATGATTTAGAAAATCTTGATCATTAATGACATTAATGGAGGAGAGCCAAATAACATTAATGAAATAGCCCCTAAAATCAAGTGACATCATGACTATGATCTAGAAAATCTTGATCATTAATGACATTAATGGAGAAGAGCCAAATGACATTAATGAAATAGCCCATAAAGTCAAGTGCCATCATGACTATGATCTAAAAAATCTTGATTATTAATGATTATGATCTAGAAAATCTCAATTGTTTCATTAATATCATTAATGAAACAATCTAGCAAATCTTAACAATTAATAGCTCTCTCTCTCTTTCCCTTCTTTTCTCTCTTGGCTCCCTCTCAATTTTCCCCTTTCTTGGCAGACTTCCTCATTTGTTTTTAGCTCATTATTGGTGACAATGAGTCATCATGCTCCAATCATGATGGTGGACAATTCAGCTATTGAGCAATTATGTAGGGAGACACCTAAATATGACTCAATAATGGTAGCTTCAACAAGAAGAATTGGCCCTTGACTTGGCCAATTTCGTTTTCATATCTCCCCCCTTCATCTGACCTCCAATCAAAGCTTAGCATAGCTCATTTGAAAGCTCAGAATGAGCACATTAAATCATTAGAAGACATCAAGTAGAGATTCTAACGTTTTCATATAGAAAATGATAAATCTTTGAAATCTAACAAAAAAGGTAGTTTTTGTACTGTTCCAGAAATCGGGCTTAAAACCATAGTAAATGCACTTTAAAAATTCCAAATTTTGAATATGTCATAAACAAGACCTTAACAAACATTTTCCATGAAAAATAAAATATCTGAATCTTTCTGTAAACACAGCTTTTAGTAGCTCAAAGACAGACTAAAGTCGGTTTGACGGAACAAAATCTTTGCTTCTAAAAGTAAGCTCTTTTCAGAATCCAAATAATCTCTAAAAATTCCCAAATTTATATATGTTATATAGAAAGAAGTTATCAACAAATTTTGTGAAGGAAATTTGCTCAAATTCGGCCTGGAAATTTTTTTAGAAAATCGATAAAGTGTGAACGTCACAGAAATACCCATTATTGGTAGTTTTACGCTGTCCAAAATTAGGCTATCGTACCACTCATATCAAGTTCAAAAATTCTGAAATTAAAGTATGTAAAACATCAAGATGTTTGGAGAAACTTTTAAGGAGGAAGTGTTTGGAAATTTGGATCACAAAATTTTTCACAAAAATAACAAAATGAAAGGAGTACAGAAGATCCGAATCTGGGTTTTCCAGAACAAGAGTAGAATTGGCTCCGATTGAAAAATTATCAAACTTAAATCATAGCCGTTTTTTAGGGACTGAAATTGAGGATGTTATATACCTAAACCCTTTTTTTGTTGAATCAAATATCTCAACTTTTCAAATATTGGTCAATGCGATACCTCAGTTAAAATCACCACATTAGCATCCTATGTGTCCTCATGAGTTGATGTCACCTTTGTATAGACACATTAAATGGCTAAGATCGTCTAGGTCGGCATACTCTCTCTCTCTCTCTCTCTCTCTCTCTCTCTCTCTCTCTCTCTCTCTCTCTCTCTCTCTACTTCCATGGAAATGACATAATTTCCACTTAGCTAGCAAGCCACGTCATCAATTTTGCTATAATTTGCCGAGTTAGCGAGACCCGTCAGCAAAATTTATGACTCTGTAATTTTTCAATGGAGACCTTACATCATCAAGTCATTTTTTTTTTTTGGGTCAAATCATCAAATAAGGTTAGATACTTGATCGAATAAAAAAAGAGTCTAGATAATCCATTGTACCTGAGCACTTATCTTTTCGAAGGACATTCTCCCGGTTACTCTAAAGGTGAACTCTAATACCAATCTCGGGTCAAATTCGAGGTTTTAATGACAACCTATAAAATTCAAGAGCGTTACACGATAATTGGCCAATTTGGTTGGTAAAAGAAGATGATTCAACTGCCAGGGAGATGTCTGCAGAAACAAAACAAGCCCAGCCCTTTAACAATATCGGATCCAATGTCTCCCTGATTGCCATCAGCTGAAGGACACAAACCCGAATATCATGGGTTTGAAGTAGCCCACAGAATCCAGAGCTTCATTCCAGATTTCGAAGACTACTGAACTCTTCCAAGTTTCAAATCGTAACCCTCATTCAAGAATCCCATTCCCATTTTGCACTCGTCGCTATGGTCGCAATCCTCCACAGATTTCTCTATTCTACATATGTAAACAATGCATATTCATTCCCCAGATGCTCGTTCCTCTTACAGTAGATCCCCCGAACTAATCCAAATTCAGTGTCCCCATCCCCAAAGTTTCATTCTAATCTTGTCAGAATCAGTTTGCCACTTGATTGTGTCATCGGAATGCATTGACAAAGAAAATAATCAAGAAAAGAATCTTATCTGCACTTAATAACATTCCAACAGGCAAGGTTCATCAGAATGAGGCAACCTCATAATCAACTCAGTTTGCAGAGTATTTACACATTAAAACACTGAAAACCTTCTCGATGTACATAAGCTTTGGTAGTTGCAGAACCAATAGGCATCTCCATAACCTTAAACCTCAAGTTTTGGAAAAAAATTTTCAACTTCACCATAGCAAGCATCAAAAGCTAGTGAGACCCAGAAAGGGTGAGAGCAGTAATTTGAACTTAAACCATATGAAAATGCAGCACTGTCCCTGAATCACTGTAGATTTACCACATGTTTACGGATGCAAGTAAAGCCTAGAAAGATAAAACCAATTTCTGTACACACCTTGTAGGAAAAGTTTATTTTGGCATAACCATGACAAACCTTTCAGCATAAGTTGAAAAGCAACAATGCCTTCTCATGAGCTCAATTAAACTACAAAGCTTTTTCCCAGCTTTTAAAAGAATAAAAAGCTCACAAACCTGAAGCAACTGATTCGAGTACAACATACAATCGAAGTCAACAATAGAAAGAATCAACATGATGAACATCATAACAGCAGAAGAAAACTTTGTAACAGAGCTAAACATTTCAGTCCTTCTAGAATGATGCCCTTTGAATATGCTTATAGTCTTGGTATGGTAACACTTTACATTTGAAACTTTTAATCTTCTGCAGCCTACAAGCTAACACCCACAGCGATGCATCAACCTGTAAAGTAATAATATGGGCGACAGAAATTCTGTTGAAAACAACAGAATGGAGAAAATATTCAGCATATAAACTGTTGAGTATGCTTGATAAACTCGAATGTGTTTTTGCTGTGATATACTGATCTCTTCTTGAACTGGTTACGAATCATCAGTATACATAAATCACTTTTACCTTTGAACTTTCTCAAAGCTCAATTGCACAAAAGTCGTTCTCCATACTCTTGGCGTTAGTTCTTTCTGATAATACTTAAAGAAGATTCTGCTCTCAAGTCATAATGGAAGCCCTTGTCTAGCGAACTCTTCGCAGGTTTTGAAGCATTAAAGCCCGTGTCTTGCCATCAGGCTTAAGCCCTTTCTCACGCATTCTCATGTAGGTCTTCTTTGCAGAATCAATCTTGCCCCTCAAGCACATCCCTTGAATAACAGCATTATATAGAGATGCATTTGGTGAAGCCTGCTACAAACAAGAAAAGTGTCACTATATAACAGATCTTTTACATTCTCCATGAAGCATCACCAAATTAGTGGCAGACAGCCGCAACTGTTCGGAAAAAAGATTTAGAGACTATGAGATGACAAAAGACCAAGAATAAAAACAACTTCAACTTGTTGGGAGTGTTAACCAGCTGAGGATGCAAAGGAAAGATTTAAGCTCCTGACAACTTTCCAAAAGAACTGACTCTCATCAAAACCAATAGATAAAACTGCAGAATTTGAAATTTCCAGAAGTGGCACCTATCACTCATTTTAAAATATATAGAAAGATGGATATAGGTATGATGGCAAAGCATGTCAAAGAAGCTCACTTTACCTTCAAAATTTCCTCTATTTCAATCCAGAGAGATCCCCAAATGCAACTTCTTACTAGAGATAGATGGGTAAACATATCAGGAGTGCAGTTCTTGTGTATCATGTGTTCATACACTTGCAAAGCTATTTCTGGCTTTCTTGCAACCTCACAAGCGTTAATAACAAGATTATAGGATGCAGTAGAAACTGATAGCCCAGAACTTTCCATTTTCCAAAGAAGTTGAAGAGCTCTATCCCATAATCCAAGTTTAGAACAAGACATCAAAGCATTGTTGTACAGATGAACATTGAGCTGAGAGGCCTGCTCTCTCATTATGTTGTCAAAGAGCCGAAGAGCATCACCTGGTCGGTTTGCCCGATATAAAGCGCTAACAAGTGCATTCATTGTGTAAGCATCAGGAGTGTGGCCAAAAGATTTTGTAATGCTATAGACCTTGAATGCTAACTTGACCTTTCCAGCTTTGCCAAGCGAATTAATCAACACATTGCATGTGATCAGATTTGGCTGAAGTGCATTGCTCAACATATTCTGGTAGATGTTGAGTGCTAAATCCCATTTACCTTCTTTCGTGCATGCTTTGATTATAGCTTGCGATATATCGGCATTGGGTTTACATCCATTTAGCACCATCTCCTCATAAGCATCAATTGCAAGCTCATACTGACCACAACGGACGAACACACTGATTAATACGGAATAAGTGACTTTGGTTGCTGTAAGGCCATTTTCCTTCATGCTCATCCAAAGCCTCTCACACTTATGCCAATAATTCATCCTTCCACAGATGGATATAATGGTGTTGTAAACAACAGCATCAAAATCTTTACTCCCATTTCCTTCCTCTTCTAATTCCATAAACATTCTAAGCGACAAATCGCAACCTTGAGCATGTGCAACCGCTTTAAGCATTAAGCTATAAGTATGCTGTGTGGTGATTGTTTTGTCCTTCATAAACCTAAAAAATCTCATTGCGTCATCATTAAGACCGTTCCTCAGAAGGGACAATAATAGAGAATTACAGGCATGCGCATTTGGATGCAGACTCGCCAATTCCATCGATCTCAACAACTCCAATGCACTTCTAACCTTGTTTCTTCTACTGAGCAGCAAAACCCGCTTCGATAACACCTCTGCATCCATTTCCTCTAGAAATTGCACGCTCTGTTGGTTCACAATAATCGATTCTGATGTCGCCGGACCCACATTTACACCTCCGAGCCCCCACCCAAAGTCGTCGAAACCCGAATCTCTCCACGGAACCAACCCATTAACATGGAAACTCGACTCGAATCCTTCATTTTCAATTGGAACCACGTCTTCCTCTTCCTCTTCCTCTTCCTCTTCCTCACACATTAACCCCGGTATCGCCGTCCTAAGCATAACCCCAACAGCACTAGACTCATTCAACCCCACCGGATTAGAACAAGAAGTTTCAGCCCTCGCACCGGAAACTATGCCGAGTTTATGCATCATCACCGAGCCGAACCACAGCAGGTGCCGGGACCGGGTTGTACACAAACAACCCGCGAACGGAGCCGATGAAGTCGCTCCGGAGACAATGTTATTCGACAGCGTTGCCATGACCCCCGACAAGAATTACGTCTCAGTTGCAGCCGAACATCAAATTCTATGGTTCCTAGAGGCAGGGGATTGACGAAGAACTCACCTTCAAATGCATGGCCAGCTCGAAGAACAGCTCGAGCACCAAGTACTTGGCGCTGAAAGCTTCGTCCACCGATCGAGATGGAGGAAAGAGGAAGTGGGTGTCGACAAAATTCAGAGGGAGGAACGCCGGGCACTGAGGCGGAGAGATTGGGCAGCGACCACTGATGGGTGGTGCTTCGTACAGAGCACCCCAAAAGGGAGACTCGGATGGGATGAGCGAGCTGAGGGGTAATTAGGGGTGTGCACCGCACGGGTGCGGGAACGAAACGCCGGTGTCGGGCGCTCCGGTGGGAATTAGTCCGGTTCTCGGTTTTTGATGCAGAACCGTATTTTTTTTTTTTTTTGATAATCCAGGGAACCCCGCACGGTCGACAACCGGAAGATAAACCCTGGGGGCAACACGTGCTAGCCACCAGAACCGTATTTTTTATTTGGACTAATTTAAAAAAAAAGTACAAATTTTAGTTCAAGTGATAATTTTCACTCAAACTTTTTTCTGTCCCACAAAAAAATATCAGTTTTAGGTCAAGTGATAATTTTCACCTTTACTTTTTTTTATCTCATAAAAAATCACAAACTTTCGCCTTTATCCTAAATTTGATCTCCCGTTGACTTTTTGTCTGAGATCCTTGTTTTAGAAAAAAAGTTATAATCATGACGTGACATCCGGAACCTTTATATGATCAGAGAAACGAAAAGGATTTTAAAGGATTAAAGCGTTCGTCAACAGAAAAATTTGGAAATCGTCGCCATTGCCGTCTACGAGAGAATGTGCTATGTTTTTTGGTATCACTCACCACCGCATCGACTATTTCCGAGGCCGTGTCTCCGCGCGACCCTACTTTTTGCCGCTCCATCCTCACTTGCATTTTTCTTTCTTTCGTTCCGCCCCCTTTTCTCCTAGACTGCTTGGAATACCACCATCCCTTCTTCCTTTTCATTTTTTTTTCTTTCTTTCTTCTTTGCTTCTTCCCCTCTGCCACTTGGCGGAGGAGAAGCGCCAAGCGGCGCCCGCCTGGGCCGTGTGGCTCCACTGCTCCACATGGCCAATGGCCATGCATGCAAGGGAAGGGGAAAAGCCCTTTGACTCTCTTTCCTCCCCCTCGTTTTTCCTTCCTTCCCGCCGCTTCGCACTTACTCTCACCCTCCACCCGGACATCGCCCTCTGCTCGACTTATCCGCGGTAGCTATCCACCGCACGACGCCGCCCGGCCAGTCACCGTCCCTCCATTGTCCCTCTCTCGTTCTCTCTTATTCCTTCATTAGCCACCTGCTCTGCTATCAATCGGGAGCCGAGGCCATCGACTCGATCCTCCTACGTCGCCGCGCCGTCCCCTCGGCTTATGTGCGTTGCTGTTCCGCCGTCCCGTCTCCTCGTGTCGGCAGTAGTAGCCACCACGAGCCCGGAAAACGCCACGCCGTTCTCTCCCTCTCTCTACGCCTTGGACCAGGATCCCCGCGCTGCACCGCCACACTCGCCATTGAGGCAAGTGTACTCTCTCACCCTATACTAACCATTATAGTGTTTGCATATCGAGTTTGGGTCTCGGATTAGATAATCTGGTGGTTGGATGTTGTGGGGGAAAACCGGTTGACTGTGTTCGGCTGAGGTTGAGCCTAGATTGAGAACTCTGAGAGATTGTGCATTTCCCAAGCATGTTGGTGAGACTAGTAGTCGTTAGAGTGCCATAGGCAGGATGGAAAATGGATTGGGTGTCGTGGGTGAGCCGAATGATCGGCTGGGTACTCGGTTTGGCCAGCAAAGTGGGCTGATTGCCTGGTGTGAAAGCGGCGTGGCTGCGGGAAAATTGGCGCAACCGGAGGAATAACCAGGCATCCGGCACGGTCTTAGGCGAAGGGTCTTGTGTTTCGAGAATATTGTAAGTTTCTAAGGTCGTATCAGATATTTTGAAAGTCGAGTTTTAGAAGTGGTAAGGATCCGTGGAGCCGATACCCAAGAATTGGTTTGGAATCCGATGAGCATGTTGGGGAGTTGTACATCTATTGTGAGCTATGTGTGTGATAAATGAAACGATCGTTTGTGCATGTGAATGTGTGACTAAGAGATGAATTGATGCCATCGGTTTAAATACGACGATGCCCTGAGGAGCAGAAGGGAATGCAGGATGTTGTGGTCAATGGACTATGATGCCTAGGAGGAGCTATGCCCTGGACGCCCTGGGAGTTTGATCAAGATGCTGTGGTCAGTGGACTACGAAGCCCGCACGGGTCGATGAGAATATCGGCGTGTACTATGGCAAACCAAAGGGCACACCGAATATTGCTAGACGAGATGATCCTCCTTGCGTGGCCGACAAGTGCACCGGACATGTATCTTGGAGTTGAAATTAAAGTTGTTTAATGACACATAACGCATGCGATATCTGCTTGTGATATTGTTTGTTCATTAATTGACGATCTTTTATACCCGGTGATTAGCAGCAAAGAGAGAAAGGAGAGTCTATGCATGCTATGGCTGGTTTGTTGATTGGTTTGGTTGTCTATCTGATTGATCTTGTTGATATGCTTGACATTACATGTTTAGTATAGTGTTTACCTGTTTAGTATAGTGTGATAAAGTTTACTTTGCTAAGCTTTCGCTTACTGTTTATTGTTAATAACTTTTTACATATTTGTAGCTATGCCGATACTTCCCACATCGACCTCTATTAGTTATGAAGCACCCATCAATTTCGAGAGTCATCTGTCTGAGTTCGCGGACCCTGATTTCATAGGGATAGTTTTTGTAAAGTGTATCTCTATTTTGATCGTAGATATTGGGTCTCCAGTGGGATCCATACTTTTGGGGTTTGTAGCCGTCTATGTTCATGCTGGAGGACGGCTCATGGGACCTTTCCTACACCCGGGGCAGGATGGAGCGGACGACAATGCTAGTAGCTGGGTCGTGTGAGGCCAGTATCGAGGAGTGGGAAAGGATCATTTTTGGAAAGACGCGACTGATACTTTTTGGAGATAGAGTCGTGTGTTTGGGTGATAGCTTTTGATTTTGATGTGGTTGGTAAGTCCACGTGGATTGTTCATGTTGGAGTAGCTACTATAGATAGTCTCCTCGAGTCTAAACTCAACCCTTATATCACCCATGTTATTAAATGAGATGAATTGTAAATTCCATCTTTTGCGTGTCCTTGCATTTATATGTTTTCTATATCATATTCATGTTATAAATGTTGACCCTAGAAAGAAACATCTTCTGCTTGCAAAAAATCTGATGACTATTAAGAACTAGAGGATTCCTCTTGAAAGGGGCAAGCCTGGGATGTCACACGTGAGCTTTGCAGATCTCGTCCATGGCGTCTGTCGATGGACGGTGGTCTACAACTTCAAATTACGACAAAATGACAAAGTCTGACTAGAGAGATTCAATTTGGATATCTTTTTAACTAGGCGATGAAGTGAAGAAAATGAATAGTTTCACCATTATTCTTCGAGCTATGGCTCAGAGAAAATGATAATGAATAGTGTTTTAAATCTAGTCAGTAAGCCACGTGAATTTACTGTTAAGGTAGAATAATCAAGTTGGATAATCAATGGTTCTAAGTCAAGGGGGCAGATTTGGAATTTAAGTGAAAGTTTGCTGATTTTTTATGAGATAAAAAAAGTTGAAGCCAAAATTGTTACTTGACTTAAAGTTTGTACTTTTTTACAAGACAAAAAAAAGTTGGGGCAAGAATTGTCACTTGACATAAAGTTAATACTTTTGTTATAATTAAGCCGTTTTTTTTCTTTACCAAAATCCTAAGTCGAGCCGACTCAACTTGGGAATTGGACTGGGACCGACCGGTTTGGTCCAGTCCGATATTGGCTTTAGAGTGGAACTGGCCCAACTTGGAAACCGATCACCCCAAGGATGATTGCCGATTGGGCGGTCATGTCACTGGAGTGTTCATGTTAGTTAAGTGAATTTTACACGTGATTAGTTGTTGTCTCATGGTAATTGACCCTCTTAGCCTACCTAATAATATTTAGACATGATAATAAATTGTATGAGAACTTATAAGCGGTATGCCATCGTTCCTCTATTTTTTTTTTTGTTTGTTTCAAAATGATCTTCATACTTTTGAAAATGTTCACCGGTAGTTTTTCTATTAGTTTGGTCCGTCAGGATGCTAACTTCAATAATGGAATACACAAGTCACGTTAGGAATTGCTCTAATGTTTTATGTAGACTCATCAAAATGGGTCTTAATTTTAGTAATGCAAAATTGTTTAAATGGGTCATATATGGGTCACCTTAATTTTGAATGACCTAATCATACGGGTTCCAAAAATGAAAAGCACAAAACAAACAGGTTTAAATGGGTTCTTGAATGAACCCATTTTTAACCCACTTAAATTAGGTCTCTTTCTCTGACAAAAAAAAAAATAGGATTCTCTGCTTCGCCCGGCTTCACAATACTGATACCAATACAGAGATTACCAAGCAAAGCACATAAACAATCGAACAGATAAAACCGATTTGAGCAAAGCGAATCAACAACTATACATCCAACAACAACACACTTTCAATTCACCGCTCAAGAATTTCATTAAGAACAACAAACAATAGGCAGAAGAATCAAGCTCTTTCAAGTTATGTTCAACACGAAGTTAACTAAAAATTGTAAAAACCAGCATACCTTTAGGGAAGAGAGGCGAGCAGCGAAGTGGCGAGCGGTGTTAAGAGCGAGTGTGAGGGAAGAGAGGCAAGCGGCATTGAGAGTGAAAATATGTGGAAAGCAAAATATAGAGAGAGGAGACACGAAAGAGCGGAGTGGCAATTTTAGGGTTTGTTTTAAAGGGGGTAAAAATGGAAGTATACTTGATAAATGAGGGTAAAATGGGAAGTTTTGAAATTTTTATTAAACCAAGGCTCGGCATTCCGAAAATGCAATTTCTCAAGACACCTCCAACCCTGCATCGACCTAAAGTCCTTTGGAGAGAATTGGAAATGCAATTGCATCTCCTCAAAGTGAGTAAAGAAAATTGCCAAACATCATTTGTATTTTGTCAAGGGACATTAAAGCCTCCGTGCTCATTTCGAATGCTGAACCACACAGACCTCAAATCCTTTTTCCTCTTCTTTAGATATACGAATAATATTCGTCCCTTGCTGTTGGTCTCCATTTCTTTATCCACACCTCCACCAACCACAATGTAGTGGAGCCCAATCACCAAATTCCAACCAATTCAAGTGGATCCTTCCACACAAATTGTATCATATTGACCAGCTGGGTTGTACAGTATTGACAAACATCAACGTTACGAAAACGATCCACGGATCAATCGGTCGATTCCTGGCCGTCGGATAGACCGACGCTCCATAGGCAGTGGGATACAGTTTCAATTACAATCGAACCTAGCCAAAAATTCGATCCACCCGCTCGTTTTGTTTCGAGTCTTTTCTGGTCACACTCTGCTCAAACTCACCTGCAAAACCAATACTGTCCAATTCTTCTGACCTGATTAAGTTTTTAAGTCCTACAATTTTTGTAATAATCTTGGAGCGCACGTACGCGCTTTTTCCCCTTCCCACTCTTTTTTCATATGAATGTCTGTACGGAGAAGGAAAATCCTTTTCTTCTTTTCAATATTTCAAATGGAAGTTATTATTTCAAAAAAATTTCCGTAAAAAAATAACATATGGTTTCGGGCTTCAAACGCTAATGTGTTTTGAAAGATTTTTAAACCTTTCGCGTTTGAATAAAAGTGAAACAATAGGAGCTGTCGAATTCGAGAAAAAAAAAAGTACTGATAATGAATCTTATTAAACAGGCAGATAATGACTTTTAGTATTAATTTTGCAAAACCCATGTACCCAATCAAAAGCCGTTTGAGATCGGTGGAAATTGTTTTGTTTCATAAATATTCTTAGTATTTTGTTACTTTAAAGAACCCCTTCCAACGTTCGAACATGTTTTTCTTGAAACCAGCGAGAAAGAAAAAGAACAGGAAATTAGACCAAAAGATAAACAGGAGGAAGAGAGATAGGCTGTATCGTAGGTTAGCTGTCTTTGCTGCTCTCTTTCATTTCAACGCCAGAAGTTTTTTAACTTCACTGATCTCGGGAGTCGGAAGTCTCGTCTTCTCCGACAAACCCCAGAAGCAAAATCTGGGATGGCGGTTCCTTCTGCCCGAGTGCGGAACGTGATCCCGTCCAAGAACACCCTTTGACGCATCTCTGACGCGGTAAGTGATTCGCCCGCATTGATTCATCTGTTTCTTGATCTGGGTTTCGGTGCTTGCTCCCTTTGAAGATGCCACGCGACCGAAAGGTTTGGGCTTGTTGGGTTTTTGTCCGTGCGGTGGTCTGAATCGAGGTCTGGCGGTTGCGAATTTGTGATCTTTGTTGTGTGTGGACCATGAGATAGAGCTGGAAACTCGTCTTGGTAGAGCTAGGTTGATGGAACCGGCGCGCGCGGACGAAGTTGGGTCGTCTTCTTCATCTGGGTCTGGCGTTTCCACCTCCCAATTGACCGAAGATGGGGCTATCCGCGTCGACGACAGGTGCCCTAAACAAGTGTCACCCATAAGGGGTGGTGGGTCGAGAAACACTAGCCCCTTGAGCCGGGCAGGATTAAGGAACACGAGGCCTTCTAGGCAAAAGGTTGTTAAGACGAAGCCCCGCGGTTTAGATGAGGAAACGGCGGCTACATTCAGCAAGATAGTGCACCCTGATGTTCAAATGGAGGATAATATATGGGCAATGTTGCCGGAGGACTTGCTGAATGAGATTTTAGCTAGAGTCCCCCCATTTATGATTTTCCGGCTTCGTTCAGTTTGTAGGCGTTGGAATTCTATCCTCCACGATAGTAGCTTTCTCAAGTTCCATTCGCAAGTGCCATCTCATGGGCCATGTCTTCTGACATTTTGGAAAAATTCGCAAACCCCCCAATGCTCGGTTTTTAGTTTGCCTCTGAAAACATGGTACAGGATTCCTTTTAACTTTTTGCCGCCTTGGGCATTTTGGTTGATCGGCTCATCTGGAGGTCTCGTTTGCTTTTCTGGGCTTGATGGGTTGACTTTTAAAACTTTAGTCTGTAACCCTCTCACTCAGACATGGAGGACACTGCCAAGTATGCATTATAATCAGCAAAGGCAGTTGATTATGGTTGTTGATCGGACAGATCGGTCTTTTAAAGTAATTGCAACGAGTGATATATATGGCGACAAGTCGTTGCCGACTGAAGTGTATGATTCGAAGCTTGACATTTGGTCTCTCCACCAGATCATGCCTGCAGTTAATCTTTGCTCCTCAAAAATGGCGTTTTGTGATTCTACATTGTATTTGGAAACTCTCTCACCTCTTGGACTGATGCTATTTCGATTGGACAGAGGGCTATGGGAACATATCCCTGCTAAGTTTCCGAGGTCCTTATTGGATGGGTATTTGGTTGCTGGTACCCAGAAACGTCTGTTTCTGGTTGGGAGGATAGGCCTTTACAGTACACTTCAGAGTATGAGGATTTGGGAGTTGGATCATGGAAAGAATACCTGGGTGGAGATCAGTAGAATGCCGCCGAATTACTTTCGGGCTCTTTTTCGGTTGTCTGCTGAGAGATTTGAGTGCTTTGGACAGGATAACTTGATCTGCTTTACATCTTGGAATCAAGGGAAGGGTCTCATATACGATGTAGATAAGAAGGTTTGGTCTTGGATTGCTGGCTGCGCTCTTCAGTCATACAACAGCCAGATTTGCTTCTATGAGCCAAGATTTGATGCTTCCATTAACTGAATGGAGAAACATGGTATCATGCTTCTATTTGACAAGAATTATGTGGGATTGTTGGCTTCATCAAAATATGCATATATCAGCTACCTCTCGCTTCCCTTTTCCAATTGTTAACTGACCTCATGAATTAGTGGCATTGCTGTTGTTTGAGCTCTTCTTTGGGGATCATCCTCTGACATGACTACGATTGAAAGAAGTGCTTTGTCTCAATTCAAGAGCACAACTAGTAATGACACTATTCATCAAGCTTTTCATGCTGATTATTTGAAGATCATTGCGTTTACTCACTTGTATGGAAGTGGCTCTTGAGAGTCGTTGATTCGTGGACAATAGCCTCTGGGAAAGTATGTAATTACATCTCCTTTTGTACTCTTGGAGGCAATTATATATGGAAACTGTATCACTTGATTAACGGGCTCGTCATTTGGTTTTATTCTTCTTCACAATTGGCTCGTGATTGTGTCCCCATGTCGGAAATTTTCAGTGTTTTCTATGCCTCCATTCTCCAGCTATTTCTTACTTGTTTATGTGCACCTTTCCTTGCACTGTAGTGATATCTGCTTGTCAACTTGCAATGTGCTTTGTACTGCATCTGTGTGAAGAGTTTTGCACACCAATTTTTTAAAGTTTTTTTCCCCTGTAATGGTGCCTTTTACTGAGTTTAAAAATGTTTCAGTATAGAGCTTCCTTTATGGCAGTGTTTATTATGCCAATGGCATTTTTACCTGTTGACAAAAGCGCATGCTGGAATTCCATGTTGATAATATTTTAGGAAGAGTTCTTCTTAGTCTTCTTCACTTTCATGTCATAGAGTTCCAGCAAGTTGTAATTTAGAGAATAAAAAAGTAATAGGTACATCGATGCCTTCTGAAGAACAACTCTTAGAAGCTGATTTGACTTTGGCCACTTAAGTGGCGTATCATGAAAGGCATTGTCACAAACTCCCCGTCCTTATTTGTGGTCAAGACTCTCAAATAAGTAGAAAGTAAGGGTCTGTACGTAACGATAGAAGCTTGTTCATGGCCATTTCCTTACTTAGCAGGAGTGCCCTTTCCATCAGAATGGGCTTCCTGCTTCCAAATACCTGACCAAACAAAGGAGAAGAAATCTTGCTCAGAGTGCAATTCCAATTTTGCTGATTCTTTCAAACAAAAGGTGAACTGACTTGGCTCAGAATTGCGTGTGCAAAAGGGTGCCCATAATGCAAAGTTTCATTCATGTCAAATATTTTTTTAACTGCGCTGGATAATCCAGTCGAATTATGCAATCTGAACTTCTTGCTGTAAAGTTTGCTTTGCTGGGACGTTATGGGTAAGCTTGCTGGATATGGAGGGTGGAGATTGTTTCGTATGCTATATCTGCTAAGAACTACTAATCCATTACTCATCAATACTGGTAACAATGAGATCAATCGTACCATGGTAAGTACGTCACAAATATCGTTTGAGATATGAAGTGTACTGGAAATGTTTATAGGTACTAGTTAATTCTCTGAAATCTGCTAAATCTTGTTTATCTGCTATTATGTTCCCAATAACGATGTCACTTTGATGAAGCTCTCAGCTAATCCGAACTAGAAGAGTGTGCTCTTTGATTTCCTGATGATAGGGTTCTCTCTTTTTGGTTTGGTCTAAGAAAGCTATTAAAAGAGCCATGTATTTGCAATTTTCTTCAATTCTTGCATAATTGCCCTGTTTGGGTTGTATAATTTACTGGTGAAGGAGAACATCTGGCTTGATTGGGATTTCATCTCCTGGAAAGTTCATGCTCTTTATGAGGGAAGATTCTGATTACTCGTCCTGGTAAGTTTTAGTTGGTTAGACGTCCTGTTTGTGACTATGAAATGAGCCATGTATTGCACGCTGAATGCTTTCGAGTCTTTTCCTTTGGGTTGGTTTTGACCTCAAACGCATGTGACATAGTCGCCTCGGTTTCTCAGTGCTAGTCCAAACTGGTGTTTTTGAAGTAACAGGAGTAGCCACAATTTTATGTCTGTCCTTGTGGGGAGTTCATTCTGAACCAGCTCTTAAGGATCTAAAGTATTTTTTTCTGCACGAGATGAAGATGCAACTAGTGTGAGCTAAAACAGTGGAGTTGATTAGTCTTTTGGATTTTGAATTGCGTTCTGTGTGATCATATTAACTTGCCTGTGTCCTTTTTATGTTTAATTAAACAACCAAGCTGAATTTGAGAAGTTCTTGATTCCAGAGATGAAATAAAAGTAGACCAAACCAAGAAGATAGAAGAAACCTTGCTTGCCAAAAGAAAAAATTTTGTGAGGGATCAAAATAAGAACTAAAGTTTGTTAATGTAGCAGAGCTTTTCAGAATTTGAACTTGCATCTTCCAAGTCTAGTCACCGGTTGTCAGGTTAGACAAGATAGGTAAACTTGGCCTACAATATTGAAACGAATGACCTTGTACCAGCTATGCCAGTGATTAGAAAATTTCCGTCGTCCATCATTCTCTCAATTAATTATTTTGTATTTTACTTCCGATAATCTGCAGAAGAGGGAAATACATCAGGTGTAGGATATCATTTCTATGCACACCTTTCCTGAACTGAAGGTTTTTCTAGTATGATTTCACAGTTGTATTTAACGAATGGGTAACGTCAAATGAGTCGAGGAGGAGCTGAAGGCATAGGCGGGCCTGGGATTATGCAAAGATAAAACAGAAGCTTCTAACATTTGGCCCGTGTGGGGGATATGAATAAGAGAATGGTTGAAACTGCAAAGAGTGATTTTGTGGATAACCACTGAAAGCCAAAGGAGACTAGAAGTGCTTGATATCATAGATATAGCGAATGGTCCATTGTGCCATGAGTCCTACCTAAGGCTAAGGCGCTGCATGATGCCATTTCTATAATGTTTTTTTCGTGACAAAGAGAAGGTTATCGTTTTTCTTTACTGCTGCAAAATTCACAATGAGATGGGTCTATATTATCTTGACATATGATCTTTTAGGTTACCTGCTGATATATCGTATAATATATATGCCGAGTCTTCTCATGCTTTCATGTGCTGCAGGTATTTGAGCTTTGGACCGGGAACTGTTGTTCGAAGAGCTAATCCAAGCACAAAAGATTATAAGAATTTATAATTCATGTGCTCTGTATTAATGGAAACAGGAATACTCTCTCTCTCTCTCTGTCTAAATTGTCGATGGTTCCTTGAGTTAAATTCTGCATGCCTTGCATATGGTAAGTCTATTCGGGACCGGATTGAAGCTGAGTACAGGTTGCTGCATTCCTTGCATGCATTCTGAACGCAGAAACTGTGAACAGAATGGAGCAAGAACACAATGAATCAAGATTCAGTTCCAAGTCCGAGGCACGAGACAACGACCCCGAAGAAGGGAAAACATATTAGATGCGAAAATTCGCCGGTAGTTTCTGCTTAGCATGGGGTTCTGAGAGCGAGGATTCAGTAGTGACAGTGATACATTCCCTCTGGCATCTTTTGAAGTAGGATCACCATGAAACTTCTGGCGCTTGACTTTGCTACCTAAAACAATGTTGCTTTGTGGCTTCCAACCTCAGAATCTTTTCCGCAGAGATGTCAGCGTTGGAGGGCTTCTCTTTTGTTACCCAATTGGCTACAAAAAAGTATGAAACTCCTAGTAGTGGATACGTTAGCAAAAGGGGGCAAGTGAGGAACAAAAAGCAATAGATGAGCGCCGTTGATCAGAGCTTAAATGATTACATAATGGAGGCAGCATATCAGGGGTTGACTTTTGAGTATAGTTTGGTCTTTAACAATATAGAATGCATCTCCTCACCGCCATATCATCAACGAATTGCACCATATGTTGGTCTCTCTCTCTCTCTCTCTCTCTCTCTCTCTCTCTCAGTTCAACCAAACATGCATGTTTTGATTATAATGCCTAGGAATTGGTCTTGGGCCAGCCGTCTCCCTAATTTGTCAGCATCCTACCAAACCCTCTTATCATGTCTTCAAGTGCTGACATATTATGCCCGAGAGGTTTTCTTTATTATAAAAAAATTTTAAAAAAAATCCACAAATTCTTCAGCAAATATATAAATAAAATGAAAGATTTTACGAACAGGTCAACCATTACATTCCTCTTTCCTCCATACACACTACTTTGCATGTGTGTGGGGTCATGTGAGTTTCAGAAAACTCCCTTATTTAACCAGCTAGCTCCCCTAAACTGATTCATTTTTCATTTAAATGATTCATGAATTGATAAAGTATATTTGGAAATAGAGATTTTGGGTAGTTAAAAGTAATACGGAAACTCACACGGTGAAACAAAGGTGGGCTAGAACGCCGCTGGAATCAATCAACCTTTTGGTTTGTCATAGATTTGATCAAATTATGTCCAAACGTTTTGATTTATAAGATGTGTTCGTGTGGTTTTAGGACAACTAAGATTAAGTCAATTAATTTGCTGCGGCATTAAAGAGAAGATTGAAAAGATCGTACGTGACTTTGAACATCAATATATGTAGAATTATGTCAAAAATATTTAGGATTTTAAAGTTTGGGGGCGTCCAACATCAATACATTCAGGATGTCGATCCTCCGAACAACGATTGAAAAAGTATAGTCACTCCAAGTACACACGTGCACGGAAAAAGGAACTATCGAAAATGGTCGCATTTTTTTTTTGGTCGGAAATAAAAAGAGAATTCTTTTGTAATCCAATTATGTAATCGTCGAGAAAATCATTATCTCGACCATTGTTATTTAATTACTGCACATATCAAGACAATTACCCATATAGAGAAAGTTAACATTCTATCCCGATTTTTTTTTTTTGGCACGGGACTGTGGACGAATTATAGCACAAAAGAGCACCGATGATTGAAAAATATAAGTAACATGCTTGAATCTACTCGTATTCAATTCCAACACATGTTAAGATAATTACCCATGTCAAGAACTTTAGCATTCTAAACAAATTTTTTTGGCATGTTAATGCTCAAAATGGGCCGCCCGTGCTATTCGCATCTCCGTAGCCTTTTCGTCGATAAATGAAAGTAAAATTTACCCACGCCGAGGAGGTTACACTTTCAAGATTCCATCCCGCAATTTTCCGGCACGGGATGACAGCCGATCCTTTTCGAAGAATGCCATTGAGACAGAACCGAAAGCACACAAGGAAATCAAATTGATTACAAGGATGAGCATGAGCACCAACAAGATCGAGAAGGGAAAAGAAGAAAACGAAGGAAAGAAAAAAACGGGAGAGGCGGATCCGCCAAAGTCCTTGTTTTTCGCAGGACCCTCTCGCAGATGACTCCAATGAATACACAATCCCGTTTTATATTCAATCCCAATACTTTTTCTTCTGCTGGCTTCTTGGTTTACTATTCGCCAAGACCCACTTCAGCTTTTCCTCTTATATTCAATCCCAATCACCGTGTTTCTTTGTTCTCTCTCGTCTCTGCGCCGTTCCTTTTCGTGAACTGGGTCGTCCCCCCTCTAGCCTTGACTCTTGACCCAGAAGCCAACCCTGAAGATGGAAGCCAGCGGCGGGCAAAGCGGGAGTGATCGTGCCGACCCAAGTTCCCCTTCTCTGCGCAGGAGCTGATCGAAGGGGAATTCTGCTGATTTGGCTGCTGAGCAGGCACAGCTCACGGTGGTGTTTCCGGGTGCTGAAAAGAAAAGCAGAGGAGGTGATTCCTGCGCGTTTCTTGGTTTTTTTTGGTGAAAGAAGAAAAGGGTCGTGCTCTGTTGTTCTGAGGGTGATCCTTCCTTTTGTAGCTTTCTGGGATCGGTCGTTATTGTATTCTGCTTGCTTTTTTTATGGTTGTCGTGTTTGAATGGTCGAGTTGTGAGGATGGTGGAGTGTACGTAGTGGAATGGGTGTTCTTCTTGTGCTTGCGAATTTGGAAGTTGTGTGCCCTCCTGGGGCTAATGATATTTATGTGAATACGTGTTTTGCTTAGGCTATGGCTAGTTGGTGTTCCCTCCCTTGTGTAGCAGGGATCGATGTCTCTATGGAATGTATAGTCCGAGCTGATAGTTGGGAGGCTTTGGAAGGGAATTTGCCTCCTCTCATGTTGCAGTTTCGCATGTTAGGCTTTTGCTGCGAAATGAACTTCCGTAATCTATTGGTCATTTGTTGTATATCCTTTAATAGTGTTTGAATGAGTGAGAGTAATTGGCCAATAGCTTTTGGAATTCGCGCAATTGTAATAGGACTCTCCTTCAACCATGTGTCTTTTCTAGTCTGGTGAACAATACATATTTCATACAAAAGCACCATATCCATCTTTTTTTCTCCCTCTTTCCTTTTGCTGACATGAAGATTATAAAGTGGTTATCTGCTAAATTGTCTTGTTTTGATGATATATGCAGCTTCAAATGATTTATTTCCACTTTGTTATTCATTCTTGATCACATTGTACAGTTGTACTAGACACTGCTTGTTTAGACTATGCATGCACGTCTTTCAATGAAAATTATTTGACTCCAGATAATGTGGATATGTGACAGGGATTCTGCAGCATATCTGCCCTTCAAGATGTATGATCTGTTTGAAGTCCAAAAGCTGTTGCAGGATGAATAAATCTGATTTAATTATCGTTTGCATCTCTGTTGGTCTTGCCCTTGGCATTTTGATAGCTCTGCTCGTATGCTTTGGCATAAGATGGTACAAGAAACATGCTCATCTTCGACGATGTGCGAATGAGCGTAGTATAAACACCCTTCCCATACGCATGAATGGATCAGACGCAAGCACTGACTTCAGTGCGTCATTGTCAATCTCAATAGCCAATGGGGCATCTGATAACCACCAGAAGAATTCTCCTTTTAACTGGCGGGGCCCCCAGAACAAAGAATGGCTTGCATCTGCATCAGGCATACCCCGATATTCTTACAAGTATGCAAACTGATTATCCTCAATAGCTCTAATATCCTCAGGATTTCCCTTCAACTACATATTTATTGAAATTTCAAATTTGAAATACGATTTCCGGATTTTTCACTTCAAATCAAGCTCTTTTGAAGATTATTTATTATGTGGCAAAAATATATAGATGATTTCTGTTTTGTCAAATGGAATGATCAATGTCCCATAAGTTAATGCTCTCTTTTCTTATTGTATGCATGTATGGCTACGTATTTAGTCTTTCTCAGTGAATGATATTGTTGCTTCATAGCAATTCCCGCTTTGCGAAACAGGGGAGTATATCTCTCCCATGCTACATTTCAAGCCATGGACAATAGTTCAAATGATTGCAGGGTGATCAGATCTTTTCCACATGTATCATGTTCCCAAAAACTCTTCGTGAAATTTTATTATTTTCATTAGTAAAGTTGTGTGAGCCTTTGCACATCTGCAGGGACATACAAAAAGCTACACAAAACTTCACTACTGTCATAGGACAAGGTTCCTTTGGTCCTGTATATAAAGCTGTAATGGCAGCTGGGGGAATCGTAGCCGTCAAGGTGCTTGCCTCTGATTCAAAACAGGGTGAAAAGGAGTTTCAAACAGAGGTATGGGCTGAAGCAACATTAGGGTGAAGGAGCATATAATTGTTATAAATATAATAGACTACTTGTCTTTGGCCATTTTTTTCGTATAGTTGCCCTGAAGTTCTTTAATGTTTACTCCAATAAATAAGGATATTGCAAAATGTTTCTGAATAAATAAATGCATATGTGGGCAAATAGGTAGCTGGGTAATAGTCACAGGAGAATGTATGGCAAGGTTTGGAATGGTGGATCTTGTCAGGGTTTTTGGGGAATATTTTTGTGCTTCTATAAAATCGAGTCAATCACTGCAGGCGACTTTTCATAGCGTCTTCTAAAAGAATATGCACTGAAGCATGCCAGGTAGTTTTTGACTTTGTTGATGCTATTGTAACTTACTCAACTGATGCAGCATGAATACACGAGTGAGCATGTGTGCACTGTGCCGAAATTGAGTTCTTAAATGAGGTGACCTTCTTAGATAATCCAGGACCAAGAGTAGTGAAAAGCAACTTCATATACCAATTACCAACCATGTGATTTCCTTACCGTTGAATACATTTTGCCTTAGTATCTTTTATATTTCCAGTCTTTAGAACAAGCAACCTTTTCTTAATTGCGGATTTAGAGATTAATTTAACATGCTTTCTGAAATTGACAAGTATCATAGATAGCATTTGGAGCAAAATGTGTGCTAATGACACTGTCTCCTCTTTTGCAGGTGTCTCTGCTTGGTAGATTGCATCATAGGAACCTTGTAAATTTGGTGGGCTATTGCATTGATAAAGGGCAGCACATGTTGATTTATGAGTTCATGAGTAATGGAAGCTTGGCAAATCTTCTTTACAGTAAGTTCAAGGAAACCAACTGATCTGGAACACGCTACACCTTTGCTACACCTTTACTATGTACATGTAAATTTCAGCCTTATGTGTGACTGATGTAAAGTTTCCTCAATCAGAACTTCCATTTTCGTGATAGGTACAGGAGCTGGTTTCACTGTTTCGTCATTGACTGTTTCTCTTAATCTATTTTGGAGTCCCTGTTGATAAATCTCTTGTTGAAAGTTCAAAAAATTTGGTTATTGAAATAAACTTCAACAAATTTTTATGACCAATTGAACTGTTAGACTCAAAATTAGGATATGGGATTTCATTGTTGGTTCTCTTTAATTCTCCTCTTATGCTTATTCCTTATGTCAAATTTTCTGGCTTTGGTGGCTGCCTTCTTTCTACATCTGTAGCACATTGTGCTGTAAAATACAAGATATAGATAATGATGGCCAAGCAGAAAAGGTTGTAAAGTGCCAGCATCACTGTCACAAAAATTGGTTCACTCTATTTAAAGCAAGTGCCAAATGGCATCCACTTGCTTTGTTATACGCATTGGTCATCTTAGTATTAGTGGTTATGACTTATGACATTAACTGTCCATGTACATTTCTCATAACTGCTTGTTTCCTCAATTATGCAAGTGCACAGCCATATAATACTGTAGATGCTCAGCCTGATACTTTTCCCCTTGTTACACGTTCAATGCTCCCTTTTGTACATGTAGTAGTGGATTTGCTAATAAGATTTTTCTGCTGCACAATGATCCAGATGAAAAGGAAAGGGTTTTGGATTGGGAAGAAAGGCTTCAAATTGCTCTAGACATATCGCATGGAATTGAATACCTTCATGAAGGGGTATGTTTGCTGACATTAGCTCTTCTTTTTTTGATAAATGGAGTATTCGGTTCTCTGATGAAAAAGTTTTGCACAGGCAGTCCCACCTGTCATACATCGTGACCTAAAATCTGCAAACATATTGCTAGACGGAACCATGAGAGCTAAGGTAAGACACTTGTGCTCTTTTACATTCAATTTTTAATGTTTTTATCTCCTTTTTATGGTACATGATGTTGGACCTGTAAGCTGCCCTGCCCATTTTGTAGGTAGCTGATTTTGGTCTATCTAAGGAAGAGGTATTTGATGGACGAAATTCTGGCCTGAAAGGTACATATGGCTACATCGACCCAACATACATATCCACGAACAAATTCACAATGAAGAGTGACATATACAGCTTTGGTGTCATCATCTTCGAACTTGTTACAGCAATTCACCCCCACCAAAACTTGATGGAATATATCAATCTCGTGAGTGTTCTTCTAAACCTTCACAACCTTTTTTGTTTTGTCATCTGCACATCGATTCAAACTCATTGGTTGCATATTTTTTTTATAGGCTTCGATGAGCGCAGATGGTGTTGACGAAATACTCGATAAGCGACTGGTCGGAGAATGCAATCCCGACGAAGTGCGACGACTAGCTAACATCGGTCAAAGATGCCTGCACAAATTACCGAGAAAACGGCCTTCAATAGGGGAAGTTTCACAGGCTATATTGAAGATAAAGCAGAGGCGCCTCATTAAAAATGATGAAGCGTCTTTTGCAATATCAGATATATCCAGAACTGTAAGCTTAATAGAGGACCAGCAGGTGGAGCTGAGTCAGATGGCCAGCATGAAGGAGAGAGATTGAACTATCGCTTCTTTGTTCTCCCCTCCTGGTTCATCACTTCTTTTCTTCCTTTGTTTCTTCGTTTCTCTTGTTTTTGTTTTTCTGTTCTTTTTTCCCTTTAATTTTCTGGTTTCTTTTAGCATCCTCGTCTGGTCTTATTTTCAGCAAGCTTTGCCATAGCGTAGAGAAACAAGGATGTAGGTAGGTAGATGCCGATAAGCTTTTCTACACTAGATGAAGTTATCAAAACCGAGCGGTGTAGATGACGATCCATGATGCTTAAGTGAGCTCAACAGTCTAGTTCTTGCAAGGCATATTGCATGTTGCTGTGTCTCGTGGTGGCCCAAGGCTCAAGAAACGGTTCCTCTTCTCCTCCCTGTGCTCGTCTAGTTCCTTGTCTTCTGAAATCAAAGTTTTGCCCCCACGTAGTTGCCTTCACGCTCTTCGTTGTATGTTATGTGGCTGACGTGAATAAGGACCCACATTGAGCACAAATGGAGCAAATTGTAACTCTGATTTTGCGGTTTTTAAGATTGACCCTTTTGAAATTGGTGGGCTGGATACTGTCAACGCTTTGTTTGTAAACAAAGCTGCCTTGACCCCATCTAAGGAAGCATACACGAGCGAAAACTGTAATGAACCTGGAGAGTCGAGCGTCGTCATGCTTGCTCAGCTTCAAGAGAAGTACAAGCATCACGCGTGGTAACTCCAAGAGGAGATAGTTTTGCCTTCATTGATTAAGCTTCTGAAGATTATCCGGGTCAAAATTTTGTGGGAAAAATTATTGAAAAAGTGTTAAATCTATTGCAATTATATTAATTCAATCTTTAATATTTTTTTTGGTCAATTGAGTCATAAACCTTTTGTATTTATGTCAATTCAATTTATTCGTCCAATTTTGGCCAACTAGTGTTGACATGGATGCTGGTCATCCTACATGATATGGTCGGCATTAACATAGATAATTTTTAATAATATTTTAATATTTTTTTTGAATTTATTATTTTTTCTTTTCTTTCTCTTTCTTTTTTTCCCTTCCTTCTTCCTCTGGCTAGTCACCGGAGGCTCAACCTCGCCCAAATCTGATGAGGCTTGCCCTGATTGTCGTTGGGCGAGGCAAGGTATCTGTTTTCCGGGGTTTGGTTGGTTGGTTGTTGGTTTTGTGCATGTTGAGGGTTGCAATTGATTTGAAAATCACTCAATTTGATATGTTGTGTCGACAAGTTGGAAAGAATATGGCAGAAGAGCACCGGTGCCAAACCCAGCGCCTCTGCACGAACAACTGATGCTTCGCCCAGCAACGACGAGGTTGGAAGAAAAAAATGAGAAAGAAAATAATCGAAAATATATTAAAATATTATTTAAAATTGTTTATCTTAGTGATGGTTGGATCTACGTAGGACAACTGACGTTCACATTAATGCTAGTCGGCCAAAATTGGCCGAATGGACTTTACTAAATCAAATGAAAGTTGAAAACAGTTAAAATACATGGACTTCAACGTAACGATATATACATATTAAAGCTATAATTAAACAAAAGGCGTACTAAAACTGATACTTGGCTCTTTTCCCTTACTTGTTTTTAAGTTATTTTTTGAATAATAATTTTCTAGTACAAAAACTGATACATGGCTCTTTTCGCATAGCTTTGCACGTATCATATCATTGCATATTAGCCTTTTGATTCACAGTTTGCAGCAGCTCCTGTCCCGATGATCAATCATGAGGACTTGCTTGTGCTTGCTCATTGCGTACCAGGTTCTTCATTTTTCTCATAATTTATTTACTGTATTGATTATTAAGTATTATTTTCATGTTTACGCACCCACATGATCATTTTTCACATGTTAGATGTCCTGAATAATGAGATGATAAAGATTGCATGTAAAACACTTCCATTTAAAGAGAAAATGTACCAAAATAGCATTAGAATAATTTAGCGCAAGTTACATAAGTGGTTTCTAATTGACTCATAAAATATTAGTGATGGCTCCAAGGTAAGTTTAATTATAAGTTTAATCAAGAATCTAAGTTGTGATTGGATGGGCTTTCAAGAACCCGTGTTAAGTGTAAGCGTCAGCTTCGTAAGAAAGTCCGTCGTTCCCGCTTAGCAATTCGTTAGCTTTAAGGTCACCACAATTCTACTGTCAAAAGTGTCTGAAATTGCAGTCCACGGACCCAGTCAATCTAATCGATTGCCAGATCAAAACTCAATCACTTCCTAATCTCCCCACTTGGATTCTCTGAGTTGGAACGATTAGCATTCTTCTATTTCAAACTGAAATGTTCCCCACCACATTCCAACATTATACATCAAAACATTGCCAGCCAAAACAAGTATCTGAAAATTCCACCTTATATATCCCATTATGAGACTTGAGAGAAGAAAACGAAAATGAACAAGAGGAAGGCAATAAATAGACAGAAGATTCACTTCGCAGCTAATTTCTCGACGGTGGCCATGGTTCACAAACCCATTTTTGATCCTCCCCACTCCTCTCCTTCCAATTGGCCGTAGAAGAGAGGGAAGCAAACCTTCAAAAATATTGTGCTCATCAGACATCACTTGATAACGATCGCTGCAGATTTTGTCAATGCCGAGGTTCCTCACCAGCAGCCGTTGCGAGGCGTAAGAAAAATCTGTGGAGAATAAGCAAAGTCAGGATAAAATGGTACATCCAACTACAAAACAATGCCTAGGACATCACAAAAGTTGTGACACAGAGCATGGACACGCAACTATACGTTAGGGAAACGAAAAGAAACCGCATCATGCTCATAAGAAATGTTTGATCAGTCCATCTAAACTTCGCTACTGGGTATTCATGATGCTAATCCGCCAAGTTTAATGGCAAGAAAACCGACTTTTCCACATGTGACAAACAAAAAAGTCTACAACCCAGCATTTGGCTGAATCACCAAAATGATGAGATCCGATCGTTGCAGTTTGTTCTTGCAACGTATAAACAGTGGGCAAGCCATAAGTGCCCACACATTAGAATCCAGCCATTGCTGTTGAGCCTGAGGATGTTAAGAAGGGTAAATTGCAGCACTGGACAAATAAGTAAAATATATTGAAACTCTGGTGAACTCCATTCTCATAACTGGATATATATACACACACATCACTAATTCCCTTCCACGTTCCACCCTTCCATTCTCAATTTATATATGCAAACACATTGAACAGAAAGTGAAAGATGAAAAGAAAACAGATCCCTTCCCCATTACACAAGTGTAATTAGATGCAGCAGCAACTCCAATCCTAAGTAGAAATGGTCCTGCAAGAGGATAGACCTGCAAAGCAAAGGTATTCATCTTTCCAGGTATGTTTGACAACTAACATTCTCCTTGAACATCAGCTATTGTACTGTTATTGTTCAATCTCCCTAAAATTGGCATGAAGTTCCAAGCCTCTGTCTCTGCATGAGACCAATACTCGCAGATCTACGACTAGCGAAAGCAGGAACTAGCAACTCCTGAAAATTTTCAAGGAACTGATCCCACTCTTCTTTATCCATATCAGCCAACTTCACAAAACTGCTACTTGCAGGTAGCTGCTCATTCACACTCCTGTTTCCAGATGATGTACCAGCCAAATAGCCAGTCCTCTGCCAGGTGCCCAGGTGCTGCCAGCTCTTCTCTCCATTGTGAACACATTTCACTGACTTGGACAACTTACAAATGCGTGGCTCTAGGTTTCTTGCGAGGTCCGTGTGCTTGTCTATCCTTGAAGCAGTGCTATCATTCCCATTCTCAGTCCCCTCTTCTTCTTCATTCTCCTCCGTGCTCTCCTCCAGCTTTGACAGTAGAATACGACCATTTCCACCTTTTCTGCCAGACCAAAAAGGTTTCGTTTCCAAATTCTCTTCTATGTTAAACATGCATTTTAGTTCTTCTTCCTCACTATCGGCGTCAAACTGAAACTGGTTATCATCTTCTGGCTTAACCTCTTCAAAGGCTACTTCTCGCTTGTCTAAACGATGCCTTGCCTCAATGCAAAATAACTCAAGTTCACTTGGTTTCTCCTCATGGCCTCGAAACTCCCTACTCATCATCTCACCAATTTCTGCAAGACAAAATCCAAAAGCCACCGCTGTCTTTAGGAAAATTGTGCAAATAACCAAGACCCGATGGGAAGCCTCTCGGATCATTGGCAGCTCCATCCTAAGCATGTCAGAGTCCCTATCCGGGTCAAGATTATATATATACTCAAGTTCATCCTCAGAGAAAGGGATTGATGCCTGTGGCCAATGTATCCACTCAAAGTATGGGTCCTCCAAGCTTTCTGGAAGACACAAACCATGATCAATGGGAATAAGCTCCACTTCAGCCAGGCTGCCAGTCCCTTTAAGCTTTCTAACCAAGAGGTTTCCAGCATGCCTGTCGGTGTTTAAAATTCGAACATCCAGTATTCCGATCCGATGAACCGCAGAAACAGGAAAGCTTGATGTTCCATGATCACTTGCATCAAAATCGTGAGGGATGAACTGCTGCAGTGAAGCAATCTTGCTGATCTGCTTCTTAATATGATACTTATTTATACTCACCCCATCATTTACATTAAAGATTGAGTGGGTAATCTTCACAAGCACCGTAAAGGGTACATTCGCAGAATGATCATGGTCAAGTAGGTAAGCTGCCACTTCTCTAAACCCCGTCTCACCAACCCGTACTGACCGCTTCAATCCAGGTTGTCCAAGAGCTTTTCCCACAAAGCCCTTTGGGTTGTTAGGAGCATAAGGTTCCTCATCTGTTGGCTTCACAATAGCAATGTTATCTCCATCCGAGTTTCTAAGATAGTATGCACCGCCAAGACCACCACAAACAGGGATCGGATCAATACCATTCTTCATAGCCTTCACAATCTCCTTAATTAACTTTTTCTTTCCAGCAGAGCTATAAGAACATACTAATATCTCAATCGGACCACTCTGATCACTCTGTTGAAGGTCTTTCCCAGTTGGTGAGAGACATGGAGTGGAAGCGCTTCTGTGCAAAAAGTTCTTTGCAAGGAGCAGGGGAGAATCATTTCTAACAGCACTTAGATCATATCTTAACACCATATCTCCATAAAACAATGAACACTCTTCGGTTGGGACATCGAGAGCAAGCTGCAATCTCCTCTTTACTGTATGAGCATTGTCACTCCTGTCCAATTCTATGCCCATGACACAACCAGTTTCAGTTTGAACAAAAACACGCCTTCTGATAGAAGATTTCCTGTCAATCCTATGCCCACCAGACTCGCCTCTCAAAAGTCCTTTGAGGGCAGCAGCAGCCATTTGGTTATGTACAGATATGTCCAGATCAGGAAAAACAGAAGGAAGAGAAGTAAAGGATCATCCACTGGTGTCTGAGGTGGCAGCGGAAGAGAGCTGCTCTCTGAAACAGACAACCACCACAAATGCCAGCAACAAGTGAATCTGGGATACCTTTGTGTGTATGAAAATCATTTCAGCTTGGTAATATGTTGAATCTGATCTGTTTATCTTACGTCTGATCAGAAATGCTGGGAAGTAAAGAGTTGATCAGAAAAAAAAGGTTACATTGGAGAAGCTGGTGGATATAGCTGGCTGAATAAGAAATATTAAGTGTCAAAAAGGATAGACGAGGAGAGAGATATGGTGAAGCAAATGCAAATCAAAACATTTATGTTGATGATAAAACTTTCTACTACAAGTCAAAGACAGTAAATGCTTTAAGTCTCATCAACCTAACCAAAATCCAAGATCGACGCATTATTTAGGAGTCTACATTGCCAAAAAAACCATCCTGACATATTTTTATTGGAAATTAAGGGTTTCTTTGATCATGAAAATGTTTACTTTTTCAAGGAAAATGACAGGAAAAATTCTACTTTTCGTCCTTGTACTTTCTTTACTTTTCTAATTAAGTCCTTGTACCTTCAATTTTCCTAATCAAATACTACTACTTACAAAAAATGTCTAATCAAGTCCCTCGAGCACAAATCTGGTCAAAGACAAGTGACATGTCTGTCAGAGGATGCCGACGTGTGACGTGGATTAAATATTGCCTATGCAGACACCCGCTGTGAGGCATGGATGGTGGATGAATTTAATTTTGTTAATTTGTTTCTCTCCCACTCATCCTCTGTCCATGGTGACAGTCCACAAAGGCCATGTTTTATCCACGTCAAACTCTAGCATCCTTTGACAGTCACGTTAGTTGGATTTGGCCAGATTTTATCCCAAGGGACTTGATTAGATAAATTAAAATTGCAGAAACTTGATTTGAAAAAAAGTTAAAGTACATGGATGAAAATTGTAGAATTTATATACGATTTTATTCATCTTCAGTTTTCTGAAAATATTTTTGGTACAAAAAGGTTGTCCAAAAGCACCAGGCTGGAGAGGGGTTGATGCATGCAACACCCCTGGTTTAGCTGTTTCTGTGACTTGAACCCTTGACCTAATGCCCTGATGAGCAACCCTTTACCACTACACCAACGCTCGCCCTCATGTTTGGTACACAGAAATGAATATTTTCATTTGTAAGTGAAAATTGCAAAAACATGCTTGGCACTCTCTAACAGCTAAAAATTATCCATTACAATTTTTAGGGGAAAAAGAAGAAAAGGCGTCATAAAATGACAATATAAGATATAATTACTTTATTAAACAAAATCAACTCCATTGACAACATTTGTTTTGGATTGTGTTCTTTTGCATTCCTCTTTCTTCTTTGTTATTTTTTCATTAAAGAAGGAATTTTCAAGGAAGCTTGGTTCCTTGCTTTAAGTATCTTTAGAAGGCTTTTGCGATTCCAGTAGCAAATCCATGTTTCATCTTTATTGCCCTAGTTGGAAACAGAAGTTTCATTACTAACATGGCAATAGCGATTCCTCTTCTCACAAAATCATCGAGGTTCAAGCAGCTCATCTCTCCAGCAAACTGAAGGACCCTCTCTCTCTCTCTCTCTCTCTCTCTCTCTCTCTCTCTCTCTCTCTCTCTCTCTCTCTCTCTTATGTGTCGATTTGTTTTGCTCTTTATGTTAATGTGCTCGTTTGTGCACCAGGGACTTGAGGTTTTAGATGAGTAATCATTAAGCGATCTCACTATCCAAGAAGTTTTTCTTTGTTCCTGGCTTTCAGAAATGTGGAAGGCGCTGGCGAGGATACAAGGTTAGTGCAGAATGAAATTTTCATTTTGTAGTGAAAACTGACAAAAAGTGTTTTCACTTCTCCAGCTAATAAATGAAAACACGAGGTGTTTTCAAAATCAACCAAATGTACTTTCATGGGGTGTTGTCATTCTCAAATCAGGATGGAAATAGAAATGTGGAATATACTCACATGACAAATAGCCCCTAAAACATCCGCTCCCCACTTCCACCGAAGCTCTCCATCCCCAAAAGGAAAAGAGAGGAGAAAAAAGAGAGACACGG
The DNA here is from genome assembly GCA_031216405.1 of Syzygium malaccense. Classification (NCBI taxonomy): domain Eukaryota; kingdom Viridiplantae; phylum Streptophyta; class Magnoliopsida; order Myrtales; family Myrtaceae; genus Syzygium; species Syzygium malaccense. The sequence continues at coordinate 17,106,799 of CM062262.1, read as the reverse complement.
AAAGAAGAAAAACGAGAAAGAGATCTGGAGCATACTCAATCCATGTAGATTATAACATGCGTAGTAGCTATATGACCTATCCCATTGTAGAACTCCACAGAGCATAAAACCTAAGGTGACAGGAACACCTTCTTAGGTTGGCTTAATAAACCACATATCTTTCATCGCCCTCTTTGAAATTAAACTAGTTTCTCCAAAAGTGCCAAGTTAAGGCAGTCTTCACTAAAGTCTGTTTATCCAAATCTCAAAGTTCTTGGGAAACGTTCCAAGTTCCAAATAAGTAATACACTGCACCACGAGCATTTTCACTCTCATTGTGATAGAGAAAAACAGAAACAGGGCAAAAGCATTATAGGCAAATCGGCACAAACAACTGCATAAGGTTTAGCCCGAGAAGGAATCGAGTTTAATTCTATATGACCTTCGCATCACATCTCCAGTACATGCATAAAACATATAGTTTGTGCTCTTTTCTGACCGGTTGGAAAAGTCGGTTGCTCACTGTTTCACGCCTTGATGTCCCTATACTTCCGTCTCAGAATTGTATTAAAATCTAGAGAACCTCGACCCATCGCCGCTCACACACTCAGAAACAGAAATACCATTTCAGCGAGAAAAACGAAAAACAAGGCATGTCATTACCGGACAAAGCATACTACAACATTAGTGCCAAAAAAACGAAGAGACCTCAAAAACCCAATATCAGAATAAGAAAGAAAATGGAGACATTTAAGTACTAAGAGAGGCACAAGAGCGTTCACCTGACAGAGGATTCTTGCCTTGGTTCAGCCTTCAACAGAGCTAGTGGGGAAGCAGGTCTCACTGCCAAATGACCAAAAACCCTTCCTTGATCATCCATATCTCAGCTTCTCTTCACATTCATATTGTCTGAAACCAGGCATTCAGCATTTTAGCCCAAAAAACAAGCCGTCTCCAAAGACAAGACAAGACAGTGAAATGCAATAGCATGAGTCCACTACTCCGACGCTTAAATTACACAGCGAGGGAACTGTTATGAAACTCAATGCTCACAAATTCCATTAATGGCTATCATTCAACTCCGAAAAGCCAAGAAACTGAAATTCCATCACTTAAACCCAACTAATGAGTTACGATCCACCATCAAGACACACACACACAGAGGGATCAAATGCGAGCATTAAAGGGTCTTCAGAAGCACGAAGAAGGGACGAAATGCCGATGTTTCCCACCGTCGAGCAGACACCCATCGTCGCCGACCGAGACGCAATCGCAATCACGCAACTTTCCGGTTCAGACATCCGATCGAATTCGAAGATCGGAACTCGCTACGCTAGCCCGGGTTCGCATTCTCCGGCGAATTCGGCGGCGCGTCGAGCCTACTCTCCGGAGGAGTTAACGGCTGCGGAGGCCGGACGGCGGCGGCGGTGGCGGCGCCGAGCGATCGGCCGCCGGGAGCGGTGGACGGCCGAGATTCCTCGCCACGGTGGGAGATGAAGGGCTGAGATGCGACGAGGTTTCCCCCGGGGCGCGAAACCCTTTGGTCAGGTCGCCCGTCCCACTCGCTCCGAAGCTTCTGGAGGTTTTTCCTTTTTTAACTACCCGAAAAGGCGCAGGGATTTACCGCTAGGTGAGTTAAAAACTAACTATTATTTACCTGAAAAAGAATTAATAAACTCATTGCCCGGATAAATTTTTTTTTACATGTTCAACTTTAAATTGAGATAAAAAAGCACCATAAAGTTATAAACACCAATATAGATGTATATCTATCCTAAACTTTTTTTGTAACACTAAAAATTTTAAATTTATACATGTATAACACATTTACCCTCGATCAATGAATACCATTAAAAATCTGCCTGTATAGACTACGGAAGGTATACGGTATTGATACGACGACCATTTGATTTAAGTGAAATAAAAAAAGACTGTCGTTTTGGCTGGAAATCATCTGACGGAATTTGATAGAGGGTAAATATATCGGACGAAGAAAAAATTTAGGATTAGTATGTCACAGTTAGTAGTGTGCAAAATGGACCACCCAAATCGGGAACCGACCGGACCGGACCGTACCGACTACATATACTTTTTAATTTTTTTTATTTCTTCAAAAAAATTAATAAAATGTGAACTAAACCCTAAGTGAAGCATGTTTTGTGATTCGTCTTTTCAATTTGAGGATCATTACATACATATCACTTAATTCAACGCGAAAAGATGGCAACAAGTAGTAGAAAAAAAAAGTGATCGGTTCTTGGTTCTAGGACCAACCGGTCTAGTCCCTGGTTCTGAATTTTAGAAACCGAATCGGACAGGAAGCTGATCACCCCTAGTCACAGTTGGCATAGTTCAAGATTTTTGATATCACAAAATAAGTTCAAAGTAGGGGTGAGCATGGTTCCAAGGTAGAACCAGACTAGTAGGAACCTGTATCTTCCAAGTTTCAAGGTATGCAGGGTAGGTTCTAGGTTTTAAAAGTTGGAGAAGCTATTTCGACGGATAGGTTTCAGGTTTTAAGTATGTGAACCTAACTGGTGGGAGCCTGTAGGTTTCAAGTTCCAAGGTATGTAGGTTTCAAGTGAAAACCTATTTCGACGGGTAAATTTCATATTTCAGGTTCCAAATACCTAGAACCTAGAGCATAAAATCTTAAATAAGTTTTTTGTGTTTATTCTTGGTTTATATCTTCGCATGATCCTATGGTGTTCCATGGTTTTAAATGATGGGTGTATAATTTGAAACCATTAGGTTGAGCTTTCATTTTATAACTTGTTAATGTTTATATTCTTTTGTATATTTAATATAAGTTATGGTCAGTAGATCGTAGTAACAAGTGGTGGTCATTAAAGGTATTGCAATTGTTCAATTAATAATATAGCTAGAACCTACATAGACCTTGTAACATGTTATAGGGCAGGTTTCAGGTCTCAAAAAAATGAAAAATCTATTCCATTGGTAGGTTCCAGATTTTATGTGGGCCTTGTACAGAACGTGGAACCGCTCACCCCTAGTTCAAGGTAAATATGTCATAGTAAATATATAGATTTTTTTATGATTTTTTCCCTTAAATTGGAAAATTTTATTTTTAAAAATAGTTGTGTAACCATATTTATCCACATGTTACTTATCCCTCGGTGAATTTGTGGAAGAAAATTTTTGTTGAGCAATAATAATCTTATAAGCATATTTGAACCTATATTTTTATTTCAAATCAATTACTACTTAGTTTAGCCGGTGAAGGTTGCATTTTCTTCGAATTTGCCTCAAAATTAATTTTATCGTATTTTATTTCGTAAATTTCCACCGTCTTCGTCAAAGGTGATCCCTAATTTGGGGATTTTTATTTTATTTGATTGAATTTCAGTCATTTCTAGAACATGTGACATAGAAAAAAGAGGCACAATAATTGATGTAGATCTTGACATCTACCGAATTGGCAAATGATGGTTAAAAGTAAAAATTAGGTGGATCTAGGCCAATTAAAAAACAATTAGGTAGCTCTATTGATGAATATAATTGAATATATGGCTTGGTTAGAAATGAAAGTTGGTGAGCGAAACCGGCTAGCTTATAATTGCAAATTTAATTACACCTAATAAAATGAAATTCATCATGTTCTTTTTTTGTAGTTTCTTGACTTTAGCTGGGCCACCAGATTTTCAAGCCCCTTATCTCAATCTTTCCAATTCGCTCCTTCGAAAGCGGAGGTCGAAAAGATTCACAATCAACCCTAACCATGGATTCACTTGATGTGATCATGAGTCCAGTGCCCGTGCATCGTGGCAATGGACTGTGTGCCCATGCCATGCATCATGGGATTAGGTAATTTGCACGCCTACTGGATTTCTTGGATTTGGTAACCATTTTAGGCTTTATTTCTGGAATCGAACCCTAATTCTCCATCATTCATCATCACCATAGTAGACCACTATCTTACTATCGAAAGTTGATAGGGTAGAAATTCAAATGATGCGTTGCCGGCACAATGGTTGTGCGATCCGTCAAGTCCGTTCTTATTCTCGTATTCTATACACGTCTCGACCATAAGAGTCCTTAGCAATGTACAAAAGCAAGGGGAGTTTGAGTGTACTATTAAATCGCGCAATGACGAATCTGAAGTTCTATTATAAGTCGATTACGCCTACAAAACTACTTAGTACAAATCACGTGCCTGTGTATATAGTATGATTTCTATATAAGTACCGGTACTTGACCTTTCTCTTGTATTTTTTGAGAGATCAATGATAATTGATTACTATTATCCTCTATAAGTTGGCAAAGGTTTGTTTTGAATGATTAAATTTTTTGCAAATCTGTCGGTCTCCATTTGATTTATCAGAGAGTGATTAAATATGTATTGTACTTTTAGTTTCGAGTAAAAAGTAAAGAAAAAATGATTTATTTTGTTAAGCAATAAAAAAAGGATTAATACCACGAAAAATTCTAAACTGGTACTTGTGACAGATTTACCCAAAACTAATTTTTTTATCACAAAAAACCCCAAACTAGCACACTTGTAATAAAATTACCCTAAACTAATTTTTTGACCACCAAAAATCATAAACCAGTACACTTATAATAAATTTACCCTCGATTAAATTGGATTAATATCACGAAAAATCACAAATTGATGAACTTGTGAATAATGGAGGGATAAAACCCAAAATTATTGTATCCATCAACGGCCACATGTCATTTAACTCAGCAATTTAATGGTAAGATTTAACGAAAAATAATGGAGGGTAAATTTGTCACAGGTATATCAGTTTAGGATTTTTGGTGGTTAAAAAATTAGTTTGAGGTAAAATTGTCACAGGTGTACCAGTTTGGGATCTTTCATGATATTAACCCTAAAAAAAATGGACGCTTAGGTTTTTTTTAATAAATAAAGATCATGTTTATACTCGTTCGCCTAAAGGTTAATTATATCTATTGTGAGATAGTAATTTACAAATCGAGAATGTAGTTTTCATGGAATTTATCATTATTGTATATAAATTTACCATAAGGTTATTATATCCATTATGGGTTGTAATTCATTTATAGTCGTCCTTTTCACTTATAAGTAGTAATTTACATTTAGGAAAGATTCCAAATAAGAATCCAAAGTGAGGCTATTTTCTCAAATAAGAATCCAAAGTGAATATTGTTTAAATGAGAACGTGAAGTAGCTAAACCAATTTCAAATAAGGATCTGAACTAGCTGGCCAACTGGCTGGCCAAATGTTTGTCGACTAGCAAGCGTGTGACATTTTCGGTGGCCAGAATATGGGCAATTTTGTCCAAAAAATATAGATAAAAACTAACAAACCCTAAAACAAAATATCCCCAAATTCTTCACGTTCTTCTTCTTCTTCTACGTTCTTCTACCTTGGCACTTGCAGCACCCAAATCCTTTGTTAATGGAGCACGAACTGAAAAACAAGAAACCCTACCTTCGTTTTTTCAAACCTTATTCCTTTCTTTTCTATCTTTGTTTCTTTCCAAAGAAGAAAACATAGCTCGTGCGAAGCCACCTCTTCATTATTTAGACACTTGTGTGTAATATGAGGCACTCGGTTCTTCATAATCTTTCCTAGGTTTGTCATATACTTCAATCTACACTCACTTTCAACCGAGGTCAGTTTTGTTCAAATTTGTGCAACCGATCCTTCGTTCGCCTAAGAGAAAGCGATTGTAGCTTGTTGAAGTAACATGTTGATAAGGTGTGAACATGTGGTGGAATATCACACCAATAGCAGTGACGACAATGATGGTAGGAATATTTTTGTTTTATAGTATTTTTTTTTGCCATGGTGGTCCTACATGTTGTGGTGTGGGTCCCTGTTTTGCAATTTTAATGCTCTCCTTTTGTTTTTTTGTGGTGTATATTTTGTCGTTAATGGCAAGAGCTTGTGGCGTGTCCTCAAATTCAAAGGCCCACATAGATTCTTATGAGGAAAGTAGATAAACATGTAAATAAAAGCAATAATTACTCTGATTTTGGTTCTCTGATGGAGAAGTATTCATATGAGAAAGTTTGGTGAAAGCACATGTAGTCGAAATTAATTCAAGTTCATGTGCGCATGAGTTTAGAGTCAGAACATGGAGGCGTCTTGTTTTCAGTAATTTTTGTGCGACTAGTTATTAGTAAATGGAGGTGTCTTGTTTCTTGTAGTCGTTACACATTATAATGGACGTAACTTCTAAAGCAATACTTTGTTAGATTTCTTATTAGGATTCTTCTTCCCAAGTTATTAATTTAAAGACTATTTAATCTTTGTGTCAAGATGCATCTAGATCCTACAAGTTAACATTCCTTACAATTTCTTAGTAAATCTATAATTAGGTCTCCCTAATAGGTTAGTATTTCAACCCTGTGTTTTGAAAAAGAAAGAGAGAATCCAGACATGAGTTGAGCGACCAAACTTAGTAGTTAGTTGCGTTAGTTTCAAGTCAATAACAGTCACAGGAACCCAAGAAATGTTTTGAACGGAATTGGTTTTCTTTTTCGTATGATATATATTCTCTAAGTTTGGTGCTTGGACCACCATTGTTGGCTCACCTAAGGAGAAAGTTCTACTAACGCCGAAAACATTTTAAGTCCATAATGCACAATTTTTTTGTGACAAACGGTATCCAATAAAAGTGTGGTATGTAGTCATTAGTGTGACTAGTTTTCTTTCATTAATCATAGTGTGGTACATATGTATTGTAATTTTTTACTATTATTGCTATGTTTTTTTTGTGCGTTTTTTGCATGAAAATATATTGACGTTATTTTTGCTTTCATTTTGCACCAATTGAGAGGTGTGAAGAAGTGAATTATTCCATATATAATAGTAAGTTTGATAAGGTTGTTGAGGGTGCTGAAGAAGATGGATGTGCCTTTACCGATGTTGATGAGTTATACATAAGATAATGTAAGATGTGTTGGTGGTGATGGTTCAATGGAAAGGGATATGGAGGCTGGAGACATCAATTTGTACGAAGATGTGTTAGTTGATAATATATATTTCTTGAATATAAATAGTGAAAATGAGTATACACATCTTTAGTTTAATGCTAAGGTTGATATGGAAAATCTTATCTTTAAGTTAGGATGTGCTTTAGTAATGCTGAAGAGTTAAAAGAGGCTGTTAGGAACCATGCCATAAAAAATGGAAGAAATGTGAGGTTTTTTAAGAATACACCTTATAAGTTCAAGGCGATGTGTTTTGAGGGCTGTGGTTGGCTTATATATACTTCCAAAGTGTAAACGGAGCATACTCTACAAGTCAAAACCTTCAATCTCGTACATACGTTTAATAGAGCTCTACATGTTCCTCAAATAAACCATTAAATGGTTAGCAAACAAGTATTGTGATAGGTTGAGAAACAAGAGGTGCTTCAATGAAAAAATAATGGACTCTGAGAATGTTTTGAAGTTATCTAAGACAATGGTTTATAGAGCTAGGGCAACAAAAATGAATATGATGACAAGGAATGAGGAGGAGCAATTATGGACAATTAGGAGCTATTGCTAAGCACTTCTTGACGCCAGCCCATAATCCACATGTATAATCAAGACCGAACAATGTCAATATCAATTCAAGTTTAGGGGAGTCTACATTTGTCCGGATGCATCAAGGAGGGGGCTTTATAGAATGATGTAGGCCCTTTGTGGGGTTTGATGGTTGCCAATTTTCATCATATTACAAGGGTATACTTTTTAGCAGCCGTGAGCATAGATGGCAACAATCAAATGTATTCCTTTGCATAGGCAGTTGTCGGACAAAAAACATACAAAACACGACACTGATTTATTAGTTTGATTGCAGAAGACTTGGGGATTACGGACCCTGAAAATTCAACATACTAGACTTTCTTGTGCGATAAACAGAAGAGATTGTTGCAAGCACTAGCAAATCTAATGCCTAAAGCAAAACATAGATTTTGCTTAAGGCATCTTTACAAAAACTTCAAATTGCATCACAAAGGAGTATAATTTAAAAAAGCTTCTTTGAAATGCTACCATGACAACTAAGGTAGAAACATACAAGACACGACACTGATTTATTAGTTTGATTGTAGAAGACTTCGGGATTACGGACCCTGAAAATTCAACATACTAGACTTTCTTGTGTGATAAACAGAAGCGATTGTTGCAAGCACTAGCAAATCTAATGCCTAAAGCAAAACATAGATTTTGCTTAAGGCATCTTTACGAAAACTTCAAATTGCATCACAAAGGAGTATAATTTAAAAAAGCTTCTTTGAAATGCTATCATGACAACTAAGGTATGTGATTTTGGCTTGGCAATGGAAGAGCTGAAAGTAGTTGATGAGAAAGCATATGATTGGTTTTCTAGAGACCTCCGGTGCTATGGAGCAAGTCCTACTTCTGGATAAGCTCAAAATGTGATATTTTCTTGAATAACTGGTGTGAAAGTTTCAACAAAAGCATCATTGACGCTAGGGTAAGTCTATCATCACAATGATTGAAGCTATATTAGTGCAGTTGAAGGAGATAATTTATAAGTGAAGAGATGGGATGGCTAAGTGCATTGGTGTAATTTGTCCTAATATCCACAAGATATTAGATCTTCAAAAATAATTTTGAGCATCATAGATTCATATGTGAATGGGGAGGATAAATATGAATTGAGTGACCCATATGGATACAAAAGACAAAAGATTTATTAATATTAGACATATTGTAGCTATAGAAGATGGGATATCAGCAGATCAAGCTGTGGCAGTTATTATATAGATAAAAGAAAAACTTGAAAAATCGATCCACACAAGATAATATGGATACATGACCTAGTAGCGAGCCATTACTCTTACCGGATGTGCCCAAGCAAGTTGGCAAAAAGAAGAAACAAAAAACAAAGTCAGTGAACAAAACAACTTAAAAAAAATTGAAGACAAGAAAGAAGAAAATTCTACAAGAGCTTGTGAAACAAAGTTGAAGAGACAAAATATTACAATCACTTGTGGGAAATGTGGTGGGTTAGGTCATAACAGGTATCATTGCAATAATCCATCGGTAATATGAGCGGCGGTGGCAACGATAGTAGTAGCATCAGCAACTTCGGCTCTTACATCTTATACATCAGCCTCATGTTCACAAGATGCAGTGAAAAGCACTCTTTTGGGCCCATATGATTGGTTTTCCAGAGGCCTCCAGTGCTATGGAGCAAGTCCTACTTCTGGACTAGCTCAAAATGTGACATTTTCTTGAACAACTAGTGTGAAAGTTCCAACAAAAGCATCATTGACGCTAGGGATAAGCCTATCATCACAATGATTGAAGCTATACTAGTGCAGTTGAAAGAGAGAATTTATGGGATGGCTAAGTGCACTGGTGTAATTTGTCCTAATATCCGCAAGATATTAGATCTTCAAAAATAATTTTGAGCATCATAGATTCATACGTGAATGGGGAGGATAAATATGAATTGAGTGACCTATATGGAGACAAAAGACAAAAGATTTATTAATATTAGACATATTGTAGCTATAGAAGATGGGATATCAGCAGATCATGCTGTGGCAGTTATTATATAGATAAAAGAAGAGCTTGAAAAATCGATCCACACAAGTTTTAGTAAGCAAATATTCATACAGACTTATAGTGATGTTGTGCATGTTGTAGATAATATAGATACATGACCTGCTAGAGAGCCATTACTCTCACCAAATGTGCCCAAGCAAGTTGGCAAAAAGAAGAAACAAAAAACAAAGTCAATGAACAAAACAACTTAAAAAAAATTGAAGACAAGAAAGAAGAAAATTCTACGAGAGCTTGTGAAACAAAGTTGAAGAGACAGAATATTACAATCACTTGTGAGAAATGTGGTGGGTTAGGCCATAACAGGTATCATTGCAATAATCCATCGGTAATATGATCGGCAGTGGCAACGATTGTAGTAGCATCAGCATCTTCAGCCCTTGCAGCTTATACATCAGCCTCATGTTCATAGGATGCTGTAAAAAGCACTCTTTTGGGCCCATCAAAATCACAACCCGAGACAGTTGAATTGCTTGCTTCAATTTTTGGTAACATCTCAAGCTCGTTGTCATCTATAAAAAGGATGAAAATGCAGATATCCATTTGCCCTTCACTTTGTCCTAGAAGTGTTCTTATTTGCACTTTACTTTCTCTTGACTAATTGATTTATTTTGTTATCTAACTGTAGGTAAAGAAGAGGATGTAAAGATCTCAACATAAAAGTGTTGGAAGACGAGCAATTTTTATTGGAAAAATGCAAGACCAACAAGACCAACAGCACAATTTTTTTTATTGTTAGTTGATATGGATAGGTTTGTATAGGTATATTTAGGAGCATCTGACAATTTTTTTAAAATTTTATCACTAACCAATTTTTTTTGTTGTTAGTTGATATGGATGGGTCTGCAAGACCTACAACCACACAAATTTTTTGGAGCATCTCTGTTGTAGGGATTACATTGCATGAGTGCATCAATTGCAGTTTGTTTTCTGCAGGAGTGCAACTCATGTTGGTCTTGGTAGTCCTTGGTGTGATTCGATCATAGCTAGAAAACTATGTCTCGTCTTGCAATCCCTTCAGCTATGGATAGGAATCCTTGCTTCTACTGTTTATTCTAACTGTTGCTAAAAGTTGTTCGATGTCCTCTACTGTTTATTCTAACTGTGCTGTTCTATGATGTCTTTGTAGCTAGAACTGAGCTTCTTGGCTCCTTTTCTGGATAACTCAGTATGTTTGCTCACTTACCCATATTGAGAATCTACTTATGTTTGGCCAAAAAATAGGTCTAGTTCTGATTTTAAGGGAAGTATATCATCAGTATGTTGTTTCACTACTGATAATGTTTACAATGTAAAATGCGGGTAATTATGGAGAGTACATTAGAAATTGAGGTTCGCATTCATAGAATGTGCTTATTGTGTCAAATGGTACCGATTTGTCCACCGGAATTGTTACGCAACTCCGTTAAAAGTTTTCGAATCAATTGTCGATTGAGATATGAAGACGGACATCCGTTATGAATCACAAAACTAGGGTGCTTCACGTGCTTCACAAATTCGCAGTACCATGTGAGACCATTAATAAATGCTATGCTTAAAATAGCTTCGTGATTGAAGAGGGATGTGTTACATCACGTATGAAATTAAAGCTGAAATTGCCACGGATGAGCTGCTGCCCTTGCATGATAATCATTTAATTGCAGAAGATAGACTATGTCATTGTTTTCAAATAGACATCCTACTCTTTTTTGGTATATAAATAATAAAGTTTAAGTTTATGAACAAATAACAGACCCGTCACTTTGTAAATCAATTTTGTGCACGGTTTTAATGAGTCTACCATTTTTCTTACTGACATAACTGTTGAGTCCCAAAACGGTCATATTTCCTAAGCATAAGGACATTGACCAAGTCTCCGTGGGGATTGGACTCTCCAAGCGCATCTCCCAAAACGCCAGGGCTTTCAAACTTGGGAGCAATTGGAAGAGTCGCCTTCTTCCATTCACGCCCACGAAGTTTTTTTTTTTTTTTATGGAAAGAGAATTGTATTCATTACTCAAACTCGTGGGCCTTGGAGGGCTTCGCGGAAGACCCACATGAATATCATCCAAGAATCCACGGTTGTCCTGGTGCACCAGCACCAAGTACACGCCACAACTCTGATCTTTTGCTCAGCCACCCAAGAAGAAAATGACACCACAACCTCCGATCTTTTGCTCAGCACCAAGGGTATGTTTTTCCGGTCGCCCTCCATCTTCTTACTCAAATTCTTGTATTCACACACCAGCAGAAAATATCAGTAAGTAAGAAATGAGACGAGAAAGAGGGGGAAGATGGAGTTGAACTTGTGAACTCGCTCCTTCGATGGGTGATTTGCTGTGTGTTTCTTGATTTCACAAAATTCATCTCCATGTGTCTACATGACCTCTCTCTCTCTCTCTCTCTCTCTCTCTCTCTAGAGAGAGAGAGAGAGAGAGAGAGAGAGAGAGGTCATGTTACTTGATGTCCAAGGTTATAGCGCTTACCGATTAGCAAAGAGACTGGACCTGACCGCGTTGAAACATAGGTGACGCCTGAACGTTTTGACCACAAGTACCATTTGGCTGACTTTCGTTCTTTGTTTTTTCTGGTCGAAATGTTGACTTTAGTTCATTTTTTGTGTTATTACGCAGGCAATATCCTTCGACTTTCGCTGCAGCCACAACTTCATGGATTTATCTTGGAAACCATCGTTGAAGCTTCTCCCTTCCGCAATTAAATTGGTTGAGTGAATCAAGAGCCGGCATTTAAACAAGTGAACAACTGAGTATCTCATGTTAAATGATTTTTGATGGCGAAACATCAGCCATGTTATGAGAGTAGGACTTGATTCTAAACATTTTAAAAAGATTTAAAATTCAATCGTAATATCGTGTTAAGGGGAGATGGTGATGATCATGGTGGTGGGTGCCGCTGCTTCCAGGTAAATAGAAAAAATAAACGGAAAAAATGAAGACATGTGAATTATGACTGTGTCAACTCTCAATGGGATAACCTAAATCTACCCTTTAAATTGAGGAATAATCCAATCTCAATCCTTCACCCAAAAGCATCATCTCTCGTTAACCTCGGCAGGACCAATACAGACATGACCACTTTGCATTTAGCACACAAGCTGTTATATCTCCGCGTGCGTCGGGCAAAACTATAGGTAGCACTAGCAAACATGGCCAACGAAAACTGCTCTAAATGGGAAACTTCGTGATTTCACTCGTTTATACGCCGGCCCATGATTAACTCAACCAATTTAATGGCGGAAGAGGAAGCTTCAGTGATGGTTTCATAGATAAATTCAACAAAAGTTGCGGCTGCACCGCAAGTCAAAAGATAGTCAAATGAATCTTCTTGGGGTCAAAACTTCGGGCGTTTCCCCTGTTTCTACGCGGTCCGGTACAGTCTCACTGCTAGTTGATCATTGCTATAGCCTTGGACATCAAGTAACATGACCTGTAAATAGGTACATAGAGATCAATTTTGTAAAATCAAGAAAACGCACAGCAAATCAGCCATCAAAGAAGGAAGTTCACCAGTTCAGCTCCATCTTCACCCTCTTTCTCTCGTCTTATTTCCTATTTATTGACATTTTCAGCTGGTGTTTGAATACAAGAATCTGAGTAAGAAGATGAGGGGCGACCGGAAAAACATACCCTGGTTCAAGACCTTCTTTTCTTTCTTGGCTTCACCAGGGAGAGCGGATCATAGGAAGCATCACACCAAGCGAACCGCGCCTGAAGCAGCCATTGTTGCTGCCTCTAAGCATTTCTCGGCCCCTCATAAGGTAAGGTTCGGGTAAATTGCGGGTGTGAATTCACTTGAAACTTTCAAAGTCAAAATCAAGAAGAACAAGAAGATGAAGTAGAGGAAGAAGAAGAAAAGGCAGGCTGAGAAAGTGGGAATGGCCACACTTTCTTCTTTGGTCGCTGAGCGAAGGATCGGAGGTCATGGCGTATACTCGGTGTCGCTGCATTAGGACAACTGTGAATTCTTGGATGATGTTCACGTGGGTCTTGCGTGAAATCCATCAAATTTAAGGAGTTTGAACTTCGCGGGTGCGAATGGAAGTAGGTGCATGTTCGAATTTGTCCCAAGTTTGAAAGCCCTAGTGTCTAGGAAGATGGGCTTGGAGAGTGTATTTTTCATGGAGACTTTGGTCACTGTGCCAATGCTTAGGAATTATATCTGTTTTGGGCCCAATTCCCTAAAAAACCTCCAACTTTACCCTTTGTCCCAATTATATCTCGGCCCAATTCCCTAAAAAACCCCCAACTTTACCCTATGTACCAATTATATCCCAAACTTTTTTTGTCTCAAAAAAAACCCCAAACTTTTACTTTTGTCCCAAATCTACCTCGTTTATTATTTATCCAATTTTTTAATATTATTTTATATTATTTCGAATTTTTTTCTTTTTTCTTTTCTTTTCTTTTTTTTTTTCACCTTCAACCTCCGGCCGGTCGCCGGTCCGGCGACCGGCCAGAGGCGGGGGCCGGCGAGGTCGGCCCCGCCGGTCGCTGGCGAGGCTCGGCCTCGCCGTTGCTGGGCGAGGCCGACCTCGCCGGCGGCCGGCGGGGCCGAGCCTCGCCAGATCTGGCGAGGCTCGGCCTCGCCGTTGCTGGGCGAGGCCGGCCTCGCTGGCGGCCGGCAGGGCCGACCTCGCCGTTGCAGGGCGAGGCCGACCTCGCCGACGACCGGCGGGGCCGAGCCTCGCCAGATCTGGCGAGGCTCGGCCCCACCGGCAGCCGGCGAGGTCGGCCTCGCCGTTGCCGGGCGAGGCCGAGCCTCGCCGTTGCAGGGCGAGGCCGACCTCGCCCGCTGCCGACGAGGCCGAGCCTCGCCGTTGCAGGGCGAGGCCAACCTCGCCCGCTGCCGACGAGGCCGAGCCTCGCGCGAGCCTCGCCCGCTGCCGGCGGGGCCGAGCCTCGCCAGATCTGGCGAGGCTCGGCCTCGCTGGCCGCCGGCGAGGTCGGCCTCGCTGGCCGCCGGCGAGGTCGGCCTCGTCGGCCCCCGCCTCTGGCCGGTCGCCGGACCGGCGACCGGCAGGAGGTTGAAGGTGAAAAAAAAAAGAAAAAAATTCGAAATAATATAAAATAATATTAAAAAATTGGATAAATAATAAATGGGGTAGATTTGGGACAAAAGTAAAAGTTTGGGGTTTTTTTTTAGACAAAAAAAAGTTTGGGATATAATTGGTACATAGGGTAAAGTTGGGGGTTTTTTAGGGAATTGGGCCATCTGTTTTGGGACTAAACTGTAATGTTAATAAGTAAAATGCCAGACTCTTAAACCTACAAAACTCATTTCCTAAGTGAAGTGTTGGACCGTTATTCATTCGCAAATATGATTCACTTATTTAATGGATCGCTCAAAATCAAACACATCACTTGATAAATCAATTTTGTAAATGGACCTCTGTAAGTGTAAGATTGCTCGGTCAATACGAATGCATGCCACACCCACGGTTTACTTGTTTCTGCGACTTGAACCCTCGACCTCATGCCATCATGGAGCAACCTTTTTATGGATACACCAAAGCTCGCCCTTATATTTGGTACATAGAAATGAAAATTTTTCATTTGTGAGTGAAAATTGCAAAAACATGTTTGGTACTCTCTTACAACTAAAATATTCATGAGTTTTGTCCACAATTATGTATCAAACTTGATTATGGGAATTCATAATAAAGTAAAGGCCGGATTTTATTTGAATTGACGACAACTCAAAATCATCAAATTGGAGTTTTCCCTTTATTTACATAAGCTGAAGTTTTTTCCCCAATTTCTTCCCATAATCAAGGTTTCCATGGAAAAAAATCATGTTTAACTTCTTGAGCGGTGGAACTTGATAATTGAAGGTTTGTTTTCTGTTAAAAATATATTTCAAGATTTGGTCACCAAGATTGGTTGCTTTCTTTTATTCGAGTTTGACCGGTTGACCAAGAAGTGGACTTCTCTTCCTTCTTCAGTGCAACGCAAGAAAGACAAAATAGGTCAAAAAGATCTTCATGATCCCTGAACTTTAGTCCAATATACCATACGATTTATGAATTTTTAATTTATTCAACGTGGTGTTTGAAATTTAGTCTAATGTGCAATATCATCCCTAAACTTTCGATTTGTTCAATCTGGTTCCTGAATTTTTTATACATGTTCAATGTAGTTCTTAGAGTATATGAGAATATTCAATACTGTCCCTAAGCATGAATTAATGGAAGGGTAACATTCAACATTTCATATAGTTCAAGGACTAACTTGAACATGTACCAAACATTTAGGAATTACATTGAATAAATTAAAAGTTCAGGGACTACATTCCATATTGGGTTTAAGTTTATGGATTACATTGAACAAATTAAAAATTCAACGATCACATTATATATTTGGTCAAAGTTAAAGACTATTTATGTCATTATCCCACAAAATAGAGCGGCACTTGTTTAAGCCACGTAAAGGACGAAAAGAAAATAGAGCAGCTCACCTTCTAGCCGCGGAAAGGACGACTTCATGCACAGAGGAGTCTCCAACGAAGAGTTCGGAATCCACCGTGAATTCCAATATTGTGAGATTTACATTCAACTGAGTTACTTCATTTGTAAATACTATGATTTAGGCTTAATTTAGATGTGGCAAATACTTAAGTGTGTGAGTGATCGTAGCTCTGATTCTCTGAATTAGTGGATTATTTGCTACTTGCTCTTTCCGCAAAATAGGTACGGACAATAAGATTGAATCACGTAAATTTAGGGTGTTCTTTATTATTCCTCATTTAATTCTATAGTGATTTTGCGTTGATTTAATTGGAAGTTCCGATATTTTCTATGTCGAATTTACAACACGACTGATGAAGGCAACGGTGAGCAAGATCAAGTTGAGTACTGAGAGAGATGGCGATGATCGTGGTCGTAGTGGAGGTCGGCAAAAGAGAAGGAGCAGCGGAGTTGCGATGGAGGAGCAGAGGTGAATTATGATTGTGTCAACTCTCAATGCCATAATATTCATTTACCTTTTGTTAGTATCTGCATATATTTACAGAGATAATTAGACCCTATAATTACATCTCTCGTTAACCACAATGGCATGACAATTTTGTATTTAGATTCCGTTTGTTTCGCAGAAATTAAATTATTTAGAAAATATTTATCTAGAAATGATTACTTGTATTGCTTACAAAAATAAATAAATAAATAAAATTATTGAAAATATTTAAACATAAATTGTTGGGAAATTTGTCTAAAAATGTCCTAAACCTATTAGACTTTTGCCAATTTAATCCTAAACTTTTTAATTGTGCCAATTGAATCATAAACTTTTTTTCATGTTTTGCCAATTGAGTCTATTCAGGCAATTTTAGCGGGAAATTATTGATGTGGACGCTGACCGTTTTACATGGCGCGGTCAGTGCTAAAGTGGATAATTTTTAATAATATTTTATTTTTCTTTTCTTTTTTTCTTCCCTTCTTCCTTGAGCCGATCACTGAGGCGTGACGATCGGTTAGAGGCGAGGACCTGCGAGGTTGACCTCGCCTCCCTTGCCTTCACTGGGCAAGGTCAACCTCACCAGTGCCCGACAGAGGCGAACTTGACCAGAGGCCTCGACGACCGGCTAGAGGAAGAATGGAAGAAAAAAAAGGAAAATAATAAATAATCGAAAAAATATTTATGTATTATTAAAAATTATCCACGTTAGTATCGAACGTGCCACGTTGGATAGCTGGTGTCCACATCAATAATTTTCTATCAAAATTGGCCGAATTGACTCAATTGGCACAATTAAAAGATTTAGAATATAGAATTGACAATAGGTTTATGACTTTTTAGACAATTTTCCCAAAAATTATTGTCGATAATGAAACAAAAATTCATCAACTAATTCTTTCAAGCGATACAAGCATTCATTTAGGAAAAATATTTTTTCAATCATTTATTTTTTGCGAAACAAACATAGCCTCGCACACAAACTGGCATATCTCCGTGCGGGCGTCAGCCATCTGGTAAGACTAGCACTAGTAAGAGATGGCTTATAAAAATTGCTTTGACTGGGAAACCCAGCTGCTCACTTGTTTCAACGCCGGGCCCTTGATTAACTCAACAAATTTAATTACGCAAGGGGGAAGCTTCAACGATGGTGTCCAAGATAAATCCATGAAGTTGCGGCTGCTGCGAAAGTCGAAAGATATTGCCTGCGTAAGAACCCAAAAATGAACCAAAGTCAACCATATGGTCATGAGGTCAAAACGTTCAGGAGTTACCTATGTTTCAACGCGGTCAGGTCCAGTCTCTTTGCTAATCGGTAAGCGCTACAGCCTTGGACATCAAGTAACAAGACCTCTATATATAACACATGGAGATCAAGCAAGAAAACACACAGCAAATCAGCTATCAAAGAAGCAAGTTCACGAGTTCAACTCCATCTTCACCCTCTTTCTCTGTCTTGTTTCTTGCTTACTGATATTATCAGCTGGTGTGCGAATAGAAGAATCTGAGTAGGAAGATGAAGGGCGACCGGAAAAACATACCCTGGTTCAAGACCTTCTTCTCTTTCCTAGCTTCGCCGGTAGGAGCGGATCGTAGGAAGCATCACACCAACCGAACTGCGCCTGAAGCGGCCATCGTTGCTGCCTCTAAGCATTTCTCAGCCCCACATAAGGCACGGTTCGGGTGAATTGCGGTTTTGAATTCACTTCAAACTTTCAAGTCAACATCAAGGAGGAGGAGGAGGAGGCTGAGAAAGTTGGCTTGGAATGGTGACATTTTCTTCTTCGGTCGCTGAACGAAGGATCGGACGTTATGGTGAGTACTCTGCCGGTGCACCAGGACAACCGCGAATCTTTGGATGCTGTTCAAGTGGGTCTTGCGTAAAATCTGTCAACTCCAACAAGTTTGAATGTGTCAAAGAATTACAGTTTGACATATCGGTTAATAAATCAACTTTGTAAACCGGTCTCAGTGGCTAGTACGATTGCTCGGTCAATACATATGAAGGGACTATTTGTCATTTTCTTGTAATAAATAAACATCTTATCGCAAAGTGCAACTCAATTGGCTGTTCTATTTCATGGGTGCAACTGAGCTATGAATTGAATGACATGCTTTAATCAGCTGATTTTGGCCCAACCATGCCCATCTTGTACTGAACTTATGCCCCCGGTGCAAAAACCCAACTAGAGGAGTTGGACCTGAATGATCTTGAATCCTTTCACCAGAAGATCTTTATCTGTTAGAATGCTTAATACAAGGTGGAGGAAGACTAAATGAGTATGGCCTCCATATAAATCCCGCAGACATGGAGATTACATGAATATAAGGCCTATAAAAACACCCCATAATAGTGATGTGGGATACTTTAATAATACCATAAGGAAGATGAGATCATACCATATGTTCCGATGTACTAAGACATGTAGCGGGGCCAAGCGTGCCGATTCCGGGATAGAAGCAATAAGATTACATGGCCCTAACCCGTTCTTGAAAGTTGAAATTGGGAGCCAGATCGGGTAGTTTTTGTTTAGAAAAACCTTATAGTTCTAAGCAGATTTTCAGTTCTATCTAGAAATCCGCTTTTTTTTTATTTTCAACTTTAAACTCTTAGTCGGCTAAATTCACCCAAAACTATAACAAAAGCAAAATTAAATATTAGACAATCCTGAATAGGAGGTCGATGTGCGAAATCTTCATATAGATAACTCTATGTTTTTTTTTTCAGAAAATGAGATTAAATTTTGTTTATCAAGCGGTCTGGGCCGGTTGAATTGGAATTAGCTTGGTCGGGATGATCTCAAGATGGAATCAATAATTCTAATGCCACAATCTAGACATTGGCCCATTTAACACGACATAGGCCTTGCCGGCACAACCCATTGCGAATACGATCATGCTGGACCAAGGGCCCATGTTCATCGGCACGGCCCAAGGAACGACCCAACTGGCGGAGAACTCGCAATAATTTTCTTATTTTTGAGATCCAACTTTCTTATGTATCATGTTGTTCTGCCATTTAAATACACATTGAATTACAAATTCAAAAAGGGGAATAGGGTATGTTTCATATTGATTTTTCTTGTTGGTCCGGCATTTGTTCAAGCATTAGCAAGCAAGGGAAACAAGTAAAGGCGAGCATGATTTCAGGGTAGAGCCGAACCGATTTCCAGGTTTTAGTGAGACCTGATCCAATTCCCGGTTCCACATTTGTAGGAACCTTCGGTTCCTAGTTTCCAGGAGAACCGGACTAAGAA
Organism: Syzygium malaccense; assembly: GCA_031216405.1. Taxonomy (NCBI): domain Eukaryota; kingdom Viridiplantae; phylum Streptophyta; class Magnoliopsida; order Myrtales; family Myrtaceae; genus Syzygium; species Syzygium malaccense. Next base: position 17,087,075 of record CM062262.1, on the reverse strand, counting down.
CCGAATTGAGAACCTCCAAAACCCTATAATAGAAATTGACTTAGGCTTTCTCGCTCTACGAAATCCTAATCTTCCTCTCCAAACCAACTCCCTCCTTGACTTTCTTCCTCTCCTCAAATCGTAAAATAGAAATTGTGCAAGTTGAATACTCATTGGCCATGTAAACTCTTCATTAGAGTGACACTTGACTGAACTGAAGGTGTGGATAAAAGGCTCTGACCTAGTTCATCATGCAATGGACAACAAGATGGTAACTGTTAGCTAAACCCAAATATTCCCTCTGACACCAGATAAACAATTTTACCCCTTTTCTTTGGCCTCTCAAATCCTAAAATATACAGTTCTTGATCTCTGTTTCTCCTCCAAATGGGCTCCCAAAGAGCTTTAATTGGATCTCCAGAATCATCTCATTGACCGTCCAAAGCTGTTGGGTTGGTGAGGCACACGCATGACGTACCAAAACAGATTTGGAGGAAGATTTGTCCTCTTGCTAGCATCTTCTCGTTACCAGCTAAACTTCTCATTATTATCAACTTTATCATACCCAAGAATTCCACGTGGCAAGGGGCAACCGCTAAGAAGACCCTCAATAAGTTTTATTTTAGGGTTAATGTCATAAAAAACTTCAAATTAGTATACCTGTGACATATTTTTTTAAACTAATTTTTTGACCACCAAAAATTTTAAACTGGTACATTTGTGACAATTTTACTCCAAACTAATATATTGACCATAAAAAATCAAAAACCCCAAACCGGTACATTTGTGACAAATTTACCCTCTGTTAAATTGGATTAATACCATGAAAAATCACAAACTGATACACCATGACAAACAGAGGGTAAAACTCAAAACTAGTACATCTATCAATTACCGCATGTCATTTAACAAAACAGTTTGACAATAAATTTTAACGAAAACTAACGTAGGGTAAAATTGTCACATGTATACCAGTGTAGGGTTTGTGGTGGTCAAAAAATTAGTTTGAGGTAAGTTTGTCATAAATTTAGGGTTGTTCGTGATATTAACCCTTTATTTTAACAAAGAGTATAATTAGCATTATTGATGTCACAACTCTTTTTCCAAAACAAAGATAGAGAAGATTCCACTCTCCCATTCTACAAAAAATTCAGATTTTTTGTTACATGTTTTAAACTTTTTTTTTTGGTTTATTTTATTTTACGTGTTCATATTTTAATGATTGTTGCTATTGACAAATGGGAAACCTTCATTTTTGTTGTTGCGTTCACTTTCGTTTTGCTTGACTAAAAATGAAATAAAAAAAAAAGAAAAGGAAATTGGCCCCGAGTAGACCTTGGAACCTGTAACAATATAGATTCTAGATTTCAAAATATGTAAGGGAGATTCAAGATTCCAAAAAATAATGAACCTGTTTGGACGGATAAATTTCAAATTTTAGGTAAAACCTAGACGGAACATGCCTAGAACTTGGAATCATTCATCCCTAAAGACAATCATGGGCATAGCACGAGAGCTTGCACTGTTGTGCTTGACTTTCTTATACTGAGTGGACTGAGTTGGCCCATTATTCCATGTCTTTATACTTTGAGTTCTTGACTGTACATTATCTTTTCATGTGTGCAATGGGATATGTTGAGTTAAATTAAAAGCTTAAAACTGTTGTTCCAATTCACATGAATTAACGTATGGACACAACAGTAGTCCATTTTCTTTTTAGCGATTGAGTGGTGTTCGAGCCAGCTTTCATGTACCTCAATTGGTCTATCTCCTGTAGGATCTTGAGAACACACTCCTCCACATCGGCCGAGTATATTCACTATTTTAATCCTAGACCACTCTCAACAATGCTTGAATCAAGACCGTAAAGAGAGAAGCAAACTGAATTGCCATTTAAGTCGACATTTAGTCAACAATACAATGATAATCTGTTAGTGTTTCAATAGAGAATTAAATGACAATATATCAAATTACTTAACTGATTATTTTTTTTCAAAATAGGCCTTACTGACTCCGTTATTACCCTATTTACAAGGGTTAATTCCAAAAAAAAATATCAACTTTAGGTCGAGAGACAATTTTGGCTTGAACTTTTTTTTGTTCCATAAAAAAGCATCAGTTTTAGGTCGAGGGACAATTATGACCTGAACTTTTTTTTGTCCCGTAAAAATGTACCAACTTTAGGTCAAGGGACAATTCTGACCCGAACTTTTTTTTGTCTCGTAAAAAAGCACCAACTTTCACTTAAATCCCAAATCTGACCCTTATTGACTTAAAACCATTGATTTTCCAACTTGACTATTCCACCTTAGCAATAAATCCACGTGACTTGCTGACTAGATTTAAAGTATTATTCATTGTCTTATTTTCTAAACCACAGCTTGAAAAATAACGGTGAAACTGTTCATCTCCTTCGCTTCACCGGCAGGTAAAAAATATCTCCAGATTGAATCTTTCTAGCCAAACTTCGTCGTTTTGTCGTAATCTGAAGCTGTAGACCATCGCCTGTCGACAGACGCCATGGAAGAGATTCGCCAGGCTCACCACCATAACTTTTTTTTCTCAAACAAGGGTAACTTTAGATAGAAAATCAATGGGGGGCCAAATTTGGGATTTAAATGAAAGTTTGTGCTTTTTTACGAGACAAAAAAAAGTTCAGGCCAGAATTGTCCCTCGACCTAAAGTTGGTGCTTTTTTATGGGACAAAAAAAAGTCCAGGCCAGAATTGTCCCTCGACCTAAAGTTGATGTTTTTTTATGGAACCAAAAAAAGTTCGGGCCCCTCGACCTAAAGTTAGTGCTTTTTTATGAGACAAAAAAAAAGTTCGGGCCAGAATTGTCCCTCGACCTAAAGCTGGTGTTTTTTTATGGAAAAAAAAAAGTTCGGGCCAGAATTGTCCCTCGACCTAAAGTTGGTGTTTTTTTTTGGAATTAACCCCTATTTACAAAGGCTTGACAATGTAGCACCTGTGCCGATTGAAGAAATTTCGAGATAGGCCCTACTCTGAGTTGTGAATTTCCTTTAAGAAAGCATGTAACTTTCAATGAGTTGGTGGATCTAAGCCGTTGTTAGATTCAAAGCATTCTATGATGCCTTGTGGTGTCATGAATACCGGTGAATTACCCAAATTCCTTCGCTTAACATCCTATGTGCTTGCCAATCATTTTCGCCGTCAGCATCATCTTGCGCTTGACTCACATTATGCTGGTGCTCGCTTTAGAAAGTGGGGCTATGACCTATACACAGTTTGAGCATATGCAATCCTCATATTGTTTACTTCCCACCACACTTATGCCTAGGTCCAATGGACATTCATTCACGCCGTTTTACTAGATCGGGTTCATCACAATCGTTGATCTTATGAACGTTCATCAATCATGGAAGCCATGCGAGATCTACAATATCAATGGTTGTGATGGACCCAATCTTTTTTCAGTTCGGGTCTAAACAAGAATATTTCGCACGCACGACTTACAAGACCTTTCGAAAAATTTGGCTGAAGAAACAGTTTGTATGGTGCGAAAGCTACGTTGAAAAGGGGCACCCACTTGAAGTCGAAATTTGAGGATCGCTAGCCCTCAGCATACGACCAAAGTCATTGGAAAGCGGCTTCTTGGATCACCCAACAAAGGGCACGGAAAAACAAAGTCCTCGGATCACCCAGAAGTAAAGCTTCATTGGATCACTCATTCCTCTCTCTATACTTAAGTGCTCCACCAACGACCCCATTGTCTCATTTTTCAATATCGTATCTTCTGGACAGACTCGTTGGGTCCTTGGTGATTGCACTGAGATTATTAAATTCCTCTGCCACTTTGAGTGGATATTGGGCAATCATTTTGGGATGATGCAATAGGGCACGGTCTGTTCTCTCCACTTCGTGCACCAGTCAGACGTGAGTTCTACCAAATCGCGCGCACAATGTCTATTATTGTTATATAGAATGATGAAGACATCTGGTTTTTGGTCAAACTGGCAATACTTAATGCAGATGAACCCCAACCATGTTGACCACGGCTTATCCCAAGTCACACGGCTTTGGGGGAGAATTTATGGACAAACCCAGCTGGAATAACTGAGTGCGGCTGAGGAAGAATCAGAAATTCTTGAAATGTTCATGCATTTGTTGAATTCTTGAGTTACTCTTTCTCTACTTCCATAATGTTGCACCGGGTCTTGATTGGTTTGGCGATGCTGCACCTTCGAAAACATTTTTTGGGGTTTCGAATCGATGCAGAAACGATTCTTTTGTGCAACATGATATTAGGATTATGGAATACAGTTTTGTTTTCTTCATGTGGCCACAGATTATGGCAACAGGTAACATACTTGCGAACTAGAAAATACTTGTGTAACAACAGATAAACTGATGAGAGAGAGAGAGAGAGAGAGAGTGAGTCTGGTCGACAGTTCTAAGAAGGCAACTCTTTGCAACATGTATAACTGACATTACATCCATGGAGGGGGAGGAGTATTACAACTGTTGGACATCTTCATCACCCTCTAATTATCTTTGCAGCTCGAGTGTGTAATAACCAATCAATGGCAAGTTTTCAATGATACATGAATCTGATTATTTGGAAAAATAAGGAATTACCGTTGGCCAACATGTCTCGTTCATTTACAGTAACCGCCAGTGACCGGAACTTCGAAAATCTTGACCCCAATGGGTTTCTGAATTCCGACTATGACGTGCACGCCGATGCCATTATTGCGAAGGGCACGTCCCACAGCATTTGCATCACCACTTCTGATGTTCAGTGGTTGTGGTCAGATCATGTACTTATCAGTGGCTCATCTAACAGTTGCAAGCACTCCTGAGGATTGGCATAGAAGTAATCTTCTTCCTTCGGTCTATCCGGAATCATGACTCGTGACTTTGGGCTGCCCATACGAAGTGAATGAGCTTCCTTAACAAGAGAAGAGAACTCGTCCCAACCGAAAGATCCATTCATGTACCGATCGACCAAACCGACCAGAAGCTTTCTGTCTAGCAAAATAGTCTTTTTGAAGCCCAAGAATCTGAAACAGAGTTTTCAAATGAGGCAGAGACTCAAACTTCGTGCACATACCATAATACTAAAGCAGGTTACTGAAGTACCATAAACAGACTCGAGGCTACTCCGCATTAATTTACCTTCGATGGCCTTCAACCACTTTCGCCATATTCCCATCGTACGTTGGAATAAATATATCACTTTCCAACGAGACTAAATAATCTAGTGCCGCCATTTGCGACGAGTGATTCTGGAAAAACTTCAAATCTGCTTGTTTCAGCAAAGTCTCTTTCCTCACCTGGGCCAATCAGCAGAGTTAACAAACCGTCACAGACGTAATAAGCAGTGAAAGAAGATTAAGAAAATCTGTTTACTCCAACTGACCAAGTTACGAAAAGACGACGATAGAGTTTCCATCCTTCTCTCTCCACCGTATATCTCTCCAGCAGCAATGTATATTTGGACGTTTCGATCAATACCCAACGCATCTAGAACAAGAGCAGTTTCTTCTGGCGTTAAAGGGCAGAAGCCTTCTCTTCTTTTCATCTCCGAGTCTATCACTTTCTCCTTCCACCATGGGTAGGCATATCTATAAAGTACGACAATGTCAGAGGATTTCTAGAGTAATAATAACAAGTTAGCATCGGGGATAGACTATGGCCAACTGGAAGATGTGAAGAAGGATTACCTGAGTCGTGTCAACTCCTCTACCTCCTCACTGTTGCAACCATGAGAGCAGCCGGAGAAAGCGAGCATGTCCATTTCGTATCTCAGATGCAGAACCAAGAAGGGGCCCTTTTCCCTCAGAATCCGGACGGCTTTTCTACCTAATTCCTCTATCTGGGGAGTAAATCTCAGAGAATTAAAGTTTACTCGACACCGCAGCTTCTGAATTTCCAGAGGCACCCCATTGTTGGCGAGCCGAGTGTCCGTTCGAGTCAAATGCAAAACTTTGTACTTTCTCGCCAGAGGAAGTACCTGTCGTAAATAGGTCAAAATTTGAGATTCATTCCCAGATAGGACTAATCTAAGTAGTTGCTTCATTTGTATGGACTTACTTGATCAAGATAGTAAGAAAGGTTAGACCAACTGATGGGTGGTAATGAGTAGAACATTCCTAGTTCCACTCTTTTCTTGAGCCTCGGGGGTAAGTCCTTCAGTATACGGACCTCATCTCTCAAAGAAGAGATGAAATGATCAACGTCAAATATGTCTTGGAACTCACTGCCTCGTCAAAATTCAGCAAAACTTTAATCTTATATTATTTGGATGCATCATCCATACATTGACAAATCCATTAATAGATATGGAACTTACCTCGGGTCAGCCCAGAAGGAGGTTTTGTCCAGTTCTGGAACAATTAGAGTGACATTCAAGTATCTGGCGATAGCAACCATGTCACATATCTGTCAAGCAAATTCAAAAGTAAGAGAGATGGAAATTCACATGAGGAATAGCAGATGAGGATTAAACGATAACCGAAAGTTGACATGGTTCTTTTATGCAACTAAGTTGAGAAGACTCGAAACAACTCACAGCAGCTCGCATTTGATTGAGCCCTCCATTGCATGAAACCATAAGATAACCGTTGTTCTTGTAAACCCCTGAAAAGAAATCATGGGGTTAAGCTAAACTAGGAATAGCAACCTTGGAAGCATCAACCTGATTGAGACATGGCTCTGAGAAGCATACAAATTACCAAGAAAATTAATAACCTAGAAAATAACTAAATACAAATGTCTGGAGGGTTTCAAAAAGCTCATCTTGTAAACAAATTCCTCGAATTCTACATCCCCCACAAACAAATTAATCCAGATGAAGGCTCAAGCACACGCATAAAGAAGCCTTCAGTTGTTCTATGACTGAATTTTCAATATTCTGTCTAATCTTTTTTTTCACGGAAAAGGTGTTCACAAGCCAACTTACTCTTTGGGGGAAGCCGGACTTTGGTTGGCATAGAAGATGATTGAACTGCCAAAGAATGATCTGCAGGAATAAAACAAGAAGGCCAGTCCTTCAACAATCTCGGACCCCAAGTGCCCCCAATCGCCATCAGCTGAACGAAGCTAATCCAAATCAATGCGGTCGTGGTCACTCGCAGAATCCAGACCTTCGTTCCATACTTTGAAACTAACGACCTCTTGAATTTCTGAACCTTTCCCTCTTTCAAGAATCCCATCCCCAATTCGCACTCGTCTCTATGATCACAATCCTCCACACGCTTCTCTAATCTGCACATCTTACTACCAAGTAATTGTCCCTATCCTCATAAATTCATCATGACCATGACCCAATCAGTGCCACTTGATTAAACAGTCAGAGTGTAGCGAAATGGTAACCCAAAAATTCAGGAATCTAATATAATCTAACCTGATCCGAGCTTTCGCAATATTCTAAGGGCCACCATTTTTCTCCACGAGGCGACCTCATTGTCAATAACTCAACCAGCAGAGTAAAGACATCTTGAAACTCTAAAACCTCCTCGATGTACGTAAACTTACTTAGCAGTTACACAAAGACCAATGCACATCTCCATGTACCTCATACCTCAGCTCCCAAACAAAAACCAAAAGACGTGATCTTTGCAACTTCCGCATTACAATCTCCAGAATTCAACAAAACCCAGAAAGCACGGGAGCATCAATTTGTAGTTAAATCAAAGAAGAGCGTCACTCCCTCTCTAAACCGCTGCCGATCCACAAGACATTTACTGAAGCAAGGAAAAAGCCTGCAGAAAGCTAAAATCAACTTCCACCCACACCCTGCAGAAAAAAAAACAAAGTCCTCTTTGGCTATCTAACAAATTCTTTTCCACCATAAGTTCCAAAGCAAAGAATGCCTTCACATGAACAGATAAACCACAAAGCTCTGTTCTTTTTCAGCTTTCACGAGAACCCACATTCGGCGAATGAGCAAGAACTGATTTCCCGGTGACATTTTTCCGAGCGGATCCCGGCCAAAGCACCCCCCAAGAAGAGAGAGAGAGAGACAGACAGAGACAGAGAGCGGTGGCATTAAATAGCACCGCGGAGAACAGTAGGAAAAGCCTATGATTAAGGCGCAAGTGTTGATGCGATATCAAGAACAAAAAAATTCGAAACAATATTTACATAAAGAGGCGTGAAAGTAGGGAAGAACGCCAAGCCGTACAGGATCACACCGTTTGTTGGTATTCTCTTTTTGTCCCTTATCATTACGATCAACCCACATGAAGCCCCCCAGCCCAATTGTCCATACACGCCTGAGGAAATGATGAATCACCAAGGGACCCCGTGACCCTGTGATGCATCCTAAGCAAAGAGGGTCAAACCCTTTTGATGACAGACAGACAGCATCATTCTTGCCTGATCTTGATTCCAAAATGGGGGTCGTGTCAAATCCTGCAGTTTTGCCAAATTAGCTGACTTTTGGATTCGGGAAGTGTCGAACGGGGCGAAGCATGGACCTTGTTTACTGGTTTGCTTCGTAAGAGTCATCGCCGTTGTTATCTTCAAGGGCGCAAATCCTTGGCTTATGCATTTGGCAACTTGTGATCTTTCGCGGAATGGGGGCTTTTAATTCCTTTTTCTTGATAAGGGAATGATGGGTACATCGTCTATCGTTACTCGAATGGACACTTATTCGTCCCTCAAATGGGTAGCCTGGCCCTCACCGAGCACACATAACCTCGACAGGAGTTGCCTAACCCTCGCTAGTCAAAAGGCCAAGGACTCGAACCATCATGGCGACATCCTCGTCGGCGTCCACAAGGAATTGAGAGCTGTTGAACCCCCGCTCTCTCCATGTACATTTTGGGACAGCCGAATCCCCGTTGGTTTAATGAATACAATTTTCTTTCGATAAAAAAAAAAAAAATTTCTCGTCAGTGACCGGCTACTACACGTCTCTCTCTGTTTTTCTTTTTCTTTTTTGGAAAATTTTGCTGGTTGTCAATTTGTTGGTGGGTACCACTTATACGACGCCCTATCAGCACCACATGTCCATTTCACAGCATAGACGCAGTAAGACAATTAGGGCTATTGCGGGAGGACTTAACATGACAAATCGAAGAAAAAAAATAGAGGATATGAGTATACAATAGAAAAATTTGGAGGGTCGAGTGGGAAAGACGATGAACAGATATTGTAAAGCTTCATCTAGCAATTGTTACTTGTTTATATCTACGTAGCAATAGAAGTAGACTCAATAATACCAACAAAAATTTAGATTACAATGATCGAATGGTAGAGGTTGTCCTTTCTAGTTATTTGCAATTTTTTCTTTGAACATTCTATATATCATCTGGTTTAATTAAGATGCTAATCATCCTGTTATGGACTTTTCTTCTCCGATTCCAAATGCTTTTAACGAATCTTTGTTTTTCCATATTGGAATATCATAAAACTAGACTTCTCATTGATTTTTGGGAATATCCTTTGTTAAACTTATATATATATTACTATTTTTTTTATCGTTCATAAAAAAACGATGTATTGTAAACGTATATGTTTATCATTGGAATTGCATGCTGGTATGGAATTATGTGAAATCATACGTTATCTTGTAATTGCACACTGACCTCAAACGTTGTATGAAATTAGACACGGATTGAGATTCCATGTTATAATTGCATGTCAATCTTGGATTGTACATCGATTGGGATTGCACAATGAAATTGAAATTGAATGCTATATTGATGGGATTGGATATGTCCCCCCCCTTAGTTACTGCCATGTTGTTTGCATTCCATGAGGTGATTGATTGAATTGGCATTGAATTCATGCACGTTTGAATGAATGCTGCTTTTGTTGGGATTGGATTCGTCCCTCTTGGTTGTTTCGTGGTAGGACGGTGTTTGCATACGCGAATTGTATTGATTGATTTGGCATTGGATTCATGCCTGTCCGATTGAACGTTGCTCTGATATGATTAGATTCGTTCCCGTTTGCTGTTTTCTGTGCTTGAACGTAGTTCTTGCACGCGTAGACGAGGTGTATTGGCCTTTGGTTGGCATTGGATTCATGTCTATTTGAGCTTGTAATTTGTCATGGATTGGATCTATCTCTTTGTTTAACTTTCTTTGAACAAGTTGCATATTTTTTCTCGAAAAGACGCTAATCACGGCATGGCTGAGCTTGAGTACATATAGAATACTAGAATCGTGTAATCTCACGATATTGCGGGATAGAACTTAACAAAAGAATATGGTACCAAAAGGGCGACTGTCGGAATGCTAGTTCTTTCCCATGAGAAACCAAACTCCTTGATTACATACTTAGTTTGTGTAAACTCTACAGGCGATTAATTGACTTTCCCCAACACATAATATTCGAAGTTCCTAATCGACATAAGAGAAATGATTGGTGGCCACTCCTGAAATGATGTTAATGTTTTGAATCACATTAGCACACCCGGACCTAGGGAGACTCTAGGCCATAGACAAATGGGACGGATTTTCAATTTTTTTTTCTTTCGACTTTGATTCTCGATTTCGAAAGTAAAAGCTTTTAAAGATTCGATTCGCAGGCAGCAAGGCACTGCAAAGCCGATACTGAAAAATCGACCGCGAACGAGCTTTGCAAGCTGCATCCAGGTTTCACATCGCCGCGCCATCATGTCCAGCATAAATTCTGCACGTATCGTCACGTCACCGTGGATGTTCGCTCATGATTTCATCGCATTATTTTACATGCCACAGCAGCACGCGATGAAACGGGCTAATAAAAAATCGGCGATTGCCAATTCAAGCGGCGGGCAAGTGTATGGCGAGGACATCATAATCGATCGGTCACGTTACGCTGGTTCCGTGACCCACACAATAGAGGCTGATCGCAATCCAGAGGCGGCGTACCTTCGAACAAAGATGGTTGTGTTTTTGGGCCAAAAAAGATTTGCAAACCGAAGGGTAGGGAGGGAGGAGGGGGGGCTGGCCTAAGATATCCCGAGAGGGGGCGAGAATTTAGGACTCATGTGATGCAGTCTGTTGCTGTCGAAGGGCGTACGGACCGGGACGATCACGTGCTGCAGTAAGCAAGGGACCAAAAAACGATCACGGAAATTTGTCAGCGTCGCCAGCCCTGGACTCTTCTTGGAAGTCCCCACCTTTCGTTGCGCCGGTCTTCCTCCTCGTTGGCTTTATCAGATTTGTTCACGGAATCGCGTAAGGTAAAAAACGGTGGTGTGACCATGGTAAAAAGACTTCCTTGTCTCTACATTGAGAGACTCTCCTTCTGTAATAGAAGCGGAGACGGGCTTTGTATTTTTTTTGCTATCGATTTCAGCCGCGCAGCAAAATCAAGCGAAGGGAAATTGATGAGTGGATCGATTGATGAATTAAAACTCTATTAAAAAAAACGACCCTTTTATGGAAAAATTGTCCAATTCATTCTCTATGAAATAATTGGTGGCAAAAGAAGGAAAGTGGAGCTGGAGAGAGTAGTTGGGTAAATTCAAAGACAACCTTGTCTTATAATAATAATAATATAATGTCCATTATATCATTCACAAGATCTAGGGATGAGCATGGGGCCGAGGATCACATTACCTATCTTTGCCCCGCGAAGGGATGAAAAAAAAAAAAAAAAAAAAAAAAACTGCCTCGCCATTGCCCCGCACACCATGTAGGGTGGAGGGTAGGAGGCAATGAAAGGTAGAACTTTTCTTTTTAGCCGCTGGACTAAAGAGAGAAACCCAAAATGTGAAGATGACGACGGAGTGTTTATTTGAGGCCGCGACAACAAAGAAACTTGAAAATGAGAGAGAGATAGACAGAGAGCGGAGACCACGGCGAGATGCGACATCGACAAAGCGTGCAAAGGAAGTGAAGACGGCCTCGACGATAGCGATTTGATGAGATCAATGACGAAGCTTGAAGAGGATGGTGTGGCGGAGAGGAAAGCTCGACAAAAAAAGTGATATTGGACAATTCTTAGGCTTTTCATATTCTTCTATGGTTTTTTTTAAAGAAATATCAATAGAAATAATAAAGAGGGAAAGGAGAAGGACACGATACCGGGCTCTAAATATCATGTATAAGATAGGCAGGCTTCGAGTACAAGTACATGTTACTAAATTGATAAATTATTAAAAGACTTATGACTAAATTTGATAAATTGAAAGGTTTATGACTGAATTGGTATAAATGTAATAAATTTATTATTTTTTTTATAATTATCCAATCTTAAAAGTAGGTTCATAGCATGGCACGAGGTCATGTCTCGCCTCGCATAAATCCCTGATCCGCTAATGGCCCGTTTCCCTTTTACTTGTATCCAATTTACCCCGAACAGGACAGGGCACCGGACTCCGTGCCCATCACCAACAAAATCTTCGATTACATGGCCACGTGTCGAGGTGCGCTCGCCTAAAAAAAAAAATCCTATTTTTATGTTAAAGTAAGGGTATGCTACCACGCAACCATTTGCTGTCCGTGCAATTTTCCCTAAGATTTAACCATGCCTAGATCACTTCAAAAGTAACCTTCGAAATAAACAAGTGATGTAGGCTAAAAAACGTACAGACTGGATGGAGTCAGCTCAGAATCCAAGGGCGAACCTCAGCTATGTTCCTAAGGTTATCTGCCATTGGACTTATTTTATTGGACAGACTCGTATAATTTCCCAACATTTGAGGACAGAAAGTCGGAAGACCGAATGGAATTGTTTATTTAAGGCACGAATGATAATATTTCTCTTCCTTGACCCTATTTCTAGAATCTATTTCTATTTTCCTGATGAGTTTTTGAGCAAAAAATAGCATTTGATAACGATACAAAATTTCTATTCTTGAAATAGAAATTCATTCGATAAGTTATTCTTAAATTTCTATTTTTCGGTGGCCAGTTGATGGCAATGGGCGGAGGTGGATGGCCGGCCGGCAGTGGACGGCCGATGAGCAATGGCAACGGGTGGCTAGCGGTGGGTGCGACGGGTGGGCGGTGGCGGTTAATGAGGATGAGCAATAAAACATAGTTGTTATTTTTGTTTCTATTTTAGAAATAAAAAACTGGAACATTTTAACTTCTCATTTCCGTTTCAAACTTACTTCTAAGCTAAAAATTTGTCCCGGAAATAGAAAAATGAAATTATTTTACCAGACGGATTTCTGTTACAAACATATTCTCGGAAACCAAAAACATAGAAAAACAGGAAAACGTAATGGCTATCATTCATGCCCTTAGAGTCCTTTGCGCGGAAAATAAATAATTTGAAAAATATTTCCTTAAAAATATGGTTAGAAAATATTTTCATAGTCCACGAAAATATTTAGACAGAAATTATTATCGATAACGAGAACATTTTTTTGACTAATTATTTCAAGTGACACAAGCGATCACTTCTAGCAAAAATCTCCTGTAAATCATTCATTTTTCGCGAAACAAATCAAACTTTAATTAATCATCCGAAGGTTCTCTACAACAAATTCCGAGGCGTGTTTGGTGTGCAGGTCAGAAGTATAAGGAGATTAACCTCGGTGGGGCAAAGACACCTAGATACAACAGCAATACGGTTCATGAATCGAGCATTGGAAGAGCTCGGATCAACTCAACCTAGTGGATTTTGCAATGGGGTCATTTGAATATCGCGAATGTTCCGGGAATATTTTGAATTCTTAAAGAATAGGGAAAAAATCACAAAAAACTCCAAATTTTGCCACATGTGACAAATTTATCCCGAACTTTTTTTTGTGACACAAAAAACCCTAAACTTTACTATTTGTGACACATTTACCCTAATGTACATTGTCTATGGGCATTTTCGTCTTCTTGCTTTTTCTTTATTTTTTTTACTTTTTTTCCTTTCCGGCGAGGGGGCCCCTTGCCGGCGTCGGGCGAGGCTCGCCCTCGCTCGGCCCCTCCCCAGATCCGGAGAGGGCCACCCTCGCCGGCGTCGGGCAACCCTCGCCCTCACTCGCCCATGCGAGGGCGAGGCTCGCCCGATGCCGGCGAGGCTCGCCCTCGCTCGCCTAGGCGAGGGCGAGCCTCGCCCGACGCCGGCGAGGGGCCCCCTCGCCGGAAAGGAAAAAAAATAAAAAAAAGAAAAAGCAAAAAGACGAAAATGCCCATGGACAATGTACATTGGGGTAAATGTGTCACAAATAGTAAAATTTGGGATTTTTGGTGTCACAAAAAAAAGTTCGAGGTAAATCTATCACAAAAGACAAAGTTTGGGATTTTTGGTAGTTTTTTCCCTAAAGAATAATTGCTATGACAGTTATTTGATCGGTCTGGCTATAGATAGCGTACGAAGCAATATTGTAAAGGATCCGCAACAACATATTTTCAATTTCGTAAGTTATCATTCATATTCGCATTACCTTTATTCTTTTATTCTTACTCCTTGTTTACTTTATCCTTAGTTGTTGCTTAGTTAAAGCATAATCCTTCCTTTCTGGACAGCCACGAAACCCAACACACGCCAAAAAGCCGAAGAGCCAACTTCGGTGAAGGGTATTTCGGAGATCATTTTTGGCGAAACAAAGGTTTTTCAAACTAAAAAAATTTATGTGCAAGAGTTGCAAGATTTTGATTAAATAAAAAATTAAAATTAAGGTCAAATCCAGGCACACCTTCGGTATTTTAATTGTAGATTCACTGAATTTTACATCGATCTAAGTTTAGACAGAAATGTTTCATTGGCTTCTTTAGTTTACAAAAAGGACCATAAACTTATTATAATTTGGATCAATTACATATCTAGTCCTCCAAGTTTTAGTGTAACCACAATTTCATCATCTAATGACTTTTTATTTTGTGCAATCAAGTCCTCTAATTTTCTGAATTTGTTCAATTTGGTCTTCTATGTTTTACTTTGGCCAATCACATCCTCTTTAACTTCCTTGATTTGGGTAATCAAGTGTCTCGTCTACCCACGGTAATTATAAAATGCCAAATCGCAATTTCTTTTTTTCTCATTTTTTCCCGTTTGTTTTGTTTTGCTCATTTAGCGACAAATTAGCAAGACGCGTCATTTTCTATCGCATAAGCAATGCCACGTCACTAATTAATCCGATGGTTTAGTTACAAGACCCAACCAAGTGATTCGATTGCATACGTTAAGAAAGCTACAGGATTTAATTGCACTAAATAAAACTTAAAGGGATCAAATTCGCATAATCCACAAAAAAGTTACAAGAGTTGATTGAACAAATTATAAAAGTTTGAGCACCATATCGCATAACTGCTGTAACTTTAAGGATATATCGTCTGTACTTTAACCCTTAAAATTTTGATTCGATCAGATTTTACCGGGGCGGGACCTGACCGTTTAGGACGACCCGACCCGACCCGGCCCATGAATCGGATGGGCCTCATAGCCCAACGAGTTCGTGTCTTCCTAGGTTTTATATATTCTGTTCAATCTCTCTCCCTCTCTCTGTCTCTGTCTCTGTCTCTCTCTCTCGTCCCTCTGGCCTGCGTCGAACTGTGGTGAGCCATGAGGAAGCTCAAGTTCCACGAGAAGAAGCTGCTGAAGAAGGTCAACTTCCTGGAATGGAAGAGGGAAGGCGGCCACAGGGAAGCTCAGGTCATGCGCCGCTATCACGTCACCGGTCGAGACGATTACAAGAAGTACAACTCTCTCCCTTTATCTCTCTACCCACCCTTTATCTCTGCATGCCCATTATGTTGTGCTCGCGCCGCATTTCGCCGCGAAAATGTTGGGTCTCATTCGAATTTGGCGATGGTTTTGTTGTGGGTGGTGGGGGGGAAAAAGGTACTCGAGCTTGTGCAGGATGGTGCAGAAGCTGGTCAACATACTGAAGCAGATGGACCCGAGAGACCCTTTTCGTGTTGAGATGACGGATTCGCTTCTCGAGAAGTTGTGAGTTCTTGTTCCTCCTTTTTTATGTTCGCCTTATGTTTGTCACTATGGGCTGAAATGAAGTGAAAGTTCTGTTTATGGGGAGTTTGATTGAAACTTCTCGTGGGAAGGGAATTGTTTGAATTGGAGATGGGGAAACTACCTCAATTAGAACACTGGTTTTTGGATTTCTTGTTTTAATGGTGATCAGAGTGTTGATTGTGTGATTGTTTTACATGAGGGTTTGTTGGCAGGTTTACTTTTGAACAAAGCTATTTGCTTTAGGGGATGACTTATGGGAAGGGTTAGGATGGACAAGAAATGGCGTAGTTTTGGTTTTGCGACTTTGTTTGATCTTAATCTTTCGCATGATGTGCTACAAGAACAACTTCACGCGTAGACTGGAGTTTTCCCTGGAAGGATTGATGTCGAGTTAGATGTGGCTATAGCTGTTACTTGGCGAGGCCTTGTCTACGTAGCAATTAAACATCTTCATTCTTCCGCATTTGCTGATTTCCTGCTTTGATTTTCCCAAGCTACCTGTGTCCAAGCTAGGACTCTCTGCCCACCCAAATATCCTTTGAAATTCTTGTGAATGCCAGAGGATGTGAAATATCAAGTACTTGTCAAAACCACATGTAGATAAAGCAGTTGATGATTGATTGGATGGAGTGGAGTGGAGGTGATTATCTGGACACACGTGGTAGCATCTATAAACTGTTGCTTATAGTTGAACTATGGTCATGATCTGGGACTGCTGGATCTAGTCTTCTTGTATAATATGAATCATGAACAAATTAGATATTTTCAAGACCATGAAGAGAGGGCCAACCAAATTCCTAATTTTAGTTAGAAGTAATAGCAGTCAATCAAATTCCTTTAGGACTGTTGCTTGGTTTACAACTATATCAGACTAATCCTGCGTTTAGATGTATATTTTGACCAGACTTGATTACCACAAGCTTCTCCTAGGTTCGTGTTTAGACATTAGTGTTTGCCAATTTGCAAGTTGTTAATTTGAGTCCTTATCTCCTCTGTTTCCAATTAAGGACATTCAGGCATATCATATCCATCAAGTGGTTCTGGTAGCTTGATAATGTGTGCTGGGTGTTTGTCTGCACACTTTGTGCTTCAGAAGGTCTTTTTGTAATCAGTAGCCTTAAAACAATGGTTAGAAGTAACTCATCAGCTGCTCAGTTTATCAGATCATTACAATGCTAAATGAAGTGCAGCTTTGTCCATAATTGCCCGTCTGGTTTTCTTTGTTTAACAACTTCCCTTCCATCCTGAAACAGCTTTTATGAGCTCTAAGATTGTTCACCACGAGCCATTTAAATGTGTATATGCTCGGTTTTTTCCTCTGATCAGAGCAGTTGATGCAATACTGGAAGATTTTTGAATTTGCTGAAACTATTGCTGTTGTACAACAGGTACAACATGGGAGTAATACCGACGAGAAAAAGCTTGGCATTGTGTGATCACTTATCAGTTTCATCCTTCTGTAGGTGAGTGCATTTTTGCAATGTTATGAGTCATACCAACTGATTATCAATGGTATGGAAAATGTTGATACAATCCAACCCTTCCATCCCACATTCTTTCTGTGCGGACACAAAGTTGTGCTCCTTTTGGTAATTTATCAAGCACTCACCAGGTTTGCGTGTCTGTTTTGCTCTCAGACGGAGGCTTTCGACAGTGCTTGTGCGTTTGAAATTTGCAGAGCACCTGAAGGAAGCAGTTACATATATCGAGCAAGGTCACATCCGAGTTGGTCCTGATACGGTTACAGATCCAGCTTTCCTCGTGACGAGGAATATGGAAGATTTCGTGACGTGGGTAGATACGTCGAAGATAAAGAGAAAGGTCCTCCAGTACAACGAGAAGTTAGATGATTACGATGCAATGAACTGCTGAGCCGTGTGCTGGAGGCACTGTGTTTGCATACAGTTTAGCCAGCTCACACCGACGTTCATACCACATTCATAGGTTCATATTCAAAATTCGGATGGCTTGCTTTGCACTGTTTTGATGTTATGGGAGTTGGGAAACAAGATGAAAAAGGTGGTAGTCATCAGAAGCTCCAGCTAATTTTTGTTACTCATTTCGCGATGGCCGAGTTCACAGTAGGCAAATGAGTTTCTGCTGCATTGAAATTTACATGTTTGTGAGTGGATTCATGGATTGAACGCATTTGCTGGAAACGCATGCTTGAAACAACTTATGCAAGCCTACTGGTGTTTTGCATTTTTTCGCCTGAGGGACTTTTCAAGTCTTGGCTGTTTTAAAGGAAATTTCTAAGGCTGTTACGCCTAGCCGAGGCTAGAAGTAGTGTTTTCCTCTTTCGAGACCTCTTTCCCTCGTAACTTGTCGATCAAATATGAACACTTTTATCAAGTAGTTAACTTTTTTTGATGGTTTGAAAATTACGAATTTTTCTACTAGTTTTTATTTGTGTAACTTACCAATGTAACGAATTTATCAACTCTTATATATAATTAGTAACCTAAATTCGAAAGGCTTCCGACATTATAGTAAGTTATCAACAAAATTTGAGGAATTTACGAAGGACAAGTTTAATAGTAAGTTATCTAGCTTTTTAAAAAAATTGCAACGGAAAATAGGATCTTACCATCGAAATTAGTAACGTACCTGAAAAAAATTTACTAACTTACCGTACCAATTGGCCTCGCTTTTATAGGGGTAAGTTACCGACCAGACTACCAAGTAAGAAATTTATGACCGTTCAATTTAATAGTAAGTTGTCAACCTTACTTGTAAATATCCCAAAATCATACCATTGAGTTAGTAACTAACCACTGGAATTTGTAACTTATCAATGGATGCTAAGTTTTGGGCAAGTAAGTTACCAACCAATCGAGTGAGATTTGCCAACATTTGTGGATGGTAAGTTATCAACCTATCTATTTGGTTTGTCATTGCCAAAAAAAGTCTTACCGAATGAAATTAGTAAAGGCTCGCATGATAATCATTCTGTTTCTCTGTTTTTCTATTTTTCTGTTCCCAGAAACAGATTTAGAACATAAATCTATTTGATAACGCAATTTCATTTTTCTATTTCTGGAACAAATTTCTATTCCAGAAATAGGTTTGGAACAGAAATCAAAAGTAACAGAAATGAGAAATAAAAACTCTTCTCGTCACTTGCCCTCACTACTAGCCAACTGCCCACCTGCCGCCCCACCATCGCCGCTGGTCACCTCCCATCGCCGCTGGTCATTGTCATCAGTCGCCTGTTACTTCGCCGCCTAATGAGAAATAAAATCATACCGTTGCCGTTGTCGTCCACCATCAGCCACCTCCCGCCATCTGCCTTCCTTCGCCGCCTAATGTCAGTCACCTCCCACCGTTGGCTGCTGCCTTCCGTCGCCGCCCAACACCAGCCACCTCCCATCGCCACCCGCCTCCTGTCGCAGCCCAACATCACCCACCTCCCGCCGCCGCCCAACATTGCCCACCTCTCACCGCGGCCCACCCGCTAGTTGCCTCCCATTGTCATCCTCCACCTCTGGCCGCCATCCTCCTCGACTGCCCAATGTTGGCCATCTCTAGCCGTCGCTCGCCTGCCGTCGCCGTCCTTCACTGCCGTCTACCGTTGTCCTCCGCCGCCCAATACCGGCCACCTCCCGTTGCCCCTTGCCTCCCGTTGCTGGTTGCCTCCCGCTATCGCCTTCCGTCGTTCGCCTCTCGCTTGCCAGCCGCTCGGGAGGGAAAAATTTTGTGTCATTATCAAATTAATTTTTATTTCAGAAATAGAAATTTTGTGTTGTTATTAAATGGATATTTTGGCTCAGAAATTCGTACATGGAATAGAAATAAAAAAATCAATTTTTGGAACAAAATGGTTGTCATTCTCGTTCTAACTTAACAACATGCTTATTAGCACATTACCAACAAGTTGCGAACGAATGAACGAAGCAAACTGTAAAACTTATAGTAATCCACTATTAAATTTGAGGGTGATAAAATCATTAATCCGTTGATATTCTAAATTCATTATTGGTCCGACTTGCAAAACTTTAAAAGAAGTTCAGTTTGAGAGGTAAAATCAAGATATTATTGGTAACTTAGCAACGGCCCATGGACCTTCCTTGTAAAGGTTAGGGTTCATATCACAAAAAATTCTAAACTGGTGCATATGTGACAAATTTACCCCAAATTAATTTTTTGATCACCAAAAATTCCAAATTTATACATATATGATAAATTTACCTTAAACTAATTTTTTTACCAAACTGTTAGATTCGTGACAAATTTACAATTTAACATAACGAAAAACCACAAATTGGTACACCTGTGACAAACGGAGGGTAAAACCCCAAACTGATATACCCGTTAACTATTACGTGCTATCCAACTAAAAAATTTGATGGTAATATTTAAAGGAAACTAACAGAGGGTAAAATTATCACGGGTGTACTGTTTTTTTTTGTGGTAAAAAAATTGGTTTGAGGAATAAATTTGTTACAAGCGTACCAGTTTAGGGCTTTTCGTGGTTTTAATGTGCAAATTAGCAATGTGACTTTCTATTAAGTGTTTTCTTGGATAATTTTTACTATTTTCTCTCATTATTACAACCTCATTGACTGCCTCTACAACCCCCCATTGTCATGTATAATAACGACAATGAAGAACTTTTAATTGTTATCGAGCACTTCTGTTTTGAAATAATACATAAGAAGAAATTTTATATGAAATTGTAAACAATTTAAAGGATAATATATACATATATATATATAATTGTATTTACTTATGTAAAAAACATATTCCGATCTTTTACAAAGGAAAATAGGAAAAATTTCAAATAAAGATTTAAAATACCATCATTTTTTCAAAAAAGAGTCCGAAGAGAATCTTATGTCTAAGTCATGTCAATCTCAAATAAGGGCTAGAAGTGGTTATGATAGTCTCAAATGGGCATGCATGATAATCATTCTGTTTTTGTCTATAACTAGTTTTCTAATCGAGGAACAGATTTGGAACAGAAACCCGTTTGGTAACGCAATTTCATTTTTTTTTATTTCTGGAACAACTTTTTGTTCCAAAACTAGTTCTAGACCAAAAATTAGAAAAAAAAGTAAATTTTCTATTTTTGGATGAGAAATGAAAATCATTTTTAAAAGAACTTATCTTCTCTCTTTAAAACACATCTCTTCCTAAATTTGGCCCCGTCTCCTCTCATTTCATATGCATTTCAAATCTCTCTCTCTCTTCCTCTCTCTCTTGCCGTCTTGCTCGCTCGCTCCAGTCGAGAGGAAGCCAGGGTCACCATGATCGAGAAGGTCGGCTTCGGTTCTCCTCTGTCTCCCGCTCCATGTAAGCTCCGATCCCGCATTGGGTTTCCGCTTTTCGATTTGATTCTAGATCTGGAAGTCGCAATCTTTTTTGGGTTCGACGCGCTGTCTTTAGTTTGTGTTGTTTCTTGGGTAGATCGGCTTCGGTCTGATGCGATTCTGAACGTTGTGTATGTGTCTCTGGGTGTGTGAAAGTCATGGGCTTTTGTCTGGTTTTGGTTTCGATAGCTTTTGTGGGTGTGCTTGTGTTGCCGATATAGGGGCTATTTGGTCGTCTGTTGGAGCGAACTGAGGCTCAGCTGCGTGGTTGATGACGGATCCTTTGCTTCTCGCTGAGAATGGCTTGTTAAATGTCTCAAGCATGATTCGAGTGCGTAGATCGGTTGGGTCTGGTTATTGTGTTTCTCAATCTGTATGTGTGATTTGGGGTTAAGTACAGCGCAAGTACCATAACTTTTGTATGGAGGACACTTAAGTGTTATAACTTTTTTTTGACTCACTTGAGTGTCATAATTTTCAAAAAAATGATCACTCAAGTGCCACTTACAAGCTGATCATGAAGGCCCGAAACCGTAGCTTTTCCGATCGAACGGTGACTTTTCCGGCGAGGCGAGCACTACCAGCTTGAAGAAGGGGTGTCGGTGAATCATTCCATGGCCTCCGTTTGTCTCGAAATTTCCGTTTTAGCCTTCGTCGACAAGGGTAAAAATGCTTCGTAGTCACACAAATCGGCTCGATAAATGTGTGACTACGAAGCATTTTTACCTTCGTCAAAGGAGGCTAAAATGGAAATTTTGAGATGAACGGAGGCCATAGAATGATTCACTGACACCCCCTCTTCAATCTGGTGGTGCTTGCCTTGCTGGAAAGGTCACCATTTGACCGGAAAAGCTACGGTTTCGAGCCCTCATGACCAACCCCTCTAACAAGCTAGTCGTGAGGGTCCGAAACCGCAACTTTTCCGATCTAACGGTGACCTTCCTAGCGAGGCGAGCACCACCAGCTTGAAGAGAGGGTGTCAGTGAATCATTTCATGGCCTCCGTTCGTCTCGAAATTTCCGTTTTGGCCTCCATTGACGAAAGTAAAAATGCTTCGTAGTCACACATTTATCGAGCCGATTTGTGTGACTACGAAGCATTTTTACCCTCGTCAACGGAGGCTAAAACGGAAATTTTGAAACGAACGAAGGCCATGGAATGATTCACCGACACCCCCTCTTCAAGCTAGTGGTGCTCACCTCGCCGGGAAGGTCACCGTTCGACCGGAAAAGTCGTGGTTTCGGGCCCTCACGATCAGCTCGTAAGTGGCACTTGAGTGATCATTTTTTTAAAAGTTATGACACTCAAGTGAGCCAAAAAAAGTTATGGCACTTAAGTGTCCTCCGTACAAAATTTATGACACTTGCGTTGTACTTATCCCTGTGGTTTGATTCTCTAGTTTGCTTTAGTTTTGGGTTTCTTATCTTGTGGTGGCTTGCCTTGGCGGGAGTTTTGGGTAGTTTCCAACTTTTGGAAGGTTGGCTGTGTGATGTGTTTTGATTTCTGCTCAGGAACTTTGATCTTTTCTTTTGTAAGACGGGGTCTGCGTCAAAAGCTTCTCATTTTCGTTTGATGATATGGGATGATTACTAGAAAGTGGTATGGATATTACTGGAATTAATCGTGGGCATGAGACAGATCTGGCTTGTTCTTCCCTTTTTTCTCATGATCCCCTGAGTTGTGGCAAATTGCAATGTCATAGACACCTAATCCATCGTCCCAAATATTAGTTGTCGAAACCAACAATATGCAAACACTTGGATGCCTGCTTCATTTGTGGAAATGGAGGCTCTGCATGATTTATAGTGATCTAGATGGGATGAAATCCTGAGATGCTTGTTTTCAAATGCTTGCTGGTTTTGAGGTTTAAAAGTTTTGGTGTTGCTTATTGTTGTTTGCATTTGTGAAGATGGAATGGTAGGAGCTTGAAGCTGCAAGACAAGGAAAATGATTTCTTGAAGCTTGAATTGTTTGACTTATGGTTCTAGATTTATTGAAAGGAAAAAAAAAAACAGAGAAATCGATTTTTAAGTTATCGATTTTAAGACTTCTTTCAATTTTTTAGGTAATTCCATTTTACATTTCTTCTCACCCTAAACTCGATGAGGATGATATATGCTTGCTTGTACAATTTGATATGTGGATCTTGACATCAAATCTTCTGCATTTGAATTGGTACACCATATGATATGGCTCATTTAATGTTCAACCAGTTAAGGTTAAATGGCACCCCAAAAAGAGGCATTTACGGCAAAGTAGGGGTGTGCAACCGGACCGGGTTTACCTGGAAACCGGACCAACCCACCCCAAAAACAGGTTCGGGAACCGGTTCTAATAAGAGCCGGTCCGGGTACCAGTTCCATTTTTTGGGAATCGGTTCGAACCGATCTGGTTTTCGGTTCCAAGTAAAAACTAACCCAAACCTATTTTAGAACCGGTTTTGAAATAATATACAAAAAAGTAAAAAGCCTATATCACGTTATCCTACTTTATCGGTTTTAGAACCGATTTCCGATTTAATATTTGAATATGTTTCACAACCATGAGTGAAACAGTATGACCCTTAAAGTTATCTAAATATTGTGTGATTCAGATGAGATATATAGACATTTTTCTAGTGAGAGCATATGCCTTACCGCTAAGTCTCTTGATTTTTCTTTCAAGATATTTCATTTGGAAACAGAAGTGAGGAGTTATCTCATCATGGCGCAAAATAAAGAGCTAAACATATTAAATAAATTCTCTGGAAATGTGACTCTTAAAGATTTATGTGATTGGACTATGTCTTGCCACTAGTGCTTTTGGATTGTTGATTTTGATGGATTGTAATTTCAATTGCTCATTTTGAGGATTGTTACTTTTGGCAGATAGTGGTTTTTGTTATTCATCTTTTATTTTAAATTGTTTCATTGCTACCTATATTATTTTGTTAGAAAAAAATGAAACCGAAAAAAGGAACAAAAAAAAATAGGTTCTCGGATAGACCCTGAAACCGGACCGGAAAAACAGGGTCGGTTCCAAAACAGGGTCTAGGAAAAATAGGGTTTGTTTCATATTTCAAAAATTGAAAACCGGTTATAATAGAGTTGGTTTCAGGTTCTAAGTCCGAACCCAACCCACCCTGGAACCGATCACCCCTATGGCAAAGTGAATTGAGCCTTTAACCAATTTCCTTGTAAACTTGATGGTAGAAGAGGTAAAAAAGGGAAAGCGCACCACCACTACCTATAACAAAGTAGGGTGGAATAACATAGTTATTGAGTTCAATAAACAAACAACACTACAGTTTACTAGAGTTCAGCTGAAGAACATGGCAAACAAATTGAAGAGACAGTATGGGAGTTATATGAAGTTTCTTTCACAATCTGGATTTGGATGGGATAATATTAACAAAACGGTTATTGTGGAGGATCTAAGTGTATGGAAAGATCACATCAGTGTATCACTTTACTTGGGTCATTTTGTTCTTATTGCGGATGTATGCTTCAATTATGTTGCTGACATATGTCACTATTTTGGAAATTGCAGGATAACATCGAATAGGCTAAATTCCGGAAGGATGGGTTTCCTCAATATCCCGATATGTGTATTGTGTTCAGCGATACATATGCTACTGGGGATTACGCAGCAGGAAATGTAGAATACTTGGTGGTATCAGAGGGGGAAGACAATGGTGGTGGTGCTTCGGTAGGTGATCCGAACAAACTTAGTGATGGAGTCTTCACACTTGATGTGACTGCCACGCAAGTTCGCGAGAAGCACAATTGGATAGGACTCCAAATTCCAAGAGGAGGAGAAAGAGTAGCATGTTTGATATTGCTAGCACCTGCAAAGCCATTCAAGATATGATCAAGTCTAAGGCGGTTCAATAAACAAGTGGCTTTATCACCTCACATGCCCCCCCCCCAACTTGAGAACCCCTACTCCATGGGAGCTGTGGTTGCCATCATAAATGACATGCCTGATTTGGAGCAGAATCTTTACAACAAAGCTATGAACCAAGCATGCCTTAGTGTCAACTGCAGAGAGAGTTTCATCATATCTTTACCTAAAAAGGGACGTGATCTTCTTGAATCTCTTTAAGTAGATGTTGAGGAATATGCTTTGGATTCATGTTTGCTTTATTTTTACTTTATGATTTGTGTCCTTGAGATACTTTGGTTTGTTTTTATTTATGGAACTATGATGACTTTGGTTTGTTTTTAATTATGCAACTATGATGACGTTGTGACTATTGTTAATTATGCAACTATGATGATGTTGTGGCTATTGTTGATTCCTGACTTATTTGTTGTTTTTGTGTTCTTCGTGCGATGGCATAAATTATTTAGAGGGGGTGAAAGTAGCGTGAATAATGGACCAGTAGCACCGGTTGAACATGTCTTTGATGATTTTGAACTTGATACACTGATAGCATGGTTATGTATTGTTATGTTGGACATGTCCATGCAAATGAGAAAACCTATTAGGCACAGTAAATTGTCAGGGCCCGAATGGATAAGAGAGATTCTTTATGAATATTCAAATAGAGTATATGAAGCTTTTTACAATGGAGAGACATATCTTTCTCAACCTTTGTGATTTAATGAAAACAAGAGGTTGGTTGGAAGATAGTCGACAAGATAAACAAACAAGTTGGGATAATCTTATCTATGATTTGTCACAAGAACTCGAATAGAGATTTATGTGAGAAATTCCAACATTTGGGATAAACTATCAACAAGTACTTCGCTAAAGTGTTGTAAGCAGTTTTGAATCTGGCAAAGAGATTATTGGAGAAAAATATCAAAAAAGTCCTAAACCTTTTGCATTGGTGCTAATTTAGTCCTAAATCTTTTTTTGGTGCTAATTCAGTCCTAAACATTTTGTATTGATGCCAATTTAGTCCTAAACCTTTTTTTTTTTGTGTCAATTCAGTCATAAACATTTTATATTGGTGCCAATTTAGTCCTAAACCTTTTTTTTTTGTGCCAATTCAGTTATAAACCTTTTGTATTGGTGTCAATTCAGTCCTACACCTTTTGCATTAATGCCAATTTAGTCCTAAACTTTTTTTGGTGCCAACTCAGTCCTAAACCTTTTGCATTAGTGCTAATTCAGTCCTTTCGGTTAATAGCTATTCATGTGTCAGTCCTTCCGGTTAATAGCTAGTCACGTGTCGAAGGACTAAATTGGCACCAATGTAAAAGGTTTAGGACTGAATTGACACAAATGCAAAAGGTTTATGATTGAATTGGCACTAAAAAAAGGTTTAGGATTCAATTGGCACCAATGTAAAAGGTTTAGGACTAAATTTGCACAAAAAAATGTTTAAGACTAAATTGGCATCAATGCAAAAGGTTTAGGATTTTTTTGACACTTTTCTCGAGATTTTCGTACCACCTTCCTTTGATGTTGTCCCAGAAGAGATTTTTATGGATCCTAAATATATTCCTTACTTCAAGGTAGGATTTTCATGCATTATTCTACAATATCATTTACATTCTATTGATAATCTTGTATAATGCTAGTCTTTGCTGAAATGATAGGGCTGCATAGGCGCTATTGATGGCACCTATGTTCATGCATCTATACCAGTGTCAAATCAGATCCCATTTAGAGGCAGGAAAGGAATTACCACTCAGAATGTGATGTGTGTTTGTTCATTTGATATGAAATTTATATTTGTGTATGTTGATTGGGAAGGCTCTGCCAACGATTGTTGGGTGCTCTCGGCAGCACTCGAGACACCTCGCTTAAAATTTCTTCGACCACCACCGGGTATTTGCTTGTTCTTCATGGGATAATTTTCTTTATAACCGTACTACATTTGCAAATCATAATCAATATATGAATACCTTGTGATAGGCAAATACTACGTGGTAGATTCTAGTTATGCTGTATCTTTGAGATTTTTTACTCCTTTCAAAGGTGAACGGTATCATCTAAATGATTTTAGGGCTAGAGTGAGGCAGGCAACAATAGCAAGAGAATTATTCAACCATAGGCATTCTTCACTAATGAATATTATTGAGATATCATTTGCGGCATTAAAGAATCGCTTCTTCATTTAAGACACATGCCTTCATTTAGGGGATCTATGCTAAGAATAAGGGAAAACAAGGTCAGTTTTGCAATAGGTATGCTATCTCGCACAGGCGAACCTCTTGTTCAGGCCCTTCAAGGACTACATTTTAACTGCAAAACTACCTAGAAATTTAGTTCAGAGCATAAAGACACTCAGAGTTTCTAGGATGATGATATGCTTAACTAGTCGAGCTGCATTTTTTAGAGGATCATGCCAGGCTTTGAAGAAAAGGATTTTTAGAGAGGCATGGAAGTAAGAATTTTGAAATTTTACAACTTTCCCTCTTATTTCAAACTGAATGATTACATGGCCTTAAATAGGCGCTAGGGAGTACATTGTTGGACGACGGTCCAGATAAAACAAAACACACCTAAAACACACTCAACACACTCATAGGGTTAGGTGAAACAGTACTAGGCTATTATATGTTACAATGAATAGTGCCGACTAGGTGAAACAGTACCTAGCTATTATATGTTATAATGAACGATGCTGGTTAGGTAAAATTGTACCAGTTTATCTCCATCCAGTATAATCATAGTCTGAGCTATCTGAGCTATTTGCACATTCATGTTCTGCTATTTGTCTCTATTCCAGAATTTGTTCAAAATTGTCTTTAGTAATGACTGGCATTTGGTTTGAGAAAGAGGATGTATATATAGAAAAGTCTAGAAGAGATAAGTTTTGACTGGTTCTTTCAGGCATGACTGGCTGGGGCCAATTTCTTATTTGAGCATAATAGGAACTTGTATTGATGTCAAGTCCAACGGATAAGGACAATGGTCCATAGTCATAGGGATCTTGAGAGAGTGGTCCACCCCATAGATCTTGAGATGCTCGTGCTGGATCTCCTGTGTCTAACATTTTTTGATCTTGTGATGATCCGAGCTGTACTTGTGCCTAATCGTATTCTCTAAGTACTTGTCTCGTTGTAGATGAAGATCATTCGTGGTCCCATGAAACAGGTGTAATGTAATCCCATGCATCTTTTAGGATAATACGATTTTTTTGGCATAGGGTCCTTTGGAGTTCCCTGTAATTATATTCGACAGAGCCAATGCAACTAAGAAACAAATTACAGACACGTGCAATTGAAGATGTGACTAGGGCTTGTAGGCAGTAGTACCTACTGCTGCAGGAGTATCAGAGATTGTGCCATTGTTGTGCATAAAAGTCCATGGACGATGGAGGAGTACAATAGTGTGCATTTATGGATTATCTCATACTTTTTTCAACTCTTCAAGAAAGAGTCGTTTCCAATAAACAGGAGAGTAAAATCATTCGAGCACAGTTAAAAGATTTTTCTCGTGTCCATTTAGCTCAATGTGATCAGCCATAAGCAATCTAGTTAATTTGAAAAGAAATTTTATGGTGGGAAACTCAATAGCTATTAAGTACATACTGGTTAGGTACCATAATAGTCATTTAAGTTTTTTAGGAAAATCATTTTCTTTCCAAATTAATAGGTGAATGAAAGGATACCTCGAGTGTAATCTAGAAGGGCTAAGAATAGAGCCTCCATGTAGTTTAAAAAGATCTGTGTGACATTGCCACATGAGGTTATCAAAATGTTTAGTGAGCTTATTCTCTTGAATTTGCTCAACTATTTCTTGGGGATATTCCAAGCTGGGCCATTCTCGAAATCTTTCAATTTTGTACCTGTATGGTTGAAGAGGGAAGGAATGCCTAAGAATCTATATATATAGATTTTTGCCGATGCTTTTGGTCTAGAGAGAAAATCTGCAAGCACATTCTTTTTTCTGCAATATGTTTGGTTTCGAAAGAGTATTTCGAAAACCATTCAACCTATCTGAGTAGTTGAGGATGAGGGATCTGCTTCTATTTGAATTTGGTCATCTGGGGAAAAAGAAGCTATATCCAATTCTACTAGAAAATGGTGGCCAATAAGATGAAATTCGAACTTTTTTATTCTAATTTTTTATTGCCAAAATTCCCTTAAAGGTAGAGTGAGAGTGCATTTCTACTCGACAAAATTTGCCACTTTTGTAAGCGCAAAGATGTTGCTTACCACGAAGTTCTTCGAACAATATGGCTACCCAATATTCATCACTGGCATCAGTCTGCAAAATTCTCTTCCCTATGGATGGGATTTGTTGAGGGAGAAGATCTTGCATAATTTTTTTAAGTTCCGCAACTGCTCTGGTTTGTGCCTTTCCCCATGGCACTGGATGTTTTTTTAACATCAGTTGCAAACAGAAAACAACCTTGCAATATTTGAGACAAAATCTCTAAGATAATTAATTATCCCGAGAAATTATTGAATTTGTTGGGTTGTAAAATCATTTTTAGGAAATTTTAGTAATTCCTTTGCGATATGCGGCCCTAGATAATATGTACCTTTGTGAAGGTGCATGTCTAGGAATTCAACTTCTATTTAGGTATTGGTCACCTTTTTCTAGGGAAGCATGATGCCATATTTCTTGACAATTTCTACAAACTGCTCAAGAAGTTGGCAGTGAGATTCTACGTCTGGGTTGTAGAGTAATATGTCGTCAATATAGATAACAGCACTGGACAAGATCGGCTGGAATATGCGA
Organism: Syzygium malaccense; assembly: GCA_031216405.1. Taxonomy (NCBI): domain Eukaryota; kingdom Viridiplantae; phylum Streptophyta; class Magnoliopsida; order Myrtales; family Myrtaceae; genus Syzygium; species Syzygium malaccense. The sequence continues at coordinate 17,057,345 of CM062262.1, read as the reverse complement.
CACATAGCCTTTTGGAATAAGGAAGGAGCAACCTTGAGACCAAATGGAAGAACTCACCATTGGAAGTGTTGGTTTGGGATACAGAATCCCATTTTAGGTCTGTCATCAGGATGAATGCCCAATTGCCAAAATCTGGCTTTAAGATCAAACTTTGAATAAATATGGGCTTTAGTAATTCCCGTAAAAAGGGAATTTCGAGAAGGCAAAGGAAATTTGTCATCTTGAAGGAAAAGATTAACAGGCTGATAGTTGATAATCAATCTCATCTTACCTCTATTTTGCTCAACACGTTTATTGTTATAGAAAGCTTCACAAGCTCATTGAGAATTTGAAGTTTCAATAAGGCTTTGTTGTAACAATTCTAGGCATTCTTTTTGTGCAAGAACCAAATACTCTGGATTCATCCCCGAATGACTTGCATTAGTAGGATTTATATCCTTATTTTTCTTGAAGGGGAGCCGAACATAGAATTCTGGATTTTTCCACAAAGGATGAGAACATTTTTAGGAGAATTCGAAATGATTTTCTAAGCATGATCCTAATAGTTTCTGCATGATTGGATCTAATAGACTCATTTGGATAGAAAAGAGCCTTTTGATATTGACGAATTCAGAGAATTGGTCTTTATACTTAAGTCTTTTTCCAGGAACAATTCTAAAGTCTGGAAGTTGGGTCATAATATCCTGTCCAATAATCAAATCTTTATTGGGAAAACAAGATCCAAGAATTCTAGTGGTAATGGAGCATTGAGGGAAAAACTGAATAGACACAGGTGTGGTGTGAACATTTGTAGAAAAAGTATCTCTTGAAGCAAAATTGAAATATCGAACACAGGAAGTCCAGTATTCACTTTCGTATCTAAAATTAAAGCACTAGTACCATTATCTATAAGGGCAATGACTGAAATTGATTTGGCAAACTTTGAGAGATAGATTTTTACTAGGAAATGGGGACAATGAAGTTGATTGGAATGTATACTTGGGGTCCAAATTTTAATTTTGTGAAGATAGATGAAAAAGTTCTTTAGGTTCTGAATCAGAGTCTATTTCACTGGGGGTGAAATAATAAGGAATAACACAAAGTGTTTGGTCAGTGAGATTTTCATCTACAGATAATAGGGATTCGATATCATCATTGTCAAGAGAAATTCCTGTAACTAGTTCGATATTATGAATATGATGATTCTGACCTTTTTTTGCCCGAGGACAATTTTTGGCAAAGTGGCCCTTCTTGTTGTTAATGAAGCAACGGTTTGGTTTCTTACGTCTTGTGAAATTTCTTCATTTCCGCAGGAATTGCCATTTCTTCTTCCTTCTGAGATGCTTAGATCTTTTCACTCGATACTTCTTGAAGTGCTTGTTTTCTTGAATATTCTCCGCAAGAATCGTTACAATCTTTCTTTGAACATTTGATCTTCAAATATTGTTTGGAGCAAACACCAACAAGTTCACGATTGTCTCTGATGTAATTTTTCATCACCTATCTTCGGAGGCAAAGTTCATCAAGACAAAGATGGATTTCTTGTTATAGCTCTCCAATGGGGATATCAACAATTTTTCTTTGCTTGTTGAGAAAAGATCTCTTAACTTGTTGGGAGAGTTTTTTAGGAATGGAAGCTAAGAAGACTTGTTTTAAATTCGAATAAGCTCTTAGCTTATAAAAGAGTTAATAATTTCTCTGTAATGGCAATCTAGGTGCTTTTTTTTTTAAAGTGAACAACATTTTTTTTCAAAGTATTCTCTTCTTTTGAGTTCAAGAAGATCAGCAGGTTTTCCTATGAAATATAAGTAAATGATTCCAATAGCTTGAAAAAGTCTTGCAGAAAAAGAAAAGTCACTTGATCTGTTTCAAAAGTTGCTTGCCACCAATGTTTAAGACTTCCAGTAAACCTTATGGCAAATTCTAAAAGAACATTATATTTGCTTTCAACAGCAAGAGCTCTGGTCTTCAACCAAGCATGGAATTCATCCAATTTTTCTGTCCATTTGGAATAAGGAGTATCATCAAAAGTGAAAAACTATTTGGATTGGAAAACAGAAATCTGAGATGGGTTATTAATTTGAATAACCTCTGGTTCAGATGAATTTGGTTCCATATTTTTTTCTGGTGGATCAGCCATGAAACTTGGAGGAGTAGTTGATGGTATATGGAAATATTCAATGGAAGGAGTTGGAAAAGTAGAGGAAGAGGATGAAGAGTCAAATTCCAAGTCTGAATTTAGCAAATTTGATACTTTTGCTATTTTTGGAGAAGTGCACTCTTGTAGATGTTGTTCTGAATTAGCTTATGGATTCTTTTGTTGATCTTTGCTTAAATCCCTCATAAAAGATTTTAAGGGGTTTGAGATCATCTGCTGGTCAGAATTCTTTTCAGGTTCTATATATGACTCAGCAATAGATTTTGTTTTTTCCTTCATTCTTTCATTTCGAAGCTTTTTCATTTCTTGAATGCGATTTCACATTTTTGTTATCACTTCTATCTTGTTGGGAAGAAGTTTCGATTGTAAGAGCAGTTGTAGCAAAAACTAGAGAGTTTTAGGGTGGTGGAAGAGAGTATCCTATTTTTGGAATAGAGAAAAAATTAGTAAGCTTAAACTTTCCTTCTTCAAGGAAATTGATTTGCCTTTTGAGTTTCTCTATTTCATTTTTCGGACTTTCAAGATAATGGTATCCAAGATGTTGTCCTGAATCCAGAGCATGAAGCCTTTTCTGGAAATCCATAAGCATCTTTTTGATAGACTTGTCATATCTTCGGATTTTTTGTTGCACATCAACAATTGGAGTCAATATTATTGAAAGATTGATTTTGTGCCAGAAGAGTTTCCGATTGTTAATTTAGAACAGCCTCAGCAATAAGTGTTCTTTTGGTCTTCCATTTTCATCTCCATCAGTGGGAGAAAGGATTTTTGGAGCAGGAAGGTATCTTTGTTGTAGACCAGTAAATTCCTCAGTAGCAAGAAAAGAAAGTTGAGAACTTTTAATAGGATTTAAAGGAGAGAAATTAGTTTTATTGAACATGAAAATAGATGGAAGTTGCCTGGTACTTGGGTTTTCAGGGAGGACTATGATTTCAAATGGATAAGAATTTTTCTTTACCTATTTATAGATTGATTTGTACAAAAGGGAAACAACATATATTTTATATGGGAGCAAAACTGGAGGTGATAGTGGTGATGGAGGTGATGGAGTTGATGGAAGTGATGGAGTTGATGGAAGTGATGGAGATGATGACGAACCATATGAAACCATAAACTAGTATTCGCTATTTTCTTTGAGGGTATTAATGGTTAAGTTTCCATCTAAATATCATTGATATAAGCTGTTCTTGGCCTTATTGGTTTTTTGCCTTGGCCTGGTAGCTAGATCTACTTCATTTGGGGAATTTGTACATGAAGAACATTGGCAAAAAGGATCCCAGAAATAATAACTACAGGAGTCTTTGTAGTGATGGCTAGGATGTCCGTCACTTTTGAAGTATTGAACCAACTTTTTTGGGTCTGGTTCCTTAGGAACTAGATTAGGAACACAAGGTTCTATCATAAAAATAATAGGAAAGATGCAAGGAGTTTCTTCTTTTTCTTTGCTGAATTTGATGATTACAATATCATCTCTTTTCCTGACGAATTTAGAATTTGAAGACTACATAGGCTTGCTATTTGGTGAAGCTTTTCATAATTTGTTATCCAAGATTTAAAGAGAGGCTAGGCTAACTTTTCTTTTGGAATCTGCTGAAGAACATGGATGTAAGAGGCCTAATCATTTTGCATGGATAGGAAGAGTGCATCTTCATTTCCATTTTGGAAATTTAGATATAAGGCGTGATTAATCATGTATTGTAATTGCATGTTGTGCTATCCATAATTACATCCGTGATCAAGACAAAAGGAATAAGAACTTTTCCCTATATGGTGATACGGAGTACCCATTTGAAAGTGCACAAGATGAGGTTATAGACGATACATCGATCGAAGAGGGTATTGAGATCAACATGCTTAAGAAAAGAATTGCCAATCAATTGGCAAGTGATAATAATATGGCAAAGATTCCATAAAAATGTGTTTCCGACTTTTGTAATGTATTTTCATTATTTTGTATCTATGGATTTTCTATGTTGGCTCTTGTAAAGTGATGTGGTATTTTGGGATTTCCTATGTTGGCTCTTATAATGTGACGTGCTTCGTTTACTTTTTCTCCGTAAGCATTTGGGATATTATGAGGAACAATGTATACTCACAAATATTGAGAGCAAATATTGAGGGCCATGGTGGTTGAATGCTGAAGACTCGTTCCTGAAGCTTTGAGAAGCTCTTCTCCGAAAAGACGTAAAAATCAAATCGGAAAACTAGTTCAACAAAATTTACGTGATTAATTAGAAAAAAATCAGGCAATAATTTTGAACGAGGGATTTGCATCAAATTTGTTCTATTATAAAGTTTGGAAATATAACTTTGTGTTGTTAAAAAAAAATAGATTTCTGTTCCGAGAAAATAGAAATTTTATGCTGTTATCAAACGAGTTTCTATTCTAGGAATAAAAATTTTTAGTCGTTATCAAACGGATTTCTTTCCTCAGAAACTCGTCCTAAGAATAAAAATAGAAAAATCTATTTTTGTTTCAAAAATTATTTCTGGAACAGAAAGGTTATCATTCGCGCCCTAAATACTCCAACCGATCAGGGGCATTTTCCTCCAAAAATAATTTTAATTTTAAATTAATTTTTATTTCTTTTCTTTTTTTTTCCTCAATTCTCTTTTTTTTTTTCCTTTCCGGCGAGGGTCGCCTCGCCCAGGCCCTCCTCGGCCGCGAGTGAGGCGACCCCTCCCCCACCTTGCCCCCGTGGCTTTCGAGGGCGGCCTCGCCGGGATCCGGAAAATATCTAAGACGAAAATTCGCGCTAAATCAAGGGAAAACAAAGAGGAAAATATATGAAGGCCCGCGCGGCTCCCTCCGTCGGTTCAGTTCCATTTCGGTGATGGCAGATGATGGCGAGTCGCCAAAGGAAGAAGGTCTCTTCCCGCGCGCCGCGCCCGAGCGCGAGCCCTCGATCTCCTCCGCCGCCCCCCCCTCCCCGTCTCCTCCTCCAAGCCCTAATCTCCGCTCTCCAATCTCCTCTGGTACGCATCTCCTCCCTCCCTTCCTCGCGTGCTGGAATTCCGCCTCGCGTGCGCTTCGATTTGATATCCCGAGACGGCGGCGGCGGCGTTCCTGGGCCCCTCTCTTGCTGCTTCGGTGTCCTGATTTCGTTCGTTCGTTCGTTCGTTTCATCTTTTGTTCTTTCTTCTGTTGATGGTGTTTTTCCTCTCCGAAGAATGAGAGGATCGCGAACGCGCCGCGCCGCGCGCCATTTCCTTGTGCCTCGGCCGATTCGTCGGTAAAGAATGGCCTTTTGTTTCTTTCCCGCCGTTTTGAATGCATCTCGGCTGCTTCTCATGGGCTCGAAGCGCCTGAATTTCCAAACTTTTTCTCGAGCTGATTCTCTTTGAGGCGAAGAAAGATTGGTGGGGTTTAAAGACTGAGGCCCTTGTTGTCCGCTGAGTTTATTCGTCGTCGAAGTCGTGTGAACTTTGGTTTTTCTAGTTACGAGTTGGCCAATGTAAGGAGCGGAATGTAACGTAGGCTTTCCTAGAAGCTCTTACTGAAGTGAATGGCATTGCTAACACAATTACCATGTGGAGAAATAAGAACTCCTTCGAAATGGTAGTTTGATTTTACCCAAGTAGGTGCATATGTGTGTGTACTGACATATCTTTAGGATGTGATGACTGATGAATGAGAATGTTTGCTGTAGCTAGTTCTTTTGTTAATTGCAGTCGTTTGTAATGGCAGTGTCCGAAGCCACCGCTCTTGAAACGATTGCGTGCACTGTTGATGTGCTTCTCCTTGAGAACGCCGGACAGCTCTTGCCTTGTCAACGTTTTACCTCAGCAGGATATATGTAAGCTGTCCGAAATCCTATACGAGGAACTTTGTGAAAGGTCTCAACAACTATTCTCTGCTTTGCAAGAAATTTCCACCGGTCAGAAGCATGCAAGGACACTATCATCCTCCAAGTTGTGGAATAACGTGGAAGAGCCAACCTTGCTGTTAAGGTGCTGTTTGTCAGTATTAACTCTGCTCAGCTTCGACCAAAATCTGATCCTTGAGAAAGCACGGGTTCTCCTTTCAATACTCAGCAAGTTAATTTCTTTTACTTCGAGTGGAAATGATGAGGACACTTCTATTTCCTTTAAGAGGTTCCATCGGGAATGCAATTACTCTGAAAATGGTTACACTACTTCGGTTGCAGAGGACCTTGTTGCATCCTTACATTTTCTTCAACCTTCAGATCCACACAGATCACTCATAAGTGCGCTTCTAGAGGTACTTTCGATAAATTTTACATACCCTGTTATGTTATTGTGAAAATATCAGTTGTGTTCCCCAGTTAGATTCATTCTTTTCTTTTGCTTTTAATGCAACTGCTCAATGAGATCCTAAAACAGACTCTATGTGAATTTCCACTTTTCGGGTTCGAGAAGCTCTTATTATTAGTGCAATATGCATATTTACCTGTTGATGGGTGAAGTAAGTTCTGATGCTGTCGTGTACTATATTTGAAAACCATAATTCATCAAAATCAAGAAATTCAAGTGCTTATTGACAGGTCTCTTTCAGAGTTGAGATTGAAGCAATCATGTCTGGTACAACCTTGTTGAATGGGACGACTTGCCACCAGATCTAGAACCTAAGAAAGCCTAAGGACTTCCCCCATATTGCTATCAATGTCTTTATGTCACACGACCTCTTAACCTTACGCCAGGCATATTCTCAATTGGACGTTATTATTGTACTAATCTTGTTGGGAAAATGCCATGATACAAGCTGAAACACGAGATAATCTATGCAAATAGATCAACATGTATGAATCATAATTAAAGTTTCAGAGGCGAGAGTTGAAATTTGGAGGAGTGGCTCAAGATCTCGTTCCTTCAGCTTTTAAAAGTCCTTCAGATGGTTTTGATTAACAGTTTGTATGAAGTGTGGTTATTCTAAAACTTTGTTTTACTTGAGACGAATTGCAAAAACAAGAGCCTAAAGAAGAGCAATTACTGGTGGATGATTAAAAGTAAGAATAGCTCCTTCAGGATGTTGGGAAGTGGAGTTCATCGGGGATGATGAGGATCCAGAATGGGATATTAAATCCTTTTTCTTCTCTCTTCTAGCTACTTTACATGTGTTGGATAAATTCTTCATAGGATAATCAACTGAGGTGGATGTTAGAGTCAATCTAGCTTATTTTCAGTAAGATCATTCTTTAGCAGGGCTAATTTAAGAATCAATCTGCATGGCAAGTCATATACGACATGGAGGATTATTTTGTTAACATCCCCTCTCAAGTGCAAACTGGACTGAGAATGGCACATGTAATTGACTAACAGGGAGCCTCACGCAAGACATTAACTGGGCAGATTTTGGCTCTGCCATTATGTTAAAAAGTTCTATCCAAAAGTTTGAGTTATTAGTGGTGGGAGACTACATGAATATAAGGTCCCTCGAAACTCTATAGACAAGTGATGTGGGATACCTTAATAAGGGACTAACAAAAAAAAGAACCATACGCCAAACGAAATATCAAATAGGACATGAAGAATTGAGCTATGATACCATGTTAGAGATCTCACTTGGTGCTTATAAATTAACTTCCGGGGTATGGAGGATAATAGAGAAATAGAAAAGGTGTTTCCTGTACCTGTTGATTCCTTTTTGACTATAATTGTGAATCAAGTTGAGCATTGTCTTATCTTCAGGTTTTTGCAGATGAACTCCTGTTAGAAGAATCGCTGAGGGGTCTCTTTGTTTCTGTCGATTCTGCTTTCTTCCCTGGTGAAAATCTATTTATGCGCAACGGTAATCATCATAATGTTGGAGTCGTGCTAGAACTGATGGCAGCTCATCTCATGCTGCTGGATTCTAACGAGGGAGCAATTGAATCTATTTTGAATAGAATAGATGGGCACCATTGGAAGGAACACGAAATGCCTGAAATTAGTTTCACTGCAGCCTTGGCCTTGCTTGTGAACCCTATTGCGTCTTTTGTGCCAAAGATGCTTCAGGCACATATAGTTCTGCTAGTTTCTGAAGTTATGGATACTCGCATGTTCTCTTTAAGAACAGGGCCAGATCTTACAGAGATGGACCTCTATCTGAAAGCATTTGAAAGGTCTGTCAATTTGTACAAGATGCATATGTGTAACTTTCGTGTAGGTCGTTATGCTTCAAGTGTCGAAGAACCATTCCCTTCATGTATGCTTGAGAGAAGTCAGCCATCCTTTCAATCTTGTATTAAGCAAGTGACCAAGGAGAAACTTGATCTTTTTGTTGCAAAATTAGAAAATTCATGGAACTCTTACAGGCAGAACATGATTTTGGAAAGCAAAACAGACATGTTATCTGCATCTATAGCGTATGTCAAGCATATATGCAATGTTGTGAATTGCTCAGACATAGATGAGATCTTATCAGTCTTAGAGTGCGTGATTTTAAAAGCATATAATCATGACCCTAGTCATAGAGTCCCTCACAAAAACAAGGGAGTGAGTTTTCAGGACGTCTATCTCCTTTCATCCATTCTGAATTTGATGAGCAATTCCATGTTCCAAGTAATAAGGCTCTTCAGGAATAATGGGTACACAAGTTTTCTGCACAGCTCGCAGGATGTTTCTTTCCAGAGACAGCATGATTTCTTGCTTGAGATGGTTCGCTGCTTTCAACAATTTGGCGTTCATTTACCAGTTCAATGTTTCTTATTTGAGAGGATGAAAGTGCACAAATTGAGGCATGAAGAGTGTACAGGGATACTTTTTCATTTTCTGGGACTGCTATCATTATGCTTCGACACAAGGTTTGACTTTTTAGTTAAGGCTTGCTTGTCTGTGATCATGGTGCTCTTGAATCTGATTATTTTGGAAGAAGGGGATTTAATTGCAGTTAGGTCGTTACTGGCTCTAGAAGGAGAATCTTCGTCTCATGGATTTTTCTCTAAAGAAGAGGTAAGTTTTGGTTTGATCCTTGTGGTCTTATGCATGCCTTTGTTAATTTTTTGATCTTCATGCATCTAAAATTGACAGATCCCTGCGGTTGACAATTCTACTCAAAAAGTTGCGTCCACATTTCAGAAAATTCAGAGACAGTGTCTGAGGTTAGAGTTATTTTTGTTTGTCACGAAGAACAATAATTGCTTATTAGTTTAATTTATGCTGTAGAAGCTTTGTTGGATTGCTGATAAACTGGCGTTTCAGTCGGAAATATTCTCAGTGGGTAATTCTTTTGAACTTATATGATTGGGGATGTACAAAATACCTGGTGCGCCCTAAAAACCAAACCGAACTGGTCGAACCTAACTGAAATCTTGGTTTTGATGAAGCTCATTTTGCTTTTTGGTGGAAATTTTTTGCTTGTCGGGTTCGGTGCAGGCCATTAATTAAAAACTGTGGACCATGAGGCACGGTCTGACCATGTATAGCAGAATCTCTGGTTTTGTATTTCCCAATTGTGATAACCTTTCCTCTATCATTTTCCTCAAAAGCCATCATTAATTCTTGGGTGTTAAGCCACGACTCTGACAGTCCACATCTAGGAGTTTAACGCCCCCCCCCCCCCCCCCCCCCCCCTCTCTCTCTCTCTCTCTCTCTCTCTCTCTCTCTCAAGAACCAAACCGATAGAACCAGTTCTTAAAGGTGGTACTTAGTGCCTTCTGCATCTCTCTCTCTCTCTCTCTCTCTCTCTCTCTCATGCACAAGGGAGATAAAAAGAAGGGTGAAACCCATGGTCCGAACCGATAGAACCAGTTTGCTTGAGTCTTTAAGGTATGTATCTGGTTGTGGTTTCACTTTTGAATGTTTCGAAATGAAGCGAACATTCACACCCACACTTGTGATTGTGATTCCTTTCTCATTGGTAGTTATGTCCAGGTTAACTCTGCTTAATTTGATTCCAGTGGGATTTTGCTTGCTTACACATCATTATTCCTGTGTACCCAGAAGAGTATACTATCAGTCTGATACGGTTGTGATCTGATCTTTGGTTCTCGGCTAGCCATGTCTTTTCTAACCTGTCAGTATGAAACTCTGTTCTTTGGTTGGTCACCAGTGGCTACATGAACAGACTGAAGTAGGGTCTCCAAAATATTGAAGGCAAATAAGAAGATGAAATGTTTACCTTCTTCTCATAGCATTCTTGTTCTCTTATTTACATGTATAAATTACACCTTCATATATTAGTTAGGGTAGCTTCTACATCTTCTTTGATCCTGCCAAAGTTGCCAATCGTCGTTTAGTTGCTTTGGTTCAATTACCAAACAAAACTCATTATTCTTGTTTGGCATGTTTTTTCTATCCTCCAATTCGAAGAGTAAGGTCTTGTGATCATAATCTCTTTTCGGGGACAGCGTTTTATGCTGCTGTATAGTTTACAATGACATCTGAAATGTGCAAGCAAGGTTTTAGAAATGAAATGCATGCAATATTGTTCTTTTGATCTTGCTATCTTCAGTTTTTTATTCCCCCTTATTGTGCATACAGGATGGTTCCTACCAGTTCCTTAAGCAGTAACATCCAAGAAGTGCAGGGCGATACTTCTAATATTGCCTCGGGAGTGAATCATACAGAGTCTTTTTGCGTGGAAGAGAGTACAGAAGAAACCTGCAATGGGGAAATCTTTCTCAAGTGTCTGCTGGAAGGCTCAAAGAAGTCATGTGACTATGGTGATCTAGTAGATTTCATTGAGCTCAAGAAAGGGAAGGATTACATCGGTTGGTTGAGGAATAGGGTGAAATACCGAAGAAGGAAAAGCGAGAGGATGGCCGTCTTGAGGTGGAAGAAAAAGAAAATGACTTGGAGAATGACGAAAGGTAAGAAAAGCTAAGCTGGTGTTCAGTGTTGTGTCAGTCACCATTCTTTTTTTGGTGGAGAGAAACAGCAAACTCTTCTTTTTGTGTTTACATGACGTGTTATTTATTGCCCTGAGCAGTCTCCCAGAATGATGTACATAATAGTCGCAGTGTTAGGATCCTGGAACAAGTGGTGTTTCAAGTATTTAATCCGCTTGTTTGTAGCATATTACAGTGCATTTGTATTTGTTCTAGTGTTAGTCTTCAATTGTCTAAATATAGTATCAAAATTTGTCGAGCATGGATCAAGCTTAGTGTATGGCTAAATCAGACTTGGATTGTTGCTACTTCATTTTGATGGTTACAGTTTCATTCATCTGCTCTGACCTCTATTCTTGTTACAACTAACCTTTCTCTGCACTGTTACCTGAATTTCATTCTATGGCTATTGCTCTTCCTAGCACAGCTGTGTTATGAGACAGGTTTCCCTTTCGTAGCCGCCGCCGCCTTCTCCTGGTGTATCATGTCTCAGGGATATTTATGAGATTGACATAGGACCGTCGTCCGCCGAGAAAATTCTCACACAACCATAGGTAGGTATATGGTATTGGTGCTCAAGTTGGTTTATCATCCAATTTCGATGTTGTCCGTCCCACCATGATGTGATTGGGAAGTTTACAATAGTCAAAGAAAATGGATTTAATTGATGAATTCCCCGGACACTTGTTCTGAAATCGCAAAGTTTAGAGTAGGGGCATAAGTGAGTCAAGCTACTCGTCAGTACCTTGTGCCCAACTCAATAATTACTCGAGATCGACTCAGAATGCCTTGGGCAGGTGTTCCAAAATTGCAAAGTCCGGAGCAGGGGCATAACAGAGTCAAGCTACTCGCCATTATCTCGGACTCAGCTCGATAATTACTTGAGGTTGTTTTGTCTAATTTTGAGTCGAGTTTGAACTTGAGTTACTTGAGAATCTTGTTGAGTCGAGCTCGATTTCGCCAATACTAAACTCGACAGGCTTGCAAGCATAATCGAGCCTAATCAAACTTTTTTTTTTTAAAATCTTTCATGATTATAGAGAGACGGAGAAATCCTCAAAATTATATGTTGTGCCCATGTAGATATAAATGCAGTGTAGTCAAGCTTATTGAGCTTGAGCTCGAGCTCGAGCTCGAGTTTTTGTGTTAACTCTTTTAATCGGGTCAAAGTCGAGTATTCAGAATTTCTATGCTACTCGAGCTTGAGACTACATTCTCAATGGAGCGTGGGTCGAGTTTGGAGCATCAAGCATACAAGTTGAGTTAAGCTCAAGCTTGGCACTATATCTACTTGATTATGTCCCAAGTTTGGAGTAAGGAATGTAACTCAAATAAAAGATTTCTTGAACAAGGATTATACCAGTTTGGGTTTTTCGTGGTATTAACCTATAATGTAATGATGTTCCAAATTCTAAAAATTTGATACTTTTAATATGAACATTGGTGGAAAGATAAAAAAATACTACTAATTTTAGGGTTACCTTGGTTCAGCGGTTTTCCGGCTTTGTTTGGTTCCTACTTGGGAACCAAACCGCATAGTATCATATCCAATTAGAACAGGGAATCGGACAGAGGAGTCTAGGTACTGGGAACCAAACCAATTTTTTAGGGTTTGTTTGGTTTGGTTCCCGATTCTACTTGGGACCTATGCTCACCTCTAATTAAAATACTGATTTGATCATGCCACGTGTAGCAATAGATTACAAAGTACTTTAAGATTTTATAATTAAGCTCCAATGAAATAACGATTTAGCACGAATACCAGTATCCAGTGGTAGAATACTAAATGCTTTAAGATCTTACAAGTGATAGTGATTTTATCAACCCCATCAAGTGATAAATTACCAAATACTTTAAAATTTTACCAACGAGTCCAGTCAATTGACAAGCAACTAAACAATGAAATTAAGATTTACCATCTTCAGATCCAGTATCCATTAGTAGGATATCAAGTGTTTAAATATTTTAAAAGTGGGTCAAGTGGGAAACAATAATTATAGAGCTTTGCTAATATAATAATCTTGAGAATTGCAACATGTTATGACCCACTTTTGAAGGAGTGGGCCCTACAATAATTTATAATAATTATTTTTTTTTGTAATCCAGAACATACTGTTATTCTCACAATAGATTAAAAACCGTCGTCCAATCATTTCTCATAATTATACCACCCAAACACCTAATAGAAGATCACTAACTGCTTTAAAAATTTTCAAGTGGACCGGTTAACCAATTAATAAGTTACAATGAAATAATGATTTTATCGTACTCCAATCCAGTATCTGACCAAAAAAAAAAGTACTACAATCCAGTACGAGTAGTAGATTACCAAGTATTCTAAAATTTACTAGTGGACCCGTCAAATGCTTAATAAGTTACCAATAAAATAACGATGTTACCTCAACACATCCAATACTAGATGACCAAGTACCTACAATTATTACGAGTGGGTCCCTCTGCTAAGTGATGCTATTCTAATGAAGTTGATAACATATTATTTCACTTGTGATCGGTAAATTCCTGAATATGTTCGCAATTTCAGCAGTCAGTTGTTAGTTTCACCAATTAGATCTTATTTACAATGGCAGCCTCCTATGTAGAATGATAAACTTGCTGTTGAAAATTTGATGTTGATACATTTCGTACTTCTTCTGGCACTTGCTACCCTAGAAGCAAGCATACATTGGTAAGATACTAATTTCACTCGTACTTTTATTAACTTCAAAGGTGAAGCTTTACAACTTAATATTGAACTCGACGTCGGTAAATTCTTCGAATTGTCAGTAACTTACTGTACTAAAAGCAGGTCTACGTAGGTATGTAACTTATTTCAATGGTAAGTTGCTAGTTTTGATCTTATTTCCAATGGCAAATTCCTTAGTTTGTTGATAATTTACTAACTTGTAAAGGGACTAGTGTTGATTAGTTATCATTTTCACTGGTAAGTTACTAATTTCGGCGCTAAGTTTTCATTTTGGGCGATAAATTTCTAAAACAAGTGAATAACATACGACTGTATTTAATATTGGTAAATTGCTAATATTGTCACTAAACAACCACCCACGTGCAACCACTTGGGTTTGCCCCTACCCCAGTGGCCACTCTTTTCATATGGGAAAGGAGAGGGGAGAAGTTCGATTTCCTACCTTCTCAAGAGGGTGGGTGGGGACGTTTGGTTTCAAATATGGATTTTGACTTTTACGCTCCGTAAAGAAGTAGGGCAAAAGTCTGAAAGTGAGTTGAGAGATAGTAGGATGGACAAAAAAAAATCCATTCGCGTGCTTGAGCAACAAGTTTTCAGTTACATGAGTTTACTAACAAAATTTTAAAATTTACTAATCATATTAGGAAATTACCATGCATGCAAGTTAGTTCCGTCTTTGGCAAACGGAATAATATTATTATTCTGCTAAATTGACATTATTGTTGCAACAAAACAAGAACGGACATTCACTCGCAGGATGCTGCAGCTTGTACCAATGGAAGCTATTTTTCAGCATTATTATTCGCAGGTTACAATATATTCTTAAGGTCCCTCCATAGCCATGTTATTGACAAGGCAAAAGCAACCAACAAACTTTCCCCTACAGCATCCGATCCAAATCCTTCATGAAAGAAAACGAACGAGACACAACATGGTGCATGTAATCTCTCCAAGAGAGAGCTTTACATGGGCATATGTTTACGTGCTACGTGCTCCGTCAAGGGGTAGTCTTCTTCGGATGAGACGAAGCGGGCGGGAATCCTGGTAAGCCGGGCGAAGGCTGGATTGGAAATTGAGGAAGGGGAGCCGGGAAGGATGGCGAAGGGGTTAGCAGTCCTGGAATTTGCGGAAGTGGGGTCACCTGCTCTGATGGTGGCTGGAGTGGGTTTGGTGGCAGGACGGGGTCCGGCTGGAATGGGTTCGCTGCCAAATTAGAAGCAACAAAGAGCTCCGGTGGACTCTTCTCTTGATCAAGTGACGTGACGGGTTTGGAACTGTCGTCGCCGGGTTTGGTTTTGGAAGATGTCCCGAAAATTGGGGGCAGAGTTGGGAGCCCAGGAAGAGGAGGGAGAGGAGGGAGTTGCGGCAGCGGTGGAAGCTGGGGAAGCAGCGGGATCGAAGGCACCGGGTTAATCACCGTTGGGAGGTCTGATATGGCGAGGTCTTTAACTGGAGGGGGGAACGTCGGATCATGACTAGGAGCAGGAAACTTCAAAATTTTCTCGGAGCCGAACTCTGAGCTCGGCTTTTCGCTGCACAGGTTGGGTCGTTGCCGGGGCTTGAACGTGAAGAACCCGGCAGAGAACACTTGGTCTCCATCCTTTCTCATTTTGAAATTGAGGGACGGCGAGTTCACCGTGGAGGCCACGGCGCAGTTTGGCTCGCTGCTACTGATCAACTTCACAGAGCAACCCTTGATTCTTCTCACGTGCTTACCGACGGAGAAGGGCAAGCAGACTTTGAACTCCCCATGCTCGTCAGTCTTCGCTTCTTCGCGAAAGCTCGGTTTGGCGCCTCCGTCTTTGCATTCGACCACCACAGATGCACCTGCACAGAACAACTACCACACGCTATCAGCCATTATGTATGAACCGTAAAGTTCACAAAAAAAAAAAAAAACAAACCAAGGCTAATTTGTCGTAGGCAAAGTTCAGATTGGACCTGGAATGAAGTGGCTGGCCTTCGAGAACCGTTGCATGAAGCATGTGTCACAGTAGACCGTCCCGACGACTACGGTGGAAGGAAGCTTCTGCTCTTGGGTGGCTTCGGAGATGCTAGATGCAAAACTTAGGAACAAGAACGCTATCAGAAACCAGGACATCTTGATGGTCTTATCTAGAAGTTGTTCTCGAGATAGAACCAGAATGAGACGAGGCACCGAACAAAATTCTGCTCTCACTGTCACTTGTCCCTCTCTTAGCAGAGTCCGAGGCGTATAAATAACATCCTCATCAACTTGGGGATCCACCAAGTCCTCCTTTATGACATTCATGCCGAAGCAAGTCAACTAAAAGCTTAGCAGCAGTGAATGTAGAACTGGTTCCTGCCAACGAACACCCGCAAAGCAGGCGAGTATTGGATGATAGAAAGCCAAAAAAGGTAAGAAAAGAGAGGCCTTGGCATGATTGCTGTTGGGTGTTAGATTGTGAAGTTGCACACGACATTTATTGAGTTCGTTCCTTTGTTGGTTTGGAAACTCTGGCCAGAGAATAGTTGGGTCACTGTTGGCTCACGAGATCCTCTTAACGAGCCACGAGTTTCATGGATTCATCTTACTAATTAGCAACAAATGAGGGAAGCGTCTATTGCTACAAGGGAGTCTGGACACATGCGGCCGATCCTCTCGAAAGTAAGTTCGAACAATTTAGTATGAGTTATGTTTCACCGGAATTGCTTCCGTGACGAAATATCTTTCACCGAAACCAGCTCTTCGGCTTTTATATGAAGAGATCAGGTCCTGCGCTAACTCCAAACAGAGAATATCTCATGCAAAAGGGAATCAATCTCTCCAATTTAAACAACAATATACCATCCCAAACCAAGCAGGAATTTAATCGACGACAAGGCATGGAATCATAGACTCGACGACGTAACAGGATACAGGCAAACTATATCAGAATTTAATTGATGACATAGCTTGGGAACATAAAGATACTACACAGGAATTTAATTGACGACACAGCACTAGGATAAAAATACATACCGAAATTTAATCGACGATGCGAATCTGAATGCTATAGCTATGGAAATTTAAAGTGCAATGTAGAAAAGATAATTGAAAGATAACATTTACTTTAATTTGTGTAGGGACTTTTCCGATGGGCAACTAGCCATACTTATAATGGCTTATGGTAATTGCCTTCCGACGGTCCCAGCGGTTGTAATTTCCTCACTAACTTCTGCCTGTTACCTCCCCGTTTTTAAATCTCACGTGCACAAACTGCTCCATGACGTGGTTTCTTATAACAAAGTGTGTCCCACGATCTTGTTTTCAATTGGCAACTACTCCCTCCAGAAATGTGTGCCTTTGATCTCAATCGATTCGTCGAACAACTTGGTTTTTCAGGGGTAACCGTTCCCTCAAAATATGTGTGCCTTTGATCAAACGACCTGGTCTTTAGGTGGTAACCTTTCCCTCCTAGAATTGTGTGTCTCCGGTCTCAACTTCTTTATCGATCTCAAGTTTCAAAGCAGCTTATTAGTACTCTTTAAATAAATATTCATTGCCAATATTCATATAGCAATTGCCACTTATCCATCGCCGTATTTCGATAACTGGACACGTGGCATCGATGGATGCCACTGCTAGTCAACATATGTTGATCCCCACACTTGTCGATAAGCTGACACATCTGTATTAGTACTCACACGCTATGCACATGACTGTCCATACTCATCTCATGTGTATCTCAAATGTTTGTGACAGACAAATTATATTTTGAGTGTCAACAAGTTCCATTTCAACGTCGATTATCCGGGGAATTTTCAGGGGGAGTTACTGTCCTGTAGCACCTACATGTCCCTTTCGACGTCCATCTAGCTGAACAACTATTGGAATTGGGACGCGAAGTCGAACGGACTAAGCAGCAGCCTTTGCACTGCGTGTGATGGATCTGGAATAGATGGAATATATTCAGTGTCTCCGTCGAATGAAAATCTGATACCTGTAGTATTAGGAACGCGAGCGATCTGTTCTGATCGATGCTTCGAGATGGTCCTGCGAAAATCTCTGGACCATTTGATTCACTTTCGATGTCTGGCAATCCGAGAGAAGAGGCAAGAGTTTCTGCTAGAGCTGTTAAAAGTTTAAGCCGTCGTAGTTTATCGCAAGTCAAGATGCCGGAAGAATCGTACTCGAGAAAATATAAGGCGATGCAGAGACGATGCGACTGGATCCTGTGCATGCAAATAATGCTTTCCATCAATTTTCAAGAGTCCAATTTTCCAAAATTTTGATTTCTACATCAATATGGCCAAAAAGGGTGCGTTTCACTTAAACGTGGAGATGCCCCATTAAAGCCAAAACATAAATCGACTCCTCTCAATGTTATAAATAGCATACAGGCATGCCACACGGACATGAACATGCGGTGTGCATAGGCCTGTTAAAGGATTGGGTCGAGTTTAGGTTAGGGTTGAAAATTGTCCGATCCAAATTGATCCATTTATAGACAATGTAAATTTTACGACCCATATCCAACCCAACCCAGGATCCGTTTTCAGCAAATTTTCTCCTTAAATTGTTGCTTTTGAAGAATGGACGTGTTTGTGGACCAACTCATCGTGTTAGCGAGGGAGCTCAGGGTCATGTTATGAATGGAGGCGTGAAGCTACCATAGACACCTACTCTTCTTGAAATACAGTAACTATGGGACATATAATCATCTATTCATGTAGTTATGAGAAGTTCGTCTTGCTTTGCAAGCTCTACACAATTGCCTCCATTTACAGACCCTGCAAAGCGTAATATCTTGAGTTAGCCCACACAAAGCAATTGAATCCAAAAAGACTGATACATTGAGGGATATAGGACACAGAAAAGTTGCAGAAAATTGCTCACTTGAAAGTGAGACGGTATCACGGTCACAGAGAATCGTCGAGGTAATATCGCGTAATTTTCCTCATTTTCGTATCATGATCAATGTAATAAGCAGTTACGGATTGGGGTGTTGGGTTGAAGTATCTCTTAATCGGCATGCACAAGAAAGAAAAATGGCAAAAAAGTGCATAGAATTTAGTTCCGGAATTTTTGGCTTCTTAGGGTGCGAATGGTAACCATTCTGCTCCAGAAATCAAATTTTTGCCAGAAATTGATTTCTAGAATTCTAGCCAGAAATTAATTTCTGGAGGAGAAATCTGTTTGGTAAAATATGACTAATTTTGTTTCAGAAATTGATTTCTGGAATAGAAATCTATTTTGATTTGTTAATTTTTTTTGCACCTAAAAAAGTTTAAATTTTACTCAAAGTGGGTGGCCATAGGTATTATAAACCATTTTGTAAATTTTTGAAATTTTTGATTTTTGAAATTTTTTTTGGCACCTAAAAAAATTTAAATTTCACTCAAAGTGGGTGGCCACAAGTATTCTAGGCCATTTTATGAAGTTTTTTATTTTTTTATTTTTTTGGGCACCTCAAAAAATTTAAATTTTACTCAAAGTGGGCGGCTATAGGTATTTTAAGCCATTCTGTGAAGTTTTGAAATTTTTTACTTTTTTATTATTTTTCTTTTTTTGGCACCTCAAAAAATTTAAATTTCACTCAAAGTAGGTGGCCACAGGTATTTTAAGCTATTTTGTGAAGTTTCGAAATTTTTGATTTTTTTTGGGCACCTCAAAAAATTTAAATTTCACTCAAAGTGGGTGGCCACATGTGTTTTAAGCTATTTTGTGAAGTTTTGAAATTTTTGTTTTTTTTTATTTTTTAAAAAAAATTCACCAAATTTCATATTTTCCCGAAATCTGACTTTTTTTTATTTTCTGAAAATTTTTATGAATTTTTCTAGAATTTTTCAATTTTTATGCATTTTTTGAAAAAAAATTTGTGAGAAAATAGGGAGAATGCATTCCGGAATCAAGAAGCTACAAAAAGTAGCTTCTCTTTTTCTTGCCAAAAACTCATTCTGGAATAAAAAATGCATTCTGGAATCAAGAATGTATTCTGGAATTAAGTATTTTTAACGAACGCATTTTTATTCCAGAATGAAAAAATCGCTCTAGAATGCATTCCGAAAATTTTTTAACAAACGCCATTCTGTTCCGGAATGCATTCCGGAACAGAATTTTTATTCTGGAATGTATTCCATGCGCACTACTTATAGAAGCTTGACTGATCCTCCTGCATTTCTTTTATGCCACATTTTTTTTTACACTGTAAGAAGATATGTTTAATGATGATTATAAGCTTGAGTTACGTGTGTTTTTATCAAATTGTAGTCGTCAGAAACTCAATCATCCCTCTTGTTAAAGCCCGATCGAAATCAATGGATAACCAATTAAAGTATCAAATCAGACTTCAAATCGAAGGTAGATAGATTCTAATATAGCTTGAAATCTCAAATTTGAATGACTAAGACAACGCACAAGCGAAATTGGAAAACTAAAAATTGGAATTGGAAAGAACTTTTACTGAGAACTTGAAATACGAAAGGGAAGCAAAAAGCTCACAACACTCAACTTAAAAGCTTTTATACTCAAAGACAAATACTGAACTTTTTTTTTTGGATCGACAAATACTGAACTTAGGAAGTATAATCTAGTCCCATTTGAAATTCAAAACCTAAGTGAAGGTCTGGTGCGAATTATCTTCTTAAAAACCAGATGGACTTCTTGATTGATATTGTACAATTATTGTTCAAAGTGTTCTAATTGTCTTCAGAGATTTGTCTAATGTGTTTTAGATGATGCTTAGCTTCCTCTGACTTCGATTCCTCCCCTATCTTTAAGGAATGTTTTGGTACGCACGGTAAACTTCCTTTGCAAGTATCTGATATCCTTTAGCCATGTTTATCCCTCGGTCGATGTATTCCTCTTGATTCAAACTTAAACTTCCTTTCATGTCTCGAGTCGATTGGTGCTGTGGCATGTGTTATAATTTCCATTTAAACTCCATCCACTGGAGAACTCACAATTGAACGAGTCCTTTGGACATTCCATCGACGGTTTTGCGGGCAACCTTTATGATCGACATGCTTATTTAAGGATTCTATTGAATTGTTCTCGTGAGTTAAGTGTATTGTTTTGATCTGGTTTGAGCCATTAGTTTCTTTCTATTGGACTCGGATTTTGGGCCCGGTATCAAACAATGTCAACATCTCATTTGTGACGATGGTGCTTGAAGATCTCACGCGAGTCATCATGTGCTTGACCGACCTGTACTGTACACAGAGTAATTCGATTTGTCTGCTACATAAAATGGCTATTATTACATTTCAGACGTGGAAGAGAATGGATTCGTACTAGACTTATAATCTGTTCTTCCAAAGTTTTATCGAGAAAAGCAAGAACTATCTCGAGATAGAAATTCGCCCGTCAATGGCATGAATGTAGTTATTACAATAGGAAAAAAAAAAGATATGGATGACAAAGTTGCCTTTTTCGATTACTTTAAGAAATGAGTTGAAAGTATTGTCGATGTGTTGGAACCAAAAGGCAAATGAAATTTTGGATAGCTTTGTCGTAGGAGCACACAAATACAAAAAAAGGAGAGAGAAATAGATTCACAATGCCTTTTGCGTAGGCTTTATAACTCATTGAACAAACACACACATATAAGCAATTTTACTATTTCTAGCAGGATGAGATAATTCTATATAAATTGAATTCGGAAAACACCCTAGATATCTATCATATATGATAAAAGGCTTGCCTTGGCACGGACAAGAAAAAATTAGATTTTTCAAGATTCACGATAAAAAATCGAATGGAAAAATTTGAAAGATGTTCGAATGAAATTCTGTTATCGAAATTGAAAATAAAAAGTTTCCCTTGTTATAAATACATTGTATGATGTGGATGTATCACTTTTCACCATTCCATGAATAGTTCTATACATTCCATCTTTGATCACCTCCTTCATTAATAGTATACATGAACACATACATTCATGTACAATGTATCTATATTATTCATGTACCCTCTAGCCTATAAATAGAGGCTTTTGTAAACTTGTTGATGGGAGTAAAAGGGTTAACATTTGCTCTCCACTTCTCTCTTATCTCTTCCTTTCTCTCATATTATACTTCAAGTTGATTTTTGAGTTATTCCAAAGATCACCGTTTACTTTTAAAAAACATTATCAGCACGAGCTGATTAGAATCTTAGATATCATTCAAGGTAACATACCTTTACCTCTCCATTATCTAATATCTCTACAATTTCTTTTTAAATATGTCAAACATTACCAAGAGAGAGTTTGCAACGTTAGATATTACCGGAAGTAATTATCTAACATGGGATTTTGATGTCAAGATACACTAACATCATTAGATCTCAGTCAATCTATTCTCCCATAATCGAATTGTACTCTAGACCAGAAGGCTAAGGCTCTTATCTTCATTCGCCACCATTTACATGAAGATTTAAAGGCTGAGTATCTAACTGAGGAGGACCCTGCAATTCTATGGCAATCCCTGAAGGATCGCTTTGATCATCAACAAGAAGTGGTCTTTCCTCATGCCAAGTTTGAATGGATCAACTTACGCTTTCGGGATTTTAAGTCCGTAGCAGAATATAATTATGCTATTCACCGAATTATATCACAACTAAGACTCTATGGCCAGTAGATCATAGAGACTGACATGTTTGAAAAATCATTATCCACCTTTCATGCCAATAACCTTGTACTCTAATAGCAGTATAGGGCAAAGAATTACTCCAAGCATTCAGAGTTAATTTCTGCACTACTTGTAGTTGAAAAGCACAACTAGATGTTGATGCAAAACCATAATTCTTGTCCTACTGGATTTGTACCTGTGCCTGAAGCACATATTGCACGTCATAATAACAAGAGTCACGGACATTGGAAGGGCAAATGGCGTAACTTGAAAAATCAGCCTTATAAGAATCGAGATAGAGGTTCACAAGGACCTAAACATCGTCCACAAAGAAAAGAAGGTCCAGAAGTACCTAACCAGGTTGGTGCCAATGTTTGTCATAGATGTGGTTCTGCAGGCCATTGGTCTCGCACTTGTCGCACCCCAAAGCACTTGATTGAACTCTATAAAAAGAGAACAAGATGAGAGAAAAAGGGAAGCCAACGTTGCAACCAAGCCCTTAATAGAGAATAAAGAATCATCTCTTGACAATACATCTCTTGATATTTATCATTTTGGTAATTTAAATTAAGCAATATATATATATATATATATATATTATAAGTCCATGTTTATTCACATGTATTCTCTTAGTTTCGAATAATATTCATGCTTAATATTTTAATTTCATTTCTTATTCTTTTTATGCTAGTAATCAATGATGCTAAACAATTACCTCGAGGAGAACAATGGTATTCTTTGTCTTGTGAACAATGGTACTACACATACCATCCTCCAGCAGAGGAAGTTCTTTGAGAAATTGAAAAAAATGTGAAGGGAATATTACCACTATTTCAGGTGATAGTAACATAATTACAGGCTTCGAAAGAGCTTGTGTAATACTACCAATGGGCACAGAAATTTTCATTAATGATGCTTTATTTTGCCCACGATCTAAAAGGAACCTACTTAGCTTTAAAGATATTCGTTTCAATGGGTTTCACGTTGAAACTGAGACCGAAGGTGGTAAAGAATACTTGTATCTAACCCAGATGAGTGGATACATAAAACAAATTATGGAAATGTTACCATCATTCTCCTCCGGCTTATACTATACTTACATACATGTGAGTAATAAACATGTTGCGATGAACCTGAAGTTCACAAACCTAGAAGGTTTTCAATTATGGCATGACCATTTGGGTCACCCAGGGTCGAATATGATGCGCCGGATATTAACACATTCAGTTGGGCATTCATTAACAAATCATGGGCTCCCTTCACCCATTGATTAGTATGCGATGCGTGCGCTAAGGGTAAATTAATTGTACGGCCGTCTCATACTAAAGTAAGGGTGGAATCTCCTATATTTTTGCATAGAATTCAAGGAGATATTTGTAAGCCTAACCACCCTGCATGTGGACCTTTAAGGTACTTCATGGTCCTAATTAATGCTTCAACGCGATGGACATACGTTGGACTGTTGTCAACACGTAATATGGCCTTCGCAAAAATTATTCACTCAGTTAATTAAATTATGTGCACAATTCCCTAATTACCCGATCCGGAAGATCCGGTAAGATAATGCTAGTGAGTTTACGTCTAAGGCTTTTGATGACTATTGTATGGCCATTAGGATAGACATGGAGCATCCTGTGCCACATACTCACACACAGAATGGCATAGTAGAATCTTTAATTAAACGCCTAAAAATGATTGCTAGACCGTTGCTGTTGAGGGCCAAATTACCCTTTAGTTTATGGGGACATGTTATAATGCACGCTGCAGCACTGATTAGAATTCGACCTACTGCATATCATGAATACTCCCCGATTCAACTTATATGTGGATGTAAACCTGATGTTTTCTATTGACACCTATTTTTAATTTATCCAAAATTAATTACACAAAAATTTAGGAATTAATGTCCTTAATTCCTACGTAAAAAATTATTTAGTTCTAAATGCATTGCATATAGAAATTAGGTACATTTGCACTAATAGAGTCTATTAGAGTGTTTAAAAAAAAAATTCGAGTCGAGCCGGGTTGGGGCCAGGCCGACCCGGCCCTTTTCTTTTTTCCTTTTCCTTTTCTCTCTCGCATGGGCCCAGCCCATTCTTTTTTTTTTCTTTTCTTTTCCCCCCTCCATGCAGGCCCAGCCTGCTTCTCTTTTTTTTTTTTCTTTTTTTTTCCCTTCTTTCTCCTTCCCCCCGCCACCCCCCCGCGCGGCTGGGCCTGGCCCGGCCTAGCCCTCTTCCTTCCTTCTCCCCCCGTCGCTCTCGCTGCCCTGTTCTCCTCTGTGCCCGATGGCAGCGTGACGCACGGCGGAACCGCTCCTCGGCGTCGCTATCCGGCCAGAGCAGGGCCGGATGAGCACGCCGACGGGACTGGCATTAATTGCCAGTCCTGTCCTCCCCGATTCCCTGGCTCCCTTATCCTCTCCTCCTTCCTCTCTGCGTTTGTTTTGAACCGGCCCCCTACTCTGCTCTGCTCTGCACCGGCCTACAATGGCCACGAAAGTCGTGGGGTGGCGTAGGCCGGTGCAGGCCGTCGTCATGCCGATGTAGAGGGGCAAAGAAGACGCGTCGTCGCCGGCTATAAAAGCCAAAGGGAGAGAGAGAGACCCTCGGTCGGCCAATTTTGAAGAAAAACAAAGAGAGAAAAACAGAGAGAGAAAGAGAGAAAATAGAGAGAGAAAGAGAGGAGAGTTGATTTTTACAGGTTCCTAGCCGCGTTGCCGTCGCCCCCCGATCAATCGAAAATCCCCCAGACACGCCGTCGATGGTGAGCTCTCCCCCCGGCCTGAACTGCCTCTGTTCTGCTCTGTTTTTTTACTCGGTTTGGTCGGGACCCGCGACGGTCGTTTCGCATGAGTCTTGGCCCATACCGCCGTCCCCCGCCGTCTGTGTGTCGTCACCAAAGGTAGGTTGGGTCGCCTGATTCCTCCGGTTCGCCGGAACAGGTCAAAATCTGCTGTTTTTGGTTGTGCACACCATCTGCTCAACAAAAGTCCCCAATGAAGCCGGTTTTATTTTCGTCGTCGGCCGGCGAGCCGGCGGTCGGACGGCGACCCATGAAGGTGGAGGGGCTTGGTTTTGTTCCCAGGGGGCCGAATCTGGGCGGCGCCGATTTGGGTCGGCCGGCGAGAGGCCGATTTTCGGCTTCGCCGACGACTACTCGCACGGGTTAGGTCTGACCCGGTTCAGCCGACCCGATCCGAGTCAATGCCCCGGGTCGAATCCGTTGACCCGAGTCGGTTTTGACCAAGTCCGGATCCGCTTTATTATTTTTTTTTCAAAAAAAATTTAAAAATTAAAAAGAAATTTTAAAAAAAATTTCTTTTCTATTTTTTCTTTTTTCCTTATATATATAAATTTCGTATTTTATTTATTTATTTTATTTATTTTTTTAAAAAAAGTTTTTTTATGTGATATATTGCTGTTGTTTTAATTTATTGTGGTATTATTATGTAAGTTTTTGTCTTGTTTAAATTAGACGATCCTGAGGATGCGCGGTAGTTTTTTTGCATGTTTTTTTTATTACCGTTGCGTTGTTATTATGCATGTTTTTAATACAATTGCATAAATTGTTGTGTTTTTGAATGTCATCTGACTTAGTTAGGATTAGAATCTTAGGTTGCATATCTATCCTAATTGCTGATCGTTTCTGATTATGCACTTGCTTGATCACCTCACATGTTAGGAGAAAGGTCATAAAATCAATCCAAATTGCCTGATAAATGTTTTCATGAAATAAACAGGATAAAAAGGTATCGAAAGGTCATTAGTTATTTAACTAGTGTAACCAAGTCTCCAAATTCAGTTAATTTGTGGTTCGTAGGAATAGGATGATTCTCCCATCACCTTATTTAGGTTTCTAATCGACCCACCCCAAATCGATTAGTGGCGACTCCTTCGTATAAACCACTTGCATGTTAAATACTTAAACCCTAAGTCGCGATATGATATGGGCTTGAGAGAGCCCGAGTTAAGTCCTGAACCTAGACTTAGCACATACCAGGTGAGCCCCCCTTCTTTATGCATGTCATTCAAAAAAAAAAAGCTCGGGAGGTCGGTTGCGATAATTCCCATCTGCGAATATTTGGTTGTGCCGTATATGTTCCTATACCACCTCCACAGCATTCCAAAATGGTGCCTCAACATCGACTTGGCATTTATGTGGGATATGAGTCTCCATCTATTATAAAATATTTGGAGCCCCAGACGATTGACTTGTTTACTGCCCGGTTCGTTGATTGTATATTTGATGAGGCACATTTCCCGGCATTAGGGGGAGAAAGCCCGAAGCTTAAAGAATGCCGTGAAATTTCCTAGAAGGAAGATCAATTGAATTACCTTGATCCACGTACAAGCACAACTGAACTTGAAGTTTAGAAGATTATTAACTTGCGAAATTTAGTAGGTAAACTGCCAGATGTATTTACTAATCATAAAAGGGTGACTAAGTCCCATATTCCTGTAGAAAACGCACCACTTAGAGCAGAGATCCCTTTGGGACAAAAAATGTTTGATGAGCCTAGTCAATGCCGGAAGCGTGGACGACCCACAGGGGCTAAAGACAAATCTGTGGAAAAGATAAAACATTCAGTCACCCAATGCGCCTTTTGTAGAGGAATGCAATCCTGGTGAAACTAGTGCAACTGCCCCAAATAACAATCCCGCGAATATGGAACGGCCAAATCCTATTGATCTGGGAAACGAAGAGGATTTGGTTGATGTTAACATAGAAGTTGCAGTAAATTATATGAATACGGGAGTAAGATATGATAGAATTACAATCGTCGTCGACGACTCCTTTGCCTCCTCAGTAGAGCTCACTGTCTCAAAAGACAATCTAGATCCAGAACCAAAATCCATTCTTGAATGCTAGAAGCATTCATATTCGAATAAATGGAAGAAGTCGATTAAGGCAAAACTAAACTTGCTTAATAAACATTGTGTTTTTGGACATGTTGTCCGAACACCCAAAGATGTTATCCTGTTGGATATAAATGGGTATTTGTAAGAAAATACAATGAAAAGAATGAGGTGGTAAGATATAAAGTGAGACTAGTTGCCGAAGGATTTTCACAGAGACCCAGTATAGACTTTGATGTCACTTATTCTCCTGTAATGGACAACATTACGTTCTGTTATTTGATCAGTATGGTAGTAAGTATAAATCTAGATATGCATTTGATGAATGTTGTGACTGCATATTTGTATAGGTCACTTGACACTCATATATATATGAAAGTCCCTGAATGATTTCCAATTCCCCAGATGGGAAAGAATGAAAATCACAACATATACAGTATTAAATTGCAAAGATCATTATATGGTCTTAAACAATCTGGTCGCATGTGGTACAACCGGTTAAGTGATTACCTCCTAAAGCAGGGATATGTAAACAATATAATATGTCCTTGTGTATTCATAAAAAGGTCACCAAATGGCTTTGCCATCATATCCGTATATGTTGATGACCTAAATATAACTGGAATTCCAAAAGAGCTCGAAGAAACTCGTTCCTGCCTAAAGAAGGAATTTGAAATGAAAGACTTGTGTCAAACCAAGTCTTGTCTCGGCCTGCAGATCGAGCACCTCCCAGAAGGAGTTTTATTGTACTAGTCTAATTATACAAAAAAGATATTGGAGACATTTTATATGGATAAATCTCATCCTCTCAGCGCACCAATGGTGGTCCGTTCACTTGAAGTGGACAAAGACCCATTTAGACCTAAAGAGGAAAGTGATGATAGGTTAGGACCTAAAGTTCCTTATCTTAGCACCATAGGAGCACTGTTATATCTTGCAAATGGCACCAGGCTTGATAGTGCATTTGCAGTAAATGTTCTAGCTAGACACAGTACCAATCCAACCCGAAGACATTGGAATGGCATTAAACATATCCTACGTTACCTTCAAGGAACTCTTGACCTTGGTTTATTTTGCCAAAGAAACAGAGATTTAACAATGGTAGGATATTCATATGCTGGCTATATGTCTTATCCTCATAATGCCAAGTCACAGACTGGTTATGTGTTCCTCTGTAGAGGCACAACAATTTGATGGAAGTCAGTAAAATAAAGTATGGTTGCTACTTCCTCAAATCAGTATGAGATTATTGCACTATTTGAAACTACCAAAGAATGTGTTTGGTTAAGAACTTTAATACATCACATTCAAGATTCATGTGGCTTATCCTCGATTCATGATGCCCCCACTATACTTTTTGAGGATAATGCGGCTTGCATTGCACAAATGCGTGATGGATTTGTCAAAAGTGACATAACTAAGCATATTTCACCTAAGTTATTTATTTATTTTTTTTTGGTAAGGTAAGAATGTATAACTTTTCAAAACACCAAATACAAGCTAAAACTCAAACCAGCTCCTGACCCGAGAAGGACATAGAGCTGTCCAAAGGGGTCAAGAGGGGTCCAGCGAAACTATACATGAAACGAAACAAACGGAACTAGGAGATCGAATTACAAAGATGTCCAATCCACTTCAAAGATTGAGGGAGGGAGGCCCCATTTCCTTTGGAAGATACGGTTCCTAGGGGTGTCCTGAACTCTCCCCATGGAAATGGCTTTATCTTTCACGACCTTGATGAGATGCTTGCGCATACCCGGGATGTAAACGCTCTTATTTCGGAAAATAGCGTTGTTCCTTTCAGTCCAAATAATATGGACTCGAGCTCCAAAGGAGAACCTAGAAAGGCTATGTGCAAAGGAAGGACCACCGCAGACTTTCATAGCCCATAAGATATGATCTTGCCATGGACGGTTGCGCCAAGGGAGATTGCATTTGGTAGCCCAAAAGGAAGCGAACCTATTTGTAGTGGGGCAATCAAAGAAAAGGTGATTGACCGTATCTGGTGTAGTACCGCAGAAAGCACACAAAGCAGTGTCAATTCTTCGGTTTTGGAGGAGAAGGACCTGGGAAGGAAGCCAGTTGAGAGAGACTATCCACAAGAGAAAAGCATGGCGTGGTACGATGTGGTGGTCCCAAATGAAGGAGTGCCAAGGGACTATGCGACTCTTTCTTCTGATATGATTCCAAGCCGATGCAACCGAAAAGGAGGCGGAAGAATGTGGAGTCCAAATCAGTTTATTGGGAATGTTATCATCGAAGAGAGGTGGTGGTTCGGTCCAACTGAGGATGTTGTCAAGTACGGATGAGGGTTGCCAGGAGCAATCAAAGAACTTCCGAACTGAGGTGTCCCTGGGTATCCGCGACTGGTATATTTCTACATCACTAAAGATATGATAGAGAGGTCCTCTACTGTGCCACCAGTCAAACCAAAGTGAAACGGATTGACCATTGCCTATCTTCCACCGAAAAAGAGCTTGGGCTGAGATGCGCAAGTCTAGGATCTTCTTCCGAGTCCAAGAGCAGAACGTAGGCTTGGAAACCCTCCAAAAATTAGATTTTAAGAAGTTGGAATGAATCCATTTGCACCACATGGATTCTTTGTCAGAGAAAAGAAGCCATATGTGTTTTAGAGTCATAGCTCTATTATATTCTTCAAGGCGCCGAATACCGAGCCCTCCTTCTTCTTTGGGAAGACAGACATTATTCCAGCCTACCTTTGCTCCCCCAAACCCGAGAGTAGGACCCTTCCAGAGAAACTATCTCAAAATAGTCTCAATACTATGTAAAACAGATTTTGGGAGGGAGAAGATAGAAGCCCAATACACCTGGATGGAGTGCAAGACTGATTTAATGAGCTAAAGTCTCCCCCCAAAAGATAGGAACCTTTGGGCCCTAGAGCGAGCCCTAGCCGTAATTGAGTCAATTAGGATTTTACAATCCTCTTTCCGAAGCCTGGATGAAATGACTGGCACCCCTAGGTAACGAAAGGGGAGTGAGCCTAGTTGAAAGCCAAGACATTGGAGCAGCTGGTCATGCAGGGCCGTAGTCCCCCCCGAGAGGTAAATGCTGCTTTTACTACTATTCGGTCGAAGCCCAGACCAACTGGAGAAAAGATCAAGGGACTCCTTGATTAATTCAGCGGACCTCAAGTGAGCTTCAGAAAAAAGGAGAACATCATCCGCAAAGAAGAGATGGGAAATGCGGGTCTTTTTGCAGCGCCAAAACCAATGAAATTCCGGAGAGTTTGATTTTGACTGAAGAATGCCAGAAAGGATTTCCATAATGAGGATGAAGAGGTACGGCGAGAGCGGATCTCCTTGCCGTATGCCTCGGCTACTAGAAAAATATCCATGAAGTTCCCCATTAATAGAAACGGAGAATTTGGCTGTAGATACACAAGTCATAATCAACTTGATGACAAAGTCTGGAAATTTGAAGGCCTTGAGTGTCTTCTCTAAGAAATTCCAGTCAACTGTGTCAAGGGTCTTTTGGAAGTCCACTTTGATGGCACATTTCGGTCGGTAAGCCTCATGGTGGAAGTCCACAAATAACTCTTGTGCGATCATGATATTGTCACTAATTCTGCGACCCTTGACGAAAGCCGTTTGGGACGGGCTGATCAAGGCCGGTAGAATGTGTGCGATACGCCTCGCCAAGATTTTAGATATGCATTTATAGAGTGTATTGCAGCATGCAATCGGTCGAAAGTCGGAAACAGTTGAGGCATTGGGAGATTTCGGTACAAGAGTTAGAATGGTGCTGTTTAATTCCTTAAGCATGCTTCCAGTCTCGAAGAAGTCTCTCACCACCTTTAGGGTAGAGGGCCCAATGATATCCCAAGAGGATTTAAAGAAGTCAACATTATAGCCATCTGGTCCAGGGGCTTTTCCTCTAGCTAACGAAAAAAGTGTAGCCTGGATTTCCCCATCGGAGACTGGTTGCGCTAAGTAGTTTCTGTGGTTTTCGTCAAGGACCTGACCAATGAAGTCACCTATTTCACTGATAGATGACTGGGTAGAAGCAGAGTTTCCATTAAGAAGCACCTGGAAGTGGGAAACAATGTGATTTTTGACCTCTAAAGGGTCTGATAATAGAACCCCATCCCTTGTGGATACTGAGAGAATACGATTCTGCAAGTGCCTTTTGTTGACGAAGTGATGGAATAACTTAGTGTTGTGGTCACCTTCTTTAAGCCAGCGGATCCTGGATTTCTGACGAAGAAAGGATTCCTCTTGCAATCTCAGTAAGGAGAAGGAGCGAATGAGATCCATTTCACTATTACGCAAGTTCTAGTCAAAAGGGGATTGCTCCAATGCTGACTGAACAGCATAGAGGTTCGCTCTGGCCTGTTCTGTCCTTGTAGATATAGCCGAGAAGGAATTTTTGTTTAATTATTTCAGCTTCGCTTTAAGCAATCTAAGTTTGGAGCAGACAATGTACATGTGTGTGCCTTCCATTCGAGTGTCCCATACTTGGGCAACTAGTTCCAAGAATTTAGGATGGGAAGCCCAGAAATTGAAGAACTTAAAGGGTTTCCTGGAGCTTTGTGGCGGGGAGATTTTAATCACCATAGGGGTGTGATCGGAAATACCTGGGACAAGGAAGGATGCTTCCGAGAAGGAGAAGTGCTGGGAGCAAAGGTTGTTGATGAGGACCCGATCTATTTTGCGAAGTTTCCTATTATTACCAGAGGAGTGAGACCATGTGAATCTACACCCCACATATCGAAGGTCTTCCAGTCCAGCTTGGTTGAGGCAGTCACCGAATTCATCAAAAGCCGGGATCCACGGAGTTGTGCTACCCACTCTGTCCTGCGGATCTTTGATGGCATTGAAGTCTCCTGCAACAATCCATGGAAGGTCACATGAAGAGAGCCTAATGAGGTCAGACCATAGAGATCGCCGAAGGACAAAAGTGTGTTCCCCATATACAACAGAGAGGAGGCAAGATTTCCTCAAAATCAAAAGAGATAGCTGCATATGAATCAATTATCCAGAAGAGTGGGTGAGAGTCATTTCAATCTCATTCGGGTCCCATCCAAACCAGATTCTGCCAAGGGGGGTGAACTCGTAGTTAGAAATCCACCGCCAGCTATCATTTAAGCCTCTGGAGATCTCAGCAAAAAGGGAGGCTTGAGCTTTGGTTTCAATGATACCAATACAAGATAGCCGGTTATTTTTAATGAAGGACCGGATTTCAGCTTGTCTAAGGGGACCGACTAGGCCCCTGATATTCCAGATTCCAAAAAACATAGCAAAAAGCGAGGGGGTTATCTGTGAGAAGTCCTTGGTCTCCTCCTCTTAGTTTTCTGTTTCGAGGAAGGAGGACCAGAAGCTTTGGCAGGGCCTAGTGAGTTGATTACACCAGTCGAGGCATTTGCAGCCTCCTCATTTGCACAAGAAGCCAAGGCACGAGACCGGGTATTGGGAGGGGGGGCACAAATCGTATCAACCTCTTTTGGATCATCTGTAGCATTGGGTCTATCCACAGGAGAGAGAGATGCAGCAGAATCTTCATTTGAAGACCGGGAGGTTGATGAAGGATGCGGAAACTGCTGGTCCAAAGGACCTGCTGTATATGGCCCAGGGGGAGAGCTAGGGCCTGCCTCCGAGTCCTTTGTGAAGGCCATACCAGTTCCCATAGGGGCAGGGTCTTCAACAAAATCAACAATAGAAGGCGGGGGGGCCTCTATATCCAAGTCGCGAGCCAGGTGTAAAGAAGGAGTAAGTTGCAGCTGGTTTAAGGCCAAGACCGAAGCAGAATGTAGCACCGTCTCCTCTACAGACGGGACCAGCAGCGAGTTTGCTGCAGGTTGGGACAGAATTGCAACATTCCTTGCAGGGGGAGTACTTCTTTTCCTAGTGACTTGAGTCCAGCCTTCAGCTTCCTGTGGTGGAGGGTTCGTCTCAGGTCTGACTTCAGCTTGAGAATGCAGAGTTTTCTCCATCCCAGAATCGGGATGGCCAGAAGCACAGTCATATCCAGTTGAGCTAGGTTTGTGCCCAAATAATCCACAAGAAGAGCATGCCAATGGTTTCCATTCATACTCAACATGGATCGGAAACACCTCATCATCCCATCGGATTTTGACAGTTTCCATCCGGGGTGTGTTGGCTTTTATTCCCACACAAACTCGCACATAGGAAATCCTAGTCATTTGCTCCGTTTGAGTATCCACATAGAGTGGCTTTCCAATGGCACTTGCGATCCTACCAATGCCTGCCGGGGACCGTAGAGAAAAAGGAATATCTCTTAGTCTAATCCATACCGGGAGAGAATCCATAGCACCCTTCTTGAGTTTCAGTTTTGGTTGCCATTGTTGGAGAACCATGGTGCTGCTAAAGATAGATATTGGACCCATACCAATTATCTTCCTGCGAAAGTCCGCATTCGGAACACAAAAGAAATAGAATCCATTTTCATGTAGTCTCACATCGACTATTTGCTCTCCCCAAGTTTTTTTAAAAGCTTCCTCCGTTAGTTTAAAGGGGATTTTCTTCCCAATGAAATGGCCGACAATGCATTCCAGCCACAAAGGATTCTGATCAGCTACAACTTCTGGAGTGATATCCACTATGACTTCACCGTTTTCCTCTATATGGGGGTAAAAGCTAGGTCATAACCTTTGGTTAGTACCCTGGCAATATTTGCCTAAGTTCTAGGAGTGGGGGCGTGGTTAAGCTGGCCTTGAGGACGAGAAGTCTGTCCTACCTCGGCTGGTTTCATTGCTGGATTTGCTCTGGAAGCTGAGCGCTTAGATCCACCAGCATTGTGTCGACGAGAGCGGCTCCTAACCTTTTGACGACCTCTACTCTTGCTATGGCTAGAGTTGCCCTTCAGGAAAGGTCTATGACCAGATTAGCTTCATTCGAAACAGCAGAGGATTTACCTTTGACAGCTGCTAAGTTGTTCATATCAGAACCAATGGCCTCCTGATGGGTCGCAGCAACAGGGGGAGGTTCAGACTCTAGAACAGGGGATGGGTCAGGCAATAAGGTTTCTATAGTCTTCTCCATTGGGACAAAAACTCGAACACCTACTGGTCAACCAACAGCACCAGCCCAGAACTAGAACCGCATCTGCAGGTCCCCTAAGTAAATGCGATCTCAATATAACAGTCACCAATTCCAATCAGCAGGAAGACAATGAAGAGAGAGAGCTTAGCCCAGGAACTCTATCCCGCCGCTACCAGTCAACCCACCCGCAACAACAATCCAGAACAGGGGTTCGTACCAGAACAAGAAACGCACCTCAGCACTGGTGGAATACGGGCCCTTTGGGGGAGGTGTAGAGGGTAAGGCCGAGACTTAGCTTCCAGAAAACCGCTCCAATCACTATCAGAAGTCGCCGGAGTCAGCCCCAATCCGTCGGGTGAGCAGTACCCGCGTAAGAAGAACATCCGAGCAGGACGATTACAGGTCTTGTAATCCGCCCTCAATGCTGGAAGAGAATCGGATTCCTTTGGAGAGGAGGAAGAAGGGAGCCCAAGGTGCCTAGCTTCCAAAAACCAGCTCCCGCTACCACCGGAATCAGCCGGAATCCGCCTCACTCCGTCGGGTGAACAGTACTCGCGATGAACACCAGCAGACCAAACTCAGATCTGCAAATCCGCCCTCAATACTGAAAAATAGAGGGATTCCGGTGGAGGGAAGGGAGAAGGGGGCCCAAGGGACCTTGTCATCGAATTCCAGCACCAACCACCGCCGGAATCAGCCGGAAACAGCCTCACTCTGGCGGGTGAACGGTACCCGCGAGAGTAACAGGGGAGAGCATTGCTCGCGTGAACAGTACCCGGAAGATGGTGAGCAACACCTAAGTTATTTTATCCGCATGAACTCCAAGAAAAAGGTGAAATAGATATCCATCAAATTCGCTCTAGTGACAATCTTGCAGATTTGTTCACTAAATCCCTACCTACTTCCACATTTGAAAAACTTGTATATGGAATAGGAATGCGTTGGCTTAGACGACTACTTCAATCAAGGGGAGCGAATTAACCATCCCTGAAGGATGGGACCCAGAAGGTTTATATGGCTGTACTTTTTTTTTCCTTTGCCAAGTGTTTTTTCCCATAGGGTTTTTACTTGCCAAAGGTTTTTAATGAGGCAACCTATGTGCAATGACTATTAAAATGAGGGGGAGTATTATACGCACTATACTCTTTTTCCCTTTGCCAAGTTTTTGTCCCACTGGGGTTTTCTTGGCAAAGTTTTTTTTAATGAGGCAATCTAAATAGCATATAATAAAAGGTGAACATCCAAGGGGGAGTGTTATAAATACATTATATGATGTGAATGTATCACTTTTCACCATTCCATGAAGAGTTCTATACATTCCCTCTTTCAATGTACATGATCACCTCCTCCATTAATAGTCTACATGAACACATACATTCATGTACAATGTACCTATATTATTCATGTACCCTCTAGCCTATTGTCGCACCGCGCTTTTTTTAGGGCTTTCGGGATTTGCGTGCTAAGGAGGTATTTCCGTGTAAGGATCTCTCTCAGACTATACCTCACGTGACAGCGGATGATCATTTCCTATTTAGTCTAAGTTTGTAATTTTGAAGTCGCCACTAGTCATTATTGGCAGGGAGACTAGAAACCTAATTGGGGTATAGGAGAAATACCACGATTCTACGAACCAAAGATTCTGAGTACGGTAACTTAGTTACGTTATTGATCCCAGATCGAGATCCCTAATACCCTTTCGGTACCTAAGAATGACATGATATCTAACGTGTCATGCAAATTTCCGAGGCTTACCCACTAATTCTATCCATTTTAATCGCGAGAAAAACCAATCAAGTATTAAATGCACAATCGATGTCAATCAAATCAATCAATCCTAAATAGTCTCTAAAAAATGAAAATCAATCAAAACATTTAAACTCTAATGAATCTCTAGAAACTTATTTATTTCATGATTTATATCCTTTCGGGTTTTTTAGGGGTTATAACTTATGAATATGAGATTTTCTAAAAATGCCACTTGAGCACTTCCAAAAATTCAAATTTCACTCTCTAAGGTTGGCCATAGTGTTTTTGGACCATTCAGTGTATTTTTAAAATTTTTAAAATTTTTGATTTTTTTTCGAAAATTTCAGTAACCGAGAATTTATTTTTATGATTTTCTGAAGATTTTTATGAATTTTCCAAATTTTCAATTTTTTAAAATTTTTCTAAATTTTTCACATTTTTGTTTGTATTTTTTAAATTTTCTCAATTTTTATGAATTTTCTGAAAATTTTTGAATTTTTATGAATTTTCTAATTTTTCTTGTTTTTTCTGTCCTATTTTTCTAAAATTTTTCTGATTTTCCAAAAAAAATTTGAAATTTTTGAAATTTTTTATTTTTATGAAATTTTTTATCTTTTAGATTTTTTTATTTTTTTTTAAATTTCCCACCGGGAAATGAACTGGGAAATTTTTTATTTTTTTATTTTTTATTTTTCAGAATCGCCGGTCGTCTCCTCCGACAAGCCTAGAGCCAAAAATGGCGCCGTTTTGACCATTTTTCTCTTAGGCATTTTGTCAAACACTTGATATGCACAATTTCCAATTTAATGTTTTCGAGGCCGTGACTTCGGATCGAGATCCGACGACCTTCCAGTGCGATTCTGGCCATGATTTTGGATTCTACATTGAGACTATATCATCTACTATCGAACTAAACCAATTGATTGGTCGTCGGACCGTCACCAACCGGCAAAAACCTCGCCGGAAAATGCTAATTTGTTACCAACCTAAATCATGCTCATCGAAACTCGAAATCCCTATTCTACTCACCTTAACCGTTTAGTTCAATTCAAATCAAGGACAAAAACATCAAACAAGGTCAAGGAAGCTAACTTGAATGACCCTACGGCCACGGCAATACTCCGGCGAGGGTATCCAAGTTCCGGCGATGAGGTTTCAATGGTTGACCGACTTGGTTTATGTGTTTTTAATGTCCGAAATGCAATTAAACAATACCAAAAAAGATTAGAAACTAGTTCTGAACATCAAAATGCCAAAATTCATCGACGAAATCACATAAACATTCATATTGGGATTGGAACTGAATTTTGGAAAATTTTGAAAAAAACGAC
Organism: Syzygium malaccense; assembly: GCA_031216405.1. NCBI lineage: Eukaryota > Viridiplantae > Streptophyta > Magnoliopsida > Myrtales > Myrtaceae > Syzygium > Syzygium malaccense. The sequence goes on along the minus strand of CM062262.1, from coordinate 17,020,228 downwards.
CATGAGCCAACTTTACCTTCTTCGTTCGATGATCAGGAGGAATTGCCGAACTGATCTGCACCTCTAGAGTTGTTCCTTAACACTTGATCTTCACCCTAGTAGCTTTAGATTCGTCGGAGTATCTCTCAGCACTCCGGACGAAGCTTGTTTTCAGGGTTTTGTGATCAGTTTGTCTCACTGAAACGATTAGGGAAGAGTCGCGGCCTATCCACGATTCGCTGGTGCTCTGCCATCCATGGCGGTGCCGGACACTCATGAGGGAACTCTCGACCCTCTCTTTCTAGATCATTCTCTTTGATTTAGCTCCTTCTCTCTCTCTCTCTCTCTCTCTCTCTCTCTCTCTCTCTCTCTCTCTTCTCTCGCTCTCTCTCTAGCATTTCACCGAACACCTCCCCCCTCAATCCTCAGTTTTTTTCAGCTTTTTGTTGATAAAAAATCCCGTCCAAATTCGGTTAGGACCGACCTTGAATCGGTTAGACTGAATAACTGATGACAGCGGGTGATTATCCAATTATTAAATCGGTATTTCGCACATTTTTGTGGTGGGATTAGGGCTGGTGGAGTCACGGGCTTGAAATGGAATTTTCTGGGTTTTGAATCATTCTAGGGCGAGTTGGGCGAAGAAGACAGGTTGTTGGGTCGGGTCGGGTTGACCCGGTCGACCTAGCAGGCCCAGTTATGATTAAAAACTCAAATTGAGCTCAATTTCAACTGATTTTTTCAAATTAAATCCCAAAATGGAATTCCCCATCACATTTTGAACTTAAACATGTGATTTTCCCCAATTTTTGTGATACTTATATCCAAGATTGTCACATTTTTGTATTCGGGTTAATAGAGTTTTGTTCAATTTGATGTCCTAATGACCTGATTAGGCAAAATTGATGCTAAAATTGAATTACCCACATCTGATTAACCTTAGAAATGATGGTCTCATGGTTCGACAATTTCATATTGGGCGCGATTCCCAATTTGGGCTAAAAATTCTTAATTTTCAATTGAATTTTGGGGTTCTATGATTTCTTCGACAAATTGTGCAGTTGGAATGACCATTATATAATTCAAGGTCCCAAAATCATTTGTTGTGAAGACACTATGAGTTAAAAATGACTAGAAAAGATTTAATTGCATTTTTTGTTCAATTTGGGTTTGATTTTGCCCAATTTTGGGAAAATCATATACCCAATTGATATTTTTCATAATTGATGATGTATTAATGAAATTGGATTTAAAATAAGACTAATGACTATTTTTATGGAATTTTCTGATTCCATTTGCTATTTTTCTTGATTTTCTCACTTATTTTGACTAAAATAAATTAAGGAAAAATGTAAAAAAAAATGCAAAAAAATTATTTTCTAGTTTAGAAATAGGTTTCTAGGCTTGGCCAAGATTCCTAGTCCTAATTTTGAGATTTTTGAAAATATGAAAAAAAAATAAGCTAAAAATTAGGTGATAACAGCTATAAATAGAGGCTTTTGTAAACTTGTTGACGGGAGTAAAAGGGTTAACATTTGCTCCCCACTTATCTCTTATCTCTTCATTTCTCTCATATTATACTTCAAGTTGATTTTTGAGTTGATTCCAAAGATCATCGTTTACTTTTAAAAAATCCCTTTAATTTTTTTTTTGGTTGGAAAAGATAACTAAACTTCATTACTAGGGTTTCAATTTGTTCAAGCTATTGACTCCAAAATTAAGTTCGGCCGTACATACTACACGCCTCAAAGAGAGCTAGGGTTTCAATTTGTCCAACCATGGAAGCACAAACCCTCTTCGCAAACCTAGCCACAGCTCTTCCGGTTTGATCTCTGCAGACATACGCTATGCTCCCTTCGGCTAATCTGCCTTTCTAGGCAGTGACGATTTCTTCTTCTTCTTCCAACTTCTGCAATCGCTTGTGCAGAAAATGCGGGAGCTCACATAGAGGGAACCAGGAAACGTCCATGGTTCGATCTCCTGCCAGAGCTTCTCTCCATGATCGGCTATTGGCTCCACATCCGTATGGACATACTCTGGTTACGAAGCGTCTGCTCTTCATTCCGCTCCTCGGTCCCCCTGCCTCGCCGCGACGCCTCGCGATTCCCTTTAAGTATATCTTGCTCGCCAGGGTCCGCCCTCATCCTCCGCGTGAGCACAGTTTATGCCCTTGAGACGCCGGAAGGGGCCACCTTTGGTCACGCTTGAGGAGTCAGACGTTAGGGACATATGGATCCTTAGCCTCTTCATGCAGTGGCTGATCAAGTCCTTGCCCTGCTGGTTTCCAGAGGTACTCGATTCTCTCCAATTTCGAATCATTGAAATCTGTAGAGAATACATGCTCGAATATGTTGGTCGAGTTGAAGGCCTTGTTTGACCTATGCTGAAAGTATTGGTGCATCCGGATTGTGTATGGACTGACCTAGATCAATGTTTGGTCTATTTCATTGATGGAGAAGGGCAATTAGGTTATTGGAAATATGGAGATGAGAATTGGAACCACTTAGGCCGTGGTTATGACGATATCGTAGTCTATGCAGGCAAAGTCTGTGTCGTCGATCATTTGGGGTCGGTTTCATAGGTTGATTCATCTTTTAGACTTCGAAGTTTCTCACTACCAATCGAGGGTGACAATCACCGCAACTACTGTTTGAAGCGTTCAGTGGTGTCAAATGGTGATCTTTATATAGTGGACAAATACATTAGACATGGTGGGATCATGAGGATGTGGGATTTTAGGGCCTATAAATTGGACCAACAATGTGGGAGATGGGAGGAGTTGCGAAGCTTGGGCAACTTGACTCTCTTCCTCTGCAGCCTCTGCTCGTTCGCTAACTCAACGCGCGAGCTTGATTGGTGTAAAGGGGATTGCATCTACTGCTTGGAGATCGCCTCCCTCTTTTTCTCGATAGAAGTCGTTAAGGTGTTTGGCTTGGCGGATTGTAGCCACAAATGGCTGGACTTTCCTGGTTTACTTCGTTGATGAAGAAGGAAGGCCAATTAGGTTATCGGAACTATGGGGATGAGACTATGTGGGATGCATTTGTGTTTGGAGTCTTTGGAATTCGAAGGGATATAAATAAGATTAAACTCTTTTTTTAGAAAAAAAAAAGAAGAAGAAAGAGTGTTATTAAGATTACTCTAGACTGAAATCGAAATATGCAATTTATATCTAGGGAAATGATAACGATAGTCCCTAAACTTTGTCCCATGTGTAATGTTATATTTGGTAGTTTAACTCGTTTAATGTGGTCATTGAACTATTTCGTAATGTTCAATGTATCCATTTTATCTTATCAAGCGAGTGAAAAAGTCGTGGCAAGTTCCCAAGCTATTGCGAAATGTACAATCTGGTTTCTAATCTCTTGACTCTCGAGAACATATAAATGAGTCATTTGGTATTATTCATAAGTTTTCATAGTCACATTATCGCCCAAAGTTTGGCTTATGATCTCTATTTCTCTTGGTATAGAAATCAAAAAGTAAAATATACTTATATGGAACTATAACAATTCATAAAAAGATGATAAAAAGATAGCATATTTTTTGTTGATTTAGGAAATAGATTTAAAACTGATACAATTTGGTTAAATCTTGTTCATAATTTTTAAAATCGATAATATCCGGCCGGTCCCTTTCTCCAACAAGCTCCTCCTAGTCGAGTCCAAGAGCAGCGAAGCATCACATGACTACATGCACATCACACTAGGCAAATGATGTTTCCAAACAATTCGCAGAAAAACATGGTATACTTTTTCAACTCAAATCTCAATTCTAAAACTTGGAGATCGAGTTTGATAATTTCTCATTTTGCTAGCATAACCAAGCCTCACTTAAGAGATCAGAGCTTTTGAGTCGAGATTGTTACAAGCACTTTAGCATGCGCAACTTTAGAATCTCCTTCATCATACTTCCCAACCAAATCAATTTATTAATATCCATCACTAGAGCCTAATATATTAAATGAGATCAATTGATTAATGTACATTTGATGTAGATTATGAAGTTTTAAGGAGAGGGCTTAGGCCTGTTTCAGAAAAAAAAAAAAAAAAGGTTATGGTCGTGAACTTGGCAGATCTCGTCCATGGTATCTCTCGATGGGTGGTGGTCCATAACTTCAAATTACGACGAAATGGTGGAGACTGGCCAGAAAGATTCAATTTGAAGATCTTTTTGACTTGCTGGTGACATGAAGGAAATTATGAACAAATTCATTTTTTTTCAAACTGTGGCTCAGAAAAGAAGATAATGAATAGTGCTTTGAATTCAACTAGCAAGCAACGTGAATTTATTGCCGAGGTGGAATAGTCATGTTGAACAATTAATTATTTCAAGTCAATGGAGCCATATTTGAGATTTAAGCGAAAGTTAGTGATTTTTTATGAGATAAAAAAAAGTTCGGGCCAAAATTGTTACTCAAGATAAAGTTGATGTGTCAAGCTCCGAATCCTACGAGTGTGCAACAACCCAATATGGTCGTTAAAATGCGATGTCCCAGGACTCGTCGCCGACTCTTAATTTCATCTTTTAATTACGCATGCGGAAGCTATAACAACATTCACTCAAACAACAACAGTAACCAGGGACAAATAGAAAAACATATCATAACAATCAAACCAAAACACCACGTTAGTTATTTACTTGATTAACCACCGGGAAACATTTTTACGAGCTCACTTCGAACATTTCCACACGAGCCTATAAAAAGATACAAGCCTGGGGGTCAATCTACTTCATCAACGGCATGTCAATCAAAAAGTCAGCTTCCAAACAGGTCTCTCATGGGCCATCCATGTAGAGGGTCGGTGAGTCGAAGAAGGGCGAGTCAGGGTCATGCTTCGACGGGTCAAAATCCGATGGGTACTCGGGAATGGGATCGGGTTTGGGCTCAAGATCCTCTACTGACCCATCAGGTAGCTCAATATCCATAGGGTCCCATATCTCATGCCCAGGACCTTCTTCTGGAGGACCGTCGAAACCCCTGAGAGGCCCAAATAAATCCTCACCATCCCTAACAAACCAGGCCTGGAACTGATGAGGGACCCAATAAGCCAGTCCCTCATCCACCCAAACTATCATTCGGTGGTGCTAAAAAACGTATAGCTTGTGGGGGAATACATATGTAGAAATTACAGTATCCATATCCTGATGTACCCTAAACCGTATTAGATACATCGACATGTTAAGGTCCTGAAAGACGTTTAACAACAATAAATGAGATAGGAATCTCAATAAGTTAACAGCCTAAACCCCGCTTAGGAGGCTAACTCGCCTCAGGCTCCTAGCCAAAAAACCATGCATCAAATACAGGCCAATCGCAAGCCGATAAGCAATCGCAAGCCGATAAGGAATCGCAAGCATCCTCACCTTGCCTTGGCGCACACATCATGCATGACATTAGTCATTAAATGTCACAACAATGCAACAAGCATAACACATACTTGGAACACTTGTCGAGATTTCCTATGCATCATGCATCCACACTCGCGCGTGTCTTGATTATAAGGTAAAACCTACTTGGCCGCAGCCCATACCATACCTAACCGTTTTCACCTCATAATCAAGCACTATGCAATATGTGTGTTCCATTTACTACGACCCCTCTGGGCCACCACACATCAAGCGATCTGTAGCAAGATGGTAGTCTTCCGACATGACCGGGCATCATCCCGCCCCGTTGGGCACGGCAACGTCAAACGATCTACAAGAAGACGACATTCCAATACGGCAACATCAAACGATATACGGTAAGATGATATCCCGTAAGGAGCATCAAATCTGGCCTCAGGCTGCGACTCGACATCCAGAGTATCGGCAATCCATATAATCTCCAGGCATCCGATAAATCAAGTACTGTCAAGCGATCTACAGCAAGACACCGATAAATCAGGCATCGTCAAGCGATCTAGAGCGAGATGGCTCCATCACGTGATCACACGAGCACTCAAGCATTCAAGCTAATTTTTATCTTTTGAATTAGCCAATACAAACATGGATCGTGCTCATAACAATGCCACATCACAATTTCACGTGATAACATATGCAAACAGTTGCTCGATTTTATAAATAAAAAAAAATCGCTTCAAAACATGTTTTCTTTCTCAAGGAATCGATATCATTTCTCAAACATAGCTATAAAATAATTTATTTTCAAAGGTTCCAAAATCTTTTCTTGAAAATAATCATTCAAATCATTTAGCTATATAAGCTAATTTATACGGAGATTTCCAACATTAGCATCGCAATCCAAGCATAAAACAATCGCAATTCTATATTAAAAATTATTCGAAAATACTAATAGTTAATTTTCAAAAATTAAAATATTTTTTGAAGAATAAAATATTATTATTTAATTCCAAAAATTAATTTATTTAATAAAATAAATAATTAAAATAATTGATAACTTATTATCAAATTAACGATAACTTATCATACACACACCAATAGCTTATCACGTAAATAGTGATAGCCTATCGCTCAATTAATAATAACCTATCAATCAATTCCCGATAACCTATTGCTAAAATCACCAATAACCTATCATCCAATCACCGATAACCTATAATTGTATCCATTGATAACATATCATTCGCCGATAACTTTTCTTCACAGGTTATCCAATAATCCACCGATAATTTATCCCCAAATCGCACTTAAATAACCATTAACTTATTCTAAACTACCCTAAGAAAGTTTAACACCATAAATAAAGGATTAGGGGTTAACTTACTCATCTAATGATAGTGGCAACCCTAAGGCGATGGCGACGACACAAGCTATCCACGGTGGTCTCGGCTTGGCGTGGCGAGCGGCTGCAGACGGGTGCGGCAAAAGAGCGACTGCTAGTGGCTATTCGGTGACAGCTTAAGAGCTGTTCCAAGCATGGAACGGCGGTTGGTGGTGGAGGCTTGGTAGCCTGGATAGCGGTGGATGAGCGGCGGAGATGGGAGGTGGACGGCACAACTTGCATGCGGCTTGGGCTGACCGACGACGGGCGGCTGGAGCTCGGCTGTAATAGAGCTGTTCGGCCAGAAAGGGAGATAGGATGGCGGTGGTTCGATGGCAAGGAAGAGCGACACACAGTGATGGCTCGTCCAGCGCAGTTTAGTCTAGCAACCGGCGGAACAAGAAGAAGCCGCGAAGAAGAAAGAACGAATAAGGAAATGATAGGAGCTGGTGGGAGTCAGTGGGGGAAGTCAACCGAAGTGGGGGAGGGGTGAGAGAGGAGAGAAAGTGGGTGAAATGATTATCTCACAAAATATCCCCTAAAATTCTTCTTTGGTTGACACTTGTCCCACAATGGCAATTTTTGTAATTTTTCTCAACTTTGTTCCCCAAAATTACCACTTTGTCCTTGGCCCATTTACTGATAACAGGCCAACTTATCCTTATTAGGCCTTGTTGGCCTGCCCCATTGGCCGTGAGGCCTAATGGGCTCTTACTCGGTCCACTTCCATTTCTCGCGTCAAATTCCCGATGTTTTGATCCTTATTCAAATTTGTAATTTTTAAAGGCAAACTCTTAAAATTGTGAGGTGACGTCCTATGGTTCGGTCGTGAAACCCTTGAGCATTTGACTCTCAAAATCGAATCATAATTCGTGGCTGAAATCAATCAATCGCAGTTACAATACATCTCAAACTAACTGGCGATTTTTAAGAATAAATTCTCAGTAGCCTTTCTCCTTTGATTAGTATTTCCTGAGTAATCAGGTCAGGACGAGAATTAACTAATAAAACAATGATGAGATCACAATTTCATATATCACCAAATTGGATCAAATTTTCATGATATAATAATTCTTCCTCCTTACAAAAATTTCATCTTTGAAATTTGAATTTACATCCAATTCCTCGAAAAGAAAGAGGTATTGATGCCTCATTACCTCTTCACTTTCCCACGTGGTTCTCTCGGTTCCATGATGTTGCCACACAACTTTAACCGGAGGAATCATCTTGTTTCATGGTACCTGCCCCTTTTGATCCTCAATTCTCACTGGTCTTTTCACGTATGATACCCTATCATCCACGTCTATTTTCTCATAGTTCAGAATATGAGTCGGATCCGATTCATACTTCCTTAGCATAGACATATGGAATACATCATGTACTTGAGCCAACTTTCGTGGCAAGGCTAGGCGATACGCCAATAATCCAATTCGCTCTAAGATCTCGAACGATCCTACATATCTTGGGCTTAGCTTGCCTTTCTTGCCAAAACACGAAGTCTCTTGCGTTGGTGATACTTTAAGAAACACGTGATCTCCCACTTGAAACTCCAACGATCTACATCACCTATCTGCATAACTTTTCTGGCGACATTGGGTTGTCCTTAACCTATGCCTGATAACCTTAACAGTATCCGACGACTGTTGCACCAACTCAAGACCCGTAATCTTTCGTTCACCAACCTCATTCCAACAAATAGGAGTCCTACAGGGTCTGCCAAACAATGCTTCCAAATGTGCCATTCTAATACTTTACTGACTGTTGTTGTACACGAACTTAACAAGATGTAACTGTTCTTCGCAACTTCCTTTGAAATCTAGAACGTAGGCTCGTAGCATATCCTCAAGAGTCTGAATCGTTCTCTCGGATCGACCATCTGTATGTGGATGGAAAGCAGTGCTATGCTACAGTTTTGTTCCCATAGCACCTTGAAGACTCTTCCAAAAAGTAGAGGTGAATTTGGGGTCTCGAGCCGACGCGATCATCACTGGTACACCATGAAGACGAACTATATGCCTTACATACAACTCAGCATACTTGTCCATAGCAAAGTCGTTTCACAAGGCAATGAAATGAGCAGTGAGTCTATCCACTATAACCCAAATAGAATCATTATCGCTTTGACTCCTCGGTAGACCCATCACGAAATCCATCGTGATATGTTCCCATTTCTATTCTGGGATTTCAAGAGATTGCAATAATCCACCAGGCTTACAATGATGTGCTTTCACCTGTTGACACGTTAAACACTTAGCCACATGATTGGCTATATCCCCTTTCATGCCATTTCACCAATAATACTGGCGTAGATTCTAATACATTTTCGTGCTGCCCGGATGAATACTTTAGTTACTACATGAGCTTCTGCCAAAATTTTCTCCTTAAGTCTTTCATCATTGGGTATGCACAATCGTCCACGAAACTTCAAGATCCCATCTTTGGATACTTGAAAGTCATATTTTCTCTTAGCTACATCCATTTACAGAATCCTTTAAAGTCCAGGACCCGAAGGTTATGCTGCTTTAATCCTAGTTTGCATTTTGAGCTCAATCTTGAGAGTAGCCATTAAACCCGAAAGGTGGCTTACCTCAAACTTGAAATCTAAGTCTTGAATTCCTTCAAACAAAATCCATTCTTGGACCATCATATGCGCGATCGAAGACTTTCAGCTTAGAGCATCAGCTACCTTATTAGCCTTACTAGGATAGTACAGAATATCGTAATCATAATCCTTAAGCAGCGCCATCTATTTGCATTGCCTCATGTTCAATTTCTTTTGCAAGAACAAATACTTTAGACTCTGATGATCCGTATAAATATGAAACCTTTCCCCACACAAATAATGATTCCAAACCTTTAGTGCGAAAATAATCGCTGTTAATTCCAAGTCGTGCATCGGGTAATTCGATTCATGCAGTCTTAATTGTTGGGACGCATAAGCCACAACTCTTCAATGTTGCATTAAGATGCATCCTAATCCTTTATGTGGCACGTCGCTGTAAATCTTATAACCTCCTGAACCAGACGGTATCGTCAAAACAGGCGCAATAGTTAGCTTTTGCTTAAACTCTTGAAAACTATGCTTACACTTATCCATCCATTCAAACTTTGTATCCTTTTCCAGCAATCGTGTCAAGGGCATGGCTATCGCTGAAAACTTTTCCACGAACCTCTTATAATAGCCAGCCAATCCCAAGAAACTCCGAACTTCAGTTATCATCATTGGTCTTAGCCAATTTATAACTGCTTCAATCTTAGTTGGATCTACTGAAATCCCTTCTCCAAAAATCATATGTCTGAGAAAAGTCATTTGAGTTAACCAAAGCTCGCACTTGCTAAATTTGGCATTCAGCTTATGATCTCGAAAGGTTTGCAACACTGTCCTCAAGTGCTGCTCATATTCCTCTGAACTCCTTGTATACACCATAATGTCATCAATGAATACAATCACAAACTTGTCTAAATACTCCTTGAGCACCCTGTTCATCAAGTCCATAAAAGCTGCAAGTGCGTTCGTAAGACCAAATGGCATTACGGTAAACTCATAATGTCCATAGCCCATTCGAAATGCCGTTTTTGATATATCTTCCTTCTTAATCGTCAACTGATAATAACCCGTCCTCAAGTTTATCTTCAAAAATACCGAAGCTCCTCGAAGTTAGTCAAACAAATCATCTATCCTCGGCAACGGATACTTATTCTTAATCGTCGCTTGATTAAGTTGACGATAGTCAATGCAAAGGCACAATGAACCATCCTTCTTCCTTACAAACAGAATTGGCGCTCCCCAAGGTGATGCATTAGGATGAATAAATCTTTTGTCCAACAACTCCTGCATATGAACTTTTTTTTTTTTTTGGTAAGATTCCTGCATATGAACTTTTAACTCTTTTAATTCCAACAACATCATCCTATATGGTACTTTGGAAATCGGCTCCGTTCTAGGGGCTAACTCAATTACGAACTCTATTTCCCTTTTCGAGGGTAATCTAGGTAATTCTTCAGGAAAAATGTCCAAGAACTCTAGTACTACAGTGATGTTCTACATCCTTGATTCTTCTATCAAAGTGTCAACTGCAGTTGCCAAATAGCCTTGGCAACCCTCATCCAACAATCGAGTAACCTCAAGGGACGAAATCAAAGAAATCGATGATCCTCCTCGATTGCCAACAAACTCAAATCCAACACCCTCTAAAGGCTTAAACTAAATCGTCTTACGATAATAATTTACCGTAACTCATTGCTTGATGAGCCAATCCATTCCAATAATCACATCGAAATCGAACATCGTCAAGACAATTAAATCTATGATGTCCTCACGACCTCCAACAGACAACTTACAATCAGCACAACCTACTGCAGACACTACGCTATCCTTCAAAGGGGTAGAAATACTATAGACCACTCTTAGCAGTTTCAGACTTAACCCTACTAATTCCACATATTGCTTAGCCACAAACGAATGCGTAGCTCCAAGATCAAATAAAGCATAAGCAGCATGGTTGTGTAATGAGAGCGTACCTATAATTACGGCGGGTGAGTCCTTCGCCTCCTTCCTTATGACAGCATACACCATTCCTTGTACTTGAGGTCGGTTCAACTCGTTCGGCGGGGTGTTTCTTGTAGGTTGTCCTACCTGCTGCACTGGTCCTTATGCTCCCACGGCTTGACGTGGACAGTCTCTTACGTGGTGGTCATGCTGGTCACATCTAAAGCAAGCTCCCATCTTTACAGGGCACGAGGCTGTTCCATAGTTCTAGTGGCAAAACGGCACACACTATTTGGATTGTATGTCGGCTTCCTCACGCCACCTTTCTTGTTGGAGGGACGGAAAACCTACTCCTTGTCATCGATTTCTTCCTAAATCGATGATTATCCTTATTCAACACAAACCGCGATCCAGACGCGGCTGCCCTCTTAGCCAAGTTTCTCTCTATCAACTACGCCCTTTTATACATCTCATCATAATCTTTCAGATTCAAGGACACAAGTTGGTCCTTAATCTCGGGCTTTAACCCATCCATAAACCTTCTTACTTTATCAACTGGGTCTTCAATCAACCTCGGCGCATACTTGGATAATTGAGCAAACTTCGCTTCATACTGGTCTACCGACAATTGGTTTTGTTGAAGACGCTGAAATTTATTCATCTTTTGTTCTTTGGTGTAATCTGAAAAGTACTTGTTGTAGAAAGCTTCCACGAAGGCACCCCACCCCCGAGCCGTACCCTCGGGAAATACCCTCCTTTGGGTAACTTCCCACCAAATACTGGCATTACCTTGCAATTGGTAGACTGCCAACATCACCTTGTCTTTGTCCGAACACTTCAGAAAAGCAAACATCTTCTCCAACTCCCTGATCCAGAGGGTTGCAGCCTTATAATTACCCGCACCAGTGAACTTAGGCGACTTGAGCTTTAGAAACTGCTCTACGAACTTATGCATGGACTGATTCCCATTTTCGTTTCTAGCCAATGGAACATCTACATATGCTGCGGCAACAACAGCGGCAGTGGCAGCTTAGTTCTGAGCTTGCTGCCCTACTAAGGTTTCTAAGGCTTGCAGGATCCGATCCAACCTAGGATCCTCTGGTGCTCTCCTTCTAGCACCAATCTGACTTGGTTTTGCCCTTCTCCTAGGGGCCCTTGAGTCAAGATTGCTTATCTTGTAGGATCTTTACAGAAATTTGCTTTCCAATTCTAACAAGAAATTAAAAATCATGAACAACCTGCTTAAAATAAGGAATCTAAACAATCAAGCACAAGCACAAAGTGTTTTCCTAACTCACTATCCCAGAAACCCATCGTATCTTATCACTCCAGGTCTCGATCAAACTTGGATCGAGCTAACCTTGCTTTGATACCAATTCAAATGGGAATCTCATGCCCCAAATCCTACGAGCGTGCAATAACCCGCTATGGCCGTTAAAATGCGATGTTCCAGGACTCATCACCAACCCTTCATTTCATCTTTTAATTATGCATGCGGAAGCTATAACAACATTCACCTAAACAACATCAGTAACCAGGGATAGATAGGAAAACGGATCACAACAATCAAACCAAAATACCACATTAGTTATTTACTTGATTAACTCCCAGGAAACATTTTGACAAGCCCACTTCGGGCATTTTCATACGAGCCTATAAAAAGATACCAAACTGAGGGTCAATCTACTTTATTAACAACATGTCGGTCAAAAAGTCAGCTTCCAGGCAAGTCTCTCATGGGCTATCCATGTAGAGGGTCGGTGAGTGTTGACACCTAAATTTTGGCGCATCACTTAGTGTAATTTGCATAGAAAATTAGGGATTAAATTTTTAACCCCCAAACAAAAAATATTTAAATTGCATAACATATAGTTTAAATTCATTAATTGCATTTTTTGCATCGGACAACGGTGAATGAACGAGCTTAAATTTCATCGAATGGGACTCGGCTCGCTTGAAGTGCAAGGGCCGGGAATTACAAGTCAAACGGGCTCGGTTGTTTTAATTTGAACTTAATTCAGCCCATTGTCATTAATTAATTCAGCCCATTGTCATTAATTAATTCAGCCCATCATCATTAATTAATCCAGCCCAATAAAATCTAAGCCCATTAGGACTAGAGAGCCCATCTAATTGACCTAGATTAACATTATATATACATCATTAGGTCAGGGTTTTAAGGGGGGGACTCATAATTTTCAGATCAGAATCTTTAGAGTGTGAGAGCAAGAAAGAGAGGGAGAGAGAGAGACCGGCGAAGATCGCCGCCCCTCCCTGCCGCGCCTGCCACCGCCGCGCCTTCCGCACCGGAGCCAACCCACGCCGCCGCACGCCGCGCCCCGACGCCGCTGCCTGCCGCCCGCCGCACGCCGGAGCCGACCCACGCCTGCCGCGCCTGCTGCCGCCGTGCCTGCCGCGCCTGCCGATCGCCGCGCATCACCGCCGCGCCTGCCGCGCCTGCTGCCGCCGTGCCCGCCGCGCTTGCCGCCCGCCGCGCGTCACCGCCGTGCCCGCCGACCCACGCCCGCCGCGCCTCACCGCCGCGCCTGCCGCGCCTGCCGCGCCTGCCGCCCCTGCCGTGCGCTGCTCTCCGCCGCGCGACACCACCTGCTGCCGCCACTCCCCGCCGCGCCTGCTGCCGCGCCTCTCGTGCGCCTGCTGCCGCCACTCCTCGCCGTGCCTGCTGCCGCGCCCGCTGCCGCACCGCCGCTGCCGCCGTCGCTCTGCCACCGCTGCTGTCCCGGAGTTGCGCCATCACAAGCACCATCGTAAACAGCGTCGCCGCCGTCCTCGTGGTCGCGCCACCGCCGGTCCGCCGTTCGCCGCTCATCCCGATCCGCAATCCCGATCCGCGAGTTCAAATTTGGAAATATTTCCAAATTAGGTAAAGATGTTATCCGATATTTTCAGAATATTTGGTTTCTTAATTTTTAGATGCTTGAATATTCTGTGAATATTGTGTGGATTGCTAGATATCTTAGGATGATGTTTGCCTTGTTCGCAATATTCGAAAATATTCAAAATTAGGAAAACTTTCCTAATTCAGCAACGTATCTGGACAACTATCCGACCTTATCCCTAAGGTATGATACGTGGCGATACGGAGAATCATTATCCTACCCATAATCACTTGGGTACGACAATGAATTTTATCTGCTTTCCAAATTTGAATGATCGAATTTCCGTCAATATCTGTAACCCTATAGATATGACCGATAGTTCGATTTCTGTGCCTAATCCGAGTTTGAAACGAATTTTGCGGATCACGTGGTTGTTTTAAATGTTGATGCTATCTCTGTTTAAATTGTTTTTCCTTTTCAAATAAAAAAGAAAATTCAAAAAATATCAGTTAGGATTTGAATTTGAGTTTTGCATGTTTAGGAATCCTAAATATATCTAGACGATAGAGTAATTATTTAATTTAAATTAGGACTGGAGATAATCTATTTCCTAGTTTAAATTAAGTAATATTCTAATCTTAATAGATTATTTAGGTTATTTTTTTAATTCCGAATTTTCATTAGAAAACACCAAAAATAAATCATTTGCCCGTCATCAGAATTAGGTCACGTCGTCGCATGACATATAGTTTGCATGTTAGGTTGCATTACTTGCATGTCATTTTTGCACGTCATTGCATGTAGATTAGCTTTCATTTAAATAAGCGAAAATCCAAAAATATTGAGTGAACTGCTTGTTAATTAGAAATCATATTAGGATTGTTGGTGTGATTTTCTAGCTAACCATGCAGATGCTTACGTTGCTTCGAGGTAAGTAATTCTCCCAATCTTGCAATTTATTTAATGTTTTGATTATTGGGTGTTACTTTGGTGGTTTGCGCACCCGCATGATCATCTCACATGTTAGTGACTAAGTTAAAATGGATCCAGATTGCTTGCCAAAATATTTTTGAAAAGAAAAGGTACCGAAAGGGCGTTAGACTAGATCTAGCGTAATCAAGTCCCCGGGCTTAGAATCTCTGGTTCGTAGGAATAAAACATATCTCCCTATGTTTTATTTAGGTTTCTAATCGGCCTACCACAAATAGATTAGTGGCGACTCCGAGCATAAAAAATTTTGCATGTTAAAAAACTTAAACCCTAAGTTACGAATTGGTAGGGCTTGGGAGGGCCCGAGTTAGGCTTAGTCTTAACAATCCATTAGCCTGAGGAAATTTTAGGTCGCGACAGTGAGTTGAAGTATGGTGAGTCCAGGTCATGCTCCAACGGGTATTCAGGAACGGGATTGGGCTCGGGCTCGGGATCCTCTACTGACCTATCAGGTTGGTCAACATCCATAGGGTCCCATATCTTGTGCCCAGGACCTTGTTCCAAAGGACCGTCGAGACCCCTGAGTGGCCTAAACAAATCCTCACCATCCATAACAAACCAGGCCCGGAACCGATGAGGGACCCAACAAGCCAGTCCCTCATCCACCCAAACTATCGTCCGGTGGCGCTGAAAAACGTAAGGCTTGTCGGGGAACACATGCGTGAAATAATAGTATCCATATCCTGAGGTACCCCGAATCGTACCAGATGCATCGACATGCTAAGGTCTTGAAAGACGTTTGACAACAATAAATGAAATAGAAATCTCAATAAGTTAACCGCCTAAGCCCGCTTAGGAGGCCAACTCACCTCGGCCTCCTAGCCAAACAACCATACATTGGATACAGGCCAATCGCAAGCCGATAAGCAATCACAAGCATTCTTACCTTGCCTTGGTGCACACATCATGCATGACATTGGTCATCGAATGTAACAATAATGCAACAAGCATAACACATACTCGGAACACTTGTCGAGATTTTCTATGCATCATGCATCCACACTCGTGCGTGTCTTGATCATATAGTAAAATTCACTTGGGCGCGTCCCATACCATGCCTAGCAGTTTTTACCCCATAATCAAGCACTATGCAACATGTGTGTTCCATTTATTACGATCCCTCTAGGCCACTACACATCAAGCGATCTGCAACAAGATGATAGTCTTCTGGCATGACCGAGTATCGTCCTGCCCCATTGGGCACGGCAACACCAAACGATATACAGGAAGACGACATTCTAATATGACAACATCAATCGATATACAGTAAGATGGTATCCCGTAAGAAGCATTGAATCCGGCCTCAGGTTGTGACTTGACATCCGGAGTATTAGCAATCCAGATAATCCCCAAGCATCCGATAAATTGAATACTGTCAAGCGATCCACAGCGAGACCCCGATAAATCAATCATCGTCAAGTGATCTACGGCAAGACGGCTCCGTCACTTGATCACACGAGCACTCAAGCATTCAATCCAATTTTTATCCTTTCAATTAGTCAATGCAAACATGGATCGTGCTCATAACAATGCCACATCACAATTTCACGTGATAACATATGCAAACAGTTGCTCGATTTTGTAAAAAAAAAAAAACATCATTTCAAAACATGCTTTCTTTCTCAAGGCATCAAAATCATTTCTCAAACATAGCTATAAAATAATATATTTTCAAAGGTTCCAAAATCTTTTCTTGAAAATAATCATTCAAATCATTTAGCTATATAAGCTAATTTATACGGAGATTTCCAACATTGGCATCGCAATCCAAGCATAAAACAATCGCAATTCGGTATTAAAAATTATTCGAAAATACTAATATTTAATTTTCGAAAATTAAAATATTTTTTAGGAATAAAATATTATTTTTTAATTCCAAAAATTAATTTATTTAATAAAAGAAATAATAATTAAAATAATTGATCACTTATCATCAAATCAACGATAACTTATCATACACACACCAATAGCTTATCACGTAAATAGTGATAGACTATCGCTCAATTAATAATAACCTATTAATCAATTCCCGATAACCTATCGCTAAAATCATCAATAGCCTATCATCCAATCATCGATAACCTATCACTGTATCCATTGATAGCCTATCATCTGCCGATAACTTATCTCCAAAGGTTATCTAATAATCCACCGATAACTTATCCCCTAATCGCACTTAAATAACCATTAATTTAATTTAAACTACCCTAAGCAAGTTTAACACCCTAAATAGGGGATTAGGGGTTAAGTTACTCATCTAATGACGGTGATAACGCAAGGACAATGGTGACAGCACGGGTTGTCCGTGGTGGTCACGGCTTGGTGCGGCAAGCGGTGGACGGTGGCAAACGGGCACGATGAAGGAGCAACTATTGGTGGCTGTTCGGTGGTAGCTCAAGGGCTGCTCCAAGCATGGAATGGTAGCTGGTGGTGGAGGCTTGGCGGCCTAGACAACGGCGGGTGAGCGGTGGAGATGGGCGACGAATGGTGTGATTTGCTCACAGCTTGGGCTGACTAGCGACGGGCGGCTGGAGCTTGGCTGGGACAGAGCTGTTTAGCCAGAAAGGAAGCTGGGATGGTAGTGGTTCGACGGCGAGGAAGAGTGATGCACGGTGGTGGCTGGTCCGGCGTGGTTTGGTCTGGCAACCGACGGAACAAGAAGAAGTCGAAAAGAAGAAAGAATGAAGAAGAAGAAGAAGGAAATGATGGGGGCTAGTGAGAGTCGGTAGGGGAAGTTAGCCGAAGTGGGGGAAGAAAGAGAGAGTAGAGAAAGTGGGTCAAATGATTATCCCACAAAATATCCCCTAAAATTCTTCTTTGGTTGACACTTATCCCACAATGGCAATTTTTGTAATTTTCTCAACTTTGTCCCCTAAAATTACCACTTTGTCCTTGGCCTGTGTATCGATTAGGGTCGACTTATCCTTCTCGGGCCTTGTTGGCCGGCCCCCTTGGACGTGAGGCCCAATGGGCTCTTGCCAGGTCCATTTTCGTTTCTCACGTCAAATTCCCAATTCTTTGCTCCTTATTTGAATTTGTAATTTTCAATGGCAAACTTGTAAACTTGTGAGGCGATGTCCTATGGCTCGGTTGTGAAACCCTTGAACATTCGACACTCAAAATTAGATATAATTCGTGACTAATATCAATCAATCGCAGATACAGTATATCTCAAACTAACAGGCGGCTTTTAGGAGTAAACCCTTAGCAGCCTTTCCCCTTTGATTAGTATTCCCTAAGTAATTAGGTCAGGGCGAGAATTAACTAATAGAGTATTGATGAAATCGCCATTTTATATATTACTAAATTGGGTCGAATTTTCAAGATATCATATGGTGCTTTTTTTTTGAATTAGGCCTAGCTTCTGGAACCGAGAATCGGACCACTTGGTCTTGGAGCCGGAGAGGAACCGGTCCTCGGGCTGTCCAATGGAACTAGTGGACATCAAGCTTATTAGCCAAGTCAAGGGTCTAGCCAAGGAAGAAGTAGGAGAGGATGTCCACGGGAGGGGTGGGGTGGGGTGGGAGGCGAACCATTGAGTGTGGGGGAGGCGAAGGGTGGAGATCAAAGCTGATCAAGAGAATGCATAATCGAGATCAAAGTCCTCGACCCATGATTCCTATCTCTTTCACTTCCAACCAAATTAATACCTAGAAGTAAGGTAAGTGAAAATCTATAACACGAGCTAGATACTAAATGAATGACTTAATTCGTACAACAATGATGCATTGTCTGAGCCCTTTACAAAAAATTCTAGTTATGAAACCTAATTTCTAAACTCACCATCCCCGTAACTGCTCCTGAAATCAAAGTAACAAATCCCTGATCCTTTCGGGCGAAGAAAAAAACCCAATTCCTTTGTTATCAAGAAACCTAACAATTGTCGCAAATGACTACAAAACGTAGGGCCCATGGCCATCATCGTCACCGACGAACAACCACCTTCTAGAAAACCCTCTAATGGTGGGTAGGAGATCGTCATCGTTGAAAGAAGATACAACCCTAATAGAAACTTCCTCGCTACTTCACTAGAAATCGCACGGAGAGAGAGGTGACCAAAGAAGAAGCCAACAAACCTGAGGAAACACAAAGCGACGAATTGACGATCGCCCTCAAATTAAAGTACGAAGATCGATGGTCGAGAAGAACCCAATCAATGATCGAAAGGTTTTGCGAGTTGCGACACACAAAGAGCGAGAAGGAGAGAGAGACAATGGAGACAACCTTTCTTTCTTAGATGGGAATTGCCTGGCCTTCTTATATAAAAAGCCAAAGTGCATTTACGTCACAGAGATGGAAATTGATCCAGTATAGGCAGTTTGATCAGTTCGGTTTGGTTCCCACCCTGCCAGACTGCCTGTCACCAATTTCAATATTATGGAATCAGGAATTGGATTAGAGCCCCTAAGAATTGCCAAGAACCAATCGGTCTGGTCCGAGCAATTCTTGATTTGGGTGGTTCCTATTGCCCACCCCTAAGACCGACCACTCTCATAGTGGCATGAAGGTAAAATTTTCAAACTCCAAGCGGCATCCATGTTCCATGTAGGGGTGTCAAAAGAACCCGACCAAATACGATCCGATCCGATCTGACCTGACTCGAAAATTTTTGTATTGGATCGGATTGGACCTCAACTTGTTCGGGTAATAGAAAAACCAATTGGGCTCGAGCACCCAAGCCCAACCAAAACAACTAACAAGGAAACACTATCTTCTTCTTGTTCACACCCGAGTCCAACCGAAACAACAAGCTGAGGTTCATTCTTGCGGACGTTCACCGAAACCCTATCTTCTTCTTTGTTCTTCCATTAGAGACAAACAACAAGCTGAGGTTGTAGAGTGTCCTGACGAAAAGTGTGTGTCTGCGCGCGCACCGTGCAAAAAGTATAATTGTCTTCCTTCCTTCCTTCCCTTGATTGATTCGTTCATGCTCTTGCGAAGAGATTGTGACTGTAGAGCATGATCTTGATTGCACGTTGCGAATTTCACCTGCGATGGGTTTCGTGTGTTGGTTGTCTGATTGGGTGTCTGAATTTGATTTAGGTGAGAAGAAGCTATTGAAGGTGATGAGCGGAAGGACGGAGCCAGCAACACCCTTGAAGGCGGTGGTCACAAGATCAGCGAGAACAAGCTCCTCTCCAAGAAGTCAAGGTTACCCCCCCCCCCCAAAAAAAACACAAACCTACGTCATGATAGATTGTGATAAGAGATTGTGAATTGTTGGTCAGAAAATCCAGAGTGCTAATACTTTTCTTTATAGGCCATAGAGCGCCTTTTGTGGTTGTCAACTTCTTTTGATTCCCGTGTGCTGATCCATAGTGCTGATCCTTTTCTCTATTCTTCTTCTCTCTTTCTTAATATTTCCATATTTATTTCTTCCTTAAGTTAGGGCTAATGTGGTGGCTGATACACTATGTCATCTCCATTGAGACATAGAGGATGCCACAGTTACCATGGTCAAAGTACATCAGTTTAACTACAAAAAGTTAAAAGTTTTGTGCTTTGGGTTGTTGCAATCAAAGTTCAGTGATCCAAATTGCAAAATAATCGCAATTTGGGAATCACCAGTGGGAAATCTATTATGCTATGTATTTGGCTGATCTTGGAATCTGATGGTTGCAATACTTACCGTAGACTTAGGTTAGCCAATCCATACAAATTTTGAGTAGATTAACGCTAATTTGGACAAACACGTGTCAGGTTTGTCGTAGGTTAACTAATCTAGACAGATTTTGAGTAGACTTAGGTTTGTCTGACCTTGGAATCTGTTCTGTTATGTATTTGTTGTAGGTTAAATCGGCTTTCAAGAAGAAGGTGTGGGAGTCGCACCCCAATCTTTTTCAAGTTAAAGAAAAGCTTATTGCAAAATCTAAATTCAAGCTGGTAACTACTATGGCTCCTGAATTATTGGAGCTTTTATATGTGTTTTCTTCCTTATTTCTTCTATGTTCAATCTTCAGTTGGCTGCATTTTGGTGATATATCTTGGAACTAAGTTACTTGAATTGGTATCTTTATTTGTGGCATAATTAGTGTGTAACAAACCTTTGCTAAAAGTTGCATCCTTGATAGCTTTCTGAGTCACTTCTTGTATATGACACTGGTCATGCTTGCTCTTAAGATAAACTTTACTTTACTATGTCAACTTTCCATGGCAATGATGGTTTTTGTTGATTTTGGAATGTTAATTATTTTTGCTGATTGCTAGATGTTTTTGTCGACGGATTCTAGCCTCACAAATAGAAGGAAGAGATTTATTATATGGGATCACTTTAAAAGGATTCTATGTACAGACAAGAATAAAGAAAAGGTTGAATGTTTATATTGCGGGGTCCACATTGGTTATTCTAGTACTCAAGGGACTAGTTCAATGCATCATCATTTAGTTAGATATAATGAATATCCATATGCAAATATCAAGAAAAGGCAAAAAAATGCCTCGGGTCAACCTATTGGGGTTGGTCGTTTACCATGAAAATTTGACCAAGATGCTAGTATAAAAGAACTAGCAACCATGTTCATTCTCGGTGAATTGCCCTTTAAGTTTGTAAAAAATGAGGGTTTTCAACAATTTGTGTATAGAATCCAACCAAAGTTCTCAATCCCTACGAATAACACGTTGAGGAGTGATTGTTATGCATTATACGTGGAGGAAAGAAGAAAATTGATGAAATATTTTGCTGACACATGTCCTAGAGTTTATTTGACGATCGATACATGGACCTCTTGTCAAAATTTGACTTATATGTCTCTCATTGCTCATTTTGTTGATACTGATTGGAAGTTGCAGAAGAAAATCCTAAATTTTTGTCAAATCCTAGGTCATTCTGCTGAGATAATAGAAAATGCGGTTGAGAAATGTTTGACTGGTTAGGGGATTCAAAGTATGTTTTCCATTACCGTGGATAATGCAAGTTCTAATGATTTAGGAATTTAATACTTGAAAAGAAGACTTAATTTTTGAAACACTCTGGTATTGAGAAGTGAGTTACTTCACATGAGGTGTTTTGCTCATATATTGAGTTTGATTGTGAGAAATGAGTTAAAATACATAAATGATTCCATTGTTAGAATACATTCGGCTGTTCGTTATATAAGGACTTCTCCTAGCAGGTTGAGGCAGTTTAAGGATTGTGTTGAACTAGAGAATATTGAGTCAAAGAGTCTTGTATGTTTGGATATGGAGACTCATTGGAACTTGATATATATGATGTTGGAGGCGGCTTTGAAGTTTCAAAAAGCTTTTTTCTTATTGGAAATTCAAGATAGCAAATTTGTTGAAGAACTATCCAAGGCGAAAGGGTTGCATACTAGTGATGATTGGGATTATGCCCGTCACCTTCCTTTCCCGAAGTTGTTCTTTGATACGACTTCAAAAGTTTTGGGTTCTTGTTATGTCACTAGTAATGATTTGGCAAAGGATGTCTATGGATTTTTTGAAATGATTAATGGATATTGTAAGAATGAGGATAAAAGTTTGCAGGAAATGACTAAAAGAATCAAGACTAAATTCAATAAGTATTATGACAATGTGAACAACATCAATCTTAATTTGTTCATTGCTTGCATACTTGACCCTCAACATAAGTGGGAATATGTAAAATGATTGATTAATGATGTTTATGAGAGCAAGCAAGTAGAAATTTTACATGATAAAAGAATATCATCGCTGACATCATTGTACGAGCAATACCACACTGGTAAATGTCCCAAGGCAGCTTGAGATTAAAGGGTATAAGGACAATAAATGTGTCAAAGTCTCCCGTGGTTGGTGCGAACTTTATGACTACAAAGTATCTTAACCAAACGTGATAACAAATTTTGGAAGAAAAATCAGAATTGGATAAATATTTGGAGGAAGGATGTGAACATTGTAGCCCCGACTTTGATATCTTAACTTGGTGGAAAGTTAATTCCTCGAGATATCCTATCCTTTCTTCCATCGCTCGAGATATTTTGGCAGTGCTCGTCTTGACCGTAGCATCAGAGGCCGCATTCAGCACAAGAGATTATGTACTCAATGTCTTTCGTAACTCTTTGACCACAAGCATGGTAGAGGGTCTTATATGTGTTCAAGATTGACAACAATCCTCATCACTTTCACTTTCAATTGAGGATAACTTAGAAGAACAAGAAAATTTTGAGTTAGGTCAAAAAAACATAATTGTGGAATATTTATTCTTTTCTATATTACAATGGATACTTAAGTTCTCATTTTGATTGTGAATTTAATGCAGAGTGTTCAACTACAATTATGGAGTCGAACTTGATATCGGTTTCTCTTGATGATTGACGAAGTTAGAAATTGATACTTGCTAAACCAATTTTTTTTATTGCAAATTTACTTTTTCATATTCAGATTAGGCATTTAGTAATTGTTGTCTTCTTCATTTCTTACTTGCAGGTTGACCTTACTGAAGAATGATTTCCTTTCTTTCCAAATCTTGCATGTGGGATTCTTATCACCTGCTTTACTTTTTTATCATTGCCCTAGTTTGTGAATTGATCCTAATATGCATGTAAACAAGGTTGTATAACATTGGAGTTGCTTTGGTGGAGTTGCTTTGGTTGGTTTGCTTTGGAGTAAATTTGATCCACTTTTGTCTTGTTGAGGGGATGAGATAGGGTCATTGAATTGAGTTCGAAAGTCAATAGGTTCCTATCTTGGGGTGGGGGGTTGAAGGTCAATAGGTTCCTATCCTGATTTTGGACTATATCATCTATCCGACTTTGTTGATATGTGTTTGGAGTTTATATACATTTGCGTACTTTGTTTTTATCAATGTAAATCTCTGTTGCAACTCGCAAGTAGCCCCGTTTGTTTTTTGCGCATGCCATCTTTCAATGTCGTTCTTATCGAGGGGTGGTTGGTTGTGTTGTTCGAAAGTTTTGGAGCTTTTGGTCGAGGCAATTAGGAATTCTGCCATTATATTTTTGTGATTGGTCATTCCTAAGTTGTGATCGGGGCTCAAGCGGTCGAGTACTGCAACTAGAATGGTGTGATGGTGTATAGTCATTGGATTTTTCTTGTTCGGCCTTTGGTTTAGTTATTTGATATTTGTCAAATGTTGTGCCGCTAATATGTAGATATGAGATATTACATGTGGGGTTTAGGAGTCAGATAACCCTCCGTTTGGCTTTTTCCCTTTTTGCTATATCACCTGACAGTATCTCTTTGGGCTTCTTAACTCTTGTTACCCATGAAAGAAGAAGAAAAGAATGTGTTTGTTATTCTACATTCTTGTGTTTGATAATTCAGAGGCCAGATATTAATCTCATGACCGAGATGAGTCCAAGACTTGCTTGTAAATTCACAATCTATTTGTGAATCTGTCAAAAAAGTCAAAATGCCTATCTACATGTCATATGGATCCACGCCACTTAATAGTGAATTTGATTGTTTATATAGAAAACCCTCGAGGTGCGCCGCATTACGAATTTTCGAGGTTTTTAGAGATATATGACTCTTAAGCAATTGTGGGTGTAACTTAACTTTAATTTATAATAAAAATCTAAAACACGAACTCAACCCGACTCGATCGTGCGACTATATCACGTTCGGGTCTTATTTCGGGTCAAGTTAGGTATCATGAAAATCCGACCCAACCTAACCCATTGACACCCCTAGTTCCATGAGAGAGTTGGAACATCGTCAGATGTGAACCGAAATCAAACCGAGCAACAAAAGTTTTCGGTCCATCCAATAGAATCGGACCGATCGACCGGCTCACGCCCGGTCCAACCGTTTCCGGTCGCCTATATAACGCAACCCCCGTTGCTTCCTCCTGCATCCTACTTCTTGGCGCTCTGTAAGTACATGCGCAGAGAATAAGAACAGAGGACGAGCCTTTCCTCTCCGGCGACCCTCCCATGAGGATCTCGACGCTACCCTCTGCCCTTGCGGCCGATCGGCGTTTCTTCCGATACTGCTGATCGGAACCCTAGATCGTCAGCCCCGTCCCCCGACGATTCGCGGGGTCAATCGCTTCTCGCATTGGCGGTATGGGTGGATTGCCCTAGGACTCGAGGGCGACCCCGAAGACCCGTGCCATTCTGATCGTCTGGCGAGTTCTTAAGGACAATCGATCTGTCGGGCCGCGGGGATGGCGAGCGGGCAGATGATGAAGCGCGCCAAGTACAAGACTAACGTGAAGGACCCGGGAACTGCTGGCGTTCTGAAGATGGTACCCCTCCTTTCTTCTGCGTGTAAATCTGTGGTTACCCTTTTTTGTCCCTTGTCCTCTGAGGCCAAGGTTTGACTGTGTTTGAAGTGTTACCGCAATCTAGTGTGATGGGGTTCTGTTTTCCGGTTGGAATTTGGAAACTTCGAATGCGGCGAGGGTATTAATGGGGACTGAAATTCTGTAAAGGATTGTAATTGACGTCCAGTTCAGCTCACTGGTACATTTTGTCCACGTCATTCGGCATGTGAGATCATGTGACTCGCGTATAGAGCAGCTTGGGTAAATGGGCTCTCAAATCAAGTTAGTTGTGATAGTGTGCTTCAAAACTTGGTTGTCCTCCTTCGGTAGAACATTGCTTGAGAATGTAATATAGACTTTCGGCCTCCTAGAAGGTAGCATTACATATTGGTTATTGGAGAAGCAGTTGAAAGGATTACTGTCATCGTCAATACTTCTGTTTGCTATGGTCTCTTCTTTGGTTTAGGCACAAAAGTTACGGCCTTTGTAAACTCTACTTATCATTCATATTTGGCTCCTTTTTTAATAGTAAAATTTTAATTTATGCAGGCTTGGGACAGATTTATTTTCACCCCTAATCATCCCAACTCTGCGTCAAAGCTTGATGTGGAGTTTAGATATATTAAAGGTACTTTTTTTTAATGAATGGGTGCTAAACTCTGTCTGTTATTTTGTGAAATTCGATAGGCCAGTCTCTTCTGAGGCAAGATTTGCTTTTGGAAGTAAATGCTGAGTTTTGTGTGATATGAACTTTATTTGAGAAGTGTACTGTTAGTATTGAAGATGTCTAATGCAAGACAGTCTGTGTTGCTTTCTTCAACTATTTGAAATTTTTTGACCTAGTATTACCCGTGATTGCCATCACTTAGTGCAAGTTTATCCAGATAATAGCATGTCATCATGTTTCAAACCAAACTCTGGATGTTTCAGGTCATAAAAACACCAAGGAGGGATCAAATAAACCACCGTGGCTCAACCTCACGAATGATCAAGTTAAGTTTCCCAATGACTTTTTACTGTGACTTTGCTCGAGATGAGGATATCTAACTTGGAGACATGTGACTTGGCCATTGTTGCCATCGTTTTATCTTACCAGTATTTAATTAATTTTTCACTTAAGGAACAAGTATTTTGCTCTGCTCTAGTTTGTGTTTCGTTAATTATACTCCACAATTTGGTGCTCTTTATGATTGAAGCATGATAGTCACCATCTCCTTGCAGGGTGGAAGTTTCATATTTGAATTTGAGAGTTACTCCGATCTCCACAATTGCAGAGATTTTGTAGGTAAGGCTAATTCTGATGGCAAAAGCTTTCTCCCTTCCTGTTAGTGTGCTGGAGCCTACAATTTAAGTGTCTGAGTTTTGATTCTGTTGTAGGAGCTGCTCATTCTTCTCTATTTTACAACAGAAGAGATTAGCTTTCATTTATTGTGCAGACGCTGAATTATTTGATTTTATAAGCAAGAAATTTCTTAGTATGTCCATGGATTCTATTTCCTTTTCCTTTTGTTTTGCTGTTACTATTCTAAGCCAGGTTATGTGATATAATTTTTCATTTTCAGCTACCGCAGGAGGGATGAAACTATAAATTTACTGTGCATAGATGACAAGTTGTCTATGTCTGTGGTTTTGTTCTTGCCATTTGTTTTAATGTCTTTAACGAGGAAGGGATTCTGAGTATTGTGAGTATATCTAATAAAATGCAGGTGGCTAGATGTATTGCCCATGTTTTTATGTCGGTTGTGCATTTTTTTTCAAAATATTTTTGTGGGTGCCAGATTGATGGAAGTCTTTGTCTCTGTTCTAGTTAGTGAGATTGCTAGATACTAAACCATGCCAGTTTTGTTTTTCCTTGTTGCCTTTTGGTGTGAGTAATTCTCTTTTGATAGTAAAAATTTATTGGTAATTTCATTCTGTCATGGAGCTTTAAGTGGTGCTTCTTGAATAGGAAAAGCCATTGGAAGAGCTGGGGAGACTCCAACAGCTGCCTCCGGAAAGACTGATGCCTCACTTCCTGATGAACAAATCAGCACAGCTGAATTGGAGCTCCGCATCAAGCTTTTGAGAGAAAACAGGTAAATTTGTCTTGTCTGACCACCCATGGTTATACTAAAATTATTAAAATATAGACTTACTCATTCTCCATTTTGTCTCGGTGGTTTGAATAGTTTGAGCAGTTACTGTATATATCCACAGGCCTTATAATGGCTTGATGTTGATTATGGCATTCTCTAGTTGGTCTTATTTTCTATTGATTGTCATCGTGGACCTATGCCCTAAAAGATATTTTGGGCAAAATAAGTAAGATAATTTCCTAATTCCTATTATGACTAGATCACATGAATAATGGTTTGAATAATTTGGCAGATCAACTCCGTAACCTGTACTTCTCTGTTCTAATAATGCTTTAGTTCATATACTACATAATATGTCTCTTAGAACCACCTGATTTCGCAAAAGTTTGCCCATTGCAGTGAGTTGCAGAAACTTCACAAGCAACTTGTGATTGGTGGGATCCTGACGGAAGCGGAATTTTGGGCAACAAGGAAGGTGAGTAATTTGAAGACAAAAAGCTGCTTGAACACAATATTTTTTTATTTAGAAATTCTAGCATATGAATTGGTTGAACCTCGTTTCCAATGGAAATCATATCAACACGTACGATTACAACTGGTGATGTGATTTTTTCTGCTGCTTATTTTATTTTTGCAGAAATTGCTGGATAGAGAGTCGAATAGAAAATCAAAACAACGCGTGGGCTTCAAAAGCGCCATGATTTCTGACATTAAACCAGCAACAGATGGCAGGGTATGATACTGATCTCTCTAACCGAGCATGCCTATGTCATAATTTTATCTTGGATTTTGCAGGACTTGTGGTATATTTGTTCTCCCTTTTTGGCAGTTTCAATTGCAACAAGAACTTATGGCTGTTTCTGTCCTGTTTATCTGCAGACAAACAAAGTTACTTTTAGTTTGACACCAGAAGTGATCCTTCAGGTATTGTTTCTTCTTTGAAAGAGAACAAGCTTTTTTATTTTAATTTCCGCTTCCAGTTTTTGGGTAATCTGGAAAGATAGAAGTAGGCGGGCTTTTAAAATTGAGGAAAGTTCTGTATGTGCTGTAAAGAATAGTTGGCTTCCCACCTTATCCTTTTGGCATTGTGTCTGGGAGCTCTTTGACACCGAGTCTTTTTTCAATGTCTCCCATTTTTTCTAGCCTCTAGGTTGTAATCGGAGGCCCCCTTCCTGTTCTTTGATATAAAAGACAAAACTGGGCTGCCTTTATCACAAAGAGGATGATCATTTCCTGGTGTCACTGCCACAACTATACATAATCTTTGCTAAGAGCTGAATTCTGGATGCCAGTCATTAATAGGGAATGACAAATCCCTAACCATTTTGTTTAGGCATAAATCTGAGTATCACTGGGTGGAATGTCTAATATTTATAATGCAAAATAATGGGCAGTAAAAATGTAAAATCCAGAGAAGTTAAAACATACGTTTTAGTTTTGAATAATGTGGTGAGACACTTAAGCCCCTGCTAAATGGAATGTAGGAATGCCTCTTTGTCTTAGTCTTGAGTAATGCGGAAGAGACATTTCTGATTTCCCTGTTTGTCTCAGTCGTGAGTAATGTGGAAGAGACATTTCTGATTGCATTTTGTATCTGTATGGTGTGTTTAGCATGAGATGTAGTCTCTTTGCACTTTTTTTTTCTGTCTAGTACAGATAGATGTTGGTATCATTTTGATGAAATTGGCCTGATACATGTATTACTTATATTAAAGTAATACTTATTTTCATTTTACCTTTGAATTGTTAATTTGTACTTGCATCCCAGATTTTTGCTGAGAAGCCTGCGGTTCATGCAGCATTCTTGAGTCATGTTCCAAATAAGGTAATGAAAATATTGCTCTCGTTCCATCGTTTGCCAGACATGTTGACCCTGCAAATACTTAAATTGTGATGAAGCATTTACGTATTGTTCATTAGATTGTTCAAAGCAACACATGACACTGAACTATGGTTTCTTGAATCATTTCCTGTACTTCTTACTTCAGATGACTGAGAAGGACTTCTGGACCAAGTACTTTAAAGCGGAGTACCTTCACAGCACAAAAAATGCTGTTGCTGCTGCTGCGGAGGCTGCTGAAGATGAGGAGCTTGCTATTTTTCTCAGGAATGATGATATATTGGCCAAGGAAGCACGGCAGAAGGTGCTTGTTTGAGAGTTTGAAACTCTTCCACTTGAGAATGTTTGAGAGAATTTCCTCTTTTGTTACCTTCTTTCTTGATTAGTCTGTATTGATGCTTGAGTTTTTCTAATGTTTTGCTTTGTTTGCAGATCCGACGGGTTGATCCTACTGTAAACATGGAAGCTGACCAAGGAGATGACTACACGCACTTGCCTGTATGATGATTGTGCAATTGTCTGGTTATAATTTCGCATATGTCCTTATGACTATGTACATCTCTACTCTGGTGTCCTTGAAAATCATTTCCCATATTGCTTTGGAGAAACAGTTGACCTGCTAGTGCTAGCTATATGGAATTAAATTTGCTATACTAGACATCTCGAACTGCCTCTTAAGTAACTATCGTGTGAAGAAATCACCTTGCTTTAAGAGCATGTATAAAATTTCTTAGGAATTCCTTTTACTACCTTTGTCTATTCGATTTTCCCTAGGGCATTGCATGGCTTACTTGAGGACTGTCTCGAGTGTTTTATTCATAATGACATGGTGACAATATGGCTGACAGAAAAGATGGAGCTAAACTTCAAATCAGTTTGCATGTTTTGGACACGCAGGATCATGGAATTTTTCGTGATGGTGGCAAAGATATAACTGAATCTCAACATGAGCTGTACAGGAGGACTTTAGCTCATGATCTTAATCGGCATGCTGCAGTTGTGCTTGAGGGAAGAACAGTGGGTGGGTAATAACTTTTCAGTAATTAATGTTTTCTTGTACCATAATTCCTCGCTTTAAGTTTTAACTTTAGACTTTTTATTAGTCTTAGATTTTAGACCTAAGAAATGAGGTCTGAGTTGGAATAAAATTTTTCCTCTTTTCTGTATGTTTTCTAATCGTTAGATTTAGGCATGTGAGGTTAAGCCTATGCCTTTCTAAATAATCACGCAGAGGTGGAAATGGAAGACACAAGGACAGTCGCAGAGGCACTTGCTAAGTTGAAACGCGGTTAGCCCAATTCTTGTTTCTGCTGTGAATCATTTGTTTTTTTTTTCTGTCGTGACTCAATATTTCCAACTTTTATTATTCATATAGTCGAGTCGGCTAATGAGGATTCTGATGGGAACGCTAATCAGGGGAGATTGGAAATGATCTCTCGTATCACAGAGATTGAGGACCTTCAGGCAGCTCACGGTCCACCACTTGCTCCACTCTGCATAAAAGTATATCAGTATTTACCTTTGAAAACTTTTAAGTTGCAAAACAGATACTGTGAAATTGGATGATTCATGTCAGTTTGCATCCAGGATCCTCGAGACTACTTTGATTCTCAGCAAGTCAATGCCGTTAAAGCCTCAGCAGGGGCAGAGGCGAAAAAGTGCAATTTGAGCTCCAGAGAAGCATACGGATCTCTGAGGGACTCAATATCGCAGACTAAACAAATGGGACTTCAGAATCCTGTTGTAAAGACTAAAGATGCTCTTCAGGTAAAAGAGTCTTTTCTAAAGTTATTGCTCAGCACTCGTACAATTGTTGGACTAGTATGCCGAACATTGGTATTGCCAATGCTAGCTCTTATGACTTGCCTTCCCTAATGCACGGTATAGGTTTTCAATGCGCTGTCCCATGATATATCAAGAACCAAATATGATGTTGGAAAGAATCCTCAGGATAGTGTTCTGGACAAGTTGCCAAGCACAACCAAGGAGCAGCTTCTTCATGTAAGTTGACAATTCACCCAAGCTTTTGCTTTTGACGTCTCCTGATGCAAATTTGGTCATATTATCTTAGTTATCATTGCAACTATTCTTGGTGACAGCATTGGACATCCATACAAGAATTACTGAGGCACTTTTGGTCATCATATCCAATTACGACTTCTTACCTTTATGCGAAGGTAAATGTTTGCTATATCTCCTCAGTCAGTAGCAGGGGGTCTCATTAAAGGTCAAACAAAGGACCCTTGGCAGTCAATGCACTGCAAATGTGATAGGTGATTTTTGTATGTGTGGAAGTCACTTGCTGAGGTATAACGCTAATTCTATTGAGGTTTTGGGTATCATTAATTTAGTGGTAGGGTTTGACAGCAAGCCCTGTTAGTAGATTTCTCTCTTTAAACTCACATGACTACCCAGTTATGGCCCTCCTTGTCTGTTGCAAGCAAAAAGATAGGACACAGGGAATGGATTTTTGCGAGCCATTTCCCTTGAATGATTGCTCAGTTGGTCAAGTAGGTGGAGGAACTGAAAATTAGGATGGAGATGCAGCACTTGCCAAAGAACTTGAGCTTAATCGAATTATGAAAAACTGAAGTTTCTTTGTTTAGTATTTAATTGGATAATCACTGGGTAACTTTTATACTTGCTCGTTTATTATATTATTGTGCAGGTAAACAGACTGAAGGATGCCATGTCACAAATTTACCCTCAGCTTGAAGTATGTTCCTTGTTAATCTCCTAGAATTTGTTAACTGATTCATTAATACAAACCCCTTTGAGAAAATATGATCTTTTTCTCATTCAAAGTGGTAATGTAGGGTTCTCATCCTTAATTTTATGTTGATCTGGATCCACTGGTGGCTTTGTATAGGGTCATTTCTGTATGGGATTCTTGTCAACTAGCTTCACAATACTATGCTCTTGTTGAAAACTTACAGCGTTTAATATGATTTTTCTCTTCAAGATTTAGAGTTTTAAGAGGAATCTAACGTAAGAAGTAAATTAATGAAATGTTTTTATCTCCTGCCAAAAAGGAAACAACAGTTTCTTGTAGGATTTGAAGAATCACGTTCTTTTTTTTTTCCTGCCAGAGTGCCTTTTTGAGAGTTGATAACTCATCCTGAGGCAGTTGATTTGAAGGTGGCAACCCATATAGATTATGGATTTGTTCTTGATACAAGCAGGCTTTGTTGAGAAATTCTCTCTTCCATGTTGTTTGTTGAAGCTTTGCATTGCTTGTGTAAACTGATGGTACTACATGAAACTGTCATTTACCTGGTCAATTTGTTTTTCATGGAACATGGATGTGACTAGCTAGGTGTTTGGGAGTCTGCTTTTTGCTTCCAAAAAGCTGCAGTATTTCCATTAGGGTGTTTGGCATATATACCTATCTCGGTCTGTTGGGCTTGTTAGGCAGGGCCAGGATAAAGTTTATGCCCCTCGTGGGTGGGCCTGGCTGAAGTCAGGCCTGATTAGTTCTCAGGCTGGCCAGTGTAAAGGTAGAATGCCAAGCCCCAGCTAACCTCAACCTTTTTTGTTCATCATAGATCTTTTGTATATCTGTGAAAGCCAGAAAAAAATTGGCTTAATTAAAAGAACATAACGCTAAAGAAGCACCATCTTTTTTTGAACCTAAAATCAAGTGCGACCTTAGTTTCCTCCAATTCTCTCGCACTCTCTACCAACTGGTCTTTTTGCCTCTCCTCTCTGTGCTGTACATCACTTGCTAAAATCTCTTCTGCTTTTGTCCGCAGAGTCCTCCATTATCAACTGAAAGCTACCTGGTGTATTTTTTCTATATGTTGTTTTACTCATAACATGATGAACGACATCCTTAAAATATTATCTTTGAAGCACCTAATATAGCCACAGCAGCAGTGCTTCCTAGCACTGCAAAGCGTTCAAGTAATTTACAACGTCAAGTGAATCCTATATGTTGTTTGGCGCATCATCTAATCTGCTTCACTTGTGACTTTCATTTTAGGATTTTGAATTTTTGACAAGGCTTGGTTAGCAACCCGTCTGTTGTTTAGAAATCGTTTAACCTTTGATTTTCCTTCGAATTTCAGGAGATCAAGAAATCTGTGCCAGCCAACCACAAGCAGCATGTTTCCGTTCTTGTTCGCCAAATGCATCAGGTATGGGATTTCCTTTTAATAACAATTGCAACCGCAGATGGTTTTATAGTCTTTGTGCTGGACTTGAGTGGTTTCACTAGAAGTTATTTCAACTAAAATTTGCAGAATTGCTTACTGGATGAGTATTAGGGACAGAATGCACTGATTGATAGACATGCAGGGATTAAATTATCCCTATATTCCTTTTGAGATTACACAACATGAACTTTTGCTGGAGAGCTAGCATATCTTGTGGCACGTAGGTGGCAAATGGAACGAGAGATCTAACAGAAACTTCATTTGATGTAGGCCTTAGATGCTGCTTTTCAACATTATGATGCAGACTTGCAGAAGCGATCTGCAAAGAGCAGCGAGAGACCAAATGGATATGTGTAGATTAATTTTATGCTCATCGTGCAAGTTTATTTGCCGAGACTAGTGGCAGTCCATGGAAAGAAGTGGGAGATGGAAAAAAATGGCCCATTTTGATGATACTACAAGATCCATGGCCACACTATCGGTGCTCAGGGTGCTACTTTTGCAGAGTTTCCATTGAATGAATAGACCCCGTCACGGACCCCGTCACGGATCAATTTTGTTGAGTGCCTATATTTATTGTAAAAAAAATCAGATGGGTATTGAGGCCGTTCATCTGATCTACTGTGTTATACGAGTTCCCCAAATGTGAGAGAACCATCAAAAGAGATTTGAGGAGAGGCATACAGCTCATTTTTCCCCCCTCTTAAGTTGATATGGGCTCTTAATACCGTATGAGTTACTGTTAATCCTGGGTTTCTGCAGAGCAAGTATCACATCCGGAAGAGACCCCATACGGCTTTATTTTTTCTTGAAGCTTTCTTGAATTTTATACTTTTATTCCTGCGGATTTTTGAATTTTCCAATAGCGCAATCATGCAATATGTTTGTGTTTATGACCCGTAAGTGCTGAAATAGTATTTTTGTAGTAATTGGGAAAAGCTAAGTGTTTTTTCTTTTTGGCCAACAGACAGAAGAAGAGGCTTGGGAAAAGGTAAGATTTATGAGCATCTCTGTGCATCTATATCGGTACATTAGCAACCTGACTTCTCCAGGATGTGTTTACTATTTCATTTTGGCTGCTTGTGCTATCTAGTCTAGCGTAATTTAGGTCGGTACAACAAGTTGAAAATGGAAATCTTCAATTCTTGTCCCCAAAATGTTGTGCAATCTCTATCTTTAAAATCACAATCTCACTGTCAACCCAAGCCCTGGAAATTCGATGGGGCTCTAGATAGTTTGGTCATTTGCCACATTCTTTGTGACGTCTAGATCTTCACAGACGATGAACTCGAGACTTGATTGTTTCTTCTTTAAAAAGTTTAAATTCTCAGTCAACCAAAATAAAATTTGAAGTTCTCCATTGATGAACGACTAGAACCTTAAATCATGTGAAGGTGAAGGTGGTCGGCGACGGTGGTGACTTCGGACAGAAATGATAGTAGGGTTACGGGATTTAGGGCGTAGGTTTATGGCGCCTTGGGAAATAACCTGTGTTTTTGTGTAATAGTAGGAAATTTATTTAACGAGTTACTCCTAAGATTTTTTTTTTTTTGGTAAGGAGAGTTACTCCTAAGATGTAAATTATGTATTCGAAAAATGAGCAATATATACTAAGATTAGGGGGCAAATTTAGTTTACGAAGTGATTTAAAAACTAAATTGGTATATGAACACGTCATATCCGACACCCATTGAAATGGCTTTGCAAATTAATTTTAGCTAAGAAACCCTCCAATTTTAGCTCCAGTTCCAATTTAAC
The DNA here is from genome assembly GCA_031216405.1 of Syzygium malaccense. Taxonomy (NCBI): domain Eukaryota; kingdom Viridiplantae; phylum Streptophyta; class Magnoliopsida; order Myrtales; family Myrtaceae; genus Syzygium; species Syzygium malaccense. The sequence continues at coordinate 16,985,175 of CM062262.1, read as the reverse complement.
ACTAAATATTTTTTTGTCTCATAAAAGGCTCTCATGTTTAAGTTCAGTTCCAATTCTGCCCTAATTTTTTTTTATCTCACAAAAATCTTTCAACTTTACTCCAATCCTAACTCTACCCTCAATTTTTTGTCTCGTAAAAAAAATCCAGCCTTAAGTTAAGTTCCAATTTTACGTAAAATTTTTTGTCTTATAAAAATCACCGACTTTTATTTGAGTCTCAAATTTTCCCCCCATTAACCCCTTGTCTAAAATTGCCCTAAGTAATCTTACATGGCGTTTCCACATCATTGCTCTAGATTTTTTTTCTAAATTTCAAATCCAAGAAGACATCTTTTGAAGATAAATTTTCATATTAGCCTCAATGTCTTATTGGATGTGAAATTTGGGTAAAAACTAAAGCAATTATGGTTGGCTTTTTTCAATTGTTCTACTCTCAAGAGAGTCTTCCTTCCATTTTGCTCGGGGATCTTTGATTTTGCGCTTGATCGTAAACTTCTCATGCTATGGAATGTTCCATCTCTCATGGCTGGAGAGCTTGCGCTCTAGATACTCGGCTTGGGATGCTTGAACAAGTCATGCGCGGGAGTTTTCCATCTCTTGATTGTCAATGAGAAATTTTGGATAAAGAGGTAATGGGGGTAAATTTGTGATTTAAGTAAAAGTTGATTTTTTTTATGAGACCGAACAAATTTTAAGGTAAAATTGGGATCGGACGTTAGAATTAGAACACGACTTAAATTTTGTGTTTTCATGTGACAAAAAAGTATATGATAGAATTGGAACTTGATCTGAAATTGAGAGTTTTTTACGTCACAAAAAAAGTTTAGGGTTTTCGTGACTGAACCTAAAATTTGGAGTTTTTTTTTAGGGTATTAGGCCGTTTTCGGGGAATAAAACCTCAACGTAAAAAGAAATAGTCAATACTCTTGATAACGGGTCTTTTGTGTCGCAAAAATGAATAACGTTTGGAGAATATGTTTTCATTAAAGAAAACAATTTACGTCCATGAACAATAAAACCTAATTTTGCAAACAATACGAGGGATCGTTTTTTAAAGAAAATATTTTTCAAATCGTTTATTTTTTACGAAAAAAATTTCTTGGCCCAATATTCCAAACAGCAAAAGTGAAGGAAATTCGAGGGTTTAAGGAATCAGAGAAAACTACGGGGGAGATGAAACAGAGCCTGTCCGGACAAAGAAAACGCACGAGCGCGAGAGAAAAGGCGTTACTGTTGCTGCGCTACCGATAGGGTTTTTCCGCTCGCCAGCACGGACAGGCCAAAAGCTCGTGTCGTCCTCTATAAATCATATCCTCCGCGCCTTCGCGCCTCCCTTTTCCCACCCTCGCAAGCTCGGCGAAGCACACCCCGCCGCCGCCGCCGCCGCCGCCGTCGCCGTCGCCGCCGCCGTCGCCCCCGGCCTCTGCCTTCTGTCCCGTTAGCGATTGCCGACCCGCCCCCGCGCCGACCCCCGGGGAGAAACCGCGATTTGCGAACCGCCCCGTGTCGATGGATCTCAACGACTTCAAGATCATCAAGGAAGGGGAAGCGGAGATTCTCATGCACGCTAAGAATGAAGTCTTTTACAACAAGACCCAGGTGCGGAGCTCTCCCACCCTCCCCTCCCCTCCCCCTTTTGTTTTATTTCCCCCCAGTTTGCTGCGGATGCATTCGTTGACGGAGCGAGTCATTTGGTGGTGCGTAAGGGATTTGGTTCTTTGATTGATCAGTGGTTGTTTTCAATGCTTTAACTTTACCTTTTGCTTGAGTTTCTCCCAATGTTTTAAGAAAGAGGTAAGATAGACTCTGGTTTGGTTTGGTTTCTGGCGCTACGATTCAGTTTGGCATGTGATGGCTTGATTCTTGTGCTTGGTTTTCGGTTTGGCTGTTGGGACGATCTTCTTTAAACTGGCCAAAAATGGGTTTTTTTTTTTTTATTATTGGCTGGGAAGTGAGAAATCAAGTGTAAATTCCTGAATGCTCTTTCCTGTTTCGAGTTTGAGCATCGGTGATTATTCCAATAGCTGCACCCAACTTGAGCAATGTCTTGTTACTGTTTTCGTAGCCGTCAAGCAATTAACAACCAATTTAAAGAATTTGTACCTTTTTCATGGTTGAATGAATGAACTTCTTTTGCAAAGTGGCACCGTTATGCTTGATTTATATTTGATGCGTCTCATGGTGTGAGAAATTACTAAATGCCCCCGAGTGGCACCGTAAGTAATGTATTTCCCGCATCCTAAAAAGTTTAGGGTGGATAGTCATCTCTTCTTCAAGACTAAAAGAGGTATCTCTCTGTGTTATTTCGGTGTGCAGTATTCTATTTCTTTTATTCGACAAGTTGTTATCTGGTTAGTGAGTGTCGGGGGATATTTGCCAATCTCATTGTAACTTATTTACACATGCAAAAGCTTTCTTGAAGATGTCATGTCATGCCTGCAATATATTTATTCTAGTATTTTTTTCTCTATAAAACTGCAACTGAATATATAACAAGGCTGTAGATGTCTCTTGTATATAATTGCTCCTTGAAAGGATCCTGATTGTTCTCTCCTGTAATCAGGTTAACAATAGGGACTTATCCGTTGCGGTTCTGAGGTCATTTATAGAAAAACGAAAGCTGGAGCATGAGGCCTTCTTGACGAAAAGGACAAAATCAGCAGAAAAGGTACTTGAGAAAAACTCGGAATCTGTTTCAGAAGCAGCACCCAATGAACTGCCAATGGATGATGTAAAATGTAATGGAGAGCGAGAAATGCTTGACGAGACGCCTCAAGAAGAACCTTGCAGTGTCCACGAGGACATACCTGAGGGCACAAATGGAAAAATGAAAAGAGAGCTGAAGCCACCAAGAGTTCTCGAGGTACCCCATTACCAGTTTGCCTCTCAGTTCATTTCACTAATGAAATAATGCTGCATATATATTCTAATCATTTCCTTGTGACTGAAGGCTTTATCAGCATCTGGGTTAAGAGCCCTAAGATATGCCCGTGAAGTAGAAGGGATCGGTCAAGTTGTGGCCCTAGACAATGATAAAGGTTGCTTCAATTTGGGATAGGATTTCGCTTTTAATAGTACCCCCTCCTTAGAAGTTCACCATGGTTTTTACTTTTGGTAATGCATGTCCTGGTTTGTCCTTTACTAGTATGCATATTCGCACTCGCATCACTTGAAAAGTGAGTTTTTTCTCTGCCTTTTTCGCCTATCTGCATGTGACTGACATGGCAGAGAGCCTTTTGAGTGTCCATTCATTTTATAATGTTGTATCTTTGATTTCCTTTCCATGCAAATGAATTTATACTTTAAAACTTTGGGTAACGTTCCTTGGTAAATGTGTTCCCTTTAACATTAGTTTGGGCATTCTTCTTTGCTGCCCCATGCATCTTGTATAGACTAAATATGTGCATTAATATTCAGCCCTTCTTATTGACTCTGCAGCGTCAGTTGAAGCTTGCAGGCGTAACATTAAATATAATGGTTCAGTTGCTAGTTCAAAGGTGGAATCGCATCTTGCTGATGCTCGAGTATTCATGCTCACCCACCCAAAAGAGTTTGATGTGGTATGGGAGCTGTTTTTATACCCAAGTCTTATATTTGTTAACTGACTTCTGGCTGGTCCTTATTGAGGAGAATAGATAATCAATTATGACTGCTTTCATTAAAAAATTTTATTGTGTAGAAGGAACCTCATTCAGCCTGTATTGTCTCATCTCAGGTTGATCTCGATCCATATGGTTCTCCTTCTGTTTTCTTAGACTCTGCTGTTCAATCCGTTGTTGATGGGGGAATGCTGATGTGCACAGCAACTGACATGGCTGTGCTCTGTGGTGGAAATGGCGAGGTTTGCTATTCCAAGTAAGTTTCTGAAGTTCTTGCTTTCCTTTCACCTTTGAATTTCTTTAAGTGAATCCGTTATATCTGCTTATGTCTTTCTTTATGGGATCTAGATATGGTTCCTATCCACTAAGAGGGAAGTATTGCCATGAAATGGCTTTAAGGATCCTTCTAGCGTGCATTGAGGTAAGTTTTAGTGTTTCTCAAGTCAATCTTGATGTCTGGCCCAAAAATAAAAGTCAATCTTGATCAAGGTTCATATCAGGCTCGTCTCAAGAAAGATTTCTTAGTAACTAAAAGTAATATCTCAGTTATCTTTAAGAATATAATTGAGCAACAGCTATCTTTTCCTGAATGAAATTATTAATTTAATTCGACATTTGCAAGAGAACGAGATTTATGGAAGCATGCATCTGGGCCTATTTTTGTTCAAGTGCTAGGCTTAGTTGTTGTCGTTTCTGAAAGGAACTTGAATGCAATATTTTTTTGGGCTTACAAATTTTTTTAGGAATGCACATCTATCTTTGGTAATCTACATGATATCAGCATGTTAGATGGTGGTTTCGTCCAAAAGTCTTTGAAGGGACATATGAACCTCAACTTTTCTGTCTTTTCAAGATCACTCTTTTAATATCTCTTGAAAAGTTCAAAACTTACTGGTGAATATTTCATTTTTCTTTGTTACGCAGAGCCACGCAAATCGGTACAAGCGGTACATTGTTCCTGTGCTATCTGTTCAGATGGACTTCTACATTCGAGTTTTTGTTCGGATATACACGTAGGTGGTTAACCTCATCTCCATTAGGATATTGGTAGAATATGAATTGTGAAGATGGATTGCTCTAAATCATGGTCTGATGGCTGATGTAATTGTTGCAGGTCTGCAAGTGCAATGAAGAATACTCCCCTTAAGCTGTCCTATGTTTATCAATGCATTGGTTGTGATTCTTTTCATCTTCAGCAGATTGGAAGAACAGTTTCCAAGGTTTGCATTCTGTTTTAGAGCACTTTGCCATATAGCTAGTTGTTTGGGAATGGTACAACTTTCTTGACCTGAGGTAAACGATGAAATGCTAATTGGTGGTTAACAATGTACCTCTCTGAAAAATGCATAAGACTTGTGGCATGCTGGAGTTCATCAGGCTTGACCTATGATAACTGTTCAAGCCATGGTTCAGTTGTTTTTCTGTTTAAGCAATGCATTTTGATGCTCATTTTTCTTTTGGCTAGTCATGGGATCAAGTTGACGGGCTTATAAATAGATTTAGATGTTTCTGCTGTGATATTAGGTCGACTTATTCAGAATTAGCACTTAAAATTAAACTAAGCGAACAAGCCCTGTATCTCTGGACTTTAATAATTCAAAGCCGGATGTTAGAATTTCAATGTTTTTGAAATTAGAGGTATGAGCATATGAATAATCAAAAGACAGCTGACTGTCATGAACTCTTCATCGTGCTTCCTTAACTATTGTTTATTTTCTTTTAAAAAGCAAAGCTGGATTGTCTGACACTGTATATAATGAAAGAGTATGAGTTTGGAGGGTTCTCTACTCTGTTGGTTGAATCTGTATTTAAAGGTGGTTTGAGCATATTTCGAGATAAATATATGTGAAGTTCTTGTCTTTTGAGCTTGATTAGGTTGAATGGGGTGAGAATAATGCCAGAAAATCATTTCTACCTCAGTAGTTTCAAGTGTTTCGCCTTTTAACAGTCTCTGTTTTAGGTTTTCCTCTAGAATGGGGTGTGCGCAGCTGTCTGAGCACCCGAATAATCCATTGGATGACATAATTCCCCATCCCATTAACGCATGTGTGTTCCTTGGTTTGGTCCGAGAGAAAGCACAGGACTTGGTCTACTTTATTTTATTAGTTCTTGTAAATTGTCATTTGATAGGCCTATGATATTGAATGGCTGGAACAAGGATTCACATGTCTAATCCTAGGTTGAGATCAAATTAAGTTTGCAACTGTAGTGTAAATAGTGTCCAAGACACTTTGTAAGCAGTTGTGCTAAATTTTATATCCTCAACTTTCTGTTCCTGCTTTAACTTAATTATTGTGGCCGGTTGGCTATGTGTGACAAGGTTATCTGTGTGTTTATAAATAAAAACTCTTTGTTATAGTTCATTTTCATTATCTTTTACATATTCAACCACGTCAAGGCTCAGCATCTTTGGTTTACTTATTTTTAGTCATTCTAGTTGATGTGTTGATTAAACGATTTTTCCCCTTTAGAATAACAGCGTGAGGTATTTACCTGGGTTTGGTCCTGTTGTTCCTCAAGAATGCACCGACTGTGGGAAGAAATTTAATATGGGAGGTCCTATATGGTCGGCGCCTATCCATGATCACGAATGGGTGACTTCGGTACTTGCAGATTTGAAGTCCATGAAGGATCGATATCCTGCTTATGATCGTATCTCGGCTGTACTGACAACCATTTCAGAGGTGAACTTTTCCTCTTTTTTCCTCTTCATCTAAATGGCTTGAGAGTCGCATGACCTTAAACTAAGAGCTGCAATTGTAAAGTAATAGCTTTTACAGAAGTAGCACGGCATCATCTCTCTGCAACTGTAGATTGGCAATTAGCTTTTTGTGGGCTCTCAAAATGATAAAGTTCAATTTCTAAGTGAATGAACTTGTATGGCTTCAATATCTGTCCAGATGAAGTGCGTCTTTGTATGTCTCGGTATACTGCTGAGTCTTCTTTTGAACATTGTTTCATGGCGGCTATCCTTTAAGTGCTAGGTTTTGCTCTCTCATTATTTTGATTACATAATTTTACTCGGTTTAAATTTGTGTAGACAGATATAAGCTTTGATCAGTGTGCTTTGCTTTCTCATTACAATTATACTTCGCTTTTTTGGCTTGATCAATGTGTTAATTCTTGGATGATATGGTGTTTGCAGGAACTGCCTGATATTCCTTTATTTTTAAGTTTGCACAATCTCTGTGCCACCCTAAAATGCACCTCCCCCTCAGCAGTTATCTTCCGTTCTGCCGTTATTAATGCCGGATATAGAATCTCTGGAACTCACGTGAATCCGTTGGGGCTGAAGACAGATGCCTCCATGGACATTATTTGGGACATCATGCGTTGCTGGGTAAGGATTCTCCTGATTCTTCTTGAGCTACAAACTGGAAGATGATAGGCCCCCATGGATGTTTCTGTGGTATTTGCAGATGTTCTGTCACATACCGTTGTCATAAATGAACATGTTTATAGAGTTTTTGTTGTGTTTCTCATGTAGGTTAAAAGTCATCCTGTCAAAGAACAACCTCCAGATCAGTCTGGAAGTGTGATATTGGCCAAGGAACCAGCTTTCCAAGTGTGTTTCTCCTCTCACAGTTTGTTCCTTTTTTTTTTTCTGTTCATTTTTCTTTAACGTACATGACATGCTATACAATTTACTCACTTATGCTATGAAAATATGATTTATGTGGGTGCACAGTCGTGGCAAACACGCCACTCACTCATAAGAGGTATTAATTGTCTGTGGTGGTTCTTTTAGTTAAAAATTTTGTTTGGAGCAGGCGAATTTTGCTCGAGCTGTCGCATCTCTGAGCAAGGCACAAGCCAAGAAGGTTGCGCGCTTCCTTCCAAACCCTGAAAGGCATTGGGGTCCAAAGCTGAGAGCAGGTCGTCAAATCACCAGCAAGCACATTTCTCTTTTGGGTCCAGAGGCGGTAAATGGATCTCTCAAGCATGATGACAACGTCGATGATGAAGAGGCTCAAGGCGAAGCTAAGCGTCAAAAGACAGCAGATCCCACCTTAGTTTCATGATATTGACTAAAAAAAGTACGGCTGACTTGGGCTTAAATTGCAATCGTCATAAATTTTGATCTCTGGTTTGGCAAGGCAGGCTCCAGTGGAGGAATGCCCTTCTTTGTGGCCCTTTATTGTCATTTATTTTTGTAATGTGACAGAATCTAGAACTTTCAGTTGATTTATTACGCGCCTTAGCTCCATGGTTGTATAATTTAAACCATGATCTTTGGCCAAGTGAAGCTTTTTCACCCTAAAGAATGTGCGTGTGAAATTGTTTGCTTAGCCGCCGTCTCGGCTTCCATCAGATACTAGTTTCTTTTCTTTTTTTATTCCCTTTCTTCTGTCAGCATGTCCTTGAGGGCCAGATTCTTATGATTATCTAAGATATCCGAGATGATGATGCCCAATGTTTCAGCAGTACATTAGGAACTTGATGAAACTGGAAAGGATTGACATCATATCTTGAAATGTTTTGTTTATGAATGTCCTGGGGACATCAAGCTACAATTGCTACGTTTCGATAATGAAGTGGTAGTCTTTTCATGTTTGTTTCTTCTTGGAATTATACTCAAGATTCTGCATATGATTTAAGTACAATAAAATGGGCTTGTCCGATTGCCTTTCTCTTGTTCGTTGAAGTACTTAATGACCGGTTATAGTGAGTACTCCTGTTAATTTTTGCCAAATTATACTGTACGCTCAATCCGTATTGCGTTACCCTTTGAATATGCATCGATTTAAGCCTAGCTATTGTAATTATGGAGGTGTATACGGTGCGGTTGGATGGGCTGGTTCACGTTCCACTGGGTGAATTGTTTAGTTCTGAGTTTCTCTAAATCCTCGTTCATGGTAACTTCAAGACAGAAATTCATCTATCAAAAGCAAACCTGATCCAAACATGAGTGCTTTAATCTCCTTGGTCCAATTGTACAATTACAATCACTTGTTCAATTGGCCTATTTCTGCCACGAACTAAAACCTCTCGCTAAGCGAAATTGGATGCCTCAATCACCATCAAATTGTTGATCAAGTTAGGTTCAGAGGCTTCATGTCATGGCCCCATCGGTCAGTTCGGTTCTATGGCGGTTTCTGAAACTTGGAATTGCCGCTCAGTTGGGTTGATTTCATGTTCCATGGATTCAATCTGAGAACACAAGTCAGGCCGGTTTTAGGAGGGAACAGGCCATTGCAACAAAATTCCTGTGCTTCGGCTTTTCCTCTTACCTGTTCGCACAGAGGTGCAGTACCCATTTCTTGCAGAAATAAAAACAATAGGAAAATCCAACACTGGACCAGGTATATTTCAAGGTAGACCAGTCAATTTTCCGGGAAAATTTTGAACGGCTTTCTCGGGCACAATGTACGCTCAACTGCATGAACGATGCAAGAGAAAGAAGGTTTGCGGATCAGTGCTCGCATGAATGTACTTTGGCCTGAATATAGCCAGTCTGCTTGTGGATTCAGATTAGTCCATTCGCTTTTTTTTTTTACCGGCTTTCTAGAGGCAGCAGAGGACAAAAAATCAGGCCCAGACTTTCTTTCTTCAAAGAATTAACCTTTCCATGTGCTTTTCTCCTAAAGCTGAACTACAGGGACAAGTCTAACATGCACGATCGTGTCATTTTCGAATTTGGCAAAGCGCACGTCGACTCACCCATCTCATGTGCATCTCATGTGCGCAATTACATGTGTACCTCCCTTATATGGAACTATCATTAACGTGCAAATCAAGGTCACAGGATAAGTAGGCAATGGTTGTTTGATCACCAGTCAATTTGTAACCGGTATTTCTAACTAGAGATCTAGTTATTCACAAATGTGTTTCTCTCTGCATGTTGTCCCTTTCCAAAAAGGCTCAGTAAGATCCGACTCTAATGTGCAATCCATTTGGTGCTTCAACTCTCGGGAATTTCATCAGTTTCTCTCCTCCAACTACTTCCCATCTGCAAAGAACATGAATCAAATTCATTCATTCACATGTCAGCCAAGTCAGTCATCTCTAATGTCGCTATTAAACACATTGACGGTATCATCATTTTACCTGTATCTAGTTACAAAGTAGTGAAGAAATGTAGAAATCTCAGCAATTGCAAGTTCCTTTCCGGGACACTGCCTCGTGCCTCCACCAAATAGTAAGAAGTGGTTTTGAGATTCCATGCTTCGGTCCTAAGTAAAGAAGTGCAGATATCAGGGTCAACAATCTTCATGCAAATAAAAGCAAGAGATAATGAACCGAGGGTTCTGATCTAATCTACACGAACCATCCATCTCCATGGATTGTAAGTGAGGGGCTCTTCGTACAAAAGAGGGTCGTAGTTTATCTCCCTCGTGTAAACATATATTCTCCATCCCTTCGGAATTGTAAATCCTGCATAGAGAAGGACAGTGAGAACTTCCAATCATCATTTGATTCTGTTGTTGCTATAAGATAACATATAAAGTGCATATGTCTGCAGCTGTGCACCTGTTGTTTTTTAAGAGTTCCCAAGTTCTTGATTAGTCAAATGATTTTCAAAAACATATATTAAACGGGAGCATCATCACAGGTTCATATGAAGTTGATCATTAAAAGAAATGTTCAATTGTTTAGAGCTATGGCTGAAACAATCCTAAATTACAATGCCGAGCATTCTCGCAATTAGATGCAATTTTACCACCGAGTTCAATATCCTGAGTAGTTTTCCTCAACACTCCATTTACAACAGTGGCCAATCTGGATGTTTCAATGATCACCTGCATAAAAAAAAAGCAGAGTAGGCACAATTAGACATGACTCCTGTTTTCATATAAATCACATAATGATTGTTTCCTAGATGAGTGAATGTTGCATTGCATCTTACTGCACGCGTGAACTGCATCGCCTTGAAATCGTTCCAGTCAATTGGATCTTCAGGTTCTTTGGCGTCTCTGATTGCCAAATGTTCTCTCTGCCCGATTTCGAAGCTAGTCAGATTTTCATGCAATTGAGAAGATATGAGACAAGCATATTTGGAAGTAAAAACCAAAAAGGAACACTAACTCTTAGCTCTTGAAGCACCCTTGGGTGATCATGCAGGTACTTGATGGTCATCATGGTTGTTGTTGAGACAGTTTCATACCCAGAGTACAGAACGGCAATTATCTGATCTATTATCTCTTCATCCGTCAACTTGTATCTATTTTCATCTTCTCTCATCAAATAGCCAAGCATGTCTTGGTGGGTTTCTTGGGAAGCCGTTCTCTCCTCCATAAGTTGCCTCAGCATGCTGACAATATTCTTCCTTGCCTAAAAAAAACCAGAAAAAAAGAATAAGTCGATTGAAACTGGGGAAAGTTTGCTTGGACTCTTCCTGAATGGGACCTAAATAGGCGGACTTGCCTGAAATCCGCGGCGATAATTTGTCCCAGGAAAATCAATAGGCAGGGACAGAGTTCCAAGGACCAACTTGAAAAATTCATCCATGAATGCCCTAGCTTTCGAGCCGGATTCGATACCGGCAATTTGCTTTAGAGATGATAGAAATGCCATCTGAATTGAAAAAAAAAAAGAAACAAGATCACTGACTGAACGCTACAAGTGTAAAAAACTAGATGAATCAATAGTATCATATATGATGCTCTATACCTGTTTGGTCTTTTCTTGAATGTTGATGGTGTGATGATCAGCCCAGTTGCCGAGGTGGGATCTCATGAACTCATCGATCTTGAGCAAGAGATGGTCCCTGATCATGGCGGGGCTGACCAGGGCGAGCAATGCCCCTCTCATGTGTCGGTGGGCGGACCCGTGGACCGCGGCAATGTTGCTCTTGCCCAATATGTCGAGCATGGACTGCGGGTAACCGGGCACGAGGCCTTTTGCTTCGTTCATGAGGATGAACCTGTTGGTCTCTGGGTCCATGGACACAATTGTCGGACACCCCAGAATATGGGACTTGTACAAACTCCCATACCTGTCAACAGTATAAAAAAGATCAAGCACCTCAGACCAAATTTATAGTAGGGTCACTGCAAAAAGAAGAGAAAAATGAACTGTTTCAGACATGAGCAATCTTCTCTTCTTCACAGTAACATTTTACAGAGAACTCAGGAGGGCCGTTTGCGCGGCTATCCCAGGTTTAAGTCCTGTGCAGGCAACAGACGCCAGGTTTGTATAGTTTGCCTATGACTTAGCCCGGAGAGATGGACCAGTGACTATCCGCTTAGCAGAGACCGATACCGAACCCAAAAAAGGAAAAAAAAAATCATAGAAAAATTGCCAAATCTGCAGCCATTGAAGTGACAAAAGCAACACCCTCAAGAAAAAAAGGAAAGGATGAAAGCACATTGCACATACAAAAATGTAGTCAGGGAAACCAAAAAAATAGATCATCATTTCGCAAAAAAGAAATGCAGTGATGCAAAGAAGCGCGTGAAATGACCTTGCTCTCTGGTTTTTCATGAAGTTTGGGCCCTGTTTCAGGAACTCTGTGGTCTCACCGAAGAAGGGCCAGCCCATCGTGCCCGGAGGCAACCCTTTCTTCCTCCGGTACTTCACCTCATTCCACTTCAATAAAGCAGTGCATGCACTGAGCAGCATGAAGGCCACAAGAAGCAGCAGAACGTGAACGGCCATTGATGCTCTCAAGAAGCTCAGCTCAAGCACTCACTCCCTCGCTCCTCTCTTCTTCAGAGATTTGCAGAGGTTATGAAATCTTGGGATTGCATTCTGTTGGTAAGTCAGTGCGTGTATATATAGGCCTGCTCGGGTGGCAATTCCCTTGTTTTATTCCAATAAGCAAATCAACCCGATCGTTCAAAAGCGTCTTTTTAAAATTGATTACAATTAGCTCTTATATTATCATAATGACACTAAACCAAGTTGTCACCCTATGGTTTTCCATCCTTTCTTGCCTATGGAGAGAGAGAGAGAGAGAGAGAGAGGAGGCCAAACTGTGGAGCCTCTTATTAGGACTGCAAGCCCAAGATTTAGATTGGCCGAAAAAGAAAAGGTTTCTTTTCAACACTTTTTACAGGGCACACGGCTCAACTCAACAGTAAATGGAAAGAAAAGTAAGTTGGAGCGTCTCGACTCTTGTGATCGAATCAACCGGTGGATTTAAAAAGTTGCATGCAAACATGCACTGCGGAGTCGATTCGCCTCCCAACACACCTCTGCATTTTGACTTGTTGACAAATGTGGGCAAGAGGAGGGGTTGCTGCATAGACTATTCACCGCTGCAGCACTAGAGTCATTAAAGATGGGTCGTGGACTCAACAGTGTGGTTTCCAAGAAAACCATTTGGGAATCAATTTTATTATCTGTTAGAGAGAGAGAGAGAGAGAAAGAGAGAGAGGGGGGTGCACATGTCCGCGGAACATCCATTGAACCAATAAGAAAAAGGCAAGTCCCAATAGCCCCAAGAGCTCCACAAACATTTTTGGTCAATTGAGTCGGATTATCGTAATTATTTGGTCATGTAAATTTCATGTGAATTCTATGGACAAGGCTCGCAAGACCTATAGGCACAACGGATTCGATTCAGCTCTCCCTCGAGAATTTTCGTAGAGCGCTCTCAAATATCCATTAGAGTGTCAAGAAGATCTAGCCCAGAAATCCCAAAACAAAACCACAAGAAGACACAGCAGCAGGGTCTTTGCGACCATGTGAACGGGAGATATGACAGAGATTTCGGTTCCTGCACAACAATTTCGTTTCTTATAGTTATATATAGCAGTTTGAAACAGTGACGTGACTTGGAATTTCTCGGGCGCTGAGCTGTGCCCGGTGGAACTCTGAACAAGAACGCGGCTGGAAATACATTGAGAATGGCACCGTCTCTCGTTCCGTCCGATGGTCCATGCACAGTAGCAAATAGGTTCCACCACCGTCTTGCGCGGGGTAAAAATCGAAGTGGGATCCCCTTCCAATATAAAGATTAGTTGGAGACACTCGTGGACAGCGAGGGGCGTGTGTGAAACTAGAGAAACCAAGACCATAACAAGACCACCCCCAAATGATGAGGGCTTTGAACAACTGTGAAAAAGGTAAAAGAGAAAGTGCTTCCTCGGTCATGTGTCCAAAAGACTATCTAGCTTATCACCGACGGTGATAGCCATGCGTTTTGAAGCTCTACAAGCACATGGATTTAACTTGGGGCGTTTTGTTTAGGAGAAAATAAAATAATAAAAGAAAATACTTTTCGAAAGATCATTCTTCAGGAAAATGTTTTGGCATTTTCAGCTTAGGAAATTCATTATCCTAACTTTATGTATGCATATTTTCTTTGATCGTAAATGGTTTTTCACTAATTGATCATCTTTGGCAGACCAAACACGTGAAAGTCCAGAAAACTAATCTGCGGAAAATTCTTTCGCTCAAACAAATAGGCCCTTAATTTAACTACGAAAATGCAGATCACAAAAACTTGAAAACAGAAACAAGGTTTTGATTAATATAAATACAACTATCTATAGACAAATTAATATCATTTTCAAATATCCTAATGAAAACACTTTACTTAAACTTAGGAATATGAAACCATACAACTTTAAATAAAAGTTTTATTTTTACTATTATAAATATTATTAGATAAAATATACTTAAATGGAACTACCGCAATATTTAAAATGACCAAATAGGTAAAAAGATAAAAGAGAGCATATATTTTTTTTGTTGACGTAGGAAATGAAAAGATATTCCAAATGACAAATTTGATTTTGTTATGGAAAGTTGAGGGACTAAATTGAACAAATTAAAATTTTATGGACTAGATTCTGCAATTTGTAATAGTTTTCGGACTTGTGACTTTCTTCGTTGTTTGATCAAACAAAATGACTATAGTGATATTTATGAACAGTTCAACGATCACATTGAACCAACTAAAATTCCAATGATGATATTATATGTTATTCCAAAATCTAGGAACTATTAGTATCGTTTCCACTTAAAAAAAGAACAATTAGCATGAAAATTATGCACTTGGACAAAATATCACTACGTAAATAAATTATATGGTTCCAATAAAATAAAAAAAGAAGAAAATTTAATTAAGGACCTAAACTTCTATCATTTTCTCAAATAAGGGCCTGAAGTGGATTTTGTTTAAATAAGGGCTTAAAGTGGTTTTATTTTATCAAATAAAGTCCAAAGTGGACATTATTTCAATTAAGGGCATGAAGTGGCCATATTAATTTCAAAAAAAGGGTCTGACCTCACAAACTCATCAAGGGTATTTTCGTCATTTTGTTTTCATTCTTATTTTTTCCTTTTTTTCCGTTCACCATTTCTTTTTTTTTTCTCCATTGCCGGGCCCTTGATTGGTGAGGTCAGGCCCTTTTTTGAGACTGATATGACAACTTCAGGCCTTTATTTGAAATAAGATCCATTTCAAGCCCTTATTTGAGAAAACAATGGCACTTCGGGCCTTTATTCGAAATTTTTTTATGGAAATTACAAACAATTGTAGTTTGTAAAATCCTTTTCTTGATTGACATAGGTTGGGACGCGTGATATGTTTTTAGTAAGGGTAAATACCATGAAAAACCCCAAACTGTTACACTTCTGACAAATTTATCATAAACTAATTTTTTGACAACCAAAACTCTAAACTGATAGATTTATGATAAATATGGCCTAAACTAATTTAAACCCCAAACTATTTCATTTGTGAAAAATTTATCCTCCGTTGATATTGACCAAAAAAATTAGATTAATATCACAAAAAACTACAAACTGGTACACCTACAACAAATGAAGTGTAAAACCTCACACTGATCCATCTATCAATTGTCCCTTGTTATTCAACTCAAAAATTTGACGGTAAATTTTAATAGAAATTAATGGAGGATAAAATTGTTATAAGTATACAAGTTCGGGATTTTTAGTAGTATTAACCCTTTTTTGAATGAAAGAAGATGATGGTTGACCTCAACGTTACGATTATAAGACAAATTTCCAAATCATAAGATATAAAATGATTTTTATGTCGTAGAGAAGTGTATTGTTAAAGGAAGTTCTCCGCACCTTTATATGAAGGGAGATGCTTGAGGCAGTTTCTTTTCAATAACTGCGTATTAAAATTTATATTTGTAAATTAGTACTGTATTAGGATATAAAAACACCTCAAATGTTAGAATCAAACCGTAAAGAATTGGCTTCTGGCTGAAATTTTTGTAGATTAGGAAAGATATTATTTTAGTTAAAATGTTGTGATAAATCGGGTTAATGCACTGCTTTATATCTATGGAAAGTAAATATGGAATGTAGTAATATGTATGTAGTTACATGAAATTGAGTATTGGGAAAGATGTTATTGCAAAATGTTGTTATAAGTTGGGTCAATGCACTACCAGAAGACTTGAGCTTAGCAATAAGACTCCATAAAGATAGCATTAAATTGCTAGAATTCATCATGTAAATATATAGTTTTTAGGTGGAATATTTCAGGAAAATAACATGAAATGCCTATATTGAAGACCCTATTATTATGATAGTCAATCCAAGTTTGTAATAGCAAAGGAATGCTAAGGTGTCCTCGTCGATCCAAAGGCTAAATAGCTGAAGGCTTATGGTCTGTGAATTAATTGGGGATTTGATCAAATCCTAGTGCTTGTTAACCATTGTATTTTCAAATAATTTAAGAATTATATGCACAATGCAATATGTTGTATTTCGTTTTCTAATCACTGTTGAAAAGGGGGATACATGTTTCTCTTTAAGAGTTACTATGTGCCCAAGAAAGCCAAACAATAGTCGACTTGTTTCAAAAATCTCCTTTTATGTCGTTAATATGCCATGTTGTCATTGTATGCCATGTCATCATTGCATGTCAACATTGTAGGTCACGTTATTAATATATGCCCGGTCACGATTACATGCCACTTCATTTGATCACGTCTTTATATCACGCATGACATGTCATTCCTACCTAACATGTCATGTCTTGTCATGTTATCAATACACCACACGGTTGTTTGCATACTATGTCAAGCTTTTCCTATCGATGTCGGTGGTTGCCACATTGCGATATTTGCCATGTCATCATGCTACCATAATATCATAGTAGGCCACATCATCTTGTTCGGCATGTAATCATCTCACATATTGTGTGACTGTTGTCATGTTACTATCACTTTCATGTTATATAAACTGCGGCATATAATCCTATTCAGTCTTCCTATTTCATGTCAGGAATGCTTACACTTCACATTGCATTCTCATTACATAATTTTGAAGGGTCTAATACCCTAAAAAATCTCAAACTTTAACTCTTATTCCAATTCTACTTTTTGTCTCATTAAAAATCTCCAACTTTAGGTCATGTCCCAATTCTACTCTAAAATTTTTTTTGTCCAATAAAAAACCCCCAACTTTAGGTCCAGTTCCAATTTTATCTAAACTTTTTTATCTCATAAAAAAATATCAACTTTAGGTCCACTACCAATTCTACCCTAAATGTTTTTTTGTCTCATAAAAAAAATCCTAGCTTTAGGTCATATTTCAATTTCACTCTAATTTTTTTGTCTCATAAAAGATCACAAACTTTTACTTGAATCCCAAATATATTCTCCATTTGTCCTCCATCAAAATTCGCTCTTAGGATTTTGCGCTTATTGATCTCTCATGCTTGAGATTGTTCCATCTCTTGTAGTTGGAGAGCTCGTGCTCGGGACGCTCAAACAAATCGTTCTTGGGAGTTTTCCATCATTCGATTATCAACAAGAAATTTTGAACGGAGGGTTAACGGGGAAAGATTTGTGATTCAAGTAAAAGTTTATAATTTTTTTATGAGTCTATAAAAAATTTAGGATAAAATTGGGATTGGATAGGAAAATTGAGACAAGATCTAAAGTTGTGATTTTTTCACAGGACAAAAAAGTTTAGGATAGAATTAAGACTGAACCTAAAGTCGAAGTTTTTTTATAAGACAAAAGGTAAATTTGTAACAAAACCTAAAGTCGGAAATTTTTTAGGTATTAGGCCAATTTTGAAGTAAACAATTACCTAAAAAGGAAGAACCTTAAGGTTGAGATTAAGAACTTCTGCGGATCGTTTGTAGCCCGAAAGATGAAAAAGTGGTCCGACCAAAGCGTGTGCCGACCTAGACAGAGACATAAATGTTGAGAGAGAATTGTCATCGACTCTGTATTTAAGAGAGTTCTCGAAACACTTCTCGAGGCCTGCCATGAAAGTCAACTGGATCTTGGTCGACCTTGGCTTAGGATTCACCAACCCGCTGCCATTAAAGCCCGCGTGCAAGTAAGCGTCAGTGCAAAGCTACTGCCAACAAATGGCAGTCTACAGCAATTTCTGCGAAAGAAAAAGCGTTGCCATGTTGGTTCATAGAATAAATCACTTCGACTCATGGGTCCGGTAAAAAAGTTGCATTAGTCATGGTCCAAGTGTTTTTTTACTAGCGATAAACTTTTAGATGGAAGTCCTACAAGTATCGGCGAGACTAGATTTTTTCGCTTGAGGAACAAAAATCATTTGTATATAGAGGCTGAAAGTACGCCAAAAGAGGAGGCTTAGATGGCCTGGATAGACACACACATCGTGATTGTGCACACTCAAGCGATGTGGGGCTAACTCCCTGCCCAGATATTTCTAATTTTGAGTCACTCAAGCCTGTGAGCATAGTCACACTAGTATCTTTAGGCTTAATGTCTAAATGTTTATCACTAATCAAAATTAGAGTCATAGTCCAATTAGACTCAAGGATGTTCGGTTATTTGAGTTTATCATGTAAAGTTACCTTATAAATTTTGAGAAATAACTGTAGTTACCCTCTAAAGTTAGGCTAATTGTAGGTCTCTTTTGGCTCATGTCAAGATGATGAGTTGGCTCATGGCTACAAAAGAGAGCGTTGCGATGCATCCCATAAATTTAGAGTATCTCAATCCTTGCGTTTATGGGTGTGGGAAAACGAATCTTGTGGCTAAAATGACATATAAAGTCAACACTTCCTACCGGTGGCTAGAATAGACATATAAAGTCAAAACTTAATCGTTCTACTTTAACTATACATATGTCCCTATCTTTACTTCGTTTGGGAAAATAGTGTTTACGGTGTTGATGGGTTGAGAGATTCAAAATCTTGCCTTTAATAAGCTAGGTAGGAAATCAAGTGTAGTTTCCTCACCTGTCTGGACATGTATTGAAAGGAAAATGATAGAGAGGATTCAAAAATGAACATGGGCGATTCATCACTCTTTGCTTATCTAAGTTTGAAAGTAAAACTGAAAAGGTATAATAATGAGAGAATATGGAAAAACTGATTTTCTTGGATTACCTTAGGGGGAGATATATGCTTGACTCCTAACAAATTTCAAGTAGAATGAGATCCCAAAAATTTAATCAATGACAACAACGACAGGGAAAAGACGGTATTAATATTAAAATTATTGTACGTCATTTACTTTGGTGTCAAAACTTTTCAAACATCATTTAAATGCTATAACTTTTGAAAATTGATCACTTAAGTGATTCCGTACCATTAATTTTGATGTGTCATTAGTTTAATAATAAAAACTCATAGGAGTCACTCAAATGGATAGTTTGCAAAGTTTTGATACTAAAGTGATACTTCATAGAGTTTTGGCATTAAGTTGATTATTCATAATTCTTTCACACTAAACATTTTAAATTGTTTAATGCATAACTTACATACCAAACAACGTTGTTGAATGCATCAAATTTCCACAAATGGAGACATTAGGCTTAAATTGGTTTCCAAACATGTGACCTAGCATCCCATTCCATTATCAGAAAGCTCCAAGCTTCGTTGCTCATTCTCAAAAGAAAGCAAGGTCAAAGAAGAAACAAATGAAGCTAGAGATGGGATATCAAGAAAATTTTGATCGTTTCGTTCTTTTATGGAGGAAAGCAGATAGATATTTGCGATTCTAAATGAAATTATTTGGAGAGAGAGAATGTCTGCTCCATGATTGCTTCTGAGTTTAACAAGGAAAAATTGGTGGCAGAACTAGAATATTTGCTATTGATTTTTGCATCTAACTCGCGATGTGGTTTTGTAAAGTTTCTATTTTCATATACTTTGGGGCCCAAACATTACCAACGTTCGATTAGTACAAAAAAAATTATGAGTTAGACCATCTATTGAAAACCATCAATTTAAGTGACTCAGCCTTTTATTACTAAAATAATTCCATGTGAAACTTCCTAGCACTGCAACCATTTAATTAATCATCGATTTTTTTTAAAGTTGTGACACTTAAATGATCATTTGAAAAGTTTTGGCTCTAAAGTATTTGCCATACAATAATATTGCCACTAAAACTACACAAAGTTAGGAAAAAACATGAGATGTACCAAGATGAAGATCCAGTACCATCACATGTTTTGCTCACCAGATGCAACTGCCACTATGTCACTTGCATTCTACCATCATCGCAATTAACAAAAAGATGGAGCTGTGGTGAGAGGGGGTAAGAATCACATAAATGTAAAACTTTTACTTGTCACCCACCAATCAGAATAGGGAGCAACGCAAAATAGCACAAATATAATTAATGGCCGATCCCTAAAGATATTCCAACGGGTTATGTTAGAATATCTAATCCAACGCAAAACGTCTAAATCATCATGTGGAGGGAAACTACATATATAAAAGACTCATCTAAGTTCCGTACTCATGTGATGCAGGATAGCACTTTTAACAGGTTTGGATAAGCATTTTACTAACCCTCGGTGGGGGTAGTTTACTGGCCTCAGACCAAGAAGCTCATCCACACTACCCTAAAGTAAATATTGCACTGGCATAATCGGCGATGGAAGAGAAACAAAGAAGAAAAATCCAACTAGTGCTTTAGGACACGGACCATCATCCTTAATCGACCACAAGGTTTTGTTCCAACCTTGTGTGGTTCCAACCAACATTTGGCATATGATTGGTAGCATTTGCTGGTCCACTTCACGAGCTCATGCCACAAGACCTAAATGTACATGCTAAGGCCCTCCCAATTGTTCCTCATTGGATTTGATTTGACACGATCTTTCTGGTCCTGGCTATGAGCTTTATTTTCCTCCATCCCCCATCACTAATTGGAGGACGTCTTCTTTAATGGTACTTCCAATTGATGGGTTACAATAGTTATGGACATCATCACATGCTAACTTAACGATATACAAGTATAAATTCTATCCATGTTGGCCATCCACCAATCAGAAAATTGATTAGAAGGAAAACACAGCCCCTTTGCTATTGCCTCTCTGTCACCCCCTGATTTTATTTTCCACATTGACCTTTTACTTTTCTACGCTCCAATGAGTGCAACTTCACACGCAAATACACATTATATTTACATAATTTGGTGAAGAAAGACTACATGTGTATAAGGTCTATTGAGCCCCACATTATGTATAAGCGATTTGAGAGAAGCATTAACAACTTAAAAACTGTTTTCAAAGTGAAGAAGGTATTTATTTATAGTCATCCCAAGTAAAGAGGATATTTCGATTATAAACAATTATGAAAAATTCGAATTGAATGTAAATGTTATAATATAATGTTCGTAATAATGCAATGCTAAAAGCAAAAAGCAGCAGTTAAAAGTCAAAAGACCATACATATATGGCGTGAAGTAAACACCATAACTATAAGCGTCCAAGTTACTGACGAGAGGATATGACACTGTATGAATGGCATTTTAATTTAGCTTAAATAGATCGAAGCATCTATATAAATATGCATATATCATGAGGGGTCTATAGTATAAACTAATAATTCTCCGAGATATATATGCTATCCACAACACGACCCTTCTCTCGGCTTATCAAGGGATTGCTTGCTAGTCTCCAAAAACCATTAATCTATAAAATAATATTCTCATGTCTCAAAAACTTTATGATCCATAAGATCCATAGAGTGGCAAGTGGAGAGGATAATTGCGAAACTGACACATCTTAGTGAACTAACGGTATAACCCTAAGCTTTTAATGGGGAAAATTATTCAAAAAGTCTTAAATCTATTACACTTTAGCTGATTCAATCATAAACCTTTCACTTTTGATAATTAAGTCACAAATATTTTCACGTTTTGCCAATTGAGGGTCAATTTTAATCGGAAATCACTAATGTGAACCCCAGTAGTGCCATGTGGGAATGTTAGTGCTAACGAGGATAATTTTTTTATAATTTTTTGATTTTTTATAATTTTTTGATTTTTTATTTTTCTTTCTTTATTATTATTTTTTCTTTCTTTTTCTTTCTTTTTTTTCCCTTTTTTTTTTACCAAATACGGTGAGAATCGTCGGCCGACCCTCGCCTGTCACAAGTGAGGGTTGGTCGACCCTCGCCAACCACAGGTGAGGACCAGCGAGTGTCAGCCGGTGCTCAGAAGGGGTCCTCGTCAAGCTTGGAAGAAAAAAAAAAGAAAAAGAAAGAAAGAAAAAAGAAGAAAAAATATAGAATGAAAAATTTAGAAAAATTTTAAAAAAATTGTATATGTCAGCGCTGGCCATGCCATATCGGATGGCCGGTGTTTACATCAACGATTTTCGGCTTAAATTGGCCGGACCAATTGGCAAAACATGAAAATGTTTAGAACTCAATTAGCAAAATTGAAAAGTTTAAGATTGAATTGGCCAAAATGCAATAAGGTAAGGACTTTTTGGACAATTTTCCCCTTTTAATGGCATCATACTTTTCTTTCTTTATTATTTATTTATTTATTATTATTATTAACCTTTTCTTCATTATGAAAAAGAAGACTTGTGTTCCACACGTAAAAAAAAGATCCATGGTAGGACGAAGGTGATAGCTATGGTGGTTCACCACCAGTGACAAGATGATGTAATGACACATTTAGGGGCGAGCACTGGTCCGGTTCAATTTAAGAACCAAACCGTGTGGCCTGTTGACACCGAGGTGGAAGCGAATTGGCTCATGAGAATGAGGGTACAGCTCGTCACCCCGCAAAATCTACTACCCTTCGCTTCATTGCCATCTTCATGCCGTATTCCATAACCCGACCTTGGAAGCCGTCCATGTAGGCGTAGCACAACACTCACCCATGTCTTCACGTTGCTCATGTATTAGGCGAAGTTGTAACCTACTGACTTGACCCAAGCACTTGAGCTCCCTCATTGACTTGGTGAATTGGTCAACGAAGTTGCACATTCATCAGAGACAACTCTTTAAGGAGAAAATTGCTAAAAATTGGAGCCTGAGTGGGGTTGAGTCCTGATTAGGTTTGGGTATGGATTGATAAAAATGGGTCAATATGAGTTAAATAAGTCAATTTGAACATAAATATGTTGGTAATAAATCTACTCATTTGACGGGCCCAATCACATGCGATCTTTTCCCAATAATTTAATTTTCATGGTCACTGTAAAAAATATTTTATCCTAATAAATTTGTAATTCTTATGCATGTGTTGGTAATAAATCTCTAATTGATTTACAACAAAATAATAGAGTTATTCATATTTTGGTAATAAAATCCTAGCAAATCTCTTATTAGTATGTATATTTTACTGGTAAATGTCTAATCAATGTATATTTTGCTAATAAAATCCTAGCAATTTAATTTTCATGATTACTTTGAAAAATCTCTAATCCTAATAAATCTCCAACTCTTATGGATATTTTGGTTATAATTCTCTAATGGGAAAATTTCAAATCAGTACCCAAAGTGGGGTCATTTTCTCAAAAAAGGATCCAAAGTGGACATAATACCAAATAAGAGTTTGAAATGCCCAATTAATCTCAAATAGAGGCCCAAAGTACCCAATTAGTCTCAAGTAAGGGCTTGAGTTAGCTGGGCGGTCAAATGCTTACCGGCCGGCAAGCACATCACTGTTCCGGCAATTGGAACAAGGGTAATTTCGTCTTTTACTTTTTAATTTTTTTTTGTTTTTTCTTTTCTTTTTCCTTTTCGTCTTCTTTTTTTTTTTTTTTCCTCTTTTCCCTTCATCGGTAATAGCCAGGATCGGCGGAGGTTGCTAACGTCAAGCAAGGGCCACCCTCGCCGGCATCAGGCGAGGTGGCCTTCGCTAGATCCAGCAAGAGCAAGGGTTGCTCTCTCTAGATCTGGCGAGGGTCGCCTGACGCCGACGAGGGCAGCCTTTACCCAAGGCCGACAACCTTCGCTGGCCCCAGGTATGGCTGGCGGAGGGAAAAGAGGAAAAAACAAAAGAAGAAGAAAAGGAAAAGGAAAGAAAAAAACATAAAAAGGGAAAAGAAACAAAAAAAATTTAAAAATTAAAAGATGAAATTGCCCTTATTTCGATCGCCGGAACAGTGACATGCTTGCCGGCTGATGAGCATTTGACTGGCCGACGAATTCAGGCCCTTACTTAAGACTAATTGGGCACTTCGGGCTCCTATTTGAAACTGATTGGGCACTTCAAGCCCTTATTTAGCACTAAGTCCACTGTAGATCCCTTTATGAGAAAATGATCCCGCTTTGGGTACTGATTTAAAATTTTCCCTTCTCTAATTGATATACAAGAAATAATGGAGTTATGTAGATTTTGGTAATAAAATACTACTAACTCTCTATTATATTTTTAATGACATCATACTTTTTTCTTTCATTATTATTATTTCTTTCTTTATTATTATTACTACAAAATCTCTATTATATTTATGTACATTAAATAATAGAGCTATGTATATTTTGGTAATAAATAACATAACTATATATGCATATATATATATATATATATATATATATTCTATTTAGATGAATGATTAGAAATCTGTGGTAGGTAAAATATGATATAAAGGTTTATTCCCCAAAATAAATGTTATAAATTCTATTGCGTGTATCTCAAAATAATTGTTAAAAATATTTTGTCATAGCTATTGAATTTAGAATATGATATATTCCTCAGAGAGAACTTTTAATAGTTACAAAAATTTTACAAAAGTAAAGATAAATGTTAGATTGCGGATATGAGAAAAATATAGGTTTAAAAATAACTTTTTATAGCTGTTGATTTACGGATTATGGTAAGTTCCTAAGCAAGATTTCTTAATCACTAAAAAAATGTTTATAAAAGAAAAAAAATAAAGTTTAGAGTTTGTGTTACCTGTGCTCATATTTCAAAAATAAATACGTAAACATAATTATTTATGCGGTAGATAGTAATATATGTAGTAAATTTTTTATGATGATTAACTTTCATATTTATAATCCATATTTCCCACAACAAGTTCGATAGTGCATTGATAATAAAAAGGTTTCAAATTTAGCATCCATTTGTTTCACAGAAAAAATTTCCAAGAAAATGTTTTCCAGATTTTTCGGCATTCTTTTCATAGAAAATAAATTAGTCATGGAAAACATTTTCCATCAATGGAAAAAACACTTTCAAAAGTGAGGAAAATGTTTTCCGTTTTTCAAAAAGCGGAAAACATTTCTCATATCTTCTTTCACATCACTTTCTTTCACAAAACACATTTTACTTTTATTTTTAATTTTTTAATTTTTAATTTTCTTTTTATTTTTTTTTATAAAAAATTGAATTTTTAATTTTTTTCATTTGATAATCATTTTCTTTTTCTTTTCTTTCTTCCACTGTTGGTTGCTGGCGACCGGCCACAGGCGAGGCTGGCTAGCTCGAGCCTCGTCGAATTTGGCAAGGCCTCGCTCTAGGCCGCAAGGCTGGCCCGTGGCCAGTCACCGAATGTCATTGTGGTCGGCAACAGGCAGACGAAGAAATAAAAAATAAAAAAGAAGAAGAAAAAAAGAAAAGAAAAGAAATATAAAAAATTATTCAAAAATCCAAAAAAATTAAACATTCGATATGTTTCAAAATAAAATAAAAATAAAAAAATTATGAAAATGAGTGCAAGGAGGAAAATGAAATTATCCATACCGAACAATGGAAAATATTTTCCATTTCATTTTCGGATCTCAGCCAAACACCGAAAAATATTATCATTGTTTTGGAAAAAGACTTTTCGAAAGACATTTTCCAGAAAACATATGAGTTGTAAATTTATAGAATTATTGTTAGGTCTACTATTAGTACAAAAATCTACACCTTCGTCTTTGAATATGTGACATGTGTTTGGAGTAAGTTTTTGTAACCAAATTGTTCTACATATCAAACATTTTTTAGTTAATGTGTACATTTACTTTAAAGGGTTAATGGCACGAAAAATTCTTAACTGATATACTTGTGACAATTGCCCCAAATTAATTTTTTGACCATAAAAAGCTTCAAACTGGTATACTTATGATAACTTTACTCTTTTTTAGTTTCCATTAAATTTTACTGTTAAATTTCTGAGTTGGATGACATATGACAGTTGACGGGTGTACCAATTTAGGGTTTTACCCTCCATTTATCATATGTGTACCGGTTTGTGTTTTTCGTGGTATTAATCCAATTTAATGGAGGGTAAATTATTACAAATGTACTAGTTGGGAGTTTTTTATGGTTAAAAAACTAGTTTTGGATAAATTTATTACAGATATCGGTTTGAAGTTTTTTGTGGTATTAACCCTACTTTAAACCAGTATTGTGAACGTTATAAAAGTCCAAATTTCTATTACTTTGTGAGGGTATAGATGTAAAATTATATGGAAATTTAATCACATTTATGAGATCAATAATTCAATATTGATACTTAACAAATATCAAACATATATTTTATTCATAGGTTTTAATAACACATAATGGCAGGTCAACATAACTAAATGCTAATTGGAGATAATTCTCGTCAATTTGCCATTGATAAGAGCAAATATACATATATTCATAATAAAGTATACTTTTCTAAAATCTTGAAATTTGCAAGGATCAATTAAAATTTTGAAAGATGGATATTTCTATTGATTTTTCGTAAATATCATTTCAATAAAAAATGTGCAATCAAATCATGAGCTCGCCGTCAATGGAATTTCAGCATTAGAAATCCTACAAGGCTCTTAGCTACACGGCTACCCAGCATTTAAAAAAGGCAATGTGGAAGCCACAGAAACCCACCAATGGTGAGCTTAGGACAATGTTGCAAATTTGTTCAAAACGTTAAGGACTTAAATGACTAGAGTAATATGTTAAGAATTCAATTGACTAATGAGCACAAAATTATGAACTGCTTATGTACTTATCCCTGCAATCAATCATACTTAAGAAAATGCATGTCAATCAATGTCTTTCTCCATAGGATTCGATGTCAAAACCTTTTGATTTTTGATTTTTTGATTTTTTGGTTTAGTGGGGGAGAGAAGCATCTTTTTTTTTGGGGGTCAAAGGGGCAGCATTCAAATCCCAGTATTATAATGGATATTTGCTTAAACCATTGTTATTAGATTAAGCCCTTCTCTTCTTGATTAGCAAGGGGTACGAAAATCAATGTGAGATTAGGGGCTGCATGCTGGGGCCAACAACAATGGGCTCGTGGGGGTGGGGGCTTCCGATCTGTGACAGCGAAACAACAAAGGAAACAAAGCCAAATCGCATGTTACCCCCTCGTGGGGGCATCACGATCGTCCTCGGGTACGACAACGAAACAGGTGTTATATAAAGCGATGATCACAAGATGATCACGACCACGGATGTGATGTGCAATGAATCTCTTGTTTTTACCTTTTCATCTTGTGGATTTAAGATCACCCGACTTTTCTCTCTGACACATAGAAATTGAAATGGAGATTATGAGATATCGGGTAGCAGCCAAGGTAGCCAAAAAGTTGATATGTGTCCATCACTTCGTCCGTCCCATTTCGTGGGGACCAAATCTCATATGAATAGATTCATGTGTTCTTCTATATATGTCGACTTTATTTACGTAAAATTTGTAAACCTTGTTGATGGACAGACTACATCACGAGATTCTTTAAAATGTAGGGCGAGATGGAATTAGGATCTTTTGTGTAGTGGGGACATTGAAGTAATGAACTAAATTAAAAAAAAAAGATTAGGCTTTGTTTACTACTAAATGGGTGTGGAAAATAAAAGTTGGTATCATGCTGTTGAGATTTACTGCTTTCATAAATTTAGATTACCTAATAATTCTTTAGATTTTCGTGCAACTCGATAGGTCTTTTCAAGTTTAAGCTAGAGTGGGATTCTTTATAAATTCAGACCACTCGAAATCATATCAACCTTAATAAAGACAAGAAGTTGAAGTATCCAATAAACGTATATCCGCCGAAACAAAATTTGGGCTTACATCTGGAAAATGTAAGAAATGGCCACACCTTACCCAAGTGAAACCCTAGTTTTATGCCACATGAGCCACACTTGTTTCAAGCAATATACAAAACTCAAGGTCTACCTAACATTACTCTTGTCTATCCAATCTCCTATGCATTTACTTCATTGTTCTTGGTCACTCCAAAACTTCTTTAGCCTGTTATATTAATGCACAGAAGACGCATCAGAGGAATATTATATGAGACAATGAGCTATATGCAGAGGATCATACATGAATACTTGAGTCTTGTTCCTCACATGAATGCATCTAGAGGCAGAGCAGAGCCAGACACAGGTTGCATTGCAACCGCCTTATTTGTCCTGCTGACATATGCTTAATCATAGAACCAAGTTCTTTGAACTCTGTTTCGAGTTGAAGTATCGCAGCGGTTTTCCCTAACAAGTCAATGAAGAGAGAGATTCAGACAGAATCGCAATTAGCGGAGACAGAGAGAGACCAGTATCTGTTCAGGCACGATGCCTTCGACCCAACTCTGGACTCTGGCGTATTTGACAAAGCTCTCAAGAGGCCAAAAAGTAGTTTACTGAACCAATGCTCGGGTTTGGCTCAACAACAAAGCTCAGGTTGGGCCCGATGACTATTCAAGATTGACTCGCTTAATTTTGAGTTGAGCTATTCGAGTATCATGTCGAGTCCTCAAGCCTACCAATACTAAACTCAATAGGCTCATGAGCTTAGTCGAACCTAATTGAACTTTCATTAGTTTTAAAGATATATTTAACAAATATAAAGAAAACCCTGAGTACTTATATATAATTTGAGCTTATAAATCTTGAGCCTTAGTTATAAGTTATTGTAATCGAGTTGAGCCGAGATCGAGCATCTCAATTTTCTAAACGAGCCGACCTTAAGCAGGAAAATTAATTCTTCATTGAGCTTGACTAGACTTTCGAGCATGGAGCATGTGACTTGAGTCGAGCTTGAGTTCGGCAGTGTATTGACCCGATTGCGCACTTAGACTCAAATGTGTCGTATTTCTCTAGGTTGTTGACTATATGCACAACCGAATCATCCTAGTAACAAAGATTCAGTCCCCCAATTTTCGAAAACCACACGGAGTGAATTTCCCGAAAGTCGTAAAGAATGTGAATGACCCCACACAATATTGTAATGCTTCATTGATTGGGGAACCCTATGTCTTGACTCTTTATATCATATCTAGCCCTAGATAGAGTTTGAAAACTACATGCTTCAGCATATGTAATGAAAGATACCTCCTAATCTATCTGCCTATTAGCTGATCGGATCACATGGCCGTGAGACTAGGGATATATCTCTATTTTGAGTATCATTCTGTCAAAAAAGTTCACTCAAGCAACATTTTCCATGCCCTCCCGTCATTGCTTTGACCTAGACGTGCCTTAGCAGGATTTTGACTGAGTTGCCCAATTTCTCTTTTTCTTAAACTTTTGTCTAGGAAAAAATGTCCTTGAGGACACCATTTACTAGACACGTGAATTTCGATGTCAATATCATTTTCCGATAAGGTTCGTTCACCTACCCCGGTTACGTATTCATCAGTTTACTTTGAGGACAGCCAACTAAGAAATTTAGCAAACTCTCAATGTTCTGTCGACCGGTGCATGACTCATTACGTTACTAAGCCATCTTTTCTTAACAATGTCCTTGTCTTCTAATTCAAAAGAGAGACAGAGAAATTCTTACGTGGAATTTCAAATAACATATCATACGAGATTAACAAAAAAAAAATCTCATTAAGCACCCATTTGTCGATGACGAACCCTGCCGCAACCTGACCAACATTACGACGTAACATTACCTGAGTTAGCCCTTTCTACTTGTGCATGCACGAATTTGGTGAGCTCTCACTTTCATTAGGAGTAAATGGGATCGATTCAGTGGTAAGGAAAAAGGTTAATCCGATGGTGAGCAGGTCACTCGTGTTTATTAAGAATCAAATCGTTGTTTTTGGGAGGGTTACGTGAAAGAATGAGGAATGACTTAAGCTTAACTAGTTTCCAGTTACCATCAAGAGAGAGTCCCTAAACTAGAAAAATTTCAGGCCCCAAACAGCCCACCAAAGACCCTTGGGCCTTCTCCAACCACAACCATGAGGTTTTAAGTTCCAACATCGCAATCTATTCTTTTGAGACTAACTCAACGGATATTAGTGAGTGTTTGTTTCACTGAAAATTTCATGATAAAAGAAAATATATTCAATGATAATCATTTTCAATGGAAATGTTAGTTTTTGTTTATTTGATGATTTAGAGAAAGTGATATACTTTTTACCGGAAGAGGAAGTCGTTTTTCCCCAATCAAAGTTTGTTGTTTTCGGTCCATAGAAAACGTTTTATGTAGATCTTTTAGTTTTCCATCATCAAATTACCGGAAAGTCAGAAAACAATTTCCTAATGTTTCGCCGGTTTTTATTCCGTCGAAAATCTTTCACCGAATGCTGCGTTTCGGATTTTGTTAGAGCAAACCAGGATCTTGAGCTAAGCTTGGATAGAGAATGTCAAATCCCAATAGATCTTACACCTTGACTTGATATGATATCACACTCGACAATACATTCAAAGTACGCTAGAATTTAATTAATGACGTAATTTGAGAGAATATGGCTGTAATTTAATCAACAACTATACTCTAAGTACAAATGCCTGAATTTAATCAATGACGCTAAACTGGCAGCACAACATTAAAATTTAATCAACAATGCTGAACCTGATAAAGACCCTCGTCGGAATTGAATCTACGATAAAGAATCTGAAAGTTGTAACTAGAACTACTCTTAATGTGCTAAGGATAAAGACTAGATAAAAGATGTGTTGTGTTTTTCTCGAAGAAGGTCCTTTCTACGTTGGAAATCCTTGAGTATTTATAGAACAGCTTGATAACCGTTGACCGAACACTTCTCCTTGATAGTTGTTTTCCACTTCCTTACGTTTCGCGCTTTTAACCGTTTCCTGACTTGTCGACGTTGCTTATGCTTTTTGGGTATCACATAATAGCTAATTTTCTTCCACATGTCTCTTTATTTCTTCCTTAATCTTCACGTTCACGGTCATAGCTTTACCTTTTGACATGTGTAAATAAATTTTTCGCCACGTATTACCATGATTCTATGCAAAGCTCGTGATCTTTGATTCATCGACGTCACGTGCAAAGCTCGTAATCTTGGATTCGTCGACGTCACGTGTGAAGCTCGTGATCTTGGATTCGTCGATGTCACGTGCAAAGCTCATGATCTTGGATTCGTTGACGTCATGTGCAAGGCTCATGATCTTGAACTCGTCGATGTCACGTGCAAGGCTCATGATTTTGAACTTGTCGACACCTCTATGACATGTCCTGTCGATAATTACCTTAGGTCTTCTTAATGCCTCTGGGCCGGACTTGCGGTCTTTTTGGATTTTCGCCATGTGGGCCGTACTTTATGTCTTTTGTAACTTGTAAATGGCCCACTCCCACCAGAGATAATTTTAGGTGTCAACATATGTCTCCTTTTAAAAGGAATAAATTTGAATTTATTTCTTTTAAAGGTATATCTTATCTGTGTACGAATCTCTAGGCGATGATCATGCTTTTATGTCCTTTGATGTCCTTTCGAGCAGTCCATCCGAATTCTTCATCCAATACCCTTTGGACCCATCACCTCGTATCTTCTTTGTAACATCCTGAATTTCGACTCAATTCCGGAATCAATAAAACGAGTATTATTTCTCATTTCACTTTAGTAAGTTTCGCCCAGAACTGATCACTCTCGGGATACTAACCAAATCGGAATGGCTAATTAGGAAACACGGTACGTGGACCAGGGACCCGATCGCCAGCTTGACACGGATTTCGAGAAACGATAAGGAAATATTTTGGGCTAATGTGAGTCGATCCTAGGAAGGTGATGGATGTGATTTAGCCAAGGCCAATGATGTGCGGTCGGATAGTAGGTGATTCTGCAAAATCGAATGTACGCGTGGCCAATCGATCCCGAACTTGAACCGAACGATCGAGACCTCCGAAACTAGTGATAATTCCTCTCGTTCTCCCGATAATCAAGGCCGTGACGACTCAGATAATCTAAGTCGATACGCGTAACCCCTAATCAGCCGCCCGTTAGTGAGAGACACTGCAATTTGAAATTTGAGCAAGTTTTGATCGCGTAATTGGGTCCGGATTTCAATATCGATTTTCGAGAGCTTAAGAGGCTATTTTTACGGAATCGATGTCATATTATGTTGGTCAGTCATATTTTGGGTTGGTACGGTTGAAAAATGGAATTTAAGCCCGGGACCGAAAAATGACCGTTTTGCCCCTGGCCCTATTTTGATTAATTCCGAATTTTGGGGCTTAATTAAGGAAATTATTTTAATATTGGGATCAGCTTAATTATTGGGGCAAATGACCAAATTATCCTTGCATTATTGGATTGGAACAAATATGGGCCATTGGATTAAGGGTAAAATAGGTATTAGCCTAGGATTTTGACACTTGGCATCCACTAGGCCCCCATATTTGACCCCTTTGACCATTCTCTCTCCTTACAATTTCCCTCCTCTCTCTCCTGGCCAGCCTCCCACGACCGTCCTCCTCCTCCGCCGGTTGCCCTTCGCCGTTCGTGAGCCATCCGCCGGAGCCGCCGCTCGTCGAAGCTTAGCCGGTCCCCACCGTGCCGTCATCGTCTCAGCCTCACCTCGCCACCACCCTCATCCCCTCCGACCATCACACCCCAACTCTCTCTCTTTCTCTCTCTTTTTCCGTTCGGCGTGAGGACCGCCGTGAACCACCACCATTAGCCGCCGTCTCTACCGGCCGCCGCCGTCCGTACCGGCCGCCGCCGTCCAAGCCGAGCCCCGTCCACCCTCACTGACTCTCTCTCTCTCTCTCTCTCTCTCTCTCTCTCTCTCTCTCTCTCTCCCCGTCACCATCATCTCTCCCCCTTAGCCGTCGCGGTTCAGCCGGCAATCACCGACCGTCGCCCGTCACCACCATCGGAACGCCGCCACCGAGTCCATCGTTCACCAGTGATTGGCTGCCGTTCCTCGTCGTCCTTGCATAGGATTAGCGTGAGTATATTTCCCTAAACTCGGACTAGGTTGATGTGCGTCTTTAGATGGGCCTGGTTTAGTTAATATTGCGCAACTTAAGGAGATTTTGGTACCGTTGGCTCGAGGTTGTTGTTGCGATATATTTGGTGGATCATTGGGCTGATTTGAATGAGAAATTGAGATCGGGAATAGGCCGAGTAATGGCTGTCCATATAGTGGGTTGTTGAGTTAAAATGGACCAATTGAGTATTATGTGCCTGAATTGCCGGGTATACCCGGGTTGACTGATTAATAATTGTTTGTGCTCAATTTTGGCAATTGGAGAATACCATGTCGTGTGATCGTGTGGCCGATTAATGCGAGGTGTGATTGGTCATTTGATGGCTTGAATTGAATGCCGAATGGTGAATTGTGAATTTGGGCCGCACGGTATTAATTGGCCAAGTGAGTACGTTGTTTATGAATTGGGCACTGTGCTGGTATTGATTGGACTTTATGTCTATATTTTGTGGAGGCTCATGTTGCACTGTATTACATTTCATGGTCACGCATTGTGTATGCCAAGAATGAGGCATGTGACGAGATTCTGCGAGAATGCGTGCCTAACATGAGCATGTGATCACCTAATCGCCCTGATGCGTATTACGCGAGGTTCAGATAATAACTGGCTGTGTGTACGTGTGATCACATTTTGCCCTGATGCATGTTACGCGGGGTATGCCATCCTCATGCACTTTGAAGCAGGACGATGCCCGGTTTGTCCGGATGATGACCAACCTAATGCGTTTTACGCGGGCTCTAATTCGTGAGGAGATCAGTGTTGTGCCTCATGCACTTTGTAGCAGGTTAGAGACACTGGGCCGAAAATTAAGGAGATCAGTATTGCGTCTCATGCACTTTGTAGCAGGCTAGAGACACTGAGCCGGAAATTGAGGAGATCAGTGTTGCGCCTTATGCACTTTGTAGCAGGCTAGAGACACTAGGTCGGAAATGCGTTTTACACGAGTCGTATTAAATAATAATTGAGCATTGAGCCAGTGTGCAGACTGAGCCAGAATGAGAACATGGCATGATAATGCAATTTGCATGCATGAGAATGCGTGGACTCTTGTGCAAAGGTGTGAGACTCAGCGAATAGCTTGTGATATGAGCACTGACGAGTATGAGCATGCGTATGGCGTACGTGTGACCAAGAGCGTGCACGTATGTGTCATGATTATTTATCGAAATGCCTAACTTGCAGGGTCAGAGACACGATTTGACCTGGGCTCGAGGGCCTAGGCTGGTTATTGATATTGTTTAGTTGTGTATACTTGTTTGGTTTGTCAAGAGATGTATGTTAGCCTAGCCTAGGTTTAGGGGGTTTTACTCACTGAGACGCGTTCTCACTGTTGTATAACCCAAACTTTTCAGACCCTTGCCCCTGATCATGTCGAAGTTGCTGCCACTTTTTGGGATTTCGACGCAAACTCAGCAGTCGACCAGTGTATTTCCCTCAGGCAATGGGGAAGCTTATATAAGGTATCGATCAGTGGTTTTTATGAACGTGGGAGAATATTTCTATCAGACCCAAGAGTACATTACTTGGTGTCTACGAGACGTTGATGGGAACATAGGCCGGCCTCTCAAGACCTTGGACGTCCCACTTGATGGAAATGGCATGATGGAGCCTATAATTGCAGACGGTGAGGTGATAAATCCTCAGGATGATCATGATTGGGATGTCCAGGATGCTGTAATGAATGATGAGCCACATGTGATAGTTGAGGACCCAGATCAGCTCGCAGACGAAGAGGATGAGCTAGAGGCCATGGACTTAGATGAGGATGGGGAAGTTGCAGAGATAGGCTCGGATGAGGAGATAGGACTATACCTCGACCCGGAGTTGGAGCCGAACTCCGAAGACGAGAGGGCCACGGCAGAAGACATGGATTCAAAAGAGTCTGAACCTCAGGAGAGTTCTTCAGAGGAGTCCTCAGAGTTTGATCCAGACTAGGAGCCCTAGTATAGGTCCTAGCCTTAGTGGAGGATCTTGTTTCTTTTTGACTGTGACTTTTCCTGTAGATGGCCTAGCCTTCTCCCAGCCATTTATCCCTTTTTGATCTGGTGGCTGCTGTATGTTGGTTTTGCTCTTATCTTTCCGTTTGTATGAAAAGTACTTTGTAAAAGGGTTTCCTTATAGAAATGAAAATGTATGTTTGTAATTATATTTCTATTTGGCTTGTTGTGCTATCTTTGGTCTCGTGTATAATTATATTGTATGGGTGTTTATTTATTGCTTCCGCATATGCCTTATCTCTGGTTGAGTGTTGGGTCGGCGACACGTCCTGGGAGCGTTGCACCTTAATCGACCTATGGTGGGATGATTGCGTACCGGAGGGTTCGGGGCGTGACATTCTCCGAACAGTTGTGACTTTTCAAATCGTCTTCTTCATCCTTTATTCTTGTAGAAGCCTTATTTTACCATCGCGTCTTCTTCTCTAACCCTAAAAATCCTTTCTTGAACCCTTTTCCGATCTTGATCCATCATTTCTTATGGCATCCAAAAAGTCTGAATATTCAGCCAGCGATTACATTGCAGCTTTTGATAAGTTTAAAGACGATCCACGCGCTAGTAATTGCTTTTTTCATTTACTGAAAACTATTGAGGATGAATACAACTATTTCTCTCTGGGCCCCAGTTTTATGGACTATCTCAATATACTTGTGAATCTCTAATTCCACTTCCCGTATAAGCATAGTGAGACTTTGGCATTGCAACATTCTTCTATTAGGGATGTGTAGTCCACCAGGTCTTCTCGATTTCGAAGTTTCCCTTTTTATGAAGAGGATTTTCACAAATGGTTTATTCGGCTGAAGGCTGACTAAGAAGCTCGACTTTTATGGACAGCTGTCAGAATCGACATCACTCTCGAGGTTAGTATGTCGTCTTATGACCTGGAACATGGGTTATTGGGCTCCACCATCACTTTTTGGTCCTCTTCCAGCAACTATTTCTTTTTCCCTTAGAGACACATGTCCATCACTATGCTCGATATATTTGCCATAGCGGGTTTTGAATTGGTTGGTCATGCCGTCGAGGATTTGCCTGTACTGCCCACTCCTTTTATCTCTGAAGATGCTATGGCATACAGTAATTTCTTGTCCCGATTTCACCGAGCTTCGGGTCCCATTACCTAGGATGAGCGTCTTTTTTTCTCGCTCTTTTGGCTATCAAAATATGTGTTTTTTAGTCTTGCCCTTAAAGTTTACAAAGACTATCTGCAAATTACTGCAGCCTTAGCCACGGGACAATGCCTCGCATTGGCCTCTCTTGTTCTTGCAGTTTTATATAGAGGCTTTACTCACGCCTCTCGGGCAATGAAATTCGGGGATTTTGGAACCATCTTGGGTACTCTTTGGATACTTCAAGCATGGATGGCTTTGTATTTCCCTTCCTTTTTCGATAAAAGTATTCGTGACCTTCCCCATCTATCTCTACAAGGGTATAAAAGACCTGTACCTCTACCTCTGGGTTGTCGATTGCTGAACTGTTTCCCTCAACATATTGTTTCTCAAGCGCTTCCTTTTATTTTCTATCTCCAAGCTTTTCTTGAACTGAGTCATGACTAAGTCATTTTCTTTAAATATGGCTATGGAGAGTTTGATTATTTGTTTGATCCAGCTCGATTCAACCTCTATAGGCCTTTTTGGACTTATGCTTTGTCTGCAGTAGATCTTCTCATATGGACTTCATTGAAGGGTCGATTCTATCATGAGTTTGAAGTATATTCTTTACAATATTGTGCTAGGCAATTTGGACTTTGGCAAGCAATTCCCATGCCAATTCCTTATTCAATAGGCTTCTCGGAAGGAACCAAGAAGAAAGAATATTCTCTCAAGAATTGAAGCCCAGTTCTCTGTTGTATTGAAATTACTCACACAATGTGCACCCATTATAGTGCAGACCTCCCTAATGATGTTAAAGCCCGCCCAGGACATCTTGCTGAATGGCAGACTTGGTGGTATTCCTTTACATTTGAAAAAACATACGAAGAGGCCCTCCGGTCCGCGATTGGTCGTGTAAAGCGAAGTGGTTCTAAGAAACCGATTACTCAAGGTATAGACACCATCACTCTATGTTCCTATTCAGTTTCAATCTGGTGCATCTTCTAACCTTTCATTTCTTAACTCAAAAATAGAAGAAGACTCTGATGCAGAGGGTGTCGATGCTGCAGAAAATCTTACTGATGGTAAATCTCTCTCTTTCTTCCTTTGTGTCAGCTTACTTTATCCTCCCTTATATTAGTTTGTTACTTATAAGGTCTTTCTCCCATTTGGATTGTCTCTAGGACAAACGAAGAGGAAGCATTGGAAGAAATGGTATCATTATTGAGAAGAAA
The DNA here is from genome assembly GCA_031216405.1 of Syzygium malaccense. Lineage (NCBI taxonomy): Eukaryota > Viridiplantae > Streptophyta > Magnoliopsida > Myrtales > Myrtaceae > Syzygium > Syzygium malaccense. The sequence goes on along the minus strand of CM062262.1, from coordinate 16,948,023 downwards.
AAGGAAAAGATCTTCTCCTCCCTCTCCGAGAAAGAAGTCCAGCAATTTATCTATCGAACCATCTGCTGAGCCGGTTGCACACGATGTGGTTTCTTCAGAAACTGTTGCTTCTTTGGATAAAGGTCCAAGAGATAGCATCTCTGTTCCCACAATTCAGAACCCTATTACCACTTCGATATCTACTGGTCTTCCTTCTATCAAGCGGGTTAGCAACGTCTCAATTTCACCGACTGGTATTTCTAGCACCACACCAACCGCAACTACCTTGATATCTTCCAGTGCCATTGTTACCAATTTGATGGCATCCCGAGTGCAGCTCTTTACTCAACCTAATTCATCCACTATTGTGACCCCTGGTAAACTTTTATTGTTATATGGCATATTCTGCTTGTTTTGTTTACTGGATTTATTTATTCTTCTTCTCTTTCCATTTATACCAGCAATTGTTCCCACTTCTTCATTTGTCCAAACTGCTTTGATCCTTGATTCCACCGTAGGGACCATTATCGCTCTTAATATGGTTGGACGTGAGACAACTATGCCTGAGATAGGTACATGTCTTTCAAACATTACGTTGTCTTCAATTCTAATCCTGATACTGAGATATCACTCTGGTTTTACAGCGTGTGGTCCATTGACAAGTATTATGATTCAACGGACCACTATTCCAGCCATTGTGGTCAATCCTTCCACAGTCTCTCCGTCGACGTCTACTCCAGTGTTCGTAGCTTCGACTTTCATGACTAACTCTGTTGAGACTTTATCATCGACACCTGTCTCACCAACTCCTGATCATCAGTCTATTACTACTTATATGGGCAAGGCAATGCACGCTATAAATGAAGCTGAATTTATTTTGGGATTTAATCCGTATGACTTGTCTCCTCATTCTGGTCAATCAAAACTAGCCATTATCAAGAAGAAAATGGAATTGACGCGCTTTTTAGACTTTTATATAAGAGGATTTGCGAGGATGTTATATGATGCCATAGCCTTATAGCAGTTCAAACTCCTCATTGAGCATCTTGGGAATGACAATGCTGAAGTTGGTTCTATTCTTCCTTCGACACTCTGGGAATGACTCAAAGTTTTCTCCCAAGAGTTTCAGACTATATTCGATAAGTATCAACAACTCTTGGGCCACGTACGAGAGGTGACTATTCCCACAGAAATACATGAAGAGCCAACTGACATTGTGAAGGAGGCTAGTGAGACAGTAAACACTCTTCGCGAGTCTCTTCGGGTTATTACGGACGAAGTAAGTGTCCTTGTCGAGAAAGAAAAGTGTCTTACGGCAGTCCTCAATGAGACTCATCGATGGCGGGAGATGAAGCTTCGTCAACAGGTAGAAATTAAGCAAGAACTGTGTCATCATGTTGGTGTCTTGAAAGGTTTGAAGCAACAAAAGCACATACGAGTACTGAACTCCACAATAGAACACCATCAAAATAAAAGCGCATGTACTTCATAGATGAATAGACTAGAATCTCAATTGTTTTTGCTCCAATGAGGGGTTTACGACTTTCTGTCAGATAAACCTTCTTCTCCTCAATAAAATACCTTTATTTTCATTGAGTATCCTACGTGTGCCATGATCATTCATAACCGATTTTGATAATGGATCCCGAGCCTTGCATCTTTGTTCATGTGCACGTCACCAGTTAGTGGGCCTAACTCATCGGCCAAATAGACTAGTATAAATACCTAATAACCGTTAACAAGCTTCATCACTTGGCCTATCATAATGACTAACTTTTCTTTGTCCTAAACCAATGCTCAAGCTCTCCTTCGCCTGAACTGTTTTGAGAAATTTTGGAGTTTTGAACGACAAGGGCACCTTTACCCATCCTTTATGGATTATGATGCAAAAACTCGTCACATGATCTTAGGTCCGTATCTCAAATCTACACCCCCACCATCCATCTTTACCGAGCATTTTCCACGTCATTATAAGGAGGTTCTTCCCATTAGTCGATCTCGACTAAGCATCTCTGTTTGGACATCACCAAATTCTTGCTTCAACTCGTATTTGTGCTATGACGAACAATTCTCTCGGTGGTACCAAAGGATGAAACAAAAAATGTCCAGCATTTAGAAAGCGGTAAAGATAGAGGAGGCATTATCACTAAGTTGTCTTTCCATAGATCCTGGGGAATATGGGCTTATCGGAGTTCTTTGCTGTCTCTGGTCACCATCGACTAATTGCTTTTTCTTGTCCCTGGTCCAGTAATCATTACTTTGCTTGATATATGGTCACTGACTGGCCTATTACCTTTTGTGAAATTTTATAATCAGAAGTCGTGATCATGTCCAGATTTTTATGGTACCTCTTTCGTTGATCTCTCATTTCCTAATTTCATCAAGGAATTTAGCAAGCCAGACGGACCCATAGCATTTCAAGAACATGTTGCATTCTTGCTTTGTTGGTTCTGTCGATATATCTTTTGTACCACCTGCATATCATGTGGGTTCATGGACATCGCATATGCCCTTACTCAGGGTGTTGATGTGGGGTTAGGTCGAATGGCCTTGTCCGCTTTGTACAAAGGCCTGACTGATGCACAATCTTTATTGTTTAGTGTGCATCCTGACCCTTTCATTGGTTCACTGTGGATATTGCATGGTTGGATTCGATCATATTTTCCTCATCTATTCACGCCTTACGGTTCTACACCCGTCAACTGGTATGATACACATAAGCAACTCATAAAGACTGTTTTTGGACCTTGGAAGTTTTGTAGCATTTTTCTCGAGCCATTTGGAGGGCTTCCGGTCTTGGAATACTTTCTGGGTATTCTACTTACCCTGAAGGACTTCACTTTTCATAGGTTTGGCGTAAACTTCGTGTGTGATCCATCAACTATTCAGCATGATACCTTAATATTTTGGGCAAGCATCCTTGTTCCCATCGATCTTCCATTGGAATTCACTTTTGGGGAAAGATTTTCTATTGGCTTCGAGGCATATAACCCCCATTACTGTGCTCGTCAATTTGGATTGGTGCAAGGTATTTCTATGCCAATTATTTACTTAGTGAACTTCCTTTATCCTTTGTTTCCACGGAATGATGCTCTGTCATGTTACAATGAGGTTGCCAAATATATCCTAGGACAATTCAAACTTGTAGATAATTTCACCACTCCGTACGGTTTAATGTCATTTAATCAATGGTGGGATGAATATAAGGCCTTGATTTTTCCTAAAGACCTGGATTCTGCCTTATTGAGGATAACCCTACTCCCAATGGGATTGTTACATCCTTTTAGGCAGTTTTCTATACCCGATATGCCCTTATCTTCGAGCACTCCATCATTATCTTTCTCCGACATAGATGAATTTTTAAGTGAATCGATGGATGAAGTAAGCTCTACTATGGATCATTCTTCCCTTAAAGCTCCTCAGGTTAACAACATTCAAGTCATTGGGGGTAAACATCCTTCGATAAGCAACTTCTTTCCTCCCACTAATCATGATGAGATTCGCTCGAAGGGAGCTCAAATTTGTGGGCTTTTAAAGGAAGGGTACGATGTCATTTGTGACGTCCCGAAGATCGAAAGCAAAGTTAGGTCCTTGCTTGGCTATCTGACTAATTTACCTTATCCTTTACCTTGTCGAGCTCTAGACTTTGCTCTCCATGAATTCTCTGATTCATTCGATGTAACTATAAAGGTTTTTAAGGCAGGGCTTGAATATGTTAACAACATCGAGGGCAAAGAGAAGACCTTGAGGCTTAAAGAAGAAGAGCTGGATGGGGCCCGTAGGGTCTTTGAGGCATTCCGTATCAATAAAAGCATTTCTCTATCGACGTTCTTTGATCAAAATAAGGTTATATTAAACCTCGAAGAGACCATGAAGCAACTGAGCACTGAGGTTGAGGACAGCCAAGCCAGAAAGAACAAAATCCTGGAATTGAACTGTGATCGAGAAGTCCAACTTCACAGCTTCGTCCTAGGCCTTGAATAACATTTCGCTTAGTTTACGACTAGTGCCATCTTTTTCTTTCTTTTTCATGTCATTAATGCCGAGAACAACACTGATGTAAATATCTTTATTGCTCAGCTTCTCCTTTTATCTGAATAATCATAGTCTGCGTTTGCTTTGATGGTATCATTGACCGAACTATCCTCTCTTTATGCTCTTGAAAGACATCTATGTACAATTTTCTGTACTTGCATTTAATGAATCAGTACGATGCGTAATCACTTTTTATCGGCGTGATTTACTTCTGTCGTCGTATGGATACCCAATTGAGTAGTAATTCAATCCCATTAGTACACGTGTAAATCATCGAACGGCTAGGAGTAATCATTGGCACGTTTTTCCCCGAATCTTGCTTCGTAACCTTCAAGGAATAAATATCCATTGCTCGCAACGTTCCAATCCCTGTATCTTGGGCTGATCAATCAAATATGAACATGACCACTGAGATATTCATCACGTCAGTCAATCTTCTCGTACCGCTTCGTGACGATTCGAGACTCCAGTTGCGGGCTATAAATAGTGGGCCTATTACGATCAAGACTTCACCACTCGACTTTGAATTTTAACCCCTCATCTTCTAGAGAAATCTCCTTTCTTTTATTGTGCCGATCATCGATGGAGTCCAGTGCCTCGCTACCAACCTTGAGTGCCCGCAAGTTCAAGGCCTTATGGAAGGAGATCATCTCCTACCTGAGCCTGACTTATGCCGTCCTAGTTGTCAAGCCCTAGGAGGTAGCCAAGGTCGAGAAGCTAATTCGTAAAGGGAAACCCAATGATCTTCCTTCCAATCATCCTTTTCTTGCTGATTATGAGGAATTCGTGACCGTCTTCGAGCATGAGGTGTCCCAGTTCTAGGACAATGGGAACGTCATCCATGCGTACTTCGTTATGGAACGCTTGTCCTAGAGTATCAAGGAGGAGGTCGAGCATGCTGATGTGGTGTACAACACACTCTCTGACGTGTAGGGCCAACTCCACTTTTCCCGAGAACATCTTAATAAATACCGGGAGCCGATTGTTGAGCAGATCCGGGGAGCGGAGAAGAAACTGAGGCGAGGAGTTCCTTGCCCTGAAAAGGATGAAATCGAGATGGATCGCTCGATGGATTCTCGTTGTGAAATTTTTGTCAACTCCGCTTCCACATCCTTGGGCAGAATGGCCAAGAAGTCGGATGAACTGGTGGAGTCCCACCTTGAACTTATCCGAGGGCTTAACAAACAACTGTCGAACCTGGATGAGATGCTCCCCAAACTCGAAGAGGTCAAAGAGCAGGCTGAAGTGGCGAATCAGCGCCTAGAGGAGCGGATGTAGCACTTCGTGGCCCGTTTTAGAGAACACGTCGGTCTCGACATGGGAGAGTAAAGATGGCTGGCAGGTCTGGATTCGGAAGGAAGGAAGGAAGGAAGAAAGGAAGAAGAAGAAGAAGAGGAAGAAGAAGGAGAAGGAGAAGGAGAAGGAGAAGAAGAAGAAGAAGAAGAGCGAGGGAAAGAAAAACGATGTCTCTCTTTTTTTTTTTATCTATCTTTTGCTTGTGAATGAAACTGGACTTACTTAGAATTTTCAGTCTCTTCTTCCTCCATGTCTCGCATCTCCCATATAGTAGGATAATACTTCTTTAAATATTTACTGTTGATAGTACGGGAAAATTCCTTTCCATCGATATCCATTAATCGATAAGTGTTTCCGACAAATGCTTTGGCTACCATTAATGGTCCTTCCCAAGTTGGTAACTATTTACCAAACTTTTCACTATCCAAACTTGTTGGCAAAATGGTCTTCCAGACTAGGTCGCCAATTTCGGACTGTTTATGTTTTACATATTTATTATATGCTTTGGCAACTCTATCTTTATGAAGGATTAGCTTTTCTAGGGCAATCGCTCTATTCTCTCCCAATTTATCGACGTTGGCAAATATTAACTCGTCATATTTCTCCTTGGCCAAGTTATTTTGAAGTCTAACTTGTAGGGATTGAATCGTAACTTCAACATGGAGAATTGCCTCTTGTCCATAAGTGAGCATATATGGGTTAGTTCCGATAGCAGTCTTTTTAGATGTTTTATAAGCCCATAAAACAGTCGACAACAACACATCCCACTCTCTAGGATTATCCTCCAAGTGTCGTTTAATTAGTGCGATGATGGCTTTGTTGGAGACTTCAGATTGACCATTGGCTTGAGCATAATAAGGAGTTGAATGAATCATTTTAATACCTCTAGCCCTGGCAAAACTAATCACCTCTTGTCCAGTAAAAACCGTACCTTGGTCTGGAGTTATAGATTCTAGAATACCAAATCGATGGATAATACACCCCTCAATGAACTCGTTCACTGTCTTTTGTGTTATATTCTTATACGAGGCCGCTTCAACTCACTTGGTAAAATAGTCAGTAGTCACCAAAATGAAGCTATGTTTTCTTGATGAAGGGGGGTAGATTTTTCCTATTATATCCATAGCCCATCCCCTAATTGGCCAAGGTTTGATGATAGATTTCATCACGGTTGCAGGAACATGTTGAATGGGTCCGTACCTTTGACAAGCTTCACATCCCTTAGCATAGCTTATGCAGTCTCGGGTAATAGTTGGCCAAAAGTAACCATATCGACGAAGTAACCACTTCATTTTTATCCCTGATTGATGGGCCCCACATATGCCTTCGTGAACCTCGACCATTACTATCACAGATTCTTGTTGTCCCAAACATTTGAGCAATAACCCATCCATAGTCTTACGATACAACTCATCTCCAATCATTAAATAATTGAAGGCTTTTCTTTTGAAGTTTCTATCAGTAGAGACTGGATTACTGAGATACTCTATAAATGGGGTTCTCCACTCTGGGATTACTACTTTGTTAACAGTCATATTGTCAACAAGAGTTTCTGTTAACTGTGTAAACATGACTTTATTGTTCATTGATGATAAGACCTTGGTCTGAATAATCATATGGTCAACAAGCTCTTTTAATATTTTATAACCGGAAGCCATTTGTACCAAATCATTGACCTCCGTGTTATGCTCTCCTTTAATATGAATCAACTCAAAGTTGTCAAAGTGATTTAGGAGCTCTTTGGCCAATGAATAATAAGATATAATATTTTTATTAAAATACTGGTACTCTCTAGATAATTGCTTTATCACTAATTGAGAATCCCCCATAACTTTGACGAAATGTATTTTGATATTGGCCAAGATGTTTAAGCCAACAATTAAGGCCTCATATTTGGCATAGTTATTAGAGCATTCAAAATTCATTTTGAACATAAGTTTCGTTTTCTGTCTATGGGGGGATATTATCATGATCCCAGCCCCAGCAGATCCAGGGGTACTCGATCCATCAAAGTAAAGTTTTCATGGGACCACGTGAACGTATCCCTCACAACTTTCATTTCGAGCTCCAGGATATTTCGTAATGAAATCTGCTATGGCTTGTCCTTTTATTGCTTTAAGTGGTGCATAGACCAGATTTATTTCGGTCAGAGCAAATGCCCACTTAGCAATTCGGCCTTTAACAATAGGCCGAGTCAACATACACTTAATCATGTCTATTTTACATATCACATATACCGTAGTCGGCAGTATATAATGACGTAATTTTGTACATGCATAAAACAATGACAAGCATAGCTTCTCAATCGCAGTGTATCTTGTTTCAGGATCATTCAACATCCGACTCAAATAATAAATCGCTTGCTCTTTCCCTTCACCATTCTCCTGCGCCAGCATACATCCGATGGTAATATCGGTAGTAGCCAAGTACAATTTCAATGGTTGACCCGCTCTTGGCGGCATCAATACCGGTGGATTAGCCAAGTACCGCTTGACTTGATCAAAAGCATGTTGATGTTTGTCTTCCCATACAAACTATTCATGAATTTTCAACTTCAACAATGGGGAAAACACCTCAATTTTTCCTGATAGGTTAGTGATAAATCGATGCAAAAAATTTATTTTTCCTAAAATCATCTGAAGTTGTTTTTTGGTTGTAGGGGGCAGCAATTCTAAGATGGCATTAGCTTTATTCTTATCGATTTCAATTCCTCTCTAATTAACCAAGAACCCTAAGAAGTTACCAGCCCTTACTCCAAAAGCACATTTTAATGGATTCATTTTTAGGTCGAATTTCTGCATCCTAATAAAAGCTTGTTCTAAATAGTTTAAATGATATACCTGGTCTGATTTGATAATAATGTCATCGACGTAAACTTCCATAAATTCTCCGATCGTGTCATGAAAAACAAAATTCATGGCCCTTTGATAAGTTGCCCCTGCATTCTTTAATCCAAATATCATGACGAGCTATTCAAAAGTACCAATAGCCTTAGGACACCTGAACGCAGTTTTATGGACGTCCTCTTTAGTAATGAATATTTGATTGTAGCCTGAATGACCATCCATTAATGACATAATTTCGTTTCTAGAAGCTAAATCACCTAGCATATCCGCCATTGGCATCTGGTACTCATCCTTGGGGATGGCTGTGTTTAAGTCTCGAAAATCAATGCGGACACGTAGCTTCCCATTCTTTTTCTTTACCGAGACTATGTTAGATAACCACTCAACGTACCATGCCGTTCTAATAAAACCTGCTGCTAGCAATCACTTGACTTTTTCTTTTACTTTGAGGATAACCTCCGGGGCAAATCATCTGGGTGGCTGTTTATGAGGCTTGAACCCCTTTTTTATGGATAGTCAGTGTTCAACAAAATCCCTGCTTAATTCTGGCATTTCTTTATAATCCCAGGCAAAACAATCCTTATACTTCTTCAAGAGTCTTATCAGCTGAGCTTTGAAGTCGTCATTGATTAACGAACTTATGTAAATAGGAAGGTGTTCGTTACCTAACCCAAGGTTGATCTCTTGTAACGGGTCTTGAGCTTCAATTGATTTTTCAATTTCTTTTATGGGTGACTCTTCAAATTCAAGGATTCCATCGACAGCTTCTGCGGATTGTTCTGCAAGTTCGGCCCAATAGGCCGAGTACCTCTCAATGAGGTCTTTTGACAATATAAGGTTCTCCATGGACAATCTCATTTAATTATGCCGCCAGTTGACTCTTTGGGACCCACTCAACGATCCCTTTGTCGAAACGGTAGAATACAATTCTATTGGGGTCAACGAGAGGTGGCTTACTAATGGATATACTGTCTTCCAGTGCCAATTGATGAGTTGGAGATGCATGTGCATATGCTACCTATGATTTGGTGTTTGCTTTGACATGTTCTACCTTATCCCCATTCTAAGATGCTAGCATCTGATGGAGAGTTGATGGTACGCATTGATTACCATGGATCCAATCTTGGCCCAATATTAAATTATAAGACCCATCTGCATCAACCACACAAAAGGACGTTCTGAAAGTTTTGGTACCCGCGATTAAGTCGGCAATGAAAATTCCTTTAACTTCAGAAATTTCTCTAGTAAAGTCGGACAATTGAATGTTTGATGGAATAATATCCTCATCATGCCTTTCCAGTTTCTTGTAGAAACGATATGGGATGAGGTTCAGTGTAGATCTCCCCTCCACCAACACTCGAAACACCGGTCAGCCGTTAACTTTTACGTTGATATTTAGAGCCCTTAAATGATTTGAACCCTTGGGTGGAGGTTTTTCAAATTCCACTACCTCCTCAATGTCAAAGTGAAATTCTGCGTTTTCTTTCTCTTTCATTGTAGCCTCTACCGGATGATCTGGCTCCATCGTCATTATCCGAAGGTTCGATGGAAGGCATATTCGAACCATGCAAGAGTTCAACGATGAGATTGATCTTGATAATTGTTGTGGTTCGTATCGCGCAGACTCAATGTCTTACTTTGGTGAAGATTGCTGAGGTCGACTAGATGTCGACGCTTGCATTCCTAGTTTTCATTTCCAGACTAAATTCCCACGCTTAGGATTTTTCGACTTGACCTTTTGCTCTGCAAGCAAGACTGGTTTAACCTGCTTGATGTGAACTTGATTTACCTGTTGTTGGAGCTGATATTCTTTTCTTTTTTGCAGCATTCTCCTTTTTTGAGTCCGCGTTAGATTTGAACTGCGATTTTGAGTTCGGCTAGCCTTATATCATTGACCTACAAGTGGGTCTCTTGGCACCCTCAGAGTTTGTCGATATGGTGGATGAGAGTTTGTGTGAAGATCTTTCCGATTAGGGAAATTAGAACCTCATCCACTTAGCTCGATCTTCCCATTGTATGAAGGTGGTAGAGCGTAACTAACATAATAATCATATTTACCACTAGGCTCTCCCAAAGTATCAATAGTCGGATCACCTTCTTCGTACCTTTGCTTAAATGACTTAATAGCCTTATTACCTCTACGATGATTAACACCCTTAGAAGGAGTTTGTTCATTATATGAATCAATGAGTGCCAAATCACGAAATTCGTCGACAACCTCGCTAGGTGGACGTCTTCAACTTTTGGAGTAATGTTTCTTTTGTTCTAATAGTCGTTTACACTTTTCGCAAAAACGACATGGCTAATGACCCCTGGTCTTTGTCTTTAATGACACCATCCCTGCCATTACAGGAAAATGATCAACATTAACTTCCATTGGGGACTTACCTTTGTCTTCAGAGAATTTTGTCTTCAGAGAATTTTATCTTCCCTTGTTTAATAGCTTCTTGGATGTTTTTTTTAAATATAAGGCAGTCATTGGTGACATGACTCCATGAATGATGCCATTTGCAATACTACTTTCTCGCTAATTCTTCTTTGATGGGTAAGACCTGACCCTTCGTCAGCCTGATCTGTCCGTCAGCTAATAATAAGTTAAATATTTCCTCTGTCTTGTTGATGTTGAAAGAATAAAAAATGGGTTTCTTAGCCTTGGACATGAGGTTGGGTTTTTCTCTAACTCTTGCTGGCTTTAGAGCTTTGCAGATGTATGGCTTATCAATTACCATTTTCGCGAGAGCCACATCTGCTATATCTATTGATTCGGTTTCATCCTCACTCTCGTCAGCATCAGCCCAACGAACTTCACCCCGTCGACCATACCTTTTGTCTTTTTCCTGTAGGAGACTTTCATGCTTAGTAGCTATGGTTGACAATTGAAACAGATCTGAATATGGTTATCCAACCATTCTCTCTCGGATCTCAAATTTTAATTCATTAAAAGCGAGGTTCGTAAAAGTCTTTTCAGGTAAAGGTTGCCCTCTTAAACTTGGAAACGAACTGATCGACAGACTCATTAGCTAACTGTTTCATGGTCGAGAGATCAGCTACTGACAAATCCGGCACAGCCCTTTGAAATTGGCAATGAAATAACCTTTCCATTTATTCCTATGATGTAACCGAATTCGTAGGTAAAGCAGTATACCATGTCAAAGCAGTTTTTGACAAGGACAAAGGAAATAACCTCAATTTCAATAATCAGCATGAGTCGTATCACCACATTGAGCCAGAAAATGATTAACATGTTCAAAAATGGACTGATCTTCCTCTCCAGTGAACAATGTAAATTTTGGCATTTTAAAACCTCTTGGATATGGTATAGTATTCATCCAATCAGGATATGATTTCCTATAAATATTTGGGAGGTATGCCATATCATGGCCAAATCCTCTCATCACAAGTTCCACTACTAACTGATTTCGTACTAGACCCACGACGGGCGCGGGAGCTCCACATAATTAGGTGGTAATGGCTGATTCACATTTTGATGAGGCAATTGGTAGAACGGCTGCTGTGGTAACTGTGGCTGCTATTGAGGTGGTGGCTGCATTAGTTGTGGTACGTTGTGAGCAACTAGAGGTGGGTTAACTGGTGGGTTTAACTATGTTGGCAATGGTTGCTGGACTTGAACATTTGGACCCATAGGGGGTGGAAAATGCTGATTCACGTTAGGTGTTGAAAAAAATGTCTCGAGTTTAAGCCAAATATAAAATCTAAATATTTCGAATTGGATATTTTGTGGATCTTCGAAATTGAGTAAAAGGAAATATACGGACACATCAATTTTGTTATTCTCACGTTGGAGTCCGAATCGTGAAATAAAAGGACAGAAAAGGAAAGTCCTTTGTTGGACCTTTCGACCACGAAAGTGGACTTCAATGGGTTATTGATTGGGTCAATTATAGGAAATAAACAAATAAGGAAATCAAGGAAATTCCGTGCTTGAGTCGATCAAAGAGAAGAAGAGGAAAGTTGACTCTGTTGATTGCATTCCATTAGGATTGCATGGAATCCCTTTCCAAGTTAGAGTCAACCATCGTGCATTCACTTCTTGGGCTATATAAGGGCTGTTCTTTTGCCGCAAGATTGGCACGCACTTGTTGATGAATACGTGAAGAATTCTTGAAGTGCCGCTTGCTTGCGAGTGCTTGGCAGTGGGTTCGTGATTTTTGTCGTGGAATTACACCAACAATTCAAGTGTTTGTAGCGATTAAATCTCATGGTAAGATTTGTGTCAATTCTTTCGTGAGATTGAAAGATTATTTCATAAGGAATTGAGGCTAAATACTGTGTGGGTTATTGGATGTAATTGGGGTTAGGGAAACACTTAGAGTGTTTGAGTGACTCGAGTGTGGTTATAATTTCCGTTGTATCGCTTGATCTATAGTAGAATTCCGTGCTGCTCTCTCCGTGGACGTAGGTCACTATGATCAAATCACGTAAATCTGATGTCCGATTTATTTTCTTGTTCTGTCAAATTTTATTGTTCGATCACTTGGCTTCTGCAACAATTGGTATTAGAGCTTGGCTTGGCTGAGTTGAAGCGAATCTATGGCGATAGAAGAAGGAAAAGTGAAAATTGACAAATTTGATGGGAAAGATTTTGGTTTCTGAAAGATGTAGATTGAGGATAATCTATATCAGATGAAACTGCACTTGTTCCTATCTAGGGAGAAGCTAGAGACGATGAAGCAAGCTGATTAGGAATTGCTGGATAGACGAGCTTTGGGTGTTGTTTAGCTGACGTTGGCACATAACATCGCATTTAACATCGTGAATGAGAAGACCACTGCGGGTTTGATGAAAACCCTATCGGACATGTACGAGAAGCCCTCTGTAATCAACAAGGTCTATTTGATGTGACGTCTGTTTAACTTGAAAATGAGTGAAGGTGCGTCGATTGCTGATCATATTAATGAATTCAATGTGATCGTTAGTCAATTGAGTTCAGTTGAGATTGACTTTGAAGATGAGATACGTGCTTTGATTTTATTATCCTTATGTCTGATAGTTGGAATACTACTGTTACTGCTGTTAGTAATTCCTATGGGTCGACAAATTTGACGTTTGATGGTGTTCGAGATTTAATTCTAAGTGAAGATATTCGTAGAAGAGAATCTGGCGAATATATATCTATTGCTTTAGTAGGTAAAAATAGAGGAAGAACTGGTATACGTGTTAGCAGGAGTAGTATGAACTCGAATAGACGAAGTTAGTCTAGGGCTAGTGGTATTATCTATTGGAGTTGTGGTAAGAGGGAGCATTTTAGAAGGGATTGTCTTAAGCTGAAAAACGATAAGGGTAAAGAAATTAGAGTTGATCATGCGGATGATGTTGCAGTTATAGCTGATGGTAATTCGGATAATGCCGATTATGTCTTGTCTATCACTGATGATTCGTCGTTTGACGGATGGATTATGGATTCTGGTTGTTCTTTTCTTGCGACACCCAACAGGAACTGGTTTACTACTTATCAGTGTACGGATAGTAGTAAAGTGTAGTTGGGGAATAATTCTGAATACGATGTTATAGGTGTTGGTGATGTCAAAATCAGAATGCATGATGATATTGTGAGGACATTGACTAGCGTGAGGTATGTTCCAGAGTTGAAGAAAAATCTTATTTCTTTGAGTGCCCTAGATTCAGTTGGGTGTCGATATTCTTCGGAATGTGGAGTTCTGAAAGTTGTTCGAGGTGCCTTGGTGATAATGAAAGGAATCAAGCATAGTAGCCTATATGAGCTTCAAGGTGAGACAGTGACGGAATTCGCTGTGGATACGTCGGATACATCTGTTCGAGAGTTTGAATTATGGCATATGTGTTTGGGGTACATTAGCAAGAGAAGCTTGAAAGATCTAAGTGAAAGAAATTTGCTATGTAGTTATGTGGCTAACGAACTGAATGTATGTAGGTGCTGTGATTTAGATCAACGGCGGAAAATGTAGTTTAGTACGGTTGTCAAAGAAATCACGGAAATTACATAATTGATTCACTTAGATATTCACAGGTTGTCACGGTTTCTTTCGAGGAAGAGTGCTAGATTTATGCTAACAGTTGTTGATGACTACTCGAGAAAGACATGGGTATTTATGCTAAGGCATAAGTTTGATACTATTGTCAAGATCAGACAATTGAAAGCTTTGATCGAAAAGGAGACTGGTAAAACGATCAAGCAAGTGTGGACTGACAGTAGTACGGAGTTTTGCTCAAAGCTGTTAAACGAATTCTACATGAAGGAAGGCGTAGTAAAACACCGCACTAATGCTAATGAACCACAATATGTTGCAGAGTTAATGAGAAAAATATTACTAGAGACGGCCCATAAAATGCTCTCTAGTGCTGGTATGGCTAGAAGATTCCTGGCGGATGGCATGGCTAGCTACTGGAAAAATAGATCCCCATCGACTGCGATTGAATGTCGGACTCCCAAAGAAGTGTGGTTAGGTAACGTTGTTGATTATTCTATTATTAGAATATTTGGTTGTCCATGTTATGTTCGAGTTAATGATGGTAAGCTCGATGGAAGGACAATAAAGTATATGTTCCTAGGTTATGCACAAGGTGAACGGGGCTATAAATTGTGGTGCCTGGAATTAAATTCACCTGTTGTCAGCAGAGAAGTTATATTTGACGAGTCTCCAGTACTTCTAGCTAGGAGTGTTAATAGCAGTGTTTATACGGATTTGGACGGTATTCAGCTTGAGGTGGAGTTGCAACTAGAAACTCCTGTAACATCCTGAATTTCGACCCATTTCCAGGATCCAACGAAGTGGATATTATTTCTCATCTGATTTTAGTACGTTTCGCCCGAAGCTGGCCCCTCGCAGGATACTGACCAATGGGAAAGGCTAACTAGGAAAACGGTATGTGGACCGGGGACCCGATAGCGAATCGGACACTAATTTCGAGAAACGACAGGGAAGTATTTTGGGCCAGTGTGGGCCAATCTTAGGAAAGTGACGGATTTGGTTTGGCCAATGACGTACGATCAGATCGTGGGTGATTCCGCTCGACCAAGAGTACGAGTGGCGAACAAATCCCGAACTTGAACCGAACGATCGTGACCCTTGGAATAACCAATAATTCCTTGCGTTCTCCCAGTAATTGAAATCGTCATGACTCGAGTGACCCTAGGTCGATACGCGTAACTCCTAAACAGCCACCCGTCAGTGAGAGGCTCTAAAATTCTGAATTGAGCAATTTTGATCGCCAAATTGGATCCGAACTTTGATGTCAAAATTCTATGGGTATTTGCGACTATTTTGCGAGACCGACGTCATTTTTGAGTGGCCAATCATATTTGGGGTCGGTACGGTCGAAAAATGGAATTTCGACCCGGGACCGAAAAATTACGAAAATGCCCTTGTGCCCTATTTTTGGAGTTCCGAATTTTGAGGATTTTTGGGGACTTCATCGTGGATAATTATTAGATTTTTTGAATTATCAAAAGGCCCTTAATTATTGGATGAGAGTGATTAATGGCCATTGGATCAAAGGGCAAAATAGTCCAAGGGCTAGTATCGCGACACGTGGCACAACCTTTTTGACCATAAGCCCACTTTGACCCATTTCTCTCTCCCCCATCTTCATTTCACACCGGTCATCTTCCTCCCCCAACCATCTCCCTTCTCTCTTCCCTCGGCCGTGAGGAGCAGCCACCACCGGAGCAACCGTCGCCGCCGCCGGAACGTCATCATGAGGACGCCGGAGTGCCGTCGCTGAACCGGTTTGATCCAGCTACTGTTCAGCCTGTTTCTCTCCTTGTTCAGCCCACTTTTGAAGCTTAAACCTAGTGATTGGAAATCCTAACCCTTAATTAGGATTATATGCACTTTGGACAAGTTTTAGGGGTTGATTTGGGCTGATGTTGTGGTGATTTTAAGGGCCTAAGGTGATGATTTAGGGATGGTTTTAAAGCTGTGGAAACTTGGTTTAGAGGTTGTATTAGCTGGATTTGCTTAATGGTGCAAGTTTAATGATTTTCGGATTACTGATTTTACTGTACCTCTGCGCTTTGTTATTTTTTTGTGTGATCATTGTGGGTCGAATATGAAGAAGTGTTCTTCATGAAAGTTGTTCCAAACATCTTTAAGTATAACATATTTTAATTTGGGAATTTTTTGAAATCATTTGAGGCCATTCGGAAGTCCATCTTTGGACCGAAACAAAACTGCCCGATTTACCGTTCACCCCAACCTTCTAGTCTGTTCGAATTTTTATAAATCTTTCCAGGCCTATTTTCAAAATACTTCATTCACAAAAATTATTGGGAAAATTTGTGGCTATAACATATAAAAATTTCAAGACTTTCCAAAATGATTTGGGTACTGAATGAGTTGTATTTTGATGACCTGAGAGGCTATCCGAGCGAATCGGATTTTGTTCGACTTTGAGTGTCAAAACAAGGTGCTTACGGTTAGAACTGGGTTTCTAGTTCTTCACATAAAATGTTCATCGAGATGTTTTGTACAACATATCCAAATTTCATAATTTTGGAATTGATTTACCATTTATTTCAAAGGGATTTTTGTCACTGTGCAACTGCCCAGTTTGGACCCGATTTTGTATATTCCCGATTTTTCTCTCTCTCGGACTGATTAGTGGCTGTCCATTGAGGTTTAATTAGGCCTTGTACGGCTAATGTGTGGTCTGTTCGTGAATTGCCATGTGTAAATGATTGGGCCATGTAGTGGCTGATTTGGGTACAAATTATGCTTGATTGTATTAAATTTTATGGTGCCTCGTTTGAGCGACTCAGTGGTTGAATGGTACTTTGTCGTGCTCAATTGTTTAATGCCATGCCGCCTGAATTCGTGTTCGAGGAATGCGGTGTGTGATTGGCTAATCATTAGTGTGAATGTTTATTACCCAAGTGCGTAAATTATGTTTTGGGCCACATGGTACTAGTTGGCCAAGTGCGCATGTTATGCGAATAAGTATGGGCAATTGATTGGCTATTTGAGTACATTGATTTGGCATGCTTGTTGAAATGCCGTGCTGAAATTGAATGCTTATGTTGCATTGTGATGCATTGCATGGCCACGCATTGTGTATGCCGAGAGTGAGGCATGTGACGAAATGGTGCGAGAATGCGTGCCTGCCATGAGCATGTGATCACTTAAATACCTTGATGCGTTTTACGCGGGGTTCAGATAATAATTGGCTGTGTGTATGCGTGATCACAATTCGCCCTGATGCGTATTACGCGGGGTGTGCCGTCCTTATGCACTTTGTAGCAGGACGATACCCGGTATGTCCGAAAGACGACCAGCTTCATGCACTTTGTAGCAGGCTTTGGTTCGTAAGGAGATCAGTGTTGCGCCTCATGCACTTTGTAGCAGGCTAGAGATACTGGGCCAAGTGATGCGTTTTTACGCTGGCCGCGGAGTGTTGTGGGCCTTCGGGTCGTGGCCTTCGGGTCGGATTAACAATTATTGGCCTTCGGGTCATATTAAGGATAAATTGAGCATTTGCCACTGTGCTAGTGTGGGCTAGTGAGCCAAGACATGAATATGGCATGATGATGATATTTGCATGTATAAGAATGCATGGGCCAGTGTGCGAGTGTGCAAGACTCGGTGAATGGCATGCGAGATGAACACTTTGAGTATGAGCATGCGTATAGCGTACGTGTGAAAATGTGTGCCACGTATGTACCGTGATTATTATATCAAACTGTTTAACCTGTAGGGTCAGCAAGGTAATCGATCTGGGCTCAAGGGCCTAGGTCATTTGATTAACATTATTGTCCGTTGTTGCGTTGATTTACTTGTCGGGAGGTGCATGTTAGCCTAGTTTCGGTTTAGGAGGCCTACTCACTGAGATTTGTCTCATAGTTGTTTAAACCCCATTTTTCAGATTCCAGATAGAGGTTGCTTGGTGTACCCGATCCATATGAGAATCCGGAGCCCATAGAACAGGATCCCGATCAGGTTGGCGAGGTCGAGCAGATGGATTTGGAGGATGAGATAATCGAGGCTGAGTCCAAGTCATCAGGATCTGATCCTGATTAAGTTTCATAGGATCAGCCTTAGCCTCCCTTAGGTTAGGCCAGTAACCCTTCTGATTATAGCCCCACCTTAGACTACCCCTTGGCCACTTAGGGATTTTGTTAGTAGTGGCCATCGACCCGCTTTTATTTGGTGATTCATTATTGATGTATAGTGGATATTGTATATGTTTTGAAGTTCAATGCAAGTCTTGATTATTAGGCTTTGAATTGTTCAACGTTCCTGCTACTCTTGGTCATGTATTGTTTGTACGGGTGTCTTAATTATCGCTTCCGTATGTGCCTTATGCTTTGTGTTGGGAGTTGGGTTGGCGACGCGGCTTGGGATGTCGCAGCAAATTAGACCGGTACGTGGGATGATTGCGCTTCGAGGGGTTCGGGGCGTGACAACTCCTGAGGTAGCGAGTACTAGCGAAGTAATCGACACGGATGGTGCTTATAGCGAGGTGGAGCCTATTGAGTCAGCAGTTGCTATAACTGCTGAAATTGACAAGGTGCGTATTCAATCTCCCGATAGATATGGATGCAATGATGGTTTTGCTTTATCTGCGATTGAGGAGGTTGTGTTAGAAAATTCTTATGGAGTAGTTAAAGGTGCATGTGGAGTTGGTGTTTTGATGAGGTTCATCACTATGGTGAAGTTCAAGCGAGACTTGGATTTGAAAGACGTCTGTGGCGGTTGAGCCCATCGAGGGCTATGGGAGAGTAGTAGCGAAATTCGGATTCTATCAAAGTGATTGTTACTTGGCTCAAACGTTGAGCTAAGGTGGAGATTGTTGAAATATGTCTCGAGTTTGAGCCCAAAGCAAAATATAAATATTTCGAATTGGATATTTTGTAGATCTCCGAAATTGAGTATAAGGAAATATACGGACACATCAATTTTGTTATTCTCACGTTGGAGTCCGAATCGTGAAATAAAAGGACAGAAAAGGAAAGTCCTTTGTTGGACCTTTCGACCATGAAAGTGGACTTCAGTGGGTTATTGATTGGGTCAATTATAGGAAATAAACAAACAAGGAAATCAAGGAAATTCCGTGCTTGAGTCGGTCAAAGAGAAGAAGAGGAAAGTTGACTCTGTTGATTGCATTCCATTAGGATTGCTTGGAATCCCTTTCCAAGCTGGAGTCAGCCATCATGCGTTCACTTCTTGGGCTATATAAGGGCTGTTCTTTTGCCGCAAGATTGGCACGCACTTGTTGATGAATACGTGAAGAATTCTTGAAGCGCCGCTTGCTTGCGAGTGCTTGGCAGTGGGTTCATGGTTTTTGTCGGGGAATTACACCAACAATTTAAGTGTTTGTAGCGATTAAATCTTGTGGTAAGATTTGTGTCAATTGTTTTCGTGAGATTGAAAGATTATTTCGTGAGGAATTGAGGCTAAACACTGTGTGCGTTATTGGGTGTAATTGGGATTTGGAAAACACTTAGAGTGTTTGAGTGACTCAAGTATGGTTGTAATCTCCGTTGTATCGTTTGATCTATAGTGGAATTTCATGCTGCTCTCTCCGTGGATGTAGGTCACTACGATCGAACTATGTAAATCTGGTGTCCGATTTATTTTCTTGTTCTGTCAAATTTATTGTTCGATCGCTTGGCTTCCGCAATATTAGGTACCACAGACTGGGGTGCCTGGCATTGTGGTTGGATGTTTATTTGTTGGATTTGTTCTTGCCCCCTAGGAAAGGGTGTTGCAAGACTCTAAGCATCTAGGACTACATGTGGAGGATTTACCTGGATGATAGGGGGGCCTTGTATCTGAGCAACCTGATGTCCTCTTTAGAAGTTTTCATCAATCACTGACTGTCGAGCAATTCCTCCATTTGGGTCCGCACTAGCATGGGGTAATCCTTCGCTGGGTGCTATTGGCAAGGTTTCACCTCTTGGTAATATTCGAATGGGTGGGATCGTAGACGTAGTTTGCATCATTATTCCAAACTGTATAGTAGGACCCTCCAATTCTGATGGGAACCCTGTTCTCAGTTGGGTTGGTGCAATGGACCCTCCATGTTGACCTTGTGTGCATTCAAGATAAGTGTTAATGATCAAAGGCCTAACCACTTCAGTCATACGCCTTACCACATAATCAGCGAACTCGTTCTGAGTTTCTTCAATAGTCCGCCTCATGGTAGAAAGTGCAACTGGTGTGAGCTCAGTTTGCCTTCTATCTTCAACACGTTGCCTCGACATATCTGTGACCTCCTCTCGAGATTGGTTAGCCACCTCGGTATGAAGAAGTTGAGCGGATGATGTCTCAGCACGGGTATTATCTTTCGCCATCGGTGCAGCTTGTTCGTCAGTAGTATTATCTAAGTTGGTTCTACTACGGGTGCATGGCATAGCACTCTCTCTACTTAACTCAATAAGGGTCCGACTGGGCGTGCCAAAAAGATGTTTTGCCGGTTTTTATTTCGTCGAAAATTTTTTACCGAACGCTGCATTTCGGATTTTATTAGAGGAGACCAAGGTCTTGAGCTAAGCTTGGACAGAGAATGTCAAATGCGTTTATTAATCCCAATAGATCTTACATCCTGACTTGATATGATACCACACTCGACAATACATTCAAAGTACGTCAAAATTTAATTAATGATGTAACTTGAGAGAATATGGCTGGAATTTAATCAACAGCTATACTCTAAGTACAACGCCAGAATTTAATCAACGACGCTGAACTGGCGGCACAACATTGGAATTTAATCAACAATGCTGAACCTGATAAAGACCCTTGTCGGAATTGAATCTACGACAAAGAATCTGAAAGTTGCAATTAGAACTATTCCTAATGTGCTAAGGATAAAGACTAGATAAAAGATATGTTGTGTTTTTCTTGAAGAAGGTCCTTTCTACGTTGGAAATCCGTGAGTATTTATAGAGCAGCTTGATAACTGTTGACCGAACACTTCTCCGTTTTCCACTTCCTTATGCTTTGTACTTTTAACCGTTTCCTGACTTATCAACGTTGCTTACGCTTTTTGAGCATCACGTAATAGCTAATTTTCTTCCATGTGTCTCTTTATTTCTTCCTTGTTCTTCACGTTCACGGTTATATCTTTACCTTTTGACACGTGTACATAAATTTTTCGCCACCTATTACCGTGATTCCGTGCAAAGCTCGTGATCTTAGATTCATCGACGTCACGTGCGAAGCTCGTGATCTTGGATTCGTCGACGTCACATGCAAGGCTCATGATCTTGAACTCGTCGATGTCACGTGCAAGGCTCGTGATTTTGAACTTGTTGACACCTCTACGACATGTCCTGTCGATAATTACCTTAGGTCTTCTTAATGTCTCTGGGCCTGACTTGCTGTCCTTTAGGATTTTCGCCATGTGGGGCCGTACTTTATGTCTTTTGTAACTTGTAAACGGCCCACTCCCACCAAGGATAATTTTGGGTGTCAACACCTGAAAATGATTTTCATTGAAACAAACGAACCCTAAGTGAGAATTAGTGAGGAGAAATGCTAAATTTGCAAAAATTGATCATAGTAAATGATATGGCAGATTTTTATTGGCTGTTGAATATGCCCACTTACTTAATTAGCCAATTCTAGTATGCCACAACATTTAGTATACGGAATTTGCAAGCCTGTCTTACTATGCCTAGCGTTGAGAACCTCGTCTTACGAAGAACTACTCCTACTAGGGTAGATCCTTATCATATCAAGAAGCAACGGAACTCCGATTACGCTTATGTGATCGATTGTATCGATTGTGGCATAATCTGTTTTTGTGCTCCATGTGTACCCGAGAGAGGAAACGAGCAGTTGAGTACCGTAAGTAAGCACAAACTCAATATCCAGGGCATGACAAACAGAAAGATGTGTTACCTTATTGAGCTTTCTTTTCCGTATGTATCGCTGCCTAAAAGATACATTCTCTTGATTGGTAGGTATCCACTATTTTGACTGAGTCACTGTAGACTTACATAAAAAAAATAATGCAGCAACAACTGATTTGGTTTCCTTAGTTGTCGGAGACTCGGCATGAATTGCAGTGTGCATTTTTCTATTCCGAGTTGCAGCAGTTGTTGTAGTTTCCTTAGTTCTATTCAGGATATTGCTGTTTTCTATGGAGTGCATGCCCAGAAGTTGAACCCGGCTGCAAAACGAAAGTACCAATCGCGTCAGCAAAATTTCCAGAAAAGAAACATACAATTGTCTGTGAATGTTCTTCCAACTACTAATGAACCTCTTTGGTTTAACTTCATAATTGAGAGAGAAAAGCATGTCCAATATAGATTAGGCTATGACACGGGCTTGGTTCCCCATACTATCAAAGCAATCGAAACGGTTGGGACATCCGTTCTATTATGCCAACATTGAGAAGAGAACATTCTTTTTGCTTCAGAGAAATAAATGAGCACCTCAAGTTTAACTTACCACGCACGCGTGCACATCGTTACATCCACATAGCAGCTCCCCGTTGAGAGCGTCTACTGCTTGAAACGATCCTCCTCCCTCGCTTCTCTGCATAAAAGCATAGAGCACCCGATGTCAATCCTTTTCCGTAGCTTTTTCATTCCAAAAAATGCAGGTCTAAATCCATCGAGAAAATTGGTCGGACAAAATAAATATTACTGTAATCGACTTCTAGGCGTGTCTCCGATTATCTAGCCCAAACAAGGGCATGAGCCAAAGGAACATATTTTTTGGAGTGTTTCAAGTAGTATATACGAGGAAAAGATGATATCCCTGACAGCTTTTTTAAATTTCAGAAGGTCCTATAGACAGAGATAAGCATTGAGAAGATAGAAGAACTTGTACCTTATAATAATCGACAGCGACAAAATTAGCCCATCTGTTGCCGGCCGCACCATAACAAGTCCGAAGCATGTTAATAAGGTCAGTTGAGTTGTTCTCGCAACTGAGTAGGTAGATGGGCACAGTCCGGAAGTAATTCACCAAAATCAAGGACTTGCTCCTGTCATTAAGAGGAGGCGATTCAGCTCTGTTTGGACAGCTTCCTGCTTTCAATCCACAATTGCCATCTGCAAATTACTAATTAATCAACGTGCCAAACACATACATGGACACAACATGTCAACAACGAATAATGTGTTTGAAAAAATATGGGCCAAATAGTCTAGAAAATTCTCTCTAGGTGAACTTGGCTATGCACATACATTGATTCTCAACCATGTAATTCCACTGATAAGCGATCCCTTCACTCTGTTCCTTTGATTGGATGGAGGTAAACACGAGCAGCCGCTGGTTATTAGCCACCATGTCACTTACTCGCGGCCAATCCTGACCGTTCTTTGGCATGTTTGACACCGGAAACAAGTATTTCATCAAGCCAGCATCAGTAAAGACCTTTGTCAATCCATTTGGTGCCTGAACGTAGTCCTCGAGTATCAAAGTGACTATCTCCGCCGGGTTTGCGGATAGAAAAGCTTCGACTTCCTTGAGAGTGCCTATAGCAGGTTCCTGCATGGCAAACAAGGATCCTCAGCATTCAAGGTGCCCCAAGAAGACAAGGTGAAGGAAGAGAAGAAAAATTTTCAACGAGAAGAGAAAAATCATAAAGCACCGGGGTGGACATAAACACTATCAGTTTAAGGACACAGTACTTACAAATGCTGTGTAGTCATGACAATGACCTTTGAAAGAATGGCACAACCATACATCTCCTTCAAAATCATATGTATCTAGCATCAGCCCTCGAACTCCATTCTGGAAATGGAAAGATGCCATTGGCGACATAAAAATTGAGGTCATATTCCTATAACATCATGAAAATGAAGATAAGGAAAAGCTAAAAAGCAGTCGGGTTTACAGGGAATCGTACATTTAGCTGTTGAGTGACGGTATCCTCTTGATTTGTAAACGTAACTCTTGGTACAGGCGTGTGGCGTCGCTCTCCTTCGATCGCATACGCATTGTGGGTCGTCAAGAATGCATATTTGTTGAAAGGAAGAGAATTGTTCTGATAAAAAAGTTAAATGAAGCAGATCAAATCACTGATCAAGATGATATACCAGTAGTTAATAATGATAAAGTGGAAGGGAGAATTGTGGAATTTCTGTAGATTTCGATATATATATATTAATGAAAAATACATAAGAGCTTTATTAGATAGCTATTCTTAATAATATCTTAATCAAGATATGCATAACCAAAGGAAGATATACATGCAATATACGTGCAATTTTGAGAGATACGGATAATCAATAGAATTGTCAAAATATTTCTAACAAAGGAAATTATCCTAAAAAAATGCCTAATTATCTCTAACACAAATCAAGCCTTCTAATGTACCTGCCAAAACCTGAAAAAAAAATACAATGAAAAGAACATTCTCATGCTAGAAAAATTTCTGTCCTGTAATTTAAGCTTTTAGAAAATGTGTATTGCATCTACTGTATTTGAAGTGCCATCATTCTTTACCGAGTCAAGTGCTTAAAACAAATCTTGCTAAAAAAAAGTACTTAACACAAATCTGACAAAAAAAAACAAGTACTTAACACAAATTACATAGCCCGAATGTTAAATCATTACATTTATGAATTTCCGCGCGCAACCAGAATACATTTGAAACGACAACGAATTGGCATACTATAGTCGACCGGCGTTTTAATTGGAAAAGACTATTTTTATGCAAATTTCTTAGTGGCATGAACTATGTAAAATTTAGATTTTTCTTCACACAAGAGATGAATGCTCGTGGACAGTTGAGATTAGGCTGATCATGTCATAAGAACAATGAATTTGCCTTCTTATTCTTTCTTTTTCTTTTATACTTGGGCAAACGATAGCGACTTTATTGGTAACACATCCCACCTGACGCCATGTTTGTCAATACTTCAGCTGCTCTACTCCAAATTTTATTTGCAAGGGTTAATACCATGGAAAGTCCTAAATTGATATATTTGTGACAAATTTAACTCAAAGTAATTTTTTGACCATAAAAAATCCTAAACTGATAGACCATTGACAAATTTACTATCCGTTGATTTTTATTAAATTTTATTGTCAAATTACTAAGTTGGATGACACGTGCCAGTTGACAAGTATATAAGTTCGGGGTTTTACCTCCGTTTGTAATAAATGTAATAGTTTATGGTTTTTCGTGATATTAATATAGTTTTACGGAGGGTGAATTAGTCACAAATATAAAAATTTGAGATTTTTCCTGGTCAAAAAATTAGATTGGCTAAATTTGTCGCAAGTATACTATTTTGGGTTTTTAATGGTTTTAAAAATTAGTTTTGGATTAGTTTGTCACATGTGTCTTGATTTGATTTAGATTTTTTCATGGTATTAACCTAAAGAAAATGGCAAATTAATCAACTCCACTCCATAAAGTCTGAACTTGTTATATCACTGAGCAGTTCGATTTCGACAATCAGAAAGGAAAAACAAAATTTGGACTTCAAGGCAAAATATGAAATTACAGAGAGAGAGAGATACCAAGAGCTTGAACTGGTCAGTCGCGGTTGATCTTACACATATGGGATCTGAAAGGCCTTCAAGGCAAGAAAAACAATAGAGACCGGCCTCACAGTCGCTATCCCTCGAGCATTTATCAAGTAGCTTCATTCACGAAAGACCACACGAAAGAACAAAATCAGAAATTTCCCCAGAGTCGTGCCCGAAAGCCGAAGTACAATCTGACAGAGACACACGAACCTTGCATTGTCCATTGGAGCAAGAGGCACCGAAACTGAAACTGAAGAGCGTCGCCGAAAGCACGAGCAAGAGAAGGCATTCGCGACGACCCATCGGAATGCGAATGGGAGGGAAACGATGATGGTGCTGCGTGTGTGGGTCGACAGCGATCTTCCTCTGAAAAAGTGGGAGGAACTTTTGGTCGGATGGAAAATGCATATAAAGTTGGTTCTTTGTTGTTCGCAGAGGAGAACAAGGAAACATCGGCCCATAAAGGAACAAGGAAACATCGGCCCATGAAGGAAGGTTATCTATCAATTCATTAAGGGAATAACTCCTACGCCCCAATAACGAGAAACCGACGAAACGGTATATGCTTTTGATTTTTCTTTCATGGATCATTTTCTAATTTAGTGTTTCGTAGTTTAATGTTTTCCACATATACATTTCCTAGTTTAACGTTTCCTAGTTTAATTTTTTCTAGTTTAGGTTGCGTTTGGTTATCTGGGTTTTTAGCCAGGATAAGATTGGGTACTGATTTTACTATATCCTAAAAATGCATAAACGAATATGGTAAGAATTTCTCATGATTTATTGCTAAAGAATTCACAAATAGACAAATGAAGATAACCTCCATAAATCAATTTATAATTATTGTATGATCTATGTCTTAAACAAAAATGGGGCTCATCGCACTATTCTAGATAGGGGTCATCGGTTCCCGGTCTAGTTTTTGGTTTCACCAGTCCGGTTTGACGGTCCGGTTTGGTTTCAAAGTGGAATCGAAAACTGGACTGGGAGAACCGATTACCAAAATTGGGAATCGGGGATCGGACTGATTGGTCTAAGATCGAGAACTAGACCGGACCACCGGTTGTAGTTCGATTCAATGTAACCGGCCACTTTTTTTTTCCACTACTTGTTACCATGTATTTTGAAATTAGAATTATGTTCCCATGCCGACTATACATAATCACAAAAATAAGCGTGCAATTCGAGTCAATGCGATGACGAATTGTGTTCCATATGCCGACTATACATATGTTCTAAATTTGGAATTATATTCCCCATGTCGATTACATATAATCACAAAAAAAAAGTATATGTAGTCAGTTTAGTTCGATTTAGCTCCCCTTGGAACATGGTACATTGGACTGCCCAGACATTGGTTCCACTTTTAGGAATTGGGAACCGGACTAAACCGGTCGGTTCGATCCGGTCTGGCCTGGTCCAAGCGGTTCCTAGTTTGGACGGTCTATTTTGCACACCCCTAATTCTAGAGCACAGGTTCGACTATAACAAGAAATGTAAACAGGATACAACATATATTGATGGGGTGGATCAGCCAGCGAACACCAAATCTAGTAAAAGAGAAAAAACATGATTATTTACATTTGCGATTCCGAAAATTATAACACTTTGACTCTCTCGCCGCTTTTGTGAAACATCAACATGAGCCACAGAGCTACGGAAAAGGTGTTTTGACTTTTTTGTTGCTTTTGTGGACTTTTGACGTGAATAAAAAACCATGGAGGTGTTGTGAAGCTTCAACACTATCATGGAGTTGTACCATCAAAGGGAAAGCTATCTTCCCACACTAATTAATTAGAGTCAATTAGACACTCAAATAAAATATGGAAGAATACTTTATCTTTATAAACTAGAGATTTAATGGATTCATGGATTTGATGGTGCTAATTAATTTAACGCCCTTTCGGTACCTTCTATCTTTATTTTCAAAAAATATTTTTTAAGCGATCTTGATGATTTTAATCCTAGCCCACTAACATGCAACAATGATCATGTAGGTATGTAATCAATGATTTAAAACTCAATAAACCAAAGAAATAAATAAATTGCTAGATTAGGGCAAGAACTTAGGTACCTCGAGCAAGCAAGGCATGATCTTACCGATATCAATTTCCCAAGTATCAGCAATGTGTTAATTAAAATGCATGCCTAGCCTAAACATAGTTTCTATGTAACTATGTAATTCTAATTAATTCTTTTCTTTTTCTTGTTTAGGAAAATTAAACTATATACAATGCATGAGATGCAATTCTAATCTAAGTTATGCCTATATGAGTTTCAATTCAATTAATAACAAATAACATGTGTCGAGAAAACCTCCTTTTGTGTTTTGAAGTTGACAAAACCTTTCACTGTTTATTTTGAGTTTGATAAATGCTTTGAAGTGTTTCTTTTAGGAACAGCTCATGAAGAGAAATTTTTTTTTATCAAACTTGATTATTTATTCAAACTCTATCTACTGTTGCTTATATTTCGTGGCCAAAATTTAAGACAATTACTTCGTGGATGTCATCAAGATTATTGCATAGATATCATCAAAGCAATAGTGTGGATATCAACAAATCTTATACGCAGATACCATCATGCCATGTGATTTCTTGAGACTCTACGCTAAAGCTAAATATCATCATATTACAAAGTCTATTTGTGGCTACATATATTCAGACACAAACTCCATTACTTATATTGTCACAGTTAGTAATCTGGCTTAGATTTCCTATATAGAAAGAAATGATTGACCTTCAATATTAAGGATTGTTTTGCAACGAACATTCTTTACACAAGACATTTGATTGATTGGCGATCACTCTAAAGGCAAGTTACCTTCCTTAATCGAAGAACTCGACTTATGAAAATTAAGATTTGTTAGTATGGGTGACCAAATCAATAAAGATTCTGATCATATGTCTCAATGGTTACTCAATCTTCATTATGTAATCTCATCCAACGGTTGATTGGAGAGTGATCTTTTGAAGACTATCCAACAGGTAAATTGGAAGTAGAGGAATATATAATAAGACCAAGTTGTCAAAGAGAAAAGAGAGGTCCAAAATAAAAAATTCCAAAGTATAAGAGAACTTTGATCTTTCATTTTTGTCTTTTTGAGCTTCAAATTGTAATTCTTGAGAGGCATTGAAAGAGTAATTGTTTGAACTATTATCACTCACATTTGTAACCTCTGATTGATTGATTAGTGAAATCTAGCCAGTAGGTTGTCAGTGTGGGAGAGTGGACATAGGCTTTCTCTAAGCTGAACCACTAAAAATTCTATGTGCAATTTCTTCTATTTATCAACTCTTGCTCGTTACTTTTTAGAAATTCATATACTTATAAATATCATCATATTACCATTAATATTCAAACTTTGATGTCACTTGATTTTGAGAAGACTATGCACAATGAGTTTGAAATGAGCATGATAGGAAAACTGACATTTTTTCTTGGACTTGAAGCAAGCGGGCCAAAAGTGGCACTTTCATATATCAAGAAAAGTATGCAAAGGAGATTGTAAAGAAGTTTGGTACGGAGAGGTGCAAGAAAACTGAGATGCCAATGTCCTACTCCTTTGAGCTTGACAAAGATGTCACACCCCGAACTAGGCGTGCACACAATATCCCACTTAGGTCGATAATAGTGCGACGTCTCAAAACTCGTCGCCGATCCAGAGAAACACTAACGATCATGCACCAACGGAAACGAAATCAAACACCCCATACAACAATTCAATTACACGGGATAGTAGGGAACTCGCTTGAACACATGACGACAAACATGTTCATACACTTGGCATACTTACAACATTTATTTACACAACCTTACACTAGGCCACTAACATCAAACCATGTTCATAAAAAAAGGGGCGATGGTTGGGTAGCCTAACTTCACTACCAAAAGGAGTACATAACAGACAGGAGCGTTAAACCTATCTTCAATTCCCGTGGTACTCTGGCGGCATCCCCGGGTCTTCCATAACGTCATGAGGCTTAGGGGTCTGAAAGGTTTATAATCAACTATGAGAATGAGTCTCAATAAGCGAACAACCTAAGCTCCGCATAGGCCAACGCGTAGTCCCGGACAAGTCTAAGCACGAAATTCAAACAATCAACATGCCGTGACAAACACAGACATCTCTACCTCATCTCGGAACATGCACAAGCCGTGCATGTTAATCAAATCGCAATAATGCAGCAATAACTCACGGATACGTACAATCCTGGGTATGACTTACACATGCACGTGTGCCAGCAATAATCCGAACATGATCACATCTCAATCTTGATACATTGCATACACTAATGCACAACACACACCCACTCTTCCATTCAGATTATTCACGACTCGCGTAATACGCATCAGGCCCGTGGCACAACCCGCGTAAAATGCATTAGGCTGGCGGTCTTTCGGCTTAACCAGGAATCGTCCCGCGTAACACGCCTCAGGACTGGTTTAATCCCCACGTAAAGACGCGTTAGGGCTTAAGTGATCACACGTACACTCCGTCATATAATCTATTATCTTTTCCCCGCATAAAGATTACTTTGAGTTAAATTTGTCCACACAATATTGTAATGCTTCATTGATTGGGGAACCCTATGTCTTGACTCTTTATATCATATCTAGCCCTAGATAGAGTTTGAAAACTACATGCTTCAGCATATATAATGAAAGATACCTCCTAATCTATCTGCCTATTGGCTGATCGGATCACATGGCCGTGAGACTAAGCATATATCTCTATTTTGAGTATCATTCTGTCAAAAAGTTCACTCAAGCAACATTTTCCATGCCCTCCCGTCATTGCTTTGACCTAGACGTGCCTTAGCAGGATTTTGACTGAGTTGCCCAATTTCTCTTTTTCTTAAACTTTTGTCTAGGAAAAAATGTCCTTGAGGACACCATTTACTAGCCACGTGAATTTCGATGTCAATATCATTTTCCGATAAGGTTCGTTCACCAACCCCGGTTACGTATTCATCAGTTTACTTTGATGACAGCCAACTAAGAAATTTAGCAAACTCTCAATGTCCTATTGACCGGTGGATGACTCGTTACGTTACCAAGCCATCTTTTTCTTAACAATGTCCTTGTCTTCTAATTCAAAAGAGAGATAGAGAAATTCTTACGTGGAATTTCAAATAACATATCATACGAGATTAACAAAATAAAATCTCATTAAGCACCCGTTTGTCGATGACGAACCCTGCCGCAACCTGACCAACAGTACAACGTAACATTACCTGAGTTAGCCCTTTCTACTTGTGCGTGCACGAATTTGGTGAGCTCTCACTTTCATTAGGAGTAAATGGGATCGATTCAGTGGTAAGGAAATAGGTTAATCCGATGGTGAGCAGGTCACTCGTGTTTATTAAGAATCAAATCGTTGTTTTTGGGAGGGTTACGTGAAAGAATGAGGAATGACTTAAGCTTAACTAGTTTCCAGTTACCATCAAGAGAGAGTCCCTAAACTAGAAAAATTTCAGGCCCCAAACAGCCCACCAAAAACCCTTGGGCCTTCTCCAACCACAACCATGAGGTTTTAAGTTCCAACATCGCAATCTATCCTTTTGAGACTAACTCAACGGATATTAGTGAGTGTTTGTTTCACTAAAAATTTCATGATAAAAAAAATATATTTAATGATAATCATTTTCAATGGAAATGTTAGTTTTTATTTACTTGGTGGTTTAGAGAAAGTGATCTACTTTTTACTGGAAGAGGAAGTCGCTTTCCCCCGATCAAAGCTTGTTGTTTTCGGTCCATAGAAAACGTTTTATGTAGATCTTTTAGTTTTCCATCATCAAATTACCGGAAAGTCAGAAAATAATTTCCTGAAAATGGTTTTCATTGAAACAAACGAACCCTAAGTGAGAATTAGTGAGGAGAAATGCTAAATTTGCTATAATTGATCATAGTAAATGATATGGCAGATTGTTATTGGCTGTTGAATATGCCCACTTTAGCCAATTCTAGTATGCCACAACATTTAGTATACGGAATTTGTAAGCCTGTCTTACTATGCCTAGCGTTGAGAACCTCGTCTTACGAAGAACTACTCCTACTAGGGTAGATCCTTATCATATCAAGAAGCAACAGAACTCCGATTACGCTTATGTGATCGATTGTATCGATTGCGGCATAATCTGTTTTTGTGCTCCATGTGTACCCGAGAGAGGAAACGAGCAGTTGAGTACCGTAAGTAAGCACAAACTCAATATGCAGGGCATGACAAACAGAAAGATGTGTTACCTTATTGAGCTTTCTTTTCCGTATGTATCGCTGCCTAAAGATACATTCTCTTGATTGGTAGGTATCCACTATTTGACTGAGTCACTGTAGTCTTACATAAAAAAAATAATGCAGCAACAACTGATTTGGTTTCCTTAGTTGTCGGAGACTCGGCATGAATTGCAGTGTGCATTTTTCTATTCCGAGTTGCAGCAGTTGTAGTTTCCTTAGTTCTATTCAGGATATTGCTGTTTTCTATGGAGTGCATGCCCCAGAAGTTGAACCCGGCTGCAAAACGAAAGTACCAATCGCGTCAGCAAAATTTCCAGACAAGAAACATACAATTGTCTGTGAATGTTCTTCCAACTACTAATGAACCTCATGGGTTTAACTTCATAATTGAGAGAGAAAAGCATGTCCAATATAGATTAGGCTATGACACGGGCTTGGTTCCCCATACTATCAAAGCAATCGAAACGGTTGGGACATCCGTTCTATTATGCCAACATTGAGAAGAGAACATTCTTTTTGCTTCAGAGAAATAAATGAGCACCTCAAGTTTAACTTACCACGCACGCGTGCACATCGTTACATCCACATAGCAGCTCCCCGTTGAGAGCGTCTACTGCTTGAAACGATCCTCCTCCCTCGCTTCTCTGCATAAAAGCATAGAGCACCCGGTGTCAATCCTTTTCCGTAGCTTTTTCATTCCAAAAAATGCAGGTCTAAATCCATCGAGAAAATTGGTCGGACAAAATTAATATTACTATAATCGACTTCTAGGCGTGTCTCCGATTATCTAGCCCAAACAAGGGCATGAGCCAAAGGTACATATTTTTTGGAGTGTTTCAAGTAGTATATACGAGGAAAAGATGATATCCCTGATAGCTTTTTTAAATTTCAGAAGGTCCTATAGACAGAGATAAGCATTGAGAAGATAGAAGAACTTGTACCTTATAATAATCGACAGCGACAAAATTAGCCCATCTGTTGCCGGCCGCGCCATAACAAGTCCGAAGCATGTTAATAAGGTCAGTTGAGTTGTTCTCGCAACTGAGTAGGTAGATGGGCACAGTCCGGAAGTAATTCACCAAAATCAAGGACTTGCTCCTGTCATTAAGAGGAGGCGATTCAGCTCTGTTTGGACAGCTTCCTGCTTTCAATCCACCATTGCCATCTGCAAATTACTAATTAATCAACGTGCCAAACACATACATGGACACAACATGTCAACAACGAATAATGTGTTTGAAAAAATATGGGCCAAATAGTCTAGAAAATTCTCTCTAGGTGAACTTGGCTATGCACATACATTGATTCTCAACCATGTAATTCCACTGATAAGCGATCCCTTCACTCTGTTCCTTTGATTGGATGGAGGTAAACACGAGCAGCCGCTGGTTATTAGCCACCATGTCACTTACTCGCGGCCAATCCTGACCGTTCTTTGGCATGTTTGATACCGGAAACCAGTATTTCATCAAGCCAGCATCAGTAAAGACCTTTGTCAATCCATTTGGTGCCTGAACGTAGTCCTCGAGTATCAAAGTGACTATCTCCGCCGGGTTTGTGGATAGAAAAGCTTCGACTTCCTTGAGAGTGTCTATAGCAGGTTCCTGCATGGCAAACAAGGATCCTCAGCATTCAAGGTGCCCCAAGAAGATAAGGTGAAGGAAGAGAAGAAAAATTTTCAACGAGAAGAGAAAAATCATAAAGCACAGGGGTGGACATAAACACTATCAGTTTAAGGACACAGTACTTACAAATGCTGTGTAGTCATGACAATGACCTTTGAAAGAATGGCACAACCATACATCTCCTTCAAAATCATATGTATCTAGCATCAGCCCTCGAACTCCATTCTGGAAATGGAAAGATGCCATTGGCGACATAAAAATTGAGGTCATATTCCTATAACATCATGAAAATGAAGATAAGGAAAAGCTAAAAAGCAATCGGGTTTACAGGGAATCGTACATTTAGCTGTTGAGTGACGGTATCCTCTTGATTTGTAAACGTAACTCTTGGTACAGGCGTGTGGCGTCGCTCTCCTTCGATCGCATACGCATTGTGGGTCGTCAAGAATGCATATTTGTTGAAAGGAAGAGAATTGTTCTGATAAAAAAGTTAAATGAAGCAGATCAAATCACTGATCAAGATGATATACCAGTAGTTAATAATGATAAAGTAGAAGGGAGAATTGTGGAATTTCTGTAGATTTCGATATATATATATATTAATGAAAAATACATAAGAGCTTTATTAGATAGCTATTCTTAAATAATATCTTAATCAAGATACGCATAGCAAAAGGAAGATATAAATGCAATATATATCTTAATCAAGATACGCATAGCCAAAGGAAGATATAAGTGCAATATACATGCAATTTTGAGAGATACGGAGAATCAATAGAATTATCAAAATATTTCTAACAAAGGAAATTATCCTTAAAAAATGCCTAATTATCTCTAACACAAATCAAGCCTTCTAATGTACCTGCCAAAACCTGAAAAAAAATACAATGAAAAGAACATTCTCATGCTAGAAAAATTTCTGTCCTGTAATTTAAGCTTTCAGAAAATGTGTATTGCATCTACTGTATTTGAAGTGCCATCATTCTTTACCGAGTCAAGTGCTTAAAACAAGTCTTGCGAAAAAAAAAGTACTTAACACAAATCTGACAAAAAAAAAAGCAAGTACTTAACACAAATTACATAGCCCGAATGTTAAATCATTACATTTATGAATTTCCGCACGCAACCAGAATACATTTGAAACGACAACGAATTGGCATACTATAGTCGACCGGCGTTTTAATTGGAAAAGACTATTTTTATGCAAATATCTTAGTGGCATGAACTATGTAAAATTTAGATTTTTCTTCACACAAGAGATGAATGCTCGTGGACAGTTGAGATTAGGCTGATCATGTAATAAGAACAATGAATTTGCCTTCTTATTCTTTCTTTTTCTTTTATATTTGGGCAACGATAGCTACTTTATTGGTAACACATCCAACCTAACGCGATGTTTGTCAATACTTCAGCTGCTCTACTCCAACTTTTATTTAGCCAATAATAAGAGCAAGGGTTAATACCATCAAAAATCCTAAATTGATATATTTGTGACAAATTTAACTCAAAGTAATTTTTTGATTATAAAAAATCCTAAACTGGTAGACCATTGACAAATTTAATATCCGTTAATTTTTATTAAATTTTATTGTCAAATTATTAAGTTGGATGCCACGTGCCAGTTGACAAGTATATAAGTTCGGGGTTTTACCTCCGTTTGTAACAAATGTAACAGTTTGTGATTTTTCGTGGTATTAATATAGCTTTACGGAGGGTGAATTAGTCACAAATATACAAGTTTGGGATTTTTCTTGGTCAAAAAATTAGCTTGGCTAAATTTGCCCTAAGTGTACTATTTTGGGTTTTTAATGGTTTTAAAAATTAGTTTTGGACTAGTTTGTCGCGTGTGTCTTGATTTGATTTAGAGTTTTCGTGGTATTAACTTAAAGAAAATGGCAAATTAATCTACTCCACTCCATAAAGTCTGAACTTGTTATATCACTGAGCAGGTCGATTTCGACAATCAGAAAGGAAAAACAAAATTTGGACTTCAAGGCAAAATATGAAATTACAGAGAGAGAGAGATACCAAGAGCTTGAACTGGTCAGTCGCGGTTGATCTTACACATATGGGATCTGAAAGGCCTTCAAGGCAAGAAAAACAATAGAGACCGGCCTCACAGTCGCTATCCCTCGAGCATTTATCAAGTAGCTTCATTCACGAAAGACCACACGAAAGAACAAAATCAGAAATTTCCCCAGAGTCGTGCCCGAAAACCGAAGTACAATCTGACAGAGACACACGAACCTTGCATTGTCCATTGGAGCAAGAGGCACCGAAACTGAAACTGAAGAGCGTCGCCGAAAGCACGAGCAAGAGAAGGCATTCGCGACGACCCATCGGAATGCGAATGGGAGGGAAACGATGATGGTGCTGCGTGTGTAGGTCGACAGCGATCTTCCTCTGAAAATGTGGGAGGGACTTTTGGTCGGATGGAAAATGCATATAAAGTTGGTTCTTTGTTGTTCGCAGAGGAGAACAAGGAAACATCGGCCCATAAAGGAAGGTTATCTATCAATTCTTTAAGGGAATAACTCCTACGCCCCAATAACGAGAAACCGACGAAAAGATATATGCTTTTGATTTTTCTTTCATGGATCATTTTCTAATTTAGTGGTTCGTAGTTTAATGTTTTCCACATATACATTTCCTAGTTTAACGTTTTCTAGTTTAATTTTTTCTAGTTTAGGTTGCGTTTGGTTATCTGGGTTTTTAGCCAGGATAAGATTGGATACTGATTTTACTATATCCTAAAAATGCAGAAATAAATATGGTAAGAATTTCTCATGATTTATTGCTAAAGAATTCACAAATAGACAAATGAAGATAACCTCCATAAATCAATTTATAATTATTGTATGATCTACATCTTAAACAAAAATGGGGCTCATCGCACTATTCTAGATAGGGGTGATCGGTTCCTGGTCTAGTTTTTGGTTTCACCGGTCCGGTTCAATTTCAAGGTGGAATCGGAAACTGGACCGGGAGAACCGATTACCAAAATTGGGAATCGGGGATCGGACTGATTGGTCTAAGATCAAGAACTAGACCGGACCACCGGTTCTAGTTCGATTCAATGTAACCGGCCACTTTTTTTTTCCCACTACTTGTTACCATGTATTTTAAAATTAGAATTATGTTCCCATGCCGACTACACATAATTACAAAAATAAGCGTGCAATTTGAGCCAATGCGATGATGAATTATGTTCCCTATGCCGACTACACATATGTTCTAAATTTGGAATTGTATTCCCCATGTCGACTATATATAATCACAAAAAAAGGGTATATGTAGTCAGTTTGGTTCGATCTAGCTCCCCTTGGAACATGGTACATCGGACCACCCAGACATTGGTTCCACTTTTAGGAATTGGGAACCAGATTGACACTCTCGGAAACCGGACCAAACCGGTCGGTCCGGTCCGGTCTGGCCTGGTCCAAGCGGTTCCTAGTTTGGACGGTCTGTTTTGCACACTCCTAATTCTAGAGTCACAGGTTCGACTATAACAAGAAATGTCAATAGGCTACAACAATATTGATGGGGTAGATGAGCCAGCAAACACCAAATCTAGTAAAAGAGAGGAAACATGATTATTTACTTTTGCGATTCCAAAAATTATAACACTTTGACTCTCTCGCCGCTTTTGTGAAACATCAACATGAGCCACAGAGCTACGGAAAAGGTGTTTTGACATTTTTGTTGCTTTTGTGGACTTTTGACATGAATAAAAAACCATGGAGGTGTTGTGAAGCTTCAACACTGTCATGGAGTTGTACCATCAAAGGGAAAGCTATCTTACCACAGTAATTAATTAGAGTCAATTAGACACTCAAATAAAGTATGGAAGAATACTTTACTTTTATAAACTAGAGATTTAATGGATTCGTGGATTTGATGGTGCTCATTAATTTAACGCCCTTTCGGTACTTTCTAACTTTATTTTCAAAAAATATTTTTTAAGCGATCTTGATGATTTTAATCCTAGCCCACTAACATGCAACAATGATCATGCAAGTATGTAATCAATGATTTAAAACTCAATAAACCAAAGAAATAAATAAATTGCTAGATTAGGGCAAGAACTTAGGTACCTCGAGCAAGCAAGGCATGATCTTACCGATATCAATTTCCCAAGTATCAGCAATGTGTTAATTAAAATGCATGCCTAGCCTAAACATAGTTTCTATGTAACTATGTAATTCTAATTAATTCTTTTCTTTTTCTTGTTTAGGAAAATTAAACTATATACAATGCATGAGATGCAATTCTAATCTAAGTTATGTCTATATGAGTTTCAATTCAATTAATAACACATAACATGTGTCGAGAAAACCTCCTTTTGTGTTTTGAAGTTGACAAAACCTTTCATTGTTTATTTTGAGTTTGATAAATGCATTGAAGTGTTTCTTTTAGGAACAGCTCATGAAGAGAAATTTTTTATCAAACTTGATTATTTATTCAAACTCTATCTACTGTTGCTTATATTTCGTGGCCAAAATTTAAGACAATTACTTCGTGGATGTCATCAAGATTATTGCATAGATATCATCAGAGCAACAGTGTGGACATGAGCAAATCTTATACGCAGATACCATCATGCCATGTGATTTCTTGAGACTCTACGCTAAAGCTAAATATCATCATATTACAAAGTCTATTTGTGGCTACATATATTCAGACACAAACTCCATTACTAATATTGTCACAGTTAGTAATCTGGCTTAGATTTCCTATATAGAAAGAAATGATTGACCTTCAATATTAAGGATTGTTTTGCAACGAACATTCTTTACACAAGACATTTGATTGATTGGTGATCACTCCAAAGGCAAGTTAACTTCCTTAATCGAAGAACTCAACTTATGAAAACCAAGATTTGTTAGTATGGGTGACCAAATCAACGAAGATTCTGATCATATGTCTCAACGGTTACTCAATCTTCATTATGTAATCCCATCCAACGGTTGATTGGAGAGTGATCTTTTGAAGACTATCCAACAGGTAAATTGGAAGTAGAGGAATATATAATAAGACCAAGTTGTCAAAGAGAAAAGAGAGGTCTAAAATAAAAAATTCCAAAGTATAAGAGAACTTTGATCTTTCATATTTGTCTTTTTGAGCTTCAAATTGTAATTCTTGAGAGGCATTGAAAGAGTAATTGTTTGAACTATTATCACTCACATTTGTAACCTCCGATTGATTGATTAGTGAAATCTAGCCAGCATGTTGTCAGTGTAGGAGAGTGAACATAGGCTTTCTCTAAGCTGAACCACTAAAAATTCTATGTGCAATTTCTTCTATTTCTCAACTCTTGCTCGTTACTTTTTAGAAATGCTTATACTTATAAATATCATCATATTACCATTAATATTCAAACTTTGATGTCACTTGATTTTGAGAAGACTATGCATAATGAGTTTGAAATGAGCATGATAGGAAAACTGACATTTTTTCTTGGACTTGAAGCAAGCGGGCCAAAAGTGGCGCTTTCATATATCAAGAAAAGTATGCAAAGGAGATTGTAAAGAAGTTTGGTATGGAGAGGTGCAAGAAAACTGAGACGCCAATGTCTTACTCCTCTGAGCTTGACAAAGATGTCACGCCCCAAGCCCGGCGTGCGCACAATATCCCACTTAGGTCAATAATAGTGTGATGTCTAAAGACTCGTCGCCGACCTAGAGAAACACTAACGATCATGCACCAGTGGAAACGAAATCAAACACCTCATACAGCAATTCAATTACACGGATAGTAGGGAACTCGCTTGAACACATAACGACAAACATGTTCATACACTTGGCATACTTACAACATTTATTTACACAACCTTACACTAGGCCACTAACATCAAACCACGTTCATAAAAAAAACGGCGATAGTTGGGTATCCTAACTTCACTACCAAAAGGAGTACATAACAGACGGGAGCATTAAACCTATCTTCAATCCCGTGGTACTCTGGCGGCATCCCCGGGTCCTCCATAACGTCATGAGGCTCAGGGGTTTGAAAGATTTATAATCAACTATGAGAATGAGTCTCAATAAGCGAACAACCTAAGCTCCGCATAGGCCAACGCGTAGTCCTGGACAAGTCTAAGCACGAAATTCAAACAATCAACATGCCGTGACAAACATAGACATCCCTATCTCATCTCGGAACATGCACAAGCCGTGCATGTTAATCAAATCGCAATAATGTAGCAATAACTC
This sequence comes from Syzygium malaccense, assembly GCA_031216405.1. Classification (NCBI taxonomy): domain Eukaryota; kingdom Viridiplantae; phylum Streptophyta; class Magnoliopsida; order Myrtales; family Myrtaceae; genus Syzygium; species Syzygium malaccense. The sequence continues at coordinate 16,908,361 of CM062262.1, read as the reverse complement.
ATGGATACGTACAATCTCGGTTATGACTTACACATGCGCGTATGCCAGCAATAATCCGAACATGATCACATCTCAATCTTGATACATTGCATACACCAATGCACAACACACACCCGCTCTTCCGTTCATATTATTAACGACTCGCGTAACACGCAACGGGCCCATGGCACAACCCGCATAAAACCCATTAGGTTGGCGGTCTTTCAGCTTAACCGGGCATCGTCCCGCGTAACACGCCTTAGGACGGGTTCAATCCCCGTGTAAAGATGCATCAGGGCTTAAGTGATCACACGTACATTCCGTCACATAATTATTATCTTTTCTCGACGTAAAGATGCATCAACGTACTTAGGTAATCACACAATCCACATGACCCATTCAATTCCATGTCATTCACGCGCTCAAACATCACTCAAATGTGCTCAATCACCAGCAATGCAAATCATTTTACACGCCCATAAAATCAGCCACGGTTCTACTAATTAAAGCCATGAACACATATTCACAATCAGTCACTCCCTCATGTGCAACAACCACATCGAAAGGTTCCCAAGAGAGAGAAACAAAATTTGCATAGAATCGGGCTTTAAATTGGCAATTGCACAGTAATCGAAACTCTTTTGCAATAAATAGTAATTCAAAGCCAAAAATTCTGAATTTTGGATATGTCATTGAAAAAATATTGATAAACATTCTTCATGAAGGACACAAAATCCAATTCCGACATAAAACAGCTCTTTTTGTCACCTAAAGTCAGATCGAAAATTAGCCCACTAGGGCAGACTGTTTGGCCTTAGAAATCCCTTTCAATTAGTACCAAAATATCCTTGGAAAACCTTAAAATTTTTATATGTCATAGAAACAAGTGTCATTGACAACTTTCATGAAGGAAGTTTGTTGAAAAGAGGTTTAAACAATTTTATAAAAATTCAGAAAGATACACCGGTTGGGTGAATAGTAAATTCAGCAAAGTGGTGACAGTCCGAAAATGGACTTCCGAATACCCTAAAAAGGTCTTTAACAATTCCAAATTTAATATATGACATAATTCAAGTTATTAGGGTTAATTTCATGAAGAATACTTCCTCAAATTCGCTCCATATTAATATCCACAAAAATAGAAAAACACAGATGCAAAGTAGCAACGAATCTGAGAATCAACCAACATGAACCATTCAACAATTCAAGCTCATCTAACCACTAAACCAACTATCCACAGCTATGAATTAGCCCCTAACATGACCATTAGTAACTCCTTAGCCTAGTCAAGGGTTAGTGTTGACACCTAATTTTTAGCTTATTTTTTTCATATTTTCAAAAATCTCAAAATTAGGTCTAGGAGTCTTGGCCAAGCCTAGAAACCTATTTCTAAACAAAAATAATAATTTTTAGCATTTTTCTGCATTTTTCCTTAATTTCTTTTAGTCAAAATAAATGAGAAAATCAAGAAAAATAGCAAGTGAAATAAGAAAATTCCATAAAAATAGTCATTAGTCTTATTTTAAATCCAATTTCATGAATACATCATCAATTTTGAAAAATCTCAATCGGGTATATATTTTTCCCAAAATTGGGCAAAATTAAACTCGAATTGAACCAAAAATGCAATTAAATTTGTTCTAGTCATTTTTAAGTCATAGTGTCTTCACAAAAAAATGATTCTGGAACTTTGAATTACATAATGGTCTGTCCAATTGCACAATTTGACATAAAAATAAAAAATCCCCAAAATTTAATTGAAAAATAAGAATTTTAAACCCAAATTGGGAATCGTGCCCAATATGAAATTATCGAACCATAAGGCTATTATTCCTAGGTTAATCAGATGTGGTTAATTCAATTTTGGCATCAATTTTTCCTAATCAGGTCATTAGGACATCAAATTGAATAAAAATCTATTAACCCGAATACAAAAATGAGAAAATGTTGGACACAATCATGACAAAAATTGGGGAAAATTGTATAATTGGGTTCGGAATGTGATAGGGAATTCAATTTTGGGGTTTAATTTTGAAAATGGGGTCAAAATTGAGCTTAATTGGTGAATTTAGACCAACCCGGGATTGCCGGGTCAACCCGACCCAACCTGGGTTGGTTGTCTTCCTTACCCGACTCACCTGAACCACACTAAACCTAGAAAAAACCATTTCAAGCCCACAACTTCACCGATCATTTTCGGCTAATTTGGCACGTGAAAATTAACTAGGCCAGCTGGAAAATCTCCGGCCGACACCAGTGAATCGATCTAACTGATCAGAAATCGGTTTTAATCGATTTTGGGTGGGGATTTTTTATCAACAAAAACCAAGAAAAAACTGAATATTGCAAGGAGGGTATTCAACGAAAATCCAGAGAGAGAGAGAGGAGAGAGAAATAGGCGAAACCAAAGAGGAAAAGTTAAAGAGAGAGAGGGTCTGAGGTACCCACCCAAGTGTCCGGCGCTACCCTAGACGGCAGAGCACTGGCAAATTGGAGTTTGGCCAAAACCTCCCCTTTACTGTTCCAATCGAATCGGTTGGTCCCGAAGGCCTGAAACCGAGCCTTTTCCGATCAATCTCGAGTTCTTTCGGCGAGGCCAAGACCACTAGGCGGAAGTGCAAGTGTCAGGGAACAACCCTATAGGCGCGGATCAATTCGACAATTTCTTCTGAACATCGAACGAAGAAGGAAAACATTACTCATGGTCACAGTTTTTCTAGAAATTTCAGAAAACACAATTTGATTCAATTTTGCTGTTCATGTCATTCTGAATGTGATTTTGTATTTCTGAATGTTCAAAACTTGTTTCTAATCATGTTTTGTATTGTCTAAATGGAGTATGACAATGGGCATTTACATCACACATTGAATTTGTCAATGATCTCAACTATATGCTCTTTTAAGGTTTAAACGGACTCAAAATGACATTTGTATTACTTTCGAGGCATGCAAGTGTATTTAACCACCGTCTTACCTTAAAAGGACATATAATTGACATGGGGGCATTAAAATCAATCGGTAATCCATGATGAATTATAATCACTTTCTTTTACAAGCTTTAGATCGAAATGGGGAAACTAGACATGCAAGTTATTCCTATTTTAAGGAAGGAGCTTTTGGCATGGTGGGTAAACATGATAAAAGACAACAAAGCATACATAAGGGAAAAGCTCGGGTATTTGTTCAAGCTCATCAATATGGAGTACCAAGTGAGTCTAATCCAAGCATTATCCCATTGTTGGGAAGTTACCACTACCACATTTCAATTGGGCGAGCACGAGATGGTACCTACACTAGAAGAATATAAGGCAACCATTGGGATTGATTTCGAGTCAAGAACCGTTGAGCCCCCAGTTGGATTGAAACGCACAAGTGTTATAGCTGAATTTTTAAACTTGAACACCCCTTAAGTGGAAAAGTTGATCAAGTCGAATACCGGGAGATTTCCTCTATCTTACTTGGTGGACAATTACTCCAAATTGCCAAAAGAAACGGGAAACACTTCCACGAGGGTTTTTATTCTGGCCTTCTTCAGATTTGTTTTATTCCCCGCATCAAGGACGGGATTAAATCCTCTCGTTGTGATAATTGCTAGGCAAGCTTATCTAAAATAGGACTTCTCCAATATGGTCTTGGCGGAGATTATCATTTCATTGAATAAATACCAAAATCAGCAAAAATGTGTACTTCAAGCTTCAGTAGGGTTACTTTCTGTATGGTTTATTTTCCATATTCGACCTTGGGAACGTTATATGCACATTTGAGAGATCGATTCATCTACCAACCCTATTGAGAAGTATTTGAAACTCCAAGACAAAATGCCAAAGTACTCTTTTCATGAGTGGGCAAACTTCATTAGAGCATTAACTCCCGACCAACTTCATTGGAGGATTCAATGGCTGAAGATAACGAAAGCTCAAATTACTACCTAAGATGGTAATTTTGTGGCTTTACTAGGATTGAGTGGCGGAACTGCTTACTGCCCACTATGAGTCATACAATAATTTGGAATGGTTCAACAAATTCCACCTATTTGGCATCCTGAAGAGTTCACACTTGAGATACCGCAAGGATCTCTACCGGAAAGGAAGAATAAAGAGTTGCAAACAAGGGTCGATGGGATAGTGAATTCCTTGAAGAGATCAATCAAGCAAATAGTATAATGGTCTGAAGATTTGGAAGGAGAAATGAAGCTCTTTTTGGCATCCAATGAGTATATAAGGTGGTTGAAGGCTAAGCGACCAATTGACGTCGAACCCTATGTACCTTTGAGTGTTACTACTCATTTTGATGAACAGTACATCCCAGAGTACATTGTGCCAAGTATGCCGGTGTAGAGCCGTATGTTCCTAAGGAGATTGTAATCGATGTGGAAGAATGGGAGACACGAGTCAAGGAATATGAAGAAGCTGAAGCTACTTTAGTTAGCAAGAAGCCTAGACTTGTTTAAGCTAGTGTTCCCCTATTTTGATGAATAACATTGTACTAAAAATTTTCAAAATTGAAACAATTGCTTAATGAAGTTTTTTTTTTGTAAAGAATTACCATGGATTACAAGTCTTTAAATTGTATGATTCCTTGAGAAAGGCATTAATAAAGAATTTTATACAAAGTTAAGGCTTGTATGAAACTTCTTACTCTTGACAATCTCATGTAACTATACAATTAAAAGAATGTAGAGTTTCATGATCATTTTATTATACTGATATCTAGTGTTTTTAGGCAAAGTAGGTTATTTAGCAACGGAAGGTAAAAGATTTCGAACTCGATAACAAGTTAGAATGGCGGAAGAAGAAACTCGTGCTAGACTAGCTGAAGTCGAGAATCAAATGACCCAAATGGTTGCAATGATGGCAGAAATGAAGATTTTTATTCTCACATCTTAAGGATCTTATCCTACTACTCCAAATGTGGGAACTTCAAACGCTACCGAAACACCAATTGAAGATCCAGTCAGAAACAAAGAATCGATTCACGAAAATCCTCCAAAGACTACGCCTGAGGTAGTAAATTTGGAAGAGGATGATCAAGAAGACATCCAAAACAAAATATGAAGAAGAGGCCAAGAGATTGGCCAAAATTAAAGAATGCTTAGCAAGTTAGGGTTATGAGCTTCAAAGGTTTGACAAGTTCTCACTATATACAAAGGTGGTTGTTCTAGAAAACTATAAGGAACCAGAGTTCGTGAGCAAGTATGATGGCACTGGTTGTCCCAAAAGCCATTTGAAGTATTATCTCCGTAAGATTGTGAGATATTTAGACAACACGCCACTTCTTATTAGCATATTTCAAGATAGTTTGAGAGAAGCGGCCCTCGCATGGTATATAGCCCTCGACATAAAAGACTTCACTGAATGGGATCATTTGATGGGAGAATTTCTTCTCCAGTACAAGTTTAATGTTGAAGTACTCCTACCTAAAGAGGATCTCGTCAGAACTGAGAAATGAAAGAATGAAGAGTTTATAGCCTATGCTCAAAGATGGAAAGTTATTGCCTCGCAAGTAAAGCTCGCCATAAGTGAAGACGAGCTCATTGAGCTCTTTCTAAAGTCATTGCCAACTGAGTATTATGACAAGCTTCATGTATCAGGCTGTCAAACATTCACCATATTGGTAAAGGTTGGCGAGAGAATTAAATGGGGGTTAAAAGAGAAGAAGGCTCAAGAAACAGCGATACGAAGGCCTTACCCCGAGAAAAAAGACAAAGAATCCATCTGAGAAGTGGCTATGGTATCAAGCCCAAATACTCATCAAACATCATTTCCAGGGCAATCAAATGGCGCTTGGAAAAACCCAAGACAGTTCGAGCCAAATAAAAGACCCGTGAGGCAATATACACCGTTGCCCCGACCTCTATCAAAGCTATTACCAATGCTTCTAGAAAGGTATTTGGTGGCCAAGGAAGTATCAAGAGACAATCCCACGAGATTTTCTTGGTACGATGAATCAAAAACTTGCACCTATCACATGGGAGAAAGGGCATATGATGTAGATAATTATCCCACTCTAAAGTGCAAGGTTCAACAACTCATTAACAAGAAATCAAGGATAAAGAAATAGTGATCAAGTCTGACAATGAAGATGAATATGAGATCAAGATTAAAACTTCTTGATTAGGAGATGCTCGCTTTCGTCAAGAAGTGCTCCTAAAAGGAGAGATTGTAGACAATTTAGGAGAAGACTCCGGAAAATATAACTTCCAAGTGAAATATACCCCACCTCCATGGGCATTCAAAGATGAAGCAATTGTGCATGATAGATGGGGTGGTACGGATGACGAAATCATCCCTAAGGAGAAAACCCTACCTAAGAAGGAAATGCTCCAAGATAAAATAGAAATGGATGAAAATGAAAAAGAAAAAGTCCGATAGGGTGAAAGGCGTTTCACCCTGAAATCATTCATTGAAGGCGAAACCATAGGCTTACTCGGTCAAGACAACGGTAAATACAATTACCGTGTCAAATATACTCCACCACCATAGGCATTCAAAAATGAAGTAATTGTACCTAATGGATGGGGTGGCATGGATGAGGTCCAAATCAACCAACTAAATCTCGAGGAGAATGAAGATCGGGAAGAGAAAAAGAAGAAAAAGAAGAAAAAGACTCACCAAGGTGATAGGCGATTTGTTCGAAAAGCACGAAAACAAGGTAAAGTTGTCGATTTTCTGGGTTAAGATAGTGGCCGGTATAATTACCGTGTCAAATATATACTTCCTCCATGGCATTCAAGAATGAAATAATCATACCTGATGGCTGGGGTGGAATGGATGCTAACAAAGCCAATAGAAGCATGATATCCATGATTACACCATTTCTAATCAAGCTTGATGAGGTAGATAAATATAAGGAGGAGAAAGATCCCGTCATACCAATCACTATCCAACTTCCTATTGATCAGCTAAGGATCAAAGAAGAAGAAGAAACACAGCATGTGATTATCACACTCCCTCCAAAAGAAAAGTTTGACACTAAGTGTGTACCTTGGGATTACTCTCTTAAAGAAGTTGATGCCATAAACCGATCAGGGAGATGTAATGTCCCGAAAGAAGGTGAGCACGAAAAGAAGGGAGTAACTAAAGAAGATGTCAAACAGTTGCTTTTGGTCATGAAAACGAGCGAATATGAGGTAATTGAATAGCTAAGAAAGATGCCGGCATAGATTTCTCTGTTAGATCTCTTCAAGACTTTAGAAAGCCACAAAATGGTGCTTATGAAGCTTCTTAATGAGGTGCATATCCCGGCGACGATTAATGAAGTGCAATTGGAAGACTTTGTTAGCATTATTCTTCTGAAAGATCAAATTACCTTCTCCGATGAAGATTTCTCAATCGACGGGCGTTCCTATAATAAGGCTCTGTATATTTTCATTAGATGTCGGGGCAAGGAGGTGTCACGGGTGCTGATCGATAATGGTTCCGCACTTAATTTGTGTCAACTAAGCACACTGCATTACTTGGGGATTAGTGAAGAGCTCATTAAACTTTCTAAGGTGATAGCACATTCGTTTGATGGAATGAAGAAAGATGTTATTGGCGATATCAAGCTTGAGATAAACATAGGCCCTGTGCCTTTTCTAATTGACTTCCAAGTAGTGGATATTCCGAGGACTTTCAACTTGTTACTCGGAAGACCTTAGATTTATATGACTGGTGCCATTCCTTCAAGTCTCCATCAGAAGGTCAGGTTTGTCATTAATGGCAAGATGATCACCGTATACGGGGAGACAAATTTCATTACCTACAAAGAGAGTGCAATACCGCATGTCAAACCCGAAATAAAAAAAGAACCAAGTTATCATTCCTTTAAAATGATCTCAATGGTGCAAATTCCTGCAGATGGCATCATAAAATCCTCGGAATTCTCAACACCATCCATTATGTCTGGAAGGGTATTATGCCAGTATGGATTTACTCCCAATAATGGTCTGGGATCGAAATCCCAAGGAATTAAGGAACTTATCACTCCGCTTGCTACAAAAATGAAATATGGAGTAGGTTATATTCCAGATAACTCTAAAGATCACTATGGAGGCCAAGGCCGAGGTCGAAAGAACCATGGAGTCTGTAGAGGCCGAGGTGATCGTATCATTGATCCATCCATATGGAAAGGTAAAACTAAAGAGCTTCCCTATCATCATATTCACATCAAAGAAACCTTTCCTAGACCTTCCAAGCTACTTCAAGAAAAAGACTTACATACAGAGGAAGAATCTATTCTGCCAAATTTATTCAAAGAAGATACTGTCAACATTATCATAACTATCTTACCAAAAAAAAAAAACATTATCATAACTATTGGTGGGTGCTTTCCTTCCCTCCTTAGAGGTTTTGGGTTCGAATCCCCGCTCGGTTCCATAATTTAAGTGGGGAGCCCTGGCGATGGGTTGCTGGGCTAGTCTCCCCCAAGGTATAGATGCCCCAATTACTTGTGTGGGCTCGTCCCCAGGGAATGGTGGCAGATTATCGGTTACAAAAAAAACATTACCATAACTGAGGCAGAAGATACCTATACACTGGAGTAGGAAGATTCTCTTAAACTTTTGCTACGAGCTTTTTCCATTGCATTTTGTTGATTACAATTTCAAATTTCTTATGATTTCATTTGCAATTTCAGCTTAGTTACAATTTACATTCCTGTAGATGTAATCGCATTTTTTTCAAATCAATAAAAGTGGTCAAATGTTTTGTTAAGGACATGTAGAAACAAAACCAAACCTATGATGAACATTATCCTCATTCGTGAGGCTTGAGACTTTGGGTTTTTATATTGCTCCTCATTCCGAAAATGATTTTAAGAGCAAGGAAGTCTGATGATATGAGGACTAGCTTTGTCCTTTTATTCTTTCAAAATTAGTTTCAAAATGAATTTCCAAAAGGTTTTTCATAGGACCATGTGGGTTACTTACTTCATATGCAATTACTAATCATGTTTGTTATATGTCAGGCATGAGCATTCGCATATCCATAATAAGTTCATATGTGACCCAAATCTTTCCGAGGAAATTACTTGCGATATTGAAGAGGATAATGAGGATGAGGAATGGGTCCAAAATGAATGGATTCGTCATGAAAAATCAAAGCCACTCATATTAGAGAAAATGATCACTGTTAATTTGGGTGATAAAGAGAATCCCAAAAAGGTTAAGATTGGAGAAAGTTTTCCCTTAGCCGAAGCAGAAAGAATAACAGATTTGCTTAAGGAATATCAAGATATATTCGCATGGTCTTATACTGATATGCCAAGCCTTGATCCAAGCATAGTTGAACATGCTTTGCCAATTGATCCAAGTATTCCACCAAAGAAGCAAAAACTGAGGCGAACAAAGTCAAACTTGGCAAAGAAAATAAAAGAAGAAGTAATGAAATTGCTCAAAGTTACTTTCATTGATGTAGTACCATATCCAAAATGGGTTGCCAACATAGTATCTGTAATGAAGAAAGATGGTCGAGTACGGGTGTGCGTTGATTATCGCGACCTAAATAAAGCAAGTCTTAAGGATGATTTCCCACTTCCACATATCGATGTATTAGTGGATAGTACTGCTAGGTTCGAAATATTTTCATTCATGGATAGTTTTTCAGGATATAATCAAATCGTCATAAAGAAAGAGGATAAGGCGAAAATGTCCTTCATAACACCATGGGGCATATTTTGTTATAAGGTAATGCCTTTCGGTTTGAAAAATGCTGGTATCACATATCAAAGGGCAATGGTAACTTTTTTTCATGATATGATGCACAAAGAAATCGAGGTATATGTGGACGACATAATCGCAAAATCCAAATAAGGAGAAGATCATGTTGTGATGCCTCGCAAGTTGTTCGAAAGACTTAGAAAGTACAAGTTACGGTTAAACCCCAATAAGTATGTATTTGGAGCAAAATCCGACAAACTGCTAGGGTTTGTGATCAATAGCAGGAGCATCGAAATAGATCCCTCCAAGATCAAGGCAATATACGACTTAAAAACTCCTTCTACGGTAAAAGAAGTGAAAAGCTTGTTAAGGCGATTAAATTACATTGCCCACTTCATCTATTAGCTTTCTAAGACTACTAAACCATTCTTCAAACTATTGAAGAAAAATGCCAAAATAAAGTGGGATGCGGAATGTCAATAAGCCTTTGACAAGATTAAAGAATATCTGATATGCCGACCAGTGTTGGTACCACCAATTCTTGGAGTTTCGCTGATCTTATTTTTGACGATTCACTATGAGTCGTTAGGAGCGGTGCTTATACAAAGAAGACCAAATGATGGTAAAGAATAAGCCATTTATTACTTAAGCAAGAAGTTCACAATATCATAAGTGAATTACCCAGCGGTCGAGAAGACATGTATTGCATTGATTTGAGTATTACATAGATTAAGACAATACACTTTTCATCATCAAATTTTGCTAGTGACTGAGAATGATCCGATCAAGTATCTTCTTAAGAAATCCTCCTTGGTTAGGAAATTGGCAAAGTGGTAAGTCTTGTTATCTGAATTCGATATTAGAAGTTCATCCCAAAAGTCAGTCAAAGGACGGGCAATAGTAGACATATTGGCAAAAAATTCACAGAAAAACCAGTCCTGAAGAACAACTTGATGATCATATATTGACACTGGTCGATGATAAATGGACCATGTATTTTAATAGTGTAATCAACTTATCTGGATCAGGAACTGATGTAGTACTGATCTCCCCAGAGGGCTAACACTATCCGGTAGCTGCGAAATTGGTGTTTCCATGCACCAATAACGTCGCTGAATATGAAGCATGCATTCTTGACTTACAATTAGCCTTTTTAATGAAGGTAAAAATATTGCAAGTATATAGAGATTCTATGCTCATCATATTACAAACAACTGGTGAATGGCAAACTCGAAATGCCAAGCTAATTCCTTATCACAAATACTTAGAGGAGATGATAGAAAACTTCGAAGAAGTAATATTTGATTATCTCTTAAGAACTCAGAATCATTTTGTAGATGCTCTTACAACTTTGTCATCCTTACTACAAGCTGAATATGTTATGGATATAAAACCATTGAGAATCAATATTCTTCAACAACCAGCTCATTGCATGATGGTTTAGGCAGAATTTGATAATGAATCATGGTATCATGACATCAAAAGATATCTTCAATCAGGAGAATTTCCTGAAGAAAGCCAACTAGGTGATAGGAAGTTTATAAGGAAGATAGCCAACAAATTCTTCCTCAGTGGTCAAATCCTCTACAAGAAATCATTTGATTCAACCCTACTAAGATGTGTAGATGATACATAAGCTGAACAAATCATGAAAGAAATTCATGAAGGTGAATATGGATCGCACATGAATGGATATCTTCTAACCCGAAAGATTATGAAGTTGAGATACCATTAGATGACAATGGAAACAGATTGCATCCAACACGTGAGATGTTGTCATCAATGTCAAGTTTATGGAGACAAAATCAATGTACGGCCAAATGAGCTACATCAAATGTCCAAGCCACGGCTATTTTCAATGTAGGGCATTGATATGATTGGTCCAATAAATCCTAAGGCCTCAAATGGACACCGATTTATCCAGGTCGCTATTGACTATTTCACTAAATGGATTGAAGCAAACTCCTATACGAATGTTACTGCTAAGAATGTTGCAAGATTCCTCAGGCGAGACATCATTGCTAGGTATGGAGTTCCAGAAGTAATAATTATGGACAATGGCTCAAATCTAAATAATAGGATCATAGATGATTTACTTGAGCACTTCCACGTCCGATATCTGAACTGATATCCATATCGTCTATAAATGAATGGAGTAGTTGAAGCAACAAATAAGAATATCAAGAAGATATTGGCTAAGACAGTCGAAGATTATCATGATTAGCATGAAAGGTTATCGTATGCTCTGATCGCATACTGAACTTCAATTTGAACATCAACTAGAGCAACTCCATCTTCCTTGATTTATGGAATGGAAGCAATGCTACCTGTTGAAGAAGAAATTTCTTCATTAAAGATACTATCACAGTTGAAGCTTTCAGAAACTGAGTAGATTCAATAAAGATATGAACAACTCAACATAATCGATGAAAAGAGATTGAGAGCTATATGCCATAGGCAAGCTTATCAGAGAAGAGTGGCCAAATCTTTTAATCGAAAAGTAAAACCGAAGAATTTCAAAACAGAGGATTTAGTAGTGAAGAAAGTCATCTTCAACAATTCAGATCCTCGTGATAAATTCACTTCGAATTATGAGGGTCCATACATTGTCAAGAAAGTTTTTCTTAGAGGATCATTGATTCTTGTAGATATGACAGAAATAGAACTGGCATATTCTGTAAATACATATGCTGTCAAGATTTTCTACCCATGAAATGAAGACGAATATTCAAGAAAGGTTTCGAGTCACTTTAAAACATGTGCATATCACACATATTATGCATACCATGCATTTCATGAACATGTTTATCTGTTTTGCAGAAGAAAGCAAAAAGAATTCGAATCAGTGGATGATTTTAGAATTCCCAATGGAATTATCAAATAATAGAGGAAAGTATCACTTTCAATTCTATTTTCCATTGATATCCTCTAATGTGCTTTCTGTTTTATCATCCCTAGGGAAACAAAGAAAAGGGAGTAACAAAAGAAGAATCCCAAGTGAAACTAAAGCAGAAACATGCAAACAAGAGGGATCTTAGTAAGTTGATCATATGAGTATTCCTAAAATTATGAGAGCATGTGTTAAAGAAGTTGCATTTTTAAGATGAAAATCGAACTTCTTCTTTCCCAAGCAGAATGACACTAAGGCTAAACAAAACAAAACAGATTGTTTTGAAAAGAAAATACCTCAGAAATGTTTCAATCAAAAGTTTTGAAGCACGCTTTCTTTGAAAATGCATTAAGCATCAAAATTCCCTAAAAGGGATAATTTGACAAAAGGCTTAGAAAAATTTCGAAGAAAAATTTTAGATCAAATCGAATGGAAAGACCTTCAAATGATGAAAGGTAAGCCATATCCAAACACGTCCTTTATACACTCAAAATGGTGAAGTAAGTGAGAAAAACTCATCTGAACGAAATAGGGGATATTCGCAATGATTACATGGATTGAAATGATGAAAGGCAATCATTTCACTATCCTAAACACATGCTTATCCCTTGCAATCCAAATTTGAGCCAAAACAGTAGAGAAGTGTTCCCAAAATAACCCTGTTAAGAATTACCCCACATTAGGGCAAATCAGGAGATTTGTGGATTGACAGCTATGGAGAATAGGACCAAGAAAGATTTTATTGCGTACTCTTATATCAATCTTTCTGTGATAACTTCAAATGAAGTCATATGGAAGCTCAAGACATCTCAAGAGGAAGAAAAGCACTTTATTTCCTATACCCAAACACATTACTTTTGGTAAAGCCCAATTGAGCTTAAAAATTTATTTTAGAATCCTATATTGATAATCATCTCTTCACACTAGAGCATGAGTATATGATCCACTTTAATAGATAAGAAACAAAAGGGTATGACACAAAGTCCTTAGAACTCAAAAAGGTCAAAAACAAAAGAATCTGGGGCATAAAAAAGCAGTGTACCTGGTAAAAGTAAGGCTAAATGCCCAAGGAAAATGAGAAAGAAAAGAGAGCTTGAAATGACAAAAAAAAGGTCATGATAAAGCAAAGTCAAAATCACGAGAAATCATATATCACAACAAGTGTGAATAAACAAAAGAAAAGATATTGTAATGAATGTTTAGGGAACTCTGATGTTCATAAAAGAAAGATCCCTAATGAGCAAAAAAAAAAGAAAGAAAAAAGTGGTGATGCCAAGAAGATCACCAATTTCATAAAAATCCTAAATCCAAACAAATGAGCCTTTTGAGCCTACCCAATACCAACAATGTAACCTCTCCCCAAAGACTCTTCATATTAGGATGTTGAAAGTAGAAACATGACTTTATGAGAAGAAATCATCACTCAAAGAAGTGTATGTAATAATATCTTGTCTTATCCTCGAGATTCTTAACTTGTAGACCGGAAGTCAAAGATGATGAAATCTTTGTTTCTTGGCTCAGAATGCCTATCCTTTGAATAACCATTGATCAAACTAACATTACAACCTTTTGAAAGACCTTATCGAATTAATTTGATTGTATATATTGCGAACATCTTTGAACACCTAAGGATTGGTTAAGAGAGATAAAATTGAGGGATATTAAACAAGTCCCCTTTCAATCAAATAAAGAAAAGACCAAGTTCATAGATTGAAACTTAGGCTCGTAACATGTCCTCGAGTGTCTGAATCGTCTTCTCAGATTGACCATCCATCTGCGAATGATAGGCCATGCTATACTGCAGTTTCGTTCCCATAGTCATTTGAAAACTTTTCCAAAATATGGCTGTAAACTTAGGGTCTCTGTTTGACATAATCGTCACTGGCACTCCATGATGATGAACTATTTGTCGCATATATAGCTCGGCGAACCTATCCATTGCAAAGTCCTTTCGTACTGTCAGAAAGTGTACCGACTTAGTTAATTTGTCAACGATAACCCAAATTGAGTCGTGGCCTCTTTAACTTCTTGGCAAACTCATGACGAAGTCCATAGTCCCCCGTTTTTCCCCCTCCCTCAGGTCCATAGGATGGTCGAACGGACGGCAGCGACAGGGGAAGTTTGAGCCATGTTCAAGTTCGGGGAAAGCTTGGAGCTGTGAATCCGAAGTAGTGGGCTTAGGACATCCAAGCCACTTGTTATTGTTGTGTAATTGGCAAAATTCGGCTAAGCTCCCATTTCCATTATGGGATTTCCAATGGTCGCAATAATCCACTAGGCTTGCAATGGTGCGCCTTCACTTATTGACACGTTAGGCACTTTGTCATGTGTTTGGCTACATACACTTTTATTTCGTTCCACCAGTAATGTTGACGCAAATTCTGATATATCTTCGTACTGCCCAGATGAATACTATAATTACTACAATGAGCTTCTGCCAAGATTTCCTCCTTAAGCTCCGCATCATTTGGCAGGCACAATTGTCCACGAAACTTCAAAATTCCATCCTCGAATACTTGAAAGTCCGATTTCCTTTTGGTGGCATCCATCTCTAGAATCTTTTGAATCTTTGAGTCTGTAGATTGTAAGGCCGTAACCTTAGTCTTGATTTCCGGTTCAATCCTCAATGTCACCGTCAAACTTGAGAGATTACTCACTTCAAACTTAAACTCCGAATTGTGCGCTCCCTCCAACAAGGTCCACTCTTTAACCAACATGTCAACGATACTTGACTTCTGATTCAATGCGTCCGCTACTCTATTAGCTTTCCCAGGATGGTATAAAATATCACAATCATAGTTTTTAAGGAGTTCCATTTAACGACGCTGTCTCGTGTTCAATTCCTTTTGGGAAAACAGGTACCTCAAACTTTGATGGTTCGTAAAAATCTGGAATTTCTCTCCACATAAGTAATGCCTCCAGATCTTAAAAGCGAAGATAATTGCTACCAATTTCAAGTCGTGTGTCGGATAATTCAACTCAAGCGGTCTCAGTTGCCGCGATGCGTATGCCACTACTCTTCCATATTGCATTAGCATACATCCTAGTCCCTTTAGCGACGCATCACTATAAATCTTGTATCCTCCAGGTCATGAGGGTATTATCAACACTGGCGCGGTCGTCAACCTCCGCTTAAGCTCTTGGAAACTTCTTTCACACTTATCCATCTATTCGAACCTTATTTCCTTTTTCAAAAGACACGTCAAAGGAGTAGCTATCGTCGAGAATCTTTCCACAAAACGTCGATAATAACCCGCTAGACCTAAGAAGCTTCGAATCTCGGTTACTATTGTAGGTCTTGGCCAATTCATGACAGCTTCGATCTTTGTTGAGTCCACTAAAATTCCTTCCCCAGAGATCACATGTCCAAGGAACGCCACTCAATTGAGCCAAAATTCACACTTACTGAACTTAGCGTAGAGTGTATGCTCTCTTAAAGTCTGTAAAACCTTTTCCAAATGTAGCTCATGCTCTGCAGGGCTCTTTGAGTATACTAAAATATCGTCTATGAACATGATGACAAATTTATCTAGAAATTTCTTGAATACCCTATTCATCAAATCCATAAAGGAAGCATGGGCGTTAGTCAATCCGAACGGCATCACTGTAAACTCATAATGTCCATATCTCGCTCGAAACGCCATTTTCGATATATCCTCCTTCTTGATCCTTAGCTAATGGTAGCTCATTCTTAAGTCTATTTTGGAGAATACCGATGCCCCTTGCAACTAATCGAACAAGTCATCTATTCTTGATAATGGATACTTGTTCTTAACGGTCACTTGATTCAACTACTAACAGTCAATGTACAAGCGCAATAACCCATCCTTTTTCCTTACAAACAATACTGGTGCCCCCTTACGGTGACGCACTCAGACGAATAAACCCCCTATCTAGTAGTTCTTGCATATGAACCTTCAATTCTTTCAACTCTGACAATGCCATTCGGCAGGGTGCTCTAGACATAGGTTTTGTCTCAAGTGCCAAATCAATTACGAATTCCATTTCTTTTTTAAGTGGCAATCTCGGTAATTCCCGAGGAAAGACATAAGGGAAATTGCACACCATGGCTATGTCCTCTAGCCTTGGTTCCTCAATCAAGGAATCAACTACAGTCGCTGAGTAACCTTGGCATCTTTCATCTAACAACTTAGTCACCTCAAGCGACGAAATCCAAGGGATCGAGGTTCCTCCTTGGTTTCCCACAAATTCATATCTAGGATGGTCAATCGGATTAAGTTGAATCACCCTGCTACCACAATCCATCACAACCCTCCGTTTAACCAACCAATCCATACTAATAATAACATCGAAATCAAGCATAGCCAAGACAGCTAGATTAATCAAATTCTCCCTACCAGCAATAACAATCTTACAGCCTGGGCATCCTAACAAAATCAGCACCTTATCACTCAATGGAGTAGTAACACACAACATAACTTCTAGCGGTTTCGGTTTAATTCCAGACTATCTAACGAATTGCTTGGATACAAACAAGTGTAATGCCCCCGGATCAAACAAAGTATATGCAACATGATCATAGAGAGAGGCCATACCTGTGACCACACCAGGCTCATCCTTAGCTTCCCTTCTTGCCATAGAATACACTCTTCCTTAGGCCAGCTACCTATTCTGATTAGCCGACTGAGCAACTCCAATCTGGTTTCTATTTCGAGGCGGTTGCGGCTGCACAGGCAGCCCAGCCTGTCGATTAGGGCAGTTCCTCACTTGGTGATCTCATCCACCTCATCCAAAGCATGCTCCACCCTTACTCGGCCAAGGTCCATTTCTATGTCTACCCCCACAACTCCAACATACAGCATTTGAGTAGTGAGCCAGCTTCCCGATATTCTTTCTAACGGGAGGGACAAAGCACCTATTTCCCGCCATGGGTTTCTTTCCAAAATGGCGATTGTCCCTAGCCGAGGTGTACCGCGATCCAGAAACAACAGCTCTCTCCATCGTATCTCGTTCCATCGCTTGAGCCTGTTCATATATCTCGTTATAATCCCTCAGATTCAATAGTATCAGTTGATTGCGGAAGGCCGGCTTCAGCCCATCTCAGAACCTCCGAGCTTTATCCAATGGGTCCTCTACCATTTTCGATGCAAAATTGGACAGCCTTGCAAACTCTACCTCATATTGGTCTACAGTCATTTGACCTTGACGAAGTCTTAAGAATTCAGCCATCTTTTGCTCCTGGGCACTTTTCGAGAAATACTTTCCATTAAAGGCCTCAGTAAAAGTAGTCCAATTCTGGGCCATGTTAGTAGGGAAAACTCTACCTCAGGTGGCCTTCCACCAGTCATTTGCATTCCTCTGAAGTTGATACACTACTAGGGTCACTCTTTCTTCTTTTGTGCACCCCAGCAACGCAAACGGTTTTTCCAACTCTTCGACCCAGAGGAAACTAGTCTCAGGATAGCCTTTCCCATCAAACTTTTGAGGCTTTAACTTTAAAAACTATTCCACCAACTGATGTATCTGGCGATTTTCATTATTCCCATTATTTCCAAGGTTCCCATTATTTTCACTATTTTCATTAGCCCCATTGGCAGTGGCAACAGTAGCCTTTGTAGAGGCAGTAGTAGCAGCAGCATGCTCTTGGGTCTATCTACCCATTAAAATTCCAACTTGCTTAAGTGCCCTCAATATTCCATCCACTCTGGGATCCTCTACAACTCTAGCTCACGGACCCAATTGGCCTCTTGTCCCTCTTCCTCAAGTGCTCATTCTTACAAGGTTCTCACGACTCACCTATCTGCTATAATTCCATCCAGGAATTAGAGACCTAGGCTAACTATTCAAGTCTATAGTCCTAGACAGTGAATCACAACAACAATTCACAAAATAGGCAACCATCCATAAGTAGCTCAAGGTCACAACTAACAGAATTCATGCACTTACCTCAAGTCCTACCGCACCTGCAGTTCAAATGTTATAGCATAGAATCATCTAGCGATCACAAATAGATACCCATTGAACATTTCTAGCACAACTTATACATGCGTTTTGCGAAGGTCTCCCTAACTAACTATCCCAAAGGTCAATGCTCCTTATCACTCTAGGCTTCGACCAATTTGGATCGAGTTGACCTTGCTTTGATACCAAATCAACGGGGATGTCACGCCCCGAACCCGGCATGCATATAACATCCTGCTCAGGTCGATAATAGTGCGACATCTCAGGACTCATCGCCAACCCAGAGAAACACTAACGATCATGCACTAGCGGAAACGAAATCAAACACCCCATGCAACAATTTAATTACAAGGGATAGTAGGGAACTCGCTTGAACACATAACGGCAAACATGTTTATATACTTGGCATACTTACAACATTTATTTACACAACCTTACACTAGGCCACTAACATTAAACCACGTTCATTAAAAAGGGGTGATGGTTGGATAGCCTAACTTCACTACCAAAAGGAGTACACAATAGACGGGAGCATTAAACCTATCTTCAATCCCCGTGGTACTCTGGCGGCATCCCGGGGTCTTCCATAACATCATGAGGCTCAGGGATCTGAAAGGTTTATAATCAACTATGAGAACGAGTCTCAATAAGCGCACAACTTAAGCCCCGCATAGGCCAATGCGTACTCTCGGACAAGTCTAAGCACGAGATTCAAACAATCAACATGCCGTGACAAACACAGACATCCCTACCTCATCTTGGAACATGCGTAAGCCCTACATGTTAGTCAAATCGTAATAATGCACCAATAACTCACGGACACGTACAATCCCGAGTATGACTTACACATGCACGCGTGCCAGCAATAATCTGAACATGATCACATCTCAATCTCGATACACTGCATGCACCAATGCACAACACACACCCGCTCTTCCATTCAGATTATTCACGACCCGCCTAACACACATCATGCGTGTGGCACAACCGGCATAAAACGCATCAGGCTGGCAGTCTTCCGGCTTAACCAGGTATTGTCCCACGTAACACGCCTCAGGAAGGGTTCAATCCCCACATAAAGATACATTGGGGCTTAAGTGATCACACATATGCTCCGTCACATAATTTATTATCTTTTCCCCACGTAAAGACGCATCAGGGCACTTAGGTGATCACACACGCCACATGACCCATTCAATTCCATGTCATTCATGCGCTCGAACATCACTCAAATGTGCTCAATCACCAGAAATACAAATCCGTTTACCTGCCCGCCAAATTAGCCACGGTTCCTCTAATTAAAGCCATGAACACACATTCACAATCAATCGCTCCCTCACATGCAACAACCACATCGAAAGGTTCTCGAGAGAGAAACAAAATTTACATAGAATCGGGCTTAAAATTGGCAATTGCACAGTAATCGAAACTCTTTTAAAATAAATAGTAATTCAATGCCAAAAATTATGAATTTTAGATATGTCATTGAAAACATCTTGATAAACGTTTTTCATGAAGGACACGAAATGCAATTCCGGCTGCAAATAGCTCTTTTTTTTCATGCAAAGTCAGATTGAAAATTAGCCCACCAAGGCAAACCGTTTGGCCTTAGAAATCTCTTTCAATCAGTACCCAAATCTCCTTGGAAAACCTTGAAATTTTTACATGTCATAGAAACAAGTGTCATTGACAACTTTAATGAAGGAAGTTTGTTGAAAAGAGGTCTGGAAATTTTTATAAAAGTTAAAAAAGACATGCTAGTCAGGTGAATAGTAAATCCGGCAGAGTGGTGAAGGTCTGAAAATGGACTTCTGAATATCCTAAAAATGTCTCCAAAAATTTCAAATTTAATATATGACATACTTCAAGATGTTAGGGTCAACTTCCATGAAGAACACTTAGTGAACAGTAAATCCGGCAAAGTGGTGACGGTCCGAAAATGGACTTCTGAATATCCTAAAAATGTCTCCAAAAATTCTAGATTTAATATATGACATACTTCAAGATGTTAGGGTCAACTTCCATGAAAAACACTTCCTCAAATTCGGTCCACATTGATCTCCACAAAAATAGAAAAATACAGACGTATAGCAGCAACGAATCCGAGAATCAACCAACATGAACCATTCAGCAATTCAAGCTCATTTAACCACTAAACCAACTATCCACAGCCATGAATCAGCCCCTAACATGTCCATTAGTAACCCCTTAGCCTAGTCAACGGTTAGGAAGCCACTTACCTCGAGTCTAGACAAGAATGACTCAGGGGAAAGGGAAGCAACAAGGTCGGCAGAACAGTAGCAGTGGAGCAGAAACAAAAGTAGAAGTAGAAACGGAAGCAGCAGCAGTGGAAGCAGAAACAGAAGAAGCAAAAGACACAAAGCAAGAGCAGAAGCCAAGAAGGAAAAGAAGAAAAAGAGGAGAGAGAGAAGACTTGATCAGATTTTTCTCTACTAACCCCACTAAAAACCCCATCACCCACCCCCACTCACATATCCAAGGGCTCACATTCCATCCCCTTTTCCAAGTCAAGATCTAAAGGTCCACATAATTCCTCATATTATTTTCCCAAAATTCCTAAATGACACACAAAATAAATAAGCAAGATGGGGAGGGGCATACTTGTCCATGAATTTTGGCCAAGGGAGAGAAAACCCATATGTCCAAATTGCCCTTTAACCTTTCAAATGAATTCAAATAATCCTAGGGGCAAAATAGTCATTTTCCACTCCCAATCCAAATTTCACTTTTTCAACAAATCCGAGTGGCCCTAAGGTTGGCCACGCCAAATGTGACGTCGTCCAATGAATTAGTCGTGGCTTTTGAGAAATTTGATTCCCAAGTCCAGATTCCAAGTAATGGTCAAATTTGATTAAATGCAACTTTAGTATGTCTCAAACTAATAGGCAGCTTTTAAGAGTTGCGCGTATCGATTCGATATCGGGCAACATCTAAGTTTACTTGAGCCATGGCGACTTCGATTGTCATGTAAATGCAAGGGTCAATCACTAGTTCTCATTAACGCAATCGTTCTGATTAGGTTTAGGATCGTTCGAAATTCATACAATGGTCAAGCAGATTCACCCGCGATCCAATTATACAACATTTACGAATCGTTCCATAACCATCCTTGGATTGATCTATAATGGCCCAAAATATCTCATCGTCAATCCTTATGGTTAAAGTGTCGATTCATGGCCAAGTTCTTAGGTCCACGTACTTAATTCCTAGTTAGCCATTCCCTAATGGTTAGTCTTCTCAAGAGTGATCAATTCCGAGTGAGATTTAACTAAAGTGCATCAAAGATACAATCATTTCATAAATCTTGAAAAATGAGTTGAATTTCAGAATGTCATAAAAGATGAGCATGGTAAACATGTTGACCAAAGGTTATATAGAAGTATGATAGGATCTTCATTATATCTCACTACTTCAAACTTGACATTCTTTTCAACATATGCATGTGTGCCATATTTCAATTTGATCCTAAGGAATCACACCTTTCTACTGCTAGAAGAATCATTAAATATGTTGGAACTTATCCTATGTTAGGATTGTGGTACCCCAAAATTTTTTATTTCATACTTATTAGATATTCTGATGCTGACCTTGCTAGATGTAGAATTGATAGAAAAAGCATGTTAGGGACATGTCTACTAATAGGTAGTATGTTGGTTTCATGGTACTCCAAAAAGTACAATACAGTAGCACTCTCAATTGCAGAAGCAGAATATGTAGCTCTTGGGAGTTGCTGTGCTTAGATCTTGTGGTTGAAACAACAACCGAAAGACTTTGGAGAATCAAATATTGCAATTAAATGTGATAATACTAGCGCCATCAACTAACCAAGAATCCAATTCTTGACTCATGAGCTAAGCATGTTGAAATTAAGCACTATTTTATTCGTGATCATGTACATAACGGTGATGTTAATATTCAATTATTTGATTCCAAGCATCAACTAGCTGATAATTTGAAAACCTTACAAAAAGAATTCATTTAAATTCATTCAGAGTGAATTAGGTATCATCAATCCATTTGCTTAAGTTGCTTGCAAGACAGGTGATGATATTCAAGGCCAACCAGTGGAGATACTCAACGTTTAGATTCCTCATCATACCCAAGGTAAAAATATTATGATACCCAAACTTTAGTATAAGTAGAACATTTCAAAATAAGTTGATCATTTAATTTTTGTCATGTTAGATCTATCTTTACAAGAAAATCATGTACGCGTCCTAACCTTCCTTATTAAAATAATTGTATGTATTGTGTGATTCTATTGATTGATTTTGTTTCATATTTATTAAAAAAAAACAACTATTCTCAAAATTGCCTTTTATAGTTTTCCTATTATTGCGGATCTATTTTCAAAATTCTAAAAACTGTCAATTTCAGTTTCTAAAAAATACCCAACTTATTTTAGAAACCGAATCATCATCTTCTACGAATATATTCACCTAAAAGATCTCTCTTCTACGACTAGTTTTTCCCGAATCAATTTCTTCATCAAAAGCCTTCGCTCTTTCACTGCAAAGTTTCAAACTTGTTAAACCTATTCAAAACCCCTCATGGCTCCTAAATCTTGCCTCCATTACACCAAAAATGCACTATGGGACACGGCCTTCAAATCGCATCTCTAGTATGGCGTCTGGGGAATCAGAAGGTCCTACGCACGACATTTCTAATGAATTTGATCACATCCCTCATATGCAGGAAACTCACTTAGAATCTACCTGTAATCCTATGCCTCCTATGGATAAGAAAGTTTTAGATGCCGAGTTCTTGAAGAGAACTCTTGAATATTTCATAAAGAATGGTGCTTAATAGGCTATGATTCTACCTACCTATCGGTGGCCATGTTGGTTTACGCTCAGTTCCTTTCACGAGAGGTCCTGAGTTCAAACTCGCCCATCGATGATTTAAGTGGAGGGTCGTGGCGGTGAGATGTTGCGCTAGCCCCCTGTCGCGACCTAAAGTTTTTCCTCTTAGGCTAATGGATTATTAGGACTAAACCTAACTCGGGCCCTCCCAAGCCCTACCAATTCGCAACTTAGGGTTTAAGTTTTTAACATGCAAACGTTTTCATGCTCGGAGTCGCCACTAATCTATTTGTGGTAGGTCGATTAGAAACCTAAATAAAACATAGGGAGGTATGTTTTATTTCTACGAACCAGAGATTCTAAGCCCGGGGACTTGATTACGCTAGATCTAGTCTAACGCCCTTTCGGTACCTTTTCTTTTCAAAAAAATGTTTTGGCAAGCAATTTGGATCCATTTTAACTTAGTCACTAACATGTGAGGTGTTCATGCGGGTGCGCAAACCATCAAAGTAACACCCAATAATCAAAACATTAAATAAATTGCAAGATTGGGAGAATTACTTACCTCGAAGCAACGTAAGCATCTGCATGGTTAGCTAGAAAATCACATCAACCATCCTAATATGATTTCTAATTAACAAGCAGTTCACTCAATATTTTTGGATTTTTGCTTATTTAAATGAAGCCTAATCTACATGCAATGACGTGCAAAAATTGACACGCGAATAATGCAACCTAATATGCAAACTATATGTCATGCGACGACGTGACCTAATTCTGATGACGGGCAAATGATTTATTTTTGGTATTTTCTGATGAAATTCGGAATAAAAAATTACTTAAATTAAGAATGCAATCTATCCTAATCTACCATAAAACAATTCATTCTTTTTTTTTGATTTTCATGCAAATTCGGAATTAAAAAATAACCTAACTAATCTATTAAGATTAGAAAATTACTTAATTTAAACTAGGAAATAGATTATCTCAAGTCCTAATTTAAATTAAATAATTACTCTATCATCTAGGTATATTTAGGATTCCTAAACATGCAAAACTCAAATTCAAATCCTAACTGATATTTTTTTGAATTTTCTTTTTTTATTTGAAAAGGGAAAGACAATTTAAACAAAGATGGCATCCACATTTAAAACAACCACGGGATCCACAAGATTCATTTCAAACTCGGATTAGGCACAAAAATCGAACTATCAGTCATATCTATAGGGTCATAGATATTGACAGAAAGTCGATCATTCAAATTTGGAAAGCAGATAAAAATCATTATCGTACCCAAGTGATTATGGATAGGATAATGATTTTCCGTATCGCCACGTATCATACCTTAGGGATAAGGTCGGATAGTTGTCAAGATACGTTGCTGAATTAGGAAAGATTCCTAATTTTGAATATTTTCAAATATTGCGAACAAGGCAAACATTATCCTAAGATATCTAGTAATCCACGCAATATTCACAGAATATTCAAACATCCAAAAATTAAGAAACGAAATATTCTAAAAATATTGGATAATGTTCAATTACCTAATTTGCGGATAATTTCCAAATTCGAACTTGCGGATCGGGATGAGCGGCGAACGGTGGATTCGGCGGGCGCGGCAGCGGGCGCGGGAGCGGGCGCGGGAGCGGGCGCGGCAGCGGGCGCGGGCGCGGCAGCGGGCGCGGGCGCGGGAGCGGGCGCGGGAGCGGGCGCGGGCGCGGCAGCGGGCGCGGGAGCGGGCGCGGCAGCGGGCGCGGGCGCGGCAGCGGGCGCGGGAGCGGGCGCGGCAGCGGGCGCGTCGCGCGAGGTCTTCCTCCTCTCTCTCTCTTTCTCACTCTCACACTCTAAAAATTTTTCTGATCTGAAAATTGTGTCCCCTTTAAAATTCTGACCTAATGAATGTATATATAGTATTAATCTAGGTCAATTAGATGGGCTTTCTAGTCCTAATGGGCTTAGGCTTGGGCTTTAATTTAAATGGGCTGAATTAATTAATGATAATGGGCTGAATTAATTAATGTCAATGGGCTGAATTAATTAATGACAATGGGTTGAATTAAGTTCAAATTAAAACAACCGAGCCCGTTTGACTTATAATTCCCGGCCTTTGCATTCCAAGCGAGCCGAGTCCCATTCGATGAAATTTAAGCTCGTTCGTTCACCGCCGGTCCGATGCAAAAATGCAATGAATTTAAACTATATGTTATGCAATTTAAATATTTTTGTTTAGGGGTTAAAAATTTAATCCCTAATTTTCTATGCAAATTACACTAAGTGATGCGCCAAAATTTAGGTGTCAACAGCTGCCCCTCTTTGAAGGTGAGCTCGTAGAGGTTGCATTCAAAGACTAAATGATACCTAAATTTCAACTATGCAAATGCAATGAATGTTGTTTTTGTAGGGATTATGAGTCCCATTTTACGATGCATTAAGAAATGATGCATGCTGAATTGAATAGAAAACATACCTGGAATTACTTACCTGACGATAGCGCAATTCGAGGCACAACCTTAACTTGTATGTTGTTTTGGCAAATGTATGGGCTCAGTCCCATAGGTCTTGCCTGATATACGTTGATGAACTTCGGTGATCTGCAGTTAAGTCAAAACACACGAAGAAAGCTCGACGTATCCAATCATCATCTGGATTCGTGAGAACAGTTCCGATCTTTACGAACTACCTATACATCTCTATAGGTGTTTGCAAAGATTTGGTCGCTTCACTTATACCTGCTCATAAGTGAATCGCGAGGGAAACTTTTGAAATCAAGAGGATATTCTGACCTTTACATATACCTGCTCATATGCAAAGATTTGGCCGCCTCACTTATACCTGCTCATAAGTGAACTGCGGGAGAACACCTGGGGTTGAGAGAACATTCCGACCTTTACATATACCTGCTCATATGCAAAGATTTGGCCGCTTCACCTATACCTGCTCATAGGTGAGTAGCGGGGGAACATCTGAGATAAAGAGAGTATTCCGACCTTTACATATACCTGCTCATATGCAAAGATTTAGCCACCTCACCTATACCTGCTCATAGGTGAGTAGCGGGGGAATACCTGAAATTTGGGGAGAATATTCCGACCTTTACATATACCTGCTCATATGTAAAGATTTGGCCGTCATGCCTATACCTGCTCATAGTCATGTAACGGGGGAATCTCCTCAAGATTGTATGAAAATCTGTGATTTGATGAACAAAAGGGGCTAGCCCAAGTGTTCAAGAGTTCCTTGACAAAGTACCTGGATATCATCAGAAGTACCTGAAAAGGTTTAATCAATAGACACCTGAACACAATCAAAGGCATCTAGAGATCACAAAAATGATCAAATGTGGGACCTGACAATTGCTTGAACAGGTTAGGGATACCTAGATAGTCATAGATATCCTAGGGATAGAGATATACTTACCTGGTGATATCTCTAGCTCTGAAGACGTGTCTCCTGTTAGACACGATTCCAAGTAACATGTAATATGCATTCGCATACTGTCAAGAACACATATACACATGCACTATGATTTCAACTGATTTTCATGTACGATGATTTTGTCAAATCAGCACCACAAACTTCGCTGGGGAAAAACCATGACAAGACAATCCAGATTCACAAGTAGATATCTAGAAAATGTCGAATGAGGGACTTCCGGTCCAAAAGGGCTTTCTCTCATTCTCATTGAAAAGGCTGATTTATGGGGAATCGCTCCATCTCACCATCATCATGTTGACAAGGGTCCAAGTATTCTCGCAAGCAGTACGACTTTACCAATCTGAGAGGTCTTTGTTAGGACCGTAACATGGGCTTGGTCAATGGCTTAGCAAAAGAGACTCTTCGAGTCGAGACTATTGAAAGAAAATATTCTGTAATTGTCTCCGGGTTTACAAGTCAAGAACCTGCAAAATGAGATAGAAATGGACTTGCTCGCACTTCTTCGAGCTAAGCTTATAAACATGAGAAACTCTACGTTAGTTCAAGTGCCCTAATCTGAAGAGACTTTGCAAGGGACGTAACGCAGGCTAGGCTCAGGGGTTGAGAAATGAATGGATCATAAGGCTCAAAATGTGTATAATTGGGGTGAGAGTTGGTGATCATCTCGGCATTGTCACCGGTCTTCTTCTTCACCAGGGATTGCCTTCTCATTAGATGCTCCATTGGCTTCGAGAGATCATAACTTAACTCCTCAAGACTTTGGATACTTCAACATTTTCTAATCTAAAGTCGTCACTTTTTCTCCATTTTTTTTCACGAGCATTGGCCTTGCTTTTACCAGGCACACTGCTTTTTCATGCCCTCTAGTTTTTTTTTTGACACACACTGTCTACAATGCATACATTGGCCAGTCACACTTTGGCTTGTTTTGATCGAATGACTAACATTTGGACTCTCAGGGTCTTCGTCTTTTATCGGTGCTCCAGATATGCTGCTTGAACAATGATGACTTTTGCCTTGCCCCAGTGTGGGGGATGATCACCAACTGGGTTTAAGAAACGAATTTACAGGCTCAATTGGGCTTAGCAAAGGATAAAATGTGTATAGGATAGAGAAAGAAATGCTCTTCGTCATCCTAAGGCACTTGAACTTCACGTGAATTCATCTGAAAAAGCAACACTCGAAGATTGATGCAAGTGAGAGCACGAAAATTTCTATTCATTTTTCACCTTATGACGCTGACTTACCTCCAGTTTGCCCTAATGTGGGGTGGTTCTTGACAGGGGTAATTTGAATGAATTTCTCCAAGTGTTTAGGCTCAAAGTGGCAAAACAATGGAAAACCTATAGTGTTTCGGATAGAGAAATGAATCGCCTCTCGTCATTTCTGTTGCCGTACTTTTTGCGAGATAACCCTTTGCCTTGCAGACATGAATTTTTCTACTCAACTCACTGGGGATTAGTGCACGGGACTGTGTATAGGATATGGCTTGCCTTTCATCATCCCGATGTACCTCATTCAACACATTCAATTCATTCCACATGAGTTATCATATTGTCTAAATAGATTTCCCTTTTGAAATCGATAATGTAGACTAACAAAATGATCAAACACAATCTTAAGCCAAGGCACACATTCCATCTTTAAATTGATTGAACTCATTTATTCATAAATGAAATGTTTGCAATTCAGAATATAAAACCAAACATTTGAAAACTTTTACCGCAAAATGTTAAACTCTATCAGGGATAATAGATCTTCACAGCATCAGAATTAACAGGAGTGGAGAACTCACGACCATCCATTTCTGCGAGGATCAGGGCACCTCCGGGAAGCACCTTTTTAACCACATACGGACCAATGTAGTTCGGGGCAAATTTCCCTCCAGGAACAGGAAAGACTGGCAGTACCTTCCTTAGGACTAGATCATTTACCTCGAAGTGTCTTGGCCGCACCTTTTGATTGAAGGATCTAGCTATCCTCTGCTGATAGGTTTGACCGTGGCAAATGGCTCTCAATCGCTTCTCATCAATTAGGTTTAACTGCTCATGCCTTTGTCGCATCCATTCTGCCTCGGACAACTCCACTTGAGATAATATTCGCAAGGAAGGGATCTCTACTTCGATGGGTAGGACTGCTTCCATGCCATATACCAATGAAAAAGGGGTTGCTCCGACAGAAGTTCGGATCGAAGTTCGATACGCCATTAGTGCAAATGGCAACCTTTCATGCCAGTCACGATAGTTTTCAGCTGTTTTGGCCAAGATCTTTTTGATGTTCTTGTTAGCGGCTTCAACTGCTCCATTCATCTGTGGACGATAAGGAGATGAATTCAGGTGCCGGATTTTGAACTCGTTGAACAACTGATCAATGAACTTATTGTTCAAATTTGTCCCATTGTCAGTGACGATAGCCTCAGGGACACCATAACGAGCAACTATATCTCGCCTGATGAATTTTACGACATTCTTTGCGGTGACGTTAGCATAAGATGACGCCTCAATCCACTTAGAGAAATAGTCAATCGCGACCAAGATAAATCGGTGTCCATTTGATGCCTTGGGATTAATCGGGCCAATCACGTCGATGCCCCACATTGAAAAGGGCCATGGCTCAGACAACTGATGTAATTCCATCGGGGGAACATTTATCTTATCCCCGTGAGCCTGACAGCGATGACATCTTCGAACATGTTGGATGCAGTCACTTTCAAGACTGAGCCAATAATAACCCAATCTCATGATCTTCTTAGCTAACATGTGGCCATTCATGTGCGGACCACATATCCCCTCATGTAGTTCTCGCATGATTCTAGTAGCTTCAGCCGCATCCACACACCTCAGCAGGATCGAATTAAAGGACCTTTTATACAGCTTTTCACCACTGACGAAGAATTTTGAAGCCATTTTCATTATGTACTTCCTGTCGGCCGGGGCGCTTCCCTCAGGAAATTCTTGTTTCTGGATGTAACTCATGATATCGTAATACCATGGCTTCTCGTCAGGTTCCCCAGTCACGACCATACAGTAGGCCGGTTTTGTCAGGACTTCGATCTTCAAGGGTTCTACCTCTAACCCACCAATCACTTGCAACATGGATGATAACGTAGCTAGCGCATCAGCGAACTGATTATGGGACCTCGATAAGTACTCAAAAGAGATATCTTCGAATCCCTCTATGATTTCCTCGAGGTATTCATGGTACGGCACTAGTTTGATGTCTCTCGTCTTCCATTCCCCTACAGTTTGAAGAATAATCAGAGCGGAATCACCAAACACTTTCAACTTGGTTATCCCCATTTCTACTGCGGCTTGGAGTCCGAGGATGCAAGCTTCGTACTCGGCTATGTTGTTGGTACAGGGAAATACCAACTTTGCTGCTACTGGATAATGTTGCCCATCTGGAGATATTAAAACTGCCCCAGTGCCGGAACCAGCCAGGTTTACAGCTCCATCGAAAAACATGGTCCATGTGTCTTCCTTTATTACCAAAATACGATCTTCTGGAGAATATCTATCATTATCAGGGACTCCAGGATTTTCAGCTAACACATCAGCAATTACTCGACCTTTAACTGACTTCTGTGGCTTCATCTGGATATCAAACTCTGAAATTAAAATCTGCCACTTGGCTAACTTCCCTACCAAAGCTGGCTGATCAAGTAAATACTTAATGGGATCGTTCTCAGTCACAAGCAAAGTCTGGTGATGCAGTGTATATTGTCGCAGCCTATGGAGCACCCATACTAGCGCAACGTAAGTCTTCTCGGCTTCAGAATAATTCAACTCCGAGACGGTGAACTTCTTGCTTAGGTAATAAATGGCTCGCTCTTTTCCATCTTCAGGACTTTTCTGGGCTAGCATCGCACCTAAAGACTCACTATGAATCGTGAGGTAAAGGATCAAAGGCTGGCCCGGCATTGGTGGGACTAGCACTGGCGGTTTCATCAGGTATTGCTTTAGTTCATTAAACGCTTCCCGACAATCATCGTCCCATTCAACTTGAGTATTCTTCCTTAGAAGTTTGAAGAATGGCTTAGCAGTTGCTGAGAGCTGAGAAATAAAACGGGCTATGTAGTTCAATCTACCCAGGAGGCTCCGCACTTCTTTTACGGTCGACGGGGGTTGTAACTCACATATAGCCTTCACTTTAGAGGGGTCAACTTCAATGCCTTTACTGCTTACGATGAACCCAAGTAATTTGCCCGAGGTTGCTCCAAATATGCACTTTGCTGGGTTGAGACGGAGCTTAAACTCACGAAGTCTCTCGAATAATTTCTTCAAGGTATCGACGTGACTCTTCCCAGGTCGAGACTTGGCGATCATGTCATCGACATAGACCTCGATCTCCTTATGCATCATATCATGGAAGAGCGTCACCATTGCCCGTTGATATGTTGCCCCGGCATTTTTAAGGCCGAAAGGCATGACTTTGTAATGGAATGTTCCCCAAGGGGTAATGAATGCCGTTTTCTCCTTATCATCGTCCTTCATTTTTATCTGATTATAACCCGAAAAATCATCCATGAAGGAAAACAGCTCAAACCCTGCAGTACTGTCCACCAAAACGTCTATATGTGGCAATGGGAAATCGTCTTTAGGACTGGCCTTGTTTAGATCGCGATAGTCGATGCACACCCGAACTCGACCATCCTTCTTCATGACTGGCACAATATTAGCCACCCAACTGGGGTATTGGGTGACTTCGATGAATCCCACTTTCAAGAGCTTCATGACCTCCTCCTCTATTTTCTTGGAAAGTTCAGGCTTAGTCCTTCGCAGCTTTTGTTTCTTGGGCGGTATGTCCAGATTAGTGGGTAGACTATGCTCCACGATAGAAGGGTCTAAACCTGGCATATCGACATACGACCATGCAAAGATATCCTGGTAATCCTTCAGCAGTTGGACCAGGCGTTTAGCTTCACCTTCGGGAAGGGTTGCCCCTATCTTCACCTCTTTGGGCTCTCCGGAATCACTCAAGTTGACGGTGATAGTTTGGTCTACTGTTAGGACTTTAGGTCTTTCATGATGCTCTAGATCACGCTGAAGGTCCGAGGAATCTTCGAGTTCATTGGTGTCATCGAGATCAGGTTCGGTGGCACATAATTCATCAGATTGGACCGTTCCCATACCCTCACGTGTCACAAAATTGCCCCTGAGACATAAAGTAGGGGGTTTAGTAGGACAAACAGGGCTAAACAGTGTATTTCTATTGATTTTTTATTTTGAAATTCTTTTCAAAAAGGTTTTAACACGAGGAAGCATGAAGAAGCCCAGGCCTCAGAATTTTCCTTGAATTATATTTTCTTTTATCGGTTGGATATCATCACTGGGCTGGTTTGATGTACCTCAACATGCCCTCAAAACGAAAATAACTTGTAATTTCATTGATTATCACCAAATAAATTACATTTATTGGAATGGAAATTGCAACAATCAAATCCTAGAAATGAAAAGTACTAAAAAGCAGCTCCCGAGACGGGGCAAGTCCTAAAAAGCAGTAAAATATTCCCGCGTAGGGGAGTGTGCGAAAAAGGTAAATGTGTTACTCTTGCGGGCCAATGTCCATTCCCTTCAACGGTCCTTCTTCGATGGCTCCAACTAAAAAATCATCGAACAGGGCAGTGATTCCCTCCATTGCATCATCAGGATCCTCTGTCACTAGAGGTGTTGGATCATCCATACCTCCCCATCCATCCGGGACAATGTCACGGGGGTCAACATAAAAGCTCGGGGGTGCTGAGTATTTCACATAATAATCGAACTTGCCGCTTGGCTGCCCCAGAGTGTCGATCACCTCTTTCTCTTCATTAGCTTTAGGCGTGCTCTCTACGATCTCTTCATTATCAGACGCGTCTTCAAGCGGAGGCATGTCTTCAGGCAGAGAGTCGCCCTTGTCGCTCCTGGTGTTCAATGTAGCGAACTCCTCCTCCCAATTAATAACCACTTCGGAGATAGTGGAAACGATGCCAGTGTGGTCAGCATAAACAATCATCCCAGCTTCTACCATTCTTGAGATTCTTTCTTTCATGAGAGCCAGGGGCAGGTCTTCATTACTCGGGTAACAACCGGCTTTCACTAACTCACCGTAGACGTCGGTGGTATACACCTTAACATTCTTGATTCGACCAGCATCGAAGCTAAATATGGCATTCACATTGCCTGCGTGATCAGGGAGTGGTTTGTTCTGAACATTCGGCTTAGCAGGCTGAAATGAGAAAGCCTTCGTATCTAAGAGGTTCTGGATTCGGTGCTTGAGGGCATAGCAATCATCGGTTGAGTGTCCCAGCTCACCCATGTGATAATCACATTTCTTTGACGGGTCGAAGTTATAGAACCGCTCAGGATTGGGCCGCTTTGGCTCAGTAGTAAGCAAGCCTTTCTTCTGGAGCACTGTCAATACTTGAGACAACGATCCGGGGAGGGGAGTGAATTGCCTCCTGTTGTTCCTCCTCTGAAAAGGTTGACGACCCGAGTTTTGTTGCTGAGCTTCTGCTACTTGGATTGCTGGGGTGGAGTTAGCATTCCGCCGGCTCGGTTGGCTATAAGCCACATTCACTTCAACTGCCGGTTCTTTCTCTTTTCTCGCACCAAATCTTCTGGTCGAGGAGGACGGCTCGACAAACCATCCATCTTTCAGCCCTATTTCAATTTGTTCGCCCATGGGGATAAGTTGGTTGAAATTGTCAGTCGGAATGGCAACCATCCGATTACGGTATTCGAACGGGAGAGTTTTCACGAACATCCTCTTTAACTCACTGTCTATGGGTTCTGGAACAACCTGAGCAGCTAAATTCCTCCATCTGATAGCATAGTCTTTGAAGGACTCAGTCTTTTTCATCTGAGCGCGTTCGAGATCATCACGGGTAGGAATGATGTCCGTTATGAATCTGTACTGCTTCAAGAATGCTTCACTGGCTTCTTTCCAAGTTTTGAGGCCATTTATCTTCTTCATGAGATACCAGCTCAAAGCAGGACCCGTCAAACTTGCTTGAAAGGCATGGATCATCAGGAGTTCGTTATCAACGTACGAAGTCATTTGTACGTGATAGAGCTGTAGGTGGGCTTTTGGACATGTGGTGCCATTGTACTTGTCGAAATCCGGCATTTTGAACTTCTTTGGGATTTTGATCTGTGAGTACAGGGACAGATCGATCGAAGGTGAATCCTGCGAACCTTCCAGCTGCTTCACTCTTTCTTCAAGTTTATTGACCCGTTCATCAGGTTTGTCCTTGTTGACGATGATCTGGACGGGTCATCTTCTAAAACAGGAATATCGTCATCTCCGTCAACATCGACACTTTTTCTGATTTTCTGCTTTGGGACTGACGCTTCGAGGGGTGCCGAAACAGGAACCGACCGGAGAGCTTTGATCTCAGCGGACATTTGTTGCATTGCGATGACAAGTTGCTTGATCTGGTCTTCCACACCAACAACACGCTCTTGCAAGTCGGTTTGATCGGCCATTCTGGCTCTCGACCGTGTACGAATGGGCGACCGTGATCGGTCCGTAGCTACCTGATGTAAAAGAAATGAACCAAATAAGCACATGGTCAAGACAAGGTTGGTCCATGACACGCTTCTAGTCTTTTCTTTTGTTTATTCATGACAATATTCGTATATGGACGAGACTTTATGAAAAGTGATCTAGGAAAAGAAATATAAATGACGCCCTAGACACAACTTAGGAAATGGAAGCACCAAAATCCCTAATCATAAAATTATGAAAAACAAAAAGTGAGACTCCCTAGAAACTATGGACTGAAAATAAATTCTCTAAAGTCCCTTTTTTGCAAAAGCAAGATGACGGCAAACTTTGTAGGAAAATAATTACCTATGACACAACTAGGAAAATAAAGACATAGATTGAAAATAAATTCTCTAAAAGAGCTTTCTTTCTTTCTTTCTTTCTTTCTTTTTTTAAAAAGGACTCAATGATTATTACTTTCAAATTTAAAACCAACCTAGACCTATCAGGGACCAACCAAAGAAAGTACGAAACATAAATAAATTGCTAGATAAAGGTTCAGAAATCTTACTTCACCCGGCAGAATGATGGCAATCACATAGACATGCGCGTGAAACGTGAGGTTCGATTTCTACCTAGACTCTGGCTTACAAAATGGAGACATGAGGATTACCGAGCTAAACCAGTCATGGTGGTGGTTAGGCTGAGATTCCCCTGACTCCGGCTTAGTCAAAGAGCCGACTCGGGTTGCAAAGGGTGCAACCGTGGCAGGTATTCAATGACACCATGAAAGAACTTTCGGGACCAAGAAAGGCGACCCATACCACGCGGGTGTGGTCGGGGTGTCCGTTTTCTCAGTACCATCCTAAACATGTGCCGCCCAGGTCCGGCAGCGGGTAGTGTGTGCGGTGTAGTG
Organism: Syzygium malaccense; assembly: GCA_031216405.1. NCBI lineage: Eukaryota > Viridiplantae > Streptophyta > Magnoliopsida > Myrtales > Myrtaceae > Syzygium > Syzygium malaccense. The sequence continues at coordinate 16,873,292 of CM062262.1, read as the reverse complement.
TAAATGCAAGGCATGCACAGCAGGTTATATCATACAGCGCTTCGTGCATAAAATAAATCATTCATCCAAATACCTCCCTGCAAAACAAGGGTTAACAATCACGCCTCCCCTTATACCTCCCATACTGCAAAAACATTTAACACCTAAAATGTTAGGGACGTACCTGGGATCCTCGCTGCCAAGCAAAAAATATTTTTTGAAGAGGAAAACTGGCCTAAGTCTACTAAGAGTTTTAACTCAGTTCCCCAGCGGAGTCGCCAAGCTGTCGCGACCTAAAGTTTTTCCTCTTAGGCTAATGGATTATTAGGACTAAACCTAACTCGGGCCCTCCCAAGCCCTACCAATTCGCAACTTAGGGTTTAAGTTTTTAACATGCAAACGTTTTCATGCTCGGAGTCGCTACTAATCTATTTGTGGTAGGTCGATTAGAAACCTAAATAAAACATAGGGAGGTATGTTTTATTTCTACGAACCAGAGATTCTAAGCCCGGGGACTTGATTACGCTAGATCTAGTCTAACGCCCTTTCGGTACCTTTTCTTTTCAAAAAAAATGTTTTGGCAAGCAATTTGGATCCATTTTAACTTAGTCACTAACATGTAAGGTGTTCATGCGGGTGCGCAAACCATCAAAGTAACACCCAATAATCAAAACATTAAATAAATTGCAAGATTGGGAGAATTACTTACCTCGAAGCAACGTAAGCATCTGCATGGTTAGCTAGAAAATCACATCAACCATCCTAATATGATTTCTAATTAACAAGCAGTTCACTCAATATTTTTGGATTTTTGCTTATTTAAATGAAGCCTAATCTACATGCAATGACGTGCAAAAATTGACACGCGAATAATGCAACCTAACATGCAAACTATATGTCATGCGACGACGTGACCTAATTCTGATGACGGGCAAATGATTTATTTTTGGTATTTTCTGATGAAATTCGGAATAAAAAATTACTTAAATTAAGAATGCAATCTATCCTAATCTACCATAAAACAATTCATTCTTTTTTTTTATTTTCATGCAAATTCGGAATTAAAAAATAACCTAACTAATCTATTAAGATTAGAAAATTACTTAATTTAAACTAGGAAATAGATTATCTCAAGTCCTAATTTAAATTAAATAATTACTCTATCATCTAGGTATATTTAGGATTCCTAAACATGCAAAACTCAAATTCAAATCCTAACTGATATTTTTTGAATTTTCTTTTTTTATTTGAAAAGGGAAAGACAATTTAAACAAAGATGGCATCCACATTTAAAACAACCACGCGATCCACAAGATTCGTTTCAAACTCGGATTAGGCACAAAAATTGAACTATCAGTCATATCTATAGGATCATAGATATTGACAGAAAGTCGATCATTCAAATTTGGAAAGCAGATAAAAATCATTATCGTACCCAAGTGATTATGGATAGGATAATGATTTTCCGTATCGCCACGTATCATACCTTAGGGATAAGGTCGGATAGTTGTCCAGATACGTTGCTGAATTAGGAAAGATTCCTAATTTTGAATATTTTCAAATATTGCGAACAAGGCAAACATTATCCTAAGATATCTAGCAATCCACGTAATATTCACAGAATATTCAAACATCCAAAAATTAAGAAACGAAATATTCTAAAAATATTGGATAATGTTCAATTACCTAATTTGCGGATAATTTCCAAATTCGAACTTGCGGATCGGGATGAGCGGCGAACGGTGGATTCGGCGGGCGCGGCAGCGGGCGCTGGAGCGGGCGCGGGAGCGGGCGCGGGCGCGGGAGCGGGCGCGGGAGCGGGCGCGGCAGCGGGCGCGGGCGCGGGAGCGGGCGCGGGAGCGGGCGCGGCAGCGGGCGCGGCAGCGGGCGCGGCAGCGGGCGCGGGAGCGGGCGCGGCAGCGGGCGCGGGAGCGGGCGCGGCAGCGGGCGCGTCGCGCGAGGTCTTCCTCCTCTCTCTCTCTTTCTCACTCTCACACTCTAAAAATTTTCTGATCTGAAAATTGTGTCCCCTCTTTAAAATTCTGACCTAATGAATGTATATATAGTATTAATCTAGGTCAATTAGATGGGCTTTCTAGTCCTAATGGGCTTAGGCTTGGGCTTTAATTTAAATGGGCTGAATTAATTAATGATAATGGGCTGAATTAATTAATGTCAATGGGCTGAATTAATTAATGACAATGGGTTGAATTAAGTTCAAATTAAAACAACCGAGCCCGTTTGACTTATAATTCCCGGCCTTTGCATTCCAAGCGAGCCGAGTCCCATTCGATGAAATTTAAGCTCGTTCGTTCACCGCCGGTCCGATGCAAAAATGCAATGAATTTAAACTATATGTTATGCAATTTAAATATTTTTGTTTAGGGGTTAAAAATTTAATCCCTAATTTTCTATGCAAATTACACTAAGTGATGCGCCAAAATTTAGGTGTCAACACCCCCCTCGAGGACTAGTCGGGCATTACCGCTAGTTTGAGCCCTAGCTCGCCGGCCGCGCGGACACCTCGGTTATCAAAAAAAAAATAGGCTATGATTCTTGTCTTTTTAAAGGATAATGGTTATAATTCTAAGGATGAGCTTGAGGCTGTGTTCTCTACACCCCTTAGGCCACGTTTGGTCGTCGGGATAAACATTAGGATATGATATGTTTTATCCTATTTTGTGTTTGGTAGCTGTTCAAGATAAGATACGGTTGAATATAAGGGGGATATAGCCCGGATAAAAAAATCTAAGAAGGGGGGGAGATAGAGTCGGACAAGATTTCTCTTATATGTAATATAAAAGCTATTTTCAAAAAACCCTATTCCTTCCTTTTCCTTCTCTTTCATTCACCCACATGATTCATTTGTAACTAGGGATGAGTGGTTTCAGGTTCCTTACAGGTTTTACCTGGAATCTACACTCAGTTACAGGTTTCTCATTTTTTGGAATCTAGAACCTATCTATCGGAACGTAGAACTTGAAATCTACCTTGTCACAGGTTCCAAGGTCAGTTCTAGGGTTTAATAGATTCTTTCTTTTTCTTTTTTCTTTTTTTCATTTTTAGTTAATCAAACAAAAGACTAATTATTGAAAGAACCACGAAGATTGTGAAGGTGTAAAGAATAAAGAGTGGCCTATTACACAATGGATTTGTAATTGATCAATTTATGCAAATTATTTGCATTAAGGGTCTACCAATGATTCAAGAATGTGAAGCTTACTTCTAACTCAGTGCAACCACTCAACAACTCCGCAAGATTGGAAACATGAACCGCCCTCCATTCTCAGCAACATAACCCAAGTAAAGAAACCTCCATGAAATGAACAGCACAGTGTCAACAAAAGCCAATCCTCTACAAGCTGCACATAACTAAATTAACCATAATCGACACCAGAAGCAAGCGCAGACAGGAATTAAAAGACAAATTGTTTGTTACAAACTTTAGGTCCTTGCATTGCTATCCTATCTCGGAAAAAAGCTTGCCACTGAAATCCCCGCAGTTGTGGAGATGAAACTTGTGCAAAGACGGCCTAGCCAATAGCCTTATGGCCGAATCATTGAGTCAATTGCAATCCACCTTCAAGCTTCTCATTAGAGGATTCAAGTTTGCTTGCATTGACCCCAACTCGATCTAAAAAGATCACCCTTTCTACGTAATCACATCTCGAACCCACCTGCATAGACCTATGCATCCCAATAGTTTATCCTTATTGTATTTGCTTAGCCATATACAACAAACGCGGAATCATCCTGCATCTTGCCACATAAAAAACTAAATTACCAACAAATTTTAATTTGTGGGGTTCGAAACAATAACAATTAAAGCTGCTCATTATTAGTTAAAGGAAAAATGGTTCTGGGAAATTCACGAAGTGAATAGAGAAATTGCCTGAAATATACATGAAAGCATGGCACAATTCAATTGGCCATTTAAATGGTTTAACATCAGAAGTGCATGGACAACTCAATTAGGGAATATTCAGATTCATATGAGTATGTCATGAGGTATTAAGCTAATTACCTCTTCACAGACTCATAATATATCCTTTTATGAAATAAACAGAATATAACGAGAACAACAACTCTCCAAAAAATACCACTCTTTACCCAATTTGAGAAATTCGATGCTCGAAATAGTGCTCGTCACCGAACACGAACGCTTGGAATGGAAACATAAAAGAAATTCAATAACATATTGAAGATAATCATTCCAAACAAATTAAAATAAGTATTAGAAAGTCTTACCACATAAACTCATTCCACTTCAATTGGTAAACTCTATTTACCAATATTAATCTCCTCATTAAGACAATTCATATCTAAAAAAAATAAAATAAAATATTCACTTATTAGATATATAAAAGGAATTACAATACATAAAGATAGAAACATCACTTACCCAACTTAAATTTTTCTGCAATCTCGATACACTCTTCAACATTAATCGGCACACGAATGGCTCTCAACCAATCTTGAGTGCAAATCAAAGCTTCCACTGCTTTGGGAGTCAAAGAACTTCGAAAGCCATCAAGCACATGATCCAATATACTAAAAATTAACTCTGAAGCATTAGTAGTTACGGGAATAGACAAAACATCCCGAGCCATCAAAGATAGGATCTTATATTTTGAGCCACTAGTCTTCCTCCACATCAAAAAGTCAAGATCAAGAATATTTTCATTTTTATCTTCAAGATAATGATGAAGCTCAGATTTGTTGTCATCACACACTTTTTGGCTCGAGTGCATAAAGGTTTTCCGCTAAGCTTGGATGTCATATTTTTTGATCTTGTTACCTTAGTTACCACCGGAATTGGCATCGGAACCGCTACTACCAGCACTCAAATTTTGGACACCAAAATTTCTATCAGTTGAAGCAAGAGAAGATTACTCATAAAATTCAAACAAATGCTCCAATGTGTCCTTCACCTTGTAATGCATCTCATTAATTTTCGACCCAACATCATAAATTTGTTCATACAAGAATTCACATAATTTAACTTGGCTCAAGGATCCAACACAACCACATTCAACACCATTATATTCACTTTATCCAAACTCTCATAATATTTGTCGAATTTCTCTTTCATTTTCGTACCCATAGCTTGAAGCTTAGGATCTGAAGCATCCGACGCAACGCATCTTTCAAATTATCACGCCCTGCACTTTAATCTCCTAGGTTCAGGCGCGCAACACCCCTCTTACATAGGTCATTTAATTGCGACGTCCCAGGAGACGTCATCGACCTATCGCGTTAACTAACGAGTAAGCACATGCGAAAGCAAATTCTAATATTACCTAACCAACATCACAACAGGGATAGCATAGGAAACACATTCACCAAAAGCATGCTTCATATATATATGCATCAAGACGATCAAATGTTAGCAAAATACAAACCCGTAACTATGAGCCTTTATGCGATTCGAACAAAAGGGGTCGGGGTTAGACCTATTTCCTCTATCTACGAGGGCCTGCTAAAAAAGACACGACTCCTTCATACTCGGGTATGCTATGGCTCCTCTACGGGGTCAGAGTCCGGGTCCGACTTTGGATCACTAACGAAACAATCGGGGACATTCGACCCTGAAGCATCCCATGAAATTGCGACAGGTGCACCCGGTGGTCCGTCAAAGCCCCGGAGAGGTCCCCAATGCTCCTCCCGGAACCACACATATCACGCTTCAAAGCGATGAGGAACTAAGTTAGGAAGCCCCTTGTCAACTCAAATGGTGGTCATGTACTCCTTGTATGCCGTGTCCATACCTGGTGCAACGTACTCAACTATCTCAACATCTTGGTCCACCAAGACCCCAAAACGTACTATCCGTGTATCCATTCTAAGGGCCTGAAAAGAGGTGAACAATGACAAATGAGAAAATCTCAATAAGTGGAACCACTAAACCTCGAGTAGGATGAAACCTTGCTTCGGAAAGACGAAGGGCAATTTATCAACTATGCATGCCACAAAACCATCAATTAAACACTCATACTTCTTACCTTTCGACGGCACGTCAAATTCACATAACTATTCACACGTGAAGTTTTGCATTCAATCGACATGCAACAATCATGCATATTAATCAAGAAAACGTCATACCACATAATTCTTGCACAATGCATGCATGCGTGTTTCGATTATTACGACCGCTCAGGGCTACGATCAACACTTGCGTTGGTGGTCTTTCGGCGTAACCGAGCATCATCCCACCCCATTGGGCACGGCATTATCTCGACCTCACTCGAAGATCGCATTCAATTAAGAGCATCATTCCGACCTCCATCGCAAACGACAACCAAAATCCATCGAGTATCATCCCTCGCAATCATACGAGTACGGAACAACTTTTGTGAAGAACACCATTTCAAATTCGGCTCACAAAGGTCTCTACAAAAATAGTAAACCGAAGAGGCACAATAATAACAAATCCAGGTTTCAAACCAAACTTCAAAGATTCAAGTCCTAGTTGATACCCACCAATCTTCAGCCCACAAAACTCATTCCACCAGGTCCAAATCATCATGCAACAGCCACTTGAACATCCATACACACATATGAGGAATCAAGCTCAACCGAGACTAACCTAGGATCGATATGCATAGAGTAATGCCCTAGCCAAGGTTTAGAGGAACTACTTACTAAACCGTTGGAACTACGAGCGAAGATGGACAAATGGCAACGATGAACAAGCGACGACATGGCACGGTTGGCGGTAGTAAGCGTTGAGCGGCTCGGCATGGTGTGAATGGTAACAAGGCGACGAGTGGTAGGGTGGCAAGTGGACGAGTGATGTGGCACGGTAGGGGTGATGGCCGGCGGTACTGGTGGTGGCGAGCGGTGGTGGTGATGGTGGCTAGTGATGGTGGCGGCATGAGTGAGGGAGAAGAGAGGGAGAGGAAGAGAGAAAATGAGAGAAATGTGCATGAGAAATGAGAGTGTTATCCTAAGGTGATCTTGCAAGGGAGAGAGATAGAGAGTCCAATAATGCACTTTCACTCAAATGCTCTAGGCTTAGGCTAGCCTAACCTTTAAAAATATCTCCATCAAGTCTCCCCCTAAGATAATCATACTTACTAGAATTAGGCACATGCAAGAGGCTTATGGGATAACAATTCTAGAAGCTTAACCAAGTGGGTCCTCATCTCTTTTTCCCCCCAAAAGTGGCGCCCAAGCCACTAGGATAAGACCAAAGTTTGTCTCATCTCTATCAAGGCTTCTTGAAGTTGCACATAAATGAAAACTATAGGTTAATCAATCATATGACACCAATCAAGCACATTGTACATTAACGTGCAACATTCAAATAATTAAATCAAGGTACAATGTGGTAGGATGGCCTTACCTTCTTGATTGGCACCTAGCGAGTCCAAATAAATCCAATATTGCGTAATTGGTCGGCATCGGATTGAGGATATCACAACTCTTCCCCCCTTAAAGAAATTTCGTCCTCGAAATTTGTAGAATTACTTGATTCTTCAAATAAATGGGAGCGTTGGCATTTCATCGTCTCTTCACTTTCCCAGGTCGCTCCCTCTATTCCATGATGTTGCCAAATGACCTTGACTAAGGGAATGACCTTATTACGTAGCACTTGCTCCTTTCTATCCGTGATCTGCTCTGGCCTTTCTACGTAGGACATTTTGTCATCCACGTCGATCTCTTCAAAACTAAGAACGTGTGCCGAATCGGGTTCATACCTCCTTAGCATGGATATGTGAAACACGTTGTAAACCTGAGCAAGTCTAGGCGGCAATGCTAGCCTATAGGCCAAAATCCTATTCGTTCTAAAATCTCGAATGGTCTAACGAACCTGGGGCTCAGCTTCCCCTTCTTGCCAAATCGTGACGTTCCTCTCATAAGTGACACCTTAAGGAAGATGTGATCACCTACTTGAAATTCCAAGGGTCTACGCCGTCTATCCGCATAACTTTTTTGATGGCTTTGGGCAATTTTAAGTCTTTCTTTGATAATCTTAATGGCGTCCACTGATTGTTGGACAAACTCTGGGCCAGTAATCCTTCTTTCACCAATTTCATCCCAATAGATCAGAGTTCTGTAAGCACGACCATACAATGCCTCAAATGGCACCATTCCTATACTCTACTAGTAGCTATTGTTGTAGGCGAACCCAACGAGATGTAGTTGCTCTCCCATCCTCCTTTAAAATTCAAAACACAAGCTCGCAATATAACCTCGAGTGTCTGAATGGTTCTCTCAGATTGACCATTCGTCTACGGATGATAAGCTGTGTTATACTAAAGTTTCGTTCCCATAGTAATTTGAAGACTTTTCCAAAACATTACTGTAAACTTGGGGTCTCGATTAGAAGTGATTGTCACCGGCTCTCCATGGAGTATTTGCCGCACATACAGCTCAACATATATGTCCATTGCGAAGTCCTTTCGTATGGCAGTAAAATGTGCCAATTTGGTCTATATGTCAACTATGACCCAAATAGAATCATTACCTCGTTGGCTCCTTAGTAATCCCATCACAAAGTCCATTATGATGTGCTCTCACTTCCATTCTGGAATCCCTAGCGGTCGTAGAAGTCCACCTAATTTGCAGTGTTGCACTTTTACTTATTAGCACATCAAGCATTTGGCTACATATTTGGTGACATCTGTCTTCATGCCATTCCACCAGTAATATTATCGAAGGTTCCGATACGTCTTCGTGCTACCTAGATATATGCTGTAGTTGCTCTGTGAGTTTCTGACAAAATTACTTCTTTGAGTTCTGCATTGTTGGGTACGCATAGCCGTCCTTAGAATTTTAATATTCCGTCTTCTGTCACTTGGTTATCTAGTTTCCTCTTTTTTTTTGTGTAAATATATGAGTATCATTAATTAGATGAGGTATAGGAGCTTAGGGGCATCCCCCAGTATTACAAAAAAGACTAATTATACAAGAAGATGGAGGATGGCAATCTCTATACAGTAGTCAATAAAACATTCGCTTGGGAAAACCGATAGTTTTGGTAGAAGGATGCCCAACCCTTTAATAATCTTACGAATCCTAGCCAATAGTAGATGATCCTCAAGAGACTTGCTTTGGAATCTTCTACGGTTGTGTTCTATCCAAATACAATAGATAGTTACTAAGAAGGATAGCTTGAGGAGTCTCACCCCTAAGTTTTTGCCCATGGTGGCCCTAATCATCCATTGAAGCTCAAATTCTAATCTCCTGCAGAACGCAAGATCCCATTTTGTGCAAGGATATTGCGCTATATACTACTGGTCCAGGAGCACTCAAAGAATAAGTAGGTTTTGTTTTCTATACCCATCATACAGAAATTACACTTAGTATCAACTGAAGGTAGCCAATGTTATATGGCTACTGCCGTCGGTAGCCTATCTCTACAAATAAGCCAGCTTATTAAGTTATGCTTACTAATACTACTAGTCCAAATCAGGTGATACCAGTCCATAGGCGGTCCTTCTTATCTGAGTTCCTTGTATATCTCTTTGCAACAACATATTTGGCTTGAGATGATAGGTGTTAGAGCAAGTCTTAGCCTGAGAATACATCTCCAACTCCAAGCCATATTGCCATTTATGTCTATTACATAGTCAGAGTATCTCTACATTTCATGTGATGGACCCACGTACTCCATAGGAATGATAGCAGATGCCTCATGAGACTCCATAGCATTCGCCCTAGCAATACTTTGTTCCATAATTTCAGATCAAGCAAGCCAAGTCCTCCCTCCTGTTTTTAAAAACACACTACTTTCCATGCAACTTTATGGGATCTGTGGGTTTTTGCGTTATCCGCCCATAAGAATTGCCTAATCTTCTTTTCAATCTCGTAGATAGTTTACTTTGGGAGGAGAAACATTTGCATCCAATAAGTACAAATGGAAAATAGTATCAATTTGGTCAACTGGAGTCATCCTGCATAGCTGATATAATTCATGCTCCATCCATCTATTTTCAGGAAGATCTTTTCTGTTAGACCCTTGCAATCAGCGTGCGTGAGCCTTCGCGTAATACGTGGTAACCCAAGGTACCTTATGGGGAGGGTGCCTATCGAGAAAGGCGTGTGATCCAGTATAAAGAATTTTTCATCATCAAACAACCCAGAGAAAAAGATATGATATTTGTTCGGGTTAAACTTAAGTCATGTGCTACAAAATCATCAAGTGGATCAACAAGGCATAAGACGGAACTCACATCCCCATGGGCAAATAAGAATAGGTCATCAGCAAAACATAGATGACTAAGCCTTTGTGATTTGCAACGCCAATGAATTTAAAGGATGAGGTATCAATTTTCCCTTGATAATTCTATTAAAGATTTCCATAATCAGGATAAAGAGGTATGGAGAGAGGGGGTCACCTTGTCTTAGTCCATTGGAGCTTGCAAAATACCCAACTTGTTCACCATTGAAGTTAACTGAGAACCTTAGGGTAGAAATGCATTGATTGATAAGATCAATTCAGTACTAAGGGGTATTAACAGCTTTCAAAACCCCAAGAACAGCATCCCATCTTACCATATCATAAGCCTTCATGAGATCAATTTTGATTGCCACCCGTTTACTTTTATTGCTCTTATGATAGTCATGTAGGAGTTCTTGGCACAGTAGGATATTCTCTGAAATCTGTCTTCCTTTGATGAAAGCAGTTTGGTTGAGATCAACGATTTGTGGGAGGATGCAAGTTATTCTTTCTGTAAGTAGCTTTGATATGATTTTATATAAGACATTGCAGCATGAAATGGGCTTGTACTCCTTAAGGCAACATGGATTTGAAACCTTCGGTACAAGAGAGATAAGAGTGGAATTTATTGATTTCAGCATTCTCCTTGAGGAGAAGAATTCCATGATAGTATCTACAATGTCATGTCTAATGATGGGCCAAACTCTTTTTAGAAGCAGCTATTATATCCATCTGGCCCGAGAGCTTTGAAATCGTTGAAACCCTTGAGGACTCTGATGATATCTGCTCGTTGAATCGATGTATTAACTAGAGCACTAACATCTTCATGAAATAGAAATGCGTACCTCTCATATGGAATGCAAGTATGGCTGGAGTATCCAAGTAAGTGGCAGTAGTAGGATATTATTGTATCCTTGAAAGCCCCCTCCTCAATAATAATAGAGCCATCTTTGAGTACAAGTTGATTAATCCTGTTCTGAGCACTCCTACGCATCATGGAGGCAAAGAAGATCTTACTGTTGTTATCTCCCTTTTTAAGCCATAGATTCCTAGATTTCTATTTGAGAGGGACTTCTTCATGTTTGCTAAGTGTAAGGAGCTGATCTAGTTGTGTCTTTTCTTTGTTCCGAGTATTTTGGTTGTAGGGGTCCAGTGTGAGCTCCCATTGAATCCGCTGAAGGCTCTCCCTCGCACTTTTGACCTCTGAATGCAAGTCACCAAATTGGAATTTGTTCAGGTGCTTTAGTTTTCGCTTCAATGCTTTAAATTTCTTCACCATTATGAACATTTTGAATCCATTGATTTCCTGTTGCCAACAAGTGTTTTCTACATGCAAGAAGTCAAGGCTTTCAGTCTAGAAGTTAGAATTTGAAGGATGATTTTTTTATCCAAATAGTGGGGTCGAGATGCACTAACCATGGGGAGTGGTCGGACACACCTAGCATAAAAAATTCTACTAGGAGTGATTATAACTGCTCTACCACTCTGCATTGATCAAGACTCTATCAATTCTACTTGCTTTTAGATTACCATCCGCCCTTTTGTTAGTCCATGTAAAGAACTGGCCTATGGAATGAGATTCAATTAGTGCAAGCTCCTCAATCATGGTGTTCATCTCCTCCATACCAGAGGACCATCGAGCAGTAGAGCCAATCCTTTCATTAGTGTCCCTTATTTCATTGAAATCCCCCATTAGTAACCATGGTAGGTTTCCAGAATTAACTGCAAAGAAGGTTCTTATGTCTCGCCATAAAACCCTACATTCCACTTCATTATTGCTTCCATAGATGGCCAAGAGAAGGAAAGGATTGTCTCCAAGTTTTTCGATCCGGCAGTGTATGACTTGTGCTGAGACTTCCATCATTGTTAGGTTAAGGATAGACGATTTCCACAAGACCCATATTCTCCCCAAGCTACTGCTCAAATAGTTATGAGTATAAGTCCAACCTCGAAATCTACTATTTATAAAAAAATCAGCATTCACCTCCTTTATTATTATTATTTTTTGGTAAGGTTCACCTCCTTTATTTTATGCTCAATTAAAATAAGAATTTATGGGTCTTGGGACAAAGCAAAATCCTCAAGCTCCTTTTGTTTGGGGCTATGATTAAGGCCCCTTACATTCCAAGAAAATATGTTCATTGATCAGGAGGTTCATCTGACCCACTCCCATCACTCCCAAGTAAATCAACCGAGCAGCTAGAATTGTTTGGGACGTTATCCTTGTCAAGTAGAGCAAATCTATTTCCTGAGGTCATAGAAATAAGAAGACCTCAATCTTCCTTATGGGTTTTCTTTTTACTACCAACATGTCAATGCATAGACGCAACGATCCGTCTTTCTTCTTCACGAACATGACTGGCACTCCCCATGGGGATGCACTAAGGTGAATGAACCCTTTATCTAGCAATTCTTGCATCTGCACCTTCAGTTCCTTCAATTCTGACAGTGCCATCCTGTAAGAGGCCTTTGAAATAGGCTCTGTTCTAGGAGCTAGCTCGATCACGAACTTTATCTTTCTTTCTAGGGGCAATCCTGGTAATTTCTTTGGAAAGATGTTGGCAAAATCTCTCACCACGACGATGTTTTCCATCTTAAGTTCTTCACTGGACATGTTAATCACAGTCGCCAAATAACTTAGGCAACCTTCCTCCAGTAGTTGAGCTACTTCAAGAGTTGAAATCAAAGGTATCAAAAGTCCTTCCCCATTTCCTACAAACTCGTAGCTAGGACAATTAAACATATTGAACTAAATTATCTTACTATAACAGTCCATCGTAGCTCGCTGCTTTTTGAGCCAATCCATTCCGATAATGACATCAAAGTCATATAGAGCCAAAACAGGTAAGTCTATGGATTCCTTCCGTCCACTTATAACTATCTCACACCCTAGACAACCTAACATAGATAGCACCTTGTCCTTCATTAGGGTAGAGACACTAAGAACCATTCCCAATGGTTTCGATTCCAACCCTGCCAATCTAACGAACTGCTCAACTACGAACGAATGCGTGGCTCCCGTATGAAAGAGCATGTAAGCAGCTTGTTCATGTAAGGAGACCGTACCTGTGATTATGGCTTAAGAGTCCTTCGCTTCTCCTTTGGTCATAGCATATACTCTTCCTTGGGCTAGCGGTCGATTGGGGTCGCTCTAAGGCATGGTTTCGGCTTGCTGTCCCACGTGCATCGGTTGAGGTTGCATCCTTGTTGATTGGTGTGGGCAGTTTCTCACCTGATGGCCTTGCTGGCCACACCCGAAACATGCTCCAGTCTTGGTGGGGCACGAGGCCATTCTGTGTCGCCTTCCCCAAGCTTGGAATATGCCGTTCGGGGTGTACACCGGCTTCCCAATGCCATTCTTCTTGTTGGGGGGAATGAAGTGTCTTCCATCGGTCATCGGCCTCTTCCCGAACTAATGGTTGTCTCAAGCAAAAGGATACTACAATCCAGACACGATTACCCTTTCCGCTAAATCTTTCTTGATTAGTTGGGCCCACTCATACAACTCATTGTAGTCCTTTAGGTTCAAGGGCACCAACTAACTTTGGAGCTCCGGCTTCAGACCATCCAAAAACCTTCTTGCTCTATCCACCGGATCTTCGACCATTTGGGGCATGTACTTTGACTGTTCCGCGAACTTGGCCTCATACTGATCGACTGTCAGAAGATTATGGCGAAGTCGTAGGAATTCTGCCATTTTCTGCTCACATGCATACTTGGAAAAGTACTTTCCGTTAAAGGCTTCAACAAAAGCATCCCAAGTTGGGACTGTGCCTTCGGGAAAGATCCTTCCTTGGGTGGCCTCCTACCAATTGCTAACGTTACCTTATAGTTGGTAAACAGCTAGCGTCACCTTGTCTCCTCTAAGTACCCCAAGAGTGAAAAAGCTTTCTCCAATTCCTTGACCCACAAGGTCGCTGCCTCAGGACCACCCATCCCAATAAACTTTGATGGCTTCAGCTTCAGGAACTATTCAACCAGTTTGGGCATCTGTCATTTATCATTCCCGTTTCCAGCTAATAGGACATCATTGTGAGTGATAGCAGCAGTGGCTTGATTATGAGCCTACTGTACTATCAGATTTCCTATAGTTTCTAGGGCTTGCAGAAGCTTATCCGGTCGATGATCCTCTTGTGCCCTTCCTCTGGCACCTGCTTAGCCTCTGCTTGCCCTTGCTTTAGGAATACTTAGGTCTGGGTTACTCATCTGATGGGGATTCCAGGGAAAGCTCGTTCTACAATTCCCAACCAAAGGTTAAGATTCCACAAAATCAAATCAAGAAAACAATCATCATTCACAAGCACAAGGCCTTTCCTACTAACTATCCCAAAATCCCAACGCACCTTATCACTCTAGGTAAATGACAATGCTCTAATACCAAATAAACGGAATTGTCACATCCCGCACCCTAATCCCCTAGGTTCTAGCGCGCGACACCCCTCTTACATAGGTCATTTAATTGCAACGTCCTAAGAGGTGTTGCCAACCCATCGCATTAACTAACGAGTAAGCACATGCGGAAGCAAATTCTAATATTACCCAACCAACATCACAATAGGGATAGCATAGGAAGCACATTCACCAAAAGCATGCTTCATATATATATGCATCAAGAAGATCATATGTTAGCAAAATACAAACTGGTAACTACGGGCCTTTATCTTATTCAAACAAAAAGGGTCGGGTTTAGACCTACTCCTCTATCTACGAGGGCCTCCTAAAAAAGACACGACTCCCTCATACTCGAGTATGCTATGGCTCCTCTACGGGTTCGTGTACTCCTCATATGTCGTGTCCGTCCCCAGTGCAACGTACTCAACTATCTCAATGTCTTAGTCCACCAGGACCCCCAAAACGTACTATCTGTGTATCCATACTAAGGGCTTGAAAAGAGGTGAACAACGACAAATGAGAAAATCTTAATAAATGGAACTGCTAATCTCGAGTAGGATGAAACCTTGCTTCGGAAAGATGAAGGCTAATTCATCAATTTTGCATACCACAAAACCATGAATTAAACACTCATACTTCTTACCTTCCTACGGCACATCAAATTCACATAACTATTCGCATGTGAAGTCTTGCTTTCAATCGACATGCGACAATCATGCATATTAATCAAGAACACGTCATACCACGTAATTCATGCACAATGCATCAACGCGTGTTCCAATTATTACGACCGCTCAGGGCCACGACCAACACTTATGTTGGTGGTTTTCCGACGTAACTAGGCATTATCCCGCCCTATCAGGCATGGCATCATTTCGACCTTACTCGCAGATGGCATTCAATTAAGAGCATCGTTTCAACCTCCATCACGAATGGCAACTGAAATCCATCGAGCATCGTCCCTCGCAATCATACGAGTACAGATCCATTTATGTGATCGAGCAAGTATATCAATCACTCAAGCCAATTTTTATCTTCCACTTAGGCCAATGCAAGAGTGTTTCATGCTCGCGCACTTAGAACATCTAAATTCTGCACACATAAAATGTACTAGAGTAATCACACGCGAAAGAAAATAGTGCACATATGAAATTTTAGGGTAAACCTTGGTAGATTGCACAGTAACCGAAATCCTTCCAAAATAAGTAGTAAATGAACTCCAAAATTTATAAATTTTGGATATGTCATAGAAAATACCTTGATAAAAATTTCTTATGAGGAACATAAAACCCGGTTCAATCTTTAATCATGTCTTTTTGTCACTCAAAGGTAGACCGAAATCAGCTTATTTGAACGAACTACTTGGTCCTCAAAATACATCTATTTCAGTACCCAAATCACCTTAGAAAGCTTCGAAATTTTTATATGTCATAGACAGAAAAGTCCTTAACAACTTTTGTGAAACTTTTGAAAATGGATCTAGACAATTTTATAAAAATTCGGAAAGACAAGAAGGTCAGAGAAACAACATTCCAGGGCATTTTAAACATGGTTTGAATATTCTCTTTCATGCGACTAAAATAACCTCCAAAAATTCTAGATTTAAAATATGTTAAACTTCAAGATGTGAGGAACAACTTTTATGAAGAACACCACTTCAGATTCGACTCACAAAGGTCTCTACAAAAATAGTAAACCGAAGAGGTACTGTAATAACAAATCCGGGTTTCAAACCAAACTTCAAAGATTCAAGCCCTAGTTGATCCCCACCAATCTTCAGCCCACAAAACTCATTCCACCAGGTCCAAATCATCATGCAACAACCACTTGAACATCCATACACACATATGAGGAATCAAGCTCAATCAAGACTAACCTAGGACAGATATGCATAGAGTAACGCCCTAGCCAAGGTTTTAAGGAACCACTTACTAAACCGTTGGAACTACGAGCAAAGATGGACAAATGGCAATGACGAACGAGCAACGACACTGCACGGTTGGTGGCGGTGAGCGTTAAGCGGCTCAACATGGCATGAACGGCAACAAGGCGACGAGTGGCGGGGTGGCAATCGGATGAGCGGCGTGGCACGGTGGTGGTGATGGCCGGCGGTGCTGGTGGTGGTGGCGAGTGGTGGTGGTGATGGTGGTGGCGTGAGAGAGGGAGAGAAGAGAGGGAGAGGAAGAGAGAAAATGAGAGAAATGAGAGTGTTATCCTAAGGTGATCTTGCAAGGGAGAGAGATAGAGAGTCTAATAATGCACTTTCACTTAAATGCTCTAGGCTTAGGCTGGCCTAGCCTTTAAAAATATCTCCATCAAGTCTCTCCCCCTAAGATAATCATACCTACTAGAATTAGGCACATACAAGAGGCTTATGGGATAACAATTCTAGAAGCTTGTTAACACCTAAATTTTGGCGCATCACTTAGTGTAATTTGCATAGAAAATTAGGGATTAAATTTTTAACCCCTAAACAAAAATATTTAAATTGCATAACATATAGTTTAAATTCATTGCATTTTTGCATCGGACCGGCGGTGAACGAACGAGCTTAAATTTCATCGAATGGGACTCGGCTCGCTTGGAATGCAAGGGCCGGGAATTACGAGTCAAACGGGCTCGGTTGTTTTAATTTGAACTTAATTCAACCCATTGTCATTAATTAATTCAGCCCATTATCATTAATTAATTCAGCCCATTTAAATTAAAGCCCAAGCCTAAGCCCATTAGGACTAGAAAGCCCATCTAATTGACCTAGATTAATACTATATATACATTCATTAGGTCAGAATTTTAAAGGGGGGACACAATTTTCAGATCAGAAAATTTTTAGAGTGTGAGAGTGAGAAAGAGAGAGAGAGGAGGAAGACCTCGCGCGACGCGCCCGCTCCCGCGCCCGCTCCCGCGCCCGCGCCCGCTCCCGCGCCCGCGCCCGCTCCCGCGCCCGCTGCCGCGCCCGCGCCCGCTGCCGCGCCCGCTCCCGCGCCCGCTGCCGCGCCCGCGCCCGCTCCCGCGCCCGCGCCCGCTCCCGCGCCCGCCGAATCCACCGTTCGCCGCTCATCCCGATCCGCAAGTTCGAATTTGGAAATTATCCGCAAATTAGGTAATTGAACATTATCCAATATTTTTAGAATATTTCGTTTCTTAATTTTTGGATGTTTGAATATTCTGTGAATATTGCGTGGATTGCTAGATATCTTAGGATAATGTTTGCCTTGTTCGCAATATTTGAAAATATTCAAAATTAGGAATCTTTCCTAATTAAGCAACGTATCTGGACAACTATCCGACCTTATCCCTAAGGTATGATACGTGGCGATACGGAAAATCATTATCCTATCCATAATCACTTGGGTACGATAATGATTTTTATCTGCTTTCCAAATTTGAATGATCGACTTTCTGTCAATATCTATGACCCTATAGATATGACTGATAGTTCGATTTTTGTGCCTAATCCGAGTTTGAAATGAATCTTGTGGATCGCGTGGTTGTTTTAAATGTGGATGCCATCTTTGTTTAAATTGTCTTTCCCTTTTCAAATAAAAAAAGAAAATTCAAAAAATATCAGTTAGGATTTGAATTTGAGTTTTGCATGTTTAGGAATCCTAAATATACCTAGATGATAGAGTAATTATTTAATTTAAATTAGGACTTGAGATAATCTATTTCCTAGTTTAAATTAAGTAATTTTCTAATCTTAATAGATTATTTAGGTTTTTTTTAATTCCGAATTTTCATGAAAATCCCAAAAAAGGAATAAATTGTTTTATGGTAGATTAGGATAGATTGCATTCTTAATTTAAGTAGTTTATTATTTCGAATTTTAGCAAAAATCCCAAAAATAAGTCATGTTAGGATATGTTAAGTCATCATAGGTTGCATGTTAATTTAGGCATATTTTTATTCCGAATTTCATTAGAAAATACCAAAAATAAATCATTTGCCCGTCATCAGAATTAGGTCACGCCGTCGCATGACATATAGTTTGCATGTTAGGTTGCATTATTCGCGTGTCAATTTTTGCACGTCATTGCATGTAGATTAGGCTTCATTTAAATAAGCAAAAATCCAAAAATATTGAGTGAACTGCTTGTTAATTAGAAATCATATTAGGATGGTTGATGTGATTTTCTAGCTAACCATGCAGATGCTTACGTTGCTTTGAGGTAAGTAATTCTCCCAATCTTGCAATTTATTTAATGTTTTGATTATTGGGTGTTACTTTGGTGGTTTGCACACCCGTATGAACACTTCACATGCTAGTAACTAAGTTAAAATGGATCCAAATTGCTTGCCAAAACATTTTTTTGAAAAGAAAAGGTACCGAAAGGGCGTTAGACTAGATCTAGCGTAATCAAGTCCCCGGGCTTAGAATCTCTGGTTCGTAGAAATAAAACATACCTCCCTATGTTTTATTTAGGTTTCTAATCGACCTACCACAAATAGATTAGTGGCGACTCCGAGCATGAAAAATTTTGCATGTTAAAAACTTAAACCCTAAGTTGCGAATTGGTAGGGTTTGGGAGGGCCCGAGTTAGGCTTAGTCTTAACAATCCATTAGCCTAAGAGGAAAAACTTTAGGTCGCGACAGCTTGGCGACTCCGCTGGGGAACATGAGTTAAAACTCTTAGTGGACTTAGGCCAGTTTTTCTTTTCAAAAAAAAATATATTTTTTGCTTGGCAGCGAGGATCCCAGGTACGTCCCTAACATTTTAGGTGTTAAATGTTTTTGCAGTATGGGAGGTATAAGGGGAGGCGTGATTGTTAACCCTTGTTTTGCAGGGAGGTGTTTGGATGAATGATTTATTTTATGCACGAAGCGCTGTATGATATAACCTGCTGTGCATGCCTTGCATTTACACTACACCGCACACACTACCCGCTGCCGGACCTGGGCGGCACAGGTTTAGGATGGTACTGAGAAAACGGACACCCCGACCACACCTGCGTGGTATGGGTCGCATTTCTTGGTCCCGAAAGTTCTTTCATGGTGTCATTGAATACCTGCCACGGTTGCACCCTTTGCAACCCGGGTCGGCTCTTTGACTAAGCCGGAGTCAGGGGAATCCCAGCCTAACCACCACCATGACTGGTTTAGCTCGGTAATCCTCATGTCTCCATTTTGCAAGCCAGAGTCTAGGTAGAAATCGAACCTCACGTTTCATACGCATGTCTATGTGATTGCCATCATTCTACCGGGTGAAGTAAGATTTCTGAACCTTTATCTCGCAATTTATTTACGTTTCGTCTTTTTCATTGGTCGGTCCATGACATTAGGTCGGTCATGAGTCTTGGTCTATACACTATGGGAGGGGCAGACATCCGGATTCTTGATGCTCCTAAGGACGAGCTCCGTGCCTGGTGGAATCTACTCAGTCCGACCAACCGCAAGCTAGTTGAGGGCCACATCGGGAGGCTGCTCCCCCTACTGGAGGTCAAAGTCCGTACCGGCCTCGTTCGAGCATTAGAGCACTTCTGGTGTCCCGAAACCTCTACCTTTATATTCGGTAAGCATGAGCTCACCCCGACATTGGAAGAATATAGCGTGCTCATTGGAAAACTATTGGAGTCGGAGTTAGTCACACCACCTTTGGGAATTGATTCCACCTTAATGTTGGCTGAATTTTTGAATGTCAGAAAAGATGAATTGGAAAAAGTTTTAAAAGCAAATCGCGGCACATGTCCTTTTTCATTCCTGAGTCAGTGTTTTGAAAAAGCCACATCTTTTCAAAAAGGCAGAATCTTTTTGCTAGCATTTTTCGGGTTCGTGATTTTTCCTTACTGTAAGAATGCATGTAATCCGTCAATCGCATGGTTGGTCCAACAGGTCTGTCTTGAAAAGAATTTTATCAACACCATTTTAGCTGAGACTTTCATTTCCCTCACTAAATTTAAGCAACATGTCGACAAAACTTTTCATGCTCCCCTCGAACTTTTGCAAATCTGGTTTTTGTCTCACATAAAAGGGTGTGGCGATTTACTCACAATACCTGAGCTTAGTGATTCTAGCCATCCAGTTTTAAGGTACAAAGAAAAACAAGGGGATGCACCCGATTATCATTACTCTGAATGGATCATTTTCATGAAAAACGCTAGACCCCAAGGTTTCCAATGGCATGCTAGTTGGTTCAAAGTCGAGGAAGCTCGGCTTACATGTAATGGTATTGGACCGGTTCCACTATTGGGTTTCACCGGCGCGATCGAATACTACCCCGCCAGAGTGTCTCGTCAGTATCAGATTCTCCAAGGGCTCCCTCCAGCCTTACAACCAGAACTACTCCAAGTTGACTTCGCCGATGATGATAAAGACCACGAAGCGACCGTAGCTCAGCTCAATAAGATGTGGAGGAAATGCCGTGTGTTGAAGATAGCTCGGCCCGAAGGAGAACTAAAGGGAGAGCAAAAGTCCTATTTCGCGACGACCCAGTACATTCGTCGGCACAGAATCCCGCAGGATTTGCTCCAGAAGATACCCAAGGTGCCTCTCAAGTCCGCCAATCGCTCAGAGAACAATCGCCTCAAAAGGAAGGCCGAAGAAGCCGAAGAAAAGGCATCCAAGATAGCTTGAGCTTATCAGCGATTGAAGAAGGAAGTCGCCTCCCATATGTCTATAGATCAAGCTAAATAAAAAGCTCGAAGTTCTTTTCTCATTTCACTTTCAGTTTTTAAAATTTGTTTAGGAATTGACTCATTTGTCTTTATATTCAGTTTAATTTCAAGTCATTAATTGGTGTAAAAAATTTTGCCATTTCAATAAAGAGGTCCTTTCAATTCAAAGCGGTTAGACCAATGTCATGGATTGGCGTATGATTTTGCTTAACACTCATGTATGCCTGTTTCATTTCGAAATTAGGTAGCTACGGACCGATCACGATCGCCCATTCGTACATGGTCGAGAGCCAGAATGGCCGATCAAACCGACTTGCAAGAGCGTGTTGTTGGTGTGGAAAACCAGATCAAGCAACTTGTCATCGCAATGCAACAAATGTCCGCTGAGATCAAAGCTCTCCGGTCGGTTCCTGTTTTGGCACCCCTCGAAGCGTCAGTCCCAAAGCAAAAAATCAGAAAAAGTGTCGATGTTGATGGAGATGACGATATTCCTGATTTAGAAGATGACCCCGTCCAGATCATCGTCAACAAAGACAAACCTGATGAACGGGTCAATAAACTTGAAGAAAGAGTGAAGCAGCTGGAAGGTTCGCAGGATTCACCTTGGATCGATCTGTCCCTGTACTCACGGATCAAAATCCCAAAGAAGTTCAAAATGCCGGATTTCGACAAGTACAATGGCACCACATGTCCAAAAGCCTACCTACAGCTCTATCACGTACAGATGACTTCGTACGTTGATAACGAACTCCTGATGATCCATGCCTTTCAAGCGAGTTTGACGGGTCCTGCTTTGAGCTGGTATCTCATGAAGAAGATAAATGGCCTCAAAACTTGGAAAGAAGCCAGTGAAGCATTCTTGAAGCAGTACAGATTCATAACGGACATCATTCCTACCCGTGATGATCTCGAACGCGCTCAGATGAAAAAGACTGAGTCCTTCAAAGACTATGCTATCAGATGGAGGAATTTAGCTGCTCAGGTTGTCCCAGAACCCATAGACAGTGAGTTAAAGAGGATGTTTGTGAAAACTCTCCCGTTCGAATACCGTAATCGGATGGTTGCCATTCCGACTGACAACTTCAACCAACTCATCCCCATGGGCGAACAAATTGAAATAGGGCTGAAAGATGGATGGTTTGTCAAGCCGTCCTCCTCAACCAGAAGATTTGGTGCGAGAAAAGAGAAAGAACCGGCAGCTGAAGTGAATGTGGCTTATAACCAACCGAGCCGGCGGAATGCTAACTCCACCCCAGCAATCCAAGTAGCAGAAGCTCAGCAACAAAACTCGGGTCGTCAACCTTTTCAGAGGAGGAACAACAGGAGGCAATTCACTCCCCTCCCCGGATCGTTGTCTCAAGTATTGACAGTGCTCCAGAAGAAAGGCTTGCTTACTACTGAGCCAAAGCGGCCCAATCCTGAGCGATTCTATAACTTCGACCCGTCAAAGAAATGTGATTATCACATGGGTGAGCTGGGACACTCAACCGATGATTGCTATGCCCTCAAGCACCGAATCCAGAACCTCTTAGATACGAAGGCTTTCTCATTTCAGTCTGCTAAGCCGAATGTTCAGAACAACCCACTCCCTGATCACGCAGGCAATGTGAATGCCATATTTAGCTTCGATGCTGGTCGAATCAAGAATGTTAAGGTGTATACCACCGACGTCTACGGTGAGTTAGTGAAAGCCGGTTGTTACCCGAGTAATGAAGACCTGCCCCTGGCTCTCATGAGAGAAAGAATCTCAAGAATGGTAGAAGCTGGGATGATTGTTTATGCTGACCACACTGGCATCGTTTCCACTATCTCTGAAGTGGTTATTAATTGGGAGGAGGAGTTTGCTACATTGAACATCAGGAGCGACAAGGGTGACCCTCTGCCTGAAGACATGCCTCTGCTTGAAGACGCGTCTGATAACGAAGAAATCGTAGTAAGCACGCCTACAGCTGATGAAGGGATAGTGATCGAGATACCTCAACCGTATGAGTACAGTGATAATAAGGCAGTCCCTTGGTCCTACAGTCTCGATGTCGACTTGGTTACCAGATCCGGGCGTTCCTATGGCCAAGCTAATGCTCAAACTGCAAAACCTGTTACTGATGAAGAAGCCAAGGAATTTCTTGCTGTGATTAAGGCTAGCGAATACAACATAGTTGAGCAATTGCGCAAGCTGCCCGCTCAAATCTCTCTGCTTGAGCTACTCCAGACATCTGTCAAGCATCAGAAGGCCTTAATGAAAGTGTTAAGTGAAGTCCACGTGCCAGAGACGATCGACCATGATAAGTTGGAAGAATTTGTGGGTTCTATACTGCTCAAGGACCTCATAGCCTTTTCAGATGAAGAGTTCCCTCTAGAAGGGAGGGGGCATACTAAGGCACTCTACATTTCCGTCAAATACAAGGCCTCGCATGTTGCCCGGGTACTCATTGACAACGGATCAGCCTTGAACATCTGTCCTTTGGCGACTTTACACCGCCTTAAGATAGATCCTTCTAGGATAAGTTCTGCAAAAACCTCCGTACGAGCCTTTGACGGAACGAAGAAAGAAGTGATGGGGGAAATCTACCTTGACATACAGATAGGACCGACAATGTTTAATGTCCTCTTTCAAGTTATGGACATTCCCACTGCATTCAATTTTCTGTTGGGTCGTCCATGGATTCATACTGCTGGAGCTGTGCCATCCAGTCTACATCAGAAAGTGAAGTTCGTTGTGGAAAGAAAGTTAGTCACAGTCCACGGTGAAGAAGAGCACCCAATTTACCACGCAACGGCTATCCCCTATGTTGAGCCGGATTGCAAAATAGAATCGAGCTATCAGTCGCTCGAGCTCGTATCAACCATACATGCGTCAAGAGGATCATCACCGCCTATTCCTGAGGTGTCAAATGCTGCAGTCATGGTTGGCAGAGTAATGGTGTCCCATGGCTTTACTCCAGGTGAAGGCCTTGGTAGGAATGGTCAAGGTATCCGCCAACCAGTGGAAGTTTTTCGGAGGCCCCGCATTACTGGGTTGGGATACTTGGGGTCAAGCGAGTCGAATAATGGGGGACGTAGACATGGACGTGGACGCATTCGAGGTCGAGGTCGAGGAAATGGACAGACTAGATCGCGATCCGAGGAAGAACCGAATGGTGAAGAACGTGGGCGTGATAGGTTGTTTCCACACATCCGCACCACATTCCCAGGCCCTGCAAGAATGATGCATGAAGAGAAAGAAGTGATCGACACTCTGGGGCAGCCAAGCGGCAAGTTCGATTATTATGTGAAATACTCAGCACCCCCGAGCTTCCATGTTGACCCCCGTGACATTGTCCCGGATGGATGGGGAGGTATGGATGATTCAACACCTCTAGTGACAGAAGATTCTGATGATGCAATGGAGGGAATCACTGTCCTGTTCGATAATTTCTTAATTGGAGCCATCGAGGAAGGACCGTTGAAGGGAATGGGCATTGGCCCGCAAGAGTAACACATTTACCTTTTTCGCACACTCCCCTACGCGGGAATTTTTACTGCTTTCTAGGATTTGCCCCGTCTCGGGAGCTTCTTTTTAGTACTTTTCATTTCTAGGATTTGATTGTTGCAATTTCCATTCCAATAAATGTAATTCATTTGGTCATAATCAATGAAATTACAAGTTATTTTCGTTTTTGAGGGCATGTTGAGGTACATCAAACCAGCCCGGTGATGATATCCAACCGATAAAAGAAAAATATAGTCCAAGGAGAATTCTGAGGCCTGGGCTTCTTCATGCTTCCTCGTGTTAAAACCTTTTGAAAAGAATTTCAAAATAAAAAATCAAAGTACACTGTTTAGCCCTGTTTGTCCTACTGAACCCCCTACTTTATGTTTCAGGGGCAATTTTGTGACACGTAAGGGTATGGGAACGGTCCAATCTGATGAATTATGTGCCACCGAACCTGATCTCGATGATGCCAATGAACTCGAAAATTCCTCGGACCTTCAACGCGATCTAGAGCGTCATGAAAGGTCCAATGTTCTCACGTCAGACCAAACTGTCATTATTAACTTGGGTGATTCCGGAGAACCCAGAGAAGTGAAGAGAAGGGCAAATCCCCCTGAGAGTGAGACGAAATGCCCGATCCAGTTGCCGCATGAGTAGAGGAAAATTTGCCCCAAACTACATTGGTCCGTATGTGGTTAAAAAGGTGCTTCCCGGAGGTGCCCTGATTCTCGCGGAAATGAATGGTCGTGAGTTTTCCACTCCTGTTAATTCTGATGCTGTAAAGATCTATTATCCCTGATGGAATTTAACATTTTGCAGCAAAAGTTTTCAAAAGTTGGTTTTATACTCTGAATTGCAAACATTGCATTTATGAATAAATGGTTTCAATCAATTTCAAGTTAAGATGTTTGCATTGGCTTTAATTTCTGCATGGTTATTTGTCAACCTGTATTATCGATTTCAAAAGGGGAAATCTATTTGGACAATCTGATAACTCATGTGGAATGAATTGAATGTGTTGAATGAGGTACATCGGGATGATGAAAGGCAAGCCATATCCTATACACAGTCCTATGCACTGATCCCCAGTGAGTTGAGTAGAAAAATTCCATGTCGGCAAGGCGAAGGGTTATCTCGCAAAAGGTACGGCAACTGAAATGACGAGAGGCGATTCATTTCTCTGTCCCAAACACTACAGGTTATCCATTGTTTTGCCAATTTGAGCCTAAACACTTGGAGAAATTCATTCAAATTACCCCTGTCAAGAACCACCCCATATCGGCGCAAACTGGAGGTAAGTCAGCATCATAAGGTGAAAAATGAGTAGAAATTTTCATGCTCTCACTTGCATCAATCTTCGCGTGTTGCTTTTTCAGATGAATTCACGTGAAGTTTAAGTGCTTTAGGATGACGAAGAGCATTTCTTTCTCTATCCTATACACATTTTATCCTTTGTTAAGCCCAATTGAGCCTGCAAATTCATTTCTTAAACCCAGTTGGTGATCATCCCCCACACTGGGGCAAGGCAAAAGTCATCATTGTTCAGGCAGCATATCCGGAGCGCCGGTAAAAGACGAAGACCCTGAAAGTCTAAATGATAGTCATTCGGTCAAAACAAGCCAAAGTGTGGCTAGCCAATATATGCATTGTAGACAGTGTGTGTCAAAAAAAAAACTAGAGGGCATGAAAAAGCAGTGTGCCTGGTAAAAGCAAGGCCAATGCCCGAAAAGAGAAGAAAAAAATAGAGGAAAAGTGACGACTTTGGATTAGAAAGTGTTAAGATGTGTCGAAGTCACAAAAGTATCCAAAGTCTTGAGGAGTCAGGTGATAAACTCTCGAAGCCAATAGAGCATCTGCGGAGAAGACAATCCCTGGTGAAGAAGAAGACCGGTGATAATGCCGAGATGATCACCAACTTATTCACCCCAGTTATATACATTTTGAGCCTTATGATCCATTCATTTCTCAACCCATAAGCCTAGCCTGCGTTACGTCCCTCGCAAAGTCTCTTCAGATTAGGGCACTTGAACTAACGTAGAGTTTCTGATGTTTATAAGCTTAGCTCGAAGAAGTGCGAGCAGGTCCATTTCTATCTCATTTTTGTAGGTTCTTGACTTGTAAACCCGGAGACAATTGCAGAGTATTTTCTTTCAGTAGCCTCGACTCGAAGAGTCTCTTTTGCTAAGCCATTGACCAAACCCATGTCACGGTCCTAACAAAGACCTCTCAGATTGGTAAAGTCGTACTGCTTGCGAGAATACTTGGACCCTTGTCAACATGATGATGGTGAGATGGAGCGATTCCCCATAAATCAGCCTTTTCAATGAGAATGAGAGAAAGCCCTTTTGGACCGGAAGTCCCTCATTCGACATTTTCAAGATATCTACTTGTGAATCTGGATTGTCTTGTCATGGTTTTTCCCCAGCGAAGTTTGTGATGCTGATTTGACAAAACCATCGTGCATGAAAATCAGTTGAAATCATAGTGCATGTGTATATGTGTTCTTGACAGTATGCGAATGCATACTACATGTTACTTAAAATCGTGTCTAACAGGAGACACGCCTTCAGAGTTGGAGATATCATCAGGTAAGTATATCTCTATCCCTAGGATGTCTATGACTATCTAGGTATCCCTAACCTGTTCAAGCAATTATCAGGTCCCACATTTGATCATTTTTGCAATCTTTAGATGCCTTTGATTGTGTTCAGGTGTCTATTGATCAAACCTTTTCAAGTACTTCTGATGATATCCAGGTACTTTGTCAAGGAACTCTTGAACACTTGGGCTAGCCCCTTTGTTCATCAAATCACAGATTTTCATATAATCTCGAGAAGATTCCCCCGTTACATGACTATGAGCAGGTATAGCCATGACGGCCAAATCTTTACATATGAGCAGGTATATGTAAAGGTCGGAATGTTCTCCCCAAATTTCAGGTATTCCCCCGCTACTCACCTATGAGCAGGTATAGGTAACGCGGCTAAATCTTTGCATATGAGCAGGTATATGTAAAGGTCGGAATACTCTCTTTATCTCAGATGTTCCCCCGCTACTCACCTATGAGCAGGTATAGGTGAAGCGGCCAAATCTTTGCATATGAGCAGGTATATGTAAAGGTCGGAATGTTCTCTCAACCCCAGGTGTTCTCCCGCAGTTCACTTATGAACAGGTATAAGTGAGGTGGCCAAATCTTTGCATATGAGTAGGTATATGTAAAGGTCAGAATATCTTCTTGATTTCAAAAGTTTCCCTCGCGATTCACTTATGAGCAGGTATAAGTGAAGCGACCAAATCTTTGCAAACACCTATAGAGATGTATAGGTAGTTCGTAAAGATCGGAACTGTTCTCACGAATCCAGATGATGATTGGATACGTCGAGCTTTCTTCGTGTGTTTTGACTTAACTGCAGATCACCGAAGTTCATCAACGTATATCAGGCAAGACCTATGGGACTGAGCCCATACATTTGCCAAAACAACATACAAGTTAAGGTTGTGCCTCGAATTGCGCTATCGTCAGGTAAGTAATTCCAGGTATGTTTTCTATTCAAGTCAGCATGCATCATTTCTTAATGCATCGTAAAATGGGACTCATAATCCTGACAAAAACAACATTCATTGCATTTGCATAGTTGAAATTTAGGTATCATTTAGTCTTTGAATGCAACCTCTACGAGCTCACCTTCAAAGAGGGGCAGCTGTCGACACCTAAATTTTAGCGCATCACTTAGTGTAATTTGCATAGAAAATTAGGGATTAAATTTTTAACCCCTAAACAAAAATATTTAAATTGCATAACATATAGTTTAAATTCATTGCATTTTTGCATCGGACCGGCGGTGAACGAACGAGCTTAAATTTCATCGAATGGGACTCGGCTCGCTTGGAATGCAAGGGCCGGGAATTACGAGTCAAACGGGCTCGGTTGTTTTAATTTGAACTTAATTCAACCCATTGTCATTAATTAATTCAGCCCATTATCATTAATTAATTCAGCCCATTTAAATTAAAGCCCAAGCCTAAGCCCATTAGGACTAGAAAGCCCATCTAATTGACCTAGATTAATACTATATATACATTCATTAGGTCAGAATTTTAAAGGGGGGACACAATTTTCAGATCAGAAAATTTTTAGAGTGTGAGAGTGAGAAAGAGAGAGAGAGGAGGAAGACCTCGCGCGACGCGCCCGCTGCCGCGCCCGCTCCCGCGCCCGCGCCCGCTCCCGCGCCCGCTCCCGCGCCCGCGCCCGCTGCCGCGCCCGCTGCCGCGCCCGCTCCCGCGCCCGCGCCCGCTCCCGCGCCCGCTCCCGCGCCCGCGCCCGCTCCCGCGCCCGCCGAATCCACCGTTCGCCGCTCATCCCGATCCGCAAGTTTGAATTTGGAAATTATCCGCAAATTAGGTAATTGAACATTATCCAATATTTTTAGAATATTTCGTTTCTTAATTTTTGGATGTTTGAATATTCTGTGAATATTGCGTGGATTGCTAGATATCTTAGGATAATGTTTGCCTTGTTCGCAATATTTGAAAATATTCAAAATTAGGAATCTTTCCTAATTCAGCAACGTATCTGGACAACTATCCGACCTTATCCCTAAGGTATGATACGTGGCGATACGGAAAATCATTATCCTATCCATAATCACTTGGGTACGATAATGATTTTTATCTGCTTTCCAAATTTGAATGATCGACTTTCTGTCAATATCTATGACCCTATAGATATGACTGATAGTTCGATTTTTGTGCCTAATCCGAGTTTGAAACGAATCTTGTGGATCGCGTGGTTGTTTTAAATGTGGATGCCATCTTTGTTTAAATTGTCTTTCCCTTTTCAAATAAAAAAAGAAAATTCAAAAAATATCAGTTAGGATTTGAATTTGAGTTTTGCATGTTTAGGAATCCTAAATATACCTAGATGATAGAGTAATTATTTAATTTAAATTAGGACTTGAGATAATCTATTTCCTAGTTTAAATTAAGTAATTTTCTAATCTTAATAGATTATTTAGGTTTTTTTTTAATTCCGAATTTTCATGAAAATCCCAAAAAAGGAATAAATTGTTTTATGGTAGATTAGGATAGATTGCATTCTTAATTTAAGTAGTTTATTATTTCGAATTTTAGCAAAAATCCCAAAAATAAGTCATGTTAGGATATGTTAAGTCATCATAGGTTGCATGTTAATTTAGGCATATTTTTATTCCGAATTTCATTAGAAAATACCAAAAATAAATCATTTGCCCGTCATCAGAATTAGGTCACGTCGTCGCATGACATATAGTTTGCATGTTAGGTTGCATTATTCGCGTGTCAATTTTTGCACGTCATTGCATGTAGATTAGGCTTCATTTAAATAAGCAAAAATCCAAAAATATTGAGTGAACTGCTTGTTAATTAGAAATCATATTAGGATGGTTGATGTGATTTTCTAGCTAACCATGCAGATACTTACGTTGCTTTGAGGTAAGTAATTCTCCCAATCTTGCAATTTATTTAATGTTTTGATTATTGGGTGTTACTTTGGTGGTTTGCACACCCGCATGAACACTTCACATGCTAGTAACTAAGTTAAAATGGATCCAAATTGCTTGCCAAAATATTTTTTTGAAAAGAAAAGGTACCGAAAGGGCGTTAGACTAGATCTAGCGTAATCAAGTCCCCGGGCTTAGAATCTCTGGTTCGTAGAAATAAAACATACCTCCCTATGTTTTATTTAGGTTTCTAATCGACCTACCACAAATAGATTAGTGGCGACTCCGAGCATGAAAAATTTTGCATGTTAAAAACTTAAACCCTAAGTTGCGAATTGGTAGGGTTTGGGAGGGCCCGAGTTAGGCTTAGTCTTAACAATCCATTAGCCTAAGAGGAAAAACTTTAGGTCGCGACAAAGCTTAACCAAGTGGGTCCTCATGTCTTTTGCCCCCCAAAAGTGGCGCCCAAGCCACTAGGATAAGACCAAAAGTTTGTCTCATCTTCATCAAGGCTTCTAGAAGTTGCACATAAATGAAAACTATAGGTTAATCAATCATAGGACATCAATCAAGCACGTTGCACATTAATGTACAACATTCAAATAATTAAATCAAGGTACAATGTGGTAGGATGGCCTTACCTTCTTGATTGGCGCCTAACTAGTCCGAATAAATCCAATATTGTGTAATTATTCGGCGTCGAATTGAGGATATCACACAAATAATTATACAAAAGAGCTATCCTTTCAAAATAATTATTTGAAGTAACATTTGAACTCCCCCGACATCGGATTGGTGGCATCATAGAATACTTTTAGAAATTCCGAAAGAATAATGACATTTTCCCAATCATCATCTTTAGGGAGATCATGGTGAAGCTTACCAGCAAAAGATAGATCGTCTTCTTCAATCCTTTCGACAGCTTTTCTAAACTTTATGGCAGTGTCTAACATGAGGCAAGTGGAGTTCCATCTAGTGGTGACATCAAGAATAACCGAACTCTTGTAAGTGATCCTTTCACTCTTAATGCAAGATTGAAATGTGTTGGCTCTCATGGGAGAACTCCTGACATACCTAATCACGTTTTGGATACATGCAATAGATTCACGTACCGTAGTTAAGCCATCTCTCACAATCAAGTTTAATATATGAGCGGCGCACCTCATGAGTAAAACATTACCATCTAATATTAACAACCTTTCTCTTGTAAGTTTTTCCTTCAAATAACTTATTGTAACATCATTCGAACTAACAGTATCCACAGTGATTGTGGGCACCTTTTTTTTTTATTCCTCACTTGTAGATGCATTTCTCCACCATTTTCCCAATCTTCCTACCCCTGTGACTATGCATCACCACAAAATTGATGATTCTTCTGTGCAACTTCCGATTTTCATCAATAAAATGTGCAATGAGACACAAATAATTTTGGTTTTGAATGGAACTCCATGTATCATTCTTGAGTGCGATTCTAGAATGAATCTCACCTAAGTAAGTCTTCAAACAAGTTCTTTCACAGAAATACAACTTCATGCAATCTCTAGCCATTGTAGAACATGATAAATGTTGGAAGAGAGATTGTAACTTAGTGACAAACTCACGAAAACCAATACATTCAACTAAGGATAAAGGTTGTTCATCAATTATGATGAACCGAGCAAGCATTTGCCTGCAACATTCTTGATTAAAAGACCATGTCGATAAGACACTACCAGTATTAGAATCTGCCCATGTCCTACAAGCCACGTCTATATTACGTGGTGTAATGAATTTTTGCCTCTTACCTACATTGCGAGGAAACTTCTTGCACATTGTCAAGTGCTTCCTCATTGCAGAAGTACCATTAGTAACACGGTACTCAAACACAGACCCACAATGAATGCACTTAACCTGATATGATTTTCCATCCTCATATTTAATTCTCGCATAATGATTCCAGCAATCATATGTATATTTCTTATCACAAGGAGGAAGACGAGAACCAAGTACCTTGTTTGTTGCACTCATGGTAGGGGATGGCTCTTCTTCATTTTCATCACCCGACAATTCCAATCCCTTGATAAGAGTCATCTACTCACATCCCTCCACCTCCATTGACATGTTATCTTGATAAGTCAAGCAAAGAACACTGGCCAAGCAAACAACACAAGAACATAGTAGCTAAGAGCACTTGAGCACTTGAACGGCCAAGCAAACAGCAGAACATCCAAGTATCAATAAAAAAAATCTTAACATATGAAGCTAAGTTGATCCCAAACAAGCAAGTAACAACAATACATGAAAAAACTATATCGGAATTGCTTGTATGTTGCCAATGTTCGGTGAATTTGAGCAATGGAGGTAATTTCACAATTTAGAAAACAAGAAACATAATATGTTCTGAAATACATCAATGCAGCCATGCATCGATGCAGAGTTCTTTTCGCATTAGTTCATAGGCCTAGCAATCGTGTCCTGTAACATCCTCAATTTCAGTCCCTGGGAAATATCTATAGTTTAAGTTTGGTAGTTTTTCAATGGAAACCAATTTTTACTCTTGTTCTGGAAAACCTAATTTCGGATCTTCGTTTTGTTATTTTTTAGGAGACTTTTGTGATCCGAATTTCCAAACACTTTCTTCGTGAAAGTTTCTCCAAACATCTTGAAGTTTTACATACTTTAATTTCAGAATTTTTGGACTTTATATGAGTAGTACGATGGCCTGATTTTCGGACCATATAAAACTGCCTAGAATGGATATTTCGGTGATGTTCACACCTTCTTTATTTTCTACAAGCTTTTTTGAGCCGATCTTGAAAAAGTTTCCTTCACAAAAGTTGTTGAGAACTTCTTTTTCTATAACATATATAAATTTGAGAATTTTTTGAGATGATTTGAATTCTGGAAAGAGCTTACTTTGAGAAACAAGAATTCTGTTCCGGTGAACTGTTTTTAGTCTGTCTTTGAGCTACTAAAAATGGTGTTTATAGAAAGATTCTAATTTTGTGTTCTCATGAAAAATGTTTGTTAAGGCCTTTTTTATGACATATTCAAATTTGAGAATTTTCAGAGTTCATTTACTATGTTTTCAAGTCCGATTTCGTGAACAATGTAAAGCTGTCCATTTTGTCAGATTTCAAAGATTTATCAATTTCTATATGAGAACATTGAAATCCCGACTTGATGTCTTTTGGTGATATTTGAGGACATTCTCGCACTGAACCTCGAGTTGAACGAGATTATTATACATGTTTTGTCGTGAAAAACCCTCGGAAATCATGGAATTGATTAAGATGCGGGTTTGTGACTTAAATATCGACTAGTTGTTATTGTGCAACTCGATGGTGCTAAGTTATTGTGAGCCGAACCGACATTTCTAGTAGGCCAAAATAGGCTCTGTGTTGGTTTTGTTGGGAAGAAACTAGAAGATAAGGCTTTGACACGGTCAAAGCTTCTCCTTGAAGCTTCATTTATTAATGTTCATCATGACATGCATTAATGAACGAAGACTAGGCCCCCTTCATCATGACTTACATTAATTAGTTGGACTTTGGAGGCATCACCATCATGACATGCATTAATGGCCATAAGACTTTAGGGGCATCTCATCATGTTATTTTGTCCATTGTCCATTAATGCAAAGATTTCTAAGATCAAGTTATTAATGGCATTTCATAATTATATTTTGACTCTTATTCATTAATGCAAAGATTTTCAAGATCATTTCATCATGACTTTTGACTCATATTCATTAATGGCTAAGATTTTAAGAGAATTTGGTAATAATGGCTAAATCTAGCCATTAATGAAGGAAGATTTGGTAATAATGACAAAATATAGGAAGATTTTGTAATGATGCTATTTTGTCTCTTCTTTGCTTGGGTTATTATAAATAGGGAGAAACAGAGAGAGAGCTCTCACGCCACTTCTTCTCCATTCTCACGCCACTCTCTCCTCATCCTCACGCCACCACCATCTTGGTTTTTGCTTTCTTGCTTCTTGGTTCACGCCAAAGAGAAAGAGTGGGAGAGGAATAATCACCCGAGATTCACCAAGATCCGTTTCCTCACGTGTTCAAGCCCGAGAAGCTCACGCCCAAACAAGTCCCGAACCGGCCCGTGTTTCTTCTCGTTTCCACCCAAGAGCCCACGGTTTGGTCTTTGTAGGCCTATGTTCGCTCGGCCACGCAAGAAGGAAGCAAAGAGGAAGCCCGAAATTTCTCGAGCTCACCTGTCTCAAAACTGTTCTCTAGTTTTGTTTGTCGTTGAGTAAGTAAATTTCCTAATATCAGGAAATGATGTTGAGATGCGTTGTGACATGGTTTTCTTGGACCGTTTCTCGATCGTTTGGTTGGTCGTAGTTGGTTCATTTTTTTAGTTTGGTCATGTTTCATGTTTGATGTTGTTTTGAGATAGAACCGAGCCTTGGTTGGTAAAGTGTACGTGATGTGACCATGCATGATGCTCTCTTGTTTGAACTTTGCTATTGATCTGCCATCAATGCGGGTGTAGTAAGAGCCAACTTATATTAACGGCGATCGATATATCCTTGCTTGATATTAGTGTTTTCACTTGTTGAGTCTCCCCGACTCATCCCTCGTTGTTTCCCCCTTTTCAAGTCCGTAGGATGGCATCTCCCCCAACTCGCATTGGCAATCCCGTGGAGATGAGAGCCGAAGTGCTCACCGTGATAGATGTCAGAGAAGACCGTGCCTACCGATGAATCACGACGCTTGTGATGATCAATGAGGGCCTAACGAACTTGATGCCTCATCCATACGTGGCGTGGTATCGCTATACGAACGGAGAATGGATTGGATTCCTATGTGGGTTCAACAGTGCTTTGGCGGTGCATGTGGGCCGACTCCGAGATAAAGCCACGGGTGGGATGTGAGATGGCCAAGCAGACGGGACTGAGGTGGAGGTGAAGAAGCGAGGGGCAAGAAGCCGTAGTGGGTATAAGACAACCCAAGCCGAATTTGCTATTCATAGTGCGTGTGAAATATGTGTTATTTTCCATGGCCCGAAGTGCTTGTTAAAATATGTTTGCATGCCCTATAAACATAAGGTTTGCTCTTGATGCTTGTCGAAATCCCACTGTTGTTCTTAACGTGATTGTCCCAAAATTATGCTTTCGCTTGTGTGTAAAAAAAGATAATAATGAACGGGACGTCACATTTATGATCCCGAGGTGGGGGCATTACATGTCCAAAGTAAGCTCATTCGTCTTCATAAAATTACAAGTCAAGCAAATGAGCCACCTAGTACAAATGCTGGATTCCAACAGTGAAACTACACATGTAACTAGAACTTAATTTGTTTTGAAATGCATCTACTTGGATAAAACATCAAACTGGTAGATAAGAACAGGGTAAGCCAAATGCATCTATTTGTATAAAACACCAAACGTTTCAAACTAGCCACTCGACAGTGCCAGAACCGCAATGACCGACACATACAATCCTTCGTTCCATCAGCAATGAAGAGCTCAAAAGTTCGCCCTAACCAAAAGGGTGGATACGGGCATCTACCCATCTATCTATGCAAAATCCATTACAGATTCCCTTCGTATGAAAAAAATTTCTATTTCAAATAGCATAACAGCAACCCAACATTTGCAATTTGAAAAGAATGAAAATTTCTGGGGAAAAAAAATAAAACGCTAAAAGCAACCTGTGAGTGTGGGCGGCCAAGGAGAGCTTTCACGCTCGTGTTGTGGTATATCCTTTAGGCTGGCGGAGCGAGATGCTGAAGGCAATGGCATCAGTCGTCGCTCGTGAGAGACGGGAGAGAATTAGAGGGTGGTAGGCAGCAGTTCGGCTCAGTGGCACAACCATGGTTTCTTTACGTTGAAGCCCTTGCTCGGGACTCCTCAATCTCCCAATAGTTGATTGAGTCACAGCTGGCGATCGAGAGTCGGTGACTAATAGCAACGAAATGAGAAGCAGCGAGCAGCGTCACAAAGATGATCGAGAATGACAGATGAGACAAGAACGACAGATGAGAACTAAGAAAGTGAGAACCAGAAGTGGAAAGAAAAGGGAAAGTGTTGGGGAGAATACCAGAAGAAAAGAATGAAAAAGAAATTAGAGTTTTTCTCTTTATGTTTTAGAATCCCGGTTCCGGTTCCTATAGGAATCGAAAATGTTCTCAACAACTTTTGTGAAGGAAATTTTTCCAAAATCGGCCTAGAAAGGCTTGTAGAAAATAAATACGGTGTGAACATCACTGAAATATCCATTTTGGGCAATTTCACACGGTCCAAAAATTAGGCCATCGTATTACTCATATCAACTCCAAAAATTCTGAAGTTAAAGAATGAAAAAGAAATTAGAGTTTTTCTCTTTATGTTTTAGAATCCCGGTTCCGGTTCCTATAGGAACCGCGAACCGTAACCTTCCGCCCTAAAACCAAGAAGCGAACCGGACCCATCAGTCATTCTCCGATTCCCTGTTCTACCCTGAAACTGTGCTGACCCCTATTTGCAGGAAAGTCAAAGCCTTCTTCTTGATAGCTCTCTAATTTACATCGAAGCTTTACAGAAGCGGCGAAAGAGTCGAAGCATCATAATTTTTTTCTTCTTTGGCTAATTTCTCTTAATCGGCTACCTACGCAGGTATTCCTGTTACATTATCGCAGGATAGACAACGCATTGTGTGTTTTTTGTGGTGCTACTCCAGACTCAATCAACCACCTCTTTTTTGATTGTACCTCCACTAGTAGACTGGCCTCTCTTTGGGCCACAAAATGTAATCTACCCTGGCGCAACCGTCCCTGGCAAGAACATATTGTGTGGGCGATGCAGGTATGTGGAGGATCCTCGTTTGCACACTGCATCTCTAGATTTTCCTTCGGAGCTCTATGTCACATCATTTGGACCGAAAGGAACAATGCAATTTTTAGGAACAAAAGCGTTTTTATTCCTGGCATGCGTAAGCATTTGATCAAAGTTGTCAAGGACAAGGCCATATCTATGGGGAGAGTCGATGACACATATAGGAACCGTATCATACAGAGGAAGTGGGACCTGCCTCCCTCTATATTTGACTAGTGCTGCTCCCAGCCGTTCTAGTGCCATCTCCAGTGGATCTCCGGAGTTCTTAGCGTCGGCCTTTCTCTTGTGGCTGGTTAGATTGCATTTGATTCTCTTCTTCCTTCCATGGTGGTAGCCGTCCTTCGGCTTGTTGTATAGTTCCTGCTGGACCTGCTTGACCTTGTACGGACATTACTATGTCCCTATATGGTCAGGTGTTGGTTTGAGCTTAGGTTGTACTTGGTGTTTTGGAAAGTTATACATAGTCTTACCTTACCAAAAAAAAAATAAATAAATAATCATGCTCTCTTTCTTTCTAATGTTGGCTTTGGGAAGTAGGCTTGAGTTTGGCTGTGGATTGTTTTCCAGCTTCATCAATGTTTCGGGCTTACGTAGTTTGGAATTGTGATTTCTTTGGCTTTTTTGCTGGTTGATTGGAGAACATCTTCTTGTCAGTGAAATTTTAGTAGTCAGAATTATGATCATGCATTTCTGCAACCTATTTTTTTTAATGGAAAAGAACAAATAATTGATCAAAATTTTGATATCAGGGTTCTCTATCTCACGAGAGGAGGATTTTTAATTTCTTTCGATTACAAATGGCTTTGCATAACTATCCATGATGGGTTTTCTATCATCTGTTGCATATGTAACCTTACAAGAGTGACTTGTGCTTCACTCTCTTTTTTGGTGGAATCTTGCTTCCAACATTTTTTTGTTGATTCTTCGATGGTTCTTAGTTGACAAAAGATCCTTCCGATAGAAAATCCAGAAGCATGATGGCTAGGTATAGGAATTAAATAACAGTGAAGGGTGTCTCCATGTCATATGTGTAGTGTAATGTTTCGGCACACTGGTGTTTTGTCTTCACTGGCAATTGGTGTCTCAAAGCTTTGGGGTTTCTTATGGGTTGGAAAAACAAGAAAGAAGTTCAATTTTATGCAGGGATTTTTTGGTTTCACATTGAATTCATGACAAGATCAGTGGTTATTTGTTTACTATAACAAAAGGAATCTTTGGGGTTGCATAGCAAAAGAGTAGAAGATGACAAAATTGAGAAATTGGGACTGCTTGTCATGTTGCCTTTTTGCTTATTAGTTTCACCGTATCAACTTTAGTTCATTTCCTTTGTGTTTGTGTATTTATAGCAATAATCATCTATTGATTTTGTGAGATTTTGTGAAAATCTATGATTTGAAAAAGATAGTGTTTTGGGTGATTTTGCTATTATTCAACCTGTTAGTCTGTACTTGCCTACTGTTATTGTTTTTTTTTCCTCATTAGAAATGGATCACCATGATAGAGAGGAAATTTTTAGCATTTTGAAATTAGAGGAGATGAACCTACAGATGTTGCTTTTGTGTATGATGTACATGATTGTGGTGTCCATTGCTGCAAAAAGGCACTAGCGTATGCATATATTGAAGGATCGCACATTTGTTAGAAGCGAAGCTCATTTAGATCACCTTTACTGCCTCATTAACAATAGTGACTTGAATTGTGTGGAACAACTTAGGATAGATAGACGTACATTTACTCTATTATGCAAGTTGCACGGATAATTGGTTAGTTAAAAGAAGATGGACTTGTAACTATAGAAAGACAAATGAAAATATTCCTACATGTACTTGCCATCATGTGAAAAATCGAGTCATCAAGTTAAGATATATGAGATTTGGGTAGACAATAAGTAGATATTTTAACTTAGTTTTAATTACAATGATAAGAATGCATAGTGTGCTTCTTGTCTCATCTGAACCAGTTCCGGGGGAATGTATCGATGAGAGATGGAAATGGTTCAAGGTATGTTTGATGTCACATCCTCAATTTCAGTCCCTGGAAAATGTCTATGGTTTAAGTTTGATGGTTTTCCAATCGGAACTAAAATTTTTACTCTTGTTTTGGAAAACCGTATTTCGGATCCTTGGTACTCCTTCATTTTGTTATTTTTGGGGAGACTTTTGTGATCCGAATTTTTAAACACTTTCTTCTTGAAAGTTGTTCCAAACATCATGAAATTTTACATACTTTAATTTCAGAATTTTTGGAGTTGATATGAGTAATACGATGGCCTGATTTTTGGACCGTGTGAAATTGCCCAAAATGGATATTTCAGTGATGTTCACACCGTATTTATTTTCTACAAGCCTTTCTGGGCCGATTTTGGAAAAATTTCCTTCACAAAAGTTGTTGAGAACATTTTTTTTTCTATAACGTATATAAATTTTGGAATTTTCTGAGATGATTTGTATTCTGGACAGAGCTTACTTTGAAAAACAAGAATTCTATTCCAGCGAACTGTTTTTAGTCTGTCTTTAAGCTACTAAAAATGGTATTTACAGAGAGATTCAGATTTCGTACTCTTCATGAAAAATGTTTGTTAAGGCCTTGTTTATGATATATTCAAATTTGAGAATTTTTGAAGTCCATTTACTATATTTTCAAGTCTGATTTCGTGAACAGTGCAAAGCTGTTCAGTTTTGTCGGATTTCAAAGATTTGGCATTTTTCTATACGAGAACATTGGAATCTCGACTTGATGTCTTTTGGTGATATTTAAGGACATTTCCGCGCCGAACCTCGGGTTGAATGAGATTATTATACGTGTTTTGTCGTGGAAAACCCTCGGAAAATCATGGAATTGATTATGATGCGGGTTTACGACTTAAGTATCGATTAGTTGTTATTGTGCAAATCGATGGTGCTGAGTCATTGTG
Source organism: Syzygium malaccense (assembly GCA_031216405.1). Classification (NCBI taxonomy): domain Eukaryota; kingdom Viridiplantae; phylum Streptophyta; class Magnoliopsida; order Myrtales; family Myrtaceae; genus Syzygium; species Syzygium malaccense. The sequence continues at coordinate 16,833,468 of CM062262.1, read as the reverse complement.
AGCTAAACCGACATTTCTAGAAGACCAAAATAGGCTCCGTGTTTGTTTCATTGGGAAGGAACTAGAAGATAAGGCTTTGACATGGTCAAAGCTTCTCCTTCAAGCTTCCATCATTAAGTTTCATTAATGCCATTAAATGGCCCTTGACTTAGAAGCCCTATTTCATGATGACAAGCATTAATAACATTAGACTTTGGAGGTCCTATCATTATGGAACCAAGGCAAGGCCAAGCCAAGGAAACCAACGTGAAGGCCATTCGGCCGTGAGGAAGGAAGAGAGAGGGAAGGAAGAGAGAGAGAGAGAACCAATAGAAAAAAGATGAGTATTAGCCTTCATCATTTAACCCATCAATGCTCATAAATGGTCTTATCTTTTGTGACCTAAGCCATGACCTCATGCTTGGATGACATATGCCATGACTCAAGCAAGACTATCATGACTATTGACCAAGGGACTCTATTTATTGGTGCATGTTAAGACTTCTAGAGTTCTTTGAACACTTCAAAAATCAAGACCACCCTTCCTTTTTCCTGTCTTCTCACGCCACCATCATCATCCCACGCCAACTTCATCTTCTTCTTCTTTTGTTCTTATTTTTTTACATTAAGCCCAAGAAGCCCACGTGCAAATCAAAACCCGAATCGGCCCGTGTCTCTTCTCGTTCCCATCCAAGAGCACGGTTTGGCCTTGGTAGGCCTCGTCTTGGTCGGCCAAACAAGGAGAAAGCAAGGAGGAAGCTCGAAATCACACCCGAGTCTCGCCCGAGGCGCCATCTCTCCCAAAATGAAGCTTATTCCGTGCTCAAGCCAAGCCACCAATCACTTCTTCTTCTAGTCTTTCGTGTTCTAGTGGCTTGTTGTGTAAGTGAATTCCCTAATATCGGGAAAGGATGTTGAGATGCGTTGTTACGTGGTTTGCTTAGATCGTTTCTCGATTGTTTGGTTGGTCGTAGTTGGTTCATTTCTCGATTTGATCATGTTTCATGTTTGATGTTGTTTTGAGATAGAACCGAGCCTTGATTTGTAAAGTGTGCACGATGTGGCCATGCGTGATATTCTCTTGTTTGAACTTTGCTATTGATCTGCCATCGATGCGGGTGCGATAAGGGCCGACTTATGTTAACGGTGATTGATATATCTTCGCTTGATATTAGAGTTTTCACTTGCTGAGTCTCCCCGACTCATCCCCCATTGTTTCCCCTTTTTCAAGTCCGTAGGATGGCATCTTCCTCAGCCCACGTTGGCAATCCCGTGAAGCAGAGAGCCGAAGTGCTCACCGTGATAGATGTCAGAGAAGACCGTGCCTATCATCAAATCACGACGCTTATGATGTTCGATGAGGGCCTAACGGACTTGGTGCCTCAGGGCGGGCCGGCTCCGGAATAAAGCCACGGGTGGGATGTGAGATGGCCAGGCGGACGGGATCGGGGTGGAGGTGAAGAAGCGAGGAGCGAGAAGCCATAGTGGGTATAGGATAACCCAAGTCAAGATTTGCTATTTATAGTTGGCTATGAAATATGTGTTGTTTGTCATGGCCTGAAGGGCTTGTTAAAACATGTTTGTATGCATTGTAAACATAAGATTTGCTCATGATGCTGCTTATCTTATTTCTGCTATGTATTGATTGTGATTGTCTCGAGTTATGCTTCCGCTTGTGTGTAAAGAATGATAACAATGAACGGGATGTCACGTTTATAACCCCGAGGTCATGGCGTCACATTTGATATGCTATTACATGGACTAATTTAATACTTTAAAGATAAGGTTATTTCATTAATTTCATGTTTTTTGGGTACGTGTTCCGAAGGTTGATAAACCAAGGTACCAAAATAGAAAAGGTGAGGTAGCGACCAATCTATTAGGAGTTTTCTCACGTAACATGAGATTCGTTTACGTTGTACCTAGATGGGAAGGCTCAACGGAGGATTCTAGAGTGCTTCGAGATGCTTTAGTTAAACCCAATGATCTGTAGATTGGTAAGATAAGCCTTTATCTATATTTTGCATTCTTTGCATAGTAGGTTTTGACAATTCTAAGACAGTTAATGATGTTATTAGGTAATTATTATCTTGTAGATGCCATACATGAATGGAGAGGGTTTTGCTCCTTACAGAGGTACTCGATACCACCTATTCGAGTGGAGAGAAAGGTTGTACACCAAATTACCCTGAGGAGTACTTCAACATGAAGCATTCTCAAGCTAGAATTGTCATAAAAAGATGCTTCAATCTACTTAAGTTACGGTGAGCTATTCTTAGGAGTCTGTCTTTTTATCCAATTAGAACACAAGGTTGGATAATCATAGCTTGTTGCCTTATACACAACTTGATAAGAGGAGAACTGTCTATTAATCCAATTGAGGCACAGTTTGATGAAGTTGCTAACCCCATTGAAGATGTGTAAACAATTGATGTTGTTGAGCCATTAGATCATTGGACGACATGGAGGAAAACTTTGGCAATACAAATGTTTAATGAGTGGAATGCAAGTTGAGGACATGGAGGAGTTGCATGATTTGATATTATTTAAAAAAAATCTTTTGTTTCCCATTGTAGCAAGACTTTTGTTGTAAGATTTTTTTTTCCATTTCTATTAGACACGTGTTATATGGTGATGGTTTGTCATTATTGAGACAATATATTCCTAATGTATGTCGCGCCACGCTCTCGCGTGCTAGAATGGAGGTATTTTCCTACACGGGCCTCTCCTAGACCATATCTCACATGATAGTGGGGTTTATTTGATCTAAATTTGAACTTGGAGTCACCACTAGTCATTTACGGTAGGTTGACTAGAAACCTAATTGAAGTACGGGAGAAGTACCGCAATCCTACAAACCAGAGATTCTGAATAAAGGACTTGGTTACGTTAACGATCCCAAACTGAGACCATAAACGTCCTTTCGGTACCTAAGAACGATATGGCTTGTCTAACGTGTCACACGGATCCCTAAGGTCAATTCACTAATCTAATCATGAACAGACAATTAAGCACCCAAAAAATTAAATGCACAACCAATGGCAAATTAATCAGAGCAACCCTAATTTGGCCACTAAAAATGAAAACCTAGTAAACACCCAAACCCTGACAAAGCTCTATGTAACAGCCTGAATTTCGATGTAATTTCGGGATCAATAAATTTGACATCATTTCGCATTTCATTTTAGTAAGTCTCGCCCAGAACCGATCACTCTTGGGATACTAACCAATGGGGTATGATTAACTGGGAAAACGGTACGCGGACCAGGGATCCGATCGTGAATCGAACACCGATCACGAGAAATGATGAAGGAATATTTTGAACCGATGCAGGCCGATCTTAGGAAAAGTAATGGATTTGGCTTGGCTAAGGTCAACGATGTACAATCGGATCGCAAGTGATTCTGTACGACCGAAAGTGCACGAGGCCAACTAGTCTTGAACTTAACCAGAACGATCGCGACCTCTGGGACTAGTGATAATTTCTCATTCTCTCAATGATCGAGACTGTCATGACTCAGATAACCCTAAGTCGATACGCGTAAACCCTAAATAGCTGCCCATTAGTGAGAAACCCCGAAATTGAAAATTTAGCGAGATTTGGTCACGAAAATTTATCCAGACTCCTTACCAAAAAAAAAAATTTATCCGGACTTGGTCATCGATTTTTGGGCCCGTATACGACTATTTTGCTAGGCCGATGTCATTTTAGAGTGGCCACGCATATTTGGAGTTATTACGGTCGAAAAATGGAATTTCGACCCAAAAGTTAAAATTTACGATTTTGCCCTCCGGACTTCGAAGTTGATTTTCGAGGGCTTGTGCGACTATTTTCACGATTCCGATACCATATTATGTTAGCCACACACATTTGGGATTGGTACGGATGAAAAATGAAATTTCGACCCGGGACCGAAAAAATGACCATTTTGCCCCTGGCCTATTTTTATTCCGAATTTTTGGGAAATAATTAAGGAATTAATTAATTTGGATTTATCTCAATTATTGGGACGAAAGACCCTTTTGCCCCTCAATTATTTGGATAAGAACAACGAGGACCGTTGGATCAAGGGCAAAACGGGAAATCGCCTAGGATCGCGACACGTGTCCACACCAGCCACTATATTTGACCAGCCTTGACTCTCTCTCTCCTCATTTTCCCTCTCTCCCTCGACCAAGACCCCCATGATCAGCCCTCCTCCGCCGGTCCTCCTCCCGCCATTTGTGAGCCGAGCAAGCCGCCGGATCGCCACCGCCGGTGCTGCTGCTCCGCCTGGCACAGTCTCGTCACCACCATCTCATCTCATTCCTCTCTCTCTCGTTCTCTCTCTCCTTCGACCGCTTGGAGGCCGACCGCCGAACGCCACCGTCGGGAAGCCGCACGCCACCAGTGCCTTCGCCGCCGTCCACGCCGCCCTCAAACCGCCACCCAAGCTCACCGAACTACTTCCTCTTTCATCGCTACCCCTTCGCCGTCCTTGCCACCATCCGGATCGGCCAAAGGACCGCCGTCCGTGAGCCGCCGCCGTCCGTTGGAACGCCACCGCCGGTTCCACCGTTCACCGGTGATTGGCCGCCGTTCCTCGTCATCGTGAAGTTGGATTAAGTAAGTATACCTCATAAACCCAGATTAAGACTGATAGTGCATTTTCTGGACTGGTTTGGGAACTATTAGTGGATATTGGGAGAAATTAGTGAACCGATTGGGGTAGGTTATTATCGAGAAAATTTTGGTGGATTAGTATGATTTTATTGGGGACAAATATTGGCCTAGGAATGATTGATCTGGTGGCAGTTCATTGATGAAATATTGGACTAGAATTGGCCAATTGAGGTCTATGGGGCTGAATTACCGGATTAGTGATTGATGATTAATTGTACTCAGTTGTGATCAATTATGTATTGCCATACTGTGTGCTCGTTTGGCCGAATCGTGCGAAGTGTGATTGGCCAACTGGTGGCTTGTACTGATTCTTCAATTGTGAATTGTGAATTGGGTCGCACGGTATTAATTGGCCAAGTTAGCATACTGTTTGTGATTTGAGCACTGGGTGGTGATGTTAATTTAATTGAGTGCCTGAATTATATTTGATGCTCATGGTGCATTGTAATGCATTGCATGGTCACGCATTGTATATGCCTAGTGTGAGGCATGTAACGAAATTGTGCGAGAATACGTGCATGCCATGAGCATGTGATCACCTAAATACCCTGAAGCGTTTCACGCAGAGTTCAGATAATAACTAGCCGTGTGTATGTGTGATCACAATTTGCCCTGATGCGTATTACGCGGGGTGTGCCGTCCTCATGCACTTTGTAGCAGGACGATACTTGGTACGTCCGAAAGACGACCAGCCTCATGCACTTTATAGCAAGCTTGGGTTCGTAAGGAGATCGGTGTTGTGCCTCATGCACTTTGTAGTAGGCTAGAGACACTGGGCCAAGTGATGCGTTTTTACGCTGGCCGCGGAGTGTTATGGGCCTTCGGGTCATGGCTTTCGGGTCGGATTAATAATTGTTGGCCTTCGGGTCGTATAATGATAAATTGAGCATTTGCCAGTGTGCTAGTATGGGCTAGTGAGCCAAGACATAAGTATGGCATAATGATAGTATATGCATGCATAAGAATGCATGGGCTAGTATGCGAGTGTGCGAGACTCAGTGAAGGGCATGCGGTACGAACATTGATGAACGTGAGCATACGTACGACATACATATGAATAGCGCGTTCGTGTTTGTGAATTGATCATTATTTTGAAATGCTTAACCTGTAGGGTCAGCTAGGTAAGTGATCGAGGCCCGAGGGCTCGGGTCAGAGAAAGATTGTGATTTGTGTTGTCATGTTGGTTATGTTATGCCTATCAGGATAATGCATGTTAGCCTAGCCTAGGTTTAGGGGTTGTACTCGCTGAGATTCGTCTCACGATTGTAATAACCCACCTTTTCAGACCCCCAGCCCTGAGTATGCCGAAGCCGCCGCCTCTTTTTGGGATTCCTACGCAGATCCATTCGACTTCGAGGGTGTACCCCACTGGGAACGGGGAGGCGTATGTGAGATACCAGTCCGTAGTATTTGTGAACATAGGTGAGTATTTTTACCAGACTCAAGAATACGTAGCTTGGTGCTTGAAAGATGCAGACGGAAACATTGGGTGACCCCTCAGGACATTCGATGTTCCGGTAGATATAGGTGGGGTGATGATACCTCATATGGCCAATGGCGAGATCGTGGATTCCCCGACTGCAGACGAGCCTATACCTCATATGGCCAATGGCGAGATCGTGGATTCCCCGACTGCAGACGAGCCTATGGCTATGAACCAAGAGCCAGGAGTGTGGTACAAGGGCCCCGAGCCGATGGATGATGAGGAGCAGGAGCCGAAAGCCATGGAGTTAGACCCGGAACAGGACGGAGAGATTGCTAAGGTGGGATCAGATGTTGAGCTAGGATCAGATGAGAGTTAGGGCTGTATATGGACCCCGAGTTGGAGCCGGATTCAGAAGATGATTGGGCAGCGGCCTAGGCCACAGAGTCAAAGGAGTCCGAGTCGAGTGAGAGATCCTCGGAGGATTCTTCGGAGTCTTCAGACCCTGACTGGGAGCCTTAGAAGAGACCCGAGTTTGGTAGGGAGGATTGTACCTTTTTTACTGTAGTCCTCCTTATAGGTTTAGCTTGACTCACCCTAGCCACCTACTCTTTTTGTTTAGTAATGGCTGCTCACCGACCCTTTTTGATTTGAATGTGTTTATGTTGTATATATATAAATGTTGTAAAAGAGCTTTGATAAGTATTATAAAGAATACATATTTTCAGTATTGTTTGATAGTTTGCCGTGCTATCCATTGTCTCGTATTAATATTATTGTTAGGGTTTGTTTATTTAATTGCTTCCACTTGTGCTTGTTACCTGTTGGGGCGTCGGGACGGCGACGCTTCTTGGGACGTTGCAAACAAATAGACCAAGGTAGGGATGATTGCGTGCCGAGGGGTTCAGGGGGTGACACTCTAATAGCTTGTTCATTTCATGGTGCATTTTTAGGTTTAGGGTTTTTTAAGGGTTTTACCCTTAAATTTGGAATTTTCCAAAAATGCCATTTAGGAATTTCGGAAAATTCAAAGTTCACTTTTTATGACTAGCCACAATTGTCACACCTCGAACCCCTTTGAGCACGCGACACACTTCTCTGGTTGAATGATGTGACATCCCAGGGTATCGCCGACCCAAATTAAACTTATCAGAGATTTATATCAACAGTGAAAACCACCAATACCCGGATGATAATAACTGGGGTAATCAAGGAGAATGCATATATTCATTTCTCATTCAAACTTATATAATATCCACAATTTACAAAACCACATATATACAAGCACACCGCACCGCCACACTACATACCACCGATATAAAAAAGGATCGATAACTTGGGTACCCTATCACTAAAAATAGTACACTTCAAAAGCCTATTCCACAACCCCTATACTTGCCCCTACGCCCTCTACTTGGCGTCCACTCCGAGTCTAATTCTTCGTTCTCTGAATCTGAATTCTCCTGAGTCTTCTGCTCGTCTGTCGGATACTCTACCACGTTAATGTTGGTGTGTAACGGTATTGCAAAACGCTGCAGGGGCAGCGGAAGGTTCATTGCTCAGACCGGGGTTCTGAAAGTGTTGGTTGAAACAACCATGAGATCACATCTCAATAAGCACACACCCTAAACCCTACCTAGGCTATCACGTACCTCCAGACAATACATACTCAACACAAACAACCAATCATACTAACAATCACACGCGAACCTACCTGGAATTCTTCATACACCTCCCCGCACGTCAGATAATAATACAGCCAACATGCCACAATGATGCATCATTCATGTCGCAAAACCAAAGTATGTAATATGAATTCACATCCATCAATGCATCACAATCGTGCGTGCCTCGATTATAAGGCAAAACCCACTTGGGCACGTCCCATACCATGCCTACCAGTTTTTACCCCATAATCGAGCACTACATCACACGATACAACCACACTCGCACACTAACTCACACCATGCATTAACTTTCGAAATCCTCACACGTTTTGCCAAGTCCAGCTCATTTCCAACTTTTCCACCACTACCGTGCCAGCGTAAAACGCATCAAGTCAACGGTCTTCTGACCTCGTCAGGCATCGTCACCCCGTCGGGCCGGGCATCATCACCTCGTCAGGGACGGCATTGTCCCGCGTAAATGAACACGCCTCAGGACGGAATCCTACACTCAACTTTCCTTCTACCGCGCCCGCATGAAACGCACGAGGCCAACGGTCTTCCGACCTCATCAGGCATCGTCACCCCGTCGGGCTGGGCATCATCACCTCGTCAGGGACGGCATCGTCCTGCATAAACGAACATACCTCAGGACGGACTCACCCCGCGTAAACGAACACACCTTAGGGTATCACTTTTCCAACCAATCTTACATTCTCGTACCTTCATTTCACACATTCCACACGTACCACACGACCACACATACACACGGCCATACACAATCCCACGCCACACATGCCTTACGCCAACGTACATTACCATCACACAATCACGCCACATGGCCACACATACTTGGCACGCGGTCACACACAATTTCTCGCTCATAAAAATGAACATCCATAGAATCAAGGTAAATATGGGTAGTTTACACAGTGACTGAAATCCCATCAAAATAAATAGTAAATGAACTCCAAAAATTCTGAATTTTGGATATATCATAAAAAACATCTTGATAAACATTTCTTATGAAGAACACGAAATCCAATTCAATTTGTAACCATGCCTTTTTGTCCCTCGAAGTCAGACCAAAATCAGTTCGCTCTAACAGACTATTTTATCCTCACAATACATTTTTTTCAACACACAAATCACCTTGAAAAGCTTTGAAATTTTTATATGTTATAGAAAAGAAAATTGCCAACAACTTTTGTGAAGGAAGTTTATTGAAAATAGATACAGAAAATTTTATAAAAATTCAGCAAGACACGAAGGTCGGGATGAATAGTGTTCTGGGCAGTTTTGATCCAGTCTGAAAATGGGCTTTCGTGTGACTCAAATGGCCTCCAAAAATTTCAAATTTAAAATATGTTATACTAAAAGATGTTGGGAGCAACTTTCATGATAAAACTTTCTCAAATTCGGCTCGTAAAATTCTCCACAAAAATAGCAAACCGGACAGGTACAGTAACCGCGAATCCGAGATTCACACCGAACTTCAAAAATTCAAGTTCTAGCTCTAACCCAGCTCATAAATCAGCCTTAACTAGCCCCTAAATTGGTCTCTAGATCACCTCACCATAATCCAGCCCACTTCTCAGCCATGATCAATCCACAATTCCAGCACTTAATTCCATCACAATTAGCCCCTAATCCAACTCTAAACAGCCCCTAAAACTACACTGAACCATGTCTAAACGAGCCCGTTAATACCCGATATCCTAAATAGGGTTTAGAGAGCGACTTACCCGAACTCTAAACTAACTCGGCTAGAGCAGGAAGGGGGAACGGCTAATCGGCGGCTCACGGCGGCACACGGCAGTCCATGCGGCAATCGGCGAAACGGCGACGGCGGCGGCGCGGCAAGGCTCGGCCAAGGGAGAGAGAGAGCTCTCAGTGGGGAGGGGGCTGCCATGAGGTGAGGGAGAGAATGAGGAGAGAGAGAGTGGTCTTCACTTAAATAATCAAATTTTGACCAAACTTTTCAAAATACCCATTTTACCCCTCCTTACTTGGCCAAGATTAATCCAAACCAAAATATCCAAGGGCATTTTGGTCCAATCTTTTGGGGCTGATATTTATCCACAATTAATCCCCAAATTTAATTTCCAAAATCCCCAAAATTCGGAATACCAAAAATAGGCCTAGGGGCAAAATCGTAATTTTTCGATCCCGGGCCGAATTTCCATTTTTGGGCCATACCAACCCCAAATATCATTGGCCACACTAAAATGATGTCGTCCATGTAAAAATAGTCGTATACGACCCCGAAAATCGACATCCAAATCCGGATCAACTTTCGCGATCAAAATCGCTAAATTTCAATTTTAGGGTCTCTCACTAACATGCGACTATTTAGGGGTTACGCGCATCGACCTCAGGTTACTCGAGTCGTGATGGTCTCGATTACCGGGAGAACGCAAGGATTTATCGCTAGCTCTGGAGGTAGGATCGTTCGGGTAAAGTTCGGGATTTGTTCGTCACGCATACTCTCGGTCGTGCGGAATCACCCGCGATTCGATCGTACGTCATTGGCCAAACTAAATCCGTCACCTCCCTAGGATCGGCCCGCATTGGCCCAAAATATTTCCTCATCGTTTCTAGGAATCGGTGCCCAATTTGCAATCGGGTCCCTGGTCCACGTACCGTTTTCCTAATTAGCCATTCCCTTCCGATTAGTATCCCGAGAGCACTCAATTCCGGGCGAGACTTACTATAATTAAATGAGAATAATATCAATCTCGTTGATCCCGGAAATGGGTCAAAATTCAGGATGTTACAACAATGATTTTGAATCATTTTGTGGATTTTCACACTTTTTGATTTTTGATTTTTTTAAAAAAAAAATTTCAATGCCATTTAGGCACTTCCAAAAATTCAAATTTCACTTGTTATGGCTAGCCACAACGATTTTGGACCTTTCTGTGAATTTTCAAATTTTTTGAATTTTTTGGATTTTTTGGATTTTTTTTCGAAATTTTTTTTAAACCAAGAACTGATTTTTTATTATTTTCTTGAAAGTTTTATGAATTTTCTAATTTTTCAATTTTTTATTGATTTTTCGAAATTTTCAAAATTTTTTATTTATATTTTCCGAATTTTCGAAATTTTATAAATTTTCTGAATTTTTTTTTATTTTTCTGATTTTTCTGTAAATTTTTGGATTTTTATGAATTTTCTGTAAATTTACTGATTTTCTAAAAAAAATTTAAAATTTTTTTATGATTTTTGTGATTTTCTTTTTTTTTGAATTTTTTTTCTAATTTTCCTGCTAGGGAAACGAACCGGACCAGTTCAAACCCAGTTCGGTCTGACCGAATTGGCTGTCGCCGGTGCCGACTCCGATCACCCCCTCCGGTGGGCACGGCACGGCAAAACGGCGCTGTTTTGCCCTATTTTCATTGGGGCATTTTTACAAACAGGTGGTGTGCATGATCCCATGTTTTCAGTTTTCAAGGCTGCGACTTTGGGCTCACCGTCGGCGACCTTACGGCAACCTTTTGACCTTTCTGATTGATCCACAATGAAGTCCATGTGTTGTATTTTTAATCAAACCTATTCGAAACACCGGCGGACGTTCACCGGCCGGCAAAAGTCTCATCAGAAAATACCAATTTATTATCAACCTAAACCGTGTTCATCAAAACTCAGAATCCCTATTCTACTCGCCTTAACCGTCTAAAACAATTCTAATCACTAACAAATATCAAGCAAAAATCAAAGAAAACTGACTTGAATGGCCCTATGGCCAAGGCGACGCTCCGGCGAGGTCATCGGAGCTCCAGTGAGATGGTTCACAAGGAGGGCCGACTCGGTTCATGCGTTTTTTATGCCCAAAATGCAATTAAATCACATAAAAATGATTAGAAACTAATAATGAACATCAAAATGCCAAGATTCGTCAAAGAAATCACTCAAACATGCACATTGAGACCAAAACCAAAATCTGGAAAATTCTTTAGAAAACTGACTATGAATGATTTTTAACTGGTTCGTTCGACAATCAAATGAAATTGTTGAACTGATCGGAGCCCCGAGGGTCGTTCCCTGACACGTGGTCTTCACCTTGGTGGCCTTGGATTCGCTGGAACAGGTCTTGGCTGCCCGGACGAGGCTCGATTTTAGGCATTCCCGGTCAGATTTTCCGACTGGAACGATGAGGGGAGATCTCGATCAATCGCACGATTCGTCGGCGCTCCGTCGTCTAGGGCGGCACTGAACACTCGTGGGAGAATCTACCACCCTATCTCTCTCTTTCTTTCGCGTTGTTTCTCTCTTTCTCTCTCTCCTCCCTCTCTGGAAATTCGTCGAACACCCTCTCTTCTTTCGAGTTAGGTTTTTTTTCATTTTTGTTCATCGATTTCGCGCTCAAATTCGATTGGAACCGACTTCCAATCGGTTTGGGCAGTTAACCGGTGCCAGCCGGACATTTTCCAGCTAGCCCAATCAATTTCCACGTGCTGAATTAACAAGAAATGATCGGCAACGTTCTGGATTTGAGTTGGTTTCTTTGGGTTTTTCTGGGTTTTTAGTGAATCGGGTAAGGAAGATGCACTATTCGGGTCAGGTCAGGTTGATCCATTCGACCCGGCAGTTCTGGTTTTAACCAAACACTTAAATTGGACTCAATTTCAATCGATTTTTTCAAATTAAACCCCAAAATTGAATCCCCATCATATTCCGAACCCAAATGTATAATTTGCCCCAATTTTTATTATAATTGTGCCCAATATTTTCTCATTTTTATATTCGGGTTAACAAGATTTTGCTCAATTTAATGTCCTAATGACTTGATTAGGCAAAATTGATACCAAAATTGGATTACCCACACCTAATTAACCCTAGAAATGGTAGTCTCATATTTCAACAATTTCATTTTGGGCACAATTCCCAATTTGGGTTCAAAATTCTTAATTTTCAATCAAATTTTGGGGATTTTTTATTTTTATGTCAAATTATGCAATTGGACCAACCATTATGCAATTAAAGGTCCCAGAATCAACTGTTGTGAAGACACTAAGACTTAAAAATGTCTAGAAAAAATTTAATTTCATTTTTGGTTCAATTCGGGTTTAATTTTGCCCAATTTTGGGAAAAACATATACCCGATTGAGATTTTCTAAAATTGACAGTGTATTTATGAAATTGGATTTAAAATAAAATTAATGAATATTTTTATGGGATTTTCTGATTCTATTTACTATTTTTCTTGATTTTCTTGCCTATTTTGACTAAAAGAAATTAAGAACAAATGCAGAAAAATGATAAAAAAATTATTTTTTTGTCTAGAAATAGGTTTCTAGGTTTGGCCAAGATTCCTAGACCTAATTTTGAAATTTTTGAAAATTTTTGAAAATATGACAAAATGAGCTAAAAATTAGGTGTCAACAGTTGCCCCTCTTTGAGATTGAGCTCGTTAAAGGTTGATCTCAAAGACAATATGACACTTGAATTTTTAGTCGACTCACTAAACAAGATAAAATCGAAATTTCACAATAACTTATTAGGGTCTTTGCTTTTTGAAATTCGTGATCTAATCCAAAGGTTTTCTTTTTTGGAACACATTTTTAAAAGTTCTTAATGATTAAGGGAGAGAAACTTACCTGTTTATGAGAGTTTCTTTGTTGCTCATCCAAAGGCATGAATTGATGGTAGTGATGATTATGATGATTATTCTGATTACATGATTTAAGGACGAACTCACAAACCATGAATGCCTGAGGCTCTTCGCTTGAGGACTTGAATTTGCCTAATGGTTCCTCACCAGTAGGACTTTGGATTATCCTAGGGGCCCCTCACCAGTAGGACTTGGGATTGCCTAGTGATTCCTCACTAGTAGAACTTTGAAATTGCCTAGGGGCTCCTTGCCTGTAGGACTTTAGGAAGACTTTAATGAATGCCTTAACTGTGAGTTTTCGTGAATTTGAGGTTTCACTAACCTTGATATGGTTTTTAGTTGACAAAAAACTATTTTGAAAAGTAGTTTTGAAATTAATCAAAACCGTTTGAAATGTGATTTTTCTTTTAGCTTACCACAAACTATTTGGAAACTTGGTTTTAAGTTGACCAAAAACTTTTTTTGAAAAGTAGTTTTGAAATTAATCAAAACCGTTTGAAATGTGGCTTTTCTTTTAGCTTACCACAAACTATTTGGAAACTTGGTTTTAAGTTGATCAAAAACTTTTTTTGAAAAGTAGTTTTGAAATTAATCAAAACCGTTTGAAATGTGTTTGTTTTTTTAGCTTACCACAAACTATTTGGAAACTTGGTTTTAAGTTGACCAAAAACTTTTTTTTTGAAAAGTAGTTTTGAAATTAATCAAAACCATTTGAAATGTGATTTTACTTTTAGCTTACCACAAACTATCTGGAAAGTTGGTTTTAAGTTGACTAAAAACTTTTGAAACCTACCACCCGCCTGGGTGGCGCTGCTGGAGCGCGCACTCTTCCTCTTACGAAAGATTGAGTGTTCGAATCCTGGGCGCCGCAGGGTGACTTAACCGGTGGCACGTGTGTGGTGGCTAGCACGTGTCGCCCCCAGGGTTTACTCCCCGGCTATCGGCCGTGCGGGGGTTCCCTGGGTTATCAAAAAAAAAAAAAACTTTTGAAACCTGGTTTTGAAATATGCATTCTTTGTATGCATTCCAAACAATCAAATTTCCTTTTCAATGAATTATTTGAACAAAATGCTTGCAAACTTTCAAGAAATGCTTGAAATAATCGTTTGGAAGACCTTCATTAGAAAGGATTTGTTTCGATCTATGAACTTGGTCTTTCCTCCATTTGATTGAATGGGGACTTTTCTTATATCCCTTAATTTTATCTCTCTTAACTAATCCTTAGGTGTTCGGATATATTCACAATGTATATAATCCAATTGATCCGATAAGGTATTTGAAAAGGTTGCAATGTTAGTTTGGTCAATGGCTATTCAAAGGATAGGCATTCTGAGGCCAAGAAAAGGATTTCATCATGTCTGACTTCGAGTCTACAAGTTAAGAACCTCGAGGATAAGATAAGATAGTGTTGCATACACTTCTTTGAGTGATGACTTCTCGTCATAAAATCATATTTTCACTCTCAACATCCCAATCTGAAGAGTCTTTGGGGAGAGATTGTAATGTTGATATTGGGTAGGCTCAAAAGGCTCAATTGTTTTGAATTCAGGGTTTTTGTGAAACTGATGATCTTCTTGGCATTACCACCCTTTTTCTTTGTCCACCTAGGATCTTTTCTTATCATGAACACAAAAGTCCCCTAAAATTTCATCGAGATTTTTTTAATCACTGATTTGTTGTGACACAACTTTTGCTTTGCTTTTGACTTGACTTTTGTTATTCTTTCTTTTGCTCATTTTTCTGGGCATTGGCCTTACTTTTATCAGGCACACCGCTTTTCATGTCCTAAACTCCTTTGTCCTTGATCTTTTTGCATTCTAAGGACTCTGTGTTCTGCCCTTTTGCTTTCTATTTATCAAAGTGGATCATATGCTCGTGCTCCAGTGTGAAGAAATGATCACCAACTTGGGATTCTGAAATGAATATTCATGCTCAATTGGGCTTTGCCAAAGGTAATGTATTTGGGTATAAGAAATGAAGTGCTATTCTTCTTCTTGAGATGTTTTGAGCTTCCATATGACTTCATGTGAAGTTATCACAGAAAGATCAATGTGAATGTATGCAATAAAATCTTTCTTGATCATATTCTCCATAAATATCAACCGTGAATCTCCTAATTTGCCTCAATATAGGGTGGTTCTTAACAGGGTTGTTTTTGAAAATTTCTCCACTATTTAGGCGAAAATTTGATTTGCAAGAGATAATCATGTGTTTGGGATGATGAAATGATTGCCTTTCATCATTTCAATTAATGTAATCATTGCGAATATGCCCTATTTCCTTCAGATGAGTTTTTCTCACTCACTTTGACTTTGAGTGTATAGGGAACGTATTTGGATATGGCTTACCTTTCATCATTTGAAGGTCTTTCCCTTTGATTTGATCCAAACTCTTTCTATAAAATTTTTCAAAGCCTTTTGTCAAATTATCCATTTTAGGGAATTTTGATGCTTATTGCATTTTCAAAGAAAGTGTGTTTCAAAATCTTAATTGAAACATTTTTGAAGTACTTCTCTTTGCAAAACACTTTGTTTTGTTGTTATTCAGCTTTAGTATCATTTCGCTTAGGGAAGAAAAAGGTTTGATCTTTCTCTTAAAAAGGTAATCCCACATGCCTTCACGATCTAGGGATACCTATCTGATCAATTTATCGAGATCCCTTTCGTTTGCATGCCTTCGCTTTGGTTATACTGGGTACTCCTCTGTTGTTGCTCCCTTTCGTTTGTTTCCCTGGGGATGATAAAACAGAAAGCACATTAGAGGATATCAACAGAAAATAGAATTGAAAGCGATACTTCCCTCTATTATTTGATAACTCCATTGAGAATTTTGAAATTGTGAACTGGTTCAGATTCCAAACTTGCTTTCTTTTGCAAAACAAATAAACAAGTTTATGAAATGTATGGCATGCATGATATGTATGATATGCACATGTTTTAAAGTGACCCGAATCTTTTCTTGAATGTTCGTCTTCATTTTATGGGTAGAAAATCTTGACAGCATCTGCATTTACAGGATAGGATAGTTCTGTTCCTGTCATATCTACAAGAATCAGTGCTCCTCCAAGAAGAACCTTCTTGACAATGTATGGACTCTCGTAATTCGGAGTGAATTTCTCACGTGGATCTGAGTTATTGGGAATGACTTTCTTCACTACTAGATCATCTACTTCAAAACATCTTGGTTTCACCTTTCTGTCGAAAGATTTAGCAACTTTTTTCTAGTAAGCTTGTCCATGACATATAGCCCTTAATCTTCTCTCATCAATCATGTTGAGCTGTTCACATCTTTGTTAGCTCCATTCAACTTCTAAAAGTTTTAATTGGGATAATATCCTTAACGAAGGAATTTCTACCTCGACGGGTAATACTGCTTCCATTCCATAAACTAAGGAAAATGGAGTTGCCTCAGTTAATGTTCGAATTGAAGTTCGGTATGCCATCAGAGTATATGGCAATCTTTCGTGCCAGTCACGATAATTCTCAACTGTTTTGAATAATATCTTCTTGATATTCTTGTTTGCTGCTTCCATTGCTCCGTTCATTTGTGGGCGGTATGGAGATGAATTTAAGTGTCGAATGTGGAGGTGTTCAAGCAGATCATTTATGATTTTGTTATTCAAATTTGAACCATTGTCGGTAATGATTGGTTCTAGAACTCCATACCTAGCGATGATGTCTCGCTTAATGAATTTTGCCACATTCTTGGCGATGACATTTGAATATGAACTCGCTTCAATCCACTTGGTGAAGTAGTCAATTGCCACCAAGATAAAGCTATGTCCATTTGAGGCCATGGGGTTAATTGGACCAATCATGTCAATTCCCCACATTGAAAATGACCATGGTTCTGACATTTGATGCAACTCATTCGGCGGTGCATTGATTTTGTCTCCATAAACTTGACATCAATGACAACATCTTACATGTTGAAATTGTTGAATGCAATATCTTTCCATTGTCATCCAATAATATCCCAATCTCATGATTTTGCGGGCTAAGAGATGGCCGTTCATGTGCGGACCACATTTACCTTCATGGATTTCTTTCATGATTTGTTCAGCTTCTTTACTAACAATGCATCTTAACAGGATCGAATCGAATGATTTCTTATAAAGAACCTGTCCGCTAAGAAAAAACTTGTTGGCTATCTTTCTGATAAATTTTCTATCGCCCGACTGGCTTCCTTCGGGAAATTCTCCTGCTTGTAAGTATTTCTTGATATCATGAAACCATGGTTCATTATCAATTTCTGCTTGAACTATCATGGAGTGTGCTGATTGTTTGAAAATATTGATTCTCGGCGGTTTTATATCCATACCATCTTCAGCTTGGAGTAAGGATGATAAGGTTGTAAGAGTATCTGCAAAATGATTCTGAGCTCCCGGAAGATAATCAAATATTATTTTTTCGAACTCCTCCATCATTCCTTCTAAGTATTTGTGATAGGGAATTAGCTTTGCATCACGAGTTTGCCATTCTCCAGTTATTTGCAATATAATAAGCATAGAATCTCCATATACCTGCATCATTTTTACCCTCATTGAAAGGGCAATTGTAAGCCGAGAATACACGCCTCATATTCAGCGATGTTATTGGTGCATGGAAATACTAGTTTTGCAGATACTGGATAGTGTTGGCCTTCTGGGGAAATCAGTACTGCCTCAATTCCTGATCCAGATAAGTTGGTTGCACTATCAAAATATATGGTCTATTTGTCATCGACAAATGTCAATATGTGGTCATCAAGTTGTTCTTCAGAATTGGCGATATTCTGCGAATTTGCTATCAGCATGTCTGCTATTGCTCGCCCTTTGACTCACTTTTGGGATGAGCTTCTGATGTCGAACTTAGATAATAAGACTTGCCATTTTGCTAATTTCCTGACTAAGGAGGATTTCTCAAGAAGATACTTAATCGAATCATTCTCAGTTACTAGCAAAATTTGGTGATGAAGGGTGTACTATCTTAATCTATGTAACACCCAAATTAATGCAACGCATGTCTTCTCAACTGCTGGGCAATTCACTTCTGATGTTGTGAATTTCTTGCTCAAATAATAAACAGTTGTTCTTTACCATCATTTGGTCTTCTTTGTACAAGCACTGCTCCTAATGGCTCATGGTGAATCGTCAAATATAAGATTAGCGGGACTCCAGGAATTAATGGTACCAACACTGGTGGGCATACCAGATATTCTTTCATTTTGTCAATGGCTTGTTGACATTCTTCATCCCATTTTACTTTGGCATTTTTCTTCAACAGTCTGAAGGATGGTTTAGCAATCTCAGAAAAATGATAGATAAAACGGGCAATGTGGTTTAATCGCCCCAATAAGCTTCTCACTTCTTTTAACGTAGAAGGAGTCTTCAAGTCATGTATTGTCTTGATCTTGGAAGGATCGATTTCGATTCCTCTGTTACTGACCATAAATCCTAGCAGTTTGCCGGGTTTTGCCCCAAATACACGTTTATTGGGGTTTAGCCGCAACTTGTATTTTCTAAATCTTTCGAACAATTTGTGAAGCACCTCAACATGTTCTTTTCCTTTTTCGGATTTTGCAATCATGTCATCTACATATACTTTGATTTCTTTGTACATCATATCATGGAACAGAGTTACCATTGCTCTTTGATATGTGGCATCAGCATTTTTCAAATCGAAAGAAATCACCTTATAACAAAATGTGCCCCGTGGTGTTATGAAGGATGTGTTCGCCTTATCCTCTTTCTTCATGAGGATTTGATTATATCTTGAGAAGCCATCCATGAATGAAAATGTTTCGAATCCAACAGTGTTATCCACTAATACATCGATATGTGGAAGCGGAAAGTCATCCTTAGGGCTTGCTTTATTTAGATCGCGATAATCAACGCATACTCGTACTCGACCATCTTTCTTTATTACGGGTACTATGTTGGCAACCCATTTTGGATATGGCACTACTTCGATGAAACCGACTTTGAGTAATTTCATCACCTCTTCTTCTATTTTCTTTGCCAATTTCGACTTTGTTCGCCTCAATTTTTGCTTTTTTGGTAGAATACTTGAATCAATTGGCAGAGCATGTTTAACTATACTTGGATCAAGGCCTGACATGTCAGCATAAAACCATGGGAATATGTCTTGATATTCCCTGAGCAAATCTGTTATTCTTTTCGCTTCTGCTGACGAAAGACTTTCTCCAATCTTAATCTCTTTGGGGTTCTCTTTATCGCCCAGATTTACAGTAATCGTTTTTTCTAACGTGAGTGACTTTAATTCTTCATGACAGATCCATTCTCTTCTGATCTATTCCTCGTCTTCATTATCCCCTTCAATATCACAAGTGATCTCCTCGAAGAGATTTGGGTCATCTATGAACCTATTATGGATGTGTGAATGCTCATGTCTGACATGTAATAAACATGATTAGTAATTGCATATGAAATGAATCGATGCATGAGATTTAATGAAAAACCATTTTGAAAAATTATTTTGAAATCTGTTTTAAAAAGATCAAGAGAATAGAGCTAATCCTCATATCCTTGGACATCCTTGCTCTTAAAATCGTTTTCACAATAAGGAGTCATATGGAAACCCAAAGCCTCAAGCCTCATGTGTGAGAGCAATATTCATCATTGATTTGGTTTTGTTTCCATACGTCCTTAACAAAACATTGAACAATTTTATTGAATTGAAAAATGCAATTACATCTATATCGAAAGGATTGTAAATTGCAACTGAATTGAAATTGCAAACAACATCAATATGAAACAGACAAATTGTAAAGGCAACAATAAGGAAAGGGGTTCAAAAGAATCTTCTTACTCCAGTGCGTAGGTATCTTCATCTTCAATTATAGCAACGTTGATAATGTTCTCTTCAAATAAGCTCAGCAAGACAAATTCTGCTTCTGTATGTAAATTTTCTTCTGAAAGCAGTTTGGGAGGCCCAGGAAAGTTTTCTCTAATATGAATCTGATGATAGGGTAACTCTCTAGCCTTACCTTTCCACATTATTGGCTTAATGGTTCGATCACCTCGGTTTCCACGACCTTCATGATTCTTTTGACCTTGGCCTCGGCCTCCATGGTGATTACTAGTGACTTCATACCCCCACCCCATGCTTTTTCTTTGTGCCAAATGGGATAATGGGTTCTTTAATTCCTTACGCTTTTATCCCAAGTCCATCATTAAGGTTAAATCCATATTGGCATAATACTTTTTCAAACATAATAGATGATGTTGAAAGTTCTGGAGACTTCATCACGCTACCAGCACGAATTTGTATCATGGAAATCATATTAAAGGAATGATAGCTAGGCTCTTCTTTTATCTCAGGCTCGACATAAGGTATGACACTTTCCTTGTAAATGGTGAAGTCCGTCTCCCCGTGCACGGTAATCATTTTACCATTAATAACAAATCTAACCTTTTGATAAAGACTAGAAGGAATGGCGCCAGCCATATGAATCCAAGGCCTCCCCAGTAGTAGGTTGAAAGTCCTTGGAATGTCTACCACTTGAAAATCGATCAGGCACAGGGCCTATATTTACTTCTAGCTCGATGTCACCGATAACATCCTTCTTCATCCCATTGAACGAACGTATAGTTACCTTTGAAGGTTTGATGAGTTCTTCACTAATCCCCAAGAGATGCAGTGTGCTTAGTGGACACAAATTAAGTGCAGAATCATTATCAATCAGCACCCGTGACACCTCCTTGCCCCGGCATTTGACGACAATATACAGAGCTTTATCGTACGAACACCCGTCAATTGGGAAATCTTCATCAGAGAAGGCAATTTGATCCTTTAGAAGAATGGCACCAACAAAGTCTTCCAATTGTACCTCATTAATCGTCTTCGGGACGTGCACCTCATTAAGAAGCTTCATAAGTACCATTTTGTGGCTTTCTGAAGTCTTGAAGAGATCTAGTAATGAAATTTGTGCTGGCATCTTCTTCAATTGCTCAATTACCTCATATTCGCTTGTCCTCATGACTGACAACAACTCCTTGACATCCTCTTCAGTTACTCCTTTCTTTTCGTGCTCACCTTCTTTTGGGACATAACATCTTCCCGATCTGATTATTGCATCAACTTCTTTAAGCGTGTAGTCCCATGGTACACATTTGGTATCAAACTTCTCCTTTGGAGGCAAAGTGATGATCACAAACTGAACCTCTTTCCTTTCGATCTTCAGTTGACCAATTGGGAGATCAATGGTAATTAGTTCGACATAATCCTTCTCTTCGTCAAGCCTATCCACTTCATCAAGTTTAATCAATAGTGGTGTAATCATGGACATCATGCTTTTGTCAGCTTCAATAGTATCCATTCCACCCCAACCGTCAGGCATGATATTTTCATCTTTGGATTCTCATGAAGGTGGTGTGTATTTGACACGGTCATTATACCGGCCACTATCTTGTCCTAGATAATCCATAATTTCGCCTCGTTTTCGTGCTTTGCGAACAAATCGTCTGTCTCCTTGGCGAGCCTTTTTCTTCATTTTCTCGTCTTCATCCTTTTTTTCCTCAAGACTTAATTTGTTGATTGGGATCTCATATATGCCTCCCCATCTATCAGGCACAATAGTTTCGTTTTTAAAAGCCCAAGGTGGAGACGTGTACTTAACACGGTAGTTGTATTTTCCACCGTCTTGACCAATGAGGTCTACAGTGTCACCCTGCTTAAATGATGTTTGGGTAAATCGCCTTTCACCCTACCAAATCTTTTCTTTTTGTTCTTCAAATTGATCCACTTCATCACCAGATGGGGTCTCTCTTTTTCCAGCTGGCCCAATCAATTTCCACGTGTTGAATTAACAGGAAATGATCGGCAAAGTTCTGGGTTTGAGTTGGTTTCTTTGGGTTTTTCTAGGTTTTGAGTGAATTGGGTAAGGAAGATGCACTATTTGGGTCGGGTCGGGTTGATCTGTCCGACCCTGCAGTTCCGATTTTGATCAAACACTTAAATTGGACTCAATTTCAACCGATTTTTTTCAAATTAAACCCCAAAATTGAATTCCCCATCTTATTCCGAACCCAAATGTATAATTTGCGCCAATTTTTAATATAATTGTGCCCAATATTTTCTCATTTTTATATTCGGATTAGCAGGGATTTGCTCAATTTAATGTCCTAATGACCTGATTAGGCAAAATTGATACCAAAATTGGATTACCCACACCTAATTAACCCTAGAAATGGTAGTCTCATATTTCGACAATTTCATTTTGGGCACAATTCCTAATTTGGGTTCAAAATTCTTAATTTTCAATCAAATTTTGGGGATTTTTTATTTTTATGTCAAATTGTGTAATTGGACTGACCATTATGCAATTAAAGGTCTCAGAATCAACTGTTGTGAAGACAATAAGACTTAAAAATTTCTAGAAAAAATTTAATTTTATTTTTGGTTCAATTCGGGTTTAATTTTGCCCAATTTTGGGAAAAACATATACCCAATTGAGATTTTCTAAAATTGACAGTGTATTTATGAAATTGGATTTAAAATAAAATTAATGACTATTTTTATGGAATTTTCTGATTCCATTTACTATTTTTCTTGATTTTCTTGCCTATTTTGACTAAAAGAAATTAAGAACAAATGCAGAAAAATGATAAAAAAATTATTTTTTTGTCTAGAAATAGGTTTCTAGGTTTGGCCAAGATTCCTAGACCTAATTTTGAAATTTTTGAAAATTTTTGAAAATATGACAAAATGAGCTAAAAATTAGGTGTCAACGATGTAATGTTTAAATTATAACATTATCATTTTAGATTTTTAGTGTTATGCTGTCTCTATCATTAAATTTCTCTACCGCGCTATTCTCTATCATTACATTTTCTAAAATTGCAACAAGATGTTTAGGAATGGAAGGTAGAGATTTTAGCCAAACTTAAGGAAGGAGAACAAAGAGAGACAGACGTATATAGACAATAGATGAAGAATATGCATTTTTAGATGGTCTTGAAGAACTAATTGTGCAAGGAATTAAAGCTGATAACGGCTTCAAGAGTGGTCACATGATTATGTTAGACAAGTGATTTGAAGAAACAAAGTCAAATATGAAAAACTTGAAAAAGTTGTACAATCAAATAAATGACTTGAAGGATCAAAGCCGCTTTAGGTGGGATCATGAAAAGCATTGTGTCGATATTCATTCGGAGGATAGTTGGCAAAAATATTGCAAGGTTTGTGTCACTTCTTCTCATTTTTCTTCTTTATTACTTATTTCTCTTCTAACAAAATAATATATTTTCTTTATAGACCAATTGATAGTTTATGGGCCGCCCTTGTTGGGAAAATAAGCCCATATTCAACAAAAGTAACTACAAAAGACAGCTACTTGTATTCTAGTGGGATGCAACTTCCAAAAAATAAGAAGTAAGAAAAA
The DNA here is from genome assembly GCA_031216405.1 of Syzygium malaccense. NCBI lineage: Eukaryota > Viridiplantae > Streptophyta > Magnoliopsida > Myrtales > Myrtaceae > Syzygium > Syzygium malaccense. Next base: position 16,809,742 of record CM062262.1, on the reverse strand, counting down.
AAAAAGTAACACACATGACCACAAAGAAAAACAGGAAGGAAAAAGGTTCCTCTCACTCTCACTCTCGATCGTTCTCTTATACGCTCAATGAACAGAATCCGGAACTCTATCAAAGTTGCAAATGTGCATTTAATCTGTGAAAATCAAAGTACGTTCTGTTGCATGAGGTACCTTTCAACCAGTGATTCAAGTATTCCTAGGGACATTTTTCGCGTTTCTCGTGTATGGTATTTGAAATCTACGTATCCAAAATTGGTATCAAAGCAATATCTTGTTCTTGTTTCCTAATTGTATGTTGATTGTAATAGAAATTAGTGCGATAGACCCATTTTCGTACGCATAATTTGCTGTTCAAATGTGATTTTCTGCTTGTTCATCAACAAAGACAGCCTGAAAACTGCAAGCCGGTTGTGATGGCCACTTGGGTATGAAACGACACACGATCATAGTGTTCGGGATTGCTTCTCAGAGTTCCGTTCATAAAAAAAAATTGATTTTGATAACAAGGAATGGTAGCACTCATCGAGACGAGTAAAACAAGGGGTGGCACGCTGCCAGGGGAGGCCGCACGCGCCCCCATGCACGGCCGCAAGGTGCGGCCTCGCCTCACGTGCCACCATGCACTAGAACTGTCCAGTGTGTGGGCGTCATGCACCCGCCTACACAATTTGCATGCATGTGCACATCAATCGCGCGCAGGCATGACTAATGTTAGTGTGACGTCAGCCACGCGGGTCACTAGTCGGCCTGACCTGATCCGGTTAACCCGTTACTTGACCCGGTTGACTGACCTAACCCAGTTGATCGATCCGACCTGGTTGACTCGCCCATTGATCGACCGTTGACCGAGTCGAAAAAAAGAAAAGGGTGGGAGCTCCAATTAGACGTTCTTGGTATCGGCGTGTTCATAGAGGAATGCTCTACATTATGGTATATTCATATTACATGTTTGACGCTTGTAAGGACGTGAAAATGCATAATAATACCCTACAATATGCATATTTTTGGGTATTTATGGTATTTTCTTTTGTATTTTTGGAAATACAATTGTTGGCTTACGTGTATATGAATAAGCATTCCCTATTTTTCTGTACCATGAATTATGAATAATCCTTTTTGTTCTGCATTTGTTGCAGGAACAATGGCACATAAGATATTCTCGCCTATATTCCTAAGAACAAATAAACAAAGGTCGAGACTCTCGAGGCTAAGAAATGAGTTAGCCATTTATCGATTGGACGATCGTGTTGACATGATGACGCACGTTATTAAGGTCAACAAGATGATACAAGATATCATTTGGAATAGTTACCTTATGCCACATTTTGAGAAGGTTGAAGCCCTAATAACCACTCTTCCAATGGAATGGCGAGAAGTGTTGGACGGTCTTTGGGAAATCAACATTGTTCCAGATTATAATAAACTTGTGGAGGATTTCCTAAGACAATATATAAGGGTTGGGGCAACGACGACGTCGACCCTTGGCATGAATGCATCTTGGCGCAAAATGAATGCGTCCTGGTGGAAACCTAAGGGATTTCCGAGGGTTTTCCCTTGGCTACCAAATTCAACCATAAGATGTACTAAGGAATTTCATGAGTCCTTCCCAATTTATGTGCAACATGTGAGGCGCCGAGGTTATGTCTTTAGGTTTAGTCATCACTTATGGATATTTTCTTTATGTTGATATTTGTCATTTTTTTAGGTCTAGTTGATATTTCATCTCATGTAAGACTTATATGACTTTTTGGAATATTTATTTTTTGAATTCATTGGCTTTGTTCTTATATTAATATTGTCTTATGTATGCTACATGTGAGTGGAAAGTTCTGGAAAGATTTAGTAGCTTAAAAGAACTTAATTTTATATAAATAATTATATCAATGATAATTTCAAATTAGGATTCTTAGATGATGATTGGGATCATAGTGACCTTTCAAATCCAAAACCTTCTGTGAAATTATTCATTAATGTAATAGGTTTGTGCAAAATAGATGCATAAATGTTAGCCATTAATAATTCATGCATTTATATCTGAAATGTTCAGACATAATGATTTCGGCATCTAAGAACATAGTGGCTGAGCTGAACAAGGTAGATAAATTGAACGGCGATAATTATTAGATTTGGAGTATGAAAATCCAATATTTGCCGGAAGAGCAAAAAGTACTCAAAGCTCTTAACCAGGTTATGGAAGAACCTGAAGATGGAAATATTGCACAACACAAAAGGGATAAAGATACATTTGCCGCATGGAAGAACTCACATTATTTGCTAAGTAGTATGGAAAATGATATTATGCAAGAGTTCATGTGCTTTGACTATGCCAAAGACATGTGGGCATCATTGGCAGCAATGTTTGGTCAAACTTCTGTGACCAAATTGAGATGACTCACAATTAGGTCTGACTCATATGGGAAGCCTCATGAACAAATCATGAAAGAACACTTGAGGCGCATATCAAACATGATAGGTGAGCTGAAGGATGCTAACCACATACTTACTGATGAGTAGTAAGTGCACGCAGCAATTCATTCTTTGCCTCATAGTTAGGAGCATATGAAAGTCCATCTGACCTACAATGAAAATATTAAGACTTTTAAGGATGCTATGCACCATCTTGAGCTGCAAGAGGACCGCATTTTGGTGGCTAAACTAGAATCTGACATTTATTTTTCTGGTTCTAGTTGACATGGAGCTTCGGGCTCCAAGTGCAAGCGCGTGTATGGATTCAATAGGTGGAAGGGCAAGGGAGGGAATTCTTCAAGTAAGAAACCAAAACTCGACCAACATGACAAAGGAAAACACCCTTTCGAGAAGAATATTTCAAAGGTAAAGTGTTTAAACTGTGGCAAGAAGGGTCATTTCGCTCGTGGCAAGCCAAAAAGGTAGAAACCCTTAGTAAACTTGAGAGTGTTACTTATTTATCAAGTTTTATTTTTCTAACTGAATTTCATCCTTTGTGGTCTGCAGACTCAGGGATCACAGACCATGTAGAGAGGGACAAAGATGCCTTCGTGGAGTCTCGGCGAGTTTCACAAAGAGCAAAGTGGATATATGTGGGAAACAATTTCAAAGTGGAAGTGAAAGGGATTGGCACCTGCCAATTGAACATGCAAGATGGTCGCACATTATTCCTACATGATGTATGATATGCTCTAAAAATTCGTCGGAATTTAGTTTCTATGTTGGTTTTAATAACCTTGCTTTTAATTTGAACTTTCGTAACAGTGGTGTTGACTTGTATTTAAAAACAAGTTTGTATGGTTCTGGATATTTTCTAGATGGTTTTATTGTGTTGGATTTAACTATAATGATGTTAATGTTTGTTATTCCTTATTCACATTACCTAACTCTTATGACAATGATGTGAATCTATGGTATGCTAGGCTTGGTCATATAGGCCAACAACAAATGAATAGATTAGCCAAGGAATGCTTATTAGGCAATATTGAAAAGTTGATTTGCCTATTTGCGAGCATTACCTAGCGGGAACAACAACTCAGAAACCATTTGGAAAAAGAACAAGAGCTGAGTTTCCTTTGCAATTGATTCATTCGAACATCTATGGTCCAATGTATATAAGAGCAAGGCTTGGGACTGTATACTTCATCACATTTATAGATGATTATACTCGATTCGGATATGTCTATTTGATTTCTTATAAATTCGAGGCATTAAGTTGCTTTAAGAAATTTATGAGCTTGGTAGCAAATCAATTGGACAAGAAAATAAAAACATTAAGATCCAATCAAGGTCGAAAATATTTATCTAATGAGTTCAAAAATTTATGTGATGAAAAAGGAATATAAAGACATTTGTCTATTTCATGTACTCCTCAACTAAATGGTGTTGTAGAGATGAGAATCAGAACTCTACTGGAAATGGCTAAATCTATGATGGCACAAGTTAACTTACCATTCAAATTTTGGAATGATGCTTTGTTAACTGCTGCCTATGTACTTAACCGTGTGCCTTCTAAGTCAGTTACTTCTACACCATATAAGTTATGGACACATAGAAAACTCGATTTAATTTTTCTTAAACCTTGGGGTTGTGCTGCCTATATTCACGAGCCCTTTCAAAAACATGGAAAATTGGGTCCAAGAGACTAAAAAAGTATTTTCATAAGATACTTGGAACATTCAAAAGGAAATGTGTTTATAGATGAGTAAGAAAGTAGAAGTGTAACTGAATTTGAATCACGTAATGTCATATTCTTAGAGAATAAATTTCCTAAGAAGGGCAAAATAGGTGAGGACTACTCTCTATTTGAAACCTTAGATCGCAATAATGAAATTAATGGAGTTCGTTCAAGTGGGAGCAATGTGAGAGGTGGGGGATTAAATTCGAACTAGTCTCAATTATAACCACTTGATGAGATGATATCATCATTATCTAATCCAAGTGGGAGTGTAATGAAGCGTGATGTACCAAATGTACAATCTCTCATATAGAGAAAAAGTTACAAAATCATTTCCCGTTGATGTTTTGACATTGAAGGGGAAGCTTTCATGGTCGCTCCGTAAGAAGAGGATGAGCCGAGGAATGCAAATGAGGCTCTTACATGCCCTGATAAGGAAAAGTGGATGCAAGCAATGGAAGTAGAAATGGAGTCAATGAAATCCAAACGAGTTTGGGAATTAGTTGATGTCCCAAAAGGACACAAGGCCATTGGGAACAAGTGGGTTCTCAAAATAAAGCGTAAAGATGATGACTCAATTGAAAGGTATAAGGCTTACCTTGTGACAAAAGGGTATAATCGAAAGGAATGAATTGATTATGAAGAAACCTTTTCCCCTGTGGTGTGATTTACTTTAATTCGCCTTATTTTGGCAATAGTGGTAAGTATAGATTTTGAATTACATCAAATGGATGTAAAGACTGCTTTTCTCAATGGAGAATTAGAAGTAGAAATTTTTATGGAACAACCCGTTAGTTTCGTTACAAAAGGCCAAGAACAAAAGGTATGTCGACCTTTAAGATCAATATATGGCCTTAAGCAATCTTTGAGATGATGGTATGTATGTTTTCACAATGCAAAAATAGCAGATGATTTTGATATGATCAATGAAGATCATTGTGTGTATATCAAAAGATCAAAAAATCAATTTGTGATCTTATCATTATATGTGGATGATATACTAATTGTCGGTAGCAATGTGGAGTTTGTTAATATGATAAAAAATTGGTTATCTTCCAATTTTGAAAGGATAGATATGGGAGAAGCTGCATATATTCTTGAAATTAAGATTTCAAGAGATCGTTCAAAAATATCATTATCTCTTTCTCAAGAGATGTATATAATTAAAATCCTTGAATGATTTCGTATGTAAGACTGTCAACCCATAGATACTCCTATTTCAAGAGGTGACGGATTGAGCCATAGGTTGTGTCCAGAGACTCCACAAGAAAATGAATGAATGAAATGTGTTCCTTATGCCAGTGATTGGAAGTTTAATGTACCTTATGATGTGTATAAGACCTAACTTATGTTTTGCAGTTGGAATGGTAAGTAGATACCAATTCAATCCAGATCAAGCACATCGGACAACCGTCAAAAGAATCTTGAGGTATCTGAAGGATACTACTGGTTATTCGCATAGTTATAAAGGAAGGGATCTACGATTTGAAGGTTATCCAAATGCTAACTAGGGAGGAGATTTAAATGAAAAGAAATCTAATTCTGGATTTGTGCTCTTACTGAATTATAGTGTCATATCTTGGAGTAGTAAGAAACAAACATGTATAGCCTTATCCACGATGGAAGCCGAATTTGTGACATTATCAACAGTTGTACAGGAGGGTGTTTGGCTTAAGAGATTTTTGGATCACTTAGGTATTGCTAAGAATGCTGCAAACTCATTGTTGGTTAATTGCGATAGCCAAGCGGCGATAGCTTACACCAAGGATCCCAAATTTCATTGCAAGACCAAACATATAGATACCAAGTATGACTTTGTCAAGGATATGGTTACACGGAAAGATGCGAACGTTTAGTACATACCTACGCAAAGAATGATAGCAAATCCTATGACGAAGCCAATCCTAAGAGATGTTTTCCTTGGTCATGTAAAATCTCTGGGATTGCGTAGAGGTTGATCTACTAGACATTTGTATTTCCCTAGAAGTTCACATTCAATGATTTTTTTTTCCATCATTGTTAATGCCTATGAGTTTATTTGACATTTATGCATATGCTTGTGCATTAAATTAAGAAAGTATGTCGGACGGATGAGAGATTAGCCCACTCACACGGATAATCGCCTCTATTTACTGTTTAATAAATAGAGATGAGATAATTTTAAGCTCATTATCTAGGTGATAATTAAGAGCTCAAACTTAAAATATAGATGTCACCGTAACATAATGTTAAGATGAGGTCGTAATATTTATTGTGTCCGAAAGTAAAATAACTTTTATCTATCTTTGATGCCATATGTGAGTTCTGATGAATTAAAGAGAGTACATATATGAACTCAAGTTAGATATTGGAAATGTTTGAACTATCATCTGTATGGTATTTACTACAAAGACATGCACTTTATGGGAAAGGAGTTAGTACTGTAATACATATTCTATACTACGTATGCATGAGACAACCAATAAGAGTTGGCAAAAGTTTGATCTCGGCTTTTAAGCCATGTGACTCTTAAGGATAAGAGTTCCTCAATTAGGTGCCCTCACGACTCTTACTTATTCTCAAAATTTTTGTTCAATATTTGTTATCTTAGAATGTCGCCAACGATCATGGATGATTCGATCTTACGGGATATCACTGGAAAAGCAAATTGAATAGAGATTGAGAGCTTTAATGAAAGAGGAAGATCAATTTGTTATTAATATCACATTTTATTTTTGTATTCACAAGTCGAATAATTATGATTATTTATGTTTAATTGTAATTGTGAATACAATATATATAACATACTAAAAAAGATCAAGAGAGATATAAATGTGACCGATTGATCTAGGGTACTGCATACTACATCTACTCTAACTGATAATGTCCAATTTGAGCTGCTACATATTCCTAATAGATGTATAACAACGAGCTTTCAAAGTATGCTAGTCGCACAAATTATTTGTTGATATGAATTTTGCAGAAAAGAGAGAATTACATTTGCCCCATCATGGGCGAGTGGAGATGATAGTTGCCGCCCTTGTTGGGCAAATAAGCCCATATTCAACAAAAGTAACTACAAAAGGTAGTAACTTGTATTTTAGTGGAATGCAACTTCCAAAAAGGAAATTACATTCTTTTCTTCTTCATGAAATAAGAAGAAGTAAGAAAAGAAAGTGACATACACGAACACAATGAAAAATATAAGGGAACAAGGTTCCTCTCACTCTCACTCTCGATTGTTCTCTTTTACTCTCAAAGAATGGAAATCGGAACTCTCTCGAAGTTGCAAACGTGTATTTAATCTGTGAAAATTAAGTTACGTTCCATTGCGTGACGTACCTTTCAATATGTGACTCAAGTATTCCTAGGTACGTTTTCCGGGTTTTCTTGTGTATGGTATTTGGAATCCATGTATCCAACTCCTATCTATAAGCTAATTCTTTGAGAGGAAAGTCCTTCCCCCAATATGATCGACTAGCAACTGTATTTGGAAAAAAACCGTGGCAAGGGAAATCTCATTGAAGACCCTTCAGAAGCTCATGTGGCTATAGATCATGAAGAATGTGAGAATCATAATGATGTGGCAACTAATGGTGCAAGTCAAAATTTACCACCTTTATCATCTTCTCGAACACAAAATGTTTTTAATCCTTCGAGAAGAAAAAGGGCTAAAACAAGATGACCTGCTGGGTTAATTGAGATTGTAGGAAATTTTGGCTCTTTCTTGAAAAAAGTTAACAAGAGGATGAAGATGATTGCTAGCTGCATCGGACAAGCTAAAGATTTGAATAATGATAAGAGAAAAATCAATGTAGAGCTTCTTCATATGTCTATAGATACTATGGATAGAATAAAATTATATTGTGAATGTGAAGGATCCCGAGAATATTCATCTTTTTTTTTTTGGATTTCAAGGAGATGATAGGAAGACATTTATGGAACTGCTTCTTCATGAGATGATTGAAGATAATGAGTCATGATTTGGAGCAATGTCTCGTAGTGGATTTGTGTGAGTTGGAAGGGGAAAGTTGTACCTAATTTTGTCTATAAGTAATAGGTCTCTCGTGTAGTCCCTTTGTTGTTTTATGACAATTAACAACATCAAACAATGTTCTTTTTACTATTTTTTGGAATCATATGTTTTTTGAAGGTGTTATTTCTTGTAGTCTCTCTGTAGATGCTGAGTCTTGCCTCGGAGGACGTCACAACCGAGTTTCGTTCGTACATTCCTTCACTTCGTATTCCCTTCAGGTGGATTGCTATTTAATGTGTTTCCTAATTACTCTTTTATCAATTCGTCTTGTGTAGTCCCTCTGTAGTTGTACCGAGTCTTGCCTTGGAGGACGTCACAACCAAGCTTTCGTTCGTACATTCCTTCACTTCATATTCCCTTTAGGTGGATTGTTATTTACTGTGTTTCTAGAGTACTCTTTTATCATTTCGTCCAATATTTAGAGTTCTTTTAGTTCCTTCACTTGACTCGCTCTTGTTGACTCATTGTCACCCGTTGTCATGAGTAATTCTAAAAAATTGTGCCATCTATTGATAGAATACTTAGCTGGTGATGCTCGCTGTCAAATACAGAGACAAAAGTGTTATTAAGAATGAAGTTGTATCGAATTAGCACTTTAAGCTTTGTTCCAATTGGACATTTGTCTTAAAGTCTTACATTTGGTCTTGATGATTTTATTATAGAGTTTTTTCTGAGTGCGTAGGAGAGAACCACTTGAATATGAACACTGAACACTGGACATCCTGCAGGTTAGTGGTTAAAAATTACGAACTCTCTTTAATCTTGGTAGACAAATTCAGAGTATGAAATTCCTTAGCATTTATCTACTCTAATTCAATTTATATGAGATGCTTTTCATACCTATTTGCATTTTACTCTTCAAAGCTCTTGTACAATCTATCATGTGCATAGTTGCTTATACTATTATGCCTGGAAATTGAAGCGTACAAACTACAAGAAATCATTTACAAAATATTTTAAAATCAATTATTATCTTATCTACATAGAAAGTTTTGTTATTCTAAAAAAGGGAGAGATTGTTGAGAAGACCTTCTTATGTATTTTGAAGCTGACAAAACTTTTCATTGTTTATTTTGAGTCTAATAAATGTGTACTAAAGTGTTTTTTTCAAGAATTACTCATGAAGAGAATTTTTTTTTTTATCAAACTTGATTATATATTCAAACTCTATCTATTGTTGCTTATATATCGCGGCTGAAGCTTAAGACAATTATTTTGTGGATATCATTAAAATTTATACACAGATATCATCATATCATATAATTTCTTCAGACTCTACGCTAAAGCTGAATATTATCATATTACGAAGTTTACTTATGGCTACATAAATAAAGACACAAAGTCCATTACTTATATCGTCACAGCTAGTAATCTAGCTCTAGTTTTTTATATAGAAAGAAATGATTGACCTTCAATATTAAATATTGTTTTGCAGTGAGATTTTTTTACGCAAGACATCTTGATTGATTGACAATCACTCCAAAGGCAAGCTACCTTCTAATCAAAGAACTCGACTTAAGGAAACCAAGATTTGTTTGTATGGACGACCAAATTAATGAAGATTTTGATCTATCTCTCAATGGCTACTCAATCTTCATTATGTAATATCGTCCAATGATTGATTGGAGAGTGATCCTTTGAAGACTGTCCAATAGGTAGATTGGAAGTAGAGGAATATATAAGGAGACCAAGGTGCTAAAGCGAAAAGAGAGGTCTATAATAAAAAATTTCAAAGTACGAGAGAACTTTGATATTTTCATATTTGTCTTTCCTAGCTACAAACTGTAATCCTTGAGAAGCATTGAAAGAGTGATTGTGTGAAGTATTATTAGTTACTTTTGTAACCTTTGATTGATTGCCTAGTGAAATCTAGCCAATAGGTTGTCAGCATGGAAGAGTGAAGTAGGCTTGCTCTAAGCTAAATCACTATAAATTATGCGTGCAATTTCTTTAATCTCTCAATTCTTGCTCATTACTTTTTAGAAATTCTCACACTTGTGAAATATCATCTTATCACCATCAATACTTAGACTCTAACTTCACTCGATTATGATAATATTCAACTTGATTGTTTTACTTTTACATTAAAATTTCAAGTTGTTTTAAAATAACCTAGTCACCCCGTTTAGGTGACATTGCTAGCTACAACAACATGAACTATCCAAATGACCTAATTTTAATGTCAAGCAAAAGAAATATCAACTATTGATGACATGAAACATAACTCAAATGTCCCTAAACATGCAATCACCATAGACATGTAATATGACATGGCATTGATGATGTGGCATAGATGATGACATAGCATTGATGACGTGGCATAGATGATGACATAACGATAATGATGACATGGCAATGATGCAACTAAATTTATATGATATATGCAGGTTATTTTTGTGATTTTTTTAAATTTAAAATTGAAAAAAACTACCTAAAACATGTAATTGCCTAATTCAAACATAGGAAATAATTTACATTAAATCCTATTCTAAATTAGAAAAATTTTCAAATATTGTCGTGACCTACCCTCAGGGTGCACCACCTAGGGGTTTGGCTAATGGATTATTAAGCCTAGACTTAACTCGAGCTCTCCCAAGCGCATATCAATTCATGACTTGTGGTTCAAGTTATTAACATACAAATAATTTTCTATTATGAATCACCATTAGTCAGTTTATGATGGGTCAATTAGAAACCCAAGTAAAGTATTAGGAGAATTACTTTACTCCTACGAACCAGAGATTATGAGTATGGAGACTAGATTACGCTAGACTACTTTAACACTCTTTCGGATACTTTTCTTTTCATGAAAATATTTGAGTAGATAGCTTAGATTAATTTGATTACTTCCTAAGGTGCTCGTACGGGTACACAAACCACCAAATTAACACCAATAATCAAAGCATTAAATAAATGACGAGATAGGGAGATTGTACTTAAATCGAAGCAAAGTAAGCATCTACAATGTTAATTAGAAAATCACATCATCAATAATATGTTTTCTAATCAACAGGCAATTTCACTCAACGTATATTTTGGTTTTCACTTGATTATAAGAAAACTAACATAATGCAATGACGTACAAAATATGTCTATTTGAACATGACATGCAACATTTTAATTGTGACATTCTGAGAAATAGTCCATTTGGGATTAAATACTGAGTTTTATGAATGTACTCGTAGTTAGTTCTCACCCGGAACTGATCATTCCTGGGATACTAATCATTAGGGAAAGGCTAATTAGGAATTTAAAATTCATACGACTAAAGAAAATTTGATCGTGGATTGACTTTCGATTATTAAATCGTCGAGGTGATATTTTGAGCCACTGTTGGCCGATCCAAGGATAGTTAGGGGTCAGTTCGCTATTGTCATAGTAGTGGATCGCGGGTGATTCCGCTGGATTACGAAATGAATTGACGAATGATCCTGAACCTATACAAAACGATCGTGCCCCTCGGATCTAGTAATTGATCCTCGCGATTTTATTAACAACCGAAGTCATTACGGTATGAATAAATTGCACATAACTCGATTTAGTATCAGTCACAGGTCGAATATACGAATTTTCCTAACAAGCCACCCGTTAGTCTGAGAAACGCTCGAATTGCGTTTAATAAAATTTAATTATTTAATTTAGCCCAAATCGAACATCGAAAAATTTGGAGGTCACAACGGGGCGTTAGGACGACGTTACGGTTGTAACGTGCAACTTTGGATGTGCCTGAATCCTTCAGAAAAATTCGATTTCAGCGAGAAATGGAGAAAGTGACCATTTTACCCTTGAGAATTAATAAAGGGTTAGTTTTATGGGCAAAGGGTATTTTGGTAATTTTGCCCCAAAATTTGGAAAAGACATTTTTGCCCTTAGACTTTTTGAGAAATTATAAGATTACCCTTGGATATTTTTGATAAGATTTGATCTGGGCCGTCGGTTTCCAGATAAGATCGAATCTGGACCGTTGATTGAAAAGATTAGACGAGGGCATGATAGTCATTTGCCGCTTGGTCAAATTGGTCCAAGCCTTATCCTCTCTCTCTCTCTCTCTCTCCTCTCCCCTCCCCCATTCGGTCCCCCTCTCCACCATGAACCCCCCCTCCGGCCATCTCTCCCTCTCGCCCTTCCATGCCGCCACCCAGACCGCCGTCACCGCCGCACCGCCCACCGCCGCGCCGTCGGTGATCCGCCACCCCCACCCTCACGCCACCTCACCGCCATCTCTCTCTCTCCCTCTCGGTTTCTTTTCCTTGGCCATGAGCCAAACCGCCACGGCCATGAGCCGCCACCGTCCGCCCAAGCCGATCGCCGCCCACTATGAGCCGTACACCGTCGCCGCCTTTAACCGCTGCTTTCCGTTCTAGCCGCGTGAGTCTAGAACTTGGTAAGTCTCGCCTAAACCCGATTTAGGATATTGGGTATCGACGGATAGTTTGGGTTGGAAATCAAATTTATTTGGGTGCGGGGTTGTGTGGATTAGGAGTAAAATCAATTGGCGGGCCTAGAATTGAAGTAGGGAAAATTTTATTGGAATTTTTTAGGACAATAGTGGGCTGTGGATGACTGTTCAGTGGGTTGTGATGGGCCGATCGGGACGCAAATTGGATTTTTAGAACTGGCAATTAATTGTGAGAAAGTGCCGTGAAGGGCCGGGATTGATTCGAAGTCGTTTAGTTGGAGAAAAATGGCTTATTGTGCGTTTATTGTGTACTTGAACTGTGACTGAACTGTGATGATGAAATTGAGTGCATGGTTGTGGAATTACATGTTTAAAATATGCCTGTTGGGTGCACGTTTGGGGCAAACTGATTTAATTGTCAAAATTGACCGTGTCAAATGCTTAGTGAGCATGTATTGTATGTGAATTGATGCATGCACGGGCCACGTGTGATTGACCAGTTGAGTGTGGTAAATGCTTGTTAAGCATGTGCATAAATAAAAGTGGATATGGTATGACATAAGTTCGTGGAAATTGTGCCGTCCTGAGGCGTGTACGTTTAGGCGGGACGATGCCCGGTATTACTGGAAGACTGCCAGCCTGAGGCGTGTACTTCAACGTGGGCAAGAAACATGGCCTGAGGCGTGTACGTTTACACGGGCCCGGAAGTGTTGTGAAAAGTTAGTCGCAGTGTGCCTGAGGCGTGTACTTCAACGCGGATCACTGGCGAGGAATGTGGAAAAGATATGATGAGAATGAAATGAATGTCTGAGACGAAAATTGTGCCTGCAAGTGATTGCGTGTATGTGATTGTGTTTGTATTTGTATAATTATCTGGAGGTACGTGATAGCCTGGGTGGGGTTTAGGGATGCACTTACTGAGATGTAGTCTCATGGTTATTTCAACCAAAATTTTTTCAAAACCCCAACTTGAGCCATGAATCCTCCGCCACCGCCACCGCCACCAGAGCGTTTTGGGGTACCAGTGCACACCGAGAATGAGGTTGCAGAATTCTCTATGCCCGATAACGTGACCTGAATTAAGCATACTACTACTATTTTTATAGAGGTAAGGCTATCTTTGTGGGAGACCCATGTTTATACTGCCTGGTTCTTCCAGGATGCAGACGGGGATGAGTTTGGGCCCGTCAAGGGTTTTGATGTTCCGTTTGATTTAGTAGGGGATTGGGACCCGTCTGCTATACCCCCGATAGACGGAGAGTTGACTAGTGCGGAAACCAGCCTAGCCCAGTCAGGAATGCATCCGGCGCCAGCAGCGCAAGTATCGTCAGCGGCTGAGCATGAACCCGAGCCCGAAGCATCGCAGGCTGAAGGTGATCCAATGGACATAGATTTAGAACCGATTCCCGAGGAAGAACCAGAGGAAGTGGAGCCCGAGGTAGGACCCGAGGATGAACCTGATGAGCTTAAGGAGTCCGAGGAGGAACCGGAGTATGTACTCCCGTATGAGCAGTAAATGGATCCTAACTATGTACCGAAATACAACTTCTTTGATGGATTATGGGAGGAGGATCAGAATGAAGTTCCAGCCGAATCGGGTGACATAAATCACCCGATTGAGATAGAAGCAGACCCAAAATCTTCAGAGGAACAGACCAATCAGGAGAGTTCGAATTCAGAAGACGAGGAGTCAGACTCGGAATGGACGCCTAGCAAGGGGCGTAGAGACTAGTGTAGGGGTTAAGAATAGGTTTTTGGATGAGTACCATTTTTGAAGTTAGAATATCAGGTTATCGAGCCCTTTGTGTTATCGATGGTTAATAGTAAGATGTGCACATGTAAATGGCGGTTGTAAGATGTAAATATTTTATAAGTTTGTTAATGGAATCGAATATGTGTATATTCTCCATGATTATTTCCCCAGTTTTAAATTGTCCGGGATTAATTATGATATCCGCTGTGGATGTAAATCTCTGATGGTTATTTGAGGTCGGCGACATTCCTGGGTTGTCGCATAAATAGACCAGTAGAGGGTGTCGTGCTCTCGATGGGGTTCGGGGCGTGACATTAATTAAGTAAACCTAACATGCAAGCTATATGACATGTTACTTTAATTAAATGACCTAACTCAATTAATATGAAACTATCCTACCATATCACGCATTTTAATTTAATGACCCTAAACATGCCATTACTAAATGATGTGGGGCTAATGAATCTAATTCTATATGATAGGCACATAATATATTTTTGTATTTTTAATTAAAATTCGTAATTAAAAATACCATTATTTAAACATGCAATTTAGACTAAGGAAAGAAACCTAATCTATTCTAAGACAATGTTTTTGGTATTTTTTTTATTAAATTCGGAATTGAAAATTGCCCTAAATACACTATCAAGATTAGAAAGATTTCTAACTCAGGCTCTGTTCATTTGGTAGAAAATGTGACATTTTTGGAAAATGTTTTCCGGAAAGTCATTTTCCTGGAAAATGGCATTATTTTCCGGTGTTCGGCTATTGGCAACCGGCGGCGGGGATCGGTGGCCGGCGGCCAGCGATCGGTGGCAGTGGCTAGCGACCGGCGGCGACGATCGATGGCGGTGGCCCCGACAACCGGCGGGGAAAGAAGGAGGCCGGCAGAAAATGTTTTCCGCTTTTCAAAAGAGGAAAACATTTTCCTTACTTTTCTTCATGTTTTCACTCATTGAGGGAAAATGTTTTCCGGGGTTAGTTTATTTTCCGCCCCCAAATACCGGAAAACCCGAGAAATATTTTTCTGGAAAACATTTTTCGCAAATCGAACGGAGCCTTAGACTAAGAAGTAATCTACGTTAAATCATAATTTAAACTAGAATATAATTCTAATCTTCTAGAATCAATTTAAACGAGACTCCTATCAAAACTATCCTAATTTATTCGAGGAAAACAAATCGAATCTACTCTCAACATGCAAAGTTATCTATCAGGAATACAGAAACAATCAAATAAAAGATAATCACCGCATCTGATAACATCCATGCAATCCGCAAAATGTATCTTATCTGTTTAAAGTTGGAAACAGAATGAACCGGCGATCATATTCAAGTGGTTAAGAATATTTATGTAAGGTTTTCCATTTAAATTTGGAAACAAAATAAATCGATGATCTGTCCAAGTGGTTATGGATATGATGAAAGATTTTCCGTCCAGCCGGGAACATATCTCGTGGTTGAGATCGGATTGTTGTTCATGTGCACGTTGTTAAATTAAGAAATAATCCTAATTTTAAGGATTCTCGAATATTTTACATATACATATAATCACTCAAATTAGGGAATTAGATGAAAATATCAATCAAATTAAATCACAGAATATTTAAATTGACATCAAATGAGATAATTACCTAACTCAAAATATTGAGTAGATAAGTTTCCAAATTCAAACTCGACGGATGATGAAGGTGACCGGCGGTGATGGCGCCCGGCCAAGGGGCCCACGATCAAGGTTTGCTGGACGGCTCACAGTGGTGCTCTCGGTCTTGGTTGCTGCTGGAATTAGTGACTAGTGTGCTGGAGATTCGTCAGAGTTCGGCTTGAGGGTGTCCAATTGCAGCAAGGAGTCGATGGGGCTCGAGACGACGCTGGTCTTTGCTGAATGACATCGGGCCGGGATCAGACCAGCAATGGCGTTAAGACAAGAGCATAGCAGCAGCAAAGAAATGGTGGAGGTGTTGCTCCATAGTGAATAAAAAACGTGGAGGAAAGGTCAGCAAAACAAGAGAGCATACCCCACTCTCTATTCTCCAGCCGTGAATTGTGTGGCCTCCTCTTTTGTGAGCCCTAAAACACATATTTGTAAGAACAAAGCTAGGGTTTTTATTTCCTAATCCAACTTAAGCAATTTTCTGAATTATTTTCAAAGTAATGCTTATTTAATAAATCAATTATTCCAACTTGGGTATCGTGACGCAAATTTCGGCCACCAACAATTTTAAGGGGCTTTGGCTGAATCTTTTCTCTTATATGCTCAGTCCAATTAAAACCGCTCACTTAAGTCCATCCACCGCCAGTTCACTAAGGCTGTAAATGATAATCATTTTATTTCTATTTTTCTGTTCCGAAAACAAGTTTGGAACAGAAATTCGTTTGGTAACGCAATTTTATTTTTCAATTTCTAAAACAAATTTTGATTTCAAAAATAAGTTTGAAACAAAAATGAGAAGTGAAAATTTTCTACTTTTTTATTTCTGAAATAAAAATGAAAAATTCTTCCCATCACTCGCCTCACTACTAGCTGGTCGTCCACCCACTACTCATCGCAACTCACTTGCCGACCGTCGCCTCCCGCTATTCACCGTCTCCCGCCAAGGGTCGCCATGGGCCACCGGCCACCGTCTCCTGTCGTTGGCCGCCCGCCTCCCGCCGCCCTCCTCCCATTGTCGGTTGTCGCCTGCCTCCTACCGCTGCCCGACGCTGGCCTCCTCCAACCGCCATCCTCCGCATTGGCCGTGTCGCCATCCGATGCCACCTTCCCTCACCGTACACCACCTGCTACCCCCGTCCGCCCTCCTCCCGCCGCCACCCCCCTCCCGCCGCCGGCCGTTGCTCACCTCCTATCGCTGCCCAACACCGGCCCCCTCCAACCACCATCTTCCGCACTGGCCACATCACTGTCTGCCGCTGCCTCCCCCCACTACCTGCCATTCGCTGCCACTGTCCGTCGCCTGCCGTAGCCATTTGCTCACCGTCCACTCGTCGGTCACCTGAGATGAAGAAATTTTGTATCGTTATCAATAAAATTTTATTTCGAGAACAGAAATTTTGTATTGTTATTAAACGTGTTTTTTGCTCAGAAACTTGTCCAAAAATAGAAATAGAAATAAAAATAAAAAAATCTATTTTTGACCAGAAATTAATTTATGAAACAGAATGCTTGTCATTCGCAACCTAAATATGCAAACTTGGTCTTAATCAATTATTAATGCAAATGCTCATAATATCTATATGCAACTTAAATTTAAAATTTTTTGTTTATGATCGAAATCAATCCCTAATTTTTATGCAATAATTTCTTAAATGGGTCGCCAAAATTTAGGTGTCAATAAATATTTTTCATAATATGATAATTCACTAAATTAAAAACATGCAATATGATAAGCCCATATAAACCATATATTCACCACAACGAAAACCAGATATAAAAAATAATCAAAAATCCGATCCGACATTTCGCAGCTCAAATTCTTATAATTATTGAGATTTTCAATACGGAAATTTTCCTAATCAAATAATGCCTAAAAATATCAAAGAAGTCGAATTAGTTTTAATAAACTCCAATTAGGCAACCAAATATGTGAATCGAATTAGGCTTAGGAAACTACCTTTGTTGCCGAATACTGGACAGGCGAGGACCTTGGTGAATGCCTGTGTACAACGAGGGCTGCTGGTGGACTGGCGGTGGCGATGTCCGAGCAAAGAGCTGTGACAATCAAATAAGTTTGTGATAAACTCAACGAAGTTACTTGTTATTGCTAAAATTAAGAGGGCTGCCTTGTGATGGCTGGACCTGTAAAATATGGATTAAAAAAAAAGAAAAAGAAAAAGGGGTTGAAAAGTCAAAGAAAAGAAAGAAAGTGGAAATTGCTTTATAAAAGGAAAAGCAAGGCAAAGAGAGAGAGAGAAGACCGAAAGCTCACTCTGCTGAAAACCGAGAAAGAAGAAAAGAAAGAGAGAGGAAAAGAGAAGGAAGAAGAAGAAGAAGAAGAGAGGGTTTTGTGCTGCTGGACCTCGCCAAGCCGATTCGACTTCGTATCGCAACATCCAGTAAGCACTTGTGCCCCTCGTTCGTCCAATCAGAGAAATTTTCCGATTTGAGATTTAAATTCAGAATTTTGGGAAAATCGAGCGGCGAAATCCGATTTTTGAGTCGTTGAGCTGCGTATATATATAGAATTGATAGTTTAGGGTATCATGGAGCAGTGGTATTTTACGGATCTTGATTTGGACCTACAGTTTGCCCAATATGAATTTTTGAAGTTGGTCGCGCAAGGTGAACAGTGCCCGACCAGAGGCTCTTAGGCCAATTTTCGTCAGTTTTCAGCTCGATTTTGGGATGACCAAGTTGGGGCTTTTGTAATACTCAGAACGGGCTTTCTTTTGACTATAAGTTTGCTAGGATCGGAGTTCGATGGAAAAAATTATAACGCGATCAAGTTTTGCGCTCAAGTTCCACGCTCAAGTTCCGCATTGCGGACAATTTGGATAATAGCTTTGGATGAGCAATTTGTGGGCGTCTTTGAGTTGTCTTATCAGCGTTTGAGTGTCATTTAGCCGTTTAGTAATTATCTTAGTATTTGACTTGATTTTGATATCGATTCTCGTTCAATTGATAGGATTACGAGATCATCGACGTGTTTAGCCATGTTATTTGGTTTTGGGTATTCCAGGTGAGTGGTGTTATCTCTTCTTTGAGTTTATAAAATCATGTTTTGAAAATGATAAGAATTTAAGTATTGTATGAGTTACTGGAGTATATTTGTTGCATAAAATTCTGGATCGGGCAATTATTATCAGTTTGATATTTGAGAACGATTTGAGAAATTTGAAAATGGTTTTAGGAAAAATATTGCAAACGGATACATGTGTATTATGTTGCGAATTGATTTATGAAACGAGTTTTAAGATGATTTGAGAAACGTTTTATGAAAAACATTACAAAAAGTTACTCATATCAATTTGTGAATTATGTTTATGAAATGATATATATGTATCGCTTTGCGAAATGATTATGGAAGCGTATTGCGATTTATGAAATGGTTTTGGAACCATATTACGATTTATGAAATGATTTAAGAAATGGTTTGACAAATGGCGGATGAGCCGTGTTGCGAGAAAGTTATTTGTTTGGTTTGTGAAATGTATTTCGGATTGGATTTCTGATATTGGATGATGATTATTTGATGCTCAATATCGCTGTGAGCCTAATGAGGGGCTTTGGGGTATGCATACTGAGTTTAGGATATCCTTCTGGGCCGAGCCACCGGCTTTGTAGGTGGAGACCTTACCAAGGGGGAAATCTTGGTAGCCTTGTCACAAGGCTTTGTGTCGTGACCATGGTTTGATATTGAGCAATAGATTGATCGATAGGATGGACCATCGACATGTGATGTTATATGAGATTTATCAATGGAATAGACCATTGATGTGTGATTTGAGATTAGTCAATGGAATGGACCATTGATGTGGTTTTTGTAGAGATTGATCAATGGACTTGACCATTGATAGTTTGAATTGTGATAATGGATTTAAACATGTATTTGGGACTTGTATAAAACTTTGATGAAATAAAACAACTCGTATTTGATTGATACATATATTATATCTTTGGATTGAAGTACGAGTTTCTGGTATGGCTTTATGTATACATGCATAGTGGTTGCTCGATCTGCTTAGAAGAGATACGCACTACTTACTGAGCTGTGGTTGCTCACCCCTCTCTTTCTCCAATCTTTTCAGGTTCCTTGGTTAGTAGCCAATAAAGCGAGAGCTATGTCGTTGGGACTTTTTGGGAGTCGGATTCCTTGTGGTTTGAGGCTGTGTTCTTCGGATGGAAGGACGGCCGTGTCACCCCTCATCTTGGTAGATTTTGGGGTGTGACAGAACCGGTGATCGTGGTAACTCGTGGGTCGTTGGACTGGTGGAACGGGTTCATGTCGAGACTCACGGCAAGGACCGGTAAGGAGGGCAGCGATGACAAGATTAAAACAGCAACGATGGACTTTGTCAAGCGCTAGAAAACCTGCAAAATTCAAACTCAGACGTGATGGCCAATGCAGGTTCTGTTCACAGTGAAGGCCGCAGCATTGTTGAGTCGAGCTTGCCGGAGTGCTTGCTGTGACCTCGCTGGGAGATGTCGGAACTAACGGGGGTGGAGAGCAACGGCAGCAGGAGGAAACTTGGCACGGCGGGTTTGATTCCTGCGCAATGTTGAAGCTGTTCTCACTAGAAATTGGTGGTTCAAGCTACGCGACGGCGAGAAGTTCGCTGTTCCAGAATTCTCTCCAAGGTTTTCTCTCTTCGTTTCCGTGTATGGAGCCCCCCCTTCTCTCTGTATGTTATGTTTCTTTTATACTGTGCCCCCTTGCACTGCAAAAGTGGAAATATGGATATATGAAAGAAAAGTCATCCACCGACTTCCTTCTTTGTGAATAACATATGTTGTCTAGAACGAACAAAAGCCCGCTCTTTTACCGATTGTGCACCATTTTTATTTTTATATTGTATACTCATCGTCCCCCCTTGACGACCCCATATTCTCTTTTCGCTATCTTCTACGCATCACAGAAGTGGAAGTGAACATACCCAAGAATTTTTTCCTTAAAGAAAGCTGAATATATATATGCCTTGCGGAAACTTTTCTCACCATCAGTTAATGGTTATATGCCATATCATTAGCATGTATCGTTTTCAAAAGCCATACGACATTCTATGTTTTTATAATTGCTATATCACGTAAGCCATTCGCATATCAGGATGACGATATTGCTCCGACCCGCCTCACATGGACGTACTTCACCTCACCCAGATTGGGGTGACCCTAGCTTAGAGTGACGATGGAGAATCAAAATCTTCACCGTGCATTAGAGAGTTCCAAAAGTGGAAAATTTTCGGGGCCCAAACAGCCCACCAATAACCATTGAGCCTTGGCCAACCCCAATCATAAGGTTCCAAGTTCCAACACTGTAATTTATTATTTCGAGACTGACTTGATTCATATTAAAAAAATATTTTTCATGGAAATCATTTTTTAAAAAATGTTAGTTTTTGTTTATTTGATAATTTAGGGAAATTGATATTCTTCTTGCCATAAGCGAAATCGTTTTCTCCTTATCTAAGCTGGTTGTTTTCTATCCATGAAAAATGTTTTTTGTAAATCGATTAATTTTTCATCATTTAAACATCGGAAAGTCAAAAAAACAGTTTGCCAAAAACAATTTTCCTTGAAACAAACGAACTCTAAGTGAAATAGTGAGGAGAAATGCTAGATCGGCTAAAACTGATCAAACTAAATGATGTGGCAGATTGTTATTGGATGTTGAATATGCCCACTTATTTAATTAGCCACTTGCAGTATGCCACAAGAAGTATACAGAATTTGTAAAGTCTTATGCTTAGCATTGAGACCCTTCTCTTATGAAGAACTTTTACTAGGGGAGACCCTTCTCATATCAAGAAGCAATGGAACTCCGATTACGCATATGTGATCGATTGTATCAATCACTGACATAATACGATTTTGTGCTCCATGTGTACCCCAGAAAGGAAATGAGTACCATTTGGATAAGTAAGCACAAACTCAATCTGCAGGGCATGAAAAACACAATGATGCGTTACCTTACTAATGCTTTCTTTTCTGTCTGTATCGCACTTAACAGATATAATTCTATTTCAGCATATCATTTTCATTTCTCTTGATTGTAGGTTCTGCTATTCCTGTTGAGCGTCAGAGGCGCGGCAACAATATTGATTTGATGGAAGAAATTTTTGGAGGTGAAATAATCACAATTCACGCCTTTCTATTGCATGTCTCAATTACAAGAGAAATAGACTATATATAGGACATAGTTTGATTCGAAATAGGAAACCTCTTTCTAGGAAACCTATTCTAATTAGGAAACTTACTCCGATTAGGAAACCTATTCAAAATAGAAAATCTAATTGACTTAGGAAACTTTCCTCTTTCGAGCTCAAACTATAATTAGCACGAAAAATCAAAATATGAAAATACGAACAGACTCAAAAAAACAAGTATCAACAAATTTGATTTAATTTCTAATAGCCCCCTAAACCAAATTCTCTTCCATCAATCATTCCAAGCAGGCTCTTGAACTTTCGAAAAGCATCAATCTTGAAAGGTTTAATAAAAATATCTGTTACTTAATCTCCGGTTTTCATATGTAGTACTTCAACTTCATTCTCTTTAACCTGTTCTCGGATGAAATGGTATCGAACATCGATATGTTTACTTCGTTCATGAAAAACTAGATTTTTCGCCAAAGCAATAGCAGAAACATTATCAACAAAAATCTCCGTTACTTTCTTCTGCTCCATAAAAATATCTTTGAGTAGTCTTCTCAACCATATTGCATGACAAACACATGAAGATGCGGCTACATATTCAGCTTCACATGTCGACAGAGTAACACTTGATTGCTTTTTTTATGACCACGTGAAAGCAGTGTCGCACAAGAAAAATACAAATCCCGTGGTGCTTTTTCGATCGTCGATATCTCCACTATAATCACTATCCGAATAAGCTCTAAGTTTGAAAGATTCAGAGCAATAATAGTGTAAGCCATGAGAAATAGTACCTTTGATGTACCAAAGTATTCTCTTTGCAGCTTTAAGATGAGATGATTTCGGCTTCTTTATGTATCGACTAACAATTCAAACACTATACATAATATCCGATCTCGTGCATGTCAAGTATCTCAAACTCCCAATCAAGCTTCTATAATATGTCGAATCAACATTGGCACCATCATCAAACTTCGAAAGCTTGGTTCCGCACTCCATTGGTGTATTGACCGGCGTACGGTTTTTCATATTGAATTTTTCAAGGATATTTTTTGCATATCCTTTTTGAGAAATAAAAATCTCATCGGCACTTTGCTTCACTTCGATACCAAGAAAATAATTCATGAGACTATTATTGATCATCTCAAATTCTTTCACCATCGATGCCTTAAAAGCATCAATCATCGCCGAATTATTTCCTATAAAAACAAGATCATCAACATATAAACATGCGAGCAGAATATCACCTTTTTCTAGCTTCAAATAGAGTGCATGCTCGTATGTACACTGAGAGAATCCATTCGCCTTGAAATATGCATCAATTCTGGAATTCCATGCTCTCGGTGCTTGTTTAAGCCCATATAGAGTTTTCTTCAACCTCAATACTTTGTCTTCATAACCTTTCACAACAAACCCCTCGGGTTATTCAATATAAATTTCTTCTTTAAGGATGCCATTCAAGAATGCTGATTTGACATCCATTTGATAAATCCGCCAATTATTTTGAGCAGCAATGGAAATAATTAATATAATCATTTCCATGCGGATGACAGGGGCAAAAACTTCTTCATAGTCGATTCCGGCTTTTTACTTGTACCCATTCGCGACTAATCTAGCTTTGCACCTTGTTACTTCACCTTTCTCATTCTTCTTGGCCTTGTACACCCATTTAACACCAATTGATTTCTTGTCCTTTGGAAGATTAGCAAGCTCCTATGTTTGATTTTTCTCGATGGCTTCAATTTCTTCGTTCATGGCTTTCCTCCACTTTTCTTCTTTGGCCGCATCATCCTAAGCAAGTGGTTCATAATCTACAAGAAGACATATAAGATGAAGCTCTTCAGTAGCTTCGTAAATTTCAGACAATCTTCTCAATCTTGGCACTAGTGGTTCATCGACATTATTTGAAGAGAATGGTGTTGATGAACTTGAAGAAGATGTTGGATAAGAAGGTGAAGGTTGATCTTTCAACTTCGTTTGATTGGAATCACCATGAACATTCGCTTCTTCTTTTGGATTTTCTTCCCACATTCCATCTTCATCGAACTTGACATCTCTACTTACATATACTTTCAAAGTGTTAAGGTCAAATAATCGATAGATTTAAGATGATGAGCCATACCCGATAAAGATGAGCCTTTTGCTCTTGTCTTCAAGTTTCAATCTTTTTTGGTCTGGGACATGAGCATAGGCAATGCTCCCAAAAATTCTCAAGTGCGAAACACTTGGTGTTCTCCCGGTCCATGCCTCTTGTGGAGTTACGCCTTCAAGTCCACATGTGGGACATCTATTTTGAAGATAGACGGCATACGAAACAACTTCAGCCCAAAGTTCCTTGGACAAATTTTTGCTCTTCAACATGCTTCGAACCATATCAAGAATGGTTCTATTTTTCCGTTCAGCCACACCGTTTTGTTGAGGAGAATACGGGGCCGTCAAGAAATGCCGAATACCATGATTTTCACAAAATTTGTTGAATATGGCTAAGGTGAATTCTCCACCACGATCAGTCCTCAAAGCTTTGATAAAATAGACACTTTCCTTTTCAGCTAGGTTCTTGAATCGTTTGAAAATATCAAACACTTCTGTCTTTTCTTTCAAAAAATACACCCAAGTTTTCCGAGTAAAATCATCAATAAAAGTAACAAAATATCGATGATTACCATATGAGTGAGGATTGATCGGGCCACACAAATCAGAATGAATCAACTCAAGCGGCTTCTTCGCTCGATAAGTCGCCTCCTTCAGAAAGCTAGTCCTGGAATGCTTGCCGATAACACACCCTTCACATAATTGATCGGGATGATCAATGTGTGGTAAGCCATAAACCATCTTCTTGCGAGAAAGCAAATTGAGTCCGCCAAAATTGAGATGGCCGAACCTCAAATGCCACCACCATGAAGAATCATCTACGCACGCCTTTAAACATCGAGACATCTCACTCTTTATATTAAGAATAAACATCCTGTTCTTCGACATATTCACATTTGCAATCAATTTATTATTTCGATCTCTCAACATAAGATTAAGATTTCTCATATGAACAGTATAACCTTTCTCCAGAAGTTGTCCCAAACTCAAGATATTACTTGACATTTTTGGAACATAATAAACATTGGTAATAAACTGACGTGCACTATTCTTTAAGCGAATCAAAATTGTACCTTTCCCTTCAACAAGAATTTTAGAGTTATCACCGAATGAAACACTTCCTTTAATTGTCTCATCTAACTCGGCAAACATCTCCTTTCTCCCACACATGTGATTACTTGCGCCGGTATCCAAAAACCACGTATCGCTTTGACCTTCTTCATATTCTTTGAATGCCAATAAGAGAACTTAATTAGCATCATTCACCAAGTTCGCCTTTTCTTCTGCTTTGCTACTTTCTTTGTTCCAGCAGTTAGAAGCATAATGGCCAAGTTTATTGCAATGATAACATCGGATTTTAGATTTATCATACCATTGGCTTGTCGAGTTCTTTCCTCTTCCACGAACACCTCTTTGGTACTGGTATCCTCCATCACTTCGAGCAGGATCTCCTCTGCTTCGTCCACGACCTCTTTGTCGAAAGTGACCTCGGCCACGACCTCGATCAGGATCTTGATTTGTCACGCAATTTTGTACGGGATCTCTTCTTTGCTCCTTCTCATCTCGTATGGTCAACTGCGTTTGGAGAACTTCCTCCACCAGTTCAATCTTTTTCTTTATAAACCTTTCTTCATGGGCTCGTAATGAACCCATAAGTTCATCGACCGCCATGGCATCCAAGTCTTTGGATTCTTCAATTGCAACCGCAATATGATCATACTTCTTGTCTAAGGACCGAAGTATTTTCTCAACAACGCGAACATCGAAAACGTCTTTTCCATTTCTTTTCATCTGATTAACAATTGCCAAAATTCTTGTAAAATAATCAGCAATCGATTCAGATTCTTTCATGTGAATTACCTCGAATTTGCCTCTCAAGATTTGAAGGCGAATCTTCTGAACTTTCTGAACTCCTTGATATGTGTTTTGAAGAATTTCCCATGCCTCTTTAGTGGTATTAGCGTTCGAAACTTTTTCGAACGTGGAATCATCTAACGCTTGATAGATGATCGACATGGCATATTGATCTTTCGTTCGAACCTTCTCCAAGGCATTCCTCTGGTTCTGGTTTAACGTGGCTTCATCCTCTAGCTCATCATAGCCAGTGTTAACAAGTTCCCACACACCGTAGGCGCCGAGTAGAGCTTTCATTCTAACAGCCCAGTTACCATAATTTTCTTTGGTAAGACGAGGATATTGAAGAGGAAGCTGATTGTTCATTGAGGCCATGATCACGAACCGTAAGCTCTGATACCAATTTGTTGAGCGTCAGAGGCGCGGCAACAATATTGACTTGATGAAAGAAATTTTTGGAGATGAAACAATCACAATTTCGTGCCTTTCTATTGCATGTCTCAATTACAAGAGAAATAGACTATATATAGGCCATAGTTTGATTCGAAATAGGAAACCTCTTTCTAGGAAACCTATTCTAATTAGGAAACCTACTCCGATTAGGAAACCTATTCAAAATAGGAAATCTAATTGACTTAAGAAACTTTCCTCTTTCGGGCTCAAACTATAATTAGCACGAAAAATCAAAATATGAAAATACGAACAAATTAAAAAAAACAAGTATCAACGAATTTGGTTTAATTTCTAACAATTCCGACCAAGTCACTGTAGTCTTACATAAAACAAAAATGCAGCAACAATTAATTTGAATCCTGCATTTGTCGGACGCTCGTCATGAATTGCAGTGTGCGTTTTACCATTCCTAGTTGTAGCAGTCACTGTAGTTCCCTTTGTTCTATTCAGGATATTCTTGTTTTCTATGGAGAGCATGCCCCAGAAGTCGAACCCGGCTGCAAAACGAACATATCGATCGCGTCAGCAAATTTTCCAAAAAAGAAACATGGAATTGCCTGTGAATGTTCTTTGAACTACTAATGAACCTCATGGGTTGAACTTCATTATCGAGAGAAAAGCATGTCCATGTAGATTAGGCTATGACACGGGCTTCGTTCCCCATACTATCAAAGCAGTCGAAATGGTTGGGACATCCATTCGAGCTGACTTGACCTTTTGACAAGGATCACGCATCCACTATAATGCCAACATTGAGAAGAGAACATTCTTTTTGCTTCATAGGTAATAAATCAGCACCTCAAGTTTAACTTACCGCGCAAGCATGCACATCGTCACATCCGCATAGCAGCTTCCCGTTTAGAGTGTCTACCGCTTGAAATGATCCTCCTCCCTCGCTCCTCTGCATAAAAGCATAGAGCTTCTGGTGTTGATCCTTTTCCACAACTTTTTCATTCCAAAAAATGCAGGTTTAAATCTATAGAGCAATTTGGTCAGACAAAATTAATATTACTATAATTGACTTCTAGGCGTGTCTGAGTATCTAGCCCAAACAAGAGCATGAGCCCAAGGTGCATACTATATGTGGGTGTTTCAACTTAGTATATACGAGGAAAAGACGATATCCCTGATACTTTCTTAAATTTCAGAAGGTCATATAGACAGAGAAAAGCATTTAGAAGATAAAAGAACTTGTACCTTATAAAAATCAACAGCAACAAAATTAGCCCATCTGTTGCCAGCCGCGCCATAACAAGTCCGAAGCATGTTAATGAGGTCGCCCGAGTTGTTCTCGCAACTGAGTAGCTTGATGGGCTGAGACTGGAAGTAATTCACCAAAACCAAGGACTTGCTCCTGTCATTAAGAGGCGCTGATTCAGCTCTGTTTGGACAGCTTCCTGCTTGCATTCCACCATCACCATCTGCAAATTACTAAATAATTAACGCGCCAACACATACATGGACACAACATGTCAACAACGAGTCATGTGTTTGAAAAAAATCTGGGCCAAATAGCCAATAAGATTCTCTCTAAGTAAACTTGACAATGCACATACATTGATTCTCAACCATGTAATTCCACTGATAAGCAATCCCTTCACTCTGTTCCTTAGACTGGATGGAGGTAAACACGAGCAGCCGCTGATTATTAGCCACCATGTCACTAACTAGTGGCCAATCTTGACCGTTCTTTGGCATGTTTGATACCGGAAACCAGTATTTCATCAAGCCAGCATCAGTAAAGACCTTTGTCAATCCATTTGGCGCCTGAACGTAGTCCTCGAGTATCAAAGTGACTATCTCTGCCGGGTTTGCAGATAGAAAAGCTTCGATTTCCTTGAGAGTGTCTATAGCCGGTTCCTACATGGCAAACAAGGATCCTCAGCATTTGAGGTGCACCAAGAAGATATGTGAAGGAAGAAAATAAAAATTTTCAATGAGAAGAGGAAAATCATAAAGCACAGGGTGGACAAGATAACTATCAGTTTAAGGACAGAGTACCTACAAATGCGGTGAAGTTGTAACATTGACCTTTAAAAGAATGGCACAACCATACATCTCCTTCGAAGTCATATGTATCTAGCATCAGCCCTCGAACTCCATTCTGGAAATGGAAAAACACCATTGGCAACATTAAATTGAGATCATGTTCCTATAAACAACCTGAAAATGAAAATGAGGAAAAGCTAAAGAGTAATCGGATTTACAGAGAGTCATACATTTAGCTGTTGAGTGACTGTATCCTCTTGATTTGTAAAGGTCACTCTTGGTACGGGCGTGTGGAGTGGCTCTCCATCAATAGCATACGCATTGTGGGTTGTCAAGAATGCATATTTGTTTAAAGGAAGAGAATTGTTCTAATAAAAAAGTTAAACGAAGCAGATCAAATCACCGATCAAGATGATATACCGGTCAAACCCTTCCAATACACCTGCCGAAACCCCCAAAAAGAAAGAAAAGAGAAGGAAACGAAAATACTCATGCCAGGAAATTTTCTGGCCTTTACTTCTTTACCCAGTCAAGTTCTTAGCACAAATTACATTGCCCGAATGTCGAATCGTGAAATCTATGAATTTCCACACACAACCAGAATACATTTAAAACGGCAACAAATCGACCAACATTTTAATTGGAAAAAAAAAAAGCAAATTTCTCAGTGGCATGAGCTATGCAAATTTCTCTGCGAGCGTCAAACTTCAGATTCTTCTTCACACGAGATGAATGCTCATGGGCAGTTGAGATTAGGCAGATCATGTAATAAGAACAGTGAATTTGCTTTCTTATTCTTATTCTATTTTATTTGGGCAAACAAAAGTGAATTTCTCGGTGACACATCCAACCTAACTCCATGTTTGTCAATACTTCAGCTGCTCTACTCCAACTTTTGTTTAGCCCACTTCGAGAAAATTGCGAATTGGATAGAAAAACCTTATTTCTCAGTGGGTGAACATTTAAGCAACTCCCCTCCATAAAGTCTGAACTTCTCTGATATCACTGAGAAGGTCGATCGCGACAATCACAAAAGAAAAAGAAATTCGTGTTCCAGGCAGGGAAAAAAGTTACAGATTGAGAGGGAGAGCGAAATACCAAGAGCTTGAACTGGTCAGTAATGGTTGATCTCACACATCTGGAACCCGAAAAGCCTTGAGGGCAGGAGAAACAATAGAGACCAGCCTCGCAGTCACTATCGCTCGAGCATTCATCAAGAAGCTTCATTCACCAGAAAACCACACAAGCAACAAAATCAGAAACTTCCCAAGACTCATGCCGAAAACCGAAGTACAATCTGACAGAGACGTACGAACCCTGCATTCACCATTGGAGCAAGAGGCGCCGAAACTGAAGAGCGTCGCTGAAAGCACGAGCAGGAGAAGGCATTCGCGACGACCCATCTGAATGTGAACGGGAGGGAAACGATGATGGTGCTGCGTGCGTGGGGCTCGACGGCGATCTTTCTCGGAGAAAGTGGGGGGGACTTTGGTCGGATGGAAAATGCATGTAAAGTTGGTACTTCCTTGTTAGCATAGCAGAACAAGGAAACATCGGCCAATAAAATAGAAAGGAAATGTATCACGCTCTGATAGCGAGAAACTAACAAAAAGGTTTTTTTTTTTTATTTTCCTTGGATCAATATCACGAAAAACTCCAAACTGATATACTTATGATAAATTTATTCAAATTAATTTTTTTACCAAAAAAAACACCGAATTGATATACCGGTGTTAAATTTACCCCCTGTTAGCTTTCCTTAAATTTTACCATCAAATTGCTGAGTTAGATCACATGTGACAGTTGATAGGTGTATTATTTTAGAGTTTTACCCTCTGTTTATCACAGGTATACCGGTTTGTGATTTTTCGCGGTATTAATCAAATTTAACGGAAACTAATAGAGAGTAAATTTGTCATAAGTGTACCAGTTTGGGGTTTTTGATGATAAAAAAATTAATTTGGAGTAAATTTGTCACAAATATACCATTTTAAAGTTTTTTGCGGTCAACAAATTAATTTATGGTAAATTTATCACATGTGTACTAATTTAGAGTTTTTTTTGGTATAAACCTTTTTCTTTAATGGATCTTATTAACGCGTCCCTTCTTTTTACTTATTAAGCAGGTTTAATAAGAGTTACTTTGATTTTGAAAGCATTAAGCACGTGTAATACCCAAAAAAAAATTTGCATAAAAACCGCAAAGTACTTGTTCTTAAGAGCCCATTTGATACATCTTTTCGGCAACACCATAGATCTGAAAAGGGATGCAGTAGCCATTTAAGGTGTTTGGCTATCTGCTCACGGAGGTCCAACAGATTCTAGTAGCTTTTAGGAAGTGATGCGGGAGCATTAAATTCCATTACAGAAAGTTTGATTTTTATGCAAGTAAAGGACATCTTACCCACAGCATGGTCCAATGGATCCAATGAGGAGAAGGGCCTGCTCTTCATGGACAAACTTGGGTGGATGGAACGAAAGGAGAAACCCAGAATTTGCGAACAAGAAAAAAATATAGTGCAAGCAGAACTAGGTTCGTTGGGATAGAGAGCCGGTCCCAACCCCCTCGAGGTGGGACAAGTTGTACTAGCTACTAGGTTCGTTGGGATAGAGAGCTGGTCCCAACCCCCTCGAGGTGGGACAAGTTGTACTAGCTAGTCAATTTTTAACGGGCAAATTACCAAAAAAATCCTAAACATATTGCATTTGTGCTAAATTGATCGCATACCTTTTAATTTAGTTAGTTGAGTCCTAAACCTTTCGACAATTTGCCAATTGAGTCTTTCTAGTCACTTGGACATTGGCCTCCCACGTGGCATGACCAGCAGTAACGTAGGCAATTTTTATAATTTTTCTAAAAAATTGATTTTTTTTAATTTTTTTTTAATCTTTGTTTGCTTTTTTCATTATGGGTGGCGAGGGTCACCAATGATGCTCGCGCTGCCCAAATCTAGCGAGGGCCTTTGTGATCAGCAAGGGTCGCCAGTGACTCTCTGGCCACAAAACAAAAAAAAGCAAAGAAAATAAAATAAAATAAATTAATTTCTTTAAAAACCATAAAAATTGTCCACATCTGCGCTAGCCACCATATAGGACTTTTGGTGTCTATGTCAATAATTTTTAACTAAAATTGGCCGGAATGACTCGATTGGCATATTGAAGCATGATAATAAGAAAACGCACAAGTTGCAAATCTTGCAGCACAAGTTACAGACACATAGATCAATTTGTAGAACGATTTTGTTAACAAAAGCCCAAGTAGGGAAAATTTGTTATTGACAACTGATTGAAAATAAAGACATTTCAACAAGAATATCCTTATATTTCGTCACATTTTTTTTGTCAATGGATTTATTTGTAATTACGACACTGTTTTCCTTGGTCGCATAAAACATAGAATACGCTACGAGGGGAAGGAAATAGCCAAACGGCAGGTCATCCAATCGAAGACTCCAATTATTTTCTCGGCTGGAGATGAGCAATGTGAATGGTCCAATAGATGTGGGCCAATGCAATATGACATTTGACACCAATCAATCTACAATTATTTTGGAAATATTCCAACATGATCCCAACCTATGTGACATCAACCTACGTTCACCGTCACTGAGGTGGGTTTCACATGAGATCCACATAATCTAACGATGTATATGCGTTGGGCTCACATGCATCGAGAACTTGCAGTAATGGCGCCACAATTAGAGAGAGATAAATCAATAACAAATATGGACACATCGGTATTAGGGTCCACTTCCGGCTTATTTATGCTGCCTGTAGAGCTACGTGACAAATGAGATGATTGCAACTGATTGCAACTGTCCATTACAGCTTTGTCCTCCACAGACATTCGCTTTATTCCAGGTTTTCACACGCTTCTTCTCATCGCCTATATGTTTGGCCCAAAAACACTATGTTCACACATATGTTTGGCTTGGGAAAGGTTACTTGGTTGCACATTTGCACCCACATAAAAAGAAAATGTTTGCATAAATATAGTTGGTCTTTGTTCTAGTTTTGAATTGCATGAGTATTTTTCAAAGTTTTTTTTTGTCTCTCTTCCCGTCCCTCCTCTTCAATCAAACCAATCAATGTGATATTATTCATTTGATAATCTAAATTAGGATCAGGGAAGTTGAAAGGGGGGAAAAAATAAAGGAAGAAAAGAAATTCAAGAAAAAGAAAAGAAGAAGGATAATCAAAATATGTGTCACGTTACTAACACGGATTTTGCTTTCATTTGACTTACTCTTTTCTTTCCATTATTTGAGGAATCTTTTAATTTTAAGATTACTTGTGTGATCATTTTTCACAAAAAAAAAAGTGATCTTGTGTTCAAGAGTTAAACTAGATAGTTCTAAGGATCACCTAATTCTAAGTGTACCTATATCTCCATGTTATAAATCAAACCATAATTAGTAGGAATCTGTAACTTTTACCGATATGATACTTCATGCATCTAGATAATATAAGAGGATATGTCACATCAATTTAGTCCATCTATGCGGGATTTATGTATATAAACTATGAATTTATGTTTCCTAGTATATTAAATATGATGAAGCTAAGAAATAGATGTTAGACTATTGCTAAAATTCCTAATTTTTATCCTCGAACAATATCAACAAACAAGAGTTTTCACTTTACATAAATGTCATTTGAAATTTAGGACTCGTTCAAAAGAATGAATGATGACTAGAATAATTCCAGAAGACATTAGTTTTAAGTATCGAGGCTGATTATATATGGTAAAAAATTATAACATATGGTATAAATGCAATGGTATTGTTTACGTAAAGTAGGTTTATAATGTTATTATAGTAGACAAAATTTAAATATTGAAAAGTTTTAAAGTGCTCAACGCTCACCCCAAACTCGATCCATCATGAGCGTGGAAGCCTACAAGGCCCACCTAAGCTGAACAAAGCCGGAAGCACGAATTGAGTGGACTTGAGCAAGGGCACTCCTTCTTGGGCCCATCCAGGCCCGGTCATTTCACGGATAAACTTCAATATTTCTCAAATCACCGGCGAACCTACGCAAAGACTCATAAGCTCGGTACACGGTTTGATCCACCTTTTGATCAGGTCTATCACTTGATTAATAGGACATCCTAGTTTAAGTTACAAAGAGCTAAGCGGGCTACAAACGTGCAAACCATCAAGGCATAGACAGAACATTTGTTGGTTCATAGCCGCTATGTTCACCAGGGACCCACGGCCAATTCTTCATCCAAATTAGTGGCTACAAAATGAAGGGCCGCCGATACCTTAGCCTGATTTAATTCATGTCCACGAAATAGAGAACAAGAATGGCAACTACAGCATCTTCCAATCATAGAGTTTGCAAATCACACATTACAGATCTAGGTACACATCATAAGTTTCATTCACAAGTACACTGAACATAATTTTAAGCTAGGTTTTTTTACAAGGTGTACAATTATGCAGATTTATCTTTGGAGAAGAAGTGGTTGATGGCCGGCATGATCTCCGGCGGCCGAGTGCGGAGGAACTTGCGGAGCCCGTGCTCAGAGTACCTCTTCCCTTCTTCTGCATTGTCCAACACTGCCATGCCTCTATGTTTCTTGTTGATTCTGTATTACAGTGAACAGTTCAAAAAAATGAAAAAAAAAAGACTGAAAAAAGAAGAAGAAAGAGCCAAAGAAATTCAATATATTATGTTGTAAATTAATTGTCATCGAGGACTCTTTTCATGGAACTTAATTGTATCGGAAAGTGCTTGTTACCTGACATCAGGGTTCCAGAGAACATTTCTTGTGAGCTGGAATATGCACATACTTGTCACGAATGTCATTGCTGCCATCAGCGGATACACCTATATAAAAGAACAAAGCCATGAATACTAAGTCAATGAATATCCTATTTTGAGGGAAAAGAAAAAGAAAGTGCACTAGTGAATATCTCATACTGTTATATTAAGTATAAAGGTCTTATCAATATGTCACGCCTTGACCTCGTTTACATGATCTGAAAACCATGCAATATGTTTTCCGGTTTAGAACTTGGAACAAACATCATATTATGGCTAAACAACTCAACCGTCGAATTATCCGAAGTATGTTTGAAAACTTATATTCTCGTCCTACGCACATCCTGTAGAGATGTGTCTAGCTATTTTGATTATTGCACTGTGGACCTTTTCCATTTTAGCTTACAGATACTATGTTCATATGTTCGTTTTCTTTTTGGGCGAGAAGGGACGAAATAATCGGGAAAAAATAAGAGCATATACAATCAACGTATTGAAAACTTTACACAAGCAAACTTATCCAACCACGAGTTGAGGATTTTGACAATCCAATCTCTCGTTAACAATCAAATCAAGAGTGAACAGGGCTGTCTACGGAAATATGTTTAAACACGTTATTTGATAGAAGTTAGAAGCAATGAAATAGGGTCCCACGAATAGATTCACACTTGCTAAGTAATGGAATATTATGTAATTATCAAATTACAACAGTGACCCTTATCAAATTATGAGCGAAGGCAGTGCATTGAAAATTACAAATTCTCTTTATTTAGTTATCTAGTAAGTGTTCTTGAAGTCAACAACCTACTCTTTAGCAAAATATATCGACAAGTAGTCTGGGAACAGGAGTGCGTCTATTTTGCCGAAAATGATAGATTTGAAAAATATTTTTCTAAAAATAATAATTTGTATCGCTTACAAAAATAAACGAACCAAAACAAATTTCATTGTTCGCAAAAATTCTTAGACATAAATTGCTGTTGTTAAAGAAACATTTCTCATTGACTGATTATTTTAAGCAATAACAAATGGTCATTTTTAGGAAAATGTTTTTCTTGGAGAGAACTCAAAATAATATATACTCACATCTGGCTTGACCCAACGCCCCATCAGGAAGTTCGTGTGCACTTCAGGACCTGCGCTTAATTCTCCAGCTGCTTCCTTGATTAGAGTATGAATTGCTTATAAGACAATAGGGTGTGTGGGTCTGTCATTTGTATATATATACTGCTCTTGCGAGAATGAGCAGCCATCACATTGGACGGCAACGGCAAAAAGATAAGCTTCTGTTCAAACGGTGGGCTGTTAGGGGCTTGACTTCGGACAGAACCAGGGGCTTTAGCCTCTTGTTTTTTCAGGTTTTCCTTGGCTCATTCGTCGAAATAGATGATGATTCGCGGGGGTTTACGCAAGCGGATTGAACGAGTCAGCGCTGACATGTTTCTGCATGTGTGCCAATTTTGATGACTTTGTTCATCCATGGAAGTCATCTAACGGCAAGATAGATATCGCCGTCAATGACAATCCAAGTTTTTCTCGCATTAATAATTGGACCCGTAACAGGATGTTTCCTTGCGATCCCCTCGGTATTTGACACGAAATGAAAGAGAGAAGGAGGTTGAAGAATTTCTTTGTATTCAGTCTGATTTGATATGTATTCTTTACATGTATTTATATTACAAAGTGTAAACAATAAAAGGAAAATACAAAGGTACAAAATCATTCTGAATCACTAATTGATATCAATCTAAACCCTAGATTGATTCAAGTATCTTCAATCAAATCAATTGCACAAATCATATCTCCAACACTTCGCCTTGAGCTGGTGACTTATATATGTCCGAGACACCCAGCTTACTTAACAGATATGTGTGTTGCCTTTGACACAAGAGTTTGGTGAGAAAATCAACAAGTTGTTCTGAAGTCCCAATTCCCTTTGTTCTAACTATCCCTTCATGGATATTGTCTTGAGTGAAATGACAGTCAATTTCTATATGCTTTGTCCATTCATGAATTATGGGGTTAGCTGTAAGTTTGAATGTTGCATCAGTACCAAAAAACAACGTTGTTCGTCATTGAACTTGCATGCCAAGGTCGAGAAGTATACCTTGCATCCATACTATCTCAAAAATAGTTTTAACCATAGCTCAATATTCAGCCTCAGTTGATGATAATGACACGGTTGATTGCTTCTTCTTTTTCTATGAAAGTAAGGACTTTCCAAGCTTAATGCTGAATCTAGTAATAGACCTTTAAGTCATTGGATAGGTAGCAAAGTCTCTAGCATAATAGGCTATCATTTCCATGTTACACTCTCGAGAAAGAAGTATTTCAATTCCTGGACATTTCTTCGAGCATTAGACGACTTTCAGAGTTGCATTCATATGGAATTGTTTTGGATTGTGCCTGAACTGGCTCAGTGTTTATACTGCAAAACATATGCAAGGTCTTGTCATAGTAAGGTAGATAAGTTTACCTACGAGTCTTTGGTAGCTCGATGGGTCTTTGAGCAATGGATCATCATTATTGGACAATGTTCCCATATCATAATCAAGAGTGGTCAATTCGATATTATGCTCAATAGAAATAATTACTGGTTTGACACCCTAATAGACCTGCCACTGATATAATCCTTAGAATGAATTTCCATTGGCTAAGTGAGATTCCTTTTTTCAATTGTACAATCTCAATTCCAATGAAATATTTGGGAGGACCCAGATCATTAATGTGAAAAGTAGCATGTAGATACCTTTTAAGATCCTTGACAGTAGATTCATCGGATCCCATAATGAGAATGTCATTAACACATATCATCAAATATATAGATGACGCACCTTTTGTCCATGTGAATAATGCATAGTCATGCCTGGATTGTCTGAAACCAACAGCTGTGAGTGAAGCAGTAAATTTTGCATACCATTGATGGGAAGCTTGCTTGAGTCCATGAAGGGATTTATGGAGGCGACATACCCTAGACTCCCCCGGTCTCCGTAAACCCTGCATAAGATCCATGTAGATTTCCTCATCTAGATGACCATGGAGAAAAGCATTGTGGACATCCATTTGATGGAGTTACCAGTCGCGACATGCAACAATAGATAATGAGTGAATTGTGACTTCTTTAACTACTGAGGAGAAGGTTTCATTGTTATCGGAACCTTCTCATTGTGTAAAGCCTTTGGCCACTACACATACCTTGTATCTTTCAACAAACCTATTTGCCTTATATTTGATCTTGTACACCCATTTGCAACCAATTAACTTACAATGAGCAGGTAAGGGTACAATATCCCAAGTCTTATTTTCCATTAAGGCATGTAATTTGGCCTTCATGGCTTTCTGCCAACGTGGGTTAATGACTGCTTCATCATAGGATGATGGTTCTCTTTCCTTAGATATACAACTGACGCAACACATATGTTCCGATGATAGCTGATTAAATGAAACAAATGAAGATACGGGATAGTGGATACCTAAAGAATTCAAGATGGCACATACATAATCCTTGATCCATGTGGGTGGACGAATGACATGCCCCGAGCATTGAGGTTGCTCAATATTGTCTGTTTCAGGTATAGAATGGATAGATGTCCCATTAATATCTTCCATAAGAGATGTTGTCATAGGGTGTACAAGACTTCCTTCAACTGATTGATTGAAGCTTTTAATCGAAAAATCCAAAGGAGTTGAAGGGTCTTCACTGCGTTCTGTAGCCGGAGACAATATCGGATTTACTGGAGGTGCATTGAATGACAAGGGTGCGTTTGTTTCATGGAAAACGTAACGTTTTTAGAAAATGTTTTCTAAAAAATTATTTTCCAGGAAAGTGGTTAGTTTTTCTTTGTTTGGTGATATGTAATCAAAAACATTTTCTAATGTTTGGATCGCATTTGGAAAATGATTTCAATCCCATAATTTTATCTCAAGTAAAAAATAATAATTTTTTAAAATTTTTCATATTTAAAAAATTCAAAATTTTAACTTCTTTTTATTTTTTATTTTATTTAAACAAATTGAATTTTTAATTATTTTTATTTTCTTTCTTCCTTTTTGTAATGCCTCCACCTCGGGGTCATTAACGTGATGTCCCATTCATTGTTATATTTCTTTAAACACGAGCGGAAGCGTATCTTGGGACAATCACATTCAAATCAAATAGCGGGATTAAGACAAACAGTATCATGAGCAAACCTTGTATTTACAGGACACACAAACATATTTTACAAGCCAACTTAGCCGATGTTAGCCATTTACACACAACAAACGTTATGGCTTGGGTGTCCTAAGCCCACAACTTCGGATTCACAGCTCATAGCTTTCCTCGAACTCCAACATGGCTCAAACTCCCCCTGTTGCCGCCGTCCGTTTGACCATCCTATGGACCTGAGAGGGAAAAACGGGGGATGAGTCGGGGAGACTCAACAAGTGAAAACATTAATGTCAAGTGAGGATAAATCGATCGCCGTTAACATGAGTCGGCCCTTACCGCACCGACTTCGATGGTAAATTAATAGCAAAGTTTATGCCGACAAATACTAGAGAACTCTAAGCATGGCTATAACACATGAACATCACTAGCCAAATTCCGGCTTCTATCTCGAGATATGAACGTCAAACACAAAACATAAACAAGTCAAAGAGATAACCAATCAAGACTGAACACGATCCAAGCAAATCACGTCACAACGCATCTCATCATCCTTTCCCGAGATTAGGGAATTCACTTACCCAACGACAAATAAAACTAGAGAACGGGGTTCGAGACAGGTGAGCTCGGGAAATTTCGGGCTTCCTTCTTGCTTCCTTCTTACTTGGTTGAGCAACCTAGGCCTACAAGGCCCAAGCCGTGGGCTCTTGGGTAGGAAATGAGATGAAACATAGGCTGGTTCGGGGTTGGTTTGGGCGTGGACTTCTCGGGCTTGAACACGTGAGCAAACGGATCTTGGCGAATCTCGGGTGATTATTCCTCTCCCACTCTTTCTCTCTTTCTCGGCGTAAACAAGAAGTAAAGAAGCAAGAGAGAAGGTTGTTGGTGTGTGTGAGAATGGAGAGAGAGGCGTGAGAATGGCGTGAGAGAGAGGGGAGGGTGTCTTGCTAAAAAGGCTTGGAACTTCCTAGAAACCCTAGACTAAGCCACTAATGAAGGGCTTCTAAGTTAAGTGTCATCATAGCATGCATTTAATGTCATTAAATGCTCTCAATGAACTAAAATGATGAAGGGCCAATGCTTATCTCAATCTCATTGGTCCTCTCTCTCTCTCTCTCTCTCTCTCTCTCCCCTTGGCCGAATGGCCTTTCTCACGGCTTCCTATTTATCATACTCCAAACTTGGTCATCACTCAAGGCCATTAAGGCATGCCATCATGATAGGGACTCCAAAGTCAAGATCATTTAATTAGTCTTCTTGAACAAGCTTCATCCTTGGCCAATCATTTCCAAACTTGGGCTTCAAGTTTTGACTTCTCTAGAATCATCCAATTTCAAGCTTGCTTCTCTCTCTCGGTTTCCCCCTGGGCCGACCTCCAATCAAACCATAAAATATCTCATTTGAAAGCTCAGAACGTGTACTTTAAATCACCAGAAGACACCAAGTCCAAATTCCAACGTGCTAGTATAAAAAATGCTGAATCTTTGAAATCCGACAAAACCGGACAGCTTTGCACTGTTCAGAAATCGGACTTGAAAACATAGTAAATGGACTTCAACAATTCTCAAATTTGAATATGTCATAAATAAGGCCTTAACAAATATTTTTCATGAAGAGCACGAAATCTGAATCTCTCTGTAAATGCCATTTTTAGTACCTCAAAGAAAGACTAAAAACAATTCGCTGGAACAAAATCTTTGCTTCTCAAAGTAAGCTCTGTCCAGAATCCAAATCATCTCGGAAAATTCCCAAATTTGTATACGTTATAGAAAAGGGAGTTCTCAACAACTTTTGTAAAGGAAACTTTTCCAAAATCTGCCCAGAAAAGCTTGTAGAAAATAAAGACGGTGTGAACATCATCGAAATACCCATTCTGGGCAGTTTTACATGGTCCGAAAATTGGCCATCGTACCACTCATATCAACTCCAAAAATTCTGAAATTAAAATATGTAAAACTTCAAGATATTTGGAAAAACTTTTAAGAAGAAAATGTTTGGAAATTCGGACCACAAAAGTCTCCCCAAAAATAACAATACGAAGGGATACAAAAGGATCCGAAACCGGGATTTTCCAAAACAAGAGTAAAAATTAGTTCCAATTGGAAAACCACCGAACTCATCTCATAACTATTTCCCAGGGACTGAAATTGAGGATGTTACAATTTACGTGCGGCTTCCCAGGCCCAAAAATTGGGATGTGACACTTTTCGTTTTCTTTTTTCTTTTCTTTCCTTTTCTTTTTCCTCCTTCCTCTACCATGACTGGCCAGCAATGGTCAGCTCGCGCTTGTGGCCGATCGCCGACCGTCATCGAGGCCAGCGATCGGCGGAGGGGGCAAGAAGGAAAAGAAAAAGAAAGAAAAGAATAAAATATTTAAAAAGTCAAGTGAGCAATTCCAGAAAGCGTTTTCACTTTATTAGATTAGGGAATTCACTTTCTTAATTTTATACATGAATGTTTTTCTTGATCGGAAAATGTTTTCAATTGACCAATCATTTTTGGCGAACCAAATGGGTGAAAATCCGAAAAACGGATTCTCAGAAAATACTTTCTTTGAAACAAATGCACTCCTAAATGCTGATTTGGAAATAAATCCTCTTCAAATAAGAAAGAACGATGATGTTTAGTGTGACCGAAAGATTCAATTGGTTTGTCTTCTTCTTGAATGAGAAATATGCTAGCTTGGAAAATGGTATCTTTGCTCACAAAGAAATTCCCGGTGAATGGCTCGAAAACACGATGACCTTTATGGAGAGTCGGATAACCCATGAAAATACAACGACAGGCGCAGGGACCCATTTTGTCCCAAGGACCCACAGTAGTAACACAGCATAAATAGCCAAAAACTCTTAAATGATAAGTTTCAGGTTGCTTACCTAAGAGCAGCTCAAAAGGTTGTTCATCCTTCAAGAATTTGAGATGGCATTCAATTGATCAGTTAAGCTACCATGACCACACAAATGCCCCAAAACGTTTCTAGAATGGAAGCTTGAAATTAACAGCACGTGCAACTTCTAGGAAATGACGGTGTTTGTGTTTGACAATCCCATTTGTTGTGGAGTGTAAATGCAAGATCATTCATGGAGAATTCCATGGGAAGAGAAGAGAGTTGCACATTCATGATTAAGAAATTCACTTCAATTGTTAGTTTGAATGAGTTGGACAGAAGTCCCATACTGATTTGTAGTTAGGGAGAGGAAAGTTTTAAGATGAGAAGCGACTTGGCCTTTTGATTACATAAGGAAAACCCATGTGGCTCAAGAATAATTATCCATGATAGTAAAAAAAAACCCATGATCCATCACTATGTGGAGTATGATATGACCCCAAACGTCAAAGTGGATGATTGCAAAATTTTTGTTGGCACTTGATTTGCTGTGAGGGAAAGGCTTACGTGATTGTTTTGCTACTGGACATTTTTTGCGGTGAGGATAGGGAAAAGAAGCTCTATGGCCCAATCGTTGACGAGAAAGAAAAATATTATCATTGATAGTGGTATTACACTATGAATGTTTATTCAAGGAAACATTTGACAAATCAAAATTTTGTGGAAAAACTGGTCCAAAAATAAAGCCCTTGTGAAACACTACCCAAGCCCATTAGTTTGCCAGTCGAAAGGGCTTGAAAGAAACAATTATTAGAATTGAAAAAGACAAAACATGAATTGTCTTGGCAAACTTTATAGACAGAAATGAGATTAAATTGAAATTGAGAATGTAGAGGACAATTCGAAGGACATTAGAAGGGGTAAGATTGATCGTGTAAGTGACATGCCCATTAGGAAAACTAATGGATGTAGGTGAATTCATATTAGCATGAATATGACCAAAGAATCTTTTGTCGCAAATAATATGGTCATTAATATCCGAATCAATTTATTCACTCTTCACTTGAAATATAATTCATTAAGCAGTAAGAGGTACCTAAAAAACTTACTGTTTTGTTAGAAATATCAAATTACTTCAAGGCCTTCATGAGCTGTTGATACTGGTCATGAACGATTTTGCTTGATTTCTTTTATCAATATTTGCACCATGACCTGATTAGATGGGAATTACCTTTATTTCTTTCCATTTTGTCTAGGTATTTCATGCACCTTCTAGCAAGTATCTATAATGTGACGTGGACGTCTACATTAATCACAAAATAATTTACCTTTGCCTTTGAAATTATGTCCATTTC
Organism: Syzygium malaccense; assembly: GCA_031216405.1. Classification (NCBI taxonomy): domain Eukaryota; kingdom Viridiplantae; phylum Streptophyta; class Magnoliopsida; order Myrtales; family Myrtaceae; genus Syzygium; species Syzygium malaccense. Next base: position 16,767,141 of record CM062262.1, on the reverse strand, counting down.
CTTTTTGAGACGTGGCAAGAGATGGAATGACCGATTTAAATATCGGTGCTGACGTGGCTTCGTAGGGAGCACCCGATCTGGACGTTAAATGCTTCGCACGTGGGCCGTCTGGATTTCATAAACAGATCCGAGCCGTCCATGTTATGCGTGGCGGTCTTCTCTTCAGCTTCAGCAAACCCTTCAGCGGACGTCGCAATCTGCCTCCATTCTTCCCCTGATTTTCTGGCGCTCCTTCTCTGCTGGGTCTTCGCCTGAGCTACGAGGAGCATGGACTCCCTGACCTTCACGTGCTCCAACGAAGCTAAACGTTGGCTTTCCTCCTGGACGGCGAGCTGGTAAATTCGGCCGAGCACCGGCATCAGGTATGTCTCCTTCAAAATCAAAAGGAAACGAGCAGCTTTCTCTCTTTCCTTCACAGATCTATACCGTTTTAATGTTGACTCCGGTCCCTCGAGTTTCTCCTCGGCTGCTTCCAGATCGTTCCAAAGCGACGAGAGCTTGTTGAAGCAAGCCGTGACCGTCATATTCCCTTGCTCGAGTCCATTGCGTGCCTGCGTATGAGCAAAAATCTTCGCTCGGTCTAACTTACCATACATTCCTCTTTGATATTCTCCCACATGCATTTCGAGTTCTCAGTTGGAGGAAGTTCAGCCACGACTTCCGGAGAAATTCAATTACCGATCCATGTTCGGACAAGTTGATTGCATTTCTTCCGGTGTCGCGCCGGATGCTCGTCGGAGGGAATCGGGGAAGCTCCGTCAAGGAAGCTAGCTGTCCTTGTCCTTCCTTACCAAGGCTCGTCGAAATTCTTGGGACCACATGTGATAATTCTCCGGCCCGAACAGCTGCTGGATGATGAGTCGCAGCTTCAGCCTATCGGCGAAGGAGGAATACAGGGGGTCGCCAAGCTCCGTGGCCTTCAAAATCTTGGGCCTGGTTTGTTGGCCCTTGAAAATTATACTATAGGTTCAAATGGTTTGGCCCATGCCAGAGTGGATTGAATGGGCCGTGCATAAATAGCCTGTAGCCATTAGATGGGCTGGCCCAAATTAGGTTGCCCCCGGTTTGGGTGGACTTGAGCAGGATCTCGTTGGATGGGCTAGATCAGTTCGGTGGACTCCTGACTGGGTCCGACTCCAATCGGATCCTCGAGCATTGAGTCCAGACGCGAGTCCGAATGAGGTGTGTCCGCCGGATTTCCTTTTGGAATTGAATCTTCTGATTTGGAGGAGTTCCTCGGCATGGTATCGTTAAGAGAGTACCTTTTTTTTTTATTATTTAATCGATCAAAAAATGATTCTTACGCGAGCGTGCGAACCTTGTTTTGCAAATTAGTTTTCTTGCAACAAGGGTAGAAAAAACCGGAAGGCAATCAAGAAAGAGAGTTTGCGGAAGCTAAACCAAGAACATATGCTCTGATACCATGACAGAAAATGAGAGAGAGAAGGAGCTTGAAGAATTTCTTTGTATTCAGTCTGATTCGATATGTATTCTTTACATGTATTTATATTACAAAGTATAAATAATAAAAGGAAAATACAAAGATAGGAAATCATTCTAAATCACTAATTGATGATCAATCTAAACCCTACATTGATTCAAGTATCTTCAATCAAATCAATTGCACAAATCATATCTCCAACACGGTATTGTAGTGCCACGAACTTCGTAGACCGAGGTTGGTGCCTTGGTTCATAGGGTCTTCCCAAACCATAGGTTCGAGTTGGCTACAGACAGATACGTGCAAAATTAAATGCAGTTATTCCGGTCAATTCTCGCCAAAAGTCGCTGGTGTGTCACGTAGGATGATCGGCAATGAATGATTGGAAATACTATATTGAAATTTCACGCAAAAATTTCACACAGATATAAAAGCATAGTTAATGGCAAAAGGATTTACTTAGACTTATAAGATTGACTATCAATAAACCTTTGCTCCTGTTGCCAAGTTAAATACTGTTCGAGTGCTATTTTAGTGTGTTATTAACACGAGATGAGATCTTCAATAGTTAAATGTGAAAAATGCCTTTCTTCATAGAAAGTTAGAAGATGAAGTATATATGGAAATTCCTCTAGCTTTTTCTTGCGACAAAACTCAAGGTAAAGTGTGTAAGCTGAAACATACACTTTATGGTTTAAAGCAGTAATCTCAAGCATGGTTTGATAGGTTTCAGAAAGCTATGGTCTCCGTTGAGTATAAAGAAAGTAATGCTGATGATACTTTGTTTGTGAAGGAATTAGGTGCCTATTCTCATTGTCTATATAGACAACATTGTTGTCATGGGGAATGATAGAGATGAGACCAGCTGGTTGAGGACGTTTCTTAGACAAGAATTCGAGATAAAGGATCTTAGAAAGCTTTGGTAATTTCTTGGGATTGAAGTTTCAAGATCTTCAAAAGGTATCTTTCTATCCCAAATGAAATACGACCTTGATCTTTTGGCAGAAGTTGGGTTATTGGGATGCCATCCCTTTGATACACCTATTGAGATCAATACTCGTCTTCGAGAAAAGGATGGTGATCTTGTGGATAAGGGTCGTTATCAGCCATTAGTGGCCAAGTTGATTTATTTGTCCTACATCCAACCTAATATTACTTTTGCAGTGAGTTTGGCAAGTCAGTTTATGTATGATCCATATTCTACTGATATGAATATTGTTCTTCGGATCCTTTGGTATTTGAAGTTTCCTCCTGGGAAAGGGATTCTTTTGTCTCTTCATGATGGCTTGAAAGTCAAAGCCTATACAGATGCTGATTGGGCTAGATCTCCTGACCGGAAGTTTATTTCTAGGTATTGTACTTTCTTATGAGGGAATCTTGTGACTTGGCGCAACAAAAAGCAAAATGTGGTTGCCCAATCTAGTGCTGAAGTAGAGTTTCATGCAATGGCACACGGAGTTTGTGAGCTATTATGGCTTAAAGGATTACTTGAAGATTTTGGTGTATCTATTCCTAGTCCTATGATGCTATATTGTGATAATAAGGTTGCCATTAGTATTGCTTACAATCCTGTATAGCATGACCGTACAAAACGTGTAAAGATTGACAGACACTTTATTAAGGAAAAATTGGATAGTGGTTTAATTTGTATGCCATTTGTTCAATACGTTGATCAACTTGCTAATGTGTTCACCAAAGGATTAGAGGGTAAAACATTTCATCCTATTTTAGTCAATTTGGGCATGTGTGATATCTATGCTCCAACTTGAGGGGGAGTTGAGAATATTTGGTTGATAGGGGCATATTTGTCTATTTCTTTTATTATTTAATGTATTGCGGCAACGAGGGTGGTATTGAAATTATGGCATTTTGGCTTTATAATAAAAAGATAGCTTGGGGTCATATCGACCTAATTAAGAATTCAGTTCAGTTTTTCTCTCAACAATAAATCTTGTTATATCTGCATGCATAGATAAATGTTTGATATCAATTGATCCTCTTGATGACTCCTTTTCATTTTGGAAATGGTCACACCAGCATCGGTTTGCATGCTACATCGAATGTCGCCACGATGACCCATTGACAGCATATTAAGACCTCCAATTTCCTTTGGGGTGTAAAAAGTAGCAGAAGGAATCCTGAAAGAAAGTGGAGAATTAAAAGTCAAATTAGTAACAGCCGATTTCTCGTCCACTCATCAAATATTAAAACAATCACCTGCTGAGCATTTTCCAATTCAATCCAATCTTGACACAAGTTTGGATTGTGTTCTTGCATTTGACCAGAAAATTTAAAAGTTCCTGCGCATGCACCGTCGATTAGCAGAAGTTTGTCAGGAGACTTGTGTGACAGATGAAGTTCACAAAAGATAACACTCGCTACACGACAGAACACTCGCAAATATATTGAAAAACCTTGACCGCATCGAAACCTAGAACTAGGGTAATTTATCCGAATCAAAGCAGTAAACATGTGCATGTACATAAGCGTGCTAATTGATGCACTTTAACTTGAATAAATATATCGGTAGATACAAACCCCATTTGGATGTTTCCTTTTACACTGGCTTAGGAGAAAAGTACCAAAAAAGTCCTAACATATTGCATTTGTACCAATTCAGTTATAAACCTTTTAATTAGATCAATTTAGTTCTAAATATTTTTACGTTAGTACTAATTCAATCCGCCCGGCCAATTTAAGCCGGAAATCGCTGGCATGGACACCGGTGGTTTTATGTGGCATGACCGGTGCTGACATGAATATTTTAAATAATTTTTTGAATTTTTTCTTTTATTTTGCCTTTTTTTCTTCTCTTTTGTTTCTTTTTTCCTTTTTTTTTTCTTTTTTTCCTCTTCCCTTCGCCAGTCACCATCCTCCATGGTGACTAGCGGAGGCCACTGGCGGCCAATGAGGTTGAGGGCGTCTCCAGCCACAAGGGACATCGGCCTTTGGTGAGGGTTGGCAAGGGCTGGACGAGGCTGCCTCTCGCTATATCTAGCGAGCGGACCCCCAGCCCTCACCAAAAGCCCTTGCCAGATCCGGTGAAGGCCCAAACGCCCTCACCATTGCCAGAGGCCGCTGGGTGAGGCCACCCCTTGCAAGATCTAGCGAGGGCTGGGCGAGAGTCCCCTCACTAGATCTGGCAAGGGGTGGCCTCGCCATCTGGGCAAGGCCAGCGAGGGCGTGTCGGCCTTCGTCGACCTCTAGCGTGGGTTGGGCGAGGGTTCCCTTGCGGCGGCCTCGTCTAGCCCTCACCAAGGGCTGACCTCCCTTGTGGCTGGCGAGGGCATCCTAGCCCTTGTCCTCACCGGCCACCAGTGGCCTCCACCTATCACCATGGAGGCTAGCGACCGGCGGAGGGAACAGGAAGAAAAGAAAAAAAAAAGGAAAGGAAAAAAGAAAAGAAAGAAAAGAGAAGAAAAAAAGAAAAGGGAAAATAAAAGAAACAAATAATAAAAAATTTGAAAAATTATTAAAAAATATTTTAAAATATCCATGTTAGCGCCGGTCGTGCCACGTAAGAGCGGTCGTGCTGTGTCCACGTCAGCAATTTCCGGCCTAAATTGGCCGGACAGACTGAATTGGTATTAATGTAAAAATGTTTAGGATTAAATTGATCTAATTAAAAGATTTAGGACTAAATTGGTAGCAATGCAATAGGTTCAGGACTTTTTTTATACTTTTCCCGTGGCTTAGGATAACATTCGTCCCCAACAGGAATACTTGACCGGTGAAAGTGAACTCCGCTGCCACCGCCATTGGGACTCCCATGTGCCACGGTAGAGATGATGGAAGAGTCACCAAGGTGCATCGCATGAATAAACAGAAGGATAGTTCCACCAGATCCACCTCCAGATCCTACATCTGAGATGGTCCTACCATTTGTTTCTCTTATACGCTCTCCAAATCTCTCTCAGTCTGCTCTAGTGGAACCATAAATCGACAGACTTGACAATGACTGCTCCAACGAACCCATTACTCTCAAAGCAATAAAACAAGATTAGCATCTGTGTGAACAAAAGTGAGATCACTAACTTAACGTATGAAGCAAACCCCCTTCAATCCATTAGTTATTCATGTTCCGAAGTTTACGATCGTGCCTCTGGTGCGACCCCCGAGAAGGGTTTTGTTTCACCACCTCCAAGCTCATTTCCTATCCTCCTGCAACGGTGTATTCATCCGAGGTATCCCTCTGTCCTATGAATACTATGAAAGCAAAGGCAGTGCATTTGCATGAGCATAATCCTTGAATATCCGCAACCGGAAGTTCTAATCACCTATTCAATAAAAAGACGGTAAGGGCTCGTTTGGCAATTATTTTGTTCCCAGAAGCCGACTCTGCTTAGAAATAATTCTTTTTTATTCTGTACCCGGAAATAATTTCTAAGCGTTTAAAGGCGTTTGATAGCTGCCCAAAATTTCTATTCTTGGAATAGAAAAAGAACACAAATGCGTTTGGTAACGGTACAAAATTTCTTTTTATTAATAATATTTTGAATTTTTTAATATTTCTTTCTTTTTTTTCTTCTTCTTCCCCTTCCTTGGCCATGGCCGGTCGCCAGCGCCGGTGACTGGCCACAGGCCAGGTTTGACGAGGGCGTCACGGCCCTCGCCGGCCACAGGCAAGAGCCACCCTTGTCGCCGCCCTCACCAAATTCGGTGAGGGCAGCTTGCGCCCTGGGCGAGGGTCGCCCTCATCGGATATGGTGAGGGCGAGAGCCGCAACGCCCTCACTAGCCCTAGCCTGTGGCCAATCGTCGGCGGCCGGCCACAGGCCAGGAAGAAGAAGAAGAAGAAAAAAAATTTCTTAATTCTTGATTTTGTTCCAAAATTAAATTCGAGAACAAAAATCTATTTTTTTATTTCTTGATTCTATTTCAAAACTGATTCTGGAAATAAATTTTGGCAAATTTGTGCATGGGAACAAAAATATTTACCAAACAGATTTCTGTTCAAAAACTGATTCTAAGAACAAAAGAACAGAAATTTTTACTATTTGGTAACTTGCTAAACGCGCCCTAAATCATGTCACGAGATCAAATATATCAGGAAGAATACGAGAAAGAAAAACTTGTAGAGGAAAAAACTCTAGCTTCTTACCTCCAAATCTCCAAGGTTAAACACCCGTTTTGTGCCTGTGCTTCTTGCTTCTTGAAGGCATATTCAGCCCGTCTCCTAAATCAATAAACTCACTTTTCCATGGCCGTGAAAAATTTGGCATCAAACCCTCAGAAAATGCATGACATATGACCTCATCCAACTGAAAATATATCCGAAGGCCATAAACCATGCTATAACTGTATGCAAACAGAGTGTACGCAGAAAATCAAAGCCATCAAAGACCATCTATGAGAATCAAAGAGGAGAATGTCAGCACGAGAACAGTTCTCTTCCTCGGGTGGGTAGTTTCCTCCGGACAGTTCCAATTTCCCATGACTCAAGCTCCTGGTGAAGAACTTGGCAGAGATCCATAGCAACACTGTCATGGATCTGTTGCCAAAAATGAGCACTGAATATCTGGAGATCGTCAATGCAGAAACTTTCCTGTAAGTAAATATCCCATTAAGATCCCACTGCACTTGGAAGCCCAAATAAACATTCGCTCTGTAAATTGTCGGCGACCACCACAGGGTAAACCTTAAGAATCTGATTCCAATCAGATCTCCGCATTTGTGATCCTTTTGTACTCCAATGACTCTAAAACCACGTAATTAAGAACTAAGTGAAGTTGCTTGTGTGGCTCATATCCTTTTGTCCATAACACTAGACAACCAAAGAAGCAAACGGAAGTCCCCTTATAAGACCGTAAAGAGTTTGTGTGGCTCATATCCTTGTAAAAGAGGCAACATTATACTTCTCATTAACACAATTGGCAATGTTGTGATTAAGAACTAAGCGAAGAATCCTGCAAATGCACAAAAGCCACGTTAGACATATCCCTGAGAATCCTAATGACATCACAGATAAGAGACTACAACACATTACCAATTCAACATAGTCAAGTCATGTTTTTCAAGTAATTTATCCAATCTGGTTTAAAGCATGACTATACAATGCCCCTCACTTGTATCACATCTACGCAGTAAGTTATATATATACCAAGGCACCGATTGGAGACCAAGAGAGGAGGTGGCTCTCAATCCGCAGGCTTAATCCAATTGGAAAACAGATGAAATTTCTCACCTTCGTACCACAGGTATTGGTCAAGATACACATTAGTAATCTTCTCAAGAAGCTCAATCTCACAAGCGGGGTCGTGACAAAAACAAAAGGCCTCACCTGTAATGGCGGCTCCGTTTCACGATCAGCAAGGACCGCAGTGCAGACAACAATCTGTCACCGATCCGGCATGCTAAGAATAATGCGGCGAATGACGACCTATCACAGTGGCCATCTGGATCAGAGACCTCAGTGAGCAGTGCGAGCTAATCAATGCCAGAGGGTCGCGAGACCGCAAGGGTGTTGAGGTTCTCCGGTGATTTGTTGAAGAAGGAAGAAGGAAGAAGGAGAAACGAGAATGACAAGAGAGAGAGAGAGAGAGAGAGAGAGAGAGAGAGAGAGAGAGAGAGAGAGAGAGAGAGAGAGAGAGAGAGAGAGAGAGAGAGAGAGAGAGAGAGAGAGAGACCGAGGAGAGGCATTTGAAGAAGGAAGAAGAATTTGACCAAAAGAAAAGAAGAAAAATGACACAAGCAGTCCTTAAACTTTGACCCAATATGTAATTTAGTCCATGAACTTTTAATTTATTCAATATAGTCCCTGAACTTTAATTAAATGTGCAGTCTTGTTCATGAACTTTTAATTTGTTCAATGTCATCCTTGAAATTTTGATACATATTTAATTTAGTCCATGAACTATATGAAAATGTTCAATGTGAACATTGAACATTTTCATATAGTTCAGAGACTAAATTGAACATGTACCAAAAGTCCACACACCACATTGAATAAATTAAAAGTTCAGGAACCACATTGAATATTAGGTTAAAGTTTAGGGACTATATTGAACAAATTAAAAGTTAATGGACAAAATTGCACATTGAATTAAAGTTTAAAGATTGTTTTTATCATTATCCAAAAAAAAAAGGAAGAAGAAAGTGAGAGGAGAAACAGAGTAACGGGAGGAAATTGAAATTAAAAAAAAAAGAGAGAGAAGAAATTTGAAAATTTTCATGTTGAAAAAAGAAGGCCTGTTTTCTTGACAAAAGTATACAAATCACATAATAATAAGAATTGATTACCTTTTAAGAGTAACATTTTTCTCATGTGTCAAATTTATAATTCATCATATCATTATGTTAATCAATTTTATAAATAAGGGTTCTTTTGAGAATACCTTTATTTTTCAATTTTAATTTTTGTAGTTGAATTTCAATCTTTGTTTAAAAATATATATTGAAAATCTTTAAAAGTCCATATGGAATGTAAAAATTATAATTTTAAAATTGATAAGAAATTTAATCTGTAATTTTTTTATTTAGAAACATACGAACCTAAAGGATCTCTAAGAAATATGGATTTTGTGGAAACGCTTAGATTTCTCAGTGCAGATGGATGGAATCAAGGCTTGACATCGAAAACTCCATATTATATCTCGTTAATGAATGTCTCGAGGTAATTATCAGACATATTTAATCAAGAAAGTGTTCTATTTTCCAAGCACTTAGAGAAAAATTAAAGTACTGAGATAATAATATTTTCTTGTTTAATTGCTTAACGAGTTTGGTAAAGGCATTTTTCAACCGAATTCAAATTCCTAACGTGTGAGCCTAAATAATTCCAAGCACTAAATCGAATGAATTTCACGTGAAACCTACGTAATCTAATGAACATGCTCTTAACTCGTGTGTCATAAGTATGCGAAAATTGCCCTTTTGAGACATGCCTTACGAGAAGGGCGGAAAATGTCGGGGGAGAGTTCCACAAGTTCACAATACATTGTGTAGAACTCGATCTTGACATGTTTTTAGCTAGTTTGAATTTATTCGTGTTCACACATTCAAAAAAAATATATGTTTTTTGGTTAACTTTTTTCGTTACCACAGATACATCCCATAATAAACTGCTTCTTTGAATCTTGTTTGACACGTGCTCCAAATAGTGATCACCTGTAATTTTTTTACAAATAATGAACTAAATTAAAAATCATTCTTTGTGGTTTTCCTTCTATAGTTGTATAGATAGAATCGCATTGTGTAATATTATTTGCACATTCAGACTTGGTAAGAATCACTCAAAGAATTTCGAATTTTCCTTGAACTTTTCAATTTGGTTCGAGTGGTGTTACCACCAATCGATTTATTTAACCTAGGTTGAGTGGATATCTAAAATACTTAGGAAGTTATAGATTCATAAACTATCTAGGTGACATGTATAAGATGACTAGTTTATGTGCCTTGACGACAGGCTGAGATTCCAAAGTTAGGTTTTGTGAGGAATGGATTAGTATCCGAAAATGTCGTTTCAGTACGTCAACTTATTGATTAAGCCCTAATTCATATTTATGTGCATTTTCCTTAATTTATTTGAAAGTGTTTGAAAAGTCGAATTTTGGCCAGTACGCAACCAAGTGAAAATATCGCATCATCTCATATCGAGCGACTCCATCGTGTGTGAAGATATATTTGAAATGTGTTATGCATGAAGTGTGATTGTAACGTGATTGAGTGGCATAGAAGAAGTGATCAGCGATTATGTAAAAATAGCATATGACACGTGCAAATGATACACGGAAATCGTACATGACATGTGGCAATAACAAGTGAATATTGAATATGACATATGTGAATAACATGCAGAAATAGTATATGACATGAATGCATGACGTGGCAATCATGTATAAATTACATGCGAAAGGGAAAATTGTCCAAAAGTCGTAAACCTATTGCACTTTTACCAATTCAGTCCTAAACCTTTTAAGTTTGCCAATTCAGTCATAAATCTTTTCACTTCTTCCCAATTGAGTCCACTCGGCCAATTTTGGCTTGCCAACGCTAACATGGCCGCCGGCCGTCCGGCCAACATTGACGTGGCAATTTTTAAATTTTTTTTCCAATTTTTCAATAAATTTTTTTTCTGACTTCTTCCCTCTAGCCAATCCGACGACCGGTGACCGAACCTCGTCGGCCCCTGGCTAGGTCAAGCCGACCTCGCCGTCGCCTGGGTTGCGACGGCGAGGTCGGCCTCGCTAGATCTGGGCGAGGTCGGCCTAGCTAGATCTGGGCGAGGTCGGCCTCGCCTTCTCTAGGCAAGGCCCGACCTCGCCCAGATCTAGCTAGGCTAACCTCGCCCAGATTTAGTGAGGCCGACCTCGCCGTCGCGACCCAAGCGAGAGAGATGGGTCACGACGGCAAGGTCGGCCTTGCCTTTGCTGAGTGAGGCGACCTCGCCTAGCTAGGGGCTGGCGAGGCTCGCCCTCGCCGGTGGCCAGCGGGTGCGAACTTCACCAGAAGCCGGCGAGGCCAACCTCACTGACCCTTGCCTCTGGCTGGTTGCCGGACCAGCTAGAGGGAAGAAGTAAGAAAAAAAATATTAAAAGATCAAAAAATTCAAAAAAAATATTTAAAAATTGTCACGTCAGCGTTGGCCGGACAGCCGTTGCCAGCCAGTGGTCACGTCAGCGCCGGCTGGCCAAAATTAACTTAATGGACTCAATTGAAAAGAAGTAAAATGGTTTAGAACTGAATTGGCAAAAGTGCAATAGATTTATGACTTTTTGGATAATTTTCCTACTCAAAACACTCCAAATACTGCTTTTCCAGACCTTTCAACACATGCATCCTCTTCCTCGAACCCAGCGCCAGTTATCACTGAATATAATTTCGAACACATTCTGACACAGAGACAGATAGTAGAATACGAACGTGCAAATAGTTCAGACAGCTCGGATTATGACTATAACTCCGGATGGAGATAAGCTTGTACTATTCCACCTAACTGGCATTGTTCTAGCATAGCATAGTCGGGTCCTGTTCCACCTATGAATAGGTTTTAAGTGTTCTACGAGTAAGTGTGCCAACTAATGTACTTAGTTAGGTGAGTTTTGTTTTATGTGGACAGAAGTCCAATAATGTACCTCGTTCTAAGTGTGTTTTGTCTTACCTGGACTTTCGTCCAGCATGTATTCCCCAACGCCTATATAAGGCCATGTAATCCTTCGGTTTGGAATAAGAGGGAAAGTTGTGAAATCTCAATTCTCTCACTTTCCATGCCTCACTAAAAATCCTTTTCTTCAAAGCCTGACATGATCCTCTAAGAAAGGCAGCTCGGCTAGTTAGGCATAACATCATCCTGGTCACTCTGAGCATCTCTATACTCTGAGCTAAATCTCCGAGTAGTTTTGTAGTTAAAAGGCAGTTCCTGAAGGGCATGAACAAGAGATTCGCCCATGTGGAATAGCATACCTGCTGTAAACTGACCTGGTTTTCCCTGGCTCTCAGTATAGATCCCCTCATTGGTATCCTGATGACATGACAATCAAATGTTACATGGATGGATGGCATGCAACTACTGCATTCATACATTTTGAGTTACCAATTACCGTGTCACTTGCCAGGCCATTCCCACACGTCATTTTTATTTCCACACTGCTTTCAAGTGCCCGGTCACATGCCATATCATTAGCATGTGTCGTTTCCAAATGCCATATCACATTCTATTTCATTCGCATGTCATTTTGAGTTGCTATTATCAAGTCATTCGCATATATGGATGACAACATTGCTCCGACCGGCCTCGCAGGGACGCACTTCACCTCATCCCGATTGGGGAGATACTACTCCGGACCAGGGATGGAGAACAAAAATCTTCATTTTGCAAGAGGTTTATTGACTTTATTATGTTATTTTGTATCTCTCACACATTAATATTTTTAAAATTTTGGGCCATATCCTACTTCTATTGCTATATTATATAATACATGGTATTTCAAAAAAAATGTTTTTTTCTTAAAGAGAAGGAATTGGGAGGAGCGACGAGCAATGACAACCCCATCTAGGCAAAACCATTGAGTGTTTAGTTTAAGCGAGGTTGAGACTCTGCAACTTAGCACCATTGAAGTAGGCGGTCTTGTCACATGGACGCCACCGCACTATTAGAGGTGCACAACCCATTCACCAAACATAGTCATAATACTTGAGTAAGCGAGGCTCTATCCCATGATATGGAGAAGGGAATCTCAACATGCGACCAACTAGGCCACCACCACCACCGGTGGTAGAATACAAGTATTATTATTGTGGTGTGCTTAATCTAAGGTAAAAAAGATGTGATAATACTAACTATTTATCATTTTAATTTTTCATTAAAACTAAGATTTTGACGGGGCAAACTAGGGAGACGTGGGTTCCATGTTATTATGTGATGGGGATGGGGCGAAGAATATTGCCCCTGTAGGCAAGGATGGGACAAGGGGTTGGCGCTTGGGGCGGGATCAGTGTGATCCCCTCACCCTTCCCCTCTTATCTTCGCCTCACGTGCCACCTGTACGTACTTTCAATTTTCACGTCATATGTCATATCATTTACGCATGTCATATGTGCCATGTTATTTGCAAATTGTCAGTTTTAATTTCCACATCATATATTATGTCATTCACGTGTCATTTTCCACGTTGTATGTCTCATTCATTGCATATTTTAAAAATACACAGTCAAACGTGCAAATGGGGTTTCCAATTAGCAAGATATGCAGCCCATTTTGCCTAATTGCAAATTGACAGATTTCTATATTCATAATTGATTTTCATTCATCATTCTCGTTTCAAATTTATAAAAGCGGAGGAAAAAAGTGATTTGGATCTTAATTAAGAAGTTGTGGTACCGATAGAGGCGGCATGGGGTGCTAACTCTTCCCCACCTAACCAAGCTCGGGGACCTAAAACTCTTGATCACACATATAGACTAACCCTCTTACACATGTTAGGTAGCTACATTTCCGAAAACTGCTTAAGTATGGTAGGTGTTCAATCATCATCAATTTAGATTCAATCAAAATGATTGATAGCAACTTTTCTCCGTTTCAAGAATTCGAATAATTCAAATTAGTAGCTAATTCGCATCTTGATTTGGGAAATCTAGGATCTCAAGCCCTACAGGCGATCTCATGATTTTCAAAAATCCAAAATGCTACGGATTGGAAACTCCACATTGGGGTTTAGTTAGAAATAGCCCTTAGAGTTCGAGCCATTTTGTCAATATTCTTTGATTGAGTCTTTGAAGTTTGCATTATTATGAATTTATGATGCATTTTTCTCGGTTAAGCCTCTTCAATTTGTTTGTGCATGCGTTTAATTCTCGGCGTTCGGTTTGTAAAAGATATAATTTCGTGGTCTTGTCATAGTTTGCAGATATTGATGGTGGATACAGCACTTAGCCACGATGTTTTAGGTTTTTTGCCTAAGTACTAGCAACCCGTCTAAGAACTTGAATTTGGTGGCGAGATGGGAATTTAATTAGTTATTTTAGCAAAATTTGGAAGAGAATCGGGGAGGCTACAATCGGGACCTTTTACGATATAATGGCTCTCGCCTTCTTTTCACTCCATTTTTCATTGTATACACCCTGTTAGAATAATTAAATATTAAATAATGCCTTCATATAACAGCTTGAACTTTTAAAATAGTTAACAGTGGTCCCACAAAAATCTCACATAATATTAAAATAATTAAATATTAAATCACGACTTCATCTAATAGCTTAAATTTTTAAAATAGTTAGCACTGGTCGCGCAAAAATCTCATGTGGTATCAAAGTAGGAGGTCCTAAGTTCAAATCTTTCTAGGTTACATTTGCCTCCCTATAGATCCCACCATAGCTTTGTTTTAGAACTTAAAATTTTCAATTACAATTCTAACCATACAATGAAAACTAAGGTCAAATGCGGGGCTCACTCTTGTTTTAAGGTTATTTATTACTTTTTTTTTCCTTCTTTTTGCTTGGTTTATTCTTCTTTTTATTTGGGACGAAATTGTTGTCAACTAATTATTGACAAATAATTGGTGTCAAAAGAAAAAGTTTATTGACCAATAGTCAACTAATTATTGGGTTAATGAGTTGCATATTACTTTTTTTTATTTTGTATTACGAAACCATTATTCTAAAGATAACAAAACACAAGTACGAGCGAAAAAAATCATCCACCGGTTTTAACGAATGCATTCGGTTCAACTATAACTGAGAGTGAAAAGAATCATCTACTAGGTTTAATGGATGCATTTTGTTTAATTGTGACTTTGATAAGTGTAATCGTGTTATAGTCCATGTATTTTAATTGCTCAACTATTTTTTTTTATTAAGTGAAGACAAGTAGGATGTCTAGACATAATTCTCGAAGGATCATTGATTGTGTGATGCATTCAATATTTTGAGTGACCATGATTAGTCCTACCTTTTGCGAGCCATAAACATCAAATAGACAGTTAATCAAACGAAATTTGGTTTTTCTTCTCTTACATGCAACAGAAAAATTATATTAGTCATGATAATTACCTCCCCTATCGCAACCAAGAACATATTTGTTTTCTTTGAGGTTTTAATAGAGACAGCATAACCTTGAGCAAGAAGATACATTTGCACATTACTCAAAAGATCCTCTCATGTTAGAAAATTATTGAGTAAAATTTCCAATGAACTTGTTGACATGAGTGGGTGTATGCAATAAAAGATGGGGTAGAAAATGCGCGGACTAATGCTATATTTTTAAAAACATTAGCTTATATAAAAGTTTGAACTAACATAGTGACGCGGAGTCTAATAATTCAAAATTTATGATTTTGCTTTACTTAGATAATTACTTTATATATTTGATAATATTTTAGAACTTTAGTGATTTTTTTCCGTCTTTTATCAATCATCTATCCAAATTGTACATGTTATCTTGTTTATTTTTTTAATTGGTACCCAATTATGGCACTTTTGATGTAGTGTTCTATGGTTTCTCTAGAATTTAAGAAAGTTTACCTCTTTGAACGATAATGCGGAATTGAGAATTTTCTCTGTTTTGTGCGGGGATGCGTGTACAACCGCATTGTACGCGAATTAACGTAATCTGATTATGTTTATCCTAGCTCATTTTCAATGCGTTAGAGCGTAGAAATCCAAACTCCAAATTCAGAGATAATGACACTAATAATTCAATGACTTTTATACGGCACTTTATCTTGCCGTCATAACTTTTTTAAATAATCATGTAAGTGTTATAATTTATAAAAGCATATCACTAAAATTACATTGGCAATTTTTTCGCCAAAAAATCTTACGTGGCATTAATTTATGGCGAGCCACATCGGATGATTTGACAGTAAATTGATGACATGTACGATTTTCAGGAAAGGAAAATTGCCAATGTCTATTAAGTAATTGGTTTTTAGAAAATTATAACAGTTAAATAATCGGCTGAAAGTTATAGTATCAAAGTGAGAGTCATACGGAAGATATGGCATTGTTAGTATCTTTTTCCTTCCCAAATTCACATAGGCCCATCAGATGCCCCCGAGACTGCAAAAGGAGAGAAAGGGGCATTTGAGAAGTTCTACTTGGGAAGCATTCGCGCCCACCTGTCTGTAGCATGGTAGTGGATATAGTTAAGCCATGCTTATTCCTAACCCTCATGTCCTATATGTTCCATGTTCCAGGACGACGAGACTTGTGGTCATGCGCATAATTTCTTTTATATATCAATCCTCGTACAAATTTAGCCGCCACGTAACCATCTAGTCTGATCTGCTGCTCTTTACATCACTAGGGATTATTCATTGAACTTTCTCAATGGAGGCAAAAGTAGGATGTTCCCTTTCATTTAGGATGGGACTTTGTAGTCATTGCTGTTATTGTTCTATTGAACCTGTCCCATTCAATTTCAACCAGGAAGGTTGGCAAGTTATTCTCAGCTTTAGCTACACACATGACATCTCTCTCTCTCTGTCTCTCTCTCTCTCTCTGTCGCCCAATCTCACAAAGCTGTTGCTTGAAGATATGGAAAGCCCCAATCAGAAAACAGTGAGAGAGAGAGAGTGTGTGTGTGTATAAGTGTCCAACCACCAGTTGGTGAGCCATCTCCAAATACGTACCTAAGAGAATTCTGTTCACAGCTTGTTCAAATTTTTCAATTAATAAGCGGTTAACCACACAGTGTTCCCCATTGGCCATTGTATCTCCTGGTTAGAAGCTCTGCATCACCAGATATATTGCAAGGTTCGCTTCAGCGGTTCTCGTGCACAATTCGCTGGAATTTGCATGAGAGCACGCTCGCGTCCCACATCCTTCGCAATATAGACGTGATCGATTTGTGTTTCTGGATATGAGATCAGTCGTCCTAGCCTTTCTTTTTGTGTTCGTTTTCCGTGCAGGTAAGTAAGCTTCTACGTCCCAGAGGGGAATCGATGAATTATCTCGTGATTGCTTTTGTCGGCTCTAAAATTGTGCTTTGTGGTTGCTGCAGCTGCATATGATCCCCTGGATCCGAATGGCAACGTAACAATTAAATGGGACATCATGTCCTGGACCACGGACGGTTATGTGGTAAGTACTGATGAATCAAGTCTCGCTAATCTCGCGTGACGTAAACCCAAGTACCAGAGAAATCGTAGATTCTTCAACGAAACCCATCTTCATAGCCTCTGTGATATCAGCCGTCTCGACTACCAGTACCACTGCACTGATCTTAGAAAAGAAAACGAAATGTGCCGATGTCCTTTCCTAATGCTACCGGTTAATGCAGGCGATCGTCACGATGAACAACTTCCAGACGTACCGACACATAATGAGCCCCGGCTGGACCCTCGGATGGGCCTGGGCAAAGAAGGAAATAATATGGTCCATGGTGGGTGCTCAAGCCACAGAACAAGGCGACTGCTCCAAGTTCAAAGCCGCTATACCTCATTGCTGCAAGAGAACACCCACAGCCGTGGACTTGCTCCCTGGCGTCCCTTACAACCAGCAGTACGCAAATTGCTGCAAAGGCGGGGTTGTCGCCGCTTGGGGTCAAGATCCGTCGACTTCGGTCTCTGCTTTTCAAGTCAGCGTCGGCCTATCGGGTACTTCAAACAAGACGGTTAAGCTCCCGAAGAACTTCACTTTACTTGGTCCAGGACCCGGGTACACCTGCGGGCCTGCAAAGGTCGTGCCATCCACCAACTTCCTTAGCACTGACAAGCGCCGGAAAACTCAGGCATTGAGTGAGTTCGCTTTGCACAATCTTTTTATCTTGAAATTTCAACCCTGTTGTACGAACAGAATTTGATTGATATGTTGTTCTAATGATGGAATGTCTCAACTTAGCCTCAAAGAATAAAGGCAATGCATAACCGGTTCACCTCATTGACGTGTATTTCCTGGTTCTTGCAAGATTTACTAATTTCTTATGCAATTCTGTAGCTCCCTTGCGAAGAACCACAGCGTAAAACTGAACATGTGGTTGTGACTTCTGACATACCTTCTCTGTGCTCTTAAATTGCAGTGACATGGAATGTGACCTGCACTTATTCCCAGTTCCTGGCTAGCAAAAACCCCAGCTGCTGTGTCTCTTTCTCATCTTTCTACAATGAAACCATCACTCCTTGCCCCTCCTGTGCCTGTGGTTGCCAGAACAAGAATAGTTGTGTCAAGTAAGCCAATAAATACCAAAATAGGATCGAGCGCTTGTATGCTCAATTATCAATCGCCTGAAACCTGTTTGCTGGAGTAAATAAACTTGATATGGCTATTGGTGATGCAGAAGTGACTCCAAAATTCTAAGCATGGCAGGGGTAAACACACCTAGAAAAGACAATGCACCTCTATTACAATGCACGCACCACATGTGCCCGGTCCGTGTACACTGGCACGTGAAGCTCAACTACAAGGACTACTGGCGCGTCAAGATTGCAATCACAAACTTCAACTATCGGATAAACTACACGCTTTGGTCTCTCGTAGTCCAGCATCCCAACCTAAACAACGTGACCCAAGTTTTCAGTTTCGATTACAAGCCTCTCGTGCCGTATGAATCCATAAGTGAGTGTGCCTATTTGTGGTTCATGGACCATTTCATGAGCTGGGCATTTAATGAACTAATCTGTGTTTCACTCTATATGCAGATGACACGGGGATGTTCTACGGTATGAAGTACTATAATGACCTGCTGATGGAAGCGGGTCCACTTGGGAATGTTCAGTCCGAGGTACTTCTCCAGAAGGACAAGAACACGTTTACGTTTAAGCAAGGTTGGGCATTTCCGAGGAAGGTTTACTTCAATGGCGACGAGTGCATGCTGCCCCCGCCAGATGCATACCCTTTTCTGCCAAATTCAGGACGTCGAAAGTCACTCCCTTTCTCGACTTTAGTCTCTTGGGTTCTTCTCATAATATTTGCTGCTTGGTGATTGTTTTCCAGGAGTACGAGTTGCCAAGTACTCAAATTCATTTTCCCCCTCCTTTACATGCTGCAATTCTCAGCAGTTTTGATAACACAGTGCCAGATTGGATTCTTGAGAGTAACGTATACAAACTCACGATTCCTTGACAGATAAATTCAGTGCATGATAGTCGAACAAACTTCTTCGTAAAATTCAGCTGTTTGATAAAGAAGCAGAACATGATCAATTCATGGCTTGATCCCATTGAAGTTTGACTTGCCTTTACTTCATATTAGTGAACACAGATTTAATGTAAAGCTCTTTAACTTGTGTGTGGTGTGTTGTTCTTTCTTCTTTTTTCTCTTTCCGGTTCTTCCACTCGCCTTCCTAGTATCCAAGGCATTTGACAGTCCAATGACACGAATGTTATGCATCAAACAGAGTACAGGAAACACAAACTGTAATGCATTAGTTCTCAATTTACATTGCTGTCAATAGTAGGCAACACCAACTTGGCCCAACAACCCAACAACTATTTTACAGATATAAGGTGAAGTACAAAAAACGTTTTGGACACATCAGTTTGGTACAAAAATGTAAAAAGAAACCATGTGGTCTCTGTGAAAGTGACAATGCACCGTAAGGCAATCTGATCACTTGACGACGTCACCCCCTGGAATGAAAATCATCATGTAACCATAGATTCCGTCATCAATCTTGTGAGGTCAAAAATTGGATCAACAGAGTACGGATATGCCCACGGAATTAGTCCCTTAAGAAAGCCCCAAGCGAAGTACCAGCACCAATAAGATCACTGCTAGGCTAAATCTTGAGACACCCCATCGAATACTTGCGTTCGGCAGCGATGGATAGGCATCTGGAGGAGGCATCACGCAGTTATCCCCATTGAAATAGATCCTTCTAGGGAAAGCCCAGCCCTTCTCAAAGGTAAAAGTTGATGCATCCTTTCCAAATAGAAGTTCCGACTGAACATTGCCAGAAGGGCCATCTTCCATAAGCAGATCATTATAGAACTCGATTCCCCATAACATGGCAGTATCATCTGTTTCAAAAAAAGGTCGAGAGAATGCTTAGTATGTAAAAGGCAGGTGCATTTCCAAAGAAATGGTGACATGGGATTTGGGTTATTATGGCACAATGCATCTCCCAGATAATATATTACAGGAGTAACCAGAGAAAGAGATCTCACTTATTGCTGCATACGGTGTTAATGACTTGTAGTTAAAGCTGAAAATCTGCGTCAGATTGTCAAAGTTTGGATGCTGAACAACTAAGTTCCACTGACTGTAGTTCATATTGTAGTTGAAATTCGTAATTGTGATTTTAACCCTCCAGTACGCCTGGTAATTGAGTTCAACATGCCAGTGCACTCTGATTGGGCACATATGACTCGTACATTGAATGAGAGGACTGTTCCTTCCAGCATTCGAAACAACTGAAGCTAAATATGGCGAGTTTGGCCTGTAAATAATCAGCAAAACATGCCACCAGCTGAGGCCAACCAAACTTCTTGAATGACTGATAAATGCTGAGAATTCTAGTGATTTCTGATGAGCCTAAAAATTTTATGAAGTCAAAGAAAGAACACAAAGCCCTATTAGAAAACAATGTTGGCTAAGTGAAGAGAACTTACTCCACACAGCTCCCAGGCTGAGTAGCATTGTTCTGGCAGCCACAAGCACATGTTGGGCAGGATACCACAGTGTCATTGTAGAATGATGACAGTGAGACACAGCAAGCAGGAGTTTTTTGGGCCAGGAACTGTGAATATGTGCATGTAACATTCCATGTCACTGCCGAAGAAAGGAAGCATGATTAGACTGAGAATTTCAGTTGGAGCTATATTGGGTCTGACATAAGACAATAACCTAAATCAAAAGCATAAAAGTAAATTTTAATAACTAATACGTTCATAAATGTTATTAAAGCAAAGTGAGGCTTCTTATCTGTCATTACTTGAACATAAAGCACATAGAACTCTGCTCTTATGATCCTAGATAAACAGATAACCACACATAGGTTCACTGTTTATGAGAAATTGTTTGTAGAACTGATATATTCATTTGAAGTACAAAAATTTGTTCATTGTTTCATACTGTCAATGCAAAATTGAGTAGTTGCTAGAATAGTCTGCAGAGCGAGGAGAACGTACACAAACATGCTACAGAAGTATATATCCTACTTATAACTGATGCTCACTTAGCAAAGATGACATGCAAACTTCCAATACGAGAATAATCATCTATATCTCTTACTCATGACTTACTTAGTGCTTGCGTAACTCTCCTATTGTCCGGGGTAGCAAATTTGGTAGGTTTAACTACTGTAGCAGGCCCACAAGTATAACCAGGCCCTGGTG
Organism: Syzygium malaccense; assembly: GCA_031216405.1. NCBI lineage: Eukaryota > Viridiplantae > Streptophyta > Magnoliopsida > Myrtales > Myrtaceae > Syzygium > Syzygium malaccense. Next base: position 16,745,992 of record CM062262.1, on the reverse strand, counting down.
TTTTAAGAGTGAAGTTCTTAGGCACTCTGACCGTTTTAACAGTGGATCCAGCAGCACCCACACTCAGCTGAAACGCACTCGCCGCGTTTGCAGGATCTTGAACCAATGAGCTAATGACTCCTCCTTTGCAGCAGTTGGCAATTTGTTGGTTGTACGGGGTTCCCGGCAACAAATCTACAACTGTAGGATTCTTTTTGCAGCAATAGGGTACATTCCCTTTGTATTTGGAACAATCCCCCTGGTCTGTCGTTTCGCCACCCAACATGCTCCATATTACCTCCTTCTTCGCCCATGTCCATTCCAGAGACCATCCAGGAGCTTGGATGTGACGATACTGCTGGAAGTTGAAGATCGTCACAACAGCCTGCATGATTTAACAATATGCAAGTTATAATTCCCCAAGCAGAGATACTCTTATAAGCAACAGAGAAGGAAGAAAGAAGGATATGATTGTGGCATTAATGCTCCAATTGCCTCTACGTCCATAATGTTACAAGCGAAGAGCACAATTCCGCATATGGATATCTAATCCGGAATGAGTGATAAAGAAATCCAAAACTAAAAGGAAAAGGGAAAAGACAGGCCCTGAAATCAATCCCCACTCTGTTGGATCGAGCGATACGATCAAATTTCCCGATCAAATGAATGACCTTGGGTTTCCGAAGGCTACAGCTCAGTGCAAGACCCAAACACGTGTTTGAAAAAATCGACAGAGCATTTCCAAATTAAATGAATGCAAGTAGAATCCGAGAGGTTGCACCAAGTGTTTTCCGCAATGAGAAGATGAAATGTTCAAAGATGGGATTTTAGCACATGACCCAGAAAAGAACAGAATCATTTTTACTAGTTCAAGCAAGAACAAGATGTGCTTTCATACAAGACTACGAGCAGAGTCCAAACAAGATGAGAATCGATATTTGACTTGACCAAGAACTCCTACAACCATCTGAGTGGAAGGAAAGAGGACAAACTTGAATCATCTATCGACGAATACCAATAAAAACAATGGAACAGTACTTACAACATAGCCATCGGGAGTCCAGCTCATAACATCCCATCTGATCGCGATGTTACCATTTGGGTCAAGAGGATCATAAGCTTCTGAAATAGAGAAAAAAATCACAAAACAGCTACTTCAATGCAAGTTCACACATTATTAGGCAATGCGATTAAAGAGAAACCCAAAAATAGTCCCCAAACAACAAAATCTTTCGACTCAATGTTAAAATAGTAACAATCTTGGTTACTCAACGACTTGGCCCATCCCGTCAACCGCACCAAAATTCTAAGGAACTCGTCCGGTTCCGAGATATCTTCCGTAACAATCAACCCAGCACGCATGCAGGGAAGATCATCCCACATCCCCGTATGATCATTCGTGCATCAGTCGGCTAACGGGAGTTCGTTCTGACTAAGGTTAACCCCAAACACGAAGATGGAAAAGCGGCTACACGTTTGACCAACCAGAACAAGAAGAACAAGAACAAGAACAAGAAGAAATGAAGAAGAATGTGGTGAACCTGTGGAAGCGAAGAAGCTGCAAGAGAGCAACAACGCGAGCAGAACGCTCATGTTGGAGAACGTAGAGACGGATCTTGAAGCGGGTGAGAAGCAAAAGCCCATGCTTCCTTCTTCTCCTTCTCCTTCCACTTCTTGTCTTTTTCCTCTGGGTGTCTCTGGACGATCTTTCCAGAGAGAGGGAATGTCTCTGCTCTGCGCGTGCGGCACAAGATCTCCGTGTGACCCACTTAGAGAGAGAGAGAGAGAGAGAGAGGAAGACGGAGATGACGTGCGGAGGCGCAGGGCTGGCTTTCTGCTGTCAGGCAAGTAAAGTAGTAATCAAGAGAGATGACTTTTTCAGCCCACTGATAAATTTTCTAGGGGAGGTGCTGTAGACTGGACGAAACTGGGGTTGCTTTCACCTGAGAGAGATTACATGTACAGAGAGAGGGGAGCTATCTACGTTTGACGAGGAATATATGTGTATTTATTATTATTATTTTTTAATAATACATACGTATTTATTTGGCACCAAAGTCTCGTGGTATAACCTTGGATATCTCCGGCCAAAAAAAAAAAAACCTTGGATATCGGTGTGACTAATCATTGATTTGACAGACGGAGGTGATGTGTATATGGAAGCTCGTGGCACGCCGAAAAAAGGACGTCTAAACGGTCTCGCCTTCTATAAAAACGTGACTTATATGCACCATAGGCTGACTAGGAGAAAGGAAATTTTGCGATTTGTTATGTGGGTATATTTACGGGCGGGGGAAGTCCCTATGGTCGCATGGGAATAGTATGCCGTGTGCCTAAAAAATAATCGATTGTAACATCTAATTTTGAAGCCGCTATGACCGATCAAAAGTTACGCATAAGAAAGGAAATTTACCAACTTTTTTTTCGTAATGTATGTTATATATTGCAAACTTTAATTCCATTAACTTACTAGGAAATTCGCTAGGACGTGATCTTCTTCGGCTCATCTCATGATAAGATTTACAACCAACATTTCAAAAAATAAAATTATCAGCATTTGAAATTTATTTGATCCTAACAAAATCGGCCTTCCAAGTTACAATTATGAAAGGAGAATTAATTAAGTACTTATTAGATTTACTATCAATGTAAACAAGATTTTCACATGCTTACTATTGGATGATTGATATGTGTGCCCGGTGATAATTATGTAATGTATTCTTTCTCATGTCGATCAACCAATAATTAATGCGTAAATAAATTCTCGCACGTTTGGGAATTTACGCGTGTGCACACCTATCTCAGAACATGACATTTTTGATTTACTAAGCAATAATCATAAGAAAACTGCCCGTGCGACTAAGTAATTAACCATCCTTAAAGATCTTGCTCGATCTACTCACGAAGAGCTACTCAAGATGGATTACTTGGTGATTAGTCTTTACTTTTTGGTTTTCTTTAAATAGATGGTATTAGTCTTCGTTACCTGTTAATTTTATCACAAGCTTTCTTTCCATCAAATTAGTGACCTGCCATGCTTCGCATGGGTTTAAGAAATTTGTATTTACTATAGTTTCTTTCTTAATTTGGCGCATTCGGCTTTTATGAAAACATAATATTTCTGAAGCTACAATAGTAACAATAATAATGAAATATGATATATAAGATAGGAATAATGAAAAAGAAGAAGATGATATCGAGTGTGAAAACAATATGAATTGATTTATCTCATAAATTGATTTTTTTTCCTGCCTATAATTTCACTTTACACATCAAATATTGTATATGTGCTATTATTACTATATAAGTATATAGTAAATTGAATTTATCATGACTGAATTAAATTCACGGTTCGATATGATTACTTTCTCACTATCCTTAAAATAATCGCTATCTTTTAGTTAACATAAGCAATAAATATTATAATCTATTATATGTTGTATTATGCAAGAAAAGAAGTATCCATACTATGAAAGTAGACTCGTGTTTATACTACTAGAAATATATCTCCCTTACAAAGTATATAGTGCATAATAAAGTCATATTCACTTATAAGACAATTGTATATACTATCCATTGCATGATATATTATTCCATTAAAATGCAACCTACACTCGGCTATACAACAAAGTGGGGAAAATTACCAAAAAAGTCCTAAATATATTGCATTTATGTCAATTAAGTCATGAATCTTTCAATTGTGGCAATTTAGTCTTAAATTTTTTCACTTTTTGCTAGGTCAATTTTTGCTAAAAATTGCTGACATAAATGTCAACCATTCTACGTGGCACAACTGGCTCTAATGTAAACACTTTTAATAATATTTGAATTTTTTATAACTTTTTTGGTTTTTTCTTTTTTTCTTTTCTTTTCTTTACTTTTTTTTTTAATGAGGGCCCACAAAGGTTGCTGCCCACAGGCAAGGGCCACGAAGCCCTCGCCCGAGGCCAATGAGGGCTTCACGGCCCTCACCAGATATGGGCAAAGGGCTACATGCCCTCGCTTTGGCCGACAAGGGCATCGCAACCCTTGCCAAATCTAGGAGAGGGCCACAACGCCCTCGCCGGCCATAGCGAGGGCCCATGAGCCCTCACCCAATGCCGACGAGGGCGAGGGTCGGTCAGTGACCCTTGCCAGTCCTCAAGGTAAAAACAAAGTAAAGAAAAGAACAAAAATATTATAAAAAAATTTAAAATATTATCAAAATATTATTTAAAAAAAAGGTCACATCGGCGCCGATCATGCCACATAGAACTACTAGTGTTCAAATTAGTGATTTATGATCAAAATTGACCGGATGGACTTAATTGAAAAAAAGTGAAAATGTTTATAGTTAAATTTGCACAATTAAAACGTTAGAATTGAATTGGAGTAGTGTAATAGGTTTAAGAATTTTTTGGTATTTATCCCTGACAAATTTTATTGCACCGATAAAGTCAATTTTCGTCCCTTCTTTTTTTCGTAGATATAGATGCTTGTATTTTTATATGATTTGCATAGCAGAGTCAAGCTAATTCAAATCTATTACTATGAGTACTTTCCCATAACCAAATAATATCCCAATGTATTCATATGTTTCTTCTTTTTTTATTTAATCAAGTATATTACCATTTTATGAAAGGCAAAAGCCACCAAAAACCCTAAACTATGTACACTGTAATACATTTACCGTAAATTTTTTCTGTAATACTAAAAATCCAAAACTTATACATGTGTGACACATTTAGCCTCCGTCAAAATTCTGTTAATGATAACCATTAAAAATCATGGACATCGGAAAGCAAATAGTATTGGCATGGTACCCACATAGCTTAAGTAAAATAAAAACGACGTGTTTTGGCTAAAAAATTATCTAATGGAATCTTGATGCAGGGTAAATGTATCACATAAGTATAAGTTTAAGGTGTTTTATGTCACAAGAAATTTTTTTTGGATAAATATATCATAATTGACATAATTTGGGCGTTTTGATGTCACAAAAAGGGGTTTATGGTAAATATGTTACAATGAGCATAATTGAAGGTTTTTTCTGACTTTTTCTCTTTAATGAATGATAACAAACTTAATAAATACGAAATAACTTTAAACAAAATCATGGGCACATTTTAACAATAATCCCTTTAATTTTGTTAGTGATATAATGCTATGTACAAAGAGAGATAATGAACCCAAAAGGAAAGAAACTAAAATAGCCTCCCTTTTTCACAAAATAATTCAACTAAAAAAATTACGTACTTAATATACTTACAAATTCTGACAAAAAAATGTACTTACATTAAATGTCGTGAGCAGCAATGATCAGTATTGGTACAACATAGATTATAGATTAGATGTGAGGTTTGACAGAATTGCACGTATTAATTTTCTTCAAGTGAATGCAAAATCTACTTTGACGATCCCAAGTAAATGAAAATTCTAAAATGTTTTGACACCCTCTACAGAATACAGAAAGGATAAACAAAAAAGACATGAGTCCCATGATGTGTGCGCCAATAGGCTCGTTCATTTTAATATCATATCATATGAACTTATTCCGAGTTCCTACTGCCTCAATGGCATTAGTTTACAAGAAAAATGCTTGGTTTGAACGTTCACAACACAACAAGATCGCTTGGGTTGGGTCAAAGGTTCTCATTGTGAGTTTGCTTTTGGGGTTCAATCAGCTTCTCATTGAATTCTCTAATCAATTCCAACAACCGCCCACATACATTTTTCTTCTATTTTTGTACCAGAGAATAAAGAAAACAAGATGCATTCTTTGTAAGCTGAATTTCCACCCATGGATCTGGGGATTATTATATTCAATCATTAAATAATCACATAAACCAAAGTATCATTGCCTTCAAGCACTTGCGGCCACTAGAGGGCCATTGTCCATATGTTTACTCATATTGGATAGGTTTATCATATGAAGAAATTGATGAACTTTCAGGACTATAGAAGTTACCCTTCTTCTTCATTTTGAAAAGGAGAGGTGATACAATCAATCCCTTTTTTTTTTTTGAAAAAAAGTGTCTAGACGGGGTTTTGTTGGAATGCCCAGTTTAAGGCACTGACAAAACACTGATTGGACGAGCTCAATTAAACTAGTACATATATTAAAATTTATGTATGAAAGTCATTAGTTGCCGTAGTACATTTGTCAAAACACATCCGGGTCATCAGGTAAGGATTCAGCCTATTGTATCATTTCTGATATGAAATTTGGCCAATAAAGAGCACTTTTAACGGTAGACGAACAGCTCAATGCATTGTTAAATATGTCTATCTGCGACACAATCCATTCTTCAAAGTGCCTCTTCCGGCAAAAGAAAATTCCAACGTCAATTTTTATATAGAGATATCTCCCCTGATACAGGGAGAACTAGGATCTTTCTTCTTATTTTCAACGACTTTCTATATGTACACGGAATGTGTTTCACAATCAATCTTACCTCATGAGGAGAACATATGATTGATTTTTTATTTTTTTTTTCATATGATTGATTGATTGACATAGTAATGAACACCGATGATACACAAATCCGACCGGTCCTTTAAGCACCAAAGCGAAACAGTTGGGCCCAACCCAAGATCTTCTTCACCATATGGATCTGGGAATTGTCATATATTTTTTTTTGGGTCAATGGGAATTGTCATATTCAATGATTAATTAATCGCAAAGCCAAACGTACCAGTGCCCGGAAGCAATTGCCGCCGCTAGAGGGCCAATGTCCCTGTTGAAGTTCCCTTTTTTGTCTTCATTTTGAACAGGTGAGGTGAAAATTTACCATTTTTTAGCTTGAAAAGAAGGGTTTCGACCGGATCGGTGTTGAGGAAAACTCCTACTAATTTTGAAATTGATAAAATCTTCTGTGATAATTGTAAAATCTGATACTTATTCTCAATCATTTTGTTCCAGGAATATATATACATGTTTTGGAAGCTCAGAAGGGTATTATTCAGACTTTACAAACTGGGAAAATAAGTTCTCTAAAGACCCACAGAATCTAAGTTCTGAGATTCAGATGCAGATGCAGAAATTATTCAGACGCAGAATTTATTCAGACGTAGAAGTCAGAACGAAACAATAACAGCTAGTGATCTGGCATGGATTTTACAGAAGGAAAGTTTTGATTAAATCAATCTTAATCAAATTGATTGACAATCAAATATTACGACAAGAATGCATTACAACGGATAAAGCTCTACTTATGGAAACCAAGATTCTGATTGTACGGGCGACCAGAATCAACGGGATTCAGAATTTGTCATCCAACGGCTACTCAATCCTTATTATACAAATCCGTCTAAGGTGAAGATTGGAAAATGATCCTCTGAAAACTGTCCAACGGCTAGTTTGGGAATAGAGGAGTATTTAAGGAGATCAACGAGCAGCAAAAGGATACAACAGATTCAAGAATCAACAAGTCCAAAGTCTGAGCATACTCCAATCATTCCTCTTGTTGTTCTGAGCCAAAATACTTAGATCTTAAGGGTTACTTTGTAAGAGTGACTGTGTGAGATAGAGAGTCCTATCATACACCAGAGTGATATCACTCAAATTCTGTAACTTCCTCTTGATTACATAGTGAAATCCAGCCAGAAGACTGTAAGCGTGGGAGAGTGGACGTAGGCTTGCTATAAGCCGAATCACTATAAACTTGTGTGCAGATTCTCTATCTCTTATCTCCTACTTTACTTTCTGCACATCAAAAGCTTCAACTATATAATCTGTCTTGAATCTGAATAATATTCAGACTCTTCTGTGATTGGTTTTATTTCCGCATAAATATTATAAAACTGTTCAAGGTCACCTATTCACCCCCTCTAGGTGATCCCTACTAGCCACATCAATTGGTATCAGAGCAGATTGCTCATTTTATTGAAGTGTTTTACTTCTGAGCTAACGATCTACATGGCTAGCTTTGGTGCTTCAGGACTCATTGAAGGTTAGAGTAACAACAGACCACCATATTTTGATGGCAAGGAATACAGCATCTGGAAGAACAAAATGAAGGCATTTATAAAGTCAATTGATCATATGCAATGGGATATCATTATCAAAGGAGTCAAACCGAAATCTTCTGATTCAAAAAAGAAGGCAGATGCAAGCAAATCAGTAGATCCTCCACTATCTCAAGCAGAGATTTCTAAAAGAGAAACTTTAGATTCCAAAGCAATATATTCTCTTTATTGTGCTTTACCTCCTATTGAATACAAAAAAATTGCTGCCTGTGAATCTGCTAAGGAAATCTGGGACACTCTCTATATTACTTATGAAGGAACAGATCGAGCCAAGGAAACTCAAATCAATCTTCTTCTTGGTCAATATGAGTCATTCAAACTGAAGCCTGAAGAATCAATTGCTGATATGTATGATAGGTTTACTAACATAGTAAACGGTCTTGCATATCAAGGACAACCAGTCTCAGATGCATTGAAAGTCAACAAACTACTTAGAGGACTGACAAAGGAATGGGATAACATCAAAACATCTTTTCGTGAGACACAAAGAATCATGCCTCTATCAGTGAATGAGTTAATTGGAACTCTTCAATCATATGAGACTGAGAAACGGAATGAGGAGAATGAAACCAGAGGTAATAAGTCAATTGCATTAAAAACTAACATTGATTCTGATGCAAATTCTAAAGATGATGAAGATGTTGATGATGAAGAATTAGCTCTCTTCATAAAGAAGTACAAGAGAATGAAAATCAGAGGAAGAAATCTCAAAGGAAAAAAACCTCTTGAAAATAAGAGGTCTATCGACGAGACAGAGAGATCAAAGGAGGTGATATGCTTTCACTGTAGGAAACGTGGACATATCAAGCCTAACTGTCCACTTCTGAAAAAGAAAATCAAATTTGAGAAAGCAAAGAAGGCCTTAAAGGCAGAAACCTGGAGTGACACAGAGTGCGAAGATAGTGATGAAGATATCTCAAATTTCTGTCTAATGGCCAAGTCAGATTCAGATTCAGATTCAAATCCTGAAGTGGAAATCAAGGTAAAACCTTCTGAAATGACTATTGAAGTATCGAATTACATTGATGAATTATGCTTTGAATTTAAGACTGCTCTTAAAAGAATCTCTTCTTTGAAAAAGGAAAATTCTTCTCTGAGACAACAGGATATTTTACAAAAAGAAAAGATTGATTTCCTTCAAAAAGAATTTTATCAAGTCAAGGAAAGTCGAGATTTTCTTTCCAAAGAAAATGTTGTTTTGAAAAAGGAAGTTTCAGAAATTACTTCCAAGTTTTCAAAAGGTTTAGAAACTTTGAAGCATATCCTTTCCGTTCAAATTCCTTACTATAACAAATCTGGTCTAGGATTTGTAAAGGAAAGTGACAGCTTGATTGATTTTCTAAAAGTCAAGGAGAGATTAAGACAAAAACCTCCTCGACAAGTTTATAAAAATCATTTCAAAAGAAATTTTGTCAAACCTGTTAGACGAAATGCTCTTAAATGCTCAAATTGTGGAGATCCAAAACATTTTGAGAATGAATGTCCTAAGGTCTGGAGACCTATTCGAAGAGATTTTGTTAAGACAGCCTACACTAATGCTCAAGGACCCAAACAAATTTGGGTACCAAAGAAAACTTGAGAGGTTGTAATTTTTACAGGTCACCACAAAAAGAAAAAGAAAGTGGTACCTAGACAGTAGATGCTCAAGACACATGACAGGAGATCCAAGCATATTCATTGATTTACATAGTTTGAATGATGGAAAAGTTTCCTTTGGAGGAAATACCAAAGGAAAAATAGTTGGCAAGGGAACAGTTGAAATTGGAGAACTTACAATCAATGATGTTTCATTGGTAAAAGGACTCAACTACAACCTGATAAGCATAAGCCAACTATGTGATACATGTTTCAGAATAAACTTTCAAGAAAACACATGTTCAGGAACAAGCAAAGACTCTTCTCAAACTTTCACAGGAAGAAGACATGGCAATATCTATCTTCTTGATGTAAATACTAATTCCACTTATTGTCTGATCTCAATCAAAGAAGATGAAGACCTATGACACAGAAGGTTGGGGCATATCAGTATGAAACAAATCTCAAAGATTTCAAACAAGAAACTAGTTCGAGGCTTGCCAGATCTGAAATACAGAAAAACAGAATTATGCAATCCCTGCACCCTAGGAAAGCAAGTAAGGAGCTCGTTTAAATCTATACATCTTGTTTCCACTAATCGTGTTTTGCAGCTTCTTCATATGGATCTGTTTGGACCAACCAGAACACAAAGTGTTGGTGGTAAGAAGTATTGTTTAGTAATTATTGATGATTTTACAAGATTTACTTGGGTGTTCTTTCTTGCGCATAAAAATGAGGCATTTTCATACTTTTCAAAATTTGCAAAAAGAGTTCAGAATGAAAAGGGCTATACTATTTCTTGCATTAAAATAGATCATGGGGGTGAATTTGAAAATCAAAGTTTTTTAAATTTTTATGAGGAAAATGGCTTTCAACATAATTTTTCTACTCCATATACACCAGAACAAAATGGTGTTGTGGAAAGGAAAAATCGTTCTTTGCAAGAAATGGCAAGAACACTATTGATTGAAAGCAAGATTCCTTTTCATTTCTGGGCAGATGCAGTTTTTACAGCATGTTATATCATGAACAGGGTCTTTCTCAGACCCATTCTTGAGAAAACCCCCTATGAGCTTTACAAAGGTAGAAAGCCCAACATCTCATATTTTCGTGTGTTTGATTGTAAATGCTTCATTCTCAAAAATCCAAATGACCGCTCTGGCAAGTTTGATGAGAAAGCTGATGAAGGATTCTTCCTTGGATATTCAACCACAAGCAAAGCATACAGAGTCTTCAACAAGAATTCTCAGACTGTGGAAGAAACAATGAATGTAAGATTTGAAGAAAATATTCAGACTCACAAAGATGAATCTGAATTACCTTCCATCATTCAAGAGTTAACGGAGACTCATCAAGAATCTCCAAAGATTGAAGAATCCTCAAAAGAAAAGGAAAAGGATACAATCCAGACTCAACTAGAAAATTCAGAGTCTGCAGATATTCAGAAGGAAAGATTTAACAGAAACTGAAAACATAAATCCAGTCATCCGAAGAACCTCATCATTGGAGAAATAGAAGATGGTATCAAGACTAGATTCAAACAAAAGGAAAACATCAGCAACTTGACATTGATATCAGAAATAGAACCAAAAGAAGTTAGAGAAGCCTTATCAGACGAAAGCTAGATAGAAGCTATGCAGGAGGAACTTCAGCAGTTCAAAATCAATGAAGCATGGGAACTTGTGCCAAGACCCAAAAACCATCCAGTAATTAGAACAAAACGAGTGTTCAGAAATAAACTAGATGATAAAGAGAAAGTCACAAGAAACAAAGCAAGACTGGTTGCAAAAGGCTATTCTCAAGAAGAAGGCATAGATTATGATGAAACATATGCACCAGTTGCAAGGTTAGAAGCCATTCGGCTATTATTAGCTTATGCTTGTTTCCATAATTTTAAATTATTTCAGATGGATGTGAAAAATGCCTTCCTGAATGGATATATTAAAGAAGAAGTATATGTGGATCAACCACCTGGTTTCGAAAAACCAAGGAAACCTGATTATGTCTACAGACTCAAAAAGGCCCTTTACGGTCTGAAACAGGCACCCAGAGCTTGGTACGAAAGGTTAAGTAACTTTCTTCTGTAAAATGATTTCACCAAAGGTAAGGTCGATACAACTTTGTTTATTAAGAAAAAGGGTAAGGATTTTCTACTTGTTCAAATTTATGTTGATGATATAATTTTTGGATCCTCTAATGAATTGCTTTGTAAGGAATTCTCTAAGAATATGTAGAACGAGTTCGAGATTTGCTTGATGGGAGAACTAACATTCTTTTTTGACTTACAAGTGAAACAAACCAAATATGGTACTTTCATTTGCCAAGAGAAGTATGCTAAGGAGATAATCAAGAAATTTGGAATGCAAAATGGTAAGAAAATAGACACTCCAATGTCCCACACATCCAAACTGGACAAGGATGAACATGGTAAAAAGGTGGACCAGAAGGTATACAGAAGCATGATAGGTTCACTATTGTATCTTACTGCATCTAGACTTGACATTCTTTTTAGTGTCTGTATGTGCGCAAGATTTCAATCAGACCCAAAGGAGTCGTATCTCACTGCAGTAAAAAGGATAATCAAATACATTGGAACTCATCCAATGCTAGGTCTTTGGTATTCCAAATATTCAGATTTTACTCTTACTGGTTATTCAGATACTGATTTAGCTGGATGTAAAGTGGACAGGAAAAGTACTACAGGTACATGTCAACTGCTTGAAAATATGTTGGTGTCCTGGTACTCAAAGAAGCAAAATACAATCGTACTTTCTACAGCAGAAGCAGAATATGTAGCATTGGGAAGCTGCTGTGCATAAATTCTGTGGATGAAACAGCAGTTGCGAGACTTTGCTGCTAAAGAATCAAGTGTTTCAATCAAGTGTGACAACACAAGTGCTATTAATCTGTCCAAAATCCTATTCTTCATTCACGAGTTAAGCATATTGAAATCAAGCATCATTTCATTAGAGATCATGTTCAAAATGGTGATGTGAATATTCAATTCATTGATTCTAAGAATCAATCAGCTAATATATTCACAAAACCTCTTGACAAATCTTTATTTGAGCATATTAGAAACAATCTATACATTACTTATCCATTCTCTTAAAGTGTTTGACAAACAGGAATTTTTCAGACTCAAGTACTCTCCGTCTGAAAAATTTTCAGACTCTCAAAGAACGGTACATACATAGTTTCAAGTTTGGTGGGAATATTTTTGGCAGGATATTTTCACATTTGTTATTTTAGGAAGCAAATCAGGTACGTATCCCAATTTATTTGATTAATTGTGCTCAAAATTTTATCATGATATTATCCTGATCTTTTATGCTTCAGATAGTATATTTCTTTCCTATTTGTTCGGGCTTATTCTTACTTTGTAAAAATAACCTTTTGCTTCTAAAACTCATCCTTCTCGTTTATAAACCTGTCCGTCACTTTTTAAAACCCTATCAGTACGATTCTCTTTTCCTCAAAACCTTTCGATATTCAGAGACTCTCCTCGTCTTCCTTCTACAAAGATCGAAACTTTCTGCTCCTGAAGTGATCAAAATGCCGTTCAAAAGAAGATCCTCACGAATTCTGAACATAGACTCTAAATCTACTGCACCGGCGGAGTTTATGGAGATTTCAGATATAGAATCGAAACATCATGAAGAACTTGCCGAAGCAACACCACCTCATAAGTCGTCGCCTCTCAAAGTTTCTGGTAAAACTGATTTCCGTTTTAAAAGCATCAAGCATGTATGGAATGCTTATCTGAAGTTGAAGAGAAACAATGCCTCTGCATCTACTTTGCGTGACTGTCTGAGAGATAATGGGTTCTCCTCTGAAGAACATCTTACGCAAAACTACTCTAAAACTTGCGTTGATTCTGACAATGTCTCGGTCAATACTACACCAAAAGAATCCTCTTCCAAAAAGGGCAAAGAAAAAGTCGGAGAATCATCAGCACTCTCTGCTTGTGTTAGCCCTAAAACTACCAGTGCAACAAAGTTTGTTATACCTGATGATGATGCTCGATTTTTTGAGATTTTTGAAATGAAGGTAGGAGTAGCATCTGGTGTGCCAGGTACAGGTGGATTATTCAGAAACTCTGAGCATAATATCTGTTACAAGTTGTTACTTGCTCGAGGGATCATAAATCACAGAACTGTGGATTTCGACTATCTAGAGAAGGCTGATATTTCAGTAAAGAGCCTGTTTCAAAAGCTAGGCATTTATGAATTTTGCCTTCAATCTGCAAATGTTTATGTTGAATTAACTGCCTATTTCTATTCAAATCTCTCTATCTTGTCACCCAACTGGATTCAATTCACTGTTGGTGACAAAAAATTCGATTTAAAAGCGAAAGTATTGGCAAGGATTATTGGAGCACGACACTACAAGTTTACTCCACTGGCTGTGAATCTTGAAGATGCTTCCAAGATTGCTTCTGAAAATTCCAACTTTGCTCTAGGATCAAACCGACATCTCTCTTATTTTGACTTATCCAGAAGATCGGTGATTCTGCACAAGATCATTATCAATTGCTTGAGGCCCAAGGCAGCCTCTAAGACTGACCTATCCAAATCAGAAATAAAGCTCATCTGGGCTATCTTGAAAGGTCAACCTTTTTCTCTCCCTCATATCATCATCTTTTATATGTACAGAATATTACATAAAGACAAGGGACAACTGCCATATGGTGCTTTAATCTCTCGAATTTTCATGTTTCTACAAATATCAATTCCTGATGAATTGCGTCAGAATATTGTTCCCTGTATGTTTGTTGGAGAAAGAATGATCTCCAAGATGAAACAGTTTGATGATGTAAAGAAAAGAATCAAAGGAAAAGAGGCTCATCAGTCTGAGGCAAGGTCTGCTGAAAAGTCAGGTATCAGAAAGACAGGGCAGAGAAAAGGAGCAAGTTCAGCAAACAAGAAGTTAGATTCTCCCATCCCACTAAAGGTGTATAGTAAGAAAAGAAAAATTCTTCTGCATGATGAAAGTGATGAGGCAGAAGCAGAACATTTTGATACTCCAGAACATGTTTCTGAACCAATTCCAAAAGTTTCAAAACCAACTCCTACAGAACATGTTTCTGAAGATCCAGCACTTGTTCAGGGAGAGAATCTAGAAGAAGCAACCATGGAGTTCGATTAGTCTGAGCCAGCTAATTTCCAAGGACAGCCTTCAGAAAATCAGAACATCCTCTCTATTCTGCTCGAAATTAAGGACAAGCAAGCTGCACTAGAACAAGATATGAAGAATCTAAAGAAAATTGTTGAGGAAAGCTACAACACTTAACGACTCCAAGCAGCAGCAGATAAAGCAGAACTTGAGGAAGCCATTACCCTATGCTCATCCAACATGGATAAGGCTGTGAGTCAATGCAGTTCGAAGATTGAGGAAGCTGTTTCAATATTGAAAAATTTTCAACTGATTCGTACTCCCTCAAAACAATAGCCTGTTTTCAAAACATTTCTCTCAAAGTCATTTTTATTTTGGTTTGTAATTTAACTAACATTTCTTGTTAGACTATTTGATTATTCAATATAAATGCTTTATACTCTCTATTATTGACTTTTTGCTGATGTCAAAAAGGGGGAGAATTTGTGCAGATCATATGCAGGTTACATACAAAGGAAGCTAAGACACAGATATCAAAAGAGTTTGCTCTTTCAATTTCAATCTGTGATCCATGCGCTATATATATTTACTTCAAATTAATTTCAAAGTGATTAAATCTACAGGAAAGTTTTGTCACCATAAAAAAGAGGGAGATTGTTGAGGAAAACTCCTACTAATTTTGAAGTTGACAAAACCTTCTGTGATAATTGTAAAATCTGATACTTATTCTGAACTATTTTGTTCCATGAATATATATACATGTTCTGGAAGCTCAGAAGGATATTATTCAGACTTTACAAACTAGAAAAATAAGTTCTCTAAAGACCCACAAAATCTAAGTTCTGAGATTCAGATGCAGATGCAGAAATTATTCAGACGCAGAATTTATTCAGACGCAGAAGTCAGAACGAAACAATAACAGCTAGTAATCTGGCATAGATTTCACAGAAGGAAAGTTTTGATTGAATCAATCTTAATCAAATTGATTGACAATCAAATATTACGACAAGAATGCATTACAATAGATAAAGCTCTACTTATGGAAACCAAGATTCTGATTGTATGGGCGACCAGAATCAACGGGATTCAGAATTTGTCATCCAACGGCTACTCAATCCTTATTATACAAATCCGTCCAAGGTGAAGATTAGAAAATGATCCTCTGAAAGCTGTCCAACGGCTAGTTTGGGAGTAGAGGAGTATTTAAGGAGATCAACGAGCAGCAAAAGGATACAACAGATTCAAGAATCAACAAGTCCGAAGTCTGAGCATACTCCAATCATTCCTCTTGTTGTTCTGAGCCAAAATACTTAGATCTTGAGGGTTACTTTGTAAGAGTGACTGTGTGAGATAGAGAGTCCTATCATACACCAGAGTGATATCACTCAAATTCTGCAACTTCCTCTTGATTACATAGTGAAATCCAGCCAGAAGGTTGTAAGCGTGGAAGAGTGGACGTAGGCTTGCTATAAACCGAACCACTATAAACTTGTGTGCAGATTTTCTATCCCTTATCTCCTACTTTACTTTCTGCACATCAAAAGCTTCAACTATATAATCTGTCTTGAATCTGAATAATATTCAGACTCTTCTGTGATTGTTTTTATTTCCGCATAAATATTATAAAATTGTTCAAGGTTACCTATTCACCCCCCTCTAGGTGATCCCTGCTAGCCACATCAATCGGAACCTGCTTCACCTTGCTGCAGGAATGTTTGGCTTCAGGCACAAAAGAAAAAGACATCCCATTGGACAAGCCCGATTGAAATAGTACATAAGTTAAAATATATGTATAGAAACCGTTAATTGAGGTAGTACATATATTAAAATACATATGGGTTGTTGAATATGACATCCTACTTATAATTACAGTTATCGATCTGAAATTTGCCAATTAAGAACATTGTTATTGGTAGGGGTATGCAAAATGGACCTCCCAATCCAAAAACCGCCCGGATCGGACTGAACCTCTTGATCGGATCCAATTTCCTAGAGTGTCGATCTGGTTCCCAATTTTTAAAAGTGGAACCGGTGTCAGGACTGTCTAGTTCTAGACCAACCTAACTGGACTAATTATATATACTTTTTTTTATTAAAAAAATAGTAAAATGTGAACTAAACCCTGTGTGAACTTCATTGACAAGAATTTATTGACAAAAATTAGTAGAATGTGAACTAAACTCTAAGTGAACTTCATTGACAGAAATTAGTAAAATGTAAATTAAATCCTAAGTGACTAGTTTCATTGGACCAGAATGGAATCGGACCGATCACCTTTGGTGAACAGTGGACGAATAGCTCAGGGCATTGTTAGTGGAGTCTATCTGCGATGCAATCACCTAAACACCTTCCAAGTACCTGTTCTGGACAAAAAAAAATTCTACCCTCTACTTTTATTTTAAGTGATTTCCCTGATACAAAGTAAAACTTGGTTCTTTCATATTAATTTCAATGACCTTTATAGGTCTACAAATGTGTTTTTTCTTCTTATATCATGACATGTATACAGATAATTGATTAATTGATATAGTAATGAACATTGATGATATGCAAACCTGATCGCCCCTCCAAGATCCAAAGCGAAGTAATTGAGCCAACCCCAAGATCTTCATCACCATAAGGATCTGGGAATTATCATATTCAATGAACTAATTAATCACTTAGCCAAAAGTATTAGTGTCTTGAAGCACTTACCGCCGCTAGAGTGCCATTGTCCATATATTTCTTCATTTTTGCTAAATAATTAGGGTTAATACCACAAAAAACCCTAAATTAATACAGTTGTGACAAATTTTACCCCATTAGTTTCTGTCAAATTTTACCGTCAAATTGCTGAGTTTGATAACACATGGCAATTGATTGGTATACCGGTTTATAGTTTTACTTGGGGATAAGTGCATTCAAAGTCTTAAAACTTATCACGAAAGTATAATTGAGTCCTAAAACTTTCAAAAAGTGCAAATAAGTCCTAAAACTTATCACGAAAGTATAATTGAGTCCTAAAACTTTCAAAAAGTGCAAATAAGTCCTAAAACTTATCACGAAAGTGCACTTGAGTCCTAAAACTTTAAAAAAATGCAAACAAGTCCTAAAACTTGTCAAATTAGTTCAATCAAGTCCTTCCATTGATTGTACTTTTTGAAAGTTTTAGGACTTATTTACACTTTTGTAACAAGTTTTAGGACTTATTTGCATTTTTTGAAAGTTTTAGGACTCAAGTGCACTTTCGTGACAAGTTTTATGACTTGTTTGCACTTTTTGAAAGTTTTAGGACTCAATTGCACTTTTGTGATAAGTTTTAGGACTCAATTGCACATATCCCTTTTACTTGTCAATTTGTCATAGATTTATCATTTTGTGATTTTTCGTAATATTAATCTAATTTAACGAAGGGTAAATTTGCCACAAGTGTATCAATTTGGGGGCTTTTGTAGTGAAAAAATTAGTTTTTGATAAATTTATCACATGTGTACCAATTTAGGGTATTTGGTGGTCAAAAAATTAATTTAGAATAAATTTATCACAAATGTACCAGTTTGAGATTTTTCGTGGTATTAACCCAAATTATTATCGGAAGAAATTGATGAAGTTTCAGGACTATAGATGTTC
Source organism: Syzygium malaccense (assembly GCA_031216405.1). Lineage (NCBI taxonomy): Eukaryota > Viridiplantae > Streptophyta > Magnoliopsida > Myrtales > Myrtaceae > Syzygium > Syzygium malaccense. The sequence continues at coordinate 16,727,707 of CM062262.1, read as the reverse complement.
CTCTTTGTCGTCATTTTGAAAAGGAGAGGTGATAATTTGCTTTTATGTTTGCTTGAAAAAAGTGAATATGGTCGAGAATGAGACCTACCTCGCACTGTTGGAATGTTCAGTTTAAGGCGTAAAAACATTGACTGCTCACTAGACGAGCGGTACATATGTCAAAATATTCGTAAAGAAATTTTTGGTTGAGGTAATACGTATATTAAAAGACATCGGGGCCATTGAATGTGACATGTCTTACTTACAAAGATAAGGGGTTGTACTAATATGAAATTTGCTGATTAAGAGCATTGTTAACTGTACATTGTTAACGTTGTCTTTCTGCGATGCAATCATCAATTCCATTCCAAGTACCTCTTCGATCTATAAAACCAACCCAATTCAACTTATCTCTAGAGTTATTTTCTCCGAAACGATGAGAAACGTGGGTCTTTCATCTTACTTTCAAGTTTCAATGACTTCAAAATGGGTCCACGAACGAGTTTTTTCTTTTTCACAATTGATCTTATATCACGACATGCGTACATATAATTCATCATAGACATAGTAATGAACACCAGTGATGCACAAATCCGACCACCCCTCTAATCGCCGAAGCGAAGCAATTGGGCCGACATGGAGCTCTTCATCACCATCTGGTGTTGCACCACAAAAGCAAAAAAAAAGTGAGAAAATGTATGGAAAAAGAGAGAGAGAGAGAGAGGCGAAATGTGCTAGGGTTTCCAGACACACCTCAACAATGAGACTTACTCTTATATACTTACCCAACTAAGGCAAACCTCCCTATGGGCCCATTGCACCTTGGTGGCCTATTGTACCCAGAGCACAAACATCTTAAAACTTGGGCTCGTACATACAAATTAACCTTGGCAAATTACATCTCACGGGCCATTCCTTGGATATGGGCCTTGTCTATTTTCACCATTGTCAAACATGTTGTCTTAATCTCAGAGTGCTTGTATAGAGAGGGAAATTATAGAATTATACTATCAATTTTTTTTTTGAAATAAATCCTACTTTCGGTATTCCAAAACCTTCCCCGAGTGAAATATAATGCCCTTGTACCGTTATACCATAGGAGCACAGAAACTTATTGTAAATTTGCAAAATTGTCAACGACTAAACCCAAAAACTGCTCCTTTCAATGGTATGTAACCGTTAATTCATATCCGATTGTAGCACCTCGAAGTTTTTGCAAATTGGGTGGATGCCTCGGTCCCTCTGGTCTTCCAGACTCTAGGTTCGAGTTGGCTATGAAACTCGATATGTCTGAATCTGAAAAAAGAAAAGCAAAAAGGAGTCGCCGCTAATCGATGTTTATTACCTACCTAGCTCAATTGGATGCCTAAAATGTTTAAGTAGTTACAGGGAACAAACTACCTAGGTGACGCATGGAAGGTGAATGGTTTATGTGCATCAACCAGAGGTGAAGGTCCGATTGCATGACGCATTTTGGTACCACCACAATTTGATTAAGTTCTACTTCCCGATTATGGTGCATTTTTCTTGGAAGAGCTAAGAGATTGAAAATTGACCAATACGCAATCAGGCCAAAAGATGGCATTGGATTAGCCATTGTGTGGGGGTGTGTACTTTCGCATGTGCTATGCATGTTGCAAGACGCGTGACACCGAGTGATGCATCGAATGCCACGTGATCAAATCAATCGAATGTGTAGAAATCGAATATGAATGACATCCAAGTTGACTACAATGATAAATATGCCATGCAAGTATGATCCGAAATTCAAAAATGTCACGTAAAATGACGTATCAAGTATCAAATCTGACAGGCATATATGTGCCACTGACATGCAAAATGACTTGCAATTTGAATATGGCATGAGCGGATAACTCACGGAATGACGTATAATTCAAATCTGACATGAGCACATGATATGCGTAATCACATGGTAATCTATCGCAATATGAGAGAATCAAAACTAACATGCCAAGATCGAATAAGATGTGGTTGAATGGCAAACGATGATTAAATATGATAAGTTACGATGAATATGACATGTTCAAGTGACATGCAATGGTTGGGTATGACATGCAAAATCCGAATAAGACATATCCGAATTACATGCGTTGATCGAACATAACACGTGCAAATGACAGGCGGGGATATATCGTATATAATATATATGGATGATATGCATAATGACGCGGTGAGCAAAATAACATGTGCAATTGACATGTGTGATGGCGTGAGAATCGAATATGATATGTGCAAATGATGAGTGGCAATCGGACAAGACATATTCTACCGACATGCGTAATGACGTGACAATCGAATAACACATGCATGAAGACATGAAAATTGATATAAGATGTGTCAACCGATTATGCGCAACCTGTCGAATGCACTTAAGTGTTGCAAAAATAAGGGGTTTACTCTAGAACTTCATATATCAATCACCTTATATCGCCTTTCGAACTACATAATTTATATATCAACAATCGGCAGCATGTATCCTAGTGACTTTAAAAAAATTAGATCATTTGGCAGCACCAACAGCCTCCTCCAATCTCTAAATTAGAGTTTTGTCGTTCCAACGATCTAGATACATGCGTGATTTTTAATTCTATCTCGACAATATCATGATGAATTTCAAAGTCGAGATTTGATTTCGGCATTATGACGATTTAGAAGCATGCGAAATTCAATCATTCTAATTCGACAACACAACGGTGAAATATAAGATTTAAGTCGACATTATAGCGACGTAAACATGCTTTCTAATTGAATTTAAAGAGAGAGGGAGCGAAGACTTATCTTAACAGCGGGATAACCTTGGTGTCTACAAACATGAAGGATACCACGCGAGTGAAACTTTAGTGAGCAAAATAAGAGCGAAAGCAAGAGAGAGCAATCCTCATGTCGAGGACTTGAGCACCGGAGAACTTCCCGGGCAATTCAAGCGCCGTCGGAAAGCTCGTGACGAAAGCTTAGCGACACCTTAGCGGCATGAAATTTCCGAAAATCATTGTTTAGCACGAGAAAGAGATATGGAAAGTTTCTCTTTTTTCCCCCAAAATTTTTTTTTCCTTAAAAAAAGAAATAGGCCCTGCTTGGTATAAAAAATCGTCCAGTTTTCTATTTCGTTTTCGTTTGCAAATGAAAACAGCACTGAAAATACGTTCAGAATCAACTGAGAGCTGTTTTCAAATGAGTTTGTTTTCAGCTTGTTTGACCCCCCGGGAAAAAGAAACTACAATTTGGAAAAGTAATTTTCAAAAAATTCTTCGGAAGGAGAATACAGTTTACTTATGAAATTAAGAACACACCTCTCAACATCAAAAGCGTTACAATCAAATATGTTTTAAAAAATTTTGTTCATATCAAAAATTTTAATTTTGGACCAAAAACGTTTTTAGGAAAACTAAAAAAACAGGGAATCTGAAAAGGGAAAACAAACGTTCTGACGAACCAAACGGGCCTTGGTTTTTTTTTCTCGACGTTTTCTCTATTCCTTTCAAATATTTGATAGACATATATACATTTATTTTGTTTACCGATTATCACGAAATTCATTTTATCTTTCTTATCAATCGAGGTATATATCTTCTTATATTAGTTTGTTTTGTAACGATGCTATCATCAAATGCCACAAAAAATTTGGTTTCTCTAGTAGAAAAGGAATTAAAAATTCGGGATAGGATATCGTTTCTTAATCTAACAAAATCCGATAAATTAATAAGATATATGTTGTTTTTGTTCTTTCTAACTTCAATAACATAAAGATCCGATAGACACGTTCTTTAATTATAAAAGTAAATCAAAGTTTTAATAAATTTGTGCTAAATAAAATGTGTTTTTTTTCTCTCTCTCTTAGCAGCATAGCCCATCGAAAACGTCGGTTCAGCATATTCCACCAACATCGCCGAATGATCGGTTTGGGGGCCCACCAACCTCGCTCGATTTGACCAAAAAATAAGGTTCATCAAGCAAGAGAGCGATCGGTCGCCGGCTGCCATGATCCAAGGTTTGCGTAATTAAGTACAAAAACTTTCTATATGTATGAAAAAAAATCACGTTACGAAGTGTTTTTATAAATTGTAATTAGGCCCGTCAAAGAGGGTGGGTTGGATGATATATAACCCGACCCAAATAGACAAATTTAACCCTTTGATCCATTAATTTGCAATGCAAAATATTCGATCCATACCAGATTCGACCTATTAACATGTTTTCTCCTTATATCGTTGTCTTTGAAGAACGGATTGCTCTATGGACCGGCTTGTCAGGCTAGCAAGGGAGCTCGGGTTATTAATTAGGTTTAATGTTACGAAAAACTTCAAATTACCACACTTGAGATAAATTTTTTTTGATCATCAAAAACCTCAAACTGGTACAACTGTAATAAATTTACCATGAATTAAGTTTTTTATCATAAAAAATTTCAAACCGGTACATTGGTAACATATTTATCCTCCGTTAAATTGAATTAATACCGTAAAAAATCATAAACTGATGTATCAGTGATAAACAGAGGGTAAAATCTAAAATTGGTACACCCGCCAATTGCTATTTGAACAGCCCGATGGGAGGTCGGGTTATTAACTATAATATGTGGTTATGCATGAAAGTGTGGCACCTTCGATTTTTTCTCCTTTAATGTGAACAGCCCCCGAAAAGGGGGTTGCCCGTCCAACGAGTTCAGCATGAAGCCGCGTAGGTGGGTTGAACAACAACGTTGAAATAAAATAATAAAAGCGAAAAAAAGAGAAGCGAAAAGAGAAGAAGTTTTTCGCTCCAAGCAGCCTGATCGAAAGCTTCTCTTCCCAGACATTCGGTCTTCGCATCCTGGCATCGGACCTTTGACTCCGTCGCTTCTCGCCCACGTCCATGGACGCCTCCAGCGCTCGAGTTCACGCGATTGGTCAAACCGAGATCAATTGGGACAAGTGGGTTGCTCATTCTTTTTCTTTCTTGGTTTGATCTTTTTCTTGTTCGTGATTCGTTCTTGTTTTCGCTGGTTTCCGTTCGTCGTTCGTCGCATTTTCTTTTGGGTTTTGTTTTCTTGGCGGGTTGATTTGGTTGCTTGGGTTCCCCGGCAAATGAAGCGTGAAATTTTTATCTCGAAGCAATCAATGACGTTTCCGGGCTTAAAGGGTTCTTGAGTTTGGATTTCTTGCTTATCTCCTTTCTAGATATGATAAGATTTTATGCCGATTTCGTTTTTCTAGGATTATGCATTTATTGGTAACCAAAGCTCCTGATGAACGGATATGTCGTGATGTTGGGCTGCAGAACTTTATAACGAATAGGAGTCAAATTAAATGGCTTATATATGTTGGGTTTCAAAGTAGGTTCAACATGTTTGTACATCGTTTTGAGGCTTCATTGATAAATTCAATGTTTTGTTTTGTGTATCAATTTCATATTTATATTGGGTATCGATTAATCTTGAGTGTTGGAGATGAGGAGGGGAAAGCTCCAAACTGGTAACTGATAAGTTCCTCTTTTTTTATGATTATTGGGAATTCACCTATATGCTAGTGCAACGAAGATGAGTTCTTTGATGAGGTCTTATGAACACAGCAGAGGTTTAGACAGGATGTTTGCAGTTAACTTTGCATGTGTACATGCCAATGATCCCATGATTTACGACATCTGTTTGATACTTAGGAAGATGTGACTTCTACATGTATTGTACTAGTTCACTCTTATATGCTCATCCATTTCACCAATTTCTGCAGGCTAGATAAAACTAAGTTTTATGTTGTAGGAGCTGGCCTCTTCACAGGGGTTACAGTGGCATTATACCCAGTTTCTGTTATTAAAACGAGGCTGCAGATTGCTACAAAGGATACTCTTGAAAGGAATGCAGTTGCAGTCCTCAGAGGTATATTAAAGACGGATGGGGTTCCTGGCCTTTACAGAGGATTTGGAACCGTCATTACTGGTGCAATTCCTGCAAGGATTATTTTCCTCACTGCTTTAGAGACTACAAAGGTTGCCACTTTCAAGATGGTTGAAACTATGAAATTTGCTGAGCCTACCCAAGCGGCCATAGCGAACGGTGTTGCTGGCATGACTGCATCACTCTTTTCTCAGGCTGTGTTTGTTCCAATTGACGTGGTATGTAGTTCATGTTGACATGTAATCTCTTGTTATGACTTATGACTATCTGAGAGTTTTCCCTAGGCTCACGTATATGCGGTAATAAGTAGTGTGGTAATGATTACCGAATTATGGTAAATTTACATCATTTGCTTGTTGCAGTTTTGAGAATATGTTCTGCAAATTTGAGCCTACTTTTGGTTACCTGGAATGAATAATAAAGATAGAAATAAGCTGCCACGGGGTCGTGATGCTAAAGTTCACATCCTCACATATGCTGCTCAGGTCAGTCAAAAGCTGATGGTTCAGGGATACGCAGGCCATGCAAGGTATAGTGGAGGTTTGGACGTTGTTCGCAAGGTGTTGCAATCTGATGGCATCAGGGGATTTTATAGAGGGTTTGGTCTCTCTGTTATGACTTACTCACCATCAAGTGCTGTTTGGTGGGCAAGCTATGGTTCAAGCCAGCGTGTCATTTGGAGGTAAGACTTGGTTTAGTGCTCATTTGCTGTGGATGAAGTTCAACCACAATGGGACTATTGCTGAAACTAAATAAAAGAAAAAGGATTTCTAGCTTCCAAGAAATTCTTTCTCATGTAATTGCCGATCTCATCAACGTACCTGAAGCTTCCATTCTTCAAATGTGAATAATGTAGACTTCTTATGTGAATTTACGTAGTTATGTTTGTTACGTTCATTTGGTGAATCTTGAGATGAGGACATGATATTCATTAGCGACCTCTCTCCCTCTCTCTCTCTCTCTCTCATACTTTTGCCTTCCTTTTTTCTTTCTATTTGTCAATGTCTGGGGGGTCTCATCTTAGTAAGCTAATGGTGTGGAAAGATTACCTTTTGATGCAGCCTTGATGTTATTTGGTCTAGCATGTGGTATCTTAAATGACCTCCCTTCTGTTTCCTTTCGCACATTCTACTGCATGTGCTATTTCATGTTTGCATAACTATTTCAATGTCACATGCAATGTTAACATTTAACTGTTTCACCAGTGCAACATCAATGTTGTGGCATTTGAATTATCAAAGTCATGGTAGAGTGTGGGTGTGTGTAGTTTTTTTTTTCTCCTCACGCAGTTGGTAAGCCTTCAAATCAATACAAAAGAGGACTTGCACTGTCAGACATTCATGGTATTGTGCCTCCATTGCGCTCCAAAGAGCAGGAGTAAGATAATGTCTTGAAAATGTTTAAATGGAAACTGATACCAAAAGGCCAATCTGCACAACATCCTAAAATCTGTTTATTATTTTCTATTTGTTCATTTTCCTTCTTTTGTCTTTTTTTTTGGGAGGGGGGGTGGAGGGGTTTGGAAATTACCGTAAAACTGACATTTTATGTTCCCTTTAGAGGTATCTTGTTTTAACTTAAGCACCTATGGGCGCATATGATACATTGACGTCTATAAGTTTGAGTCCTTTGATGTAAAAATGCTGTGTGACCTTTCAGTCTGATTCATCATTATGCATTGTCTCTCTAATCACATGGGTTCCTACTACAGTGAATGGCCCAATAATGGATCGTCTGTTAACTGTGACTATCCTTAGCACTATTCTTCGACATTGTCCTTATTCCTTAGGTACTCATCTACTAATATGATAAACAAGCTGATTGCAATCAAGTTACCATATGAAGTTCATGTTTTTGTGGGTCTCGCATAGTTCGCTTTTTGCATTGGATACATGATGGGCTCTTGCCAGTGGAATGAACCCAGACAATTTATCTCCCTGTTTTACATTTGCTAGGCTTGGCCTTGTGGCCCCCTTTGAAGGAGAAGTGTTTCATCACCTTGATAATTTCCACCAAAGTAATCATGTGTAGTTATGACAAAAGTTCTACCTTATGCGTTTGAAACATGCTACAATTTCAGTGTAATCTATTTGACTGGCTTCATTTCCTGAATATTCCATGTGCCCCCTTAGCTGAAACAGGCCTCCAATATTTCTCAACTAACATGTGGTTGAACCACGTCCTGTCAACCAAGCCAACGGACAACTGGGACCTTTGCACAACAATAAAAACTCAAATCTCTGCTTGGACACAAAAATTGGTGGACTTGCAGGACAGCTTTGAATTTAGAACCTTACAAGCACCTGACATTTGAGATTTTTATTTTTGGTTTATCATATTATGCGTGCTTTTGTTTTGTTTTGGAAGGCTTTGCAGTCAGTGTATTTCTACTAGAGCTCTTTTTGTGCTTATCGAGAAGAATCTCTAATCCCAAAGCTCCTACTCCACCTCTTTTCCTAGTGCTTAAATCCTAATTTTGTTGTTGTGAAGAGGTATAATTTGGATCCTGACACATTTAGAATAATATGATCATATAGTCGAGATATGCTACTTTAGTTTTGAAGAAAACCCTGTAAGAAGGTCCACTTCCTACACCTTATCTCGACCCCTCCTTTTTGTCAAGTGTAGTTCTCCAACTTCGTCATTCCAGAAGAGTGATTTCAAAGATTCTAATCTTCCCTAAACAATCTTTTTTCCTACCCATCGCTTTCACATGTTTATTTCCATTATCTCCATTTATCAAGTAATCCTTACTTGTGTAACTGCATTTCACGTTTTCGCAATTTCTCTTTATTTATGTATTTTATTATTCTAATTCTTTTCTGTTCTTATAAACTGAGGAGCCATTATATATTTGTCCATGTTTTCTTCTTTAAATGTATGTTTATATCCTTCTATTGGTGAAAAGGACAATCTTTCATGGCCATCTTGGTATAGCATAAGACAAAATGTTTAATTTTGTTTATAGTCCATTTAATATTGTAGATAATATGGCATTCAGGTGAATTATTGGGAGAGTCTACCTTTATCTAAACCTTAAAGGATCTTTGTACCTCCATGCATCTGTCATTTCACAGTTTTCTGTTTTTCCTCTTGGTAAGAGTGATAAATCCTGTTTCAATCGTCAGATCTCAAAAATAACATAATCTTTCTTTTCCTGTCTGCAATATTTTCTGAACTATCCAGTCATAAACAATGTCAGGACTTTTTGCAACTTGCTTTTACATTCTCTAATTGTAGTAGATCCTCTCTTAAGTTTTGCTACACAATACTGTTGGATTTTTAAAGTTTCCATATTTCTGCCTTTGTCATCTTTTCTGTACGTGATCTTAGCTTCCATTATAAAGCACTCTGTTCTGAAATGTGATATGTTGATTAAGGAAAAGGCATTTCTGATGTATTCTTTTATTTTAGAGGAGCAACAGTAAATGTCAAAGTGGGACTGATGTAATACAGGGCCATATGTCACAATGTCATGTTTCTTTTAACATGAATTTTGCTATATTGGATTTACATTTTGTACTCTTTGGCATTTTGACTTTTCTTTTTGATTTGCTCATCATTGAATAGGCTCTTAGGTCATGGGGAAGAGCTTCAGGAAGCTCCTCCAAGTAATTGGACAATAATGTCAGTTCAAGCTGCTGGAGGAATCATTGCAGGTGCAACGGCTTCCTGCATCACCACCCCATTAGACACCATCAAAACTCGCTTGCAGGTACTTTTAAATAGGTCGACTGTTGATATTTCTCTTTTGTAAGATCTACCTAAGATCTGATCTGTTTATGCCAATTGGCCTAGTAATTTTTTGCTGCCTTTAGCGATAGATGCTATTACTATGATTGCTCTTCCTTCATGAACCGATGAGAGAATTCTCTTTACCGTGAGGACTAGGTTGCTGCTTCTCTCTTTAATATTCAACTCCACTAAACTCCGGTCGTTTTATCTTGGTTTTTGCCTTTAGGATTGATTTAAAGAGAGAGTAAAAGTGTTAGGTTGGAGAAAGGGTAGAAAGACTAGGAGCATGGGAATGGCCACATAGATCATTACAGTTTACTTGCTCTCCTAGGAAGCTGTTAATGGGATTAGGTCTATTGGTTCCTAGAGACATTCTTAGTGTAGGGTGGGAATAGTTGAGGAATCCCCTACTCATGACCAATGAGCTGTATGGTCATGTTAAATGTCACTTAATTGTTTTAGAAAAAAGGAAGTGATGATACCAGGTGTAACAACTTGGGAACTGTCATCTCTCGTGTCATTTAAATAATGGTATTATGCTCACCTTATTGGCAAATAAATGCATGATTAATAGATTAATCCCATTTTTCAAAAGAAGACGTGTTTTAACCTGTATAATCCAACATTTTTAATCTACACAACGCTTTGTCATTGATAATAGTAAAATAGACCAACAAAAAGATAATCCAGATTTTAAATTAAAAGAAAGGAATAAAAGAAAGTATATTCAATCAAGGTTTTAGATTCAGTAACAGAATCAGGATTCAGATCTCTTTGCTTTAATATGTATATATCTGTCATCTTAACATGAATAACGCGTGAATGCTCTCAAATTATGTAGGTCTAGATGTGTTTAAATTGGTTAAGCGGGCCATTCTGTGTAAGATGTTTGTACATTAGCCACGACCTCACCGAATTTTAGTTCTGGAGGTTGGGACTGAAAGCCCTCTTCTTCTTTACTGTCTCTCTATTTATTCTTTCCACTGGCACATTGTAATTTGTTAACTTCTTGTCCTTTTCAGTGAAGTAGTTAATCCTATTTGTACCTTTTGATTAATTGCCAGGTTATGGGGCATGAGAAGAAAACATCTGTTAGGAAGGTTGTGAGAAACTTGATAGCAGAGGATGGTTGGACTGGTCTATATAGAGGATTGGGTCCTAGGTTTTTCAGTATGTCGGCATGGGGAACCTCAATGATATTGACATATGAATATCTGAGTATGTATTTCCTCCTCTTTTCTAATCATAGTCACTTCTAGTAAATAAATGATCGGATTTTGCACATTATCAGGATACCTGTGAATTGAAAGGTTGTTGACTTGTGGGATGTCATGCTGATACGATCTGTGCACATCTAAACTATTCCCCCCCTTCTTTTGCAATGAAAAGGCGCCGTGCACATTTTAAACTCTTGGCCCCTTGCTTTTGTGATTAAATGGTGTCTTTGTGTGACCATCAGCTTTGACTCTTAGTACTCCATTTTCATTATGCTCATCATGATAGAATGTATGAATGCTTCATGTCTCATAGCATCTGCAAGATATTATTGGGTGCTTTATGAAATGAGTAGAATCGTTTAGATGTTCATGTAGCCAATTGTACGGGCGATTCAGTTCTAACTTTTGATGTCTGCTTGAAATAAGCATGTCGAGTCCATACATCTAAAAATTAGATCTAGATGCCTATCTGCAGCTGGTGATTTCCCCAGGGCACCCCATGGAAAATGGAAGTCATTGCCCGATTTGTTTTTGCCTGTCTCTTGAAATTGGTTTTATAGTGCAAGTGGTTCTTATTCCTTTCTTGTCTCTCTTGAACATCCGTTTATTACACCATGAATCATTCCCAGTCTGACAATTTATCGTGTTCTTTGTACAGAGCGCTTGTGTGCGAAAGATGAATAGGCTTGGCACTATTCTGACTAACAAAATGTACTTGTGCATCGAGACCGCCCCCGCCGGTCAAACTGGATAAACTTTGGTAGGATCCTCTAGAGGTTTCATGACTATAAACATGAGTAGCTTGCGAGAAATAAGAGGGTAAAGAACATCCTTTAAAGTAGGGCCTTTCCCCTTAATTCCATTAGGTGTTCAAATTTTCTATATCTAAATCAATTGGTTGTATTTTTTGTGAATGCCTAGATATCCGGCTGAGATTCTTTAGCATAGCCTTTTCTTTTCGTTTCGTTTTTCAATTTGTTATCATTAACAATATTTGATGATTGATGTTACACTGTAACATTCCCCTATCCTTTTTGCTTCACATTGCAAGTATTTTCTTAAAGCAGCAATATAGATGGTTCCTCTATATTGGGTCTCATCTATACTTTATATGTAGACTTATTAAGTAAATTTTGTTTCATCCATCTGTTCTTCGTAGAGCTTTATATATGCGGTTACTCAACTTTTCATAGATTCTTTAGAACAATGTTTCGCATATTTGCGTAAGTTGCCCTAAGATTTTCAGGGGTTCTCTCATCTATAGCTAAATAACTCTTCCTTGAGCATTAAATGAAAGAAGAAACACCTGCTTAGTTACAATTTTTGAAACTTGATTACCCTTTTAAGGGAAAACTGTCAAAAAAGTCTTAAATATATTGCACTTTGCCAATTCAATCATAAACTTTTTAATTGTACCAATTGAATCATAAATCTCTTCATATTTTGCTAATTGAGTATATCCGACAAAAAAAATGAGACTAACGGCTTTCCTGAAAGTGGGAAGATCCCTCACACGATAGACAACTGTTTCTGCTTGTTTGATGATTTTTTTTTGGAGCAATAAGTCGGCAATTTTCCTAGAATGTCAAACACATGCAGATGGACTAACCTTTCTGCAAGCCTGATTACAGGACTTCAACACTGAAAATCACTTTATATTCCTCAATAATTACCCAAAACTATGCGACTATCAATTCTCACTTGGCTCTTTCCATGCACTCAATCCGGATCTAACATCAATTGGAACTTGCTTACATTCCTGATGACTAGTTATTCTTTGGGATATGTTCACTAGAAGTCATAAAATTTATCTCGAAAGTACAATTGAGTCCTAAAACTTGTAAAAAGTGCAATCAAGTCCTAAAACCTGTTAAATTAGTTTAATTGAGTCCTAAAGTTAACGCCGCCCAATTTGGCTAACGGAAAATGCTGATATGGTTTTTTTTTTTCTATTCTATATGGCGATGACATGGCCTTTTATTAGTATTTTAGTATTAATTTTATTTAAAATTAAATTTAAAAATAAGCTAAAAAAAGTGGAGGAGGAAGAGAGGCGGGGAGGAAGGGCTTGCCCTCCTCGCCGCCGCCGCTGGGCCCCGGCTAGGGGCCGGCGACCCTCACTGATGGCTGGTGAGGGCTTATGGGCCCTTGCCCACCCCTGCCGGTGGCAGCCCTCAACTAGGTTGGGCGAGTGTCGGTGACCCTCGCCCAAATCAGGCCCTCACCTATCATCAGCAAGGGTTGCCGGCCCTTGGCTGGAGCCCGACAACCATCGCCTGCCTTCCCCCTACCCTTGTCGACCCCTCCCGGCGATGGTGGGGGGTGGCGGCGGGGAGGGCAAGCCGTCCCTCCCTGCCTCTCCTCCTTTTTTTTTTTAACCTTATTTTTACATTTAATTTAAATAAAATTAGAATTAAAAATCAAATTTGGGTCAAAACGACGTTATTTTAGTCTTATATTTCATACTTTAGCCACGTCATTGCCACGTAGGAGAGATAAAATATTAAAATAAGTCACGTCAGCATTTTCCGTTAGTACGTTTGACGGTGTTAACTTATGGACTCATATGAATTAATTTGACAAGTTTTAGGATTTCATTGCACTTTTTGTAAGTTTTAGGACTCAATTGTACTTTCGTGACAAATTTTATGACTTTTAGTAAACATATCCCATATTCTTTTTACGTAGGAAAATACACAAACTCATGCTCGGATTTTTGTGGCAAAACCTTGCTATTACCAACTTCACAAACCAAACCAAGAACAGTTGAACTTGAATGCCCCCGTGATGTAGAACAACCAACACATGCTTATATGGAAACCTTCGAACGTCATAAGAGCAAGCGGTCCCACCCTCGCTTTAAATGACATGTCAGTTTCAAATGATCATAAATTTTGATGCGGATGAGTTATGACACGTATAACATATTAAATCAAAATCCTTGATTTCCCATCCTTCAAAGATAATCCTTGATTTCTAGGCCTTTAAAGATTTTGGACGTGATTTGCAAATTTCGGAATGCATTTTGAAGATTTTCCCCTTTATTGATATTGTTTTCCTTAATTATGTTATTTGATTTTAAATATTTGATTGTTTCCCAAGGGTGACCTCCTTATAAATTGATGCCTAAGATATTCTAAATGGTACTTCAATATTTAGAATAAACGTTATCTTTTGGAATCCTTTTTCAAGTATATCTTCTTCTGTGTTATTTGGTATCAGAGCAAGTCTCTCCTGTGATGATGACTAATATTGTCAATGTCAATCTCCCCGTAGTTGAGGGCCGTGAAAACGAGCCTATTATACAGGCCGAGTTCAACCAATTTGCGGAGCAAACAGAACAGAGGTTTCAAGAATTACTTGTGGCCATCCAACATTTGTCCGCCAACCCCATACCTGGTAATCTTTTGGCCGAGCGTGCTCAGGCCTCTCGAGTCCTGGAAGCAGCTATGGAATGCGGGGCAAATCTAGATAGAGGTGACAAGCCTATGTTGAGGACTTCGAAGAAGAAGAACAAGAGTTTTTGGACAGGTCTGTTTGTGGAGGTCACTGGAACAGGGGATACCAACGAGACCTTGAGCAATATCAATTGAAGGTTGACCTCCCAACCTTCAATGGCAATTTGAATATCGAAGACTTTCTAGACTGGCTTTGGAAAGTTGAAGAGGACTGCCAAGTAAAATTGATGGCATACAAGTTGAAGGGAGGCGCCTCAACTTGATAGGAGTAGACACAGTTGACCCGGCGCCGACAAGGGAAAGCTCCCATCCGAATGTGGAATCAGATGAAGCAAATGTTAAAGGGCCAATTCTTCCCAACCGATTATGAGCAATTATTATTTTAGTAATTCCAGAATTGTAAGCAGCTGAGTTGATCAATCCAAGCCTACATGGAGGAGTTTCTCTGACTCTCCACCCATAACAACTTGGCTGAATCGGAGGCACAACAGACCGCCAGGTACATTAATGGCTTGTGACTTAACAGTCAAGACCGTGTTTCACTACACCATTTGTTCTTTGTTGAGGAAGCTCAATAAATGGCTTGAAAGGTTGAGATGCAACTTGAGAGAACTAGCACCGTTAATTGGGCTAATAATTATTCTGCCCCTAGATCATTTGGAAGGGGGAGACAACCAGATGTTCCAGAATCCTCCAACTAGCAAACCAACATTTTGAACCGAACTTTAGGGAGTACTACTCGGGCGCCCAAGGAACCAGTTGCTGCAAACAACTGAAACACCAATCCGAATGCCCAGAATCCGTACGCCCAGTCACAACCAATTAGATGCTACTAGTGTAACGAACTAGGTCATCGTTCAAGCGATTGCCTACGGTAGAAGATGGCTAATGTTGTCGATCACGATGACGAAATATATGAAGATGACTAGGTGGATGAAGAAGATGTGGAGGATGAAGAGGGTGAGCATGTCAACTACGTCATCAGGCGATTGTTGCTTGCCCTGCAAAAAGAGGACACCCAGTGAAACATTCTTTTTTGTGCTCGTTGTACTGTTCATGACAAAATTTGCGATGTCATCATTGACAATGATAGTTGTGAGAAGATTGTGTCCAAGGCTCTGGTGGACCACTTACAACTAAAGACAGAGTCACATCCCTCCCTTTATACAATCGGATGGATTCGTAAAGGGGCAGAACTCAAGGTAATGCAATTATGTCATTTACCTATTTCAATTGGAAAGTCCTATAAGGACACTATTATTTGTGATGTGGTGGAGATGGATGCATGCCATGTCTTGTTGGGACGACCGTGGTAGTACGGCATTGATATCACCCACCGAGCCTGAGAGAACACCTACTCCTTTGTGTGGGAAAAGATAAAGATTACTTTGAAGCGAAGAGTAACACTCCCCAGGCCTTGAAGAAGTAGAGTGTAGGCGTTATGCTAAACGTTCGTAAACGTGAAGGGATGTACATGATTGTGGAAATAGGTGATCAACAAGCTATTATTCCCATTCCTGAGACTCTTTAGCCCTTGTTAAAAGCATTCAACGACGTCATTCCAGAGGATCAACTTGTTGGATTACCTCCCTTGAGAGATATCCAATAAGAGATTGACTTTCTCCCAGGAGCGAGCCTCCCTAATTTGCTACACTATTGGAGGAACCCGAAGGAGAATCATATTTTACAAGATCAGGTGGGAGAATACGTGAGAGCATGAGCCCTTGTGCAGTCCTCATACTCGTCACACCGAAGAAAGATGGGAAACATGCATATATGCGTCGATAGCCGGGCAATTAATCGGATTACTGTCAAGTACCGATTCCAATTCCTCGCCTGGATGACATGCTTGATCGGCTTGCTAGATCAAAAGTCTTTACAAAGATTGATCTAAATAGCGGATACCACCAGGTCCACATTCGCCTCGAAAACGAATGGAAGATAGCCTTTAAAACAAGTGAATGGTTGTACGAATGACTTGTCAACACACCAGCACCTTCATGCGTTTGATGACTTAGGTCCTCGAACCTTTTATTGGCAAGTTTGTGGTGTCTACTTTGATGACATCCTCATATACAGTCAAGATGATCGACAGCACATGGAGCATCTAAAGGATGTCTTGTTGGCCTTGCGGAAGAACAAATTGTACATTAATCCGAATAAATGTAGCTCCATGATAGACTGACTCCTCTTCTTGAGGTATATTGTTCGAGTAGAGGGCCTTCAAGTTGACACGCAAAAGGTAGCTGCCATCCGCGATTGGCCAGCTCCCCAGACCTTGGGGATGAGCGCAACTTCCATGGACTCACGACATTCTACCGATGCTTTATCCGAAATTTCAGTACCATTATGGTCCCGATCATTGAGTGCTTAAAGAAGGGAAAATTTCATTGGGGTGACGAAGTAGAAGCTAGCTATGCTCTCATCAAAGAGAAACTTTTCACAGCACTAGTTTGATGTTCCTGTATTTTGAAAGGTATTCGAACTATACTGTGATGGCTCTAGAGTAGGCATTGGTGCTGTTGTCTCTCGGGAAGGTAAGCCTATTGTTTATTTTAGTGAGAAACTTAATGACGTCCACAGGTGATGGTCTACCTATGAGTAGGAGTAGTTTACTGTAATATGAGCCATCAAGCATTGGCAGCCCTATCTTTATCAACATGAGTTTGCCCTTAACAGTGACCATCAGGCATGCAAGTATATCAAGAGTTAAAAGCATCTAAATTGAATGTATGCATGTTGGATCTCCTTTTTAGAGCAATTCAACTTCGTGCTTCGACACAAGGCGGGCCACTTGAACAAAGTCGTTGATGCACTTAAGCGTTGTGCTGCAATACTCATCACCATGTGCACTCACATTGTAGGTTTTGACCACTTATGTGCCCTTTATGCCGAAGATGACGACTTTGAGGACATTTGGGAGAAGTGTTTTGCGACAAGCTCTCTCAAGACAAATTCTTATTCTTTGGCAATAGGTTGTGCATCCCTTGCAGCTCTTTGCAGGAACAACTTATTCGAGAGCTCCATAGTGGCACCCTCAGAGGACATTTGGGGTAAGGCAAAACTGTTGCCTTGGTTGAAGAGCGGTACCATTGGCCTCAACTGAAGTGGGACGTTGGGCAGTTTGTGAAAAAGGGCTACATCTGTTAGACTGCCAAAAGCCACTCGCAGAACACTGGTCTTTACGCCTATTTACCTATTCCTTCTGGACTTTGGGTAGGCATTTCAATGGATTTTATGTTGGGCCTTCCCCGAACCCAACAATGTATGGATTCTGTATTTTTGGTAGTGGATAGGTGTCGCGACCTACCTCTCGAGGGCCGAATTCGATAAGGCGGATTTAGAGATAAGTATTCATGAAACGGTTCATATGGCACATCATAAAAAATGACTTTAGTGAAGCATAAATCTTTCGGTTATCCATATGGCCCATTAATCATGAACATGGATTTTCCCTAAATCCATATATCGCATGACAGTGGATCGATTTTATCTTATTTTAGGAGTCGCCACCAACCTAGGTCGGGGGTCGGCTAGAATACCCAACCGAAATGCGGGAGTTTTGTTTCGGTTTCTATGAAAGCTAGAGATCATGAGCTCGAGGACTAGCTTACGTTAATATTTCTATTAACGCCCTTTTGGTACCGCTAAACTTATCATGGTTGTTTATCTAAGTTATCATGCATTTGTTCTTTACCATTTTCATGCCAAAGTCTTAGTCCACTATGTGATCATGCATCTTGTTTTTTGTGTTTTCATTGAAGATTCTAAACTAATCATATCTTAGTCTAGAAAAAGAAAGAAACAATCGATTGTATTGAAAAACATTTCGTAAAGTAAACACTCAAAGTATTAAAAAAGCGAGCTAATTCTAAGTACGAGAAAGTAAAACCCACAACTCGTCGGGTGTTTATTACAACATAAATTGAAAATCCGAGACATGATCAGGGATGAATGAATTGAATACAAATTGAAACCGGATCGGACATCGGTCTATCGCAACCATTAAGTGAATACAATTTTGAATTATCCCCTCCATGGACCGCCTCTTGGGTGTCGACGTTTACATTCACGACAAACAATATACAAAGGAATAACCAAAGAAAAGCAATGGTGCACACAATTCATTAGTCAAGCATGGGCCTCGGGATCGGCCTTTGTTTTTCATGCATTTCGATTTACCATCCACCTAATCATCTAACATTATTTGATTAATGGTTAACGATAATGGGTTACTATTTGCATTCACAAAACGGCAATTCATATCAATTAACCTCTAAAATCGGGTTCTAAATGACCATAATGGGCTACCCGCCGAACATGCATCGGGCCTAACATCCATCTAACAAACACATGCATAGCAATGAGTAAAACATGTATTCAAGCCTATGGGCCTTATTTCTCAACCAATAAAGCAATGAGAAGTGGGCTTCATAAGAAGACCACTCATTCAATTATTATCTAATTCGGATTGCTTCTGTTCAAATATGATTAACTAACCTAATGATGTCCAAATGAAGTGATTTAGGTGTCATTAGAAAGCTTATGTCATGAGGATCAAAAGTTAAGAAGACCACTTTTTCTGATTCCCCGCCGATTTTCACGAAAATGACAAATTCACTCTCGGTGACAGACTGGACCCGATTCTGTTAAGGATTTCAAAATAATGGTGGGAAAAAATAACAAACTTTATCAAAACCGCGTGGAAACTTTTATGCAGTTAGGATTTTCTATTTGTGACAACTTTCATGTTTTGAGTTTTTGCTAAAAAGTCCTCCAAATTTTTATAAAATTCGGTTTTCACAAAGGACTCAACTCCAAATCGAATTTTAACCCGAGAAGGCCTTATATGAAATTTTAAGCAAATTGGCCCACTAAAAATTGCTATTAGACCCTCAAAATTTCCAGTCAACATAATGAGACCCCAAGGAACAACTTTATAGTTTTGATTTTTTGCAAAGGAGGACTCTAACTTTATCAAATTCGAAGAAACATCTTTTGGATTCCAAAGGAATGAAAATCAGATCTGAACACAGATACTAATTAAATCATAAAAATTCCTTTTGAAAATCCAAATGAATTCCGATTTTGATGAAATTAGTATCACTGTAAAGATCTCGATCTCAGTGTGAACTTTTGTGAAGAAAACTTTTTCATATTTTAAACACATGAATATATAAAAATCGAAGAACACATGAAGATCAGTCAGAAACTAGTATGTCACCGGATCTATGCATATATGACGTTGCAGATCGTACAATCCTAACATGCTTGGAATTTTATGAAAATTTTATGATGAATAGATTAAGATGTGTCCTACGACTTTCATGAAGAAAGTTTCTTCAAACAACAATCGTAGAAAATCAAAAAAATCATAGAACAACACAACGTCAATCAGGAAATCATCAGAACAGACTTGAACATCACATTTCAGATTCTGATCCTAACTTCCGAAAGAGTTTTGACATAGCAAAATAAGTCTGATTGAGGCATGTAATATATCAAATCGAAGCTTGAGACGTGTTTTACGACTCTCTAGTTCATTACTTCGCAAGATTTCGACATTAACGAGCTGAAATTAGCATCTCAAATATGCAGGTTTCTCTGTACACGAATTTACAGAATAGCATCCAAGTGTACTTACCTTGTTTAATGATGCTTCGACGCACAATCGAGCGATCCGGTCTCCGTATTCAGATCAAGAGCAGCACGGAGAAGTCTCGGAAAGCTCGACAAACCTATGAGAATAGAGTGCACAAGCTATAGTGAGAACCGAATCGATTTCGCGCTAATGAACTAATAACGAAAAATCGAGTCGACAGAAACGATCTGGTGGCTGTTCAGCGGGAAGCTAGCCACCACAGCCACGTGAAGACACCAAGGAATGCTGCTGGAGGTTCGGGATCGTCGGAGGGATCGTCAATCAGCCGATTCAGCCGCTTAAACCGGTTGATTCAATCACCGGTGACTATGCTAGTGATGTTGCCGTGGAGGAAATCACGCCGGACAGAGGAGTTCCGGCCACCAGCAAAGACAGCTGGTCTTGCGACCAGCCTTGTGCCGCTGTGGGGGACGGCGATGAGGCAGCGGCTCGCCGGAAAACAGCCGGCAAGAGATGGAAAGGCCGACAGCCGAGAGAGAGAGAGAGAGAGAGAGAGAGAGAGAGAGAGAGAGAATTCAAATCTGAAAAATGAGAGTCCTCTTCAATTTTGGAGGGAAAAAAAATTATATACTCCTCTCAACTTTGAATCCTAGCCCTTAGATTGATTCAATGGCCTAGAATGCATCCTTAATGATTAAGAATATTCCTTAAGGGCTAAGGATTGGTGACATGGCATTATAGATGGACATGATCAATTCTAAATGAATGGCCATGATTGATTTGCTTATCCCCTAATTAATTTGCTTAATCCTTAAGGAAGGGTATTTTAGTAATTCCACTTAGGGGCATTTTCGTAATTTTCAATTAAGGGCATTTTTGTCATTTTTAGGCTCAAAGGGTTGCGGCCGGCCTTGGCTGGTCGGAATGGACCGCCGATCGCCGGATTTTCGATCAGAAAATGGCCAGTCCGATCGGACCGATTCAATTCAAATCAAACCGGGTTGAACTGGTTTGTCCCAAGTTTGGTCGGGTTGAACCAGTTCAATCCTTGGTTCCATTTGTTCCAATTTTATACAATTTGATCTCTATCATGATTAATTGACCCCATTAATATTGAATTCGATCAAATTGGATCGAACTGATTTGAAATTTATGCACAAATTGATCCAATTTAACTTGTTTAGCTCAATTGTTCTTGAATTTGGGTAATTGCATGGTCAAGCTAGACTAACAAATTTAATTGAAGTCCAATTAGCCAAATTGAGTCTCAATTCATCAAATTGAATATTAGTCTAGAGTGGGTCAAGTTGAATTGCATTAATTGGGCCAATTACTCTTAGACTTCTTAATCATTAGATCACTAAATTGATCAAATTGACTCAAATTCATGTGAATCTTCCAAAATTGATTTTGAATTTGGATTTGATATAAGAAATTAGGCTCATTCGTGCCTCAATTGTACAAATCATAAACAATTGATCCAAATAACTGATTAGGGCCAAAATTGGGGGCTTTTGTGTTTGGCTTGGAATTACAAAATTTGTTCCAAAATTGAATATAAAATGACCTCTAGATCAAATGTCGTGAAGAAAACTAGCCTAAAAAATAACTAGAAATGAAGTAATTTCATTTTTAGCCAATTTGAATCAAATTTCTGAAATTGGGAAAAAGTTTATTCTAAATCGATTTTTGTAAAATTTCAAATGACAAAGGTAAATTGAATGTAAAATAAGATGATTTTTGGATTTTTGTATTTTTCAATTTTTTAGTCAAAGGTTTGACCAAAAGTCAAACCCTAGTTGACTTTTTACTAGTAGCTTGATTTTATGATCAAATCTTTGAATTTTTCTGGAATTTCCACTTCTAAAGTGAAATTAGACTTGAAAGGAATCTTTTTATGTAAAAAGCCCCAATTTGACCTGAGGGTGACTTTTGGTCAAAGGGTTGACCAAAAAGTCAACTCGAAAGTTAACCGTTTGACTTTTTGGGTTTTTACATGAAATGAGTAGAAAATTGTCTATAGAAGCTAGGCCAATAAACAGAATTAGAAAATGACGATTTTTGTTCAAGAAACGGGTTCCGTCGCAATCGGAAACCATAATTTCGAATTTTTTGCTTTTAATGACGCGTCGGCTAAAAATTAGGTGTCAACAATAGGTTCACAAAGATGGCACACTTCATTCCTCGCGAATAGACTTTTGATGCTTCCCATGTGGCGAGCCTATTCTTTCGGGAAGTAGTCCACCTGCATGGTGTGCCTAGAACAATCACTGACGACTGTGACACCAAGTTCCTTAGTAATTTTTGGAGGACTTTGTGGTGCTTATTTGGGACGGATTTACAATATAGCAGCTCCACCCCACCACCAGACTAATAGTTAAAATTAAGTCGTCAATCATACTATGGCTGATATCATTCGGTGCCTCTGTAGTGATATGCCAAATCAACGAGACCGGTACCTTACTCTTGCTGAGTTTGCCTTCAACAACACTGTCAACCGCTCCACATGCAAATCTTCGTTCAAGATCATCTACGAGCAAACTCCACAACATATAGCGTTGCGGCTGAGAACTTACCAACAAATTGTAGGAAATACAAGAGGGTGTGAAGTAATGGCCGGAAGCTTCCACCGCTGTCTATAAAGCTATTGTAGATAAACACTGCCACCTCAAAGTATTTGCTAAGGGTGATAGTAATGGTCTACCTCCGCATGAAATACTTCCTTGTCGATACATATAACAAGTTGAAGCACAATATAGTTAGCCCCTACCGAATTGTAAAGAAGATCAATGATAATGCCTATGTTGTTGATCTTCCGGATGACCTCAATATCTCCCCAACATTCAATGTGGCGAACCTATTTAAGTATCATTCCCCAAATACTAATATTTATCCAAACAATAACTGGGGGTCGAGTTCTTCTAAGGTGGAGGAGATTGATGTAGAACAACTAGCAAATGCTTATATGGAAACCTTTGAGCATTATAAAAGCGAGCAGTTCCACCCTCACCTTAAATGACTGGTCAATTTCAAATGATCATAACTTTTGATCCAAAGGAGTTATGATGCGTACATCATATCAAATCAAAATTCTTGATTTCCGATCCTTCAAAGATAATCCTTGATTTCTGGGCCTTCAAAGATTTTGGACGTGATTTGCAGATTTCGGAACACATTTTGAATACTTTCCCCTTTATCAGTATTGTTTTCCTTAATCATGCTATTTGAATTTAAATATTTGATTGTTTCCCAAAGGGCGACCTCCCTATAAATAGGCACCTAAGATATTGTAAATGGTACTTCAATATTCAGAATAAATGTTCTCCTTTGGAATCCTTTTCCAAGCATATCTTCCTTTATGTCACCTTGTCTCGATGAGCTTTGGAATTCATAATCTCAAAGAAGACAGCTCCAGACTGCAACTTTTGGAAATCATAAACATCATCACTACTGGTCATTGTCCCAGCTGCCCTACTGCTCTTCCCACAACCTCTGTTGCTGCTACTGTCCATTGCGTTGCCTCTGATTGGAGCTGTGTTGTGGTCATTGTCATCGCTGCCATCCATGGATGCACCCACATGGTTTATCACCTCCTGGTCAGCGCTCACCTGTAGTTGCAATGCGAACTCAAGGCCCCACATAACGTCGTTAATGGATTGCCGCTTGGTGCCCTCTTTCTGCAAGCAACTGACGACGATCTTGCAAAACTTGTTTGAGGCACTTGGGGGCAATGGCCCCCTTCAGGTGCAGGTCGACGATCTTCTCGATGTCCCTAGTTTTGAATTAGCTTTGGCCCACTCGGCCAGGCTGATCTACATCTTTGGGGCCGTCCAATTCCCGGTGGGCCTTACACACAGCACCTCGAATGGTACCATAGGACGGCATTTTCGTCCAATTCCCGATGGGCCGTCCAATTCCTGATGAAGCATTTTCGGCACGATCCTTTAGAACTTTCAAGATAAGAAATATGAGCAGATTACAAAGAAATAGGAGGGCAAAGAACATCCTTTAAAGCCGGGCCTTTCCCCTTAATTCCATTTGGGGGTCAAATTTTCTATAGCTCCATCAATTTATTATACTTTTTTGTAAATGCCTAGATGTCTAGCTGAGATTCTTTAGCATAGCCTTTACTTTTCTTTTGATTGACAATAATAGATGATAGATAGTACTCTATAGCATTCCCCTCATCCTGTTCGCTTCCCATTGTAAGTACATTCTTAAAGCAGTAACGTAGATGGTTTCTCTAAATTGAGTCATCTGTCCTTTCTATGTAGACTAATAACTAAATTTTGTTTCATCCGTGTTTTCTTCGCAAGCTCTATATATTGTGAACTTTTCATAGATTCTTTAGAACTATGTTTTGCATAATTCCAATTTTCTTGTATGCTATTTCATGCGTAAGTTGCCGTACGATTTCCGGGGGGTTCTCTCATCTATAACTTTTCCTCGAGCATTAGCTCAACTATAGGGAAAAGTTTGCGGAAGAATCGACTAATCTTTTCGATGCACAACAAACGAATTATCCAAGAATGTGAATTAAATCACTAGCAAATGTTGGACAAATCTACAACTTCACACCGATCTGAATATAATCACGAGGAAAATATTCTTATTTCACAGCGTTAATGCCGATCGTCTTCTCAAAGTAACGATAGAACCCTTTATGTGTGTTTTCTGAATTGAGAGGAAACATACGTTCTTTTCTCTACGTTGTTTTTCTTGTCTATTTTCTCTTTCATAAGGAAGTCATATTAACTTCCCTTAACTGATAACCGATGACACCTCTTCAAGGGGTGTCTCTAAAACACACATCCCATCATGGGCGAAACAGTGCCATTTAACATCTCCAACTCGAACATAATGGGCTTGATAATACTCTATCAAGAATATAAGGCATTCAACATCATCTACTTTAGAAACGATTCATATTGGCAAAAAAGCCGTGCGACCAGTGAGTACACATGCATTTGGGAGCTCAAATTATGCACCTGTTAGGGATAACATAATGGCTACAGCCCAAAAGGAAAATAAAGTAAATGATGTCTCACAGTACCCCAGACATATTTTATTACATTAGTCTAAGTAAACGTATCTCTTAAAGGCTACACTTAACAATTCTTATAACATTATGTATTTACAATTATTTCCGAAGCCACAGAAGGCAAAATAATTGGTTGACTAGCAAACACATGTGATAGATGTAAAACAACAATAGTCTTTTTTCGCACTCATGTCTCTCTCCATTTTAGAACAACTACTTTCCTAGACACGTCCCATAAAGCCATATTTATTCATGACCTTCGATAACATACTAAAGTAGCAACATTGGTATGTTACTTTAAGAACGTAGTCAGAAGTAACATAGGGCACAAATTGAGGTAATCAATTCATAAATTACCTCAAGGACTCACACGATGAGTAAATAGGGATAATTTTACTCACCTCCCTTATCGGTCGAATATATACACATGTAGTATGAATTACATGCTATAGTGAATTTTTCTTTCTATAAGAACGTATGTTATTTATTAAACAAATCCACTATACAGATCTTAGCCTAAACATAGTCACATGCTTCTCACGTATATGTGTAGCTCGAGTGCTATATCAGCTCGCTTTCTACAACACCTGATTAAGTACTCGCATCTGGTTTCCATCAGGCATACATAATTGTGGGACTATCATGTTCGGTCTTATCACATATAATCAGAGACCTCATCTCAATCCTAATCAAGGCGACGTAAAATTACGTTATGTACTAAATTTGCTCTTCCAGCATTAATAGTACATATCATTTCATCTCAACCCTCTTACTTTAGCATTTGAGGCTCGTGTGAGTGAGCCAATCATTGCTTGATGACATACCTTTCAATAATTTATTTGTGTTTGTGCTAGTCTCATAACATATTGTACTAATTGATAAAACATCAATTTATTAACAAACAAGTACACTACATATACGTACATAATCCAATGATCCTCAACAATATTACATATCACATTTTACGTAACCCTATAGACATCCTGTAGGTCAAGAACACGTCTCTAGAAATAGCCTTCATAAATGGATCAGCAACCATCCTGTTCGTAGAAATATATTATAAGACCACTTCTTTCTATGCTATTATATCTCTGATGAAGTTATTTTTTATGTCAATGTACTTTGTACCACCATGATACTTATGGTCTTTTACATAGGCAATGGCAACTTGACTATCACAATATATTGTCACTGGTCTTGGAACGTTAGTGACAATGGCTAAATTTTCCAAGAAACGTTTTAGCCATACTACTTCTTGCACTGCAGCAGGGAATGCAATAATTCTACCTCAATCATAGATAGAGATGTACATGTTTTTTTTTTGGTAAGGTATAGAGCTGTACATGTTTGTTTCTTGCTACTCCAAGAAATTGCACCATCATTAAGTAAGAACGCATATCCAGATGTCGATTTACGCTCATCTAAGTCTCATCTCTAGTTAGCATGTGAGTAAGCTAATAAGCGTAAATCGTTCCCTTGAAAACAAAGTCAATAGTCCATTGTGTCTCTCAAGTATCTCAGGATCCTCTTAATTGCTTTCCAGTGTGCTTGACTAGGATTTGACTGGTATTGACTCACTAACCCCATGGCATAATATATGTCGGGTCAAGTACACTTCATAGCATACATCAAACTTCTGACTGCACTAGAGTAAGGAATAGTTTCCATCTCTTTCTTTTTTTCTGGAGTCTTAGGACACATCTTAGAGCTTAGGCCTTCATCTTGCATGATAAGGGTATCAATAGGATTACAGTGCCGTATATTGAAAAGTTTAAAAATCTTCATTATATAAGACTCTTGGGACAGAGCAAGGAGTTTCCGTATTTGATCTCTTTCAATCTTAACTCCCAATATACAAGCAGCTTCTTCCATGTCCTTTATTTCAAATTAGAGAATAACCATTCTTTTATGGTGATAACGAAACCCTTATCATTCCCAGCTAACAAAATATCATTCACATGGAGTAATAAAATCAAAAATCTATCCTCGAACCGTTTGACATACACACAGTAATCTTCTTTGATCATTGTAAACCCAAAAGAAGTTATGGCTCGATGAAAACGAAAGTACCACTATCTAGATGATTGGTTAAGGCCATATATTGATCGACGAAGCTTGCAAACTTTGTGCTCTTGACCTTTAGCTATGAAACCTATCAGTTATTTCATATAGATTCTCTCATCTAGTTTTCCATTGAGAAATGCTATCTTTACATCCATTTGGTATAATTCTAAGTCCAAATTTGCAATAATAGCTATGATAAGACGTATCGAGGCAAACCTTAGAACTGATGAAAATGTGTGACATCCTGAAATTTGCCCATTTGGAATTTATAAAATGCTTGGTTTTATGAACGTTCTCGTAATTAGTTCTCGCTCGGAACTGATCATTCTTAGGATACTAACCATTAGGGAAAGACTAATTAGGGATTTAAATTCGTGCGTCTAAAGAAAATTCGATCGTGAATTGAATTTCGACCATAAAATCGTCGAGGTGATATTTTGAGCCACTGTAAGCCGATCCAAGGATAGCCAGGGGTCAGTTCCCCACTGTCATAGTAGTGGATAGCGGATGATTCCGCCAGACCACGAAATGAATTGACGAATGATCCTGAACCTATACCGAATGATCGTGCCCCTCGGATCTAGCGATCGATCCTCGCGATTTAAATGACAATCGAAGTCGTCACGAACCGAATGAACTTGTACATGACTTGATTTATTATTAGTCACTGGTCGAATATGCGAAATTCCCCAAAAGCCGCTTGTTAGTTTGAGAAACGCTCGAGTTACGTTAAATAAGATTCAATTATTAATTAGAGCCCAAATTGAACATCGAAAAATTGGGAAGTCATAACTGGACGTTAGGACGACGTTGTGGTTAGAACGTTCAGTTTTGAATTTTCCCGAATCCTTCATAAAAATTCAATTTCGGCAAGAAAATGGAAAAGTGACCAAATTACCCTTGGATGTTTATGAAGGGCAAGTATTAAAGGGGAAGGGCATTTTGGTCATTTTGCTCTAAATTTTGAGTTGGACAATTTTGCCCTTGGGATTTTATGAAATTCCCAAATTGCCTTTCGATATTTTTGGAAAAGATTCGATCCGGGCCGTTGATTTCAAGATAAGATCGAATCTCGGCCGTCGATTTGGAATGTGAGAGAGGGGCATGATTGTCATTTTGGTCTTCAATTATTGCCCTTGGGTTATTTAAACCCAAAATCCTCTCTCTCTCCTCACTTTCTCCCTCTCTCTCCCTCCTTCGGCTCCCCCTCTCTCCCCCTCACCGAACCGGCCACCCCCTCGCCTCGCCGCCGCCGCCAATCATTGACCATCGCCCGTCCGCCATGCCACACCGCGCCACTGCCGAGCCACCAGCCCTCACCCGCCGTCTCTCTCTCCCTCTCTCTCGTGTGGCCGTGGGTCACGGCCAAGGAAGCCGAGGCCACCGTCGCTCACCGTCGTCCACTGTCGATCGCCGCCGCTTTCCGCTCTAACCGAGTTAGTCTAGTGTTTGGTAAGTCGCGCCCTAAACTTTATTTAGGACGTCGGGTATCGACAAACAATTTTTGGGTGGATTTGGATTTTATTCGGCGCCGATTTGTATGATTTTAGGGGCGGAATTGATTAGCGGGACTTAGGATTGAAATTGTAAGATTTTGGTAGACTTTTAGAGGCTGATCGATGGCTGGAAATGGCTGATATGAGTGCTGTGATGCTTCATCCAGTATGCAAATTGGATATTTAGAATCGGCGACTAATTGAGGGAAAATGCCGTGAAGAGCCGGAACTGATTTGCCGTGTTTTTGACATGGAAAAATGCCAATTTGTATGTTGGTTGTGCGTTTGAACTGTGGTTGAATTGTGGTGATGAAATTTGGTGCATTAGTGTGCAATTGATTGATTGAAATATGTTTTGTTATGTGCACGCGTGGGCTGAATTGAATTAATTGCCAATCGGCCGTATTGAATGCTTGATAAGCATGAAATTGTGTGTAAATTGATGCGTGCGCGGGCCACGTGTGATTGGCCAATTTATTAGCAAGTGGGTGATAATTATTTGAATGAGCGAGAAATTCTGTGGTGTGGCATGTGTGATGGTGGAAATCCTTGAGGCGGTACTACTACGCGGGGATGTTTTCATCCTGAGGCGGTACGACTACGCGGGATGATGCCCGGTATTACCGGAGGACGGCCAACCTGAGGCGGTACCATTATGCGGGTTGTGTCGTAGGTGGTAGGTATTGAGCCTGAGGCGGTACCACTACGCGGGCAAGATACATGATCTGAGGCGGTACCATTACGCGGGCCAAGTAGTGTCGTAAATATAGCCAACCTGAGGCGGTACCATTACGTAGGTTGTGCATTAGGAGAACGGATATTGAGCCTGATGCGGTACCACTACGCGGGCAAGATACATGGCATGAGGCGGTACCATTACGCGGGCCGGAAGTGTTGTTTGAGTTAGTCGCAGTGAGCCTGAGGCGGTACTACTACGCGGGCTACTGGTGAGATAAGTGTGAGATGGTCGCAGTGTACCTAAGGCGGTTTCATTATGTGGGTCACTAGCGAGTGATGTGAAAAAGATGTGATTAAATCGGAACGAATGCGTGAAATGAGATTTGAATGTGCATGTGGTTGGATATGATGTAATTGTGACTAACGTGCAGGTTGCACGTAGGATAGGCCCAGGTAAGAATAAATAATGTGCCTGCTATGCGATGGTTGGGTATGTGATTGTGCTCTATGATTGTCTGGAGGTACGTGATAGCCTAGGTAGGGTTTATGGTGTGTGCTTGCTGAGATATAATCTCATGGTTATTTCAACCAAACATTTCAGAACCCCAGTCGGATCAATGAATCCTCCTTCGCCGCCGCCGCTAGAGCGTTTTGGAGTACCGATGCACACCGAACACGATGTAGTAGAGTTCCCTATAGATGACCAGATGATCTGGATTAAGCATACCACAGTAGTTTTTGTAGACGTAGGATTACCCCTTTGGGAGGCCCATACATATACCGCGTGGTTCTTCCGAGACGGGATAGACGAGTTTGGTCCCGTCCAAGGATTTGACATCCCCTTTGATGGATTCGGGGACTGGAACCCGTCTGTTATACCTCCTCCGGATGGCGAGTTGACTAGTGTGGAGACTAGTCTAGCGCAGTCAGGACTGCAACTAGCGTATGCAGTACCGGAGTCTTCGGGGGCTGAGCACGAGCCGGAGTCAGAAGAGTCTCTAGCGGGAGACGATCCAATGGACGTGAATCTCGAGCCAATCCCAGAGGAGGAACCAGAGGAAGAAGAACCTAAGGCGAAACCTGAGAACGAACCTGCCAAACCTGAGGGAGAACCGGAGTATATATCCCCGTATGAGTAGTGGATTGACCCTGAGTTTATACCAAAGTACGGGTCTGATGAGGAGTCCGACTTGGAGGAGCGGGACGAGGCCCCAGCGGAGTCGGGTGACATAAATCACCCGATCAAGATTGAGGCTGAGCCGGAGTCTTCGGAGGAGCAAACTGACGAGGGGAACTCAGGTTCAGAGGACGAAGAATCAGACTTAGAATGGACGCCAAGCAAGGGTCGTAGGGGCTAGCGTAGGGACTGAAAATAGTTTTTGAAGGTATACCATTTTTGAGGATAGAATATCCAGGTCATCGATCCTTTTTATATCGGTGGTTGTATTACGGTGTGCATATGTAAATTGATGGTTGTAAATTGTAAATATAATGTGGGTTTGAATGAGAAACGAATATGTGCATTCTCCCTATTCTCCCCAATTTTAATTGTCCGGGTATTCTTGATTTCCGCTGATCATTCATAATCTCTGATATTTATATGGGCAAAAGTACACAACAAGTGCCATAACTTGTGTATGGTAATCACTTTGGTGCCATAACTTTTTTCCGGATTACTTTGGTACCAAATCGGAGGAAAATAGATCACTTTAGTGCCAATTTGACTGGAAATCTTACGTGGCATTTTTTATTAATTTTTGACGCCGACGTGGTTCGCCGGAGGTTGAGTCAGCGTGTACAGTCAGCATTTTTTATTTTAAATAATTTTTTTCATCGTGTACAGTCAGCATTTTTAATTTTAAATATTTTTTTCCTTTTTTTTCTTTTTTCTTTTCTTTTCTTTTTTTTTCTCCCCTCGCCGGTTGGCCACCGGCGAAGCCCGAGAAGGGCTGGGCGAGGGCGGCCTTGCCCATGGCCGGCGAGGGGCGGCCTCGCCAAGATCTAGCGAGGCCGGCCCTCGCCAGCGACAGGCAAGGCCGCCCCTTGCTAGATCTGGTGAGGGCGACCCTCGCCGGCGTTGGGCGAGGGAAGCCCTCGCCTGGGCCGGCGAGGGTTGTCCTTGCCTGAGTCGGGCGTGGGCGACCCTCGCCCGCCCAGGCGAGGGCTTCCCTCGCCCGACACCGGCAAGGGCGGCCTTGCCCATGGCCGGCGAGGTTTGCCCTCGCCTGCGCCGGCCTCGCCTGTCGACGGTGAGGGGCAACCTCGCCAGTCTGGCGAGGCCGCCCCTCGTCAGCCATGGGCAAGGCCTCCCTCACCCAGCCCTTCCCGAGCTTCGCCGGTGGCCGGTCGGCCACCGGCAACCGGCCGGCGAGGGGAGAAAAAAAAAAGAAAAGAAAAGAAAGAGGAAAAAAAATATTTAAAATTAAAAATGCTGACTGTACACGATGGAAAAATTATTTAAAATAAAAAATATTGACTGTACACACTGACTCAGCCTCCGGCGAGCCACGTCAGCGTAAAAAATTAATAAAAAATGCCATGTAGGATTTCCGGCCAAATTGGCACTAAAGTGATCACTTTTCCTCCGACTTGGCACCAAAGTGATCCGAAAAAAAAGTTATGGCACCAAAGTGATCGCTGTACACAAGTTATGACACTTTTGGTGTACTTTTTCCTATTTATATACGAGGTCAGCGATACCTTGGGATGTCACATCATTCGACCGAAGAAGGATGTCGCGTACTCGATGGGGTTTCGAGACGTGACAAAATGTTTCCTCATAATCTATACCCTCTTGTTGAGTATAGCCTTTTGCCACAAGGCGAGCCTTATACTTTTCAACAGATAGATCCGCCTTATGCTTGATCTTGAAAACCCATTTATTTCTAATAGCCTTGCATTCGAGTGGTACACCAACCAAGTCCCAGACATGATTTGCTCTCATAGACTCCGTTTCCTCTTCCAAAGCTTTTCTCCATTCTTCCTTCTCAATAGAAGAGAGAGCATCTTCAATTGTCTTAGGCTCTGCATCATCTTGTGTAGCAATCATAAATGCTTCATCTTCAATCTCAAAACAACAACGGGGAATGCTTTTACGTAATTGAATTCCTTATGGATTCAATTCATTAGGCGATGCAACACTCTCATTAGGTCTAGTGTGTTGAGATAAATCTCTATTTTCCTGAACAACATTAGAGGGTGTGTTATCAAGATCTTCCATCTCATATAATTGGAAATACTTATCAATCTCATTTCTACAAGGAAAATCATTCTTCAATGACTCCATTTCAATCACACTTCCATTAGCTTGTTCACCTATGAACACATATCCTTTGGAGTGTTCGGAGTATCTAACGAAGATACATTTCTTCCCTCTTGGACCTAATTTTTCATATCTATGGAAAGAATCATGAACATATGTTGCACAATTCTAAGGTCATAGATTACTTAAGTTTGGTTTCTAACCGGTCCATAATTCATAAGGAGTGAAAGTGACTGATTTAGAGGGCACACGGTTAAGTATATAGGCAATAGTCAACAACGCATCTCCCCAATATGAGATAGGTAGAATTGCCTGTGCTATCATAGACCTAACAATTTCCAACATGGTTCTATTCCTTCTCTCGGCAACTCTATTTTGTTGAAGAGTATTAGAAATAGTTAAATGTCTTACAATCCCCTTTTCATCATAAAGAACTTGAATTCTTCAAACAGATACTCATGTCCGCAATCAGTTCTTAATACCTTTATTGTTTTATTTAACTGATTCTCTAGCAAAATCATATATCGTCAAAAGTAGTCTAATGCTTGTAACTTATGGGAAATCAGAAAAACATAACCAAGATGCGTGAGGTCATCTATAAAAGTGATGAAATATGAGGCTCCATACCTCGCCCTCACATTTAATGGACCACAAATGTCAAAATGTACAAGTTACAATATAAATTTAGCTCTGGTTCCTTACCAAATGGTTTTCTAGTTATTTTTCCTGCTAGATAATGTTCACATATGGGTAGTTGAATCTTAGCGAGTGACCCTAAAAGGCCTTCTCTAGATAATCTATTTATTCTTTGTAACCCAATGTGACCTAATCTAGCATGCCAAGTATTTGCATCAACTTCCACATTATTAGAAGATACAATCAAAGAAAAACAACCATCATCATTAACATTGAACACATCATAGTCAATGTCTAACACCATAAAACCATTCAGTACATAACCAAAATCATAATAAATTGTTCTAAACTTAATATCAACACAATCACCATAAAAATTCAAAACATAACCTATGCTTAGAAGAACAACCATAGAGACCAAGTTTCGCTGAATATCAGGAGCATAGAGAACATAATGTAGAAATAGACTTCAATCACCACGTAAATTTAATTTACACGTGTTGATACCCTTCACTATAATTCTTGAGTTATTTCTAACATATATCGATCTACTTCCGGTATGTATTCGACGATACTCCATAAATACTCATTGGTCTCTAGCTACATGATCTGTAACTCCTGAGTCTACCGTCCACATAGGATGAGATTTAGTATGCATTATAGTGCTAGAAATAAAAGCATTACTCAAAGTAATGGAGTAATTTGGTACCACTTTTAGCTCAATGTATTCACAAGCGAAGTGACCTAACTTGCCACAATTGTAGCATTTCATCTTGATCTTGTCCTTCTTTCCACTGCGCTTCTTGCGGCGGAGGGTTTTAGCTCTCTTGGGTGCCTGACTAGTCTCCTTCCCTTTGTTGTTGAATTTGTAGTTCCTATTATGCTCGAAGCCCGAAACTTTGCGCGAATCAGATTCAGCAACATAAGCATGTATAGAGGATCTCATAGCCTCTAGGCGCTCATCCTCCAATTCCAAATGACGCGCTATATCGTCAAAAGTTACAATATTCTCATTGTGCATCATGTTGATTTTCATATTCTCTCACCTGTCAGGAAGAGACCATATAATAACCTGAACTTGCTGTTCATCAGTTAGGGTATGACCTGCTGTTTTTAGCTCTCATATTATGTTTGACATCTCCTGAAGATGTTGCTTCATTGTTTGATTTTGGCGCTTTCGAAATGTGTCAAACTTGATAGTAAGCCTCCTCAATTTTGTAGCAGACATACCCCTAAACTTGTCTTTCAGCGCAGCCTAGATTCCTTGAGCGTTATCAAAACTTTCAAACTTGCACATAAGATCATCTTCCATACAACTTAGCAACATGATGCAAGCAATGCTATTTTGCTTTTTCCAAGCTTGATAAGCTTCATGATCTCTTTTGTACTAAGCAGAAGTTCCATGCACAGGTGCAACCATTGTGTGGTTGAGGGTTTCCAAAACCTCTTGTTCTTCAAGGATGTACTGAATCTTTCGATACCATATATCAAAATTGTCACCGTTCAGTTTCTCACCCTTGTTGAGGTTAGCCACAATGATCTTAGATGCCGAAGCCATAATCAATGAATGACAACTACACATTGACAAAATAAACGCAAAATGAATGCTAACACATTTTTCACATTAACACACATATTTATTTTGCAGTAAAGACAAAACTAAATTGATGATAATTCGACAAAAGACACTGAAACGAAAGTTTGTTATGTTCCTAATCATCTTTTGTGTAACGATTGTCTACTATCATTAATTTTGTTCAATTTGCGCAAAATTTAAGTTCTAGATGAGAATTCCTTTGAATTCTACCAACCTATGAACTCCGACTAGAAAAGACGATTATAATACATCATGCAATGATCATATTCTCTCATATAATCATTGGGCACACACATGATGTGTCGCGACCGACCTCCGTTTTTCTCAACATACAAAAAAAGGGATCTCGCCTGGTACGCGCTAAGTCTAAGTTTGGGACTTAACTCGGGCTCTCCCAAGCCCATACCATATCGCGACTTAGGGTATAGGTTTTTAACCTGCAAGTGGTTTATATTAAGGAGTCGCCATTAATCAGTTTGAGGTGGGTCGATTAGAAACCCAAATAAGGTGATGGGAGAATCACCCTATTCCTACGAACCAGAGATTAAATGAGTTCGGGAACTTGGTTACACTAGTTGGATAACTAATGCCCTTTCAGTACCTTTTTACCTTGCTTATTTCTGAAAATATTTGTCAGGCAATTTGGATTAATTTTAGGACATTTTTCCTAACATGTGAGGTGATCAAACGAGTACACAATTATTAACAATTAGCAGTAAAAATAGATATGCAGTCTAGGATTCTAACCTTAACTAAGATGACAGCATTTAAAACTCAACAATTTATGCAAGTAATCAAAATAAAAACAACATGCATAATAATAATACAACAATAATTTAAAACATTAAGATATACCACATAATTTAGAAAAATATCATACAATACTATGTCTAAATTACATCCTAATTTTAAAAGGAAATAAAAAAAATTTAAAAAAATTAATAATTTTTAAAAAAATACAAATATTAATATAATATTCGCCGGGTTGGGTCTGTGGATCCGGGTCAGTTTAGACTCGACCCGTGTCAACAGATCCGACCCAAACATTAACCGAGTCGGATCTCCGGATTCGAGTCGGGTAATTGGATTCGGGTCCAATCGGGATTGACCCTGATCCACGAAACCAACCCGAATGATTAATTCGGGTCGGGTAATCGGATCCGAGTTGGATCTGATTGACCTGAATCGATGAACCTGCCATGAACCGATTTTTGAACAGACCGGGCCGGTTCAGTCGGTTCCCAAGCTTCAAACACCGGAGGCCACTGATCGGACGAAATTCTGACAATTCGCTAGATGTTTCGTTCGGCTAGTGGCATCATTCTCCTCAGCCCATCAAGCTGAGGAGTGTTTGATGCCTGGTCGCCGGAGAACCGACCTGAATGATCACCAGCCAGGCCCCGATCGGAGTTCATCAACTCGGACGTCGATCGGAGCTTGGCCGACGCACCCAGACCACGATTCGGCTTCCTCTGATCCCTGATGGTCTCCACAACACAAACTCGAGCTAACCTAGTCACTGCCTGACCGCCTGACGTCTGGCGAAGCTTGGAACTAAATGGCCTCATTGAGGCATTTTGTCGAACATCTTGCGTGCATAATCAAAAAGGGAACTTTCGACCTGTTTCGGGGCCCCGTCATCCTTCGGAGACCTGTACCTAGTATACCTACCTTTAGAGACGACATACGGGCTACGGGGAACGATGGTATGGGCCGAAATTCGCGCAAAATGGCCGGAGCGAGTCCGGCCAACCCGTATACAAAAACTGGGGTAAACAGAGCAAGGTGGGACCGAGGGAGGCTCACTGGTCGGCGACGCGACTAGAGGATTTTTGGCTGATTTGCGGTCGACGGCGCGGCTATGGGGACCTGTAAAAGCTCAAATCTCTCCTCTTTCTCTCTTATTCTCTCTCTGTTCTCTCTGTTCTCTCTGTCTCTGTTTTCTCTCTAAAATGGTTGACTCGGCCTCCCTCTCTCTCTCCGGCTTATATAGCTGACGACGACACGTCCCCTATGCTCCGTTACGTCTGCTGACGATGGCCTGCACCGGCCTACGCCTCTTCAAGACTTTTGTGGCCATTTGTAGGCCGGTGCAGGGGTTCTGTGCTCGGGGCAAAGAGACAGGGGGAAGAGAGGAAGGAGGAGATAGGGGAGACCGGGAAAGGGGGAAGGACGGGACTGGCCATCAATGCCAGTGCCACTGACGTGCTCCCTTGGTCATCTTCTGGCCTGATGGGGACGGCGAGGCTGCTCGACCGTTGGTTGATTCAACGGCCAGAAACAGAGCAGAACACAAGAGAGAGAGAGGTCGGCGCAGGGGGAGAAAGGGAGAAGGAAGAAGGAGCTAGGCTAGGCCGGGCCTAGCTCGCGCGGGGGGGGGGGGAAGAAAAAAGAAAAAGAAAGTGGGCTGGGCCCGTGCGGGGAAAAAGAAAAAAGAAAAGGGCCAAGTCGACCCGGCCCCGACTTGGCCTAACTTGGTTTTTTTTTTAAATTTTTTTTAAATGCTCTAATAAACCATATTAATACAAATGTACCTAATATCTATATGCAATGTAATTAAATAGAAATATATATTTTTTGTTTTAGGAATTTAAAAAAATTAACTCCTAAATTTTGTGCAATTAATTTTGGGCAAATTAAAGTAGGTGTCAACATGATGTAAACCAAAATACAAGTAATTCATGCATCAACAATAATCAAATGCGGAATACAAGTAAATAGAAAATGAATCTCAATCCAGTGTTCGAGTTTGCTCGGAACTGAAATTCTAAGTACGTTAAGCCTTATATACATGCCATCAATGAACCATGCTCTACACAATCTATATGTAGTCATTTACATGTAAACTACCTTATGTATTTCCAAAACCAAAAGGGAAATACAAGTAAAATGCAATAATACCCCAAAAATACCCGTATTTAGGTTTCCGTACACATTTTCATACCTTTAAAAGCTTCAAACATGTAAATAAACTATATCATATTGTAGAGCATTTCAATACAAACATTTCGGTACCGGCCACACTCCGATCGGAGCTTCCACGCGCCCACACACACTGCCTAAGTGCGCGGTATGTGTCGCACGCTTTGGGGGCTCAAACCAGCTCTTACGCCGGTTCGACTGGTCTAATCGGTCCGACCGTTGACCGATCAACGGGTTAGGTCGAGTCAACGAGTCGGTCGTCGGGCTTGGTTCTTCGTCAGGTTCCCAATCCATGTGGTTGACGTCATATCGGGAGTTCCGCATGTGTGGCACACGCGCCGCGCATTCTCGGCGTGTGGCTGCCCATGACACGCATGGCCGGCGACCCGCCACTTCAAGCCGCAAGCCGTGCGTGGGGGCGTGTGTGGAGTCCCCTGGAGGCATGCTACCCATCGTTCTTCTCGTCTTGACGAGCTCTTTCATCCCATATGATCAAAATCAATTTTCACCAAAAAAATATTTCAGGAAAAGGCCCACCAGAACGGTCAACCACAACCTCGAGATGCGTCTTTCGTACCCGGTTTGTGTTGGTCATCCATATAGCAAGTTCAGTGCATCAAACATGCAGACGGTATGTAAATTGATTTGCTAAATTATTTCCTTATTTGAACAACGAGTGAAAACTCGATAGAGAAACAAGGCAAAGATCATAACGCAGGCTCTGGTACCATTGTAGGGAAAAAGTTTGCAAAAGAATTGACTAACCTTTCGATGCACAACAAATGAATTACCCAGGAATGTGAATTGAATCACCAGCGAATGTTAGACGAATCTACAACTTCACACTGGTCCGAATATAATTACGAGGAAAATATTCTTATTCTATAGTGTTAATGCTGATCGTCTTTTCAAAGTAATGATGGAACCATTTATGTGTGTTTTCTGAATTGAGAGGAAACGTACATTCTTTTCTATACATTATTTTTCTTGTCTATTTTCTCTCTCATAAGGAAGTTATATTAAATTCCCTTGACAGACAATCAATGATACCTCTTCAAGGGGTGTCTCTCAAACACACATCCCATAATGGGCAAAACGGCACTATTTAACATGAACGAAAAACACTGCTGAATTGCAGTATCTAAAACTCAGTTACCCTTTTCACTACAAAAAAACCGGATTTTTGCCACGAAAATTTGCGACGAAAAAATTTTCGTCGCAAATTTTCGACAAATTTTCCAACGAAAAGCAAATTTCGTTGGAAATTTCCAACGAAAAATTTTTCGTGGCAAAATTCGTTGGAAATTTCCAACGAAAAATATTTCGTCGCAAAATTCCTTGTAAATTTCCAAAGAAAAATTTTTCATCGCAAAATTCCTTGTAAATTTCCAACGAAAAATTTTTCATTGGAAATTTCCAATGAATTTTGCCACAAATTCAAAAAAACCGGTACTATTCGGCATTTTTTATATTCGTTGGAAAATTCGTTGGAAATTTCCAACGAATTTTCCAACGAGTTCCAAAAAAACCGGTACTATTCGGCATTTTTATATTCGTTGGAAAATTCGTTGGAAATTTCCAACGAATTTTCCAACGAATTTGAATTTTTCGGGCAATTATTTCATTGTATACAATTTTCGTTGGAAATTTCCAACGAATTTTTGGTCGTTGGAAATTTCCAACGAAATTTCCAACGAGTTCCAAAAAAACTGGTACTATTCGACATTTTTTATATTCGTTGAAAAATTCGTTGAAAATTTCCAACGAAATTTCCAACGAATTTCAATTTTTCGGGCACTTATTTCAAATTGTACAATTTTCGTTGGAAAATTCGTTGGAAATTTCCAACGAATTCCAAAAAACCGATACTATTCGGCATTTTTTTATATTCGTTGGAAAATTAGTTGGAAATTTCCAACGAATTTTCCAGCAAATTTCATATTTCCGGGCAATTATTTCAGTGTGTACAATGTTCGTTGGAAAATTCGTTGGAAATTTCCAACGAATTTTTCAACGAATTTGAATTTTCCGGGCCATTATTTTAGTGTGTACAATTTTCGTTGCAAAATTCGTGGAAAATTTCCCACGAATTTTGCAACGAAAACACTACTTCTTCTTTATTCATATTTTCGCGCTCAATTCATTCCACATTCATTCTCTCTCTCTCTCTCTCTCTCTCTCTCTCTCTCTCTCTCTCTCTCTCTCTCTCTCTCTCTCCTTCACCTTCTCGCTCCGCCTCCTCCCCCGCCGCCCCCCCTCCTCCGCCTTCACCTTCTCGCTCCGCCTCCCGCTCCGCCTCCTCCCCCACCGCCCCCCCTCCTCCTCCGGCTCCGGCTCCAGCTCCGACGCCATGGACACCAAGATCGGGGCCCTCAACTCCTCCGCGCCCAGATCTGGGCGACGTCGGCTCCCTCCCCCGCGGCCATCCAGGGCGACATCGGCTCCCTCGCCGCCATGGCCATCCAGGGCCAGGCCCCCGCGGCGGTCGGCGCCCTCGACGCCACCATGGGCCGCCACCTCGCCCGCCGCCTCAACCACCTCATCACCGTCGCCGGTGAGCTCGAGGTCGCCCAGATCTGGGCGACCTCGGCCCTCGCCGGCGGAGAGGGCGATTTTTTGAAAAAAAAAATTCGTTGGAAAAAAAATTTCCACGATTTTTCGACAAAAAAAAAACATTTGTAATTTTACCAACAAAAATTTTTCGTTGGAAAAAAAATTTCCACGATTTTTCGACAAAAAAAAATATTTGTAATTTTACCAACGAAAAATTTTTCGTTGGAAAAAAAATTTCCACGATTTTTCGACCAAAAAAAAATTTTGTAGTTTTTCCAACGAATTTAGCCACAAATTTTCCAACGAATTTTCCAACGAAATAAAATTCGTCGCAAATTTCCAACGAAAATTGAAATTTTTCGTTGGAAAAATTTCCGACGACCTATTACAAACGAATTTTTTTTCGTTGGAAAATTCGTTGGAAATCAACGAATTTCTTCAAATTTTTCGTTGGAAATTTCGTCGGAAAAAAAGTGTTTTTTTGTAGTGTTTTATCATATCATATCTATGTTCTCCACCGAAAACATGAAGTAAGATAGGACTTTCGTGGATGTGGGAAGATCCCTCATTCGATAGATGATCATTTCCGTCTGTTTGATGACTTTTTTTGGAGGGATGAGTCGGCAATTCTCCTAGAATGCGGAACGCATGTAGGGAATCACATGACATTCCTCAATTATCACCCAAGAATATAGGACTATCAATTCTTACTAAGCTCTTTCCATGCATTCTTATCCCAATCCAACATCAATCAGAATTGCGCACATTCCTAATGACTAGATTTTTTTTTTTTGCTTCGGAAAATACACAAACTTAATACGTGTGGAGGCATTTCGCAAGTTACAATTATTGTCCCAAAGTAGAAAAATGAATAACCCTATTTCATGCTCGATATTTCGTAGCAGAACCTTGCCATTACCAACTTCAAGGAAAAAGCAGGAACAGTTGAACCTGAATGCCCTTCTCTCATCGAGCTTGGGGATCCATAATCCCAGAGAAGACAGCCCCGGGAAGCAACTTGTCCGAATCATAACTAGCCGTACTCTCTTCATAAACATCATCGCTACTGGTCGTTGTCACAGCCATCCTACTATTGCTACTGCTGAACACCTCACCGCTGCCGTTTGTCACGTTGCCTCTGATCGGAGCTGCCTCATCGTCGCTCTCATCGCCGTTGTGCACGGATGCACCCACATGGTCTATCACCTCCTGGTCCGCGCTCATCTGTAGCTGCAGGGCGAACTCGAGGCTCCACACAACATCGTTCATGGATGGCCGCTTGGCCCCGTCGTCCTGCAAGCAGCTCATGGCGATCTCGCAGAACTTATTGAGGCACTCGGGGGCGATCGCCCCCTTCAGGTACGGGTCCATGATCTTGTCGATGGTCCCGCTCTTGCAGCAGCTTTGGGCCCAGGCGGCCAGGCTGATCTGCTCCTTTGGGGCTGTCCGGTTCACGGCT
Organism: Syzygium malaccense; assembly: GCA_031216405.1. Lineage (NCBI taxonomy): Eukaryota > Viridiplantae > Streptophyta > Magnoliopsida > Myrtales > Myrtaceae > Syzygium > Syzygium malaccense. The sequence goes on along the minus strand of CM062262.1, from coordinate 16,686,118 downwards.
GGCCTTGCACACAGCACCTCGAATAGCACCACCCCAAAGGAGTACACGTCAGACTTGTCTGTTAGCTGCTGGCGCCTGTAGTACTCCGGGTCCAGGTACCCGAAGGTGCCCTTCACGACCGTGCTGACGTGCGTCTTGGACACGCTCGTGGGCCCGACCTTCGAGAGCCCGAAGTCGGACAACTTGGCGACCCACTTCTCATCGAGCAGGATATTGGTGGACTTCATGTCGCGGTGTATGATGGTGTGCTTGGCACCGGTGTGGAGGTAGTGCAGCCCGCGCGCAGCGCCGGTGCAGATCTCGAGCCGCTGCTTCCAGGGGAGTGGGGGATTGTCGGTGTTGTAGAGATGGTCGCGGAGGGTCCCGCGCGCCATGTAGTCATACACCAGGATCATCTCTCCCGCGTCGTTGCAGAACCCGATCAGGGAGACCAGGTGGAGGTGCCGGAGCTGCGAGAGCATCTCGATCTCGGTCATGAACTCGTGGAGGCCCTGCTGCGACCCCGGTTTCAGCCGCTTGATCGCCACTTGGGTGGCCCCGCCGTCGACATAGCCCTTGTACACGTTGCCGAATCCGCCCACACCAATAATGAACACCTGGTCGAAGTTGTTCGTGGCCGCTCTGATCTCGACCAGCGAGAAGTGTCGGCACAGATCCGACGGCAGGGACGACGCCTGGGTCTTCGTTGACTTGGTCGTCGCGTAGGAGACCAGGCCCCACCACGAGGTGCCATCACTTGAGGTCGAATCCTTCGCTCGGTTTCGTCGCCGGTAAAGGAAGAAAGCGAGGAGTGAGAGCACGGTGAAGACCGAAGCTACGCCAGCAACGATGGCGATCTTTGCTGCTTTGCTGTGGTTCGATGATGCTTTGCTTGCCGGTGGAAGCACCGGCTGATTATCTGGGACTGGATCTGGGTTCAACCCGGCGAGATTCCCGTCTGAATTGCTGATCTTGAATATCTCGAGGCCATTCAAGATGCCATCAGAGTAAAGGGTAGAACCTTCTGGAAGCGCGCCCACCGCCACGGAGAGGTTGCTTCTTTTCTTTTGGCCGTCTGGCATGTATACTGCATAATCTCTATAGACGGGCACGCCCTTCGCGCTCCAACTAATGATATCCGCACGACCCTCGACCAGTTGTGAATCTATGAAGATCTCGAAAAGCCTATCTGTTGGCTTATTTATCTCTATCTGGAATTCGCAGAAGTGTAACCGGATCAAGTAGTAGAACTCTGTATCCACCTCGATGGACCACGTGAGGTTGTAGCTCAGATTGATTGTTTTGTTCGTTCCCATAGTCCTCGCTGTTGTGTACACGAGATCTGGAGCCGTGTAATTTGGCACTTGGGCACCGTAACTGAGTTGGATAGTTGTATTAACCGGGAAAACTCCGATGCTCGAAGAAGTCACATAGAAGTAATCATCGTCCCAGGTCCTGTACATTCCCGTGTCACCGGCTGAATCAATAGAATTTCCTCCGACGTTCAAGCGCTTCATCGCTTCGAGAGCATCAGTGTTACGGAAGGTGTATGGCGCCACCTGACCTGCCCACTTGATTCCCTCGGTTGAGTCGACGACCGAGTTGTAGTAGAGACGCTCAGGCATGGAAACGACTTCGATTCCATTCACGAAAGCATACGCGTCTGAATTACCAGGAGTGGGAGCAAACGTTATGTTCAATATCTGGTCGTCTCCGACAGTTAAGCAGAACTCTTTAGAGAAGCTCGAGGCTCGCGGGGTGGTATAATCAGCCAAGAGGGAAGCGCTGAAGTTGCGGAGCAGAGTGAAGCCGGCGGCCTCGACCGAGAACAAAGAATCGGCGCGGCGGAAGTTGAGGTAATCGGAAGGGAAGAAGTGGAGGCGAACGAATTTGGGCCCTGCGGTGGTGACGTGGAAGGTGTAGGCGAACTCGGAGCGGGAGAGGCGAGCAGTGTAGTATGGGACCGGGCGGACAAAATCTGAACCGTTTGCCCTTGCAGTGATAGAGGAGCGAGTTTTCTCAATTGGAGAGTAGCTCGAACCTTCCTCGGCATCTCCAATCCAAGTCCGTTTGGCCACAGTGGAGTTGCTGGAGGAGCCGCAGTCGACGGCGATATCATCGGTCGGCAGGTAAGCTCCAACGTTGTTGCCGATGACTGAGACCGTGAACGCTTCGAGCGAGACGGAGACGACGATGAATAGTAGAAGCGGCGGTTTCATGTTCTTCATCTCGCTGCTTGATGACAGAGAGGGGCCGCAGTTGAATCGATCGAAAGAAGAAGTTCCCAAGGAGAGCGGAATCTTGGAGATGAATCGGTTTTAATCATGGGGAATTAGGAAGGAGCGCGGAAGAGAAGGCCACCACTAGTGGCAAGGAGCCAAAGACTAGTGGAAGGCCACCACTATCAGAAGAAAATCGGCAAACCGGGTTTGCACTCCCCTAATTGCCTAATTGCCTAGAAAGGTCAGGTCAGTGGTACGGCCGCCGGGTCCACGCAATGATGCTCTCTCCTCTCAAGGGAACGCCACCGCCCACCGTTTTCAATTTCAACTTTTGTCATCTTTCAAGGCGCGAATATCGTGACTCGTTCCGAATCCAAAGTCACGAAAATTCAGCGTAGAAATTGGTTTGGTTTGTAGTAGCAAGGGTTTGAGGTTTGATCCATTCAAAAGGTTGGAACGGGCAGTCCAATAAAAAAAAGAACCAGCTAGCGTTTGCACAGTACTGCTATAACCTCTTCACATATTAGCAGCCCCATAGCTTGGACGGTACTGCTGTAACCTTCACGTGTTAGCAGCCTCTTCTAAGGGGAAAATTACCAAAAAAATAGTTAAATCTAGTGTAACTGTGCTAATTCACGCATAAATATATTTTTTTATCAATTGAATCCTAAATCTTTTACATTTGTACTAATTCAGTCCATCCGACAAATTTTGACTAGCTTGCACTGACATGGACGCTGGCCGTCTTACGTAGTATGGACAACTCTAATGTGGACAATTTTTAATAATTTTTAAATTTATTTATTTTTCTTTTCTTTCTCTTTCTTTTTTTTTCTTTCCTTCTTTCTCTGGCTCGTCGCTGAGGTCCGGCGATTGACCAGAGGCTCGGGTAGCGAGGTTGAGCTCGCCCTCACCGTTGCTTGGCGAGGGTTGTTGGGCCAGGGGAAGAAGGAAAGAAAAAAAAAGAAAGAGAAAGAAAAGGAGAAAAAAATGAAAAAAATATTAAAATATTCTATAAAATATTAAAATATTATTAAAATTATTTGCGTCAGTGTCGGTTACGCCACATAGGATGGCCAACATCCATGTTAGCGGCGGCCAGTCAAAATTAATCGAATGGACCGAATTGTTACAAACGCAAAATCTTTATGATTCAATTGGCAAAAAAAAAGGTTTATGACTGAATTGACATAATTGCAATAGGTTTGAGACTTTTTTGGTAATTTTTCCCTCCTCTGAGTCTATCGAAACAAGCTGCGGTTGAGGTACATTTGGTGTATCCTACATCGGTTTAATCCACCAAGGCTTAGCTGGAGACTTCTAAGGTTTTAATCTTGTGCCGTATCCCCACGGATGTCAACCGTTAGATTGAGATTGAAGGGCCTAGACTGTCGAATGATCCAGTTGCAGCCAGTTGCCAGTTTTCACAAGAGGTCGGACGTCCGATCCACTAGAAAATGGACATCCGATAGTTAAGCATAACTCTTTGTGGAAGCTCATGGAGCCGTTATAATTGGAAAAGAGGGAAGCGCTGAAGTTGCGGAGCAGATTGTGGCCGGCGGCCTTGACCGGGAAGAATGAATCGGCACAGCGGAAGTTGAGATAATCGGAAGGGAAGAAGTGTAGGCGAATTCAGAGCGGGAGAGACCAGCATCGTCGTATGGTATGCCGTTGTGGAAGGAGGGAGATGAACGGTTGGCACTTGCAGTGATAGAGGAGCGAGTTTCATCACTTGGAGAGTAGCCCGAACCGCATCTCTGATCCAAGTCCGGTTGGACACAGATGAGTTGCTGGGGGAGCCGCAATTGACGGCAATATCATTCGTCGGCGAGTATGCGTCCATGTTGTTGCCGGTGACCGAGACCACGAGTGCTTCGAGCGAGATGGAGATGAAAAGGAATAAGAGAAGTGGTTTCATGTTCTTCATCTCGCCGTTTAACGACTGGGAGGGTCGTAGTTGAGTCGATCAATGGAAGTTGACGAGGATAGTGGAATCTTGAAGATGAACCAGTTTTAATCATTGGGAATTAGGAAGGGGTGATGGAAGGGAAGACTAGACAAGATTAGAAGGAAAATTACTAATTAGCCCTATACCAATTGTACCTATTTCAATATAGTTTTGAACATTTCAATTTTATCAATGTAGTGGTAAATCTTTTCACAATATTCCAATGTAATCTTTCCGGCCAATTTTCGCCTGAAAATACTGACGTAGTGGTCCATTCATGTTTGATTGTTTTATATGGTAGAGCTGGTCATCTGATGTAGATAAATTGAATCAAAATGTAGTCGTTTTGCATATTTTTTTGAATTTTTTGATTTTTTTTCTTTTCTTTTTTCCTTTTTCATACTATTGTTCATCTTGTTTCCACAACTTGAATCTCTTAGGGAAACATGGTAAATCGTTGTAAGAAAGTTGATTTTTCTAGAGTTAAGCCAGGCTAGCGGCGGCACTACCGGAGCTCCTCCATGAACTTTGGAAAAGCGTTTTGGTTCGGTAGATCTATTGGTGGTGCTCACAAACGCGTCTTGATAATTGACCTTGTAATGCTAAAATTTCAGTGAACATCGCCAAAGCTGGCCACACGCGAACTAGTCTCTTGGATCCCAACAACCTCGGACGAGCCCATTTTGCCGCGATTGGCACCAATCTGCGCGTAGGCGCGAGAAACCGAGGCAAATGGCGAAGACTCATTGGAATCAAAACGAATTCCCACCTGATTTCCCTCCGATTTGGCAGACTGAAGGCGTTGCTCCGGGTAACAATTCAAGCAGCGGTTGCGGCACAGAGATAAAGGGGGGCCTCGTCGGTGAGAATTGAAGCATCGGTAACGGCTCAATGAAAGGAAAATTCTATGCTTCACATAATAAAAGACTTAGAAGAATGATAACTTGTAACATATGTGATTGTTTATTACTAGTATTGTCGAATCAATTCTCGATTTTTATTGAAAACGAGGATGAAGAACTGAAAATGTTGGAGTGACAAAGGCACAGTGAATTGGCTCTTGTAGATGCTGTGGCCATGGGAGGGACATTGTATTTACACCCAAAGAAGAAGATGAACAATAGGGCGGAAAAGGAAAGTAAAGAAAACGTACAGAAAAGAAGACAAAAAAATTCAAAAAACTCATAAAATTACTCGAAATGAAACATCAAGTCGATGGCCATGCCACAAAAGATGGCTGGTGATGACTGGACAATCGCGTCCGCATTTTTAGATGAAGATTGACCAAACGGATTATATGAGAATTTCATGAAATGGTTTGAGACTCTATTGACAAAACACAAAAATCTTAGGGTCTTCATTGAAATCTATCGAATAAGTTTAGGTCTAAACCGATAATTTTCCTTGAAATTAGCAAAAAACCAAAGTCGTCCCTAAGATATCCACAATCACTAGAGTTTTACCTATCATAAAAAAACAGCCAATGGGACTTGGTGCGCTTTTTTGGTGTGCTTTCCTTTTCAGGAACGTTTTATTGCGTAGTAAGGTCAGGTCAGTAGGACGATGGGCGGATCCATGCGATAATTCTCTCCTTTAAGAGGAGCCACCGCCACCGCCATGAGCTTTCTTCGTTATGTCCTTCCATTTTTTGTATTGTCGTCTTTGAAGGAGCGACGTAGAAATTGATTTGCACTAGCAAGTCTTTCAATCTCATCTGGTCAAAGGGAAATTATCGGCCGTTGGATCAAGATGAAAGGATCTCGGCGGTTGAATCTGGCAATGGTCGCCAAAGGTCGAAGAGGTCTAACGCACTCACAGTGAGTTTTACAATGCACCAGCAAACAAGCGTCTGACCCACTAGAAAATTGATGTCCGGTGTAGTAACAATCATATTTAATGATGTTTTACTATTTTACATTCTTGGTTACGAATATTGTTTGTAAACTTTTTGTAAATTATCGTAATTCAAAAATATTCAAATTTATGGTGTTAAGTTCTTCATTACGATGTTATGATGAATTGTCTAAATAATTTAAAACTGGTCGTAACAAAAAAAAATTCCAAATTTAGTTCATTTTGTTCATAGTTTCAATGGATTATCGTAAACCTTCGCAGAGGGCCATAATTGAAAAAAATACGAAATTACCACACTTTGTTACGAAGCATTGTAGCCCTTTGTAAATAGACGTAGTTGAAAAAAATCCAAATATAAGACGTTTTCCTCATGTTTGTGAAGCCATAACTCTTTATAAATTATCGTAAATTAGAACTGTTGACAAATGCTTATGACGATCCACTGTAACCAGGAACAAAATGTTGTAAATTTGGATTGATTTTAATGACTATGGTTTCCAAAGTTAACGACGGTTTTGTAATAATTAAGAACAAAACATCATAAATTTGAATATGTTATTGATTACGGTGATTGACAGAGAATTACAACACAGCACAAAACATATAAATTTAGATTTTCTTAAATGACGATAGTTTACAAAGGGTTACGAAAAGAAAAAATCGTCATAAATTCGAATAATTTTTTATGACGTAATCAATAAAATATTCAAATTTATGACGTTTCGTTCTTAATTATTACAAACCGTCGTTAACTTTGGAAACCAGAGTCACTAAAATCAATCCAAATTTACGACATTTTCTTCTTGGTTATGGCGGATCGTCATGAGCATTTGTCAACAGTCCTAATTAAAAATATGGAAATCTACAATGTTCTGTTCTTAGTTAAGAAACATTTGTAAAACGTCCTAATTTTGTTTAAAAAGAAAACCAAATTTACGATGCTTTACTCTTGGTTACAATGGAGTCTTTTTGTAAATCGTTGTAACTGAAACATATCCAACTTTAAGACGTTTTGTTCATTGGTATAACGGATCATAGTTTACCTTTGTTGGTGGTCGTACTTTAAATTATCCAAATTTATTACGTTTTACCCATGGTCATGACGACGAAGCATTGTAATTCTTCATAAATCGACGTAATTGGAAAAATATCTAAATTTATGACGTTTGTTCTTAATAATAACATACCGTCGTAAACCTTTGCAAATCGTTATTGTTAAAAAGGTTAATAACACAAAAAACCCCAAACTGATATACCTATGACAAATTTACCCAAAACTAGTAAATCTGTGACAAATTTACCCAAAACTAATTTTTTGACCACCAAAAATCTCAAACTGGTACACATGACAAATTTACCCTCCGTTAGTTTCCGTTAAATTTTACATTCAAATTTTTTAATTGAATGACATGTGTCAGTTGGCGGGTGAACCAGTTTGGAGTTTTACCTCTCCATTTGTTACATGTTTACCAATTTGTGATTTTTCAAGGTACCAGTTTGGGGTTTTTGATGGTCAAAAAATTAGCTTGGGGTAAATTGATTACAAGTGTACCAATTTGGGGTTTTTGTGATAAAAAAATTAGTTCGGAGAAAATTTGTCACAAGTGTACAAGTTTGAAGCTTTTTATAATATTAACCCTTGTTAAAAATATTACAAATTTACTGCGTGTTGTTCTTAATTACAGTTAATCATTGTGAAATTTAGTGAATCGTCGTAATTTTGAAAAATTCCAAATTTGCAACGCTTTGCTCTTAGTTACGACTGGTTGGCGTAGTTAAAAAAATCGAAATTTATGACGTCCTGGTCTTGGTTCCGATGTAACGTCGTAAACATTTGTATGATGTCGCAATTTAAAAAAATGAAGTTCATAATGCTTTGCTCTTAGTTACAAAATGACAGCCTATTCTTACGACTGATCGTCGTAACTATTTGTAAATCATCATAATTCAAAATATTCAAATTTATGACGTTTTGTTTTTTATTACCATAGCCATTGTAAACCATTTAAAACCGTCGTAAATAAGAAACTAATAAATATGTCAGAGTTTCATTCTTGGTTATGACAAAATACTGTAATTAAAAAAAGTCTAAATTGGCAACGTTTTTAATTACAACAGACCATCATAAACCTTTGTTGTGATGCCTCAAAAAGTCACGTGCCACACGAGATCTTTCTTAAATTATTTATTATTCTTTTAAACATGCGGAAACATAACAAAATAATCATATAACTTGGTAACTTAAATTTAACAAGTCTAAATGATAGACATGCATCTTTCTTCTTTTAATGTTCGTCTTCCAAGTACTAATACAAGTACCCAAAAAGAAATAGACAACAACACAATAATTTTGGGAAGAAGGTCAGGTCAATTATTGTCACTACACCTATACTTAATCAAAAGCGAGCCGGTACATTTTTTCCAAACCATCGCCCAACCCAAGGGGACCATCGAACTCTTTCAAAGGTCCTACCGACTTGCTATTTATATCAGCATACCAAGTGATGAAACGGTGGGGGAGAAACTCAAGTAATCCCACATCCACCCTAACAATAGAACTACATTTAACATATAATATCTCGAATCCCAGTACAAGTACATCTTGATACCTTCATTATATGTATACGAGTACTCCAAAGCATAGTGCGGAAGGAGAATCCATCTTACAGATCTAGAAAATAAAAGAGTGAGCCAAAATCCAGTAAAGGAAATCTGTAAGTAGTAGAAGATCATCTTACCACTCAATCTGGTATCAACAAAATAATGTGATTTCAAAACGAGAACAAAATGATTATGTATGGTAAATGGAGGACTAAACGCACTATCTTACCTATCATGATATGTCGATGAAAAAAATTATATAATGTTACATAAAATTTGTGCACTCAAATGCAAATAGAATGTATAATAATTTTTGGTACCGGCACTTCAAAATTCTTTACCTTTCAAGCCATTTACTTTTTATATCCATAATCAACGAGAGACCTTTCATAACCTTTGTCAATTTGATTGATCCAATCAAAATATTTTTTTACTTTTTCGATGAAATAATTGTTAACTTGTGGGGTGTCATGCTTGTTACACCCCCAACTCTACAATTACAAGGGCAATGTCATAGCGGTCTTTCCACTTGAAAGGCATATCAAATATAATTCATAAACTTGTTATTAAAATATATACATCCATGTATTTGATAAAGTAGTCATCTGATTACATGATTAGAGTTTTAAAATTCATCAAAAGAATATGTACATTTCCAACTTACAGCTAAACTCAGAGGTTCACTTAGACATAAACAACTCATACGAAAAAATCTCACTATTAAAATGTCTAGCTAATAACATAAATGTTCTCGTCTTGCTTGCAGCTAGTTGAAAAACTTGAAAAACAACTAAGATGAGTGCAATGAACAACCACAACCTAGTAAGGAGCACATCTCTTCTGAGCATATCAAAGTCTTTATAAAATGATATCAACTCATCAATCCCAAATCCGGTATGTGATATACGTAAAATATCAAAAGTGGATTTTCAACAAAGCTTTTTACATATCGGATCAATCAACAATATCAACTCAATAATAACAAATCAACTATCAATGGTTCATTTCATTGATCAAACTCTATCAAATCAAATGTTAATGGTCAATTCCATTAACTAATCTAATACTCAGTATCTAACTATGGTCACGCTTAGCACTATTGACAAAGGCAACCAAATTTTCCCCATCAACAAGGTCTTTACCTATTAGCTGACGGTTCTACCCTGAAGAACATTTAATCCCTCAATAGGTACTTATCATAGTGATATAAGCACAATGCACAAACACTATTCTCCAATAACCCACAAATTAAATTCAGAATCCATCTCGAAACTCAAGTTCACTAATCAAATCATATAAATTTTACAATTTAATTCATTAAACGTATTACCATTCGTAAACGATCTTCGTAATACAAGAACTTTTCCTAATTCTTTCATAAAAGGTTTCGCAAATCATCCACAGTCAATCAAGCCCAACTATAATCATAGATATCTTGCCTTTTAAAATAGACAAAATGGTAGTAATTGTGCAATCTAGTTTTATGCATTCAATATGCCTTAAGTACCACTTTTTCTCTTCAAAGAAATATCAAACCATGTGACGCCTTTTTAATTCATAATATATATTTCTATCATTTTCAAGACATGAATTTTACAAAACCAAAGAAGAGATAAGAACCACTCATAGGGGAAAGCTAAGAGCCAACCTTCAAAGGTTACTCATATTGACGAACTTGTATTTCTATCAATTAACCGGAAAATGATATCAAAACCAAGTAAAACTCTACTTTAACCAATGACTTGACTAGACTACACTTATTTATCGATAAAATGACTTCTATGCGCTAACGAAGAAACTCGTTTATAGCAACATTGATCTTTGTTAGTTATACGTATTGTTCATTACGCATAACTCGCATGCGAAACTTTAAAAATTTAACTGTACTTCGGAATTGATTTTCGTCAAACCCAATGGCTCCACAATGCCCTAAACTATCATTTTCATACAAATTCACAGCTTAACAACTACTAAATCGAAACTCGTAGTTCAAAATTTACATGACTTCGAATTTATGACTCAAAAATTGCTCCAATTAGATGAATAAAGGGCTCGAATTCTTACCAGTTATTGCAAAACTAAGTTGATTTGGCTTGCCGGGACGTTTGAAAACATATAGGTGCAAAAATTTATCTCTCTTTTCTTCATTTCCTCTTTTCCAATGGTTTTAACCTCCAACTCTCCCTCCTTGCCTTTCTCATTTTCGCCGGCGTCCTTTTCTCTTCTCTTTGTTTAGGGCCAACTGCAGATACAAAGAGAAGTGGGCTTGAGTTCTATGAAATTACTTGGGCTTCGGCTATTATTTTAATAACTTGGCCCTAATATTACAATGCCGATGCGATCTGTGCACATCTAAACTCTTCGCTTCCCTTCTTTCGCACTAAAAGGGCGTCGTGCACATTTTAAACTCTCGGTCCCCCTTCTTTTGCGATTAAATGGCGTCTTTGTGTGACCATCGGCTTTGTCTCTTTGTACTTCATTTTCATAATGCTCATCACGATAAATTGTATGAAGTGCTTCAAGTCTCATAGCATCTGCAAGATATTATATGATGCTTTAGGAAAATGAGTGGAATTGTTTGGATGTCCTTGTTCCCAATTGTACAGGCGGTTCAGTTCTAACTTTTGATGTCTGCTCCAAGTAAGCATATCCAATTCATCCACATCTATCAAATTAGATCTAGATGCCTATCTGCAGCTGGTGTTTTCCACTGGCGACCTCGATGGAAGTCATTGCCCAATGTCTTTTGCCCGTCTCTTGAAATTGGTTTTATTGTGTTTTAAGTGGTTCTTATTCCATTCTTGTCTCTCTCGAACATCCTTTTAATTACATCCTGACTCATCCCCAGTTTGACAATTTATCTTTTTCTTTGTACAAACCACTTGTGTGTAAATAGGCTTGACACTATTCTGACTGAGAAACTGTATTTGGGTCCGTGAGTTAAACCGAAGTATCTTCCGCATGATCCCTTAGAACTTTCAAGATTAGAAATATGAGTAGCTTGCATAGAAATAGGAGGGCAAAGACCATCCTTTAAAGGGCCTTTCACCTTAATTAGATATGTGGGTCAAATTTTCTACATCTCCGTCAATTTGTTGTATTTTTTGTGAATGCCTAGATGTCTGGCTAAGATTCTTTAGCATATCCTTTACCCTTCTTTTAATTGACAATAATTGATGATTGATATTACCCTGTAGCATTCCCCCCATCATGTTCGCTGCACATTGTAAGTACATTTTTAAAGCAGTAATGTGGATGGTTTCTCTAAATTAGGTTATCTGTCCTTTATATATAGACTAATAATTAAATTTTGTCTTATCCATGTTTTCTTCGTAGAGCTCTATATATATATATTGTCCACTTTTCATTGATTCTTTAGAACGATGTTTCTCATAATTCCAATTTTTCTTGTCTGCTATCTCGTGCGTAAGTTGCCCTAGATTTTCAAGAGGTTCTCTCATCCATAACTCTTCCTTGAGGATTAGCGGAACGAAAAACACCGCTGAATTATATTATCTCAAACCTGCTTATCCTTTCTATCATATCATATCTATGTTCTCCACTGTTAAGAAATGAAAATTAAGACAGGGCTTTCGCAGAAGTGGGAAGATCCCTCATCCGATAGACAATTGTTTCCGTCTCCTCGATGACTTTTTTTTGGAGCGATGAGTTGGCAATTCTCCTAGGATGCGGAACGCATGTAGGGTGGACTAATCTTGCTGCAAGCATGATTACACGACTTCAACACTGGGAATCACTTCACATTCCTCCATTATTACCCAAGAAAATGGGACTATCAATTCTTACTAAGCTCTTTCCATGCATTCTTATCCCGACCTAACATCGATCAAAATTTGCGCACATTCCTGATGACTGGACTTTTTTTTCTTCTTTCGAAAATACACAAACTTATACGTGTGGAGGCACTTTGCAAGTTACAATTATTGTCCCAAAGCCAAAAAAAGAGTAACCCTATTTCATGCTCGATATTTCGTAGCAAAACCTTGCCATGACTAACTTCAAGAAAAGAACAGGAACAGTTGAACTTGAATGCCCTTCTCTCAACGAGCTTGGGGCTTCAGAATCTCAGAGAAGACAGCCCCAGACAGCAACTTCTCCGAATCATAACTAGTCGTACTCTCATCATAAACATCATCGCTACTGGTCGTTGTCACAGCCGCCCTACTACTGTTGCTACTGCTGAACACCTCACCGCTGCCGTTTGTCACGTTGCCTATGATCGGAGCTGCCTCATCGTCGCTCTCATCTCCGTCGCGGAGGTAGTGCAGCCCGCGCGCAGTGCCGGTGCAGATCTCGAGCCGCTGCTTCCAGTGGAGTGGGGGATTGTCGGTGTTGTAGAGATGGTCGCGGAGAGTCCCGCGCGCCATGTAGTCGTACACCAGGATCATCTCTCCCGCATCGTTGCAGAACCCAATCAGGGAGACCAGATGGAGGTGCCGGAGCTCCGAGAGCATCTCGATCTCGGTCAAGAACTCGTGGAGGCCCTGCTGCGACCCCGGGTTCAGCCGCTTGATCACCACTTGGGTGGCGCCCCCGTCGACATAGCCCTTGTACACGTTGCCGAACCCGCCCACGCCGACAACAAACACCTCATCGAAGTCATTCGTGGCTGCTCTGATCTCGGCCAGCGAGAAGTGGCGGCACCGATCCGACGGCAGGGACGACGCCTGGGTCTTCGTTGACTTGGTGGTCGGAAAGGAGACCGGGCCCCGCCATGAGGTGCCGTCGCTCGAGGTTGAATCCTTTGCTCTGTTTCGTCGCCGGTAAAGGAAGAAAGCCAGGAGTGAGAGCACGGTGAAGCCCGAAGCTATGCCAGCAACGATGGCGATCTTTGCTGTTTTGCTGTGGTTCGATGATGCTTTGCTTGCCGGTGGAGGAACCGGCTGATTATCTGGGACTGGGACTGGATCTGGGTTCAACCCGGCGAGATTCCCGTCTGAATTGCTGATCTTGAATATCTCGAGGCCATTCAAGATGCCATCAGAGTAGAGAGTATAACCATCTGGAAGCGCGCCCACCGCGACCGAGAGGTTGCTTCTTTTCTTTTGGCCGTCATGCATGTATACTGCATAATCTCTATAGACAGGCATGCCCTTCCCGCTCCAACTAATGACATCCGCACGATTCTCGACCAGTTGTGAATCTATGAAGATCTCGAAAAGCCTATCTGTGGGCTTATTTATCTCCCTCTGGAACTCGCAGAAGTGTAACCGGACCAAGTAGTAGAACTCTGTATCCACCTCGATGGACCACGTGAGGTTGTAGCTCAGATTGATCCTTTTGAGTGTTCCCATAGTCCTCGCCGTTGTGTACACGATATCTGGAGCCGTGTAATTTGGCACTTGGTCACTGTAACTGAGTTGGATAGTTGTGTTAACCGGAAAAACTCCGATGTACGAAGAAGTCACATAGTCGTCATCTAATTCCCAGGTCCTGTACATTCCCGTGTCACCGGCTGAATCGATAGACTTTCCTCCGATGTTCAAGCGCTTCATCGCTTCGAGAGCATCAGTGGTAGGGAAGGTGTATGGCGACACCTGACCTGCAAACTTGATTCCCTCCTTTGAGTCGACGACCGTGTTGTAGTAGAGACGCTCAGGCATGGAAATGACTTCGATTCCATTCACGAAAGCATACGCGTCTGAATTACCAGGAGTGGGCGTGAACGTTATGTTCAATATCTGGTCGTCTTCGACAGTTAAGCAGAACTCTTTAGAGAAGCTCGGGGAGCGGGTATAATCAGCAAAGAGGGAAGCGCTGAAGTTGCGGAGCAGAGTGAAGCCGGCGGCCTCGACCAAGAACAAAGAATCGGTGCGGCGGAAGTTGAGGTAATCAGAAGGGAAGAAGTGGAGGCGAACGAATTTGGGCCCTGCGGTGACGTGGAAGGTGTAGGCAAACTCGGAGCGGGAGAGGCGAGCAGTGTAGTATGGGACCTGGCGGACAGAGGGAAATGAACTGCTTGCGCTTGCAATGACAGAGGAGCGAGTTTTCTCAATCGGAGAGTACCTCGAACCTTCCTCGGCATCTCCAATCCAAGTCCGTTTGTCCACGGGGGAGCTGCTGGAGACGCCGCAGTCGACGGTGATATCATCGGTCGGCTGATAAGCACCAACGTTGTTGCTGGTGACTGAGACCGTGAGCGCTTCGAGCGAGACAGAGACGACGATGAATAGTAGAAGTGGCGGTTTCATGTTCTTCATCTCGCTGCTTGATGACAGAGAGGGGTCGCAGTTGAATCGGACGAGTTTTAATCATGGGGAATTAGGAAGGAGTGCGGAACAGAAGGCCAGCACTAGTGGCAAAGACTAGTGGAAGACCAAAGTCGTCGCTAAAATATCTGCAATCATGGAGCCCTTTGCCTATCACAAGAAAACCGGCAAACCGGGTTTGCACTCCTTCGGGTGCGCTTTTCGTGGAAGGCTTAATTGCCTAGAAAGATCGGGCCAGTGTTTGTAGTCACGAAAATTCCGCGTAGAAATTGGTTTGGTTTGTTGTAGCAAGTGTTTGCAGTTTGATTCATTAAAAAAAAAACCAAAGAACCAGCTAGCGTTTGGACAGTACTGCTATAACCTCTTCACATATTAGCAGCCCCATAGCTTGGACGGAACTGCTGTAACCTTCACGTATTAGCAGCCTCTTCTAAGGGGAAAATTACCAAAAAATAGTTAAATCTACTGTAATTATGCTAATTTACTCATAAATATTTTTTTTGCCAATTGAATCTTAAATCTTTTATATTTGTGCCAATTCAGTCCATCCGACAAATTTTGACTAGCTTGCACTGACATGGACGCTGGTCGTCTCATGTGGTATGTCCAACTCTAATGTGGACAATTTTTAATAATTTTTAATTTATTTATTTTTCTCTTCTTTCTTTTTCTTTTGTTTCTTTCCTTCTTTCTCTAGCCGGTCGCCAAGGTCCGGCGACCGGCCAGAGGCTAGGGTAGCGAGGTTGAGCTCGCCCTCACCATTGCTTGGCGAGGGTTGTTGGGCTAGGGGAAGAAAGAAAGAAAAAAAAAAGAAAGAGAAAGAAAAGGAGAAAAAAATGAAAATAATAAAAAATAAAAAATTCTAAAAAGATATTATTAAAAATTGTTTGCATCAGTATCGGTTACGCCACATAGGACGGCTGACATCTATGTTAGCGGCTGCCAGTCAAAATTAATTAGATGGACCGAATTGTCACAAACACAAAATATTTATGACTCAATTGGAAAAAAAATGCTTATGACTGAATTGACACAATTACAATAGATTTAAGAATTTTTTGGTAATTTTCCCCTCCTCTGAGTCTATCGAAACAAGCTGCGGTTGAGGTACATTTGGTGTATCCTTCGCCGGTTTAATCCACCAATTCTTAGCTGGAGACTTCTAAGGTTTTAATCTTGTGCCGTATCCCACAAATGTCAGCCGTTAGATTGAGATGGAAGGGAAGGGCCCCGACCGTCGAATGATCCAGTTTTAGCCAGTTGCCAGTTTTCACAAGAGGTCAGACGTCTGATCCACTAGAAAATGGACGTCCGACAGTTAAGTAGAACTCTTTGTGGAAGCTCATGGAGCCGTTATAATTGGAAAAGAGGGAAGCGCTGAAGTTGCGGAGTAGAGTGTGGCCGGCGGCCTTGACCGAGAAGAATGAATCGGTATGCCGCTGTGGAAGGAGGGAGATGAACGGTTTGCACTTGCAATGATAGAGGAGTGAGTTTCATTACTTGGAGAGTAGCTCGAACCGCATCTCCAATCCAAGTCCGGTCAGACACAGATGAGTTGCTGGGGGAGTCGCAATTGACGGATATATCATTAGTCGGCGAGTATGAGTCCATGTTGTTGCCGGTGACCGAGACTGCGAGTGCTTCGAGCGAGATGGAGATGAAGAGGAATAAGAGAAGTGGTTTCATGTTCTTCATCTCGCCAACTGGGAGGGTAGTAGCTGAATCGATCAATGGAAGTTGACAAGGATGGTAGAATCTTGAAGATGAACCAGTTTTAATCATTGGGAATTAGGAAGGGGTGAGGGAAGGGAAGACTAGACAAGATTAGAAGGAAAATTACTAATTAGCCCTATACCAATTGTACATATTTCAATATAGTTTTGAACATTTCAATTTTATCAACGTAGTGGTAAATCTTTTCACGATATTTTAATATAATCTTTCTGGCCAATTTTCACCTAAAAATACTGACGTAGCGGTCCAGTCATGTTTGATTATTCTATATGGTACAGCTGGTCATCTGATGTAGATAAATTGAATCGAAATGTAACAAAAAAAAATTCCAAATTTAGTACATTTTGTTCATAGTTTCAATGGATTGTCGTAAATCTTCGCAAAGAGCCATAATTGAAAAAAAAATACAAAATTACCACATTTTGTTATGAAGCATCGTAGCCCTTTGTAAATAGTCGTAGTAGAAAAAAATCCAAATATATGACATTTTCCTCATGTTTATGAAGCCATAACTCTTTATAAATTATCGTAATAAAAAAAAGCATTCAAATTTTAATGATTTCTTCTTTTCGTAACCCTTTGTAAACTGTCATCATTTAAGAAAATCTAAATTTATATGTTTTGCGATGTGTTGTAACTCTCTATTAATCACCGTAATCAATAAAATATTCAAATTTATCATGTTTCGTTCTTAATTATTACAAACCGTCGTTAACTTTGGAAACCATAGTCACTAAAATCAATCCAAATTTACTACATTTTCTTCTTGGTTACGGCGGATTGTCATAAGCATTTGTCAACAGTTCTAATAAAAAATATGGAAATCTACAATGTTCTTCTGTTCTTGGTTAAGAAACATTTGTAAAACGTGCTAATTTTTTTTAAAAAGAAACCAAATTTACGGTGTTTTACTCCTGGTTACAATAGAGTCTTTTTGTAAATCGTCGTAATTGAAAAATATCCAACTTTAAGACGTTTTGTTCATTGGTACGATGGATCATAGTTTACCTTTGTCAGTGGTTGTTGACACCTAAATTTTAGCGACCATTTAGTCGTAATTTGTACAGAAAATTAGGGATTAAATTTTTAACCTCTAAACAAAAATATTTAGGTTGCATAACATATAGTTTAAATTCATTTTAGATTAATTGCATTTCGCATCGGACTGGCGGTGACGAACGAACTTAAATTTCATCGAATGGGACTCGGCTCGCTTGGAACGCAAGGGCCGGGAATTACAAGTCAAACGGGCTCGGTTGTTTTAATTTGAGCTTAATTCAGCCCATTATCCTTAATTAATTCAGCCCATTTAAATTAAATTAAAATATAAGCCCAAGCCTAAGCCCATTAGGACTAGAAAGCCCATCTAATTGACCTAGATTAGTGCTATATATACATCATTAGGTCAGGATTTTAGGGGGGGCTCTCATAATTTCCAGAGAAAACAACCATTGAGAGCACGAGGGACACACGTGAGGAGAGAGAGGGAGAAAGGTGAGATCTTTTCCTTCCGCGGCTGCTTATCCCCGCTCAACGATCAACTATGAAGGCAGCCGTTCCTTGTTGAGCCGACAACGTGGTGGCTGCTCTTTACCTTAGTCAAAGCTTCCAATTCCACGGGGATCTTCAAGGAATCCAGGTGTCTAGCAATTCCACCAGTCCGTGTTCGCAGGATTTTGGTCAACAGACGCTGTCACTGTTCTAGCCCCGACGCCAAGCTGCTGCTTTTGCTGCTCTGAGTCGCACCATAGCCCTCGCTGCTGTCGCTGCTTCCTCCTGCCGTCGCTGCTTCTTCCTGCCGATGCTGTGCTGACGCTTGCCGCTGCTCCCACCCCGACGGTTGCTGCTGTTCCTCCACTGTCGTGTCGCTTGCGTCCCTCTGTAATCCAGACCAGCGGTGAGGAGCCTAGACCAACGCCCACATAAAAGTCCAAGTCCCATTGTTGACAGCATCCCGTGAGATCTTTCGGCAAAGACCAGCGCCTTACGTACACTAGCAGAGCCACCAGCAAGCCTTTGTTGCTTCTTGCAGGTTCGTGGAGTTCACCTCGCCGATCTGATCATCGTCGTGATTGCATGGAGTACACATCGAACCAAATACCATCACCACGGTGAGTAGCTCTCACCGTCGAGTCCAACCGCAAAGCCTCGTGAGTCACCACCGCGACCGTCGTTGAGCGAAGCGTCCCTACAGTGCCGAGCACTACCTCAAGCGTCGCCGTTGTCACCGCCGGTCCACCGCCGTTGGCCACCACGCGTTCTCCGATCCGTAAGCCTCAATCCGAAACCGAGTTCGAATTTGGGAGATATCTGCGAATTAGGTAAGATCATTATCCGAATATTTTCTAAAATATTTAATTTCCTAAGTTTTCGGTGTTTGAATATTTCGTGGATATTCTTTGGTGGATAGCTATATATCTTAGGATAATATTTGTAATATCCGCAATATTCTAAGACACCTTAAATTAGGAATTTTTCCTAATTCGGCAACGTATCTAGACGACTATCCGACCTTATCCCTAAGGTGCGATACGCGGTGATACGGAAAATCGTTATCTTATCCATAATCACTTGGATACGATAATAGATTTTATTTGCTTTCCGAATTTGAACAATCAGCTTTCCGTCGATATCTATAACCCTATAGATATGACCGTTAGTTTGATTTTTGTGCCTAATCCGAGTTTGAAACGAATTTTGCGGATCGCGTGGCTATTTTAAATGTGGATGCTATCTCTGTTTAAATTGTTTTTCCTTTTCAAATAAAAAAAGAAAATTCAAAAAATATCAGTTAGGATTTGAATTTGAGTTTTGCATGTTTAGGAATCCTAAATATATCTAGACGATAGAGTAATTATTTAATTTAAATTAGGACTTGAGATAATCTATTTCCTAGTTTAAATTAAGTAATTTTCTAATCTTAATAGATTATTTAGGTTATTTTTTTAATTCCGAATTTTCATGAAAACCCTAAAAAAGAATGATTTGCTTTATGGTAGATTAGGATAGATTGCATTCTTAATTTAAGTAATTTATTATTTCGAATTTTAACAAAAATCCCAAAAATAAGTCATGTTAGGATATGTTAAGTCATCATAGGTTGCACGTTAATTTAGGCATATTTTTATTTCGAATTTCATTAGAAAACACCAAAAATAAAATCATTTGCCAGTCATCAGAATTAGGTCACGTCGTCGCATGACATATAGTTTGCATGTTAGGTTGTATTATTCGCATGTCAATTTTTGCACGTCATTGCATGTAGATTAGCTTTCATTTAAATAAGTGAAAATCCTAAAAAATATTGAGTGAACTGCTTGTTAATTAGAAATCATATTAGGTTGTTGATGTGATTTTTTAGTTAACAATGCAGATGCTTACGTTGCTTCGAGGTAAGTAATTTTTCCCAAACTTGCAATTTATTCAATGCTTTCTTGGGTGTTAAATTGATGGTTTGCGCACCCGCATGAACACCTCACATGTTAGTGACTAAGTTAAAATGGATCCAGATTGCTTGCCAAAATATTTTTGAAAAGAAAAGGTACCGAAAGGGCGTTAGACTAGATCTAGCGTAATTAAGTCCCTGGGCTTAGAATCTCTGGTTCGTAGGAATAAAACATATCTCCCTATGTTTTATTTAGGTTTCTAATCGACCTACCATAAATAGATTAGTGGCGACTCCAAGCATGAAAACATTTGCATGTTAAAAACTTAAACCCTAAGTTGCGAATTGATAGGGCTTGGGAGGGCTCGAGTTAGGTTTAGTCCTAATAATCCATTAGCCTGAAAGAGAAATTTTTTAGGTCGCGACAGCTTGGCGACTCCGCTGGGGAAAAGAGTTAAAACTCTTAGTGGACTTAGACCAGTTTTTCTTTTTAAAAAAAAATATATTTTTGCTTGGCAGCAAGGATCCCAGGTACGTCCCTAACATTTTAGGTGTTAAATGTTTTTGCAGAATGGGAGGTATAAGGGGAGGCGCGATTGTTAACCCTTGTTTTGCAGGGAGGTGTTTGAATGAATGGTTTATTTTATGCACGAAGCGCTGTATGATATAACTTGTTGTGCATGCCTTGCATTTACACTACACCGCACACACTTCCCGCTGCCGGACCTGGGCGGCACAGGTTTAGGATGGTACTGAGAAAACGGACACCCCGACCACACCCGCGTGGTATGGGTCGCCTTTCTTGGTCCCAAAAGTCCTTTCGTGGTGTCATTGAATACCTACCACGGTTGCACCCTTTGCAACCCGGGTCGGCTCTTTGACTAAGCCGGAGTCAGGGGAATCCCAGCCTAACCACCACCATGACTGGTTTAGCTCGGTAATCCTCATGTCTCCATTTTGCAAGCCAGAGTCTAGGTAGAAATCGAACCTCACGTTTCATGCGCATGTCTATGTGATTGCCATCATTCTACCGGGTGAAGTATGATTTCTAAACCTTTATCTAGCAATTTATTTATGTTTCGTATTTTCTTTGGTCGGTCCATGATAGGTCTAGGTTGGTTTTAAATTTGAAAGTAATAATCATTGAGTCCTTTTTAAAAAAAGAAAGAAAGAAAGAAAGCTCTTTTAGAGAATTTATTTTCAATCTATGTCTTTATTTTCCTAGATGTGTCATAGGTAATTATTTTCCTACAAAGTTTGCCGTCATCTTTCTTTTACAAAATAAAGGGCTTTAGAGAATTTGTTTTCAGTCCATAGTTTCTAGAGAGCCTCACTTTTTGTTTTTCATAATTTTATGATTAGGGATTTTGGTGCTTCTATTTCCTAGGTTGTGTCTAGGGCGTCATTTATATTTCTTTTCCTAGATCACTTTTCATAAAGTCTCGTCCATGTACGAATATTGTCATGAATAAACAAAAAAAGACTAGAAGCGTGTCATGGACCAACCTTGTCTTGACCATGTGCTTATTTGGTTCATTTCCTTTACATCAGGTTATTACGGACCGTCAACGTTCCCCAATCCGTACTCGCTCAAGAGCAAGAATGACTGACCAAAATGAGCAAGCTCGTGTTGCTGTCCTTGAAACCGAGATGAAGCAAGTCCTGAATGTGCTCGAGAATCTCACCAAACAAGTTGCTTCTCTACAGACAAGCATTTCCACACTGTCTGCACCCGCTCAACCGAGTGTAGAGATTGTACTGCCCAATGACTCTCCTCCTATTAAGTCAAAAGATAAAGGAAAAACAGTTGCCATTGGCACTTCCTCGACCGAGAATGGTGCAACTTTAACTGACAAAGTTCGTCCGATCATTACAAATGGGGGTGATGCATCTTCTAAGCCACCAAAGAGTGATGAGGCTGAGCGTATTGATAAGCTTGAAGAAAAATTCCGTCAAATGCAAGGCTTTGATGATCAATTCTCACGAGGTCTTGCTCACATTGTCAAGGTTCAAGTCCCTAAGAAGTTCAAGGCGCCTGAGTTTAATAAGTTCGATGGCCTTTCCTGTCCTAAGGTCCATTTACAATACTACACAGCGAGGATGGCGCCGTATGCTGATAATGTGCCACTCATGATCCACACGTTTCAAGATAGCTTAACCGGACCCCCCTTACAATGGTTCGTTTTGAAAAAGATTCATTTGCTCAAGACATGGGAGGATTTGTCTAATGCTTTCATTCGTCAATACAAATTCAATATTGACGTGGCCCCGTCACGTGAGGATTTGATTCGCACTGAGAAGAAAAAAACTGAAACCTTCAAGGCCTATGCTACTAGGTGGAGAGCTCTAGCTGTGCAAATTACCCCCGAATTGACTGAGAAGGAGATGCTTGATACCTTCATGAAGACTTTACCGTTCGAGTTTCGTAATCGAATGTTGGGTTCTAATTTCAATTCTTTAGCTGAGTTGATACCTGCGGGAGAACGCATTGAGATCGCTCTGCGCGATGGTTGGGCCACTGAGCAGGCTACCTCTGCTAAGAAGTTCACCCTCAAGAAGGATAAAGAACCGACACCTGAAGTGAATGTAGCCTATTCTCAACATAGCCGTGACACTGCCTCGACAATGCAGTCTATTGGCAAACAAGGTGGACGCCAATTCACTAGTCGGCAACAAGGTACTAAAAGGAACTTCACGCATCTGCCTGGGCCGTTATCCAAAGTTCTGCCTGTTCTCCAAAAGAAAAATTTGCTTTCAAGTGAACCGAAACGCCCGAACCCCGAGCGGTTCTCTGGTTATGACTCCTCTAAGAAGTGTGAGTATCATATGGGGGAGGTCGGTCATTCTACTGATGATTGTTACGTACTGAAGCATAGAATTCAAGACCTCTTGGACACAAAGGCATTCTCTTTCCGCAGTGATCAACCAAATGTCCAGCGGAACCCTCTACCCAACCATGCTGGAAGCACGGATGCTGCTATTGAGTAGAGAAATTTTTGTTTTTATACTCCTCTGCGAAGGAGTCTTTCATGCTTTCTAGAATTTCAAGTATTTTCTAGGATTTCCTGCTTTCTAGGAATTCAATTCATGTTTATGTTTTGATTCGTAGGGCTTTGATTATTTGCATTTCCCTTCCAATAATGTAATTCATTTGATTCTATTCAATGAAATTGCAAGTTTGTTTTTATTTTGAGGACATGTTAAAGTATATTAAACTGGCCCAGTGATGATATCCAACCATGAAAAGAAAATATCATCCAAGGAGAAATTCTGAGGGCTGGGCTTTCTCATGCTCCCTAAAAAAAAAAGACTTTTCGAAAATAAAAAGCATTTCATTTAAAAAAAAAAAAACTTTCCAAAGCGTGCATCAAATAAACCCTGTTTGTTTGTCTGACTTATTTACTTCATGTCTCAGAGCATAATTCTCCAGCTTATTGTGATGAGGAATTGACACATCGAGTTCTATTGATGATGAACCTATGGGGCAAAGGATCACCACCTACTTGGGCATGATGCTAGAGCGAAGATGAGTGCTCAACAGTAAGGGATGACGAACTGATGGACATGTTGAACTTTGATGATGATAATGGACTGACAAATCCAACAGAGATAATGTCATGGTTCTAATTTGAATCTTCTGAGTCTCAATTCACATTTGCTTAATATCCAATTCATGCACGTTTTCTTGTGCAGGGGCAAAAGCAAAGATGGAGTGTTCATGTGTCCATCCTTTCCAAATAAGAGCAATCAAAGGACTCTCATTCCTAAGGGCACTCTTCTTGTTTGATATTGTTGAGCGATGACATGTTCTTGAAATGGATGTTATGCTTTTCATGCATTTAATGAAATTTTTGAATTATGAACCTTTGCACGCCTAAAGCCGATAGGTATTTAAAATACTAATATCCTTCGAAAGAGGGTTTTGCATGATAATTTACCTGTTTAACTCACCAAGTTCATTGAGAATGATCCAAATGGACAATTTATTGAATGATGTGGTATTATTTGAGTATGCTAAATGAGATGTGTCGGGATGATGAAAGGCAAGCCGTATCCTATACACAGTCCCATGCACTAATCCCCAGTGAGTTGAGTGAAAAAATTTCATATCTGCAAGGCAAAGGGTTATCTCGCAAAAGGTACGGCAATTGAAATGACGAGAGGCGGTTCATTTCTCTATCCCAAACACTACAGTTTATCCATTGTTTCGCCACTTTGAGCCTAAACGCTTGGAGAAATTCATTCAAATTACCCCTGTCAAGAACCACCCCACATCGGGGCGAACTGGAGGTAAGTTAGCATCATAAGGTGAAAAATGAGTAGAAATTTTCATGCTCTCACTTGCATCAATCTTCGAGTGTTGCTTTTTCAGATGAATTCACGCGAACTTCAAGTGCCTTAGGATGACGAAGAGCATTTCTTTCTCTATCCTATATACACTTTATCCATTGCTTAGCCCACTTGAGCCTATATTTTTATTTCATATGAACCTAGTTGGTGATCATCCCCCACACTGGGGCAAAGCAAAAACCATCATTGTCCAAGCAGCATATTTGGAGTACCAACTGAAGACGAAGACCTTTGAGAGTCTAAATGTCAAGTTGAAATATAATCGACCAATGTATGCATTGTAGACAGTGTGTGTTAAAAAAAAATGAAAGCTAGGAGGCATAAAAAAGCAGTGTACCTGGTAAAAGCAAGGCCATCACCCTGAAAAAAAAAAAAGGGAGAACTTTAGAAAAAAAATGTCAAGATATGACATGTCAAAGTCATGAATCCCAGTGGAGCAGTAGTCCTACAAGTTTCGAAGGAATCAAGTGACGAACTCTCAAGGCCAATGGAGCATCTGCCAAGAAGGCAACCCCTAAAGAAAAGAGGACCGGTGATTATGCCTAGATGATCACCAACTCTCACCTTTATACACATTTTTGAGCCTAATATATCCTTTCATTTCTCAACCCATGAGCCTAGCCTACATTACGTCCCTTACAAAGTCTTTTCAGATTAGGGCACTTGAACTAACGTAGAGTTTCAGATGTTTATAAGCTTAGCTCGAAGAAGTGCGAGCAAGTCCACTTCTATCTCATTTTGCAGGGTTCTTGACTTGTAAACCCGGAGACGATTGTGGAGTATTTTCTTTCAACAGCCTCGACTCGAAGAGTTCCCTTTGTTAAGCCATTGACCAAACCAACGCTACGGTCCTGATAAAGACCTCTTAGATTGGTAAAGTCGTACCGCTTGCGAGAATACTCGGATCCTTGTCGACATGATGATGGTAAGACGGAGTGATTCTCATAGAATAGTCCTTCCGAATAAGAGTGAGTGAAAGCCCTTTCTAACTGAAAGTCTCTCATTTAGCACTCTTAAGAAATCCACGTTATGAGTGAAAATTGTCTTAATTAATGATTCTCCCCAGTGGAAATTTGGTGATGCAAATATGGTAAAACCATCATGCATAAACCTCAATTGAATTGATGAATTCTGAAATGTGAGTTCTAGAATAGCTGAGATTGCTAATCTCCTTGAATGAATGCATATGTGTTTTGCTCTAATCATATCTGACAGGTAATGTTTCCTCAAAGACTAAAGAGTTCCTGACGCTACAGTTGTTTTTGAAGCTTTGTGTTCGTCTAAATATTTGTGAATATTCAATTACCTGATTGTAGCTTCAGGTATCATTTCCGAAAATCTGAAGAGAATTTTCGATCCTATTAATCATATCTGATTGCAGTTTCAGATATCTTTCTCGAAGATCCGAAGGGAATCATCGAGCCCATATTCAATTACCTGATTGTAGTTTCAGGTATCATTTCCGAAAATCTGAAGAGAATTTTCGATCCTATTAATCATATCTGATTACAGTTTCAGATATCTTTCTCGAAGACCCGAAGGGAATCATCGAACCCATTCAAATATCTTTTTGAAATTTCAAGTATCATTACCGAAAATCCGAAGGAAATTTTTCGAGTCTTTCAAGCACCTGGGTCGCCTTTCAGATGACTTTTTCGACTACTTGAGAGGGCTTCCAGATACTTGGTAAGTTTTCAAAAGTTGTTCCATACCCCAAATTTGTTTTCCCAAATCTTCAGGTAAGTAAATGCAGGTATGTTTTCTATTTTTGCATTTGCATTTTCATATCACATTAGAAAATGGGTATGGGCTCATTGAGATCTCATTTACTCGACAAAAAGACTAATTTTTCTCATTGCATTTGCATAGTCAAAATTTAGGTATCATTTAGTCTTTGAATGCAACCTCTGCGAGCTCACCTTCAAAGAGGGGCAGCTGTTGACACCTAAATTTTAGCGACCATTTAGTCGTAATTTGTACAGAAAATTAGGGATTAAATTTTTAACCCCTAAACAAAAATATTTAGGTTGCATAACATATAGTTTAAATTCATTTTAGATTAATTGCATTTCGCATCGGACTGGCGGTGACGAACGAACTTAAATTTCATTGAATGGGACTCAGCTCGCTTGGAACGCAAGGGCCGGGAATTACAAGTCAAACGGGCTCGGTTGTTTTAATTTGAGCTTAATTCAGCCCATTATCCTTAATTAATTCAGCCCATTTAAATTAAATTAAAATCTAAGCCCAAGCCTAAGCCCATTAGGACTAGAAAGCCCATCTAATTGACCTAGATTAGTGTTATATATACATCATTAGGTCAGGATTTTAGGGGAGGCTCTCATAATTTCCAGAGAAAACAACCATTGAGAGCACGAGGGACACACGTGAGGAGAGAGAGGGAGAAAGGTGAGATCTTTTCCTTCCGCGGCTACTTATCCCCGCTCAACGATCAACTATGAAGGCAGCCGTTCCTTGTTGAGCCGACAACGTGGTGGCTGCTCTTTACCTTAGTCAAAGCTTCCAATTCCACGGGGATCTTCAAGGAATCCAGGTGTCTAGCAACTCCACCAGTCCGTGTTCGCAGGATTTTGGTCAACAGACGCGGTCACTGTTCTAGCCCCGACGCCAAGCTGCTGCTTTTGCTGCTCTGAGTCGCACCATAGCCCTCGCTGCTGTCGCTGCTTCCTCCTGCCGTCGCTGCTTCTTCCTGCCGATGCTGTACTGACGCTTGCCGTTGCTCCCACCCCGACGGTTGCTGCTGTTCCTCCACTGTCGTGTCGCTTGCGTCCCTCTGTAATCCAGACCAGCGGTGAGGAGCCTAGACCAACGCCCACATAAAAGTCCAAGTCCCATTGTTGACAGCATCCCGTGAGATCTTTCGGCAAAGACCAGCGCCTTACGTACACTAGCAGAGCCACCAGCAAGCCTTTGTTGCTTCTTGCAGGTTCGTGGAGTTCACCTCGCCGATCTGATCATCGTCGTGACTGCATGGAGTACACATCGAACCAAATACCATCACCACGGTGAGTAGCTCTCACCGTCGAGTCCAACCGCAAAGCCTCGTGAGTCACCACCGCGACCGTCGTTGAGCGAAGCGTCCCTACAGTGCCGAGCACTACCTCAAGCGTCGCCGTTGTCACCGCCGGTCCACCGCCGTTGGCCACCACGCGTTCTCCGATCCGTAAGCCTCAATCCGAAACCGAGTTCGAATTTGGAAGATATCCGCGAATTAGGTAAGATCATTATCCGAATATTTTCTAAAATATTTAATTTCCTAAGTTTTCGGTGTTTGAATATTTCGTGGATATTCTTTGGTGGATAGCTATATATCTTAGGATAATATTTGCAATATCCGCAATATTCTAAGACACCTTAAATTAGGAATTTTTCCTAATTCGGCAACGTATCTAGACGACTATCCGACCTTATCCCTAAGGTGCGATACGCGGTGATACGGAAAATCGTTATCTTATCCATAATCACTTGGATACGATAATAGATTTTATTTGCTTTCCGAATTTGAACAATCAGCTTTCCGTCGATATCTATAACCCTATAGATATGACCGTTAGTTTGATTTTTGTGCCTAATCCGAGTTTGAAACGAATTTTGCGGATCGCGTGGCTATTTTAAATGTGGATGCTATCTCTGTTTAAATTGTTTTTCCTTTTCAAATAAAAAAAGAAAATTCAAAAAATATCAGTTAGGATTTGAATTTGAGTTTTGCATGTTTAGGAATCCTAAATATATCTAGACGATAGAGTAATTATTTAATTTAAATTAGGACTTGAGATAATCTATTTCCTAGTTTAAATTAAGTAATTTTCTAATCTTAATAGATTATTTAGGTTATTTTTTTAATTCCGAATTTTCATGAAAACCCTAAAAAAGAATGATTTGCTTTATGGTAGATTAGGATAGATTGCATTCTTAATTTAAGTAATTTATTATTTCGAATTTTAACAAAAATCCCAAAAATAAGTCATGTTAGGATATGTTAAGTCATCATAGGTTGCACGTTAATTTAGGCATATTTTTATTTCGAATTTCATTAGAAAACACCAAAAATAAAATCATTTGCCAGTCATCAGAATTAGGTCACGTCGTCGCATGACATATAGTTTGCATGTTAGGTTGCATTATTCGCATGTCAATTTTTGCACGTCATTGCATGTAGATTAGCTTTCATTTAAATAAGTGAAAATCCTAAAAAATATTGAGTGAACTGCTTGTTAATTAGAAATCATATTAGGTTGTTGATGTGATTTTTTAGTTAACAATGCAGATGCTTACGTTGCTTCGAGGTAAGTAATTTTTCCCAAACTTGCAATTTATTCAATGCTTTCTTGGGTGTTAAATTGATGGTTTGCGCACCCGCATGAACACCTCACATGTTAGTGACTAAGTTAAAATGGATCCAGATTGCTTGCCAAAATATTTTTGAAAAGAAAAGGTACCGAAAGGGCGTTAGACTAGATCTAGCGTAATCAAGTCCCCGGGCTTAGAATCTCTGGTTCGTAGGAATAAAACATATCTCCCTATGTTTTATTTAGGTTTCTAATCGACCTACCATAAATAGATTAGTGGCGACTCCAAGCATGAAAACATTTGCATGTTAAAAACTTAAACCCTAAGTTGCGAATTGGTAGGGCTTGGGAGGGCTCGAGTTAGGTTTAGTCCTAATAATCCATTAGCCTGAAAGAGAAATTTTTTAGGTCGCGACAGTGGTCATACTTTAAATTATCCAAATTTATTAGGTGTTACCCACGGTTATGACGACGAAACATTGTAATTCTTTATAAATCGACGTGCTTGTAAAAATATCTAAGTTTACGAAGTTTGTTCTTAATCATTACAAATCATTGTAAACCTTTGCAAATTGTTATTGTTAAAAGGGTTAATACTATGAAAGACCCTAAACTGGTATATATGAGATAAATTTATCCAAAACTAATTTATTTACCACAAAAAACCTCAAACTGTACACCTATCACAAATTTACCATCCGTTAGTTTCCTTTAAATTTTACAATCAAATTTCTGAATTGAATGACACGTGGCAGTTGACGGATGTACCAGTTTGAGGTTTTACCCCTCCATTTATCACGTGTTCATCAATTTGTCGTTTTTCGATGTATTAATTCAATTTTACGGAGGGTAAATTTGTCATAAGAGTACCAGTTTAGGGTTTTTAGTGGTCAAAAAATTAGATTGAGATAAATTTATCACAGGTGTACCAGTTCGGGATTTTTGATGATCAAAAAATTAGTTTAGGATAAATTTATCATAAGTATAACATTTTGAAGTTTTTCATGGCATTAACCCTTGTTAAAAATATTTCATATTTACTACGTACTGTTCTTAATTGCAATTAAACAATGTGAAATTTTGTAAACCGTGGTAATTTTGAAAATTTCCAAATTTGCGACTCTTTGGTCTTACTTATGACCGGCTGGCGTAGTTAAAAAAATCGAAATTTAGAACATCCTGGTCTTGGTTACCCCGCAACGTCATAAACATTTGTATGTTGTTGTAATTAAGAAAAAAATAACAAAGTTCATAGTGCTTTGCTCTTAGTTCCAAAACGACAGCCTATTGTCACAACCGATTGTCGTAACTAGTAAATCACCATAATTCAAAATATTCAAATTTACGACATTTTGTTTTTTATTACCCTAGCCATCCTAAACCATATTGTTGTAAATAAGAAACTAATAAATATGTTGGAGTTTCGCTCTTGGTTATGACGAAATACTGTAATAAAAAAGTCTAAATTGACAATGTTTTTAATTACAACAAAGCATCGTAAACCTTTGTTGTGATGCCTCAAAACGTCAAGTGCCACATGAGATCTTTCCTTAAATTATGTATTATCTTTTAAACATGTAGAATCATAACAAAATAACCATATCACTTGGTAACAGAAATTTAACAAGTCTAAATAATAGACATGCATCTTTCTTCTTTTAATGTTCATCTTCCAAGTACTAATACAAGTACCCAAAAAGAAATAGACAACAAAGCAAAAATTTTGCAAAGAAGGTCAGGTCAATTATCGTCACTATACGCATACTTCATCAAAAGAGAGCTTGTACATTTTTTTACAAACCATCGCCTAACCCAAGGGGACCATCGAACTCTTTCAAAGGTCCTACCGACTCGCTATTTATATTAGCGTACCAAGTGATGAAACAGTGGGGGAGAAACTCAAGTAATCCCACATCCACCCGGACAATAGAACTACATTTAACATACACTATCTTGAGTCCCGGTACAAGTACATCTTGATATCTCCATGCTATGTATACGATGTTGACACCTAAATTTTAGCGACCATTTAGTCGTAATTTGTATAGAAAATTAGGGATTAAATTTTAACCCCTAAACAAAAATATTTAGGTTGCATAACATATAGTTTAAATTCATTTTAGATTAATTGCATTTTACATCGGACTGGCGGTGACGAACGAGCTTAAATTTCATCAAATGGGACTCGGCTCGCTTGGAATGCAAGGGCCGGGAATTACAAGTCAAACGGGCTCGGTTGTTTTAATTTGAGCTTAATTCAGCCCATTATCCTTAATTAATTCAGCCCATTTAAATTAAAATCTAAGCCCAAGCCTAAGCCCATTAGGACTAGAGAGCCCATCTAATTGACCTAGATTAGTGTTATATATACATCATTAGGTCAAGATTTTGAATGGAGGCTCTCATAATTTTCAAGATGAGTTATAGAGAGAGCAAGTGAAAGAGGCCAGACATATTGAATACACGGCCAAAAAGAGAGAGAGATCGGGAGTGGGAGCCGAGAGAGATCGCAAAGTTCTTCAAAATTGAAGATGGTGAGTGAACGATGGTCTTTGGGGTCTTCTTCGTGGGTGCAGTTTGACTATCCTCATGCCTGAAGATGGTTCAACACACAAAGGAGACCAATACCCAAAACGAGGAAGCAAAGCGATGATTTTTGGCTTGGCTCGTCCGGTCCTTGCTTCAGCCACGCCATATCGACGAGCTCCTCAACGACCAGCAGCTTCCATCTACCACAAGGCATTTTTCCAGTACACAGCTGGCGGCCATCGTCCAGCTTGAACCTGATCAACTACGATACTATTGCTGCACCGAGAACTCCATCCGCGACGCCACTAGCCAAGCCTTGCATCGACGACGTTGCTTCCCAGTCCAATCCATACGTCCTTTCTGGCGTGCTTGTCTTGTTGCAGCGTTCCTAGTGCTTTCCTTGGCGTCTCATGCACATCCGGCCGTGTTACAGCTTCTTATTGGTTCCTTGGTGTTTGAGAACGCCTACAGCATTGTTTTGTTCTCATTGCCAATTAATCATCGCTGGTCGTATCCTCATCGTGGACACTTTGCCGAGACCTTCATTCGTCAAGCATCACTAAAAGCCCCATCGTCGCACGCCACTCCCCGGAGCCACATCACGCCCGGCGTCGCTCGTGTGCCACCGCCTGGACGATCCTGTCGTCGCTGCACGCCTGCATCGCCGCTGTCCGGACAGCCACGCTGTTGCCCCGCCGTGTCATCGCCGCGAGCCGCCGTCGCTCCCGACACCGCGCCGCCGGTCCACCGTTCGCCGCTCATCCCGATCCGCAAGCTCAAATTTGGGAATTATCTGCAAATTAGGTAATTGGACATTATCCAATATTTTCAGAATATTTGGTTTCTTAATTTTCGGATGTTTGAATATTCTGTGAATATTGTGTGGATTGCTAGATATCTTAGGATAATGTTTTCCTTATTCGCAATATTCGAAAATACTCAAAATTAGGAATTTTTCCTAATTTGGCAACGTATCTAGACGACTATCCGACCTTATCCCTAAGGTAAGATACGCGGTGATACGGAAAATCATTATCTTATCCATAATCACTTGGATACGATAATAAATTTTATCTGCTTTCCAAATTTGAATGGTCGACTTTCCGTCAATATCTGTAACCCTATAGATATGACCGATAGTTCGATTTTTGTGCCTAATCCGAGTTTGAAACGAATCTTGCGGATCGCGTGGCTGTTTTAAATGTGGATGCTATCTCTGTTTAAATTGTTTTTCCTTTTCAAATAAAAAAGAAAATTCAAAAAATATCAGTTAGGATTTGAATTTGAGTTTTGCATGTTTAGGAATCCTAAATATATCTAGACGATAGAGTAATTATTTAATTTAAATTAGGACTTGAGATAATCTATTTCCTAGTTTAAATTAAGTAATATTCTAATCTTAATAGATTATTTAGGTTATTTTTTAATTCCGAATTTTCATGAAAACCCCAAAAAAAGAATGAATTGTTTTATGGTAGATTAGGATAGATTACATTCTTAATTTAAGTAATTTATTATTTCGAATTTTAACAAAAATCTCAAAAATAAGTCATGTTAGGATATGTTAAGTCATCATAGGTTGCATGTTAATTTAGGCATATTTTTATTCCGAATTTCATTAGAAAATACCAAAAATAAATCATTTGCCCGTCATCAGAATTAGGTCACGTCGTCACATGACATATAGTTTGCATGCTAGGTTACATTACTTGCATGTCATTTTTGCACGTCATTGCATGTAGATTAGCTTTCATTTAAATAAGCGAAAATCCAAAAATTGAGTGAATTCCTTGTTAATTAGAAATCATATTAGGTTGTTGATGTGATTTTCTAGCTAACAATGCAGATGCTTACGTTGCTTCGAGGTAAGTAATTCTTCCAACTTGCAATTTATTCAATACTTTCTTGGGTGTTAAATTGGTGGTTTGCGCACCCGCGTGAACACCTCACACGTTAGTGACTAAGTTAAAATGGATCCAGATTGCTTGCCAAAACATTTTTGAAAAGAAAAGGTACCGAAATGGCGTTAGACTAGATCTAGCGTAATCAAGTCTCCGGGCTTAGAATCTCTGGTTCGTAGGAATAAAATATATCTCCCTATATTTTATTTAGGTTTCTAATCGACCTACCACAATCAGATTAGTGGCGACTCCGAGCATGAAAACTTTTACACGTTAAAAACTTAAACCTAAGTTGCGAATTGGTAGGGCTTGGGAGGGCCTGAGTTAAGCTTAGTCTTAATAATCCATTAGCCTGAGGAAATTTTAGATCGCGACAGCTTGGCGACTCCACTGGGGACTTGAGTTAAAACTCTTAGTGGACTTAAGCCAGTTTTTCTTTTCAAAAATATTTTTGTTTGGCAGCGAGGATCCCAGGTACGTCCCTAACGTTTAAGGTGTTAAATGTTTTTGCAGAATGGGAGGTATAAGGGGAGGCGTGATTGTTAACCCTTGTTTTGCAGGGAGGTGTTGGATGTATGGTTTATTTTATGCACGAAGCGCTGTTTGATATAACATGTTGTGCATGCCTTGCATTTACACTACACCGCACACACTACCCGCTGCCGGACCTGGGTGGCGCAGGTTTAGGATGGTACTGAGACAGCGGACACTCTGACCACACCCGCGTGGTACGGGTCGCCCTCCTTGGTCCCGAAATTTCTTTCACGGTGTCATTGAGTTCCCACCACGGTTGCACCCTTCGCAACCCGGGTCGACTCCTTGACTAAGCCGGAGTCAAGGGAACCCCGGCCTAACCACAACCATGACTGGTTTAGCCCGGTAATCCTCGCGTCTCCATTTTGCAAGCCAGAGTCTAGATAGAAATCGAACCTCACAGTTCATGCGCATATCTTTATGATTGCCATGGTCCTATTGGGTGAAGTAAGTTTTCTGAACCTTTATCTCGCAATTTATTTATGTTTCGTATTTTCTTTGGTCGGTCCATGACATTAGGTTGATCGTGAGTCTTGGTCCATATACTATGGGAGGGGCAGACATCCGGATTCTTGATGCTCCTAAGGACGAGCTCCGTGCTTGGTGGAACTTACTCAGTCCGACCAACCGTAAGCTGGTTGAAGGCCATATCGGAAGGCTACTCCCCTTATTGGAAGTCAAAGTTCGTACCGGCCTCGTTCGAGCATTAACACACTTCTAATGTCCCGAGACGTCTACCTTTATATTTGGTAAGCACGAGCTCACCCCAACTTTGGAAGAATATAGTGTGATCATTGGAAAACCTTTAGGGTCGGAATTAATAACACCACCTCTGGGGATCGATTCCACCTTAATGTTGTCTGAATTTTTGGGTGTCGGAAAAGATGAATTGGGAAAAGTTTTGAAAGCAAATCGTGGGACATGTCCTTTTTTATTCTTGAGTCAATGTTTTAATAAAGCCAAATCTTTTCAAAAAGGCAGAATCTTTTTGCTAGCATTTTTCGGGTTCGTGATTTTTCCTTACTGTAAGAATGCATGTAGTCCGTTGATCGCCTGGTTGGTCCAACAGGTCTGTCTTGAAAAGAATTTTGTCAATACCATTTTAGCCGAGACTTTCATTTCCCTCACTAAATTTAAGCAACATGTTGACAAAACGTTTCATGCCCCCCTCGAACTTTTGCAAATTTGATTTTTGTCCCACATAAAAGGGTGTGGCGATTTACTCACAATATCAGAGCTTAGTGATTCTAGCCATCCAGTTTTAAGGTACAAAGAGAAACAAGGGAATGCGCCCGATTATCATTACTCTGAATGGATCATTTTCATGAAAAACGCTAGACCCCAAGGTTTCCAATGGCATGCTAATTGGTTCAAAGTTGAGGAAGCTCGACTTACGTGTAACGGTATTGGGCCGGTTCCACTATTGGGTTTCACTGGCGCGATTGAATACTACCCCGCCAGAGTGTCTCGTCAGTACCAGATTCTCCAAGGGCTCCCTCCAGCATTACAATCAGAACTCCTCCAAGTCGACTTCACCGATGACGATGAAAACCACGAAGGGACCGTAGCTCAGCTCCAGAAGATGTGGAAGAAGTGTCGCCTTTTAAAGATAGCCCGACCTCAAAAAGAGCTCAAGGGGGACCAGAAGTCCTATTTCGCGACGACTGAGTATATTCGACAGCACAAGGTCCCACAGGAATTACTCCCGAAGATACCCAAGGTGCCTCTCAAGCCCGCCACTCGCTCAGAGAACAACCGTCTCAAAAGGAAGGCCGAAGAAGCTCAAGAAAAAGCATCCAAGATAGCTCGGGCTTATGAGCAATTGAAGAAGGAAGTCGCCTCCCATATGTCTATGGATCAAGCTAAATAGAATAGCTTGAATTTATGTTTTCTTTTCAGTTTTAGTCTCTAATCTTGTTTAGGAATTGAGTCATTTTTTTAGGTGATTTTAAGTCATTGTCGTTGTAAAAAAAAAATTTCGTCATTTCAATAAAAAGTTCATTTTAATCAAAGCGTTCATACCAATGTCATGGATCGGCGTGTGATTCTTCTCGATACTTATGTATGCCTGTTTTATCCGTGAAATCAGGTAATTACGGACCGATCACGATCGCCTATTCGTACGCGGTCAAGAACTAGAATGGCCGATCAAACTAACTTACGAGATCGTGTCGTTGGTATTGAGGATCAGATGAAGCAAGTCCTCGTCGCAATGCAACAAATGTCCGCTGAGATCAAAGCCCTTCGGCTAACTCCCGTTCCTGCATCCCCTGAGGCATCAGCCCCGAAGCATAAAGGTCGAAAGAATGCCGACAGTGAGGAAGATGACGATCTTCCCGATTTAGAAGATGATCCCGTCCAGATTATCGTCAACAAGGACAAACCTGATGAACGGGTCAACAAACTTGAAGAGAGAGTGAAGCAGCTGGAAGGTTCACAGGATTCACCTTCAATTGACCTATCTCTATACACAAAGATCAAAATCCCGAAGAAGTTCAAGATGCCAGACTTTGACAAGTATAATGGCACCTCCTGCCCAAAAGCCCACCTGCAGCTATATCACGTACAAATGACCCCGTACGTTGATAATGAACTCCTGATGATTCATGCATTTCAAGTAAGTTTGAAGGGTCCTGCCTTGAACTGGTATCTCATGAAGAAGATAAATAGCCTCAAAATCTGAAAGGAAGTTAGTGAAGCATTTCTAAAGCAGTACAGGTTCATAACGGACATCATTCCCACTCGCGATGACCTCGAGCGTGCTCAGATGAAGAAGAATGAGTCATTCAAGGATTATGCTATCAGATAGAGAAACATAGCCGCTCAGATTATCCCAGAACCCATAGACAGTGAATTGAAGAGGATGTTCATTAAAACTCTTCCGTTCGAGTACCGTAATCAGATGGTAGCCACTCCGGCTGACAACTTCAATCAACTCATCCCTATAGGCGAGCAGATTGAGATTGGGCTGAAAGATGGGTGGTTTGTGGAGCCGTCTTCTTCAACCAAGAGATTTAGCACAAGAAAGGAGAAAGAACCGGTAGCTGAAGTGAATGTGACTTATACCCAACCGGGCCGGCGGAATGCTAACTCTGTCCCAGCAATCCAAGTAGCAGAAACTCAACAACAAAGCACGGGTCGTCAACCCTTTCAGAAGAAAAACAATAAGAGGCAATTCACCCCCCTCCCTGGGTCGTTGTCTCAAGTGCTGGCGGTCCTCCGGAAGAAAGGTTTGCTTACCACTGAGCCAAAGCGGCCCAACCCTGAGCAGTTCTATAACTATGATCCGTCTAAGAAATGTGATTATCATATGGGTGAAGTGGGGCATTCAACTGATGACTGTATCACTCTCAAGCATCGGATCCAGAACTTGCTCGACACAAAAGCATTTTCCTTTCAACCCGCTAAGCCGAATGTTCAGAGCAACCCGCTCCCTGATCACGCGGGCAATGTGAATGCCGTATTTAGCTTCGATGCTGGTCGAATCAGGAATGTCAAGGTGTATACCACCGACATCTATGGTGAGTTAGTGAAAGCCGGTTATTACCCAAGTAATGAGGACCTTCCCCTGGCTCTCATGAGAGAAAGAATCTCAAGAATGGTAGAAGCTGGGATGATCGTTTATGCTGACCACACTGGCATCGTTTCTACTATCTCTGAAGTGGTTATTAATTGGGAGGAGGAGTTTGCTACATTGAACACCGGGAGCGACAAGGGCGACCCTCTACCTGAAGACATGCCTCCGCTTGAAGACGCGTCTGATAATGAAGAGAACGTAGTAAGCACGCCTACAGCTGATAAAGGGATAGTGATCGAGATACCTCAACCGTATAAGTACCGTGATAATAAGGCAGTCCCTTGGTCCTACAGTCTCGATATCGACTTGGTTACCAGATCCGGGCGTTCCTATGGCTAAGCTAATGCTCAACCTGCAAAACCTGTTACTGATGAAGAAGCCAAGGAATTTCTAGCTGTGATTAAGGCTAGCGAATACAACATAGTTGAACAATTGCGCAAGCTGCCCGCACAAATCTCTCTGCTTGAACTACTCCAGACATCTGTCAAGCATCAGAAGGCCTTAATGAAGGTGTTAAGTGAAGTCCACGTACCAGAAACGATCGATCATGATAAATTAGAGGAACTTGTGGGTTCTATACTCCTCAAGGACCTCATAGCCTTTTCAGATGAAGAGTTCCCTCTGGAAGGGAGGGGGCATACCAAGGCACTCTACATTTTTGTCAAATACAAGACCTCACATGTAGCCCGGGTACTCATTGACAATGGATCAGCCTTGAACATTTGTCCTCTGGCAACTTTACACCGCCTGAAGATAGATCCTTCTAAGATAAATTCTGCGAAGACCTCCGTTCGAGCCTTTGACGGAACGAAGAAAGAAGTGATGGGAGAAATCCATCTTGACATACAGATCGGACCAACGGTGTTTAATGTCCTATTTCAAGTGATGGACATTCCCACTGCATTCAATTTTCTATTGGGACGTCCATGGATTCATACTGCTGGAGCTGTGCCATCCAGTTTACATCAGAAGGTGAAGTTCGTTGTGGAGAGAAAGTTAGTCACAGTCCACGGTGAAGAAGAGCACCCAATTTACCACACAACGGCTATCCCCTATGTTGAGCCGGATTGCAAAATAGAATCGAGCTATCAGTCGCTCGAGCTCGTATCAACCATACATGCGTCTAGAGGATCATCACCGCCTATTCCTGAGGTGTCAAATGCTGCAGTCATGGTTGGCAGAGTAATGGTGTCCCATGGCTTTACTCTAGGTGAAGGCCTTGGTAGGAATGGTCAAGGTATCCGCCAACCGGTGGAAGTCTTTCGGAGGCCCCACACTACTGGGTTGGGATACCTAGGGTCAAGCGAGCCAAATAATGGGGGTCGTGGACGTGGACGCGGACGCGGTCGAGGTCAAGGTCGAGGAAATGGACAGAATAGATTGCGATCCGAAGAAGAGCCGAATGGTGAAGAACGTGGGCGTGGTAGGTTGTTTCCACACATCTGTACCACATTCCCGGGCCCTGCAAGAATGATGCATGAAGAGAAAGAGGTGATTGACACTTTGGGGCAACCGAGCGGCAAGTTCGATTATTATGTTAAATACTCGGTGCCCCCCAGCTTCTATGTTGACCCCTGTGACATTGTCCCGGATGGATGGAAAGGCATAGATGATCCAACACCTCTAATGACAGAAGATTCTGATGATGCAATGGAGGGAATCACTGCCCTATTCGATAATTTCTTAGTTGGAACCATCGAGGAAGGACCGTTGGAGGGAATGGGCACTGACCCGCAAGAGTAACACCTTTACTTTTTTCGTACACTCCCCTGCGCGGGAATTTTTACTGCTTTTTAGGACTTGCCCCGTCTCGGGAGCTGCTTTACAGGACTTTTCATTTCTAGGATTTGATTGTTGCAATTTCTATTCCAATAAATGTAATTCATCTGGTGATAATCAATGAAATTACAAGTTATTTTCGTTTTTGAGGGCATGTTGAGGTACATCAAACCAGCCCGGTGATGATATCCAACCGATAAAAGAAAATATAGTCCAAGGAGAATTCTGAGGCCTGGACTTCTTCATGCTTCCTCGTGTTAAAACTTCTTTTTTGAAAAAAAAAGACTTTGAAAAAGGTGGTAAAAAAAATCAAAAGAAATAAAAACACACTGTTTAGCCCTGTTTGTCCTACTGAACCCCCTACTTTATGTTTCAGGGGCAATTTTGTGACACGTAAGGGTATGGAAAAATTTGATGAATTATGTGCCACCGAACCTGATCTCGATGACACCAATCAATTCGAAGATTCCTCGGACCTTCAGCGTGATCTAGAGCATCATGAAAGACCTAAAGTCCTAACGGTAGACCAAACTATCACCATCAACTTGAGTGATTCCGGAGAACCTAAAAAGGTGAGGATAGGGGCAACCCTTCCCAAAGGTGAAGCGAAATGCCTAGTCCAATTGCTGAAGGATTACCAGGATATCTTTGCCTGGTCATATGCCGATATGCCGGGTTTAGACCCTTCTATTGTGGAGCACGGTCTGCCTACTAATCCAAGCGTGCCGCCCAAGAAACAGAGGCTACGAAGAACCAAGCCCGAACTTTCCAAGAAAATAGAGGAGGAGGTCATGAAGCTCTTGAAAGCGGGATTCATCGAAGTCACCCAATACCCCAGCTGGGTGGCTAATATTGTGCCAGTCATGAAGAAGGATGGGTGAGTTCGGGTTTGTATTGACTATCACGATCTAAACAAGGCTAGCCCTAAAGACGATTTTCCATTGCCATATATAGACGTTTTGGTGGACAGTACTACTGGGTTCGAGCTGTTTTCCTTCATGGATGGTTTCTCGGGTTATAATCAGATAAAAATGAAAGACAGCGATAAAGAAAAAACGGCGTTCATTACCCCTTGGGGGACATTCCATTACAAAGTCATGCCCTTTGGCCTTAAGAATGCCGGGGCAACATATCAACGGGCAATGGTGACGCTCTTCCATAACATGATGCATAAGGAGATCGAGGTCTATGTCGATGACATGATCGCCAAGTCTCGACCTGGGAAGAGTCACGTCGATACCTTGAAGAAATTATTCGAGAGACTTCGTGAGTTTAAGCTCCGTCTCAACCCAGCGAAGTGCATATTTGGAGCAACCTTGGGCAAATTACTCGGGTTCATAGTAAGCAGTAAAGGCATTGAAGTTGATCCCTCTAAAGTGAAGGCTATATGTGAGTTACAACCCTCATCGACCGTGAAAGAAGTGCGAAGCCTCCTGGGTAGATTGAACTACATAGCCCGCTTTATTTCCCAACTCTTCGCAACTGCTAAGCCCTTCTTCAAACTTCTAAAGAAGAATGCTCAAGTGGAATGAGACGATGATTGTCGAGAAGCGTTTAACGAACTAAAGCGGTACCTGATGAAACCACTGGTGCTAGTCCCACTAACACTGGGCCAGCCTTTGATTCTTTACCTCACAATTTATAGCGAGTCTTTAGGTGCGATGCTAGCCCAGAAAAATCCTGAAGATGGAAAAGAGCGAGCCATTTATTACCTAAGTAAGAAGTTCACCATCTCGGAGTTGAATTATTCTGAAGCCGAGAAGACTTGCACTGCACTAGTATGGGTGCTCCATAGGCTGCGACAATATACATTGCATCACCAGATTTTGCTTGTGACTGAGAACGATCCCATCAAGTATTTACTTGATCAACCGGCTTTGGTAGGGAAGTTAGCCAAGTGGCAGATTTTAATTTCAGAGTTTGATGTCCAGATGAAGCCACAGAAGTCAGTTAAAGGTCGAGTAATTGCTGATGTGTTAGCTGAAAATCCTGGAGTCCCTGATGATGATAGATATTCTCCAGAAGATCGCATTTTGGTAATAAAGGAAGACACATGGACCATGTTTTTTGATGGAGCTGTAAACCTGGCTGGTTCCGGCACTGGGGCAGTTTTAATATCCCTAGATGGGCAATATTATCCTGTAGCAGTAAAGTTGGTGTTCCCCTGTACTAACAACATAGCCGAGTACGAAGCTTGCATCCTCGGACTTCAAGCCGCAGTGGAAATGGGGATAACCAAGTTGAAAGTGTTTGGTGATTCTGCTCTGATTATTCTTCAAACTGTGGGAGAGTGGAAGACGAGAGACACCAAACTAGTGCCGTACCATGAATACCTCGAAGAAATTATAGAGGAATTCGAAGATATCTCTTTTGAGTACTTATCGAGGTCCCATAATCAGTTCGCTGATGCGCTAGCTACATTATCATCCATGTTGCAAGTGATTGGTGGGTTAGAGGTGGAACCCTTGAAGATCGAAGTCTTGACAAAACCGGCCTACTGTATGGTTGTGACCGGAGAACCTGATGAAAAGCCATGGTATTATGATATCATGAGTTACATCCAGAGACAAGAATTCCCTGAGGGAAGCACCCCGGCCGACAGGAAGTACATAATGAAAATGGCTTCAAAATTCTTTGTTAGTGGTGAAAAGCTGTACAAAAGATCATATGATTCGATCCTATTGAGGTGTGTGGATGCGGCTGAAGCTACCGGAATCATGCAAGAAGTACACGAGGGGATATGTGGTCCACACATGAATGGCCACATGTTAGCTAAGAAGATCATAAGGTTGGGTTATTATTGGCTCAGTCTTGAAAGTGACTGCATCCAACATGTTCGAAGATGTCATCGCTGTCAGGTTCATGGGGATAAAATAAATGTTCCCCCGACAGAATTACATCAACCGTCTAAGCCATGGCCCTTTTCAATGTGGGGCATCGATGTGATTGGCCCAATTAATCCTAAGGCATCAAATGGACACTGATTTATCCTGGTCGCGATTCATTATTTCTCTAAGTGGATCGAAGCGGCATCTTATGCAAACGTCACTGCAAAGAATGTTGTAAAATTCATCAGGCGAGACATAGTCGCTCGTTATGGTATCCCTGAGGCTATCGTCACTGACAATGGGACAAATTTGAACAACAAGTTCATTGATCAGTTGTTTAACGAGTTCAAAATCCGGCACCTGAATTCATCTCCTTATCGTCCACAGATGAATGGAGCAGTTGAAGCCGCTAACAAGAACATCAAGAAGATCTTGGCCAAAACGGCTGAAAACTATCGTGACTGGCATGAAAGGTTACCATTTGCACTAATGGCGTATCGAACTTCGATCCGAACCTCTGTCGGAGCAACCCCTTTTTCCTTGGTGTATGGCATGGAAGCAGTCCTACCCGTCGAAGTAGAGATCCCTTCCTTGCGAGTCTTGTCTCAAGTGGAGTTGTCCGAGGCAGAATGGATGCGACAAAGGCATGAGCAGTTAAACCTAATTGATGAGAAGCGATTGAAAGCCATTTGCCATGGTCAAATCTATCAACAGAGGATAGCTAGATCCTTCAATCAAAAGGTGCGTCCAAGACACTTCGAGGTAAATGATCTAGTCCTAAGGAAGGTACTGCTAGTCTTTCCTGTTCCTGGAGGAAAATTTGCCCCAAACTACATTGGTCCGTATGTGGTTAAAAAGGTGCTTCCTGGAGGTGCCCTGATTCTCGCAGAAATGGATGGTCGTGAGTTTTCCACTCCTGTTAATTCTGATGCTGTGAAGATATATTATCCCTGATAAGATCTAACATTTTTGCGGCGAAAGTTTTCAAGTGTTTGGTTTTATACTTTGAGTCACAAACATTTCACTTATGAATAAATGGTTTCAATCAATTTAAAGATGGAATGTGTGCCTTGGCTTTAAATTATGCTTGATCATTTTGTCAGTCTACATTATCGATTTCAAAAGGGGAATCTATTTGGACAATCTGATAACTCATGGGGAATGAATTGAATGTGTTGAATGAGGTACATTGGGATGATGAAAGGCAAGCTTTATCCTATATACAGTCCTATGCACTAATCCCTAGTGAGTTGAGTGAAAAAATTCCATGTCTGCAAGGCAAAGGGTTATCTCGCAAAAGGTACGGCAACTGAAATGACGAGAGGCGGTTCATTTCTCTATCCCAAACACTACAGGTTATCCATTGTTTTGCCACTTTGAGCCTAAACGTTTGGAGAAATTCATTCAAATTACCCCTGTCGAGAACCACCCCATATC
The DNA here is from genome assembly GCA_031216405.1 of Syzygium malaccense. Lineage (NCBI taxonomy): Eukaryota > Viridiplantae > Streptophyta > Magnoliopsida > Myrtales > Myrtaceae > Syzygium > Syzygium malaccense. The sequence goes on along the minus strand of CM062262.1, from coordinate 16,642,920 downwards.
GGGGCAAACTGGAGGTAAGTCAGCGTCATAAGATGAAAAATGAGTACAAATTTTCATGCTCTCACTTGCATCAATCTTCGAGTGTTGCTTTTTCAGATGAATTCACGTGAAGTTCAAGTGCCTTAGGATGACGAAGAGCATTTCTTTCTCTATCCTATGCACATTTTATCCTTTGCTAAGCCCAATTGAGCCCGCAAATTCGTTTCATATAAACCCAGTTGGTGATCATCCCCCACACTGGGGCAAGGCAAAAAGTCATCATTGTTCAAGCAGCATATCCGGAGCGCCGATAAAAGACGAAGACCCTGAGAGTCCAAATGTTAGTCATTCGGTCAAAACAAGCCAAAATGTGACTGGCCAATATATGCATTGTAGACAGTATGTGTCAAAAGTCAAAAAAAAAAAACTAGAGGGCATGAGAAAGCAGTGTGCCTGGTAAAAGCAAGGCCAATGCCCGTGAAAGAAAAGAAGAAGAAGAGAATAAAAAAAAATGGAGAAAAAAGTGACGACTTTGGATTAGAAAATGTTGAGATGTGTCAAAGTCACAAAAATATCCAGAGTCTTAAGGAGTCAAGTGATAAGCTCTCGAGGCCAATGGAACATCTACCGAGGAGACAATCCCTGGTGAAGAAGAAGACTGGTGACAATGCCGAGATGATCACCAACTTGTTCACCCCAGTTGTATACGTTTTGAGCCTAATGATCCATTCATTTCTCAACCCATGAGCCTAGCCTGCGTTACGTCCTTTATAAAGTCTCTTCAGATTAGGGCACTTGAACTAACATGGGATTCGGATGTTTATAAGCTTAGCTCGAAGAAGTGCGAGCAAGTCCATTTCTATCTCATTTTGCAGGTTCTTGACTTATAAACCCGGAGACAATTACAGAGTATTTTCTTTCAATAGTCTCGACTCAAAGAATCTCTTTTGCTAAGCCATTGACCAAGCCTATATTACGGTCCTAACAAAGACCTCTCAGATTGGTAAAGTCGTACTACTTGCGAGAACACTCAGACCCTTGTCAACATGATGATGGTGAGATGGAGCGATTCTCCATAAATCAGCCCTTTCGATGAGAAGGAGAAAAAGCCCTTTTGGACCGGAAGTCCCTCATTCGACATTTTCAAGATATCTGCTTGTGAGTTCGGATTGTCTTGTCATGATTTTTCCCCAACGGAGTTTGTAATACCGATTTGACAAAACCATCGTGCATGAAAACCAGTTGAATTTATAGTGCATGAGTATATGTGTTCTTAATTGTCCATGGATGCATATTACATGTTGCCTAAAATCGTGTCCAATAGGAGACATGCCCTCAAGAGTCGGAGATATCACCAGGTAAGTATATCTCTATCCTTGGATGTCTGTGACTGTCCAGGTATCCCTAACCTGTTCGAGCAATTGTCAGGTCCATATTTGATCATTTTGTTGCGATCTCTAGATGCCTCTGACGATATCTAGGCATTTATTGATCAAGCCTTTTCAGGTACCTCTGATGATATCCAGGTACTTTGTCAAGGAACCCCTGAACATTCGGGCTAGCCCCTGGTTCAGCCAGTCGTTAAGTACCTGCGACGATATCCAGGTATTTATCGATCAAGCCCTTTCAAATATCTTAGATGATAACTAGATATTTTGTTAGGCACACTTTTAAAAGATATTCCCCCGTAACACACCTATGAGGAAGGTATAGGTGCAACGGCCAAATCTTTATGAGTACCTATGAGGAAGGTATATGTATTTCATAAAGGTCGGAATATTCTCCGAATCTCAGAAGATTCCCCCGTTGACACACCTATGAGGAAAGGTATAGGTGCAGCGGCCAAATCTTTACAAGTGCCTGTGGCGATGTATAGGTATCTCGTAAAGGTCGGAATATTCTTCCAATCCCAGATGTTCCCCCGCGGTTCACCTATGAGGAAAGTATAGGTGAAGCGGCCAAATCTTTATGAATACCTATGGCGATGTATAGGTATCTCATAAAGGTCGGAATATCCTCTTGAAGTTCCCCCGTGACGCACCTATGGAGATGTATAGGCGCAACGGCCAAATCTTTACAAATACCTATGGAGATGTATAGGTAGTTTGTAAAGGTCGGAACGTTTTTACATTTTTTTTACTAAAAAACTGCTCTCGCGAGTCCATATGATGATTGGATACGTCGAGCTTTCTTCGTGTGTTTTGACTTAATTGTAGATCACCGAAGTTCATCAACAGTGTATCAGGCAATACCCATGGGACTAAGCCCAAACATTTGCCAAACAACATACAAAATTAGGGTCGTGCCTCGAATTGCATCATCTCGCTCCTGTCAGGTAAGTAATTCCAGGTATATTTTCTACTCATGTCAGCATGCATCATTTCTTAATGCATTTAAAAATGGGACTCATAATCCCTACAAAAACAACATTCATTGCATTTGCATAGGTGAAATTTAGGTATCATTTAGTCTTTGAATGCAACCTCTGCGAGCTCACCTTCAAAGAGGGGCAGCTGTTGACACCTAAATTTTAGCGACCATTTAGTCGTAATTTGTATAGAAAATTAGGGATTAAATTTTTAACCCCTAAACAAAAATATTTAGGTTGCATAACATATAGTTTAAATTCATTTTAGATTAATTGCATTTTACATCGGACTGGCAGTGACGAACGAGCTTAAATTTCATCGAATGGGACTCGGCTCGCTTGGAATGCAAGGGCCGGGAATTACAAGTCAAACGGGCTCGGTTGTTTTAATTTGAGCTTAATTCAGCCCATTATCCTTAATTAATTCAGCCCATTTAAATTAAAATCTAAGCCCAAGCCTAAGCCCATTAGGACTAGAGAGCCCATCTAATTGACCTAGATTAGTGTTATATATACATCATTAGGTCAAGATTTTGAATTGAGGCTCTCATAATTTTCAAGATGAGTTATAGAGAGACCAAGTGAAAGAGGCCAGACATATTGAATACACGGCCAAAAAGAGAGAGAGATCGGGAGTGGGAGCCGAGAGAGATCGCAAAGTTCTTCAGAATTGAAGATGGTGAGTGAACGATGGTCTTTGGGGTCTTCTTCGTGAGTGCAGTTTGACTATCCTCATGCCTGAAGATGGTTCAACACACAAAGGAGACCAATACCCAAAACGAGGAAGCAAAGCGGTGATTTTTGGCTTGGCTCGTCCGGTCCTTGCTTCAGCCACGCCATATCGACGAGCTCCTCAACGACCAGCAGCTTCCATCTACCACAAGGCATTTTTCCAGTACACAGCTGGCGGCCATCGTCCAGCTTGAACCTGATCAACTACGATACTGTTGCTGCACCGAGAACTCCATCCGCGACGCCACTAGCCAAGCCTTGCATCGACGACGTTGCTTCCCAGTCCAATCCATACGTCCTTTCTGGCGTGCTTGTCTTGTTGCAGTGTTCCTAGTGCTTTCCTTGGCGTCTCATGCACATCCGGCCGTGTTACAGCTTCTTATTGGTTCCTTGGTGTTTGAGAACGCCTACAGCATTGTTTTGTTCTCATTGCCAATTAATCATCGCTGGTCGTATCCTCATCGTGGACACTTTGCCGAGACCTTCATTCATCAAGCATCACTAAAAGCCCCACCGTCGCACGCCACTCCCCGGAGCCACATCACGCCCGGCGTCGCTCGTGTGCCGCCGCCTGGACGATCCTGTCATCGCTGCACGCCTGCACCGCCGTTGTCCGGACAGCCATGCTGTTGCCCCGCCGTGTCATCGCCGCGAGCCGCCGTCGCTCCCGACACCGCGCCGCCGGTCCACCGTTCGCCGCTCATCCCGATCCGCAAGCTCAAATTTGGGAATTATCTGCAAATTAGGTAATTGGACATTATCCAATATTTTCAGAATATTTGGTTTCTTAATTTTCGGATGTTTGAATATTCTGTGAATATTGTGTGGATTGCTAGATATCTTAGGATAATGTTTTCCTTATTCGCAATATTCGAAAATACTCAAAATTAGGAATTTTTCCTAATTTGGCAACGTATCTAGACGACTATCCGACCTTATCCCTAAGGTAAGATACGCGGTGATATGGAAAATCATTATCTTATCCATAATCACTTGGATACGATAATAGATTTTATCTGCTTTCCAAATTTGAATGGTCGACTTTCCGTCAATATCTGTAACCCTGTAGATATGACCGATAGTTCGATTTTTGTGCCTAATCCGAGTTTGAAACGAATCTTGCGGATCGCGTGGCTGTTTTAAATGTGGATGCTATCTCTGTTTAAATTGTTTTTCCTTTTCAAATAAAAAAGAAAATTCAAAAAATATCAGTTAGGATTTGAATTTGAGTTTTGCATGTTTAGGAATCCTAAATATATCTAGACGATAGAGTAATTATTTAATTTAAATTAGGACTTGAGATAATCTATTTCCTAGTTTAAATTAAGTAATATTCTAATCTTAATAGATTATTTAGGTTATTTTTTAATTCCGAATTTTCATGAAAACCCCAAAAAAAGAATGAATTGTTTTATGGTAGATTAGGATAGATTGCATTCTTAATTTAAGTAATTTATTATTTCGAATTTTAACAAAAATCCCAAAAATAAGTCATGTTAGGATATGTTAAGTCATCATAGGTTGCATGTTAATTTAGGCATATTTTTATTCCGAATTTCATTAGAAAATACCAAAAATAAATCATTTGCCCGTCATCAGAATTAGGTCACGTCGTCGCATGACATATAGTTTGCATGCTAGGTTACATTACTTGCATGTCATTTTTGCACGTCATTGCATGTAGATTAGCTTTAAGCGAAAATCCAAAAATTGAATGAATTCCTTGTTAATTAGAAATCATATTAGGTTGTTGATGTGATTTTCTAGCTAACAATGCAGATGCTTACGTTGCTTCGAGGTAAGTAATTCTTCCAACTTGCAATTTATTCAATGCTTTCTTGGGTGTTAAATTGGTGGTTTGCGCACCCGCGTGAACACCTCATACGTTAGTGATTAAGTTAAAATGGATCCAGATTGCTTGCCAAAACATTTTTGAAAAGAAAAGGTACCGAAAGGGCGTTAGACTAGATCTAGCGTAATCAAGTCTCCGGGTTTAGAATCTCTGGTTCGTAGGAATAAAATATATCTCCCTATATTTTATTTAAGTTTCTAATCGACCTACCACAATTAGATTAGTGGCGACTCCGAGCATGAAAACTTTTGGACGTTAAAAACTTAAACCTAAGTTGCGAATTGGTAGGGCTTGGGAGGGCCTGAGTTAAGCTTAGTCTTAATAATCCATTAGCCTGAGGAAATTTTAGGTCGCGACATACGAGTACTCCAAAGCATAGTGTGGAAAGAGAATCCATCATATAGATCTGAAAAATAACAGAGTGAGCCAAAATCCAGTAAAGGAAATCTCTATGTTTAAGGTAAATATAATCTTAGCACTCCATCTGGTACCAACAAAATAATGTGATTTCAAAACGAGAACAAAATGATTATGTATGGTAAATGAAGGACTAAACGCTATAACCTATCATGATATGTCGATTAAAATAAGGATTAATACCACGAAAAATCCCAAACTCGTACATCTGTGACAAATTTACCCCAAACTAATTTTTTGACCACTAAAAATCCCAAACCAGTACATTTGTGATAAATTTACCCTCCATTAGTTGATATTAAATTTTACCTTCAACTTGCTGAGTTGGATGACACGTGACAGTTGACGGGTGTATCAGTTTGGGGTTTTACCTCTTTGTTTGTTACAGGTTTACCAATTTATGATTTTTCGTGATATTAATCAAATTTAATGGAGGGTAAATTTGTCGCAAATGTACTAGTTTGAGGTTTTTGGTAGTCAAAAAATTAGTTTAGAGTAAATATGATACAGATGTTCCAGTTTGGGATTTTTGGTGGTCAAAAAATTAATTTAAGGTAAATTTATTACAGGTGTACCAGTTTAATAATTATATAATGTTACATAAAATTTATTCACTCAAATGCAAGTAGAATGTATAATAATTTCCGGTACCGGCACTTCAAAATTCTTTACCTTTCAAGCCATTTACTTTAATGTCCATAGTCAACGAAAGACCTCTCAGAACCTTTGTCTATTTGATTGTTCCAATCAAAATATTTTTTGCTTATTTGATGAAAAATAGTTGTTAACTTGTGGGGTGTCATGCTTGTTACACCCCCAACTCTACCGTTACAGGGCAATGACATGGCGGTCCTTCCACCCGAAAGGCGTAGTCTCAAATATAATTATCATATATCTGTTATCGAAATATATACGTCCATATATTTGATAAAGGGATCATCTGATTACATGATTAGAGTTTATAAAATCCATCAAAACAATATGTACATTTCCAACTTACAACTAAACTCAGAGGTTCACTTAGACATAAAAAAAACTCATACAGAAAAATCTCATTATCAAAATGTTCCGCTGATAACATAAACGCTCTCGTTCTGCTTGCGATTAGCTGAAAAACTTGAGAAACAAGTAAGATGAGTGGAATTAACAATCACAACCGAGGAAGTGGTTCATCTCTTCTAAGCAGATCGAACATTCACTATGCATTTTTATAAAATGATATCATAACTCATCAATTCCAAATCCAGTATATGATATACATAAAATATCAAAAGTGGATTTTCAATAAAACTTTTTAAATATTGGATCAATCAATAATATCAACTCAACAATAACAGATCAACCATCAATGGTTCATTCCATTGATCAATCTCTATCAAATCAAATATTAATAGTCCATTTCATTGACTAATCTAATGCGTAGTATCTAACTATGGTCACGCTTAATACCAGTGACAAAGGCGACTAAATTTTCCCCATTGACTAGATCTCTACCTATATCAACCGGTAGTTTGGCCCCGAAGGACGTCATAATCCCTTAATAGGTACTAATCATAGCGATATGAGCATCATGCATTGACACTATTCTCCAATAACCCACGATTAAATTCAAAATCCATCTCGAAACTCAAGTTCACTAACCTAATCATATAAAATTTATGATTCAATTCATCAAACATATTACCTTTTGTAAATCAAATTCATAATATAAGAACTTTTCATAATTCTCTCGTAAAAGGTTTTGCAAATCATCCACATTCAATCGATTCAAACTATAATCAAAGATATCTTGCCTTTTAAAATATACAAAATGGTAGTAATTGCACAATCTAGTTTTATGCATTCAATATGCTCTAAGTACCACTTTTTCTTTTCAAAGAAATATCAAATCATGGGATGCATCTTTAATTCATAATACAATTTTTCTATCATTTTCATGACATGAGTTTTAAAAAATCAAAAAAGAGATAAGTACCACTCACCTGGTAAAGCTAAAAGCCAACCTACAAAGGTTACTCATATTGACGAACTCGTATTTCTATCAATTAACCGAAAAACGATATCAAAACCAAGTAAAACTTTACTTTAACTAACAACTTGACTAGACTACGCTTATTCATCGATAAAATGACTTCTGTGCACTAACGAAGAAACTTGTTTATGGCGAACATTCATGTTTGTCGGTTATACGTTTGTCCGTTATGTGTAACTCGCATGTAAAACTTTAAAAATTCGTTTTAGTCAAACTGTACTTCGGAATTGATTTTCGTCAAACCCAATGGCTCCACAATGCCCTAAACTATCATTTTCATGTAACTCCACAGCTTAACAACTCATAAATCGAACCTTGCAGTTCAAAATTTGCGTGACTTCGAATTTATGACTTAATTATGGCTCCAATTAGATGAATAAAGGGCTCGAATTCTTACTAGTTATTTCGAAATGAAGTTGATTTAGCTTGTCGGGACGTCCGAAACATATACGCTAAAAAATTTCTCACTCTTTTCTACGTTTCCTCTTTTCCAATGGTTTTAACGTCCAACTCTCCCTCCTTGCATTTCTTGTTTTTGCCGGAGTCCTTTTCTTCTCTTTGTTTAGCGCCAACTGCAGATTTAAAGAGAAGTGGGCTTGACTCCTATGAAATTACTAGGGCTTCCGCTATTATTTTAATAACTTCGCCCTAATATTACAATGTCAATGCGATCTGTGCACATCTCAACTCTTCGCTTCCCTTCTTTCGCACTGAAAGGGCGTCATGCACATTGTAAACTCTCGGTCCCCCTTCTTTTGCGATTAAATGGCGTCTTTGTGTGATCGTCGGCTTTGTCTCTTTGTACTTCATTTTCATTATGCTCATCACGATAAATTGTATGAAGTGCTTCAAGTCTCATAGCATCTGCAAGAAATTATAAGGTGCATTATAAAATGAGTAGGATTGTTTGGATGTCCTTGTTCCTGTTCTTGTCTCTCTTGAACATCCTTTTATTACATCATGAATTATCCTCGGTCTGACAATTTTTTTGTGAATGCCTAGATGTCTGGCCGAGATTCTAGCACAGCCTATACTTGTCTTTTAATTGACAATAATAGATTATTGATATTACTATGTAGCATTCCCCCTATCCTGTTCACTTCACATTGTAAGTACATTCTCAAAGCAGCAACGTAGATAGTTTCTCTAAATTGGGTCGCCTGTCCTTTCTATGTAGACTCATAACTAAAGTTTGATTCGTACGTGTATTCTTGGTATAGCTCTATAAATTGTGAAAGTTTCATTGATTCTTTGGAACAATGTTTCATATAAGTCCAATTTTTCTTGTCTGCTATCTCGTGTGTAAGTTGCCCTACTATTTCTTTGGGGTTCTCTCATCTATAACTCTTCTTCGAGCATTAGCTGAACGAAAAACACGCTGAAATATATAGTATCTGAAACCCAGTTACCATTTTTATCATATCATATATATGTTCTCCACAGAAAAAAACGAAGGCTAAGATAGGGCTTTCGTGGAAGCGGGAAGAACCCTCATCCGATAGACAATCGTTTCCGTTTGTTCGATGACCTTTTTTTGGAGCGATAATTCAGCAATTCTCCTAGAATGTGGAACGCATTTAGGTGGACTAATCTTGCTACAAGCCTGATTACAGGACTTCAATACTGAAAATCACTTGATATTCATCACTTATCACCCAAGAATATGGGACTATCAATTCTTACCAAGCTCTTCCCATGCATTCTTATCCCGATCTAACAACGATCAGAATTTGCGCACATTCCTGATGACTAGATTTTGTTTTGTTTTTTTGCCTAGAAATATACTCAAACTTATTGTTGATACCTAATTTTTAGCCAATAAGTCATATAAAGGTAAAATTCAAGATTAGAGTTCCTGATCGTGACATAAACTATTTCTTAGCCAGAAAGTGTCATTTTTGTGTTTTTCAAATTTAAATTTCATAGCATTCCATCTAAACCAAGACATTAATTTCACCAATAATCCAAGGAAGTTTTTAGAATTGACTTTTTGGTCAACCCCTAAAGTCAACCTCTGGTCAACATTTTCAAAGAATTAAAAAATCATTAATTCAACTCCTTTTCAAGCTTAATTAGACTTATAATTCATCAATTTCACAAAAATCGATTGAGAATGGACTTTTCAACCATATCGAAAATTTTGATTTTCGATCGGCCAAATTCAAATTTCAATGATTTCTAGACAATTTTTTAGAATAATTTCCTTCACAACATTTGATCTTAGGGTCACAACACATTCAATTGTCAAGCCAATTTTGAGATTCCAAGCTTGTGATGAGTTGGCCTATTCTTGAGCACCAATTGGGGGTCATGATCAATCCTTCATGAGTAATGCCGATCAACCTAATTTGAGTCCAATTAAGTACAATCATTTCAATTCCAAAGTCAATTTTAATAAAATCATTGCAATTGGCTTAATTTGACCAAAATGGCGAATCAGCGATCAATAGGACCAAGAGAGGTCGAGCCAATTGACTTAATTCGGTTTGACCCATGTTGTATCAAAGCCCAATTTGACCAATTAAACTTCAATTGTGTAAAATAGCCAAGCACATAATGCAATCCAAGGGGAACTAGAACAATTGGAAAATGGCAAGTCAATTTGATCAAGCCCAATTAATCCGATTCGAGTCACGCCGACCCAATTTGACCAAATTGAACCCAAATCATTGGGTTGAGGCCTAATAAAATTTCAATTGGACCAATTGGTTATACAGGTGAGCCAATAGAATAGAAATTAGAAAATTGGATGATCAGGAAGTTACGGGTTGACCGGGTCAATCTGGCCCATTTCACTCGATCGGCCTAGCTTTACCCAGTCCATAGCCGGCCAGCCCTCTCTCAGATTTCATTAATCATAAAATTACCATTGAGAGAAAATTACGAAAATACCCTTGTCATGAAATAACAAATCATGGCCATTCATTAACATCTTGATCATGGCCATCAATTGTGGCACATCATCAATTGTGAGCCTTTAGATCAATCAAAAGGCCTAAATTGAAACCATTTTCAAATTTCCCTCCAAAAAACCCCATATATAAACTAGTTTCTCTCTCTCTCTCTCTCTCTCTCTCTCTCTCTCTCTCTCTCTCTCTCTCTCTCTCTCTCTCCTAAAAATACACATTCATTTTCAGATTGTACACACACACACACACACACACACACACTCTCTCTCTCTCTCTCTCTCTCTCTCTCTCTCTCTCTCTCTCTCTCTCTCTCTCCCGAGAAGCCCAATCTCCATGCCGATGGTGAAGCCGGCCAATTCCGTCGCTCTTTTGGCCATCCAACGGTGTCCAAATCATGACCAAGCCTTATGACCACCACCTCCGACTTCCTCATAGTCTCAAGGTGGTCAACATTTCCCTTAAGGCTCACTGGAGTTCCACCGATTGGCTAATCTTCCTCCATTGCTCGCCGAAGTCCATAATCTACGGTAGGTTTCAAAGAGTGTTTGAATGATCCATTTCACATGATCAATCAAGGATCATTCATGATTATAGTAAAAAATTGAAGTCTATACTTCAATCTATAATCAAACTTCAATGTGAATTGTGATGAAATAGGCTCATCGATAGTTAATTTTCCGAGAATATGGGTATTATTCAAACCGTCTATTTTAAACTTGACTATGATGGAAGGTTCAGCTCAAGTCATTCACTGCCTTATTGAAAAACCAGGAGATGACTCATTTCTCTTATCTGCAGTTTATGGAGGCAATTCTAAACTAAAAGGAGATCCCTATGGCATAATGTTAATACATTCTCCACTGGTAATACAAGAAATATGCCTTGGTTACTTATAGGTGATTTCAATGAAACGAGAGATACAATTGAACGGATAGGATCTAATACCCGATGGACTTCTGGAATAGATGAGCTAAACACAATGATTGAGGAGCTGGCGCTGATTGAGCCTAATTCCACAGGTCCATTTTTCACATGGACAAATAAAAGGTCCAATGATGATCTTAGAGTAAGCAAGATTGATAGAGTCTTCATTAATGCAAATTGGCAGAACAGGTACTCTCATTATTCGGTAGAATTTTTACTGCCGGGTGTTTCAGATCACTCTCCATGCCTAGTGCGTCTTAACACCACTGTTAGGAGAAGGAAGCCCTCTTTTAAATTCTTCAATTTCTGGACTGGAAGTCCCGATTTTCTACCGATTGTCTATGCTGGCTAGCAACTGGATTTTAGAGGATCCAAAATGTTTATTCTGGTGAACAAGCTCAAAGCATTGAAACAAAAACTCAATCACTTAAATAAATCTCAATTTGGTGACCTATGTCGTAAGGTCAAAGATGCTAGAGCGAACCTACAGCGAATACAACGAGATCTTGCATTGGACCCATACAACATAAACACTTGGGATGAAGAAAAGGCACAATTGGAGCAACTACTAACCCATAGCAAACATGAAGAAGTCCTCCTAAAGCAAAAATCTAGAAATCTATTATTGAAGGAGGGGGACAACAACAGCAGAATTTTCTTTGCCTCCATGATGCATAGAAGTGCTCAGAACAGAATTAACCAGCTCTCACTCGATGATGGCACTACTATAAAAGATGAGGGAGTTCTTAGGGATGCAATTGTATCTTATTATCATCGCGTACTTGGTCGCTCCAGGCACACTCATTTCCCTTACGAACGGTTTGCTTCCCTATTCCCTGAAGATGTCAGTACCGCCATTATTTGACCAAACTTTCAACGTACTGAGATCATTAAAGTGCTCAAAGGCCTAAATAATTTCAAAGCCCCAGATCCAGATGGATACAACAGTTTATTCTTTAAAAAAGCCCGGCCCATCATAGGGCGTGATATAGAGGATGCTATCATGGACTTCTTCTCCACTAGAAGACTGCTGAAAGCTATCAATTCTACTATGTTATTACTTATGCTGAAGGTACAAAATCCATCCCGCCTCACGGATTTTAGGCCCATCTCATGCTGCAATGTTCTATACAAGATCATATTGAAACTACTTGCGGAAAGACTCAGCTATTTCCTCCCTTCGGTTGTTGGCCTTAACCAAACTGCTTTTATCTCGAGTAGACAGATATCGGAGAATATTCTGCTTTACTAAGACCTTCTTCATAACTACCATAAGGGCGATAAAGGTAAACGCGTGGCAATAAAAATTGACCTTATGAAAGCTTTTGATAAGGTAAAATGGGAAGCAGTTCTTGGTGTTCTTAGGGCAATCAATATACCTCAGCATTTGTTTGATCTGATAGCTCAATGCATAACTACATCGAGGTTTTCGATAAACCTCAACGGCGAACAAGTTGTCTACTTTGCTGGTACCAATGGACTAAGACAAGGTGACCCACTCTCTCCTTATCTATTTGTCTTGGTTATGGAAATCCTCAACAGGATCATAATTGAGAAAGTTGCAGCATCCTCCTTCAAATATCATTGGCACTACAAAACAGAAAAAATCACTCACTTATGCTTCGCAGATGACCTGTTTCTTTTTTCTCACGGGGATGTAGATTTAGTCATTTTGCCTTATTGATGTATTTGATGAATTTACAGCTCTCTCAGGACTGCACTTCAATCCAGATAAATGCCAAATCTTTTTCTCCGGGTTGTCCGAGGAAGAAAAGGTAATTATATTGGATCACACACCTTTCCTGTAACGTCCTGAATTCGCCAACTTCCGGGAATAATAAAATAGATGGTTATTTCTCATTTCATTTTAGTAAGTCTCGCCCGGAACTGATCATTCTCGGGATACTGACCAATAGGGAATGGCTAACCAGGAAAATGGTTCGTGGACCTGAGAACTCGACCGTGAATTGAGTCCGATCCCGAGAAACGATGAGGAAATATTTTGTGCCAATGTGAGCCGATCTGAGGAGAGTGAAAAATTTAGTTTAGCCAACGACGTACAATCGGATCGCGGGTGATTCCGTCCGACTGAGAGTGCATGTGGCGAACGATTCCGAAATTAATCCGAACAATTGCGACCCTCGAAACTAGCGATAAATCCTCATGTTCTCTAGGAGATCGACATCGTCACGACTCGAGTGACCCTAGATCGATACGTGTAACCCCTAAACAGTCGCCCGTTAGTGAAAGACGCTAAAATCGCAAATTGAGTGAAATCGATCGTGGAATTGAGACCGGACTTCGGTGCCGAATTTCGTGGGCGTACGCGACTATTTTGTGAGGATAACGTCGTAAAAGTGTGGCCACTCATATTTGGGACCAGTAGCATCAAAAATTGGAAATTCGATCCAAGACCAAAAAATTACCGTTTTGCCCCTATGCCCCTAAGCTTGAATTCCGAATTTTGGAAATTATTTTAGAGTTTATTATTGGTCTATCTCAACCCAATAATGCTGGAAATGTTGATCAATTGTGCCCCTAGATATTTTAGATAGAATCAATCTCTACCCTTAGATTGAGGGCAAGATGGCCTTTTAGTGGAATTAGGTCACCAACCCACACTAAGCCCATTGGATTAAACCTTGCAATGTTTCTCTCTCTCCTTCATTCTCACCTCACCATCACCGGCCAGCCCTCCCTCCTCCCTCTCCATCCCGTGAGCTCCCCCTCTCTCTCTCTCTCTCTCTCTCTCGGCCTCGCGCCACCCGGCGGAGGGCCGCCACCGCCGCACGTCGGTACCACGCCACCCATCCGTCCCCCCCTCGCCTCACCACCACCATCCAGCCATCCCATTCTCTCGCTCTCTCCCTTTCCCAGCCGTGTGATCAGCCCCCGCCTAAGACCGCCGCCGTCCACAAGTCGCCGCCGCTCGCGCCCCCGTGAAGGCCGCTCGTCGCCACCGCTTGCCCCGCCGTGCTCCAGCTCAGCCCGCCCATTTTCCCCTCTTGTTCAGCCTTGTTTGGGAGCTTAGGAATCCAGGTGAGTACAACCCTAAACCCTAGTCAGGCTAATGCACATTTCTAGATGGGTTTTAGGGGTTAATTAGGGTAATTTAGGAGTTAGCTTGTGGAGGATGTTAGGGGCTGACTTTATGGCTAATTTGGTGGCTTAGTATGATAATTTAATTGAGGTTTGGTAGCTTATAGTGTGCTGTATGGTGGCTGAGCATAGGTGCCTTGATTTGGGCATAAATATGGATTTGGCGGGTGTAATTTGTGGGCCAAGTGGTGGCTATTTTCATGGTGATTCTTGGGGTCTAATGTGATGATTTGGAGACGATTTAATGGCCTAGGGTGGACTGTTCATGACTGATTTGGTATTGGGTTGATTTGGACCATAATTGGTTAATTGAAGTTTTAGTGTGAATCGTTAAGGGAATGGTGATCGGCCCATGAGGAGACTAGATTAAACATGGCTTGTTTGTGATTGTGTAGTGCCCTATGGTGTGCTTGGCATGGCCAATTCATGGATTACTTGGTAGACTATCGGCATGAGTAGTTTTGGTGTTTGAATTGCGTGATATTGGGTGCCAAATTATATGTTGTGATTGATTTGGACTAATTAGTCTATTGGGCAAAATGAAATGTGAATTGAGCATATTGTGACGTTATTTGAATAAATAGCCAAATCATATTGAGTGCCCAATGTGAATTTCACGAATGCCGAGTACGGATATTGTGGCCATGAATGTGCATCTCGAGCATTGGCATAACATGTGCATATGCGAGTGTGCATGAACGACATGAGCATGTGATCACCTAAAATGTCCTGATGCGTTTTACGCGGGGTTCAAATAATAATTGGTGATTGTGAACGTGTGATTACATAAAGCCCTGATGCGTTTCACGTAGGGTATTGAACCCGTCCTGAGGCGTGTTACACGGGACGATGCCCGGACTACCGGAAGATGGCCAACCCAATGCGTTTTACGTGGGTTTTATGCCATGAGCCTTATGCATTTTACGCGGGTCAGAGATCGATCTCGAAGTGATAGACCTGATGCGTTTTACACGGATCGAACCTGATGCGTTTTACGTGAGTCGGAGGAGAATTGATAAATTGCAAGTGTGCAAGAGTGCAAGTGTGCGAAAATGCATTGATGAGACATGAGCACGAGTGCGAGCATAAGCATGAGCATAAGCTTGAGTAGATGTATGACATGCGTCGTGACCATGTGATGTTATGCATGTGCCACGATTGGGTTCTGTGTTGTTATTGTGAATTTATAGAGTGTCTGACCTGCAAGGCCAAGTAAGTATTGGATTTGGGCCCAAGAGCCTAAGTCATTTATATTTTGGATAGTGTGTTATTTGGTGCTAGTAAGGAGGTGCATGTTAGCCTAGTTTAGGTTTAGGGGGCCTACTCTCGGAGATTTATTCTCACTATTGTATAAACCCAACTTTTCAGACCCCCAACCTTGAGATGTCCGCAGTATCGATTCATTTTGGGATCCCTTACCAGATAGACCGAGAGAAAACGATGTACCCTGCAGGAAACGGGGATTTTTATGTTAGATACCTAACTACAGTTTGGGTCGATGCGGGGGAGCAGCTGGACTAGACTCACATGTACATAGGGTGGTGTATTAGGGACCTTACAGGGACTTACAGACCCCTTCGATCTTTTGAGGTCCTGTATAACGAGTCAGGGGATGTTGACGCTCAGTGTCCTGATGGGAACTTGGCGAGTCTTGACCGTGCGTATGAGAGAAGCTCTAGTGCTGACTTAGGGCACGGGCCGGACATTTGGGAAATGGACGAATCAGAGCAGATGGAGGAGGAGCCGGAGGATGGGCACTCAGACCCGGAGCCAATGGATTCTGAGGATGAGCCCGAGCCGATGGAGCAGGATCTCGAGATGGAGGCAGCACCAGAGGAGGACGGTTCAGACGAAGAGTCATCCGGGATCGATACCGAGCTAGAGTCCATAGAGTCCGAGCCAGAGTCATCCGAGAGTTCTTCTGACTCATCGAGTTCTGACCCAGACTGGGAGCCCTAGAGTAGACCTTAAACCCTAGTTAGGTCGGGCCAGTACCTTTTTGATCGGAGCCCCACCTAGTATTAGTACTCCTGACCGCCCGGGCTACTTACCCCTTTTTATCAGTAATGGCCATTGATCCGCTTTTGATTTTTGGGCTCATGTTGTGTATGGATAGTGTATATGTTCTCCCTATTAATACAAGTGTATATTTTAATCCTGTTGATTGTTCTACCTTGGTCTCGTGTTTGATTTGTACGGGTGTTTAAGTTGCTTCCGCATGTGTCTTGTACTCTGTTTCGGGTGTTGGGTCAGCGACACGTCCTGAGACGTCACACTTGAATGGACCGCGGCAGGGATGTGGCGCATCGTAGGGTGCGGGGCATGACATCCCCGTTTGATTTGGTATCAGAGCAAGGATTGCTCGGTCTAATTAGGTCGAAGCCTGGAGTGACAAGGAGCGATGACCTTGGGTAGCCAGTAGGGAGACCTTGCATGCTATGTGTACCTCTTGACTGTTTATGTATTGATTGACTGATTGTCGAATCGACCCGGAAAGTGCAGGTGCGGCAGGACCCGAGGTAAGTACGTGTATCTCCTTGGTTGAGGTCTGGTGCTATTTATGCTTAATCGCATGCTGAGTGATTGATTGCTATGGTGTTAAGTTCTCTGCCTAGGACCTTAGACTGGATTAGCATGGTTTAGGTCTCTAATTCCTGTGTGGGAATTATAGCAGGAAAGTGAGCGTGCGAGTTGAGGAGATGAGTAGTCAAGGAAGAGGTAGAGGTCGAGGTTGTAGTAGAGGTAGAGGTCGAGAGCAGGACCGTGTAGAATCGCAAGTAAGGGTTGCCGAGGATCCAAGGGTAGATGGAATTTTAAGGGCTCTTGAGGAAGCTGGAATTCTAGGAGGTAGGCTAACCCAAGAGGGAGATACCGCTATAGCTGCTGCTATCGAGGTTGCCATTACTGCTGCTAATGGGGTCAATGGGAATAATGGAAATAATGGGAATCAAGGGAATCAAGAGAATCCAGTTCAAGGACCGACAAATGTGATCAGGCCGATGTCTAAGTTGGTTAAGCAATTCTTGAAATTGAAATCACCAAAGTTCAATGGGAAGGGTGACTCCGAGACTGCTCCGTGCTGGGTGGAAGAATTGGAAAAAGCCTTCGATATTCTAGGGTGCACCGAGACTGAAAGGGTGACACTGGCAGTATATCAGCTTTAGAACAATGCAAATGACTGGTGGAAGGCCACCAAGGGCAGGGTGTTTCCAGAGGGTACCGCTCAGACTTAGGCCGTGTTTACCGAAAATTTCTATGGAAAGTACTTCTCAGAGAGTGCCCAGAAAAGAAAACTGGCTGAATTTATGCGACTCCGCCAAGGGCAAATGACCATGGATCAGTATGAAGCGGAGTTCATCAGATTATCGAGATTTGCACTAAGAATGGTGGAGAACCCGCAAGACAAGGTTCGGAGATTCTGAGATGGGCTAAAGCCGGATCTTAGGAGTCAGATGATATCGCTCAATATTCGAGATTATGGTGAGATGTACGAGCGGACACAAGCTATTGAGCGCAATCAAGTGGACAGGGCAGCCGCTTCTGGATCGCGATTAGCCCCGGCTAGGGACAATCGCCATCTAGAGAAGAAGCTGATAGCAAGAAACAGGCAATTTGTCCCACTGATCAGGAAGAATATCGAGAAGCCGAGCTACCAGCAGAACAGATTTTGGGCTTGCTTTAAATGCGAGAGTATGGACCATCATATCAGGAATTGCCCCCAGCAACGCTCCGCAGGACCCCAGATGCAACCACAACAACCCTGAGTTGGGAATCAGGCTGGGAATCCCCCGCCGGCTAATCTGAATAGGCCGTCGGCATAAGGACGGGTGTATGCCATGGTGCGAAAAGAAGTAGAGAATGCGCCAGGCGTGGTCGCAGGTGTGGTTTCTCTGTGCCATCATGTAGTATATGCTTTGTTTGATTCGGGGGCGTCGCACTCCTTTGTATCTGCTCAGTTTGTTGAATTGGTTGGACTAAAACCTGTCTTGTTAGAAGTGCGGTTGTGTGTGGCTACGCCATTAATGGATAAGATATACATATTGTTAGGATACTCGAATTGTGAGATAGTAATTGGTGGCGTAGAAAGCAGGATAGACCTAGCAGTTTTGCCAATGTATGATTTTGATTTGATTGTGGGCATGGATTGATTAGTCAAGCAGAATGCCGTAATGAATTGCAGTAGCAGGGTAATCCAGTTTAGCCCAGCTGGACACCCTAGATTCGAGTTTGTAGGGAGTTGAGGAGGAACCTCGATCTATTGGGTTTCATCAGTAGAAGCAACTAAGTTGTTTGATGAAGGCTGTCAAGGTTATCTGACAAGTGTGGTTGATTCGTCGGCAAAAGAGGTGCGACTAGAGAATATAGCAGTGGTGTGCAACTTTTCCGATGTCTTTTTCCAGGAATTGCCGGGATTGCCACCAAAAAGAGAAGTGGAATTTGTTATCGAGTTGGCACCCGGGATCGAGCCAATCTTGAAACCGCCTTATAGGATGTCATTGTCGGAATTGAAAGAATTAAATATTCAGATGCAGGAACTGTTAGACAAAGGTTTTATCTGACCGAGTGCATCTCCATGGGGAGCACCGGTATTATTTGTCAGGAAGAAGGATTGGTCGTTGAGGCTGTGTATCAACTGCCGTCAGCTAAATCAAGTGACAATCAAGAATAAGTATCCTCTCCCAAGGATTGACGACCTGTTCGATCAGTTACAAGGAGCCTCAGTATTTTCCAAGATTGACCTAAGGACAGGATATCATCAGCTAAGGATTCAAAAGGAGGATATTCCAAAGACGGCATTCAGGATGAGGTATGAAAACTATGAGTTCACACTGATGCCGTTTGGACTGACGAATGCGCCTGCTGCTTTCATGGATTTAATGAATCGGGTATTCAAGGAATTCTTAGATCAGTTCGTCATTGTCTTCATAGATGATATTTGGTATATTCAAAGAGTCTTGAGGAACATGAGGTACATTTGGAAAGAGTTCTACGGACGTTAAGAGAGTACGCACTGTATGCTAAATTTAGCAAGTGCGAGTTTTGGCTAAACCATGTAGCGTTTCTTTGGCACATAATTTTTGGAGAAGGAATCTTCGTGGATCTGGCAAAGATTGAGGCAGTGATGGATTGGCCGAGACCGACGATAGTTACTGAGGTTCGGAGTTTCTTAGGACTGGCAGGTTATTATCGGCGATTCGTGGAAAGATTCTCAGCGATAGCCACTCCATTGATGAGGTTGCTTAAGAAGGAGAATAAGTTTGAGTGGATAGAAAAGTGCGAAGAGAGTTTTCAGGAGTTGAAGCAAAGATTGACGACGGCACCAGTATTGACGATTCTTTCAAGATCGGGAGGATATGAAATTTATAGCGATGCTTCGCTTAAGGGATTGGGATGCGTGCTAATGCAACATGGAAGAGTGGTTACTTATGCATCACGATAGTTAAGGCCTCAGGAGATGAACTACCCAACCCATGACTTGGAGCTGGCAGCAATCATTTTTGCGTTCAAGATTTGGAGGCACTACTTATGTGGAGAAAGGTTCCAAATCTACACGGACCATCAGAGCCTCGAGTATTTGTTTTCGCAGAAGGAATTGAATATGAGGCAGAGGCGTTGGATGGAGTTGCTGAAGGACTATGATTATGGCATTTTCTACCATCCCAGTAAAGCCAACTGAGTAGCGGATGCCTTGAGTCGAAAATCGAGCATCGCACATTTAATAATCAAAGAGTGGATTTTATTGGAAGGAGGGCGAGACTCAGAATTTAAGTTCGAGGTAGGACACCTCTCCAATCTGATGGCGACGTTGAGGGTTAAACCAGAAGTGCAAATCAAGATTAAGGCATTGTAGTCTACATATCCTGAAATTCAGAGAATTCTGGAAATGGATGACACTAAGAGGGAACTGGACTTCCAAGTGTCCGAGGACGGAATTCTTAAGTTTCAAGAACGTTTATGCATGCCCGATGATTCGGAGCTTAACGAAGAGATTTTATCGGAAGCTCATAGAAGCAATTATAGTATCCACCCAGGCAGCACGAAGATGTACCAGAACCTTCTGTAGCACTATTGGTGGAACAGAATGAAAGAGGACGTGGCCAAGCATGTGGCCAAGTGTCTAACGTGCCAACAAGTGAAGGCACAATATTGTAAACCTGGTAGAATGTTGCAGCCATTGGAAATTCCTGAATGGAAATAGGAGCATATTACCATGAAATTTGTAACAGGATTGCCAAGAAGCCAGAGGGGACACGATGCTATTTGGGTAACAGTGGACAGACTGACCAAGTCAGCGCACTTTCTGGCAGTGTGAAAGGACCTTGAGCTAGAAAGGTTTGTAGATTTATATGTGCGGCAGATAGTCCGTTTTCATGGAGTACTGATATTGATCACTTCGGACCGTGATCCCCGGTTTACTGCCAATTTTTGGAAAAGTCTGCAATTGGCTATGGGAACAAAGTTGTAATTTAGTACAGCCTATCATCCGTAGACGGATGGATAATCTGAGAGGACTATTCATACGTTAGAGGATATGCTGAGAGCGTGTGTATTAGATTTTCAGGACAAGTGGAAAGAGCAGTTGCATTTGGTGGAATTTGCCTACAATAACAGCTTTCAGCAGAGTATTGGGATGGCACCATTTGAAGCACTTTATGACAAAGCGTGCAGAGCACCGTTATGTTGGGACGAAGTGGGGGAAAGAAGTATAACGGGTCCAGAGTTGGTTCAACAGTCGGTGGAAACGGTAAAGATTATCCGGGAAAGGTTAAGAATAGCCCAGAGACGTCAAAAAGGTTACGCGGATCGAAGGCGTAGGCCGTTGGAGTTCCAGGTTGGTGACCATGTATTCCTTAAGATCTCACCGATGAGAAGACTATCTCGGTTTGGCAAGAAGGGAAGCTAAGTTCAAGGTATATAGGCCCGTTCGAGATTTTGGAAAGGATTGGAACGTTGGCTTATCGTCTCGCCTTGCCATAGAATTTGTCGCAAGTTCATAACGTCTTTCACGTGTCAATATTGAGGAAATACGAACCGGATCTGACCCACGTACTGAATCATGAAGTAATAGACGTGGACGGCAGGGTGTCATACGTGGAGAGACCGGTGCGAATCGAGGACAGAAAGGAGCAGGTTTTAAGGAATAAGACGATCCCATTAATCAAAGTTATTTGGGAATATCACGGGACAGAAGGTGTCACCTAGGAAAGCGAGGAGGTAATGCGACGTCAACACCCCCATTTATTTGAGTAGTTGGAATTTGGATTGTAAATTTCGAGGACGAAATTTTTGTAAGGGGGAAGAGTTGTAACGTCCTGAATTCGCCCACTTCCGGGATTAATAAAATACATGGTTATTTCTCATTCGTTTTAGTAAGTCTCGCTCGGAACTGATCATTCTCGAGATACTGACTAATAGGGAATGGCTAACCAGGAAAACGGTACGTAGATCTGAGAACTAGAGCGTGAATTGAGTTCGATCCCGAGAAACGACGAGGAAATATTTTGTGCCAATGTGGGCCGATTCGAGGAGAGTGATGGATTTAGTTTAGCCAATGATGTACGATCGGATCGCGAGTGATTCCATACGATCGAGAGTGCGCGTGGCGAACGATTCCGAAATTAATCCGAACGATCGCAACCCCCGGAACTAGCGATAAATCCTCGTGTTCTCTGAGAGATTGACATCATCACGACTCGAGTAACTCTAGGTCGATACGCGTAACCCCTAAATAGCCTCCCGTTAGTGAGAGACGCTAAAATCGCAAATTGAGTGAAATCGATCGTGAAATTGAGTCCGGACTTCGATGCCGAATTTCGTGGGCGTACGTGACTATTTTGCGAGGATAACGTCGTAAAAGTGTGGTCACTCATATTTGGGACCAGTAGAGTTAAAAATTGAAAATTCGACCTGGGACCGGAAAATTACCGTTTTGCTCCTATGCCCCTAAACTTGAATTCCGAATTTTGGAGATTATTTTAGAGTTTGTTATTGGTCTATCTCAACCCAATAATGCTGAAAATGTTGGTCAATTGTGCCCCTAGATATTTTAAATAGAATCGATCTCTACCCTTAGATTGAAGGCAAGACGGTCTTTTAGTGGAATTAGGTCACCAACCCCCACTAAGCCCATTGGATTAAACCTTGCAATGTTTCTCTCTCTCCTTCATTCTCACCTCACCATCACCGGCCAGCCCTCCCTCCTCCCTCTCCATCCCGTGAGCTCCCCCCCTCTCTCTCCCTCCGCCGGCCGGAGGGCCACCACCGCCGCATGCCGGCGCCACGCCACCCGTCCGTCCCCCCCTCGCCTCACCACCACCATCCAGCCATCCCATTCTCTCTCTCTCTCCCTTTCCCAGCCGTGTGATCAGCCCCCGCCTAGGACCGCCGTCGTCTGCAAGTTGCCGCCGCTCGCGCCGCCATGAAGGCCGCCTGTCGCCGCCACTTGCCCCGCCGTGCTCCAGCTCAGCCCGCCCATTTTCCCCTCTTGTTCAGCCTTGTTTAGGAGCTTAGAAATCCAGGTGAGTATAACCCTAAACCCTAGTTAGGCTAATGTACATTTCTAGATGGGTTTTAGGGGTTAATTAGGGTAATTTAAGGGTTAGCTTGTGGACGATGTTAGGGGCTGACTTTGTGGCTAATTTGGTGGCTTAGTATGATAATTTAATTGAGGTTTGGTAGCTTATAGTATGCTGTATGGTGGCTGAGCATAGGTGCCTTGATTTGGGCATAAACGTGAATTTGGCGGGTGTAATTTGTGGGCCAAGTGGTGGCTATTTTCATGTTGATTCTTGGGGTCTAATGTGATGATTTGGAGATGATTTAATGGCCTAGGATGGACTGTTCATGGCTGATTTGGTATTGGGTTGATTTGGACCATAATTGGGTAATTGAAGTTTTAGTGTGAATCGTTAAGGGAATGGTGATCGGCCCATGAGAAGACTAGATTAAACATGGCTTGTTTGTGATTGTGTAGTGCCCTATGGTGTGCTTGGCATGGCCAATTCATGAATTGCTTGGTAGACTATCAACATGAGTAGTTTTGGTGTTTGAATTGCGTGATATTGGGTGCCAAATTACATGTTGTGATTGATTTGGACTAATTAGTCTATTGGGCAAATTGAAATGTGAATTGAGCATGTTGTAACGTTATTTGAATAAATAGCCAAATCATATTAAGTGCCCAGTGTGAATTTCACGAATGCCGAGTGCGGATATTGTGGCCATGAGTGTGCATCTCGAGCATTGGCATAACATGTGCATATGCGAGTGTGCAAGAATGACATGAGCATATGATCACCTAAAATGCCTTGATGCGTTTTACGCGGGGTTCACATAATAATTGGTGATTGTGAGTGTGTTATCACATAAAACCCTGATGCGTTTTACGCGGGGTATTGAACCCGTCCTAAGGCGTGTTACACGGGACGATGCCCGGACTACAGGAAATAGCCAACCTGATGCGTTTTACGCGGGTTTTGTGCCATGAGCATGATGCGTTTTACGCGGGTCAAAGATCGATCTCGAAGTGATAGACTTGATGCGTTTTACACGGGTCAGACATAATGCGTTTTACGCAAGTCGAAGGAGAATTGATAAATTGTAAGTGTGCAAGAGTGCAAATGTGCGAAAATGCATTGATGAGACATGTGCACGAGTGCGAGCATAAGCATGAGCATGAGCTTGAGTAGATGTATGACATACGTCGTGACCATGTGATGTTGTGCATGTGCCATGATTGGGTTCTGTGTTATTATTGTGAATTTATAGAGTGCCTGACCTGCAGGGCCAAGTAAGTATTGGATTTGGGCCCGAGGGCCTAAGTCATTTATATTTTGGATAGTGTGTTGTTTGGTGCTCGTAAGGAGGTGCATGTTAGCCTAGTTTAGGTTTGGGGGGCCTCCTCGCGGAGATTTATTCTCACTATTATATAAACCCAACTTTTTAGACCCTCGGCCTTGAGATGTCCGCAGTACCGATTCATTTTGGGATCCCTTACCGGATAGACCGAGAGAAGACGGTGTACCCTGCAGGAAACAGGGATTTTTATGTTAGATACCTGACTACAGTTTGGGTCAATGCGGGGGAGCAGCTGGACTAGACTCACATGTACATAGGGTGGTGTATCAGGGACCTTACAGGGACTTACGGACCCCTTCGATCTTTTGAGGTCTCGTATAACGAGTCAGGGGATGTTGACCCTCAGTGTCTTGATGGGGACTTGGCGAGTCCTGACCATGCGTTCGAGAGGAGCTCCAGTGCTGACTTAGGGTACAGGCCGGACGTTTGGGAAATGGACGAATCAGAGCAGATAGAGGAGGAGCCAGAGGATGGGCACTCAGACCTGGAGCCGATGGATTATGAGGATGAGCCCGAGCCGATGGAGCAGGATCTCGAGATGGAGGCAGCACCAGAGGAGGACGGTTCAGACAAAGAGTCATTCGGGATTGATACTGAGCTGGAGTCCATGAAGTTCGAGCCGGAGTCGTCAGAGAGTTCTTCTGACTAGTCGAGTTTTGACCCAAACTAGGAGCCCTAGAGTAGACCTTAGACCCTAGTGAGGTCGGGACAATACGTTTTTTATCAGAGCCCCACCTATTATTGGTACCTCTGACCGCCCGGGCTACTTACCCCATTTTGCTAGTAGTGGCCATTGACCCGCTTTTGATTTTTGGGCTCATGTTGTGTATGGATAGTGTATATGTTCTCCCTATTAATACAAGTGTATATTTTTAATCCTATTGATTGTTCTATCCTTGGTCTCGTAGTTGATTTGTACGGATGTTTAAGTTGCTTCCGCATGTGTCTTGTATTCTGTTTCAGGTGTTGGGTCGGCGACGCGTCCTAGGACGTCGCACTTGAATTGACTGCGGCAGGCATGTGGCGCGTCGTAGGGTGCGGGGCATGACATTTCCCCACAGGTAACCTCCCTATTAGATACCTTGGTGTTCCGCTTGTTACAAGAAGACTCACACATGCAAATTGTAAGAGTCTGACCGATAAAATCTTCAAAAATATAGAAGGCTAGGGCATGCAACATATTAGCTACGCTGGTCGTCTCCAGTTGATGAAATCGGTACTTATCTCCATCCATACCTTTTCGATGCAAATGTTTTTACTTCCAAAGCAAACTATATATGAAATTGAAAAGAAGATTAGACATTTTTGGTGGGTTGGAACTACAGAAGGCCATGGATCACACAAAGTTGCTAGGGAAGTTGTTTGTTTGCCAAAAAACGAAGGAGGTCTAGGGTTGCCTCATCTAAAATTATGAAACAAAGTTTTGCTTGGCCGTATACTTTGGAACCTCATAAATTGTCCGTCATCTTCCTTGTGGAGTAAATGGGTTCATAGTACCAAGTGTAGAGGCAATTTGATTATGCAGCTTGAAATCAAGGGCTCTATGGCATGGAGTTGGCATTGTATTATTCTTCAACTAAGACCGGCTTTAGCGTCAATCATATCTAGATCAAGATATTGTTGCCAAGAGGTATATGATGAAACCAAAAATGTGAGACCGGCTGTGGAATGGTCCCAATTCATTTGGAAAGGAGATATTAGCAAGCATAACTTCATCGGCTGGCTAGTTTGTAGAGATAGACTACAAACAGCAGAAATCATATCACGTTAGAAACCTAAAGTAGATATTCATTGTAATTTTTGTATGTCTGGTCTGGAAAGCAGAGACCATCTATTCTTCCAGTACACCTGGATCGAAAGCATTTGGCGCACTATTCTTGCACAATACGGAATTCGACGCCCTGTAGAAGGATGGAATGATGAACTTAAATGGATGATCAAGGCTACAAAAGGTAAGGACTTGGCGGTGAGACTTCTGAAGGTATCTTTCCTAGCGATCATATACTATATTTGGATGGAGCGTAATTGTAGACGCTTCCAACAAAAGTCAAATGACGCCCTTATCATTTTGGCTAAAGTTCGCAAACTTGTCAGAGGGCGAGCTTCGCACTACAAATCGTTTAGACCGTCCTGAACAAATGAAACTTTGGCTACTATATGGAGACTCCCCCACTCCATTTTTTTGTAATCTTAGTTCTATTTGTAATGCTGGGGAATGCCCCTAAGCTTTTGTACGTTATCTTATAAATACTACTTACATTTACACCAAAAAAAAAATTCAAGTATAAACTCCTCATGTTTATGCGATTTTGATTTTAATTTTGGTGATAGCATGTTAATCTAGCTTAGAACTTGCATGTCAACATGATCAAATTAGAAATCTAGTTTAGTATGTTCGTTGTTCGAGTTTGTGCTTTCAGTTTCCCCTTGCATGTCTCGGCTGAATCCTATAGATAGGTGATCAATCATGTTTTTTTATGTTGATTATGCTTAGATCGGTCGCTAGTTGAACATATGTCAATTTGAGCTAGTTCTGTGTTGATTCGATGATGATCAAGCATGTTCCAATGAATGTTTTAGGTGATCAGTGAAGAACATGATGAATGTTGTTGAATGATGATGAATGTAACTTGACTGTGCTTATGATTGCTGGAAATATGCATGAGAATGCACGAGAGCGTTTGATTGCAAGTTTGATGATGAATATAGATTTTCTAGAAATTCGGAGTGATTCTGACCTCTCTGTGTTTGTAGATGTACAGGAATTTGTCGACATAATTTCGAAAAATCTTGTGAGATATCGCTATTTGCTGAGATCGAGAGCTTTCCAACGATATAAAGTTTGTGAAAATCTGACTTTCGTTTGATCCAAAAATTCGCATCCACAAAGTAGCAAAAAGTGTTTGCACTTGATCTAAAAAACTGATCTCAGTTTGTTCCGAATTTATTTTGCAAAACTAAAATAGTAGGAGGCCTTTTCTGGAAAAAAAATCAAAACTGGAACGTTGTTTATTAGGGTCTCAATTGCTAGACTGGTAAGCTTGAGGTCATTTAAGCAAGATTTAGGGGTCCTTAAGTGCAAAATATCAGACACGGTCAATTCGGACAACAAAACTATTTGCAATATAATACCCGGAAGAAACTTGCAAATTTGGCATGATTCAAGGGTTTATCTGCAAAAAGCAAAAAGAACAAAAGTCAAAGTATACCACCCGCCTGGGTGGCGCTGCTGGAGAGGGCACTCTTCCTCTCGCAAAAGGTTGAGTGTTCGAATCCCGGGCGCCGCAGGGTGACTTAACCGGTGCACGTGTGTGGTGGCTAGCACGTGTCGCCCCCAGGGTTTACCTCCCGGCTGTCGGCCGTGCGGGGGTTCCCTGGGTTATCAAAAAAAAAAAACAAAAAACAAAAGTCAAAGTATACAGTTAGGACAAACTGCATGTAAAATTTCAAACCATTTTGACTTAGTTTGTTATTTTGCCCGCATTTTTTTCATAATCGGGTCAAAGCCTGGTCAATTTCAGGGCAGCGGTCTAAATTATTTCCGGGTTGTTCGGGTTACATTTGGGCGAAGAGTCTTCAATGAACATTAAACTACACATCTTAAGCTTTTTAATGATATCTGAATTATTCAATCGGTAAGTCATTAAGTCACTTAATTGATTCAAAACGTAAGTGATTAGAATCAGTCTAATAATTGAATAAGTGATATTATGGCTTACTAATTGATTGATTGCTTCACAAGGCCAATTGGCCTAATTGCATGCTTAATTAAGCTTTGCATGTGATTTTTAGATGTATGATTAGGCTTGCGACGCATGTTGATCGGTGGGTAGATTAGTGGGTATAATTAGAATTAATTAGCGATTAGTGGTACTAGCCTATTGCTTTGTGAACACAAGTGGAGGCCAATTATTACTAATCTTAATCAATAAACCCCTAGTTGAGTGAGAGGTGACTTGGGAAAATCGAAGTGCATGGGTAATTCCAAAGCTGAAACCGAGGATATCAATTTTCGATTGAGTGAACTTTGCTAATCTTTTGATTTGCTTGAGTGCATGTTATGCCTTCGAATGATTGACTGGTTGAATGGATGAAACCGACACCCTTAAGTAGTGGTCGAAGACGGCGCCCAAGGAGGAGGAGGCCGAGAGCTTGAATCCGACGACCGGAGTTCCCGATGTTCTGTGGTGGTCCTTAATCTAGTCTAGCTTAGAGTAGTTTAGAATATTCTTAATTGGGCTAGTTTAAACATTAATTAGTATAGGCTATAGCTAGTAAAACCGATTAGACTTGCCCTCAGCTTTAAGAAATGGTTAGGATAGTTTAGACTAGTCTCACCGTTAATGAAATGATTAGAATTAGGCTCACTCTAGATAGGATTAGTCTCTAAATTCCAAGCTTCCGATGGATCCTGTCTCGAGGCTCTAACGAGGCTATGTAATATTCTGACTTGTATCGGGTTTTTCCATTTTCGCATCTACTTTAGAAGTTCTTTCAATTTCTTGAGTGTTTACTTACTGCACCACCTTTTAATAAGTTGACTGTTAATTTCTTTTCTAGTTAGAGATAGGATTAGCTTAGGAACATAATGAACCCTACAAAAACATTTGCATGCTCAGTTACTGGCATTGATACCTTTAAGATCATAAATGATAATCACGAGTGAATGACCACTTAGATAATTAAAACATCATTTCAAGTTAGAGATACTGTTGACACCTAAATTTTGGCGCATCACTTAGTGTAATTTGCATAGAAAATTAGGGATTAAATTTTTAACCCCTAAACAAAAATATTTAAATTGCATAACATATAGTTTAAATTCATTGCATTTTTGCATCGGACCGGCGGTGAACGAACGAGCTTAAATTTTATCGAATGGGACTCGGCTCGCTTGGAATGCAAGGGCCGGGAATTACAAGTCAAACGGGCTCGGTTGTTTTAATTTGAACTTAATTCAACCCATTGTCATTAATTAATTCAGCCCATTATCATTAATTAATTCAGCCCATTTAAATTAAACCCCAAGCCTAAGCCCATTAGGACTAGAAAGCCCATCTAATTGACCTAGATTAATACTATATATACATTCATTAGGTCAGAATTTTAAAGGGGGGACACACAATTTTCAGATCAGAAAATTTTTAGAGTGTGAGAGTGAGAAAGAGAGAGAGAGGAGGAAGACCTCGCGCGACGCGCCCGCTGCCGCGCCCGCTCCCGCGCCCGCTGCCGCGCCCGCGCCCGCTGCCGCGCCCGCTGCCGCGCCCGCTCCCGCGCCCGCTGCCGCGCCCGCTGCCGCGCCCGCTCCCGCGCCCGCTGCCGCGCCCGCTGCCGCGCCCGCTCCCGCGCCCGCTGCCGCGCCCGCGCCCGCTCCCGCGCCCGCTCCCGCGCCCGCGCCCGCGCCCGCGCCCGCGCCCGCGCCCGCGCCCGCGCCCGCTCCCGCGCCCGCGCCCGCGCCCGCGCCCGCTCCCGCGCCCGCGCCCGCTCCCGCGCCCGCTGCCGCGCCCGCGCCCGCTCCCGCGCCCGCTCCCGTGCCCGCTGCCGCGCCCGCCGAATCCACCGTTCGCCGCTCATCCCGATCCGTAAGTTCGAATTTGGAAATTATCCGCAAATTAGGTAATTGAACATTATCCAATATTTTTAGAATATTTCGTTTCTTAATTTTTGGATGTTTGAATATTCTGTGAATATTGCGTGGATTGCTAGATATCTTAGGATAATGTTTGCCTTGTTCGCAATATTTGAAAATATTCAAAATTAGGAATCTTTCTTAATTCAGCAACGTATCTGGACAACTATCCGACCTTATCCCTAAGGTATGATACGTGGCGATACGGAAAATCATTATCCTATCCATAATCACTTGGGTACGATAATGATTTTTATCTGCTTTCCAAATTTGAATGATCGACTTTCTGTCAATATCTATGACCCTATAGATATGACTGATAGTTCGATTTTTGTGCCTAATCCGAGTTTGAAACGAATCTTGTGGATCGCGTGGTTGTTTTAAATGTGGATGCCATCTTTGTTTAAATTGTCTTTCCCTTTTCAAATAAAAAAAGAAAATTCAAAAAAATATCAGTTAGGATTTGAATTTGAGTTTTGCATGTTTAGGAATCTTAAATATACCTAGATGATAGAGTAATTATTTAATTTAAATTAGGACTTGAGATAATCTATTTCCTAGTTTAAATTAAGTAATTTTCTAATCTTAATAGATTATTTAGGTTATTTTTTTAATTCCGAATTTGCATGAAAATCCCAAAAAAAGAATGAATTGTTTTATGGTAGATTAGGATAGATTGCATTCTTAATTTAGGTAATTTATTATTTCGAATTTTAACAAAAATCTCAAAAATAAGTCATGTTAGGATATGTTAAGTCATCATAGGTTGCATGTTAATTTAGGCATATTTTTATTCCGAATTTCACCAGAAAATACCAAAAAATAAATCATTTGCCCGTCATCAGAATTAGGTCACGTCGTCGCATGACATATAGTTTGCATGTTAAGTTGCATTATTCACGTGTCAATTTTTGCACGTCATTGCATGTAGATTAGCTTTCATTTAAATAAGCGAAAATCCTAAAAAATATTGAGTGAACTGCTTGTTAATTAGAAATCATATTAGGATGGTTGATGTGATTTTCTAGCTAACCATGCAGATACTTACGTTGCTTCGAGGTAAGTAATTCTTCCAAACTTGCAATTTATTTAATGCTTTCTTGGGTGTTAAATTGGTGGTTTGCGCACCCGCATGAACACCTCACATGTTAGTGACTAAGTTAAAATGGATCCAAATTGCTTGCTAAAACATTTTTGAAAAGAAAAGGTACCGAAAGGGCGTTAGACTAGATCTAGCGTAATCAAGTCCCCGGGCTTAGAATCTCTGGTTCGTAGAAATAAAACATATCTCCCTATGTTTTATTTAGGTTTCTAATCGACCTACCACAAATAGATTAGTGGCGACTCCGAGCATGAAAACTTTTGCATGTTAAAAACTTAAACCCTAAGTTGCGAATTGGTAGGGCTTGGGAGGGCCCGAGTTAGGTTTAGTCCTAATAATCCATTAGCCTAAGAGGAAAAATTTTTAGGTCGCGACAGATACCAAAAGCGCGCTAATAGGAACATTACGTAAACAAGACCCTGGCTCAATCTCTGGTTGCGTAGAAATTGAGACGACACTCCCGTGTCTTAATTGGTTTTTAGCCGATCTACTAGTGGCAACTCCTAGAAATCCATAGGCTAAAAAGAACTTAAAAACTAAAATGTCCAATGTCATGCAAGGTAAGGACTTGGGAGAGTCCACGTTCGTAATGAATGGACCATCCGACCTTATTGTCGAATGTGCTTTAGGAGGGTTGTGACACTCATACGTGTAGAGACATTTCGTAAGTTACAATTATTGTCCCAAAGCAAAAATAGAATAACCCTATTTCATGCTCGATATTTCGCAGCAAAACCTTGCCATAATCAACTTCAAGAAAAAAGCAGGAAGAGTTGAACTGGAATGCCCTTGTCCCATTGAGCTTGGGGATTCATAATCTCAGAGCAGACAGCCCCGGACAGCAACTTCTCCGAATCATAACTAATCGTACTCTCATCATAAACACCACCGCTACTGGTCGTTGTTGGCTTGTTGCAGCTGCCTTACTGCTGAACAACTCATCGCTGCCGTTTGTCACCACTGATCGGAGCCACGTCATCGCCGTCGTGCCTGGACTTGCCCACGTGGTCTATCACCTCCTGGTCTGCGCTCACCTGTAGCTGCAGTGCAAACTCGAGGCCCCGCACAACGTCGTTCATGGATGGCCGGTTGGCCCCCTCGTCCTGCAAGCAGCTCATGGCGATCTCGCAGAACTTATTGAGGCACTTGGGGGCGATCGCCCCCTTCAGGTGCGGGTCCACGATCATGTCGACAGTCCTGCTCTTGCAGCAGCTTTGGGCCCAGGCGGCCAGGCTGATCTGGTTCTTCGGGGCCGTCCGGTTCACTGCGGGCCTCGCACACAGCAGCTCGAACAGCACCACGCCGAAGGAATACACGTCGGACTTGTCAGTCAGCTGCTGGCACCTGCAGTACTCCGGGTCGAGGTACCCGAAGGTGCCCTTCACGACCGTGCTGACGTGCGTCATGGACTCGCTCGTGGGCCCGACCTTCGAGAGCCCAAAGTCGGACACCTTGGCAACCCACTTGTTGTCGAGCAGGATGTTGGTCGTCTTCATGTCGCGATGTATGATGGTGTGCTTGGCACCGCTGTGGAGGTAGTGTAGCCCACGCGCGGCGCCCGTGCAGATCTCGAGTCTCTGCTTCCAGGGGAGTGGGGGATTGTCGGTATTGTATAGGTGGTCGCGGAGGGTCCCGCGTGCCATGTAGTCGTACACGAGGATCATCTCTCCCGCATCGTGGCAGAACCCGATCAGGGAGACCAGGTGGAGGTGCCGCAGCTGCGAGAGCATCTGAATCTCGGTCATGAACTCGTGGAGGCCCTGCTGTGACCCCGGGTTCAGCCGCTTGATTGCCACTTGGGTGGCCCCGCCGTCGACATAGCCCTTGTACACATTGCCGAACCCGCCAACGCCGATTATGAACGCCTCGTCGAAGTTGTTCGTGGCCCGTCTGACCTCGGCCAGGGAGTAGTTGGGGCACAGATACGACGGAAGGGACGACCTCTGGGTCTTCGCCGACTTGTTTGCGTCGCTTGAGGTCAAATCCTTTGCTCTGTTTCGTCGCCAGTAAAGGAAGAAAGCCAGGAGTGAGAGCACGGCGGAGCCCGAAGCTATGCCAGCAATGGTGGCGATCATTGCTGTTTTGCTGTGGTTCCACGATGCTTTGCTTGCCGGTGAAAGCACCGGCTTTGGGACTGGATCTGGGCTCAACCAGGCGAAATTCCCATCTGAATTGTTGATCTTGAACATCTCGAGGCCATTCAAGATGCCAGCAGAGTAAAGAGTTTGCCAATGTGGAAGCGCGCCCACCGCGACCGAGAGGTTGGTTCTTTTCTTTTGGCCGTCATGCATGTATACTGCATAATCTCTATAGACAGGCATGCCCTTCCCGTTCCCGCTCCAATTAATGACATCCGCACGATTCTCAACCAGCTGTGAATCTATGAAAATCTCGAAAACCCTATCTGTGGGGTTATTTATCTCTATCTCGAATTCGCAAAAGTGTAACCGGACCAAGTAGTAGAAGTTTGTGTCCACCTCGATGGACCACGTGAGGTTGTAGTTCGGGATGATTCTTTTGAGTGTTCCCATAGCCCTTGCCGTTGTGTACAGGAGATCTGGAGCCGTGTAATTTGGCACTTGGTCACTGTAACTGAGTTGGATAGTTGTGTTGACCGGCAAAGCTCCGAGGTTCGAAGAAGTCACATACTCGCCATCTGGATCCCAGGTCCTGTACATTCCCGTGTCACCGGCTGAATCAATAAACTGTCCTCCGACGTTCAAGCGCTTCACCAGTTCGAGAGCATCAGTGGTACGGAAGGTGTATGGCGACACCTGACCTGCCAACTTGATTCCCTCGGTTGAGTCGACGACCGAGTTGTAGTAGAGACGCTCAGGCATGGAAACGACTTCGATTCCATTCACGAAAGCATACGCGTCTGAATTACCAGGAGTGGGAGCAAACGTTATGTTCAATATCTGGTCGTCTCCGACAGTTAAGCAGAACTCTTTAGAGAAGCTCGAGGCTTGCGGGGTGGCATTATCAGCCAAGAGGGAAGCGCTGAAGTTGCGGAGCAGAGTGTAGCCGGCGGCCTCGACCGAGAAAAATGAATCGGCGCGGCTGAAGTTGAGGTAATCGGAAGGGAAGAAGCGGAGGCGAACGAATTTGGGCCCTGCGGTGACATGGAAGGTGTAGGCGAACTCGGCGCGGGAGAGGCGAGCAGTGTAGTATGGGACCGGGCGGACAGAGGAATCTGAAATGTTTGCACTTGCAATGATAGAGGAACGAGTTTTCTCAATTGGAGAGTAGCTCGAACCGCCCTCGGCATCTCCGATCCAAGTCCGGTTCTCCACAGCGGAGCTGCTGGAGGAACCGCAGTTGACGGCGATGTCATCGGTTGGCCTGTAAGCGCCCACGTTGTCGCCGGTGACCGAGACCGCGAGCGCTCCAAGCGAGACGGAGACTACGATGAACAGCAGTAGCGGCGGTTTCATGTTCTTCATCTCGCTGCTCGATGACAGGGAGGGGTCTTGTAGATGAACCCAGTTTTAATCACGGGGAATTTAGGAAGGAGTGCGGAGGAGAAGGCCAGCACCAGCACCCAGTGGCGAAGATTAGTGGAAGACCAAAGTCGTCGCTGAAATATCTGCAACGAGATAGAGGCCTTGCCTATCACAAGAAAATCAGCAGACAGGGTTTGTACTCTTTCGGGTACGCTTTTCGTGGAAGGCTTAATTTGCCTAGAAAGATCAGGCCAGTGTTTGTGGTCAGTGTTTTTAGTCACGAAAATTCCGCGTAGAAATTGGTTTGCTGTACCAAGTGTTTGCAGTTTGATTCATTCAAAGGGTTGGAACGGGCGGTCCAAAAAACAGAACCAGGTGGCGTTTGTACGGTACTGCTAGAACCTTCACATGTTAGTAGCCTCATTGCTTGGACGGTACTGCTATAACCTTCACATATTAGCAGCCTCTTCTGAGGGGAAAAAGAACCAAAAAATAGCTAAATCTATTATAAGTGTGCTGATTCAGTCATTAACATTTTTTTTGGCCAATTGCATCTTAAATCTTTTATATTTGTATCAATTCAGCCCATCCGGCGCTGACATGGACGCCGGCCATCTTATGTGGCACGATTGATGCTGACGTGAACAATTTCTAATAATATTTTAATAATTTTCAAATTTATTTGTTTATTCATTTTTTTCTTTTCTTTTTCCTTTTTTTTCTTTCTCTTTCTTTTTTTTCCTTTCCTTCTTCCTTTGGCTAGTCGCCGAGGTCCGGCGACTGGTCGAAGGCTAGGGCGGCAAGGTTGAGCTCGCCCTTGCTGTTGCTTGGCAAGGGTTGCCAAGCTAGGGGAAGAAGGAAAGAAAAAAAAGAGAAAGAGAAAGAAAAGGAAAAAAAGAAATAAACGAAAGAAATAAAAAATATATTAGAAAAAAATATTAAAATATTATTAAAAATTGTTCGCTTTAGCATCGATCGTGCCACATAGGACAGCTTATGTCCATGTCGGTGGCGACTAGTCAAAATTGATGGGATGGACTGAATTGTCACAAATGCAAAATATTTATAAATCAATTGAAAAAAAAAAGTTTATGACTAAATTGACACAATTGCAATAGGTTTAAGATTTTTTTGGTAATTTTCCCCTCCTCTAGTCTATCAAAATAAGCGAGAAGTGTCGTGGTAATTTCACAGGTGTAAAGCTAGAGAATCCAAGCTATATTTTTTTGCTTTACACATTGATTAGTGCAATATTGATATGGTACAGCTTATTATTTTTGGCGTGAGGTACGGGACAGTGGGGTTTGGCAGGGCAACATGGTCATGCCCAATCCAACAGTTGACATCAATTTTATTTTATTTGATGGCCGAGATCGCGCACATAACTTTGAGTCCATTACTTTGTTACGTCAATTTTTGTCAGTTAAATATGTGTATCCGTGCAACTTGTCTTTAGGCCGGTTTTCATCCGGAAGACATACTGTCCAATTTACTCTTTCAAGCTCCACACAATGTTATCACTATTTCGCGGCCTCTTCTCCAGAACTTGCTTGTAGTAAATTTTTTTGACAATTGCCCTTTTTGCAAGATAAAAAGTAGATTTCATTTTTATTGACAGTTTCAACATCTCTCTTTCTCTCTACGAGGGAATTGCTGCTTTTCTTGAATCGTCTCTTTACATAGTCAAAAGTTAGGTAATAGTAATCGAAGATGGACTCACTCGTATGTGAATACAACGTGGCCCTTGGGTGTCAGATGCTAGTCGGATTAGCGGTGACTTGAAGTCTTCTTCACGCTCTTCCTCTGCAGTGAATCTTAATAACACCGAGCCTTCACCGAGGGTTCTAACTCCAGGTTTATTGAAATAAAGGGGCTCCATCAATGCATGTTATTTTTTAAGGTTAATATCACAAAAAACCTAAAATTTAATATATTTATGATAAATTTATTCTAAATTATTTTTTTATCACAAAAAATCACAAACTGGTATATTTATGATAAATTTATCATCCGTTAGCGTTCGTCAAATTTTACCGTTAAATTTGCTGACGTGGATGACGTATGGTGATGTGGTATTCCACATAAAAATCTATAGGATTAATACCACGAAAAATCCTAAACTAATACAATTAATTTGTCACATGTGCATCAATTTAGAGTTTTTCGTGATATTTATTTTATAAATTTTCATGTGAATTTGCTACGTCACCATACCACATTACTGGCCAAAAAAGAAAAAAGGGTTAATACCATGAAAAACCTCAAACTGGTACACTTGTGACAAATTTACCATAAACTATTTTTTTATCACAAAAAACCCTAAACTGGTACACCTGTGATAATTTTACCCCGAACTATTTTTTTTACCATCAAAACCCCACACTGGTATACCTGTGACAATTTTACTCCCGAACTAATTTTTTGGCCACCAAAAACCCCAAACTGGTACACATGTGACAAATTTACCCTCCGTTAGTTTCCATTAAATTTTACTGTCAAATTGCGAAGTTTAATGACACGTGGTAATTGACATGTGTACCGGTTTTGGGTTTTACCCCTCTGTTTGTCACAAGTTTACCAATTTGTGATTTTTTGTGATATTAATATAATTTAACGGACACTAACAGAGGGTAAATTTGTCACAAATGTACCAGTTTGGGGTTTTTAGTGGTCAAAAAATTGCGCAGTTTAATGACACGTGGTAATTGACATGTGTACCGGTTTTGGGTTTTACCCCTATGTTTGTCACAAGTTTACCAATTTGTGATTTTTTGTGATATTAATATAATTTAACGGACATTAATAGAGGGTAAATTTGTCATAAATATACCAGTTTGGAGTTTTTAGTGGTCAAAAAATTAGTTCGGGGTTAAAATTATCACAGATATACCAGTGTAGGGTTTTTAGTGGTTAAAGAAATAGTTCAGGGTAAAATTATCACAAATATATCAGTTTGGGGTTTTTGTTGGTAAAAAAAATAGTTCGGGGTAAATTTATTACAGGTGTACCAGTTTGGGGTTTTTTGTGGTCAAAAAAATAGTTCGGGATAAAATTGTCATAAGTGTATCAGTTTAGGATTTTTCGTGGTATTAATCCAAAGAAAAAAATACTAAAAGACTGCTGTACACTACAGTCGCCTCCATCAAGATAAGAACAACAGACTTTTAAACAATCCAGTGATATATATATATATATATCTGTCATATGAAAATGGATGATTTTTTTTTTGCATTTTACTGCTCCTTGATCAGCTGCCGTCACCAATTTCCGAGTCTCCACGTCCGTTCTTTCACTGCTCATGGACAACTATCTAAGTATATGTAACATTGCTTTAATTGAGGGTAGTTGTGGGTAGTGGTGGCCACGGGCCGGTTTCGGCCCGGAACCGGCCAGGAACTGGCCCGGTCAAACCCGGGCCCGGCCCGTTGACCGGGCCCGCGGTTTGGAACCGGAACCGGCCCGTGCCCTACGGGCCCGGTTCCAGTTCCAGAAATTTGGGAACCGGCGGTTCCGGGCCCGGTTCCAAAGACAGAAAAAAAAAAAAAAACTGGCGAGGGCTCGACCTCGCCGGCGTCGGGCGAGGCCGACCTCGCCTGCAACCGGCGAGGCTCGACCTCGCCCGACGCCGGCGAGGCTCGACCTCGCTTGCAATCGGCGAGGCCGACCTCGCCCGACGCCGGCGAGGCTCGACCTCGCCTGCAACTGGCGAGGCCGGCCTCGCCCGACGCCGGCGAGGTCGAGCCTCGCCAGATCTGGCGAGGTCGAGCCTCGCCGGCGTCGGGCGAGGCCGGCCTCGCCAGTTGCAGGCGAGGTCGAGCCTCGCCGGCGTCGGGCGAGGTCGAGCCTCGCCGGTTGCAGGCGAGGTCGGCCTCGCCCGACGCCGGCGAGGTCGAGCCCTCGCCCGATCAGGCGAGGGCGGCCTCGCCCAGCCCAGGCGAGGGCGGCCCTTGCCCGACGCCGGCGAGGGCAGCCTCGCCTGAGGCCGGCGACCTCCGCCGGTCCCGCTATGGCCGGCGGAGGAAGAAAAAAAAAAAAAAGACCAGAACCGGTTCCGAACCTGAACCGGAACCGGAACCGGCCCGGAACCGGACGGTTCCGAACCGGAACCGGAACCGCCAAGGATGGTTCCGGTTCCGGTTCATACTTGGCCACGAACCGGAACCGCCGGTTCCGAATTTCGGAACCGGCGGTCGGTTCCGAACCGTGGCCATGACTAGTTGTGGGAGAGGGAGAGAGAGAGTTGCTAAATCTGACGACTCCCATGCTGAGGCCCTAATGAACGAGATTTCCCTTCATCTCAATTAATCCTCAATTGCGTGAGGATATGCAATGTCCCGTTGAGAGTTAAAAGAGATGGGTGATCTCAATGAATAGCAATTTTTAATATTGTTCTCCTTATTGACACATAAGATTTGGGCTAATCATTAGTTGAAAATAAATCTCGACTTTTCACGTATTATCTTTTGCAGATTTGTTGACAGAAATCCCCCTCTAGGTGTCCCTTTAAGTGAAAAACAAAAAAACTCAATTCACGAAATAAAATTGAAACTGTTAATTTTTATGCCAACCATAATAATTAGATTAGGATGTGAAATAATTATCATAAAATTGCCATATGATGATATGGTTGGAATTTTGTTAATGTCTCTATGTTCTTCTCTTTTATAAGTTACTTATTGATATGAGTTTAATGTAATTTTTCCTGTTATTCTCAAAAAGTAACATTGATACCGAGAATTTTCGTTGACTTTTCATCTCAGAAAGAAAGAGTGAGCCTCGCACCAATAATGCATAGTAGACTCAATAATAGAGGGCTTTTGAGGCATCGTGCAAGATGCCTTACACAGTACACCCAGCGCGGCTTTTGTGTCTGTCCCCTCAAGGGCTCTCAGAGCTTCTTCCGTCATTTCTCTTTCAAATTTCTTGATGAGCTATTTCATTTCCCACTTTTCAATTGTCTGTCCTCACCTCATGGGTTCGCTAGAATCGTATTATTGATCTTTTGAGTATGCTCAATGTGCTCGAATGGGCACACCTTTTGAGGGTTTTCGGACAAATGCCTCTTTCTTCAGCGGAGACTGATGGACTGATGGGAACTTGATGGTACATCAACTGAGCCCGTAGGGACGTATGTTGGCATTGCCCACAAAATAGAAATAGTTTGCGGACTGTGCACACCATGCGATAAGGCAACATGTGAAACAAAGCTGTTTTAGACACTTCGTCACCAAAATGTGTGCACCTCAAATGATACTTAATAATATCTTGCGAATTGCGACGCATATTTTAGCAAAGATGGATAAAAAGAGGGTTTTCATTCATTGCATTTTCCAAAAAAAATAGATGACGGCTCGAATTAGTTCTAGAGCAGGATTCGATAATTAATAAGGGACTTAGGCATCATAGTAATTAAATTCTTTTGTGAAAATTGTCGGTAGGTCTTTGAACTCTTTTTTTGCCGATTGTGTCTTTGCATTGTGTGTGTGTGTGTGTATATATATATATATATATATATATATATATATATATATATATGTTTTACTCTTTCAAATCCATTTTGTCAAACATGCAAATGGAGTTGATGATCATGTGGACTATATACATGGGATTTAGATCGTCTACTAAGAAATGCGCGTACGTTGTTTGTCTACCGCGCCATCGGGACGATAGGAGACATCCCCTCCCCCCAGCCAAAAAACAGAGAAATAGAGAGAGAATGATGAATAAGAGGAGCAGATGCTGAAGAAAAAGAAAGAAAGAGGAGGAAGAATGGTTGTGCCAAGAAGAATAAATGATGAAACAGAGCAAGATCGAAGAGAGACAAAGAATGCAAAGAGATTTGAGTGCAAAAAACAATGAAGGTTCAGCGACCTGCCAGAGGCTAGGGTAGCGAGGTTGAGCTTGCCCTCACCGTTGCTTGGCGAGGGTTGTCGGGCCAGGGGAAGAAGGAAAGAAAAAAAAAAGAAAGAGAAAGAAAAGGAGAAAAAAATAAAATAAAAAATAAAAAAATTCTAAAAAATATTATTAAAAATTATTTGCGTTAGTGTCGGTCACGCTACATAAGACCTAACGTCCATGTCAGTGGAGGCCAGTCAAAATTAATCAGATGGACCGAATTGTCACAAATGCAAAATCTTTATGATTGAATTGGCAAAAAAAAAAGATTTATGACTGAATTGACATATTTGCAATAGGTTTAAGACTTTTTTTTTTGTAATTTTCCCCTCCTCTGAGTCTATCGAAACAAGCTGCGATTGAGGTACATTTGGTGTATCCTACACCGGTTTAATCCACCAAGGCTTAGCTGGAGACTTCTAAGGTTTTAATCTTGTGCCGTATCCCCACAAATGTCAGCCGTTAGATTGAGATGGAAGGGCCCCGACCATCGAATGAGCCGGTTGTAGCCAGTTGCCAGTTTTCACAAGAGGTCGAATGTCCAATCCACTAGAAAATGGACGTCTAACAGTTAAGCAGAACTCCTTGTGGAAGCTCATGGAGCTATTATAATTGGAAAAGGGGGAAGTGCTGAAGTTGCGGAGCAGACTATGGCCAGCGGCCTTGATTGAGAAGAATGAATCGGCATGGTGGAAGTTGAGGTAATTCGAAGGGAAGAAGTGTAGTCGAATTCAGAGTGGGAGAGACGAGCAGTATCGTATGGTATGCTGCTGTGGAAGGAGGGAGATGAACAGTTTGCACTTGCAATGATAGAGGAGCGAGTTTCATCACTTGGAGAGTAGCTCGAACCGTCAGCGGCATCTCTGATCCAAGTCCAGTCGGACACAAATGAGTTGCTAGGGGAGCAGCAGTTGATGGCAATATCATTAGTCGAGCTGCAGTATGCGCCAATGTTGTTACCGGTGACCGAGACCGTGAGTTCTTTGAGCGAGATGGAGATGAAGAGGAAAAAGAGAAGTGGTTTCATGTTCTTCATCTCGCCGTTTGATGACTAGGAGGGTCGCAGCTGAATCGATCAATGGAAGTTGACGAGGATAGTAGAATCTTGAAGATGAACCAGTTTTAATCATTGGGAATTAGGAAGGGGTGAGGGAAGGGAAGACTAGACAAGATTAGTGGGAAAATTACTAATTAGTCCTATACCAATTGTACATATTTCAATGTAGTCATACTATGTAGTGCAAAATTTTTTCGCGATATTTCAATGTAATCTTTCCGATCAATTTTCATCTAAAAATACTGACGTAGGGCGCGTTTGGTAATATTTCTGTTTCTGGAAACACTTTTCAGAAATAGTTTTTTCTATTTTTGTTTCTTGGATGAGTTTCTAAGCAAAAGAATGAGTTTGGTAACCGCACAAAATTTCTATTCTTGAAATAAAAAAAGAATAGAAATGCATTTGGTAACTGCACAAAATTTCTATTTTTGGAATAGAAAAAGAATAGAAATGCGTTTGGTACAAAAAAAAATTCTATTCCCAATTTTTTCATTCAAGTCTATATCTTTTATTTAACTATAAGTACAAGTTATAAGTGAAAAAAACCAATAAGCATTGTTTATTGGTTTGTCTAATCCTTTTTAACTCACACTACTATATATATATATATCTTTAGCATGCTCTTCATGGATAAAATTAATTTTCTTAATCTTTTTATTATTCACGAATACCATAGTTCTTTTGCTGATGTTTTGAAGGGAGTAACCGAGGCTTTAGATTGTATGAATTCTGGTCTTTCTTGAGAGATCTTTGGTACTTGGTTTCTGACATATTGGAGTTCAAGCTCTGATTCTTTTAAGCCAAAAATAGGTGCTTCTGCATCTGAAATTGCTTATCCAATACGAAATATGGAGCCATACCAGAATCTGCTAGTTCAAATTGGATGAATTAGCATAGGAAAGATGTCCAGGAAACTAAAGAAACAAGTGACAGATGACTTCATTTAATAGTAAATCAAGTATACATGATACATTAATATACAATTTCAGTATGTCACTCAAATGTTGGTGACAGGGAAAAAAAGGTCTATCAAATGTGACGAGAATGAACACTCAAATATTCCCTAACATTTGACTTGGGGGCACAAGTGTCGGATCAACCTATGAAGGAAAGACTACCAACATAAATTTTGAATCAATGGGGGCAATAGAGATGTACAACCTTGCAATCTCATGTGAGACATTGCAAAATTCGAACTTCTACAAGTAGCTTCTCAATTGTGTACCCTTCTAACTGACAACCTCAAATCACATGATTTCGCACTTTTCCCGCATTGGCATTCACAAGGAAGAAGCATCATTGCATTGGTCCCTTTTAACCTCTCTT
Organism: Syzygium malaccense; assembly: GCA_031216405.1. Taxonomy (NCBI): domain Eukaryota; kingdom Viridiplantae; phylum Streptophyta; class Magnoliopsida; order Myrtales; family Myrtaceae; genus Syzygium; species Syzygium malaccense. Next base: position 16,600,298 of record CM062262.1, on the reverse strand, counting down.
CCCACCATTTCAAGAACACAATCACAATTGCAGCAACTCACGCAAATTCGTCCCTCCCGTTCAAAATTCAATCGGTACTCTAACTGGCTCTAACTAGTACATAATAGCCGTCAAGATCCAGTTTAGGGACATGGATCATTATGGCGATATTTCTATTCGTCTCTTCTTTCACAAACATTCTCCTCAGCCTGCATGATTGTTCCATGATCGACTTATAAGTTGAAAGATGATTCCAGGCCACAAACGAAAATTGGTCAGCGTATCCTTGCATATCATCTACTAACAATTGCCAAATCAAGGCTCCAGCTCCAGCTTGCCTCTTCTTTGCTGATTCATATATTTTGTCATAAACCGTCTTGAAGAATATATCTCTTTGATATGACTCTTGTTGATTCTGATGCAACGATGACCCAACTTCTGTGAAAAGAACAGGTTTCTTCAGCATGTCATCCCCACCACGTATGCGAGCATCCACCAGTGCGAAAGATATTTCACTTTTTCGTCCAAACCGGCCTCCGGGATCCTACAATCAACAGCAAAGAATTTAAAAATAAAGCAGAAAACAGAAATGAAATTTTGCATAAAGAGCAAAGAGTCATTGGCTATAGCTCCTTTAAAACAATTACATGGAGGCTTTTGGGATTTCCACTGCTTTTCATGCTGTTAATTAAACGTGATAATCATTTCATAACCAAAAAGCACAGCTAGCAGTATTGGGAGAAGCATTCTAATTTCAACTAATTTCAAGTGGCAGCGTCTTCTAGTGATGATTAAAGCAATTATTGAAGTGATTTTAGTTTCTACAAGCATCACCCCAGGCTGAAGTTTACTAACCAATTATCAGGATATGCATGGACAGAAGCAAAATCAATGTCGTGAATAGCCGAGTTTTTAAGGAAATCTGTTCCAAGTGAAGATGCCCATTCTCCAGGATTAACTGCACTTTTTTCTTGCGTTTGCAACCCATAAAATCCCTCAACTCCAATAGTCACAAGGTGTCTTTGGTCTAAGCTCTTGATATACACAGCCATCTAGGTGATCCAAGACTGTGACACAGCCAACACCAAGATCAGGACAGAAGCATGAGAAAGGATGAGAGTACGTGTGATACACAACGAAAAAGGATGAGCTAATAACAAACACCAAAATTGTTTTTCATTCATGGAAATCAGCATGAAATAGCAATAAATAACAAAATGTATCAATTGTCAGCCTGCTAGATGGGAATATCTAGGAGATATTTAAGCATTTCTTTTGCATAGTAAATAAGGTCTGTTCTTCAGTCGATAGGATCACATCAAGAAAGATGAGCCTGAAAACATCCAAGGAATTAGTCTTCTAAATCTTAAGATATATGATGAGAATGAGAATTACATGATTTTTTCCATAAATGATAAGCTTCGGGGAATGACATGACATGACAAGATTTTAGAAACATTAACCGAACCTCTTCCTCTGATCCCATAGTCTGCATAGCTGAAATAACGGTGACAATGACCAAAAGAAGAGAGAGAGAGAGAGAGAGAGATTCTGAAATTTACCTGAAGAAGTGGCGCAGACGACTCAGATACACTGCGAGGTTCATTCATGAGCTCCCAAGCAAAAATAGCTGGTTCATCAAAGTAATGAACTCCAGTCATGGAGTTTTTTCTTGTTACTAACGCCTGCACAATGAAGGGTAGTTATACAAGCAATCATATGCCTTCGTTGTGCAGCCAAAATATTGTGGCACAAGGAAAATGAAAGCAGTATCTACCTTGATATAAGCCTTGTAGTACTCCTTTATCATGGGATGCAAGAAAAACAAATCTGCCGATGAAGAGACATTCTCTCCAGCTTCTTGTGCCAATCTGATATACTGTGCTTTACCACCAAAAGCGTTCAAATTGTTGACTAAGCTCAGGATTACTCGCACCCGATTCCTCCAAGCTTCAACAATTACATAATCTAATCCCTGAGATCAAATTAACAAAGGTAAGAACATCGAAATATCCCCGCCAATGTTGCTTGTATAAAAAAAGTCAAATCTATATCCACGGAAGAGCCATCACGGAATGACAAGTACAAACTTACTGACAGCTATTTCTATATCTTGATGAGCATCTCTTCACCACAAAGTTAGCACCAGTCACCTGCCTCTTCGCTCGACTCACTACTTACAACCATTTAGGGTTTCTCTTTCTACCTTTCTATTTTTATTTTTTTTTCTAGAAACAAAGATATGGACTTCTTATTTTTGCTCCAAATTTATTTTCTGGCCACTTTTTTATTTTGAGAAATAGAAAAATTAACTGACGTGTTACCAAACGAATTTTTATTTTTTATTTGTTCCAGGGAACAAAAGAATAGAAAAATAGAGAAATAGAAATGTTACCAAACGTTACCGAGCAATGTACTAATCTACCATCTCATTATTATACTACTTGACAGTGGTTAGATCCGATAGCATCACCTCAGGAACCGGGCAATAGAATTGTGTGTGGAACTTACTCTACATGTCCTCCCAAGTCTACATCGAGTTAGCAGGCAATCCGATCTACCCAGTAAAAGCGATTTTTAACAGCGAAAAGAGAAAAAACCTCAACTTCATTCTCCCATCATTAGTCACATCTCCACATTAAGCCGTGAACTTGCTAATGTGCTCTACTGTGGACTAGTCATCTTCTTCGATAAAAACAGCAAACTCTGAAATTTTGTATCCCCTTGAGTACGGGACACTGTCTACCCAATCAGGATATGGCTTGCGGTATACAAGCCTCAGTACGCCTGCTTCCAGACCCATACGTTGCATCACTAAACTAGTTGCCTGTTCAATCATGTGCTGGTCTCTTTGAGGATCCTGCGCCTGGTATCCCTGATTAACTTGTGCATTAGGGGGTGGTGGTGGTCGAGCCCCCGAATCCCTAAACGCCGCCTGTGGCCTATAGGATTAGTAACATAGGATCGGCACTGGAATTGTCCCAATGTTAATGGGATTAGTCATTGGTATATCGCTACTGCTGGCTTGTCAAGCAACCTCCTGGATTGGCGGTTGGGGAATGAATCCCTGTATATCCATTGCCGTGGTTAAATGGTCAGCGATTACCCTCACTGTGTTTGTATCGGTAACACCCTCGGGTGCACGCCCAAGAGAACGCATAGATCCATTCAGACTTACATGGTCCTCAAGACCAGTCTGATTCTAATCACCTGCGGTATCAGTCCTTTGCAAAATTCAAACCAGTTATGTCGAATCCGATGTACCAGTAACAGCCGGAAAAGCAGGAGCCATTGTCGGGGTGATCCTTGGCATAGTTTGACTTCCTTGCACTCCGTTTGATCCGCTCACTAGTCCAAACTTCTAGGCTAATTCCGCAACCAGATTAGTAAGTAGAGGGGTGAGAATTCCCGATAGATGATTAGTCAGTTCATTTTGTTGTTCTTCAAACATCCTTCTCATAATGGCCACCATTGCAAAATTAGGCACCAATTCTCTCCTTTGTTCCTCATTCAAATTCCGGGAAATATCTTCAGAACTTGTGCCCCCGCCGATATCGATGACTGGGTTAAGATTCTAATCAGATGCATCGGAACGAGAAGGCCTTTCTTCCACACGTTGCGGGGATGAGTTATCCTCGCCAGTGGCAGTAGGACCTTCCCGATTCCTAGTCTTCGCCATTGACACTTCTTAGAGATGGAACACAATGGTCCCACTAGGCGTGACAAAAAAATGTTTCGCCAAGAGTGGCCTCGGACAAAAAATCTTTCACCGAAAGGGAAGATCTTTAGTTTTTTCATGTGAGTAACCGAGTCATGTGTTGTTTCGAAAAGGAAGCGACGAAACCTACGCTAATAGCAAATAAAAGTAAAAGGACAAAAGATAAATTGTGTGATAAAAGGTAAATTAATGATAGTAATTGAACAAACGAGATTACAAAAGGTATGCGTTCTGCAGTCAATTTGGCAAAAGGTCTTTTCAATGATGGCCTGGAGGCTAATTATAGCTAACGCTGATGAATAACCGCTACCGAGCGGTTATCGTCTTGACTCTAGATTGTTCGACTTCCTTCCCAATAACCACCCCTTTTATTTCGTGGTATTGTCGGCACTAAATATGGTAACCGCCCTTATCCTTATCTCGTCGTCCCGAGCAGTTATTGGTGCCGAGTTTTCAATATCTCATGTAGTGGGCCTTGCGCGACTTCCATACCCAGGCTACTGTTTAGCGATTTGAGCCTAATGTACCATTTCTTTCTTCTAGCCCAATCAGCCAAATTTGAGCACCAACAATATGAAACTCAGACTCTGTTACCCTTTTTATCATATTATATCTATGTTCTCCACCGAAAAAATGAAGGCTAAGATTGTTGGAGAAATATCTCCAAATGGATTTTGATGATACCCAAACTATCCTTAATATAATATCTATATTGTCTAAGTGCAGATATATTCAAGGGACTAAGTGATACTCATGATGTAATTCATTGAATAAAAGATCATAAGATTGTCCTTGAAGGATCATATAAATAACACCATCGATCATAAAGATCAGCTAAATGACAATGTTTCATTGAAGCTAAAGAGATTAAGTAAATGATAATGTTTAGGTAACTGATCATTTAATATAACCGTTATCTCACTATTATAGCCGTTGGCATTGTCAGAGCCGCAGCTACGGTAGAGCAATAGAAGTTATTTCAGGAAAGTCTGCGAAAGTTCAATAATAGGCTGTACGGGCAGTCAGTTCCGAGGACAGCAGCACCAATGACTCTAACGGCTATCTTGCCTCTCCAGGACATCATCAACGACTACATTGAAGATGCCTATAAAAGAGAAGGTCTTTGAAGCTAACAAGTCAGAGAGAGTGCTCATAAAATTTCGAAATCCACTTCTTGCCATATATTGAACAGAAAGCTCATGTCTGTGGATAGCACTTGTTGCATTATAATTGTGTTGTAAGTTCAAGTGTACTAAGTAATAGCTGCATCTACCTCATGGTAGTGTGATCTATCAATTGATAGAAGTGGTGTACGCTAAATGTAACTTGTTCAATAAATTACTAGTGCAATCTAGCCCAACTTGTGACTATTAGTGGGGAGAGTGAAATCAAAGCCAAACCACTATATATCCTTGTGTGCAGCTGCTTATTCTTTTATTTATCATTTCTAACATACAAGTGATACATTGCCTCTCATACATTTAGTGAAATCCGATATTTATTTGTTATACGCTGTTTTCCGCAAAAGTTTTCAAAACCTTTAAGGCAACTTATTCACTCCCTTTAGATTGCATAGTTAGTCCCAACAAAGACAAGGATTTCGTGGAAGTGGGAAGATCCCTCATCCGATAGAGGATCGTTTTTGTCTATTCTATGACTTTTTCTGGAGCGATAAGTCGGCAATTCTCCTAGAATGCGGAACACATGTAGGGTGGACTCAAATTGCTGCCAGCCTGATTACAGGACTTCAACACTGGGAACCACTTGATATTCCTCAATTATCACCCAAGAATATGGGGACTATCAATTCTTTCTAAGCTCTTTCCATGCATTCTAATCCAGACCTAACATCGCTCAGAATTTATGCACATTCCTGATGACTAGATTTTTTTTTTTGCTTAGGAAAATACACAAACTTATACGTGTGTAGGCAATTCGCAAGTCATAATTATTGTCCCAAAGAAGAAAAAAGAATAACCCTGTTTCATGCTCGATATTTCGTAGCAGAACCTTGCCATGACTAACTTCAAGAAAAAAGCAGGAACAGTTGCACTTGAATGCCCTCTCTCATCGAGCTTGGGGATTCATAATCTCAGAGAAGACAGCCCCGGTCGGTAACTTCTCCGAATCATAACTAGTCGTACTCTCATCATAAACATCATCGCTACTGGTCATTGTTGCAGCCACCCTGCTATTGCTACTGCTGAACACCTCACCGCTGCCGTTTGTCATGTTGCCTCTGATCGGAGCTGCGTCATCGTTGCTCTCATTGCCGTTGTGCACGGACGCACCCACATGGTCTATCACCTCCTGCTCCGCGCTCATCTGTAGCTGCAGTGCAAACTCAAGGCTCCACACAACGTCGTTCATGGATGGCCGCTTGGCCCCCTCGTCTTGCAAGCAGCTCATGGCGATCTCGCAGACCTTATTGAGGCACTCAGGGGCGATCGCCCCCTTCAGGTGTGGGTCCACGATCTTCTCGATGTCCCCGCTGTTGCAGCAGCTCTGGGCCCAGGCGGCCAGGCTGATCTGATTCTTCTGGGCTGTCCGATTCACCGCGGGCCTCGCACACAGCACCTCGAACAGCACCACTCCGAAGGAGTACACGTCGGACTTGTCAGTCAGCTGCTGGCGCCTGTAGTACTCCGGGTCCAGGTACCCGAAGGTGCCCTTCACGACCGTGCTGACGTGCGTCTTGGACACGCCCGTGGGCCCGACCTTCGAGAGCCCGAAGTCGGACACCTTGGCGACCCACTTCTCGTCGAGCAGGATATTGGTGGTCTTCATGTCGCGGTGTATGATGGTGTGCTTGGCACCGGTGTGGAGGTAGTGCAGCCCACGTGCGGCGCCCGTGCAGATCTCGAGCCGCTGCTTCCAGGGGAGCGGGGGATTGTCGGTGTTGTAGAGATGGTCGCGGAGGGTCCCGCGCGCCATGTAGTCGTACACCAGGATCATCTCTCCCGCGTCATTGCAGAACCCGATAAGGGAGACCAGGTGGAGGTGCCGGAGCTGCGAGAGCATCTCGATCTCGGTCATGAACTCGTGGAGGCCCTGCTGCGACCCCGGGTTCAGCCGCTTGATCGCCACTTGGGTGGCCCCGCCGTCGACATAGCCCTTGTACACGTTGCCGAATCCGCCCACACCAATAATGAACACCTGGTCGAAGTTGTTCGTGGCCGCTCTGATCTCGACCAGCGAGAAGTGTCGGCACAGATCCGACGGCAGGGACGACGCCTGGGTCTTCGTTGACTTGGTCGTCGCGTAGGAGACCAGGCCCCACCACGAGGTGCCATCACTTGAGGTCGAATCCTTCGCTCGGTTTCGTCGCCGGTAAAGGAAGAAAGCGAGGAGTGAGAGCAAGGTGAAGACCGAAGCTACGCCAGCAACGATGGCGATCTTTGCTGTTTTGCTGTGGTTCGATGATGCTTTGCTTGCCTGTGGAGGAACCGGCTGAATATCTGGGACTGGGACTGGATCTGGGTTCAACCCGGCGAGATTCCCGTCTGAATTGCTGATCTTGAATATCTCGAGGCCATTCAAGATGGCATCAGAGAGAAGAGTATAACCATCTGGAAGCGCACCCACCGCCACGGAGAGGTTGCTTCTTTTCTTTTGGCCGTCTGGCATGTATACTGCATAATTTCTATAGACGGGCACGCCCTTCCCGCTCCAACTAATGATATCCGCACGATCCTCGACCAGTTGTGAATCTATGAAGATCTTGAAAACCCTATCTGTGGGGTTATTTATCTCTATCTGGAATTCGCAAAAGTGTAACCGGACCAAGTAGTCGAAGTTTGTATCCACCTCGATGGACCACGTGAGGTTGTAGCTCAGATTGATTGTTTTGTTCCTTCCCATAGTCCTCGCTGTTGTGTACACGCTATCTGGAGCCGTATAATTTTGCACTTGATCACTGTAACTGAGTTGGATAGTTCTGTTAACCGGCAAAACTCCGATGTACGAAGAAGTCACATAGTCGTCATCTAATTCCCAGGTCCTGTACATTCCCGTGTCATCGGCTGAATCGATAGAATTTCCTCCGACGTTCAAGCGCTTCACCATTTCAAGAGCATCAGTGGTACCAAACACGGTCGTGTTGTAGTAGAGACTGTTGGGCATGGAAACGACTTCGATTCCATTCACGAAAGCATAAGCGTCTGAATTACCAGGACTGGGAGTGAACGTTATGGTCAATAGCTGGTCCTCTCCAACAGTTAAGCAGAACTCTTTATAGAAGCTCGAGGCTCGCGGGGTGGTACAATCAGAAAAGAGGGAGGCGCTGAAGTTGCGGAGCAGAGTGAAGCCGGCGGCCTCGACCGAGAACAAAGAATTGGCGCGGCGGAAGTTGAGGTAATCGGAAGGGAAGAAGTGGAGGCGAACGAATTTGGGCCCTGCGGTGGTGACGTGGAAGGTGTAGGCGAACTCGGAGCGGGAGAGGCGAGCAGTGTAGTATGGGACGCGGCGGACAGAGGGATCTGAACTGCTTGCCCTTGCAATGACAGAGGAGTGAGTTTTATCAATTGGAGAGTAGCTCGAACCTTCCTCGGCATCTCCAATCCAAGTCCGTTTGTCCACAGTGGAGTTGCTGTAGGAGCCGCAGTCGACGGCGATATCATCGGTCGGCCTGTAAGCGCCAACGTTGTTGCCGGTGACTGAGACCGTGAGCGCTTCGAGCAAGACGGAGACGACGATGAATAATAGAAGTGGCGGTTTCATGTTCTTCATCTCTCTGCTTGATGACAGAGAGGGGTCGCAGTTGAATCGACGGAAGGAAGTTCACAGGGAGAGCGGAATCTTGGAGATGAACCAGTTTTAATCATGGGGAATTAGGAAGGAGCGCGGAAGAGAAGGCCAACACTAGTGGCAAAGAGCCAAAGACTAGTGGAAGACCAAAGTCGTCGCTAAAATATCTGCAATGAGAGTAGAGCCCTCGCCTATCGCAAAAAAATCAGCAAGCGGGTTTTGTACTCTTTCGGGTGCGCTTTTCGTGGAAGGCTTCATTGCTTAGAAAGATCGGGCCAGTGTTTGTAGTCGCGAAAATTCCGCGTGGATATTGGTTTGGTTTGTAGTAGCAAGTGTTTGCGGTTTGATCCATTCAAAGGGTTGGAACCTTCACATATTAGCAGCCCCACAGCTTGGACGGTAGTGCTGTAACCTTCACGTATTAGCAGCCTCTTCTAAGGGGAAAATTACCAAAAAATAGTTAAATCTACTGTAATTGTACTAATTCACTCATAAATATATTTTTTCATCAATTGAATCCTAAATATTTTATATTTGTGCCAATTCAGTTCATCCAACAAATTTTGACTAGCTTGCACTGACATGGATGCTGGCCATTTTACGTGATATGACCAACTCTAATGTGAACAATTTTTAATAAATTTTAAATTTATTTATTTTTCTTTTCTTTCTCTTTCTTTTTTTTCTTTCCTTCTTTCTCTAGCCGGTCGCCGAGGTCCGGCGACCGGCCAGAGGCTAGGGTAGCGAGGTTGAGCTCGCCCTCACTATTGCTTGGCGAGGGTTGTCGGGCTAGGGGAAGAAGGAAAGAAAAAAAAAAGAAAGAGAAAGAAAAGGAGAAAAAAATGAAAAAATAAAAAAAAATCTATAAAAAATTAAAATATTATTAAAATTGTTTGCGTCATTGTCGGTTACGCCACATAGGATGGCTGACATCCATGTCAGCGGCGGCCAGTCAAAATTAATCGGATGGACCGAATTGTCACAAACGCAAAATCTTTATGATTCAATTGGCCAAAAAAAAAAGTTTTATGACTGAATTGACATAATTATAATAGGTTTAAGATTTTTTTGGTAATTTTCCCATTATCTGAGTCTATCGAAACAAGCTGCGGTTGAGGTACATTTGGTGTATCCTACACCGGTTTAATCCACCAAGGCTTAGCTGGAGACTTCTAAGGTTTTAATCTTGTGCCGTATCCCCACAGAGGTCAGCCGTTAGATTGAGATGGAAGGGCCCAGACCATCGAATGATCCCAGTTTCAGCCAGTTGCCAGTTTTCACAAGAGGTCGGACATCCGATCCACTAGAAAATGGACGTCCGATAGTTAAGCATAACTCTTTGTGGAAGCTCATGGAGCCGTTATAATTGGGAAAGAGGGAAGCACTGAAGTTGTGGAGCAGAGTGTTAGCCGGCGGCCTTCATCGGGAAGAATGAATCGGCATGGCGAAAGTTGAGATAATCGGAAGGGAAGAAGTGTAGGTGAATTCAGAGCAAGAGAGACCAGCAGCGTCGTATGGTATGCTGCTGTGGAAGGAGGGAGATGAACGGTTTGCACTTGCAATGATAGAGGAGCGAGTTTCATCACTTGGAGAGTAGCTCAAATCATCAGCGGCATCTCCGGTCCAAGTCCGGTCAGACACAGATGAGTTGCTGGGGGAGCCGCAATTGACGACGATATCATTAGTCGACAAGTATGCGTCCATGTTGTTGCCGGTGACCGAGACCACGAGTGCTTCGAGCGAGATGGAGATGAAGTGGTTTCATGTTCTTCATCTCGCCGTTTATCGACTGGGAGGGTCGTAGCTGAATCGATCAATGGAAGTTGACGAGGATAGTAGAATCTTGAAGATGAACCAGTTTTAATCATTGGGAATTAGGAAGGGGTGAGGGAAGGAAAGACTAGACAAGATTAGAAGAAAAATTACTAATTAGCCCCATACCAATTGTACATATTTCAATTAAGTTTTGCACATTTCAATTTTATCAATGTAGTGGTAAATCTTTCACGATATTCTAATGTAATCTTTTCGGTCAATTTTCGCCTGAAAATACTAACGTAGCGGTCCAGTCATGTTTGATTGTTCTATATGGTACAGCTGGTCATCTGATGTAGATAAATTGAATCGAAATGTAGTCATTTTGCATATTTTTTTGAATTTTTTGATTGTTTTTCTTTTCTTTTTTCTTTTTTCACGCTATTGTTCATCTTGTTTCCACAACTTGAATCTCTTAGGGAAACATGGTAAATCGTTGTAAGAAAGTTGATTTTTCTAGAGTTAAGCCGAGCTGGCGACGGTGCTACTTGAGCTCCTCCATGAACTTTGGAAAAGCATTATGGTTCGGTAGATCTATTGGCGGTGCTAACAAACGCGTCTCGATAATTGACCTTGTAATGCTCAAATTTCGGTGAACATCGCCAAAGCTGGCCGCACGCGAACTAGTCTCATGGATCCCAACGACCTCGGCCGAGCCCATTTTGCCGCAGTCGACCCCAATCTGCTCGTAAGCACAAGAAACCGAGGCAAATGGCGAAGACTCATTGGAATAAAAACGAATTCCCACCTAATTTCCCTCCGATTTGGCAGACTGAAGGCGTTGCTCCGGGTAACAATTCAAGTAGCGGCAGCGGCACAGAGATAAAGGGAGGCCTCGACGGTGAGAAGCATCAGTAACGGCTCAATGAAAGGAAAATTCTATGCTTCACATAATAAAAGACTTAAAAAAATGATAACTTGTAACATACGTGATTGTTTATTACTAGTATTGTCGAATCAATCCTCGATTTTTATTGAAAACGAAGAGGAAGAACTGAAAATTTTGGAGTGACAGAGGCACAGTGAATTGGCTCTTGTAGATGCTGTGGCCATGGGAGGGACATTGTATTTACACCCAAAGAAGAAGACGAACAATAGGGCGGAAAAGGAAAGTAAAGAAAACATAAATAAAAGAAGACAAAAAAATTCAAAAAACTCATAAAATTACTCGAAATGAAACATCGGGTCGATGACCATGCCACAAAAGATGGCCGGCTATGACTGAATAGTCGCGTCAGCATTTTTAGACGAAGATTAACCAGAAGCACTATATGGGAATTTCATGAAATGGTTTGAGACTATTGACAAACACAAAAATCTTAGGGCCTTCATTGAAATCTATCGAATAAGTTTAGGTCTGAATCAGTAATTTTTCTTGAAATTAGCGAAAAACCAAAGTTGTCGCTAGGATATCCACAATCAGTAGAGTTTTACCTATCATAAAAAAGCAGCCACTGGGACTTAGTGCTCTTTTTTGGTGTGCTTTCCTTTTGAGGAACGTCTTATTGCGTAGTAAGGTCAGGTCAGTAGGACGATGGGCGGATCCATGTAATAATTCTCTCCTTTAAGAGGAGCCACCGTCACCGCCACCGCCACCGCCACCATAAGCTTTCTTCGTTGTGTCCTTCCATTTTTTGTATTGTCGTCTTTGAAGGAGCGACGTAGAGATTGATTTGCATTGGCAAGTCTTTCAATCTCATCTGGTCAAAGGGAAATTATCCCGCCGTAGCTCGAGATGAAAGGATCTTGGTCGTTGAATCTGGCAATGGTCGCCAAAGGTCGGAGAGGCCTAGCCAAAGGTTTACAATGCACCAGCAAACAAGCGTCTGACCACTAGAAAATTGACGTGCGGTGCAGTAACAATCATATTTAATGACATTTTACTATTTTACATTCTTGGTTACGAACATCATTGTAAACCTTTGTAAACTATCGTAATTCAAAAATATTCAAATTGACGGTGTTAAGTTATTGATCACGATGTTACGATGAAATGTCTAAATAATTTAAAACTGGTCGTAATAAAAAAAATTCCAAATTTAGTGCATTTTGTTCATAGTTTCAATGGATTGTAGTAAACCTTCGCAAAGGGCCATAATTGAAAAAAAAATACAAAATTACCACATTTTGTTATGAAGCATCGTAGCCCTTTGTAAATAGTCGTAGTTGAAAAAAATCCAAATATATGACATTTTCCTCATGTTTATGAAGCCATAACTCTTTATAAATTATCGTAATAAAAAAAGCATTCAAATTTCAATGATTTCTTCTTTTCGTAACCCTTTGTAAACTGTCATCATTTAAGAAAATCTAAATTTATATGTTTTGCGATGCGTTGTAACTCTCTATTAATCACCGTAATCAATAAAATATTCAAATTTATGATGTTTCGTTCTTTATTATTACAAACCGTCGTTAACTTTGGAAACCATAGTCACTAAAATCAATCCAAATTTACTACATTTTCTTCTTGGTTACGGCGGATTGTCATAAGCATTTGTCAACAGTTCTAATTAAAAATATGGAAATCTACAATGTTCTTCTATTCTTGGTTAAGAAACATTGGTAAAACGTGCTAATTTTTTTTAAAAAGAAACCAAATTTACGATGCTTTACTCTTGGTTACAATAGAGTCTTTTTGTAAATCGTCGTAATTGAAACATATCCAACTTTAAGACGTTTTGTTCATTGGTATAACGGATCATAGTTTACCTTTGTCGGTGGTCATACTTTAAATTATCCAAATTTATTACGTTTTACCCACGGTCATGACGAAGAAGCATTGTAATTCTTCATAAATCGACGTAATTGGAAAAATATCTAAATTTACGACTTTTGTTCTTAATAATTACATACTGTCGTAAACCTTTGCAAATCGTTATTGTTAAAAAGGTTAATACCACAAAAAACCTTAAACTGATATATCTATGATAAATTTACCCCAAACTGGTAAACCTGTGACAAATTTACCCAAAACTAATTTTTTACCACAAAAAATCTCAAACTAGTACACATGACAAATTTACCCTCTGTTAATTTCCGTTAAATTTTACATTCAAATTTTTTAATTGAATGACACGTGTCAGTTGGTGGGTGAACTAGTTTAGGGTTTTACCTCTCCATTTGTCACAGGTTTATCAATTTGTGATTTTTCAAGGTACCAGTTTGGGGTTTTTTGTGGTTAAAAAATTAGCTTGGGGTAAATTGATTACAGGTGTATCAATTTGGGGTTTTTGTGGTAAAAAAATTCGTTCGGAGAAAATTTGTCATAAGTGTACAAGTTTTGAGCTTTTTATAATATTAACCCTTGTTAAAAATATTTCAAGTTTTCTGCGTGTTGTTCTTAATTACAGTTAATCATTGTGAAATTTAGTGAATCGTTGTAATTTTGAAAAATTCCAAATTTGCAAAGCTTTGCTCTTAGTTACGACTGGTTGGCGTAGTTAAAAAAATTGAAATTTACGACGTCCTGGTCTTGGTTACCATGTAACGTCATAAACATTTGTATGTTGTCGTAATTAAAAAAAATGAAGTTCATAATGCTTTGCTCTTAGTTACAAAACGACAGCCTATTCTTACGACTGATCGTCATAACTATTTGTAAATCATCATAATTCAAAATATTCAAATTTATGACGTTTTGTTTTTTTATTACTATAGCCATTGTAAACCATTTAAAACCGTCATAAATAAGAAACTAATAAATATGTCGGAGTTTCATTCTTGGTTACGACAAAATCCTGTACTTACAAAAAGTCTAAATTGGCAACGTTTTTAATTACAACATACCATCATAAACCTTTGTTGTGATGCCTCAAAAAGTCACGTGTGATATGAGATCTTTCTTAAATTATTTAGGAAAAAAATCACCAAAAACCCCAAACTTTGCTACTTGTGACACATTTATCCCGAACTTTTTTTTGTGACACCAAAAATCCCAAACTTTACTATTTGTGACACATTTGCCCCAATGTACATCGTCCATGGGCATTTTCATCTTTTTTGCTTTTTTTTTTTTACTTTTTTTTTCCTTTCCGGCGAGGGGGCCCCTCGCCGAGTCTAGTGAGGGTGACCCTCGCCGGCGTCGAGCGAGGGCCGCCCGACGTCGGCGAGGGTCGCCCGACGTCGGCGATGGTCGCCCGACGTCGGCGAGGGTCGCCCTCGCCAAATCCGGCGAGGGCGTGCCTCGCAGGCGTCTAGTGAGGCTCGCCCTCGCCAGGCCCTCGCTAGCCCAGGCGAGGGTGAGCCTCGCCCGACGCTGGCGAGGCTGGCCCTCGCTCGCCCAGGTGAAGGCGAGCCTCGCCCGACGCCGGCGAGGCTCGCCCGACGCCGGCGAGGGCCGCCCTCGCTCGACGCCGGCGAGGGCCCCCCTCGCCAGATCCGGCGAGGGCCACCCTCGCCCGACGCCGGCAAGGGGCCCCCTCGCTGGAAAGGAAAAAAAAGTAAAAAAAAAAAAAGAAAAAGCAAAAAAGACGAAAATGCCCATGGACAATGTACATTTGAGCAAATGTGTCACAAATAGTAAAGTTTGAGGTTTTTGGTGTCACAAAAAAAGTTCGGGGTAAATGTGTCACAAGTGGCAAAGTTTAGGGTTTTTGGTGGTTTTTTCCCAATTATTTATTATTTTTTTAAACATGCGGAAACATAACAAAATAATCATACAACTTGGTAACTTAAATTTAACAAGTCTAAATGATAGACATGCATCTTTCTTCTTTTAATGTTCGTCTTCCAAGTACTAATACTACTACCCAAAAAGAAATAGACAGCAACACAATAATTTTGGGAAGAAGGCCAGGTCAATTATCGTCACTACACCTATACTTAATCAAAAGCGAGCCGGTACATTTTTTCCAAACCATCGCCCAACCCAAGGGGACCATTGAGCTCTTTCAAAGGTCCTACCAACTTGCTATTTATATCAGCATACCAAGTGATGAAATGGTGGGGGAGAAACTCAAGTAATCCCACATCCACCCTAACAATAGAACTACATTTAACATATAATATCTCGAATCCAAGTACAAGTACATCTTGATACCTTCATTATATGTATACGAGCACTCCAAAGCATAGTGCGGAAGGAGAATTCATCCTACAGATCTAAAAAATAAAAGAGTGAGCCAAAATCCAGTAAAGGAAATCTTTAAGTTTAAAGTAGAAGATCATCTTACCACTCAATTTGATATCAACAAAATAATGTGATTTCAAAACGAGAACAAAATGATTATGTATGGTAAATGGAGGACTAAACGCACTATCTTACCTATCATGATATGTTGATGAAAAAAATTATCTAATGTTACATAAAATTTGTGCACTCAAATGCAAATAGAATGTATAATAATTTTTGGTACCGGCACTTCAAAATTCTTTACCTTTCAAGCCATTTACTTTTTATACCCATAATCAACGAGAGACCTTTCATAACCTTTGTCAATTTGATTGATCCAATCAAAATATTTTTTTACTTTTTCGATGAAATAATTGTTAACTTGTGGGGTGTCATGCTTGTTACACCCCCAACTCTACAATTACAAGGGCAATGTCACAGTAGTCTTTCCACTTGAAAGGCATATCATATATAATTCATAAACTTGTTATCAAAATATATACATCCATGTATTTGATAAAGTAGTCATCTGATTACATTATTAGATTTTTAAAATTCATCAAAAGAATATGTACATTTCCAACTTATAGCTAAACTCAGAGGTTCACTTAGACATAAACAACTCATACAAAAAAATCTCACTATTAAAATGTCTAGTTGATAACATAAACGTTCTCGTCTTGCTTGCAGCTAGTTAAAAAACTTGAAAAACAACTAAGATGAGTGCAATGAACAACCACAACCTAGTAAGGAGCACATCTCTTCTGAGCAGATCGAAGTCTTTATAAAATGATATCAACTCATCAATCCCAAATCCGGTATGTGATATACGTAAAATATCAAAAGTGGATTTTCAATAAAGCTTTTTACATATCGGATCAATCAACAATATCAACTCAATAATAACAAATCAACTATCAATGGTTCATTTCATTGATCAAACTCTATCAAATCAAATGTTAATGGTCAAATCTATTGACTAATCTAATGCTCAGTATTTAACTATGGTCACGCTTAGCACTATTGACAAAGGCAACCAAACTTTCCCCATCAACAAGGTCTCTACCTATTAGCCAACGGTTCTGCCCTAAAGAACATTTAATCCCTCAATAGGTACTTATCATAGTGATATAAGCACAATGCACAAACACTATTCTCCAATAACCCACAAATTAAATTCAGAATCCATCTCGAAACTCGAGTTCACTAACCAAATCATATAAATTTTACGATTTAATTCATTAAACATATTACCATTCGTAAACGATCTTCATAATACAAGAGCTTTTCGTAATTCTTTCATAAAAGGTTTCGTAAATCATCCACTGTCAATCAAGCCCAACTATAATGAGAGATATCTTGCCTTTTAAAATAGACAAAATGGTAGTAACTGTGCAATCTAGTTTTATGCATTCAATATGCCTTAAGTACTACTTTTTCTCTTCACAGAAATATCAAACCATGTGATGCCTTTTTAATTCATAATATATATTTCTATCATTTTCAGGACATGAATTTTACAAAACCAAAGAAGAGATAAGAACCACTCACATAGGAAAGCTAAAAGCCAACCTTCAAAGGTTACTCATATTGACGAACTCGTATTTCCATCAATTAATCGGAAAACGATATCAAAACCAAGTAAAACTCTACTTTAACCAATGACTTGACTAGACTACACTTATTTATCGATAAAATGACTTCTATGCGCTAACGAAGAAACTCGTTTATAGAAACATTGATCTTTGTTAGTTATACGTATTGTTCGTTACGCATAACTCGCATGCGAAACTTTAAAAATTTAAATGTACTTCGGAATTGATTTTTGTCAAACCCAATGGCTCCACAATGCCCTAAACTATCATTTCCATATAAATCCACAGTTTAACAACTGCTAAATCAAACCTCGTAGTTCAAAATTTACATGACTTCGAATTTATGACTCAAAAATTGCTCCAATTAGATGAATAAAGGGCTTAAATTCTTACCAGTTATTGCAAAACTAAATTGATTTGGCTTGCCGGGACGTTTGAAAACATATAGGCGCAAAAATTTATCTCTTTTCTTCATTTCCTCTTTTCCAATGGTTTTAACGTGCACCTCTCCCTCCTTGCCTTTCTTGTTTTCGCCGGCGTCCTTTTCTTCTCTTTGGTTAGCGCCAACTGCAGATACAAAGAGAAGTGGGCTTGAGTCCTATGAAATTACTTGGGCTTCGGCTATTATTTTAATAACTTGGCCATAATATTACAATACCGATGTGATCTGTGCACATCTCAACTCTTCGCTTCCCTTCTTTCGCACTAAAAGGGCGTCGTGCACATTTTAAACTCTTGGTCCCCCTTCTTTTGCGATTAAATGGCGTCTTTGTGTGACCATCGGCTTTGTCTCTTTGTACTTCATTTTCATAATGCTCATCACGATAAATTGTATGAAGTGCTTCAAGTCTCATAGCATCTGCAACATATTATATGGTGCTTTAGGAAAATGAGTGAAATTGTTTGGATGTCCTTGTTCCCAATTGTACAGGCGGTTCAGTTCTAACTTTTGATGTCTACTCCAAGTAAGCA
Organism: Syzygium malaccense; assembly: GCA_031216405.1. Classification (NCBI taxonomy): domain Eukaryota; kingdom Viridiplantae; phylum Streptophyta; class Magnoliopsida; order Myrtales; family Myrtaceae; genus Syzygium; species Syzygium malaccense. The sequence continues at coordinate 16,582,360 of CM062262.1, read as the reverse complement.
TATCCAATTCATCCACATCCATCAAATTAGATCTAGATGCCTATCTGCAGCTGGTGTTTTCCACTGGCCACCTCGATGGAAGTCATTGCCCAATGTCTTTTGCCCGTCTCTTGAAATTGGTTTTATTGTGTTTTAAGTGGTTCTTATTCCGTTCTTGTCTCTCTCGAACATCCTTTTAATTACGTTCTGACTCATCCCCAGTTTGACAATTTATCGTTTTCTTTGTACAAACCACTTGTGTGTAAATAGGCTTGACACTGTTCTGACTGAGAAATTGTATTTGGGTCCGTGAGTCAAACCGAAGTACCTTTCGCATGATCCCTTAGAACTTTCAAGATTAGAAATATGAGTAGCTTGCCTAGAAATAGGAGGGCGAAGACCATCCTTTAAAGCCGGGCCTTTCCCCTTAATTCCATTTGTGGGTCAAATTTTCTACATCTCCATCAATTTGTTGTATTTTTTGTGAATGCCTAGATGTCTGGCTAAGATTCTTTAGCATATCCTTTACCCTTCTTTTAATTGACAATAATTGATGATTGATATTACCCTGCAGTAGCATTCCCCCCATCATGTTCGCTGCACATTGTAAGTACATTTTAAAAGCAGCAATGCGGATGGTTTCTCTAAATTAGGTCGTCTGTCCCTTATATATAGACTAATAATTAAATTTTGTCTTATCCATGTTTTCTTCGTAGAGCTCTATATATATTGCCCACTTTTCAATGATTCTTTAGAAGTTTAGAACGATGTTTCTCATAATTCCAATTTTTCTTATCTGCTATCTCGTGTGTAAGTTGCCCTACGATTTTCAGGAGGTTCTCTCATCCATAACTCTTCCTTGAGGATTAGCGGAACGAAAAACACCGCTGAATTATAGTATTTCAAACCTGCTTATCCTTTCTATCATATCATATCTATGTTCTCCACTGTTAAGAAATGAAGATTAAGACAGGGCTTTCGCAGAGGTGGGAAGATCCCTCATCCAATAGACAATTGTTTCCGTCTCCTCGATGACTTTTTTTTGGAGCGATGAGTCGGCAATTCTCCTAGGATGCGGAACGCATGTAGGGTGGACTAATCTTGCTGCAAGCCTGATTACACGACTTCAACACTGGGAATCACTTCACATTCCTCAATTATTACCCAAGAAAATGGGACTATCAATTCTTACTAAGCTCTTTCCATGCATTCTTATCCCGACCTAACATCGATCAAAATTTGCGCACATTCCTTATGACTAGACTTTTTTTCTTCTTTCGAAAATACACAAACTTATACGTGTTTTGTTCCTTCCCATAGTCCTCGTTGTTGTGTACACGCTATCTGGAGCCGTATAATTTGGCACTTGATCACTGTAACTGAGTTGGATAGTTCTGTTAACCGGCAAAACTCCGATGTACGAAGAAGTCACATAGTCGTCATCTAATTCCCAGGTCCTGTACATTCCCGTGTCACCGGCTGAATCGATAGACTTTCCTCCGATGTTCAAGCGCTTCATCGCTTCGAGAGCATCAGTGGTACGGAAGGTTTATGGCGACACCTGACCTGCAAACTTGATTCCCTCCTTTGAGTCGACGACCGTGTTGTAGTAGAGACGCTCAGGCATGGAAACGACTTCGATTCCATTCACGAAAGCGTACGCGTCTGAATTACCAGGAGTGGGAGTGAACGTTATGTTCAATATCTGGTCGTCTTCGACAGTTAAGCAGAACTCTATAGAGAAGCTCGGGGAGCGGGTATAATCAGCCAAGAGGGAAGCGCTGAAGTTGCGGAGCAGAGTGAAGCCGGCGGCCTCGACCGAGAACAAAGAATGGGTGCGGCGGAAGTTGAGGTAATCGGAAGGGAAGAAGTGGAGGCGAACGAATTTGGGCCCTGCGGTGATGCGGAGGTGTGGGCGAACTCGGAGCGGGAGAGGCGAGCAGTGTAGTATGGGACCTGGCGGACAGAGGGAAATGAACTGCTTGCGCTTGCAATGACACAGGAGCGAGTTTTCTCAATCGGAGAGTACCTCGAACCTTCCTCGGCATCTCCAATCCAAGTCCGTTTGTCCACGGGGGAGCTGCTTGAGACGCCGCAGTCGACGGCGATATCATCGGTCGGCCTGTAAGCGCCAACGTTGTTGCCGGTGACTGAGACCGTGAGCGCTTCGAGCGAGACGGAGATGACGATGAATAATAGAAGTGGCGGTTTCATGTTCTTCATCTCTCTGCTTGATGACAGAGAGGGGTCGCAGTTGAATCGACGGAAGGAAGTTCACAAGGAGAGCGGAATCTTGGAGATGAACCAGTTTTAATCATGGGGAATTAGGAAGGAGTGCGGAAGAGAAGGCCAACACTACTGGCAAAGAGCCAAAGACTAGTGGAAGACGAAAGTCGTCGCTAAAATATCTGCAATGAGAGATAGAGCCCTCGCCTATCGGGCATAGAACGATCGGGCCAGTGTTTGTACTCTTTCGGGTGCGCTTTTCGTGGAAGGCTTCATTGCATAGAACGATCGGGCCAGTGTTTGTAGTCGCGAAAATTCCGCGTAGAAATTGGTTTGGTTTGTAGTAGCAAGTTTTGCGGTTTGATTCATTCAAAGGGTTGGAACGGGCAGTCCACAAAAAAAAAAAAAAACAGAGAACCAGCTAGCGTTTGGACAGTACTGCTATAACCTTCACATATTAGTAGCCCCATAGCTTGGACGGTACTGCTGTCACCTTCACATATTAGCAGCCTCTTCTAAAGGCAAAATTACCAAAAAATAGTTAAATCCATTTGTAATTGCGCTAATTCAGTCGTAAATATTTTTTGATCAATTAAATCCTAAATATTTTACATTTATACTAATTCAGCTCACCCGACAAATTTTGACTAGCTTGCACTGACATGGATGCTGACCGTCTTACGTGATATGACCAACTCTAACGTGGATAATTTTTAATAATTTTAAATTTTTCTTTTCTTTTCTTTCTCTTTCTTTTTTTTCTTTCCTTCTTTCTCTGGCCAATCGTCGAGGTCCGGCGAACGGCCAAAGGCTAGGGCAGCGAGGTTGAGCTCGCCCTCACTGTTACTTGGCGAGGGTTGCCGGGCCACGGAAAGAAGGAAAGAAAAAAAAAGAAAGAGAAAGAAAACGAAAAAAAAGGCAAAAAATAAAAATAAAAAATTCTAAAAAATATTTAAAAATTATTAAAAATTATTTGCGTTATTTTCGGTCACGTCACATAGGACGGCCGACGTCCATGTTAGTGGCGGCTAGTCAAATTTAGTCGGATGGACCGAATTGTCACAAACGCAAAATGTTTATGACTCAATTGGCAAAAAAAAAAATTTATGACTGAATTGATACAATTGCAATAGGTTTAAGAATTTTTTGGTAATTTTCCCCTCCTCTGAGTCTATCAGAACAAGCTGCGGTTGAGGTACATTTGGTGTTTCCTACACCGGTTTAATTCACCAATGCTTAGCTGGAGACTTCTAAGGTTTTAATCTTGCGCCGTATCCCCACAAATGTCAGCCGTTAGATTGAGATGTAAGGGCCCCGACCGTCGAATGATCCAGTTGCAGCCGGTTGCTAGTTTTCACAAAAGGTCGGACGTCCGATCCACTAGAAATTGGACGTCCAACAGTTAAGCAGAACTCTTATGTTTGGTCATCCGGATTTCTAAATAGGATAGGACTAGATAGGATAGGATAAGAAATCCTGAGATTTCTTTATATCCTGTCCACTGTTTGGTGGACTACGGATTTAAAGTCGGATAGGATAATTTTTATTTTTATTTTTTGCTATTCACGAGTCCGGAGGAGTCAGTGAAGGAAAAGAAGCTGAGAAATTTTTTTGGTGAAACCGCATAAGGTGTGGTGATGAAAATGACGGCGAGTGGAGCGCAGGGTTTCTGGAAAAATAGGCATTAGAAATCCTATCTGGGTCTATCCCACCCCCCCTCCCGGATTTTTTTATCCGAGCTATATCCAGTCTATATCCGACCTTATACTATCTTGGACCACCACCAAATACAGGATAGGATAAAACATATCCTATCCTAGCTTTTATACGGTCGATCAAACGCAGCCTTTGTGGAAGTTCATGGAGCCGTTATAATTGGAAAAGAGGGAAGCGCCGAAGTTGCGGAGCAGAGTGTGGCCGATGGTCTTGACTGAGAAGAATGAATCGACACGGCGGAAGTTGAGATAATTCGAAGGGAAGAAGTGTAGGCGAATTCAGAGCGAGAGAGACGAGCAGTGTCGTATGGTATGCCACTGTGGAAGGAGAGAGATGAACGGTTTGCACTTGCAATGATAGAGGAGCGAGTTTCATCACTTGGAGAGTAGCTCGAACCGCAGCTCCGATCCAAGTCCAGTTGGACACAGATGAGTTGCTGGGGGAGCAGCAATTGACGGCGATATCATTAGTCGGTGAGTATGCATCCATGTTGTTGCCGGTGACCGAGACCACGAGTGCTTCGAGCGAGATGGAGATGAAGAGGAATAAGAGAAGTGGTTTCATGTTCTTCATCTCGCCGTTTAACGAATGGGAGGGGTCGTAGCTGAATCGATCAATGGAAGTTGACGAGGATGGTAGAATCTTGAAGATGAACCAGTTTTAATCATTGGGAATTAGGAAGGGGTGAGGGAAGGGAAGACTAGATAAGATTAGAAGGAAAATTACTAATTAGCCCTATACCAATTGTACATATTTCAATATAATTTTGAACATTTCAATTTTATCAACATAGTGGTAAATATTTTCACGATATTCTAATGTCATCTTTCCGACCATTTTTTGCTTGAAAATACTAACGTAGCGGTCCAGTCATGTTTGATTGTTTTATATGGTACAGCTGGTCATCTGATGTAGATAAACTGAATCGAAATGTAGTCGTTTTGCATATTTTTTTGAATTTTTTGATTTTTTTCCTTTCTTTTTTCCTTTTTCACGCTATTGTTCATCTTGTTTCCACAACTTGAATCTCTTAGGGAAACATGGTAAATCATTGTAAGAAAGTTGATTTTTCTAGAGTTAAGCCGAGCTGGCGACGGTGCTACCGGAGCTCCTCCATGAACTTTGGTAAAGCGTTATGGTTCGGTAGATCTATTGGTGGTGCTAACAAACGCGTCTCGATAATTGACCTTGTAATGCTCAAATTTCGGTGAACATAGCCAAAGCCGGTCACACGCGAACTAGTTGCATGGATCCCAAGGACCTCGGTCGAGCCCATTTTGCCGCGGTTGGCACCAATCTGCGCGTAGGCGCAAGAAACCGAGGCAAATGGCAAAGACTCATTGGAATCAAAACGAATTCCCACCTGATTTCCCCCCGATTTGGCAGACTGAAGGCGTTGCTCCGGGGAACAATTCAAGCAGCGACAGCGGCACAAAGATAAAGGGAGGCCTCGACGGTGAGAATTGAAGCATCAGTAACGGCTCAATGAAAGGACAATTCTATGCTTCATATAACAATTCGAGCCCTTGCCGGAGGTTGCGGCAAGGGCGAGCCTCGCCATGGTCGGGCGAGGCCCGACCTCATCGGATCTGGCAAGGTCGAGCCTTGCCCTACCAAGGCGAGGCTCGCCCTCGCCAGTGGCCGGCGAGGTCGAGCTCGCCGGCCAGAGGAAGGAGGGAGAGAACCAAAAAAAAATTGGAAAAAAAAAGAAAAAAAAGGAAAAAAAAATTCAAAAAAATATTAAAATATTATTAAAGTTGTCCACGTCGGTGCCACGTCAGCATTGGTGACCGGCCGCTGGCCGGCAAGCATCTACGTTAACAAATTCTAGTCAAAATTGGCCGGAATGACTAAATTGACACAAAAATAAAAGATTTAGGACTGAATCGACATCAATTTAAAAGGTTTAGGATTTAATTAGCACAAAAAAAAGGTTTAAGACTAAATTGGCGCAAATGCAAAAAGTTTAGGACTAGATTGACATAAAAAAAAGGTTTAGAAGTAAATTGGCACTAATGCAAAAGGTTTAGGACTTTTTTGGCACTTTTCCTCATAGGCACAGTGAATTGGCTCTTGTAGATGTTGTGGCCATGGGAGGGACATTGTATTTACACCCAAAGAAGAAGATGAACAATAGGGCGGAAAAGGAAAGTAAAGAAAACGTAAAGAAAAGAAGACAAAAAAATTCAAAAAACTCATAAAATTACTCGAAATGAAACATCAAGTCGATGGCCATGCCACAAAAGATGGCCGGCGATGACTGGACAGTCGCATCAGCATTTTTAGACGAAAATTGATCAGAAGGACTATATGGGAACTTCATGAAATGGTTTGAGACTCTATTGACAAAACACAAAAATATTAGGGTCTTCATTGAAATCCATCGAATAAGTTTAGATCTGAATCGGTAATTTTCCTCGAAATTAGCAAAAAACCAAAGTCGTCCCTAAGATATCCACAATCAGTAGAGTTTTACCTATCATAAAAAAGCAGCCAATGGGACTTAGTGCTCTTTTTTGGTGTGCTTTCCTTTTCAGGAACGTTTTAATCCGTAGTAAGGTCAGGTCAGTTGGACGACGGGCGGATCCATGCAATAATTCTCTCCTTTAAGAGGGACCACCACCACCATCACCACCACCATAAGCTTTCTTCGTTATGTCCTTCCATTTTATGTATTGTCATCTTTGAAGGAGCGACATCGAAATTGATTTGCACTAGCAAGTCTTTCAATCTCATCTGGTCAAAGGGAAATTATCGGCCGTTAGATCAAGATGAAAGGATCTCGGCCGTTGAATCTAGCAATGGTCGCCAAAGGTCGGAGAGGTCTGACGCAATCATAGTGAGTTTTACAATACACCAGCAAACAAGCGTCTAACCCACTAGAAAATTGATGTCCGGTGTAGTAACAATCATATTTAATGACGTTTTACTATTTTACAATCTTGTTACAAATATTGTTGTAAACCTTTGTAAAATACCGTAATTCAAAAATATTCAAATTTACGGTGCTAAGTTCTTGATTATGATGTTACGATGAAATGTCTAAATAATTTAGAACCGGTCGTAACAAAAAAAAATTCCGAATTTAGTACATTTTGTTCATAGTTACAATGGATTGTCGTAAACCTTCGCAAAGGGCCATAATTGAAAAAAATACAAAATTACCACACTTTGTTAGAAGCATTGTAGCCCTTTGTAAATAGACGTAGTTGAAAAAAAATCCAAATATACGACGTTTTCCTCATGTTTATGAAGCCAGAATTCTATATAAATTATCTTAATAAAAAATTATTTGAATTTATAACGATTTCTTCTTTTCAGAACCCTTTATATACTATCATCATTTAAGAAAATTTAAATTTATATGTTTTGCGCTGCGTTGTAACTCTCTGTAAATCACCATAATCAATAAAAATATTCAAATTTATGACGTTTTGTTCTTAATTATTACAAACCGTCGTTAACTTTGGAAACCATGGTCAATTCTCTTCTTGGTTAAGAAACATTTGTAAACCATCCTAATTTTGTGAAAAAAAAAACCAAATTTACGATGCTTTAGTCTTGGTTACAACAGAGTCTCTTTGTGAATTGTCGTAATTTAAAAATATCCAGCTTTAAGATGTTTTGTTCATTGGTATGACGGATCATAGTAAACCTTTGTCAGTGGTCGTACTATAGTAGCGTAAATGATAACCATTTTGTTCTAGAAATAGATTTTTCTATTTCTATTTCCTAGACGAGTTTTTAAATAGAAATACGCGTTTAATAGCGACACTAAATTTCTCATCCCAGAGAAGAAATTTGTTTGATAACGACACAAAATTGCTCCCTCTTATGCTCTTTTCCATTCATTGACGGGCGATGGCCGGCAGAAGCATGAGGCAGCAAGCAATGGGAGGCCAGTGGGGGGTCGCTAGTAGCGGCAACGGCAGGAGATGAGGGCGAGCAATAAAAAGAGTTTTTATTTCTCTTTTTGTTCTATAAATAGAAAAGTCTCATTTCTATTCCAAACCTATTTCTGGCCTAAAAATTTGTTCCAAAAATAAAAAAAATGAAATTACCTTACCAAACGGATTTATGTTCCAAACTTGTTTCCGAGAACAGAAAAATAGAAAAATAGAAAAACATAACGATTATTATGTGCGCCCTAAATTATCCAAATTTATTACGTTTTACCCACGGTTACAACAAAACATTGCAATTCTTCATAAATCGACTTAATTGAAAAAATATCTAAATTTATGACATTTGTTCTTAGTCATTACATATCATCGTAAACTTTTTTTTGTGTAAAATGTCCATATTATAGAGCGAATGAAGTACAGCAACTTAAGAGTATCCCCGGCATTACAAATGGTGCTAATAGCTCAAGAAGATGGAGGTGGGAAGTCTCCACATAGTAGCCAATACAACATTTGTCTGACAAGATCTAATGTTCACTCTACCTCTTACATATTTACACATGTTGGCCAAAATAATATGAATATCAGTTGACTTGTTTTGAAACCGTTTTTGGTTGCGCTCCATCCATATGCCATAAATGGTTACTAGAAAGGATACCTTAAGGAGTCTAGCCGCCAAATTTTTTCCTTTTGTTGCCTAATCATCCATTGAGGTTCCTCATTCCATCCTCCCAAAAGACGCATAATCCCCTGTTGTGCAAGGATAGTGTGCCATAAGCTGCCTGTCCACTCACACTAGAAGAATAGATGTGTTCTGTCTTCTATACCAGCCTTATAGAAGTGACACTGGATATCAATTGAGGTCATCCATTAGACGCTGATTTCTGCCGTCGGTAATTTGTTTCTGCAAACAAGCCAGCCAATAAAATTGTGTTTGCTAATACCGCTGATCCAGATTAGGTCACACCACTTTACAACCGGTCCCGGATGTCTGAGTTCATCATAAATTTCTCGACAACAGTATCTTGAGCTATGGATAATCGAGATTGAAACATGTTGTAATTTAAGGAGTACCTTGGGCAGTATGGCTTGTAGTTGGCGATATCATCGTAAACCTTTGCAAATCATTATTGTTAAAAATATTTCAAATTTACAGCATGCCGTTCTTAATTACAACTAATCATCGTAAAAATTTGTAAATCGTTGTAATTTTGAAAAATTCCAAATTTGCTACCCTTTGCTCTTAGTTACGACAGGCTGGCGTAGTTAAAAAAATCGAAATTTACGACATCCTGGTCTTGGTTACCATGAAACGTCGTAAACATTCATATGTTGTCGTAATTAATAAAAAAACCAAGTTCATAACGCTTTGCTCTTAATTACAAAATGACTGTCGTAATTAGAAAAAAATAGAAATTTACGATGTCCTGGTCTTGGTAACTTTGGTACCATTTATAAACCGTGGTACTAATAATCCAAATTTATGATGCTTTGCTCTTGATTCGATCAATCGTCGTAACTATTTGTAAACCATCATAATTTAGAATATTCAAATTTGCGACGTTTTGTTTTTTTATTACCATAGCCAACATAAAACCATTTAAAATTGTCGTAAATAAGAAATTAATAAATATGTCGGAGCTTCGCTCTTGATTATGATGAAATACTGTAATTAAAAAAAGTCTAAATTGATGACGTTTATAATTAGAACAGACCATCGTTAACCTCCGTTGTGACGCCTCAAAATGTCACTTGTGACACGAGATCTTTCCTTAAATTATTTATTATTCTTTTAAACATGCAGCATAACAAAATAATCATATCACTTGGTAACAAAAATTTAACAAGTCTAACTAATAGACATATGTATACTTCTCCTTTTAATGCTCATCTTCCAAGTACTAATACAAGTACCCAAAAAGAAATAGACTAACACATTAATTTTGGGAAGAAGGTCAGGTCAATTATCGTCACTGCACCCATACTTAACCAAAAGTGAGCCTGTATACTTTTTCCAAACCATTGCCAAACCCAAGGGACCATTGAACTCTTTCAAAGGTCCTACCAACTTGCTATTTATATCAGCGTACCAAGCAATGAAACAGTGGGGGAGAAACTCAAGTAATTCCACATCCACTTGGACAATAGAAATACATTTAACATACATTATCTCGAATCCCGGTACTAGTATATCTTGATATCTCCATTCTATATATACGAGTACTCCAAAGCATAGTGCGGAAGGATAATCCATCCTCCAAATCTAAAAAATAAAAGAGTAAGCCAAAATCCAGCAAAGGAAGTCTTTAAGTTTAAGGTAGAAGATCATATTGCCACTCGATATGGTATCAACAAAATAAAGTGATTTCAAAACGAGAACTAAATGATTATATATGGCAAATGAAGGACTAAATGCACTATCTTACCCATCATGACATGTAGATGAAAACAATTATATAATGTTGCATAAACATTATTCACTCAAATGCAAGCAGAATGTGTAATAATTTCCGGTTCCAGCACTTCAAAATTCTTTACCTTCCAAGCCATTTACTTTTATATTAATAATCAACGAAAGACCTTTCATAACCTTTGCTGATTTGATTGATCCAATCAAATTTTTTTTTGCTTTTTCGATGAAATAGTTGTTAACTTGTGGGGTGTCATGCTTGTTACCACCCCATCTCTACAATTACATGGGCAATGTCACGATGGTCTTTCCACCCGAAAGGCGTAGTCTCAAATATAATTATCATAAATATGTTATTGAAATATATACATCCATATATTTGACAAAGGAGTCATCTGATTACATTATTAGAGTTTTTAAAATCCATCAAAAGAATATGTACATTTCCAACTTATAACTAAACTCAAAGGTTCACTCAGACATAAACAACTCATACAAAAAAATCTCACTATCAAAATGTTCCGCTGATAACATAAACGCTCTCGTCCTGCTTGCGGCTAGTTGAAAAACTTGAAAAACAATTAAGATGAGTGGAATGAATAACCAGAACCTAGTTAGGAGTACATTTCTTTTAAGCAGATTGACCATTCACTATACATCTTTATAAAATGATATCATAACTCATTAATCCCAAATCTAGTATATGATATATGTAAAATATAAAAGGTGGATTTTCAATAAAACTTTTTACATATCATATCAATCAATAATATTAACTCAACAATAACAAATCAACCATCAATGGATCATTCTATCGATCAATCTCTAGTAAATCAAACATTAATGGTCTACTCCATTGACTAATTTAATGCTCAATATTAAACTATGGTCATGCTTAATACCAATGACAAAGACGACCAAGTTTACCCCATTGACTAGGTCTACCTATATTAACCGGTAGTTCGGCCCTAAAGGACATCCTAATCCCTCAACAAGTACTAATCATAGCGATATAAGCATAATGCACAAACACTATTCTCCAATAACCCACAAATTAAATTTAAAATCCATCTCGATACTCAAGTTCACTAACCAACTCATATAAATCTTGCAATTCAATTCATCAGACATATTAGCTTTCTTAAACCATATTCATAATACAAGAACTTTTCGTAATTCTTTCATAAAAGGTTTCGCAAATCATCCGCAGGCAATCAAGTCCAGCTATAATCAAAGATACCTTGCCTTTTAAAATAGGCAAAACGGTAGTAATTGTGCAATCTAGTTTTATGCATTTAATATGCCCTAAGTACCCCTTTTTCTTTTCAAAGAAACATCAAACCATGTGATGCATTTTTAATTTACAATATATATTTCTATCATTTTCAAGACATGAGTTTCACAAAACTAAAGAAGAGATAAGTACCACTCACTTGGGAAAGCTAAAAGCCAATCTACAAAGATTACTCATATCGACGAACTCGTATTTCTATCTATTAACCGAAAAACAATATCAAAACCAAGTAAAACTCTATTTTAACTAGCGACACAAGTAGACCACGCTTATTCATCAATAAAATGACTTCTATGCACTAACGAAGAAACTAGTTTATGGCGAACATTCATCTTTGCTAGTTATACGTGTCGTCCGTTACGCGTAACTCGCATGCGAAACTTTAAAAATTTGCCCTCAAATTGTACTTCGGAATTGATTTTCGTCAAACCCAATGGCTCCACAATGCCCTAAACTATCATTTTCATATAAATACATAGCTTAACAACTCCTAAATTAAACCTTGCAGTTCAAAATTTACATGACTTCGAATTTATGACTTAAAAATTGCTTCAATTAGATGAATAAAGGGCTCCAATTCTTACCAGTTGCAAAACAAAGTTGATTTGGCTTGTCAGCACGTTTGAAAACATATAAGCGCAAAAATTTCTCTCTTTTCTTCATATCCTCTTTTCCAATGGTTTTAACGTCCAACTCTCCCTCCTTGCCTTTCTCGTTTTCGCCGGCGTCCTTTTCTTCTCTTCGTTTAGCGCCAACTGCAGATATAAAGAGAAGTGGGCTTGAGTCCTATGAAATTACTTGGGCTTCGGCTATTATTTTAATAACTTGGCCCTAATATTGCAATACTGATGCGATCTGTGCCCATCTCAACTCTTTGCTTCCCTTCTTTCGCAATGAAAGGGCGTCGCGCACATTTTAAACTCTTGGTCCCCCTTCTTTTGTGATTAGATGACGTCTTTGTGTGGCCATCGGCTGTCTCTTTGCACTTGATTTTCATTATGCTCATCACGATAAATTGGATGAAGTGCTTCAAGTCTCATAGCATCTGCAAGATATCATATGGTGCTTTATGAAATGAGTAGAATTGTTTGGATGTCCTTGTTCCCAATTGTACAGGCGGTTCAGTTCTAACTTTTGATGTCTACTCCAAGTAAGTATATCCAATTCATCCACATCTATCAGATTAGATCTAGATGCCTATATGCAGTTGGTGTTTTCCCCTGGCCACCTCAATGGAAGTCATTGCCCAATGTCTTTTGCCTGTCTCTTTTGAAATTGGTTTTATTGTGCAAGTGGTTCTTATTCCATTATTTTCTCCCTCGAACATCCTTTTAATTACATCATGAATCATCCCCGGTCTAACAATTTGTTGTGTTCTTTGTACAGACCGCTTTTGTCCAAATAGGCTTGACACTATTCTGACTGAGAAACTATACTTGGGTCCGTGGGTCAAACTGAAGTATCTTCCGCATGATCCTTTAGAACTTTCAAGATTAGAAATATGACTAGCTTGCATTGAAATAGGAGCGCAAAGAACATCCTTTAAAGCCGGGCCTTTCCCCTTAAGTCCATTTGGGGGTCAAATTTTCTAAATCTCCATGAATTTGTTGTATTTTTTTGTGAATGCCTAGACGTCTAGCTGAGATTATTTAGCATAGCCTTTACTTTTTTATTAATTAACAATAATAGCTAATTGATATTACTCCGTAACATTTCCCCTATCTTATTCGCTTCACATTGTAAGTAGATTCTTAAAGCAGCAACGTAGATGATTTCTCTAAATTGGGTCGTCTATCCTTTTTATGTAGACTCATAACTAAAATTTGTTCCATCCGTGTTTTCTTCGTAGAGCTCTATATATTGTGAACTTATCATAGATTCTTTAGAACTATGTTTCGCATAATTCCAATTTTTCTTGTCTGCTATCTCGTGCGTAAGTTGCCCTACGATTTCCAAGGGGTTCTCTCATCTTTAACTCTTCCTCGAGCATTAGCTGAATGAAAAACACCACTGAATTACAGTATCTCAAACTCGGTTACCCTTTTCATCATATCATATGTATGTTCTCCACCGAAAGAAATGAAGACTAAGACAGTACTTTCGTGGAAGTGGGAAGATCCCTCATCCGATAGACGATCGATTCCGTTTGTTCGATAACTTTTTTTGGAGGGATGAGTCGGCAATTCTCCTAGAATGTGGAACGCATGGAGGGTGGACTAATCTTGCTGCAAGCCTGATTACAGGACTTCAACACTGGGAATCACTTGACATTCCTCAATTATCACCCAAGAACATGGGGCTATCAATTCTTACTAAGCTCTTTCCATGCATTCTTATCCCCATCTAACATCCATCAGAATTTGCGCACATTCCTGATGAGTATATATATTTTTTCTACTTAGGAAAATACACAAACTTATACGTGTGGAGGCATTTCGCAAGTTACAATTATTGTCCCAAAGCAAAAAAAATAAAAAATACCCCTATTTCATGCTCGATATTTCGTAGCAAAACCTTGCCATGACTAACTTCAAGAAAGAACAGCAACAGTTGAACTTGAATGCCCTTCTCTCAACGAGCTTGGGGATTCATGATCTCAGAGAAGACAGCCCCAGGCAGCAACTTCTCCGAATCATAACTGGTCGTACTCTCATCATAAACATCATCGCTACTGGTCGTTGTCGCAGCCACCCTACTATTGCTACTGCTGAACACCTCACCGCTGCCGTTTGTCACGTTGCCTCTGATCGGAGCTGCCTCATCGTCGCTCTCATCGCCGTCGTGCACGGACGCACCCACATGGTCTGTCACCTCCTGCTCCGCGCTCATCTGTAGCTGCAGCGCGAACTCGAGGCTCCACACAACGTCGTTCATGGATGGCCGCTTGGCCCCCTCCTCCTGCAAGCAGCTCATGGCGATCTCGCAGAACTTATTGAGGCACTCGGGGGCGATTGCCCCCTTCAGGTGCGGGTCCACGATCTTCTCGATGTCGCCACTCTTGCAGCAGCTCTGGGCCCAGGCGGCTAGGCTGATCTGCTTCTTCTGGGCCGTCCGATTCACCGCGGGCCTCGCACACAGCACCTCGAACAGCACCACCCCGAAGGAGTACACGTCGGACTTGTCAGTCAGCTGCTGGCGCCTGTAGTACTCCGGGTCCAGGTACCCGAAGGTGCCCTTCACGACCGTGCTGACGTGGGCCTTGGACACGCTCGTGGGCCCGACCTTCGAGAGCCCGAAGTCGGACACCTTGGCGACCCACTTCTCATCAAGCAGGATGTTGGTGGTCTTCATGTCGCGGTGAATGATGGTGTGCTTGGCACCGGTGTGGAGGTAGTGCAGCCCGCGCGCGGCGCCGGTGCAGATCTGGAGCCGCTGCTTCCAGGGGAGTGGGGGATTGTCGGTGTTGTAGAGATGGTCGCGGAGAGTCCCGCGCGCCATGTAGTCGTACACCAGGATCATCTCTCCCGCATCGTTGCAGAACCCGATCAGGGAGACCAGGTGGAGGTGCCGGAGCTCCGAGAGCATCTCGATCTCGGTCAAGAACTCGTGGAGGCCCTGCTGCGACCCCGGGTTCAGCCGCTTGATCGCCACTTGGGTGGCGCCCCCGTCGACATAGCCCTTGTACACGTTGCCGAACCCGCCCACGCCGACGACAAACACCTCGTCGAAGTCGTTCGTGGCCGCTCTGATCTCGGCCAGCGAGAAGTGGCGGCACCGATCCGACGGCAGGTACGATGCCTGGGTCTTCGTTGACTTGGTCGTCGCAAAGGAGACCGGGCCCCACCATGACGTGCCGTCGCTCGAGGTCGAATCCATTGCTCTGTTTCGTCGCCGGTAAAGGAAGAAAGCCAGGAGTGAGAGCACCGCGAAGACCGAAGCTACACCAGCAACGATGGCGATCTTTGCTGTTTTGCTGTGGTTCGATGATGCTTGTGGAGGAACCGGCGGATTATCTGGGACTGGGACTGGATCTGGGTTCAACCCGGCGAGATTCCCGTCTGAATTGCTGATCTTGAATATCTCGAGGCCATTCAAGATGCCATCAGAGTAAAGGGTAGTACCTTCTGGAAGCGCGCCCACCGCCACGGAGAGGTTGGTTCTATTCTTTTGGCCGTCTGGCATGTATACTGCATAATCTCTATAGACGGGCACGCCCTTCCCGCTCCAACTAATGACATCCGCACGATCCTCGACCAGTTGTGAATCTACGAAGATCTCGAAAACCCTATCTGTGGTGTTATTTATCTCTATCTGGAATTCGCAAAAGTGTAACCGGACCAAGTAGTAGAACTCTGTATCCACCTCGATGGACCAAGTGAGGTTGTAGCTCAGATTGATTGTTTTGTTCGTTCCCATAGTCCTCGCCGTTGTGTACACGAGATCTGGAGCCGTGTAATTTGGCACTTGGTCACTGTAACTGGGTTGGATAGATACGTTAACCGGCAAAACTCCGATGTACGAAGAAGTCACATAGTCGTCATCTGCTTCCCAGGTCCTGTACATTCCCGTGTCATCGGCTGAATCAAGAGACTTTCCTCCGACGTTCAAGCGCTTCACCATTGCGAGAGCATCAGTGGTACGGAAGGTGTATGGCGACACCTGACCTGCCAACTTGATTCCCTCGGTTGAGTCGACGACCGAGTTGTAGTAGAGACGCTCAGGCATGGAAACGACTTCGATTCCATTCACGAAAGCGTACGCGTCTGAATTACCAGGAGTGGGAGCAAACGTTATGTTCAATATCTGGTCGTCTCCGACAGTTAAGCAGAACTCTTTAGAGGAGCTCAAGACTCGCGGGGTGGTATTATCAGCCAAGAGGGAAGCGCTGAAGTTGCGGAGCAGAGTGAAGCCGGCGGCCTCGACCGAGAAAAAAGAATCGGCGCGGCGGAAGTTGAGGTAATCGGAAGGGAAGAAGTGGAGGCGAACGAATTTGGGCCCTGCGGTGACGTGGAAGGTGTAGGCGAACTCGGAGCGGGAGAGGCGAGCAGTGTAGTATGGTACCCGGGGGACAGAGGGATCTGAACCGTTTGCGTTTGCAATGATAGAGGAGCGAGTTTTCTCAATCGGAGAGTACCTCGAACCTTCCTCGGCATCTCCAATCCAAGTCCGTTTGTCCCCGGGGTAGCTGCTGGAGGAGCTGGAGGAGCCGCAGTCGACGGTGATGTCATCGGTCGGCAGGTAAGCGCCGACGTTGTCGCCGGTGACCGAGACCGTGAGCGCTCCGAGCGAGACGGAGACGACGATGAACAGCAGGAGCGGCGGTTTCATGTTCTTCATCTCGCTGCTCGATGACAGAGAGAGGGTGGGGGGTCGCGGTTGGATCGATCGAAAGAAGAAGTTCACAAGGAGAGCGTGAACACGGGGAATTAGGAAGGAGTGGGGAAGAGAAGGCCAGCGCCAGCGCTAGCGGTAAAGATTAGTGGAAGACCGAAGTCGTCGCTAAAGTATCTGCAATGAGATAGAGAACTTGCCCATCAAAAATCAGGAAGCGGGATTTGGACACTTGCGGGTGGCGCTTCTCGTGGAAGGCTTTTGATTGCGTAGAAAGGTCAGGGTCGGTGGTACGGCCGCCGGGTCCCATGCAATAATAATGCTCTCTCCCTCCCTCGAGGGACCACCACTACCGCCACCACCCCACCGTTTTCAATTTCAACTTTTGTCATCTTTCGAGGAGCGACTATCGCGACGCGGTCCGGATCCCAAAAGTCGCGAGAATTCCGCGTAGAAATCGGTTTGGTTTGTAGTAACAAGTGTTCGTGGTTTGATTCATTCAAAGGGTCGGAACGGAGCAGTCCAAAGAAAACACCAGCTGGCGTTTGGACGGTACTGCTACCTCACGTAGTAGCAGCCTCATCGCTTGGACTGTACTGCAATGAGCTTCTCGTATTAGCAGCCTCTTCCGAGGGGAAAATTACCAAAAAACAAAAAAACTAAATTTATTGCAATTGTATTGTTTCAGTATTAAATATTTTTTTGGCCAATTGAATCTTAAATCTTTTACATTTGTGCCAATTTAGTTCAACTAGCCAATTTTGATCGGCCGACGCTGACATAAACAATTTTTAATAATATTTTAATATTTCTCGAATATTTTTATTTATTTTTCCTTCTTTTTTCCTTTTTTTCTTTTCTTTCTTTTTCATTTTTTTTTCTTTCATTCTTCCTTTGGCCGGTTGCTAAGGTTTGGCGACTAGCCAGAAGCGAGGTTGAGCTCGCCCTTGTCATTGCTTGGCAAGGGTTGCTGGCCATGGGAAGAAGGAAAAAAAATAAAGAGAAGGAAAAGAAAAAAAAGAAATAATAAATCAATCAATCAAAACAATCGAAAAAAATATTAAAGTATTATTAAAAAATTATCCACGTCAACATTGATCACGTCACGTAATGTAAGACGGCTGACGTCCATGTTAGTATCAGCTGGTCAAAATTGGCTAGATGGACTGAATTGGCATAAATGTAAAAGGTTTAAAACTCAATTGGTAAAAAAAAGGTTTAGGAATGAATTAGCACAATTACAATAAGTTTAAAACTTTTTTAGTAATTTTCGCCTCCTTTGAGTCTATCAAAACAAACCGCACAAGTTGGGGTACATTTGGTGTATCGTACACCGAATTAATCCACCAACGCTTAGTCGGAGACTTATAAGGTTTTAATCTTATGACCGTTGAATGAGCCAGTGACAACCGGTTGCCATTTTTCACACGAGGTCAGACGTCCGATCCACTAGAAAATGGACGTCCGATGTACCAAAAGTGAAATTTACAATGCTTTAAGCACAAGCAAATGGGGCTTTAATCCCCTAGAATATTGGCGTCATATCACGGCAAAAATCAAATTTAATAAAGTTTTATTAGGTTATGTTCTTAGTTACGAGGATTGTTGCAAACCTTTACAAGCCGTCGTAGTCTAAAAGGATTTGAATTTGCGATGTTAAGTTCTTGGTTAGGGTGGATTGTCGAAATCTTTGAAAACTGTCATAACTAAAAAAAAAATTGCAACAATTTGTTCATGATCACCTTCGCAAAGCGTTGTGATTAAAAAAAATAAAAATTATGACTTTTTTTCTTATTTATGGCAAACCATCATAAACTTTTGTAAATAGTTGTAATTGAAAAAACATCCTAATTATGACGTTTTGCTCTTGTTAAGACATCATAACTCTTTGTAAATCATCCTAGTTAAAGAAATTCTAAATTTACGGCAATTTCTTCTTCTTTTTTATGACAAACGGTCATAAATGTTTGTAAAATTATGATGTTTTGCTCTTAGTCACGACGCAACATCGTAACATTTTTGTAAATTTATCATAATTAAAAGAACCCAAATTTACGATGTTCTATCTTAGTCATTATAGACCGTCGTAAACTTTTTTTTTTTTGGTAAAGACCGTCGTAAACTTTTGTAAGCGGTTGGAACTAAAAAAGTTCCAAATTAATGGCATTTGGTTCTTGGTTACGACATTAACTCTTTGTAAATTGTCATAATTGAAAATTTTCCAAGTTTACAATGTCTTGTTCATTGTTATGACGAACCACCATAAACCTTTGTAAAAATGGTCGTAATTTAAATTACCCAAATTTGAGATTTTTTGCTCTTGATTGTGACAAAACATCATTACTCTTTCTTAATCGTCACAATTGAAAAATACCCAAAATTATGATGTTTTGTTCTTAGTCATTATAGACCATCGTTAACTTTTGTAAATTGTAGTTACCATAAAAAATTTTCCAAATTTACGATGTTACGTTCTTGGTTACGATGTAATGTCGTAAATATTTGCAAGCCCTTGTAATTAAGAAAAATCAAAATTTACAACATTTTGTTCTTGGTCACAACATATCATCACAAAAATTGGTAAATATTCTTAATTTTGAAATAATCCAAATTTGCAACACTTTGATCTTGGTCACGAACAGTCCTAACTAATAAAAAAGTCGAAATTTACAATGTTTTGGTCTTTGGTTACGACTAGTAAACATCCATAAACCATCATAAATTGTTTACACCAAAATAAGAATCGGCATAGACGCTGAGTCGGCTTTAATGCTTAATCTGGTGTATAATAGAAATCAGTCATCTTCCGAAATATATTTGGATAAAATTCGGAAACATGCTGGGAAGTAAGCGTGAATGGCATCATATCCCAAATTCGGTGATTGGTGAAGATCGGTATATTTACCGAAACATGAAAAGTCATAGTTCGGAAGTTTAAAAAAAAAAGCATTGGAGCCATTATGCCACGGGACGTTGACTCTTTTCCAAAATTCGGGAAGTCTATACTTCGGGAATATACCGAAATTACAGAAAATCGATAAAGATGACCAGCCATGTAAATCATGATAGCAGAAAGTTATGAGCAAAAAACGGAGATAGTGAGCACGAGCAGATTGTAGGGAGTTATTTGTCCAAATTTGAAGTCGTCCCAACGGTTGAGATTAAGTTTTGGCGGACAATGAATTTGGAAAACGTGGTTAGATAAGGCAGCTATTGAAAGTGCCAAGATTCAAAGTTTGAAAACATAGAAGTAATCGACAAGCAGTTATAGGATATGAGGAAATACAAATACTTAGAAGAAAGAAAGAGGAAAAGAGATAAACAACAATGCAAAAATACTCAAGCTTATCTGCACTTTAGTTTTCTCTGTACTTTTGCTTCCTGCATTTACAACTTCCTGCAACTCTAGTTAACTTTCAAGTCCTTTACAGCTTTTATAGGAGTACTGTATGTAGCTTGAAACTCTGTTGATATCAAATCCATTTTCAATCCATTCGAATTCTATCCTTTCCATATAATCTTGTGCTACACTCTGGTTTCCTTTTTTGCTACAACTCTCCTAAAAATCAAGCCGCAGAACATATCTTAATAAAAATCGAAAATCAAAGTTTCGGTAAAAGGTATTCCTTGTCGTAAAACGAGCGAACGTCTTTTTGGCATGCCTGGTGGGACACGCGTGGTAAAATTTGGAGAAATGGTGAGACCTAGGCAATCTGAAGGAATACCGGTGGGTAATGTCAACAATCCAGTTGATGGAGCATGTTCTGAGCACTCTGCGGCTAATCAAGTAAAGGAGAATGCCGACATTTCTCGGTAATTAACTTAAGAACAAGCCCGCGCGTTGACACCAGATAACACCTTGGTAGCCACGATGAAAAGGATATTTGAGGAACAACAGAACGAGCTTATTAACCATATAGTGCGACATGTAACAGATGTGATAAAACTCATGGTGTTTAATGCTATAAATGAGGTAATATCGCGTCCCAGTTCGTCTTCTCAATTTCCACCCTTTTATGCAAATCCTCTTGGGACAATATCGTTTCCACCAACATCGGGACCTCCTCATGTTGGATATAACGGTAATGGGGGATCAAATTTGCAACCTCCTGTCAGAATTATACCAAGGCCAGAGAATTCTATCCCTATAAACCTTATGAATGGTGTAAATGCTTACAATTTCCCTCAAAATGCCCCAAATGATGTTAATTTGGTTAATCCCATGGTCACAAATGTACCACCAGTGCTGAACGTACCTCCGCCAGTAAATATGCCTAATGTTGACCATATCAGATCACTTGCACCTCAACCGTATTCTCATGTGATAGAAAACCCTCTATATAGGCCACCATTACCCGTTAATTTCAACATGGAACGATAGGGGATGAATAGACCTCAGCAGTTTGATCCTAGGGGTCAAGATCCTTGGTTAGACCGGCAAAATTTAAGACCACGGAACCCAGATAAAGTTGCAGAACCGGTAATGCAACAATTAGGAATAGAGAGGGGATTGCTAAGGCTAGTATATAGGAAGCCACATCTCAATTGGGTTAACAACATACCATATCCAAGGGGTTTCAAGATGCTAGATTTTGCTGTATTTACAGGAGAGGAGGATCAATCAATTGCGGAGCATGTGGGTCGATTCTTGGCACAATGTGGAGAGGCTAGAACTAATGAGTATTTAAGGTTAAGGATGTTCCTATTGTCTTTGTCAAAAACACCATTCACTTGGTATACAAATTTGCCTGCGATTCTATTCAAAAATGGGCTGAGATGGAAAGGCAGTTTTATTCTCAATTTTACCAAACGGTACCAGAGGTAACGGTAGCCGATTTGGCCAGGATGTATCAATATAGTATTGAGACAGTAGATCAGTTTATTGCACATTTCAAGAAATCCAGAAACCGATGTTTAACATCACTCACTGAAAAGGAGTTCACGAATTTGGCTTTTAACAGTTTGAGGTTTAACCTTAAAGAAAGGTTTGAAGGACAAGCCTTTGACAATCTCTTTCAGTTAAACACTTGAGTTTCCAAGTATGAACATTTGTTGAAGGAGAAAGATAAGAAACCAGATAAGGACAATCGGCAGACAGTGGCACTTGCCAAAAGTGCCAAACATGGTGGTATAGTCGAAGAAGAGAATGAAATAGCCGTAGCAACTATGGTGCTTGAAAAACCGTATGTATGCCCAACACTTAAGCCGTCTAGGGTGAGAGATGTATCCAAGTTCAAGGCTAAGGAGATAAATAACTAATCTTTTGATATCTACAAGTTAAATGAAATATTTGACCTGCTATTGAAAAATGGAATGATCAAGTTATCTAAAGGACAAGTAATCCCGTCAAAAGAGGAAATAACAGATAAGAGATATTACAAATGGCATCACTTTACAACTCATGATACAGTGAATTGCATTGTATTTAGGAAGACTATCTAAGAAGCAATTCGCCAAGGCAAGATTAAATTTGCCGAAGACAAAGGTAAGGCCCCAATGGAAGTAGACACAGACCCTTTCCCGAACATCATCAACATGATTAATATACGAGAGACGATAGGCAATGACAACAAACAACTTTACACCCGTTGTCACCAAGAGCTGACTCGTCAAGATCGGGAGATTCCCAGGTTCCAATACGTGAGAGGAACAACGGAGATACAGATCGGGATCATTTGTCCGCAGGATAGGTAGACCACAGGTAAGATCTGAGATTGCAGCTATCGAAAAATTTTCGGTACAAGTAAGAAAGGAGGAAGTTCAATCAAGACAGACAGCACAAGTACTTGAAAGAAAAGATGTTGGTCATAGGTATGAGAGGAAGGAATACCACCTTGATTCATCTCAAATAGCCCTTCTAATTCGAGAATTGGTTACGCAAGTTCATGAAGAAAAAGAAACGTCACCAAAGCCTGCAAAGAAAAAGAGTTTATGACAACGATATAAGGAAGGTGACCCCAAAGTCGGATTGCTTGGAGAACCTAGTGGGAAGTTTGACTATGTGGTCTATTATAGAGATACAGATAATTATCCACATCCATCATTGCCAGTTGAGCCGACTGACTGGGGAGATGAGTTTGATGATCCACCATCATCAATTTCTCGAGAAATCCACAAAAAAAAAATAGTTAAGGTGCCATATAATCCTCCCGAAGGAAATTGATCAACAGTTAAATCGCCAGGACAGGCGTCTTACAGAACCATCAAGAGGTGTTTCCGACGGATGAAAAATAGACAAAGGAATTTTGAGAGTGGTTGAGCTAAAGGTACAGCAAGGTAGAATTTACCTTTCACGTCTGTCAGTAGGAAAGATAATTAAATCTGGAAAAGAAACTCTGATGAAAAAGATCGAATTAAATCAGAACCAGGTGATTCGGGAAGTAGCTCTCACGTTGAAATGAAAAGGGAAAAGAGAGTTTCATAGGTTCCCCAAACAATTAATTTTGGGCAAATAACCGTAGCTGTCAACCCAAAACATCAAAGAAAGGTGGAGCAAAAGAACTTGAGTCCTAAATTGTCACAAAAAGATGGTAGAAGTTACCGAATTGGCTACTCCAAGATATCAAAGGAATATGGTTCTCCAATACGGATAAACATGATCCATGCTAAACTAGTATGGAACTAATTTGGTAGTGGAAGAAGATATCAAACACATTTCAGAAAAGGAGATAGCCATGGCAGAATTTCAATTCCCAAACAAAGAAAACATTAAGTTTGATAAAGTATCTTCTGAAAAAGCAAAGCATTTAAGGTCCTTGGTTATTTCAGGCAGGGTCAATGGTAAATCTATCGATAAAATCTTTGTAGATACTGGAGCTACTTTGAACCTCATATCTTACAAGTACTTCAAGAAATTAGGGAAAGATGACGATGACATTATCCCGTCCAATATTCAGTTGTCTGATTTTCTTGGGGAAGTTACCGAAGTCAAGGGAGCAATAGTGCTTGATTTAACTATAGGGTCCAAGTCGTCCAAAACGACTTTTTTTGTAATAGAGTCCGATGGTTCATATAATATGTTGCTCGGAAGAGATTAGATACACTCTAATCAGTGTGTACCTTCAACTTTGCATCAAGTCTTGGCATTTTGGAATGGCGAGAAAGTAGAATATGTTGAGGCAGATTCAAGATATGCTTCAATCGAGTGGATTGACATTTGTCAAGAATATCGGGACTGTTCACATGAGGGTTATGATGTCAAATCACCAAGGACAGATCTACAGTCCTTTGCTTATTGCCGCTTCGGGGATATGAAAGCTAAATGAATCCCCAAGTCAAGCTTGGCATTAGAAGAATTACACACTCTTTATCGAAAACGAGTCCGTATTGCAAGAAGTTTATGAAAGGTACTTCACACACTTGACGGAAATGGCGCAACAAAATGTTGAAGTCTCAGATTGTATTAATGAATGGAAAGAGTTATTGGTCAAAGAAGACAGAACAATAGAGGCTCAAGATCTATTATTAGAGGTTGATATAGAAGAGACTGGTTGTTTCCGTCAAGTGTATGTAAGTATGTTTTTGCAAAGGGGCATGAAAGAAAAGTTGGTTAACCTGATCAAAGGGTACAAAGATTGCTTTGCATTGGACTATCATGAAATGTCTGGTTTGTCAAGAAATATTATAAAATATTGCCTTCCAATCAAGAAATGATTTCATCCGTATAAGTAGTTAGCAAGAAGATTTACTTCAGATGTAATTGATAAAGTCAAAGAGGAAATAGAAAAGCTGCTGAAAGCAAAATTTATTGAAATAGCTAGGTATGTCGAGTGGCTTTCAAATATTATCCCTATGAAAAGGAAGAATGGAAAGCTGAGAGTTTATATTGATTTTTGGGATCTAAATAATGTCACTCCAAAAGATGAATACCAAATACCCATGGCAGATATGTTAGTAGACTCAGCGTTGGGAAATGAGATGTTATCCTTGATGGATGGTCATTCGGGTTATAACTAGATTTTTATTGCTAAGGAAGACGTCATAAAGATAGCATTTAGATTTCCTGATGCGATCGGGACTTGTCAGTAGGTAGTTATGCCTTTTGGATTGAAGAATGCAGGAGCTACGTACCAGCAGGTAATGAACTTTATTTTTCATGATATGATCGGTAAATTCTTGAAAGTTTATATTGACGACGTGGTGATTAAATCAGCCCAAGAAGATCATTTGAAGTATCTCGAGCAAGCATTTATTAGGATGAGAAAGTACAAATTGAAGATGAATTCAACCAAGTGTGCATTTGGAGTACGAGTAGGAAATTTCCTAGAATTTTTGGTCAATCAGAGGAGAATTGAAATTGACAAGAACAAAACAAGGGCTATCATAGAGCTTTCCCGTCCTACGTCAAAGAAACAATTGCAAATGGTAATTGGAAAAATAAACTTTTTTAAAAGATTCATTACCAATTTATCCGATAAAATGGAACCGATGACACAGCTTCTGCGTCTCAAAAATCAGGACAAATTTATATGGGGAGAGAAACAACAAAAGGCGTTTAATTTGATCAAAACCTATCTAATGAATCCTCTTGTATTAATGCCGCCAAAAGCAAGCAAACCACTGAAATTGTACTTATCGGGAGTATGTTGGCACAAGAGAATGAGAATGGAAAAGAACAAGTGGTATATTATTTGAGCGGGGCATTAACTGATGTTGAAAAAAGATATACCACAATTGAAAATTTATGTGTATCTTTATACTTTGCTTGTATGAAGTTAAGACATTATTTGTTGACAACTACAGTGCATGTGATCAGTAAGACTGATATAATAAAGTATATGCTATCCCGACCTGTTATAAAAGAGCGTATAGCCAAATGAGCATTTATCTTGTCTAAGTTTGATTTGATATATGTGTCGATCAAAGTAATAAAAGGCCAAGCCATTGTTGATTTTCTTACCGAATACCCATGTTTACAAATGGAAGAAAATGAGTAAACCCTCAGTCAAGTGCTACCATGGACTATGTATTTTAATGGATCGCGTGCTAAGAGTATGGCTGGAGATGGATGAATAATAATTTCTCCCGATGGGGAACTTACAAGATACGTCTGTAAGTTAGATTTTGAATGTTCAAATAATCAAGCTGAATATGAAGCACTGATTATTGGCTTAGGAATATTGATTGAGTTGAAAGCATAATTTATCAAAGTATTTGGTGATTCACAATTGGTGGTGAAACAGTTAAAAAGAGAATACCAGTACTCAAGTTGAAAATTTGATTGGTTATTACTATCTGGCCAAGAAGCAATTAGAGCAATTCAGAGAGTACGACATAGTCCATGTTAAAAAAGACACAAATTTCGAGGCTAAAGAGTTGGCTCAAGTAGTTTCTAGGTACCAAATATCAAAAGAGTTGGTAGACATCATAACTACTATAACACTGTCAGTACCTTCTACTGAACAAAAAAAGATATCGATAACAGTTAGCAAGGTAGTTTGAAAAGAGGATTAGAGACAAACTATTATCAAATATTTGGAGAATCCAGATTCAAGAGATCGAAAGCTGAGGAGACAAGCCCAGAAATATGTTATATTAGGAGAAGAATTATACCGAAAATCCTTAGATGGATTGCTCTTACGTTGTCTTGACGAAGATAATGCAAAATTGATTATGGCAGAAGCACAAGAAGGCATATGTGGAGCCCATCAAGTAGGAATCAAAATGAGATGGCTGTTAAAAAGGTATGGATATTTTTTGCCAATAATGATGCATGACTATATCAACTATGCCAAAGCATGTCTTTCGTGTCAAAGACATGGACCGTTGCAACATATACCTGATATGGAGCTCCATTCTATTATAAAACCATGTCCATTTAGAGGATGAGTAATGGACATAATAGGTAAGATCTATCCACCTTCTTCTCATTAGCACAGTTACATTTTATTGTCTACGGATTAGTTTACGAAGTGGGTGGAAGTCATTCCATATAAAAGTATTATACAAAAGACTATGATCAAGTTTATCGAAGAAAACATAATTTATCGGTTTGGCTTGCCTGAGTCAATTACTGCGGACCAAGGAACAGTATTCACTAGAGGTGAAGTAATAAAATTTGCACGATCAAGAGGAATCAAAATGGTCTATTCCATACCATATTATACCCAGGCAAATGGATAAGCTAAAGCTACTAGTAAGGTTGTTATTGGCCTGATCAAGAAGTATATAGAAGAAAATCCAAGGGAATGGGATACTTTACTGTCAATAGTATTGTGGGCATACCGAACATCACGAAGATCAAGTACAAGTGTCAGCCCTCAAATGCTTACATATCGATAAGAAGCAGTTTTACCGATAGAGATAACAGTACAATCTTTAAGAGTTCAATTGCAGAGTGAAATGTTGCCTGAAGATTATAGAGATTGGATGCAAATAAATTTGGATGAATTAGACGAAGTTCATGCAGCTTCTTTGGATAAGTTGATTGCACTAAAGAGAAGAGTAGCTAAAGCTTTTAACAAGAAAGTTGAAGTTAAACAGTTTATTGTGGGGGATTTAGTGTAGAAAGCAATCTTGCCATTTAATCTCCAAAACAGGGAATTCGGTAAATGATCATCAAATTGGGAAGGCCCATATTTAGTTACCGAAGTACTTAGTGAAAATGCATACAGGTTGATGGATGTCAATGGAAAAGAACTATCACGTTCTATAAATGGGAAATTCCTGAAGAAATATCATCCATCAGTCTGGGAAACACAAGAAGATTAGTCCATTCATTCGAAACGAAAGTACATTCTAATCTTGGTTACAAAGATCTCCAAATTCTTAACAAGTTTGAGGTTTTAGATTACATGATTAGAATGCAAGGCAAGATCCCGGTGGAGTTTAGATTGTTACTCCTCGAGACACACGAGAATGGAAGCGAACAATTTCAAACCTCTCCCAAGCTTCTTGAAGCAACTGCCTGTACCTGTTTAAAGAAACTTCAACCGTAGACTTAACATGAGAAATTTCATCTTTGAGTATTATTTGCTCCACACGACGATGATTGGAAAGGAAATTGAGAAGTCGACATGTCATCTCAACGTCATCTCTAGCTTGAGTACAGGAGTCCTGAGCTTGAGCATATTCCTCTCTGGAGTTTCGTAATCGGGAAGACTCATCCTCAATTTGAAGTTAAAAAGCGTCGGCTTCCACAATAATAGGTTCCAAATTCCAAATCTCCCTCATATTATGTTCGAATTCATCAAAGCTAGCAGGGAATAAAGAGCATAGCTCCCAAACCAGATCCAAAAATGTAGAATATGCAGACAGAAACACTTTAGATCTGAAGAGGTTTGTCAAATCAGT
Source organism: Syzygium malaccense (assembly GCA_031216405.1). Classification (NCBI taxonomy): domain Eukaryota; kingdom Viridiplantae; phylum Streptophyta; class Magnoliopsida; order Myrtales; family Myrtaceae; genus Syzygium; species Syzygium malaccense. The sequence goes on along the minus strand of CM062262.1, from coordinate 16,554,270 downwards.
AATTTCTACCTTATGCATATGGTTCAATAATAAAGCATGGTGTCCTTGGGACAGCAATTCGTGCAGTCGCCTCCATAAGGATCGATTACCAATAGGTAGTTGAATAAACAAGTTGTCCATGTTAAAGGAAACGAAGAATGGTTGTCAAAGCTCAGATCTGGTAATGTTCAATGGAAAGTTTACCTTCATGGATAATACAACACCTTTGTGATCGAGACCAAAGAAGCAATTGAGATAAAAAAAACCATGCGAAGACATCAGGAATAGAACTGTAAGTTCATAGGAAATATTTGGTAAGTTTGAGTAGTTATAAAGACAAATGATGTAGAGCAGATCGTGGGCAGTAATGTGCTAGAGTTTTTCTCGGGGAAACGAGATAGAGGCAGAACGTGGTTCATGCGTATAGATAAACGGTTATTAAGTTAGTAGCCAAGAAGGAGGGTTGGTGTTCGACCTTTCAATTATGAAAGTTGCAATGGAACAATTTTCTTTGAGTTGATCCAAATGTCAAAGGAGCCAGATAGAGATTAGGTTTAACATTTGGTTAAGATGGTTGAATTATTGATTTTGACAAGGTACGGCATCGGGAATTTGCATTGTCGAGATATTCCACAATTAAGTGAATGCAAAGGAAACCAAAAATAGAATCCAGCAAGTGGGTCTTTCATTTCATTTTCATTTGGCCAATAGAGCCTTCGCCTCGATTACAAAATTTCTCAACTCAGTTTCAAGCCTATGGTTTTTATCCATAATTCCTGCTCTCTTCTTCTCATGGACCCTAACTATTCCAGTGGTATCATCAAATTCTTTCTCCAACTCCCGACACTGCTTCATCTTGTGCCTAAGTGTAGGATAGAAGTTTGAGATTGTGAGCTTCTGCTCTTCTATTTAGGTAACCACCATCCTCAGCTCTACCTCAAGCTCTTCTTTCCTGGTCTCCAAGTTTTGAAGTTTGCTCGCCTCAACTTTAAAATGGTTGTAGAAAAGACGAGCATCTTCACGCTTACGGGCTAACTCATCTTGGATTGCCAATCCTCGGTTTTCCCCAAAGAGAAGACGGGGGAGTTGATCAAGGTTGACTCTAATTGTAGTCACAGAGTCCATAAAGTCAACAGTGAAGAGATCAATCTTGTCTTGGAAATGTTCAGATAATATGAAGGATGGATTACCAGAACATACTTCATAGAAGAGAATCCTCGCTTGGCGCTCCTTATCAAAGTCATTGATCAATTTTCCATAGTCAGTTTCTAATAAGTTAAGGAGTTGTTCCCATTTAGCTTTGGCTACTTCTTTGGGAATTTCGGTAGACATTGATAGAGCAAGAGACTTTGAAGAATCAGGAGCTGTTGAAGAGTTAGGATGAGTACCTGCTAATATCCTCTCTATTTCCACCTGTTCAGCTTGAGAAAAAGTTTTTGTCTTGGCAGGTGGACTGGGTATAGCATAAGATGTTGAGGGAGGCAAAATAGTAATTGCATAAGAAGCAGGTGATAGTGGCACACTCAAGGAGTCCTTAGTCAATGCTCCTTCGGAAATTGGAGTCCCTTGAGGTGTAGAAGTGGATTCATCAGTAACTGTAGATATCGGCATATGTATATTAGACAACAGCATAAAATCTTGTGTCAGACAAAGGGTAATAACATTTACCAGTGAGAGCTAGAGGAAGATGTCACGCCCCGAACCCCATCGAGCACGCGACACACTTCCCTGGTCAAATAACGCGACGTCCTAGGGTATCGCTGACTCAATTAAACTTATCAGAGATTTATATCAATCAGCAAAAGCCACAAATACCCGAACAATAACAACTGGGGTAAAAATGGTAGATAAACACATCTATTATCGATTCAAACTTATATAATATCCACAATTTATAAAACCACAATATATACAAACACACTGAAGTTCTACACTATAAATCACCGATGTCAAAAAGGATCAGCAGCCTGGGTATACCCTATCTCCAAAAATGGGACACCTCAAAAGATCTTCTCCCAAACCCTACGCTAGCCCCTACGCCCTTTTGATGGCGTCCACTCAGAGTCTAATTTTTCAACACTCGAGTCTAAATTCCCCTGAACTAACTGCTCCTCTGAGGACTCCGGCTCGGCCTCGATCTTAATCGAGTTGTTTATATCACCCGACTCTGCTGGAACCTCGACTCGCTCTTCTTCAACTGGCTCTTCATCCGACTCGTCCTCTGGCACAAACTCGAGATTGTACCATGGCTCATACCCGGGTACGTCCTCTGGTTCCTCTTCATGCTCATCTTCAGGCTCCACTTCTGGGGCCTCTTCAGGTTTTGCTTCAGGGTCTTCTTCTTCCTTCGATATCACCTCGAGATCCACGTCCATAGGATCATACCCCGCCTGGGATTCTTCCGGCTCCAGATCATGCTTGGCCCCTGGGAGCTCAAGTGCAGCTGGCGCAGGTTGAAGTTCGGACTATACCAGGCTAGTTTCTTGGCTCGTCATCTTGTCGTCTGGAGGGGGTATGGCTGATGGGTCCCAATTCCCAACTCCGTCAAAGGAGACATCGAAACCACGGACGGGGCCAAACTCATCCACCTCATCTTGGAACATCTAGGCAGTGTATGTGTGGGCCTGCTAGAGGGGTAGTCCTATGTCTACCAAAACTACCGTGGCATGCTTAACTCAGGTCATATTTTCGTCTATAGGGTATTCTACAACATCGTGATCGGTGTGCATAGAAATCCCAAAATGCTGCGGTGGCGAAAAATTCATGGCTCATGCTGGGGTTCTAAAATTGTTGGTTGAAATAACCATGAGATCACATCTCAATAAGCACACACCCTAAATCCCACCTAGGCTATCACGTACATCCAGACAATCACAAACATAATCACACTCAGCCATCACATAACCGGCACACAATTTACACTTACTTGGGCCTTTCCTGCGTGCAACCTGCACGTTAGCCACAATATCACCATTTCCAATCACATGCACATTCTAACTACATTTCACGCATTCGTTCATGCCCCACCACATTCTTTTCATCCGACTCGCCAGTGACCCGCGTAATGGTACCGCCTCAGGTTCACTGTGATCAACTCATGTTTTCCACTCGACTCGCCAGTGACTCGCGTAGTAATACCGCCTCAGGTTTACTGCGACTATCTTATACTCGACTCGTCAGTTACCCACGTAATAGTACCGCCTTAGGTTCACTACGACTAACTCATAATAACAACACTTCATGGCCCGCATAATGGTACCGCCTCAGGCCGTGTATCTTGCTCGCGTAATGGTACCGCCTCAGGTTGGCCGTCCTCCGGTAATACCGGGCATCATCCTACGTAGTCGTACCGCCTTAGGACGGATCAATTCCCCGCATAATGGTACTGCCTTAGGGATTTTCGTAACCACACATACCGCACCACACACAGTTTTTCACTCGTTCACATGCTCAATACCCACATGCCAATATATTAGCCAATCACACTTAGCCCATGCACGCACCAAACCACACACATTTCTCAATCTTATTAAGCACCCAACACGGCTCATTGACAATCAAATTGAGTTCAGCCCAAGAGTGCACATAATAGCCCACATTTAAATCAATCAGCTCACGATACAACAACATACATGGCCACTAACGGGCCCATAATCATAGCCACATTATGAGTACGATTTCAGCATTTTCATGCTATTTCAAGCCATATCAAACACCACAATTCCAGCCACCGCATAACACGTCAAACCCACACCATATGCCCCTAAATCGAGCCAAATGCTCGTCGATTCAATCCACAAAGTCCAGTACTTTACTCGGCCTTAAATCAGTCCCAAAACCTCACCATTTCAACCTTAATTTAGCCAATATCAGTCCTTAAACCGGTCCATTAAATTAACCCCTAAACAGCCACTAATTTAGCTAAAACCGCATCTAATTAAGTCCGATTCCACCCCTAATCGCGTCTATTGATACCCGACATCCTAAATAGGGTTTAGGGGGCGACTTACACGAACTCTAGACTGGCTCGGCTAGAGTAGAAAGGGGGCGGCAGGCCGGTGGCCTCACGGCGGTGAGCAGCGACGACGAGCGGCTCGGTGGCGGCGATGGCGATGGCGAGCGGCGAGCGGCGGTGGCTGGCGACGGTCTGCTGGCCTGTCTTCCACGGCTGAACAGGACAGGATAATGGTGATGGTGTTTCGGTGGGGGGGGAAAAACAGAATAGGGGAGAGAGATGGTAGGGCGTGGTGGTGGCGAGCGGCCACGGTGAATGGCGACTGCTCCGGCGCGGCTGCTCCGGCTGAACGGGAGGGCGGTCACGACAGCTGGCTAGGCCGGACGGCCAAGGGCATGGCGAGGTGAGGGAGGCTCGGCCGAGAGGGAGAGAGAGAGGGAATGCCGAGAGGGAGAGAGAGAGAGAGAGAGAGAGAGAGAGAGAGAGAGAGAGAGAGAGAGAGAGAGAGAGAGAGAGAGAGATTTGGCTTTAAATAATCCAAGTCAATAATTGAGGTGCCAAAAGACCATCATGCCCCTCTCTCACAATCTAAATCAATGGCCTAGATTCGATCTTATCTTGAGATTGACTGTCCGGATCGAATCTTTTCCAAAATATCCAAGGGAAATTTGGGAATTTCACAAAAAGTCCAAGGGTAAAATTGTCCAAAAATCTCTATTTCTAAGGCTAGGGCGAAATGACCAAAATGCCCTTCCCCAAATACACTCGGCCTTAACAAACCTCCAAGGGTAAAATGATCATTTTTCATTTCTCGCCGAAATTCAATTTTTCTGAAGGATTCGGACAAATCTGAGGCTACCCGGACAAATGACAACATCATCCAAATGATCCATCCTGACTTTCCAAATTTTCAATGCCCAACTTGATCTCTAATTAATGACTAAGTTCTAAATAACGTAATTTGTACATATCTCATACTAACATGTGGCTTTTGGGGAAATTCGCACATTTGACCCGTGACCGATACTGAATCATGCAACGTACAAGTTCCACTCGAGTTGTGATGACCTCGGTTGTCACTTAATCGCGAGGATCGATTGCTAGTTCCGACGACACGATCATTTGATATAGATTCGGGTCATTCGTCAATTCATTTCATGGTCAAGCGGAATCACTCGTCATCCATTCGTATGACATTGGCGAGCTGATCCCTAACTATCCTTGGATCGGCCTATAGTGGCTCAAAATGTCATCTCAATAATTTTCATGGTTGAAAGTCGGTTCACGATCGAGTTCTTTGGTCGCGCGAATTTAAATCCCTAATTAGCCTTTTCCTAACGGTTAGTATTCCCGAACTGATCAATTCTAGGCAAAATCTAACTACAAGCACATCCATAAACTATTCATTTCATAAATTCTAAATGGGTCGAATTTCAGAATGTCATAGAAGATCTTTTTCAGATCTCACAACATTGGCAGAAGTATCCTTTGTTGGTATGCTCTCTTTAGGATCTGGAATCGAGGGTTGATCTCGAGCCAACTCAGCATTAGCATTTGTCAAAGGAGCAGGGATCACTGGTGAAGGATTGGGAGTTGATGTGGCAGGAGTCTTGGTAGGAGAAGAAACAGGGGAAGCAACACTGGACTAATAGGTCTTGAGAGTTCCTGGATTGATAAGAAGATATACAAGTTAGTGTTAATATACACTGTGATAGCCTCCAGAAATAAAGCATGAGAGTTACCTTTTGGAGTGCGCAGTTTTATCATAGCTCGAAGTGTGGGCTTTGGAGATTGATTGAATGCTGGAAGACCCTCTGGAGATGACTCTAAGGATCGAATAATCACTCTCCTAGTACCACGCTTTGTTGGTACTTTCTTTGAAGCAGTTGATTCTGAAACTTTCCTTTTCTTGCTCATTGTAAGAGTAAGAAGTCAAATGGAAGGTTGGGTGCCAATCAAAACATATATATAGATATTAAAAGGCAGAATTAAGTTACCTTTAGAGGGCTCTGTTAGCTTAGTTGAAGGCATGTTTGCAACTTCGATTGTTTTTGATACTGTAAGAGGAACAACATCTCTTATCTTCAAAAGAACCTGATCCAGAGGATCTAAAAACACAGTCTTTCGATAACCATTCCACCAGAAGTCGAACTCAGCTGAAGAACGATTGGGGCATCCAGTGAATTCGGTAACACGAGACAATCGGTAAATAGCCTGTACCAATGTGGTCAGCTCACCAAAAGGTTGATCATCTTTCAGTTTGCAGAATTTTTTATCGAAAGAAGTAAAAGAGAAAGTATAAAGGGCTAGAACAGAAATCTCTTGAATCAACCCAAGTTGTCTGGCATAGTATTGGGGAGAATAAATTTCAAAGCTAGCAACGAACCTGCCTTTTGTTGAAAATCTCACAAGGAGATCGACAGAGGTCAGGACGGTCTGCCAGAAGTCACTTCTGCTCTTCTGGAAGGAAGGAAGGTAGGACTTGAATTGGGGAACAAAAAAAGGAGAGAAGGAATATGAATTCTCTTCAATAGAATAGATTTGAGAAATAAAATACCTAAAATAAGACGATGGCTCTTTGGAGATAGGGACCAATTTCCTGCTCAAGGCTTGGCAGACTGGTTAGTCAAGAATGGAAATCGAAAGGGGTTGGAGAACTTGATCCTTGGAAAACTAAGCAGGGAAAATAGAAAGTTACCCATGCTTGAAGAAGCCAAAGAGGATCACCAAAAACTCCATTAACTTCGTCTGAAGCAATGGAGGAGGAAGCGTGAGCTAAACCCCGATATAACAGGGCCAACATTATTTTGCCTAGGGCGAGTGAGGTCCTTGAAGCTAAAGCGGAGGCAACAGCAATAAAATCGTTCGAGACCCTAACTATAGGATGGCAAAAAAGGAATTTACAGAGCCAGTATAAAAGAAAAGTAGTGTGCTCCTTATCGATAACTGTACTTTCCTTCTTAAAGTATTTCTTAATGAATGCCCCATAGGCCATTTTAAAATCAGACAATTTACCAAGCAACGAACGAGAATCTAAAGATAGGGTAGATGGGTATGTACCTAAAGGAGAAAGCCCAGTAAGGCAATACACGTCAAGCAAAGTTACCGACATAGGAGAGAAAGGGAAAAAGAAGCAGTTAGTGGAAGTTGACCAAAAACAGGGCAATGCGTCGATCAGTTCGTAATTCAAATGGTAATCAAAGCAGCTAAGACGCAGAGCATTATGAATCAAAAAGGTATCCCAAAGAGAACTCTTAGAAGGAAGGAGTCGAATGTACCATTGATAGAAATCAGGCTCAAAGTCAGAAAAAGCTCGAAGGTGAGGGGGACGAGAATGCCACTGATGCGTCAAAATAGATTATTCGTGGACTGGAAGTACCTCAAATTGGTGACGTGGGAAGTGGCTTGACAGGCATTTTAGAATAGAGAAGTGATTGTGAACTGCTAGACCAAGGATGTAAGAATCTTAGTAGTCGTTCTCCACAGAGAGCAGATGAAATTCTTTGTTAAAATCCTCGAAATTTCGGAATAGATGGTACCGGTCAAGGGCATCTGATGCTGAAAAGGAAAGAGTTTGATCCTTGGAAGATTTGGAAGCCATTAGGTTTAGATGAATGTTGGGAGAGATTGCAGAGAGTTGAGAAGTTGAGGATGCAGAGGAACGAGGAAAGGAACGATTTTTAGAAGAAGTGTTTTGAAGATGAAAGGACAAGCGTGCGAAGCGAGGTGACGAAACGACAGCAAGAGTAAAAAGTAAGTACCCTTTTCTGGCATTTAAAAGGATTAAAAATTCTTTTAATCCTTTTAAAAAAGGGCATCTGTTGACACCAAAATAAAAATCAGCATAGACGCTAAGTCGGCTTTAATGCCAAATATGGTGTATGATGGAAATCAGCCATCTTCTGAAATACGTTTGGATAAAATTCGAAAACATGCTAGGAAGTAATCGTGAATGACATCATATCCCGAATTCGGTGATTGGTGAAGATCAGTATATTTACCAAAACATGGAAAGTCATAGTTCGGGAGTTAAAAAAAAAAGCATTGGAGCCATTATGCCTCGGGACGTTGACTCTTTTCCGAAATTCGAGAAGTCTATACTTCGGGAATATACTGAAATTACAGAAAATCGATAAAGATGACCAACCACATAAATCATGATAGCAGAAAGTTATGAGCAAAAAGCGGAGATAGTGAGCATGAGCAGATTGTGGGGAGTTATTTGTCCAAATTTGAAGTCGTCCCAGTGGTTGAGATTAAGTTTTGGCAGACAATGAATTTGGGAAACGTGGTTAGATAAGGTAGTTATTGGAAGCGCCAATATTCAAAGTTTGAAAACATAGAAGTAACCGACAAGCAGTTACATGATATGAGGAGATACAAATACTCAGAAGAAAGAAAGAGGAAAAGAGATCGACAACAATGCAAAAATACTCAAGCATATCTGCACTTTAGTTTTCTCTGTACATTTGCTTCCTGCATTTACAACTTCCTACAACTCTAGTTAACTTTTAAGTCCTTTATAGCTTTTATAGGAGTACTGTAATGTAGCTTGGAACTTTGTTAATATCAGATCCATTTTCAATCCATTCGAATTCTATCCTTTCCATATAATCTTGTGCTACACTCTGTTTTCCTTTCTTGCCACAACTCTCTTAAAAATCAAGCCACAGAACATATCTTAATAAAAACCGAAAATCAAAGTTTCGGTAAAAGGTATTCCTCGTCATAAAACGAGCGAACATAAATGTATTCCAAAATTAAGACATTTTCCTATTGGTTATGATAGAACATCGTAACTCTCTCTATAAGTTGTAGTAATTCAAAAAAATATCCAAATTTACGATGTGTTGACAAAATTCCTATTATGTTTTGAATATGCCAAAATAATTAAAAACTACTAATGCGTACATTTACTTGTGTGGAACAGTTAACACATGCATAAGCCAATATGCAAATGGAGTCTAGAACAAGATGTTCGGAAAACTCCCTATGGTATTATTCCAAAACTATCTTTAATAAAATAACTACTTGATAACTGTAGATGATCATTGTGATGAAGTGATGATAATTTCAGGAAGACTGTGATAATATTGGTCTCCATAAAGTTTGGTGAATGGCATTTAATAGGATGAGGACCTTGACAAAAGGAGAATAAGTCTAATATGACGTTCATAAGGACTTGGAGGGAAAATTGTCAAAAAAGTCCTAAACCTATTACACTTTTGCTAATTCAGTCCTAAACCTTTTCACTTCTTATCAATTTAGTCCATTTGGCCGACTAGCACTGATGTAGCCGCTGGCCGTCTGACCGGCGCTGACGTAGCAATTTTTAAATATTTTTTTTAAAATTTTTGAATTTTTTTCTACCTTTTTCCCTCTGGTTGGTCTGGCGACAGGCCAGAGGTGCAGGCCGGCAAGGTCAACCTCGCCGGCCTCTAGCGAAGCTCGTCCCTGCTAGGCACTAGTGAGGGCAAGCCTTGCTCGCCGCTGCGAGGCCGACCTTGCCATGGCTGGGCGAGGCTCGACCTCGCCCAGATCCGGCGAGGTCAAGCCTCACCCAGCCATGGCACGGCCGTCCTCTCCATCGCTAGGTTTCACGAAGGCGAGGCTAGCCTCGCCAAATCTGGGCAAGGTCGAGCCTCGACCAGCCGTGGCGAGGTCGGCCTCGCCCAAATCCGATGAGGTCGAGCCTCACCCAGCCATGGCGAGGCCATCCTCACTGTCACTTGGCGAGTGAAACCCAGTGACGGCGAGGTTGACCTCACCATGGCTGGGCGAGGCTCAACCTCACCAAATCTCGCGACGGCGAGGCCGGCCTCACAACGGCGGGCGAGGCTCGCCCTCGCTAGTGGTTGATAGGGCGAGCTTTGCCAGAGGCCGACGAGGTTAACCTCGCCGGCCTGCGCCTCTGGCCGGTCGTCGGACCGGCCAGAGGGAAAAGGCAAAAAAATAAAAAGAAAAAATTTAAAAAATCAAAAAACATATTTAAAAATTGCCACGTCAGCATTGACTGAACGGCCGGTGGCCAAGCCAGCGCCAGCAGGCCAAATGAACTAAATTGGGAAGAAGTAAAAAGGTTTAGGACTGAATTGTCAAGAAGTGAAAAGGTTTAGAACTAAATTGGCAAACTTAAAAGGTTTAGGACTGAATTGGCAAAAGTGCAATAAGTTTAGGACTTTTTTGACAATTTTCCCGGACTTGGAAGTACTAAGATTAGGTGATGATTTGAGTAAATCTTTTGGATATTGATATGCTCAGGAAGACCAAATGTTTTGCTGGAATTTCTTCTGCAACAAAATACCTTTCATCGAAAGTCATTTCTTCGATTTTTTTAATTAAAGGAAACAAGTCTTGTGGCGACTCCTCACTTAAAATTTCATAAGTGATAAGGAAATCAACAACTTGAATTTCAACAGGATTGTATAAACGCAAACCATGCCGAAATTTAATCAATGATAAGGTTTGGAAAATATAGACTCTATTGCATAAACAAATGTAAACAAACTATGCTGAAATTTAATCGACGGCACAACATAAGAATGCTAAGAAATTATGCTGGAATTTGATCGACGATACAACATAAAAAATAAACATACATGCTGGAATTTAATTAACGTCACGGATCTAAAAGCTACAGCTAAGAAAAGCGTCGGAATTTAATCTACGATGCGAGTCTAGAAAGTAGAAGTACAATATAGAAAAGCGTCGGAATTTAATCTTGCCGGTGGAGGAACCGGCTGACTACCTGGGACTGGCACTGGATCTGGGTTCAACCCGGCGAGATTCCCCTCTGAATTGCTGATCTTGAATATCTCGAGGCCATTCAAGATGCCGTCAGAGTAAAGAGTATAACCATCTGGAAGCGCGCCAACCGCGACCGAGAGGTTGGTTCTTTTCTTTTGGCTCTGATTCATGGCGACTGCATAATCTCTATAGACGGGCACGCCCTTCCCGCTCCAACTAATGACATCCGCATTATCCTCCACCAGTTGTGAATCTATGAAAATCTCGAAAACCCTATCTGAGGGGTTATTTATCTCTATCTGGAATTCGCAGAAGTGTAACCGGACCAAGTAGTAGAAGTTTGTATCCACCTCGATGGACCACGTGAGATTGTAGCTCAGATTGATTGTTTTGTTCGTTCCCATAGTCCTCGTCGTTGTGTACATGATATCTGGAGCCGTGTAATTTGGCACTTGATCACTGTAACTGAGTTGGATAGTTGTGCTAACCGGCAAAACTCCGATGTACGAAGTCACATAGTAGTCATCTAATTCCCAGGTCCTGTACATTCCCGTGTCACCGGCTGAATCAATAGACTGTCCTCCGACGTTCAAGCGCTTTATGGTTTCGAGGGCATCAGTGGTACGGAAAGTGTATGGCGCCACCTGACCTGCAAACTTGATTCCCTCCTTTGAGTCGACGACCGTGTTGTAGTAGAGACGCTCAGGCATGGAAACGACTTCGATTCCATTCACGAAAGCATACGCGTCTGAATTACCAGGAGTGGGAGTGAAAGTTATGTTCAATATCTGGTCATCTCCGACAGTTAAGCAGAACTCTTTAGAGAAGCCCGGGGAGCGGGTATAATCAGCAAAGAGGGAAGCGCTGAAGTTGCGGAGCAGAGTGTAGCGACCGGCCTCGACCGAGAACAAAGAATCGGGGCGGCTGAAGTTGAGGTAATCGGAAGGGAAGAAGTGGAGGCGAACGAATTTGGGCCCTGCGGTGACGTGGAAGGTGTAGGCGAACTCGGAGCGGGAGAGGCGAGCAGTGTAGTATGGTACCTGGCGGACAGAGGGAGAGGGATGTAAACTGTTTGCGTTTGCAATGATAGAGGAGCGAGTTTTCTCAATCGGAGAGTACCTCGAACCTTCCTCGGCATCTCCAATCCAAGTCCGTTTGACCACGGTGGAGCTGCTGGAGACGCCGCACTGGACGGCGATATCCTCGTTCGGCCGGTAAGCATCGACATTGTAGCCGGTGACCGAGACCGTGAGCGCTTCGAGCGAGACGGAGACGACAATGAACAGCAGGAGCGGCGGTTTCATGTTCTTCATCTCGCTGCTCGATGAGAGAGAGAGAGGGGGGGGGTCGCGGTTGGATCGATCGAAAGAAGAAGTTCACAAGGAGAGCATAATCACGGGGGAATTAGGAAGGAGTGCGGAAGAGAAGGCCAGCACCAGCACTAGTGACAAAGATTAGTGGAAGACCAAAATCGTCGCTAAAATATCTGCAACGAGATAGAGCCCTTGCCCATCCCAAGAAAATCAGCAAACGGTGGTCAATTGAAAAAAATATATTAAAAGATTATCCATGTCAACGTCGATCACGCAACGTAAGATGGCTGATGACCATGTCAGTGCCGGCTGGTCAATTGGCCAGACGGACTAAATTAGCATAAATGTAAAGGATTTAAAACTTAATTGGTAAAAAAAGATTTAGGACTGAATTGGTACAATTACAATAAGTTTAAGACTTTTTTAGCAATTTTCGCCTCCTCTGAGTCTATCAAAACAAACCGCGCAAGTTGAGGTACATTTGGTGTATCGCACAATGAATTAATCCACCACTGCTTAGCTAGAGACTTTTAAGGTTTTAATCTTATGGCCATTGAATGAGCCAGTGACAACCAGTTGCCATTTTCCACACGAGGTTGGACGTCCGATCCACCAGAAAATGGACGTCCAACGTACTAAAAGTGAAATTTACAATGCTTTAAGCACAAGCAAATGGGGCTTTAATCCCCTAGAATATTGACGTCATATCACGGCAAAAATCAAATTTAATAAAGTTTTATTAGGTTATGTTCTTAGTTACAAGGATTGTTGCAAACCTTTACTAGCCGTCATAGTCTAAAAGAATTAGAATTTGCGATGTTAAGTTCGTGGTTAGGGTGGAATTTCGAAATCTTTGAAAACTGTCATAATTTTAAAAAAATTAAAATTTGTAACAATTTGTTCATGCTTACCTTCGCAAAGTGTTGTAATAAAAAAAATTATGACGTTTTTTCTTTATTTATGGCGAACCATCATAAACTTTTGTAAATAGTTGTAATTGAAAAAGCATCCTAATTTAAGACGTTTTGCTCTTTATTAATTGGTACTCTTATCGATTATCATTATCCATTCACCATCGTATATCGACAACAGATTGGTGACGATTATCAATATGCACTAACTTTGATACGGATTGGTCATGTGTCTAACAACACTTGTTGCTTTAATCACATATCCGTGACCCAGTCACTTTTTGGTACGAACAACTGGCAGGGCTATAGAGATATTGCCGGTGTTGTGCAGCGACGGCGGGAGGAGCTGGACAGCAAGCAGCAGCTGGTATCGATCGGGACTGCTATGCGAGGCGGAGATCTGGCCTGGAAGCGTTTGCTGGAAGTGTCAGCCTTGCTGTGACAGTGCCGGAGTTGCAGTGAGCCACTGAAGGCCTCAGATGGGGCTGGGACTCGTTGAACCACCGTTGGAGGACTAGCAAATGCGGTGGAATTGAAGCGACGCCGCGCCGGGAGGTCACCAGGATCGATGGGATGCTAAGAAAACCGCTGGTGCGTCCAATCGTGAGTTGGAAAACTTGCCGGAGATCTAACTGAGCAGGTGCGGGTGTTCCCGGTAAGGGCTGGAGTTCGCTAGAATGAGCTCTTCGCTGGGCAAGAACCGTCGTGGGCGGGACTGGATTCCGAGCGTGATGGTCACGGTGACTCCTTGACTTATGCTTTCTCTGCCTTCACGTGTGATTCTTGCAAGAAAGGAGTCCAATGTGACTCCAATTCTTCTCTTTGAATATTTTTATGTACGCGAGTCGTGCAATAGTGGAGGCGTGATCATTGTCCAGAATACGAGCTCCTCTTCCCAATTGTAAACCTCGCTTTTTGTATATTGTAATGTATATCGTAAGAAAATCAATCTACCGCAGTCAGTCTCCTTTTTGTATATTATAATGTCCCCCTTTCTATATGGAAAAATTATCAAAACAGTTCTAAACCTATTGTAATTGTACCAATTCAGTCATAAACTTTTTTTTGCCGATTCAATCCTAACACTTTTGTATTTGTGCCAATTCAATTCATGTAGCCAACTTTTGCCGGCCGGCTGGCCAATGCTGACGTGGCAATTTTTAAATTTTTTTTTCTTAACAAGGAGAGGGAAGGCCAGTAGATTGATTTTCTTTCCATGTGTACAAATTTAAATTCAGAGAGAATCTCTATATATGCCTACCTCAGTCCAGATATTGTGAATGCTTTCCTTTTCTTGTCCTTTTTTCTTTGATCACCAAATATATGACAAAATTTAATTTGCACCCAACCAAAAATATGCACTTTCTTATGAAAGTATTCTTTTCTATCCAGCCCGTCCCAACTTTCCTTTCAATTTCAATTAATCTTAGTCCAATCTCCAAATGGAAATCTTAACTGAATCACATTTTCTTTCTCCAAGTTTGACCCCTCTTGAACCTATTATGAATTCGAAAAGAAAAAAACTATTTTGAATTTAATCTTGAAATAATTTTGAATATGAATTTGAATCAACCTCGAGTCCAAGTCTAATTTAAATTTCTAGACCAAGACGGATAATCTTATTTTGAAATTCAGTCAATTTGGGCAATCCCAGCCAACTTTGGTCGAGACGAGCACCAATATTGTTAACCCTCGTCCAAATCAAACCAACCCACCCTCCCTTGAACTTTAAGAGAAACACCCATAGCCGATGCTCCACCAACATGATAAAAAATGTTAATATTAAGTGTATTTTTATTTAGAGGTTAGAGGCGATCCTTAGTTTTTTAAATAATAAATACCTAAATGGATCGTCAAAATTTTGGTATCAATAGTTGCCGCTCTTTGAAGGGAAGCTCGTAGAGATTTCATTGAAAGGACAAAATTATACCCAAATTTTGACGATTCAAATGCAAAGTGATGAAAACATTTATTTTTGTGAGAATATGGGACTCAAAGAGTTTACACCCATTTTTTAATGCAATAAAATGAAATGAAAATGCAGTTGCTGATGTAAAACATAACTGCAACTACTTATTCGGGAATCTGAGAGGGTAAATTTGGGTAAAAGAAAATTTCATTGGTGGACTTGATAAACATCGCGAAATTCGATAGATATTCGACAAGTTTGAAAGTCATGGAAAGTTTTCAAGGATATGGATACTTGACAGATTCTTGCAAAACTAGAGGATTTGGAACATTGATAGGTGAGATTTCTTTGAAAAATCATCAAGGGCTTGGATCTCCGACAGGTTCCTGAAAAAGTCTCAAAGAAAAAAGTACTTGGAGATTATGGAGAGTCTTCAAGCATCTGGAGAGTGACAGATTCTTGAAAAGCTCGGGGTATGAGGGTCCTTGAGCAAGGTTTTTATTTAGAAGTCTTCAAGCACCAGGATAGCTGACAAGATCTTGAAATAGACTCAAAGAGAAAGTTCTTGGATAGCCGACAAAGTATCTAAAATATTCAAACACCTCAATAGCCGACAGATATTTGGGAGAAAATATTAAGTGGTCCGGGACCTCCACGTCAGCATGGTCCCGGACCACTCATGAAGCGCCACGTGGTCCACGTGGCGCTTGTGGGACCGGCTCTCCAACAAGAGCTTTTTGCACAAAATAACTAATATTCTTCTTCTCTCGTTAGCCATTAGCCCCGCACGCTTATTGCTCCTCTCTTCAAATTTTTGCCTCTTTTCTCTCTCTTCATTTATCGCTGGCCTTCTTCTCCCTTCATTCGCACGAAAGAGAAGAAGCCCGCTCTCTTTTTTTTCCAAAACACTGTAACCCCCCCCCCCCCTCCCCCTCTCTCGCTACCAAGAGCCCCGTGGTCGCATCCCGAGCCTAGACCCGGCGCCTCTGGCACATCGCCTCCGCCTCTGCATCCGCCGTCGCCTCCGAAGCCACTCCCTCTCTGTCGCTCCGAAGAGCCCTTGTCAATGGCATCCCATGCTCAGGTCTGACAGCGGAGCCCAGACTCGGAGCCTCCGGCACGTTGGCTCCACCTCCGCATCTGCCGTCGCCTCTCGGAGCCACTCCTTCCCTCTCTCTCACTCCCAAGAGCCTCTGCCGGTCGCATCTTGAGCTCAGCTCCGCCTCCGCTGTCCCCTGCCAGTTGTCGCTGCCGGGTCTCGAGCTCATATCCGCCTCCAGCACGTCGCCTCAGCCTCCGCCCTCCTTTTGCATTATTCTGTTAGATTTCCCGAGCTGAGGGCCCGAGATTTGGAAAATCCCATCGTGTAATTGTGTAATGGTTTGAGGTTGATCCTCATGATCATTTTAGTTTTTTGCGAGGAATTCTCAGTTTCTTTTGATGGTTTATGTCGTGCTCTTGTTCGCCGGAATGTGATACTCTGAAGAGTGAGTTTAAGTTTAATGCAAGGAGAAGATATATTTGCTCAGTCCTTGTTTCCGGGCTTTTTTCTCTTATCAAGGTTTGTTCTACTTGTCATTGCTATCTTATTTTCAAGTTTGATCTTTAATGTTGAAGGAAGCTCAGGACAAGCAACTGGATTCTTTTGATGTTATAAGGATATCCAATGCAAGTAACTGGACTGTCAAAGTTATTCGAGACTGGATTGCGATCTTTTATTTCGTCATGCTGAACCCGCTAAAATTTACGAAGAAAGGGGACAAAAAGAGCCAGTGAACTTTATCCTGCTTATAATTGGTTCTGCTAGTACAAGAACCAGCAGGAGTCAACATGCTCCTTACAATGCTTTCCATATATCATAGCATCAAAAGGTTTCCAGTTTTAGCTTAGCCCTTTAGTTTTACATGGGCAGCCAAGACCTCATCTATGTCTGGTTTAACAGATCGGGAGAAGTGCTCTGATGAGCCAGTTGGATAAGCTTTTATATGTTTTTCTGCTGTTCCTTGGAAACATTCGAAGCAAGCAAAGGGTTCGAGATTTGGCACATCCAGGGGCTGCCTTGCAGAGGACAGCGCACCAAGAACGATTGCCGGACACTGAAGGGCAACGAAGCAAAGCAAAACTGCTTGATTAAAAAACAACGCACAGCCTACCTAAATCGAAGGAAAACTTCGACAAAAAAATTGAAGAGAACCAGTTACCAACCGGCACATCCAACATATATAGGTAGGTTACAAACACCACCCTCGTAAACACAAGTAAAAACAAACGATACATTATTTTCTTGCAAAACCAGACAAAAAAGCAAATACAAATGAAAGTTCCCAAGTCCATGCACTTCCATTTCACCTAGACTTCGTCTCATCTGCCGCCTGGGAGAGAATGAATACACAAGAAGGAGAACGCTCAACTCAGTTATGTGCTAAACCAAAAATGCCATGGCGGAGACGGATCTGAGCTCGCGATGCAACGGGCGGGGCTCTTGGGAGCGAGCGAGAGGGAGGGAGTGGCTCCGGGAGCAAAGAGCGAGCGAGCGTCGGATTTTTCAAACGAGCGCCGGAGCGAGCGTTGGAGCAAGGGCGGCTTAACGTGCTTTGTCGGCAACGACGGGGAGCAAGGAACGCCAAAGCAGCAACAACGCCACGGAGCAAGGGCCAAAGCAATCAAGAATGCCGAAGCCGAGAGTGAAATTTGAGAGTGAAATTACAAATCCAAAATAATTTGAAAGCCTGGAGAGAGGAAATGCGTTGGTTTTCTTCTGATGATGAGTAGGAATGAACGAAAGAGAAGAGGGAGGAGAGAGAAGAGGAAGGGGGCTATAGTTTTGGGTTTTGGATTTTTAGTAATCAAAAAATTAATTTAGAGTAAAATTATTAAAGTTATAACAATTTTAGATTTTTTATGATCAAAAAATTAATTTAGGATAAATATACTATAAGCGTATCAGTTTAGAATTTTTTGCAGTATTAATCTTATTTGATTTACATTATGTACTCTTTGCCACGGTGAATTTTCTTTTTGAGTAGACTTTTAGGTCCTGGGGCATAGCCTCAGGAAGCTCCTCCTACCGATTGGACGATAATGTCAGTTCAAGCTGCTGCTCCCATCACCCCATTAGACACCATCCCAACTCGCTTACAGGTTCTCTTAAAAGGGTCCACTGTTGATATGTCGCTTATGTAAGATCAAACTGAGAACTGAATGGAGGCTGTGACTCTTGATATTCCGTTAACAACAGTTGAATTATTATCCCACGTTACTTGACAATGAGTTATAAATGCTCTTTATATTCATGTAATCTCTCTCTATCTATTAATTTAAACTTTTGAATTGGACATTATATTATGATATCAAAGTCAGTGATATCTCATTAGTCAAATTTAGCTTGGGGGATGTCATGTTGATGTAAATCTATGCACATCTTAACTCTTCGGCCACCTTCTTTTGCAAAAAAAAGGGCGTGGTGCACATCTTAATTTTTTGGCCCCCCCTTCTTTCGAGATTAAATGGTGTCTAAGGCTTCGTTCGTTTGGCGGAAAATATTCTCCTTTTGAAAAATATTTTTTCGAAAGTCATTTTCCTGGAAAATGTTTTTCCTGAACATAATTTTCCGGTATTCGGCAACCAATATGAAAAAGTTTCGGAAAATATTTTTCGCCGGCGGCGGGCGTCCGGCGGCGGCGGCGATCGCGGCGGCGTTGGTGGGCGGCCGGCGGCGGCGGCGGCGGCGGTGGCGGCGGCGGCGGCGGCGGCGGCCGGCGACCTTAGTGAAGAAGAAGAAGAAGATCCGGAAAATGATTTCCGCTTTTGAAGAAGTGGAAGTCATTTTTCATAGAATTAGGCTATTTTGTGAGAGGGGGAAGGAAAATATTTTTCCATGAAAAACGTTTTCCGTCCCCCGAACACCGGAAAACCCGGAAAATATTTTCCGGAAGAATATTTTTCGCCAAACGAACGAAACCTAATTTGTGCTTTGGGAAATGAGTAGAATTGTTTGGGTGTTCACATTGCCCATTTTATAGGGGGTTCTAACTCTTGATGTATGCTTGAAATAAGCATATCCACTTCATCCGTATCTATCAAATTAGATCTAGATGCCTATCTGCCAATGGTGTTACCCGCTATGCACCTCATGGAAAATGGAAGTCATTACCCAATGTTTTTGCCTGTCTTTTGATTGTCTTTTTACCGTGCCAGTGGTTCTTATTCCTTTCTTGTCTAGCACGAACATCCTTGTATTACAAAATGATACATCCCCAGTCTTACAATTTATCATGTTCTTTGTCCAAAGCGCTTGTGTTCAAAAGATGAATAGGCTTTGGCACTATTCTGACTGAGAAACTATACTTGTGTACTGAGACTCTCTCCATGGGTCAAATTGGACTGTCTTCGACAGGCTTCTCCATAGCTTTGAAGATAAAACTACGAGTAGCTTGGTAGAAATAGGGCGGCAAATAACATCCTTTAAGCTAGGGCCTTCAAAGGATGAGATTCTATATCTACATTAATTTGCTGGATTTTTTGTGAATGCCTGGATGTCAGGGTGAGATTCTTCAGCATGGCCTTCACTTTTCTTTCCATTCTTCGATTTTTTATCATTGACAATAACAAATGATTGATATTATCTGTAGCATTCCCCTATCCCGTTTGCTTCACAATGTAAGTATATCCTTAAGGCAGCAATGCAGATGGTTTCTCTATATCGGTTCTTGTGTTGGTAAATTTTGTTTCATTCATCTTTTCCTCGTGGAGCTCTATTTATTTTATTGCTCAAATTTGCGTAGATTCTTTTGAACAACGTTACGCATTAGTTGACCCTTTTTGTCTGTGGTCTCATATACATAAGTTGCCCTACAATTTTCAGGGGGTTTTCTCATCTATAGCTAAATAACTCTTCCTCAAGCATTAGATGAAAGAAGAAACACCTGCTTAATTACAGTATCCGAAGCTCGATTACCCATGTTTATCATATCATATCTGTGTTCTCTACTGAAAAATGAAGACTAAAGGCTTTCGTGGAAGTGCAAAGATCTCTCATCCAATAAACAATCCTTTCCGTCTAGTAAAATGGATCTAGCTTGAACTAAAAATATATATTCTTTCCTGGCTTAGGACGAAATGGTGATCTCAATCTTATCTATCTAGCAAAGTTACACATTTGAGATGACTCTAAAAGGGTTTTTCAAATTGAAAAGGAATTTTCAGAAAGTCATTTGGATTAAAGATCGAGTTTTTCATTAAAAAAATGGATTGCACTTTTTCCACTCCCATTATAGCTAAAAGACTCATTCTCATAATGTTTTGACAATATTAGCCTTTATGGATCCTACCTTTTTTAAGGATTTGTCATTTGCTTTTCTTCTTTCTCTTATTTTGCAGGTCCACTTTCCTGTTTCTCATTTATTTCTCTTTGTTCTCTCTCTTTCTAAAACATCCCTTTCATGTCAATAATCTGTGTCGAAGCCCAAATTTGCAAAAACCTCCTCCTCACCCAACTAGTCCTCTTCCATTTCCATTTCTTCAACTCAAAGCTCAACCGTAAGTAAAAAAATCCATCTCATATCTCCACTCCCATTCTGTTCCTTTCGCTCTGTGTTATTCATTATCCCATTTTCCATCAAACTCTTCAATTGACTAATCATGAAGACAAGAAAACAAAACCCCTTTAAAGATTCAGATTGAGGAGTTGAAGCTCTGCCCAAAACCTCATCAAGCTCATCAGAAATGTCTGCTTCTTTGTCTTTGTCTTCTTGGTCCTAATTGTCACTTTCATTGTTGATTCGCAATCATCTACTAGCCTCCAGATATATGGCTCGAATCTTCCCCCGTCTCACTAAGTTGGTTATGCAAACTGAAAATGCGACCGGCGAAGATTTGCCCCTCCTCGCCCTTGCGGTCTCTCTAACTTCCGCATCCATCTCAATTACCAAGTTGCCGTTGCCGGTCATTGAGAGGACTGAAGAGGTGATTGTGAACTCAACTCTCAAGTTTGAGCCCTTATGCGACGAGCCACTATCAATTGTTCGAATACCTGTGTTCTAATAGGTGTTGAGTTCAATGCAGGAGCCTTTAAGTCTATTGTGTTCATGGGTATCAAACTTCGGTAACGATTGAAAAATCGATGAGTGCGACATGGCGTAGAAGAAAAGTGACAAAGACAAACCACAAAAGAGAGTGTTCTTTTATTTTTGACAAATACCACAAGGGCTTGAACCATGATCAAAATTAAAAGGGAACAGAAGGAAGTAACAAACAATGAGTGAAATGGGACCCATAAGAAAAAATAAAGAAGAAAACAAAAGGGACACCACAACCAAGCAAAAAATGATGCTTAAAAAGATAGGACCATAAAGGTTGAATTGTCAAAATATTATGATAGGAAGTGTTTGAGCCATGATTTGAGTGAAAAAAGCTCGGCCCAAAATATAATGCGGATCTATTCGTTTGACTACAGACTAGAGCCATATGTTACATAGAATAATGGATTTGTCTTGACCAATACATGATTTTTGGAGCGATAAGTCGGCAATTTTCCTAGAATGCCAAACCCATGCACGCGGACTAATCTTGCTGCAAACCTTTTTACAGGACTTCAACACTGTCAATCACTTGATATTCCTCAATTATCATCCTAAACTATGTGACTATCAATTCTTACTTATCTCTCTCCATGCACTCGATCTCAATCTAACATCGATCGCAATTTGCGTACATTCCCGAGGAAAATACGCCAACTCATATGTCTCAAGGGGGGAAAAAAAGCCCTAATCCATCGTCGATTTTTAATAACAAAACCTTGCCATAAGCAACATCAAGAAAAGAGCAGGCACAGTTGAACTTGAATGTCCTTTCCCTAACGAGCTTTGGGATTTATATAATCTCAGAGAAGACAGCCTCAGACAGCAACTTCTGTGAGTCGCAACTAGTCGTGCTCTCATCATAAACATCACTGCTACTGGTCATCGTCGCAGCTGCCAACTGCTCTTCTAACCCTCACTATCGCTAGTGCTGAACACCTCATCGCTGCCGTCCATCGCATTGCCTCTGATCAGAGCCACGTCATCGTCGTTGTCATTGCTGTCGCGCACTGACGCACCCAAATGGCCTATCACCCCCTGCTCAGCGCTCACCTGTAGCTGCAGTGCGAACTTGAGGCCCCACACAACGTCGTTCATGGATGGCCGCATGGCCCCCTCATCCTGCAGGCAGCTCATGGCGATCTCGCAGAACTTGTTGAGGCACTCGGGGGCGATCGCCCGCTTCAGGTGCGGGTCCACGATCTCCTCTACTGCCCCTCTCTTGCAGCAGCTCTGGGCCCAGGCGGCCAGGCTGATCTGATTCTTCGGGGCCGTCCGGTTCACGGCGGGCCTCGCACACAGCACCTCGAACAGCACCACGCCGAAGGAATAGACATCGGACTTGTCAGTCAGCTGCTGGCGCCTGCAGTACTCCGGGTCGAGGTACCCGAAGGTGCCCTTCACGACCGTGCTGACGTGCGTCTTGGACACGCTCGTGGGCCCGACCTTCGAGAGCCCAAAGTCGGCGACCTTGGCAACCCACTTGTCGTCGAGCAGGATGTTGGTCGTCTTCATGTCGCGGTGTATGATGGTGTGCTTGACACCGGTGTGGAGGTAGTGGAGCCCACTCGCGGCGCCCGTGCAGATCTCGAGCCGCTGCTTCCAGGGGAGCGGGGGATTATCGGTGTTGTAGAGATGGTCGCGGAGGGTACCGCGCACCATGTAGTCGTACACCAGGATCATCTCTCCCGCGTCGCTGCAGAACCCGATCAGGGAGACGAGGTTGAGGTGCCGGAGCTGCGAGAGCATCTCGATCTCCGTCCCGAACTCGTGGAGGCCCTGCTGCGATCCCTGGTTTAGCCGCTTGATCGCCACTTGGGTGGCCCCGCCATCGACGTAGCCCTTGTACACGTTGCCGAACCCGCCCACGCCTATAATGAACACCTTGTCGAAGTTGTTCGTGGCCGCTCTGATCTCGGCCAGCGAGAAGTGGCGGCACAGATCCGACGGCAAGGATGACCCCTGGATCGTTGTTGACTTGGTCGACGCGCAGGAGACCAGGCCCCACCACCAGGCGCCGTCCCTCGAGGTCGAATACTTCCCTCTGTTTCCTTGCCGGTGAAGGAAGAAAGCCAGGAGAGCGAGCGCCGTGAATCCTGAAGCTACGCCAGCAATGGTGGCGATCTTTGCTGTTTTGCTGTGGTTCGACGATCCTTTGCTCGCCAGCAGAAGCACCGGCTGATTACCTGGGACTGGATCCGGGTTCAGCCCTGCGAGATTCTGGCCTGGATTGCTGATCTTGAATATTTCGAGGCCATTCAAGATGGCATCAGAGAAACGAGTATAACCATCGGGAAGCGCGCCCAACGCCACGGAGAGGTTGCTTCTTTTTTTTTGGCCGTCATGCATGTATACTGCATAATCTCTATAGACGGGCACGCCCTTCCCGCTCCAATCAATGACATCCGCATGATACTCCACCAGTTGTGAATCCATGAAAATCTCGAAAACCCTATCTGAAGTGTTATTTATCTCTATCTGGAATTCGCAAAAGTGTAACCGGACCAAGTAGTAGAAGTTTGTATCCACCTCGATGGACCACGTGAGGTTGTAGCTCAGATTGATTGTTTTGTTCGTTCCCATAGTCCTCGCCGTTGTGTACACGAGATCTGGGGCCGTGTAATTTGGCACTTGGTCACTGTAATTGAGTTGGATAGATATGTTAACAGGTACAACTCCGATGTACGAAGAAGTCACGTAGGCCTCATCTGCTTCCCAGGTCCTGTACATTCCCGTGTCACCAGCTGAAGCAACAAACTGTCCTCCCACGTTCAAGCGCTTCACCATTTCTAGAGAACTAGTGAATCCGGAGGGATACAGCATCGCCTGACCTGCCCACTTGATTCCCTCGGTTGAGTCGACGACCGAGTTGTAGTAGAGACGCTCGGGCATGGAAACGACTTCAATTCCATTCACGAAAGCATACGCATCTAAATTACCAGGAGTGGGAGCGAACGTTATGTTCAATATCTGGTCGGCTCCGACAGTTAAGCAGAACTCTTTGTAGAAGCTCACAGAGCTAGTATAGTCGGAAAACAGCGAAGCACTGAAGTTGCGAAGCAGAGTGCAGCCGGCTGCCTCGACAGAGAAGAAGGAGTCGGTGCGGCGAAAATCGAGGTAATCGGAAGGGAAGAAGTGGAGGCGAACGAATTTGGGCCCTGCATGGACGTGGAAGGAGTAGGCAAACTCGGAGCGGGAGATGCGAGCAGTGTAGTATAGGACAGGGCCGGGGAAAGCCGAAGATGAATGGCTTGCATTTGCAATGATAGATGAGTGAGTTTCATCAATTAGATCGTAGTTCGAGCCATTGTTGCCATCTCCGTTCCAAGTCCGATTGGACACAGAGGAGCTGCTGGAGGAGCCGCAGTCAACGGCAATATCGTCGGTCGGTGAGTATACGCCAACGTTGTTGCCAGTGACCGAGACCGTGAGTGCTTTAAGCGAGATAGAGATGAAGAGGAATAAGAGATGTGGTGGTTTCCCGTTCTTCATCTGCCCCTTTGACCACAGAGAGGAATAGCAGTTGAATCGATCAAAAGAAGTCCGCGAGAAGAATGGAATCCTGGAGATGAAACAGTTTTAATCATTGGGAATTAGGAAGGAGTGAGGGAAGAGAAGACCAGCACGAGTGACAAAATTAGTGGGAGACCAAAGTCGTCGCTATGAAAAAAACAAAAAAAATTAAGTCGTCGCTATGGTATCGAGTCTACTTAGTCGTGTTTGAAGGAGCGAATATTGCGAATCGATCCAAATCGAAGTCACGAAAATTGCACATAGAATTTGATTTGTAGTAGCAAGTCGTTACAGTTTGATTTACTCTAAAGGTTGGCGTTTGGACGGTACCGTGATAAGCTTCACATATCCATCAGAACAGGCTGTGCAGGATAGATCCACTAATGCTTCGCCAGCTGGCGTTTGGACGGTACCGTGATAAGCTTCACATATCCATCAGAACAGGCTGTGCAGGATAGATCCACTAATGCTTCGCCAGCTGGCGTTTGGACGGTACCATGATAAGCTTCACATATCCATCAGAACAGGCTGTGCACGATAGATCCACTAATGCTGCGCCGAGTCTTCAAAGGCAAAATGTTAGTGGACTTGCAGGACAGCTTTGAATTAAAATCTTAGGCTTTGTTTAGCGAAAAATATGATATTTCTGAAAAATATTATTCAAAAAATTATTTTCGGGGAAAATAACAATATTTTCTTATATTTTGATGAAACCTGAAAATGAACTGAAAAATATTTTCCGCCATTTGATATGATTTTCCTAAATAAACATATACTATTCGGATGCTAATAACTTGTGTATGGGTAATCGGGGAATCGGGTCCGAGCACCAAATTCCCAAGTCTCCGGCCTCGATGGACCCCGACCCAAGTGCCAGGATTAGGGCATGGGCACTTGCGTCCTAGGCACGGCCTTTGTGGACCCAAGCCCATGTGTTTGGGATCTGAGCTTGGGTACTGGGATCCTGCGCTCAACCTATATGGAACCGGGCGGGTGTCGGGGCATCGGGCACGGGCATCGAGGTTTCAAGCCTGGCCTCAATGGACTTAGGCGCGGGTGCTGGGGGCTAGGGCCCGGGCTTGGTCTCGATGGACTCGAGCACAAGCGCTGGGGATTAGAGCACAAGTACCAAGGTCCCAGGCTCGGGTGCTGAAGACCTGATCCTGGATGCCAAGGACTTGGGAGTCAACGTTAGGATTTCTGTACTCAAACGTAGAGTTTCGGGTTCAAGCGCCGATATCTAGTCATATTTTAGAAAAAAAATTTCTAATTTTTTAAAGAAGAAATCGTTTTCCTAAATTTAAACATAGATTTTCCATTAACTCATTTTCCTAAGCAAACCTAATGTCGGAAAATGAGAAAAATGTTTTCCCGAAATATTTTTTTCGCGAAACAAATGGATCCTAAAGATTACTTGACATTTTTAGGTTTTGATCCTTGGCCATCACATTATGCGTGCTTTTTTTTCGTTCTGATTATTGCTTTAATGTATTTCTTCTAGAACTCCTTTATTGTTTATTGAGGAGAACCTCGAATGGCAAACCTCTTATAATAAATGGAGATATATTGTGACAATTGGAATTTTCGTAATCGTATTTATATGACATTCGGAAATTTTTGTATCCAGTAACGATACTTAGATCATAAAGCTAAGTATTATTTAACTTAGAATTTGGTGGACATGTAGAAATCTTAGTTTGGATCATAAATTTTGTGTGGTGCGGGGATGATTTTCGTGAATAAAATTGTTCCGAGTTCAACGTATTGAAAATTTATAAACGTAGATGTACGCGTTAATAGTAGTGCAATATTAATTAATTTACTGTCGTCTTAGTAATTCATGGGGAGATATTGTTAGTTTAAACTTTAGTTAATTAGTGATAATAATTAATTATTTTTAATATTGTGTTAAAGGTAGAAGAAGTTCTGTTTTTTTTTATAATATCTCACAAAGACACCTCTTAAGACACATTAACTCGCGTGGCATTTGGAGGTTTCATGCATGGCCACATGCCACTCTTAAACTTAGCCTCTTACACTAATATGACACATAACCATAAGCCATCGTCAACCTTGACTATTAGTCATCCCTAATATGTCTTAACTTCTCACACTTGGTCGTAGATTAAGTGAAGATTTGCCACTTGTGACTTCATGCATTCTTCCACTTAAAATTTACCCCTACGCAACACTTTAATCTTGGTATCATCAAAGGGAATTTTTCATTTTGGTTGTAACTCTCTTCTTCACTTTCAAACTTTCAAAAAAAATACTCTACTTTAACCACTTTCCGATCCAAAACCTACAAGGTGATTTTAACTTTGGATTGTTCAGACTTTGCATAAGATAAGTGAAAACTTTAGAGGTTAAATTAGTTCCATCTACTTAACACTTTTAACTTGATTGGTTGAGATATGTCATTTTGATGTGCTATAATGTTGTGGACATGGTGATTGTTGGATTCGTTTTGCTAGTTTTATACATATTCAAAAGGTGTGTGATTTGTTATTTTAAAGTATAGTATAATTGGCAAGTGAAATTGTTAATTTTGAATTTGGAAATGGGTTAATACCACGAAAAACCCCAAACTATTTTTTTTACTACAAAAAACCCCAAACTGGTACACCTATGATAATTTTACCTTGATCTATTTTTTTTTACCATAAAAAACCCCACATTGATATACCTGTAACAATTTTACTCTCGAACTAATTTTTTGATCACCAAAAATCCCAAAATAGTATACCTTTGACAAATTTACCCTCCGTTAGTTTTTATTAAATTTTATCATCAAATTGCTAAGTTTAATGACACGTGGTAATTGACAGGCATACCGATTTTGGGTTTTACCCCTCTGTTTGTCACAAGTTTACCAATTTGTGATTTTTGGTGATATTAATCCAATTTAACAAACACTAACGAAGGGTAAATTTATCACAAATGTATTAGTTTATGGTTTTTAGTGGTAAAAAAATTAGGTCGGGGTAAAATTATCACAGTTGTACCAGTATAGGGTTTTTGGTGGTCAAAGAAATAGTTCGGGGTAAAATTATCACATGTGTATTAGTTTGGGATTTTTGATAGTCAAAAAAATAATTTAGTGTAAATTTATCACAATTATACCAGTTTGGGGTTTTTTGTGGTAAAAAAATAGTTCAGGATAAAATTGTCACAAGTGTATCAGTTTAGGGTTTTTCGTGGTACTAACCCTTTGAAAATCTCATCCTTGAAGTGATTGTTGAATTCGTCATGCTAGTCTCATATATGTTTAAAAGGTAATTGGTCGTTTTTCTTAAAGTGGGGTACATTTGGTAAGTGGAAATGATGAATTTGAACTTAGAAAAGTCATATTTGTAAATTCAAACTTGGGATATGTTCACTAGAAGTCCTAAAACTTATCACCAAAGTACAATTTAGTCTTAAAACTTGCCAAAGGTGCAATCCAATGCTAAAATTTGTCAAATTAGTTCAATCAAGTCATAAAGTTAACATCGCCCAATTTGACTAACGAAAAATACTGACGTGGATTTTTTTTATTTTTTATATCCCACATGGCAATGATGTGGCTTTTTTTAATCAACATTTTAATATTAATTTTATTTAAATTAAATTTAAAAATAAGCTAAAATAAAAAAATTTAAAAAATAAAGAGCAGGAGGACAATCGGGGAGGGAGGGCTTGCCCTCCCCCCCGTCGCCGCCGCCATCGCCGCCCCCCCACCATCACCGAGAGGGGCCGACGAGAGTGGGGGGACAGCAAGCGGGGGTCGCAAGGCCCCGGCTAGCTACCCTTGCGGATGGTAGGCGAAGCCTGCGGGCCCTCCCCTAGATCGGGCGAGGGTTGCCGGCCTTCGCCCAGACCTGGGCGAGGGTCACTAGTGGCAGCTGACCCCCATCAGATTTGGGGGAGGGCTGCCACTGGCGACCCTCAGCCAAGTCTTGGAGGAGGGCCGCGACCCCTCACTTGCCGTTGGCAAGGGTCATTGGCCCTTTGCCGAGGCCCGGCTACCCCCGCCTGCCATCTCCCCACTCTCGTCGACCCCTTCAGCTCGCCTGTCCTCTTACTCATTTTTTTTTAATTTTAATTTAAATAAAAATAGTATTAAAAATCAAATTTTGACCAAAACGATGTCATTTTAGCCACATCATCGCCATATAGGAGAGAGAGAAAATATTAAAATGTGCTACGTCAGCATTTTCTATTAATAAGTTTGACGGTGTTAACTTTATGACTCATTTGAATCAATTTGACAAGTCTTAGAACTTGATTGCACATTTTGCAAGTTTTAGGACTCAATTGCACTTTGATGACAAGTTTTAGGACTTCTAGTGAACATATCCCTTCAAACTTAGCCGTCATTCATAAAATCTATTTTCTGAGCCCAAGTAAATTTTACTCTCAAAATTTGTATATATCTATTTCCGAACCCGAGTAAATTTGACTCTCAAAATCTATATATATATATATATATATATATATATATATATTTCTAAACCCAAATATATTTTACTCTCTAAATCTAGATATACTTATTTATGAACCCGAGTAGATTTTACTCTTTGAACCATAATATATTTACTTTTCAAACTTGTGTATATTTACTTTCTAAACTTGAGTGGATTTATTTTCTAAACTTGAGTATATTTACTTTATATACTTGTAACAGTCTGAATTTCGATGTGATTCCGGGATCAATAAAATTAATATTATTTCGCATCTCATTTTAGTAAGTCTCGCCTATAGCTGATCACTCTCGGGATACTAATCAATAGGGTATGGTTAACTAGGAAATTGTACGTGTACCAGGGACCCGATTGTGAATTGGACACCGATCATGAGAAATGATGAGGGACTATTTTGAACCGATATAGGCCGATCTTGGGAAAGTGATGGATATGGTTTGGCCAAGGCCAACGAAGTACAATCGGATCGTAGGTAATTCTGCAGGATCGAAAGTACACGTGGCCAATCAGTTCTGAACTTAAACCGAATGATCGCGACCTCTAGGACTAGTGATAATTTCTCATTCTCTCAATGATCGGGACCGTCATGACTCAGATAACCCTAGGTCGATATGCATAATCCCTAAACAGCCGCCCGTTAGTGAGAGACCATGAAATTAGAAATTTAGTAAGATTTGGTCACAAAATTGGATCCGGACTTGATCATCGATTTTCGAGTCCGTATATGACTATTTTGCAAGACCGACGTCATTTTAGAGTGGCCACGCATATTTGGAGTTGTTATGGTCGAAAAATGAAATTTCGACCCGGAACTGAAAAATTGACGATTTTGCTCTTCGGACTTTGCAGTTGATTTTTCTAGGGCTTGTGCGATGATTTTCGCGATTCCGACACCATATTATGTTGGCCACACACATTTGGGGTTGGTACGGACGAAAAATGAAATTTCGACCCATGACCGAAAAAATGACCGTTTTGCCCCTAGGCCTATTTTTTTTGTCCGAATTTTTTGGGAAATTATTTGGGATAATTAAGAGTAATTATCAGCTCAATTATTGGACCCAATTACCCTTTTGTCCCTCAATTATTTGGCTGGAACGAACGAGAACCGTTAGATTAGGGGCATTTTGATCAAAACCGTCGGATGGGCGATACTTGGCGCCGCCAGCCCCCAATATTTGAGCAGATTGGACTCCCTCTCTCTCTCCTCCTCCTCATTCGGCCAAGCCCACCGATCAGCTCCCCCTCCTCCACCGGTTCTCCTCCACCGTTCCTCTCCTCGGTCGCATGAAGGACGCCATCGCTCGGAGCGCCGCCGCACGCCGTCCAGCCGTGCCGCCGCGCCAAGCCACCCCAACCCATCACCCTCACCGTCCGTTCTCTCTCTCTCTCTCTCTCCCGTTCGGTGCAAGGAACTGCCGTGTACCGCCGCTTGGAGGTCGACCGCCGCCGCGCAGGAGCTCGAACAGGCGAGCTGCTGCCGCCGTGACGCTCCAGCCATCCGTACGTCGCCGTCCGTACGACCGTCCGTATGACTGTCCATATGGTGTCCGTACGCATCTGTACGTGTTCGTACGCCGCCATTCCTCATCGTCGTGAAGTTGGATTAAGTGAGTGTACCTCCTAAACCCGGATTAGGACTGACAGTGTGTTTTCTGGACTGGTTTAGATATTATCGGTGTATATTAGGATAGGATTGAGGACCGATTGGTGGAGATAAAATCCGAGGAATTTAGTGGAATTATTATAGATAATTATTGGGCTCGGATTGATGGAATAGTGGCTGTCCGTATATTTGAGGAATGTACCGGATTATAACGGACAGTAAGAATTGTTAGTTGAATGGCCGAGATTACCGGGTGATTGGCTGTTGATTGATTGGTGATTAATTGTACTTAATTGTGAAATGTCATATTGCGTGCTTGTATGGCTGAATCGTGCGGAGTGTGATTGGCCAATTGACGACTTGAATTGATTATCGAATTGTGTATTGTGAATTGGGCCGCACGGTACTAATTGGCCAAGTGAGCATGCTAATTGTAGGTTGGGCACTATGTGGTGGCTTTGATTTGATTGAGTGCCTGTGGTTTATTGATGCTCATGTTGCACTATGCTGCATTTCATGGTCACGCATTGAGTATGCCAAGAATGAGGCGTGTGACGAAATTGTGCGAGAATGCGTGCCTGACATGAGCATGTGATCACCTAAAATACCCTGATGCATTTTATGCGGGGTTCAGATAATAACTGGCCATGTGTATGTGTGATCACATTTCGCCCTGATGCGTGTTACGCAGGGTGTGCCGTCCTCATGCACTTTGTAGCAGGACGATGCCCGGTACATTCGGAAGACGACCAGTCTCATACACTTTGAAGCAGGCTTGGTTCGTAAGGAGATCAGTGTTGCGCCTCATGCACTTTGAAGCAGGCTAGAGACACTGGGCCTAGAGCGTTTTACGCTAGCCATGGAGTGTTGTGTTTAAGAAACGGACCTGATGCGTATTTACGCGGGTCGAATGAAATGATAAATCAAGCATTTGTCAGTGCTAGTGTGGGCTAGTGAGCCGTGACATGGATACGGCATGAAAATAACATATGCATGCATAAGAATGCGTGGGCCAATGTGCGAGTATGTGAGGCTCGGTGAATGGCATGTGATTCGAATACTAATGAGCGTGAACATGCGTATGACGTACGTATGGATAACGTGTTCGTGTATGTGAGTTGAGTATTCATTTGAAATGCTAACCTGCAGGGTTAGCCAAGTAAGTAATTAGGGGCCGAGGGCCCTAGTCGGAGAATGATTGTGATTTTGTATTGCTATGCTGATTGTTTTATACCTGTCAGGAGAATGCATGTTAGCCTGGCCTAGGTTTAGGGGTTCTACTCGCTGAGATTCATCTCACGGTTGTAATAATCCACATTTTCAGACCCCCAGCCTTGAGCATGCCAAAGCCGCCACCGCTTTTTGGGATCCCGACACAGATCCACACTACTACTAGAGTGTACCCAGCAGGGAATGGGGAGGCGTATGTAAGATATCGTTCTATAGTATTTGTAAATGTGAGCGAGTATTTTCATCAGACTCAAGAATATGTGGCCTGGTGCTTAAGAGATGCCGACGGAAACATTGGCCGACCCCTCCGTACGTTTGATGTCCCAGTAGGTATAACTGGGGTGATAATTCCACAGATGGCTGATGGTGAGATCGTGGATCCCCCGACCATAGACGAGCAGGTCGATGTGAATCCTATACCCGAGATTTGGTATGAGGACCCTGAGCCGATGGATGAGGAGCAGGAGCCGGAACCGATGGACCAAGACCCGGACGAGGACGGGGAAGTCGCTGAGATAGGATCCAATGAAGAACTAGGAGCGGATGACGAGTTAGGCCTTTACCTATATCCAGAGTTGGAGCCGGATTCCGAGGACGAGTAGGCTGCAGTGCAAGATATGGAGTGAGAAGAGTCTGAGCCCTCTGAGAGTTCTTTGGAAGAGTCTGCAGAGTCGTCGGACCCGGATTGGGAGCCTTAGGATAGGCCGTATGCATGGCAGGAGTGGCCGTACCTTTTTGTTGTGATCCTCCTCATAGATCTATCCAACTCACCCTAGCCACCTATACCTTTTTGATTAGTAGTGGCTGTTGACTGTTTTTTGGTTTTCTAGTGGATATGTATACTCATTGTAAAACAGCTTTTAATAGTAATACAAAATGTACATATTTTCAATTGTGTATTTTGATGTGGTGCTATCCTTGTCTTATATTCTAATTGTCAGGGTTATTTATTGCTTCCGCTTGTGGTTGTTCTCTGATTTGGACATTGGGTCGGCGACGCTTCCTGGGAGCATTGCACTATTATCGACCGAGTGGGATGTTAGCGCTTCGTGGGGTGCGGGGTATGACAAAACTTGAACAGATTTACTTTTGAGTCTGATCGCAGATTTCTTCTTACTTATTTGCTTGAATATAGTATTTCATTGCTTTAAGAGATATGGGATGTGATAAGAAGGAGACTATATGCAAGTGAATACTTATTTATCATGACTTGCGTGAGGATAATATATTTTCCGTCACCTACAAATCAATGGTGATGATGCCCCGTATGTTGGGATGCCTTATAGGTTAGGATGCCTTGGAGGGTGTACCGAGATGCCTCGGGAGTCGAGATGCCCAATAAGTTGGGATGCCCTAGAGGGTAAACCAGGATGCCTCGGAGTTGGGATGCCCCTTGTGTTGGGATGCCCTAGGAGAGTTCGAGAGGAGAAGTAATGAACCTAATGCATGAATATGAATGATCTAGGTTATGCCACATACTTGTGTCTGAACTCAAATATTGTGAAGTGATTAAGTAATTAGATTATAGTGGCATATTCAAATGGGAAAGGTATAACGTTTATTTATGTTCTTAGCATACTTATTGGTTGTTATGCATTTACGTTGTTTGTACCAGGCGAAGTGATAAGATGGTTTTCCTAACTTAAAACTAGATATTTTATTTATTGAGTCTCGACTCATTCCTTTATTTTTCAGACAAGTAGGATGGATGTTCCATAGCCTTTGCATTTCGAAGTTTCCATGTATTATGAATGTGTCTATGAAACTGTGTTTGTACCTCAATCTGAAGTACTACATACCAAATGTAGTTCTACTATGTGGATCGACGTGTGTTTTATGGAGTGGGCTCCCTATTGATTCGTCGCATGGTATTGGAACCTCGACGGCAAGTTGGTTAGCCCGTTGAGGGGCTTCAACATTGATGTTGATGGTCACACAACGGAGGGCAAAGTTATCGATCCATGATGTCAATCAGTCTTTTGTATAGGCAGATTTTTGGAGTATAATGTAGTATAGAGATAGGCAACCTCGATCTACCCAGACTTTTGTTTTTTGTGATTATATAAACTGTGGAATGGTGTTGTAAATATGATAAGTAATATAAATAAAGAAGCATAAATACTTTGACTATACTCGTGCGTATTTCATGGTTAAGAAATGTTCATTTAACTTTCGCTTGCCTAATTATTAAGATTAATAATTGAAAACATACACGTGTTGTGCGTGACATTCTGGGGCGTCACATATATGTACAATGATGAGATACATGGAGAATCAAAGGCAACATGTAGAATCTCCTAGATTTATTTTTCAACATACCCCTCAAACTCAAGTAACCTACAAAAAGTCAACTCGATATTGGAGAAAAGATCGGAAAAAAGGCCCAATAGAGGTGACTTAGTAAAGGCATCAACAGTCTGATTAACCGATGAAGTGGAGACGAGACGAATAGTGCCACAAGATAAATGCTATCGACAATCTATTTCAATGTGCTTAGCGCGTTCATGGAAAATATTATTATGTGTTGTTCGAATAACACTTTAGTTGTCACAATAAACGTTTGTCGCACCACTATGACGGACACCCATGTCTTCTAGTGACCATCACTATCCCAATGCGTATATGCAAGAGCATGATATCATGCTTCCGTACTGTATTGTCATAAATAACAAATTTTGTTGTTGTGAAGAGGTCTAGTTTGGATCTTGACATGTTTAGAAGAATATGGTGAAATAGTGGAGATGTGGTACTTTAGTTTTAAAGAATACACTGTAAGAAGGTCCTCTTCCTACACTTTATCCGACCCCAACATTTTGTGAAGTGTAGTAGTTATCCATTCTTCAATCCAGAAGAGTGATTTCAAGGACTCTCATCTTACCTAAAGAATCTTTTCTTCTACCCATCGCTTTTACATGTTTATTTCCATCATCTCCTTTTTATTAAATGATCCTTCCTTGCGGTACCTACATTTCACGTTTTTGCTATCTCTCTTGGTTTACATTCTTCCTTTTTAGTCTTTTCTATTCCTATATACTGAGGAGACATTATATATTTCTTGATGTGCTCTTCTTCAAATGTATGTTTATATCCTTTTATTGGTGAAAAGGACATTCTTTCATGGCCATCTTGGTATAGCAGAAGACAAAATGTTCAAAGAACGTCAAGACGTTTTGTAACTTGCTTTTACGTCCTCTAATTGCAATGGATAATTAAATGCTCTCTTAGTTTTTGCTATACATATTTTCACTGTTCGATTTTTAAAGTTTCCACATTTCTGCTTTTGTCGTCTTCTCCGAACATGTTCTTAGCTTCCTTTACAAAGAACTCTGTTCTGAAACGTGATATTATGACTCGAAGTATTCTTTTATTTCAGAGGAGCAACAGGAAATGTGAACACAAAATGTCAAAATGGGACTCATGTAATACAGGACCAGATGTCACAAAGTCATATGACTTAATGAAATTTTATTATATTGGATTTGCATTAAGTACTCTTTGGCATTGTGAGTTTTCTTTTCGATTTGTCCATCATTGAATAGGCTTTTAGGTCACGAGGCAGAGCCTCAGGAAGTTCCTCCTAGTGATTGGACGACAATGTCAGGTCAAGCTGCTGGAGGAATCATTGCGGGTGCAACAGCCTCCCGCATCACCGCCCCATTAGACACCATCAAAACTCGCCTGCAGGTTCTTTTAAAACAGTTGAGTGTTGATATTTTTTTTTTTTGATAACCCAGGGAACCCCCGCACGGTCGACAGCCGGGGAGTAAACCCTGGGGGCGACACGTGCTAGCCACCACACACGTGCCACCGGTTAAGTCACCCTGCGGCGCCCGGGATTCGAACACTCAACCTTTTGCGAGAAGAAGAGTGCGCGCTCCAGCAGCGCCACCCAGGCGGGTGGTGTTGAGTGTTGATATTTCGCTTTTGTAAGATCTAACTAAGATATGAATGGAGGTTTTGACTGTTGATATCGCAATAGGCACGAACTCACTGAATTTAAGTTCTGGAGGTTGTGACAAAAGCCCTCTTCACCCACCCATCGGTGGCTGCGTTGGTTTGCACTCAGTTCCTTTCACGAGAGGTCCTGGGTTCAAACTCGCCCATCGGTGATTTAAGTGGGGGGTCGTGGCGGTGGGATGCTGCGCTAGCCCCTCTCGAGGACTAGTCAGGTATCACCGCTGGTTTGAGCCCTAGCTCGCCAGCCGCGCGGACACCTTGGTTATATAAAAAAAAAGGACAAAAGCCCTCTTCACCTTTATCATCTCTTTATTTACTCTCTAAATGGCAGACTGTCATCGGTTGGCTTCTTTTCCTTTTCAGTGAAGTAATTAATCCTACGTGTATTATCTGGTTTGTCTAATTGCCAGGTGATGGGGCAAGAGACGAGAACATCTGTTAGAAAGGTAGTGAGAAACTTTGATAGCAGAGGATGGTTGGACTGGTCTACATAGAGGATTGGGTCCTTGGTTTTGTCGGTATGTCAGCATGAGGAACCTCAAGGCTATTGGAATATGAACATCTGACTATGTATTTCCTCCCTTCTCTCTTACTTATTATATGGACTTCTAGTGGAAATAAATTATGAGATTGCGCAGGTTATCAGGGTACCTGTGAATTGAAAGGTTATTTACGTATGGGATGTCACCCTGATGCGATCTGCGGACGTTTGAACTCTTTGCCCCCTTTTTTTGCATTGAAAAGGAGTTGCGCACATTTTAAACTCTTGGCCCCCCTTCTTTTGCGGTTAAATGGTGCCTTATCATGATGGTAGAATGTATGCAAGTGCTTCAAGTCTCATAGCATCTTCAAGATATTATATGGTGCTTTATGAAATGAGTAGAATTGTTTGGATGTTCCTGTTGCCAATTGGATAGACGGTTCATTTCTAACTTTTCATGTCAGCTCGAAATAAACATATCCAGTTCATCCATATCTATCAAATTAGATCCGGATGCCTATCTGCAGTTGATGCTTTCACCTAGGCACCACATGAAAAATGGAAGCCATAGCTTGATGTTTTTTCCTGTCTCTGGAAATTGGCTTTATCATGCAAGTGATCCTTATTCCTTTCTTGTCTCTCTCATATATCCTTTTATTACATCATGAATCATCCCCAGTCTGACAATTTATCCTTTTTTTTACATCATGAAAGCCAGGAGAGAGGGCACAGTGAAGCCCGAAGCTCAGCCAGCAACGGTGGGTTCTCAATCCAGCTTATGGGTTATGGAGTTTGCTGCAACTTCACATATTTGTATTGCTTTGTAGAATATGAAAATAAGGAGGATGCTTGGCCAAAATGAGATTGTCATGGCATTTGCAAATTGAACAAGAGTTGTTGCATTAGCTATAGGGACTTTTCGTTTATCTTTAACCTCTAGACATGTATTGGTTCTAAATAATTGTCTGCATTATATGAATGCGGTTCGGAACTCATCTCTATACCTCGTTTGAGTAAAGAGAATTATACTAAGGATGTCTTTTTCATTTATCACGATAAGAGATGTGTTGGTTATGGTTTGTTAACCAATAATCTTTATACTGTTACAATGTCCGGTAATATGATTACCAATATCAATAAGCAAAATAACATGAATGTCATAACCAATAAACAGTCTAGAGATAATCCAAACCCGAAATATGCTTGGCATCTCCGATTAGGTTTTCGTAATATTAGGATCACCAAGTTAAGTAAAGATGGTTACATTGATCCATCTGGCTTTGAGCCGTATTCAACTTGTGAGGCATATCTTCTAGGAAAATGACAAAAGCACCCTTCGTATGACATAGTGCGCGAGCTGCTCATATACTGAAATTGATACATGCAGATGTATGCAGACCACTTAATGAACCACCTAAAGGTGGTTATTATTACTTCATTGCCTTTACCGATGATCTATCACAGTATGGTTATTTGTACTTAATGAAGTATAAATCTGAATCCTTTGAAAAATTCAAGGAATTCAAGTCTGAAGTTGACAAACAAACAAGAAAGAGCATTAAGGCTCTTCGATCTAATCAAGGAGGTGAATTCCTTAATGCTGAATTCTAGAACCATCTTAAAGAAAATGGCATTTTATCGCAATGGACACCCCCTAGAACTGTCATGCCCCGAACCCTACGGCACGCGAGCATCCCAACCAAGGTCGATTCAAGCGCGACGTCCCAGGATGCGTCGCCGACCCAACACCCAAATAGAGAACAAGGCACATGCGGAAGCAACGTAAACACCCGTACAAATTAAACACGAGACCAAGGATAGAACAATCAACATGATAAAAGGAAATATACACTTGCATTAATAGGGAGAACATATACAATATTCATATACAGCATGAACATCAAAAAAATCAAAAGTGGGTCAACGGCCACTACTGACAAAAAGGCGTAGGTGGCCCGGGCGGTCAGAGGTACTAAAACTAGATGGGGCTCCAATCAAAAAGATACTTGCCCGACCTATCTGCAACTAAGGCTAAACCTACGGGACCCAGTCCGAGTCGAATCCCGAGGACTCAGAAGAGCTGTCTGGCGACTCGTCCTCGGAGTCCATGGAATCCATCTCGGACTCGGCCTCTGCCGGCTCCTCCTCTAAATCCACCTCCTCAGGCTCGGGGTCCTGCTCTATCGGCTCTGGCTTCTTGTCCGACTCCATCGGCTCCTCGTCGAAATCCCAGTCCGCTGGCTTCATATCCATCGGGTCAAACTCGTCAACCTCCCAGATAACCGGCCGGCGGCCAGAACTGGAACTCCCCTCGGACGTGATCTCGGGACTCGTCAGGCTTCCATCCTGACACTGGGGATCTACCTCGCCTAGTCCGTTAAACGGGACGTCAAAAGTCCGGAGGGGTCCATGCTCTCCGAAGCGGTCCCTAAGACACCAGGCTACATACTCGTGGTGCTGGTAGTACTCCTCTCCCACATCGACCAATACTATAGAATAATCCCTAACATATATATCCCCATTCTCTAAGGGGTATTCGGTCGCCATCCGCCCTAGCTGGTGCGGAATCCCAAAACGCATAGGAATATCTGGCATCCTCAGGGCCGGGGGTCTGAAAAGTTGGGTTTATACAACAGTGAGAATATATCTCAGCGAGTAGGCCCCCTAAACCTAAACTAGGCTCACGTGCACCTCCTGACGAGCACCAAGCAACACACTATCCGAAATAATAGTGACTTAGGCCCTCGGGTCCAAATCCAATACTTAATTGACCCTGCAGGTTAGGCACTTTATAAATTCACAATAATAACACAGAACCCAATCGTGGCACATGCACAACATCACTTGGTCACAACGCATGTCATGCATATGCTCATGCTCATACTCGTGCTTATGTCTCATTAATGCACTTTCGCACACTTGCACTCTTGCACACTTGCAATTTACCAAATTCACCGACCCGCGTAAAACACATCATGTCTATCACTTTGAGATCGATCTCCGACCCGCGTAAAACGCATCAAGCTCATGACACAAAACCCGCGTAAAACGCATCAGGTTGGTCATCTTCCGGTAGTCCGGGCATCATCCCGCGTAACACGCCTCAGGACAGGTTCAATACCCCGCGTAAAACACATCAGGGTTTTATGTGATCACACGTTCACAATCACCAATTATTATCTGAACCCCATGTAAAACGCATCAGGGCATTTTAGGTGATCACATGCTCATGTCATTCGTGCATACTCGCATATGCACATGTTATGCCAATGTTCGAGATGCACACTCATGGCCATAACGTTCACACTTGGGCATTCATGAAATTCACAATGAGCATTCAATTGCACAACACCACTTGTTCAATTCACAACGCAATATGCTCAATTCAATATATCACAAGCCCAACTAATCAAATCATTCAATCTAGCCATGACACAAACTTGGCACAAGAAATCACGAAATTAGATCATTAAAATTTCACAAGTCTATGAACCCCAAGGCTCCCTCAAGTCACGGCCACATAAGTACTCAACATGGCATCAAAATACGAACGTCAATTCGTGTTCAATTCAACCTTCTCATGGTCCGTTCACAAAACACTTGACGATTTACGTTAAGACTATGATTAATTAAATATGGCCTGAATCCAATCTACACTAAATCAGCCATTAACAGCCCACCTTAGGCCACAAATTCACTTCCAGATCACCACATTAGATCACAAGAATCACCATGAAAACAGCCACCACTCGGTCCACAAATTACACCCGCCTAATCCACAATTTTTGCCCAAATCAAGGCTCCCATGATCAGCCACCACACAGCATGTTATGGGCCACTAAACCTCAATTAAATTATCACACTACGCCACCAAACTCGCCATAAAGTCAGCCCTTAATATCCTCCACAAATTAACCCCTAAAATACCCTAAATAACCCCTAAACTCATCTAGAAATGTACATTAGCCTAACTAGGGTTTAGGGTTGTACTCACCAAATTCCTAAGCTCCCAAACCATCTGAACAAGTGGGGAAAATAGGCGGCCCAAGGTGGCCTTGCGACGGCAGCAAGCGGCGGTCCTCGGTGGCGTTAACGGCAGCGGCGGCGATCCAAGGCGGTCCCACAGCCGAGAGAGGAAGAGAGAGACACGACGAGAGGGAGAGGAGAGGGGGACAGGATGGTGATGGTGGTGATGGTAAGGCGTGGAATGGCGGCACCGACGAGCAGCGGTGGTGCTCCGGCGAGGGGCCTCACGCGGCCGAGCAAGGAGAGGAAGAGAGGGAGAGTGGCGAGATTGAGAGAGAGGAGGGGCTGCCGGCTTGGAGAGGAAGAAAACGAGGGAGAGAGAGAGAGAGAGAGAGAGAGAGAGAGAGAGAGAGAGAGAGAGAGAGAGAATGGGAGAGTTTAAGCACAAATAGGACTTAGTGGGGTTGGTGAACAACTACTCAAAATTGACCATCTTGTCTTCACAAACAAGGGTTGGGATTAATCTAGCCAAAATATCTTAGGGGCACATTTGTCCATCATTTCCAGCATTATTGGGCCGAGATAAACCAATTTAAAACTCTAAAATTCGGAATCCAAGCTTAGGGGTCCATGGGCAATTTGATAATTTTTCGGTCCTGGGTCAAATTTTCAATTTTTGACTCTACTGATCCCAAATATAATTAGCCACACTTATACGATGTCGTCCTTGCAAAATAGTCACGTACGCCCACGAAATTCGACACCGAAGTCCAGACTCAATTCCACGATCGATTTCGCTCAATTTGCGATTTCAGTGTCTCTCACTAACGGGCAGCTGTTTAGGGATTACGCGTATCGACCTAGGGTTACTCGAGTCGTGACGATCTCGATCTCCCAGAGAACGCGAGGGTTTATCGCTAGTTCCGAGGGTCGCGATCGTTCGGATTAATTTCGGAATTGTTCACCACGCGCACTCTTGGTCGTTCGGAATCACCCGCGATCCGATCGTTCGTCATTGGCCAAACTAAATCCGTCACTCTCCTCGGATCGGCCAACATTGGCACAAAATATTCCCTCGTCGTTCCTCGGGATTGGACTCAATTCACGGTCGAATTCTCGGGTCCATATATCGTTTTCCTAGTTAGCCATTCCCTATTGGTCAGTATCTCGAGAATGATCAGTTCCGGGCGAGACTTACTAAAACGAAATGAGAAATAACATCAATTTCATTGATCACGAAAGTGGGTCGAATTTAAGACTTTACAAGAACTCCAAAACACAATGATGTATTTGAAAGAAGAAATTGTACTTTATTAAATATGGTGCGATCTATAATCAGTTACGCCAATTTGCCTATATCCCTTTGGAGATATGCCCTTACGACAGCTACATATTTACTTAACAAAGTCCTAACCAAGTCCGTTCCAACTACGCCCTATAAGATATGGCGTAGTAGAAAATCAAGTCTTCATCATGTTAAGATTTGGGGTTGCCAGTTAAGCTAAAAACGGATAAATTAGAGGCAAGATCTGACTAGGGTCGCTTCATTGGATATCTAGAATACTATTTTTATTTTCATTATGACCAAAGAGTTTCAATCAACAGACATGCTTCTTTTCTGGAGAATCAATTCATCTAGGAAGGTGGTGCTGGGCAAAAAATAGTCTTACAAGAAAGAAAACAATGAAGTAGCAAACAACCGAGCTCAGACACATATCTCATATTCAATGGGAGCTTTTGATACACAACCTCTTAGGAGGATTTCAAGAATGTCTCGTCCAACTATTCATTATGGACACTTAATTGAACATACTAAATCATTATTCATTGTGAATGACAATGATCAATCTAGTGATCCTAATACCTATGAGGAAGCAATGTCCAACATCAATTCTGATAAATGGCTTCAAGCCATGAAATCCTAAATGAATTTAATGTACTCCAACAATGTTTGGACTCTCGTTGACCTGCTTGATGGTATTGTACCAATTGGCTGTAAATGGGTCTTCAAGAGGAAGATGAACGCTGATGGTCAAGTTGAAATTTACAAAGCATGACCGGTAGTGAAAGGATGTCGTCAAAAAGAAGTGATTGATTATGACGAGACTTTCTCACCAATAACCATGCTAAAATTCATTCGGATTATGTTGGTTATAGCTGTGCACCTTGACTATGAGATATTCCATATGGATGTCAAAACCGCTTTCCTAAATGAGTTCCTCGAAGAAGGCATCTATATGGAACTACCACAGGATTTTAAATTTGATGATGTGTGCAAGCTCAAGACTTAGACCTAAGGTACAGTGTTGACTTGTGTATTGGATGGCTATGGTTCCCAAATGCCCATATTGATGCTTTGTTAAGCCGTCTCTGTACTTGATAATCACGGTTTGTTCACATATGAAGGCACACATGTGCGCAATATGGAATCTGTGTTCTTGTTATATATAAGATACAATAATGATGTCCTATGCAACAATATAATCGTGACATTGTAATGAAATCCTTGGCCAGGGTTGTAACCGAGAATAAATGTTTCATGCCTCATTGAGAATACATGTCAATTAGGTTTGTGCATATGGTCGAATAGGTGGCTTGACAAGAAATTCTATGGTCCTTATTCAATCAGGACACGGTAAGACAGAAGGATTAAATTACATTACAGCCAAAGCTGACAAGTTCATTATGTTCTTAAAATATTCATACTGTCTGGGTAGCTATGTCATATTGCTAGATGTCACTTATAGCTTGTAGGACATAGAGATTGATCAGGACATTCAATTCTCTTAGGAGTACTAATGTGTTAGTACAAGTCCTTTTGCCAGCTCAGTGATGAACCTAGGTACATTATAACCAATTCAAAATGATGTTTCAACGGAAGAGACAGTATTGCAAATGTGTTTGCAATTATAGCAATTAGATTGAGTTGGGCTGAAGATTAATGATTTGACACGGTTTCGAAATCAATGACCAATTCAATGATTTAAAACGGTTTCAGAATCAATGGCCAATTTAATGATCTGAAATAGTTTCAGAATCAATGGCCAAATTAATGATCATTTGAAACGGCTTCAGAACCAATTGCCAGTTTAATCAACTGACAAATTTATGTTCTCAAACGGTTTTAGACTTAACAGCCGAATTAATGCTTTGTAATGATTACAGAATTACTGCTCAGAATAATACTCTGTAACATTACAAAATTAATGCCCATATTAATGCTCTGAAACTGTTTCAGAGTTAATGGCCGAATTAATTTAAATAAATTGGATCTGTGACTGATGAGATGGAGATAGAGATCTATCAAATGCTATACACACACAAGAACAATTGCTAGCACAATTGAAGTGGTAAACTCTCTCGAATTCTTTCTACCGTTTGGCGTCGGTTGGTGGTGTGACATCCTCAAATTTCGACCCTATTTAAGATGTAATGAATGGTTATTTCGTCAATATGCATTGAGCAGAATTAGGCTTCGAATTGATTTTCAGAATCATTCAAGAGTATTCAAAACTTTGGGAAAGGCAATTTAGGACTTCGATGTGCGCGACCAAAGAACTCAATTATGGATTGACAATTCGGCCATAAGGATCGATGAGGGATAATCATAAGCCATTTCAAGCCGATTCAAAAATGGTTTTAGATCGATTCAATAATAGTATAGAATCGGATTGCGAGTAATTCCACACGATTACTATATTGATTTCGAACGGCCTTAAACCAATCCCTAATAATCATATACTTTGAAGCGAACAATTGACCCCTCATGATTACATGACAACCAAGGGTCATCCATGAATTGAGAAAGCTTAAACGTGGATTGATTTGGAATCAACCGCGAGTTAAACGCACGAAACCCCCAAAAGCCGCCCATTGTTCTAATTATGCGAATGACGCATTTGATTGATTTTAATCACAAATTCTAATCCAGTTGAGGGTATTGGACTCTAGAGCATTAAGAGACGACTATTGGATAGTCTCAGGAGATTGCCTATTAATTGGTAAACCACAAAACATTGAAAAAGTGAAATTCGGGCCGAAAATTGGGACCCACAAGTGGGGCCACAAATTTTTAAAGGCCCAATGGGCCTCATGGACTCAATAGTCGGCCACAAGGGTCCAAGTTATTGGAAATTACGATTTTGCCCTTTTAGGCCCAATTTGAATAGTTTTTTGGAAAATTTGTGCAAGAAGAGCCCAAGGTGAGAAGCCCACAGTAAATTAAGCTCAAGGACAAGGCCCAAGAGGAATTCAGCCATAAGGAGAGAGAAAATGGGCTTGGCCCATTTGTGAGCCCATTTAAGCATTTTAGAAAGAATTGACTTTTAGGGCATGAATAGTGTTTTGAAGTGAAATTTACCCTATTCCCTATTACCTTTAAGTCTTCTAGAAGCATTTGGTTTATTAAAGGGCAAAATGGTCTTTCTACCCCTTAAAAGTTGACCAGCCACAGGGGAGGGTAAAATGACCAAAATACCCCTCTCATCTTGTTTTTATTCCATTCTTACCCTTGGATATTTATGAAACTTGAATTGCAAGAACAAATCCTAGCCATTAATTCAAGCTTGTTGAGCAAGGGATGATCTTGGCCATTCATCATTGGGGTAGCTTGCAAAACAACTTTC
Organism: Syzygium malaccense; assembly: GCA_031216405.1. NCBI lineage: Eukaryota > Viridiplantae > Streptophyta > Magnoliopsida > Myrtales > Myrtaceae > Syzygium > Syzygium malaccense. The sequence goes on along the minus strand of CM062262.1, from coordinate 16,509,538 downwards.
TCTCTCTCATTTCTCTCATTTTGCTCATTTGGTCACTCTCTCCTTTAGTCTCTCTCTCTCACGCCCTTACTCTCTCTCTCTCTGTCTCTCTCTCTCTATCATGCCCTCATTCTCTCTCACTCTCTCCAATTTTGGTCACCTCATCACCGGCCACCACCGCACGCCATCACTGTCGCGTATCCCCGCATCGCTGCCATCTGTTCGCCACCCTCTTGCGTCCGCCCAAGCCAAGCCACCCCTTCCCTTGTTTCCCTTTGGTTTAAGAGTAAATTTACTCTCTAAACCTTGATTAGGACATTAGGTTTGCTAATGGTTTAGTTTAGAGCTAATTAGGTAGTTTAGTGGATAAGTTATCTTAAGATTATGTGATAGCTTATCTTATTCCCATTGATAGCTTATCTTGGTAATTGATAACTTATCTCATGCTTTAGGTGATAGCCTATCTAGTGTAGTTGATAACTTATCTAGACTTATGTGATAGCTTATCAAGAAAGTGGTGATAGTTTATCAAGAAAATAGTGATAGCTTATCTAGAAATAGTGATAGCTTATCTTGATATAAGTAGATAACTTATCACATTTGGTAGACTACTTATCATGAGTTAAATGAAAACTTGTCTTGATTAATGATCATTGATATGTGTTATAAGGTTTAAACTGCCATGAGAAAAAGGATGAGTTTATGTTGAAAAATGCCTTGATTAAATAGCAATCTTTGGTATGCTTAAGTTTAATTGGAAATTGAATGGACAATGTTATTGGTGTTGATATATGAGTGCGTTTTCATGATAGCTTTATGCGTAAAGAATTACATGTCATAAACACTTAACATTGGCTAAATTCCAAAATAAGAAATGGGACTTGAGTGATTATTGTGTGTGCATGATCACTAAAAAGTTCCATTTGTGCTCTGTTATACCGGAAGACCGCCAACCTAGGGTTTGTTCGTGGCCGTGAGAGGTCATGCCCAATTTGGTAATTGGATGCTGTCGCAGGGGCAGGGTGAGACAAAGTCGTTCGCACATAGAATTCGGAACGTACGGATTTATGGGATGCTGTCATTGAGGTTGGTGAGACAATGCCATGCCTGACGGAGCAAGACGATGCCCAGTCATGCCGGAAGACCGCCTTCCTTTGGAATGTGCCGTGGCCTGAGGGGTCGTTTAATAACTAGACTATCATGAGGACGATGTGCCTGAAAATGATGATTGATTATGTCTAGAGTATTAAATTATTATTGTGCATGGTTATGCAATGAAATATGTTGGAATATGCTACTTGAATATGCATGTTATTGTGACCCTATTATGTGCTCGTTGGAGCGATTGCCATGTTAAGATGGTAATAAAAGGGTGAGATAACCGCCTCATGTTTATAGTTTAGGCAAAGTAGAGGCTTTGCTATTGATCTATCATCGATAGTGACTTGCACGTTTAGGGTGATCCACAGGCAACGTACTCTCCTAAACGAGGTTTAGGGAGCTTACTTACTGAGTTTATCTCATTGTTGTTTGTTTAACTGTTTTCAAACCCTCAGTTATGAGTTAGCATCCTATGCGGTTCGGGGTGCCCATGGATTTGGCCACGATAGTGACTGAGCATTCGGTCGAACCAGATAGGGCCTTTCAAAGTCATTTGACAACCGTTTGGGTCGACGAAAGATTAGCTATGTGGGTATCACATAAATTCATAGCCTGGTTTATAAGGGAAGGAGATGAGCTCTTTGGTTCTATTAGGGGATTCGATGGGCCCCCTTATGGAGGTACTGGCAAGGAGGTCTGGGACCTAATGGACCTCGACCCTCCTAATGGAGATGTCTCTGATCTAGAGACTGATCTGGATGTCGAGGAGTCTAATCCGTATGTCCTCCTAAGTACTAACAGCTTTGGTGATGGGCTTAAGATGCCCCACCTTTTTTACTACCGTTTTTTGGATAGAGGAGCTTAGGTTGACCTAACCGATCGCCCCTTTTTGTCTGACCGGTCGCTGAGAAAGCTACCCTGGATGGGCTTGTAAAGTGTAGTTTCTCAAGGTTAACTGATGTTTATAAAATGGCTCTCTGATCGTTATATTAATGAGTTTTCCTAGCTATTTCCCTTACTGTTGTGTGTTTAGCAGTCTATACGTTTCCACTTGCGTTTGATTAAAAGATAAAAGAATGGGTCGGCGACGCGTCCTAGGACGTCGCAATATAACGACCGATGAGGGATGCTAGTGTTCTCGAGGGAATGGGGCGTGATAGATGGTGTGTCTAAACTAGAGGTCAAACTTTAGTGAGGCTGGAATTGAAGAACATCTAAATTAGTGGTACGTCTGAACTAGAGATCCGACATTTGTGGAGTCCGAAATAAAGAACACCAACACCAAATTGTTTTTGGGCACACTATGAGGGTAACCCAACTAGCCCTCATTATTTTATTCTTTCATCTTTGCGGATTTTTAAATTAAAATGCACAAACAATACTTTGGAGAAATATGTATGGATTTTTGCTTTTGCTATAATTCCGATTTATTTTACATATGCATGTACTCACTGTAGGGTTCATCAACGGTAAAAACACAGCGAAATATATAGAACCCTAGATAGGATCCATGCGTATATTGAAATCGAGATAGAAGTTCGAAACGTATCTTTTGCAAATCGAACGTAAATTGATAATTGATTGTGTCTGGATTAGCGCCCCAAGTGTTGCGCCTCTACCAGTATCCACACACGCGAACAGACGTCTCCAACGATCCAAGTGCTAGTTAAAGATCTTGAAGTTTCTTTTTTTCAACGCCTTTTGATTTTCGATACTATATCAAAAACCCTAGACAGAGAACGATTCTCTATCTATTTATACAACCTCATTATCCAGCGGAATTAAAAGAAGTGGGCCAGGCGATTTGGGCCCACCAAATCGTCCACCTTCAATCGTACATTTAATCGTTATCTCATAACGCGCACGACCGCATAGATAAGTTGAATAGGAGAATAAATTAAAATCTACTTCTTATTTTAAGTAGATCCCAGCGCACAGAAAATATTAACTCAGTTCGTTTTTGTGTGTGATCCTGTAGGCTCACTAAACATTAGCAATGAGCTCAAAACTCTTTTTGCCCCACAAGTCATAAGCAGTCTCTAGCAAGATATTATGACTACCTAAGTATAGTGAATGTCGATTTTCCGATACAACCTAATCCACAGCTAATATTAGAGTATCAACCTTGATTAATTCTTAGGACAGACCACTAACAATCTCCCACTTGCACTAGAACCAATCATATAAACTAAGTCCCTTTGTCACTTGATTTCCGAGTTAAGCATAAGGCAGGACAAGTGTCAACCTTATATAGCTTAAACTCACTTTCCCGATACCGCAGTTAGACTGTCAAAATAAGTAGTTGACTTTTCAACTCACTTGAGCATGGCCATGCATTTCACAGTCTCAACTCTATGGGAGGCTAAGAAATCATACCTCGTTATATGAGAGGAACAAATCCCATCTTGTCTACTCACATCACTCAGCACGATTCATGACATGCCCAGCCATTACCTTTATAATCACTTGTTACGGCTGACATTTGGCAATGTTAAAGCATGCCAATCCACGTCTAGGAAACCATGGTAGACTCAGGTCAAAGGACTATACTCTATAGTTGTGATGAGAAATACTGATGATATTATATAACAATCCTACAATATTCTCATAATGGGTCTGTCCAATACAATGTTCTCCAACATGTATTCCATGTGATCAACTTTATATCTCTATATTCATGACCCGTGAAACTTGATCATCAGTTAACTCACATGTTAGTCTCAAACACCATTTGCTTCCCAATGCACAATGGCAATTGACTAGGGACATTTAGAATATTAATATCCACTCTATTAATAGAGTTTCACGATCAAATCACGTATTTGATTATTTATTAAGGATATTCAATATTCAGGGGATAAAGATTTCACATTCAATTATATACTAAAATTAAATCGAAATCAAATATAATATATATTTTATTAATGAACAATGAAAATGTATATCACATATACTCCCACTCACATCAAGACCAATCACTAATGTGTCTAAGGCCTAAAGTGTTACAATGACGCTCATGCTTAGGTTGTGGAAGAGCCTTTGTCAACGAATCAGCTGTATTCAACTCCATTGCAACTTTGCACATCTTGACATCATCTCTTTCAATGAATTATCGAATGAGATGATACTTCCTAAGTATGTGTTTGGTCTACTGGTGAGACCTAGGCTCTTTAGCCAAAGCTATGGCCCTATTGCTATCACAATAAAGGTCTGCTGGATTCGAACTAATGGGACTAATTCCCAGTTCTTCTATGAACTTTCAAATCCAAACAGCTTCCTTTAATGCTTCTAAAGCAGCAATATACTCAGCTTCTGTCGTACAATCTGCAAGAGTGTCCTACTTGAAACTCTTCCAGCACACCGCTCCACCATTCACGCAAAAAACAAAACCTAACTGCAATCGAATGTCGTCTTTGTCGATTTGGAAACTAGCATCAGTGTAACCACTTACAGTGATATGTTCCTCACCTCCATAGACTAAAAATAAATCCTTAGTTCTTCTCAAGTACTTAAGGATATTTTTTACAGCAATCCAATGAAGTTCCCCTGGATCTGACTAGTATCTACTTATCATGCTCAATGCATAAGCAACATCGGGATGAGTGCACAACATAGCATACATGATGGATCTCACAGCCGATGCATAAGGAATACTACTCATGCGGTCTCGCTCATCTTGTGTTGAAGGACACTGAGTCTTGCTAAGACTTATGCCATGTATCATTAGGAGAAAACCTTTCTTGGAGTCTTGCATATTAAACCTATTGATGACTTTGTCAACATATGTACTTTGACTCAGTCCGATAAGTCTCTTAGATCTATCTCTATAGATCTTAATCCCCAAGATATAGTTTGCCTCTCCCATGTCTTTCATGGAGAAAAATTTTCTTAGCGATATCTTAACTGACTGAAGCATAGGAATATCGTTTTCAATGAGTAGTATGTCATCCACATACAATACTAGAAACACAATTGCACTCCCACTAGACTTCTTGTATACACAAACTTCTTCTTTGTTTTTTATGAAGCCAAACTCTTTGACAGTTTCATCGAACGAATATTCCAGCTCCGTGATGCCTGCTTCAATCCATAAATAGAACGTTAAAGCTTATATATCTTCCCAGTATTATCTGGTGATGTAAAGCCTTTAGGTTGTGTCATATACACATCCTCCTCTAGTTTTCCGTTAAGGAAAGCTGTCTTTACATCCATTTGCCATATCTTATAGTCATAATATGCAGCAAACGCTAGGATAATCCGAATGGACTTAAGCATGGCCACTGGCGAAAAGGTCTCGTCATAGTCAATACCATGAGTTTGTTTGAAACCTTTAGCTACTAACCGTACTTTATAAATGTGAACATTTCTATCCATATCAGTTTTCTTCTTGAAAACCCACTTGCACCCTATAGGTTTGACACCTTCAGGTGGATCGATCAAAGTCCAAACTTTGTTTTGATACATTGAGTCCATTTCGGATTTCATGGCCTGAAGCCATTTATCGGAGTCTAGGCCCATCATAGCTTCTGTATGGGTAGTAGGTTCGTCATTTTCTATTAACAATAGATGGCGATGTTTTGTCACGTGAAAACCATATCTCATAGGCTCACGATGTGTTCTTTCATACCTACGAACTATAGGTGCCACTGGAGTAGACTCTACAACTCTTTATAAATCTAATTGAGGTTCCTCATGAACTAGAACACCCTCTTGTGGCACAATAACTTCTTCGAGGTTTACCTTACTTCCACTGGTTCCTTTAGTAAGAAACTCTTTCTCTAAAAAGACACCATTTCGAGCAATAAACACTTTGTTCTCTGATGAATTGTAAAAGTAATATCCTTTCATTTCTTTAGGATATCCTACAAAGAAGCATTTATCAGATTTTGGTCCAAGCTTATGAGAAAGTAAACATTTTACATAGGCTTCACAACCCCAAATCTTTAGAAAGGACATACTAGGAACTTTTCCTGTCTACATCTCATATGGTATCTTCTCTACAGTTTTTGATGGACTTCTATTTAGTGTAAACGCAGCTGTATCGAGTGCATATCCCCAAAAAGATAATGAAAGATCTGAATGACTCATCATTGATCGAACCATGTCTAACAAAGTTCGATTTCTCCTCTTAGAGACACCATTCCACGGTGGTGTTCCAGGAGGAGAGAGCTATGAAACAATTCCACACTCTTTAAGATGGTCATTGAACTCTTGGCTTAAATATTCTCCTCCTCGATCAGATCGAAGAGCCTTGATATTCTTGCCAAGTTGATTCTGTACTTCATTCTGAAATTCCTTGAACTTTTCAAAGGAGTCGGATTTATGTTTCATCAAGTAAACATATCCATATCTACTGAAATCATCAGTAAATGTAATGAAGTACTGATAACCTCCTCTGGCTGTAGAACTTAGTGGTCCACACACATTAGTATGTATAAAGGCCAATAATTCTTTTGTCCTCTCACTTTGATTAGTAAAAGGAGTTTTTGTCATTTTTCCAACTAAACAAGATTCACAGGTATTAAATGATTCAAAATCAAATGAATTCAATAGCCCATTGCTATGAAACTTGTGAATTCGTTTCTCGTTTATGTGACCTAATCGATAATGCCATGGGTAGGTTGGATTCAAATCATTAGATTTAAACCTTTTTGTATTTATATTATAGATTGGCACATCAAGATTTAGAACATATATCCCATCCACAATATGGCCACTACCATAAAATAATCCATTAAGATAAAATGAACAACTATTGTTCTTTATATCAAAATAGAAACCTTCATTGTCCAAACAAGATACAGAAATAATATTCCTGAGTATAGCAGGTACATAGTAGCAATTATTCAGTTATAAAATCATGCCAGAAGGTAAAGCTACATCATATGTTCCTACAGCTAATGCAACAACTCTTGCTCCATTTCCAACTCGTAGTTCCACTTCACCTTTTGCAAGTGTTCTACTTCGTTTTAGTCCCTACACATCCATACAAATGTGAGTACCACAACCGATATCCAATACTCATAAAGTAGAACTAGTAGTAACATTTACTTATATAACATAAATACCTGAATCAGAAGTCTCACTTCCCTTTTTCTTCAGATCCTCCAATTATTTCTTGCAATTTCTCTTCCAATGTCCATTCTCACCACAATGGAAGCACAGAAAATATTAACTCAGTTCGCTTTTGTATGCGACCCTATAGGTTCACTAAACATTAGCAGTGAGCTCAAAACTCTTTTTGGCCTACAAGTCATAAGCGGTTTCTAGTAAGACGTTATGACTACCTAAGTATAGTGAATGTCGATTTTCCAACACAACCTAATCCACAACTAATATTAGAGTATCAACCTTGATTTATTCTTAGAGCAGACCACTAACACTCACAACATCCCAACATATCGCGTGAAAGTTATGTCATTTGTCGCAACCTTTTCCCGAGCCTTTACCGATAACAACAAAATCTGCAAATGGGACTTGTACACTTGTGTTGCGCTTTTCATGTATAGTCTCATTGCATAGAAAGGTCAGGTCAGGAGTACCGACCTCCGGGTCCATGTAAGGATACTCTCCCCTAAGGGACCAGCACCAACATGTGTTTTCTTTGTTACATGTCCTTCCATTTTCTATTTCGTCATGTTTGAAGGAGCGACTCTTGCGAATCGATCCGAGTCCCCCAGAGTCACGAAAGTTCAACATAGAAATTAAGTCGTCCAAGCCGGATTAGCGTTTGGACGGTACTACCATAAGCTGCAAATGTCAGCAGTCGAAGCTAGTTGCGCAGGCTATATAGCACACCTGGTGTACCGTGCACCGGAGAAATCCACCAATGCTTAGCCGAAGACTTCTAACCTACAATGTTGTACCATAACCCGCAAATGTCAGCCGTCAAATTGAGACCAAAGGATCCTGGCCTTTCAATTTGAGCTGGTTGCAACCGGTTGCCAATTTTCACAAAAGGTTGGACGTCCGACCCACCTGAAAATGGACGTCCGACACGGTAATAGTAAAGTTTAATGACGTTTTACTATGTTATGTTTTACGAGGATTGCTGTAAACTTTTGTAAAAACTGTCGTAACTTAGAAAGGTTCAAATTTATGGTGTTACGTTCTTGGTTACAAGGAACTTTGTAAACCTTTGAAAACCATCAGAACTAAAAAAAATTCAAAATTTAGGACGTTTTGTTAATGGTTACGATGGATTATCATAAACCTTCGCAAAGTATCAAAATTGAAAATATACGGAATTACGATGTTTTTATCCTTAGTTATGATGAACTATCATAACCCTTTGTAAGTAGTCTTATTGAAAAAAATATATATAAACCTGCAGGCAATGCTCAAAGTTACGACATCGCACCTCTATGTATATCATCATAATTAACAAATATCCGAATTTATGACGATTTCTTCTTTCTCATGATAAATGGCCAGAATCCATCATAAAACGCCATAATTTCAGAAAATCCAAATTTTTAATATTTTGCGCTTAGTCACGATGAAACGTCGTAACTCTTTGTAAATGTGGCAAATGTGGTACTATTGTATTGCAAAGAGGGCTTTTTATTCGTTTCGTTTTCAGTTGAATATGACAATTTAAGCCATTATGCATGCATTTCTCTGTGAATTTGATCTTTGTGCATGGAAAGTTAATTTTATTTTTTTCGTGTGGACACAATTTCACGACGAGGTGATCTTCTATAATCATTAAATTATTTATTTTGTATTTGTCGTTTTGCTTCATCTCCTCCTGGTCCCCATGTCGTTTCTGTCGCCCACGGAGAAATGATTTTGTATGATCCACGGTTAGCTGATCACGGCAGCGAAGGTGTTTTCTTAATCATAGGTGCTGTTTCTTTCTCTCTCACTCTCGCGTCTCAGTCATCTTTTCATCATTTTGGATTTTTCCGCCTTTGATTTTTATACTTTTGAGAGTTGTCCGAAATGATTTTGGATTTATTGTCGACGCCAAGCTTAATCTAATCTGCAAATGAGAAAAATCGAGCCTCTATCCCATATTCAAAGTTGTCCTTTCTTAAGGACTGTTTACCTGTACTTAACTTCATTCAGAATTTAGGATAAACTACTTATATTGGAGTGAATATTGATGGTTTCCATAAAGAACGGAGATATTAACTAAAGTAATATGGAGATTATCTCTAAAAACAATGTAATTGTTATTTTTAGGGATATGTGCACTACAAGTCCTAAAATTTATTGCAAAAACGCCATTGAGTCATAAAAATTTTAAAAAGTGCAATCAAGTCCTAAAATTTGTTAAATTTGTTCAATCGAGTCCTAAAGTTAACACTGTCAATTTGTCTAATGAAAAATGCCGACGTGGCATTTTTAAATTAATTGTTCTCTCTTATGTGACATTTTTTTTATTTTTCCTTCCAATCTTATTTAAATGATATTAAAAACTTTAAAAAACGCAAAAATAATTAAACAAAATTGGAAAAAAGAAGAAAAAAAGAGCATAGGGACTCACGGCTGGGCACCTCCGCCGGCGACCTTCGCTAACCTTGCCGTTGCCGATCGCTGGAGGGGCTGGCGAGGGTCGCTGGACCAAGGCGAGGGTTGCCGGCCCTCGCCAACCAAGCAAGGGCTAGCGAGGCTCACCCAGACTAGGTTGAGGGTGCCTAGATCTAGACGACGCCAACTTTGGGGGCAACGATCATTGCCCGCCTTTGGTGAGGCCTCGCCGGCCCTGGGCGAGGGCTGGCAACCGTCTTTAGGCCCAAGCGAGGCCTCACTGGCCGCACCCTCGCCTGGGGCCAACAAGGGCCGGTCACTCTCGCCCAGGTCGCCGGCCTCTCCGGAGATGGGCGACAGCGGTAGCAGCGCCCACCAGCAAGTCTCTCCCTGCCCTCTTTTTCTCTTTTTTTCCAGTTTTGTTTTATTATTTTATCTTTTTTTAAGTTTTTAATATTATTTAAATAAGATTGGAAGGAAAAATCAATAAAAATGCCACATAGAAGAGAGAAATTAATTTTAAAATGCACGTCAGCATTTTCCGTTAGACAAATTGACGGTGTTAACTTTAGGACTCGATTGAACAAATTTGATAAGCTTTAGAAATTGATTACATTTTCTGAAAATTTTATGATTCAATTGCACTTTCACAAAAAGTTTTGAGATTTGTAGTGCACAAATCCCTTATATTTATATCATTACCACGACACGCGCTAGCCTAAAAGCTAGTTATATAGAGAGAGAGATATTGGTGCTAGTAGTGAAAGAGTTATGAATACCAGAATTTTCTCTTTGGGCCATAGAAGAACCCGAGGTTGAATAAGGCCCAACTGACCCAATTGTCGAGAAGGGATTTCCAGTGACAGCCGCACCGCATGTAAAATTGACATGGGGTGAAATTGCGCGGTACATAAGTAGGTTGGGATCTATATCAAGGGGACAACTTAATTGATCAAGCACGTGACATCAGTCATACGACCATCTCATCTCAGATAACTTTAACGTCGATTTTTCTTATATCAATGCGTGTGCCCAGCACATGTTGACGGCAAAAATAAAATTGAACGGGTTTGACTAACAAAGCAAAATTCGAGATGTGAATTGGGAATCCTTTTAATACCTCTGAGAGTTCAGGGAAATTTCCACTGCATGAGAAGCCATTGCAGTATAACAACGTCACACAGTAAGATCTAAATGATACCTTCACATATACCTTAAGAAATCAACTAAAACAGCGACAAAATCAAGCAATAAGCGTGCATGTACTACGACCTTACGTTTAGCGGCTTTGCCTTCATTCCTTCCATCCAGCGCCATCAGCTGCACCGCGTGCGGTAGCGTGCATCACAAGGATGTCCGCAGTTAGGTGGAGGAACGCATGGGGTGTAAGGCTTACCCCTTTCATAAGATCTCCCACAGGTACCTAATTGTTCTTTCGAATTAGCGGTCTCAGTCCTCTAGGGCGGGCATGTGTCACCGGCGAGCATGCAGCTCGGAAAGTGCGGCGGGTCGATCAGATACTCCAACTCCATGTCGTCCTCCCAGATAAGACAGCCGCCGGCACGGCCACGGCCGGGGTCACCGCAGAAGATGGCGGTGGCCGGGGCGCTGGTGTTGCTTCTGCGGGACGGCAGAGCCCCGGAGGTCAAGAGCAGTGTCACCATTATCAAGAGAAAAGGAGAGGGCAACCTGTCGGTGCGCGCGGTGAGACCTTCCATAGCTGGTGATCTTCAAAAGTTTTTGCCAACATACCTGGTGATCTTCGAAGCACGGAGACTTAATTAAAAGGCAGAGATTTAACTAAAAGATTTCTCGTGGAGGTGGACCGGCCACTATCTTCATCATCATTTGACACGAGGAAAAAACGAAAAGCTTTTCATTACTTTAGTTTGTGGGCGAAACGTCATGTATAATTGCATAGTTCGATTTAAAAAATATTTTCGTAAAAATGATCAATTGTATCACTTGAAATAATTATTCAATAAAAAGTATTTTCATTATTGACAACATTTTTTGTCTGAACATTTTCGTGCACGATAAAAAAAATTGGTTCATTCATTTATTATAACTAATACAAGCAATCTTTTTTAAAAAATATTTCTTAAATTATTTATATTTTGCAAAATAAATAGAGGCTAAATGGAAAGCTAAGTCATCTTATGTTACGATACATACTGTAATTTACTGAGAAGTGAGAAGCGTCTAGCCCCAGCTGCATGATATAATTCAGGAAGCAAGAGGTGAGGATATTCGAAAGTTTTGTATGGTTTTTGCGGTTTAATATCACGACGAAAAGATCACACCACAAATCTTAAATCTTATCTATAAATACGGTCGAGTCGCAAATCTTTCAATTGTTGAATCAAACCCTAAATCTTTGTCAAAAAGTGAAATGGGCCCTTAAACCTTTTAATTAATTTAATTGAGTCCCAAACCTTTATTGAAAAATATAATTAAGTCCCGATGTTTAAAGTGCAATTAAGGACGCCACCTAGGTAGCTTTTTCTTCTCAATAATCTTGAAAATAGTTGGAAGGAATAATCATCATCTTCGTTGCTAAGAAGAAGGAAATGCTGGTTACGCTTAAATAAAAGAGATTTGCAACCTCTTGACACCGGAATTTCTCTCAATTAGTCTAAAATTAGAGATTAACAGAATCACTAAATAATTTTTTTCTTCCAAAATTATAGATTATGTTGGCTTTCGTTTTTGAAATAACCGATTTTATCTATAATCATCCAAACGGGTTTTCCATGTGAAAACTATTTCTAGGCTTTAAAAACAAAAACATATATGTAAACCTATCACGATATGATTATTTGTACTTAATGAAGTATAAATCTGAATCCTTTGAAAAGTTCAAGGAATTCAAGTCTGAAGTTCAAAAACAAATAGGAAAGAGTCTTAAGGCTCTTCGATCTAATCAAAGAGGTGAATTCCTTAATGCTGAATTCTAGAACCATCTTAAAGAAAATGGCGTTTTATCGCAATGGACAACCCCTGGAACTCCAAAACACAATGATGTATTTGAAATAAGAAATCGTACCTTATTAAATATGGTGCGATCCATAATTAGTTACGCCGATTTGCCTATATCCCTTTGGGGATATGCCCTTGAGATAGCTACATATTTACTAAACAAAGTCCCAACCAAGTCCGTTCCAATTACGCCCTATGAGACATGGCATAGTAGAAAATCCAGTCTTAATCATGTTAAGATTTGGGGTTGCTAGTTAAGCTGAAAACGGATAAATTGGAGGCAAGATATGAACAAGGTCGCTTCATTGGATATCCAAAAGAAACTCTTAAATACTATTTTTATTTTCATTCTGACCAAAGAGTTTCGATTAATAGACATGCTTCTTTTTTGGAGAATCAGTTCATCCAGGAAGGTGGTGCTGGGCAAAAAATAGTCTTACAAGAAGAAAACAATGAAGTAGCAAACAACCGAGTTCAGACGCATATCTAAGATTCAATGGGAGCTTTTGATACACAACCTCTTAGGAGGATTTCGAGAATGTCTCGTCTAACTATTCATTATGGACACTTAATTGAACATACTAAACCTTTATTCATAGTGAATGACAATAATCAATCTAGTGATCCTAATACCTATGAGGAAGAGATGTCCAACATCAATTCTGATAAATGGCTTGAAGCCATGAAATCCTAAATGAATTTAATGTACTCCAACAATGCTTGGACTCTCTTTGACCTACCTGATGGTATTGTACCAATTGGCTGTAAATGGGTCTTCAAGAGGAAGATGAACGTTGATGGTCAAGTTGAAATTTACAAAGCATGACCGGTAGTGAAAGGATATCATCAAAAAGAAGGGATTGATTATGACGAGACTTTCTCACCGATAACCATGCTAAAATTCATTCGGATTATGTTGGTTATAATTATGCACCTTGACTATGAGATATTCCCGATGGATGTGAAAACCGCTTTCCTAAATGGGTTTCTTGAAGAAGACATCTATATAGAACCACCACAGGGTTTTGAATTTGATGATGTGTGCAAGCTTAAGACTTAGACCTGAGGTCCTGTGTTGACTTATCTGTTGGATGGCTATGGTTCACAAATGCCCATATTGACGCTTTGTTGAACCGTCTCTATACTTGATAGTCATGATTTGTTCACATATGAAGGCACACATGTGCGCAATATGGAATCTGTGTTCTTGTTATACACAAGATACAATAATGATGTCCTATACAACAATCTAATCAAGACATTGTAATGAAATCCTTGGCCGGGGTTGTAACCAAGAATAAATATTTCATGCCTTGTTGAGAATACATGTCAATTAGGTTTGTGGAAATGGTCGAATAGGTGGCTTGACAAGAAATTCCATGGTCCTTGTTCAATCAGGACATGGTAAGACAAAAGGATTAAATTACATTGCAGCCAAAGTCGACAGGTTCATTATGTTCTTAAAACATTCATACTGTCTGTATAGCCATGTTATATTGCTAGATGTCACTCCTAGCTTAGAGGACCTGGAGATTGATCAGGACAATCAATTCTCTTGGGAGTACTAATATGTTAATACAAGTCCTATTGCCAGCTCAGTGATGAACCTAGGTACATCATAACCAATTCAGAATGATGTTTCAATGGAAGAGACAATATTGCAAATGTGTTCTTAATTACGGCAATCAGATTGAGTCGAGCTGAAGATTAATGATCTAAAATGGTTTCGAAATCAATGGCCAATTAAATGATCTAAAACGATTTAAAAATCAATGGTTTCAGAATCAATGGCCAATTTAATGATCTGAAATGGTTTCAGAATCAATGGCCAGATTAATCATCTGAAACGGCTACAGAACCAATGGCCAGTTTAATCAACTGACAAATTAATGTTCTCAAACGGTTTCAAACTTAATGGTCGAATTAATGCTTTGTAATGATTACAGAATTAATGCCCAGAATAATACTTTGTAACGGTTACAAAATTAATGCCTAGATTAATGCTCTGAAACTATTTCAGAGTTAACAGCCGAATTAATTTAAATAAATTGGATCTGTGACTGATGAGATGGAGATAGAGATCTATCAAATGCTATACACACACACAAGAACAATTGCTAGCACAATTGAAGTGGTAAACTCTCTCGAATTCTTTCTATCGTTTGGCGTGGGTTGGTGGTGTGACATCCTTAAATTTCGACCATATTCAGAATGTAATGAATGGTTATTTCGTCAATGTGCATTGAGTAGAATTAGCCTCTGAATTGATTTCCAAAATCATTCAAGAGTATTCCCAGCTTTGGAAAAGGCAATTTAGGACTTTGATGCGCGCAACCAAGGAACTCAATCATAGATTAATAATTCGGCCATAATGATCCATGAGGGATAATCATAAGCCATTTCAAGCCGATCTAGGAATGATTATAGATCAATTCGACAATAGATTAGAATCGGATTATGGGTAATTCTGCACAATTACTATATTAATTTCAAACGACCTTAAACTAATCTCTAATGATCATATACTTCGAAACGGACAATTGACCCATCATGATTACATGACAACCGAGGGTCATCCATGAATTGAGAAAGCTTAAACGTGGATTGGTTTGGAATCAACCAGGGGTTAAACGCACAAAACCCCTAAAAGCCGCTCGTTGTTCTAATTATGCGAACGACACATTTGATTGATTTCAACTACGAATTCTAATCCAGTTGAGGATATCGGACTCTAGAGGATTAAGAGACGACTATTGGATAATCTTAGGGGATCGCCTATTAATAGGTAAACCGCAAAACAATAGAAAAGTGAAATTCGAGAAAAAAATTGGGGCCCACGAATTTTTAAAGGCCCAATGGGTCTCATGGACTCAATAGTTGGCCACAAGAGCCCAAGTTGCTGGAAATTACGGTTTTGCCCTTTTAGGCCCAATTTGAATAGTTTTGGGAAAAAAATTGCAAGAAGAGCCCAAGGTGAGAAGCCCACAATGAATTAAGCCCAAAGACAAGGCCCAAGAGGAATTCAGCCATAAGGAGAGAGAAAATGGGCTTGGCCCATTTGTGAGCCCATTTAAGCCTTCTAGAAAGAATTAACTTTTAGGGCATGAATAGTGTTTTGAAGTGAAATTTACCCTTTTGCCCTTAAGTCTTCTAGAGGCCTTTGGTGTATTAAAGGGAAAAATACTCTTTCTACCCTCAAAAGTTGACCGGCCACATGGGAGGGTAAAATGACCAAAATACCCCTCTCATCTTGTCTTTATTCCATTCTTACCCTTGGATATTTGTGAAACTTGAATTGCAAGAACAAATCCTAGCCATTGATTCAAGTTTGTTGAGCAAGAGATGATCTTGGCCATCCATCTTTGGGGTAACTTGTAGGACAACTTTCTCTCTCTCTCTCATTTCTCTCATTTTGCTCATTTGGTCACTCTCTCCATTACTCTCTCTCTCTCACCCTCATTCTCTCTCACTCTCTCCAATTTCGATCACCTCATAATCGGCCACCACCGCACGCCATCACCACTATGTGTCCCCACATCGCCGCCGTGACTATCGCCGCCGTCCGTTCGCCCTCTTGCGTTCGCCCAAGCCAAGCCACCCCTTCCCTTGTTTCCCTTTGGTTTAAGAGTAAGTTTACTCTCTAAACCTTGATTAGGACATTAGGTTTGCTAATGGTTTAGTTTAGAGCTAATTGGTTGTTTAGTGGATAAGTTATCTTAAGATTATGTGATAGCTTATCTTATTCCATTGATAGCTTATCTTGGTAATTGATAACTTATCTCATGCTTTAGGTGATAGCCTATCTAGTGAAGTCGATAACTTATCTAGACTTATGTGATAGCTTATCAAGAAAATAGTGATAGCTTATCTTGATATAAGTAGATAACTTATCACATTTAGTAGACTACTTATCATGAGTTAAATGAAAACTTGTCTTGATTAATGATCATTGATATGTGTTATAAGGTTTAAACTGTCATGAGAAAAAGGATGAGTTTACGTTGAAAAATGCCTTGATTAAATGGCAATCTTTGGTATGCTTAAGTTTAATTGGAAATTGAATGGACAATGTGATTGGTGTTGATATATGAGTGTGTTTTCATGGTAGCTTTATGCGTAAAAAATTACACGTCATAAACACTTGACATTGGTCAAATTCCAAAGATAAGAAATGGGAGTTGAGTGATTGTTGTGTGTGTATGATCACCAAAAAGTTCCATTTGTGCTCGGTTATACTGAAAGACCGCCAACCTAGGGTTTGGCCGTGGCCATGAGAGTTCGTGCCCAATTTGGTAATTGGATGCTGTTGTGGAGGCAAGGTGAGACGTAGTCGTTTGCGAATGGAATTGGGAACAAGCCCATTTATGGGATGCCGTCATTGAAGTTGGTGAGACGATGCCGTACCCGACGAAGTGGGACGATGTTCGGTCATGCCGAAAGACCGCCTTCCTTTGGGATGTGTCGTGACCCAAGGAATTGTTTAATAATCTAGACTATCATATGTGCGATGTGCATCGATGAGTGCAACGCGCCTAAGAATGATGATTGATTATGTCTTGAGTATTAAATTGTTGTTGTGCATGATTATGCAATGAAATATGCTGGAATATGCTTCTTGAATATGCACGTTTTTGTGACCCTGTTATGTGCTCGTTGGACCAATTGCAATGTTAAGATGGTAGTAAAAATGTGAGATAACCGCCTCATGTTTATAGTTTAGGCAAAGCATGAGATTTGCTATTGATCTGTCATCGATAGTGACTTGCACATTTAGGGCGATCCGAAGGCAACGTACTCTCCTAAACCAGGTTTAGGGAGCTTATTTGCTGAGTTTATCTCATTGTTGTTTGTTTAACTGTTTTTAAACCCCCAGTTATAAGTCAACATCCTATGCGGTTCGGGGTGCCTATGGATTTGGGCACAGTAGTGATTAAGCATCCAGTTGAACCATATAGGGCCTTTCAGAGTCATTTGACAACCATCTGGGTCGATGAAGGGTTGGCTATGTGGGTACCGCATAAGTTCATAGCCTGATTTATAAAGAAGGGAGATGAGCTCTTTGGTCCTATTAAGGGGATTCGACGAGCCCCCTGGTGGAGGTACTGGCGAGGAGGTCTAGGAGCCGATGGACCTCGACCCTCCTGATGGAGATGTCTCTAATCCGGATACTGATTCGGATGTCGAGGAGTTCGATCCAGAGTTTCCTCCCGAGTACTACCAGCTTTGGTGATGGGCTTAGGATGCCCCACCTTTCTTACCGCCCCTTTTTGGATAGAGGAGCCTAGGTTGACATGATCGATCACCCATTTTTGTATGACCAGTCGTTGAGAAAGCCACCCTAGATGATTGTAAAGTGTAGTTTCTCAAGGTTAATCGATGTTTATAAAATGGCTTACTGGTCTTTATGTTAATGAGTTTTCCTAGCTATTTCCTTTACGGTTGTGTATTTAGGAGTATGTACGTTTTTGCTTGCGTTTAATTGAAAGATAAAAGAATGGGTCGGCGACGCATCCGGGGATGTCGCAACATAAGGATTGAGGAGGGACGTTAGCGTTCTCGAAGGAACGAGGCATGACTGGTGGTGTATCTGAACTAGAGGTCAGACATTAGTAGGGTTGGAATTGAAGAACATCTAGATCAGTGGTGCGTTTGAACTAGAGGTTCGACATTTGTGGAGCCGGAAATAAAGAACATCAGCACCAAATTGTTTTTGGGCACACTACAAGTGTAATCCAACTAGCCCTCATTATTTTATTCTTTCATCTTTGTGGATTTTTAAATTAAAATGCACAAACAATGCTTTGGAGAAATATGTATGGATTTTTGCTACTACTATAATTCCGATTTATTTTACATAGAGTTAATACCACGAAAAATTTCAAATTGGTACACATGTGACAATTTTACCCCAAACTAAATTTTTGATCTCAAAATACCTCAAACTGATACACATGTGATAAATTTACCCCAAACTAATATTTTGACCACTGAAAACCTCAAACTAAAACATTTATGATAAATTTTCCCTCCGTTAATTTCCGTTAAATTGGATTAATTTCATAAAAAATTACAAACTAGTGTACCTGTAATAAACGGATGGTTAACATAAAACTAACGCATCAGTCAACTAACGCGTGTCATTTAACAAAGCAATTTGAATGTAAAATTTAACGGAAACAAACCGATGGTAAATTTGTCACAAGTGTACCGGTTTAGAATTTTTTATGGTAAAAAAATTAGTTTTAAGTAAAATTGTCACAGGTATACCTGTTTTTGGTTTTTCGTTGTATTAACCCTTTTACATATGCATGTACTCACAACATCCCAACATACCGCGGGAAAGTTACATCATTTGTCGCGACCTTTTTCCGAGCCTCTACCGATGACAATAAAATCTGCAAACGGGACTTGTACACTTGTGTTGCGCTTATCGTGGATTGTCTCGTTGCGGTCAGGTCAGGAGCACGACCTCCGGGTCCATGCAAGGTTACTCTCCCTCAAGGGACCACAGCACCAACATGTGTTTTCTTTGTTGCATGTCCTTCCATTTTCTATTTCGTCATGTTTGAAGGAGCGACTCTTGCGAATCGATCCGAGTCCCCCAGAGTCACGAAAATTCAACATAGAAATTAAGTCGTCCAAGCCGGATTAGCGTTTGGACGGTACTACCATAAGCTGCAAATGTCAGCAGTCGAAGCTAGTTGCGCAGGCTATATAGCACACCTGGTGTACCGTGCACCAGAGAAATCCACCAATGCTTAGCCGAAGACTTCTAAGCTACAATGTTGCACTGTACCCCACAAATGTCAGCCGTCAAATTGACACCAAAGGATCCTGGCCTTTCAATTTGAGCCGGTTGCAACCGGTTGCCAATTTTCACAAAAGGTTCGACGTCCGACCTACCGGAAAACGGACGTCCGACATGGTAATAGTAAAGTTTAATAACGTTTTGCTATGTTATGTTTTACGAGGATTGCTGTAAACTTTTGTAAAAACTGTCGTAACTTAGTGAGGGTCAAATTTATGGTGTTACGTTCTTGGTTACAAGGAACTTTGTAAACCTTTGGAAACCGTCATAACTAAAAAAAATTCAAAATTTAGGACGTTTTGTTAATGGTTACGATGGATTATCATAAACCTTCGCAAAGTATCAAAATTGAAAATATACGGAATTACGATGTTTTTATCCTTAGTTATGATGAACTATCATAACCCTTTGTAAATAGTCTTATTGAAAAATATATATATATAAACCTGCGGGCGATGCTCAAAGTTACGACGTCGCACCTCTATGTATATCCTCATAATTAACAAATATCCGAATTTACGACGATTTCTTCTTTCTCACGATAAATGGCCACAATCCATCATAAAATGCCATAATTTCAGAAAATCCAAATTTTTAATATTTTGCGCTTAGTCACGATGAAACGTCGTAACTCTTTGTAAATGTGGCAAATGTGGTGCTATTGTATTGCAACGAGGGTCTTTTATTCGTTTTGTTTTCAGTTGAATATGACAATTTAAGCCATTATGTATGCATTTCTCTGTGAATTTGATCTTTGTGCATGGAAAGTTAATTTTATTTTTTTCGTGTGGACACAATTTCACGACGAGGTGATCTTCTATAATCATTAAATTATTTATTTTGTATTTGTCGTTTTGCTTCATCTCCTCCTGGTCCCCATGTCGTTTTTGTCGCCCACGGAGAAATGATTTTGTATGATCCACAGTTAGCTGATCACGGCAGCCAAGGTGTTTTCTTATTCATAGGTGCTGTTTCTCTCTCTCTCACTTTCGCGTCTCAGTCATCTTTTCATCATTTTGGATTTTTCCGCCTTTGATTTTTATACTTTTGAGAGTTGTCCGAAATGATTTTGGATTTATTATCGACGCCAAGCTTAATCTAATCTGCAAATGAGCAAAATCGAGCCTCTATCCCATATTCAAAATTGTCCTTTCTTAAGGAATGTTTATTTGTACTTAACTTCATTCAGAATTTAGGATGAACTACATATATTGGAGTGAATATTGATGATTTCAATAAAGAACGGAGACATTAACTAAAGTAATATGGAGATTATCTCTAAAAACAATGTAATTGTTATTTTTAGGGATATGTGCGCTACAAGTCCCAAAATTTATTGCAAAAATGTCATTGAGTCCTAAAAATTTTAAAAAGTGCAATCAAGTCCTAAAATTTATTAAATTGATTCAATCGAGTTCTAAAGTTAACACCGTCAATTTGTCTAATGGAAAATGCCGACGTGGCATTTTTAAATTAATTTTTCTCTCTTATGTGACATTTTTTATTGATTTTTCCTTCCAATCTTATTTAAATAATATTAAAAACTTAAAAAAAGCTAAAATAATTAAACAAAATTGGAAAAAAGAAGAAAAAAAGAGCATAGGGACTCACGGCTGGGCACCTCCGCCGACGACCTTCGCTAACCTTGCCACTGCCGATCGCCGGAGGGGTTGGCAAACGCCGCTGGCCCAAGGCGAGGGTGGCCGGCCCTCACCGACCTAGCAAGGGCTAGCAAGGCTCACCTAGATTGGGTTGAGGGCGCCTAGATCTGGGCAATGCCAGCTTTGGGGCCAACGACCATCGCCCGCATTGGGTGAGGCCTTGCCAGCCCTAGGCAAGGGCTGGCAACCGTTGCTAGGCCCAAGCAAGGCCGACAACCGTCGCTAGGCCCAAGCGAGGCCTCACTGGCCACACCCTTGCCTGGGGCCAACAAGGGCCGGTCACTCTCGCCCAGGTCGCCCACCTCTTCGGCGATGGGCAACAGCGGCAGCAGCGCCCACCAGCGAGTCTCTCCCTGCCCTCTTTTTCTCTTTTTTTCCAATTTTGTTTTATTATTTTATCTTTTTTTAAGTTTTTAATATTATTTAAATAAGCTTGGAAGGAAAAATCAATAAAAATGCACATAGGAGAGAGAAATTAATTTTAAAATGCCACGTCGGCATTTTCTGATAGAGAAATTGACGGTGTTAACTTTAGGATTCGATTAAATAAATTTGATAAATTTTAGAAATTGATTACACTTTCTGAAAATTTTAGGATTCAATCGCACTTTCGTAATAAGTTTTGGGATTTGCACTTTCGCAACAAGTTTTGGGATTTGTAATGCACAAATCCCTTATATTTATATCATTACCGCGCCACACGCTAGCCTAAAAGCTAGTTATATAGATAGAGAGATATTGGTGCTGGTAGCGAAAGAGTTATGAATACCAGAATTTTCTTTTTGGGCCCTAGAAGAACCCGGGGTTGAATAAGGCCCAACTGACCCAATTGTCGAGAAGGGATTTCCTGTGACAGCCGCACCGACATGTAAAATTGACGTGGGGTGAAATTGCGCGGTGCACGAGTAGGTTGGGGTCTATATCAAGTGGACAACTTAATTGATCAATCACGTGACATCAGTCATACGACCGTCTCATCTCAGATAACTTTAACGTCGATTTTTCTTATATCAATGTGTGTGCCCAGCACATGTTGACGGCAAAAATAAAATTAAAGGGGTTTGACTAACAAAGCAAAATTCGAGATGTGAATTGGGCATCCTTCTAATACCTCTTGAGAGTTCAGGGAAATTTCCACTGCATGAGAAGCCATTGCAGTATAACAACTTCACACAGTAAGACTAGTAGGATCCAAATGATGCCTTAACATATACTTTACGAAATCAACTAAAACAGCGATGAAATCAAGCAATAGGCGCGCATGTACTATGACCTTATGTTTTAGCAACGCGTAGCGGCTGTCTTCATTCCTTCGATCCAGCAGCATCAGCTGCACGGCGCGCGGTAGCGTACATCACAAGGACGTTTGCAGTTAGGTGGAGGAACGCATGGGGTGTAAGGCTTGCCCCTTTCATAAGATCTCCCACAGGTAGCTGGTTGTTCCTTCGTATTAGCGGTCACAGTCCTGTGGGCCGGGCATGTGTCACCGGTGAGCATGCGGCTCGGAAAGTGCGGCGAGTTGATCAGATACTCCAACTCCATGTCGTCCTCCCCGATAAGACGGCCGCCGGCACGGCCATGGCCGGGGTCGCCGCAGAAGATGGCGGTGGCCGGGGCGCTGGTGTTGCTTCCGCGCGACGTCAGAGCCCCGGAGGTTCAAAAGCAGTGTCGCCATTATCAAGAGAAAAGAAGGAGAGGGCAACCTGTCGGTGCGCGCGGTGAGACCTTCCATAGCTGGTGATCTTCAAAAGCTTTTGCCAACATATCTGGTGATCTTCGAAGCACAGAGACTTAAATGAAAGCTTTCTGGTGGAGGTGGACCGGCCACTATGTTCATCATCATTTGACACGAGGAATAAGAAAAGCTTTTCATTACTTTAGTTTGTGGGCGTAACGTCATGTGTAATTGCATAGGTCGATTTAAAAAATATTTCCTTAAAAATGATTATTTGTATCACTTGAAATAGTTATTCAATAAAAAGTATTTTCATTATTGAGAACATGTTTTGTCTGAATACTTTCGTGCACGATAAAAAAAATTCGTTCATTCATTTATTGTAACTATTACAAGCAATCTTTTTTAAAAAATATTTCTTAAATTATTTAATTTTCGCAAAATAAATAGAGGCTAAATGGAAAGCTAAATCATCTTATGTTACGGTATACACTATAATTCAATGAGAAGTGAGAAGCGTCTAGCCCCAGCTGCATGATATAATTCAGGAAGTAAGAGGTGAGGATATTCAAAAGTTTTGTATGGTTTTTCGGGTTAATATCACGACGAAAAAATCACACCACAAATCTTAAATCTTATCTATAAATACGATCGAGTCGCAAATCTTTTAATTTTTGAATCAAACCCAAAATCTTTGTCAATAAGTGAAATGGGCCCTTAAACCTTTTAATTAATTTAATTGAGTCCCAAACCTTTATTGAAAAATATAATTAAGTCCCGATGTTTAAAGTGCAATTAAGGACTCCACCTAGGTAGCTTTTTCTTCTCAATAATCTTGAAAATAGTTGGAAGGAATAATCATCATCTTCCTTGCTAAGAAGGAAATGCTGGTTACGCTTAAATAAAAGAGATTTGCGACCTCTTGACACCGGAATTTCTCTCAATTAGTCTAAAATTGGAGATTAACAGAATCACCAAATAATTTTTTTCTTCCAAAATTATAGATTATGTTGGCTTTCGTTTTTGAAATAACCGATTTTATCTATAATCATCCAAACGGGTTTTCCATGTGAAAACTATTTCTAGGCTTTAAAAACAAAAACATATATGTAAACCTAACCAAACGGCCTCCAAACTGGCGTAGGAGAGAGAGGGGGGAACATAAAGAAAATGTTGGATATTGATGGGTATTTGACTAGCTTAAAGAGAAAAAGGTGTGATTTAGTTAAAATAGGCATGGAAAAAGTTTCACCCTTTCATTTTTACCTCTAAATTATAATTTATTAGCTTTTCCATTCCCTGCCATCATACTTTGCAAGATCTTTAATGCTCGAAAAATTACGTGTTCCATCCAAAATTGACATTGATAAGTACTATGATAGTTCAAGTGCATTCCAAAGATGACGTGGCCATTGACCATTGGAATAGATATCTCATTCGTAGTCAAAATTTTGGATAAAATAGGGATAATATTACAAAAAAATCTAAACCGATACACCGGTACCACATATACTTTAAACTAATTTATGTGTGACAAAAACTCTCGAATTGGTACTTCGGTTCCGCATTTACCCCAAAACGGTGTACTCGTAATTTGAGATATCCATGCCACAAGTTTACGAGTTTGAGATTTTTTATGACTCAAAAATTAGTTTGGAATCAACGTAGCACAAATGTACCATTTTGGGATTTTTGATGGTATTAGCCCGAAAAAATAAGATACCAATCAATTGATGTTGGTGGAATGGTTTTATAGATTACAGGGCTAATTAAAGTGAAGATTAATGCTTTAACATTAATGAAGCAGGTCCTGCGTCACTATTCAAGGCCACAAAGAGCATTAACGTGTGCCAAAAATGAAGTGGGGGTTGCTGCTTGTCTAGAGGGGAAAATGTGCAAATCCCATTGCCCATTGTGGCTCAAATGGAATACGAAGCGGAGCACTCAGTCGAGCCATGTGACAAGGAAAATGTCGGTATCTAAAAGCACAAGTGGGAATGGACGCTTCGTGCTCCATCCTTCGAAATTAGCATTCCAAAAACATTAGCAGATTAAGGTGGACCTCTTCTGATTTCGTTGGTAAATTTCTATTATAATGGACAAAAAAGTTATGACCGATAACTCGAACATCAGGTAACCTATTAGTAAATTACCGATGCCACCAGGAAGTTGCTAACTTAATTTCATATGAAACAGTGTACTACCAACTCCTCTGAAATTTTATCGACGTTTTGAGTAAATTAACAACGCTATAATCAATTTACCAACATTCCAAGAAATTAGTAACTTGTCAACTTCTTTGCATTATTAGAAGTGTAGTTAGTAAAATAACAGCCCTACACAATATAAACTAGGGGTGAGCAAGATGGACTGGCCAAACCGGTACTGGACCGGACCAGACCGGATCGACCGGTTTGGTCCGATTCTCGAGAATATCTTTCCGGTTCTCGGTTCCTAAAAGTGAAATCGGTTTCCGAGCGGTCCGGTTCCCGGTTCTAGGGTGGGAACTAGACCGGACTGAACCAACTAGACCAGACCGATAAATATTTTTTTTTAATTTTTTCATATATATTTTATTTACTTTTTAAATATATATATTTAAATAACAAAAGAAGCATTTGATAGTTCATTTTTATTCAGTTCCAATGGGACCAACCCAAAAATGCTTTCATATATTGGTCCTGAAAATGTTTCCCGGTTCCCTCTTGCCTTTACCAATTGGTCCCATTAGAACCGAACCAGACCGGACCGGACCGACAGTTCGGTCCAGTCCACAATCCCAACATTAGCTGGTCCGGTCCTCGATCCTAGAAATTGAGAACCGGTTCTCCCAGTCCAGTTCCCGGTTCTTGAGTTGGACCAGACCGGATCAGGAACCGCTCACCTCTAATATAAACCAACATTCCAACAAAATGGGTTACCAACTCCTTTCAACAAAATGACTAGCTTCTTTGAAACTTTATGCCTAAATAGTTTACCAACTCCTATGAAAAATTAGTCAACCAAAAAAGAATTCATTATCAACAATAAGCTAAATAGTCAACCAAACCGCGCCACTGGCCAAGAGCCACCGAGCGCCGGAAGATGCCGCCATTGCCATTGTTGTTGCTGTGTTGAAGCTTCGAGGGAGTGAGAGCTCTGCTAGAGAGAGAGAGAGAGAGAGAGGCACGACCGTGTCGGCTGCCGTGCTCGTCGGCAGGGCCAAGTCCTCGCCAGATCTGGCGAGGCTCAAACTCGCCGGCAATTGGCGAGGGCTTGCCGACGGGGCCGAGCCCTCGCCAACAACTAGCAAGGGCTCGCCGGCGGGGTCTAGCCCTTGCTAGTGGCCGGCGAGGCCAACCTTGCAGGCTTTCGTCTCTGGCCGGTCGCCGGTCCGGCGACTGGCCAAAGGTTGAAGATGAAGGAAAAAAAGAAAAAAAAATTCGAAAAAATAAAAAAAATTCGAAAAAATAAAAAATAATATTAAAAATTAGTTCGGGGTAAAATTGTCACAAGTATACCAGTTTGGGATTTTTTTTGGTCAAAAAATAGTTCGGGATAAATTTGTCATAGGTGTACCAGTTTTGGATTTTTTATGATTAAAAAAATAATTTGAGATAAAATTAACACAGCTGTACTAGTTTAGAATTTTTCGTGGTATTAACCCTTTATTATATTAGATTTGCATTAAGTACTCTTTGGCATTGTGAGTTTTCTTTTCGATTTGTTCGTCATTGAATAGGCTTTTAGGTCATGGGCAGAGCCTCAGGAAGTTCCTCCTAGTGATTGGACGACAATGTCGGCGCAAGCTGCTGGAGGAATCATTGCGGGTGCAACAGCATCCTGCATCACCACCCCATTAGACACCATCGAAACTCGCTTACAGTTTCTTTTAAAACAGTTGAGTGTTAATATTTCGCTTTTGTGAGATATAACTAAGATATGAATAGAGGTTTTGACTGTTGATATCGCAATAGCCACGAACTCACTGAATTTAAGTTCTAGAGGTTGTGACAAAAGCCCTCTTCACCTTTATCATCTCTTTGTTTACTCTCTAAATGGTAGACTGTCATCGGTTAACTTCTTTTCCTTTTCAGTGAAGTAATTAATCCTACGTGTATTATCTGGTTTGTCTAATTGCCAAGTGATGGGGCAAGAAACGAGAACATCTGTTAGAAAGGTAGTGAGAAACTTTGATAGCAGAGGATGGTTGGACTGGTCTACATAGAGGATTGGGTCCTTCGTTTTGTCGGTATGTCAGCATGAGGATCCTCAAGGATATCGGTATATGAACATCTGACTATGTATTTCCTCCCCTCTCTCTTACTTATTATAGTGACTTCTAGTGGAAATAAATGATGAGATTGCGCACGTTATCAGGATACCTGTGAATTGAAAGGTTATTTACTTATGGGATGTCACCCTGATGCGATCTGCAAACGTTTGAACTCTTCGCCCCCTTTTTTTGCATTGAAAAGGAGTTGTGCACATTTTAAACTCTTGGCCTCCCTTCTTTTGCTGTTAAATGGTGCCTTATCATGATGGTAGAATGTATGTAAGTGCTTCAAGTCTCATAGCATCTTCAAGATATTATATGGTGCTTTATGAAATGAGTAGAATTGTTTGGATGTTCCTGTTGCCTATTGGATAGACGGTTCATTTCTAACTTTTCATGTCAGCTCGAAATAAGCATATCCAGTTCATCCATATCCATCAAATTAGATCCAGATGCCTATCAGCAGTTGATGTTTTCACCTGGCACCACTTGAAAAGTGGAAGCCATTGCCCGATGTTTTTTCCTGTCTCTTGAAATTGGTTTTATCATGCAAGTGATTCTTATTCCTTTCTTGTCTCTCTCATACATCCTTTTATTACATCATGAATCATCCCATTCTAATAATTTATCCTTTGTTTACATCATGAAAGCCAGGAGAGAGGGCACAGTGAAGCCCGAAGCTCAGCCAGCAACGGTGGGTTCTAAATCTAGCTTATGGTTTATAGAGTTTGTTGCAACTTCACATATTTGTATTGCTTTGTAGAATATGAAAATAAGCAAGATGCTTGGCCAAAATAAGATTGTCTTGGCATTTGCAAATGGAGCAAGAGTTGTTGCATTAGATATAGGGACTTTTCATTTATCTTTACCCTCTAGACATGTATTGGTTTTAAATAATTGCCTGCATTAAAAGAATGCGGTTTGGAACTCATCTCTTTACCTCGTTTGAGTAAAGAGAATTATGAATTTTCTTTTACTAATGATTTATGTTTCATTTATTACGATAAGAGATGTGTTGGTTCTGGTTTGTTAACCAATAATCTTTATACCGATGTCCGGTAATGTGATTACCAATATCAATAAGCAAAATAATATGAATATCATAACCAATAAACAGTCTAGAGATAGTCCAAACCCAAAATATGTTTGGCATCTCTGATTAGGTCATATTGGAGAAGGTAGGATCACCAAGTTAAGTAAAGATGGTTACATTGATCCATCCGGCTTTGAGCCGTACTCAACTTATGAGGCATGTCTTCTGGGAAAATGACAAAAGCACCCTTTGTATGACATAATGCGCAAGCAGCTCACATACTAAAATTGATACATACAGATGTATGTGGACTACTTAATGAACCAGCTAAAGGTGGTTATTATTACTTCATTACCTTTACCGATGATCTATCACGATATGGTTATTTGTACTTAATAAAGTATAAATCTGAATCCTTTGAAAAGTTCAAGCAATTCAAGTCTGAAGTTCAGAAACAAACATAAAAGAGTCTTAAGGCTCTTCGATCTAATCAAGGAGGTGAATTCCTTAATGCTGAATTCTAGAACCATCTTAGAGAAAATGGCATTTTATCGCAATGGACACCCCCCAGAACTCCAAAACACAATGATGTATTTGAAAGAAGAAATCGTACCTTATTAAACATGGTGCGATCTATAATCAGTTACGCCGATTTGCCTATATCCCTTTAGGGATATGCCCTTGAGATAGCTAAATATTTACTAAACAAAGTCCTAACCAAGTCCGTTCCAATTACACCCTATGAGATATGGCATAGTAGAAAATCCAGTCCTAATCATGTTAAGATTTGGGATTGCCAGTTAAGCTGAAAACGGATAAATTGGAGGCAAGATCTGAACAAGGTCGCTTCATTGGATATCCAAAAGAAGCTCTTGAACTATTTTTAATTTCATTCTGACCAAAGAGTTTCAATCAATAGACATGCTTCTTTTCTGGAGAATCAGTTCATCCAAGAAGGTGGTGCTGGGCAAAAAATAGTCTTACAAGAAGAAAACAATGAAGTAGCAAACAACCGAGTTCACATGCATATCTAAGATTCAACGGGAGCTTTTGATATACAACCTCTTAGGCGGATTTCGAGAATGTCTCGTCTAACTATTCATTATGGACACTTAATTGAACATACTAAACCTTTATTCATAGTGAATGACAATAATCAATCTAGTAATCCTAACACCTATGAGGAAGCGATGTCCAACATCAATTCTGATAAATGGCTTGAAGCCATGAAATCCTAAAAGAATTTAATGTACTCCAACAATGTTTGGACTCTCATTGACCTACATGATGGTATTGTACCAATTGGCTGTAAATGGGTCTTCAAGAGGAAGATGAACGCTGATGGCCAAGTTGAAATTTACAAAGCATGACCGGTAGCGAAAGGATATCATCAAAAAGAAAGGATTGATTATGACGAGACTTTCTCATCGATAACCATGCTAAAATTCATTCGGATTATGTTGGTTATAGCAGTGCACCTTGACTATGTGATATTCTAGATGGATGTCAAAACCGCTTTCCTAAATGGGTTCCTTGAAGAAGACATCTACATAGAACCACCACAGGGTTTTGAATTTGATGATGTGTGCAAGCTTAAGACTTAGACCTGAGGTCCAGTGTTGACTTATGTGTTGGCTGGCTATGGTTCACAAATGCCCATATTGACGCTTTGCTGAACTGTCTCTGTACTTGATAGTCATGATTTGTTCACATATGAAGGCACACATGTGCGCAATATGGAATCTGTGTTCTTGTTATATACAAGATACAATAATGATGTCCTATGCAACAATCTAATCGTGACATTGTAATGAAATGCTTGGCCAGGGATGTAACCGAGAATAAATGTTTCATGCCTTGTTGAGAATACATGTCAATTAGGTTTGTGCATATGGTCGAATAAGTGGCTTGACAAGAAATTCCACAGTCCTTGTTCAATCAAGACATGGTAAGACAAAAGGATTAAATTACATTGCAGCCAAAGTCGACAGGTTCATTATCTTCTTAAAACATTCACATTGTCTTTGTAGCCATGTCATATTGTTAGATGTCACTCATAGCTTAGAGGACCTGGAGATTGATCAGGACAATCAATTCTCTTGGAAGTATTAATGTGTTAGTACAAATCCTATTGCCAGCTCAGTGATGAACCTAGGTACATCATAACCAATTCAGAATGATGTTTAAACAGAAGAGACAATATTGCAAATGTGTTTGCAATTACGGCAATCAGATTGAGTCGGGCTAAAGATTAATGATCTAAAACGGTTTCGAAATCAATGGCCAATTCAATGATCTAAAACGGTTTTAGAATCAATGGCCAATTTAATGATCTGAAATGGTTTCAAAATCAATGGCCAGATTAATGATCATAGGAAACGGCTTCAGAACCAATGGCCAGTTTAATCAACTGACAAATTAATGTTCTCAAACGGTTTCAAACTCAATGGCTGAATTAATGCTTTGTAACGATTACAGAATTAATGCCCGGAATAATACTTTGTAATGGTTACAAAATTAATGCCTAGATTAATGCTCTGAAACTATTTCAGAGTTAACAGCCGAATTAATTTAAATAAATTGGATCTGTGACTGATGAGATGGAGATAGAGATCTATCAAATGCTATACACACACAAGAACAATTGCTAGCCCAATTGAAGTGGTAAACTCTCTCGAATTCTTTCTATCGTTCGGCGTGGGTTGGTGGTGTGACATCCTCAAATTTCGACCATATTCAGAATGTAATGAATGGTTATTTCGTCAATGTGCATTGAGTAGAATTAGGCTCTGAATTGATTTCCAAAATCATTCAAGAGTATTCCAAGCTTTGGAACAGGCAATTTAGGACATTGATGCGCGCAACCAAAGAACTCAATTATAGATTAACAATTCGGCCATAAGGATCGATGAGAGATAATCATAAGCCATTTCAAGCCGATCCAGGAATGATTATAGATCAATTTGACAATAGATTAGAATCAGATCGTGGGTAATTCCGCACGATTACTATATTAATTTCAAACGACCTTAAACTAATCCCTAATGATCGTATACTTAGAAACGGACAATTGACCCCTCACGATTACATGACAACATATGGTCATCCATGAATTGAGAACGCTTAAACGTGGATTGATTTGGAATCAACCACGGGTTAAACGCACAAAATCCCTAAAAGCCGCCCGTTGTTCTAATTATGCGAACGACACATTTGATTGATTTCAACTACTAATTCTAATCCAGTTGAGGATATCGGACTCTAGAGGATTAAGAGACGACTATTGGATAATCTTAGGGGATCGCCTATTAATCGGTAAACCGCAAAACAATAGAAAAGTGAAATTCGGGCAGAAAATTGGGGCGCACTAGGGGGCCCACGAATTTTTAAAGGTCCAATGGGTCTTATGGACTCAATAGTTGGCCACAAGAGCCCAAGTTGCTGGAAATTACTGTTTTGCCCTTTTAGGCCCAATTTGAATAGTTTTGGGAAAATTTGTGCAAGAAGAGCCCAAGGTGAGAAGCCCACAAGGAATTAAGCCCAAAGACAAGGCCCAAGAGGAATTCAGCCATAAGGAGAGAGAAAATGGGCTTGGCCCATTTGTGAGCCCATTTAAGCATTCTAGAAAGAATTGACTTTTAGGGCATGAATAGTGTTTTGAGGTGAAATTTACCCTTTTGCCCTTAAGTCTTCTAGAAGCCTTTGGTTTATTAAAGGGCAAAATGGTTGTCGCGACCTAAAAAATTTCCTCTTAGGCTAATGGATTATTAGGACTAAACCTAACTCGAGCCCTCCCAAGCCCTACCAATTCGCAACTTAGGGTTTAAGTTTTTAACATGCAAATGTTTTCATGCTTGGAGTCGCCACTAATCTATTTGTGGTAGGTCGATTAGAAACCTAAATAAAACATAGGGAGATATGTTTTATTCCTACGAACCAGAGATTCTAAGCCCGGGGACTTGATTATGCTAGATCTAGTCTAACGCCCTTTTGGTACCTTTTCTTTTCAAAAAAATGTTTTGGCAAGCAATCTGGATCCGTTTTAACTTAGTCACTAACATGTGAGGTGTTCATGCGGGTACGCAAACCACCAATTTAACACCCAAGAAAGCATTAAATAAATTGCAAGTTGGAAGAATTACTTACCTCGAAGCAACGTAAGCATCTGCATTGTTAGCTAGAAAATCACATCAACAACCTAATATGATTTCTAATTAATAAGGAATTCACTCAATTTTCGGATTTTCGCTTATTTAAATGAAAGCTAACCTATATGCAATGACGTGCAAAAATGACATGCAAGTAATGCAACCTAGCATGCAAACTATATGTCATGCGACGACGTGACCTAATTCTGATGACGGGCAAATGATTTATTTTTGGTATTTTCTAATGAAATTCGGAATAAAAATATGTCTAAATTAACATGCGACCTATGATAACTTAACATATCCTAACATGACTTATTTTTGAGGTTTTTGTTAAAATTCGAAATAATAAATTACTTAAATTAAGAATGCAATCTATCCTAATCTACCATAAGACAATTCATTTTTTTTTTGGGTTTTCATGAAAATTCGGAATTAAAAAAAATAACCTAAATAATCTATTAAGATTAGAATATTACTTAATTTAAACTAGGAAATAGATTATCTCAAATCCTAATTTAAATTAAATAATTACTCTATCGTCTAGATATATTTAGGATTCCTAAACATGCAAAACTCAAATTCAAATCCTAACTGATATTTTTTGAATTTTCTTTTTTATTTGAAAAGGAAAAATAATTTAAACAGAGATAGCATCCACATTTAAAACAGCCACGCGATCCACAAGATTCATTTCAAACTCGGATTAGGCACAAAAATCGAATTATCGGTCATATCTATAGGATTATAGATATTGACGGAAAGTCGATCATTCAAATTTGGAAAGCAGATAAAAGTCATTATCGTACCCAAGTGATTATGGATAGGATAATGATTTTCCGTATCGCCACGTATCGTACCTTAGGGATAAGGTCAGATAGTCGTCCAGATACATTGCCGAATTAGGAAAGTCTCCTAATTTTGAATATTTTAAAAATATTGCGGATATCAGATAATTATCCTAATATATCTAATATTCCACACGGTATTCACGCAATATTCAAACACTCAAATTAGTAAATTAAATATTCTGAAAAATATCAGATAATGTCCAATTACCTAATTTGCAGATAATTCCCAAATTCGAACTTGCGGATCGGGATGAGCGGCGAACGGTGAACCAGCGACACGGTGTCGGGAGCGACGGCGACTTGCGGCGATGACACGGCGGGGCAACAGCGTGACTGTCCGGACAGCGGCGCAACTCCGGGGACGGCGGCGTCTTCAACAATCACCCGTCTGGCGCGGCGGTGGCGTCCGGGTGGCTGTACGGTTCCGGGCAGCGGTGGCGGTGCAGCTCCAGGCGGGAAGCAACGGCGGCAGGCGGTGACACGCGGCAGAGAGCAGCGGCAGCAGGCGGTGGTGGGCGACGTGAGGCGCAGCAGCAGCAGCGTCGGCGTGCGACGGGAGGAGCGGCAGCAGCGGGCGGTGGCGCGCGACGGGAGGGGCAGCAGCAGCGGCGTCGGCGTGCGACGGGAGGAACGGCAGCAGCGGGCGGTGGCGCGCGACGGGAGGAGCGGCAGCAGCGGCGTCGGCGTGCGACGGGGGGAGCGGCAGCAGCGGGCGGTGGCGCGCGACGGGAGGAGCGGCAGCAGCGGCGTCGGCGTGCGACGGGGGGAGCGGCAGCAGCGGGCGGTGGCGCGCGACGGGAGGAGCGGCAGCAGCGGCGTCGGCGTGCGACGGGGGGAGCGGCAGCAGCGGGCGGTGGCGCGCGACGGGAGGAGCGGCAGCAGCGGCGTCGGCGTGCGACGGGGGGAGCGGCAGCAGCGGCGTCGGCGTGCGACGGGGGGAGCGGCAGCAGCGGGCGGTGGCGCGCGGTTCTGGCCGTGTGGGGTGGCTCCGGCCGGTCTCCTTCTCTCTCTCTCTTTCTCACTCTCACACTCTAAAAATTTCTGATCTGAAATTCTCAGAGGTCCCCCAAAATCCTGACCTAATGATGTATATATAGCGCTAATCTAGGTCAATTAGATGGGCTCTCTAGTCCTAATGGGCTTAGGCTTGGGCTTAGATTTTAATTTAATTTAAATGGGCTGAATTAATTAATGATAATGGGCTGAATTAAGCTCAAAATAAAACAACCGAGCCCATTTGACTTGTAATTCCCGGCCCTTGCATTCCAAGCGAGCCGAGTCCCATTCAATGAAATTTAAGCTCGTTCGTCACCGCCAGTCCGATGCAAAATGCAATTAATCTAAAATGAATTTAAACTATATGTTATGCAATTTGAATATTTTTTGTTTAGGGGTTAAAAATTTAATCCCTAATTTTCTATGCAAATTACGACTAAATGGTCGCTAAAATTTAGGTGTCAACAGCTGCCCCTCTTTGAAGGTGAGCTCGCAGAGGTTGCATTCAAAGACTAAATGATACCTAAATTTCACCTATGCGAATGCAATGAATGTTGTTTTTGTCGGGATTATGAGTCCCATTTTTAAATGCATTAAGAAATGATGCATGCTGACTTGCATAGAAAGCATACCTGGAATTACTTACCTGACATGAACGATAGTGTAATTCGAGGCACAACTTTAACTTATATGTTGTTTTGGTAAATGTATGGGCTCAGTCCCATAGGTATTGCCTGATATTCGTTGATGAACTTCGGTGATCTGCAGTTAAGTCAAAACACACGAAGAAAGCTCGACGTATCCAATCATCATCTGGATTTGTGAGAATAGTTCGGATCTTTACGAATTACCTATACATCTCCATAGGTGTTTGCAAAGATTTGGTCGCTTCACTTATACCTGCTCATAAGTGAATTGCGGGGGAAACTTTTGACATCAAGAGGATATTCTGACCTTTACATATACCTGCTCATATGCAAAGATTTGGCCGCCTCACTTATACCTGCTCATAAGTGAACTGCGGGGGAACACCTGGGGTTGAGAGAATATTCCGACCTTTACATATACATGCTCATATGCAAAGATTTGGCCGCTTCACCTATACCTGTTCATAGGCGAGTAGCGAGGGAATACCTGAGATTTGGGAAGAATATTCCGACCTTTACATATACCTGCTCATATGCAAAGATTTAGCCGCTTCACCTATATCTGCTCATAGGTGAGTAGCGGGGGAATACCTGAGATTTGGGGAGAATATTCCGACCTTTACATATACCTGCTCATATGTAAAGATTTGGCCGCCATGCCTATACCTGCTCATAGTCATGTAACGGGGGAATCTTCTCGAGATTGTATGAAAATCTGTGATTTGATGAACAAAAGGGGCTAGCCCAAGTGTTCAAGAGTTCCTTGACAAAGTACCTGGATATCATCAGAAGTACCTGAAAAGGTTTGATCAATAGACACCTGAACACAATCAAAGGCATCTAGAGATCACAAAAATGATCAAATGTGGGACCTGACAATTGCTTGAACAGGTTAGGGATATCTAGATAGTCATAGACATCCTAGGGATAGAGATATACTTACTTGGTGACATCTCCAACTCTGAAGGTGTGTCTCCTGTTAGACACGATTTTAAGTAACATGTAATATGCATTCGCATACTGTCAAGAACACATACATGCACTATGATTTCAACTGATTTTCATGCACGATGGTTTCGTCAAATCAGCATTACAAACTTCGCTGGGAAAAATCATGACAAGACAATCCGAACTCACAAGCGGGTATCTTGAAAATGTCGAATGAGGGACTTCCGGTCCAAAAGGGCTTTCTCTCATTCTCATCGAAAAGGCTGATTTATGGAGAATCGTTCCATCTCACCATCATCATGTTGACAAGGGTCTGAGTATTCTCGCAAGCAGTACGACTTTACCAATCTGAGAGGTCTTTGTTAGGACCGTAACATGGGTTTGGTCAATGGCTTAGCAAAAGAGACTCTTCGAGTCGAGGCTATTGAAAGAAAATACTCTACAATCGTCTCCGGGTTTACAAGTCAAGAACCCTGCAAAATGAGATAGAAATGGACTTGCTCGCACTTCTTCGAGCTAAGCTTATAAACATCAGAAACTCTACGTTAGTTCAAGTGCCCTAATCTGAAGAGACTTTGCAATGGGACGTAACGCAGGCTAGGCTCATGGGTTGAAAAATGAATGGACCATAAGGCTCAAAATGTATATAATTGGGGTGAGAGTTGGTGATCATCTCGGCATTGTCACCGGTCTTCTTCTTCACCAGGGATTGTCTCCTCGGTAGATGTTCCATTGGCCTTGAGAGCTTATCACTTGACTCTTTAAGACTCTGGATATTTTTTTGACTTTGACACATCTCAACATTTTCTAATCTAAAGTCGTCGCCTTTTCTCCATTTTTTATCATTCTCTTCTTCTTCTTTTCTTTTCTTTCACGGGCATTAGCCTCGCTTTTACCAGGCACACTGCTTTTTCATACCCTCTAGTTTTTTTTTTTTTTTGACTTTTGACACACACTATCTACAATGCATATGTTGGCCAGTCACACTTTGGCTTGTTTTGACCGAATGACTAACATTTGGACTCTCAGGGCCTTTGTCTTTTATCGGCGCTCCGGATATGCTGCTTGAACAATGATGACTTTTGCCTTGCCCCAGTGTGGGGGATGATCACCAACTGGGTTTATATGAAACGAATTTGCAGGCTCAATTGGGCTTAACAAAGGATAAAGTGTGTATAGGATAGAGAAAGAAATGCTCTTCGTCATCCTAAGGCACTTGAACTTTACGTGAATTCATCTGAAAAAGCAACACTCGAAGATTGATGCAAGTGAGAGCATGAAAATTTCTACTCATTTTTCACCTTATGACGCTGACTTACCTCCAGTTTACCCCGATATGGGGTGGTTCTTGACAGGGGTAATTTGAATGAATTTCTCCAAGTATTTAGGCTCAAAGTGGCGAAACAATGGATAACCTGTAGTGCTTAAGATAAAAAAAATGAAATGCCTCTCATCATTTCTGTTGCCGTACCTTTTGCGAGATAACCCTTCGCCTTGCCGACATGGAATTTTTTACTCAACTCGCTGGGGATTAGTGCACGGGACTGTGTATAGGATATGGCTTGCCTTTCATCATCCCGATGTACCTCATTCGACACATTCAATTCATTCCACATGAGTTATCATATTGTCTAAATAGATTCCCCCTTTGAGGTCAATGATACAGGTTGACAAATAACCATGCAGAAATTAAAGTCAATGCAAACATCTTAACTTGAAATTGATTGAAACCATTTATTCATAAATGAAATGTTTGCAATTCAGAGTATAAAACCAAACTTTTGAAAACTTTTGCTACAAAATGTTAAATTCCATCAGGGATAATACATCTTCACAGCATCAGAATTAACAGGAGTGGAAAACTCACGACCATCCATTTCTGCGAAAATCAGGGCACCTCCAGGAAGCACCTTTTTAACCACATACGGATCAATGTAGTTTGGGGTAAATTTTCCTCCAGGAACAGGAAAGACTGGCAGTACCTTCCTTAGGACTAAATCATTTACCTCGAAGTGTCTTGGACGCACCTTTTGATTGAAGGATCTAGCTATCCTCTGCTGATAGGTTTGACCGTGGCAAATGGCTTTCAATCGCTTCTCATCAATTAGGTTTAACTGCTCATGCCTTTGTCGCATCCATTCTGCCTCAGACAACTCCACTTGAGACAATACTCGTAAGGAAGGGATCTCTACTTCGACGGGTAGGACTGCTTCCATGCCATACACCAAGGAAAAAGGGGTTGCTCCGACAGAGGTTCGGATCGAAGTTCGATATGCCATTAGTGCAAATGGTAACCTTTCATGCCAGTCACGATAGTTTTCAGCCGTTTTGGCCAAGATCTTCTTGATATTCTTGTTAGCGGCTTCAACTGCTCCATTCATCTGTGGACGGTAAGGAGATGAATTCAGGTGCCGGATTTTGAACTCGTTGAACAACTGATCAATGAACTTGTTGTTCAAATTTGTCCCATTATCAGTGACGATAGCCTCAGGGACACCATAACGAGCAACTATGTCTCGCCTGATGAATTTTACAACATTCTTTGCGGTGACGTTTGCATAAGATGCCGCCTCAATCCACTTAGAGAAATAATCAATCGCGACCAGGATAAATCGATGTCCATTTGATGCCTTAGGATTAATTGGGCCAATCACATCGATGCCCCACATTGAAAAGGGCCATGGCTCAGACGGCTGATGTAATTCCGTCGGGGGAACATTTATTTTATCCCCATGAACCTGACAGCGATGACATCTTCGAACATATTGGATGCAGTCACTCTCAAGACTGAGCCAATAATAACCCAACCTCATGATCTTCTTAGCTAACATGTGGCCATTCATGTGTGGACCACATATCCCCTCGTGTACTTCTTGCATGATTCTGGTAGCTTCAGCCGCATCCACACACCTCAATAGGATCGAATCATATGATCTTTTGTACAGCTTCTCACCACTAACAAAGAATTTTGAAGCCATTTTCATTATGTACTTCCTGTCGGCCGGGGTGCTTCCCTCAGGAAATTCTTGTCTCTGGATGTAACTCATGATATCGTAATACCATGGCTTTTCGTCAGGTTCTCTAGTCACAACCATACAGTAGGCCGGTTTTGTCAGGACTTCGATCTTCAAGGGCTCCACCTCTAACCCACCAATCACTTGCAACATGGATGATAACGTAGCTAGCGCATCAGCAAACTGATTATGAGACCTCGATAAGTACTCAAAAGATATATTTTCGAATTCCTCTACGATTTCTTTGAGGTATTCATGGTACGGCACTAGTTTGGTGTCTCCCGTCTTCCACTCTCCCACAGTTTGGAGAATAATCAAAGCAGAATCACTAAACACTTTCAACTTGGTTATTCCCATTTCCACTGCGGCTTGGAGTCCGAGGATGCAAGTTTCGTACTCGGCTATGTTATTGGTATAGGGGAACACCAACTTTGCTGCTACTGGATAATGTTGCCCATCTGGGGATATTAAAACTGCCCCAGTGCCGGAACCGGCCAAGTTTACAGCTCCATCGAAAAACATGGTCCATGTGTCTTCCTTTATTACCAAAATACGATCTTCTGGAGAATATCTATCATCATCAGGGACTCCAGGATTTTCAGCTAATACATCAGCAATTACTCGACCTTTAACTGACTTCTGTGGCTTCATCTGGATATCAAACTCTGAAATTAAAATCTGCCACTTGGCTAACTTCCCTACCAAAGCAGGCTGATCAAGTAAATACTTGATGGGATCGGTCTCAGTCACAAGCAAGTCTGGTGATGCAGTGTATATTGTCGCAGCCTGTGGAGCACCCATACTAGCGCAGCGCAAGTTTTCTCGGCTTCAGGATAATTCAACTCCGAGACGGTGAACTTCTTACTTAGGTAATAAATAGCTCGCTCTTTTCCATCTTCAGGATTTTTCTGGGCTAGCATGGCACCTAAAGACTCGCTATGAATCGTGAAGTAAAGGATCAAAGGCTGGCCCGGCATTGGTGGAACTAGCACTGGTGGTTTCATCAGGTACTGCTTTAGTTCGTTAAACGCTTCTCGACAATCATCGTCCCATTCCACTTTAGCATTCTTCCTTAGAAGTTTGAAGAAGGGCTTAGCAGTTGCGGAGAGTTGAGAAATAAAACGGGCTATGTAGTTCAATCTACCCAGGAGGCTTCGCACTTCTTTCACGGTCGATGGGGGTTGTAACTCATATATAGCCTTCACTTTGGAGGGGTCAACTTCAATGCCTTTACTGCTTACTATGAACCCAAGTAATTTGCCCGAGGTTGCTCCAAATATGCACTTTGCTGGGTTGAGACGGAGCTTAAACTTACGAAGTCTCTCGATCAATTTCTTCAAAGTATCGACGTGACTCTTCCCAGGTCGAGACTTGGCGATCATGTCATCGACATAGACCTCAATCTCCTTATGCATCATATCATGGAAGAGCGTCACCATTGCCCGTTGATATGTTGCTCCGGCATTTTTAAGGCCGAAAGGCATGACCTTATAGTGGAATGTCCCCCAAGGAGTGATGAACGCCGTTTTCTCCTTATCATCGTCCTTCATTTTTATCTGATTATAACCCGAGAAACCATCCATGAAGGAAAACAGCTCGAACCCTGCAGTACTGTCCACCAAAACGTCTATATGTGGCAATGGGAAATCGTCCTTAGGGCTGGCCTTGTTTAGATCGCGATAGTCTATGCAAATGCGAACTCGACCATCTTTCTTCATGACTGGCACGATATTGGCCACCCAACTGGGGTATCGGGTGACTTCAATAAACCCTACTTTCAAAAGTTTCATGACCTCCTCCTCTATCTTCTTCGAAAGCTCAGGTTTGGTTCTTCGCAGCTTCTGTTTCTTGGGCGGCATGTCCGGATTAGTAGGTAGACTATGCTCCACGATAGAAGGGTCTAAACCCGGCATATCGACATACGACCAGGCAAAGATATCCCGGTAATCCTTCAGCAGTTGGACCAGGCGTTTAGCTTCACTTTCGGGAAGGGTTGCCCCTATCTTCACCTCTTTGGGTTCTCCGGAATCACTCAAGTTGACAGTGATAGTTTGGTCTACCGTTAGGACTTTAGGTCTTTCATGATGCTCTAGATCATGCCGAAGGTCCGAGGAATCTTCGAGTTCATTGGTGTCATCGAGATCAGGTTCGGTGGTACATAATTCATCAGATTGGACCGTCCCCATACCCTCGTATATCATAAGATTCCCCTCTTGCGGGCCAGTGCCCATTTCCTCCAACGGTCCTTCCTCGATAGCTCCAATGAAGGAATCATCGAACAGGACAGTAATTCCCTCCATTGCATCATCAGGGTCTTCTATCACTAGAGGTGTTGGATCATCCATACCTCCCCATCCATCCGGGACAATGTCACGGGGGTCAACATAGAAGCTCGGGGGTGCTGAGTATTTCACATAATAATCGAACTTGCCGCTTGGTTGGCCCAAAGTGTCGATCATCTCTTTCTCTCCATGCATCATTCTTGCAGGGCCCGGGAATGTGGTACGGATGTGTGGAAACAACCTACCACGCCCACGTTCTTCACCATTCGGCTCTTCTTCGGATCGCAATCTATTCTGTCCATTTCCTCGACCTTGACCTCGACCGCGTCTGGGTCCACGTCCACGTCCCTCATTATTTGGCTCTCTTGACCCTAGGTATCCCAACCCAGTAGTGTGGGGCCTGCGAAAGACTTCCACCGGTCGGCAGATACCTTGACCATTCCTACCAAGGCCTTCACCTGAAGTAAAGCCATGGGACACCATTACTCTGCCAACCATGACTGCAGCATTTGACACCTCAGGAATAGGCGGTGATGATCCTCTTGACGCATGTATGGTTGATACGAGCTCGAGCGACTGATAGCTCGATTCTATTTTGCAATCCGGCTCAACATAGGGGATAGCCGTCGTGTGGTAAATTGGGTGCTCTTCTTCACCGTGGACTGTGACTAACTTTCTCTCCACAACGAACTTCACCTTCTGATGTAAACTGGATGGCACGGCTCCAGCAGTATGAATCCATGGACGTCCCAATAGAAAATCGAATGCAGTGGGAATGTCCATCACTTGAAATAGGACATTAAACACCGTTGGTCCGATCTGTATGTCAAGGTGGATTTCTCCCATCACTTCTTTCTTCGTTCCGTCAAAGGCTCGAACGGAGGTCTTCGCAGAATTTATCTTAGAAGGATCTATCTTCAGCCGGTGTAAAGTTGCCAGAGGACAGATGTTCAAGGCTGATCCATTGTCAATGAGTACCCGGGCTACATGCGAGGCCTTGTATTTGACAGAAATGTAGAGTGCCTTGGTATGCCCCCTCCCTTCCAGAGGGAACTCTTCATCTGAAAAGGCTATGAGGTCCTTGAGGAGTATAGAACCCACAAATTCCTCTAATTTGTCATGATCGATCGTTTCTGGCACGTGGACTTCACTTAACACCTTCATTAAGGCCTTCTGATGCTTGACAGATGTCTGGAGTAGTTCAAGCAGAGAGATTTGTGCGGGCAGCTTGCGCAATTGTTCAGCTATGTTGTATTCGCTAGCCTTAATCACAGCTAGAAATTCCTTGGCTTCTTCATCAGTAACAGGTTTTGCAGGTTGAGCATTAGCTTGGCCATAGGAACACCCGGATCTGGTAACCAAGTCGATGTCGAGACTGTAGGACCAAGGGACTGCCTTATTATCACGGTACTCATACGGTTGAGGTATCTCGATCACTATCCCTTCATCAGCTGTAGGCGTGCTTACTACGTTCTCTTCATTATCAGACGCGTCTTCAAGCGGAGGCATGTCTTCAGGTAGAGGGTCGCCCTTGTCGCTCCCGGTGTTCAATGTAGCAAACTCCTCCTCCCAATTAATAACCACTTCAGAGATAGTAGAAACGATGCCAGTGTGGTCAGCATAAACGATCATCCCAGCTTCTACCATTCTTGAGATTCTTTCTCTCATGATGGCGAGGGGAAGGTCCTCATTACTCGGGTAACAACCGGCTTTCACTAACTCACCGTAGACGTCAGTAGTATACACCTTAACATTCTTGATTCGACCAGCATTGAAGCTAAATATGGCATTCACATTGCCTGCGTGATCAGGGAGTGGGTTGTTCTGAACATTCGGCTTAGCAGGTTGAAATGAGAAAGCCTTCGTATCTAGGAGGTTCTGGATTCGGTGCTTGAGGGCATAGCAATCATCGGTTGAGTGTCCCAGCTCACCCATGTGATAATCACATTTCTTTGATGGGTCGAAGTTATAGAACCGCTCAGGATTGGGCCGCTTTGGCTCAGTAGTAAGCAAGCCTTTCTTCTGGAGCACTGTCAATACTTGAGACAATGATCCGGGGAGGGGGGTGAATTGCCTCCTGTTGTTCCTCCTCTGAAAAGGTTGACGACCCGAGTTTTGTTGCTGAGCTTCTGCTACTTGGATTGCTGGGGCGGAGTTAGCATTCCGCCGGCTCGGTTGGTTATAAGCCACATTCACTTCAGCTGCCGGTTCTTTCTCTTTTCTCGCACCAAATCTTCTGGTCGAGGAGGACGGCTCGACAAACCATCCATCTTTCAGCCCTATTTCAATTTGTTCGCCTATAGGGATGAGTTGGTTGAAGTTGTCAGCCGGAATGGCAACCATCCGATTACGGTATTCGAACGGGAGAGTTTTCACGAACATCCTCTTTAACTCACTGTCTATGGGTTCTGGGACAACCTGAGCAGCTAAATTCCTCCATCTGATAGCATAGTCTTTGAAGGACTCAGTCTTTTTCATCTGAGCACGTTCGAGATCATCACGGGTAGGAATGATGTCCGTTATGAATCTGTACTGCTTCAAGAATGCTTCACTGGCTTCTTTCCAAGTTTTGAGGCCATTTATCTTCTTCATGAGATACCAGTTCAAAGCAGGACCCGTCAAACTTGCTTGAAAGGCATGGATCATCAGGAGTTCGTTATCAACATACGAAGTCATCTGTACGTGATAGAGCTGTAGGTGGGCTTTTGGACATGTGGTGCCATTGTACTTGTCGAAATCCGGCATTTTGAACTTCTTTGGGATTTTGATCTGTGAGTACAGGGACAGATCGATCGAAGGTGAATCCTGCGAACCTTCCAGCTGCTTCACTCTTTCTTCAAGTTTATTGACCCGTTCATCAGGTTTGTCTTTGTTGACGATGATCTGGACGGGGTCATCTTCTAAATCAGGAATATCGTCATCTCCGTCAACATCGACACTTTTTCTGATTTTCTGCTTTGGGACTGATGCTTCGAGGGATGCCGAAACAGGAACCGACCGGAGAGCTTTGATCTCAGCGGACATTTGTTGCATCGCGATGACAAGTTGCTTCATCTGGTCTTCCACACCAACAACACGCTCTTGCAAGTCGGTTTGATCGGCCATTCTGGCTCTCGACCGTGTATGAATAGGCGATCGTGATCGGTCCGTAGCTACCTAATTTTGGAACGAAACAGGCATACATGAGTGTTAAGCAAAATCATACGCCAATCCATGACATTGGTCTAACCGCTTTGAATTGAAAGGACCCCTTTATTGAAATGGCGAAAATTTTTACACCAATTAATGACTTGAAATTGAACTGAATATAAAGACAAATGACTCAATTCCTAAACAAATTTTAAAAACTGAAACTGAAATGAGAAAAGAACTTCGAGCTTTTTATTTAGCTTGATCTATAGACATATGGGAGGCGACTTCCTTCTTCAATTGCTCATAAGCTCGAGCTATCTTGGATGCCTTTTCTTCAGCTTCTTCGGCCTTCCTTTTGAGGCGATTGTTCTCTGAGCGATTGGCGGACTTGAGAGGCACCTTGGGTATCTTCGGGAGCAAATCCCGCGGGATTCTGTGCCGACGAATGTACTGGGTCGTCGCGAAATAGGACTTCTGCTCTCCCTTTAGTTCTCCTTCGGGCCGAGCTATCTTTAACACACGA
The DNA here is from genome assembly GCA_031216405.1 of Syzygium malaccense. NCBI lineage: Eukaryota > Viridiplantae > Streptophyta > Magnoliopsida > Myrtales > Myrtaceae > Syzygium > Syzygium malaccense. The sequence continues at coordinate 16,465,031 of CM062262.1, read as the reverse complement.
CACTTCCTCCACATCTTATTGAGCTGAGCTACGGTCGCTTCGTGGTCTTTATCATCATCGGCGAAGTCAACTTGGAGGAGTTCTGGTTGTAACGCTGGAGGAAGCCCTTGGAGAATCTGATACTGACGAGACACTCTGGCGGGGTAGTATTCAATTGCTCCGGTGAAACCCAATAGTGGAACCGGTCCAATACCATTACATGTAAGCCGAGCTTCCTCGACTTTGAACCAGTTAGCATGCCATTGGAAACCTTGGGGCCTAGCGTTTTTCATGAAGATGATCCATTCAGAGTAATGATAATCGGGTGCACCCCCTTGTTTTTCTTTATACCTCAAGACGGGATGGCTAGAACCACTAAGCTCAGATATTGTGAGTAAATCGCCACACCCTTTTATGTGAGACAAAAACCAGATTTGCAAAAGTTCGAAGGGGGCATGAAAAGTTTTGTCAACATGTTGCTTAAATTTAGTGAGGGAAATGAAAGTCTCGGCTAAAATGGTGTTGATAAAATTCTTTTCAAGACAGACCTGTTGGACCAACCATGCGATTGACGGACTACATGCATTCTTACAGTAAGGAAAAATCACAAACCCGAAAAATGCTAGCAAAAAGATTCTGCCTTTTTGAAAAGATGTGGCTTTTTCAAAACACTGACTCAGGAATGAAAAAGGACATGTGCCGCGATTTGCTTTTAACACTTTTCCCAATTCATCTTTTCTGACATTCAAAAATTCAGCCAACATTAAAGTAGAATCAATTCCCAAAGGTGGTGTGACTAACTCCGACTCCAATGGTTTTCCAATGAGCACGCTATATTCTTCCAACGTCGGGGTGAGCTCGTGCTTACCGAATATAAAGGTAGAGGCCTCGGGACACCAGAAGTGCGCTAATGCTCGAACGAGGCCGGTACGGACTTTGACCTCCAGTAGGGGGAGCAGCCTCCCGATGTGGCCCTCAACTAGCTTGCGGTTGGTCGGACTGAGTAGATTCCACCAGGCACGGAGCTCGTCCTTAGGAGTATCAAGAATCCGGATGTCTGCCCCTCCCATAGTGTATAGACCAAGACTCACGACCGACCTAATGTCATGGACCGACCAAAGAAAAAGACGAAACATAAATAAATTGCGAGATAAAGGTTTAGAAATCTTACTTCACCCGGTAGAATGATAGCAATCACATAAACATGCGCATGAAACGTGAGGTTCGATTTCTACCTAGACTCTGGCTTGCAAAATGGAGACATGAGGATTACCGAGCTAAACCAGTCATGGTGGTGGTTAGGCTGGGATTCCCCTGACTCCGGCTTAGTCAAAGAGCCGACCCGGGTTGCAAAGGGTGCAACCGTGGTAGGTATTCAATGACACCATGAAAGAACTTTCGGGACCAAGAAAGGCGACCCATACCACGCGAGTGTGGTCGGGGTGTCCGTTTTCTCAGTACCATCCTAAACCTGTGCCGCCCAGGTCCGGCAGCGGGAAGTGTGTGCGGTGTAGTGTAAATGCAAGGCATGCACAACAAGTTATATCATACAGCGCTTCGTGCATAAAATAAACCATTCATTCAAACACCTCCCTGCAAAACAAGAGTTAACAATCACGCCTCCCCTTATACCTCCTATTCTGCAAAAACATTCAACACCTAAAATGTTAGGGACGTACCTGGGATCCTCGCTGCCAAGCAAAAAATACTTTTTTTAAAAGAAAAACTGGCCTAAGTCCACTAAGAGTTTTAACTCAATTCCCCAGCGGAGTCGCCAAGCTGTCGCGACCTAAAAAATTTCCTCTTAGGCTAATGGATTATTAGGACTAAACCTAACTCGAGCCCTCCCAAGCCCTATCAATTCGCAACTTAGGGTTTAAGTTTTTAACATGCAAATGTTTTCATGCTTGGAGTCGCCACTAATCTATTTATGGTAGGTCGATTAGAAACCTAAATAAAACATAGGGAGATATGTTTTATTCCTACGAACCAGAGATTCTAAGCCCGGGGACTTGATTATGCTAGATCTAGTCTAACGCCCTTTTGGTACCTTTTCTTTTCAAAAAAAATGTTTTGGCAAGCAATCTGGATCCGTTTTAACTTAGTCACTAACATGTGAGGTGTTCATGCGGGTACGCAAACCACCAATTTAACACCCAAGAAAGCATTAAATAAATTGCAAGTTGGAAGAATTACTTACCTCGAAGCAACGTAAGCATCTGCATTGTTAGCTAGAAAATCACATCAACAACCTAATATGATTTCTAATTAATAAGGAATTCACTCAATTTTCGGATTTTCGCTTATTTAAATGAAAGCTAACCTATATGCAATGACGTGCAAAAATGACATGCAAGTAATGCAACCTAGCATGCAAACTATATGTCATGCGACGACGTGACCTAATTCTGATGATGGGCAAATGATTTATTTTTGGTATTTTCTAATGAAATTCGGAATAAAAATATGTCTAAATTAACATGCGACCTATGATAACTTAACATATCCTAACATGACTTATTTTTGAGGTTTTTGTTAAAATTCGAAATAATAAATTACTTAAATTAAGAATGCAATCTATCCTAATCTACCATAAGACAATTCATTTTTTTTTTGGGTTTTCATGAAAATTCGGAATTAAAAAAAATAACCTAAATAATCTATTAAGATTAGAATATTCTTAATTTAAACTAGGAAATAGATTATCTCAAATCCTAATTTAAATTAAATAATTACTCTATCGTCTAGATATATTTAGGATTCCTAAACATGCAAAACTCAAATTCAAATCCTAACTGATATTTTTTGAATTTTCTTTTTTATTTGAAAAGGAAAAATAATTTAAACAGAGATAGCATCCACATTTAAAACAGCCACGCGATCCACAAGATTCGTTTCAAACTCGAATTAGGCACAAAAATCGAATTATCGGTCATATCTATAGGGTTATAGATATTGACGGAAAGTCGATCATTCAAATTTGGAAAGCAGATAAAAGTCATTATCGTACCCAAGTGATTATGGATAGGATAATGATTTTCCGTATCGCCACGTATCGTACCTTAGGGATAAGGTCAGATAGTCGTCCAGATACATTGCCGAATTAGGAAAGTCTCCTAATTTTGAATATTTTAAAAATATTGCGGATATCAGATAATTATCCTAATATATCTAATATTCCACACGTTATTCACGCAATATTCAAACACTCAAATTAGTAAATTAAATATTCTGAAAAATATCAGATAATGTCCAATTACCTAATTTGCAGATAATTCCCAAATTCGAACTTGCGGATCGGGATGAGCGGCGAACGGTGAACCGGCGACACGGTGTCGGGAGCGACGGCGACTTGCGGCGGTGACACGGCGGGGCAACAGCGTGACTGTCCGGACAGCGGCGCAACTCCGGGGACGGCGGCGTCTTCAACAATCACCCGTCTGGCGCGGCGGTGGCGTCCGGGAGGCTGTACGGTTCCGGGCAGCGGTGGCGGTGCAGCTCCAGGCGGGAAGCAACGGCGGCAGGCGGTGACACGCGGCAGAGAGCAGCGGCAGCAGGCGGTGGTGGGCGACGTGAGGCGCAGCAGCAGCAGCGTCGGCGTGCGACGGGAGGAGCGGCAGCAGCGGGCGGTGGCGCGCGACGGGAGGAGCGGCAGCAGCGGGCGGTGGCGCGCGACGGGAGGGGCAGCAGCAGCGGCGTCGGCGTGCGACGGGAGGAACGGCAGCAGCGGGCGGTGGCGCGCGACGGGAGGAGCGGCAGCAGCGGCGTCGGCGTGCGACGGGGGGAGCGGCAGCAGCGGGCGGTGGCGCGCGACGGGAGGAGCGGCAGCAGCGGCGTCGGCGTGCGACGGGGGGAGCGGCAGCAGCGGGCGGTGGCGCGCGACGGGAGGAGCGGCAGCAGCGGCGTCGGCGTGCGACGGGGGGAGCGGCAGCAGCGGCGTCGGCGTGCGACGGGGGGAGCGGCAGCAGCGGGCGGTGGCGCGCGACGGGAGGAGCGGCAGCAGCGGCGTCAGCGTGCAACAGGGGGAGCGGCAGCAGCGGGCGGTGGCGCGCGGTTCTGGCCGTGTGGGGTGGCTCCGGCCGGTCTCCTCCTCTCTCTCTCTTTCTCACTCTCACACTCTAAAAATTTCTGATCTGAAATTCTCAGAGGTCTCCCAAAATCCTGACCTAATGATGTATATATAGCGCTAATCTAGGTCAATTAGATGGGCTCTCTAGTCTTAACGGGCTTAGGCTTGGGCTTAGATTTTAATTTAATTTAAATGGGCTGAATTAATTAATGATAATGGGCTGAATTAAGCTCAAAATAAAACAACCGAGCCCGTTTGACTTGTAATTCCCGGCCCTTGCATTCCAAGCGAGCCGAGTCCCATTCAATGAAATTTAAGCTCGTTCGTCACCGCCAGTCCGATGCAAAATGCAATTAATCTAAAATGAATTTAAACTATATGTTATGCAATTTGAATATTTTTTGTTTAGGGGTTAAAAATTTAATCCCTAATTTTCTATGCAAATTACAACTAAATGGTCGCTAAAATTTAGGTGTCAACAATGGTCTTTCTAACCTCAAAAGTTGACCGGCCACATGGAAGTAAAATGACCAAAATACCCCTCTCATCTTGTCTTTATTCCATTCTTACCCTTGGATATTTGTAAAACTTGAATTGCAAGAACAAATCCTAGCCATTGATTCAAGCTTGTTAAGCAAGAGATGATCTTGGCCATCCATCTTTGGGGTAACTTGTAAGACAACCTTCTCTCTCTCTCATTTCTCTCATTTTGCTCATTTGGTCACTCTCTCCATTACTCTCTCTCTCTCTCTCTCACCCTCATTCTCTCTCACTCTCTCCAATTTCGATCACCTCATCATCGGCCGCCATTGCACGCCATCACCGCCGTGCGTCCCCACATCGCCGCCGTGATCATCGCCGCTGACCGTGACCATCGCCGCCCTCTTGCATCCGCCCAAGCCAAGCCACCCCTTCCCTTGTTTCCCTTTGGTTTAAGAGTAAGTTTACTCTCTAAACCTTGATTAGGACATTACGTTTGCCAATAGTTTAGTTTAGAGCTAATTGGTGGTTTAGTGGATAAGTTATCTTAAGATTATGTGATAGCTTATCTTATTCCATTGATAGCTTATCTTGGTAATTGATAACTTATCTCATGCTTTTGGTGATAGCCTATCTAGTGAAGTCGATAACTTATCTAGACTTATGTGATAGCTTATCAAGAAAATAGTGATAGCTTATCTAGATATAAGTAGATAACTTATCACATTTAATAGACTACTTATCATGAGTTAAATAAAAACTTGTCTTGATTAATGATCATTGATATGTGTTATAAGGTTTAAACTGCCATGAGAAAAAGGATGAGTTTATGTTGAAAAATGCCTTGATTAAATGGCAATCTTTGGTATGCTTAAGTTTAATTGGAAATTGAGTGGACAATGTGATTGGTGTTGATATATGAGTGCGTTTTCATGGTAGCTTTATGCATAAAAAATTACACGTCATAAACACTTGACATTGATTAAATTCCAAAGATAAGAAATGGGACTTGAGTGATTGTTGTGTGTGCATGATCACCAAAAAGTTCCATTTGTGTCCGATTATACTGGAAGATCGCCAACCTAGGGTTTGGCTGTGGCCATGAGAGGTCGTGCCCAATTTGGTAATTGGATGCCGTTGCGGAGGCAAGGTGAGACGAAGTCGTTCGCGAATGGAATTTGGAACAAGCCCATTTATGGGGTGCCATCATTGAGGTTGGTGAGACAATGTCGTGCCCGACGAAGCGAGATGATGTCAGGTCATGCCGAAAGACCGCCTTCCTTTGGGATGTGCCAAGACCCGAGGAGTTGTTTAATAATCTAGACTATCATAAGCGTGATGCGCATCGATGAGTGCAACACGCCTAAGAATGATGATTGATTATGTCTTGAGTATTAAATTGTTGTTGTGCATGGTTATGCAATGAAATATGCTGGAATATGCTTCTTGAATATGCACGTTATTGTGACCCTGTTATGTGCTCGTTGGACCAATTGCAATGTTAAGATGGTAGTAAAAATGTGAGATAACCGCCTCATGTTTATAGTTTAGGCAAAGCATGAGCTTTGCTATTGATCTGTCATCGATAGTGACTTGCACGATTAGGGCGATCCGAGGGCAACGTACTCTACTAAACCAGGTTTAGGGAGCTTATTTGCTGAGTTTATCTCATTGTTGTTTGTTTAACTGTTTTTAAACCCCCAGTTATAAGTCAACATCCTATGTGGTTCGGGGTGCTTATGGATTTGGGCACGGTAGTGATTGAGCATCCGATCGGACCAAATAGGGCCTTTCAGAGTCATTTGACGACCGTTTGGGTCGACGAAGGGTTGGCTATATGGGTACCGCATAAGTTCATAGCCTAATTTATAAAGAAGGGAGATGAGCTCTTTGGTCCTATTAGGAGATTCGACGAGCCCCCTAGTGGAGGTACTGGCGAGGAGGTCTAGGACCCGATGGACCTCGACCCTCCCGATGGAGATGTCTCCAATCCGGAGATTGATTCGGATGTCGAGGAGTCCGATCCAGAGTTTCCTCCCGAGTACTACCAGCTTTGGTGATGGGCTTAGGATGCCCCACCTTTCTTACCGCCCCTTTTTGGATAGAGGAGCCTAGGTTGACATGATCGATCACCCATTTTTGTATGACCAGTCGTTGAGAAAGCCACCCTGGATGATTGTAAAGTGTAGTTTCTCAAGGTTAACTAATGTTTATAAAATGACTTACTGGTCTTTATGTTAATGAGTTTTCCTAGCTATTTCCTTTATTGTTGTGTGTTTAGGAGTATGTACGTTTTCGCTTGCGTTTAATTGAAAGATAAAAGAATGGGTCGGCGACACGTCCTAGGACGTCGCAACATAACGACTGAGGAGGGACATTAGCGTTCTCGAAGGAACGGGGCATGACAGCTGGTGTGTCTGAACTAGAGGTCAGACATTAGTGGGGTTGGAATTGAAGAACATCTAGATCAGTGGTGCGTCTGAACTAGAGGTTCGACATTTGTGGAGCAGGAAATAAAGAACATCAGCACCAAATTATTTTTGGGCACACTACAAGGGTAATCCAACTAGCCCTCATTATTTTATTCTTTCATCTTTGTAGATTTTTAAATTAAAATGCACAAACAATGCTTTGGAGAAATATGTATGGATTTTTGCTTCTACTATAATTCCGATTTATTTTACATAGAGTTAATACCACGAAAAATTCCAAACTTGTACACATGTGATAATTTTATCCCAAACTAAATTTTTGACCTCAAAATACCTCAAACTGGTACACCGTGATAAATTTACCCCAAACTAATATTTTGACCACTAAAAACCTCAAACTAATACATTTGTGATAAATTTTCCCTTCGTTAGTTTCCGTTAAATTAGATTAATACCATAAAAAATCACAAACTAGTGTACCTGCAATAAACGGATGGTTAACATAAAACTGACGCATTAGTCATCTACCGTGTGTCATTTAACAAAGCAATTTGATTGTAAAATTTAACGAAAACAAACTGAGGGTAAATTTATCACAAATGTATCAGTTTGGAGTTTTTTATGGTCAAAAAATTAGTTTTGAGTAAAATTATCACAGGTATACCTTTTTTTGGTTTTTCATAATATTAACCCTTTTTTTTTTACCACCCGCCTGGGTGGCACTGCTGGAGCGCGCACTCTTCCTCTCGCAAAAGGTTGAGTGTTCGAATCCCGGGCGCCGCAGGGTGACTTAACCGGTGGCACGTGTGTGGTGGCTAGCACGTGTCGCCCCCAGGGTTTACTCCCCGGCTGTCGGCCGTGCGGGGGTTCCCTGGGTTATCAAAAAAAAAAAAAAAAAAAAACCCTTTTACATATGCATGTACTCACAACATCCCAACATACCGCGGGAAAGTTACATCATTTGTCGCGACCCTTTCCCGAGCCTTTACCGATAACAATAAAATCTGCAAATGGGACTTGTACACTTGTGTTGCGCTTATCGTGGATAGTCTCGTTGCGGTCAGGTCAGGAGCACGACCTCCGGGTCCATGCAAGGTTACTCTCCCTCAAGGGACCACAGCACCAACATGTGTTTTCTTTGTTGCATGTCCTTCCATTTTCTATTTCGTCATGTTTGAAGGAGCGACTCTTGCGAATCGATCCGAGTCCCCCAGAGTCACGAAAATTCAACATAGAAATTAAGTCGTCCAAGCCGGATTAGCGTTTGGACGGTACTACCATAAGCTGCAAATGTCAGCAGTCGAAGCTAGTTGCGCAGGCTATATAGCACACCTGGTGTACCGTGCACCGGAGAAATCCACCAATGCTTAGCCGAAGACTTGTAAGCTACAATGTTGTACCGTACCCCACAAAAGTCAGCCGTCAAATTGACACCAAAGGATCCTGGCCTTTCAATTTGAGCCGGTTGCAACCGGTTGCCAATTTTCACAAAAGGTTGGACGTCCGACCCAGCCAAAAACGGACGTCCGACACGGTAATAGTAAAGTTTAAAAACGTTTTGCTATGTTATGTTTTACGAGGATTGCTGTAAACTTTTGTAAAAACTGTCGTAACTTAGTAAGGGTCAAATTTATGGTGTTACGTTCTTGGTTACAAGGAACTTTGTAAACCTTTGGAAACCGTCATAACTAAAAGAAATTCAAAATTTAGGACGTTTTGTTAATGGTTACGATGGATTATCATAAACCTTCGCAAAGTATCAAAATTGAAAATATACGGAATTACGATGTTTTTATCCTTAGTTATGATGAACTATCATAACCCTTTGTAAAAAGTCTTATTGAAAAAAATATATATAAACCTACGAGCGATGCTCAAAGTTACGACGTCGCACCTCTATGTATATCGTCATGGTTAACAAATATCCAAATTTACGACGATTTCTTCTTTCTCACGATAAATGGCCACAATCCATCATAAAACGCCATAATTTCAGAAAATCCAAATTTTTAATATTTTGCGCTTAGTCACGATGAAACGACGTAACTCTTTGTAAATGTGGCAAATGTGGTACTATTGTGTTGCGAAGAGGGCTTTTTATTCGTTTCGTTTTCAGTTGAATATGACAATTTAAGCCATTATGTATGCATTTCTCTGTGAATTTGATCTTTGTGCATGGAAAGTTAATTTTATTTTTTTCGTGTGGACACAATTTCACGACGAGGTGATCTTCTATAATCATTAAATTATTTATTTTGTATTTGTCGTTTTGCTTCATCTCCTCCTGGTCCCCATGTCGTTTCTGTCGCCCACGGAGAAATGATTTTGTATGATCCACAGTTAGCTGATCACGGCAGCGAAGGTGTTTTCTTATTCATAGGTGCTGTTTCTTTCTCTCTCACTTTCGCGTCTCAGTCATCATTTCATCATTTTGGATTTTTCCGCCTTTGATTTTTATACTTTTGAGAGTTGTCCGAAATGATTTTGGAATTATTGTCGACGCCAAGCTTAATCTAATCTGCAAATGAGCAAAATCGAGCCTCTATCCCATATTCAAAATTGTCCTTTCTTAAGGAATGTTTACCTGTACTAAACTTCATTCAGAATTTAGGATGAACTACTTATATTGGAGTGAATATTGATGATTTCAATAAAGAACGGAGACATTAACTAAAGTAATATGGAGATTATCTCTAAAAACAATGTAATTGTTATTTTTAGGGATATGTGCACTACAAGTCTCAAAATTTATTGCAAAAATGCCATTGAGTCCTGAAAATTTTAAAAAGTGCAATCGAGTCCTAAAATTTGTTAAATTGATTCAATCGAGTCCTAAAATTAATACCGTCAATTTGTCTAATGGAAAATGTCGACGTGGCATTTTTAATTTAATTTTTCTCTCTTATGTGACATTTTTTATTGATTTTTCCTTCCAATCTTATTTAAATGATATTAAAAACTTAAAAAAATGCAAAAATAATTAAACAACATTGGAAAAAAGAAGAAAAAAAGAGCATAGGGACTCACAGCTGGGCACCTCCGCCGGCGACCTTCACTAGCCTTGCCGTTGTCGATCGCCGGAGGGGTTGGCAAACGTCGCTGGACCAAGGCGAGGGTCGCCGGCCCTCGCTGACCAAGCGAGGGCTAGCGAGGCTCACCCAGACTAGGTTGAGGGTGCCTAGATCTAGACAACGCCAACTTTGGGGCCGATGATCATCGCCCGCCTTTGGTGAGGCCTCGCTAGCCCTGGGCGAGGGCTGGCATCCGTCTTTAGGCCCAAGCGAGGCCTCACTAGCCGCACCCTCGCCTGGGGCCAACAAGGGCCGGTCACTCTCGCCCAGGTCGCCGGCCTCTCCGGGGTTGGGCGACAGCGGTAGCAGCGCCCACCAGCAAGTCTCTCCCTGCCCTCTTTTTCTCTTTTTTTCCAGTTTTGTTTTATTATTTTATCTTTTTTTAAGTTTTTAATATTATTTAAATAAGATTGGAAGGAAAAATCAATAAAAATGCCACATAGAAGAGAGAAATTAATTTTAAAATGCACGTCAGTATTTTCCGTTAGACAAATTGATGGTGTTAACTTTAGGACTCGATTGAACAAATTTGATAATCTTTAGAAATTGATTGCACTTTCTAAAAATTTTATGATTCAATTGCACTTTCGCAAAAAGTTTTGGGATTTGTAGTGCACAAATCCCTTATATTTATATCATTACCACGCCACGCGCTAGCCTAAAAGCTAGTTATATAGAGAGAGAGATATTGGTGCTAGTAGTGAAAGAGTTATGAATACCAGAATTTTCTTTTTGGGCCCTGGAAGAACCCGAGGTTGAATAAGGCCCAACTGACCCAATTGTCGAGAAGGGATTTCCTGTGACAGCCACACCGCATGTAAAATTGACATGGGGTGAAATTGCGCGGTACGTAAGTAGGTTGGGGTCTATATCAAGCGGACAACTTAATTGATCAAGCACGTGACATCAGTCATATGACCATCTCATCTCAGATAACTTTAACGTCGATTTTTCTTATATCATTACGTGTGCCCAGCACATGTTGACGGCAAAAATAAAATTGAACGGGTTTGACTAACAAAGCAAAATTCGAGATGTGAATTGGGAATCCTTTTAATACCTCTGAGAGTTCAGGGAAATTTTCACTGCATGAGAAGCCATTGCAGTATAACAACTTCACACAGTAAGATCTAAGAGAAACGTTCTGTCTCGCTAATCAAATTTCATACAACACAATATAGAGCTCTGAAAGACTAGTAGGATCCAAATGATGCCTTAACATATACCTTACGAAATCAACTAAAACAGCGACGAAATCAAGCAATAGGCGCGCATGTACTATGACCTTATGTTTTAGCAACGCGTAGCGGCTCTGTCTTCATTCCTTCGATCCAGCAGCATCAGCTGCACGGCCCGCGGTAGCGTACATCACAAGGACGTTTGCAGTTAGGTGGAGGAACGCATGGGGTGTACGGCTTGCCCCTTTCATAAGATCTCCCACAGGTAGCTGGTTGTTCCTTCGTATTAGCGGTCACAGTCCTGTGGGCCGGGCATGTGTCACCGGCGAGCATGCGGCTCGGAAAGTGCGACGAGTAGATCAGATACTCCAACTCCATGTCGTCCTCCCCGATAAGACAGCCGCCGGGACGGCCATGGCCGGGGTCACCGCAGAAGATGGCGGTGGCCGGGGTGCTGGTGTTGCTTCCGCAGGACGGTAGAGCCCCGCAGGTCAAGAGCAGTATCGCCATTATCAAGAGAAAAGAAGGAGAGGGCAACCTGTCGGTGCGCGCGGTGAGACCTTCCATAGCTGGTGATCATCAAAAGCTTTTGCCAACATATCTGGTGATCTTCGAAGCACAGAGACTTAAATGAAAGATTTCTGGTGGAGGTGGACCGGCCACTATGTTCATCATCATTTGACACGAGGAAAAACGAAAAGCTTTTCATTACTTTAGTTTGTGGGTCTAACGCCCCGTATAATTGCATAGTTCAATTTAAAAAATATTTCTCTAAAAATGATCACTTGTATCACTTGAAATAATTATCTAATAAAAAGTATTTTTATTAGTGACAACATTTTTTGTCTGAATATTTTCGTGTACAATAAAAAAAATTTATTCATTCATTTATTGTAACTAATACAAGCAATCTTTTTTAAAAAATATTTCTTAAATTATTCATTTTTCGTAAAATAAATAGAGGCTAAATGGAAAGCTAAGTCATCTTATGTTACGGTATACACTATAATTTACTGAGAAGTGAGAAGCATCTAGCCCCAGCTGCACGATATAATTCAGTAAGTAAGAGGTGAGGATATTCGAAAGTTTTGTATCGTTTTTCGGGTTAATATTACGATGAAAAAATCACACCACAAATCTTAAATCTTATCTATAAATACGATCGAGTCGCAAATCTTTCAATTTTTGAATCAAACCCTAAATCTTTGTCAAAAAGTGAAATGCGCCCTTAAACCTTTTAATTAATTTAATTGAGTCCCAAACCTTTACTGAAAAATATAATTAAGTCCCGATGTTTAAAGTGCAATTAAGGACGCCACCTAGGTAGCTTTTTCTTCTTAATAATCTTGAAAATAGTTGGAAGGAATAATCATCATCTTCGTTGCTAAGAAGAAGGAAATGCTAAGAAGAAGGAAATGCTGGTTATGCTTAAATAAAAGAGATTTGCGACCTCTTGACACTGGAATTTCTCTCAATTAGTCTAAAATTATAGATTAACAGAATCACTAAATAATTTTTTTCTTCCAAAATTATAGATTATGTTGGCTTTCGTTTTTGAAATAACCGATTTTATCTATAATCATCCAAACGGGTTTTCCATGTGAAAACTATTTCTAGGCTTTAAAAACAAAAACATATATGCAAACGGCCTCCAAACTGGTGTAGGAGAGATATTGATGGGTATTTGACTAACTTAAAGAGAAAAAGGTGTGATTTAGTTAAAATAGGTATGGAAAAAGTTTCAACCTTTCATTTTCACCTCTAAATTATAATTTATTAGCTTTTCCATTCCCCGCCATCATGCTTTGCAAGATCTTTAATGCTCGAAAAATCACGTGTTCCATCCAAAATTGACATTGATAAGTACTATGATAGTTCAAGTGCATTCCAAAGATGACGTGGCCATTGACCATTGGAATAGATATCTCATTCTTAGTCAAAATTTTGGATAAAATAGGATTAATATCACAAAAATTCTAAACCGATACACCCGTACCGCATATACTTTAAACTAATTTATGTGTGACAAAAACTCTCGAATTGGTACTTCGGTGCCGCATTTACCCCAAACCGGTATACTCGTAATTTGAAATATCCATGTCACAGATGCACGAGTTTGAAATTTTTTATGACTAAAAAATTAGTTTGGAATCAACGTAGCACATATGTACCATTTTGGGATTTTTGATGGTATTAGCCCGACAAAATAAGATACCAATCAATTGATGTAGGTGGAATGGTTTTATAGATTACAGGGCTAATTAAAGTCAAGATTAATGCTTTAACATTAATGAAGCAGGTCCAGCGTAACTATTCAAGGCCACAAAGAGCATTAACGTGTGCCAAAAATGAAGTGGGGGTTGCTGCTTGTCTAGAGGGGAAAATGTGCAAATCCCATTGCCCATTGTGGCTCAAATGGAATCCGAAGTGGAGCACTCAGTCGAGCCATGTGACAAGGAAAATGTCGGTATCTAAAAGCACAAATGGGAATGGACGCTTCGTGCTCCATCCTTCGAAATTAGCATTCCAAAAACATTAGCAGATTAAGGTGGACCTCTTCTGATTTCGTTGGTAAATTTCTATTATAATGGACAAAAAAGTTATGACCGATAACTTGAACATCAGGCAATCTATTAGTAAATTACCGACGCCATCAGGAAGTTGCTAACTTAATTTCATATGAAACAGTGTACTACCAACTCCTATTAAACAGTGTACTGCCAACTCCTCTGAAATTTTATCGGCTTTTTAAGTAAATTAACGACGCTATAATCAATTTACCAACATTCCAAGAAATTAGTAACGTGTCAACTTCTTTGCATTATTAGAAGTGTAGTTAGTAAAATACCAGCCCTACACGATATAAACCAACATTCCAACAAAATGAGTTACCAACTCCTTTCAACAAAATGACTAGCTTCTTTGAAACTTTATGCGTTTACCAACTCCTATGAAAAATTAGTCAACCAAAAAAGAATTCATTATCAACAATAAGCTATATGTTAACGTTTTTTTGCCGATGATGAAAACATATTTTGGTCCATTCAGTTTTTGTAAGTGATACAAACAATCACTTTAAAGAAAATATTTTTCAAATCATTAATCAGCATATCTATGTAATTGCCAATGATAAGTAGAAGAAGTGCCTCTAATAATGTCTTAAAATTGAACGCCTCTTAAACAAGAGATGTAGGAACAACATTTTTCGCCTATCTGTTGACAAGACAAGATTTTTCTCTTAATACATAACAAGGAAATCGTTGTATGTTATTAGACAAATAAGTTCATCAAATTTGTTGACTTCTTCCTAGCACGGCGAAAGACTTTCTAAACCACAACTTACATGCTGCAATACTTCAGTAAAAAGCAGCTAGCCGGCTAAGGACTTCAAAGGTTCAGTTTCCGCCACTGCCAAAGAGGTAATTGAGTGATGAACTGCCACCAGGAGCAGAGTGAACCTTGGTTGACGGCCGATCCTGCACCAACACATACAAAGCTTCTCAACAATATAGTGACAGAACAAGTTGTATAGATTAGCCATAGCTTGCCAACTAGGACATGTGTAAGTGAAGCGCGACTGCTTGAAAATATCCTGGTTAATTTGCCATGTTATGATGTAGCACTCTTCACAATGGTCTCATTTTTCAGGAAGGAAACATAACAAGAAGAAATTAAAGGAGCACAACTGCATGAGGCAGGGCCATTGGATCTGCAATAAATTAAGTCTCACCGGTGCACTTAGTATTGCAGATTACTGCTTTTTACTGCATTCACCATGTTACTTTAGATTTTCCCTAAAGGTTGATCTTGTGCACAAATATCTTTTGGCTTCAATTATTATTGTCAGCACATACCTGCTTTCACTTTGGCTATCCGCTTTTGATTTTCAATCTATTCAGAGATAACAGGATGCATATTCATCATCTACTCTAGGACAACAGAAGTTCTAAACCCCCAGAGTCTTGAAGATTTTCAGCAGGTGAAAATATCAAGCAAATCCTGCTCATGAGTTCCTTACAGTCCTGTGTTAAAATCTAAGCCATCTTCAGGTTTAGCACAGCAAGAACTTACAGTGATGAAGTTGCCACAGTTCTGTCCATCAGCGCGAAAGTAGTTGTTGGTCACGTTCCCTGGGTTGCCTGCAGGAGTGCTGCCAGCAACTGCTTGAGGAGGAGAGCAGCCAGCAACTGCTTGAGGAGCTGGAGTTGGACCGTTCTCTGGTGGTGGTTTGCTGCTCACAGCGTTTCCCTCGCTTTTGGCAGGTTTTTGGGGATTATTGTTGGCAGGCTCACCGCTTCCAAATAGGTAGCCCAAAGAACTCTGACCGCCGCCACTGCTAACTCCACGACCCATCCTGTTCACTTGTTCTTTTCCTGCCAATATAAACACTTCAGATCTTTTCAACCAATTTCAGTGCAAAATGAATGAATGTACCAATGGGAAAGGGATAGAGAAAGAGGGAAAAACTGAATATTAAGCAAGCCTTGAGAGGACTTAGTTGATACATGAAACTTAGACCGCATAATGAATTGGGCAGATAGATGAGGTTCATAAGATAAGGTACAATGCTGAGCACAAGAAAGATGGCAGATTTACAACGAACAGATATGAATGAGTGATTAATTATAACATACTTGTGTAAAAGAAAAGAAAGAAAGATAGAAAATGGAAAGACTGATATCAGCAATTGATTTAACTGTCTAATTGCCAAATAGAAAGTAAATACATGCAGAATTCGGCACCTGTTTCAGTGGTCTTGGATTAGCCACCTACATCTTGGACAGTGGCATTTGAAAGGCTCACATTTTTTGTGCAGATCAGCCATTATTATTGGGTGCGAGATTACTTAACCCAGCAAGATCAAACTTCAAACGCCGTTTCAAACATGCTTTTTGGTTTAGAGAATAAAATCATTGGAAAAGAAACCATGTAGACAACATTTGCAGTTTCCACTAGAGAAACGAAGAAGGAAAAGAAAAATAATCATAGATGCACTACCGAATCCGCAAATCATACAAGGAAGAACCTGAAGCTTTCTCATGAATAACCAAACTGATTAAGTCAAGACCATATCCGATCACAGCACAACAATCTTGCAGCCCCATTAGCCCAGAAAAAAACAGCAGATATAGCATAAGTAACTCTGATTTAGGTAATTTACAGCCAAGAAAACCATAAGAACAGGATCAAACTCGTCCTACATGAAATGATTTCTTCAATCTCACAGCCCCCTCACCAATTTCACCTAGCAATTATCCATTCACTGGCCATTGTTGTAACGCTAATGTACCATAACCCTGCGCCTCCCTAGGCTGATGTTTACCCAACTCGTTTTTTTCTTCTTTCAATGAAACCCAATTCAAGCCCCACCATATAAACTTCTTCCAAACGACAATGCAATCGAAAAACGTAAGTAATCCGACAAGGTGATGCAAGAACCTAAACCCAGAAAGGGTTTCAAGAACAAGCGGTTTTCTGATGCGAAACGACGTTCATAAACACAAGAACCTGAACCCAGAATGTGCATTACCTTGTTTTGGAAGAAGAATTCTAGATCTGGCCTGTGCAGTGGAGAGAAAAGGGTCGGAGATAAGTCCAGGCAACCAAAAGACTTAAATATATATATATATATATATGCAACATTTGAAAATTTGAAATTATGAAAGATTCATAAAAAGAGGAAAAGACAAAAAGGAAGGAGATGGGTTGGATTGCACAGGGGGTAGGGGAAAGAATTTTAATTTATTAGATGCAAATGGAATGAGCTGGTTCCTAATTTGGCTTATCGTTGAACCGTCGGCATTGGCTGTCAAGTCCTGATGCTCACGTGTGTTCCTGACACTGCAAAATTCGAATTTTGCGATCCCCTTAACAACCTCGGTTTGAATTTTGAAAATGTTGGCAAAAATTTAGAACATTTTTCTAGGGAAAAATTTCAGATAAAGGGACTAAAGTATCCTCATTTTTTTAAATAAAAATCTGAAGTGGACTTTATACCAAATAAAAATCTGAAATGATATGTCGGTCTCAAATAAAGATCTGAAGTGGCCCTAAAAGTTTTAAATAAGGGTCTAACTTTGCCGGTTATCGGCGGGCGAAATATTCCGGGCGGCGACCGATGAGATTAATGACATTTTCATTTGAACATAATTTTATTTTTTTTCTTTTTTTTTCCTTTCTTTTTTTCCTTTTCTTTCTTTTTTCCTTTCTTTTCTTTTTTTCCTTTTCTGATCTTTTCTTTGTTTTGTCGGTTGTCGGGCCGACCACCGGCGAGGCCCGGGAAGGGCTAGGCGAGGGTCGCCCATGCCCGATTTTGTGAGGGCCACCCTCGCCGACAACAGGCGAGGCTGGCCTTGCCAGATCTGGGTGAGGCCAATCTCGCCTCATCGACAATTGGCGAGGCGACCTCATCTATTGTCAGCGAGGGTTGTCCTCACCTGTTGCCAGTGAAGGTGGACCTCGCCCAACCCTTCCCAAGCTTCTCCGGTGGTCAGCTAGCTGGCCACCAGTGAAGAACAAAGAGAAACCAAAAAAAGGTAAAGGAACAAAGAACAAAGAAAAAAAAGAAAGGAAAGGAAAAGAATTCAAAAAAAGTTAAAAGATGTAAATGCCCCCACCATTCATAAAGTTAGGCCCTTCTTTGAAACAAAAATAGCCACTTCAGACCCTTAGTTGACATAAAATCCATTTCGGATCCTTATTTGAGAAAATGAGGGCACTTCAAACCCTTATTTGAAAATTTTCCTCTCTCCCAAGGCCAAATGGAGAAAAAGTGCATGAATTTACACGTGTATGACTGAATTTTTTCGGAGATCCTAAAAGATACACCAACATTTATTGGACCGATTATTCACCTTTATATTTTTGGTTCACACAAAATGACATGAGATTTGATATGGCCAATAGTGTCGATGTGTCATAATAAACACATTTTTATGACAAAATGACATCATTTATCGTAAGGAAAATGACTTTATTTTCTAGATCGTGAATCAACAACTTATCTATATTAGTGAGAAAATAGAGAAAAAAGGAATAGTCCCATGTTTAGATCGAAACTTAGTGTTACAAATTAATGATTTCGAGAGACTTCATGCAAACGGAGTAGAGTAAATGTATTGCATTTTTTGCCAATTATTTTAGAAAAAGTTCGTGTACTTTTTTGTCATTTGAAATTGAGCAATATTTCGTCCTAAGTAATTTTTTTGGGAAAATTTTAACTAAGAACTTAAAGTGAAGATGTTTTTTCATGAGGAAAATGACCTTATTTAATATTTAAGACAATAATAGATGGAAGATGGTGATGACGATTGATGATGACGATCAATAACATTAT
Organism: Syzygium malaccense; assembly: GCA_031216405.1. NCBI lineage: Eukaryota > Viridiplantae > Streptophyta > Magnoliopsida > Myrtales > Myrtaceae > Syzygium > Syzygium malaccense. The sequence goes on along the minus strand of CM062262.1, from coordinate 16,446,486 downwards.
TAATAGTGGTGGTAGAAGTGACATGTAAGGTGCCTCGGCCGCCAACCGATGTTGGCGAATACCACGATTGACATTGAGAGTGATGACGGCAACTATTAACAACTAGTCTAACAAGTAATTATTACGATAGTCAATTTGTCAAGGACACAAAAAATATTAACTTAAGCTGTTCCTGTATTTTTTCGTGGAATCAAATTGCAGAACAACTTCACCGAAAGCCCCAAAAAACATTTTCTAGTGACCAATTTCAAAAAATGGGGGTTACTTTCGATGCTCACTTGTCCATGAGGCCAAGAAACAGCATATGACTGGTCAGGATTCAGGACCAATTCAACCAACTGCGGTTGCAGAAGGGGTTTTCGAGCCATGTTGCCACCAGCATGTAGCAGGATTCCGGATTCGCATTTTTCGATTACGAAGATAGAAATGCAAGAGTGCATTCCAAGATATACAGCTATTCAGGATTCAGAAACAATCCACTTGTTGTTCTGTTCTTTGGAATGGTAGGTAGGCAAAGGAAAATAGATGCTTTGTTTGAAGCGCATTGCTCCCGAGTCCCGACTGCATATACGACATCACATAATTAACAGACTCCGATCTTTGCCCTCATGTAGGAGTTCATCCATGGAGATGCAATTGACATATGGAAAAACCAAAAATAGGATAGTAATATTTAGGACTTGATATGATACAAGATAGGGAAAAAGCTACCAAAAACTCTAATCTATGCCTATTGTGACACATTTATCTTAAACTTTTTTTATGATACAAAAAATTGCAAACTTATACCTAAGTGATACATTTATCATCTATCAAGATTCAATCAATGAGCATTATTAAAAATTTTCCTACATGGACATCGGAATGCAAATAATATTGATATGGCGCCCACGTGATTTAAATGAAATAAAAACGATGTCGTTTTGGCTAAAAAAAAGGTAAAGGTGTCATATAGATTCAAGTTTTGGGTTTTTTATGTCACAAGAAAAAATTTAAGATAAATTTATCACGATTGACATAATTTGGGATTTTTTATGGCTTTTTCCCTGCAAGATAACAGATCAAACTATGCCGGAGAGTCAACTGTGTTGCCACATCCTAATTTATTACTGCTTGCTTGTGCCGCGAATGTGAGGCATACTTCATTCAAGGATCAAATTTCAAGCAGGCTGGACGCCACCATCGTCGTTGGCTCCATAATGTGATGTTAGACTACATCATATGACCCAATGAAGTCGAGAGAGAGAGAAAGAGAGGACACCATTTGGCACCAGTTATATTAAGTACAAATTTTATCTTCATATCAGGCAATGAAAAACTACATAACTCTTTTCTGCAAAATAACCCTCGAGAGCTTTCTACAAAACTTATGAACTATGACACAGCAATTAACATCTCTTTCCAATGAAAAAGAGGGAAAAGGCTAATCTACCTGAACATCTGATATACAACATACGGAATCTCTGTAAAAAATCAAGCAGCAGAATATCTGCATTACTTTAAACTTTCAAAAGACAAAATTCATTGTGTGATGTAGTGACAGCACCAGGCCAAATTAGTCACCCTGGGCCATCTTTCTGTAAGACTTGGTCAAGGGGATGAATCTTTGAGATCTCCACTAACAGCTTGTGTAATGCTTGAGGCTTCGAGAAGAAAGGTGAGTGGTCTGCACCTTTTAGACGAAATACACGTTCTGGAGGGTTCAATTTGATCATATTTTCCTGTAATTCGATAGATATAGCATTATCTTCTGGAGTTTCTATGTAAAACCGCCTCACTGACCCATAGTTCACGTCTGAAAGTGAGAGCTTCTCGAGAACAGGCATGAAGGGGATTGGTCTCATGGAAACACCTGCCAGCGCTACATCCTGGATCAGGAAATCAAAAACTCAGAAAATACACTCAATGCAATAATATGAGTACATTCCTTGGAAAATTAAAATAAAAGCAATAATTGCAGAAATAAATTACCATCAGCAAAGCAATTCATTTAAGGAGAAAGGAAGTACCTTAGCAGGAGATTGGTTGAATAGCAAGTCACTCAAAAAAGATTTGTCTAGATCAATAGCAGTTGGAGGTCGGTCCTTCCCATTGGCATACAAAAATATCTGAGCCTTTTGCATTAAATCATTTGAGCCTGCCTGCAATACAAGTTTTCTGTAACTAGAAGAACTTGACGGGAAAATATCTGAAGTAACTACATAACAGACACTGAGGCTATCATCCACATAAGTTTGCAGGCCTCTGCTGCTATTGAACATGGAGGGAAAGGTAAAAATAACACGAGCGAACATTCAAAAGTTACAAAAATGCTTCTTCATTAGAGGAGACGCATCAATTAACAATTATGTTTATGGGGTCAACCAAAGATTGTTGGCAGTAAAATCAAAATTTTTAATTAGATGCAACTTCCAAATGCATGATCCAATTACACCCTTTACAAGAATATTTGGTGACCAATTCATTTCCCAAACAACAGTATATGCCCATCAACATATATAGGAAAACAACTACTTCGATAATGATGAAGACATCCAATCTCTGTTTGTCTTCTCCATCCATTGGTTACATAAACACTAGGCCTCCTTATAGCATCAAGTCCCACACAAGAATTGGCACTTACTAGGCTTCAATTTGTCTTAGGCGTGTTCCCTAGTGATTAACACAGAAAATGGAATTTCAGACTCCATTTTTCAGGTGTGGATTATGCTTGTGCTCTTCAAGTGTAAATGAGGTAACCCTTGGGATGCCTGAAGGTCTAACCATTAATAATTGTTTCAAGTGAACCACAGCCGATGGAATCAACATACACAGCAAAACCAACCTGTTGAGACCACATATCAAGAGTACTTTGGCCATTCCTCAGCATCGCAGCAGCAATAAAAACAGCTTTTGTGATTTTTGAAGGAAATAGCTCCATTGCATAAGATATGCATGTGCCGCCAAAATCATGGCCCACAAGAATCACCTGTGCGAAAAATCTCTTTTCAACATCCAACCATCACAAATACGCATGCTCAAATGCGCGACAAATCAGACAAGAAATGGGAGAAGAGATGCCAAAACATACTTTCTCGTCATTGGCCAGCTTTTCCAGATGGTCAGTTAGGGGCTTGACATATTGCGAGAGACTTGTGACCTCACTGGTATCAAAGGAATTAAACCCAGATCCAGTTAAGTCTATCGGTGTAACTTTGAAACCGCCTTCTTCAAGCAGTGCTATAGTTTTATACCAACACCAAGCACCAAAGCCACCACCATGAACAAGGACAAAATGGTTGGTTTCCAATTCATCAAGCTTTACATCCTATACAAGAAAACACATGCACAAACTATAAATGAGAAAAGAGGTGAATCAAAATCTGTGTATCTAGATTTCTCTTATTCATTTATAAGGTTCATGTTGTTCTTGTTAAACTTGTTTTGGAATGCTTAGTAGTATTTTATTTGGAAAGTGGAAATGAAGTTGTACATGGTACAACTCTAAATTCTGTTCAAGGTGTTAGAGCAAAAAATGTACAAAGGGAAGTGGCATTACAAAGAAAGATACAAACTTATTTGCATAGAAAGTTGTGAGAATTGGTTCATCCACATGTAATCATAGTGTGATTGAGGCCTGCAGAAGTCAGCCTCCCAGCTTTATTTGTGTGATAAAATTTATCAACAATTATAAACCAATTAATACTCCCATTGATTTACCAAAGAAATTAGATTTTCTCAATTCTCAATGATTTAGCAATGCCAAATCTTGCGAGCAAATAATCATCATACAACTATCTCCAGGCTCATAAGAGGCAACACAAGAGAAGTCATAGCTCAACTGTTGCAACATGCGAATAGAAATACATCTCAAGAAGCCGAAATGTTCTTAAATAATGAAGCCCCACAAATAGCATAAACTGCTCGCTTTACTATCACATATGACACTGCTTTTCAGTATAAAAAGCTAATCTTGGAATTAGGAAGAGTAAATCCATGGAGCAAATCAACTAGATACTTAACCCATTTTCAAGCGACAAGGGGTCTTCCATTTGAGCTAAAGTATCATGCACAGTGAAACTAACTTCAAGTGATTAATTCCCATGTCTCACTGAATTCACATAGCCAACATATGATCAAGTTCCAGCATCAATCTTCAGAAAATGATTATTCGAGCATCCAACCATGGATAACTATATATTTCTCTTTCGGCTGGTTCCTTCTGTTCCAGTTCTGTTGTTCACGGTATCTCTTCGAGCACCATTGGAACTTTATAAGAGACTTTTTTACTTTCATTCTACTCCATATAGTCAGAGGGCAGTATTCACGGGTACACTGGCAATATCTTCAATCAGGATCAAAGGTCAGTCAGTAGAGCGTGATTTGCTTATCTAAGACAATTACCGAGTTTATTCAATCCATTAAGCCCAGTGTTTGTAACCTTAATCATAACAAAAACAAAAGTTACTAATTTAATTCATGTTCATAAGAAGAAAGCTATCGGAGGTACGATCTTGCGGTACAAACAGTTGAACATACTCCAAGTGGCGAGTCTCAAGAAATTATCACTACCAATGAAGGCTCTGTTAGAAATAATGGTGATTGTCAATTGCCATTATTGATTTAGTAGTGTGCCCACCCTTTCTCAAATAAACCAAAGAAGCCCCAACTGACAGAACTCACTCTTGGGCCTATATACAACTTCTCCATTTCCAGAAGCTAATGAACAGAACAGTTATAAACAACAACAATGCCAGCACAATTCGACATCACAGATAAAGCATAAGTGGAAGCAGAGAGAACCTCAAATAGAACAAGACCCAGTTCGAGAATCACCCCCAATAAATCCCAAATAAGACGACGACGATACCTGATTAACGAGCTGGTGAGGCTGCAACAGAGGATCAGTGCCGGCACTGGCCCGCGAGCTGCGGCTCCTGGGCAAGCCCTGCTTCCTGGGTCCGCTCGGGCCCGTGTACCGGAGCGAGGCGGAGCGGTCGACGGGCGCGGACTTCCCGTTCTGGCGGTGCCGCTGGAGGACGATCGCGGCGGCGAGAGCCTGCTCCTGGGCGGAGCGATCGTCGGGCTTGTCCCTGCGCGACGACGACGACGGCGACAGGAACTTGGACCACCGGCCGCTCAGGCTCGCGAGGGCGGAGGGCGGCGGCGGCGGCGGGGGCGGCTCGGACGCGGCGGGTCTCTTGCTCCTCGCCGGTTCGGGCGAGAGGGAGGCGCAGAGGTTCCCCATTTCGCCGAGGCGTGCGCTCGTCGCGGAAGGTGCCGTGCTGTTATAGTATCGCTGCGCGATGGATGGCCGTTGATCGTCTTCTTCTTTTGGTTTGTGGAATGCGAATGATGTCGTCGAAAGTCGTCGGCGCTTCCTGACGATTTTGAAGTCAAAAGCGATTGGTTAGGGGGCCGATGGCGAAAGGGGATCTGCTTTTTATTTTCCTGGGAGTAGAATGTTCGTCGATGTGTTGTGTCCGGACCGGAAGTCCATGGTGTTGACTCTAATGTCGATCGCAATTCGCAGCCCGTTCGCGAGCGAGTGCTCTCGTGACTTACGAACGCGTTTAAAATGAGCGACGGCCACGGGCCGGCACATGTGGGCATGGGCCCGTGCTCGGGCCGGCACGGCCCGTGACAACGGCAAGCCGTGCCGGCGCTTGTACTAGGCCCGGGCGTGAGCACGTTACGCCTGGGCCCAATTTGCTATTTATCATTTTATATTTGTGAATTAATTAAAAAATCAAACTGGTATATCTGTGACTAGTTTATCCCGAACTAATTTTTGGATCATTAAAAACTGCCAAATCAATACTTTTGTAACAAAATTACCGCAAACTGATGTGGATTTTCACATGTACTTGCCATATCAATTGAGTTATTACTATCTGTCATCCAGTTCAACAATTTCATAGATAAATTTGATGAAAATTCGTGAAGGATAAATATGTCACGAGTGTACCAGTTTTGAATTTTTGTGAGCCAAAAAATAGTTTGGAGGTAAATTTGTTAAATTTGTTGTGGGGATACCAATTTAGGATTTTTCTTGGTATTAACCTTTTATATTAATTGTTGGATCATTGTTTTTGAAATCCGTTGAGTTCCAATAGATGCACATCAAAGGACGTGCATAGAATTTCCGATATTACGAGCTATTTCAAAAGTCAATTAAGTCTTTCATTCACTTGCATGTTTTTGTATTACGAATGCATAATTTAATTTCCATGAAATTTCTTTTTGTTTCTGTCGCACCCCCTACTTTAAAAGTACAAGGGCATTGATATGACCGTCCTTTTATTCGAAAAACGCAGCTTCAAATATAATCATAACTCAATATGTTTTCAAAATGTATACATATATATTTGATAAAATAGTCATATGGTTACAATATCAGAATTTCTATAATCCATAAAAGAAATATATATATACATTTCCAACAAACAACTAACTGAGAAGTTCATCATAGCCGTATACAACTCATACCCTAAAATCCCCACTCTAAAAAATGTACTAATAACGATAGTGCTCTCGTCCTACTTGCGCATTGCTGAAGAACTAAAATTGCAAGTAAGATAGATTTAACATTCACTATACATCTTTATGATTCGATATCATAACTCACCAATTCTAAATCCAAAATACAATATACGTAAAATATCAAAAGTAAATGATATCTTTCCAACCAAACTTTTACGCATAAAATAGAATGCAAATTATCAAATACAATGCATTTCATAAAAGTAATTGATGGTTTCAAAAACCAAATTATATAATATTTCTCAATTCCATTTATCAAATAGAATGCATTTTCATAAAGCATTTCATAAATCAATGCATATAGCCTTTAGCACCCTTCACAAAGCATTTAATCAAAATAAATTATCATTTCAAACTGCTTCAAATAAGGCTTTCGAATGGCTTTTCAACTGACTAAAAGGATACTAAAAGTTCGATCTAATTTATGCAAAAAAAAATATGCTCTTTCATAACTCATATTATATAAAATCTCTACCGCTTTCGAGATATGAGTTTGTAAATTTATAGAAGAGATAATACCACTCACTTAGGAAAGCCCAAAATCAACCTACAGTAGTTACTTAAGCCGACACACTCGTATTCCCATCAATTAATTGAAAAACGATATCAAAAACCGAGTAATGCACTACTCTAACGAACAACTCAACTAAACTACGCTTAATCGTTAATGAAACGACTTCTACGCGCTAATGAAGAAACTCATTTATAGCGAACATTCATCTTTCTCTATTACGTGTATTGTCAATTACGGTAACTCACATGCGAAACTTCAGAAATTCGTTCCAATCAAACTGTACTTTGGAATTTATTTTCATCCAACTTCACAGCTCCACAACGCTCTAAATTATCATTTTCATATATATCTAGCAATGGACAACTCCTCAATCAAAGTTCCAAGTTCACATAACTATATATTTATGACCGAACTTCGAAAATTACTCCAATTAGATGCATAATAGGCTTGGATACTTACTAGGCATTACAAAACGGAGTTGATTCGGCTTGTCGAGACGTTCAGATTGGCTAGACACGAAAGTTTTTCCCTTTTCTCCTTTTCTCCTTTTCCTCTTTCACGGACGAGCTCTTCTCTTTTACCTTGTTTTGTCCGTCGGTGGTCTCTTTACCCTTTTACGCTCACGTGTGCATATGATGAAAAATAAGTGAAAGTGGCTGAGTTTTTAAGGCCACAATTTTAGAGGGTTTTTGGGCTTGGGCTTAACTAATAAAATAATGGGCTGGATTTATGGGCCCATATAGTACAGTTCCTATATTTTAAAGGGTTTAATACCACGATAACCCCCACATTGGTACACATGTGGCAAATTTATTATAAATTAATTTTGTGACCACCAAAACTTCAAATTGGTACACCTGTGACAAATTTACCATCCGTTAGTTTCCGTTAAATTTTACCGTGAAATTGCTAAATTGGATGACCCATGACAGTTAACGGGTGTACCAGTTTAAGATTTAGGTGCACCGGATTGTGGTTTCTGATGGTATTAATTCAATTTAACGGAAATTAACAGAAGGTAAATTTATAACAAATGTACCGATTTTTGGGTTTTTAGTGATAAAAAAAAATTAGTTTGGGGTAAATTTGTCACAAGCGTACCAATTTGGGATTTTTTGTAATTAAAAAATTAGTTTGGGATCTATTTATCACAGATGAACCAATTTGGAGTTTTCCATGGTGTTAACTCTATCCTTGAATATCCTTACCCAAGAAAAAAAAAACTCTATCCTTGAATATGATTTAAAGTCATATTAAATTACTGACTGGGTTTTAGATTTTACATGAGTAAAAATAGTAGATTTAGGCAGATTTCTCTCTTTTAGTACAAGAAACAAAGTCTGTCTCCTCCTAAATTACATGAGTAAAAAACAGTGTGAGAAAACTCCCTTTGATCGTTGTGAGTTTTTGCCAGGATTCTCTTCAGTCTTATCACATGTAGAAATGCGGCATGATAGTCCAAAGAAAACTGGGAAGGGATTTTATTGTAGGAGGGGCCTATACGACCCTCGAAACCATGAAGTCTTGGCCGAGAGTTCAAGGGTCATCGCTATGTGTGATAAGAGGTTGAGGCCAAAGTCCTTTCCCGTTGTTGTCTACGGTATCGACACTAGTTCCATGCTGAGTGTAGTCACCAAACATGGGCTTAGATCAAAGTTCCACCGAAAGTCAACCTTGTCAAAATTTCAATTGAAGGGTACGATTGGATCATGCCCTGTGAGAGCTTTCCTTCGGTACCTAATTTGACCGAATCAAACATTTGGATCGCAAGATATCTCAAATTTTAACAATACTTATTTAATCTCAAAGGTTCAGAGATCATATTAAATATTAGGCTAAAGTTCATGGACTACATTGAAGAATCAAAAGTTCATAGACCATATTACACATTGGGCCAAAGTTCAAAGATTGTTTATGTCACTATCCCTTCAATCTTTCTCTAAGCCTATTTTAATTGCCCCATTCAATTTAGTTGCTCCTAGTCCGAATTTAGGAGTAGTTGCCAGTCATGCATTCCAAAGTGAAAACCAATCGTACTATTGACAATTTCGAGTCGCAAGCCCTCCACAGGGACAGAAACGGGTAGATTGGATGTTGGATCAGAGAGAACATGCTGTCAAGTTAGGTCAGAAGCCAACTTTTACTTAAATAAAATGGATAAATGCACTAAAAATCTTAAAATTTATCATAAAAGTACAATTAAGTTGTAAATATTTTAAAAAGTGCAATGAAGTCATAAAATTTATCACGAAAGTGCAATCGAGTCCTACAACTTTTAAAAAGCGCAATCAAGTCTTAAAACTTGTTAAATTGATGCAATTAAGTCATTCAATTAACACAATCAATTTATTTAATGAAAAATGATGATGTGGCATTTTTAATTTTAATTTCTCTCTCCTATGTGGCATTTATTATTATTATTTTCTTCAAATATGATTTTCATTAGATTAAAAATTTTAATAAAAAAGCTAAAATTTTATTTAAAAACAAAACTGAAAAAATAATCGTAGGATAGGGCAGGGCTTCGCCGATGGGCATTGCTGCTACCGTCGTCCATCACTGGAGGGGCCGGCGACCATCACTCGCTCTGGGTGAGGCGTCATTGGCCTCGAGTGAGGGTTGGCGACCCTCACTAAGCCCAACGAGGCTTGCCCAAAATTGGGTCGAGGGCACCTAGATCTGGGCAACGCCGGCCTTCATTTGGGGCCGGTGAGCCTTGCTTGCCCCAGGTGAGGTCGGCGACGCCTCACCTAGGGCAAGCAATGGTCGTTGGCCCCAGGGGAGGGCCGGTGTCACCCAGATCTGGGCGCCTTCGCCCAGGCTTAGCGAGGGTCGCAGGTGCCCGGGGCCGACAAGGCCTCGCCCGAGGCTAGCGAGGACCGGCTAGCCTCGCCCAGGGTCGGCGACCACCACCAGCTCCTCCGGTGATGGGCGGCAGCGATAGCGTCCACCGGCGAGGCTTTGCCTCGCCTTGCCATTTTCTTTTTTTTTTTCACTTTTGTTTTTTAAATAAAATTTTATCTTTTTTATTAAATTTTTTAATCTAATGAAAATCATATTTGAAAAAAAAAAATAAAAAATACCACTTAGGAGAGAAAATAATTTTAAAATGCCAAGTTAATATTTTTCATTACATAAATTGACAGTGTTAACCAAAGGATTTAATTGCATCAATTTGATAAGTTTTATGACTTGATTGGACTTTTTAAAAGTTTTATGACTCAATTGCACTTTTGCGATAAATTTTAGGACTTTTAGTGTACTTATCCCTAAATAAAAAAAAAGGAAAACAGTAGCTCTCAATTGGGGCAACCCACAACCGCCACATGGTAGTCATAGAGGCATCCCTCCCTTGTGCCAGTGCCCTAGCGGCGGGCTGGTGCAGTGTTGTTGTAGGTGCAACGGCGACAAACCAAATTTAGTAAACAAATTGTGTATTGACGGCATCCAAACTAAAGTTGCGATGCTGTTGCTACTATCTAAGTAGACGAAATTAATATTTTTGTTGTCATAGGCTAACCAGGAAAATTACCAAAACAATCCTAAACCTGTTGCAATTGTGCCAATTCAGTTCTAAACCTTTTTTTTGTGCCAATTTAGTCCTAAACCTTTTATATTTGTGTCAATTCAGACCATCCGGCCACTTTTGGCTGGTCGGTGCTAGCCGTCCGGCCAACGCTGACGTGGCAATATTTCAAATATTTATTTACTTTTTTTCTCTCTCTTTTTTTTTTCCTATCTTCTTCCTTGGCCGGTTCGGTGATCGGCGACTGGCCAGAGGCTGAGGCCGGCGAGACCTCGCTGTCGCCGAGTGAGGTCGAGCCTCGCCATGGCCGGGCGAGCTCGACCTCGTCCATGGCTGGCAAGTTCACAACTCACCAGCCTCATCCTCTAGCCGGTCGCCGGACCGACCAGGGAAGAAGATAAGAAAAAAAAAAGAGAGAAAAAAGTAAAAAAAATAAAAAAAATATTCGAAAAAAATATTTAAAAAATTATCACGTCAGCGTCCGGCCACTACCCAGAGTCCACGTCAGTGTCGGCTGGCCAAAAGTGGTCGGATGGGCTGAATTGATACAAATGTAAAATATTTATAACTGAATTGATATAATTGTAATAGGTTTAGGACTATTTTAGTAATTTTTCCTAGGCTAACCCGGCGAACTTTTCACCAAAAAAACCATGATGACAAGAATTTTCATCGCTGTAGCTTTCAGTGACGAAATTTCAGGACCTATAACGACGAAGTTCTCCGTCGCCCTAGACTAGTTTTTTAGTATTGATTTTCGATCGTGTCTTGGTAATTAGAATTTACTTACGTTTAGGTAATGATGATGCCACGGTCTCGAAAGAAAGTAATAGAGTAGTTCTCTAATGTTGTCAAGGAGTAGATGTGCTACTTTTGTGAGTTCTAACTGGTTGATATTTATTTTAACTGATGAGTGAAAGGTATTATAGAAATATCAAATAAATAAAAAGGATAATTAGTACCCCCATCTCTATATTTGTGTATAAAACTTCGTTCTGCCCTCGTCATCCTGATAATGGGAAGAGAGATTTGTCATTACATCTCTTATCGTCTTCATGATGGGTTTTATGAAGAAATAGTTTCTTCCACCAAAATAGTCAATTTTTAGGGTTATTATGGCTTTAGGAAAAAGGTTAAATACAATGAAAAACCCTAAATTGGTAGCCATTTGACAAGTTTATCTCAAACTAATTTTGTGACCAACAAAAATCCCAAATTGATACATTTATGATAAATTTACCCTTCATTTAATTGGATTAATATCACGAAAAATCACATACCGGTACACCTGTAATAAACAGAGGGTAAAATCTCAAATTGGTACACCCGTTAACTGTCATGTGACATCCAACTCATAAATTTAATAGAAAAATATAATGAAAATTAACGTGGGTAAAATTATCATAAGTGTGCAAGTTTAGGATTTTTAGTTGTCAAAAAATTAATTTTGCATAAATTTGTCATATGTATACCAGTTTAGGGTTTTTTTAGGTATTAACCCTTAGGAAAATACAACCGTAATGGTTACTATGCTCTCTAATTTGCGTGGTGGTATTAATTTTACGTTAGATGGTGTAATAGTAATAGCAATAAAATTGTGACAAAATTTCAAAATGCCCGTGACAGGTAACTAATTAGGTTACTTGTCATATTATGAATAATACGCACTTATTCCACATGTAACTAATTATTATTATGCATTTCATATAATACATTCATGATGATTGTCAAAACTCGATTTCCTATCTTGTCTTAAAAACCTGACTCGCAGAGAAAAGAAGATCGGACTCAAATCAAACTTTCGACAATTGAACTGCACTTCGATATCCGAACTGGATTTGAACGTCCACTTGAGCATCTAACATAATTTTTGCAAGGGAGTGTACCTAAGGAGATGACTCCTAAAGAAACGAATAAACATGCTGAAAGAAAGCGAGTGCCATCAATTTAGCTGTTGACGGCATGACCGCTCTTCATTTAAGAAATTTCTCAAAGCATCGGTCCAACGGAGGCAAGGTGGGTATTCTAGCCCACACCCGTCTCTGGCTGCGCCGTTACATATCCTATTCAAATGTTATATTATTAGAATGTGAAATATTAGTACATGAATAACATTATATTTATTTTGGAATAACAGTATATTAAATTACGAAAGCAGACCACCCGCCTGGGTGGCGCTGCTGGAGCGCGCACTCTTCCTCTCGCAAAAGGTTGAGTGTTCGAATCCCGGGCGCCGCAGGGTGACTTAACCGGTGGCACGTGTGTGGTGGCTAGCACGTGTCGCCCCCAGGGTTTACTCCCCGGCTGTCGGCCGTGCGGGGGTTCCCTGGGTTACCAAAAAAAAAAAAAAAAAATTACGAAAGCATAAAATTGCTGTAATATTGGTATTCAGTTAAGTTATTCATAAATATACTGATTATTAATTTTTAAGAAATTATAATTAATTGATTATTAGTTTATTTATTATTATATCTAATAATTACAATAGTATGAGCAAATTAGAATGCCGCATCTGTCTTTGTCCTGGAAAGTACCTAAATATCTGCAACAAAAGAGAGAGAAACTACCTAAGTATCCGATTTTGAAGAATTCTGGAGTTCAGTTGGGTTCGAGGATTGCAGGTATGTTTTGCCGAAAGCTATAATCTGATTTTGAATTCGTGAGTCGGGTTTGTGTCACTTCTATTTTCGGGTTTTGAAAGCTGCTTCGAGAGGTTCTGAGGTGTGAATTGAAGGCTCCAGAGGATTAGGGTCAACTTTGCACATTGTCGTGTATGATAACGTTAGGCTCCGTTTGTTTCGCGGAAAACGAATGATTTTGAAAACATTTTTCTAAAAATCATCTCTCACAGTGCTTACAAAAATGAATGCAAGAAAAATATTTTTATCGTTCACGAAAATTTTTAGACATAAATTGTTATCAATAATGAAAATATTTTCTATTGAGTAATTATTTCGAGAGATACAGGTGATTAATTTTAGGAAAAAAAAATTTACATCAGTGATTATCCGTGAAACAAACGGAGTGGCACTTGAAAGTATAATAATCCTATTATCATAATCAGTTTCCAATAGACTCGACCAAGATTGTTAGAAAGTTAAAATTTCTAATGCATAATTATCCGGTTGTGGTGCTTCAATGTTTAGCTCTTCTTCTGTTTTCATTTCAATAGATGGGAGTGACTAGTATCGCGGTCCAGAGGCTTTGAGTCCCTAATGAATCGAGCACGTGGCCAACATGATCAGGCGACCTTGAAACTTCTAACGGCCTAAGATTTCTTGGATACTCTTGAATATTCTTAGGGGCAATATGGGAAGAGTACGTAAGAGTATCCTAAAATATTCCTAGGGGTGATATGGGAAATGCGTACTTATATTCGAGAGGCTTTGTATCAATCTTCACTGTTACATTAGATTTGAGATATATGGTTGTAATTAAAGGGGTTCTTGTATAAATAAGAGTCTTTCCCCTCATTTGAATATTCAAGTCATTTGAGCAATACAAGTTTTTTTAATGATGGTCTCTCTATAAACACGTTCTCTCTAAAACCAATCATTATCAGTCTATAGCTTTCCATTCCAAATTTGAAACCATTCCGGAATCATTTATAGATTACATGCTGAAGTGAATTGTGCCATGCTTCAATGACCAAAACATTCACTCAAATCTGCAGATGAATGTCAAACTCGTGTTAAACTATCCCAATTCGAAATTTGTGCAGATTTTGACAAACTATGTGGAACCAAATTTACAAAACTTGAACCGTGAAAAGAAAACGATCAAAATGAAAGAGTAATCAATATACGAAAGACCAACTCTAATACAAAGACACTTACCAAAAAAAAAAACTCTAATACAAAGATGGACACTTCCAAGTCCAACATAAGTATAGTGCTATTGCTAAACAAAAAAAAATGAGAATATTTCCCACTGAATCGACAAAAAGCTAGGGTTCCTGGCGTGGAGTGAACCTATTTCCAGAATCAATGATTTTCAATTTGGGTTGCGTATGTTTCGCGAAAAACAACTTTGAGAAAAATATTTTTTGGATTTTCCGGTATTTGGCACAAGGAAAACAAACCAAGGAAAATGTTTTCCGGCAACAGAAAAGAGGTCTTTAGGGGAAATGATTTCCGTCTTTCAGAAAGCAAAAATCATTTTCCCAGCTCATTTCCTGTCGCCGCGCACCTCTCAAACAGTGTAGCTCTATCATGCCCAATTCTAATCCGCAACGACTCTCTCTTCTGCCTACGGTTCTACGATTTACTGTGTTCCTTCGTGCGTCTTTAGTGAATTTGATGAGAGCCTGCTTTCCGTCCCGTTTAATGTAGAGAAGCACTTGTTTTTACTCGGTTTCGCTTAGCGTGTTTCAGAATTGTGTGCAATTGCTACACAGTGATTGAGGATGACGAATGTGAGCTTAAATGTTTTAATCCGTTGTTTTTGGTGTCTTTAATTCGCTACTAGGGCTTGTCAATGGATTATGCAGGTCTATGTTTGTTTAATCGGAGTGCAAAGAAAGAGCTGTCTACAATTTGCTGTGAATATTCATTTTGGTAATTTTTGTGTTCTTCTGCGGTGCTCCTGAGCTGTATTCTCCTCTTTGATTGTCTTCTATGTAGTTAAGAGAATTCTATTTGAACTTGCCATATTTGTGTTTGAGGATTTCCAATCTTAGCTCTTATGATGTTGTGTGAGTCGGCCATAAGTCATGAATAAGCTCACAAGTGTTAAGTGTCTTTTGTTTGAATCTTCAATTGGCTCTGGCTTTCTCAACAGTAGCACAAATTGGGGGTTCATATCATTTTTGGATTGCTTTTGCTTGCTTTGGGTTTTTTTTTTTAAATCTTTGTTGTTGCTTTTCCTCTCATTTTTTCGTCACTGCTCTGGCTTGATAGCGAAACGACCCAAGATGGTCTCTTGTGCTTGATTAATTCTGATAATGAACTGATCAAAAGACGAGCGGAGTCTCGAGTTTGGGGCGTGTTCTCTTTTTCAATAATTGGAGGAATTGCTCGTTGGCCTTTATTGACGTGGGGAAAGTTGATGAAGGGGATGAAGATTAGTTGCTGTGTTAGCATGCTGTTAGGACTCTGCAACAAAGCCTAGAGGGGCAGAGTTGTGTATGGGAATGGTATGTTCTGATTCGATCCTCTATTTCCGATGCAGGCTCAAAAAAGAAAAATTATTGGATGATTCGATGTTCATGAGCTTGATGCATCTCGGAATGAGAGCATTGGGGATCTTGGGCTCGGCATTGATGGACCCGGGCTTAGCCAGTTGGGGACCCTGGGCTCTGTACCCGTTTCCCTAGTTGCCTGTACCCTAGTTATTGAAGCCTGAATAATGTATATCTATTTTGGAAAAAAAAAGACAAATCTTCCTCAACAAACGATCAAAAATATTTTCCGCGTCTTTTTCATATTTCAACAAAACAATGAAAAATATTATCTTTTTTTAATCAGAACCGAAAAATACTGTCACTTTCACATTTCCAGAACTATTTTAATTTAGGAGAAACGAACTTTAGAAGTCCCGTGACTTTACCAGACCTATTCAATACTTGAGAGTGCAATTCTTCACGCAAAGATCCTTTGACCTCTGAGTTGGATGTATTCCTGGCTTCTACTGCTTCCCACACCATGAGAACCCATTGGCGAGAAAATGGGAATCGGTGCGAGAAAAGATAGGCCAAACCGAATGACCTTTTCTCATATGGTTGTTTCTGCAAATGTGCTCAAGATACATTGTGTCTCGACTCAGCTATTTGTTCAAATATTTGGGAGACTGGTGTATCATAAAAGCACATTTGGTTTGGATACTTGAGTAGGTAGGTTATCTAGCTAAAAAAGCCTCTCAACTCAGCTATTCAATTGCATGATGTCTTGTGGAAATAGAGGATAATTGCATGATGTCTTGTGGAAATAGAGGATATGTCCACATGCTCAATGAAAATTATCCCATTCTATGCACGACATAAATTCAATTGACTACACTATCGATTATAAACAATCTCATATTTGAATCACACATCCGCATATTAGCAAACATCTTACCTATTATATGAGAGCGAGGTATCGATGAACTTAGAATTATCAACCCAAATGGGATTTCTTCTTTATAGAAAAAAAAAACCAACACGATTATTCATTTACTATTTATAGGTCGATCCTTTTTAATAACATGAAAGTGAGAAATTTGCCATTTTTTGGGTGGGAGAAATGGTTCTACCTTTTAAACAATTGAGGGAGAAATTTTTTTTTAGTGGAATTGAGAGAGGAATTTCTTAAAATTGAAGTTGAAAAGAAAGAAAAATGACTGTTCGAGGATAAAAATTACTTTTGCAGGTCGCAATCCAAAACTTGGGTCTCCATATTTGGCATAGGTGGCATCCGGATTAACAAAAAGAATAAGAAATGCCTTTACAAAGGATATTAATTCAGTCACGCATCCTACACAAATCGATGACATTTATTTAACTTACCCACCCAGAAGGAAAAGTATGAAATTATATAACGATAATGATTCACGTCACTCACCTCACTATTAATACATTTTGGTATGATATGCTGGCCAGAAAATAGCAAAAACAAATGAAAAAAAAAATGCTCTAAAAGAATGTTATTTCTGAATACCATAAAAGTGGAAAACGATAGATAATTTTGCTCATCCTGTGATGTTAGCTAAATTGGTTGACCAAAGGGAAAAACCACTCTAAATGAGAGGGCAGGGCCTTGGCTGCAAAACAAGAAAAGGGAGACGATGTTGACGTTGTCAAGGCGTCAAAATCATAAGCTTTCTAACACCTCGAGTATCATTTTGATCGGAATCTCTTTTAGGGAGATATTAAAACTTTTACCTCGGCAGTCTATTTGGCCCATTTCTCGAATATTCGTGAAGAAATTTTATCAAAAACTCGGTTCGTACTTTCGAAAACTTCGAGTCGCAAATTTTCAGGTGGGCCAACCCACAATATCCACATGGTAGTCACAAGTGCATCCCTCGCTTGTGCCAACACCCCAAGGGCACGCCTACACTTTGTTGTTGTAGGTGCAACAGTTACCATTTTAGTATATAGATATGCTCATTGAAAATCCTAAAACTGGTCACAAAGGTGCATTTGAATCCTAAAAATTGCAAAAAGTGCAATCAACTTGTTAAATTGATTCAATGGAATCCTACAATTAACACCGTTTATCTTACTAACGAAAAACGATGACGTGACTTATTTTAATATTTTCTCTCTTCTACGCGACGATGATGTAGCTAAATTATGAAACAGAAGACTAAAACGACGTCGTTTTGGCCCAAATTTGATTTTAATACTAATTTTATTTAAATTAAATTTAAAAAAAGGAGAAGGAAGAGGAGAAGTCGGGTGGAGAGGGTTGCAAGCCATCACCGCCACCGCCCCACCATCTTGGGCCCAAGCCAGGGGCTTGGCGACCCACGCCTACCATCCCCCACCCTGGTCGACCCCTCTCGACGATGGTGGGGCAGCGGTAGCAAGGGCTTGCAACCCTCCCCACCTAGCTTCTCCTCCTCCTCCTTTCTTTTTTTTTTTTATAGATATTTACTTTTTAAATTTAGTTTAAATAAAATTAGTATAATAACAACAACAACAACAACAACAACAATAATAATAATAATAATAATAATAATAATAATAATAATAAAAAATCACGTCATTGGCATGTAGGATAGAAAAAATAATAATAAAAAAGCTATATAAGTATTTTCCGTTAATCAAATTGGATGGGATTAACTTTAGGATTCGATTAAACCAATTTGACAAATTTTAAGATTATATTGTACTTTTTGCAAGTTTTAGTACTTAAATGCAATTTCATGATAAGTTTTAGGATTTTTAGGGAACATATCCCTTAGTATATTTATGCAAGTGTTCATATGACAAGTCTCAGTGATCACTAAAAGATGACTGACGAGTCATGAATTTCAGTTAACCTTTAAAAAGAAGACAAGTCAAGTAATTATTTTTTAAAAAGTATGTATTTCAAATTTACTTAACCTGTGATTAGCATGTTTTATCTTAATCCCTGCAATGGGAATAAGTAACTTCCTTCAATGCTATATTGAGGTTGGTCAAAATTGAAAAAGGATGAGATAACTTCCTTCGATCTTTATGAGTTTTTACCAGGATTGTTTTTTGTCACGCCTTCACTTCGGGGGTTATTGTTGCGATGTTGTAGGCTTGTCGCCGTCCCGTTTCTTTTATCTCATTAACATGCACATGTGGAAAACGTGTACAAACAAACTCCCAAACAACACAACATACAAGCAGCCAAGAAAACACCATACAGAACACAAAACACACTACTTCCATATTGCCTCAGTACATTTACAAGACCCTTTTTCTATGGGCACTTTTTGTTTACATTATTTTCCTATCAAGGCTGCAACTCCAAAGTTGGTATACATGACGAAAAGGAGGTGAGATGTCCATACCTACAAGTCCGGAAGACAATGGAGTGAGTCGGAGACTCAGTAAGTGAAATCATTAATCCTGAGTTAGGAGAACGTCTCGTCGTTGAACCCAGCATGCGAACATCACTCGCACCCCATCATCGATAGCATATCAATAGCAATACTCTTATTGTATCTCGACTATATGCATGTGATCAATTTCAGCTTATCGTCAAGGCACAATTTACCTTCAGTTTATCAATAAACGTGACAACGACACACATTAATATGCATAAAAGGTTCACTAACTGTCTTAACAAGCTGGGCATCCGAAATCCATCGAATATCCGAAATCCATCGAGCATCCCATACTCTTAGGGGCTTCTAGCCTTAGGCTAGGCATTCGGAATTCACCGGGTATCCCATACTCTCAGGAACTTCTAGCTTCAAGCTAGGTATCCAGAATCCACCGGGCAACGTCTCCAAAATCCATTGGCAATGGCTATTTCCTTTATATGATCACACAACAAGCATTCACGCAAGCCGGATTCTTATTTTTGTTTCTTAGCAAATGCAAATAAAGCTCGAAGGCGTGCTAATACAGGTGTGTACATGTGTCATGGCCTATAATGTCAAAGCTAAACTGATGAACTGAGCGTGACACGTGACTTGTGGCTTGGGCTGACACGCATTGACGTCGGTCCGAAGTTGAGCGAAGCTTGAATCGACACGCCTCAATGCATATTCAATGTCAAGCGAGGCCCGAACCATCACGCCTCAATGCCGATTCCCACAACCGAGCGAGACTCACTCGTGATCCGAGGCGTGTTCAACCTCATGAATACAAAACATGAGCAAACCATACAAAAACATTCCTCATCATACACACGACAAAGTACAGGTGAGCACACATCCAAATTCAACAACGCAACATATCGACCTAGCTAAGGATTAGTAATTTCACTTACAAATTTGACGAAGTGATAGCAAATGGCCGAGTGGTGGTCGAATGGTGAAGGCGAATGGCAAGCAAAGTCAAGAAGGAGAGAGGACGCAAGAGGAAGGAGAAGAATAAGTGAGCCAAGGATGGCGAGAATGAAGGGGGTGGTGCCCTATTTATAGGCATTTTCCTCATTAAATGCCCTAACAAGTGGTCCAACGAGCTTTCTTGGAATGACTTGGCTATCTTGGTTATGTGGCGCTCTAAGGTCCTAGGAAATGATTAAGGATCCTTGGTGTATTTTTCTTATTGGTCCACTTGGCTAATGAGTCACCATTTAATGATGACTTAGCCTAACTTATTCTCCAAGCCAAATCTTATTGCCATCATTACTATATCTTACATTGCCACTTAAATGGACAACTCACACCTTTATTAAATGCTCAAGATATGATTATGATGGGATTTGGATTTTATTACGTGTTTCTTGCCTAGCTTGCTCTCGAAGCTATATCTCATGGTAATAATTATCAAATCTCTTCTTAGTCACCTAAGAGGATGATTCACCCATTGCATTTAATGACTAATATTCTAGAGCCTTCTATTATGTCCAATTTCAAGAATATGGCAAGTATGAGAATTAGACCAATGGAAGCGCTAACTTGATCGGGTATGAGTTTCTCATGTCTATCCACGATCGATCGTGCCTACCAAACTGAGGTTTGTAGTCGAGTCACCATCGGATGTGACGGGTCATGGCCAAACTTGTTTAGGTTGGCTAAGTTGGTGGCCTACGGCATGGGCTCCGTGGCTAGCATTGGTCGGGCGCAGGGTCAAGCTGGCTAGGCACAGGGTCAGGCTAGCCGGGCGCATAGCTCGCAGCCTGTCTGCAGTGTCCATAGACTGGCCGGGCACATGGCCAGCGCCTGTGCTGGCTTGTGGCCTTACAGCAGAGTCTAAGTTGAGGCACATAGCCGGCTCATGGCCTAACACAAAGCTTGGCTCACAACTTGGCACATGGTTTAATCAGCAGGGTCGTCAAGCCAATCCGTGATCGGTCCATGACCGGTCCGTGATCGGTCCAAGTGGCCCATGGCCAATTCATGACCTGTCCATGGCCAAGCATACTTGGTCCATGGTTGACTTTCGGTTATCATATAGTTGTGTGGGATCGATCGTTCCATGACCAACACGGTCACACAGGTTGATCCATGGATGTCTGCGACCAGTATATGACCGTGTGGAATCACTCGTGATCGGAATAGGACCGCGCATGATTGTCCATCAATCTGTGGTGGTACGTGACCGTCCCACGACCAACCCTCATGGTCGAGCAACTGATCCATGGTCAAATAACTTGGGTCACTTGCGTGGTCATTGGATTGGTTCACTGTCGATCCCTTGATCAATTCAGGGCCGATCCTTCAATCAAACCATGGCTAATCCCTTGGTTGCCCTTCCGATCGAATTGGTCGGTCCATGATCGATCCTTAGATTGGTCCATGGCCGATTTCCCTCACTATTGGCACACTAGTTCCATAGCCATTCCTCAGGGCCAGAATTGTGAATGTTACATTTTAAGTCATATCACATGTAGCAATTAGGGATAATCGTCTAAAGAAAACTGGGAAGGGATTAATATCACCAAAAACTCCAAATTGGTACACATATGACAAATTTACCCTCCGGCAGTTTCTGTTAAATTTTAACATCAAATTACTAAGTGAGATGACATATGACATTTGACGGGTGTACCAGTTTAGGGTTTTACCCTCTGTTTATCGCGGGTTTTCTAATTTGTGATTTTTCGTGGCAATTTAACAAAGGATAAATATATCACAAGTATACCAATTTGGAATTTTTTGCAATCAAAAAATTAGTTCAGGGTAAATTTATCACGGGTATATCAGTTTAGAATTTTTTGTAAGATTAACCCTTTTATTTAGTAGGAGGAACTTATACATTCCTTGTAAACCCATGAAGTCTTGGTCGAAGAGTTTAAGGGTCATTGCTACTTGCGATAATGCCTTGGAAGGAAATTTTCATAGCAAACTCAAGCAAATATGTCGTTGAGGACAGAGTACTCCCCCTTGTTGTTTATGGTATTGACACTAGTCCCATACCGAGTGTAGACACCTAATGTTTTCTAGGGTTTGATTAAAATATAATCAAAAAGTCAATCTTGTCAAAATATTGATCAAACGGTACAATTGGATCATGCTCGGTGAGAGCTTTCCTTCGGTACCTAATTTGATTAAATTGAACTTCGGATCACCAGATATCTCATCTTTTAACTATAGTCATTCAATCCCAAAGGTGTCAAGAAATTTACGATAAACATAGATCAAGTTGTGAGATAACAAAGATTTCATCGTATTTCCAATACCTCGAGAATCACTTCAATCGAAGTTTTCTCAAAAGGAGATATTGGAACTTCCACCTTGACCATCTATTCGGCCCATTTCCCGAATATCATTGATCACTACATTTTATTAGATTGTGTTTTAGAAAAGTTTGGGTCGCTAGCTTTCCACAAGCACAAAATCGGGTAGATCAGATGTTGAATAAGCAGCAACGAGCAGTTGAAATTAAGTTAGAAAGCTAACTTTTACTTAAAAAAAGGAAAACAATGGCTTCTAGCCAGGCCTATTAGGATTTTGTGCGAAAACATGTATAGGTAATGCTAATTCAAAAAATCACAGCGGAAGCAAAAAACCATTTCGTGTATCTCCAAGGCATTATTTGTGCATTTAATAAGAAGCACTTAGAAACGAAGAGGCGAGCTAATCGCATTACCTCTGTACCTTGCCCAAAGCAAATTGGTTCTGATGTTCCTTAGTTCCAGCAAATTTGGTTCTTATGTTCTTCGGTTCCAGCCAATTTGGTTATGATGTTCTTTAGTTTCAACCCCACAAACGTCAAACCTTTAGTTCAAACACACCACCAATCACACGTCAAACGATAAAAAGAAATTCGAGTGAGTTCACCACACTAATTATGCTAGCAATTGTTCTTATGTATATAAAGAGTTTGATTGATCTCAATTATCACTCTATATCAATCTTAGATCCACTTTATTTAAATCAATTTGGTCATTAACTCTGAAACCGTTTCTAAACATTAATTCAGCCGTTGAGTCTAAGCCTGTTTCAAATATGAATCTAGGCGTTGATTCTAAAACCGTTTCAGGCCATTAATCTGGGCATTAACACTCAAACTGTTACAAAACATTAATCTGGCAATTAACTCTATAACCGTTATAGAATATTATTATGGGCATTAACTTTGTAACCATTACAGAGCATCAATTCGATCGTTAGGTCTAAAATCGTTTTAGAACATTAATTTAGCTGTTGATTCTGAAACCATTTCAAATCATTAAACTCCCTATTTATTCTTAAACTGTTTCATATCATTAATTTGGTCATTGATTTTGAAATCGGTTCAAAGTAATAATCTAACCATTTATTCTGAAACCGTTGCAGAACATTAATTCAATCGTTTATTCTGAACCTGTTTCAAAACCTTAATTTGGTTGTTGATCTAGAACCCGTTTTAGAACCTTAATCTTCAACTCGACTCAATCTGATTGCCGCATTTGCAAATACATTTGCAATATGTCTCTTCGTTTCAAACATCATTCTAAATTAATTGTGGTGTGTGACATCCCTGGATTCATCATTGAGCTAGCAGTAGGACTTGTACTAATACATTAGTACAACCAAGAGGACTGATTGTCCCAATCAATCTCTAGGTCCTACATATCATGAGTGACATATAGCAATATGTCATGGCTACTCAAATAGTATGAATATTTTAAGAACATAATGAACCTATCAACTTTGGCCACCATATCATTCAATCCTTCTGTCTTACTATGTCCTGATCGAACAAAGGTTATGGAATTATTTGTCAAGCCATAATTCGATCTAATGCGTGCATGGGCAAGTGATTCTGAAAATGGGATTTTCTAGGTGAAGTGTATGGATAGGTATGTGTTTGTGGGATAGTTGTCAATAGATAAAATGGATGCAAATGATAGAATACAATCTCTACCAAGGTATGAAGGACGCACCACTAACCAAGGATGACGATTGGGATCGACGAAGTTCACCACCAAGACTTAAAGGACAATCCATCTGCTAAGGATATAGGACTTCGAGATAGAGAAGCTCATCACCATGACCTAAAGGGAAACCACCATCCAAGGATAAAGTGCTTCTTGGCTCACCATCGAGGAGTAATCCACTCTCTAAGGATAAAGATGTCTAAATAGGAGTTATCCACCTTCCAAAGATATTCACTCACATAGAGGAAAATCTCATATATTCATCAAAGTCTTCTTTTCTTACAATTGAGAACTCTCCTTCTTTTATAAAGGGACTAAGACATAACCAAACAATAAAGAGACACAAGAACTAGAAAGCATTTTAAATACCTAGGAATTTAGGACTTTGACTCTTGAAATTCACATAATTATCAAGACTCCTAGGAACTATAAAGTGCAATAAAGACATAGAGACTTGAAATTATGACTCTTCAGCCTTGCAATTTATCTTCAAAAATTCGTCCACCTTATTTGAGCTGAGGATAACCATCTTATTTAGTCATCAAATGTTATAAGAAATTGCTTGGGATAACCTCCCATCGATATGTTGTTGATCCACATCGAAATCAGCAACTAATCTTGGTGAAATGATACTAAATATCTGAACGGGTAAAGAAGAATCAACAACTCCTTTAATTGGTAACATGGTCGATAGTCTCCTCATTGACAACTTCATTCTTTGACCCATCAAAGCAAGTTATAACCAAAGTTAGCTTTGGCTCGAATGATCATTGATAGTGATGGGCTCATTGATGGAATCAAGTCGGAACTTAAGGAATGTTTCATAGAATCGTATGCTCCCGCATCATGATCATATACACAAACCTAACTCACATATATTTCGACGAGACATAAACTATTCATTCTCATTTACAACCCCGGCCGAGGATTTCAATACAATGTCACAATTAGATCGCATAGGACTTCATTATTGTTTCTTGTATAAAACAAGAAAATAGATTAGATATTGCGCACGCATGTCCCTTCGTATATGAACAAATTATGACCATCAAGTACAAAGGCAGTTTGATGAAGCGTCAATTTGTGCACTTGTGAACCATAGCCATCCAACATAGAAGTCAGCATTATGCCTCAGGTCTATGGATACATGAACGATTAGTCATTGACTTCGCTAAAAGCTTCCATGTTGCTAATCGTCCAGTGCATGTTATGTTCAGTGAACTAATCCGATACAAGCTCATTTGTCTTAGCTCATGTATCACAATAACCAATGACTTGTGACTCATCATTCCCTTATGTATTCTGTCATGCCTCGCACCCTACGGGGCGACACATCCCTGCCGCGGTCAATTTGAGTGCGATGTCCCAGGATGCGTCGCCGACCCAATAACCAAATAGAGCACAAGGCACATGCGGAAGCAAAGTAAACACCCATAAAAAACAAACACGAGACCAAGGGTAGAACAAACAACAGGGCTACAAAATATACACTTGCATTGATATTGGGAACCATATACAACATCCATTTACAGCTTGCGCTAAAAAAAAAAAAAGCGGGTCAATGGCCACTATTGACAAAAAGGGGTAAGTGGCCTGGGCGGTCAGGGTTACTAAAACTAGAAGGGGCTCCGGTCAAAAAGGTAGTGGCCCGATCTATCTAGGAATGAGGCTAGACCTACGGAATCCAGTCCGAGTCGGACCCCGATGACTCGAAAGAGCTATCAGACAGCTCAACCTCAGAGTCTAGGGAATCCTACTCGGACTCGGCCCCAGCTGACTCCTCCTCAAAATCCATCGGCTTGGCCTCGTCCTCCTGCTTCATGTCCTGCTCCATGGGCTTTGGTTCCTTATCCTCCGAATCCATCGGCTCCGGGTCTGAATCCCCATCCTCCGACGTACGGTCAGGGCTCGCCAAGTCCCCATCAAGACAGTGAGTCAACATTCCTTGACTCGGTAAACGAAACCTCAAAAGATCGAAGGGGTCCGTAAGTCCCTGTATGGTCCCTGATACACTACCCTATATACCTGTGGGCCTGGTCAAGCTGCTCGCCTGCGTCAACCCAAATTGTAGATAGATATCTAACATAAAAATCCTCGTTCCCTGCGGGGTACACCGTCTCCTCTCGGTCTATCCGGTGAGGGATCCCAAAACGAATAGTTACTGCGGGCATCTCAAGGCAGGGGGTATGAAAAATTGGATTTACACAATAGTGAGAATAAATCTCAGTGAGTAGGCCCCCTAAACCTAAGCTAGGCTAACATGCACCTCCTGACGAGCACTAAACAACACACAATCCATAATATAAATGACTTGGGCCCTTGGGCCCAAATCCAATACTTACTTGGCCCTGCAGGTTAGGCAATTACAAATCATAATAATAACACAGAACCCACTCGTGACACATATGCAACATCACTTGATCACAACGCATGTCATGTAAATACTATGCTCATGCTCACACTCGTGCTCATGCTCACAATGCACTTTTGCACACTTGCACTCTTGCACACTTGCCATTTACCAATTCTCCTCCGACCCACATAAAACGCATCGGGTCCGACCCGCGTAAAACGCATCCGATCTATCACTTCGGGATCGATCTCTGGTCCACATAAAACGCATCAGGCTCATGACATACAACCCACGTAAAACGCATCAGGTTGATCATCTTCCGGTAGTCCGGGCATGGTCCCGCGTAACACGCCTCGGGACGGGTTCAATACCCCGCGTAAAACGTATCGGGGTTTTATGTGATCACACACTCACATACACCAGTTATTATTTGAACCCCGCGTAAAATGCATCAGGGCAATTAGGTGATCACATGCTCATGTCATCCATGCACACTCGCGTATGCACATGCTATGCCAATGCTCGAGATGTACACTCATGGCCATAACGTTCACATTTGGGCATTCAAAAAATTCACAGTGAGCATTCAATTGCACAACATCACGTATTCAATTCACGACGCAACATGCTCAATTCAATAAATCACAAGCCCAACTAATCAAATCATCCAATCCAGCCATGACGCGAACTTGGCACACGGAACCACGAAATTAGATCATTAGAATTCACAAGTCTATGACCCCCAAGGCTCCCTCAAATCACGGCCACACAAGTGCTCCATCTAGCATCAAATACTAACGTCAATTCGTGCTCAATTCATCCTCCTCATGGTCCATTCACAAAACATTCGACGATTTCCACTAAGGCCATGATAAATCAAATATGGCCCGGATCCTATCCTCACTAATTCAGCCATGATCAGCCCGCCTTAGGCCACCAAATCACCTCTAAATCAGCACCATGAACCTCCAAGTTCACCTCAAGGTCAGCCACTACACGGCCACACGAATTACACTCATTTAGTCCACATTCCTACCCAAATCGAGGTTCCAATGATTAGCCATCACACAGCACAATCTAGGCCACTAAACCTCATTTGAATTATCACTCTAGGTCACCAAATGCGCCACAAAATCAGCCCCTAATAGCCTCCACACGCTAACCCCTAAATTACCCTAATTACCCCTAAAACTCATCTAGAAACACACATTAGCCTAATTAGGGTTTAGGGTTGTACTCACCTGAATTCCTAGGCTCCTAATGAAGGCTGGATAGGTGGCAAGGGCGGCTGAGCAGTGGTGGCGAGCAGCGGTTCTCGGCGGCGCCAACGGCGGCGACGCGCGGCTCCCCGGCGGACGGCGATCCAAGGCGGCGAAGGGGAGGGGAATGCTGGTCGCGGCGGACGGGAGAGAGAGAGAGAGAGAGAGATGGTCGGGTTGGTGGTGGTGCAAGGCGGCGGCGGCGGCGGCCGAGAGAGAGAGGGAGCACAGGAGAGAGAGGGAGAGGAGAGGGGGACGGGATGGTGATGGTGGGGTGAGGCTGGCGAGGACGGGTGGCCTCGGCGAGCGGCACTGGTGGCAGCGGCGGCGCTCCGGTTGTTCCACGGCCGAGCAAGGAGGAGAAAGAGAGAGGCGTGGGAGGAGAGGGGGCTGTCAGCTTAGGGGAGAAGAAAAATGAGGGAGAGAGAGAGAGAGAGACTAAAGTGTATATGAGTTGGGCTTAGTGGGGGTTGGTGACTAACTTTGCAAGTTGCAATAATGACACTCTTGCCCCTAATCCAAGGGCTAAAGTCAAGGCTTGCTAAAAATCTTGGGGGCATTATGGTCCAAAATTTCAGCATTATTGGGCTGATACAATTCAATATAAAACCCTAAAATAATCTCTAAAATTCGGAACACTATAATTAGGCCTAGGGGCAAAACGGTAATTTTCCGATCCCGAGTCAAACTTTCAATTTTTGACTCTATCGATCCCAAATATAATTGGCCAAATAAAAATGACGTTGTCCTTGCAAGAATAGTCGCGTACGCCCACGAAACTCGACACTAAAGTCCAGGCTCAATTCCACGATTGATTTCGCTCAATTTGCGATTTTTAGCGTCTCTCACTAACGGGCGACTGTTTAGGGGTTACGCGTATCGACCTAGTGCTACTCGAGTCGTGACGGTCTTGATTCCCAAGAAAACACGAGGATTTATTGCTCGTCCCAGGGGTCGCGATCGTCTGGAATAAGTTCGGGATAGTTTGCCGCGCGTACTCTTGGTTGTGCAGAATCACCCGCTATCCGATCGTACGTCGTCGGTCGAACCAAATCCGTCACTCTCCTTGAATCGGCCCATATCAGCACAAAATATTCCCTCGTCGCTTCTCGGAATCGGACTCGATTCACAGTCGAGTTCTTGGGTCCACGCACTGTTTTCCTAGTTAATCATTCTCAAATGGTCAGTATCCCGAGAATGATTAGTTCCGGGCGAGACTCTCTAAAACGAAATGAGGAATAATCATCTATTTTATTAATCCCGGAAGTGGGCGAATTCAGGACGTTACAATTCTTCCACCCTTACAAAAATTTCGTCCTTAAAATTTACAATCCAAACTCGACTACTCAAATAAATGGGGGTGCTGACATCGCATTACTTTCTCGTTTTCCCAGGTGGCGTCTTCAGTCCCGCGATGTTCCCAAACAACTTTGACCAACGGGATTATTTTGTTCCTCAAAACCTGCTCCTTCCTATCCTCGATCCGCACCGGTCTCTCCACGTACGACACCCTGTCATCCACGTCTATTACCTCATCATTCAACACGTGGGTCGGATCCTGTTCGTACTTCCTCAACATTGACACATGAAAGACGTTATGAACCTGCGATAAATTTGGCGGCAAGGCGAGACGATAAGCCAATGTTCCAATCCTTTCCAAAATCTCGAACGGGCCTATATACCTTGAACTCAGCTTTCCTTCTCTCATCGGTGAGACCTTAAGGAATACATGATCACCAACCTGAAACTCCAACGGTCTACGCCTTTGGTCCGCGTAGCTTTTCTGACGGCTTTGAGCTGTTCTTAGCCTTTCCCTGATAATCCTTACCGTTTTCACCAACTGCTGAACCAACTCTGGACCCGTTATACTTCTTTCCCCCACTTCGTCCCAACACAATGGTGTTTTGCACGCTCTGCCATAAAGTGCTTCAAATGGTGCCATCCCGATACTCTGCTGAAAGCTGTTATTGTAGGCAAATTTCACCAAATGCAACTGCTCTTCCCACTTGTCCTGAAAATCTAGTACACACGCTCTCAGCATGTCCTCCAAGGTCTGAATAGTCCTCTCAGATTGGCCATCCGTATGTGGATGGTAGGCCGTACTGAATTGTAACTTGGTTTTCATGGCCGATTGTAGACTTTTCCAAAAATTCGTAGTAAACCGGGGATCACGGTATGAAGTAATTGATACCGATACTCCATGAAGACGGACTATCTGCCGTACATATAACTCTGCATACCTTTCCAACTCGAAATCCTTTCGCACTACCAGGAAGTACGCTGATTTGGTCAGTCTGTCTACGATCACCCAAATGGCATCGTGTCTTCTCTAGCTTCTTGGCAATCCCGTTACAAAATCCATTGTAATATGCTCCCATTTCCATTATGAGATTTCCAATAGCTGCAACATTCCACCAGACTTACAATGCTGTGCCTTCACTTGTTGGCACGTCAGACACTTGGTCACATACTTGGCCATGTCCCCTTTCATTCCGTTCCACCAATAGTGCTGTCGAAAGTTTTGGTACATCTTCGTGCTACCCGGGTGGATACTATAATTGCTCCTATGAGCCTCCGACAAAATTTCTTCCTTAAACTCCAAATCATCGAGCACGCACAACCGTCCTCGAAACTTAAGAATTCCGTCCTCTGACACTTGAAAGTCCGGTTTCCTCTTAGTGCCACCCATCTCTAGAATATTCTGAATCTCAAGGTCCGTAGATTGCAACGCCTTAATCTTGGCTTGTACTTCCGGTTCAATTCTTAATGTCACTATCAGACTGGATAGGTGTCCTACCTCGAATTTAAACTCTGAGTCTTGCGCTCCTTCTAATAAAACCCACTCTTTGACCATTAATTGCGCGATGCTCGATTTCCTACTTAAGACATCCGCTACTCGGTTGGCTTTACCGGGATGGTACAAAATGTCACAATCATTGTCCTTCAGCAACTCCATCCAACGCCTATCTTATATTCAGTTCCTTTTGCGAAAACAGATACTTAAGGCTATGATGGTCCATGTAGATTTAGAACCTTTCTCCACATAAATAGTGCATCTAAATCTTAAACGCGAAAATGATTGCTGCCAGTTCCAAGTCGTAGGTCGGGTAGTTCATCTCATGAGGCCTTAACTGTCGTGATGCATAAGCAACCACCCTTTCATATTGCATTAGCACGCATCCCAATCCCTTAAGCGAAGCATCGTTATAAATCTCATATCCTCCTGGTCCTAAAGGGATTGTCAGCACTGGCACCGTCGTCAATCTCTGCTTCAACTCCTGAAAACTTTCTTCGCACTTTTCTGTCCACTCAAATTTAGTCTCCTTCTTAAGCAACCTCGTCAATGGAGTGGCTATCGCTAAGAATCTTTCCACGAATCGCCGATAATAACTTGCCAGTCCTAAGAAACTCTGAACCTCAGTAACTGTCGTCGGTCTCGGCCAATTCATCACTGCCTCAATCTTTGCCGGATCCACGGAGATTCCTTCTCCGGAAATTATGTGTCCAAGAAACGCTACACGGTTCAGCCAAAACTCGCACTTGCTAAACTTAGCATACAGTGCATGCTCTCTTAGCGTCCTTAGAACCTTTTTCAAGTGTATCTCATGTTCCTCGGGACTCTTTGAGTACACTAGAATATCATCTATAAAGACAATGATGAACTGGTCTAAGAATTTCTTGAATACCTGGTTCATTAAGTCCATGAAAGTAGCAGGGGCATTAGTCAGCCCAAACGACATCACCGTGAATTCATAATGTCCATACCTTGTCCTGAATGCCGTCTTTGGGATATCCTCCTTTTGGATCCTTAACTGATGATACCCTGTCCTCGGGTCAATCTTAGAAAACACCGAGGCTCCTTGCACTTGATCGAACAGGTCGTCGATCCTTAGGAGGGGATACTTATTCTTGATTGTCACTTGATTCAGTTGACGGTAGTCGATACATAGCCTCAACGACCCATCCTTCTTCCTGACGAATAATACCGGCGCTCCCCATGGAGATGCACTCGGTCGGATAAAACCTTTGTCTAGCAGTTCCTGCATCTGCACCTTTAATTCTTTCAACTCCGACAATGACATCCTATAAGGCGGCTTCGAGATTGGCTCAGTCCCGGGTGTCAATTCAATAACAAACTCCACTTCTTTTTCTGGTGGCAATCCCGGCAATTCCTGGGGAAAGACATCGGGAAAATTACACACCACTGCTATATCCTCAAGCCGCATTTCTCCTGCCGTCGAATCAACCATACTTGCTAAATAACCTTGACAGCCCTCATCCAACAACTTAGTTGCTTCTATTGATGAAATCCAAGGGATCGAGGTTCCTCCTCGACTCCCTACAAACTCGAATCTAGGGTATCTAGCTGGGCTAAACTAGATCACTCTGCTACTACGGCTCATTACGGCATTCTGTCTGACTAACCAGTCCATACCCACAATCACATCAAAATCATACATTGGCAAAACCGCTAGGTCTATCCTGCTTTCTACGCCACCAATTACTATCTCACAATTCGGGCATCTTAACGATATGCATATCTTATCCATTAATGGCGTAGTCACACACAACCGTACTTCTAACAAGACAGGTTTTAATCCAGCCAATTCAATAAACTGAGTAGATACAAAGGAGTGCGACGCCCCCGGATCAAACAAAGCATATGCTACATGATGGCACAGAGAAACCATACCTGTGACCACGCCTGGCGCATTCTCAACTTCCCTCCCCGCCATGGCATACATCCGTCCTTGTGCCGGCGGCCTATTCAGATTAGCCGGCGAGGGATTCTCAGCCTGATTTCCAACTCGGGGTTGTTGTTGTTGCATTGGGGAACCTACTGGGCGTTGCTGGGTGCAATTCCTGATCTGATGATCCATACTCCCACACTTGAAACAAGCCCCAAATCTATTCTGCTGTTGGCTTGGCTTCCCGATATTCTTCCTGATCGGTGGGACAAATCACCGATTCCCCACCATCGGCTTCTTCCCGAGACGGCGGTTATCCTTGCTCTGGGCGAACCGCGACCCAGAAGCGGCTGCCTTATCAGTCTAATCTCGCTCTTTAGCCTACGCCCGCTCATATATCTCACCGTAGTCCTTGATGTTCAGCGATATCATTTGACTTCTCATATCCGGTTTCAGCCCATCTCGGAATCTCCTAACTTTATCCTGTGGATCCTTAACCATCCTGGGTGCGAACCTCGACAGTCTCGCAAATTCTGCCTCGTATTGATCTACCGTCATCGATCCCTGGCGGAGTCTCATGAACTCCGCTAACTTTCTCTCCCTGGCACTCTCGGAGAAATACTTTCCGTAGAAATTCTCAGTAAATGAGGCCCAAGTCTGGGCGGTACCTTCCGAAAACACTCGATTCTTGGTGGCCTTCCACCAGTCATTTGCATTCTCCTGAAGCTGAAACATCGCTAACGTCACCCTTTCAGTATCGGTGCACCCTAGCACATTGAAAGCTTTCTTCAACTCCTCCACCCAACGTGGTGCAGCTTCGGGGTCACCTTTCCCATTGAACTTTGGCGGTTTCAATTTTAAGAACTGCTCTACCAACTTCGACATCGGCCTAATCACATTCGCCGGCCTTGGAACTGGATTCTCATTGGTCCCTTGATTCCCATTATTTCCATTATTCCCATTAGCTCCATTGGCAATAGCAACGGCAGCCTTGACAGCGGCGGCAATAGTGGTATCTCTCTCTTGGGCTAGCCTACCTCCTAGAATTCCAGCTTCCTCGAGGGCCCTTAAAATTCCATCCACCCTTGGATCCTCGGCAACCCTTACTTGTGGTTCTACATGGTCCTGCTCACGACCTCGGCCTCTACCTCTACCACGGCCTCGACCTCTACCTCTTCCTTGGCTACTCATTTTCCCAACTCGCACGCTCACCTATCTGCTACAATTCCATTCAGGAATTAGAGACCTAAACCAAGCTAAACCGGTCTAAGGTCTTAGGCAGGGATTCACAACAGCAATCAACCACTCGGCATGCGATTAAGCATAAATAGTACAAGTCCTCAACCAAAGAGATTCGCATACTTACCTCGGGTCCTGCCGCATCTGCACCTTACGGGTCAGTTCATATGAGCACTCAATCAAAACACAGACAACCAGGAAGTACACGTGGCACACGAGGTCACCCTACTGACTACTCAAGGTCATTGCTCCTTATTACTCCAGGTTTCGACAGAATTGGACCGAGCTAATCTTCCTCTGATACCAAATCAAACGGGGATGTCACGCCCCGTACCCTACGACGCGCCACATCCCTATCGCGATTGATTCGAGTGCGACGTCCCAGGACGCATCGCCGACCCAACAACCAAACAGAGCACAAGGCACATGTTGAAGCAACGTAAACACCCATACAAAACAAACACGAGACCAAGGGTAGAACAAACAACAGGGCTACAAAATATACACTTGCATTGATATTGGGAACCATATACAACATCCATTTACAGCTTGCGCTCAAAAAAAATAAAAGCGGGTCAATGACCACTATTGACAAAAAGGGGTAAGTGGCTCGGGCGGTCAGGGTTACTAAAACTAGAAGGGGCTCCGGTCAAAAAGGTACTGACCAAATCTATCTAGGACTAAGGCTAGACCTACAGAATCCAGTCCGAGTTAGATACCGATGACTCGGAAGAGCTATCAGATAGCTCAACCTCAGAGTCTAGGGAATCATGCTCAGACTCGGCCCCAGCTGACTCCTCCTCGGAATCCATCGGCTCGGCCTTGTCCTCTTACTCCATGTCCTACTCCATGGGCTCTGGTTCCTCATCCTCCGAATCCATCGGCTCCGGGTCTGAATTCCCATCCTCCGGCACACGGTCAGGGCTCGCCAAGTCCCCATCGGGACACTGAGAGTCAACATCCCCTGACTCGGTAAACGGAACCTCAAAAGATCGAAAGGGGTCCGTAAGTCCTTGTATGGTCCCTGATACACCACCTTATATACTTGTAGGCCTGATCAAACTGCTCGCCCGCGTCAACCCAAACTGGAGATAGATATCTAACATAAAAATCCCCGTTCCCTGTGGGGTATACAGTCTCTTCCTGGTCTATCTGGTAAGGGATCCCAAAACGAATAGGTACTGCGGGCATCTCAAGGCCGGGGGTATGAAAAATTGGGTTTACACAACAGTGAGAATAAATCTCAGCGAGTAGACCCCCTAAATCTAAGCTAGGCTAACATGCACCTCCTGACGAGCACTAAACAACACACAATCCATAATATAAATGACTTGGGCCCTCAGGCCCAAATCTAATACTTACTTGGCCCTGCAGGTTAGGCAATTACAAATCATAATAATAACACAGAACCCACTCGTGACACACACGCAACATCACTTGATCACAACGCATGTCATGCAAATGCTATGCTCATGCTCACACTCGTGCTCATGCTCACAATGCACTTTCGCACACTTGCACTCTTGCATACTTGCCATTTACCAATTCTCCTCCGATCCACGTAAAACGCATCAGGTCCGACCCGCGTAAAACGCATCCGGTCTATCACTTTGAGATCAATCTCTGGCTCGCGTAAAACGCATCAAGTTCATGACACATAACTCGCATAAAACGCATCAGGTTGGTCATCTTCCGATAGCCCGAGCATGGTCCCGCGTAACACGCCTCAGGACGGGTTCAATACCCCGTGTAAAACGCATCAGGGCTTTATGTGATCACATACTCATATATACCAGTTATTATCTGAACCCCGCGTAAAACGCATCAGGGCGATTAGGTGATCACATGCTCATGTCATCCGTGCACACTCGCGTATGTACATGTTATGTCAATGCTCGAGATGTACACTCATGGCCATAACGTTCACATTTGGGCATTCAAGAAATTCACAGTGAGCATTCAATTGCACAACAGCACGTGTTCAATTCACGACGCAACATGCTCAATTCAATAAATCACAAGCCCAACTAATCAAATCATCCAATCCAGCCATGACGCGAACTTGGCACACGGAACCACGAAATTAGATCATTAGAATTCACAAGTCTATGACCCCCAAGGCTCCCTCAAATCACGGCCACACAAGTACTCTATCTGGCATCAAATACTAACTTCAATTCGCGCTCAATTCATCCTCCTCATGGTCCATTCACAAAACATTCGACGATTTCCACTAAGGCCATGATAAATTAAATATGGCCCGGATCCTATCCTCACTAATTCAGCCATGATCAGCCCGCCTTAGGCCACCAAATCACCTCTAAATCAGCACCATGAACCTCCAAGTTCACCTCAAGGTCAGCCACTACACGGCCACACGAATTACACTCATTTAGTCCACATTCCTACCCAAATCGAGGTTCCAATGATCAGCCATCACACAGCACAATCTAGGCTACTAAACCTCATTTGAATTATCACTCTAGGTCACCAAATGCGCCACAAAATCAGCCCCTAATAGCCTCCACACGCTAACTCCTAAATTACCCTAATTACCCCTAAAACTCATCTAGAAACACACGTTAGCCTAATTAGGGTTTAGGGTTGTACTCACCTGAATTCCTAGGCTCCTAATGAAGGCTGGATAGGTGGCAAGGGCGGCTGAGCAGTGGTGGCGAGCGGCGGTTCCCTGCGGCGCCAACGGCGGCGACGCGCGGCTCCCCGGCGGACGGCGATCCAAGGCGGCGAAGGGGAGGGGAATGCTGGTCGCGGCGGACGGGAGAGAGAGAGAGAGAGAGATGGTCGGGTTGGTGGTGGTGCAAGGCGGCGGCGGCGGCGCGCCGCGGCCGAGAGAGAGAGGGAGCACAGGAGAGAGAGGGAGACGGCGAGAGGGAGAGGAGAGGGTGACGGGATGGTGATGGTGGGGTGAGGCTGGCGAGGACGGTTGGCCTCGGCGAGCGGCACCGGCGGCGGCGGCGGCGCTACGGCCGTTCCACGGCCGAGCAAGGAGGAGAAGAGAGAGGCGTAGGAGGAGAGGGGGCTGCCGGCTTGGGGGAGAAGAAAAATGAGGGAGAGAGAGACTAGAGTGTATATGAGTTAGGCTTAGTAGGGGTTGGTGACCAACTTTGCAATAATGACACTCTTGCCCCTAATCCAAGGGCTAAAGTCAAGGCTTGCTAAAAATCTTGGGGGCATTATGGTCCAAAATTCCAGCATTATTGGGCTAATACAATTCAATATAAAACCCTAAAATAATCTCCAAAATTCGGAACACTATAATTAGGCCTAGGGGCAAAACGGTAATTTTCCGGGTCTCGGGTCAAATTTCCAATTTTGACTCTATCGATCTCAAATATAATTGGCCACATAAAAATGACGTTGTCCTTGCAAGAATAGTCGCGTACGCCCATGAAACTCGACACCGAAGTCCGGGCTCAATTCCACGATCGATTTCGCTCAATTTGCGATTTTTAGCGTCTCTCACTAACGGGCGGCTATCTAGGGGTTACGCGTATCGACCTATGGCTACTCGAGTCGTGACGGTCTCGATTCCCAAGAAAACACGAGGATTTATTATTAGTCCCAGGGGTCGCGGTCGTCCGGAATAAGTTTAGGATAATTCGCCGCGCGTACTCTCGGTCGTGCGGAATCACCCGCTATTCGATCGTACGTCATCGGTCGAACCAAATCCGTCACTCTCCTTAGACCGGCCCATATCAGCACAAAATATTCCCTCGTCGCTTCTTGGAATTGGACTTGATTCACGGTCGAGTTCTTGGGTCCACGCACCGTTTTCTTAGTTAGCCATTCTCAAATGGTCAGTATCCCGAGAATGATCAGTTTCGGGCGAGACTCACTAAAACGAAATGAGGAATAATCATCTATTTTATTAATCCCGGAAGTGGGCGAATTTAGGACGT
This sequence comes from Syzygium malaccense, assembly GCA_031216405.1. NCBI lineage: Eukaryota > Viridiplantae > Streptophyta > Magnoliopsida > Myrtales > Myrtaceae > Syzygium > Syzygium malaccense. The sequence continues at coordinate 16,409,032 of CM062262.1, read as the reverse complement.
TACATATTCAATACAAGATTGACAACACACCGATTTCAACAGGATCATTAATATCCTCTCAATGATTTATCGAGCAAGAACTATTTAAAGACTCAGTCTAACTGTAAACCTGTCACACATATTCTTAGCACTTTAAAAATAGGTTCAGTTGCAACTGAGTTTATGGACTCATTCATATAAATGGGACAATAAATGAAGATGTCTTTGTCATTATAGAAATAATACAATTAAAATCCCTAATATGTAACTATTACATAATTGCTTTAGGGCATGTAGCGAATAGGCCAACCCACAACTATGTCACCATTGTTGCAGGTCATCCCCCTGGTGTTTGCACCCTAGGGGCAAGCCGGCGCCATGTTGTTTTACGTGCATGATGGCAAAGCAAGGTTGGTAACCGTATTGGATATCGACAGGATCGAAACTTAAGTTCCGTCCCATTGCCACTATATATGAAGACGAAATTTGTATTTTCGTCGTCATAGCAAGCGAACCCGACAAAATTTTGGTGACGAACGTAGGTTTTAGTGACGAAATTTTAGGATCTATGGCAACGAAATTCCCCGTCATCGCAGACTAGTTTTTATTTAGTGTTTTTGTTGGTAATTAGAATTTGCGCACGTCTAACAAATGATGATGCTACTGTATTGAATTAAAGGAATAGAGTAGTAATCTAATGATATCAAGGAATAGATACGATGCTTTTGTCGGTTCTAACTAGTTGATGTTTGTTTTAACTAATAAGTGAAAGGTATCGTACGAAATAAAATAAACAAAAGTATAACTAGTTCTTAGACATGAGAACCGTCATATACTCGAAAATGATGTTAAATAGATATTTATTATTTGGCCTATTTGAACATAATTTTTTCGCCAATAAACATTTGAATGAGCTAAGAGCAAGTTTAATGAATTTATCGCCCATAAAAGTACTATAAAATAAAAGGATCCAAAACTTAATAATAATGAACTATTTAAAGGAACGACCGAGGACATGTTTAAAAACATTTCTATTTCTATGTTTTTCTGTTCTTTTATCCCTCGGAACAGAAAAAAAAAATTTGTTTGCGTACGTTAGCTAACTTTTCAATTCTCCAGAATAGATCGGTGGTCAGAGAATAAATTTGGAATAAAAGTAAGAAGTAAAAAAAAAATCTAATTATTTGTTCTCGAGAACAAAAAAAAACAATGCCATTTTAGAGAAACGAGTTCAGCGTAACCTAAACCTTAAACCCAAAAACTCTAAACTCTACACTTCAACCCCTACACCCGACACTCTAAACCCTTAGTAAAAATTAAGATGATTCTTTTTTGTATACTTTTTTTGCATCAAAACAGTTTTTGCTTAAATTCACACCGAAACTACGACATTAGGGAAATCATTCTTATAGAAGAGCCTTTCCAAAGAAAAAAAAATTGTACATTGGACAATGAAATGATCTTTACTATTTACATGTTTCAAAATACATCACGACTCACACATTTGGAGCATGCACGTAAAAACACAACTGTACTAGCAATGGAAATTGTATCAAAATTTCCAAAATGTGCGATATCTAAATTTTAACTATTTAAAATAATTACATTACTTGTTATAGTGTGAGTAATATGTAATTATCCAACACGTTACTAACTATTATTGTACGGTTCATAATAATACATTACTGATGATTATGATAACAAGATGGTGGTGTTAGTCTATAAATAATTTCGCCGTTCAATATTAGTTTATTGAACTTTTATGTGTTTGAATATTAAATAGAAGGACATGCCTAACATTATATTTATATCGACAACCAAAAAAGATTAACACAATAGCTAATTACGCATATATAAATGGGTTAATACCATGAAAAATCCCAAATTTATACACCTTTGATAAATTTACGTCAAACTAATCTTTTGACCGCTAAAAACACTCAATTGGCACACTTGTGACAAATTAACTACAAACTAATTTCTTGACCATCAAAAATCTCAAATTGATACTTTTGTGACAAATTTACCCTTCATTAGTTTCCGTTAAATTGAATTAATACCACGAAAAATCGCAAACTGGTACACCTGTGATAAACGGAAGGTAAAATCCCTAACTAGTTCACCCATCAACTCTGACATGTCATCCAACTCGGCAATTTAACAGCAAGATTTTAAAGAAAACTAACAGAGAATAAATTTGTCACGAGTATACCAGTTTGGGGTTTTTCGTGGTATTAACCCTATATAAAATGCTATAATATTGATATTCAATTAAGTGATTAATAAATACTAATTATTAATTTAGCAAAATTACAATTAATTGATTATAAGTCTATATAATATTAGATTTTACGATTAAATTCATAGACTATGATTACAACAACTTTTAGTAAGTAGTAATTAGTATAAAATTATGATTAAGCTTAACTTTCGAGCTCATGAAGAATAAAAAGATAAAAATAAAATGCCATGTCATTGTTTGTCTTGGGGCCATGAAAATGAAAGTACCTAAATATCTGCAATCAAAGAGAGAGAAAGTGGCTTTGACTACCACTACGGTCCTTTTCGTTAATTGGCAAAAGAACAATTGATAAAACCCTCGATCCCGCCTTTATTTGATTGGCCTAATACCCTACAAAAATTCTCAACTTTAGCTATGACCCAATTCTACCTTAAACTTTTTTTCGTCTCCTAAAAAATCGTCAAAAAAATTACTAACCTTTACTTGAGTCTCAAATCTACCCCGCTAACACTGCGTCCAAAATCACTCTTAGTGATGTGGCATTTTCATATTATTGCTCTAGTTGTTCCCCAAATTTCATATTCAATAAGGCGTCTCTTAGAGATGAATTTTCACATTAAACCAAACGAGTCTTCTTGGATATGAAATTTTAGGTAAAAACTAGAGCAATTAGGGTTGGCCTTCTTCAATTGCTTTTACTTTTAAGAGAGTCTTCCTTCCGTCATGCTTAGGAATTTTCGATTTTGCTCTCAGTTTTTAATTTCTCATGCTTGGAAGTCTTCCATCTCTTTGTAGTTGGAGAGCTCGCGCTCAGGACGCTTAAACAACTCAGGTTCGTGAGTTTCCATCTCTTCGTTGTCGAGAGAAATTTTGGACGGAGAGTTAACAAGAGGAGATTTGGAAATCAAGGAAAAGTTAGTAGTTTTTTATGAAATGAAAAAAATATTAGGGTAGATTAGGGCTAAACCTAAAATTGAGAATTTTTTATGAGACAAAAAAAAATTAAAACAGAATAGAGACCGAATCTAAAGTTAAAGGTTTTTTTTAAGGGTATTAGACATTATTTGATTTGGGAAATTGGCTAATCCCATTAAAAAGATCCTAGGCTTTTTTCCGTGAAGCCCAATACTCCAAATGTTTTTTCGACTAGCCAATATCCCAAATTTGTATTAGTGATCCAAACATGCATTCATTTAAGTTCTGTCAATAATGGCTATTAAGAACATTGCTAGGTAAAGGAATCTAACCTAACAATGGACACACGTTGCCATGTTGATCCGATGTAGCTACACATGCCGCCATATCAAAGTTCTCAGCGGCCGTATGGATGAAAGTCTAACGAAATGAAATTTTTTTTTTATTGGAGTAAGATTGAAGCTATTAGTGAGACGGGATATTAATATCCACAAAAATAAAAAATATATATATAGAATTTTCTATGACATTATCCTTTACCAAAAAAAGATCTTCTCCCACCAAAAATAAAATCCAAAAAACGAAAAGAAAAGAAAAGAAAAGAAAAGAAAAAGCCCCTCACAAAAAAACCATCCAAATCCCAATCAAAAGTCAAAAAAAACTCCCCCTCCTTTCCTCCCTCCCTCCGCCCGCCCCAACCGCCCGCCACAGGTATGCCCGCACACACAAAGAGGAGAAGCACAGAAAACAGCATAGGTTCCCTCCTCCTCGCCCCGCTATGAACGGAGCTCGCCTCGGCCGGGAGCGCCCGCGTTAGCGCGCCGCCCGGAGAGCCCTCAGGGGGTTTGCAGGCCCGGGGGTCGCTCCGGTGCCGGTGCCGGCGCCGGCGACGGCGCGCGGACCGGCGAGGGCGTCGGCGCCGGCCCTCTATAGCCCCAAAGCCCCGTCGCCTCATTCGCTCGCGATTCGTTCCTCTCGCGGTTTCATCTGAACTCAGGCCCGAACGCCACCAACGCGGCCAGATTCCCACTTCGTTAAAGCGTCCGATTTTATCCGATATCGAAGGATTCTGGAGTTCGCTGAGGTTCGAGGATTGCAGGTGGGTTTTTGCCAAGAGCTGTAATCGGATTTTGAGTTTGAGAGCCGCGGTTGTGTGGCTTGTTCTTTTTTTCTTTGGGGGCTTGAAGGCTGTTTAGAGTAATTTTTTGGATGTCTGAATCGAAGATGGCCGGAGGAACAGCGCCGACTGTTTCATCCGAAATGCGGATTCATTCGGTTTGTTTTGCTTTGCGCATTGTCTGCAACGGTGTCTGATTTGCTGTTGCTGGCAATTACGGGTGGTCGATGTGATGTTAGAGGTGAGAATTTTAATCTTGCCGCTATCCTGTTGCGCAGCTGGGCACCAGTGATCTAGTTCCATGAGACAGTGTGTCCCTGCGAATGTGAAAGTCGGAATTACTGAGAGTTGCTGGATGGGGTTTGGTTTTGGGTCTTTATCTGTTAAAGCTGGTTTGCTTTGTGCAGACCCTCAATTCCTTTAGTATCTCTAATGTCGACCTTTATGCCATAAGTTGACGTACTTGTCAGTTGAAACTTCAAATTTGTTTGAGTTCAGTTCTTCTACTTCAGTTTGTGCCGAACCAAATTGTTTTGACCACTGCATTTGTCTTAAATTTCCAGGTCTCCTCCATGTTGAAAATGATTACTGAGAGTATCAAACCTGCAGAAGCTGACCTGGTTAATTCTAGCAACAGAAAGATATTCGTGCAGGAAAACTCAAAGTTGCCCAACAAGGCTGTCACTTTTTCGATGAATATGACTGAGCAACAAGAGAATCCGTTACAGGCAGATTTGATGGCACAAAGGTCGCGTTTCAGAAACCTAAAGTTGGAAGAGGGGACAAGGAACAATCCCTTTGAAGTGAGCATCGTGGAGAGAAGCAAGACGAAACCGTGGAGCTTGTGCATGAAAACACCCCAAGCGGTGTCAAATAGCTCTACGGCTTATGATCTGCTCGGCAATGGCCTCGCTGATCTTAGTCAAGCCAGTCTCCTGCCAAATATTGGTTTGGCAGGTGAAAACTGTGTACTGGGAAATGGTAATAAGTTTTGTGAATATTCCGTGCATGAAGCAAAGTTGTCTGCTGAAATGAAGCCAAAGCTACTTGAGCAGCTCTCGGGCAAGGGTGAAGCAATGATGGAATATTCCTTCAGAAGACAGCATCATGGAATATTCCATTTTTCCCCGGCACGGCCACGTTTTCTCCATCAGAGGAAACTTCTAATTCTTGATATAAATGGGCTTCTTGCAGATATAGTTTCTCCTCCTCCCAAGGACTATAAAGCAGACATAAATATTGCTAGACGGGCAGGTGAATTGCTAACTTTGTTTATTGAGTTTATCGGTTTATCTTGTCTTTTATGTTCACTGGCTGAGATTATATTCATGCTGCTTCTTCTTCAGTTTTCAAGAGACCCTTCTGCGTTGATTTTCTGAAGTTCTGCTTTGACAGATTTGATGTGGGCATATGGTCATCAAGAAACAAGTATTACTAGTTCAATTCAATTTCTCTCTCTCTCTCTCTCTCTCTCTCTCTCTCTCTCGCATTGGCAGTTCTGGGTTTACATGCTGAGTTGGTTGTTCATCTCTGCAGGAAGAATGTGGAAAGAGTGGTTGATTATCTTCTGGGAGATATGAAGCATAAGCTGCTTTTTTGTTGGGTAGGCATTGTTTTGCTTTTAATGGGCACATTTAGTTCTTAGACAGGGGTCCTGCTTGCTGGTTTTCGGATGAGTTATAGCTTTCATATTCCGCATGATGGTACTGATCACAATTTCATCTGTAAAATTTGATGTGTATTGAATTCTCCTCTTGACTTGAAACATTGTCTTCTGAAATCTTATTCACCGAGATACTTAATCAGATGGTTGTGACCATTTGGCTGCTCCTGTTTTCGGCTGTTCCTGCCAACTTCCATAACTAAGTTGAGCAGGATAACAACCCTGGTACCTTAAAGATACTGCAGTTTTGCCTTAAATTTACCTGGATAAAGACCAGGTGCACCTACTGTGTGACTGTGGTCATTCTTTAATCAGTGGGGAATTGTATGGGCCTCTAATTTAAGCGCAATCTGTCTGGTGCACCTAGTCCCACGTACACTTAACAAGGCTTCAATTGTCCACTTTAGGTAATTTGGAAGAAAGTTATGGCCTTCTGTTTGCTCCAGTGGTCCTGCCCAATTTCTGCATGTCCCAATCATAATGTGATGTACATAGTTGTGTTTTGCTTTTGACAAGCACTGATATTTGCACACTAATGACAACATTATATGCTAGTTGTATTTTCATTTCTCCTTTGCCTTGTCGCTTATTTTTGTGTCCAATGTGATCTCACATAGATAGCATTAGATTTAAGAACTGGTGAGAAAGAGTGCTTCATCAATGTGAAGTCTAATTTCAGCCAACAGCAATCCTAATTGCATATACAAACTTCAGGTAGCTTTCTATATGAATAAGGTGCAAATTTGAAGGCATTTTCTTTTATGCTGATGTCCTTATTTTTTATGGTAATTCTTGTTTGAGAGAAATGGTGTGCGGTTCAAAGACTTCTTTTTATGCTGATGCCCTTGTTTTTGGTTTTTATCTTTGTTTGACACTAACCATGCAGAATTGGAACTTAATTAACTGATGCTGCGTAATGATCTGGTAGGATCTCTCACATTGCACTGCTACAAGGTTTAGAACACTAGAAAACAAGCATAAGGCCTTGGTTTTTAAGGAAGTCAGGAGACTATGGGAGAAACATGAGTCTAGCCTTCCATGGGAAAAGGGAGAGTACGATGAATCAAATACGCTGTTATTGGATGATTCCCCTTATAAGGCCTTGCTCAACCCTGTGAGTTGTCCCCTTTTCTTGATCCTTGTGTTAGGCTGCTCACATGGTCTTGGGCTTTGATTTGTACTAATGAAAATTAACTTGCAGCCCAACACTGCAGTCTTTCCCAACTCTTACAAGTTTCAGAATGAGAGTGATGTTTCCTTAGGTATGATGCTCGATAGTTTATTTTTCAGAAAAATGGTGCTTATGTTGGGGCGTTTGAGTAGTTACAGCAATATAAATAATGTTTATGTTGGTCCTTCTAATATTTGAATAGGCCATGTCATCTTTTTTCCAGACCCTCAATCTCGTTTTGCTCTTGCTTTTGGCCAAAACAATAATGGTGGCTGGACCTATCTTACTTTTCACATGGTTGCATGAATATCCTGTCGTTCCATGTCTTGTTGAAAAGTAAATTTAGTTTTGGGTTGTCCTTGCAGATTTCTTTTTTAATAGAGTATCTAATATTGGCACAATGTGAGTTGAGACATTAGTGACATTTGTGTCAGGTAATGGAGGAGACCTTCGTGTTTATCTGGAACAGCTGGCTGCAGCCAATGATATACGGCAGTATGTGGCACAACATCCATTTGGTCAAACAGCAATTTCTGAAGAAAGTAAATCTTGGCGTTTCTACCTCAAAGTCGTGAATACAGTAACGCCACCAGATCACCCATACTTCTCAGCTCAGGCTCGTCCATGACTCTTTGTTTTGATCAGCTGTGATGCAGATGGTTGGGAATCCGTGTCCCGTCATCCAAGTTCTTTGAGACAACTTCTTACATGCCAAATCATCGAGTCTCGTTTATGCTTCGTGCATGAATTGTGCCGATGTGGTCGCTCTGAAGTAAAGTGCTCAGGTGGTCTTCTAATTGCAATTTTCTTTTTTGTTCATGCTGTAACTATAGACGTGTTGATCGAAGAATATGGTGAGAAGACTACCTGCTTTGGAAGTTACAGTTAACTTGATTTGCAACGTAGATTGATTTATTCTCGTTGACTGCACGGAGCTCTAATCATTGAAGAATGAAGCAATTACAGAAAAGTCTTTTTTGTTTTTTGTTTTCTTGGTTTTTTGGTAGTGAGAATAGCCATTTTGATTGGTTTGGCAGGATCATCAGCATGTCGACACCTTATGAACATTCACATTTGGTTATATATTCTGGCTGCTGGTAATTTTTCTTACACTTGAATACTTCTCTAAATGGAAGTTCTCACTTTGAGTTTGGAATGCCTCCCTGATAAAGTCGTGTTTTTCATGACTGACCGAACAGAATTTGTGGAATAAGTCTGATTTATTAGGAAATCCAAAACAGAGGATCTTGAATAGCATTTGAAATTCAGAGGAATTACGTCGGGAGTCCATTGAACAATTGGATATATGCCTGGCCCGTTCACGGAAAATGGAAACGGAAACGGAGCTGTTTTCCAGCGGATCCGAAGAATTCAGACCCCCAGCGCCTTAACTGGCGTTTTCCACCAGAGAAGTCAATTTTACACAGCTGTATTCGCACTATTCTTTCCCTGCAGTCGGGCATGTGCAGTACTGTTGTCCAAGGAACCGTTGGCCATTCTCGTTAGTTCAGGTTCAGTCCCGGCTTTCGTGGCGAACGACGTTTTTGTTTTGACCTAATTCCAGTTTTGTGCAGTTCCGCAACTCTTACCGACGATCATTCCACTTGCAACTCTCGCCCCAAACGTGAAAAGAAATGGGCGGAACGCACAAATGGCCATTACACCAAATTGAGTGAATGGTCAAACCATAGAATGGACACTACAGTCTTCCATCAAATGTCACAAAAATACTCACACCAGTTTGGTAGTCTATGCGAGCGTATCCCCTTTTTCCTTTTAATGTTATTATACAATAACCTATCTACGAGACAACTTTGACATATCAACACTATTCCTTGCCATTCTAATTTTTTCAACGGGCGAAAGATTGCTCCTAATTTTTCTTCCACACCACTTTTTAGTAAAAACTATAAATTGGAATGTCAATGATAATTTCAAACTATTTCCTCTTGCGGTTCCATCCCAACCACATTTCATCTGATGTTAACGAAAGCACCAGAGGCATCATCAAATTCTTCATGAAGATTTCCATCCAAGTAACCCAGAAACTGTACCACCAGAAGCAATCTGACAAAATCTGAGACTAACCAATACAATTGCTTGCTCTAAAATGGAAAGGTATCATCATTCAACAAAACCATGGAACTATAGCAGGCAGGAAAAAAAATTCAAAGGCTGCAACAAACATAGATAAAGCAACATCTAAAGCATTATTCCTGTGCCATAATAAGTACATTTATCAGCAGTAAACCATCCATCTGAAAGCAAGAATTTTTATTTGGAAAGAATTTTTGGCTGACAACAGCTAATTGCTCAACTGGTATCATATAGCTCATGTACTTGTTATACAATCTACCTTTTAGCACGTCACCATAATCAGTATCAGTCAATATGTCACACAGAAATTCACTAGCATTAACTAAAATGCAAAACAAAGCTCTCCTGCTAGATTCTCAGAAATGTTGAAAGTCTAACCGAACAAACTCAATGTACAACTAAGCTGGATCATGTGCACTTTCCACAGAATCCTCTGCAACTTTCTCAGACCTTTTTTTCTTGTCATCATCAGGGTAACTATTCCCATGCCGAGGGGAACCCCAAATAAGACCCTCGTTCTCAAAGCTCGAGTTTGGGCTTGCATTGAAGGACCTTTTGCCGGTCCTAATCTTAAACTGCACAGGTGGTCTTTGGCTCGGAAAAACCTTTTTCTGACCCTCATCGGAATCATTCAACCCGCCTTTCATCGATTCAATGCCTGGGACAAATGCTTCCGGTGCAGATATTTTACCATATATTACCTGCCTTTGTCCTACGTGATCGCCAACCGCTGCTTGACTGGAGAGCTTAGCAGGAAGAACAGCCGGAGATACTTCTTTCTCACCAAAGTTCAGAGGTGCAGCGAGATATGGATTAGTTACTGCTGCTTCTTTCATCTTAGCAGCATTCCTCTCATCAACTGGGGGAGGACCTTCTAATCCATTGATAGAATGCAACGGCTGCACACTCAATGAAGACTGCTGGTCAGGCTTTTGATCGCCTTTTCCATGTTCAACGTCTACAAGTTGAGGATCCTTAGCACCGTTCTCCTGCATTGGCAACTGAACATGGTCTTGGGTATCAGGAAATGGAGGCAACCAAGATGGAATATGTTCATGAGGAGGCTCCACTCCAGCTTGCAAGAAACTTGGAGTCTGCTTTCTATCTCTAATGATAGGTAACTGAGGAAGAGCATAGGCAAATGGTAACTCTTCAGAATCACCCACATACTGCAATAGTTCACGTACTACACCTGACTGCACTAGGCAGTGATCTATATCCGAAGCACCCACAAAACCAAGCCCCAAACTTAAATCTTCTAGTCCTTGGATAACATCAAAAACACTAACCTCTGTTCTACCTGCCAAATTAGCATACAAGAGCACCGTCTTTCCTACATCATGTATGTATCTAACTGCTACATCAGAGAATGTCTCAAGCGCCGACTGCTGAAAAGCCTGAAACCCTTCAGTTTCACACACTTGCGCAACAGCAATCTTTGCAATGGCCCGTGCAAAATTGTCGACACCGGATTTTCTGTGACCGCTTGATATTTCATGTTCCCTTCTGTTCTCCCGACCCCCATCACTCATATTCAATACCTCATATCACTTCAACGAAAGCACTAATAACCCATTATCCGCATTGTTCGCTAGCAATGCAATTATTAACCTGCTTGAACGATAACAAAATCAGGAACAAACTTCGGAATTCCATTTCCTTAAAAACCCATATTCAGACAAAGCAAGAAAATCAACTATTTCAATTAGCTGGCGGTGTAACCGCAATTCTGTCAAAACCCCCAAGAAAAAAACGCGAGAACTTCGACAAGAGAGATTTATAAGTAAAAAACAGGCCTTCATTTACACGCATAATCTCCACAGATCTCCTTTCTTTCTTCTCTCTCTATTTCTTCCGCAACTGACTGAAGTCAAACTAAGCTCAGTCCTTGAGGGTTCCCCACGGACCAAGACCTCAATCTACGCACACCAGCAACAACACAAGGCAAGCTCAAACCGTGCGCCGATCTTTAACATGAAGGAAAGCAGGAATCAACGGGACCAACAACGGAACCAACACAAACCCTAATGCCCCCGCGCTCCCAGAACGCGCAATCCCAAAAGCGAGCCCGAAGGAGCTCGAGAAAGAAGCAAGTCAACCAGTGCACCAGTGCTCACCTCCGAACTTCTTCAGAGCCCTGCAATTCGCATCCCCGCAAGCTGTTCACGGATCGAGCTCCACCACCCACCAGCAGAAACGGGGTAACAGGGCCTGGAATTTGACTCGGGGAGGCTTCGCGAGACGGGTGCATGAGCAGAAGAAGCTCGCGAGCTCTGTGCTGTAATGGAGGTTCAAGAAACCTGCTCGGTTAAACCACGGAATCCGGGAAGAAGTCTTGCCGAACCCGGAGAGAGGGAGACAGCAATTCGTGCTAGGCCTTTATTACAGTGTTGGAACGAAATGACGAGAGGGGGATTGTTTTCCTAGTTCTTGTTCTTTTTTTTTTCTCGTTAAGGAGAGACAACGGTCTAAACTCGAGGGCCTTCATGGAAAATATCTTTTTTTAGGGAAAATTCAATTTAAAGGCTTAAAGTACCATCGTTTTCTCAATGAAGACTTAAAATAGATCATATTTCAATTAAGGTCCTGAAATTGCCATATCAGTCTCAAAGAATGGCTTGACCTCGCCTATCACGCTCCGAACCCTAGGAGTTTGCAACATCCCATCTTCTCGATCTTTCGAATGCGACATTTCATGACTTGTCGCTGACCTGATATAACTAACTTATGAGTAACACATGTGGAAGCAAACTCGAACACTCCATTCAACAATCAAATAAACAAGATAGCAAAAGAAACACCATATAAACAAACATCAAAGCCATTATATAACATACTGTCAACCCCTGGAACATACCATTTACAAGCCTGACTAAAGGCCCACTTCCTAGAAGACTACTCGCATATACAAAAAGGGATCAGTAGTTGGGTCGACTTAGCTCCTCTAACAGTAAGGACGGTTCAAAAAAGATGGGATATCCAAATCCATCAGCAATCCCCATTATACCCCGGATGTAACATCCTCAATTTCAATCCTTAGAAAATGGCTATGGTTTAAGTTTGATGGTTTTTCAATCGGAGCCAATTTTACTTTTGTTCTGGAAAACCTAGATTCGGATCCTCTGTACTCCTTCATTTTGTTGTTTTTGTGGAGACTTTTGTTATCCGAATTTCCAAACACTTCCTTCTTAAAAGTTTCTCCAAACATCTTAAAGTTTTACATACTTTAATTTCAAAATTTTTGGACTTGATATGAGTAGTACGATGGCCTAATTTTCGGACCGTGTAAACCTGCTCAAAATGAGTATTTCGGTAATGTTCACACTTTCTCGATTTTCTACAAACTTTTATGGGCAGAATTTGAATAAATCTCCTTCACAAAAGTTGTTGAAAACTTCTTTCTATATAACATATATAAATTTGGGAATTTTGGGAGATGATTTGGATTCTAAAAAGAGCTTACTTTGAGAAGCAAAGATTCTATTCTAGCGAACCGTTTTTAGTTTGTCTTTGAGCTACTAAAAGTTGTAGTTATAGAAAGATTCAGATTTCATGTTCTACATGGAAAATATTTGTTAAGGTCATTTTCATGACATATTCAAATCTGGGAATTTTTGAGTTTATTTACTATGTTTTTAAGCCAAATTTCAAGAATAGTGTAAAAATTACTGATTTTGTTAGATTTCAAAGATTCATCATTTTCTATATGAGAACATTTGAATCTCTACATAATGTCTTCTAGTGATTTAATGTGCTCATTCTGAACTTTCAAATGAGATATTCTAAGCTTTGATTGGAGTCATATGAAGGGGGAAATCGAGAGGGAGCCGAGAGACAAGAAAGAGGGTTATAGAAAGTCAAAACTTAGTGAGCAAGTTAGCAAAGCTTGGTGAGCAAGTGGTCAAGGCTTGGGGAGCAAGAACTTGGGGAGCAAGTTTTAACTTGGAAGAATCTAGAGAGTTAAGAACTTATAGAGCAAGCTTTGACTCTTAAACTTGGTGAATAAGTTAGTGATTTGCCTATAAATAGGCTTGGTTCCCCCCTTAGTTTACACACATCACCTCTTCTTCCTCTCATCTCTCACTCTCACATCTCTCTCTCTCTCACATCTCTCTCTCTCTCTCTCTCTCTCTCTCTCTCTCTCTCTCTCTCTCTCTCTCTCTCCATCACACCAATCATCTCTCTCTCGCCGTTTGCCGCCGCCGACCGCCGTAGACATTTTCTTGTGATTATAGTTATTTACAGGTGAGCAAATTCCCTAACACTTGGATAGGGTGGTGTGTTACGTGGTTGGAACACAGCATGTAAGTGGATTCCCTAATCTAGGGATAAGAAGTTATGATGCGTTGTTAGCTTAAGTTCTCACCTGAGCCTTTATTGAGACTTGCGTGTTGTTGTTTGTCTCGATATTGCACACATCGCTTGTTACTATGCTTGATGTTCTCATCCATGCTTGTCGATTTATAAGAGGATAGGATGCGGTGTTACGAGTTTGGCTCAAGTAGTGACCGTTTCTGTGATGCTCGATGTTTGCATAAATACTTATTGTTTTGCTTCATAATTGTAAGTCAAGGCACGTGCAAGTCTCGAAACGGGGTGTCGTATGGTCTCGTACTCATGTTGTGGCGTCACGGGACAAGTTCGATTTGGTGCAAGTTTACATTGGGATGTGTAGATCTAGGCCAAGTTCGGCTCTGAGTTGACGCTTAGCATGGTGGACCGAACCACGTGCCCTCGATCGCGACTTGCATGCTAGGCGAATGTTCTAGAGATCATGATTACACAAGCACGGCATACCTTTGGGCTTGATTACATGGACTAATGAAATCAAGATAATAAACTGGCTTGTGTGATCCATGATGTGTGATCATTAAATGAAAGAAGAAAACCGTCGTCACATACCGTTGGCGGCGATGCCTCGGTAAACTAGCACCAGGATGCCCTAGTTGAGATGGGATGCCTAGGTTAAGTCCGGATGCCTTGGTAAACTAGTGCTGGGATGCCCTAGTTAAGCTAGGATACCTTGATTGAGCCTAGATGCCTCGGTTGAGCCCGGATGCCTCGGGTGAGCTAGTCTCGGGATGCCTCGATTGAGCTGGGATACCTTGGTTGAGCCAGGATGCCTAGCATGAAACTGGATGCCTCGGTTGAGCCGGGATGCCCTGGTTGAGCCATGATGACGATACATGCGATACATGAATCTTATATGTGTGCCGGTATGTGATAAATAAAGTCTATATATGTGCTCGTATGTGTGCTTATTGAGGAGCCAAATTTATGTGATCGGATAAAGATGAGTTTCCACGTAAACATAGCAAGGGCAAAATCAAAGCCTTTGGTATTGATTTGCCATCGACATAAGGTGGAGAAAATATTTGTATGCGTTATTACAACGGCGAGGTATCATCCTGCATGAGCATTAGTGAATTTACTCATCGAGTCTCCCTAACTCATCCCCCATTGTTTTTCCTCTTTTCAGGTCCATAAGACGGAGGATGACGTGGATGAGCTAGGATCAACCTCAGCCTTCACTTGTGATATGATTTGTACGGGCCGTTTCCGCATGTGTTTAATAATAAGATGTTACATATTTATGCAATGTTTGCTCATGATGTTTGTTATAACCCTGTTGTTTATTCTGATTGTGATTGTCCCAAATTAATTGCTTCCGCTTGTGCTTAGTCAAAGATAATAATGAGCGGGACGTCGCACGAATAACCCCGAGGTGGGGGCGTTACACCGGAGGTGTTCCCGGATCAGACTCTAAATAATCCGGGTTAGAATCTAAACTCTTGGGTCTAGTGTTAGGACCAGTGATGACTCTGTCGGGAGGATCTATCTCCATGGGATCCCACTTAGCAACTTCCAAACAGCCATCATGGGGAACATCAAAACCGCAAAGAGGATCAAACAAAACGTCTCCCTCTTGATAAAACCAAGCCAAAAAGGTACGTGGCTTCCACAACGCCAAACCTTCATCTACCCAAACCATCGATGCATGCCTAATATAAACCTTATCCTCTCCTACTGGGTACTCCGTTAACATATGATCCATATCCATAGGTACCCCAAAACATTGAGGAGGATCATTCATGGTCAAGGGTCTGGAATGGTTAATAATAACAACAATGAGATAAAACTAAATAAGTAAACTCCCTAAGCCTTTCTTAGGGTAACACGTACCTCCAGACAATTCTAAACATGCAATTCCAACATCCAACATGCTATGAACAACCACAAGCACCCTTACCTCGCCTTGGCATATACAATACAATCCATGGCATAAATGTGTGTAACACAATTAACAATCCATGCATATTCAACATCGATTTCAGGCACATAGCATTCCCTAATGCATAACACATGCGTAATTGTCTAGATTATTAATGACCCATTGGGCCACATCGAACCCCCGTCGGTCTTCCGGTTTAGCCGGACATCGTCCCATTACTTCGAGCACAGCAACATTTGGGATCGAACACCATCCGGCAAGCCAGGTACCAAACGACATTCCATTAAGGAGCATCGGTCCGACCTCCACCGCGACACGACATCGTCTAGAACCCCCGCCTAGACGAAACTATCGTGACCATGCACACATATCATTCACTCAATGCCAATTCTTATCTTTGCGATTAGCTAAAGTGGAGTGTTTATGACGTGCAAATCTCTACAAACGAACGTGTCATGAATCGCACCCGTTTCAATATCAAACATTATTAACTAATCACAATTAGTCGTTGAATCACATAATTAGCCATGATTAACCACACGATCTATTATCAAGGCACATGATTAACATCTAACCATATGATTTACCATCAAATAACCATAATCAGCCACCAATCACCATGATCAATCACAACTAAGCAAGATCAACCAATCCAAGCCACATGATTAACTATTAGCACATGATCAACCAATCTAAGCCACATGATTAACTATTAGCACATGATCAATCAATCCAAGCCACGTGATTAACTCTAATCACATGATCAACCAATCCAAACTACATAATTAACTATTGAACCACATGATAAATAATCAAAAACATGATCAGTCATGATCAATTCATTCTAGCCACATGATTATTTATTAGCATATGATCAACCAATAATCAACCACATGATTGCCCTAAATACATGATCAGCCACATAAGCCACATGATCAACATTAAGCCACACGATTAACCCAAATTAGCCATACCCTAATCAACTCTCAATTAACCACAATCAGCCCCTAAACTAGTCCATTAATCACCCATCAATCTAATCAAGGTTTAGGAAGCTACTTACCGCTAAACTAAGCTAACTTAAGCCAACAAGGGGCACTAACTAGCGGCTGCGAGTGGCGGCACAAGCGGCGGACGGTGTGAACGGGGTGAACAGTGGCTAGAGGCAGTGGTCCACGTGCGGTAGTGCTAGTGGTGGCTGGTTGGTGACAATGGTGGATAATGAGGTTTGGCCGAACAAGAAGGAGAGTGAGAGAGTGAGTGAGTTAAAATGGCTGATCTGAAAATAATGGAGGAGAGAGAGAATGGGCCGGTAACTCTATCCAAAATGAAGGGTTAAGGTCACTCCTTGGTCCCCAACTCAGATCTTAAGGCCACAATTTAATCTTCCAAGACAAGCCAAACAAGGGCAAAAGGGCAAATAAGAAAATAACAAAAGACAAGAGGGGCAAATCTGTCCTATGCTGGTCGGCCACACTAGGGAGGGCACAAAGGACCAAAATGCCCTTCCACACAACAAAGAGATCCTAAAACACTTAGGGGTAAATGGCATTTTTCAATTTTCGGTCCGAATTTCATTTTTCCAAGAATTTTCAAGTGAACTGATAACTAGGTGAGCTTAATGAGGCGATATCCAATAGATTAGTCTTGATATCCTTGAAAGTTTGATGCCCAAGTTCAGATTCTAATTCATGGCCAAAATCGATCAATTGTGATTTTAGTGTATCTTAAACTAACGGACAGCTTTTAGGAGTTACGCATATTTGACCCATGGTTAATTTAATATCAAGCCATGTTTTAGTTTACTCAAGGTATGGTGACTTTAGTTGTCATGTAATCGAGAGGGTAAATCACTAGTTCCGAATGACACGATCATTAGGAATTGATCTAGAGTTGTTTGCAATCTATACAATGGTCAAACGGAATCACCCGCGTTTCAATTGTATAACATTGGCAAATCATTCCATGACCATCTCTTGATCGGTCTATAATGGCCTAAAATTATCCCTCGTCAATCCTTATGGTCGAAGTATCAAACCATAATCAAGTCCTTAGGTCATGCATACTTAATTCCTAATTGGCTTTTCCCTAACGGTTAGTCTTCTTATGAGTGATTAATTCCAAGCGAGATTTAACTAAAAGTGCATCGATGAAATATTCATTTCATAAATCCCGAAAAAGGGTCGAAATTCAGAATGTCACATGGCTAGTCGAAGGGCATTTTCGTCCTTTTTTTTGGTGTAAAATGTAAGTAGTATAACATTTTCGTCCTTTATTTTTTAAAAAATTTTCCCTTTTTTATTTCTATTTTTCCTTTTTCTTATTTTTCTTTTTCCCTCTTTCATTTGCCGATCATTGTTGAGCCTCATCGATAGTGGCGGAGGTCGCTAGACTCTAGCGAGGGCCGCCTTCGCCCGGCTAGCCCAGGCGAATCTAGCGAGGAATGCCCTCACCAGATTGGACGGTGGTCGCCCTCGCCCACCCAATAGAGGATGACCCTTGCTTGAGGCTAGCAACCTCTGCTAGCTATCAACGAGGCGCGACCATAGCTGGGGGAGGGAAAAAGGAAAAAAGAAAAGAAAAGGAAAAGAAAGGAAAGTAAAAAAAATCAAAAAATTTTAAAAATATATATATTTAGAATTTTTTTACTAAAAGACTCCTTCTCCAACGGACGAAATAGTCACATGTTGGCTGTCCGGCCAAAAGTCCTTATTAAAGATGATTTGGCCACTTCATGCGTTTATTTGAATTTTTTCATATATTTTTTATTGGAAACTAGCGCAAATGATTATGAACTTTGATCTACTGTACAATGTCATCGTAGATTTTTAATTTATTCAATGTGGTCTTTGAATTTTGGTCAAATGTAAAATGTTATTCTTAGACTTTTAATTTATTTAATATGGTCCTTGAACTAATGGTAAATTTTCAATTTAATCCTTAAACTACATGAAAATGAAATAAATGGAAAGACTACATTAAACATTTACCTATAATTCAGGGACCACATTGAATAAATTAAAAGTATAGGAACGACATTACATATTGAGCCAAAGTTTAGGGATCATATTGCAAAAATTAAAAATCTAGCAAAGACATTGCACATTTGACCAAAGTTTATGAACTATTTGTGTTATTATCCTTTTTTAGGGAAAATGACATAAACAGTCCTTGAACTTTTTGATTTGTTTAATATAGTCTCTGAACTTTAACATAATGTGCAATGTGGTCCTTCAACTTTTAATTCGTTTATTGTCGTCCCTAAATTTTTAGTACCTATTTGATTTTATCCATAAACTATATAAAATATTTAATGTAGAATTTCCATTAATTCAAGTTCAAAGACGACATTGAATATTTTCATATAGTTTAGGGACTACATTGAATATATACCAAAAGTCCAAGAACTATATTGAATAAATTAAAAATTCATGGACCACATTAAACATTAAGCTCAAGTTCAAGGACTACATTGAATAAATTAAAAGTTTAGGAATCACATTACATATTGGGTCAAAATTCAGAAACTATTTGTGTCATTATCCTCTTTTTTTATTATCTCATTGCTAATTCAAGTTCAAGTTGGAATTGTTAACTAATAACTTAAGACAGTACCTATTTGCCCTTAACATTCAACCGTCATATAAAATCCTACTTTACTTTTATTTTGTTACCCCTATCAATAGTCGATTTATTATTCCGTTTGCATGTGCTAACACGCGATTTTTCAAGGAAAAAATTATAAATTTTATTTATTTATTTATTTGGTTATATTTCTCTTTTCCCTCAAATACGATAAAACAAATTAAAATTAAATTTGCAAAGCAAATTTCGAAAACCAAAAGATGCTATGATCACTATAAATATACTAGGACATGATGACGATGATGATATCGCTAATTCGTAACAACAAAGTTTCAAATTTATTCCAAACTTTTATTGTAACCGTTGAAATGTGTAAAATAGTTATTCTATTTCTCATATATCCTTCGTTAGCTAGTCGATTAAAATGATCATGGCTATTGGCATGGCACATATGAACTCTTATAAGTTTCGACACTATAAAACATAATCTAGTCAAACTAAAAATGGTTAATACTACAAAAAAAATCCTAAACCGGTCTACCTATGATAAATTTATGCCAAACTAATTTTTTGACAATCAAAAATCCCAAACCGGTACACTTGTGATAAATTTACCCTCCGTTAATTTTCATTAAATTTTACCATCAAATTGCTGAGTTGGATGACACGTAACAGCTGAAGGGTATACTAGTTTGAGGGTACAGATGTACCAGTTTGTCATTTTTCGTAGTATTAATCCAATTTAATGGAAATTAACAGAGAATAAATTTGTCATAAATCTAACGATTTTGGGTATTTCGTGGTAAAAAAATTAGTTTGGGATAAATTTATCATAAGTGTAGCAATTTGGGGTTTTTGGCGATCAAAAGATTAGTTTGGGGTAAATTTATCACATGTGTATCAGTTGAGATTTTTTCATGGTCAAAAAATTAATTTGGGGTAAATTTACCACAAGTGTATCAGTTTGAAGTTTTTCATGATATTAATCATTTAAATTATAATATATGAAACAAAAATAAATATTTTTGGAGTTAAAAAGGCTAGTTATGATCAAAAAACAAATAAAACGAAAATATTAATTATTTTTGTGCTAATTCTTTCTAAAGATCATTACATTTTTTTATCTTTATATGTTTTTTTTTGTAATTCTAAATTTATTCTAGCACATTTGGAAGCATAAGGATGTTTGACTAAAAAATCGAGGTAAATTACAATTATACCCTTAAAAATCCACATGTTACGAACGTGCAAATGCAAAGATAGACAGCGATTAAAGATGGATATACGCATTATTGTGAAATTTCGTGAGGGGTTTCGTGTAATTTCCCCTATTAAAAAAATGAAGATAGGAGATGTTGCCTAGAGGACCTTGTGACTAAAGTACCGGATATGTGTAAAGGTTGTTAGATATCAAATCGTGCAAATCCGACAACGTGAAAGATTCTAGTTATATTGTTCCACGTGAAAATACAGTATTTTTAGGTTTGATCAACTCTCAAACGAATTTAGTCATAAATTCTTTTTTAACATCCACGAAAAAGGAAAGGCTTATCTGGGTACGTTCGTTTCGCGAAAAATGAGTAATTTGAAAAATATTTTTTGAAAAATGATCGCACATATCGCTTACAAAAATAAATTAATGGAAAATTTTTTCATCGCTCACGAAAATAGTTAGGCATAGATTGTTATCAATAATAAAAAACTTTTTATGTAAACTAATTTTTTTAAATGATATAAGCAATTATTTTTTAGAAAATATTTTCCAAATCAATCATTTTCCGTGAAACGAACACATTCAATGCTCTGTTTGTTTTGCGAAAATTGTGATGTTTCTGGAAAATATTTTCCATAAAATCATTTTTCAGGAAAATGATAATTTTTTGCAATGTTGGGCTACAACCTAAAGATGAAGTGGAAAATATTTTCTACCGTTTGGTAGGGAAAATCTTATTTGATTTTTTTTCGTGCACTCCTTTTGATCACTTTTTTCTATTCTTTTTTCTTTTCTTTTTTGAAAAATTTGATTCTTTTCTTTTCTTTTCTTTTCTTTTTCTTCTTTTCTTTCCTTTTCTTTTTCTCAGTCGATCGCCAGCCACAGCAACGACTGATGACTGGCCACAAGCGAGAGACGAGCTCACTAGCCTCTGGCAACACTCAAGTGTTGCTGATCTACAAGGCAAGAGTGTTGCCGCCCTCTAATGACACTCGAGCATTGTTGATCAGGCGACACCAAAGCCTCGCTAGGCAGTGACACTCGAGCCTTGCTAGCCTCTGGTGATGCTTGAGCCTTATCAGCTTATGGCAAGGCTCAAGCTCTCCTGTGGCCGATTGAAGAAAACAAATAATTAAAAATTATAATTTAATAAATATAAAAAAGTAAATAAAAAAGAAAATATTAAATTAAATTAATTAAAAATGAATGGTGAAAGAAAGAAGAGGGAAAATGATTTTCTCTCCCACTTTTGAAGGTGGTTTTTCGATTGGTAGAAATTTTTTTCCTTAACTTATTTATTTTCCATGAACCAAACACTAGAAAATCCAGAAAACAATTTTCTAGAAGTTATTTTTGACTAAACGAACGGAGCCTAACTATCTAAAATGATGTTGATACCGGAATTTTTCGTCCCAAAGATCATCATTCACATTTTAGAAATTAGGGATTTTTCTTTTGGGTCAAAGAAATTAGGGATTAAATTCGTCATGGTTGTTGAAATCCGAGTCTCTCTCAAGCATTAAATTTAGTAGGTTAAAAGCTGATAGGCCGAGACAAGGCATAGCCGAGGACAATCCACAGCATAGGCTCGGCCCATGGCCGATCACGTAAAGTTCATTTAAGCCTCCATTTTGTTGCACTTTGTCTAATTAAGGCATGGAATCACACCTTTTTTTGAAGGATTGTATTCCGAATTTATGGCTTATTGCTTTTGGTACCAAAGTACCTCGTCGCCCTTGGAAACATATTATCGCTCTAGGCAAATGCGACGGAGTAAATGTGACAAACGATTATGACCAAAAGAATCTCATTGCCTTTACCTAAGGCGTTGGAAAAATTTTGTCGCTTTAGTAGTTGAGCAGTCGTTGAAATGACTCGACTGCACTAGATCAAAACATCTAGGAATTTACTGCTCATTCGGCAAAACGTTTAACGCTGTTGGTGCACTTTTGTCTTTCACTCAAAAAAACGTATATTTTATTTTCACGCCATTATGATATGCATTTCTTTTGAAAATTACTTGTAATTAACCCGCGTGTAATATAATCCTTTCGAAAAATGTAACCGAGGCAGAGTAGTGGCCTGTAGGTCCTGGCACAATATTAGAATTCT
The DNA here is from genome assembly GCA_031216405.1 of Syzygium malaccense. Lineage (NCBI taxonomy): Eukaryota > Viridiplantae > Streptophyta > Magnoliopsida > Myrtales > Myrtaceae > Syzygium > Syzygium malaccense. The sequence continues at coordinate 16,386,706 of CM062262.1, read as the reverse complement.
AGCTCTCTAGAGTGGTTTCTTGCTTATGGCTCGGGCTCCTTTGAGGCAACGCTAACACCTGATATGTACTAAAAAAGTACAAGGAAATTAATGAATTTAAAAGTTGACCAGTAAAAGAGTACCGAAAGAATTTCGTGGGATGCTAGTCTTTACCATCATAAGCGGACCCTCGAACTAAAAGACACTAGATTTCGTGCAAAATTGACCAGTAGTTCAAATTGAACTAGGTCGTTAGATATCTTTCCCTAATTGGTAGGATATAGGTTCCTGACTGACCTAAGTAGATCAATGGCAACTTTAGAAGTACATTAAAGAACGCATCACTTTAGTAGATTACGAAAATCTAGAATGTAGAAGATTTTAGGAATCTGAGATGCTATAGATTGATCTTAGGATAGATTAAACTTAGGTTCACAGAATAATTGGTGCTACAAACAATCATAAGAAATGTTGATGCTACCATATCTTGTAGAATGATTTTAGTTTGTTAGGGAAAAAGCATTGCATGCACACATCCCTTTTGTTGCATGTCGGGTATATGAGATTTGAGCGTCGTTCGAGATTGGGAGATTTAAAAAGCGTTTTGATGCACATTTTCGACAACGTGATTTTGTAAACTGAATTGAATTACGATTTTAATGACTGACACTATATCGAGTGAACTCATGTCCCTTGCGGAAACCAATCTAAACGAAGTAGGTTTGGCAAGCAATCCATCCTTTAATTTGACTATCTCGATTTAACTAACATGTTCTTAATTACACGTGCCTTTTGCGGCCCCACCATTATTCATGCAGTAGATTTTTAGAGCTACTTCTTATCCATAAAGCTAACGCATTGCTTCATTACTAATTTTATTCGCCAATTTTCATAAGTTTGTCATTGGTCAGTTAGGGCACGCATGAAAATCATTTTATTTCTCTATTTTTCTGTTTCTGGAAACAAGTTTAGAATAGAAATCTATTTGATAATGTAATTTCATTTTTCTATTTTTACAACAAATTTTTATTTCAAAATTAGGTTTTCGGAACAAAAATAAGAAGTAAAAATTTTCTATTTTTCTATATTTGAAAGAAAGAGAGAAATAAAAACTTTTTTTCATAACCCTTACCAAAAAAAAAAACTTTTTTTCATAACTCGTTCTTGCCTCTCGTTGCTTGCTGTTGACCCCAACTGGTCGGCCGCCCCTTGCCGATCATCGCCTCTTGTCAATCGTTGCCCATCAATGAATGGGAAAGAGTGCAAGAGAGAAATTTTGTGTTGTTATCAAACGTATATTTTTATTTAGAAATTTATCAAAAAAATTTAAAAAATTTATTTTAAAAATAGAATGATTATCATTTGCGTTATTTCAAAAATAAGGAATTGAATTTCTGTTCAATCATTTCCTTCAGGCTAAGCATAAACTTTTCTTTTTTATTATTATATTATTTATTTTTGGCCCTTCTCCATGAGTAGGAAGCCAAATCATGGGTGACATCATTTTCAAATTGGAACAGTCCATGATTTGACCTGACCATTTGCATCACCACCTCCATATGTCCACCACGAAAATTCCAGAAGGCAATTATGATCTTGTTTAAGCCAATCAGAAATTAAAGGTGGCCAAAGTCTGTCAAATTGTAATTGGGATGGTTTGTTTTGCCTTTCCTTCCTCCTTTTACAAGGAAGAACCGGAAAAAGAGACAGAAGATTAAAAGCATTATTTCATATGTTTTTTTTTATAATAAATATGTATTTTATATGTTGTAAAATCCATCCACCCGGTGGTCATCTACTCGTGATCCTGAGCATGATCTTAAAAGGCTCAAGACGAGATAGGGGAAAAAACTCCCCGATATGATGGAATAATATCTCTGAAAGTTATCTTCGTATTCTCTCTTTTCAGAGAAAAAAACGATTTGGGAGGAACTTAAGGGCCTCTTGGGTGATAAAGGTAGATATCACGTCAATTTCGATTGGCTATCACTGGATAGACAAGTATAATAGCCTTCCGAGATTGAAATGGCAAGAGGGGAAGTCTTAACTTTCTATAGATTGGCCTATGCTTTGTACAGTGTCCTTAAACCGACATGCTAACCAAAACCCCTCCTGGTTTAGAGACATTGTGCATATTGAAGTGACTTTTTATATTTAATTTTTTTATGTACTTTTTTTGCTGATTTTTTGCAATTCTCAATATTTGACTCTGAATGAACACGAAATACCTGCCATCTTTCAAAATGTACTAAACACTGACCGATGTAATTATGTATATTTATCTTTACATATATTTAGAATTTAAATAATATTTTAGATTCAGTTTGTTTTACGGAAAATAAATCATATTTCTAAAAACAATCTCTTGAAAAAATACTTTCATTATCGATAGTAATCTATATCCAAATATTTTCATGGACGATAATTTTTATTTTCATTTATTCACTTTTATAAGAAATACATGTGGTCATTTTTAAGAAAATATTTTTTAAATAATTCATTTTCGCAAAATAAACAGAGACTTAAATTTGAACAGAAAGTAGAAAGAATTTGAAACACGCAAGACTACGTCAGTGCAGGTGATTCAAGTTTATTATCTAGTTGATGGTTATTTGCAAGGCTAAGTTAGAGGGATCTAATAGTTTACTGAGAGAGAGATCCTTTATGTACTTAATATATGTATTTGCCAAATTTTATATGATAAGTACGGCAACTGTAAGTGAATATAATGATAATAACTTCGTATCGGGCGTCACTAGCAGTTCAGATATCTCGACTATATTGCCACATCATTTTATAAGAAACTTTTGGTAAGAATTTTAATACCCCTAACTTGCTAAAAGTCTTAAAATTTTAAAGAATTTGCTATATCACTAAACAATATCTCAAAATCTAATAAATTTTTTTTGGACAATTCGAAATCTAATATATTAAATATCAAATGTGAAGAAAGTTGATAGATGCGAAATACCTTCATACTTTTTCAAGTACCTTACGGCAAAAAAAAAACCCAGTAACGTTTCTTTATGTTTTCCTGATAAAGTTTGCACCATGCTCATATATAAAAAGTAAAACATCATATTTTCCTTTTCAAAGCAAAACGCTTGAAAATATTTTAGAGCGTTTGGACATTAGAAATCCCAAAAGTGGGATGGAATTGGAATGGACGCATCCTCAAGTACACAACTAGACACACCGTAACTTTTGATCCAAGGGAATCACGGTGCCTACAACATCCATACGTACAACTCTTTCTGAGTGCTATATTACCTATAAAAAAGGTTCGTCTGAGTTTGCCAACTCATATAGACAGATCAAGATGTTGCGAAATTCAAATCAGCATTAGTATAAATATTACAAACAATACAAAATTGTAAAGAAACGAAATTGCAATAACAAAGTTGGAATCAATACTAATGAATACTAAGGCCTGTATTCGACACAGTTTCCTTAAAATAGATTTGTTCCCTCCAGTACGCGATTGAGGTTTTGCGAACGTCTGTCTCCCAGGATACAATGGTTGACAGCGAAGAAGAGATCATGGCACTTCCAAGCTTCTGGCAAACTTAAACAAACTTGAAATAAACACTACCGAAAAACAGTGCAAATGCAGAGAATAATAAACAGAGGAAGAATGATTTCGATAAAATAGAATGGGAGAGCAATAACGGCTAATTAAATCTGTCGTTACAAAATCAATACGAATAACAAACAATTAAATCTGCCTTTACAAAATCAATATGAATAACGGATGATTAAATATGCCGTTATAAAATCAATATGTGTGGAAATAACAGACGATTAAATCTGCCGTTACAAAATCAATACGCATGGGAATGACGGCCGATTAAATCTGCTGCACGTTACGAAATTCATAACAGATTGAGTTGAAAAAATAAATCAGAAGGCAAAATTGGGCTTGTCGCGAGGTCTACTTTTTCGGTCCTACAATCATGTACATGGAATGTGCGGTCACGCCCAAGTTTCAGCTTGTCGAGCGCCGGATTTGCACCCCCTTGCGCCTATGCGCGAGGCATAGTGTTTGTATTATTATAGTTGCCACTTCAAATAAGTGTAACTGTATATAAAACGCTTCATAGCCTTCTTTCTTTTTCAATGTAGGACTAGTGTTTTTCCACTTCCCACTTCCAACTCAAGAGTGTTCTTTGAGCATTAATTTCTCATTCATTCACTCGTCAATTTATCCCATATTTCCAACAATCCTCCACATGAATGAAAATTGTTTTAGTTTTGACTATGTGATAGTGTTCAACAATTGAAACCTGCATAGGATAGGTAGGTGTTACCCTTTGAACCTTCCCTTGTGACAGTATATTTACTTTACTAGTTGTCCAGTAGACATGATGTCCTTGAACTGTCTTGCTTTCTTATGTAAATGAATCATACACTTTACATAGGAATCATCTAAACGTTTGTTCAGTTCTTATAGTTATGTTTGTTTTGGCCATGAACATCAACCTGGTTCTGCAAGAATTTCTAAAGAATTTAGCCCTTAAATAATTCTCATTTGAAGCGGCCCCACTTCTATCTCACATAGGTGATTACTTAATTTTTGAGTAATTTTTTTACTCCACTTAAGAATCATTAAAGCAAAATTGCTATCCTTTTCTTTACAATATCACTGTATTTTATATAGGAATGATTTTAGGGATAACCCCCACAGTGACATCACTAAGTTTATATAATTAGGTTGTCCATTTGAACCTAAATCTTGGGATCTCCAGTCAACTAGGTTGGGTTTCCTTTATACCAACTTATTCTTTTATAGGCTTCAGTCCCATTCTTCTTGTCGATTTCTCAACTAACTCTCTATTTAACCCTTTGATTAGCGGATTCGCAATATTATCCCTTGACTTTACGTAATCAATAGAGAGAATTCCTATTGAGAGTAGTTGTCTAATGGTATTATGTCTACGATGTATATGTCTAGACTTACCATTATATATATTACTCTGTGCTCTTTTAATCGCAAATTGACTATCACAATGTGTACTTATTGGTGGCACAGGTTTTTGCCATTTTGGAATATCCTCTAAGAAATGGCATAGCCATTCAGCCTCTTCACCACATTTATCTAAAGTTATAAATTTAGATTCCATTGTGGATCTGGCTATAACAGTTTATTTACAGGATTTCTAAGATACGACTACTCCTGCTAGTGTGAATACATATCCACTAGTAAATTTTGAGTCTTTTATATCAGATATCCAGTTCGCATCACTATATCCTTATAGAATAGCTGGGTATCTGGTATAACGCAGGCCATAATTCTAAGTATATTGTAAGTACCTGAATACTCTCACTATTGCTTTCCAATGGTCAGCACTCGGATTGCTCGTATATCCACTCAATTTACTAACCGTATAGGCAATATCTGATCTAGTATAACTCATTAAGTACATTAGACTTCTAACAACTGTAGAGTACTCTACTTGAGAAATACCCTCTCCTCTATTATTGGACAGATAAAGACTATTGTCTAATGGTGTTCTAGCAATACCAGAATCATTCATTTTGAGTGTGACTAGTTTAAAATAAGACCTTCTGACGTTCTTGTGATTTTAATTCCTAAAATCATATCAGTAGGTCCCATATCATTCATGTCAAATCTTGAATTCAATATATACTTGGTAGATTTGATCATTTTATCATCACTACCAATAATTAGTATGTCATCTACGTAAAGACACAAAATGACATAGCCATTTGTTGTCTCTTTAATGTAGACACATTTATCACATTCATTGATCTTAAAATCATTGGTAATCATTGCATTATCAAACTTTTCATGCCACTACTTTGGTGCTTGTTTTAGGCCATAGAATGATTTCACCAATTTACAAACTTTCCTTTCTTGTCCTAGAACTACAAAACCCTTAGGTTGTTCCATGTAGATTTCTTCATCCAAATCACCATTTAGGAAAGCTATTTTTACATCCATTTGATGTATTTCTAGATTTCGCAATGCTGCAATTGCAATCATCATCCTAATGGAGGTTATTCTCGTCATAGGAGAATAAGTATCAAAGTAATCTAAGCTTTCTCGTTGTTTGTATCCTTTGATCACAAGTCTGACTTTATACTTATCAATGGAGCCATTTGCTTTCATTTTCTTTTTAAAAATCCATTTGGACTTTAAAGGCTTACAACCAGGAGGAAGATTCACTAGCTCCCAAGTTATGATTCTGCAAAATAGAATCAACTTCACTTTTTATTACTTCTTTCCATAGAGGTCCCTCAGAAGAATTCATAGCTTCTGCATAATTTAATGATTCATTTTCTAACAAATAAGTTAGAAAATCATTTCCAAAAGATTTTTCCACTCTTGCTCTTTTGCTACGTCTCGGTTCTAGTTCATGATCCGAGTCATGAATTTCATGATCCGAGTCATGAATTTCATGAGCCGAATCATGACTTTCTTCATTCATAGTTTCATTCTTTTCATTTAGATGAACTTGATCCATCATTGGATTTGTAAGGAAATACATTTTCAAAGAATGATACATTCTTAGATTCCATGATCGTATTATTGTGTATATGTGAAATTTTAGATTCATGTACAAGAAATCAATATGCATTACTGTTATGTGCATAGCCTATAAAAATACAATCCACCGTTTTAAGACTTAGCTTTGTCTTCTTTGGTGTTGGAGCCGCCACTTTTGCAAGACAACCCCACACTCATAAGTGTTTGTAGGATGGTCTCCTACCTTTCCATAACTCATAAGGGGTTTTATCCTCTTTCTTTCGAGGTACCTTATTTAAAAGGTAATTGCTTGACAAAATAGCTTCTCCCCACATATTTTGAGGCAAACCTGAATTTAATAATATCGCGTTCATCATTTCTTTCAATGTGCAATTTTTACGTTCATCAACACCATTTGATCGAGGAGAGTAAGGTGCAGTTATTTCATGTATAATTCCGTGTTGTGCACAGAATTCACCAATTGGTACTTCATACTCGCCACCTCTATCACTTCTCAATCTTTTAATTTTTTTTATTGAGTTGATTTTCAACTTCATTCTTATAGAGAACAAATTTATCTAAGGTTTTATCTTTGCTTTTAAGCAAATACAAATAGCAGTATTTGGTGTTATCATCGATAAAAGTAATAAAATATTTATTACCACCTCTTGTTTGAATGAATTTCAAATTGCAGACATCACTATGAATTAATTCAAGGGGTTCGGTATTTCTTTCAATTGTTTGAAATGATGATCTCGTTAATTTTACCTCAAGACAAATTTCACATTTATGTTTTGAATCAATTTGGATTGAAGGTATATGTTCCAAGTTAATTAATTTACGCAATGTATCATAATTAACATGTCATAGTCTACCATGCCATAAATTGAAAGACTCAAGCAAATAAACAAAAGACTTATTATCTTTATCGATAATTGTCATTACATTGAGCTTAAAAAGCCCATCAGATACATATCCCTTCCCCACATACATTCCAGATTTAGACAAGATAACTTTGTCTGACTCGAACACCATACGAAATCCATGCTTGTTCAACAGAGACCCAGAGACCAGGCTCTTTCCAATTTTTGGCACATATAGGACATTATTCAGAGTCAGCTCTTTTCCAGATGTCATCTTTAGCAGCACATTCCCTTGGCCTTCGACAGCAGAAGAGGCAGAGTTTCCCATAAAATCCTTTTCCCCATTAATTGATTCAAGATTTGTGAACAGGTCCTTGTTAGAGCATATGTGCCTAGTGGCACCAGTGTTAATCCACCATTCCTTCGAATTGGACCTAACTAAGTTTACTTCAGAAATCATTGCAGAAAGGTTTATGTTTGACACGTCTTGAGCGATGCCACTTACCATATTTGTCTCATAATTCTTCTTCTTCGGAAGTCTACAATCTGCAGATCTATGCCCCATTTTGCCACAGTTGAAGCATTTTCCTTGAAACTTGTTCTTAGAAACTGCTCCTTTTGGTCCCAACTTTGGCTTGGCAATCTTCTTGTTCTTGTGGCCTTATCTAAGCTCCACAACATTTACCTTAACTGTATTAAGATTGAACCCTTTGCGTTTAGATCCTCTATTGTCTTCTTCGATTCGAAGTCTAACAATCAGCTCTTCCAAGTTCATGTCCTTTCGCTTGTGCTTGAGATAGTTCTTGAAATCCTTCCACCTAGGAGGTAGCTTTTCAATAATAGCGGCTACTTGAAAGGTTTCACTCAAGCTCATTCCTTTAGCCTGAATTTCATGCAAGATCACTTGAATTTCTTGCACTTGACAGATGACAGTCTTAAAATCCACCATTTTATAGTCAAGGAATCGAACGATAACAAATTTCTTTGCTTTGGCATCCTCTGTTTTATATTTCTAGTCCAAGGCTTCCCATAACTCCTTTGCCGTCTTTTTTGCACAATACACATTGTACAATGAGTCATATAAGCCATTCATGACATAGTTCCTACACAGGAAGTCAGAGTGCTTCCATGTTTCAACAGCGTTGAAGGCTTACTTATCCGTTTCTTCATCGGATAACATAAGAGCTTCCTCAGTCAAGAATCTCGCAAGATTCAAAATTGTTAAATAAAACAGCATCTTTTGCTGTCACCTTTTAAAGTTCGATCCGTCGAACTTTTTAGGTTTCTCACCATGGTGGATAGAAATAGCCGAAGGAACAGAGGATGAGCCAAGCAGTTGGACAGCTGAGGCATTGGTAGAGTCTTTGGTGATGTTGTCAGCAGCCACATCCACAACTTCGTTTCCAGTAGCCATTTGAATTTTAAAACGACGAGTCGAGATCTATTTTAAGATTGTTGCGAAATTCAAATCGGCATTAGTATAAATATTACAAACAATACATAATTGTAAAGAAACGAAATTGCAATAACAAAGTTAGAATCGATACTAATGAATACCGAGGTTTGTATTTGATACAGTTTCCTTAAAACAGATTCGTTCCATGTGGTACACAATTGAGGTTTCGCGAACGTCTGTCTCCCAGGATACAATGGTTGACAGCGAAGAAGAGATCATGGCACTTCCAAGCTTCCGGCGAACTTGAACAAACTCGAAATGAACACTACCGAAAAACAGTGCAAATGCAGAGAATAATAAACAGAGGAAGAATGATTTCGATAAAATAGAATGGGAGAGCAATAATGGCTAATTAAATTTGTCGTTACAAAATCAATACGAATAACAGACGATTAAATCTGCCGTTACAAAATCAACACGAATAACGGACGATTAAATCTGTCGCACGTTATGAAATTCGTAACAGTTTGAGTTGAAAAAATAAATCAGGCCCACTTTTTCGGTCCTGCAATCGTGTACACGGGATGTGTGCTCGCGCCCAAGTTTCAGCTTGTCAGGTGTCGGATTTGCACCTTCCCTGTGCCTACGCGTGAGGCATAGTGTTTGTGCTACGATAGTTGTTACTTCAAATGAGTGTAACTGTATATAAAGCACTTCAAAACTTTCTTTCTTTTCCAATGTGGAACTAGTGTTTTTCCACTTTTTACTTCCAACTCAAGGGTGTTCTTTGAGTATCAATTTCTTATTCATTCACCCATCAATTTATCCCATATTTCCAACACAAGAAACACATGTTATGAAACTTTAGTACTATATTTGCGGAGCTTAGTGTTTTGATGTCAGTGTGACGAACCAAGTACAACGATGCGCATACATGGAATGCAACTGCGTGGGCATCATCGTGCAGCCAACGCATAAAATATTTTCTCTCTCGAGCTTGATTTATTTGGGTGATCTGAAGTTAGAGCATCACATTTTGCAGGTGTTGCACAAATATGTTGAGCATTATCCCCCAGAGGCAATAATGGTTGGGGACCCCCCAAGCCAAGACTTAGTTAGGCCCAAGTTACTCGAAGTGCAAAACTGGGTATTCCCTCTAGCCAAATTCACTTTAGTATGTCGAATTTTAGATACCAATAAATTTTTGGACCCTACTCAGATCTACAAGTACGAGTTCGATAAAACCACGTAAATAAATATATATGTATAGAAAAAGTATGAAACAGTGACCCTATAGCTGTCCACATCCTCCGTTCTTTACCCCGGTGGGTGATATCATTTATTCTCTTCCTCACCTTCGAACAGTATCAAGAACACAGACATGCACAGCTCGTGGCAGTAACGCGAAGCGAAGTTCATTTGAGCCTCTGCCTCTGCCTCTGCTTGGTCGGAGGAGGCCATGGCTGTGGACGGCAGAAGGAAGATGATGGCCTTCATGGCCGTCGTCGTGATGCTCATCTCGAGGCTGAGCGCTGCGTCCAGTGACGTTCAAGAAGCAGCAACGGCGGCGGAAGAAGAAGAAGAGGCCGACCGCATAGCTTCTCTTCCCGGGCAACCGAAGGTCCCGTTCCGGCAATTCTCGGGGTACGTCACCGTCCACCGAGCCGCCGGTCGAGCCCTCTTCTACTGGCTCACCGAAGCCTACTCCGATCCCGCTTCCAAGCCTCTCGTCGTCTGGCTCAATGGAGGTCTCTTCTCTCTCTCTCTCTCTCTCTCTCTCTCTTCACTGTTGGATTGCATGGCACATCGTTTTGTCCTCTTGTCCTTTTCTCTAACTGTTGTCAGCTGGAACTGGAACTGGGAGTGAGTTCTTTTAGCTTGTGAGATTCCATTTTTCTTCCTCAAGTTTCTCCATGAAACCCACACCCAAACAAGAAAGAAAAGAAGTAGAGTCCTCCATATCTTGGCAAATCACTGATTAAGCGAGAAGGCACATCTCTCTTTTCCCCCTTCATCATTTCGATTCTTCTACTTTCGAACACTAAGACTTGCCAACTACAAGAACGACATGCAAGTCAAAAAGAAAAGAGAAAGAACACTCTCTCGTGTGCTGTGCATCGGCCAAAACTGATGACGTTTTCAACCTTTTTTGTTTTTGAGGGGGGTGGGTATGGCATTGGCATTTACTGAAGTAAAAGAGGCCATGCATGACCTAACTACCTATCATGTAAAAGGAAACCCATTACGTGCAGAGAACCTCTCTCTCTCTCTCTCCCTCTCGCTCCCTCTCTCACTCTCTCTCTCTCTCTCTCTGTCTCTCTCTCTCTCTCTCTGTCACGCATTTCTTACTGGTCTCACGCAAGGCAGAAGCTGCAGTGAGAGTTCACAGAAGAAATTCAATGCTTGAATGCAACCACAAACAGCCTCAGCTTTTATTACTTCCATTCACACACACACACACACACACACACACGACGACCCCTCTCATCATCTCATCAGTAAGTGCTTTCTCTCTCTCTCTCTCTCTCTCTCTCTCTCTCTCTCTCGTGTGAGCAGGGCTTTGTCAGCGAGTTTTGATGCCCCCATCAATGTCTATACGGCTACACAATTTTCAAATCTGCATGTGCTAGGAAACCCTTGAAACTCACTCCACTATTTAATGGCTTGGAACTCACCGAATTCCTACCTTTGTTTCCAATACCATCTCTTATCTTCTCAGTACTGCTGCCCATGGCTCTTTTTAAGCTATAGTAAAGAGAAAAAGATTGAATTTTTAAGGTATCAATTACACACATCATCTGAAGAAACTGATATTCTGAAAATTGAATTATGATAAAATTCCAAAGACACTAGTTAGAGCCTCTCTCTCTCTCTCTCTAAATGTGTTTTGTAGACTGTCGTCACTTAGCTATGGAGGTTCGTGATGTTGACTAGACAAGTCACTTTAATACAACAGCATTAATCATCACGTGGCCGGGCCCTAACCCATCATTGTGTTTCTAATTTTAGTAAGATGTAATGTTAAACCAGGGCAACAAGTCGATAAATGCTTAGGAGATGAAAAGAAGACTATTCTTGAGAAGAGATAGGGCGGTTCACTTAATAATGATGCTCTTTCTTGTGCATGTCCGTCTTAGTTTAGCAAGTAGAGTACTTCTAGTTTTACCGTACTCAGGATATACTGTGCAACGTCACGACATGTCGCCGTAGTTAAATTCAAAGACATCTCGAAACGGCGTAAAATTGATTGCTAGTTAACTGCTCTTACTCGACTTGGACTGATCGGATGCACACATTTATTGATCCTCTTAACGGATAGAGATGAGATTGGATGAACCAAAGCTTATGTGTGTGTGTGTGTGTGTGTGTGTGTGTGTGTGTGTGTTGTCATGCATACATGTATACATATACTTTTGGACCTTTGGTATTCTCCTTCATTTTGGAAATTATCTTGATTCATCCGGCAATTGCATAGTGTTATGTGATATTACTCCTAATTGATGTTAAAAGCAATAACTTCGTTTGTGCAAGAACTAGTTCTGCTCCACCCAATTCGTCCCCCTACCGAAAAATATCCAGAGATGAACTGGACCTACCATATGCTTTGCTCAGTGAATACTGACTATAAGCACACTATACAAGTATCTTCTCACAAAACGAAAAATATATGTCTGGAAAGAGATTGTTGCATTTGATGAGCGTGATTTGTCGAATCCATGAGGCTTTTCATGTGTATTTTACTTATGGATAGTTGCAAAGTTTGTACCCACGTATCGAATACCATCCCGCTTTAGAAACCTACAACCTGTATATTGAGTTTTGCCACTTTCATGTCGAATTGCATTCTCACAAATTCTGACACATAATTCTACCCTCCACCTTCTCTCTCCTACCGCATCATCGGCTTGCCGCCACTCTTGGCCGGGCCCCTGCTGTAGGGTTTGGTCGGAAATGTGTCCTTTTGGGTTTGAAAGATATGTCAAACTGAAGATTTTTTTTAAAGTGAGGATAGCTTTTTGCACGTGGTGCAAACTTCAAGGTAGTTTTTGCAATTTTCCCTGAATAAATGATTTGGGGATATAACTATAACGGAATCGGCTTTCTAGTATATGAACAAGACGAGGCATACGTAGATATAAAGATTATGAATTGGATTGCTTATGCAATGTGTTTGATATGTTGGGACAACCACACAGGTCCTGGTTGCTCGTCAGTGGCATACGGCGCATCCGAGGAGATCGGGCCATTCCGGATAAACAAGATGGCCTCAGGCTTGTACCTCAACAGGTTCTCGTGGAACACCGAGGCCAACCTCCTCTTCTTGGAAACTCCTGCCGGCGTAGGCTTCTCCTACAGCAACCAATCCTCGGATCTCCTCGACACTGGCGACCGCCGCACCGGTACGGCCACTCCCTTCATTTCCCCCATTTCCTAATTAACGCGGCTCGATAATTCGTTAACAAAAACACGCGCATTATCTGAATCAATAGTGTCTTTTGGCATAATGATGGTAGAGAGGAGACGGGCAGAACTCGGGTAGGACCCGAATTTTGGAGGGTAGCGGGTTAGCTAGTAACAGGGTCAGTGATTGGTGGGTCCAAAATGGACCGTTGACTATACTTTTTAGCATTGGCCCAATTGCATTCCAGTTCACCTTATACCAATTTAAGACCTAGGGGGGCTTCATTTATAAAAAATCATTGTGGATTTGATAGAACTTCTGGTCGGGTCCACATTCGACCCGGTTCCATTATCGATCCAGCACCTCTCTTTGTGGGCATGAATGATTGCAATTGAAAAAGGAAAGAGAAGGTAACAATTAGCTACTTCTTTGTTAAAGGGGGGTAATTCGAGATGAGAAATCGATGGAGGAGATCTTTGGTTTCTCGAAATTCTGGATATTTCTCATTAGGGCGATAAAATTTCTTTAAATATGTTTTTATTTTTTGTAATTTTTATGTGGGTGAAATGTATTTGGGCAGCTGAGGAATCATTGGAGTTCTTGGTGAGATGGATGGAGAGATTTCCAAGGTACAAAGGGAGGGAGGTGTACTTGACGGGGGAGAGCTACGCGGGCCATTACGTTCCTCAGCTGGCCCAACAGATTATGGCCCATAACTTGAAGCCCAAACACTCCACCATCAATCTCAGGGGCATTATGGTACTTTCCCAATCCCATCATTAGCAAACATTTCCTGTTTTTGAGCTCATTCTTCCATTGGAAAAGGGTCATTTTTTCTGCTTTGGATGGAGAAGGTCCAGCAGAAAATTGATTGATCAATTGAGGGGCCATAAAGTTTTCATGACTCTGTCCTAATTACGAAATTATTACGGTCGGTTATTTTTTGCGAGTGAAAGTAATTTTGAGAATTGCAGGTAGGGAATGCAGTGACAGATAACTACTACGATAACATGGGGACGGTGATGTACTGGTGGAGCCACGCGATGATATCTGACCGGACGTACAAGCAGCTGATGAGCACGTGCGACTTCCGCCGGCAGAAGGAGTCGAACGAGTGCGAGTCGCTCTACTCCTACGCCATGGACCAAGAGTTTGGCAACATCGACCAGTATAATATCTATGCTCCCCCTTGCAACTCCTCCGACGGGTCCGCCGCCACCATGCGACAGTCCATTCGTCTCCCTCACCGCCCCCATCACAACAAGGTGCCCCCCCTTCCCTTCACTCGTGTGTTGTTTCGTTTGCCATGCACAATTGTGATTGATAATTTGTTCAGAGCATAGAAAGTTGCAAAATAATATATTAATTTTGTTTAACAAGTTCCGGTAAGCACTCATGGTCAGCCCAGTTGTTTGGAAAGGGTCGGAATTTCCCGCTTTGAAACTGGAGGAAACAAGTTCAAACCGCACCAATTTTGTGCAAATAATTCAGATCTAGGCCACTTGCATAGGTCAAAGGCATGAATTTAACCGGTTCACGCAGCTTACATTATGTTTTATCTGCTTTCAGATAGTCGAGTCTCTGTGTTCGTGCACTTGGATTGTCGAAAGACGTAAACAAGTGTTACTTAGCAATGTTTAACATAATCCTTAGTATATGTCTAGAGAACCAATATCTTCATATGCGTACTGTCATATACATAAATAAAAATTAAATTTATAGCACTAATTATGAATTTGATTATAAATTATTCTTATATTTAAGTTACATTTATCAATCATTCAAATTCAAACTATAAATATTAATTACTAATTATAAATGAAAATTCAATATATGATGATTTTATCACAATCAATCAACTAATTTGTACATCTACTTTTTCATTCAAAACAGAAATGGAATTATGATTCCTCCATCCATTCTATTACGGTCATTCTATTTTGAAATGTCCATTCCAGTCTCATGTTTTAACCAAAGGAAAAAAGTCCTTTTTGTACCGAAAATGGGTATAAAGAAATGGGCATACCATAAAATGCCCATTCACTTTTCATTTTACAATAAATTTGAGGTAGTTTTCTTATACTGTCACATAATTGCACAGTACTATAATAAGGCGTGATTCAAATAAATGAAATTGAAAGTCCTATGTGAAATTTATCGAATCATTATTCTTACAAACAAACATATCAAGTGTGTACCTGCGTATGTTGTTGCGTGGATGCTGTGTGTACTCGCAATGACATATGAAGCTTGTTTTCCTTCTCAATTCACGTGTCTGTTCTGTATCTGTTCCAACATTATTGTATACAACAGTAATAATGTAGTACTGCTAGTTCTATCACTGCACACTGCAGAAATTGCTGAATTTTTCTTTTCCTTTTACCCATTTTGGAATATTCCTAATTCATTATTTTCTGTGGTCCTGAGGTCTAAAATTAAGTATTTTTAACCCTTTTTATCTATGGAAAAAACAAAGATTTTGAGGCAGATATCTGGATACGATCCCTGTACAGAGAAATATGCAGAGACATACTACAACAGGCCTGATGTGCAGAGAGCGCTTCATGCCAACACCACCAAGATTCCCTACAAGTGGACTGCTTGCAGGTTCAATTTGAATTGCAGCTCTTTTTGCTCCTTTTGAACAAAACAAAGCATAATGAAGTGATTGCTTGTCAATTTGTCATAGTCCAAATGGAGAATTGTGACAATGTGTTCTGTTTCTGATGGCAGTGAAGTGTTGAACCGAAACTGGAACGACACCGAGGTGTCGATTCTGCCCATCTACAGGGAGATGATTGCTCGTGGCCTCCGAGTGTGGGTCTTCAGGTTGGCCGGTTTATCTCTTCTTCGTCAACGCGTATTCGTGCATCATTTCTTGTAAATTTCAAGTCGACATTTCCTTTTGCCCCCTTGAAAAAACGAAAATGATCGCAGTGGCGATGTGGACTCGGTTGTACCCGTTACAGCCACGAGATACTCACTCGCACAGCTCAAGCTGGCGACCAAAATCCCGTGGTACCCTTGGTATGTCAAGAAACAGGTCGGTGTCACCCTTTACTTACGAAGAGAAATACTGCATGTACGAAATGTTTGATGAAGACCCATATGCTGTATGATTGATATTTGTCCATGAGACCGATCAATTTAGGTACTGATGTGGTCATGTAGGTGGGAGGGTGGACAGAGGTATATGAAGGGCTAACGTTTGCGACGGTGAGAGGAGCTGGTCATGAAGTCCCTCTGTTCAAGCCCAGAGCTGCTCTTCAGCTTTTCAAGTCCTTCTTAAGAGGAAAGCCCCTCCCAAAGTCGTGAACCGAGTGTTGTCAGTTGACTTGCTGCCACTTTCTATTTGCTAGTTACAAGGGAAAAACCAACCAGAGAGAGAGTAAGTTGATTATTCATTGTGGTGGTCATTACCAAAATGGAAGATTTCATCTGTCTCTGTCGTTTCTTCTTCCTGTTAGCACATCAGTCTGACCCTAATCCTTCTTTTATTCCTTACCTATAAACTATTTTGCCAAGTGACTGAATGCTCATTTATTATACAACGGTGGCATCAAAACCCAGATCACAACAAGACTCATTAACTGAAATTACTGTCATCTAAGGGGGATAGCTGTCACATTTCGCAATAGGTACCTTCATCTCAGATCCAGCGACCGCTGTTTGATACGGTTCAGCTTTCCCCTGTATAGTGCCAAGTATTTTTCAGTATGAATGAATCGAGCTAGTCGCTTTGATAATGCAAATCCCCCCGAGCTTTGCCGCGTATAAACTTTCAACATCATCGCCCAAACCAATTTCCAAGTAGACGGTGACCTCCCAAACACAAAACTGCGTCACCAAGTCAATTCAGAATGAAGATGAACAAAGGACCGCAAATCATATTATTGGCAGACAGAATGACAATTAAAGAAACCATATCCCAAATTCCAAGAGCCAAGCAAGCCTTACAAACTAATGTACATGTTAAAATCCCCATGCCGTCTGGAAACTAACAAAACCATTTCTAGCCTCAACGAAACTCAGCCACCAAGATGACCGGGCAGCAAGCATGACTCGGGTCAGAAGCTGGCAACATTCCTGTTCCTCCGAAAATGAGTTGGCACAACCATCAGTTCAAAGAAAACTTCTGTCACAACCTCCTTGCCATTACAGGATACACATGGAGTAGCAACATGGTCAATCCATCCATTTAACTGTTGAAGATGGACAAATCACACAGCCCAAAATGGTTTTTGAGTTGTCACTGTAGTTGAATTGCTGCCAAGTGATTCTTCGCTGCTTTCGTCGGGGTCATCATCTTCATCCCCGTATTCCATCAATTTGACCAGAGTATCTGCAGACAACAATGTCAAAACCTCGTGGGATAGACTAAATTAAAGTAGAGCTAATCCAAACGGAAAATTAAAAGTCAACAACTTTAACATGGGGGAAGCAATGAGGAAATTCATCCTTTTTTAATCTTTCTGAAAGCAAAACCAACGAAATCTACAATCAAATCAGGGGTTCAGGCTGAAACTACTAATTTTGTAGCCTACCAGGTATAATCTCAGATCTTGATTGGTCCAAACTCCCTGCCTTATCATGTACTTCCAGACTAGATTTAGGTGCAGTAAATTTTGGAGGGGGTGGGGGCATGCTTTTTGGTGGAGGTAGTGGCATTGCGTTTGATAATGGCAGTATTAACTTCTTTGGAGGTGGCATGGTTGATATTTTTTTTGAACCCATGTCTAACTCTGGCTCACTCAGCTTTAAACAGGCTGATTCCTGCGAAAAGGCATGAAAAAAATGGCAACATTAGCTCGGACAGAGTAATGAACTTCTCTTGAACTTCTATGCCACCGGTCCCTGAACTTAATCCCTCACCTGTGTGTGTTACTGCCACATGCATACGCTACTCAAATACAATTAACCATCACAAGGTACCCTCCAAATACACTATTTGTGCTCAGTCTCTAGCCGTATCGACACAAGCACTAACCCAAGGAAAAATAATCCATAAATTAGAATAGCAACCTAAGGAAAAATGTACTTAGCCAGCTGCTCTTGCATATTCTAATCTGCATCCAGATGCCAATTTCTACCAGGACCATCCAGTATGAGCTTCCTTGCTGATTCTATGAACCAGCGTCAGCCAACAGTGCTCTCAGCTTATACAAGATTTATAGCTTTAATCACATGGCTAGCATTAATCAGCAGTGACAAATAACTCTCCCTTCAAAGATCAACTTAAAAGGGGATGATCTAGTACTAGCTACCAAGATGCCGTAGCTTAAAGAAGAGCTAAAACAGAACAGCAAGACAGAAGGTTCTCCAAATGATTTCTTTAATCAACTCGTCTCTGCTATTCTATTTAAGCAAGAAAAATGCTCTCCACCAGCATTTCAACAGGTTAATTGCTTGTCAAAAAAAGGTCCTTTCTACAAAGCTATGCGAAACCAAGTGTCATCGACTTGCGGAAGCTAAAATATCAATAAGGTAGCAAAACATGAAATGCATTTCATGAGAAGGTGCAATAAATGAAGGAGATCAGTTCCAGGCTGGAAATCAGTTGCAGCTGTCCATTGAACTCTCCAAAAGTAAATACCCTGTGACACATAAATCCACTGTCCCTACAACAGGAGTCCAGTATCTGGCAGTTAGCTTCATAGAAGGTCAGAGAAAATACCTGGAATATCAAACATTAAAAGTCAGAGGAAAAAAAAATATAGATCAGTAAGCAAAAACCCATAGCGCCGCAAGTAAACTCAAAGTGATGAATAACCATCAGCAGAATAACCTGTGCATATAAATGTAAAAGCAAAAGCATATGGAATGACGACAAGCATAAGCACATTATCAATGATATGAACCGTCCTTACCCATGGCAGTTCAAACCATCCATCCATGCAATAAAGTCACGCTTATGAACAACAAGTGAAAAAATCTCCTTATAATTACACACAAAGAGGACCCCTGTCTATTATATAAGGGTTTAAGCTCAGTTTTTGTATTCAATTGAATTCACGTCAAGCTGATTTTACCCCATTTTCCCACATGATTTGGTTTAGAAATTTCAAGGCACTAATCTATACACGGAAGAGTCCATAAATGGCATCTAGTATCTTCACAGCAAAAAGCAGTCTCAAGAATCCACTCGTACCTGATAATTTGGTGCTGGATCCTTATTACCGACTGGCAGCTCCTGAAACTTCCGCCTCGGTGGAGGTCTCTTCTCTTTCTCAAAATCAGGCTTAGAACTCAGCTCAGACATCACGCTTGCCAATGCTGGTGCAGAGGCAACGGAAGACGTGACAGAAGTTGACTGTTTAAGAACCAACGCAACTTGTTGCAAAGGTGTGGCTTGAGGATATATTCCTTCATATCCACTATATCTCGTTCCACCAGTTACCAAAGGCTGGGAATGGTGGACCATGTTTGGTTGAGTCTGAACGCAACCTAGCACTCCCCCAGACATTGACACTGCCCCTTGAGTGAAAACAGAACTTACCCCATGGACCATTGGTGACGAAAGGGGTGGAGATGTAGTAAAGCCACTAGTAGATGTCAAACCAGCAGCTGGATTTGTACTTTCTGTTACCTCACTTCTAGAACTGTTTGATCCCACCACCAACTGCTGAGGAGGTGGAACAGCACCATACACCTTAGAGGATGATACCCTGTGCGAAATTAGAGCCAAAATGGTCACCATGATCAATCAAACTGTATATTACGACATAGTGTCAGGAATAAGAAATTGGTTCCATAAAGGTCCAGATAAAAAATGTTTTTTAATTTAAAAAAAGGAGGTGGATAGATTGAAGGTTAAAGTAACATGCAGCATGAAAAACAATTTTCGCCGCGAGTGACAGCCGGTTAGCATATCTAGTGTTTTAGGTTACAAAGGAAGAAGGCAGTCTATAATTCTCACGACAAAAAAGGGGGAGAAATTTAAAGCTACTCGAAATGCACTTTTTAATTGACTAATGTTTGTCAATGAGGATATCTCTAACACATTTGGGAGCAAAATATGGTGAATACTCATTTATATCGGTATAATAAAAAAGAAAGGAAAAGGAAAGGAAGAATTAAAATAACACATGGTAGAACACAAATGAAGTCTAGCAACAAGAAAAGAAGTTCTTTCATTATTTGGAAGAAATAAAGCAAAGAAAAGGTAGAGGTAGCACCGATTGGCAGCAAGTATTGGTCTATGTCAAAGCAAATTCAATGCAGATTTTACAATTTGGTGATACAACACATATCATCAAATGCAGCATTCAGAAGAAGCATGACAACTACTAAGACACATGCCAAAGAATGGAAAAAAAAATCAGCTAAAAATGCTTAAATAAGCAACACGGCCATAAAGTGAAGGTTATCCAATAATACAGCATGAGTCACTGACTAACAAATCCTTTAACGTTGCGAATCAATTGATGCAAACAAACTCAAGAAAAGGAACAAATGCTCTCGTTGACTCTCTCATATGTAGAACATCCAAGCTGAAGGAATGTCAGGATACTCTAATTCCAGCATGATCAGACCACTTTTTACCTGGAGGCACCACATTCTAAACTGATTGTGTCCAGAAGATTTTCAGCTAGACTCTTTGCACTTTCAAGGCTGTTTGCGTTATTACTGGACAAGAACAAATGCAATGGCTGCTGTCCTTCTGCAAGTAGTTAGGAAGGGTGTCACCGACAATAACACAATCATCACAAAATGTTGAATCATGACCCATATAGTAGACAATGCTACCTTCTCCATGCAAGCTTTCAGAAGTAACAGAACCACGCCCTCTTAGTAAGACAGTCGCTCCTGTTTCATTCATAATGTGATTTATATATTGGTCCTGCAAATACAAACGAACCACCACCAGCACAAAAACAATCTCTCCCATTTGCATGGAGAAGTCAGAGAAAGCTTCAGACATTAGAATCTTTCATCATCATAATATTCAGTGTAAACTTTAAATCAAAAGATAAAATATAATAAAGCAGAACAAAGAGCAATTAAGCACATTAGCAACAAGACAATGCAGTGGTCTACTCTGAAAAGGCAATACTATGGGTCAAAAGGCTACTACAATGATGCCAACATTTACCAGACCTAAACATGAATCCACAACTATCACTATTCTATTACCCTTAATTTACTTGATATCCTTTTAGTTGTAAAGATTGTTCGCTTTTTCCCCTTGGGTTTTCCTGCCTACATTTGCCTGCTAATGATAATCATCACAGTTACGACTTCCAAACACTAAATTCAAGCTAAAGCTAAAACCAAAGACCCATAGAAGTTAAGAAGCCACAGCCCGTAGCCTTCTAAGAAAGGTCATAATAATGTACATGTGTACAAGGTACTTTCGGGGCTCAAACGTAGCTCGATTACATGATCCTAACAACCTATTCAGGACAAGTTTATTTCATACTGAGTTGTTTTGCGAAAGTTGAGATTAAGCATGAAAGATAAAGTTCCTTCAGGCTCAAATAGAATAAACATCTAGCAATGACTTCTTGAATGAAGTATAATTTAAGTGTTTTGATACAATTGTAACTCAAACGCTCCTTCCAAAGCCAACTCAACGTGGTGACAGAAAAGAGAAGCTAGAATGGAACAGAAAGTTAATTTGGACTCACATTTGGTCCACGAATGCGGGAAGCAATGTTCCATGATGGGTCCACGTCAAACCCCAAATACACGCATGTGCTCAAAGCTTGAGAAATCTAAATCAGATAGGGAGTTAATATATTCATAGATCATGGAAATAATGCAGCAGAATACAACAAGGAGATGATACAATAGATTACCACCTTAACTCCCTTGTCAGGATAGAAGACAGGCTGCGAATTTTGACCCTGTTTCAGCATCTCTTCAATCATGGCCGCTGCACGATCAACAGCTATAATTCGTTCAACAGTCTCTTTTAACTGTAAGGAGTCAATTTTGGTTAACACAAAGCAGAACTTGACGTGCAAAAACAGAAAGCCTTACAGAAAAGTAAACAAACACAAAACCTAGAAGCTAATTATTTTGACAAGCTACAGATTAACCATGCACTGGCACAATAAAGTTCAACAATTCTTCCAGGCACTTCTCATTAGAGGATTGTTCCTTCATTATAGTTGTGTAATAATTCAATAATAACCAAATTTCTCCCATGGAACTTTTTCACGTCTTCCTGAGAGAAACATGAAACTCTCCCTGATCTACTAGACTACCACATGAATTCAGGTGAGAAAATTTTTCTAAACCAGTAAAAAGAAAATGTCCATTGCGGAAACCAAAGGGCATTAATACCTCTCAAAAAGCCTGCTATGCACCTAAAAGAACCATAAAAATTGAACACTGATGTCCTCATGGAAAAATAAACAGTTTGAACATCTGAGGTCGATATCTGGTGAAGTTATAATTCGAGGTCTAGAAGCCCCAGAACCAAGCCAAAAATGTCTGGTTGATGGAGGAGACAAAGAAATGGATGCTTAAACACTAAGAGCAGTTTGAAAAACCAAAACCTAATTCAAACACAATTGCTGTTGTGGAAGACAATAGTTTAAGTTCAACCTGATTGGATAATAATGGGGTCACCTTTTAGCTCTCAATCTCATCTCTAAACATGCAAGAGATACCTCACGAACTTGGAGTGTTCAACAACTAAATGTCCTACAAACTTAATCATAGTCTCTAGAAACATGTTGCTATGCAGCAAAATAAAAAAGAATGCATCTTACATGAGCGCCAGCAGAAATGTGGAGATATAATGGCTTTCCACCATCAGGTAAGGCATTTGGCGGCCGGTATTTTCCCCTGCAAAGAGTAATCGCCATGTAAATATTCAGAAAGAAGTAGGAGATAGCACTAATGTCGTTTTTAATTCTATTGGTGAACTGCATACCTAGTTGTCACCACGGCTCCAGTGCAATTCTGAATCTGCAAGACAGATGGACATCTTAAACTACTCAAAAGATCCATGGAAAGAGAGGCAAAATTACAAGGCATGGAAAAGAAATTAAATCTCATTACCTCTTCTTGTGTTTGACGCTTTGTGAGCTTGTACCGGACAGCAGATTCAGCATCATTTATGACAATCTCCCGAGCAATCACCAAGTCTTCTTGGCCTTTTTGCTAGATAGAAAAAACGTTGTCACCAAACAAGAAATTATTATAGACAGACGCCAAAAACATGGGGGAAAAGAATAGAAGGAAAGAGCGGAGAGAATAGTTCAGCAGGAAAAAAAGTTTCCAGGATCCTAGTTGCACAGCAACAATTATAATCTATGAGCTCATAAATTGCCCATGCACAGCAGAATGCATCATAGGTCTAGGACTAAGTTATTCAATGAACACTTCAAAAAGCAGCTCACTTGGTTTAATTTGGGAGCGACCACAGCACTCTGCTGCATCAGTGCAGCTGAATGAAGTGCATGGGACGCCGCAACGCCATTAGCTGGAAGTGAATTCATCAGAAGCCCAGCAGCGACCGGCGCCACCGTCGGAACGGCAGTCCCAGCAAGAGATCCCATGTTGGCCAACGGAAGAACACCGGGCAACGCCAACCCAATCGACGCCAAAGACTCCGCTGGCTGATCCCATTTTCTCTTCTTTCTGCAACACCCGGTAAGGCGCGGCGGAAACATTGAGCATCGCGAGCAACGTCGATAATTCAAATCACTCGCGCACCAAGAACAAAACAGCCAAACCCCATCAAAACACCCAATGGAAGGGAAAGGGTTAAAAAAAAACAAGGGACGTCCCATTTGCCACCATAAAGCCTCACACCCAGCAAGCCTCACTCTTTTGCCTCCCACGCAATCGAGGGCTAAACTAATTCGAATCATCACGCGATTCTTGATCATGACCCACAAGGTTGTATCGAACAATCTTTAGGCAAACAGATCGAACATGAACAGACTGCAACGGAGCCCCGGCCCGCAGCACACAGCGCGACGGATTACGACCAATTAAGGGGGGGAGTAGTACCTTTGCCTCGTCTGCGATTCGTCGGAAGAAACCCTAGCGGCGCCGGCGCCGTCCGCCGTCATCCCCAACTTCGATGGTCGGAACCCGACCGTGCCAACCTCAGTTTTCGCGAATCGGCTGCTGTCCCACCGTGCGCGAGGTGATGGCGGTCGTTGGGTTTATGGCTCTTGGGGTCGAATGAAGGTTCTGTGCTAACAATATTATTATAAAAATGCGATTATTGAAGCAACAAGCTGGAATAGCTCAGTTGGTTAGAGCGTGTGGCTGTTAACCACAAGGTCGGAGGTTCAAGCCCTCCTTCTAGCGTTCGTCGACTCGTTTATTTTTTTTTTAACTTCCCTACTTTTATGATCCAGTCCCCTCTTTTTACCAACTACCAAGGAAAGTTAACGTCATTTTACTAATTTACTAAAAATGGGAGAAAATGAATATACAGCTAAGTTAAGGACAACTACTATTTACTGTCGAAAGTTACGAACAAAATAAGACCCTTAAAATTTATGACAGCATAATGACAATTGCCGCCTTTTAAAGAAATGGTTTAATACCATAAAAAACCCCAAAACTGGTTATCTAAACTAATTTTTTTACCACAAAAAATCTAAAACTGGTGCACCTGTGATAAATTTACCTTCGTTAGTTTTCGTTAAATTTAATCGTTAAATTGTTAAGTTGGATGACGCGTGACAGTTAATGAGTACACCAGTGTAGGGTTTTACCCCTCTGTTTATCACAGATTTTTCAATTTGTGATTTTTCGTGATATTAATCCAATTTAATGGAGAGTAAATTTGTTATAAGTATATTAATTTAAGGTTTTGGCGATCAAAAAATAGTTTGGGATAAATTTGTCATAAGTGTATCGGTTTTGGATTTTTGGTGATAAAAAAATTAATTTGGAATAAATTTATCACAAATGTACTAATTTATGATCTTTCATAATATTAACCCTAAAGAAATTTACAAAAGGATATTTACAGGTAATTTACTATCGTCGTGAGGACAATTAATAACAATAAAGGAAATTTATCATAAAGAGGTAATTTAATGGGGGGGCTACATACCATAGGACCTCAAATTTACGAGAACATAAGGAAAATTACTATCAATCTTAAGGAAAAGAATAAACAACAAAAGAAAGATACGCCAACACTAAACTTACGAGATAATGGGAAAATTACTGTTCTTAGAGGACTACGAAGAAATGTTACAACTTAGAGGTAGTTGACTATAATTAAAAAAAAATGAAGTTTACTATTTTGGATAATGACATAAACAGTCCCCGAACTTTAATCAAATGTGCAATTTAATCTCTGAACTTTTAATTTGTTCAATATAATTCCTAAACTTTAGCCCAATGTTTAATATAATATGTGAATTTTTAATTTGTTCAATGTGGTCCTTAGACTTTTTGTACATGTTTAATGTAGTCCCTATTACATTGAATATTTTCATATAGTTTAGGAACTAAATTGATCATATATCAAAAGTTCAGGAATGAGGGACCACATAGTATATTGGGTTAAAGTTCAAGGACTGTTTGTGTCATTTTCCCTACTATTATTTGAGGTCGTGACATTCTGAAATCCGACCCACTTAGGATTTATGAAATGAGTAGTTTATGGACGTGCTTGTAATTAGATCTCGCTCGGAATTGATCACTTCGAGAATACTAACCGTTAGGGAAAGACTAATTAGGGATTTAAATTCGCGTGATCAAAGAACTCGATCGTGAACCGACTTTCGACCATGAAAATCGTCGAGGTGACATTTTGAGCCACTGTAGGCCGATCCAAGGATAGCCAGGGATCAATTCGCCATTGTCATACTAGTGGATCGCGGGTGATTCCGTTGGACCACGAAATGAATTGACAAATGACCCTAAACCTATACCAAATGATCGTGCCCGTCGGATCTAGCGATCGATCCTCACGATTAAGTGACAACCGAGATCGTCATAACCCGAGTAAAATTGTACGTGGCATGATTCAGTATCGGCTATGGGTCAATAATGCGAATTTCCCCAAAAGCCAACTGTTAGTATGAGATATGCGCAAGTTACGTTGTTTAGAACTTAGTCATTAATTAGAGATCAAGTTGGGCATTGAAAATTTAGAAAGTCACGACAGATCATGTGGACGATGTTGTCATTTGCTCGGGTAGCTCGGATTCGTCCGAATCCTTCAGAAAAATTGAATTTCGGCGAGAAATGAAAAATGACCATTTTACCCTTGGAAATTTGTTAAGGCTAATGTAAATCGGGAAGGGCATTTTGGTAATTTCGCCCTAGCCTTAGAATTAGAGATTTTTGGACAATTTTGGCCTTGGACTTTTTGAGAAATTCCCATATTGCCCTTGGATATTTTGGAAAAGATTCGATCCAGACCGTCGATCTCAAGATAAGATCGAATCTAAGCCGTTGATTGGATTTGTGAAAGAGGGGCAGGATGGTCTTTTGGCAAATCAATTATTGGCCTTGGACTATTTAGGCCAAATTTCTCTCTCTCCTCACTCTCTCTCTACCTCTTGGCTCCCTCTCCCTCTCCTCCCGACCGACCGCCCCTTCCCCTTGCCGCGCCACCGCTCGCCGGCCACCATTCGCCTTGCCACCGCCGTCCCGCCACCAAGCTGCGCCACCACCCTCACGCCGCCCCCTCTCTCTCTCTCCCCCTCCCATGGCCGTGAATGATTGTGGCCAAGGAAGCCGTCGTCGCCGCCAAGCCACTCACCGCCGCCGCGTGCCACCGTGAGCTGCCGATCAGCCGTCCTCATCCCACTCTAGCCGAGCTAGTCTAAAGTTCGGGTAAGTCGCGCCCGAAACTCTATTTAGAACTTTGGGTATTGACGGACGAATTAGGGTTAAATTGGATTAATTAGTGATTGTCTAGGGATTAATTGAGTGGACTGATTTAGGGACTGATATTGACTGATTTTAGATGGTGAAATTATGATGTTTTGGGGCTGAGATGATGTGAAATTGGGTGCTGGAAATTGGGCTCGTATTGACGAGCGTATGGTTTGATTTCGGGGTAAACGGTATCGGTTTGGTGCGTTGATTTAAGGCTAAATTGTGGTGACGATTCGGGCTAAAAATGGATGAGGAAATGTTGAATTTTGTGCCCATGTAGTGGCTGTGTTTGTGGGCCCGTTAGTGGCCTTGTATGCTTGTTGTGTCGTGACTTGATTGATTGAAATGTGCTTTGTTATGTGCACGCTTGGGCCGAATTGAAATTGACTGTCAATTGGCTGTGTTGGGCGTTTATTGAGCTTGAGAAATGCATGGTTTGATGCGTACACGAGCCAAGTGTGATTGGCCAATATGTTGACATGTGGGTGTTGAATGTGTGAACGAGTGAGAAAGCGAGTGGGTGCGATACGTGTGATAACTGAAATCCCTAAGGCGGTACTATTACGCGAGGAATTGATCTGTTCTGAGGCGATACGACTACGTGGGACGATACCCGGTATTACCGGAGGACGGCCAACTTGAGGCGGTACCATTATGTGGGTTGTGTCGTAGGTGGTGGGTGTTGAGCCTGAGGCGGTACCACTACGCGGGCAAGATGCACGGCCTAAGGCAGTACCATTACGCGGGGCTTGAAGTGTTGTTATGAGTTAGTCGCAGTGAACTTGAGGCGGTACTACTACACGGGCCATTGACGAGTTGAGTATGAGTTAGTCGCAGTGAACCTGAGGCGGTACTACTACGCGGGTCACTAGCGAGTTGAGTATGAGTTAGTCGCAGTAAACCTAAGGCGGTACTATTACGCGGATCACTGGCGAGTCGAGTGTGAGATGGTTGCAGTGAATCTAAGGCGGTACCATTACGCGGGTCACTGATGAGTTGTGTGGAAATAATGTGATGAGACAGGAATAAGTGCGTGGAATGTAATTAGAACGTGCATGTGATTGGAAATTATATTACTGTGGCTAACGTGCAGGTTGTACCCAGGAAAGGCCCAGGTAAGTATAAATTGTGTGCTTGCGATGTGATGGCTAAGTGTGATTGTGATTGTGATTGTTTGGAGGTACGTGATGGCCTAGGTGGGGTTTAGGGTGTGTGCTTACTGAAATATAATCTTATGGTTATTTCAACCAAAAATTTCAGAATCCCGACCTTAGCAATGAATCTCCCACCGCTGCCACCTGAGCGTTTTGGAGTACTAATACACACTGACCACAATATTATAGAGTACCCGATAGACGATAATATGATTTGGATCAAGCATACTATAGTAGTATGGGTAGACGTAGGGTTATCCCTTTGGAAGGCCCATACCTATATCGCTTGGTTCTTTTGAGATGGGGTAGATGAGTTTGGTCCCGTCCGTGGATTTGATATTCCCTTTGACGGAGTTAGAGATTGGGACCCAGCAGCCATACCCCCTCTCGATGGCGAGATGACGAGCCTAGAGACTAGTCTGACGCAGTCCGGACTTCAGCCAGCGCTTGCAGCACTTGAGCCTTCGGGAGCCAAGCATGAACTCGAGCCGGAAGAATCCCAAGCGAGGTACGATTCGATGGACGTGGACCTCGAGGTGATCCTAGAGGAAGAACCAGAAAAAGAAGAACCTGTGGCAGAACCTAAAGAGGCCCTGGAAGATGAACCTGAAGGGGAACTAGAGGGCGTACCCGAGTATAAGCCATGGTACGATCCCAAATTTGTGCCAGAGGATGAGTCTGATACGGAGCCAGTCGAGGAGCAGCGGGTAGAGGTTCTAGCAGAGTCGGGTGATATAAACAACCCGATCGAGATCAAGGCTGGGCCGGAATCCTTAGAGGAGTAGACAGTCCAGGGGGATTCAGATTCAAATGATGAAGAATCATCTGAAGAGGCCCCGGAAGATGAACCTGAAGGGGAACCAGAGGGCGTACCCAAGTATGAGCCATGGTACGATCCCGAATTTATGCTAAAGGATGAGTCTGATAAAGAGCCAATCGAGGAGAAGCGGGTAGAGATTCCAGCGAAGTCGGGTGATATAAACAACCCAATCGAGATCGAGGCCGAGCCGGAGTCCTTAGAGGAGCAGACAGTCCAGGGGGATTCAGATTCAGATGATGAAGAATCAGACTCGGAGTGAACGCCAAGCAGAGGGCGTAGGGGCTAGTGTAGGGGTTGGGATTAGGCTTTTTGAAGTGTACCATTTTTTATGATAGGGTACCCAGGCTATCGATCCTTTGTGACGTCGGTGGTTTATAGTGTAGAAGTTCGGTGTGCTTGTGTCTATTGTGGTTTTGTAAATAGTGGATATTATATAAGTTTGAATCAATAATTGATATGTTTATTCTCCTTGTTTACCCTAGTTATTATTATCCGGGTATTAATTGTGGCTTTTGCTGATGGATATAAATCTCTGATGAGTTGAATTGGGTCGGCGATACCTTGGGACGTCGCATTATTCGACCAGAGAGTGTGTCGTGTACTCGATGGGTTTCGGGGCATGACATCACAGAGTTGATTTGGTATCAGAGCGAGGACAGCTCGATCTAAGCTGGTCAAAGTCTAGAGTGATAAGGAGCAGAGATCCTGGGGTAGTAATCTAGAAAGACCTTAGCGAGTCATAAGGTGGAATAAGCTACATGTGCCTCCAGATTGTTTGTTGTGATTGTTGGGTGAATTGATTATTGTGACGATTGAAATGCAGGTGCGTTTGGACTTGAGGTAAGTGTACATACCCTATTGATTGTGGCCTTGTGCTTGTGGAGATTGATTACCTACTGAGTGAATTATTGCGTTAATTCACTGCCTAGGACTAGACTGATATAATTGACCTAGATTTCTAATTTCTGAGTGGAATTATAGCAGGTAGTCGAGTGGTAGAAATCATGAGGATGAGTTCGCGAGGTAGAGGAACTAGGGGTCCGTCCAGCTCGCGAGCCCGAGCCCGACCTATAGAAGATCCTAGAATGGAAGCGGTCATGAGGATCCTAGAACAGATCGGTAATCTGATAGGACAGCAGACTTAGGAACGAGCTGCCACGATTGCCCAAGTTGCCGAGGCCGCTGTTGCCAATAATAATAAAGGGAATCAATGACAGGGGCAGGTGAATGTGAATAGGCAAATGCACCAATTAGTGGAGCAATTTTTGAAATTAAAGCCTCCTAAGTTTGATGTTAGAGGCGATCTTGATGGTGCATCACTGTGGGTGGAAGAATTAGAAAAAGCTTTTGAAGTATTGGGATGTACAGACGAGGAGAAAGTGACATTAGCTGTATATCAATTGCAAGGAAATGCAAATGATTGGTGAAAAGCCACCAGAGAAATGATATTCCCAGCTGGCACAACCCAGACTTGGGCAATGTTTGTAGAAGCCTTTAATGGTAAATATTTTTTTGAGAGTGCTCGGGAGCAGAAACTATCTGAATTTATGAGGTTGCATCAGGGGCAGAGAACGGTGGATCAGTACGAGGCCAAATTTGCTCGGTTGTCTAAGTTCGCCTCGAAGATGGTTGAGGACCTATTAGATAGGACTTGAAGGTTTCGAGATGGCTTGAAACCGGACCTTCGTAGTCAAATGATTTCATTGAATCTGAGAGGGTATAACGAGATTTATGACAGGGCTCAAGCGATTGAGCGGGACTTGGCGAAAAGGGCCGCCGCTTCTGGGTCGAGATTTGCCTAAGGTAGGGACAATCGTTAGTTAGGGAAAAGGTCAATGACGGGTAATAGACGTTTTATCCCTCCTGCTAGAAGGAATATAGGGAAGCCGGCCTGTAATCAGAATGGTCCATGTTGGGTATGTGGGGAAAGACATGGAAATGAACCTTGTCCAATCAGGGACGGAGCATATTTCGAATGTGGTGGATTTGGTCATCACATAAGGTTTTGCTCCAACCTCAGGCAGAATAGATCGCCTGCGTTGCCGCCACCCCGGAACGGGAACCAAATGGAAGTTGCTCAGATAGCTAGTCAGACTAGGCCACAAGCGCAAGGACGAGTATACGCCATGGCCAGAAGAGAGATTGAGAACGCGACAGGGGTTGTCACAGGTATGGTTTCTCTGTGCGACCATGCTGCGTATGCCTTATTTGACCCTGAGGCGTCACATTCATTTATATTTGAGTAATTTGTTGAGTTGATTGGTATAGAACCGCAGTTGCTTGATGTTGTGTTATGCGTAACAACTCCTTTGAATGATAAGATGCTAGTTTCATTGGGGTGCCCAAACTGTAAGATTGTGATTGGGGATAGGGAGAAAATGATTGATTTAGCGGTTCTAACCATGTACGATTTTGATGTGATAGTGGGTATAGATTGGCTGTCTAGGCAGAGGACCGTAATGGATTGTAGTAGCAGGGTGATCAATTTAATCCTGTTGGACATCCGAAATTCAAATTTGTGTGAAATCGAGGGGGACTCTCGATTCTATGGATTTCGTCGCTAGAAATGACTAAGTTGTTGAATGAAGGGTGTCAAGGATTTTTAGCGGTTGTAGTTGATTCGACGGCTGAGGAACCGAGGCTAGAGGACATAGCTGTGGTGTGCGATTATCCCGAAATTTTTTCTCAGGAACTACCGAGATTGCCACCAGAAAGAGAAGTAGAATTTGTAATCGAGTTGGCCCCTGGAACTGAGCCAATCTCGAAGGCACCTTATAGAATGTCGTTGTCAGAGTTAAAAGGAGTTAAATGTGCAAATGCAAGAATTATTAGATAAAGGATTTATTCGCTCGAGTGAGTCCCCGTGGGGAGCGCCAATTTTATTTGTGAGAAAGAAAGATGGATCGTTGAGGTTATGTATTGACTATAGGCAGCTAAATCAGGTAACGATAAAAAAATAAATATCCCCTGCCGAGGATTGATGATTTGTTTGATCAGTTACAAGGGGCTTCAGTGTTTTCTAAAATTGATTTGAGAACGAGATATCATCAATTGAGGATTAAGAAGGAGGATATACTGAAGATGGCATTTAGGACGAGATATGGACATTATGAATTTACGGTAATGCCGTTTGGATTGACGAACACCCCTACCGCCTTTTATGGACTTAATGAATCGGGTGTTTAAGGAGTTCTTAGACCAATTTGTGATCGTTTTCATAGACGACATACTGATGTATTCGAAGAGCTTAGAGGAGCATGAATTTCACTTGAGTAGAGTGTTGTAGACTTTAAGAGAAAACGCACTATATGCTAAGTTTAGCAAGTGCGAGTTCTGACTCAATCGAGTAGCATTTCTCGAACATGTGATTTCTGGGAAGGAATCTCAGTGGATCCAACGAAGATTGAGGCGGTAATGAAGTGGCCGAGACCGACAACGATAATAATAGTTCGAAGCTTTTTGGGTTTGGCAGGATATTACCGACGCTTCATGGAGGGGTTTTCGGCAATAGCGATACCGTTGACACATTTGTTGAAAAAGAAAACAAGATTTGAATGGATCGACAAATGTGAAAGGAGTTTTCAGGAATTGAAGCATAGATTGACAACGGCACCGGTGCTGACTATTCCATCAAGACCAGGAGGATACGAAATTTATAGTAATGCGTTGTTGAAAGGATTGCGGTATGTACTCATGCAAAATGGATAAGTAGTGGCCTACGCGTCAAGGCAGTTAAGACCGCATTAGCTGAATTACCCGACGCATGATTTAGAATTAACCGCTATAGTATTCGTCTTTAAGATTTGGTGACATTATCTATGCAGAGAGAAATTTCAGATTTATACTGACCATCGGAGCCTCAAATATTTATTTTCTCAAAATGAACTTAATATGAGGCAGTGTCGATGGATGGAGTTGTTGAAGGACTACGATTGTGATATATTATATCATCTCGGGAAGGCTAACCGGGTAGCTGATGCATTGAGTCGGAAGTTAAGCATTGCGCATTTGATGGTCAAGGAATGGGCATTGTTAGAAAAAGTGCGAGACTCGGAGTTTAGATTTGAAGTAAGTCAAGTCTCGAGCTTGTTGGCCACGCTAAGGATTGAACCGGAGATCCAGGCTAAGATTAAGACCTTGCAGTCTACGGATCAAGAAATCCAAAGGATTCTAGAGATAGATGAGATCAAGAGAAAGCCGGACTTTCAGATATTCGAAGACGGGATACTAAAGTTCCGTGGACGATTATGTGTGCCTGACGATGCGGAACTTAAGGAAAAAATTTTGTCAGAAGCGCATCGTTGTAGTTATAGTATCCACCCAAATAGTACCAAAATGTATTAGAATTTGAGGCAGTACTATTGGTGGAATAGTATAAAGGTAGACATAGCCAGATATGTGGCCAAGTGCTTGACGTGCCAGCAAGTGAAGGCACAACATTATAAACCCGAATTATTATTGCGACCTTTGGAAATCCCAGAATGGAAATAGGAGCATATAACTATGGACTTTGTGACGGGATTACTAAGGAGCCAAAGAGATCATGATACTATTTGGGTGATTGTCGACAGATTGACAAAGTTAGCACACTTTTTGACTATGCGAAAGGACTTCGCACTAGATCGATATGCCAAGTTATATGTGCATCAGATAATTCGTTTGCATGGGGTACCAGTGACTATTATCTCGAATCGTGATCCTAAGTTTACTGCCAATTTTGGGAAAATCTGCAGACGGCATTAGGATCAAAGCTGCAGTTTAGTACATCTTACCATCCACAAACGGATGGCCAGTCTGAGAGGACGATTCAGACTTTAGAGGATATGCTTTGGGCGTGTGTGTTGGACTTTCGGGGTAAGTGGGAAGAGCAATTGCCCTTAGTAGAGTTTGCATATAATAATAGTTTTCAGCAGAGTATCGAAATGGCGCCATTTGAAGCGCTATATGGCAGGGCTTATAGAACGCCCGTGTGTTGGGATAAAGTGGGAGAAAGGAGTATAACCGGGCTAGAATTAGTTCAATAGTCAATTGAGGCTGTTAAGGTGATTCGTGAAAGGCTCAAAATAGCTCAAAGCCGTCAAAAGAGTTATGCAGATAAAAGGCGAAGACCTTTGGAGTTTCTAGTAGGGGATCACGTATTCCTTAAGGTATCACCCATGAGAGGACTGTTCAGATTTGGTAAGAAAGAGAAGTTGAGTCCAAGGTACGTGGGACTCTTTGAGGTTTTAGAAAGAATTGGAGATTTAGCTTATTGCCTTGCACTTCCGCCCAATTTGTCGCAAGTGCATAATGTGTTCCACGTATCGATGTTGAGGAAATATGAATCGGACCTAACTCACGTGTTGAATTATGAGGAGATAAAAGTCGACGATAGGGTGTCATATGTCGAGAGACCGATAAAGATTGAAGATCGAAAAGAATGGGTTCTAAGGAACAAGACGATCCCGATGGTTAAGGTTGTTTGGGAATACTACGGGACGGAAGGCGTAACATGGGAAAGCGAAGAGCAAATGCAGCGTCAATGCCCCCACTTATTTGAGTAGCTAGTGTAATTTGCAAATTTCGAGGACGAAATTTTATAAAGGGGGAAGAGTTGTGACATTCTCAAATCCAAACCACTAGGGATTTATGAAATGAGTAGTTTATGGACGTGTTTGTAGTTAGATCTCACCTGGAATTGATCACTTCGGGAATACTAACCGTTAGGGAAAGGCTAATTAGGGATTTAAATTTGCACGACCAAAGAACTCGATCGTGAACCAACTTTCGATCATGAAAATCGTCGAGGTGATATTTTGAGCCACTGTAAGCTGATCTATGGATAACCAGGGATCAGTTCGCCACTGTCATACTAGTGGATCGCGAGTGATTCCGCTAGACAACGAAATGAATTGACGAATGATCCTAAACCTATATCAAACGATCGTGCCTGTCGGATCTAGCGATCGATCCTCGCGATTAAGTGACCACCGAGGTCGTCACGACCCAAGTAAAATTGTACGTGGCATGATTCAATATCGGCCACGGGTCAATAATGTGAATTTCCTCAAAAGCCACACGTTAGTATGAGATATGCGCAAGTTATGTTGTTTAGAACTTAGTCATTAATTAGAGATCAAGTTGGGTATTGGAAATTTAGAAAGTCATGACAGATCATGTGGACGATGTTGTCATTTGCTCGGGTAGCCTCGGATTCGTCTGAATCCTTTAAAAAAATTGAATTTCGGCGAGAAATGGAAAATGACCATTTTACCCCTGGAAATTTATTAAGGCTAATGTAAATTGGGAATGGCATTTTGGTAATTTTTTCCTAGCCTTAAAATTAAATATTTTTGGACAATTTTGGCCTTGGACTTTTTAAGAAATTTCCAAATTGCCCTTGGATATTTTGAAAAAGATTCTATCCAGACCGTCGATCTCAAGATAAGATCGAATCTAAGCCGTTGATTAGATTTGTGAGAGAGGGGCAGGATGGTCTTTTGGCAAATCAATTATTGGCCATGGACTATTTAGGCCAAATTTCTCTCTCTCTCCTCACTCTCTCTCTCCTCACTCTCTCTCTACCTCTCGGTTCCATCTCCCTCTCCTCTCGACCGACTGCCCCTTCCCCTTGCCGCGCTGTCGCTCGCCGGCCACCGTCTGCCGTGCCACCGCCGTCCCGCCACCGAGCCACCACCACCCTCACGCCGCCGTCTCTCTCTCTCTCTCTCTCTCTCTCTCTCTCTCTCGCCCTCCCGTGGCCGTGAGTGACAGTGGCCAAGGAAGCCGTCGCCACCGCCACCGTCACCAAGTCGCTCTCCGCCACCATGTGCCACTGTAAGCCGCCGATCAGCAGTCCCCATCCCACTCTAGCCGAGCTAGTCTAGAGTTCGGGTAAGTTGCGCCCTAAACTCTATTTAGGACTTCGGTATCAATGGACGAATTAGGGTTAAATTGGATTAATTAGTGACTGTTTAGGAATTAATTGAGTGGACTGATTTAGGGACTGATATTAACTGATTTTAGATGGTGAAATGATGATGTTTCGGGGCTGAGATGATGTGAAATTGGGTGCTGGAAATTGGGCTTGTATTGACGAGCGTATGGTTCGATTTCGGGGCAAATGGTATCGGTTTGGTGCGTTGATTTAAGGCTAAATTGTGGTGACAATTCGGGCTAAAGATGGATGAGGAAATGTTGAATTTTGTGCCCATGTAGTGGCTGTGTTTGTGGGCCTGTTAGTGGCCTTGTATGCTTGTTGTGCCGTGACTTAATTGATTGAAATGTGCTTTGTTATGTGCACGCTTGGGCCGAATTGAAACTGACTGCCAATTGGCCATGTTGGGCGTTTATTGAGCTTGAGAAATGCGTGATTTGATGCATGCACGGGCCAAGTGTGATTGGCCAATATGTTGGCATGTGGGTGTTGAATGTGTGAACAAGTGAGAAAGCGAGTGTGGTGCGATACGTGTGATAACTGAAATCCCTAAGGCGGTACTATTACGCGAGGAATTGATCTGTCCTGAGGCGGTACGACTACGTGGGACGATACCCGGTATTACCGGAGGACAGCCAACTTGAGGCGGTACCATTACGTGGGTTGTGTCGTAGGTGGTGGGTGTTGAGCTTGATGCGGTACCACTATGCGGGCAAGTTACATGGCCTAAGGCGATACCATTACGTGGGCCCTGAAATGTTGTTATGAGTTAATCGCAGTGAACCTGAGGCGGTACTACTACGCGAGTCACTGGCGAGTTGAGTATGAGTTAGTCGTAGTGAACTTGAGGCGGTACTACTATGCGGGTCACTGGCGAGTTGAGTATGAGTTAATCGCAGTGAACCTAAGGCGATACTATTACGCGGGTTACTGGCGAGTCGAGTGTGAGATGGTTGCAATGAACCTGAGACGGTACCATTACACGGGTCACTGGTGAGTTGAATGGAAATAATGTGATAAGGCAAGAATAAGTGCGTTGAATGTAATTAAAACGTGCATGTGATTGGAAATTATATTACTGTGGCTAACGTGCAAGTTGCATGCAGGAAAGGTCCAGGTAAGTATAAATTATGTGCTTGCGATATGATGGCTGAGTGTGATTGTGATTGTGATTGTGATTATTTAGAAGTACGTGATAATCTAGGTGGGGTTTAGGGTGTGTGCTTACTAAGGTATATTCTCATGGTTGTTTCAATCAAAAATTTCAAAACCTTAGCCTGAGCAATGAATCTCTCACCGCTGCCACCTGAGCGTTTTGGA
The DNA here is from genome assembly GCA_031216405.1 of Syzygium malaccense. NCBI lineage: Eukaryota > Viridiplantae > Streptophyta > Magnoliopsida > Myrtales > Myrtaceae > Syzygium > Syzygium malaccense. The sequence continues at coordinate 16,349,554 of CM062262.1, read as the reverse complement.
GTACCAATGTACACCGACCACAATGTTGTAGAGTACCCGATAGACGATAATATGACCTGGATCAAGCATACTATAGTAGTCTGGGTAGACGTAAGGTTACCCCTTTGGCAGACCCATACCTACACCGCTTAGTTCTTTCGAGACGGGGTAGATGAGTTTGACCTCGTCCGTGGATTTGATGTTCCCTTTGACAGAGTTGGAGATTGGGACCCGGCAGCCATACCCCCTCCCGACGGCGAGATGACGAGCCTAGAGACTAGTCTAGTGCAGTTCGGACTTCAGCTAGCGCCTGCAGCACCTAAGCCTTCGGGGGCCGAGCATAAAGTCGAGCCGGAAGAATCCCAAGCGAGGTACGATCTGATGGACGTGGACCTTGAGGCGATCCCAGAGGAAGAATCAGAAGAAGAAGAAGAACCCATGGCAGAACCTGAAGAGGCCCCGAAAGATGAACCTGAAGGGGAACCAGAGGGCGTACCCGAGTATGAGCCATGGTACGATCCCGAATTTGTGCCAGAGGATGAGTTTGATGAGGAGCCAGTCGAGGAGGAGCGGGTAGAGATTCAAGCAGAGTCAGGTGATATAAACAATCCAATCGAGATCGAGGCCGAGCCAGAATCCTCAGAGGAGCAGACAGTCCAGGGGAATTCAGATTCAGATGATGATGAATCAGACTCAAAGTGGACACCAAGTAGAGGGCGTAGGGGCTAGTGTAGGGGTTGGGATTAGGCTTTTTGAAGTGTACCATTTTTTATAATACGGTACCCAGGCTATCGATCCTTTGTGACGTCGGTGGTTTATAGTGTAGAAGTTCGGTGTGCTTGTGTATATTGTGGTTTTGTAAATAGTGGATATTATATAAGTTTGAATCAATAATTGATATGTTTATTCTCCCTGTTTACCCTAGTTATTATTGTCCGGGTATTAATTGTGGCTTTTGCTGATGGATATAAATCTCTGATGAGTTGAATTGGGTCGGCGATACCTTGGGACGTCGCATTATTCGACTAGAGAGTGTGTCGCATACTCGATGGGTTTCGAGGCGTGACAGAGGTAGTTCATGAACCCCATAGGAAAGTTAATTGGAATGTGACAAATGATAGGACCCTTTAATTTATCGAGCTAGAAAAACATTTTTTTTTAATTCTAGTTCTAAGGTGGTGTCGGGCCAGCTTAGAACAATGGATTTTATTTTAGTTCTAAGGTGGTGCGGGGTGTTCCATCTGTATTTTCATTTCGAATAGAAAAATGCAGATGCATGCAATTATAATCGTGATACGAAAGAACAATAGATAAAGAGATGATCCCTAGTTTCAACTTCTTGACCGCACAATTTACAAATAGGCTCACATGCAACACCCCGCCTTCTGAGTCGGTCGAGTCAGTAAAACATTATGCAAACACTTCCATAACAGAATAATAACTATTTGAGGAAGAATTGAATGCCATGCCATTTTCCATTATTGACATTGGGATATCATCAAGTCTACAAATTGAAGAAAGTTCTTTAAGGGCGCTAACAAGCTCCGCAAGCATGTTGTAATAAGATTGACTGTTATTTTTGTCAATAATCATTCGAAAGGAGTGACAATGAATCTGCTCGTTATGTGAAGAGGCAAGGTAAAGATGATATTCTCTTTATGTGAGACAAGGAGAAGGTAGATTTTTGTGTTTCTTAGTGGAAATAGCAACCGATCTCTCAAGATGTTTGGGGATAATTATACTAGAAGTCCTAAAATTTATTATGAAAATACAAATTTTTTTTTTTTGATAACCGAGGTGTCCGCGCGGCCGGCGAGCTTACGCTCAAACCAGCGGTGAAGCCCGACTAGTCCTCGGGGGGGCTAGCGCAGCATCCCACCGCCACGACCCTCCACTTAAATCACCGGCACCTACGAGTTTTGAACCCAGGACCTCTCGTGAAAGGAACTGAGCGCAAACCATCGCGGCCACCGATGAATTGAGTCCTAAAACTTTCAAAAAGTACAATTAAGTCCTAAAACTTTCAAAAAGTGTTCTAAAACATTTCACGAAAGTGGATAAGAAATTGCAGCTTGTAGATGAAACTAGAAAAGCATATGGGACATTCTTTAGAAGCTTGGTAGTTGGATTGATTCATCTAACGCACACTTTGGCTGGATATTGCATTCTCTGTCGGTGTTGTTTCCAGGTTCATGCATAGTCTGACAAGGCATCATCTCGGAGCAGCCAAAGAATCTGGCGTCGCATTACTAGAACAATCAATTACAGCATTTGGTACAGTGAAGTGCCAAATTTCACATTGAATAGCTTCACGGATTTCGACTGGGCAGAATCTTTAGATTATAGAAGAACACTTCAGGGAACATGTTCACTTTGGGATCAGGAGCCCCTCATGGAGAATTCTAAGAAGCAAGCAACCACGACATTGTCAACTTCGAGGCAGCGTATGTCGCTGCAACACTTTCAGCAGATCAAGCAGTACGGTTATGAAGACTGCTTACTGATCTTTGTCGAGAACAGTGGGAAGCGACTGAGATTTTTTGCGACAACCGTTACAGAAGCCAAGCGATTGAACAGTAAAATAGATAGAACAAGAAAATAAATTAGACACCAGATTTATGTGGTTCAGTCGTAGTGATCTCCGTCCGCGGCGAGAGCAGCACGAAATTTTACTATAAATCAAGCGATATAAGGGAGATTATAACCACGCTCGAGTCACTCAAGTACTTTAAGTGTTTTTCAAGCCCTAAGTACACCCAAAAACTCATGCAGTGTTTAGCCCACAATTCCTCACGAAATAATCTCTCAATCTCGCAAATGAATTATACGCAAATCGCTACAAACACTTGAATTCTTGGTGTAATTCCACGAACAAAACCACGTACCTACTGCCAAGCACCCAGCACCTATGGATGATCCACGGCACTTAGAGAGGAAATGGCGCTTCAAAAGGACTGCATCAACAACTGCCACCAAGACTTCGGCACTTCAAATCCACGTGAAGAAGCATCCCCTGACTTGTATATGCGCATATATATATATTAGTCAATACATACTATATATATATATATATATATATATTAGTCAATACATACTGCTCTTTGCCAAGTCCTACTAGAAGTTGGACTTTTGTTATTTCCTTTATTTACACATGCTGAATTAGAGAAGGAAACCAAGTCCACTTTTCTATCTTGTTGACCAACGTTTATACGGAAATTGATTTTCGTAATCTACCGGAACTTTTGTTGGACTCAACGAATCAGCAACTTGAAATCCAAATATCCACTTTCCTTTTTGAAGTCTATTTTTCACAATCAGAATTCCAACATGGCTTTGCACTCCAAAATTAAATAGGAAATATAGATTTCCACGGTGGACATCCACAGATATTCAACTTCTAGATTTTCCTTTAATTTATCTTAGGTCAGGTTTCATCTAGCGGGCTCAAACTTGACACGTATTTTAACAACTACAATGCCAAGATCAGAATGACGATGAGTCCAGTCATCCATGGAAGAACCAAGCATATTGATAGTTGACTCCACTTTATTGGTGACGTGGCAGCTGATAAAGTGATTTCGTTGAAGTTTTACAATATGAACGAGCAAGTGGCAGACATCTTCACAAAGTCTCTCCCTTACAATAAGCATGTCTACTCAATGCCCTTGGTGTGAGCAATTTTGGATCAAGGCTCACAATGTCTTATCATTCCGTTCTTGAGACAGACTTTCAATGCCCTCTCACGCCTCGATTCAACCCAAACATGGCTAATGTTATTCAAACTAATAGTGAATCCCGACATTAAAGTTTTTCAAAAGAAAGCTCTCGAGGAATAGTAGCAGGTTCATCATGTCTCCTCTGAACCGATATGCACAATGACCCGTATGTTAGGATGCACGTGTGAATTATGTTGGAGAAATCCCACATTAGATAATTAGTGTAGAGTAAAGCAGTTAATATATCATAGTTGGCCCATAACTCATTGGTTTAAGTTTTTGAGTGAAAGTGAGTCCAATTAGATATGTTAATAATTATGTCTTGCCACCCAAATGGACCAATAAACTTTCATGCAAGGGAGACAAGTGTGTAAGACACTCTTTTTAGGGCAATGATTGAACTTAAACCCCTAACCCTCTCCTTCTTCCATCTTGGCCGAACCCCCTCTCCATTTTTCACTCTCCCACTTTCTTTCTTTCTCATTTCTCTCACCCACAAGCTCTCTCTCTCCCTCTCACCTCTCACTCCCCCGCTCGACCGCCCTCTACCCCGGTTCCTTCACTGCCAATTTGCCTCCATTTGCAGCTCGTTTTTCTTTCGTTTTTGTGCTGTGAAGGCGTGGCCAGCACCCTAGAGGAAGAGCCCGGTCTTGGATAGTTCAAGGCATGGAGATGATGCTTGTTCCTATGCCGACCCATCTCTCTATGCCCTTGGTTTTCTTGTTTGTTGTTATGGATGACTTGTTTTGGTCTTGCATGTTGGTTTTATGGTGTTAGATGGGTGTGCAAGTGGTTGTTAAGGTCTGAATTGAGTGTGCGTGTGGGTGTACAAGACCCTATTGGCTTTGCATGTTAGTGTTTAGGTCCTAAATGGTCATGCATGTGTGTTCTATGGCAAGAACTTGGATGGCATGTTACCTAGATGGGTAATAGTTGTTGGAATGAGGATGGTAATGAGTGTTGCATGCTCATTTGAGATTCTAAGTATGAGTTTTGTTGAAGTAAATTGATGGGTTTTCATTCGGACTCACTTTCTTGCACTTTGTTCTTGAAACCCAGATTTGGGTTCACTGTACATCTTCGGTTTTTCATTTTTTTTGGAGATTTTTTTGGATCAAATTTTAAGAAACTTCCTTCTTCAAAGTTGCTCCAAACATCTTTAAGTTTAACATACTTTAATTTTATAATTTTTGGAATTTATTTGGGTAGTACGAAGGCCTACTTTCAACCCGTGCTAGATTGCCCAGAATATGTTGTTTCTACGACCTCTACACCTTCTTGATTTTTCACAAATTTTTCTAGAACGATTCTGAACAAACTTCCTTCACAAAAGTTCTTTAGAAATTCTTCCTATATAACATATAAAAATTTGGAATTTTTGGAGATGATTTGGCTATAGAAAAGAGCTGATTTTGAGAAGTAAAGATTTTGTTCCAGCGAACAACTTTTGGTCTGACTTTGAGCTAATAAACAAGGTATTTAAAAAAATATTTAGACTTCTAGTTCTCATGAAAATTGTTTATCAAGGTGTCTTATGTGACATATCCAAATTTATAATTTTTTGAGTTCATATACTATTTATTTAAATGGGATTTAAAAAACAGCGCAAAGCTGCCCAGTTTTACCTTTTGCAATGATTCACCATTTCTTATGTGAAAACGTTGGAATCATTTGATGTCTTCTGAAGATGTAATGTACACACTCTAAGCTTTCTAATGAGATATTGTAAACCTTGATTTGATGTCAAATGATGGGACAAATGAGTGGCAATGTGAATGTGATGCCTGTGATCGATGAACTGTGGATGCCCTAGGAGGGTTGTGTGATTATTGGGAGGAGAATGCCTTGGTCAAAAGAACCAAGATGCCCCGGAGTGTGGGATGATGAACCATGGATGCCCCAACGGAGGGTTGTGTGATTATCGGGAGGAGAATGCCTTGGTTAAAAGAACCAAGATGCCTCGGACTATGGGATACCTGTGGTCTACATGCCAGGGAAGTCTGGTCTGCGTGCCAGAAGTGACCCGCATGGGCGGGCTTGCCACCGGTTATACCGTGACATGGGGGTGGACCCAATGACATGTACATGAATGTAATATGATCCGTGTGACATATATGATACATTATTGTTTGATTCACATGATTTTCGAAAGTAATAGTAATTTTACTTGTTTATCTAAAATGCATTTCATGTAAATGTGTCCTAGGAATCGAGAGTATGTTAGATAGGTCAGTTTATGAACTTGTTTTTATCTCTTGTTGAGCTATTGCTCACTCTCGTTGATTTAAATTTTTCAGATATCTAGAATGAATATCTCTATGTTGTCTTGATATGAATTACCTATTTACTTTGACAGTTCATGGGAGGATGTGACTGTTCCGGGTTCTACTCTGCTGTTTACCCGACATGTTTCTATTGTGTGGGTTGACGTTGGTTGGGCACCGCTGGTATCATATCATTTCATGGCATGGTACGTCAAGCATGGTGGCGAACTGTTAGGCCCTCTTCGGTTCATGGATGACGGAGGTGATGATGGAAGTAGTGAGGAAAGTGACCTGAGCAAGGAGAGTGATCCGGAGGAGATCATCGACACCTAGGTAGATGGTGGTAGTGGATCATTGGATGGGGATGCCATTTCAGGAAGTCGCGATTGTCACTTTTTTGTCTAAATTCCGACGACGGGCATGAAGTTAGTAGTGACATATATATAGGGTCACTGAGTGATGGTGGGAGTTGTATCTTTTGGTCCTCCTCATGTTTGTCTTTTGGTTGTAACACTCGTGTATGTAAGTAAGGGAAGAAATGGTAATATAAAATCCCCATTCAGTTATGTTGATTGTATTGCTTGGGCCTCATCCATGCTATAAGCTCTAACCTAAATGTTAGCTTCCGCTTGTACGGTATCACTAAAGAAGGTTAACGAACACCGTTAGAAATGGGGTGCACCTGGAACGTTACAGTTTTCTACGTGGGGAATTTTTTATTGGCAGCAATTGGTGGGAACATACTAGTGGAAATGAGACACTATCCTTGTCAATAGGACACTATCATATATTAATTTCATGAGGGATATAATGCAATAGTTACGATGTGAGATAGAAAAATTGCATTATTGTGTTCAAAGGAAGAGTTCAAAAAAACTACTTTTCCAAATATTACATAGTTTTAATAATAAAAAAATTAATATGAGTTGGCATATTTTTAAAAAAATTTAGTCCACGTGGACGCGCAAAACAATGTTGCTCAATCCGATGTGGCTAGGTAGGGCATTAATGACGCCGCACCACTCTCCATGCCAAAATGACATCACACATAAGGATCTAAATAGGACTCCAAACGTCGTTCAATGCTTGCTCACTGCTGCGCCACTCTCCCTATCATTATCGTTCGTTCGCTATCTCCGTCACTCTCACTTAGTCAGGTTCATCATCCTCTCTAGGTCGCTCAATTGGAGGGAAAAATTATGGCTCGAAAGGAAAAATTAGGATTCTTGATGTGGCCGTGGGGACGACAATGCTGTGGAGGAATCGTGCAATAGTAAAGTTGCCATTATGGGACCTCAATTTTTTATCAATTCGATGCTAACTTTATTACTTTTTGTCTACTAAACGATACCTATTGAGTCATTGTTTAATTAATTAGGTGCGATTGAGGGGACATTCATATGAAGTTGTCGTCCTTTCTGCATTGTGGTCCCAAAAGTTAATTAGGTTTTTTTTTTGTGTAACATTGGCAGGGGGGACACTATTGCAGCCATCGCCGTTTGCTATGGTGGGGAATTTTTTGCCAACAGTGATTAGTGGGAATATATTATGAAAATAAATATATCATCCTTGTCGATGTATGGAGGCCATCATATATTGATTTTGTGAGGGATATAAAGCAACAGTTACGATGTAAAATAGAAAAATTACATTATTTTGTTCCTGGGAAGAGCTTGAAGAATGGTTTGAGATACTTCCATGATAATAGTGGTATTGGGGATATTAATTACCATTATCTTCATGGCGAGGAAGGTAAAGTATTTATTGAGTATTACGGTGATGATAAAGATGATGAAAGCACTCCAATAAGAGAAGTATGAGATGGTGTTGAACTGAGTACTCAGGTTGAGGATTGATATATTTTTTAGGAAAGAGAACAAGAGAGGTAGGAGAGGGAGGCAAGGCATGTAGTGAATGTGTTAGAGAGAGTTCATCTAACAATATAACCTATAAGGGGAGAATATGTTGTTTCAAGAGTTTTAACAAACTTTTGCGGAAAATAGTAGGTATTGAGTAAAGATTAGGTTCAAATGATGTTTCAGAAACCGTGAGCTAATTATGTACCTATGTGATTGAAAGATAGTGAAACGGTAGCATACAAAGATATATAGTGGTGCAACTTTATTTGCAAACCTACGTCAACTCTCATCACTAATAGCCACAAGTTGAGATAGAATTCGCCAGTAATTATTTGAACAAGGTACAATCATCTCACACTAATTGTTTCAAAAGATAGATCACACTATTAGGAATTTGGTGTTACTATCACTCAGTATTTCTAGATTTGTATGTGTAAGTCTCTAACATCTTAGCTTCAATGATCTTCTCTTTTATAGGTATCCTTAATCAGACCGTTGGATATGTCTTGGAGAAGCTAGAGAACTGTTAGGAATTCGTTGGTGTTACTAGCCGAGAATGTAACTGCCTATACAGCCTTTCATGAACATTTTCAAGCTACCTAAAATAACTTTTGCTACTGTCCCGTCCCTACAGCTCTAACACACTATCAGACAGCCTGTTCTTTGATCTTTCGATTCTTCTATTGTGCATGTCCAGTCCATAATAGCTATAATAGTGAGCCAATGTTCATACTTAATAATCCATTGCTACAATAGCATGAACGATCTAATCTCTTCAACTTCAATGAAACATCGTCATGTAGCTAATCTTTTAGAAATCTATTGGTGCTATTTACAAGCAGAACAAACGCGCGATATTTCCTTTTACGGATATCACTTCTTTTCTTTATACATTATCACAAACATCTGCAAACATCATAGTAAACATTATACTAGGAATAGTTTTGGAATCATCAAAATTTCCTTGAGATGTTTCTCCAACATGCCAAATGTAAATTATCCAAGTGATGATCATGATAAGAACTTGCACACTCAAGGCAAAAGTAGAGGGAGTTTTGTAAAAATAAAATTGTAGCATTTGGAGAATTGCATGAATCTCAACCAATAAATAGGGATGAAGGAGCATTAGCTGATGGTAAAGAAACTAAATATGAAGAAAGTGATAGTGATGATATGAGTGATAGTTTCGAGAATTAGCTCGAAGATGATGAAGTAGCTCTGCATAGAAGGAAAGTAAGTATCTTTCCTATAATCCAATTATTGCATGTCATGTTTTGTCTGTAGGTATGAAATTTGATGATGCCAAATAATTCAAAGAAGCTATTGTCAAGTACTCCATTGCCGAACAAAGGAGTGTTGAATTTAATAGAAATACAAATGAATTTGTGAGAGCTATGTGTGCATAACCAAATTGTTTATGTAAGATCTATGGCGCGTTAAGTAGGAAGAGTGCATTATTCCACATTAGGTCCTTGTAGGAAGAACATACTTTTTTCATCGTATTTGACAATAAAAGGATAACAATGTATGATTATCAAAGCACTTCTTCTACACTATCAAGGTGATGCCTAAGATCAAGAGTCCTCAATTGAAGCAGTTAGTAAAGAAGCAGTATGTGTTATTATGTTCAGGAATCGGTGCAAAAGAGCCAAGCAAAATGTGATCAGTATACTGATGTGTAGGTATAATGAAGAGTGTAATGAAGAATATGCTCAGCTTTGGTATTATGCGGGTAAATGTAGATTTCAGAACCCATCCAATAAAGTATATCTAAAGGTTATGGAGAGGCCACTGCTTGACTATGAGACTAAGTTTGATAGGATTTATGTTTGCTTTGATGCATGCAAATGTAGATTTTTGGCTAGTTGTAGAGAGTGAGAGGGATAGATGGATGTTTTTAAAAGGGTTTGAGCAAGGGATAGTTGTTGGCTACCGTTAGAAGTGATATCAATAACCAGATGTTTCCAATAACTTAAGCTATTGTCAAGGTAGACAACAAGGACACCTGGTATTAGATGTAATGGCTAATCTTGAGACAACTAATAGAGGAGGTTGGACAATCATGAGCGACCAATAAAAGATAATGCCATTATCAACTATTCGCTTTTTAATATTAATAACATATTTTAGCTTTCAAGTATTTGTTGGTTTGAATTATTGCAGGAACAAGTTCTTGCATTAGCTAAGTTGATTATATATGCTAAACATAGAATATGTGCAAGGTACATATATGCAAACTAGGCAAAAAATAATAAAGGAGATAAACTGCAGAAGCAATTTTGGCAAATAGCAATAAGCACCGACATGGCTGATTTTAGAAAATACAAACATGGGTTGTTTAAGTTAACAAAGGAAGGTTTTGAAACATCATTCCTTACCGAACCTAAGCATTGGTGTAAGGCCTTCTTAAGTCAAGGATTCAAGTGTGATATTATTGATAACAAACTTAGTGAAGCATTCAATGGCAAATAGAGGTTAAGTGCAAACCAATTATTAGCATGCTTGTATAGTCATGACTAGGCTCCAAAGACAAAAAGATGAGACTGAAAAGTGGACTAGAGAGTATGGTCATAGGATTGTGAAGATTGCTCGTCCTTTGACTGACTTTTGGAATGAACTTCTGATGTCAAATTCAGATAACAAGACTTGCCACTTTGCTAATTTCCCGACCAAGGAGGATTTCTCAAGAAGGTACTTGATCGGATCATTCTCAATCACTAACAAAATTTAGTAATGAAGGGTGTATTGTCTTAATCTGTGTAATACCCAAATCAATGCAACGCACATCTTCTCGACTGCCGGGTAATTCATCTTTGATGTCGTGAACTTATTGCTTAAGTAATAAATAGCTTGTTCTTTACCATCATTTGGTCTTCTTTGTACAAGCACCGCTCCTAACGACTCATAGTGAATCGTTAAATATAAGATCAACGGAACCTAGGGATTGGTGGTATCAACACTGGCGGGCATACCAGATATTCTTTGATCTTGTTAAAGGCTTGTTGACATTCTATATCCCACTTTACTTTGGCATTTTTCTTCAACTATTTGAAGAATAGTTTAACAGTCTCCGAAAGCTGATAGATGAAACGGGCAATGTAATTTAATTGCCCCAATAAGCTTCTCACTTCTTTTACCGTAAAAGGAGTTTTTAAGTCGTATATTGTCTTGATCTTGGAGGGATCTATTTCGATGCCTCTGCTGCTGATCACAAATCCTAACAGTTTGCTGGATTTTGCCCCAAACACACACTTGTTGGAATTTAGCCGCAACTTATACTTTTTAAGTCTTTCGAACAATTTGTGAAGCACCTCAACATGATCTTCTCCTTGTTTGGATTTTACTATCATATCGTCCACATATACCTTGATTTCTTTGTGCATCATGTCATGGAACAAAGTTACCATTGCCTTTTAATATGTGGCACCAGCATTTTTCAAACCGAAATGCATCACCTTGTAACAAAATGTGCCCCATGGTGTTATGAAAGACGTCTTCGCCTTATCTTCTTTCTTCATAAAGATTTGATTATATCCTGATAAACCATCTATGAATGAAAATATTTCAAATCCAGCAGTGCTATCCATTAATACATCAATATGTGGAAATGGGAAATCATTCTTAGAGCTTACTTTATTTAGGTCGCGATGATTAACGTACACCCGTACTCGACCATCTTTCTTCGTTACGGGTACTATGTTGGCAATCCATTCTAGATATGGTACTACTTCAATGCAACTGACTTTGAGCAATTTCATCACTTCTTTCTCTATTTTCTTTGCCAAGTCTGGCTTCGTTCGCCTTAGTTTTTGCTTCTTCGGTGGGATACTTGGATCAATTGGCAAAACATGTTCAACTATGCTTGGATCAAGGCTTGGTATGTCAGCATAAGACCATATAAATATATCTTGATACTCTCTGAGCAAATCTGTGATCCTTTCTACTTCTATTGAAGGAAGACTTTCTCCAATCTTAACTTCTTTGGGATTCTCTTTATCGCCCAGATTAATAGTGATTGTTTTCTCTAACGTGAGTGGCTTTGATTCTTCATAATAAATCCATTCCTTTCTGACCCATTCCTCATTCTCATTATCCACTTCAATATCACAAGTGATCTCTTTGGAAAGATTTGGATCATATATGAACCTATTATGGATATGCGAATGCTCATGCCTGACATAAAACAAACATGATTAGTAATTACATATGAATTAAATAACGCACATAGTCCTATAAAAAACCCTTTTGGAAATTCATTTTGAAACTAATTTTGAAAGAATATAAAGATAGAGCTAGTCCTCATATCATCAGACTTCCTTGCTCTTAAAATCATTTTCGCAATGAGGAGCAATATAAAAACGCAAAGCCTCAAGCCTCACCAACGAGGATAATGTTCATCATAGATGTGGCTTTATTTCTACATGTCCTTAACAAAATATTTGACCACTTTTATTAAATTTGAAAAACACGATTACATCTATATCAATAGGAAAGTAAATTGTAACTGAACTGAAATTGCAAATGAAATCATAAGAAACTTGAAATGGTAATCAACAAAATACAATGGAAAAAACTAGCAGCAAAAGTTCAAGAGAATCTTCCTACTCCAGTGCGTAGGTATCTTCTGCCTCAGTTATGACAACATTGATAGTATTCTCTTTGAATAAATTTGGCAGCACAGATTCTTTCTCTGTATGTAAGTCTTTTTCTTGAAGTAGCTTGAAAGGTCCAAGGAAAGTTTCCTTAATGTAGATCTAATGATAGGAAAGCTCTTTAGCTTTGCCCTTTCATATAGATGGATTAATGATGCGATCACCTCGGCTTCTACAGCCTCCATGATTCTTTCAACCTTGGCCTTGGCCTCCATGGTGATCCTTGGAGTTATATGGAATATAACTTACTCCATGTTTCATTCTTGTAACAAGCGGAGTGATAAGTTTTTTGATTCCTCAGGATTTGGATCCAAGACCATTACCGGAAGTAAATCCATACTGGCATAACACCCTTCCTAACATAATGGATGATGCTGAGAACTTCGAAAATTTATGATGCAACCGGCAGGAATTTGCACCATTAAGATCATTTCGAAGGAACGATAGCTTGGTTCTTCTTTCACTTCGAGTTCGACATACGGTATTGCACTCTCTTTGTAAGTGGTGAAATCTGTCTCCCCATGTATGGTGATCATCTTGCCATTAATGACGTGCCTGGCCTTCTGATGGAGACTTGAAGGAATGGCACCAGCCATATGAATCCAAGGTCTTCCGAGTAACAAGTTGAAAGTCCTTGGAATATCCACTACTTGGAAGTCAATCATAAAAGGCACAGGGCCTATGTTCACTTTGAGCTCGATATCGCCAATAACATCTTTCTTCATTCCGTCAAACGAATGCACCATTACCTTAGAAGTTTTAATGAGCTCTTCGCTAATCCCCAAGCGATGCAGTGTGCTTAGTGGACACAAATTAAATGTGGAACCATTATCGATCAGCACCCATGATATCTCCTTGCCCCGGCATTTGACGGTAATATATAGAGCCTTATTATAGGAACGCCCGTCAATTGGGAAAGCTTCATCAGAGATGTCAATTTGATCTTTCAGAAGAATAGTGCCAACAAAATCTTTCAATTGTACTTCATTAATTATCTCCGGGACGTGCACTTCATTGAGAAGCTTCATAAGCACTATTTTATGGCTTTTTAAAGTCTTGAAGAGATCCAACAAAGAAATCTGTGTTGGCATCTTTCTTAGCTATTCAATTACTTCAAATTCGCTCGTCTTCATAACCGAAAGCAACTGTTTGACATCTTATTCGGTTACTCCTTTCTTTTCGTGCTCACCTTCCTTAAGGACATTACATCTCCCTGATCTAGTTATGGCATCGACTTCTTTGGGGGAATAATCCCAAGGTACACATTTAGTATCAAATTTTTCTTTTGGATGGAGAGGGATAATCACAGGTTGTGTTTCTTCTTCTTCAATCCTTAGTTTATCAATGGGAAGTTGAATAGTGATTGGTTTGACAGGGCCTTCCTCCTCATTATATTTATCTACCTCGTCAAGCTTGATTAGAAATGATGTAATCATGGATACCATGCTTCTATTGACTTCGTTAGTATCCATTCCTCCCCAGTCATTAGGTGTGATCATTTTGTCCTTGAATGCCCATGGAGAAGGTATATATTTGACGCGGTAATTATACCGGCCACTATCCTGACCTAGAAAATCAACAACTTCACCTTGTTTTCGTGCTTTATGAGCAAATCGCTTATCACCTCAGCGAATCTTTTTCTTCTTTTTCTCTTCCCGATCTTCATTCTCCTCGAGATTTAATTAGCTAATCGGGACCTTGTCCATGCCACCCCATCCGTCCGGTACAATGTCTTCATTTTTGAATGACCATGGTGGTGGAGTATATTTGACACGGTAATTGTATTTACCGCTGTCTTGACTGAATAAGTCTACGATTTTGCCTTCAACGGATGATTTCTAGGTGAAACGCCTTTCACCCTGTCAGACTTTTTCTTTCTCCTTTTCATCCATATCTATTTTATCTTAAAGCATTTCTTTCTTAGACAGGGCTTTCTCCTCAAGACTAGTTTCATCGTCCATACCGCCCCAATCATCAATTACAATTACTTCATTTTTGAATGCTCATGGCGATAGGGTATATTTTACTTGGAAGTTATATTTTCCGGAGTCTTCTCCCAAGTTGTTTACAATCTCGCCTTTTAGGAGTGCTTCTTGACGAAAGCGAGTATCTCCTAATCGAGAAGTTTTAATCTTGATTTCATATTCATCTTCATCGTCAAACTTGATCACTATTTCTTTATCCTTGATCATGTTTACTGTGTTGTGCTCAGGAAGAGAATTCTAATGTATATTTAGCTCAGGCTCTTGGAAGTTCAATATCTTCTTGTCAATGGGCTATTGAACTTTGTACTTTAAAGTTGGACAATTATCTACATCATGTCCCCTTTCGCCCATGTGATAGGTGCAGGATTTTGATTCATCATACCAAAAAAATCTTGCAAGATTGTCTCTTGGTACTTCTTTGGCCACCAAATGCCTTTCTAGAAGCATTGGTATTAGTTTTGATAAGGATCGGGGCAACGGTGTGTATTGCTTCATGAGCCTTTTATTTGGCTCGAACTGCCTTGGGTTTTTCCAAGCAACATTTAATTGCCTTGGAAATGATGCTTGATGAGTATTTGGGCTAGAAACCATAGCCACTTTTTGGATGGGCTCTTTGTCTTTTTTCTCGAGATAAGGCCTTCGTGTCGCTATTTCTTGAGCCTTCTTCTCTTTCAACCCTCATTCAATTCTCTCACCAACCTTTACCAACTTGGTGAATGTTTAACAACCTGAAACATAAAGCTTGTCATAATACTCAGTTGACAATGATTTTAGAAAGAGCTCAATGAGCTCATCTTCACTTATGGCAGGCTTTACTTATGAGGCAATAGCTTTCCATCTCTAAGTATAGGCTCTGAACCCTTCATTCTTCCATTTGTCAGTTCTGACGAGATCCTCTCTAGTTGGGAGTACTTCAACATTAAACTTGTACTGGCGAAGAAATTCTCTCGCCAAATGATCACATTCAATGAAGTCTTCTATGTCGAGGGCTGTGTACCATGCGAGAGCTGCTCCTCTCAAACTATCTTGAAATGTGCTAATAAGAAGTGGCGTGTTGTCTGAATATCTCACCATCTTATGGAAATAATACTTCAAATGGCTTTTAGGACAACCGGTGCCATCATACTTGCTCACGAACTCTGG
The DNA here is from genome assembly GCA_031216405.1 of Syzygium malaccense. Classification (NCBI taxonomy): domain Eukaryota; kingdom Viridiplantae; phylum Streptophyta; class Magnoliopsida; order Myrtales; family Myrtaceae; genus Syzygium; species Syzygium malaccense. The sequence continues at coordinate 16,333,956 of CM062262.1, read as the reverse complement.
TTCCTTATAGTTTTCTAAAACAACTACCTTTCTGTACGGCGAGAACTTGTCAAACCTTTGAAGCACATAGCCTTAACTTGCTAAGCATTCTTTAATTTTGGCCAACCTCTTAGCCTCTTCTTTATCCTTTGTTTTGGATGTTTACTTGATTTGATCATCCTCTTACAAATTTACCAACTTAGACGTAGTCTTTGGAGGATTTTCTTGAACCGGTTCTTTGTTTTTGACTGGGTCTTCAATCGGTGTTTCGGTTGTGTTTGAAGTTCCCACATTTGGAGTTGCAGGATATTGTCCACGATATGTAAGAATAAAAGCCTTCATTTCTGCCATCATTACGACCATTTGGGTCATCTGATTCTCGACTTCAGCTAGTCGAGCACGGGTTTCTTCTTCTGCCATTCTAACTTGTAATCGAGTTCGAGGTTTTTTACCTTTCGTTGCTAAACAACCTGCTTTATAAAAAGACCCGATATTAGCATAGCAAAATGATTATGAAACCCTACATCCTTTTAATTATATGGTTTCATGATATTGTCAATGATAAGAAATTCTATATAAGTCTTAGCCTTGTATAAAATTCTTCATCAATGTCTTTCTCAAGGAATCATACAATTCAAAGAATTGCAATCCATGGTGATTCTTTTATGTTTTGCAATCGTATTACGAAATTATCTATGCATGTTTAGAAAATAATCAACCCATCATTGCATATAAAATTTGAAATTGTTTGACATTATGATTTTAAACAAAAATGGAAATCTAAATCATCCAATCCTCGGCTTCTTGCTAGCTAAAAGAGCTTCCGCCTTTTGATATTCTTTCCATTCCTTGGCTCAGGATTCTCATTCTTCAACATCAATCACGACCTCTTTAGGGACATACGGTTTCACTCCAGGCATGCTTGGAACAATGTATTCCGGGACATATTCATCTACAGGATCCGGTACAACGCTCGACGGGACATATGGTTCAATATCAATTAGACGCTTATTTTCTATCCATTTGATGTATTATTTGGAGGCCATGCAAGTCTTCATATCTTCTTCCAAGCTTTTTGGCCACTCGATTATTTGTTCGAGTGGGTTATCCAAAGATAAGATGATCTTGTGAATTTTGGCTTGAAAGATATTCTTCTCTTCTTCGGGTATAATTCCACTTGGGATGTCAAAGGTGAACTCTTCGGGATTCCATACCGGTGGTACTTGCTGAAGTATCCCAAATTGTTTAATAACCCTTAGAGGGCAATAAGCTGCTTATCCACTCAAACCAAGCAATGGTACCGCATTTCCCTCTCAGCTTATGATTTTCACCTTATTAATCTTTGGCCAATTGATCCGCCATTGGATTTAATCAAGAGTTATGGCTCTAATGAAATTGGCCCAATCTAAGAAAGATTGTTTGGGTAATTTGCTTTGGAGATAAATGTATCATTCAATTGGATTTATTGCCGAACTAATTTCGCGAATGTTCATGAAACGATACCATGATCGAATGTGTAAGATGAACCATAATAACAAACGACCAGTAGAAACTTGAAAGATACCCCTCCCACGATTTTGGCATGTGTTTAAGGAAATGATAGTTTAGGCAAGAAGCATAGTAAAGAAATCCCACTTAAAACATGCTTGTCTTGTGATCACAACGACTAAAGGGTCTAATCCCGTTCTGGACACGGGGAATAGAATAAAGCCGAAGAAAGCTAGAATGAATACCCAGGCTGAAGTGTTTCCTATTTTCCTAAGAAGTTTTGAAAAGTTGTTTACTATGAAGGATAATGGAAATCTACCCGTGTTTGATTTGATTAACTTTTCGATTTTGGAAGTTTTGAGGTTAAGGAATTCGGCTAAAAGGCTCATGGGATTAAGTCCAACGGGTGACTCTACGACCCTAGGTTTAGAATAAATTCCAATGGTGGCTTGATATTCTTCTAATATTGGTACCAATTCATATTCTCTAAGTTAGAATGTGGCAGTGGAAACCTCCCAAAAAATGCGCTAAAGCTTGAACTAAGCTGACTTGATGTTCCACATGCATAAGCTTGAGAAGGTATCCAAGCCTTTCTTGGACATAAGTTTGGTTATCTATTGACATGCCTTTCCACCAAGCAACAAATTCCTTCTGAGAAATGGGAATTACTTGGATGTCTAGTTTTCCCATTGAGCCTAATCATGCAAAAAGATTTGTTATTAATCACCATAGATTACGAATCAATTTTAATGCCTCCATTTCAATCATATGTCCTTTTGAGGTAAAACGGAGGTAAAGTATACTTGCATGCCTCGAAAGTAATGCAAATGTCATTTTGAGTCCGTTTAAACCTTAAAAGAGCACATAGTTGAGATTATGGACAAATTCACTGTGTGATATAAATGCCCATTTTGTCATACTCCATTTAGACCATAAAGTCCTAAACTATGATTTACAACTTTGAATACATTGAAATGAACAAATAAGCACTTGAATTACATGGAACAACCGCCATGGACCTATACATTTCATCTAAAAATGAAAGAATGGTCAAATAAAGTATGACGCCCTAATCATGCATTCTAAAATAAAAGGGCATTTAGACCAAGTATTGAATGTCATTTAGGCATTTTTTTTTTGAAAATGTGCCAACTAACATGCATAATTGTACCCACCCATCGGTGGCCGCGTTGGTTTACGCTCAGTTCCTTTCACGAGAGGTCCTGGATTCAAACTCGCCCATCAGTGATTTAAGTGGGGAGTCGTGGCGGTGGGATGCTGCGCTAGCCCCCCCGAGGACTAGTCGGGTATCACCGCTGGTTTGAGCTCTAGCTCGCCGGCCGCGCGGACACCTCGGTTATAAAAAAAAAACATGCATAATTGTCCCTTACCAAAAAAAAACATGCATAATTGTAAAAGAATGGAATGGAACGATACTTGATTGCTATGATATTTTTGTTTGGTTTTAGGTATACCAACCACAAAAACAAGCAAATGCAACCAGTGAAGTTTTGATGCCTAAAAGGGTAAGATATACTAAAGGCTCAAGGTCATCACCTTAATGGACAAGGGATTCCATTCCAATAGGCAATCGACCCAAAGTAATGAAATATTATTCCATCTCGGTGATCAGTATTACATTTAAACGATCCCATGAGCAATCGGCTCATAATTTCGCCCAAACACATACCTCCTAAGGTAATCCTAAATGTAGCCGGGGTTGGGTCACGGGTGATGTGTGCTAATGGTGTAGTGCTAAAGCAACTTAAAGCAATGCATAGCAATTAATAACCAAACAACACTTCTAAAATTCATTTAAACCACATTTAATCCCAACACCATCCTGCAAAACAAAGGTTAGTAAAGACTACACCCCTTATACCAACCGCCTGTAAAACCATTTAACACTATCATTAGCGGGACGTACCTGGGATCCTTGTGAGCACAAAACACAAGCATATCATTCTATCTAGGTCTAAGTCCACTTAGAAAAGGTAACTTCCCCAGTGGAGTCGCTAAGCTTGTCGCACCGCATTTTTTGACTTTTGGGATTTGCACGTTAAGAAGGTATTTCCGTGTAAGGGTCTCTTCCAGATCATACCTCACGTGACAGCCAATGGTAATTTCCTATTTAGTCTAAATTTGTGATTTTGGAGTCGCCACTAGTCATTATTGGTAGGTAAACTAGAAACCTAATCGGGGCATGGGAGAAATACCATAATTCTACGAGTCAGAGATTCTGAGTACGGGAACTTGATTACGTTATTAATCCCAAATCGAGATCCCTAACTCCCTTTCGGTACCTAAGAATGATACGATGTCTAACGTGTCATGCAAATTTCCGAGACTTACCCACTAATTATATCCATTCTAATTGCAGAAAAAACCAAACAAGTATTAAATATACAATCAATGTCAATCAAATCAATCAATCCTAAATGGTCTCTAAAAATGAAAATCAATTAAAACATCCAAACCCTAATGAAACTCTAGAAGCTTATTCATTTCATGATTTACATTTTTTAGGGTTTTAGGGTTTTTTAGGGGTTATAACCTCTAAATTTGAAATTTACTAAAAATGCTATTTGGGCACTTCCAAAAATTCAAATTTCACTTTTTAAGGTTGGCCACAATGTTTTTGGATCATTTTGTAAATTTTTAAAATTTTTGAAATTTTTGATTTTTTTTCGGAAATTTCATTAACCGAGAATTGATTTTTATGATTTTCTGAAATTTTTTATGAATTTTCCAATTTTTTATTGATTTTCTAAATTTTTCACATTTTTTATTCGTATTTTCTGAATTTTCTGAATTTTTATGAATTTTCTGAAAATTTTTTGAATTTTTATGAATTTTCTAATTTTTTTATTTTTCTGTGATTTTTTATTTTTTTCTGAAATTTTTCGAATTTCTAAAATTTTTATATTTTTCTGATTTTTTCACAACTTTTCAATTTTTTATGCTTTTATGAATTTTTATGAATTTTTTAGATTTTTTTCTTATTTATTATATTTTTAAATTTCCCGCCGGGGAAACGAACCGGCCCGGTTCAACCCGGTTCTGCTTGGCCAAACCAGGCATCGCCGGCGTCGATCGCCGATCATTTTCTTCGGAGAGCCCAAAGCCAAAAAACGGCGCCGTTTTGACTATTTTTCATTTAGGCATTTCCTCGAACGGTTGGTGGGCACTGTTCTGTATTCAATGTTCTCAAGGTCACCGGTTCGAGCCCATCGCCAATGACCTTTCAGCGACTATCTCACCATTCCGATTGTACCATTGGGATGTCCATATGTTCTACTTCTAGTCTAGCCTACTCAGAACACCGGCGAACGTTCCCAGACGGCGAAAAACTGATTAAAAAAATCGAACCTAACACTGATCTAAACTAACATTTCTGGCCTTCAAATCATCACACAGAACGCCCTAGCCATTTCTAGCGTTCATTCATCATTCAAAACATTCACAAGGACTCAGAGACACTAACTTGATCAGCCATAGACCGTTGATAATGCTCCGGCGGATGGAAAATGCTCCGACGAGATTCAATCAATGGTGACCGATTCGGTTTTGTTGATTCAATGACACAAAATACAATCAAACAACATAACTATGCTCGGAAACGTATTCTAAACCTCCTGAAAATCAAAATCTCAAAGAAAATTGCATGAACATCCATTTTAAGGTCAAATGGTTTTTTGGAATTCTGAAAAAAAAAATGATCACGAGCGATGTTTACCTTCTTCGTTTGATGATCAGAAGAAATTGTCGAACTGATCCTCGCCTATAGAGTTGTTCCTTGACACTTGAACTTCCACCTGGTGGTCTTGGCCTCGCCGGAAGAGCTTTGGATTGACCGAAAAAGTCTCAGTTTCAAGTCTTCATGACCAGCCGATCCAAGTGGAACCATAGAGGGGAAGTTACAGCCAAACCCTGATTCGCTGGTGCTCCGCCATCTAGGGTGGCACCGGACGCTCGGGTGGGAACCTCAGACCCTCTCTCTCTAACTTTTCCTTTTTGGTTTCACCTGTTTTCTCTCTTTCTCTCCCTCTAGCATTTCAACGAACACCTCCCCTTGTTAATGTTCAGTTTTTCTTGGTTTTTGTTGATCCATTTTTCCCGCCTCAAGATTGTTAGAACTGACTTCTGATCGGTTATAACCGATCTCCGACGACAGTTGGGGATTCTCCAGCTGTCGTTCTGGTCAAACACGTGTTTATTTGACCGGAAAAGATCGGCGAAGTCGCGGGCTTGAAATGGTTTTTTCTGGGTTTAGTGCATATGGGTGAGTTGGGTAAGGGAGATGAACAACTCGGGTAAGGTCAGGTTGACCTAGTCGACCCAGCAAACCTAGGTTGATCTAAATTCGCAAATTAAACTCAATTTGAGCCAATTTTCAAAATTAAACCTCGAAATTGAATTCCCCATCATATTCCTAACCCAAATATGTGATTTTCCCCAATTTTTGTTATAATTGTGTTCAAGATTTTCACATTTTTGTATTCTGATTAATAGGGTTTTGTTCAATTTGATGTCCTAATGCCTGATTAGGCGAAATTGATGCCAAAATTGAATTACCCACATTTGATTAACCCTAGAAATGATGGTCTCATGGTTTGACAATTTCATATTGGGCACGATTCCCAATTTGGGCTCAAAATTCTTAATTTTCAATTAAATTTTGGGGTTTTCTTATTTCTTTGACAAATTGTGCAATTGGACCGATCATTATGTAATTCAAGGTCCCAGAATCACTTGTTATGAAGATACTATGACTTAAAAATGACTAGAAAAAATTTAATTGCATTTTTTATTCAATTCGAGTTTGATTTTTCCCAATTTTGGGAAAAACACATACCCGGTTGAAATTTTTCAAAATTGATGATGTATTAATGAAATTGGATTTAAAAGAAGATTAATGACTATTTTTATGAAATTTTCTGATTCCATTTCTTATTTTTCTTGATTTTCTTACTTATTTTGACTAAAAGAAATTAAGGAAAAATGCAAGAAAATGATAAAAAAAAATTATTTTTTGGTTTAGAAATAAGTTTCTAGGCTTGGCCAAGATTTCTAGTCCTAATTTTGAGATTTTTGAAACTATGAAAAAAAATGAGCTAAAAATCAGGTGTCAACAATCGGGTGTTGGTGAAAGTAGATTTTCTTTGAAAGTAGAAGGTGAAGAAGAGAATTACAATTAAGGTGAAAATTCCCTCCGATGTTTACCAAGATGAAAGTGAAACGTAGGAGTAGATTTTGAGGTGAAAAATGCATGAAGTCACAAGTGGCAGATCTTTACTTAATCTATGGCCAAGTGTGTGAAGTCAAGGCCTATTAGAGATGATTGATAGCCCAAGTAATGATGGCTTATGGCTATGTGTCAAGTTAATGTAAGAAGCTTAGTTTAAGAAGGGCATGTGGCATGCTTGAATTCTCCGAATGTGGCCATGCATGAATCCTCCATAAGCCCCGTGATGGTAAGGTGTCTTAAGAGAGATTTTCTTTTGTGAAAAATTTAGTAGAGAATAGAATATCTTCTCCCTTTAACACCAATTAGCAATTAATTAATGGTCATCACTAATTAACTAAAGTTTAACCAATAATATTGTCCATTAACTACTAAGACAATGGTAAATTAATTAGTACCGTTACCCTATTAATGTACACAACAACGTTTAAAAATTTTAAACTTGTCGAACTCAGAACGATTACGTTTTTCAATCCGCACCTCAACGATTTCTACGCGTCCACACAAGTACTAAGCTAAATGTTACTTAGCTTATAATCTAAGTATCATTATCGAACACAAAAAATTTTCAATATCACATACATATTATTACGAAATTTCTGGATGTCACACAATAGGTACTAGGTTTCTTTGTGGTGTTGCATATGGTCCTCTCTCAATGATATTCCACATACCATAGTCCATGGAATGAACAAAAATGGTCATCCTTCATATCCAATAAATATAATTAGTACCGTCAAACATCGGTGACCTAGAAATGAATTTGCCCTCACTAAACTATGCACCAATGATTTAGCCATTTAAGATTTTATGCTATGAAATATAACCCTCAAAAACTGAGATAACCGAGCTCTAATACTACTTGATAAGGTTAACACAATAATCAAGGGAGGGTGAATTGCCTGTTTTGATAAAATGAAAAATGTTTCGTGGAAGACTTACAAGTAGTCCTTTGTGGAATGAACTTAGTCGTATAGATGCACATGCTTCTATCGAACAATAAATAAAAGAGTTGAAATGCCAGAAGATTTTGTAAACAGATGTATAGTGATTTGGCCTTCTACTTGGCCTACATTCACTCTCTCATACTAACAACTACAAAAAGGTTAATCTCCACTACTAGTAATTTCAAAGAAATTACGCTATAGAAGGTAAGAAGCTAAATAGATAACTCTATAACAAGAAGCACCTATTACACTATCAAACACTCTCACTTCACAAATTACAAGAAAGCACAACCGTCATAGAGAATACAATAAAAAATTAAGCAATTTTTCACAAATATAAGCACAAGAGTATTCAAAGAGAGAGAATAGAAGTTCTTATTTCCGCTAAAGTCCACAGCAATCCTTGATCCCTATAAATGAGAAAATATTAGGTGGTCGAGGAACTCCACGTCAGCGTGGTCTTGGACCACTTAATGGACAACACTTGGCTTGTCCTGATCCCACTTTCTCTCTCTTCGTTGAATTTATCTGGGAGGTCGTCCATGGGGTTTCTCTCACTGCATTTCGCGAAAGCTGAACATGTTGCAGAATCCCTCTCTCTTTGGGTGCATTTGGGAATGGCTTTCCCAAGCCACTTTGGGCATCTAAAGCCCCTTGGGCTAAGATTGGGTGTTTTGGAAATTTTTTTATAAACCTCATTGAGAGAAAGTTGGTCTTTTGAAGGCTAAAAGCCCAAGGCAACCTCCTAGCTGCCTTGGGCATTTCAGCATTCTCGGCATGCTGTAGGGATAATAATGAATTTTTTTCATTGCCTTTATTGCCCTAACAGATTTATCTAATTTCCAACTTTAACCCTTTTTATTAGAAATCCTAGAAGCAGTAGTCACGCTTTTTATTTCTAGTTATGCTCTGTTCACCCCTCTCTCTTGTCGCTCTTTTTTCACCGTTTTCTTCTCTCGTGCTCGCCTCTCTCTTGGTGGCCTCTCTCTTCACTCAAAACGAAGTTGCTCGCCTTGCTGTGCTCGCCTCTCTCTTCATTCGGAACTCAGTTACTCGTCTCACCTCGAATCCAGGTTCTTTTGCTTTGATTCCTTCTCGTAGTGTTTTTTCTAGCTGTGATTGTTAAGTCGCTCGCCTCACTCATGCTCGCCTCTCTCTTGGTGCCTCTTTCTTTGCTCTAAACCAAGTCACTCGCCTCGCTGTGCCCACCTCTCTCTTCGCTCGGAACCCAGTTGCTTGTCTCACCTCGAATCCAAGTTCTTTTGCTTCGATTCCTTCTTGTAGTGTTTTTTCTAGCTATGATTGTTAAGTTATGCACCTCACTTGAAATGCCATGTCCATGCAAGATGATTAATATGTATTTTAACATTTCTTTGTCGAACATACGGGATAGGGAAAACAGAGATCTATTGGTTGAAGATTTAAGCATTAAAATTGTCGGTTGAAGTAACTCTAGAGTTGATGGATAACAGGGACCAAAATGGCCTCCACTTGATTGGTGGTTTGGGGTGTTTGGCCATTCCTTCTTACCTTTCTGTTGCACTCCTTAGGCCTCAAGAACATGCAGGAACAATTACAAATATCCCAAATATTGGAACTTCGTGCTTCATTAAATTCATCAAGCTTTTGAAAAAGACATAAGAGTGTGATGTTCTTCTATGAACCTAAACATTTGTATATCTGCTAAGGTTGATCACCCGTTAAAATAGTTAAAAGTTGTAAAGACATCTATTAGCATAAAAAAATGTTGCGGTAGTCTTTGATCGTTCTCTTGAGACTGTTTAATGAAGGTCAGGGTCTACAGATGCATGTCATGTTTCGATTGACGTCAAGGTATGAAGATAGTCTATTAAAATCTTCTTGCATGTAGACCATCAGTAATGCAAATGATGGTGCGGCACACAGATATGAATGTTGATTGAGACTATTTGTCAGCTGGGATTATTTTGTATGTTCTATTTCATTTTCACTTAGTAGTAGGTCGCTCAAGTAAATCATCTCACTTTATATTAGTATGTAAAACTTGGTGCATGTTTATCAAGCAGTTAGTTCGGGAATTGCCAAAGATTCACAATTAGAGATGGTTGTAGGTGCTTAAATTGATCTCTCTCCTTGACTTGTTAAGATTGAGGCAACCTCATTTATGTGGTAATTGTGTTGTATTGATTGGAATTTGACATTTTATATTTCGAGATTGTTTTCTGTATGGCTTATATTGGGTTCCACCTGTTTCTGCACTCACGCGTGTGCACTTCATATTAATGTATATGCATATGCACACTTCTTGTGCTTACTATGAGTAGTAAAGCAGCTTTGTGTACAAATTTGCTGAGAGTGCTGGAGGAGGAAAGGATAGAGACACTTGGTAGAAGCAAAAGTTAATGTGGAATGTGATTCATTGAGCCGATTCTCTGTATTGTTTGGGATCATTCTGGCATATTCTTGCCTATATATACTTAGTCATCTCAGCTCACTTTGTAAATATAATCCTCTATTGCTTGCCTTTTTCTTTAGCTTTTTCTTCTTCTTTTTTCCTGTTTTGTTAACGTCTCTCTTCGCTCATAACCGAGTCGCTCGTCTCGCCGTGCTCATCTCTCTCTCTTAACTCAGAACCCAGTTGCTCATCTCACCTCGAATCCAAGTTCTTTTGCTTAGACTCCTTCTCGTAGTGTTTTTCTAGCTGTGATTGTTAAGTTTGTGGTGATTTCATAAATGGTAGCTTGATTGAGTCAAAGTTTTTTATAGAGATGGAAGAGTGCAAGTATTTAGAAGTAGATTGGGGCATTCCTGTTCACTGATGTTATTGGTGACCTCGTAAATTTTGTGATTGTCTTAGTTGAATTAGAGAAATTAAATTGTCATATTTTTCTTTGCTTTGGATGCATATGTTTGGTGTAATCCGCTGTATAGTAGCTATCTTAGATTAGCTACTCTAATTTTAATTTGTTTTGACGACTTTGCTTAATTCTTAAAGTGCCAAAGACATGGCAATTGAAAAGGTTATGCAGCCATAAGCATATAATTCTTTAGCAACTCATTTCACTTTAGCAGTATAGCAGGCCATTGATTTTCCATTTTCATAAGACGGCTAGTGATGTAATTTTATTCCTCTATGCTCTTGGAAAATCTGCATGCTAAGTAGAACTTGCTGATGAATGATATATTTGCTATATATGACAATCGATGGCCTAATAGGGGTTTTCTATTTAGGGCCTTGGAACAATTAATTGGTATAGATACTTCTTGGCAGGAACCTATTTATAAACACAATAGGTTTCTCTCCTAATTAATTGCCCGCAATCATGTTTGTAGCTTTACGTTGGATGTCGCATTGTATTGTAGCTTTATGTTCTGTCTATAGGTCTCTCTGCCAATTAATTGATTTTCCATTCTGAACACTAAACAATGATTTTGTTGGACATCGCATTGTGTTGTAGCTTTATGTTCTATTTTTAGTGTTCTGTCAAAGTTTGCATACACGTGTTCATTCATGTTTACAGAATTGGGTCATACTTAATCTCGTTTGTTTGCATTTTTCAAATGTGTTTGTGGTTATTATTGGAAGATGGCAAGTTCATCAAAGGAAAAGGCATATTGGAACCTGGAAGATGTAGAAACTTTTTGTCAATTGTGCATTGAACAAATTGAAAAAGGCAATCGTCCGACAAGTAAGAAAAGGGATGGATAGACAGTCATAATTGACAAGTTTGAGGAGATGAGGGGCAAAAAGTTTGATAAAAATCAAATGAAAAGTAAGTAGGATAATCTTAAGGAAGAATGGAAAAAATGGAAGCAATTGGTTCAAAAGGAAGTGAGATTTGATGGAATCCAAGGAAGAAAATCATTGATGCAAGTGATGAATTGTAAAAGAGGAAAATTAAGGTGTTTATCTCTTCTTTTGTTACTTTTTTCTAAGTTCATCTTTTATGATACAACTCATGAAAATTTTTATTATAACGGGCTAATCCTAAGCTTAAAGTTTTTCGAACGAAAGGCATACATCCGAAGGTTGAAGCTTTGTTGGATAGAATGTTCCAGGGTACAATTGCTACCGGAAGTATCACATGGAATCTTGCACAAGGTTTATGCAATAATAAGGATATTGAGATTACACAAGCTAATATTGGTGATTGTGTTGGATCTATTGATGATACTTTAGAGTGTAACATAGGTGAAAAGATAGTTCAACCAAGTCAAAGTAAGAGCCATAAAAAAGCGGCGGAGAGTTCAATAAGGCAAGCTAAAGGAAAGAAAGAAAAAAAAAGTGATTGGACCTGTCAAGTTAGCATCGCAAATTGATAGATTTTGTTCAACTGTTGAAAGTAGGAGCAATGTGACATCTATTGCAAGGGCTTTTAATCCTTACAAGGAAATTATGCAAACATTGAAAGCCATCCCTAAGATTAAGCAAGACCGAAAGTTATACTTTTTTGCACTCTTACATTTTGGTAAAAAGAAAGACTATGGGCGGATTTTCATGAACTTATATAGAGATGAAGAAAAGGTCGAGTGGCTCAAGTTTAAGTTGAAAGAGCATAATAGTCGTCACTAGGATGTTAGCTACTTGTTTGAACTCTTTTGTACGCTCTATTGTTGTAATGTGAGACCTATTTTCAATTGGTGTTTTGCACTCTGTTTGCACTACTTGTAAACTCTATTTCTATTTATGTTCTAATGTGATGCATGTTTTCAATTGGTGTGTTTTTATTGGGTGGAGTTTGCATATATATGATGGATGATATAATTGTTCCCTCGATGGACGATCTAGATTATTGATCACTTTTCTTACTGTAACTCTATATTTTGTTACTTTGACAGTTATAGATGATTCTCATGAAGGGAAAAACCATGAAAATGAGGAAGAGGAATATTGGCAATTTGTGGGAACCACTCAATCCACAATCACTTATCAGGCAATGTATAGTTACAAAGTACCCTGCATGACATTGTCATGTACAGGAAATGCGCAGTTAGGAGAGCTGATGAGCAAAGATGCTAATCCGATAAGGTGCTATCAAATATTTAGAATGGATAAGATTATATTTAATAGTTTAATGCTTGACTTAATGACATGCTATGGTCTTCAAGGAACTAGGAATATTGATGTTACATAAATGCTTGGAATATTACTTCACATTTTAGGACACGGTATAGATAACAGGTTAACACAACAGCATTTTCAACGCTCTAGGGAAACCGTAAGTAGGTACTTTAGCTTACTATTAGATAAAGTATGTGAAATGGAAAAATATTTGATCCAACAAATTGATCAACAATTTAGGAAAGTTCCAGAGTAGATCAGAAATAATCAAAGATTTTATCCATATTTTAAGGTACATTTAGATTATACAATAGAAAGGAAGAACTAATTATAAATTTCAATTATACAATGATGTTTGGGTTTTCGTTTCAGGATTGCATTGGAGATATTGATGGCGCACATATCCCAGCGGTGGTACCTTTGTACGATCAAATTTGTTTTATTGGTCGAAAAGGAACACCGACTCAAAATGTATTAGCAGTATGTAATTTTAATATGGAATTTGTTTATGTTTGGACTAATTGGGAGGGACAAGGTCATAATACTCGTATCTTCTGTGAAGCCCTTGGGAGATGTGATGTACAATTTCCTCATCCTCCTCCAAGTTAATTAATTAATGGTTTTTGTGCATTAGTATGTATCAATATAGTATATGTTGATTAAATTTACATAATATTTGTGTATGTAAATATTATTTAGTACATGCCGGATATCCAAATCAAACAGGTTATTTAGGGACATACAAAGAAGTTAGATATCATTTGCTAGAATATCGACAAGGTCCTACACCTTCAAGTTATCAGGAGGTATTCAATCGTCATTATTCCTCGATACGATAAAAAATTAAGGAAGCCTTTGGTGTATTGAAGAAGAAGTGGAAGATTCTAACATATATGCCAAGTTATCCGTTTAAGAAGCAAGTGAAAATTGTTACATCAGCCATGATGGGGCTAGTGCTTCAAAAAATAATTTATTTTCTAACATGACACGTTCACGTGATCAAATAGCCATGAGTTTAGTAAATACTTAAGGATGCTTGTAAATTTCAATGATAATCTATTTTTTCCTCGATGCATATGTGACAATGTTTATTATAATGAAATTACTCTCTTTTTAACTTTGATGTGGTTTATTCATTTATGAATTTGTTAATATATCTCTTTTACAGTACTCTAAACGTGAAAATATAAAAGTTACAATCATTATTTTTTTCCAATTTTAAAATAATCAAAATTAAAAAACTTAAATTAGTGAAACCAAAGGACTTTCCCAAATATATGTTTACCAAATAGTATTTCTCCAAAGTTGCTTCTCAAGGCACTTTGCAATTACAGTTTATGAAACAGTCTTTGCATTTCACCAAAACCCTATAAACTAAAGGCCTTTGCTTTTCTTCAAAGGCTTTCCCCAAATGCAGCCTCTCTCTCTCTCTCTCTCTCTCTCTCTCTCTCTCTCTCTCTCTCTCTCTCACACACACACACACAGAGCTCTTGAGCTTCTCATCATCGCTTGAAATGATCCGGCGCTAGCTAAATCAATCTCTGTCAACCGGAGAGAACTCAGTGGCAGTTGGCGATAGATTCAGTGACGGAGTTGGTGGACGCGATTGAGTGTTTTTGGTAACTAACGACGATGGTGGAGAGTCTCTTGGTTTTGGTTTGGATTGAGATGGTTGATGTTGATCTTAGCTTGAAGATAGATTTGAATGGTGCAATCATGCTTAGATCGTGTGAAGAAAATTTCCGAGAGAAAAAAGGATTTTTGATAGTCATCTTCGGGCCCGTTTGATTTGACTTAGGGGGAATGCTCTTGACAAAATGCAAAGGCCTTTGAGCTAAAGGGTTTTTGAAAATGTAAGTAATTTCTGGCAAGTGTATTTTAAAATCACATTTGAAAGCAACTTTGGCCTAAATATTATTTGGTAAAAACTATATTTTGTAAAGGGTTTTTGCTGACATTTAAAAAAAAACAAAAAGCTTGAGGTGGAGCTCAGTCACCAACCACAGCCGTCAGCTAGATCTGGTCGCCGGCCAACCGCCAATGGCTAAATCTGGTTGCCAACCAGCCTCACCTGACCTCAGGCGAGACGGCCTGAGATTGCGCGACCTCAAGCGTCGCTTGGGTCGCGCACAGGCAACACCTGAGGTCCGGCAATCGTCGCTCGGGATCGCGCTAGCCCTCAGGCAGTGGTCGTCGGTCGTCTGACCTGCTGCTTGAGGAAGATGAATAGTGCAATGAATAGCAAACTTGCATTCCGAAAATATAACTTGCCAAAATACCTCTGGACTTGCCTTAGGCTAAAGGCCTTTAGAGTCCTTTGGAAATGCAATTGCATTTCCCCAAAATACTCCAAAAAAATTACCAAACGCAAATGAGTTTAACCAAGGGACTTTAGAGCCCAAATACTTATTCAAATGTTAAACCAAACGGGCCATTCATCCGCTTTCACCTGCAATATCACCATTCCTAACCACCATAGCAAGGGTTTGTCCACCATCTACAGTGATCAGAGTTCATACATGCCTGAGAGTGGATCCACAGAGAGAAAAAATGCAAGAAAGTGAGAGAAGCTTCGACATTCCTCTCTCCATTAATTTGGGAATCGCTTCATGGGGGCATAGATGAATTCAACGAAGAGAAAGAAAGTGAGACCAGGACGAGCCAAGTGTCGTGCATTGAGTGGTTCGGGACCGTGGAGTTTCCGGACCACCTAATATTTTCTCCCCTATAAATAGCCTTCCAATATTCAAACTTCCAACAAATTTGTTGGACTCACTTCCCTGCTCGACAGACCTACAAAATGCGCGTCCAGTCTATCATCATGGATGTCTTTCATGCACGTAAGTGTCAATTTCCATGTCATTGACGCATCTTACGATCGAAACTTACATCACTGACACATGCACATTCAATCATTGGATATTCATTCACTCTGCTTTTAAATCTTCTATCGTATGTCTATTTTAGTTAATATTAACTTTAAAATTTCAGACTGCATTTTGCAGGTCCAATTAAGCAAGTATCATTAGTCGGTCTTTTCTATAAGCTCAATAGATAACAATCCCAAATATTGTAAATGCAAAATTTCTTCATGGTAATAACAAAAAGGAGAATAAATATTCTTAAAAACAAGTTTACCGGTATATATCCGTGCAAAACGGGTGCCAAGCAACTAGTTTATTAGGCTATATAGGGCCCAAAAAGTGCGAAATCCAAATTGGACGGCCCACACTTAGAGAGCTAGCCCCTCACCGACACTACGCTACAGATACAAAGTAACAATCCTTGCAAAAACGCAAAACACAATTTACTTTCTCTCTCGTTCTATTATTTCAACTTAGACATCGGAAGGTCCTCCTGAGATGCACCAAAATTGGTGCTTTAATTTCCTAGCAAAGCAAGGAACTTATCACTACTAGCATACATGCACTCAGATCTTCAGAACCAATAAATAACTTTGAATTTTCCTAATAAAAATGGAAAGACTCACCGAGTCTTCAAAGCCAATTTTGCTTTGTGGGTTAGGCTCGAATGGGTCACAAATCCTTCCAGTCTACTTCCTCGGAAAAAGTACAAAAAAAGCCATAAACTTATTATATTGACACCAATTCAGTCCTAAACTTTTTAATTTGATTAATTTAGTCCTAAACATTTTCATATTTGTACTAATTCAATCCATTCATCCTCGCCCAGACCAGGCAAGGGTCGTTGGCCCCGCTTTTGGTTGACGATTGCCAGCCAAAGGAAAAAAGAAATAAAAGAAAAGAGAAAAAAAGAAAAAAACATTAAAAAATTGAAAAACTATATTAAAAATTATTAAATTTATCCACATCAGCGTTGGCGGTGTCATGTAGGACCGCCGGCGTCCACATCAGCGATTCTCGACCTAAATTAGTCGAATGAACTGAATTGGTATAAGGCTGCGCATGGCAATCATTTTGTACCCAGAATCTGATTCTAAGCAAAAATGATTCTTTTTTGTTTTATGCCCGGAAACAATTTCTAAGCATTTGAAGGCGTTTAGTAATTGCCCAAAATTTTTATTCTTAGAATAGAAAAAGAACATAAATGCGTTTGGTAACTATACAAAATTTCTTTTTATTAATAGTATTTTAATAATAGTTTGAATTTTTTAATATTCATTTCTTTTTTTTTCTCTTTTTTTCTTTCTTTCCCCTTCCTTTTTTGGCCATGGCTGGCCGCCAACGCCAGCAACCAGCCACAGGCCAAGGTCGACGAGGGTGTCACGACCCTCGCCACCGCCCTCACCTGCGGCAACGATGAGGTCGGCCTCGCCTTGGCTGGGCGAGGCTCAACCTCACTGTCGCTAGGGTTGGCGACGACGAGGCCATGAGCCGCCCTTGCCGGCCACTGGTGAGGGCCATGACTCCCTCGTCGACCACCGGCAAGGGCTACGACGCCCTCGCCGGCCTTGGCTTGTGGCCGGTGGCCAGCGAGTGGTGGGGCCAAAGAACAACAACAACAACAACAACAAAAAGAAAAAAACTAAGACGAATTAGTTCTGAAAAAATTGTTTCAGAATCAAGAAGCTGCTTTTTTTTTATTCTTGATTCTGTTCAAAAACTGATTCTGGACGAGCACAAAAAATTTAACAGACGGATTTTTGTTCCCAAACTGATTCTTGGAATAAAAGAACAGAATCAATCACTATTTGGCAAGTTACTAAATAGGCCCCAAGTGTGAAAATATTTATGACTAAATTAATCTAATTAAAAGATTTAAGATTGAATCGGTATCAATATAATAAGTTTACGACTTTATTTTTTGGTACTTTTCCCTAACTTCCTTCGCACCGGTCTTCACGGGCCGACACTTCCCGTTTGAGGCGACGACCTAGGAAAAACCCTCGGCCTCATCACTGGGCCCCGAAAAAAAGCAGTTTTTTTTCTCTCGATCCTCTCTTCTTCAATCCTCTGGTTACTTCGCCACATCGATGTGCATTGTGATGTTGTAGATCTCTCTCGTTGACGAAAACCGGTTTCCCAGTTCGTGCATTGGATCTCGGGGCCAAGCTTCCACCAGCAACGCTCGGCAGGTCTTGGTTTTGGTTGGGTCGTGAGGTTTCTTCGCCGATCTAAGAGTGAGTCTTGAAGTTTGCGAATTTTGTCCCTGATCCGATCTTGGTTTTCTGCATTTACTGTCTCTTTGCTTGATTTTTTTGGGTTTCCTGTGTTAACTTCGTTGATTTCCTCGGTTTTCGTGATTGACCCACTTCAAGATTGGCGCTATCTTGATTTCTGCTATGATGATTATGGTGACTGAATTGGGTCTGCTCGTGTTTTTAATTAGTAGATCAGATCTTCGATGGTGGTTGATGGCGGTTTCTGGTAACCCCTCGGTCTGAGACGCCTAGGAGATATGAGTCCGATGCTCAAACTTTTCTGGGTCAGACAGATGTGGTTATATGATCTCAAACCAACTACCTCCGTATACGATTCTTGCAGTCATATTGATTTGATAGATTCGCGGACGACTGAATTTGTTTGTTTTTAGCCGTGCATTGGTTTTTATTGGCGGTTATGATCTGATAACCTTGGCCTTTATGCTGCAGTTGGTGAACGAGCTGCTCTGTTATTGTCGAGATGTCGACGTATGATGAAGTTCTGAAGGCCGTCTTTCCTTTTCTGGATGGCACAGACCTGGCTTCTTGTATGGTTGTGTGTAAGCAGTGGAGAGAGATAGCCAGAGATGATTACTTTTGGAAGTGCCTATGTGCCAGAAGATGGCCTTCGATTTGCAAACGACCAAACTCCTTTAGGGTAACCTACTACGAACTATATCAAACATTCCACAAACGCCAGCAACGGAAAGCACTTCTTCCCCCGCGACTTTGCTTCAAGGACTTGGAATTCTTTATTGACATATGGACTGAGGATAAATTGATCTTCTCAGAAGTGGTCCCAGGCCCTACCCTTGATGCCGGAATAAAGAACCCACCTTCCGGAGTGAGTGAAGGGATGAGGCTTCACCTAGAGTGTACTCAGTACAAGATGACAGTACCTGTAGATCCGAGATTCACTGTGGCTTTCAGCCAAGACCTGACTGTTTCGGTGCTCGTAAGACGCAAGGATTCTAATAGAGTTGCTTGCATCATTAATAAGTCAACTTTTGGCTATACAGATCGAACATCAAATAGGTTCATGGCATTTGAATACCTCGACTTTTCTCCTCTCTATCCTTTCATTTCTAATACTCGAGCATGGATTTCTTTGCTTTTTATGGACAAGGATCAAAATGAGGGTGTCATTGATGTTTTTGGTATTGAAGTGGACTTCTGTGATGCTGCAAACTCCAAGGAAGAGGTACTCTGGCTAATAGACATGCTTGATTGGAAATAAGGGACCGATGCATTGAAAGCAGAATAGTGGCTGAACTTGTTCATTAATATGTTTTTCTGTATACCAGCTAGTCCTTAGTGGCTGCACCTGGTACTGAGTACGAGGTATATTTATGGGATTTACCTTCTGTCAATACTACAATTAGCTGGACTGATGGGGACTTCATGTCATCTGCTGTATATAGTCTCTGTCCAATTTCAATAATAATGTGCATCCGTCAATGTCAACTTTCGAATTTTGTTGCTTCTTTACTATTTAGTCTGGCATTGAAATAGCCAGAGAATATGAATGATTTATGTCTTTTGCGTTAACTTTTCAAACATAAACATTTTACACTAGACTAATCTTCTCAGATGTTTAGTTTTTCTTTTAACAGCAATTTTATCATGTCACATCGGATTTTTTTTTCCTTTGTAATCCTTGCATACTGAGATAATTATTAGGACTATAAATAGGGAGCAAACTATTTTTGGAGGGTTAAAGCACAGCAGTTTCCCCTGGCTTCTGGTATCTTGAATGCCAATATTTCTTTACTGAGCTGAAGGTCCTCTTTTATACCTGCTTGCCTACTGATTTTGTTTTGCTTTGCAATCTGTTTTTTCCACTATTCCCCGAGTTTGGAAGAATTGTTGGAAGACAATGTTCATTTTCAATTCTGTCATGTAACTGTATTCCATTTTTCAATAGGTTCACTTGTCATTTTTCTCTTCTCTGTTGGGTCTTCCTTCTTGTGCATTATAGCGTGACACACAGATGTTTGCCATTCCACTTTCCTCAATTGTTTCTTCATGTGATCTCAGAGTCAAGCCCATAGCATTTGGTCTTGTCTTCTGAGCAATCGATGGTGTTAGATAAATGGATCAACTCTTGGGTTATATATGTCAGTAGTCTCTCTCTCTCTCTCTCAAAGTTTCGTCCAGGAGAAGGCATTCTACTTATGTACATGAAAAGAAATTATTTATTGCTTTGATTATTATGTCAAGTTTTTTTTTGGTCAAAATTATGTCGAGTTATTGGTGTGTCTTTTATTGATAGTGCACTTTCTGGTTCTCTCAATTCATTCTTTTCTCCATTTGTTTCATTTTTCTTTTGAAGTTTGGTTTGGAACCTTGACCTCCTTCTGCATGCTATGCCCTACATGCCTCTATGGATATATGTAGGCTCTATCCCTTTCGTATGGATCTGGTTTTCTTGGATTTGGAGGTCGCATTAATGACTCTGCAGGTTCTCTTTAAAGATATGTTTTTCTGATGATTATTCTCTCACTGTCTCTTGAAATTTGATAGTTGAACCATGATTGACAAATCGGGAATGGTTTTTGATTTGTTTTCTAGTTTCCCTTTTATCCTGCTAGCCATTAGGCTAATTATCAAGATATTTGTAGTCTCTCTTTGGACTGTCATGCCATGAGCAAGTGCTATCTTTAGTCCTTTGTGGAATTCAATAATGTATCCTGTGGCACCGCCATGCTTCATGAATTCTTATTGGGAAACTTGCAATGACAACTCAATAACTATCATGGCTTCAAAAAATGAAACATGAGAAGGTAGAAGTTTTGGATGAGTGTATATGATGCTTCTCCAGGCTTCTAGAGAGAAACTTCTCCGAATGAAGGGATTTAAGGTGTTTCCATCAAATTTTGCTACCAACGAGCCTGATTGAGTGAATCTAGCTAAATTAAATTGCTTGTAGTCCACTATTAGCAGTTGACCTTCGTCAGATTTTACTGATTTTTATTTATGTTATTCCCAATCCTCCCTTTTGAGCAAATATACCTTGGATTGTCCTGTTTCTTCAAATTTAGTGTCAGAATGCGGATGTTTTTGCTTCAACTACTATGAATTTCTCACTTCATGCTTGTGATGATCATAACCCAAAACTTGAGGAATCACACTCATTATGCTCTTTCATCTGGTTTGATTTCCTGGAATGTGTGTTATTCTTCTGCTGTGATATCGAATGCTTGTGAGTTTCCTGGATGGAGATATTAACTGATATCCCTGTGACCACTTCTAAACCTTTTTAATCTGTCTCCCAAGCTTGGTCGTGGAAGAGGTTTTTAAAATTTCTCAACCATTAATAAATGAGGGAGTTGAATGATGGGATTCATGTGTTGTTGGACAATTGCTTGGTCCTTGAGTTCATGTTGGTTGGATTCATCCTTAGCCAATTGAGTCAAGATGCCCCTTTAGAAGTGATTAAATGGGAAAGTAGTTTGTTATATTTCTAGACTTTCTAGTTCTGCAGTTACGGATTTGATTTAAGCAATTGGAGAATGCACATTAACTATTAACAATTTTTTTACTTTTGAAACCTACTAGATTGTTGTAAAATTCTGTGTGGATCTTACTGAAGAAATTGCTTATGGGAATATATACTGCTTCTGCAGTTGGTTGCATTGCTAGTGCAGTGCCAACTGAGCACTCGGTCTGGTGGTTAAGGGTTTGGGGGTGTTGGGCCGAGTTGTTTAGGGTCCATGTTTTTTATACTAGAAGAAGCCAAAAGCAAAGTCAAATCGTTCAAGCAAAACACCTTTGCATCTGGATAGATCCAGGTTAGATGATGCAATATTGTATGTTGAAGAGGTATCTGGATCTGAACTACTTGTAGAATTCCTGTAAGTTTATAGCATGGTTCTTCCAGTGAAGTCGAATGTCTCTGGAAACCTTTGCAGAATTTTCTGTACCTCTCGATTCTCAAACAAAGATCTGATGGGGACATTTCAAAACTGAGTGTGAATAAACCTTATTGAGTTTTATGATGTACTTGATGGGATGCTTGATTTAGAGGAGAAAGTGATTGTTCGAAATTTTGATCTCCCTATTTCATCTTCATCTAAATTTCTAACAGGTTTTCTGCACTTATTCAGTCTAATGTTTCTGGCATTTTATGGATGAAGCTAATTCTTCTGCTGCTTCATCATTTTGCTTGTCCTTCGCTTGGTCCTCATTCTGGTGATTTTATGCGGAAATCTGTTGCTGTTCTTCATTCTCTGAATTCTTCTAAAGCACTAAGAGGTATGCTGCATTTTTTTATTTTTTGGGAGGCCAGGGGAATATAAGTCTACTGGTTTTGAGTGTTAAAACCTGCCTTGTCTCGTGTCTTCGCTTGAGATATCAGGCATTTGATGGTCCTCTGTAACATTATGGTTGGATTTGTGGGTATGTCCTGTATTGCATTCTTGCTTTGTTTGAATCTCAAGTAAGAGAAACTAATGCTGCTCCTATTCATCTAGCAGTATGAAAACAACTGATTTATTTTTGTCAATCGAATATATATTTCTGGATGATCCTGCATAGTAGCCATCTTCACATTCTGCTCCATTACAACCAAGAAAGTTTAGGGTCCATTTGATTTGAAGGAAATATGTTTCTAGAAAGTTATTTTTCGACTTTTGAGTGTTTGGATGACGGAAACTTTATCGATTTATAGAAAACCTTTTTTTTTTTGGGTCGAAACGGAAAATGTTTTGCATGAGTTGAAAATAACAAGCGATTGGGGTTAATTATTGTTCTCTTTTAGCAAAAAAGGAATCATTTTCCCTAGGCCACCAGAAAAAATATTTTCCTTTGTCATGATTTATGAAGTCTTCAGTTAAACAAACGGATCCTTAATCATGGTTCCACTTTCTTTACGTTATGATGTGGTTGAATTATGCTATATGTGAGTTGCTATTTACATATAAAGGCTCGATTCAGCAATCAAATCTTTTTCACGTAGAATCATCTAATGACAATCTAAAATTGGGTTGCATAGATGTCAAACAACGGACGTGGATTGTATTGAAATAAATGATAACTTTAAAGGTACGCGTCAAGAAAATTGGGATTCAATTTCCCTTGCAATTAGGGCTAAGAGTTTTTTTTTAAAGTCAATTTCAAGCTAATTTCTCAATTAAGGGGAATTTCCGAATTTGTGCACTAAAACCGCGTATTTTGAATTTGATGTCCAAAGTTTGAGAAATATTTCCTCGAGAACCAGGTAGGCAAAAGTTTATTGTAAAAAAAGTGATGGAAATATTTCCTTGCAAGTAAAGGCTTGTTTGGTTCGGCATTTGGGGAAAGCCTTTAGCCAAATGCAAAGGCATTTAGCATAAATGGCTTTGGGGAAATATAAGACTGTTTGTCAAACTATAATTGAAAAGTGCATTGGGGAAATGCAAGTTGTTTGGTAAATACATATTTAGAAAGTCCTTTGGTGTGACCAATTCAAGTTTTTTGTTTAATTTTAATTGTTTAAAATTGAAGTAAAAAAAACAATGATGGTAATTTTTATATTTTCCCGTCGAGAATAATGTAATAGAAATATATTAACAATTTTCTTTTTAAAAAAAGAGTCATTTCATTATAATACGCATAATCACATGTTCTTAAGAATGAAATACATTATTCTTAAATATTACAAACATCCTTAATGACTTTGTAAATTCATGATTATTTCATCACATAAACATATTATGTCAGAAGATACATTATCATTTAAATCACTCATCTCCTCATTTATATCATCATGATCAACCGAATATCCATAATCAAGATCTAATTTTGCACTTTTAAAATCCGTATCGATCACGGCATTTCTTCATATATAATTGTGCAAAATCATTGTCACTATGACAATTTATACTTGCTTTTCATACAGATAACTTGGCATATTTGTTAGAATCTTCCACTTATTTTTTAATGCACAAAAGGCTCACTCAATTACTAAGCTTAAAGAGGAATGGGCACAATTGAACATTTCTCGATACCCCGTTAGTGTAGGACTTTGTCGAAACTCTAGCAAATGATATTTAACATCTTTATATGGCCCTAAATAACCCGTGAGATTTGGATATCCAGTATCTACTAAATAATATTTATCTACACAAATATAATGAAAATTTAATCAACATATGCCATATATATATATATATATATATATATATGGATGTGCCTAAACAATTAATTAACGAACCTGGTGGAGGATGAGGAAATTGTGCATCATGCCTTCCAGTGGCTTCACAAAAGATACGGATATCATGAGCTTGTCCCTCCCAACCAGTGCAAGCATAGATAAATTCTATGTTAAAATTACATACAACTAACACATTTTGAGTCATCGTTCCTTTTCGACTAATAAAATGAATTTGATCGTATGTGGGTACCACCATTGGGATATGCGTACCATCCATAACTCCAATACAATCCTAAAAATAAAGAACAAAATATTACGTGATTTACATTAGTTTTTTCTTTATATTGTACAATAGTAATTTACCTTAAAATGTGGATAAAATCGTCAATCTTTTTTGATCTTCTCTGGAATTTCCTTAAATTGCCAATCAGTTGGTCGGATCAAATCTTTTCTCATATCACATACTTTATCTAAAACTAAGCTAAAGTGCCTACTTACGGTTTCCTCATAGCTTTGAAAGCGCTCTTGTGCTAACCTATTATATATACCATATCCCAAAATATGAAGAAATATACCAACCATTTTTATAACATCAGTATTCCTAGATCCTTGAGGACCATAGCGTGTTATCAAGTCATGCGTTAAATTATTAAATACATCCCTATGCATTCTAAACATGCACCTTATCGGATAAACTTCTTCGCCCATCAACTCTCTTAACTATGCATAACCTATATACGATGCGGTCATGCAAGGTTCTTTGCAAAAGTACATTGCTTGATAACAAATTGAAGCTGTTGCGACTAAGACGAGATCCCAATATTCATTTTCCTCTTTTTCACGATTTTCCTTTTCAAGAGAATTAGCCATGACTGCTTAAAGTAACAATATATAGAGGTATTAGAGTATAAAGGAAATAATGAACAATCCTGATCATCCATCAAGAGAAACAATATCAACCATCATATATATATGCAAACTAAACCACAAAAAGAGAACACCAATAGAAAATAGTTATCAAATTAAAACATAAATAGAAATTAGGTTCACATGTAATGCAAGTAGAGGTATCACGTGAAAACAAAGTAGCATGCCAAAGAGTTCAAATAAGATGCTAACATCCTAGCTATGACTCTCTTCAAACTCATACTTGATATACTTGACTTTTAGTGCATCACTCTTCAAGCTCATGAAGACCTACCTATTGTCTTTCTTTTCCTTAAAATGAGAGATTGCAAAAAAGTATAACTTTTACTTGTTAGCTCCTCAAACTTGCTAATAATGATTGTCTATCCATCTCTTTTGTTGTTTGCCGGAAGATTGCCTTTTTCAATTTGTTCAATGCACAACTTACAAAAGGTTTCTACATCTTCCAAGCTCCAAAATGCCTTAGTTGCCATCTGCTAGTAAAGGGACATGAACAAAATTGAGAGGCACAAACAAACAAGATTAATAATGAAGAGATTCGAATGAACATGTGCATTTCTTAACACACAAATAACCGATTTTCCGAAGGTTATAGATGGCAAACCCCATCATCATGCAACCGTAGGATGCCAATGCATTTTTAAGGATCCTCTTAAAAGCATTTTTATAGATAACTAGTTTCGACCGCATAAAAGTCATCCATGCATTCTATAAAAATTAGGAATTGTATTCATCAATAATGAGTTATTGACAAATTCATTCAACATTATGCCAACCCCATAATCGCCTAGTCTCATCTAGGTAAGGCACTCATAGAATCTCGTCCCATCCATTCCTTTTCTCAACATTTAGTGCATAACAACAACAAAATACCCAAATGAAAAGGTTTGGTCAATATTCACAGTGCATCAACACAATATCCAATTGAAAACCCTTAGTTTCCTAATTTCCTGCACAACATTCAGTGTATCAGCACTTGCATAGCTTGATTTTTGCCCTAAAAAATAGAGTTGTTCTCTCCATTAACAAAGCTTAAAGCTTGCGGGGACATAGAGTTGCAGAGGCGACTGATGAGAAGGCGACAACAAAGGGCAAAAACCTAAAAGCAGGGATTGATGGTGGATTGGGAGGGAAATGAGGTGATCTTGGGAAATCGTTGCTGAACTATTGTAGGGAAATCAAGCTACACAACAATTTTAGCTATTCGGCAACATTTCTTAAGACACTAAAGCAGGAAATCAAAGAAACATTAAATCAAAGAAACAAGAATGAGAGACCAGAGCGTAGCAAAAGTAGATCAACCGGGGAGAGAGAGAGAGAGAGAGAGAGAGAGAGAGAGAGAGAGAGGAACCTATGGAGAGATGTAAGTGAGCGAATGGAACAGAGCAGTCAAGCGAGGCAAACAAGCTAGCGAGGCGAGGACAGCGAGGGACGCAAGACCGGCGAGCGAGGCGAGGCCGGCGAGCGAGACAAGGCAAGGTTGGCAAGTGAGGCGCAGCAAGCGGAGCGAGGGAGGTCGACAAGTGAGATGAGCGAGCGACGGTATAGAGAGAGCGAGGTGAAAGCGCGAGGGAGTGTTGAGCGAATGAACGGAGTGAGGTGGGGGACAAAGGAATACAAGGGTTTCTATTTTTTAAAGGGGCCAAAGTGGGCTTTTGGTAAAATTTTGAGGGCAAAAAAGGCAAATGGCATATTTTCATTAATTGGTGGACTAGTATTCCAAGAATACTGAAAGCTCAAGACACCTTAGTATTAGCATTGAGCTTTCAGCATTCCTAAGGCCAACATTTGGCCAAAGAGGTGGGAAAATAGTTTGCCAAACACTCAAAAATTTCTCAAGGGCCTTTAGGCCTCCAAAGCCCCTTTCCAAAGCTGAACCAAACACCCCCTAAGAGAAATAGTTTGAGATAATAACACAAACAATCCCTGAACTTTGGCTCAATATGTAATTTGATCCCTGAACTTTTAATTTGTTCAATATAGTATCTGAACTTTAGCCTAATATTCAATATGGTCCATGAACTTTTAATTTATTCAATGTAGTACTTAAACTTTTGGTATATGTTCAATTTTGTTCATGAACTATATGAAAATGTACAATATAGTCCCTGAACTTGAATTAATGGAAAGACTACATTGAACAATTTTATAAAGTTTAGGAACTATATTAAACATGTACCAAAAGTTCAGGGACCATTTGAAAAAATTAAAAGTTCAAAGACCACATTGAACATTAGGCTAAAGTTCATGGATTACATTGAATAAATTAAAAGTTCATGAATCAAATTACACATTGAGTCAAAGTTCAGAGACTGTTTGTGTCATTTTCTCAAATAGTTTGGATCATAAACTAAAGGCCAAATTTAGTTCGAGAGATGGAGAAATTTGGAAGGGGATGAAAGTGGAGTCGGAATCACTAAGCCAAACTCGAGATTCTTTATGTTAAAGTGGGCGAATCGTGGACAAGCCCACAGTTCACCGCCTACATTTAGGTTCTATTTGTTTTACGGAAAACGAATGATTTGAATACTATCTTCCTAATCACCGATTGTTTGTATCGCTTAAAATAATTAGATAATAGCAAATATTTTCATTATCGATAATAATTTATGTCTAGATATTTTCATAGACGATAAAAATATTTTTTGTTTATTCACTTTCGTAAGCGATACAAACAATTGTTTTTAAGAAAATATTATTAAAATCATTCATTTTTTACAAAACAAATGAAGTCTTAAGAAATATCACCCCACGATATCATGTCTTTGAAAATCGAATAGCCCTAGGCTATCAAAGTAAGGACAAATAGCCTCAAGTTGATTATTTGAGGTAAGAGAGTTTCGATACCCATAAGCCATTATTCTGCTAATTACATTCTCTAAAAGCTCTAGCCTCAAAGGTTCCCCAAAAATCCACCACCAGGGGGACCTTCTTCTCTGTGGTATGCGAAGTGCATGGAGTCACATGAGTGGGTCAAATAAGGAATTCCTTCTCACTTAAGAAGCGGGAGGAAGGGAGTTCGATTCCTTGCCTTCTCAGGAGGGTCGAGGTGGGAACACGTTAGTGAAGGAACAGGGTCTTAAAACTCGCACATGGCACATAGCATACAGTGGCTTCTAAAATAGAAATAGGATAGAACTAGAACTAAAGAAAAATCCCAAAGTGTTGATCGAGAAACTTATGAGAATCCGTATTTAGGACCAGGAGAGGTACGAATATACATGATTAATCTACCTCATGACGCGTCGCCAACTTGGATCATCTAAGGGAAGGAGAAAACCGAGCATCTCCAATAGCTGGAAGCCAATAGCGATGGCAAGAGGAGAAATAATAGTGTAACGGATGCCGTCCGATGTGAACCCTTATGTAGAAACACAATCTTCTATCAAACAGATGTTGAACAAGCTTAAGAGATGGAAGAAATCCAATTAGATTTAGAGTGGTTCGACCATGCGAGCTTTTATAGCCTCAACAATGCCGAAACGCACTATGAATTCCTTGAAATGTTACCTACTTATATAGGAAGTGTTGCTTCTGCTCGAAGCTTTTGGAGTTGCTTCTCCCAACTTGAGCACCCTTCGCAACACTACATCACTCTCTTTTCATATGACAAATATTCCCACCCTCTATAAATATTTACAATCAGAAATCCACTGCAAAATAACATGTTTTTTCCAACGAAATTTCCAACGAAATTTCCAACGAAAAATTCGAAAAAATTCGTTGGAAAACGAATTTCCAACGAATTTTCCAACGAAAAAAAATTCGTTGGTAATAAGTAGTCGCAAATTTTTCCAACGAAAAATTTCAATTTTCGTTGGAAATTTGCGACGAATTTTTTTTCGTTGGAAAATTCATTGGAAAACTTGTGGCTAAATTCGTTGGAAACGAACTTTTTTTTCCGACGAATTTTTTTCGTTGGAAACTACAAATTTTTTTTTTGTCGAAAAATCGTGGAAATTTTTTTCCATCAAAAAAAAATTTTTTTGGTCGAAATTTTTTTTTTGTCAAAAAATAGCCCTCGCCACCGGCGAGGGCTAGCCTCGTCGCCGGCGAGGGCCGAGCTCGTCGGCCATGGCAAGCTCGGCCCTCGGCATGGCCGACGAGGGCCAGCCTCGTCGCCGGCGAGGGCCGAGCTCGCCCAGATCTGGGCGAGCTCCAAGCTCGCCGGCCATGGCGAGCTCGGCCCTCGCCATGGCCGGCGAGCTCGGCCCTCGCCGGCGACGAGCTCGCCCAGATCTGGGCGAGCTCGGCCCTCGCCGACGACGAGGCTTGCCCTCATGGCCGGCGAGGCTGTTGCGCCTCTTCTTGTTCTTCCCAGAGCAAGAAGATGAAGAAGAAGCAGCAGCAGCAGCAGGGGCGGGAGCAGGCTTCGGGGTCGCCGCCCGTCAAGCCCGTCGTCGTCTCCTAGCCTCGCCGGCGACGAGGCTTGGTGGCATCGGGGGCATCGGGGGCGTCGGGGGCGTCGGAGGCTTGGAGGCTTGGTGTCCATGGTCTTGGAGCCGGAGCCGAAGCCGGAGGAGGAGGGGGGGCGGCGGGGGAGGAGGCGGAGGGGGAGGCGGAGGGGGAGGCGGAGGGAGAAGGTGAAGGCGAAGGAGAGAGAGAGAGAGAGAGAGAGAGAGAGAGAGAGAGAGAGAGAGAGAGAGAGAGAGAGAGAGAGAGAATGAATGTTGAAATTGAGAGTTGTGGGAATAACGAGCGCGAAAATATTGAATAAGGAAGAAGTAGGGTTTTCGTTGTAAAATTCGTGGAAAATTTCTCACGAATTTTGCAACGAAAATTGTACACACTAAAATAATTGTCCGGAATTGGGAATTTCCAACGAATTTTCCAATGAAAATTGTACACACTAAAGTAATTGCCCGGAAAATTGAAATTCGTTGGAAAATTCGTTGGAAATTTCCAACGAATTTTCCAATGAATATCAAAAATGCCGAACAGTATCGGGTTTTTTTTGTAATTCGTTGGAAATTTCCAACGAATTTTTTTCGTTGGAAATTTCCAACGAATTTTCCAACGAAAATTGTACACACTGAATTAATTTCCCAAAAAATTGAAATTCGTTGGAAAATTCGTTGGAAATTTCCAACGAATATAAAAAATGCTGAACATTATCGGGTTTTTTTTGTAATTCGTTGGAAAATTCGTTGGAAATTTCCAACGAATTTTCCAACGAAAATTGTACACACTGAATTAATTTCCCGGAAAATTGAAATTCGTTGGAAAATTCGTTGGAAATTTCCAACGAATTTTCCAACGAATATGAAAAATGTGGGTTTTTTTGTAATTCGTTGGAAATTTCCAACGAATTTTCCAACGAAAATTGTACACACTGAAGTAATTTCCCGGAAAATTAAAATTCGTTGGAAAATTCGTTGGAAATTTCCAACAAATTTTTTTTCGTTGGAAATTTCCAACGTATTTTGCGACGAAAATTTTTTCGTTGGAAATTTCCAACGAATTTTGCTTTTCGTTGGAAAATTTGTCGCAAATTTGCAACGAAAATTTTTTCGTCGCAAATTTTCGTGGCAAAAATCCAGTTTTTTTTGTAGTGATCCCTCTATTTTGCACAAGGGATTGCAATAGAATTCAATGCAACACAAAGAGAGTGCTCATGAGCTTCAACTTCACCAACAGCAGAAAGAGTGTCCGTGAGCTTCAAAGTATCCGTTGGAAGCTTTGTCTAATCATATAGCAATTGATCTTTACCTTCTTTGGCCAACTGAATAGGTTTCTACACCATCCGAACGGCATTCTACGGAGCATCGGATGTTACGCCCCGAACCCCACGGCGCGCAACAACCCAACCGAGGTCGATTCAATTGCGACGTCCCAGGACGCGTTGTCGACCCAACGCCCGACACAACAGAGATTAAAGCACATGCGGAAGTACTATAGCACCCGTACAGTATAATAACACATGACTAAGGATAGCCACACAACCAACAACATGAACAAATATACACTTGCATTGATATTGGGAATCATATATAACATCCATTTACAACTTACGCTCCAAAAATCAAAAGTGGGTCAATGGCCACTACTAACAAAAAGGAGTAAGTGACCCGGACGGTCAAGGTTACTAAAACTAGAAGGGGCTCCGGTCAAAAAGGTACTGGCCCGATCTATCTAGGGTTAAGGCTAAATCTACGGAACCCAATCTAAGTCGGAGCCCGATGACTCGGAAGAGCTATCAGACAGCTCAACCTCAGAGTTTAGGGAATCCTGCTCGGACTCGGCCCCAGTGACTCCTCCTCAGAATCCATCGGCTCGGCCTCATCCTCCTGCTCCATGTCCTACTCCATGGGCTCTGGTTCCTCATCCTCCAAATCCATCGGCTTCGAGTCTGAATCCCCATCCTCCGGCGCATGATCAGGGCTCGCCAAGTCCCCATCGGGACACTGAGAGTCAACATCCCTGGCATCGGTAAACGGGACCTTAAAAGATCGAAGAGGCCCATAGGTTCCTGTATGGTCCCTAATGCACCACCCTATGAACCTGTGGACCTGGTCAAGCTCCTCGCCCGAATCAACCCAAACTGTCGAAAGATATCTAACAAAGAAATCCCTGTTCCCTGTGGGGTATACCGTCTCCTCCTGGTCTATCCAGTAAGAGATTCCAAAACCAACAGGCACTGCGGGCATCTCAAGGTCAGGGGTCTGAAAAATTGGGTTTATACAACAGTGAGAATAGATCTCAGCGAGTAGGTTCCTTAAACCTAAATTAGACTAACATGCACCTCCTAACGAGTATCAAACAACACACAATCCAGAATATAAGTGACTTATGCCCTCGGGCCCAAATCTAAAACTTACCGTGGCCCTGCAGGTTAGACACTTATAATTCACAATAATAATGTGGAACCCAGTCACGGCACATGCACACATTACTTGGTCACTACGCATGCCATGCATATGCTTGTGCTCATACTCATGCTCATGTCTTATCAATGCACTTCGCACACTTGCACCCTTGCACACTTGCAATTTATCAATTTTCCTCCGACTCACATAAAACGCATCAGGTCCGACCCGTGTAAAACGCATCAGGTCTATCACTTCGAGATCAATCTCTGGCCCCGCGTAAAACGCATCAGGCTCATGACATATAACCCACGTAAAATGCATCAGGTTGGTCATCTTTCGGTAGTCCGGGTATCGTCCCGCGTAACACGCCTCAGAACGGGTTCAATACCCCGCGTAAAATACATCAGGGTTTTATGTGATCACACATTCACATACACCAGTTATTATCTGAACCCCGCGTAAAACGCATCAGGGCATTTTAAGTGATCACATGTTCATGCCATTCGTGCACTCACGCATAATGCACATGATATGCCCATACTCAATATACACGCACAGGGCCACAATGTCACAGTCGGCATTCGTGAATTCCACACTGGGCGCTCAACATGATTTGGTTACATACTCGATTCGCATCTCAATATGCCCAATGAACCAACCAAATCCAAATCAGTCACAACATATAGTTTAGCACCCAAATTCACGCAATTAAACACCAAAACCACACGTGCTAATTGCCTACCAAGCATTTCATAAATTGGCCATGCCAAGCATATCATAGAGCATTACACAATCACATTCAAGTCACATTTAATTTAGCATCCTCACGGGCCGTTCATCATTCCCTAAGCAATTCGCCCTAAAACCTCGATAAACCACATATGGCCCAAATCGACCCAATACCTAATCAGCCATGAACAGTCCATCTTAGGCCATCAAATCACCTCCAAATCACCACAATAGGCCACAAAATTAACCATGAAAACAACCACCATGCGATCCACCATTTACATTCGCCAAATCCACGTTTTTGCCCGAATCAAGGCGCCTAAGCTCAGCCACCATTCAGCATGCTATAGGCCACTAAACCTCGATTAAAACATCACACTAAGCCATCAAATTAGCCACAAATTTAGCCCCTAACATTCTCCACAAGCTAACCCCTAAATTACCCTAATTAACCCTTAAAACTCATCTAGAAATGTAAATTAGCCTAATTAGGGTTCAGGGTTGTACTCACTTAGATTCCTAAGCTCCCAATTAAGCTGGACAGAAGGCGAGGGCAACTGAATAGCGGCGGGGCAAGCGTCGGCGACAAGCGGCCTTCACGGCGGCGTGAGCGACGGCGGCTTGCGGACGACGGCGGTCCTAGGTGGGGGCTGATCGGTGGCGGTCAAGGAGGGGAGAGGGAGCAAGAGAGGGAGGGCTGGATGGTGGTGGTGAGGCGAGGGGGACGGCGGCTCACGGCGGCGGTAGTGGCGGCTTGCTCCGGCGAGGACCTCATACGGCCAAGAGGGGGAAGCTCACGGAATGGAGAGGAAGGAGAGGGTATGGCTGGCTAGTGATGGGAGGAAATGAGAGGGGAGAGAGAGAGAGAGAGAGAGAGAGAGAGAGAGAGACAAGCGTGTATATGGTTTGGGATAAGTGAAGTGGTTGACCAACCAACTCATAATGACCATCATGCCCTTCATCTAAGGGCTTGGATTAATCCCACTCAAAATATCTTGGGGTAAAATGGTCCATCATTTCCATTAATAATTGAGGCTCAATTAATCCCATTTAATCTCCCAAAATTCGGAATCCCAACTTAGGGGTACAAGGGCAAAACGGTAATTTTTTGGCCCTGGGTCAATTTTTCAATTTTTGACTCTATCGATCCTAAATATAATTAGCCACCTAAAAATGACGTCGTCCTTGCAAAAATAGTCGCGTACACTCACGAAACTCGTCACCGAAGTCCGGACTCAATTCCACGATCGATTTCACTCAATTTGCGATTTTAGTGTCTCTCACTAACAGGCGGCTGTTTAGGGGTTACGCGTATCGACCTAGGGCTACTCGAGTCGTGATGGTTTCGTTTCCCAAGAGAACACGAGGATTTATCGCTAGTCCTAGGAGTCGCGGTCGTCCGGAATAAGTTTGGAATTATTCGACGCGCGTACTCTCGGTCGTGCGGAATCACCCGCTATTCGATCGAACGTCGCCGGTCAAACCAAATCCGTCACTCCCCTTGGATCGGCCCACATTGGCACAAAATATTTTCTCGTCATTTCTCGGGTTCGGACTCAATTCACAGTCGAGTTCTCGTGTCCACGTACCGTTTTCCTAGTTAGCCTTTCCCTATCGATTAGTATCCCGAGAATGATCAGTTTCGGGCAAGACTTACTAAAACGAAATGAGAAATAACATTAATTTCATTGATCACGAAAGTGGGTCGAATTCAGGACATTACAACTCTTCCCCCCTTACAAAAATTTCGTCCTCGAAATTTACAATCCAAACCCGACTACTCAAATAAATGAAGGTGCTGACATCGTATTACCTCCTCGCTTTCCCATGTGGCGCCTTCCGTCCCGTGATGTTCCCAAATAACCTTGACCAACGGGATCGTCTTATTCCTCAAAACCTGCGCCTTCCTGTCCTCGATTCGTACCGGCTTCTCCACACACGACACCCTGTCGTCCACGTCTATTGCCTCATGATTCAGCACGTGGATCAGATCCGGTTCGTACTTTCTCAACATTGACACATGGAAGACGTTATGAACCTGCGACAGATTCGGCGGCAAGGTGAGACGATAAGCCAACGTTCCAATCCTTTCCAAAATCTCGAACGGGCCTATATACGTTGGACTCAGCTTTCCTTTCTTGCCAAACCGAGACAGTCCTCTCATCGGTGAGATCTTAAGGAACACATGGTCACCGACCTGAAACTCCAGCGGTCTACGCCTTCGGTCTGCGTAACTTTTCTGACGGCTCTAGGCTGTTCTCAACCTTTTTCGGATAATCTTTACTGTTTTCACCGACTGCTGAACCAACTCTGGACCCATTATACTTCTTTCTCCCACTTCATCCCAACACAATGGCATTCTACACACTCTGCAATACATTGCTTCAAACGGGGCCATTTCGATACTCTGCTAAAAGCTATTGTTGTAGGCAAATTCTATCAAATGCAACTGCTCTTCCCACTTGCCTTGAAAATCTAGTACACACGCTCTCAGCATATCTTCTAGGGTCTAAATGGTCCTCTCAGATTGGCCATCCGCTTGAGGATGAAGGCCGTACTGAATTGCAACTTGGTTCCCATGGCTGATTGTAGACTTTTCCAAAAATTTGCAGTAAATCGGGGATCACGGTCCAAAGTGATTGATACCAGTACTCCATGAAGACGGACTATCTGCCGTACATATAACTCTGCGTACCTTTCTAACTCGAAGTCCTTTCGCACCGTCAGGAAGTGCGCTAACCTGGTTAGTCTGTCCACTATCACCCAAATGGCATCGTGTCCCCTCTGACTTCTTGGCAATCCCGTTACAAAATCCATTGTAATATGCTCCCATTTCTATTCTGGAATTTCTAACGGCTGCAACATCCCGCCAGGTTTATAATGTTGTGGCTTCACTTGTTGGCACGTCAAATACTTGGCCACATGTTTGGCCACGTTCCCTTTCATTCCGTTCCACCAATAGTATTGTCGGAGGTTCTAGTACATCTTCATGCTGCCCGGGTGAATGCTATAATTGCTCCTATGAGCTTCCGATAAAATCTCTTCCTTCAGCTCCAAATCATCAAGCACGCACAAGCGTCCTCGAAACTTAAGAATTCCGTCCTCGGACACTTGGAAGTCCGGTTTCCTCTTAGTGCCATCCATCTCCAGAATCTTCTGAATCTCAGGGTCCGTAGACTGCAACGCCTTAATCTTGGCTTGTACTTCCGGTTCGATCCTTAACGTCGTCATCAGACTGGAGAGGTGTCCGATCTCGAACTTAAATTCTGAGTCTCGCGCTCTTTGACCAATAAATACGCGATGCTCGACTTTCGACTCAGGGCGTCCACTACTCGGTTGGCTTTTCCGGGGTGATACAATATGCCACAGTCATAGTCCTTCAACAGTTCCATCTAAAGCCTTTGCCTCATATTCAATTCCTTCTGCGAAAACATATACTTGAGGCTCTGATGGTCCGTGTAGATCTGGAACCTTTCTCCACATAAGTAGTGCCTCTAAATTTTAAGCGCGAAAATAATTGCTGCCAGTTCCAAGTCGTGGGTTGGGTAGTTCATTTCATGAGGCCTTAGTTGTCGCGATGCATAAGCAACCACCCTTCTATGTTGCATTAGCACGCATCCCAATCCCTTAAGCGAAACATCGCTATAAATCTCATATCCTCCCGATCCTGAAGGGATCATCAGCACTGGCGCAGTCGTTAATCTCTGCTTCAACTCCTGGAAGCTCTCTTCGCACCTTTCTGTCCATTCAAACTTCGTTTCCTTCTTAAGCAACCTTGTTAATGGAGTGGCTATCGCTGAGAATCTTTCTACAAATCGCCAATAATAACCTACCAGTCCTAAGAAACTCCAAACCTCAGTAACTATCATCGGTCTCGGCCAATCCATTATTGCTTCAATCTTTACCAGATCCCAGGAGATTCCTTCTCCGGAAATTATATGCCCAAGAAACGCTACACGGT
The DNA here is from genome assembly GCA_031216405.1 of Syzygium malaccense. Lineage (NCBI taxonomy): Eukaryota > Viridiplantae > Streptophyta > Magnoliopsida > Myrtales > Myrtaceae > Syzygium > Syzygium malaccense. The sequence goes on along the minus strand of CM062262.1, from coordinate 16,297,575 downwards.
TCAGCCAAAACTCGCACTTGCTAAACTTAGTATACAGTGCATGCTCTCTCAGCGTCCTTAGAACCTTTTCCAAGTGTGCCTCATGTTCCTCGGGACTCTTTGAATACACTAGAATATCATCAATGAAGACAATGACGAACTGGTCTAAGAATTCCTTGAATACCCAGTTCATTAAGTCCATGAAAACAACAGGGGCACTAGTTAGCCCAAATGGCATTACCGTGAATTCATAGTGCCCATACCTCGTCCTGAATGCCGTCTTCGGGATATCCTCCTTTTGGATCCTTAACTGATGATACCCTATCCTTAGGTCAATCTTGGAAAATATCGAGGCTCCTTGTAACTGGTCGAACAGGTCGTCAATCCTTGGGAGGGGATACTTATTCTTGATTGTCACTTGATTCAGTTGACGGTAGTCAATACACAGCCTTAACGACCCATCCTTCTTCCTAACGAATAATATCGGCACTCCCCATGGAGACGCACTCAGTTGAATAAAACCTTTGTCCAGAAGTTCCTGCATCTGAACCTTTAATTCATTCAATTCCAACAACAACATCCTATAAGGCAGCTTCGAGATTGGCTCAATTCCATGTGCCAACTCGATGACGAATTCCACTTCCCTTTCCGGTGGCAATCCCAACAATTCCTAAGGAAAGACATCGGGAAAATTGCACACCACTGCTATATCCTCTAGCCGCACTTCTTTCGCTATCGAATCAACCACACTTGCTAAATAACGTTGACAGCCCTCATCCAACAACTTAGTTGCTTCTACTGATGAAACCCAAGGGATCGAGGTTCCTCCTCGACTCCCTACAAACTCGAATCTAGGATGTTCAGTTGGGCTAAACTGGATCACCCTGCTACTGTAGTCCATTACGGTATTCTGCTTGACTAACCAATCTATGCCCATAATTAAATCAAAATCATACATTGGCAAAACCGTTAGATCTATCTTGCTTTCTACGCCACCGATTACTATCTCACAATCTGGGCATCCTAACGATATGCATATCTTATCCATCAATGGCGTAGTCACATATAACCGTACTTCTAACAGAACAGGATTTAATCCAGCCAATTCAACAAACTGAGCAGATATAAACGAATGTAATGCTTCCGAATCAAATAACGCATACGCTACATGATTACACAGAGAAACCATACCTGTGACCACCCCTGGCGCATTCTTAACTTCCTTTTGCGTCATGGCATACACACGTCCTTGTACCAGCGGCCGATTCACATTAGCCAACGGGGGATTCCCAGCCTGGTTTCCAGTTCGGGGCTACTACGCCTGAGCCGGTGGTCCTATGGGGCGCTGCTGGGGACAGTTCCTAATTTGGTGTTCCATACCCCCACATTTGAAGCAAGCCCCAAATCTGTTCTGCTGGTGATTCGACTTTCCGATATTCTTCCTGATCGGTGGGACAAATCGCCTATTTCCCGCCATCGGTTTCTTCCCAAGACAGCGGTTGTCCTTAGCCGGGGCGAACCGCGATCCAGATGCGGCCGCTCTATCTACTTGCTCCCGCTCAATAGCCTGAGCTCTCTCATACAATTCCTCATAAGTTTTTAAATTCACCGGTATCAGCTGGCTGCGAATATCGACTTTCAGTCCATCTCGCAACCTTCGCGCCTTGTCTTCAGGGTGTTCTATCATCCTCGGCGCGAACCTTGATAGTCTCGCAAATTCTACCTCGTACTGATCTACGGTCATCAATCCCTGGCGGAGTCTCATGAATTCTACCAGTTTTCTTTTCCTGGCGCTCTCAGAAAAGAATTTTCCCAAGAAGTTCTCAGAAAACACGACCCAAGTCTGGGCGGTTCCTTCAGGAAATAACCTTCCTTCGGTGGCTTCCATCAATCATTGGCATTGTCCTACAGTTGATATACCGCCAATGTCACCTTTTCGACCTCAGTGCACCCTAACACTTCAAAGGCCTTCTCCAGTTCCTCAACCCAACGGGGTGCGGCCTCGGGGTCACCTTTGCCGTTGAACTTTGGCGGTTTTAACTTTAAGAACTGTTCAACCAACTTAGGTATCGGCCTGATCACATTCATCGGTCCCGAAATTGGGTTCTCAATATTCCCCTGATTCCCATTATTTCCATTGTTTCCATTATTCCCATTGGCCCCATTGGCAGCAGCAATGGCGGCCTCAACAGTAGCGGAAATAGTGACATCTTTCTCTTGGGCTAGTCTACCTCCCAGAATTCCAGCTTCCTCGAAAGCCCTTAAAATCCCATCTACTCTTAGGTCCTCGGCAATTCTTACTTGCGGTTCTACACGTTCCTACTCACGACCTCGATCTCTACTTCTACCACGGCCTCGACCTCTACCTCTTCCTTGGCAACTCATCTTTCCAATTCGTATGCTCACCTACCTATTATAATTCCCACACAGGAATTAGAGACCTAAACCAAGCTAATCCAGTCTAAGGTCCTAGGCAGGGAATTTAACACAACAACAGTCAAGCAACTAGCATGCGGTCTTACACCACAGCACAATATCTCAACCAAGGAGATTCACGTACTTACCTCGGGTCCTGCCGCACCTGCACTTTATGGGTCAATTTAAATAAGCACCCAATCAAAACACAGGCAGTCAGGAGGTACACTTAGCACACTAGATCACCCTACTGGTTACCCAAGGTCATCGCTCCTTATCACTCCAGGCTTCGACCTAATTTGTAACATCTCGAATTCCGACTCGTTTCCAGGATCAATAATATTGATATTATTTCTCATTTAATTTTAGTAAGCCTCGCCCAAAATTGAGCTCTCTCGGGATACTAACCGGTAGGGAATGGCTAATTAGGAAACGATACGTAGACCAGGGACCCGATCGCGATTTGGGCACCGATTCCGAGAAATGACGAGGAAATATTTTGAGTCAATGTGGGCCGATCTTAGGATGGTGATGGATTTGATTTGGGCAATGATACACGACCGGATCGCGGGTAATTCTGCACAATCGAGAGTGCGCGTGGCGAAACAAATCTCGAACTAAAACCGAACGATTGCGACCTCCGGAACTAGTGATAATTCCTCACGTTCTTCCGATAATCGAGACCGTCACGACTCGAGTAAACCTAGGTCGATACGCGTAATCCCTAAACAGCCGACCGTTAGTGAGGGACACTGAAGTTAAAATTGAGTAAGTTTTGATTGCATAATTGGGCCCGGATCTCGATATCGATTTTCAAGGGCTTAAGAGGCTATTTTTGCGGAACTGACGTCATATTATGCTGGCCAATCATATTTTGGGTTGATACGATCGAAAATTGGAATTTCGGCCCGGAACGAAAAAATTACCATTTTGCCGTAGGCTAAAATTGAAGTATTCCGAATTTTGGGTTAATTGTGGGGATTATTTAAGGATTAATCTATAGATATTTCAGCCCAATAATTCAGCTGGTGAATGACCAAAACGCCCCTCAATTATTAGATAAGAATGAATGTAGGCCAAGTGTGAAAGGGCAAAATTGAAATTTTGAAAAAGTGGTCAAACATATTAATTGTATTTGTTTCTTCCCCATGAAGCCAAGCCTCTCTCTCTCCTCTCCCTCTCCACCCGCCGGCCACCTCTCTCTCTCCCTCTCCTCTCTTTCTCGGCCAAGAGGCCGATCACCACCCGAGCCACCGCCGCTTGCCGCGTGCAGCCGTTCGGTCACCGCTGCTCACCACTGTCGACCACCATTCCTCTCCCTCTCGTCCCACTCTCTCTCTCGTCTCCCTTCCCCGTTCAGCCAAGGACGCCGGATCGCCCAAGCCATGGATGCCGGCGTGAGGAAACCGCCGAGCCGCCGCATGCCGTCCACCACCTAACCTGACCTCTCTCTCCTCCCTCCGACCACCGACCGTCACCCCTTCCCCTTGCCATCGTACGGATCAGCCAAAGGAGCCAATCGCCGTGCGCCGACTGCCGCCGTCGCAGAAGCACCGGGACATCGCCGTCGATTTCACCGCTCGCCGACAATTGGCCGCTCGTTCCCCGTCGAATTAGTCGAGCTCGGAGCTTGGGACTAAGTGAGTATAAACTCCTAAACCTAGATTAGGACTAATTTTGCCTCTCTAGATAGTGATTTTTTAGGCCAATTAGACTGATATTAGGCTTGATTAAGGGCGGATGATTATCGGATGTTTTTGTGGTATATTTGGGAGTTAATTGAGTCAATTAGGAGGTGGATTAATGCCCTAATATAGGCTGTTTTGTGACTTCCCTCCCTAGAACCAAATTTGACTAATTTGGTCAATTTAGGGATTTAATTGAGTAATTGGGAATTATGCCTAAATTTACTAATTGTTGGCTGATTCTTGTTAAATAGGATGTTAATCCCATGATGCTATGCCGCATGGTTGTGTGACCGATTAATGCGGTATGCGATTGGCCATTGTTTTCGCGTGAAATAAGGTGCCCGTGAATGTGAATTGGGTGTTGAACTTGCTAGCATATAAATTGGGCACGTGTGGCATAATTTGAGCACGCATTGATTTTATTGAGTTATGTTCTCGTGATTGTAATTGAGTGCTCATATTGCATGGCCACGCATTTCGTATGCTGAGAATAGACATGAGAAGAAAAGAGTGCGCGTATGCGTGTCTGACATGAGCATGTGTGATCACCTTAAATGCCCTGATGCGTTTACGCCAGGCTCAGATAAAATTGGCAGTGTGCCGTGTGATCACTTAAGGCCTTCGGGTCGATGCCGTCCCGATGCGTTTACGCGGGACGATGTCCGGTTCGTCCGGAAGACGGCGCTGGTCCGTAAGAAGATCGGTGTTATGTCTGATGCGTTTTATGCAGGCTAGAGACACTGGGCCATATGTGCTTCGGTGCGGGCCGCGGAGTATTGTGGGCCTTCGGGTCGTGGCCTTCAGGTCGGAATATTATTGGCTTTCGGGTCGTGGCTTTCGAGTCGATTTATAACTGAAAATGAGCCGCATGCCAGAGTGCATTATATGAGACGAATCATGAGCATGACAAATGTGTGCCGGAGTGTGTTGGCTAATGTGCGTGCTGATGATTCGTATGTGAGACAGGCACTATTGAGCATGAGCATGCGTATGGCGTACGTGTGACCAGCGTGTCGCGTATGTGCCGTGATTTGTATAAAATGCCTAGCCTGCATGGTCGTCCATGTGATCGATCTGGGCCAAGGGGCCTAGGTCCATTGTTGTCGTTTTGGCTATTTGTGGTTTGTTTGCCTGTCAGGAGGTGCATGTTAGCCTAACTTATGTCTAGGGGTTTTTACTTGTTGTTGTATAAACCCACTATTTCAGACCCTCGGCCCTGAGGATGGCAGAGGCGCCAGTACGTTTTGGGATCCCTGACCACATCGAGAAGACGATATCAGTTTACCCTTAGGGAACGGGGAGATGTATTTTAGGTATTACACTTTATTTTAGATTGACGTGGGTGAGGCACATTTTGAGACTCATGAGTATGTGGTCGTTGACCTTTTTGTATGCAGTTTGTTTTCTCTGTAAATGAACATTTTATGGTAATGCAAAAGTATGTTTTTAATCATTTGGGTTTCTTTGTTGCGCTATCCATGGTTGTCTTATTTATTGTATGGGTGTGTATATATATATATATTTATGTACATTTTTTCCGCTTGTGTAATGATCTCCGATTGTTGGGCGTTGGGTCAGCGACGCGTCCTGGACGTCGCAACAAATTTGACCTTTGCGTGGGATGCTCGCGCTTCATGGGGTATGGGGTGTGACATCCTCGTTTGATTTGGTATCAGAGCAAGGTAGCTCAATACAATCAGGTCGAAGTTTGGAGTGATAAGGAGCGATGACCTTGGGTAGCTAGTAGGGTGATCTCGTGTGCTAGACGTACCTCCTGACTGTTTGTGATTGATTGAGTGCATATGTGATTGACCCGTAAAATGCAGGTGCGACAGGACCTGAGGTAAGTATGTGTACCTCCTCATTTGAGGTCCTGTGTTGTTTGTGCTTAGCCGCATGCTGGGTGATTGATTGTTGTGGTGCTAGCTATCTACCTAGGACCTTAGACCGGTTTAGTTGGTTTAAGTCTCTAATTCCATGTGGAATTATAGCAGGTAGGCGGGTAGTGAAATCCGTACCATGAGGCATGAGGAAAGGAACCCCAGGGGCAAGCGAGTGCAAGAGGCCAAAAGGCCGGAGACCCTAGATTGGAGGATGTCATTCAGACCCTGCACGAGATAGGAAACATTATAGGTAGGCAGGCTCAAGAAAGAGCTGCCACCTATGCCCAGGCTGCTAAAGCTGCAGCAGCTGCTGCTGCGAATGAGAATCAAGCTAATATTGGACAGGCTTAGGCAGCTAGGATTAGGCTAATGCATCAGCTAGTTGAACAGTTTCTGAAGTTAAAGCCGCCCAAGTTCACTGAAAAAGGTGACCCTGAGATTGTACTCAGATAGGTAGAAAAATTGAAAAAGGCATTTGAAGTATTGGGGTGCACCGAGCAGGAGAAGGTAACCCTAGCGGCATACCAGTTGTAGGAAAATGCGAATGATTGGTGGAAGGCCACCAGAGGTCGAGTGTTTCCTAAAGGTGTCGCCTAAACTTGGGTAGCATTTACTGAGAGTTTCTATGGGAAATACTTCTCGGATAGTGCTATGGAAAGGAAAATAGCAGAATTTATGCGACTCCACTAAGGTCAGATGACGGTAGATCAGTACGAGGCGAAATTCGCTAGATTGTCCAAGTTTGCATCAAGGATGGTGGAGCATCCTGAGGACAAGGCACAAAGGTTTCAGGAAGGATTGAAAGCCGATATCCACACCCAGTTGATACCTGCAAATTTGTAGACCTATGAGGACATATATGATAGGGCTCAAGCTTTAGAGCGAGACCAGGTGGATAGGGTAGCCGCATTCGGATCACGGTTTGCCCAGAACAGAGACAACCGCTGCTTCGGAAAGAAATCGATGGCGGAAAATAGGCGCTTCGTCCCACCCGCCAGGAGAAACATTGGGAAGGCGAATCATCCACCGAGTCGATTTGGAGCGTGTTTTAGATGTAGGAGTTTGGAGCATCAGATTAAGAATTGTCCCCAACAGCGTCCCTTAGTACCCCAGGGCAACCGCAGCAGCCCCGAATAGGGAATCAAGCCGAAAATTCCCTACCAGCTAACCAGGGCAGACTGCCAGCCCAAGGACGAGTTTATGCCATGGCGCGTAAAGAGGCAGAGGACACGCCGGGCGTAGTCACGGGTACGATTTCTCTATGTGATCATGCTGCCTATGCGTTGTTTGACCCGGGGGGGCGATCTATTCATTTATTTCAGAGCAGTTTGTTAGATTGGTTGGAATTAAACCTATTGTGCTTGAGACTATGCTTTGTGTGACGACCCCATTAAATGATAAAGCGTTAGTGACATTGGGGTGTCCTAGTTGCAAGATAGTGATTAGGGGTAGAGAAGAAAATATCGACTTGGCAGTGTTAGCCATGTTCGATTTCGATGTAATTATTGGTATGGATTGGTTGATTAAGTAGAAAGCCGTAGTGGATTGCGGCAGTAGGGTGATCCAGTTTAATCCGGCTGGACACTCTGAATTTGAATTTCAGGGAAACCGAGGAGAAACCTCGATCCCTTGGATTTCCTCGCTCGAGATAACTAAGTTGTTAGATGAAGGATGCGAGGGATACTAGGTAAATGTGGTTGATCCGACCGTGGTAGAACCTAAGTTGGAAGAGATATCGATAGTGTACAATTTCCCCGAAGTCTTTCCTCGGGAATTACCTGGTTTGCCACCAGAGCGAGCAATAGAATTTATGATAGAATTGGCACCGGGCACAAAGCCGATTTCAAAGGCATCGTATCGGATGTCGTTGTCAGAATTGAAAAAACTGAAAGTACAGATGTAGGAATTGTTGGACAAAGGTTTTATTCGTCCTAGTGTATCTCCATGGGGAGCACCGATCCTGTTTGTAAGGAAGAAGGACGGGATATTGAGGTTATGTATTGATTACCGGCAGTTGAATCAAGTAACAATTGAGAATAAGTATCCACTGCCGAGGATCGATGACCTGTTCGATTAGTTACAAGGAGCCTCAGTGTTTTCGAAGATTGATCTTCGAACCGGATACCATTAGTTGAGAATCAGGAAGGAGGACATTCCTAAGACCGCTTTTAGGACGCGGTATGGGCACTACGAGTTTATAGTGATGCCCTTCAGATTAACCGATGCCCCTGCAGCATTCATGGATCTAATGAACAAGGTGTTCAAGGAGTTTTTGGACAGATTTGTCATAGTGTTTATTGACAACATATTGGTATATTCGAAAAGCCCGGAAGAGCATGAGGCACGTTTGACTGAGGTTCTACGGACACTAAGAGAACACGCACTCTTTGCCAAGTTCAGTAAGTGTGAGTTTTGGCTAAGCAGAGTGGCGTTTCTTGGACACATAGTCTTAGGACATAGAATTTCTATAGACCCGACGAAAATTGAGGCAGTAATAAAATGGCCAAGACCGACCTCAGTGACAGAGATTCGAAGTTTCTTAGGATTGGCCGGCTATTATCGGCGTTTTGTAGAAGAGTTCTCGTCGATAGCCATGCCATTGACGCGATTGTTGAAAAAGGAATCTAAGTTTGAATGGAACGATAAATGCGAGGAAAGTTTTCAGGAGTTGAAACATAGGCTTACAACTACCCCAGTGTTGACCATTCCATCTGGACCAGGAGAATTCGAGGTTTATAGTGATGCTTCGTTAAGAGGACTTGGTTGTGTCCTGATATAGCATGGAAAGGTAGTCGTATATGCATCGAGCCAGTTGAGGCTGCATGAGATGAATTATCCGACGCATGATTTAGAATTGGCAGCATTGTCTTTGCCCTTAAGATCTGGAGGCATTATTTATGTGGAGAAAGGTTCCAGATTTATACCGATCATCAAAGCCTCAAGTACCTATTTTTGCAGAAGGAATTAAATATGAGGTAGCGCCGATGGATGGAACTTCTGAAAGACTACGACTGCGACATCATGTATCACCCGGGGAAAGCAAATCGAGTAGAGGATGCGCTAAGTCGCAAGTCAAGTATAGCGCATATGATGGTCAAAGAATGGACCTTACTGGAAAGACTTAGAGATTCGGAGTTTAAATTTGAGATGAGTCGGATGTCCAGTCTGATGGCCGCATTAAGAATCGAACCGGAGATACAGGCAAGGATCAAGGCACTCCAGTCTACGGACCAAGAAATACAAAAGATTGTTGGATTGGAGGCCGCTGCGAGGAAACCGAAATTCCAAGTGAATGAGGATGGAATTTTAAAGTTCCGAGGGCGATTGTGTGTGCCTGATGATTTGGAACTTAAGGAGAAAATTTTAAGTGAGGCACATCGCAGTAATTACAGTATCCACCCTGGTAGTATAAAGATGTACCAGAATCTGCGGCAACATTATTGGTGGAATGGACCGAAGAAAGATGTGGCCAAGCATGTGGCCAAGTGCTTGACGTGCCAACAAATGAAGGCACAGCACCGTAAGCCTGGAGGATTGCTGCGACCATTAGAAATCTCTGAATAGAAATGGGAGCACATCACTATGGATTTTGTCTCAGGACTACCGAGAAGCCAGCGAGAACATGATTCCATTTGGGTGATAGTAAATTGACTGACAAAGTCAGCGCACTTCCTGGCAGTGCGAAAAGATTTCGAATTAGAAAGGTACGGGGAATTATATGTTCGATAGATCGTCAGATTGCATAGGGTACCAGTATCGATCACGTCGGACCGAGATCCGAGGTTTACGGTCAACTTTTGGAAAAGTTTGCAATCAGCCTTAGGAACGAAGTTGCAGTTCAGTACTGCCTATCATCCGCAGACGGATAGCCAGTCTGAGAGGATGATTCAGACTCCGGAAGATATGTTGCGTGCCTGTGTTTTGGACTTCCAAGGAAAATGGGAAGAACAGCTGCACCTGGTAGAATTCGCTAAAATAATATCTACCAGCAAAGCATCCAGATGGCACCATTTGAGGCCTTGTATGGCAGGACGTGTAGGACGCCAGTATGCTGGGATGAAGTCGGTGAAAGGAGTATCACAGGGCCAGAATTAGGGCAACAGTCGGTCGAGGTAGTTGAAATTGTCAAGGAAAGACTTAGGACCACGCAAAGTCGCCAGAAAAGTTATGCCGATCGGAGACGACGACCCTTGGAGTTCCAAGTGGGAGATCATGTATTTTTCAGGGTGTCACCTATGAAAGGATTATCCCGATTTGGCAAGAAAGGAAAATTAAGTCCGAGGTTTGTCGGACCGTTTGAAATTCTAGAGAAGATTGGGGATATGGCTTACCGACTTGAATTTATCCCAGGTACACAATGTTTTCCATATGTCGATATTGAAAAAGTACGAACCAAATCTGACCCATGTTCTAAGGTAGAGGAGATAGACATGGACGATCGAGTGTAGTACGTAGAGAGACCAGTAAGGATCGAGGACAGAAAGGATCGAGTGCTTCAGAATAAGACGATCCCAATAGTCAAGGTTGTATGAGAACACCACGGAACTAAAGGTGCCACTTAGGAAAGTGAAGAGGTCATGAGACGTCAGTACCCTTATTTGTTTGAGTAGATAGGTTTGAATTGTAAATTTCGGGGACGAAATTTTTGTAAGGGGGAAGAGTTGTAACATCCCGAATTCCGACTCTTTTTCGGGATCAATAATATTGATATTATTTCTCATTTAATTTTAGTAAGTCCCGACCGAAATTGAGCTCTCTCGGGATATTAACCGGTAGGGAATGGCTAATTAGGAAACGGTACGTGGACCAGGGACCTGATCGCGATTTGGGCACCGATTCTGAGAAACGAAGAGAATATTTTGAGCAAATGTGGGCCGATCTTAGGAGGATGACGGATTTGATTTGGCCAATGACGCACGATTAGATCGCAGGTGATTCCGCACGACCGAGAGTGCGCGTGGTGAAACAAATCCCGAACTAAAACCGAACAATCGCGACCTCCGGAACTAGTGATAATTCCTCACGTTCTCTCGGTAATCGAGACCGTCACAACTCGAGTAAACCTAGATCGATACGTGTAATCCCTAAACAGCCGCCCATTAGTGAGGGACACTAAAGTTGAAATTGAGCAAGTTTTGATCGCGTAATTGGGCTCGGATCTCGATGTCGATTTTCGAGGGCTTGAGAGGCTATTTTTGCGGAATTGACGTCATATTATGCTGGCCAATCATATTTTGGGTTGATACGATCAAAAATTGGAATTTCGACCCGGAACGAAAAAAATTACCATTTTGCCGTAGGCAAAAATTGAAGTATTCCGAATTTTGGGTTAATTGTGGGGATTATTTAAGGATTAATCTATGGATATTTTAGCCCAATAATTCAGCTGGTGAATGACCAAAACGCCCCTCAATTATTGGATAAGAATGAATGTGGGCCAAGTGTGAAAGGGCAAAATTGGAATTTTGAAAAAGTGGCCAAACATATTAATTGTATTTGTTTCTTCCCCATGAAGCCAAGCCTCTCTCTCTCCTTTCCCTCTCCACTCGTCGGCCACCTCTCTCTCTCCCTCTCCTCTCTTTCTCGACCGAGAGGCCGATCACCACCCGAGCCACCGCCACTCGCCGCCGTGTCGCCGTTCAGTCACCGCTGCTCACCACCGCCGACCACCGTTCCTCTCCCTCTCGTCCCACTCTCTCTCTCGTCTCCCTTCCCCGTTCAGCCAAGGACGCCAGACCACCCAAGCCATGGACGCCGGCGTGAGGAAATCGCCCGGCCGCCGCACGCTGTCCACCACCCGACCTGACCTCTCTCTCCTCCCTCCGACCACTGACCATCACCCCTTCCCCTTGCCATCGTACGGATCGGCCAAGGGAGCCAATTGCCATGCACCGACTGCCGCCACCGCGAAAGCACCAGGATGTCGCCACCGATTTCGCCGCTCGCCGACAATTGGCCGCTCATTCCCCGTTGAATTAGTCGAGCTCGGAGCTTGGGACTAAGTGAGTATAAACTCCTAAACCTAGATTAGGACTAATTTTGCCTCCCTAGATAGGTTTAGGTGATTTTTTAGGCCAATTAGACTGATATTAGGCTTGATTAAGGGCGGATGATTATCGGATGTTTTTGTGGTATATTTGGGAGTTAATTGAGTCAATTAGGAGGTGGATTAATGCCCTAATATAGGCTGTTTTGTGGCTTCCCTCCCTAGAACCGAATTTGACTAATTTGGTCAATTTAGGGATTTAATTGGGTAATTGGGAATTATGCCTAAATTTACTAATTGTTGGCTGATTCTTGTTAAATAGGATGTTAATCCCGTGATGCTATGCCGCATGGTTGTGTGACCGATTAATGCGATATGCGATTGGCCATTGTTTTCGTGTGAAATAAGGTGCCCGTGAATGTGAATTGGGTGTTGAACTTGCTAGCATATAAATTGGGCACGTGTGGCATAATTTGAGTACGCATTGATTCTATTGAGTTATGTGCTCGTGATTGTAATTGAGTGCTCATATTGTATGATCACGCATTTCGTATGCTGAGAATGGGTATGAGAAGAAAAGAGTGTGAGTATGCGTGTCTGACATGAGCATGTGTGATCACCCTAAATGGCTTGATGCGTTTATGCCGGGCTCAGATAAAATTGGCAGTGTGCGATCACTTAAGGCCTTCATATCGTGACCTTCAAGTCGATGCCGTCCTTATGCGTCTATGCGGGACGATGCCCGGTTCATCTGGAAGACGGCGCTGGTCCGTAAGGAGATCGGTATTGCGTCTGATGCGTTTTACGCGGGCTAAAGACACTGGGTCATATGTACTTCGGCGCGGGCCACGGAGTGTTGTAGGCCTTTAGGTCGTGGCCTTCGGGTCGGAATATTTATTGACTTTCGGGTCATGGCTTTCGGGTCGATTTATAACTGAAAATAAGCCGGATGCCAGAGTGCATTATTTGAGGCGAATCATGAGCATGGCAAATGTGTGCTGGAGTGTGTTGGCTAATGTGCGTGCCGGTGATTCGTGTGTGAGACAGGCACTATTGCGCATGAGCATGCGTATGGCGTACGTGTGACCAGTGTATCGCGTATGTGCCGTGATTTGTATAAAACACCTAACCTGCATGGTCGTCCATGTGATCGATCTGGGCCAAGGGGCCTAGGTCCATTGTTGTCGTTTTGGCTATTTGTGGTTTGTTTGCCTGTCAGGAGGTGCATGTTAGCCTAACTTAGGTCTAGGAGTTTTTACTTGCCGAGACTTGTCTCATTATTGTATAAATCCACTATTTCAAACCCCCAGCCCTGAGGATGGCAGAGGCACCAGTACGTTTTGGGATCCTTGACCACATCGAGAAGACGGTATCAGTTTACCCTTAGGGAACGGGGAGATGTATTTTAGGTATTATACTTTATTTTGGGTTGACGTGGGTGAGGCACATTTTGAGACCCATGAGTATGTGGCCGTTGACCTTTTTGTATGCAGTTTGTTTTCTCTGTAAATGAATATTTTATGGTAATGCAAAAGTATGTTTTTAATCATTTGGGTTTCTTTGTTGCGTTATCTATGGTTGTCTTGTTTATTGTACCGGTGTATATATATATATGTTTCTTCCGCTTGTGTAATGATCTCTGATTGTTGGGCGTTGGGTTGGCGACGTGTCCTGGGACGTCGCAACAAATTTAACCTTTGCGTGGGATGCTCGCGCTTCATGAGGTATGGGCGTGACATAATTGGACCGAGCAATCCTTGCTCTGATACCAAATCAAACAGGGATGTCACGTCCCGAACCCCACGGCTCGCGACAACCCAAACATGGTCGATTCGATTGCGACGTCCCAGGACGCGTCGCCGACCCAACGCCCGACACGACAGAGATTAAAGCACATGCGGAAGTACTATAGCACCCGTACAATATAATAACACATGACCAAGGATAGCCACATAACTAACAACATGAATAAATATACACTTGCATTGATATTGGGAATCATATACAACATCCGTTTACAACTTACGCTCCAAAAATCAAAAGCGGGTCAATGGTCATTACTAACAAAAAGGATAAGTGGCCCGGACGGTCAGAGTTACTAAAACTAGAAAGAGCTCCGATCAAAAAGGTACTAGCCCGATCTATCTAGGGTTAAGGCTAAACTTACGGAACCCAGTTCGAGTCGGAACCCGATGACTCGGAAGAGCTATCAAATAGCTCAACCTCAGAGTCTAAGGAATCCTGCTCGGACTCGGCCCCAGCTGACTCCTCCTCAGAATCCACCGGCTTTGCCTCGTCCTCCTACTCCATGTCCTGCTCCATGGGCTCTGGTTCCTCATCCTCCGAATCTATCGGCTCCGGGTCTGAATCCCTATCCTCCGACGCACGATCAGGGGTCACCAAGTCCCCATCGGAACACTGAGAGTCAACATCCTCGGCATCGGTAAACAGGATCTCAAAAGATCTAAGAGGCCCGTAGGTCCCTGTATGGTTCCTAATGCACCACCCTATGAACTTGTGGGCCTGGTCAAGCTCCTCGCCCGAATCAACCCAAACTGTCGAAAGATATCTAACAAAGAAATCCCCATTCCCTGCGGGGTATACTGTCTCCTCCCGGTCTATCCAGTAAGGGATTCCAAAACGAACAGGCACTGCGGGCATCTCAAGGCCGGGGGTTTAAAAAATTAGATTTATACAACAGTGAGAATAAATCTTAGCGAGTAGGTTCCCTAAACCTAAACTAGGCTAACATGCACCTCCTTACGAGCACCAAACAACACACTATCCAGAATATGAGTGACTTAGGCCCTCGGGCCCAAATCTAAAACCTACCTTGGCCCTGCAGGTTAGGCACTTATAATTCACAATAATAATGCGAAACCTAGTCACGGCACATGCACACATTACTTGGTCACTATGCATGCATGCATATGCTTGTGCTCATACTCGTGCTCATGTCTTATCTAGAGATGGCCACGGGCCGGGTTTGGCCTGGAACCGGCCAGGAACCGGCCCGGTCAAACCCGGGCCCGACCCGTTGACCGGGCCAACGGTTCGGAACCGGAACCGGCCCGTGGCATACGGGCCCGGTTCCGGTTCCAGAAAAACTTGAACCGGCCCGGAACCGGCGGTTCCGGGCCGGTTCTACGAAAAAAAAAAAAAAAACGCCGGGCCCGACCGCTGCTGCTGCAGGCTGCACGTGCACGCTGCAGCAGCAGCAGCAGCCCGTTGCCGTTGGGCCGTTGCCAGGCCCCTCCCTGGCAACGGCCCAACGGCCAAAAAATAAAAAAAAAAAAGAAAAACTGCAGCAGGGCCTGCAGACGTGCAGGCCCTGCTGCAGCGGCCCGTTGGGGCGCCAACGGCTACGCCGGACGCCCCAACGGGCATTTTTAATAAAAAAAAAAAAAAAGACATAACCGTTGCAAATTGCAACGGTTATGTTTTTATTTTTTTAATTCTAAATTTTCTTCTATTTTTTTCCTATAAATTCTCTCAAATTCTCACAATACACACACAATTCTCTCAAATTCTCTTCTCTCAAGTCTCAAATTTTCTCAATACTCAAAATTCTCTCAAATTCTCTGAAATTCTCTCAATTTTCTCAATCCACGCAATTTTTTCTTAATTCTCCCAATTAATCCGCTCAATTCTCTCAATCCATTCGAAAAATGGCAAGTGGAAGTCGAGTGCCAACTGGCAAAGGTAAGAATATCGCGACGGAATCCCATCATTCTTTTGATCCTCGTGAATATGCAGATTTTGAAGATGATGAAATCAACATTTTTCCTAATGTGGAGCACGTCCCGACGCAAGAAAGTTTTCATCCTCCTGCCGAAATATCTACAACAAAGGAAGCGGAACGGGAATTTACATCTGACATTTGGAATCACTTCACGAAAGTGGAAAGGTTTGATATCGGTCAAAAAAGGTATGATATAATTTGTAAATATTGTGGAAAAATATATAAACATACAGGTGGACAAGGATATGGAACATTTAAACGACATCTTAGAAGCAAACATCCAACCGAAACGGGAATCGATATCGGGCAACAACAAATTTCCGGGTACGTCAATCCTAACACTTCCCCTTTATTTCGTTTTAATGAAAAAACTTATAAGGAAGAATTAGGCAAATTTATTTCCGTTGAGCATTTAGCATTTAATTTTGGAGAAAGATTTGGTTTTAATGAATTTGTACAAAAAGCATGTGCTCCACAAGCAAAACGTGTTCCTAGAAATTCAATTAAACGAGTAATTAAAGATCTTTACAAAAATGGAAAAAAAGATTTAAAAAAAAATTTTATGCAATTTAATGGATGCGTGCATATAGGTAGTGATATTTGGAGTGATCATTGGCAAAATCATTCTTACATGGGTATAACATGTCATTGGATAGATGACGAGTGGACTATTCAAAAAAGAATTATTGCATTTAGAGTTTTCGATGATCATCATACGGCAAATAATATTTATAGAATAATTAGGCAAGTTTTAGAAGAATATTATTTGCTTAACAAAACTTTTTCAATTGGTTTTGATAATGCCGCAGCAAATACCGCTTCAATTGCCGAGTTAGAAAATATTTGTAAACCTGCTTTTGGCGGAAAATTTTTTCACATTAGATGTGCTTGTCATGTTTTAAATTTATGTGTACAAGATGGTTTGAAAACTCTTGATATTTTTCTTCAACCAATAAAAACGGCGATTCAATTTTTATGGAAACATCCCAAAAAAATGAAAGAATGGGGTCAATTTTGTAGAGAAAATCAGGCAAAGCCAAAAAAATTTTCAAGAGATGTTCCAACTCGTTGGAATTCTACTTTCCACTTGCTTAATGAATCTTTACCATATAAAGATTTATTATGTGCATTCATTTCTAATAATATACCTCATATTAATTTATACCCACAAGAGTGGCATATTTGCCAAAAAATTTTAGATGTTTTAAAGGTTTTTAATGATGCAACTTATACTTTGTCCGGTGTTTATTATCCAACTACACATTTATTTTTAGTAGAGTGTACTAATATTGTTGGAACTTTTGATGAATATGAAAATGATGTTGAATTACAACATACTATAGTTGCAATGAAAATGAAATGGCTTCATTATTATAGTGAAATTCCCATGATTTATTTAGTTGCTTGTGTTTTTGATCCACGTTGCAAATTGGATGGTTTAAATGATTTTTTACGTGTATATTATCAATGTTTACATTATGACGCGATAAATATTACAACCATTGTACGTGAGGTTAAAAACGTAATAATAGAATTATATAATGAATTTTATACTAAATATAATTTAGGTGATATTGGATCTTCTCAATCTACGGATATACAAAATGACAATACAGGTAAAATTAGTAGAGGGTACAAGCTTTTATTACATAGACAAAAAAAACAAAAGGGAGTAATGGGAAATATTTCTGAATTAGAGAGTTATCTAACCATTTTATTTGAGTTTACTGAAGCCGAAGGTGGTACAGATTTTTTAATTTTGGATTGGTGGAAGAGGCACGCAAGCCAATACCCAATCCTTTCTCTTATTGCAAAACAGATTTTTTCAACCCCTTGTTCCACAGTTGCGGTCGAACAAGCATTCAGTGCCGGAGGTAATATTTTGAACGAACATCGTTCAAGATTAGATCCAGAATCAGTGGAGATGCAAGCTTGTGTTGCTGATTGGACGAAGGCTCAATACCGGCAACAAGAGATAGATCGGAATAATGAATCCGAATTCTTTAACGACGGAAATACTACCGCTACCAGTATCGGTACTGAAACGGGTAGTGACGATTGAGGGTAAAAGAACTATTGGAGTTGGCAAATATTTCGGGAACTCTTGTTTCTCATACCGGGTACGCCCACATGAGCTTAGGGAAACCGAAATATAATCCGACGATATGTGACCTTTGGTCCCCTACGCACGGAATGCTTAGGTTTTGGGATAATTTTAGGATATATATATTGTACTCCTTTTTTTTAAGATCGTTGTAACGAATTGTAACGTGCTTAATGATAATTTATTAATTTGAAGCCCTCTCTTTCTCTCTTATCTTTTTGTCATCAAATTTGAGTACAATTTGTATTTTAATCACAATTTATATTGAATAATGTTGTACCACAATTCACAAGAATAGTATTTTTAAAGTTTTTTTTATTTTCATTTCTGTTTTTCTTCTTTTTCTTTTCCTTTTCTGTTTTTTCTTTTTCTCTTTTGTCTTTTTTTCTTGTTTCTGTTTTTTAAAATTATAATTTATATTACAATTTTTTTTTCTTCCTCCGCGGCCGGCCATGGCCGAGGCCGGCGCGGAGGTCGCCGGCGTCGGGCGAGAGCCGCCCTCGCCGGCGTCGGGCGAGGGCGGCCCTCACCTGGGCTGGGCGAGGCCGGCCTCGCCCGACGCCGGCGAGGCTCGACCTCGCGACGCCAGCGTCGGGCGAGGTCGGCCTCGCCCAGCCCCGGCGAGGGCCGGCCTCGCCCGACGCCGGCGAGGCTCGACCTCGCCAGCGTCGGGCGAGGTCGGCCTCGCCCAGCCCAGGCGAGGGCCGGCCTCGCCCGACGCCGGCGAGGTCGAGCCTCGCCAGATCTAGCGAGGCTCGACCTCGCCGGCGTCGGGCGAGGCTCGACCTCGCGACGCCAGCGTCGGGCGAGGTCGGCCTCGCCCAGCCCCGGCGAGGGCCGGCCTCGCCCGACGCCGGCGAGGCTCGACCTCGCCAGCGTCGGGCGAGGTCGGCCTCGCCCAGCCCAGGCGAGGGTCGAGCCTCGCCCGGCGTCGGGCGAGGCTCGACCTCGCCAGCGTCGGGCGAGGTCGGCCTCGCCCAGCCCAGGCGAGGGCCGGCCTCGCCCGACGCCGGCGAGGGCCGCCTCGCCTGAGGCCGCCGACCTCCGCGCCGACCCCGGCTATGGTCGGCCGCGGCGGAGGAAGAAAAAAATAGAAAAAAAAATCGGAACCGTACGGTTCAGAACCGGAACCGGAACCGCCAGAGGAGGTTCCGGTTCCGGTTCACACTTGGCCACGAACCGGAACCGCCGGTTCCGAACCGTGGCCATCTCTAGTCTTATCAATGCACTTCGCACACTTGCACCCTTGCACACTTGCAATTTATCAATTTTCCTCCGACCCGCGTAAAGCACATCAGGTCCGATCCGCATAAAACGCATCAGGTCTATCACTTCGAGATCGATTTCTGGTCCGCGTAAAACGCATCAGGCTCATGACACATAACCCGCGTAAAACGCATCAGGTTAGTCATCTTCCAGTAGTCCGGGCATCGTCCCGGGTAACACGCCTTAGGACGGGTTCAATACCCCGCGTAAAACGCATCAGGGCTTTATGTGATCACACATTCACATACACCAGTTATTATCTGAACCCCGCGTAAAACGCATTAAGGCATTTTAAGTGATCACATGTTCATGCCGTTCGTGCACTCACGCATAATGCACATGATATGCCCATATTCAATATGCACGCACAGGGCCACAATGTCACACTTAGCATTCGTGAATTCCACACTAGGCGCTCAATATGATTTGGTTACATACTCGATTCGCATCTCAATATGCCCAATGAACCAACCAAATCCAAATTAGTCACAACATATAGTTTAGCACCCAAATTCACGCAATTAAACACCATAACCACACGTGCCAATTGCCTACCAAGCATTTCATAAATTGGCTATGCCAAGCATATCATAGAGCATCACACAATCACATTCAAGTCACATTTAATTTAGCATCCTCACGGGCCGTTCATCGTTCCCTAAGCAATTCGCCCTAAAACCTCGATAAACCACATATGGCCCGAATCGACCCGATACCTAATCAGCCATGAACAGTCCATCTTATGCTATCAAATCACCTCCAAATCACCACAATAGGCCACAAGATTAACCATGAAAACAGCCACCATGCGGTCCACCATTTACATCCGCCAAATCCACGTTTTTGCCCGAATCAAGGCGCTTAAGCTCAACCACCATTCAGCACGCTATAGGCCACTAAACCTCGATTAAAACATCACACTAAGCCATCAAATTAGCCACAAATTCAGCCCCTAACATTCTCCACAAGCTAACCCCTAAATTACCCCAATTAACCCCTAAAACTCATCTAAAAATGTAAATTAACCTAATTAGGTTGAGGGTTGTACTCACTTAGATTCTTAAGCTCCCAACTAAGCTGGACAGAAGGCGAGGGCGACTGAATAGTGGCGGGGCAAGCGGCGGCAACGGGCGGCCTTCACGGTGGCGCGAGCGGCGGCGGCTTGCGGACGGCGGTGGTCCTAGGCGGGGGCTGATCGGTGGTGGTCAAGGAGGGGAGAAGGAGCAAGAGAGGGATGGCTGGATGGTGGGGGTGAGGCGAGGGGGACGGCGGCTCACGGTGGCGGCACCGATGGCGACGGTGGTGACTTGCTCCGGCAAGGATCTTACACGGCTGAGAGGGGGAAGCTCACGGAATGGAGAGGGAGGAGAGGGTGTGGCTAGCTAGTGATGGGAGGAAATGAGAGGAAAGAGAGAGACAAGGGTGTATATGGTTTGGGCTAAGTGGAGTGGTTGACCAACCAACTCATAATGACCATCATGCCCTTCATCTAAGGGCTTGGATTAATCCCACTCAAAATATCTTGGGGTAAAATGGTCCATTATTTCCATCAATAATTGAGGCTCAATTAATCCCATTTAATCTCCCAAAATTCGGAATCCCAACTTAGGGGTACAAGGGCAAAATGGTAATTTTCCGGCCCCGAGTCAATTTTTCAATTTTTGACTCTATCGATCCCAAATATAATTGGCCACCTAAAAATGACGTCGTCCTTACAAAAATAGTCATGTACGCCCACGAAACTCGACACCGAAGTCCGGACTCAATTCCACGATCGATTTCACTCAATTAGCGATTTTAGTGTCCCTCACTAACGGGCGGCTGTTTAGGGGTTACGCGTATCGACCTAGGGCTACTATAGTCGTGACGGTCTCGATTCCCAAGAGAACACGAGGATTTATCGCTAGTCCCAAGGGTCGTAGTCGTCCGGAATAAGTTTGGGATTGTTCGACGCACATACTCTCGATCGTGCGGAATCACCCGCTATCCGATCGAACGTCGTCGGTCAAACCAAATCCGTCACTCCCCTTGGATCGACACACATTGACATAAAATATTTTCTCGTCGTTTCTCGAGTTCGGACTCAATTCACGGTTGAGTTCTCCGGTCCACGTACCGTTTTCCTAGTTAGCCTTTCCCTATCGGTTAGTATCCCGAGAATGATCAGTTTCGGGCGAGACTTACTAAAACGAAATGAGAAATAACATCAATTTCATTGATCACAAAAGTGGATTAAATTCAGGATGTTACATCAGAAGCCATTTTCCAAAATAAAACAGTCTGTTTCTGCAATTGGCTTGTCATCTTTGGGAAAATTGTCTAAAAAGTCTTAAACCTATTGCACTTTTGCTAATTCAGTCTTAAATCTTTTAAGTTTGTCAATTCAGTCGTAAACCTTTTGTGACATTCTGAAATTTGACCCTTTTTCGGGATTTATGAAATGAAAATGTATCTTCAATGCACTTTAAATTAAATCTCACTCGGAATTGATCGCTCTTGAGAAGACTAACCGTTAGGGAATGGCTAACTAGGAATCAAATACGTGGACCTAAGAACTTGGCCATGGAGCGACACTTCGACCATAAGGATTAGCGAAAAGATATTTTGAGTTATTATAGGCCGATTCAAGGATGGTTATGGAACGATTCGCAAATATTGTATAATTGAATCGTGGGTGATTCCGCTTGATCATTGTATGAATTTTGAACGAACTTAAACCAAATCCGAACGATCGCGTCAATTGGAACTAGTGATTGACCCTCGCAATTACATGACAACCGAGGTCGCCATAGCTCGAGTAAGCTTAGATGTGGCTTAATATCGAATCGGCCACGAGTCGATACGTGTAACTCCTAAAAGCCACCCATTAGTTTGAGATATACTAAAATCCCAATTAATTGATTTTAGCCATGAATTAGAATTTGGAATAGGATGTCGAACTTTCAAGATTCCACGAAAATTTATAGGATGTCGTCTCATTAAGCGTGGCCAACTATTAGATCGCTCGGAATTATCGGAAAAATGTAATTTGGACCGGATATTGGAAAAGACCATTTTACCTCCGAAGACATTTGAATTCATTTGAGACATTGAAAGACAACTTGGACTTTAGTATTTTCCCTCCAAAAGCCGAATTTAATGGACCATTGTGCCCCTCCTCTCCTTGCTTATTTATTTTCTTGCCATTTGTTATTTTTGGGTATTTACTTGAGAGGAAATTTGAGAGCTATTAGATCTTGGCGTGGGGAACAAGTTGGATTCTAGACCGTTGGATGATAGTGGGGTTGGTGTTAGGGTTTTGTGAGTTAGTAGAGTTAATGGATGATCAATCACTCTAGTCTCTCTCTCCTTCATTCTCTCCCTCCCTTGCTCTCTTCATCTTCGGCTGACCCTCTCCCCCTCCACATTGCCGTGACCAGCTCAGCCGCTTCAACCACCATTTAGTAGCCGGAGACACGCCGAAATCGCAGCTGATCGCCACTGCTGCTCACCACTGCCACCACCCTCTTTCTCTCCCTCCTTCCTTCTCATTTTTGGTCACCACCACCTCTATCCGAGACCAGCACCACCCCTAACCGTCACCACCACCCCATGCTTGTCCCAGCCGTGGCCCACCCATGATCAGCGCCATCACTGAGCCACCCTGTCCATCCGCCAGAGCACCTGCTTGCTTGGCTTGGCTTTACTTAGGATTCCCAGTAAGTGCTCTCTAAACCTTGGTTGGAATAATGGGTTACTAATGACATGTGTAATGGCTAATTAAGGGCTGGTTAGAGGTGGTTTAGTGGCTAGATGAGTTTGGTTGCTTGTTGGTTCTTGCATGGTTGATTCTCGGTTTGGTTGCTGATGTGCCTCTACGTTTTGTTATTTTTGTGGAGACTTTGTTGGGCCGAATCTGAGGTGGTGTCCCTCATGAAAGTTGTCCCTAACATATTGAAGTATATCATAAATTAAATCTAGAATTTTTGGAGATCATTTTGGATCATTCGGAAGTCCATTTTCGGACCGTCTCAAAACTACCGGAATTACTATTCTCCCGACCTTCTTGTCTTTTCAAATTTTTTATAAATTTTTTTAGGCCTCTTTTCAACAAACTTCCTACATGAAAATTGTTAAGAACACTTGTTTCTATTACATATAAAAATTTCAAAGCTTTATAAAGAGATTTGGGTACTGATTGAGATGCATTTTGAAGACCAGGCGGCCTGTCCGAATGGACTGATTTCTATCTGACTTCGAGTGACAAAAAGAGGTGTTTACAGTCGAAACTGGGTTTCGTGCTCTCATGAAAAATGTTTATCAAGATGTTTCCTATGACATATCTAAAATTCAGAATTTTTTGAGGTAAATTACTATTTATTTCAAAAGGATTTCGGATGATGTGTAGCCACCCAGATTAACCCAGGTTCTGTGCAAGTTTGGTTTTCTCTCTTTTGGAGACTATTCGATATTATTGTTGCATATGAGAGGCGCTGCTTCTGTTAGATGAATACGGATTTAGTGGCATTTGACTAATCGAAAAGATAAGAATTGGTTTGAGTACTTGAATGCTCATGTGATCATATAATGCCCTGAGGCATCTTACGTGGGGATTTAACCTGTCTTGATGCGTTTTATGCGAGACGATGCCCAATTTATCTGATGCCCGATGGGGGCTAGGATGCCAATCACGGTGGAGGCCGGATTGATACTCCTCATGGAATGTCGTCTTGATGGGTTTAACGTGGGACGTTGCCGTTGCTATTGCCAATGTAGCGGGACGATGCCCGGTTACGCAGGAAGATCGATAACCTAATGCGTTTTACGCAGGTTCGGGGCAACCCGAGGGGCCATTAATAATCTAGACCTAATGAATGCGATATGCAGTATGGAATGTCATGTTTGAGACTAATGTTGGGCATGTCTAGATTATTAAGTGTGTTATGCATGTTCACGTCTCGATTTGGGGTTGTTATGCTCGATGAGTGTTTGTCATGTTGTGGCAATTCTTTAACGTGTAGGGCTTGTGTATGTGCCAAGGCAAGATAAAGACGCCTGTGATTAATGTGGCACATTGATTGATAGAATTGCATGTTTAGAATTGTTCGGAAATACGCGTTAGCCTAAACGAGGCTTAGGTAGTTACTTATTGAGATTTATTCTCATTATTGTATCCCAAACATTTCAGACCCCTGACCATGAACCTGAATGGTCCACCGCAATGTTTTGGGGTACCGGTTTATATGGAACATATGATGACGGAATACTCGGTGGGAGAAGATAGAGTTTACATTAGGCATGCTAGCACTGTTTGGACAGACGAGGGTAAGACCATTTGGAAACCACATACCTTTTTGGCTTGGTTCTACCGGGATGGAGACGAGTTATTTGGTCCACTCCGGGGATTTGACGTTCCCCCTGATGACGGAGTAGAAGAGTGGGACCCCATGGAGATCCTTCCACCAGACGGAGTTGTTACTAATCCGAACACCGATCCTGAATATTCGGATCCCGAGTCGAAACCTATGGAGTCTGACCCCGAGCTGGAGCCTGTTGAATCCAAACTTGAGCCATCCGACGACATGGCTAATCCGGGATCGCCTGAGTACTTCGAGTCCAATCCAGGGTCGTCGCCTGGGTAGCATGGGGGTGACTGATAAGTTTAGAAATCCCGACTTTTGAGAAGCCCTCTTTTGATTAGAAGAGTTAGGCTAACCGGCTACCTGACCCTTTTTGTTACACGTGGTCCGTAGTTGGTGGCCTCACAGAAGGCTTGCAAGTGCATATGTGGTTACTGACGTTATGTTTATAAAAGTGTTTTATTGATGCGTATCAAATGTCTCTCTACTATCCCGTTTAATTGTATGTTGTATGGCGAGTTTGAGTTTGCTTCCGCCGGAGTTATCGATGTGATTCGATTGGGTCGGCGACAAGTCCTGGGATGTCGCTTACCTAACGACCGAGGCAGGATGTTGCGTACTCGTGGGGATCGGGGCGTAACACCTTTTCACTTCTTGTCAATTGAGTCCATCCGATCAATTTTGGCCGGCCAGCGCTAATGTCAACATCGTCCGGTGCCGGCCAACACTGACATGGCAATTTTTAAATATTTTTTCTAATTTTTTTAATTTTTTTCTTTTTTCTTTTTTTTTTTCTGCCTTCTTCCTTGCCGACTTCTGGTGAAGCTCACCCCCACTGGCCACTGGTGAGGGCGAGCCTCGCCCGCCGCTGCTAGGCCAACCTCGCCCAGCCAAGGCGAGGCCAATCTCGCCGTCGCTGGGTGAGGTGAAACCTAGCGACAGCGAGGTTGATCTCGCCAGATCTGGGTGAGCCTCACCCATCCAAGGCGAGGTCGACTTGCGACAGCGTTGGCCAGTAAGCCTCGCCCAGCCATGGCGAGGCCAACCTTGCTGTTGTTGGGTTTCACCTCACCCAACGATGGCGAGTTGCCCTCACCATAGCTAGTCGAGGCCGACCTCGCCGTCGCTTTGGGTTCCACCTTGCTCAACGACGGTAGTTAGCCTTGATCTCGCCTAGGCAATGGCGGGCGAAGCTTGCCCTTGCTAGTGGCCAGCGGGGTCAAGCTTCGCCAGAGGTCGACGAGGTCGACCTCGCCGGCTTGCACCCCTGGCTAGTTGCCGGTCGCTAGACCAGCCAAAGAGAAGAAGGGCAGAAAAAAATATTTAAAAATTGCTACGTCAGCATTGGTCGAATGGCCGACACTGACCGGCCAGTTAAAATTAGCCAAATGGATTTAATTGGCAAGAAGTGAAAATGTTTAGAACTAAATTGGCAAGAAGTGGAAAAATTTAGGACTGAATTGGCAAAAGTGCAATAGGTTTAGAACTTTTTGGACAATTTTCCCTTTCATCTTTTCTGTTTTCACAAAAATGGCAATAACATGTCTAATTCAATCAAGGTCATAATAAAGTAAAGGTCCAGTTCGACTCGAAAGAGGAATTAGATGAAAAATCTAGAAAAAAAGGGCAAAAGCAAAGTCTGCATAAATTTAGCGAACCTTTGCTACATAGCAAATTAATTGCTTTTTTTTTTTAATTGAATCTACCAATTCGAATTCCAAAACTGATTGTCATTGTAATAAGTGCGTAATTTCATTAATAAGTGTCGTATAATTCGAGTTTTAGTACTTAACTGCAGTTGTCAACCAAGCATTGACCTAAAGCTATGTATTGCTAAACTTCTCATAATTTGATTGATCTTGTGGGTGGTAACTTCCCATCACAAACAATAACCTCCCTTAACTCGAGGATGTTGCCACCGGTACTTATCAAATGATATTGTAATTTCATTCGAATGGTCATAAATGGTACTTCATAATGGTTATTAACTATCTATCATTAATTATAACTTTGTGCTATCATTTAGGCTTCATTTGTCTTACGAAAAATAAATTATTTGAAAAATATTTAAAAATATCATTTGTATCGCTTGAAAAAAATTAGTCAATGATTGATGATCCCTACATACTTAAACGGTGCAAATTGACCTCAATGAAACTTCCTCCTATGCCTCGTCGATTTTTATTATCGATAGCAATTTATATCTAGACATTTTTCCGGAGGGAGAAAATATTTTTCGTTCATTCATTATTGTAAGTGATACAATCGATTATTTTTAAGAAAATATTTTCAAATCATTCATTTTTCACGAAACAAACACACCCATGGTAGTTATTTAAAGATATTGTATTTTACCAAGATAGATCATAACTCAGAGGTCCTTCCAATAATTGTAATTTGCTTTAAGTAGTCATAATCTCAACTGCATTTATAGTGAGTACTTTTCTTTTTGTGTATTTAGGGTATTTAGTTTGTGGAAAATGTACTATTGTTGAAAAATACTTTTCGAGAAAATGACTTTATTTTCCAGTATTTTGGTTAAAATCTAAAAAAAACTTGGAAAGTATTTTCAATCGTTTGGTAAGAAAAATCTAATGAGGAAAATTATCAAAAATTCATATTTTTAATCATTTTAATTTTAATTTTTTTTATTTTAAATTTTTATGTATTTTTCATTTCTTTTCTTTTCTTTGTTTATTTCTTTTTCTTTCTGCTTCTTCCTTAGCTAGTTGCTAGCCATGGCGACCGGCCACAAGCAAGCTTGAGCCTCGCTGGCCCCGTGCGAGCTTGCAGCCTCCTCGTGCAAGCTTGAGCCTCGCCGCCAAAGGCTGCAAGCTCGCCCGATCTTGCAATGCACGAGCTGCGGGCCTTGGGCAAGCTCAAGCCTCACCGCCAGAGGCCGCGAGCTCACCCAATTTGGCGAGGCCCAAGCTCGTCTGCCTCGGACGAGCTTGGGCCTCACTGCCGAAGGCCGCTCGGCCAACAAAGATCTGGTCCTTAACGCTGGGACTCAAGAACAAATGTCGGGGTTTTTTGTTTCCAAGCGTAGAGTTTCAAGTCCAAATGTCAATATTCACTTACATATTTTAGAAAGAATACTGGTTTCATGAAGAAGTCAATATTCAAAACAACTCATATGTTCACATTAAAGGCAAATCTAATCAAAACTTCAAGCAGTACAAACTCGAAAAATGTAAGCTACTTCATATCTAGACGAAAAAGAAGTATCGCAAAAGATTGCGAAGGCACATCATGAATTCGTGCTTAAGTTGATCTCGTCCTTTTTCAAACACGAAAAAGGTTCGAATCAACTTGTGAACTATTCTTTTAAAAAAGTATTCTCAAACCGAGCCATACCATGAAATCCAGTTTGGCTTGATTTGGTTCAACCACGACTGTTCGAACCTCCTTTGCACTAATCAGGGGATGCTTGACAAAGTACAAACAGAACTGAAGTAAAGAAAAATGCAGGGCAATCCCTGGACATCATATTATTCATGGCCCTATAATAATGGAGAAGTAGTTCAAAGAATTTTCTGCACATTTTAAATGCTTTCTTCGTGATTTGTACAAAATGAATGACCCAAAAACAGCCTAAGAAAAGTTCCCAACAAATTGGAACCTCTAAAAACAATCTCCATGATCTACTTCTAGAATTCGCTGTAATCAACAAGTAAAACAAAAGGGGAGGTAACTAACAAAACTTAAAAGAACTTGCGAAAGTGTGGGAGAGCTGATAGAGAAACCTAACAGAGTTGGCCCAAAATACTCGAACCAGCACCATAAGCATGTCGCCATCACACTTCTCATCTTACGCCTGATTTCAGACCCATGGACTTCCGAATCAGGCAAGACCTCCCATGGAGGACATATCACAAGGCTGTCGTCTTTAATAATAAGAAAATCCAATGAATGGCTATGTTACAGAATCAAAAATTTCTCAAGCCTGTGTTGAGTCATGTCCGAACGGTGGGAGGGACAAGAAGGAAACCAGACTTCAAAGGTGCCATATGGCCAACCACTGCTTGTAATTCACATGGGTCCTGATGAAAAGCTCGAACTCTAGTGCTATTTATGCGCACCCCAATACCACTTACATGTTTTCCACTTGCATCTCTTTAGCTTCTAGATCTTCCAGCTAATAGACTATGATTCCAAGATGTGACAGTTCCTTATAAAATCGTTGGAGTAGTTAACATATTTGGTCCAAAAAGGGCGTAGATGCTCAAAGCCAATGTGCAGCCAAGGTTTTGATTGACCATTATAGTGGATTACTGCAGCCTTTTTCACGCTCTCAATGTCTGTCTTAATTTGATAACCTAAGCCAAGCAAGTGCCATGAAGGGTCAATTGGTTGAACATGGCCTCTGAACGCAATCAAAGCAGGAGGCAATGTTCCCAGTTTCCACATCGTCAAGTTTGACTTCAGATTCTGCACATAAAGCTCAATGGGTAATCAATCATTATATCCATGCAATGTAATTATTCAAAATATAATCCTCATAAGACTCCACTGCCACTCACTACTTTAGTATGGAGTCAAAGACCACTCCTTAAGTATCAATATGATCGATGGTATGTTACGTACATGAGACCCAACATGTAACTAGGCAGGTCACATCTATAGGTCCTAGCAGGGACTTTAGTGTTCTACCACACTTGTAATCTTACTGGCCATAGATCTCCCACTAAGGCAAAGAGAGCATAAACGAAGCACATTTCAAGTGAAACCAAAGCTATTTTATATGGAGGCTTTATCTAACAGTAATTTATCTCTATCTTTCCTGGCCGAAAGAAAAAGATATGTACAACAAAGTGAGGTCATTAGCGATGAAAGCCACATGATATGATAAAAGTGCAACAGTACAGACATTGTGATCAGTAGTACCTCTTTTAACCAGGCATGGTAAGCTTCCCTTATACCAGTTTGCCTCCATGCACGAAGATCAAAGATGTTCATCCCATAGGCCCATGCACATTCCTCTGGATCTAAATTTTCTGCTATGAGGGGATGGGAGAAATTGAAGTAATTCTTGAACCGCTTGGACATAACCCAGTCGTCTTCACCTTTACAAGTTTCTACAGCTCCGTTAACTTTTCCCCCAAGGTCAATCTCCCAAAGTGGAGATAAGTCGCGCTGAATTACAACATCATCATCCAAGAACACCACCTTGTCAAGGTTAGGAAAGAGCTGTTCCAACACAAATAGTCAGATGTATATCCATAGAGAAGTATCAATCACAAAAGAGGATAAACATCCAATAACCAATAATGTACAAGGAAGGTCCACATATAACTCAAGAATAAGCTAAAGTATTAGATTTTATCATCTGGTAAATTTCTCAATCACAGTAAGCAAAAATGCAGATAACAAAATTATCATCTGCAAAGTCCTATTACAACATTAGAGCTTAGAAATCCTACTTCGAGTAACCCTCTGGATCGTTTCCCGAGTCTCTTCCATCTTGCAATGAATACATCACGGTATCAACTAATGGCCATTGCTTAATGTTTCAAGATCAATTGAGTTCTGTCTCTACTCCATAAAGAATCAAACTTATAGATGTTCTGATAGAAAATCCCAACTGAAAATTATCTCAGAGCATTTAGTTTTCTGAAAATTTGTTTAGCCAAAACGTTAATGATATCTCAAATGCAGATCAGCATAAAATCGGGTATCATTCACCTATCAAGCAACAGGATTTCCACTATTTAGTTCGAACCAAGCAATAGAAAATCTAAGATCGAGGTACTTTTAATCCTACGCCAATTAATTACCTCAGGAAGATATATTCGGAGATGATTGAGCAAAGAGATATACTTCGGACTTCTAGCCTGTAATTTTGAAGCAAATGTCCTTGGAGTTGTGCTGCTCAGGTTGGCCCCAGCAATGTGATTTCCATGGTAATAATTTCTGATGCTACTGTGGCTCTCCACAGCTTCTAGTACAGGAACATTCTCTCTTGTTAACCAGTCAAACTGATGTATGCCTTTCACTTCCACAATAGCAGGGGATACAGGATTAAGTGCAAACCAAGAGTGCATCCCCGCATAAGTTTTCTTGTCAGTGATGACATGGAAGACTACTTTTTCAGGTTTCAGAGATGACTGGATGGTGGAAGCCACAACAACTGAAGCGGCTAAAATGTTATCAGTCGATAAAACAAAGTGGTGGCAAGAGTTGTCAGTGAGTAAAGGAAGCAACTCCGGAGAAGGCAATTGTTTGCGTGCATGAGCATTAGAAGAATATTCATCAGTTAGACGCAAAGAGAGACAATAAATGCCTTTGGGAACAGAACTAGCTGCAAAGTGTTTGTTCATCAGTTCTGCAAACTTGGATTCCTTTATCTCTTTTTCGAATTTCTCCATCTACAAGGAAAAGCAAAGAATAACTCAGTTAGAAAATGTCTAAACAATATAATATCTTCATAGTCGTCCTACTGTTAAACGCTAATGAATGAAATAAAAGGGACAGATCCTACAGATAACTCAAAAGGCCTATATCAAAACAATATTCTGCATTAACCAAAAACAAGAACGCCATAATTTGCATTATTGTAAGCACCATCTTATGTATTTGAGACCCAGAATAAATCCTATGTAACACATAAACTCTTTTGGCAATTTGGAAGGAACTTAGTTATAAGGAAACCATAAACGAAAACAGAATATTACAGTTAAATGGTGCACGGGCATCGGAATATCGAACTATAGATCCAACTATCAACAATGTCTGCTCAAATGTGAACACTAAAGAGACGCCATAAGAAGTTGATATCAGGGCAACTGAGATAGCAGGCAATGACAAATAAGTCTATTTACTATTTCTTAAGCAGAATTGTGATCACCAACAACCTAATTACCACAAAAGTCCACAGGTAATAAGGACAGGCATGTAAGCCTTAAACCAGGATAAACTACTTTAAAATCAGGTATCTAAAACTAAGCAATTAAGAATTGTGAAATGATTTATGAAAACTTAAAATACTAAAAGGGCCTAATCTTATGCTTAGTCACCCTGAGAATATATGCCTTGATAATAAACCAAAAGTGGAGATTCAAGAAGCTATCCATCCATTTGTAGCATGCCACGTACCATTGCTCTCAACTTGAGTGCGAAGGTCCTTGCGTCATACTGATTGTTTTGGATCTCTAATACAAGTTGATCAAATGAATCTGGGAGCTTTAAATTATCTGGGATGTCTGCACTCTTTACTTCGCTTAGAATCTTCTGAAAGTCTCTAACCAGTCTCTGTTGTACCAACACCAAGCGAATTGTAAATGTTTCATCCATTCTCACAAACTTCTAAGAGAAAATGCAATATGAAAAGATATGCACAGTATAAGAGAGAAGAAGTTACCCCCGAATGATCAACCCTGCGAAGAATTGTAGGTCCAAACCGCCGGCCTAAACAACCTGAAACTTGAGAAAAAGCAAGTCAAATAAAAAGAAAGATACCTGCAATGCAATCAACATGAGATCCGAAAGAAGGTCACATAAAAAACAGAAAAACTTATGGAACTCATAATGCGCCATTCTAATTCAGACTTTCTCCAAATCTACACTCAATAGGTTTTTCTTTCCCTTTTTTGATAGGATGCACTTAGGAGATCAATAGTCTAGAAAGTTGTCCAAGACAAACATTAAATACTATATATCAGCCAAAACTTGAAGGAACCAAAGGCCCCCAGACATCTAGACAACTGCAAAAGAAAAATGGCAAATTCATAGGTATAATGTAAGTCAAAAGAGTTGGAAGTTACACGAGGCAATTATTTTGGTTTAACTGTACAGAACTAAGTTCTGGCTTGAAACAGGGTTCACTAATGAAAGGCTGGTTGATAGCAACTTGTCCATGTGAAACAATGAAAAGTAGAAAACACATATCAAGCACAATGAAGCTGATGCCCCAATAACACGACCTTTGATTTTGCATGTAGACCGTATTAGTTTATACCAAAACACAATTGAAGTACGCAACTGAACTCAACATGTTGCACAGGCTACTTCTTTTACTTTTCCAATGAGAGTTCCATGTAAATTTCCTACTCCACACCTATAACATGGTAGTTTAAAAATCTCTCTTTTGAAAGGTACCACAGGTCTACAACTGAAGCAATCATCATAAAATGATCCTCTAAGATAAGTTAATTAACCCTATTGGATCTTCCAACTGATAATCAACTTTGAGAAAATTTGCCAAGACACAGAGGCTGAGGCCAGAATATATCTTATGCTCCAGAGAGTTGCTCTTCTCAATTGAACCAATGTATTAACCCTTGTACCGCACATTACAACTCTCAAGCGTTTGAGAGGTCATGAGAGAATTGTTGTCTTACAACTCAACAAAGAATAAACCTTCCGCCCCCTTTTTTCCTTATATAGCTAATCTCTTTTAGTAAAATTCAAGGAAAGTCGATAGTTCATGCACTATACACAACTTCATACATGTGTCTAAACAGTTCAATGAACTGAACTAATCTCAGAATTAACCTAACGAATTTACTAAATTCTAGAGAATTCAAGGTAATCTTTCTTTCAAGAAACTAAGTTGCAGTAGTACCTAAATGCAATTTTAAGTTCAATGGAAGTACTGTCCCAAGGTAAGGTGTGTTCACGGAATTAAAAATTTGATCTCTAATCGACAACATACAGATGAGTTCCACGAATAAGGGACAGATACAAAGTTATACATGAGCTACCATAAGTCCTCTCAAAAGACACGTGATACCGAACAAAATCGGAAGTTAGCATCATCTTGCACGTGCAATTCCAGGTGCATATCATTTGGGACAGAACAAAACTACACATGCATTTAGCTGAATTGACATTCCACTGCACAAGCACATCTTAAGACAACGAAAAAAAAACAGAGGAAAACTTGATGGATATACAGGACATCAAGAATGGAACGATCTTATCAATAACACGGTCCGCATAGCATCTCGTATTGCAAATTCACGCGCAACAATATTCAAATCCATCCCCACAAAATCAAACAGGTGAAGCTGCCAATCTAAATGTCAAACAAACAACACGCTGCGCCAAATGCCCAATTCGCAAACTAATCCAATCCTAACCGATTCGGATCGACAAAGGCTCGCAATGTCCAGGTCCATCACACATTGCCACACGAAACCAACACCAACGCGGCAAACCAAATATATCCGCCGCGCGATCAACAGCAGGACGACATAAGGAACCGAGGAAATTTACCGAAAGAGGAGCACTTGTTGACGCCTTCGAGGGTAACGACGGCGGTGAGTATGAACACGAACGGCAATAAGAAAGCGAGGATGAGAATGGTGTGGAAGAGGGTCCGGTAGGAGATGTGGCGAGCTGCGACCTTGATCTTCATCAAGTCAACAAACCCATTGCTACTCGAGATCGTAATGCTTCTCATGCTAGGCGAGAAGTGAAGCTGCATGGTCCTGGGCGCAGCCCCACCTCCCCGGCGGCGGCGACGGGAGCGCCGCCTCCCCCGCGGACGGGGCGGCGGCGGCGGCTACGGCTAGAGACCGGCGAGGAGGCTGACGGCCCCGCGGGGCCCACCATCAGGCGCGGCGCCGATCCTCGATCCCGCGGTCGGATCTCCCGACGAAGCGCGAGCGCGGCTGTGCCGGGGCGACGACGATGTCTCCGCTACCTCCTCGGGGGCGTCGGACAAGACCGCATCGGAGATCGAGCGCATGCGTTTGACGTCGATTCGATCCGAGGAATGGGATTCGAACGATCGGAGGAATCAAATTGAGAAGCTCTTTCCGTTGCAGATTTCGGGCACTTCTAGCCCGCGGAAGAGAGAGGAGGTAGGGAGGGAGGGAGGGAGGCGGAGGAGGAGAGAGAAAATGCGCTTCGCCTGACGGTGGTTTTGTGTAGCTTTATTTATTTTATTTATTTATTTTATTTTCACCCAAGTTGGAAAAGTCAATAATAATTTGATTTTTCGGGAATGAAAGAAAAGGGGTATTATTTTTCGGGGAGGAGGAAATTCGAAAAGATTTTGAAGAGTCAAAACCGTGTTGCGTTTTGGAGGGGAGAGGGCGAGGGAGAGGTTTGACTTTGACCAGGGAGCTAAAATCTGAGGGTCTCTCTCTCTCTCTCCTCCGCGCTCTTTCCGTTAATGGGCGAGCACGAAATGCTCGCACGTGCCCGAGTGTTTTTGCTTCTTTTCCTCAGCTCTTTTCTAAACTTGGTGATTCTATCCTTCGGTCCAAGTGGCCCCCGGAAAATAAAAATAAACACCTTTTTGGAAAAGATTGAAGGGCAAAAATCACGGAGAATCTCAAATTACATCAGTCGTGATATATTTACTCCGAACTATATCGTGACACATATGCTATAAGCTTTTTTCTGTGACATAAAAAACCATAAACTTATACCCGTTTGACACGTTTACCCTCTATCGAGATTCCGCTAAATGATTTTTCAACCAAAAAAACACCTTTTTTTTACTTAGCTTAAGTTGAGTGGGCCTGATGTTAGCACTGTTTGCTTTCTAATGTCCATGTGTTATATCGTGACACATATGCTATAAGCTTTTTTCTGTGGTATAAAAAACCACAAACTTATACCCGTTTAACACATTTACCCTCTATCGAGATTCCGCTAAATAATTTTTCAACCAAAACAACACTTTTTTTTACTTAGCTTAAGTTGCGCGGGCCCCATGTTAGCACCGTTTGCTTTCTAATGTCTATGTGGGCAGATTTTTAACGGTCCTCGTTAACTGCATCATACGGGTATAAATTTGGGATCTTTAATATTGTAAAACAAAAAATTTAGTGTAAATATGTCACAGTACGTATGATTTAAGGTTTTATGTGGCTTTTCACCGAGATTAAATTGGTGTTTCTCTCCATATTGTGTATCCTTGAGTGGGTCCGTGAAATCCCCGTGAGTCTTATTAGATCTCCAACTTTTATGAGTCCAAGCCCAGGGAAGAAATTGTCCCACACTTATGGACATAGCTATAGATATATGTCGGAATATCATACAAAGCTTAGGGCTTGGCTCGGCTCGCCTGAAATGGTGCAAACTCAAACTTTGCCCCGACCATTCCCTGGCCACCTAACCACCCCACCATTTTGCCTTTCGTTGTAATTCAATACATTCTCTCAAACCAAGAGAGACTCGGAAGCACCGTCTCCTTACATGAATAGATCTCATAGGGGGCAAAAGATCAAATATTGATAGGAAATTTTTAATATGACATGACAAATACATGCGACATGCATATTGATGGCAAATTGAAATATTTATGTCACGGATCAATCGTTTATCTCGTGAGTTGTTTCTAATGCGATTGTTTATTATGTAGTCATATCTTAAAAGAATCCCAAATTTGAGGTCGTGAATGAGATCCGATTCAAAGGCGGACCACCTGACTCTTTGGATGTGACATGGCAAAAGAAAGTCCCAATTGCACTAAATTTCCAAACAAAATAAGGAAATCAACTTTCCTTAGCATGTGTTGGTGTCGTGGCTTGAAATTGGAGAGTCCGACATGGGAGACGAATGTGTGCCAAGTGGCAAAACAAGAAAAGCTAGAAATTTATTGGTCAACAAATCATTTAGTTGAAAATTTATGTATTTTCTTTAATAAGTAAAAATTGACATGAGACGGCATTAAACTAAGAGTTTAATGATTGAATGTGCGCCAAGTGGTAAAACGGGAAAAGTACCAAAAAAAAGTTGCATTTATGTTAGTTCAGTCATAAACATTTCAAATAAACCGATTTAGTGCTGATTATTTTCACATTGGTACCAATTAAGATCGGAAATCACAAACGAGGATGCCAAGCGTCCTACATGGCACGATTAATGCTGACGTAAACATTTTTAATAATTTTTTGAATTTTTCTTTTTTTTTTCCTTTGTTCCTTCCTTTTATATCCTTCTCTTTCCTTTGGTCTATGGCTAGTACTCAACCGTGGCCAACAAGGATGTGGCAGCCCTCGCCAGCCACAAGGGGCGCCCTTGCAGCCTAGGCAAGGGTGGCCCTTGCCAGATTCAACGAGGGTGACCCTTGCTCAGGCCGTGAGGGTCGAGCCCTCGCCAGTACAACGAGGGTGATCCTCACCTATGGCAGGTCATTGGCCATGGCCAAGAACCGGCCATAGCCAAAGGAAAGA
Organism: Syzygium malaccense; assembly: GCA_031216405.1. NCBI lineage: Eukaryota > Viridiplantae > Streptophyta > Magnoliopsida > Myrtales > Myrtaceae > Syzygium > Syzygium malaccense. The sequence goes on along the minus strand of CM062262.1, from coordinate 16,261,042 downwards.
GAAGGAAAAAAAAAGATAAAGGGAAAAAGGAAAAAAAAATTTCAAAAATTATTAAAAATTCAAAAAGCATTAAAATATTATTAAAAATGTTCACGTCAGCACTGCCCGTGTCAACGTGGGACGGCCAGCATCCACGTCAACGATTTTGGCATAAATTGATTGAATTGACTGAATTGTTATTAATGATAAAAGATTTAGGACTAAAATTAGTCTAATTGAAAATTTTAGATCTAAATTTATACAAATGCAATATGTTTGTGTCTTTTTTGGCACTTTTCCTGTGGCAAAACTGTACCACGTCATTTTCGATGACAAACACAGTGGCAAAGCGAAGTGCTATGGGAATAGCATTGGAATGAACCTTCTCTAAGCTAACTTATGAATTTCTAGCAAAAATAAAAAATATACGTTATTTTTTGCAATAGTATAAAAGAACTTTTAAGGTGATTTTTACCACCCGCATGGGTGGCGCTGCTGGAGCGCGCACTCTTCCTCTCGCAAAAGGTTGAGTGTTCGAATCCCGGACGCTGCATGGTGACTTAACCGGTGGCACGTGTGTGGTGGCTAGCACATGTCGCCCCCAGGGTTTACTCCCCGGCTGTCGGCCGTGCGGGGGTTCCCTGGGTTATCAAAAAAAAAAAAAACTTTTAAGGTGATTTTACATATACTCTAAAAAGGAAGGGAACCTTCTGTTTTGCGAGGATCTCTCTTTTTTTCTTCAAAATCTCCTGGATAACTTATTCACCATCGTTAAATTTGACAAAAAAAAGAAAAATAAAATGATCATTTTAACATGAAAATCCATTGTCTTCATTACTTCTTCTCACAATAAAATTCTCCCATGACAAGAAAAATTTTGGATAGGTAAGTTCCAGGCTTTGACCCTATCAACCTCATAGAATACTTAAAACGATGCTCTAAATTCGAGCGAATGGCTCAAATTTGAAATTGTTTGCACTTGGCAATACAGAGATTTAAACTTGTGTCGTGTGCTTAATTTACATACATATGTCAGTCAGATCCTTAACCATGAAATAAAATATGCTTTGATTTGCATTGGTAAATATTGCAACATATATTTACGTGTCATGCATGTAGGACGAATGGACTCTAATACGATCTTTTAAAGATTTAGCACACTTAAAATAAATCAAAAACCTTTTTCGTTATATTTTGTTTTACGTGCCTTCTATTTTTTTCTCTTCTTGCTGCTCTCATTATTTTAAATATGAAATATGCAAATATATCAATAATTGCACATATGATTTTTTCTCTCATTTTTAAAACTTTTAATTTTTTTTCTGGTTATCAAATTTCAAAGGGGGGTTATGTGCTCCCATTGCCACTTTTAAGGATTTTCATCCGTGAGCAATCAACACCGTTTATTTTGGAGGAAGTAAGGATCACCATTGGATCAAGTGGGTGGAAAGCAAATGGGAACTTGTCCACATGGTTCTAAACATGTTTCTTAAAAAATTACTAACTTTAGGGTTAATATCACGAAAAACTCAAAACTGATACATCCGTGACAATTTTACTCAAAATTAATTTTTTTACCACGAAAAAACTCCAAACCGATATACTTATGATAGATTTACCCAAAACTAATATTTTGACCACTAAAAACCCCAAACTGGTATATTTGTAACAAATTTACCCTCCAATATTTTCTTTAAATTGAATTAATACCGCAAAAAATCACAAATTGATACACTTGTGACAAACGGAAGGTAAAACATAAAACTAATATATTAGTTAGCTGTCACATGTCATTTAACAAAGTAATTTGATAATAAAGTTTAACGGAAGCAAACTGAGAGTAAAGTATTGAGAAATTACAAAACACTTTAAGAAGCTTATTCATTATTCAAAAGTGATTCTAAAATGAAAAGGCAACTGTCAAATTACCAAAATTACTAATTACTGAAAAGAGAAAACTTGCAATGTGAAAAGTTTATGGAATGTGATCTTCCAATTTTCTCAGATTGTTCATAAATTAGGTTTTGTTTGGTTCGTGGAAAATGAATGATTTGAAAAATATTTTCCAAAAAATGATCGCTTGCATCGTTTACAAATGTGAGAAAACGAAAAATTTTTTCATTTTCCACCAAAATTTTAGACATAAATTATTATCCATAATAAAACAATTTTCATTGGTTAATTATTTCAAGCGATCGGTTTTAGTAAATTGTTTTTCAAATAATTTATTTTCCGCGAAACAAACGGAGTCTTACTTTGAGTAAGTTTGCATCCAAAGTTAAATTACTTTGGAAATTCACTAGTAACTACAATAAATTACTTTTACATTGAAAAAGTTAGTAACAACTTATCGAAGTTACTAACACTAGAAAAACTTGCATTTTTGAGAATTTACGGATAGATGTGCCAGCCTATGAAATGTAACATATCCCGATTTCTTTAGAAATGTTGAAAAGATACTTTGAGTAAGTTTTTTTTTAAACAAATCGACGACTTCTCATTCAAAGTTACTAACAACTAATATTACGAAAGTTACATCTTGCAGCGACAAATTACAAAAAAATTTAATAACATATGAAGAATTAATTTTTACATGTACAATTACTAAACACTAGAGAAGAAGCTTGTTTAGTTTTAGTTTCCATTAAAAGTTAGTAACTTTAAAATAATCAAAAGTTTCCCTTTGTTATTGGAAGTAACTTTTTCATGTTTCTTAGTAAGTTTTACCATCGGAAAAGGAAATCTTATTCTATAACTGTACGTTATTTGTAATTTTTCCCATGTTTTGAGTAATTTTGTCAAATTCCAAAATCAACTTTACATCAATCATAAGTTAGTAGGTACTTTCCATTCGATGGAAAGTAAGCTTTTAACATTTGGTGATTATTAATTTTCTAAAAAATTAGTAACTTTTTGAAGTCAATTGAACTATGAGATATTAAAAAAAATGACAAAAAAAAGGCTAATACCACGAAAATTCCAAACTGGTACACCTATAATAAATTTACCTTAAACAAATTTTTTGATCACGAAAAACTCAAAACTAGTACACATGTGATAATTTTACCTCGAACTAATTTTTTGATCACGAAAAATCTCAAACTAGTATACCTGTGATAATTATACTCTGAACTAATTTTTTGACCACAAAAAATCCCAAACTGGTATACATATGATAAATTTATCCTCTGTTAGTTTTCATTAAATTTTATTATCAAATTGTTGAGTTGATGACACATGGTAGTTGATGGGTATACTAGTTTAGGGTTTTACCCCTCTGTTTGTCACAGGTTTACGAATTTGTGATTTTTCGTGATATTTATCCAATTTAAAGGAGGGTAAAAAGTGCATCAGTTTGAGATTTTTGATGGTCAAAAAATTTGTTCGGGGTAAATTTATCACAGATGTATCGGTTTGGAATTTTTTATGATCAAAAAATTAGTTTGGAGTAAAATTGTTATAGGTGTATCGGTTTAGGATTTTTCGTGGTCAAAAAATTAGTTTAGGGTAAATTTGTTACAGGTGTACTGATTTTGGATTTTTTGTGGTAAAAAATTAGTTCGAATAAAATTGTCACAGGTGTACCAATTTAAAATTTTTCGTGGTATTAACCCTAAAAAAATAACATTTAAACATCTTTTCGTAACTTTTTTGCGTAGAAAACGAACTTTCTACGTGTTACAGAAAAGAAAGCTTTCCACGTTTTTGAGCAACTTTCCATAGTGCGGTTGTAATTTCTCCCATAACGGGCTATTAGTAATTTTTCACATTTGTTGTAACTTCCTAAAACCAAAAGTAACTTCAAAAGTATCATAAATTAATTTTTATACATTAGCTAATTAATTTTATATTTCAAAGGCAAGTTTCCTCTTCTTGCAATAAGAAATTTTTATGCATTAGTTCATAAATTTTACCACCGAGGAACTACAAATTATGAGAAGTTAGTTAAGTAATCTTTCAACGCTATTACGCTTCGTTTGTTTCGCAAAAAATGAATCAGTTGGACAATATTTTCCTAAAATGATTGTTTGTACTGCGCACAAAAATGAACAAATGAAAAATATTTTCATCGTCCAATAAAATATTGAGACATAAATTATTGTCGACAATAAAAACATTTTTGTTAACTAATTATTTCAACCGATACAAGGGATTATTGTTTTGAAAATGTTTTTCAAATTATTTATTTTCGCCAAACAAATAGAGTCTAAAATTCCCATTCATTTGGAATAAATCACGAAGGTAATATTTTTCATATTAAAAGTACATATAGTAGTTAGTAGCTTTCAAAATTGATCAAATGAGCAGTTTAAGTGAAACACAAGTACACGATAGATCTCGCATTCAGATCCGAGTGCTTCCCTCTTAAAGTAATCTTGACCACCATGAGTGTAGCTTTACTTATTGGACTCGAATAGGAGCACAGACATGCCTCTATAGGAATTAGTCAAATCTAGAGATTCAGATACTTCATATTGTGGAAAAAAGCGAATGAGTAAGTTTACTACATTTTCTATTTTCTTTTTTGACAAAACACTTACTTTTACGTGGCAAGAGAAATTAAAATTAATTTTGAAGCTATCAATTGCTAGTCAATTCTCAAACCCGTTCGAAACTGTTTATATAGAAAAATTTCCTTTTTTTTTAGAATCGAAGCATTTATTAATTTCTCCATAATTCTGATAATTATCAATATTGATTTTATAAGTACCGAAATTGTACACAATTAGTCAAATTCGAAATACTAGTAATACACACATATGTAGTAATTTCTACATAAATAATTTTACATCAGGTGCTTTTTCACATGAGGAAGGAGTTTCCATCAATATTCACACATATTCAGCCAGTTTCTCTATCAAGTGCATTGGAAGTCTTAAAACTTGTTATGGAAGTCTTAAAACTTGTTATGAAAGTACAATTGAGTCCCAAAATTTTCAAAAAGTGCAATCAAGTCTTAAATTTTGTCATTAAAATGTAATCGAGTCTCAAAACTTTTAAAAAGTGCAATCAAGTCCTAAAATTTATCAAATTGATCAAATCAAGTCTTTTTATAATAAGTTTTATAACTTAATTTCATTTTTTGAAAGTTTTAGGACTTAATTGCGCTATCATGATAAGTTTTAGCACTTGACTCCATTTTTTGAAAATTGTAAGATTCAAATGCGCTTTTGTGATATGTTTTGAGACTTAATTTCGCTTAATTTTTAGGATTCAATGCAATTTTCATGACAAGATTTTACGCTTCAAATCCAATTATTCCAAAAAGTTTCTGCAACTTTTTGATGTCCTGTGACCCGGAGAAAGCGGTACGCCGTATCATCACATGCCTCCGCAAATGCTCCCACGGGGAACAGGACGAAAAATAAAAAGAAACCTTTTTTTGGGTCAGAGAAGTGCACGTCGCGTTACAAATGTCGTTTTCCGAAAAGATCTGCGCCATCACCTGCTACGGTCCAAGCCGCACTCGATGCGCCCGCAACCAATGAGATGCCTCCACCGCCCTCGGCTAAACCGAAGTCGCCCGGTCAACCAATGAGAGGCCTCCAAGCCAGGGACCTCGCCCCGAGGCGGATTATCGCCTCGAACTTCGAGAGACCTCGGGAGTCGATTCAACTTTTTAGAGCAGGCTCCATCGCCATGATATTAAGCGAGCGAGCGAACGATAGCTAGTCACCTTCGACTTCACGTTGACATCCTCGCTCGTTCTCCGGCGATGGCCGCTTCGCAGCTCTCGACGACGCCGCCGCCGACGCCGCCGCCGCCTTCGCGCCGCGACGGCCCGCGCGGGTCGCTCGGCTCCGGCCTTGGCCTCGGGGGGAGGAAGCCGGCGCTCTTGTTCCGAGCTCGGAACGCGAGGCCGCTCCGGACGGGGAGGCCTCTGACGGTGACGAGCGTGTCCAGCGAGCCGAAGCAGCGGCTCGAGGATTCGCCACTCGACGAAGGTGTCTCGACTTTCGATGTTACGCTGCTCATGTCTGTTTTTGGCTCGGACGGTGCACCTTCGTTCTGTCGATCGGTCATTTGCATCCTGGTTCTTTTGTTTTTTTTTTTGCTCTTCTGGTTTTCATTTTGCGATCGTCGTGATTAGGAGAGATTCCGGCTTTCAGTGCGTGCATAGTCGCAGTGAGCACAGTGCTGGATGAGAATGCTGATTTGACTCGAAGCTAATCTTTCTCTCGTTTTTGTGAATTCAAACGGTTGATGTTGTGCTGGGGAAAAATTCGAAATTGGGTGCCGAAGTTAAGATTGGCTTTCATTTCTCAATTATCCGATACTTAATCATTATACTAGTTGAGTCACTTCTTGATAGAGTTTTCTGTGACGATAAGATTGAGTACGACATATTGCCTTCTCAACGGCAGAAAGTGATCATGGGTCACGAACCGATGATTTGGATTAATTTAAGTGACCAGTAGTGATGCTTGCGAAGGAAATACCCGATCAATCGGTTTCTGATCTGGTTTATGTGCGACTTTTGAGGATGCTCAGAGGTAGGAATTGATAGTGAACTGAATGGCAGAGCTGTTCCTGTTGGTAGTCTGGATCATTTGATGTTCACGTGGTAACTTTTGATAGATGGGCAGAGGAGGTACATGTTTTGGCAAGAGATCCATCCTATGGAGATAATTGCATGGTTCCACATGGCCTGGGTGAATCACAATGGTTGGATGTTGTGGACCCGTGTGGAATCCAGATGATCAATGGCCGAGATTTCATGCTGTCCACCATAGACCAGGTTAGGCAAGAATTTGCCCACATCAAGTGAGCGGATGGTCTGGTCTGGTCTGGTCTGGTCGGTCCCTCATGTTTTCTGATTAAGTTCAGTTAAATTAACTTGAAAAAACCTACAATGTCTTACTTATGGCAGAGCGACGTGGGTAAGTCAGAAATAGGATTCACTCAAGTCCTTAAAATCTGTTCTACTCATTGCTTTATAATAGTATAGTGGCGGCCTAAAAAAAAATCAAAATGGAGAGTTGATGTCTCTGGTTGCGGCTGCATTATTCATTTATTCACTCATGAAGAGCAAGCAATGAGGTTGTTCCACCGAATTTGTGGGTTTCTAGAGGGAGGACTAGTTGGGTCCTTAGCCTTTACAGTTTTCTACTTAGTGGCAAGATTAAAGCTCAAAATACACATTGAATCTTTGTGGGGGCTCTGAGAATAACTGCAAAACGAGGGTGATGTATCTACAGCTTAGCATATTAATATGTAGTTAACCTTCCATTTGCAGGCATTAACTCTGTTTCTTGTTTTCATGGTGTAAAGAGCCAAGCAGTCCGAATCCTCTCAAGCCAGATGCTGCATCCATTGCCTCAAGTATCAAATATCATGCGGAATTTACGGCTCCCTTTTCTCCTGATAAATTTGAATTTCTGAAGGCTTTCTTTGCAACTGCTCAAAGTGTCCGAGATGCTCTCATCATTAATTGGAATGCAACATATGATTACTGTGAAAAGTTGAACGTAAAGCAAGCATATTATCTGTCAATGGAATTTCTACAGGTTTGGCACCGAAGTTGCTTCATGTAAAGAGTAGAGCTATGTTCCACTTATCCTCAAAAAATTATAGCTTCATTAGTGTGGTTTGTGTAGGGAAGAGCACTGTTAAATGCAATTGGTAACTTGGAGCTCACAGGTGCATATGCTGAGGCCTTAAGCAAACTTGGGCATGACCTGGAAAATGTTGCAGTCCAGGTATATTGCGCTTGTTGCTTATTTTGGATTAGATACTGTTGCTTCATTTTTGCATAGTGATATTTACTGCTACAATTGAGCTAGTTGTACTGTACTAATACTATAACAATGACGGTGCAAATATCATGATGATGTTGGCTAAAGATCTATCGATCTTTAATCTAGGTAAAACCGTCAAGACTTCTTTCAGTCATTTATATCCTTTTTTATTTGGGCCAGAGGGTCATTTGTAACTTGACAGTTTTCTGTTGCTAAATCCTGCTGTTCAACTTGAAAATGTATTCCGGCCACAAAAAAAAAATAAACTTGAAAATGTATATATTGCCCTTCACCATCAACTTTCTGATCATCATCTGCTGACCCCTACTCCCTGATGTTAGTTAAGACATGCCATTACCTGCTATATCTAGGAAGTTGGAAGTTAATGACTCCAGGTACTTAATCAACTCTTTCTAATTGACCTCATGTACATTTTAATGAAGTGATGATAACCTAACAAGGTGGATTGAGGGATATATCACTCATTTTTAAGTACATGGGGTCAATTTACGGACGATCCAGGAGGTGTACAGATTGACGTTTTGCCCTGAGGCTTCATTTCATTGCTTGAATATAAGCCTTCTTAATCGCTGCCTTTTGAAAGCCTGACCTGCTAATCTCTGGCTTATACCATGATCTCAATCCTTAGTTGTTTGCTTTATGTCACCTATGAATCAGTACATACTTTTTGGTTGTTATATAGACCATCAAAAGTCACTTATAATTGCAATTAATATTGGTAGGAGGCTGATGCTGCACTTGGAAATGGGGGTCTTGGGCGTCTTGCCTCCTGCTTTTTGGACTCCCTGGCAACTTTAAATTATCCAGCTTGGGGTTATGGACTTAGATACAGGTATGGCTTATTTAAGCAACAGATAACTAAAGATGGTCAAGAGGAAGTCGCTGAAAGCTGGCTTGAGGTATGCTGAAATGTCCCTTCTATTTAATTTCAAGTTCCGCAATAGGTTTAGAATTTCATTTTTCCTTGTCGCTAGAACCACCTTTGCTTAAGTACAACACTAAAATTTAACTATTGTGAATTCTATTTTTGGAGTTTGATTTGGGGTTTTCTTTAACAAATAACCTTTCTGCTTGCAGTAATTTTTAATTTCAGCCACACCTGATTTCTTCATGATGTTGTTATATCATTTGTTTTTGGTACTTCACTTGGATTCCATATTATCGTATTTATTCCCATGATTGTTTTATGCCGTTGTTTCTGCTCATTATTCCATTTATATGATGGTAATCTGAACATGATTTATTTGGATTTTCTTTACATCACTGGTGATCTCATTGTGCTTACTCTGTGTAGATGGGAAATCCGTGGGAAGTCGTGAGAAATGATGTATCCTATCCTGTAAAATTCTATGGCAAGGTTGTGTTGGGATCTGATGGTAAAAGATGCTGGATTGGGGGAGAAGATATACGTGCAGTTGCATTTGATGTCCCAATTCCTGGTTATAAGACTAAAACTACCATCAATCTGAGGCTTTGGTCCACTAAAGTTCCTTCTGAAGAATTTGATTTATCCGCTTTTAATGCTGGAGAGCACACCAAAGCAAATGAGGCACTGTCGAATGCTGAAAAGGTTGTTCTCCGGGGGTTTTTTCCATATAAATTTGTTGTTAGTGACCTCTCATCCAATTCTCAAATATAGATTCATTATTCTCTGAGATAAACAGAATGGCTGAGTATGGCTGATGGATTACTGAACATATAATTTGTTTGTCTACTTGGTCTGAAGATAGTCAATAGTTAGGATTATGGGAATCCTCATTAAGGCTTTTTTTCCCTGGGTAAGATGCGCAAGGGAATATAGGAATCCAACCCAAGACCTCTTAGATTTTGGTGAGGTTAGCTAGGCTACAACTAGGCCAAGCCTTGTGCTTGAGAGGATTGAGATTTTTCTTTGGCACTGCCTTCTTTTCTGTCCCTGTAGTTGTTGAGAAACATTTCAAAGTGGTCCACTGGCATGGCCAAAATAATTTAGTCTCAGACATGACTCTGTTGGCTAACAATGTCCAGAACTGGTCTTCAGTGTTGCACTAACATTGTTACATTCTCTATTAAGTTGCATAGATTAAGGATTCTTTTGGGTTGATGCTAATAATTTTTATTGATGTCAGATTTGCCATATACTCTATCCTGGTGATGAATCCATTGAGGGAAAGATCCTCCGCCTCAAGCAGCAGTATACTCTGTGTTCAGCATCTCTTCAAGATATTATTGCTCGTTTTGAAAAGCGATCTGGAACATATGTAAAATGGGAAGAGTTCCCTGAGAAGGTTGCAGTGCAGATGAATGATACTCACCCAACACTATGCATCCCAGAACTGATGATGATTTTAATGGATATTAAAGGTCTAAGCTGGAAAGAAGCTTGGAATATTACTAGGAGGTATATTTTCTGACATTATGTGAATCCAGAGAACAAATTTTATTTCCTCTAGCTTTAGAAGAGCATTAAAGCAGTGGAATATCTCACTTGTTTCTTCCTTTTCATTTCTATTTGGAGTTTGTTGAAGGTACTAAATAGGTGCAATGGCATAATGAGATATGTGTAACAGATATCACTTTGTTGGAGAAAGTTTGTTTGTCACTGTAGTCATTGCTACTTTAATGAGGTTATCATTGATGAACTTTGAACAGTCTTCTGTTAGAAGCCACATTCTTAAAGACGAGATATTGCCGGTCATCCCTGTATCCTTTGTGAATTGGAATATTTTAAAATATTTAAAGAATAAAAACTGCATATCTTTGTATTTGACATTATAGGCTATTTCGTTTGGATATAGAAGATAGCATAGCAAAAGAATCGTGGTGATTAGGCTTTGAAAGTTCCTGTCTCATGACATCAATCCTTCATCAACCAATAATCTACGTGCATAGTGAAGGGTTGAACTCTGGATTATGAAAAGATAGATCTTCCCTAATAGTGAATAGCATGGGCAACCTTAAGAGTGGATAGAAGGCAGGTTATATGATTATGCTTATGCCATTTTTTCTCTCCCTCAATACCAATACCTTCCTCCCCACCACCACCACACCTCCCCCCCCCCCAAAAAAAAAAAAAAGATATAAAGAAAAAAGAAGAAGAAAGCACTTTAAAACAAAGCACAGAGAAAGGAAAGAGATTGGCCACTCTATGGGGATGTTTTGCACAATTTTAGGGGGGCTTTCGCACTCTATGGAAATGGAAAAAGTATCAGAAATCCCATGCCATGTCATGCCTTGAACATGTAGCTTTCTCTTAAGGCAAACCAAAATACTTAAAAGCGAAACGACATGCTAATTTGGAAGTTTGCTCCATGAGGTAATAAGTTTAATGGAATTAAACAGAGATGAATATGACTTTTTAGGCTAGAACATGGGGTTGATGGATTTCATAAGCCTTGTAATTAGTTTAATGTATGCATCTTCCAACATTTCTATTGTGCAACTTGTGGACTGTGAAACTCTGTCCTGTGAGAGCTTAATTTAATTTTTTTCTTTGGCCAACAGTCTAATTTGCTTAAAGCTGCTCCTCTCTTGTTCTTCTTAGATAATATGATAGAAATTTACCAATATTAGTGATAAATGTGTACTTCTCTTTTGCTGATCCAAGGACTGTGGCGTACACAAACCATACCGTTTTGCCTGAAGCACTTGAAAAATGGAGTTTAGAACTTATGCAAAAGCTTCTTCCTCGGCATGTTGAGATTATAGAGATGATTGATGAAGAGGTATACTGATACCCTTAAGGAAAAATTAGTACCCATACAATGGACATTTCCCGATTTTATTTACCTGTTTTTGATGTATTTCAAATTCTTCTTTGTCCTGCTAATATGTTACTTCGCAGCTGGTTGGAACAATAATTGCAGAATGTGGTACCAAAGATCCTGTTTTACTGGAGAAAAAATTGAAGGAAATGAGGATACTGGAAAATGTTGATTTGCCGCCTGCTTTTGCTGAGTTTGTAAAACCAGAAGAGGACCCTGTTGCTTCTTTTGAAAAGGAACCAGAAACTTCTGAAGAACTTAACATTAATCATGAAGATGAACCTGATAATGTACAAGCTCAGGAGAATAATGAAGAATTACCGGAGCCTGAACCTGAGCCTGAACCTGAGCCTGAACCTGAGCCTCCTAAGATGGTTCGGATGGCCAATCTCTGTGTGGTGTGCAGTCGTGCTGTAAATGGTGTTGCTGAGATTCACAGTGAAATCGTAAAGAAGGAAGTGTTTCATGAATTCTTTACGGTAAAACTTTTCTTTGGCTTGCCTTTCTGCTTTAATAGCCCTTAAACTCCAAATATGAATCCAGAGTATTTTAATAGAAGTCTCAAGTTCATTGGACAGTATCCTCAATACAATGTCTACTTAATCTGTTCTCTTGATCTTTGGCAGTTATGGCCTGAAAAATTTCAAAACAAAACAAATGGGGTGACACCGAGAAGATGGATTCGTTTCTGCAATCCTACTTTAAGTAAAATTATAACGAAATGGATTGGCACAGAAGACTGGATCCTCCGCACAGATAAACTAGCTGAGTTGCGTAAGGTGATTCATCAGCCCTGATCTTCAAATTCTGAGATACCTTCAATTTTTTTCATGTGGTCTCTTCTGACTGAATATACCCTATTGCCATCACTTCCCTGTGCAAATCACCTTTCTTTTTTGGTGCATTGGGAGGAGGATGGATTAAAGTTGCATTTTCTTTCTGAGCAATTGATACTTTGCTTGGATGGAGAACTGCCGTTAAGTTTGAACTAGTGTCATTGAAGAAGTAGCATTTGTGGTATCCTAGTGATGTATGGACTTGAGAGGTAAATTCTTACATGATACCACTTTCCAGTTTGCAGAAAATGAGGATCTTCAGACCCAATGGAGGGCAGCAAAGAGGAGCAACAAAATGAAGGTTGTGAGATTCCTTAAGGAGAAAACTGGATATGCTGTTAGCCCTGATGCGATGTTTGATATTCAGGTAATATTCTGGTCTCTGTCCTCATTTCTAATCCTGTTCAGTAATTCGTAGGCGGGCATGTGCGTTCCATATGAGCCCTCTAATGTTGATACCCAAATTCATATCGTTTAGAATCTTTGCAGTCATTTGAAACCATCAATCAAACATTTGAAAGAGCATATTTTTTCTCACTCGCAATTGAAACCAATTTTTAAGTTCGGGAAATCAGTCAACATTTTGAAACAGGAGACCAACTTAAATGTGACTGTTTATGTGCATCCATGTACACTTTGCATAAGAACTAATTATCCATTTATAGATTGACAACTGAGCAAGCAGCTTCCCAAAAGCTTGTAGTGCAACAACAATAAACTCTTACAACATGCCATCTTCAGCACTAATGAGCTGATTCTTCCTAAGTCATGATGTTTGGCAATCCACTTTAATTATTACTCCTTCTCTGGGCATGCACACGAGAACCACCGTTGAGCTTGCTCAAGCAAAAATCGCTGTGCACATCTAAATTTTAGTTCAACAGTCACTGCACTGACTCCTGATGTCTACTGGTCATCTTGAATGGGCACCATGGACTTATAAGAGCAATCATTCAGCCTTAAACATGTGAGCAGATTGCCGGCATGAGCTGTGGGGCCTGCCTATTGATCTGTCATGTAACCATAGTGGATTAGCATTACCTGTGCTAGCTTGCTGTTTGCTGGATGCAAAACCTTTTCAAACCCCAAAAAGTTGTGTCCCTTTGATGATTTATCTGTTCCTCCTGTTGGCACAATGTGGACGATCCAAGCCAGGGAACCCCACTTGTTCCGACGTGCCCTCCCAATATCCTCAGGTAAGTGAAACATAATGAAAGGAAATAGAACAAAATCAACCAAAAGTTAGACAGAGAAGAAAAATTAGCAATCAGTAGCAACTGGAAGATCTGGCTTTAGCTGCAAAATACAGTAGCAACATGCCTATCATCAGGAACCCAGCAGATAGAAATTCTCATGACCGAACCATCCTTATTACTGAAAACAGTAATTTCTTCACTAGGCCAATTAAAAAAATCCAGTATTTACACTGGAAGAGCAACGACTGATGTCATGTTGGTAATTCCAGCAAGTTCAAGTAGTAATAGTCCGGCATACAAAAGGCCATTTGCAGTCTTTCTGAGCTATGTCAGTCAAACAATGTTGTAATGCGACACTTTTTCTTACAGCGATCCACACTTTTTCCTGAGCAAAGGGATTGCTGCACATCACAATGGTTATATAGAGGACTGCGAGTTTTGATAACCTTCAGATTTTATGAACAAAGGACATCATTCATGGTGGCTGCTTTAATCAATGTGTTATGAGGGAGGGGGGAAACCGAGGATCATGTGGTGAAAGCAGCTTAAGAGCGAATATTAAATTTGAAAACATTTTCTCAAGTACTTCCATATGAACAGTTAAGAGTCATCTAAACTTTTCCTTTCATCATCAGTTCGTAGTTATTTTTTTGGTAAGAGGATAATTTAGGTATTGTTCGTCTTGTTTCCAGGTACTATAAGTGATAGGGGTCTTTGGGGATTTGATATCACCCAATTCTTTGTTTGCTAATGTAGAACTCGTACTACACCTGATTTGATGATTTAATGCGGTAGTTTGGTGAACCCCCGAATTCTAGTTCATGTCTACATAACTTTTCCCTTATTCTATATATATTGGAAACTTTGACTTCTATGTTCTCCCCTCGCTGCTGATTCTAGAGCAATTGACAGCCATATTAAATCTGTAGAATAATTTGAATGGTAAAAAGGTCAAATGCTCTCCATCTCATAATCACATCTCCTCATTGGAGCATCCAAAGGCCTTCCTTTCACATGCCTTATCTTTCCTTGAATGCCCGCACATTTAAAGAAGCATTTTTGTATCTGCCACGCTCATTTTGTACAATTGTTGGTGTTTAACCACCCAGCATTGTGTGCTGTAAGGCATTTTGGCCTTATTGTCTTCCTATGGAATTTTATGTAAGTTTTAGTGGCATTTGAGGGTGCACAAACATAGAAGGGTCAATATAGACTAGAGATTTAATGTTCAAGATTACTAACGGTTCAAACTAAAAGGGAAAAAAAAAAAGAGAATTTTTGCAATGGAACATGGGTCTTCTGCCACTGCATCTTGCAATAGTGGAAACTTTTATTTGCAGTTATGGTGCTTATGTTGCCACAAGTGTGGAAGATTTATATGCTATGATGGTGCTTATATTGCCACAACTGTGTAACATATATATAAAGGATATAGCAGGATTTGCTTTGTGCAAAAATGGGTTTGGACGGGCTTAGCACTTAGCAGGATCTGCTTTCATTAATATGCATGTATGTCAATTTTTTTCTTCTGGCCAGAGCATAAATGTCACTTGAGGGCGTAACTATTTCCAGTGGTATGGTGTAGTACAAATGAGTTTCATTTTATTGTTCTCTTTCTTAGCTAAGCACTATCCCACATGTTCAGGTGAAGCGCATCCATGAGTACAAGAGGCAACTTTTGAACATATTTGGAATTGTTTATCGCTACAAGAAAATGAAAGCTATGAATCCTGCTGAGAGGATTGCTAAGTTCGTGCCGCGAGTTTGTATTTTTGGCGGAAAAGCATTTGCCACATACGTGCAAGCTAAAAGGATTGTAAAATTTATCACAGATGTTGCTGCAACAATTAATCATGATCCTGAAATTGGTGATTTGCTTAAGGTATGGCTGTCTCACCGTTTGTAATAGATTCACTATTTCTGAACCGTTTGTACACTTGTTGAGTACTTTTGACTGTTTGCTCTTGGCATGTGTAAATAGGCACCTCTAAGTTTATTTTGCTAATCAAGGTGCAACATTCTCCTATGTGATTAATTTGGGCGTGTAGCGGCTCCTGCATGGCCCAAAGTTGATGCTGTTTGGCATGTGCTAACTACTATATTTTGGATAGGGCCGTTGTTCATGTTCACCACATTCAGAGCGGATATAGTATGAGAATCTGTGTACAGCATATTTGAGCGATCTTAATAGTCAAGAATATTTTTATTTTGACCATCGTTCATCCTTTTTATTTTTCTTTGGATTATGCAGTTCGCCGTACTTTTTTTGATTGCAGGTGGTATTTGTTCCTGATTACAATGTCAGCGTTGCTGAATTGCTGATCCCTGCAAGTGAGCTCTCACAGCACATCAGGTACTTCACCTCCTGTTTGCCGAAGAAAAAAGTGAGAGAGAACTATTTCATTTGGGTTTAGTCAGGTGGGTTTTTTAATCCTCCATCCTAGTCCCTGTGATGGAATTGTTGGGGTCACAAGTTCCATTGGCTGCATGTGAAACAAAGACTAGAAAATTCTGCCATTGTACAGTGGCACAGATGCTTTACACTGTGAAAATGGCTATTATACCTGATGATATGCATCTATCGTCTATTTCGGATAAATCACAGTTTGAGTTGGACCTTGACTGGAGTTCCACTCTGAACACTCAGTATCTTCAGTGGCTTGACTGAATATTATTCTTAAGAAACACATTTGATCCTGTTGCCAAGTTGAAATGGGATTGATTAGCCTCTAGGGATCAGAGTGCAACCTCTGCACGAGCATAAAGTCTCCTACATGCCCATTAAATTATCTCGTTCTTTCCTTCCATACAATTAGATCCTACTATTGCTGAGTTAATAATACATTTGTTGGATCAGTTTCTAATTTTTGCTGCGCCTGGAATTCACCCTCTTCCATATAAATATACTTATAATCCATGATTGTCTCTTCTTCAGTACTGCTGGGATGGAGGCCAGTGGAACCAGCAATATGAAGTTTGCGATGAATGGTTGTGTCCTGATTGGAACCTTGGACGGCGCCAATGTTGAAATAAGACAAGAGGTTGGAGAAGATAACTTCTTTCTCTTCGGTGCTCGAGCTCACGAAATAGCAGCGCTTAGGAAGGAAAGAGCAGAGGGAAAGGTATGTCTACCTATCAACTACCTAAAAACCATGAAAGTTGGTAGAAGATATATGCAATATAACCTCGTGACCCATTTGACTTCAGCCTTTGGGGCAAATAGTTGTGTACTTTGACATTAGCGCTCACGTCAAGAATTCAAATTTTAACGCACTAACTGTTTTTGCTATTTTCTTAGAATCCGTATCATTTTATTCTCGTGTTTGGTTATCTGTTTCATAAAGTTACGTTCATCATTTTGTTCATATGTAAGACTTGACTTGTACTTGAGAGGTAGTGCTAAAGGATATGCTTGATGAAGGCCTGATTTCTTATAGCTTAAGTAGACAAACGATTGTGCGGGAGGAAAAAATTGAAGCTGGTGTTTCGGTTAAGTTAAATAGCCGGGTGTGCATGTACTGTCTCTGAGATTTACTAACGATGTCCTCTCCATCTAGTTCGTTCCTGACCCACGATTCGAAGAAGTCAAAGCGTTCATCAGAAGTGGCATTTTTGGGCCCTACAATTATGATGAGATGATAGGATCTTTGGAAGGGAATGAGGGTTTTGGTCAAGCAGATTATTTTCTCGTGGGCAAAGACTTTCCTAGTTACATCGAATGTCAAGAAGAAGTTGATGCGGCATATCAAGACCAAAAGGTGATCACCGTACAAAACCATGTCGATGCACCTGTCTTTGGAGTGCATTATGCAAATATTCTCTATGCATAGTTACATACTTGACTTTTTCGCATGTCTTGCAGAGATGGATGAGGATGTCGATTCTGAATACAGCAGGATCATACAAGTTCAGCAGCGATAGAACGATCCACGAGTACGCCAGGGACATATGGAACATTACACCGGTTGAACTACCGTGAAGGGTTTACTCATCACCCACGAGAACTTGCCTTGCTATCATCTTAGCTTCTGGCCATTGAGGTCGAGCATCAGCGTGAACATGGGTGAGTTAGGCAGACCAATTTCTGTGTAATACTCAATTATAGTAGCTATTAGTTTGTATCTGCAGTATCACCACCCGAATCCACTGATCAATAAGAGTGAATGCTCTAAAGTTAGAGGGCTTGTGTCATAGTGTAATGTTTGGCAAATAAAAGAAGTATAACAATAAACGAGGTGAGAGTTCTCACTTCCAGTTCTCTAGTTCTCCAATATCATTTCTCAACATCATATCATCCCTTGCTTTCCATCAAAGGCCTGGAAAACTTATGACTTGACCTTTACAAATATAGTCGCCTAGAGAAAAATCACTGAGTTTGCGCATGTCACCAAGATCGGATCGTCCATATCAAAAGACGTGATTTCTCATGATTCAAATGCTAGAATGAGGCAAATTGGGTATGGTCGAAAAGTTCTCAACAAATATTGTTCAATCACGCTATCTGGTCAAGTTTTCAGTAAAGTTTGACCAAGGACATAGTCAGTCAAACTTGAAAAGTTTTTAAGTCAAAACTAAGGTGCTTATGGAAATTTCGATGCTATTGATCGCACCTTTTTGAGGAATTTTCTTTTGCGCGGACACTAAAAATCCACATTTGAAAATTTGTTTTCCAAACATGAAAAATGTAAGAGGTGAATTCCCATATCTTGAGGAATCCAATTCGCTAGTGTCTCGTCTGTCAACATGACCAAATAGGCTTTACATTAGCCCATTATTACTGATGATATCGGCCCATTTTACTCGTCAATGGGCCCTTTCTCCAATTAATTGACATCATGCCCATGATCCTAATCTATAAGATTACACAGAGTATTATAGATGATTAAGATCTATTACATGAACCATTTTATCAAAGTGACAAGTGCGTTAGTATCAAATTTCTGTTCATATGCCAAAGCAAAAGCTCATGGATATGGCCAATAAATGGAACAAGTCAAAAATATATTTATTTTGGTTAATTAAGTAAATTAATACAATATATTTTCAATTGGAAAATACTAAAAGTTCGACTTAAAAAAAACAAAGGAGATTAATGTTCAGATTATATTAGGCATCTATAACAATCAAAACGTATTGGACAGACGAATCATTCCAACATGAAAAGCATAATGTGTACTGTAGTCCTTAAAAACTCCTATCAAAGTAATCCCAATATTAAAAAATATTATGAGAATTTCAGCTACAACATTTAAATGAGTTTAAAATCAATCAAGACATTAATGTTCACAAAATTGACAGCACAATCAACGAGTAATAGTTTCTATTGAGCATCTAAAACGTAATTGTCTTTTAGGAAGTTATGCATTATCTATGCGATAAATTTTTTTCTTTTTTATTAGAGTAATTTCTATCGAAAATACTCCAAGATAATTTATCGCTAATATTATTATCTATGTACATGTCTTGAGTTCCGAAGCTATTATTTTCTTCCATGTAATCAATTTAATCTGTTTTCCAAATCATGTCACATATTCTTTTTGTTATATTTTCCTTAATCGTGTCGTGAATTCTCAACATGCATAGCACAGGTTACAAACCCGGTACGTAGGAATGTAACCGGTACGCAGGAATGTAAGTTTTTTTTGGTCAACATACCGGAAATTTCATTAACTCAAAGCAAGTTTGTGAACATCTAAGTGGAGAGTTTTTTTTTCTGCTAGGCTTTATCCACCAAATCCGCTAGCTTGTTTGCTTCTCTTGGGCAAAAGGTTAGGTGCACTCCACTAAGATGGGCCAATTTTTCCTTCCAAACTACGGTCCAAGCCCTAATATCGCATGGGCTTTGCTCCTCACTCAGCAGCATGTTAGTTGATAAAGCATTTTATCTAGCAATTGAAGATCACATAAAAAAAGTTTGACCATGGGGGGGCAAAGGGGGAACAATAATGAGGAGAGAAGAGGCAGAAGCCAGTTTTACTGCATCACCAACTGTTATGCAGATAGCTATATAGCTTGACAAGATATCAAAGTTCAATCGGTGTCCCTTATTATTGCAATATTTGGGGGTAATATTGTGATTAGGAACCGTATTACTTGGTGATGAGTCTGATATCATGTCAGCGTATCATGTGATAAAACAAGAATATGAAAAGATTTAAAAAACTTCTTCGATTACATGTCTACATTCTATAAAAAATTAAGAGGGGTGGATTGTGTCCTCTCTTTACCAGGTGCCAAAAGCAGAAGAATCAGATGAGATGGCCAGGAGGTTCTGCTCTTGACCACATTTTCGAAAATGAGTAAAAGAACAGAAAAGAAGAACCACACAAAGGATGATGGATCAGCTCTGCAACCTTTGAAAATCAAGCAATGGACAGAAGAAGCTAAGAAAAATACAAGTTCAGATTATTGCATCCAATAACAATGGCAAAAGCATTGGCATGAGAATGCCAAAGGAATGTATTCATCTACATCAACAGAGAAATTAGAATAGAAGATATGGATGGACTAAAAGCTTCAACAGAAAAAGAAAAGGGGGCTAAAAAAACCCAAATCTAGAAAGCTTATTGCCAGGAACAAAATAAATGGACTAAGCTAAGCTGCACATTGAGTTCACCATCATCTCATTTGTGCTTTTGCCTCTATCACAGCGATTCATCACTCGAACACAACACTAACGATCTTTGTTTTTTCTTTTTCCAAATAGTACTGAGAGGCTAAAGATCAACTATGTTCGTTATGTCTGTGAGCTTCTGCTGTGTGGCTACGCTTGTTGGCATTTCTGCATTGGCTTCAGGGTTCTTCGCGTAATGAGCCCTCTTGTGACCGCCCAAAGCTTGGCCCGACGAGAAATCCTTGTGGCATATCGAACATACATGCCTGATTGCCTTCTCCGAGTAGTCCTTGATGTTGTTGAGTTCTGCGCAGCCACGATTCCGTTCAAACCCTTGACAAGCATCGACTGGAGCATCCCGTTTGTAGCTCTCAGCGTCCCTGCTTTTATACTTATTTTTCTCACCCAATTCACTGAAAACTTGGGATTTCTCAGCGCAGACCTCATCTCTGTATGAATTTAGCCCTGGTTCAATCCATAGTTCTGCTGTTTCCCTTGGATCAGAACCCACAATTCCCATCATGTCACAATCCATCACTGCCGCCTCATACATCGGCTCTTCGCCTGATCTGGCTGCTTTAGGCTTCTTGTGCACAGCTTCCCTATCCCCACAAAGCATTCCGGCGGGAACCGCCAATTTGACCCCTTTCCTCTTCATTCTCGTATAGCCTCTTGAAAAGCTTTCATTGTATTCGGATGCTTCGGTTATCCTCAGTTTTTCCACGTCAAAGAAATCTGGGACCGATCTCTTCTGGAAAGGTTCGACGCCCAAACCCGAAGAATTGAAGCCCGCCTCACCTTTGGACAGTATCATCAACAGAACTGCTGCTTCGTATACCGGGTCTTGCTCGGCCTCGCTACTGAACAAAAACCCATTCGGCGTGGAAGACAGAACTCCCTCAGTTCTTTCATCGACATCGTAACTGATTCGCGGTGTCCTCTTCCTCCTGGTTACGTGCATTGCCTCGTCGTCGATTAAAACGCTGAGCAGTAAATCACCTTTGGTCTTGCTCCAGCCCACATAGCGATCTTCACTCGAGAAACTCAAACTCAATCTCTTCCCTTCGTGAATTTGCTTCGCACGATCCCGGCAAGATTTCATCGACCCGGACCCTATTCCCCGGTACCGGTCGCCGCTCCCGTCGTCCTTCCCCGAGTGAATCTTCATATGGCCACACAGAGCATTCATCGACCCGAACTGCCTGTTGCAGACGGGGCACGGATTTTCTTGGGAATTTTCCATCAGCCCCAAGAACTTCCACGATTTCTTGGGGTTCACTCGGAGATGATACCCAGGACGTCCCGCTTCCTCCAAGCTGCCGTCATCGATCGCCAATGGCGGCTCTCCCTCCGCTATATTCTTGGCCATGGGACGACTCATGTGACCTCTCAACACTCGCCCGTTAGGGAAGATCTTGTCGCAGTGCTCGCCCTGATACCCTCTCTCGGGATTCTCTCCGATCATCATCAAACCACGAAAAGAGTAGGAAAAACAGAGCGGAATTCGAAGGGAGAGAGAACGCGAACAGCTTGTCGAAAACCCAGAAAGGCAGAGACTCTCTCTTGCCAAGAGAGCGAGCGAGCGACCTAGAGAGAGAGAGAGAGAGAGAGAGAGAGAGAGAGAGAGAGAGAGAGAGAGAGAGAAGGATACAGAGGAAAGCAGAGGAATCAGAGAGCAACACGAAGAAGAAGAAGCAGGGGATTTTGAATTACTCTCTTCTCTGGGGAGAAAGGGTTCTTGAAATATGCAAATACGAGCGTGTGCGCTTGTGCGCGAGTGGGTTTCTAGGATTAGTTGGTCGTTGCCTGCTTCTCTCAAACGGGTAATGCCATGTTTGGCAGCTGGAATAGTCATATCCCCTGGAATTTGGAAGCCAGGGAAAAAAAAATAACCCTTGATATTCCAACATATCATTTTCTTTTCTTTTTTTAATCCCTTTGTTCACACTAATATTTGGGATTTTGTGAGAAAAAATTATGTAAATAATTTAAAGGATCACAAAATCTTATCGGGATTTTAGCCTTCGGCGGAGCAGAGTACTTACAAAAATGCTCCATAGTGCCATTGATTAAGCGATGGGGAACTTGGTGCGACCAGGACAAAGCGCATGTCCAAACACATTGTCTCGGACGGGACGAAATGGAGTTTCGAGAAGGTATTCTGAATGTGTGCCTCGCTTAACGCGGAAACGATTTCATTTCCCATGCATGGATTGCATCTGGTTTGGGATAGAAAGCACACGGAAAATGACAAATTTTCTTTATTCGGGTCTTTAACGAGGAAATCCTTTTGAGAATATAGTAAGTAATCAGGAGAATTTGCTATTTCGAGACTCCTTTTTTTATAGGGTAATGAGTATGAGTATGCACATAATCACCTAGCCGTAAATAGTGGATACGAGGTGCTGGGTGTAGCAGCAATGCAATAATACGGCGAGTCCTGTCAAATCTTTCATTCCTATCATGCGTTTGGACACCAAATCTGGTAGATGTTTACCAAGTATGATAATTTGAGAACATGATAGAGCAACTAAGAAGGATAAGGATAAACAAATTAGACAACTCATTTACTAAGTACCAAAAAATCAACAAACAACAAAATTAGGATGTACTATATATACAAGTCATTCAATTACGGATTAACTTTTTTGCATTCTAGCATTTGCTTTGTTCCGCAGTTTTTTGATATTTGCTATGCTTATAAACCTTCTATGTACCTCTCGAGTATTATTCTGAGAAATGAATGGAATCTTTCTTTCGACAAAAAAAATAATTACGAATCAACTTTCAATTAGGTGTCGTGGCATGCACAAAGCACCCTGACAGCAGGACAATTTGTTGCATGAATTCAAGTCCACATTGATCGTGTCTATCCAGCTGTTAATCATATGGACCCTTTATATGAATCCTACATCATTGACGGCTGTGATAATTTTGAGTCCATCGACTTGGGTTCAAGTAAGAACATATCCAAGGATAGAGGAATCTTAAGAAGTTCATGGCACTCATTCGGAAAAAAAGAGGAAGGAAGGATTAAGGATTTAATCTCCACATGGATTTATTTAACATTTGAATTCATTGAAATTGATTGTAAATTTCACGCGAGCATATTTCATAGTAAATTGTTAAATTTTTCCAATCATGTTATGATATTTTTAAAATAATATCACAAGGGTCCCTCGATGGAGGACAAGGCAACAAGTTAAAATCCACGTCATTATTTACTTTTTCGACGAATGGTTCATACACTATGACCTCATAGAATATATTTTCACAGTTCAGTGAAATCGAAACTTAAGACCCCTCTCTTGGGGGGCGGATTTCTTGTATTTCCTTCTAATTTCTACTCTTGACTTTTCCTTCAACATTCGAAAAGGAACAGATATCATTTCCAATTTCAAAAAAATATCATACGTAAAAAAACTTTGAAAAGTCTCGAGGACTTTGCATTAAATAAAAAATTAAAGTGTGAGGCCCGTAAAAAGTTACGAGAAATCAAATAATATATAATAAGAGTCAGCCAGTCGCCCCAAACAGGAAATCCTAAATAATCCTAGCATCAAGGTCGAGTGTGCTGGTGATATTAGATGGGAAGATCAAGAAGAGAACTCTGCTTCCCCCAGTCAATCTCATGGTGAGATTGTTCATCAGTCCGAAATTATCTGCCCTGCATTTGCTGTTGTTCTGTTCATATGCAAGTTCACTGAAAAAGTTTCAGTGCAAACTTAACATAAGAACTGGTATCAGAAGTCAATCCCCTGCTTCCACGACAGTCATCATCCTGAACAGAGTTTAACCTGACAACAACAGATTCGCCACGCACAGAATGTAGGCACAAATCGAAAACAAGGTATAGCTTAATTGTTCTGGAACACCAAGAGACTTCATAACTCAGAGTTGCTAACCGATCATAATCACATTGACCCAACAAGAATGTAACCAAAATATACCCGAAAAGCAGTATCAGACAGATGGTAATATTATTGAATGCAATGCAGAATGAAAGAGTGAATCCGCTGACTTCCCTTGAAACCATCGAAAGAACGAACATGGATGGTGTCAAACGCCGATATCAGGCACATCTCCATTCTCCGATATCACGCAGCTTATCGAGCATACCTGCCTATTCACCTTCTCCGAGTCGTCGATGCTCTTTAGTCTGGTGCAGCCACGACTCTCTTCCATCTTGTGAGAAGCATCGACCGGAGCCTCCTGTTTGTAGCTCTCCGCGTCCCTGCTTTTGTACTTGAAAACTTGTGAGTCCTTAGTGCGGACCTTGTCTCCAAATGAATTAAGCCCCAGCTCAAGCCATAGTTATGCTCTTTCTCTGGAATCGGAACATGCAGTTCCCATCGGCTCATGATCCATCATTGCCGCCTCATACATCGGCTCTTTGCCTGATCTGGCTTCTTTAGGCTTCTTGTGCATGCGGGCGGGAACCTCCAATTCGACCCCTTTCCGCTCCTTTCTCGTATAACCTCTTGGATGGCTTTCATTGCACTCGGATGCTTCAGTCACCCTCCCTTTCCCCACGTCAATGAAATCCAGGGCCGAGCTGTTCGTGAAAGGTTTGACGCCCAAACCCGAAGAATTTAAGTCTGTCTCACATCGGGAGATCATTATCGAATAAGCTGGTGCTACGGTTCCCAGGTCATGCTTGGCCTCGCTACTGGACAAATAATCATTTGGTGTGGAAAGCAGAACTCCCTCACTTCTTCCATTGACGTCAAACGCGATTCGCGGGGTTCTCTTCCTCCTGGTCACGTGCATTGCCTCGTCGTCGGCTAAAACGAGCAGGAGGAGATCACTCTTGGTCTTGCTCGAGCCTGCGAAGCAATCTTCATTCAAGAGACTCCCCGTTGTGAATCGGCCTCGTGCGATCCCGGCAAGATTTCATTGACCTGGACCCTTTGGCTCGGTCCTTGCACCGGTCCCGCTCTGGTCGTGCTTCCTCGAGTGAATCTTCATGTGGCAAAACAGGGCCCTCATCGACCTGAACCGTTTGTTGCAGTCCGGGCACAGATTTTCTGGGGCATTTTCCTCCAGCTTTGACAATTTCCACGATTTCTTGGGGTTCACTCGGAGACTATACCCGAGATGTCGCTCTTCCTTCGGGCTGTTACCGATCACCAATGGCTGCACTCTCTTCGGTACACTGTAGGGCAGGTGACACCTCATGTGACCTCCCAACATTGGTCCGCTAGAAAAGATCCTCCTACAGAGCTTGCACTGATATACTCTCCCCATATTCATCATCATATCGCGAAAACAGCAAAAGAAAAGAACAGAGCGAAATCGAAGAGAGAGGATACAAACAGTTCGTCGAAACTCAGAAAGGCCGAGACTTTCTCTCTCACCGGAGAGCGAGCGAGCGCAAGAGAGAGAGAGAGAAGGCTATAGAGGAATTAGAAAGCTCACCAAGAAGAAGCAGGGGTTTTGAAATGTGCAAATACGAGTGAGCGTGAGTGGTTTTTTACATGATGATCGATTTGTCGGTTGTCATATTCCTCTGTTGTCGCTCGCTCTCTCAAACGGGTAACGCCATGTTTGGTAGTTGGAATAGTCCATGCATGGAACATAGAAGCCAAAAAAATAAAGTATAATAAATAAATAGCGCTTCCTAAATCCAACATATCATTTTCTCTTGGGAAAATTTCAAATCAGTATCCAAAGTGAGGTCATTTTCTCAAAAAAAGGGTCCAAAGTGGACATAGTGTCAAATAAGGACATGAAGTGTCAAATCAGTCTCGAATAGGGGTCCAAAGTGCCCAATTAGTCTCAAGTAAGGGCCTGGGCTTGCCGGTCGGCAAGCACGGTTACTATTCCGGCGATTGGAAAAGGGCAGTTTCGTTTTTTTTTCCTCTCTTCCCTCCGTCGGCCATAGCTGGGGTCGGCGGAGGTCGCCGGCCTCAGGCGGAGGTTGCCCTCGCCGGCGTCGGGCGGCCCTCGACTGGGCTGGGCAGGTGAGGGCGATCCATGCTGGCGTCAGGCGAGGGTCATCCTCACTTGCCCAACCTAGGTGAGGGCAGCCCTCGCTCGATGCTGGCAAGGGCAACCTCCACTTGAGGCCGGTGACCTCCGCCGGCCCTGCCTATGGCAGGCGGAGGGAAGAGAAGAAAAAAAAAACAGAAAAGGGAAAGGAAAAGGAAAAAAGAAAAAGACGAAACTACCATTTTCTGGTCGCTGGAATAGTAACTTGCTCACCGGCCAGTGAACATTTGACCAGCCAACGAACCCAAGTCC
This sequence comes from Syzygium malaccense, assembly GCA_031216405.1. Taxonomy (NCBI): domain Eukaryota; kingdom Viridiplantae; phylum Streptophyta; class Magnoliopsida; order Myrtales; family Myrtaceae; genus Syzygium; species Syzygium malaccense. The sequence continues at coordinate 16,234,672 of CM062262.1, read as the reverse complement.
CTTTCTTGAGACTAATTAGGCACTTCGGGTCCTTATTTGAGATTGATTAGACACTTCATGCCCTTATTTGACATTATGTCTACTTGGGGTCCTTTTTTGAGAAAAAGACCCTACTTGCGGTCCTTAATTAGAATTTTCCATTTTCTTTTTGTTTTCCATGTTCTCCCTTATGTTAGGGATTTAGCGAAAGAAGTTCAGATAAATAATTTCAGGGTTAATATCACAAAAAATCCCAAACTGGTATACTTGTGATAAATTTACCAAAAATTAGTTTTTTTACAACGAAAAATCCTAAATTGATGCACCCATGACAAATTTACCCAAAATTAAATTTTTAACTACAAAAAACTCCAAACTGGTACACCTGTGACCGCCATTATAGAGAAATGATTAATTTTTTGATCACAAAAAACCTCAAATTGATACACCTGTAACAAATCAACCCTACATTAGCTTCCATCAAATTTTACCGTTAAATTTGTTGACGTAGATGACACATGGTAATGTGGCATGGCAAGTCTATGTGGAAATTCATAAAGTAAATACCACGAAAAAACCCAAATTGGTCCGCTAACGGAGGGTAAATTTGTCACATATGTACTGGTTTGAGGTTTTTTGTTTGGTATAAAAAATTAATTTGGGATAAATTTATCACAGGTGTACCAGTTTATGATTTTTTATTGTTAAAATTCAGTTAGGGGTAAATTTGCCGCGGGTGTACCTGTTTCGGGTTTTTCATGGTAAAAAAATTACTTTGAGATAAATTTGTCACAAGTGTACCGATTTGGGATTTTTCGTGATATTAAACCATAATTTCAAGGATCACCAAATTTTATCACGATTTAGCCTCTTAAAAAGCAGAGTACTAACAAGTGGGCTCCTCTATCTTACGTTCCTGCTCACCTTCTCCAAGTAGTCCTTGATCAACCATGTTCGTTATGTCCGCGAGCCTTTGCTATGTGGCCGTGCTTGTCGGCATTTCTGCATTGGCTTAAGGGTTCTTCACTTAATGAGCCCTCTTGTGACTGCCCAAAGCTTGGCCCGATGAGAAATCCTTGTGTCATATCGAACATATGTGCTTGTTTGCCTTCTCCGAGTGGTCCTTGATGCTCTTGAGTTGCACACAGCCATGATTCCCTTCAATCCCTTGAGAAGCATCGACTGGAGCATCCTGTTTGTAGCTCTCAGCGTCCTTGCTTTTGTACTTATTTTCCTCACCCAATATATTGAAAACTTAGGATTCCTTAGTGCAGACCTTATCTTTGTATGAATTGATCCCTAGTTCAATCCATAGTTCTGCTCTTTTTCTCGAATCAGAACCCTGCAATTCCCATCATGTCATGATCCATCATCGCCCCCTCATCCATTGGCTCTTCGCTGGATCTGGCTGCTTTAGGCTTCTTGTGCTCAACTTCCCTCTCCCTATAAGCATGCTGGTGGCAACCGCCAATATGACCCCTTTCCTCTCCATTCTCGTATAGCCTCTTGAATGGCTTTCATCATACTCGGATGCTTCGGTTATCCTCAGTTTTTATGTTAGGATATTTAGATAATATATCGCCCCTTCATTTAACAGCTTAAGCTTTTAGAATAGTTACTATTATTGGAGGTCCTGAATTCAAATCTTTTCATGCCCTAATTACCTTGCCTCCTCAATTAAAAATGTCCATGCTTACTATAACATCCACGATTCTGGCTATGAGGAATGGCTATGGAACTGGTGTGCCGATAGTGGGGGAAATCGGCCATTGACCAATCCTAGGATCGGTCATGGACCGATCAACCCAATCGGAAGGGTAACCAAGGGATTAGCCATGGTCTGATTGCAGGATTGGCCTTAGAATGATCAATGGATCGAAAATGAATTAATTCAATGACCACACAAGTGACCTGAGCTATTCGACCATGGATCGGCTACTCTGTTGACACCTAATTTTTACCTTATTTTTGTCATATTTTCAAAAATTTCAAAATTAGGTCCAGGGATCTTGGCTAAGCCTAGAAACCTATTTCTAAACCAAAAAATAATTTTTTAGCATTTTTCTGCATTTTTTCTGAATTTCTTTTAGTCAAAATAAGCAAGAAAATCAAGAAAAATAGTAAATGGAATCAGAAAATTCCATAAAAATAGTCAATAATTTTATTTCAAATCCAATTTCATAAGTACACTGTCAATTTTAGAAAATTTGAATCAGGTATATGTTTTTCCCAAAATTGGGCAAAATTAAACCCGAATTGAACCAAAAAATGAAATTAATTTTTTTCTAGACATTTTTAGGTCATAGTGTCTTCACAACAATTGATTCTAGGACCTTTAATTGCCAAATGGTCAATCCAATTGCACAATTTGATGCAAAAATAAAAAAATCCTCAAAAATTGATTGAAAATTGAGAATTTTGAACCTAAATTGGGAATCGTGCCCAAAATAAAATTGCTGAAATATGAGAATATCATTTCTAGGGTTAATCAGGGGTGGGCAATGCAATTATGGCATCAATTTTGCCTAATCAGGTCATTAAAATCTCGAATTGAACAAAACCTATTAATCCGAATATAAAAATAAGGAAATTTTGGGCACAATTATAATAAAAATTGAGGAAAATTATATGTTAGGGTTCGGAACATGTTGGGAAATGCAATTTTGAGGTTTAATTTGAAAAATTTGGTCAAAATAAGGCCCAATTTTCATTTTTAATCAAAACCGGAACTGCTGGGTCGGACGGGTCAACCCGACCCGACCCGCACAGTGTCGTCTTCCTCACCCGGCTAGCACCCGCGCAAAACCCAAAAAAAAAAACTATTAAGCCCGTGATTTCGTTGACCAATTCTGGTTAATAAGCACGTTTTTAATCTAATTTTCCAGCTGGATATTATCCAGCTGGCTTTATTCAACGACCTTAACATATTAGTATTCGGTTTCAACCGAATTTTGGGTGGGAATTGAAGGATAAAAAAAATAGAAAAACAAAGAAGGAACGAACACAAGCCATTCGACAAAATTCTTGAGAGAGAGAGAGGAGAGAGAAAGAGAGCGAATTGTGCAGGAATCTAGAAAGAGAAAGGGTTGAGAGTCCCCTCATGAGTGTCTGGCGCCGCCATACACAGTGGAGCGCTGGCGAATCGTGTTTGGCCGTGATTCTCCCCTCGCCGTTCTGGTCAGCCCGGCTGATCGGGAACGTTTGAAACCGAGTGTCATTCGGTCGATTCAGACTTGATCTAGCTAATCCAGAAGTATCAGAAGGAAGACCAAGTGTCAGGGGACAATCTCCGGGGCTCAGATCACTTCGGAAATTTCGTTGAGACGGCAAACGACGCAGGTAAATCCCTTTCGTGGTCACGAATTTCCAGATTTTTCTAGAATGTGTTTTGGTTTAAACTTGTACATTTCTTCGATATTTTGTGATGTTCGATACTCAAAACATATTCTGACTTCATCTTAAATGTTTGTTTGCATTTTGAATGATATAACTTGCATAAACCGAGTCGATAATGCACGGAAACCACCTCGCCAGAATTTGGAGGTCCTCGCCGGAGCTTCACCGTGGCCATAGGCTAGACAAGTTAGCATCCCCTTACCTTGTGTGATGATTTGATACTTGTTTTAATCGATTTAGACGGCTAGGGTGGCTAGTTTTCTTTTTTTTTTTAGGATCTAAATTCTAAAAAAAATGAAAGCTAAATAGTGTGAGTTAGGGTTTTTCAGACTGGTTTTTCACCGGACGGCGAAGGTCCGACGGTGGCTAGAATAGGTTAGATCGAAACTACAACATGTGAGTTTGATAATGGTGCAATCGGAACGGTGAAATAGTTGCCGGAAGGTCGTCGGCGGTGGGCACAAAGTCGCGGCCTTGAGAATGTTTAATACAAAATGTTGCACACCAAGTGTTCACTAAAATGCCTAAATGAAAAAAATTGAAACGACGTTGTTTTGGCGTTGGGTTCGCCGGAAGGTATAATCGGCGCTGGTACTAGTCCCGGCCGGTTCGATCTCAGCTGAATCAGTCCGGTCCATCCCCAGGTGGAAAAAAATTAAAAAATTAGAAAATTTACAGAAATTTCCAGAAAACCATAAAAATCATTTTCTCGGCTTAAAAATTTTTTTCGAAAAAAAATCAAAAATTTTGAAAATCCACAGAATGATTGAAAATCATTGTGGCTAGTCATAAAAAATGAAATTGGAATTTTTGGAAGTGTCCAAATGACACTAAAAAAAATCAAAAATTTTGAAAATCTACAGAATGATTAGAAATCATTGTGGCTAATCATTAAAAGTGAAATTTGGATTTTCTAAAATGCCTAAGGGGCATAATTTGGAAAATTCCAAATTTAAGGCCAAAACCCCTAAAAAACCCTAAAAATGAAATGAACAAGCTATTAGAGCTTTGGTTAGGATTTTGATAAGTTTTTTTTCATTTCTAGTGACCAAATTAGGGTTGCTGTGATTAATTTGCCATTGGATGTGCAATTGATTTTTTGGATACTTAATTGTCTGTCCATGATTAGATTAGTGAATTGAACTGAGGGATCTGTGTGATGCACTAGACATGCTATAATCGTTCTTAGGTATCGAAAAGACATTAACGGTTTCAATTTGGGATCGTTAACGTAACCAAGTCCCTTATCTAGAATCTTTGGTTCGTAGGATTGTGGTACTTCTCCTGTACTACAATTAGGTTTCTAATCGACCTACCGTAAATAACTAGTGGCGACTCCAAGTTTAATTTTAGATCAAATAAACGTCGCTGTCACGTGAGGTATGGCCTGGGAGAGGCCCATATAGAAAAATACTTCCATCAGAAAGCACGCGAGAGCGTGGCGCGACAGGCTTGGCGACTCCACTGGGGAATCTTAAATTTCTAAGTGGACTTAGGCCTAGATAGAACGATATGCATGTGTTTGTGCTCGCAAGGATCCCAGGTACATCCCATTAATGAAGTGTTAAATGGTGATACAGGTGGGAGGTATAAGGGGTGTAGTCTATGCTTATCTTTGTTTTGCAGGACGGTGTTGAATTGTATGTGATTTTTACCAAATTTTAGAAGTGTTATTTGGTTATAAATTGTTGTGCTTGCCTTTAAATTGCTTTAGCACTTCACTTTTCGCACACACTACCTGTGGTCCAACCCCGGTTACATTTAGGATCATCCTTAGGAGGTATGTGTTTAGGCAAAATTATGAGCCGATTGCTCATGGGATCATTTAAATATAATACCGATCACCAAGATGGAATAATATTTCATTACTTTAGGCTGATTGTCTATTGGAATGGAATCCTTTGTCCATTAAGGTGGTGACCTTGAGCCTTTAGTATATCCCACCCTTTTAGGTGTCAAAACCACACTTGTTGCATATGCTTGTCTTTGTGGTTGGTATACCTAAAACCAAGCAAAAATGTGTCAGTAAGTAAGTGTCGTTCCATTTCTCTCATCTTTTCAATTATGCAAAATTAATCGATACCATTTTATTGAAAAATGCCTAAATGACAATCAATGTTTGGACAAAATGCCTTTTCATACTAGAATGAATGATTAGGGTGACATGCTCCATTTGGTCACATTTTACATTTCTAGATGGAATATATAAGTCCATGATGATTTTCAATGTAATTCAAATAAATTGTATGCTCAGGATGTGACATGTACAATCCTATTTGCCAAAAGTCAATTTTCAATGTATTCGAACTTGTAAACCATAGGGTAGTACTTTATGGTCAAAATGGAGCATGTCAAAAGGCATTTGCTTTAAAAATTGATTACATTCACATTTTCAAGTATATGCTCTTTTAAGGTATAAATGGATAAGAAGTGGCATTTGTATTACATCATAAGAATGCAAATGTGCTTTACCTCCATTTTATCCATAAAGGGACATATAATTAAAATGGGGGCATTTAAAATTAATTCATGGTGACTAATAATAAACTTTTTGCATGATTAGATCGAAATGGGGAAACTAGACATGCAAGTCACCCCCGATTCTAAGGAAACAACTTTTGGCATGGTGGGTGAACATGACTAAAGACAACAAAGCCTACGTGAGGGAAAGATTGAGATATTTGTTCAAGCTCATCAATCTAGAGTATCAAGTGAGCTTGATTCAAGCATTATCCCATTTTCGGGAGGTTACCACCGCCACATTCCAATTAGGCGAGCATGAGATGGTACCTACGTTAGAAGAGTATAAAGCAACCATTGAGATTGATTTTGAATCAAGAATTGTTGAGACCCCAATTGGATTAAAACCTACAAGTGTCATAGCCGAATTTTTGAATTTGAAGACTCCTTAAGTGGAAAAGTTGATCAAGTCAAACACCGGGAATTTTCCTTGGTCATATCTGGTGGATAATTATTCCAAATTGCCAAAGGAAACTGGGAATACTTCCACGAGAGTCTTTATTCTTGCTTTCTTCGGGTTCGTCTTATTCCCTACATCAAGGACCGGATTGAATCCTCTTGTTGCGGTGATTGCTAGGCAAGCTTGCCTAAAGTGGGATTTCTCCAACATGATTTTAGCAGAAACCATCATTTCTTTGAACAAATACCAACGTCACCAAAAGGGTGTACTTCAAGCCTCAGCTGGGTTATTTTCTATATGGTTCATTTCCCATATCAGACCTTAGGAATGTCATATGCACATTAAAGAGATCGACTCATCTACTAACCCTATTGAGAAGTATTTGAAGCTCCAAGACAAATTGCCAAAATACTCTTTTCATGAGTGGGCAAACTTCATTAGGGCATTGACTCCTAACCAATTTCAATGGAGAATTTAATGGCCAAAGATAGTGACAGCTCAAATTACTTGTCAAGAAGGCAATTTAATGCCATTGCTTGGATTGAATGGTGGAGCTGCTTATTGCCCACTAAGAGTGGTACGACAATTTGGAATGATTCAACAAGTTCCACCTACTTGGCATCCCGAGGAGTTCACATTTGACATACCACAAAAATTCCAATCGGAGAAAGAAAATAAGGAGTTACAAATAAAGGTTCAGAAGATCATTATTCCTTGAAGAAATCGACCAAGCAAATAGTGCAATGACCCGAAGATTTACAAGGAGAAATGAAGCTTTTGTTGGCATCTAAAGAATACATAGAATGGTTGAAGGCCAAAAGACCGATCGATGTCAAACCATATGTACCTTTGAGTATTATTACTCATCTTGATGAGCCGTACATTTCAGAGTACATTGTGCCGAGCACGCCAGGTGTCGAGCCATATGTTCCCGAGGAGGTTACAATTGACGTGGAAGAATGGGAGATACGAGTCAAGGAATATAAAGAGGTTGAAGCTACCTTAGCTAGCAAGAGACCTGGACTTGTTTAAGCTAGTGTTTCCCCGTTTTGATGTAAAGCATTGTAATATGAATCTTCAAAAACAATTACTTGATGCATGATTGTCTGATGAATGTTTTAAAGCACATTTCGCATAAAAGAAACAATCACCATGGATTATAATTCTTTGAATGGTATGATTTCTTAAAAAAGACATTGATAAAAAGATTTATGCAAGGTTAAGGCTTGTGTCAAAATTCTTATCCTTGTTAATCACAAGAAAACATACAATTGAAAGAATGTAGGTCTTCATATCTACTTCATCAATTCTAATATCTCGATGATTTTCATGAAAGTAGGTTATTTAGCAACGGAAGGTAGAAGACCTCGAACTCGTTGGCAAATAAAAATGGCTGAGGAAGAGACTCGCACTCGGCTAGTTGAAGTAGAACGCCAATTAACACAAATGGCTGCCATGATGGCGGAAATGAAAACCTTTATTATAGCTGCGAAGGGATCTTATCCTACAGTTGCAAATCCAGGAACTACAAATACAGCTGAGGTACCCGTTGAAGAGACCATAAGAAGTAAAGAACCAATTCAGGAGAATCCTCCAAAATCTGTACCGGAAATAGTGAATCTAGAAGAGGATGTTCACGTTAAAAAGATATCCAAGGATGATAAGGAGGCCAAACGATTGACCAAAATTGAAGAATGTCTAGCCAGCCAAGGCTATGAGCTTCAGAGATTCGACAAGTTCTCGCCATATGCGAAGGTGGTTGTTCTAGAAAATTACAAAGAACCAGAGTTCGTGCGCAAGTACGATGGAACCGACTGTCCTAAAAGCCATTTGAAATATTATCTCCGCAAAATGGTGAGATATTCAGACAATATGCCGCTCCTTATCAGTACATTTTAAGATAGTTTGAAGGAAGTAGCTTTGGCATGGTATACTGCTCTTTACATAGAGAATTTTACCGAATGGGACCATTTGGCAGGAGAATTTCTTCGCCAATACAAATTCAATATTGAAGTACTTCCAACTCGGGAAGATTTAGTCAGAACCGAGAAAAGAAGAAATGAAGGATTCAGAGCCTATGCTCAAAAATGGAAAGCTGTAGCCTTACAAGTCAAATTGGCTATAAATGAGAATGAGCTTATTGAACTCTTCTTGAAGTCGTTACCAATTGAGTATTACGACAAATTGCATATATCAGGTTGCCAAACATTTACCATGCTGGTGAAGGTTGGCGAAAGGATCGAATGGTCATTGAAGGAGAAGAAGTCTCAAGAAGCGACAGTACGGAGATCGTATCCTGGAAGAAAGGATAAAGAACCTATACGTGAAGTGGCTATGGTATCCAGCCCTAATGATAATCAAGTTCCATTCCAAAAGCAGTCCAATGTTCCTTGAAAAAATCCAAAACCATTTGAGCCGAAGAAAAAACCCTTGAGGCAATTCACCCCATTGCCACGGCCCTTGTCGAAATTACTACCGATGTTATTAGAAAGGCATTTGGTGGCCAAAGAAGTGTCAAGAGATAATCTTGCAAGGTTCCCCTGGTACGATGAGTCGAAGACTTGCACATATCATATGGGAGAAAGAGGACACGATGTGAACAACTGTACGATTTTGAAATACAAAGTCCAACAACTCAAAGACAAGAAGATACTAAGCTTTCAAGAGCCAGAGCCAAATGTGCATCAGAATCCTCTTCCTGAGCACAATGTGGTAAATATGGTCCTTACAAAAGGTGAATATGAGGCCAAATTAAAGTCAACCTGTCAAGGAAATGCTCGCTTTCGCCGTGAAGCACTCTTGAAAGGAGAAGTCATAGACAACTTGAGAGAAGATTCTGGCAAAGACAACTTCCAAGTAAAATATACTCCACCTCCGTGGGCTTTTAAAAGTGAAGTGATTATGCCCGATGGATGGGGCGGTATAGATGATGAGCTCATCAAGCAAAATGAGATTCCATCCTATGATGAGGAAGATCAATTTGAAGAGCAAAAAGAAAAGATTCGGCAAGGTGAAAGGCAATTTATACAAACTTCATTTGAGCAAGGTGACACTATAGACCTCCTTGGGCAAGACAGTGGAAAGTACAATTTTCGTGTTAAGTACACACCTCCACCTTGGGCTTTTAAAAATGAAACTATTGTGCCCGACGGATGGGGAGGCATGGATGAAGTCCCAATCAACAAATTAAGTCTTAAGGAGAAAGAAGATTAAGATGAGAAGATGAAGGAAAAGGCTTGCCGAGGAGACAGACGATTTGTTCGCAAAGCACGAAAACAAGACGAAATTATGGATTATCTGAGACAAGACAGTGGCCGATATAACTACCGTATCAAATACACACCACCCTTATAGGCATCCAAAGAAGAAAGTATCATGCCTGACGGTTGGGGTGAAATGGATACTATTGAAGCCAACAAAAGCATGGTGTCCATGATTACACCACTATTGATCAATCTTGATGAAGTGGATAAACTTGATGAAGAAAAGCATAATGTTGAACCAATTACCATTGAGCTTTCAATTGATCAACTAAAAATCGAAGACAAGGAGGTGCAGCCTGTGATTATCACTTTGCCTCTAAAGGAGAAATTTGACACCAAATGTATGCCATGGGACTACACACCTAAAGAAGTTGACGCAATAACCAGATCGGTAAGATGTTACGTTCCAAAAGAAGGCGAGCATGAAAAGAAGGGAGTAACTGAGGAGGATGTTAAGCAGTTACTGTCAACCATGAGGACAAGTGAATACGAAGTAATCGAGCAATTGAGGAAGATGCCGGCACAGATTTCCTTACTGGATCTTTTCAAGACTTTAGAAAGCCACAAAATGGTGCTTATGAAGCTTCTTAATGAGGTGCACGTCCCAAAAACTATTAATGAGGTACAACTAGAGGACTTTGTTGGTGTTATTCTGTTAAAGGATCGGATTGCCTTCTCTGATGAAGATTTCCCAATCGATGGACGATCCCATAATAAAGCCCTATATATTGCCGTCAAATGCCGGGGCAAGGAAGTATCACGGGTGCTCATCGATAACGGTTCCGTACTTAATTTGTGTCCTCTAAGCACGCTGCATCGCTTGGGGATTAGTGAAGAACTTATCAAACCTTCGAAGGTGATCGTACATTCATTTGACGGAATGAAAAAGGATGTTATCGGTGACATCGAACTGGAAGTAAACATAGGCCCTGTGCCTTTTCTGATTGATTTTCAAGTGGTAGACATCACAAGGATGTTCAACCTATTGCTAGGGAGGCTTTGGATTCATATCGCTGGCGCCATTCCTTCTAGTCTTCATCAGAAGGTTCGATTTGTTATTAATGGTAAAATGATTACCGTACACGGTGAGACAAACTTTGCTACTTATAAGGAAAGTGCCATACCCTATGTCGAACCGGAGATAAAGGAAGAGCCTAGTTATCATTCGTTCGAGATGATTTCCATGATACAAATTCCTGCTAGTAGTGTCATGAAGACTCCAAAATTTTCGACATCGTCTCTTATGACTGGAAGAGTGTTATGCCAATATGGATTTAACCATAATGGTGGGTTTGGGACAAAGGCTCAAGGGATTAAAGAACCTATTATCCCATTTGGTACCAAGAAGAAGTATGGAGTAGGGTATGAAGTCATCAATAATCACCATGGAGGCCGAGGCCAAGGTCAAGAGAATCATAAAGGCCGTGGAAGTCGAGGTAATCGAACTATTAACCCATCAACATGGAAGGGCAAAGCTAAAGAGTTACCCTATTATTATATTCATATTAGAGAAAACTTTCCTCGGCCTCCCAAACTGCTCTCAGAAGAAAATTTACGTGCAAAGACTGAGTCTGACACGCTGGGTCTATTCGAAGAAGACATTATCAATGTCATTATAATCGAAGATGAAGATACCTACGCAATGGAATAGGAAGATTCTTTTGAACCCTTTTCTCATTGTTGCCTTTACAATTTGCCTGTTTCATGTTGTTTTAATTTAGTTGCAATTTACATTTCTTTCAATATAGATGTAATTGCACTTTTCAAAATTCAATAAAAGTGTTCAATATTTTGTTAAGGACATATGGAAACAAAACCAAACCAATGATGAATATCGCTCTCACATGTGAGGCTTGAGACTTTGGGTTTTCGTATGACTCCTCATTGTGAAAATGATTTTAAGAGCAAGGATGTCCGGAGATACAAGGATTAGCTCTATTTTCTTGATTTCTTCAAAACAAATTTCAAAAAAATAGTTTTCCAAAAGGGTTTTTCATTAAACCTCATGCAACAATTCATTTTATATGTAGTTGCTAATCATGTTTGTTGCATGTCAGGCATGAGCATTCACACATCCATAGTAAGTTTATATGTGATTCAAATCTCTCCGAGGGGATCACTTATGATATTGAAGGGGATAATGAAGATGAGGAGTGGATCAGAAGAGAATGGGTCCATCATGAAGAATCAAAGCCACTCACGTTAGAGAAAACGATTACTATTAATCTGGGTGATAAGGAAAACCCCAAAGAAGTCAAGGTTGGAGAAAGTCTTCCATTAGCAGAATCAGAAAGAATAACAGATTTACTCAAAGAATATCAAGATATATTCGCATGGTCCTATGCTGACATACCAGGCCTTGATCTGAATATAGTTGAACACGCTTTGTCAATTGATTCAAGCATTCCACCAAAGAAGCAAAAATTGAGGCGAACGAAATCGGAGTTGGCAAAGAAAATAAAAGAGGAAGTAATGAAATTACTCAAGGGTGGTTTCATTGAAGTAGTGCCATATCACGTTTGTGAGAGTTTCTTTGTTGCTCCTCCAAGGGTATGAATGGATGATGATTATGAAGATTGTTTTGATTGCTTGGTTTGAGAATGAATTCATGAATTTTGAATGCCTGTGGCTCCTCACCTTAGGACTTAAATTTGCTTAGTGGTTCCTCACCAGTAAGACTTTGAATATTTGTTTGATGGTTCTTTGCTAGCTAAAACTTTGGAATTTTACCTAGTGATTCCTCACTTGTACGACTTCAATTTGCCTAAGGGCTCCTCACCTGTAGGACTTGGATTTTACTTAATGATTTTTCACCAGTAATAAGACCTTGAGTTTTATCTAATGGTTTCTTACCAGTGAGAATTGAATTTACCTAGGGGCTCCTCGCCTGTAGGATTTGGGCTTTACCTAGTGGTTCCTCACCAGTATGAATTGAATTTGGGTTTTCTCCTAATGATTCCTCACCAGTAGGAGTTGGATTTGCCTAGGAATAATCATGTGTTTGGGGTAGCGAAATGATATGCCTTTCATCATTTCAATTCATGTAAACATTGCGAATATCCCCTATTTCCTACAGATGAGGTTTTCACTCATTTTGATATTCATCCTTCCATTCACTCGAGTGTATAGGGGACGTGTTTGGATATGGCTTACCTTTCATCATTTGAAGGTCATTCCATTTGATTTGATCCAAACTTTTTCCTTTGAAATTTTTCATGACTTTCGTCAAAACTTCCTTTTTAAGGAATTCTGATGCGCAATGCATGCTTAAAGGATGCGTATTTCAAAACTTTTTTTTTGAAATAACCTTTTCAAGTTGATCTGCTCGGGAAAAAGAAGTTTCATTTTCCAGAAAATTAACCTCTCCGAGACCTAAATTTACAAGTTAGGGATACTTACCTAATTGGATTGTCAATATCCCTCCTGATTGTTTTGCTTCTGCGCTAATTTGTTCCGTTGGAAATTTGAAAATGAGATGTTCGAACTCAAATTCATGGATTAGGGATACTTACCTAATCGGTTTGACGAGATCCCTTTTTTTTTTCAACTCTGTTGAAAGATTTTTAGAAGTCTGGAGTCATCTCAGATTTCCTTTCGTCATATCCTGCAAAATGAACAAACATGTTCTATGGAATGCATGATATGCATGGTATGCACATGTTATAACTAGTGCCAATTCTTTCTTGAATGTCCGTCTTCATTTCATGGGTAGAAAATCTTGACAGCATATGTATTTACAGGATATGCTAGTTCTGTTCCTGTCATATCTACAAGAATCAGTGCTCCTCCAGGAAGAACCTTCTTGACAATGTATGGACCCTCGTAATTCGGAGTGAATTTCCCACGTGGATCTGAATTGTTGGGAATGACCTTCTTCACTACTAGATCATCCGTTTCAAAATGTCTTGGTTTCATCTTTCTGTCGAAAGATTTAGAGACTCTTCTTTGGTAGGCTTGTCCATGACATATAGCCCGTAATCTTCTCTCATCAATCATGTTGAGCTGTTCATATCTTTGTTGGCTCCATTCGGCTTCTGAGAGTTTTATTTGGGATAATATCCTCAATGAAGGAATTTCTACCTCAATGGGTAATACTGCTTCCATCCCATAAACCAAGGAAAATGGAGTTGCCCCAGTTGATGTTTGAATTGAAGTTCGATATGCCATCAGAGCATATGACAATCTTTCGTGCCAATCACGACAATTCTCAGCTGTCTTGGACAATATTTTCTTGATATTCTTGTTTGCCGCTTCCACTGCTCCATTCATTTGTGGACGATATGGAGATGAATTCAAGTGTCGAATGTGGAAATGTTCAAGTAGATCATTTACGATTTTGTTATTCAAATTTGAACCATTATTAGTAATGATTGCTAACTCCGTACCTAGCAATGATGTCTCGTTTGATGAATCTTGCTACATTCTTGGCGGTGACATTTATATATGAATTTGCTTCAATCCACTTGGTGAAGTAATCAATTGCCACCAAAATAAAGCGGTGTCCATTTGAGGCCTTTGGGTTAATTGGGCCAATCATGTCAATTCTCCACATTGAAAATGGCCATGATTCTGACATCTGATGCAGCTCATTAGGTGGTGCATTAATTTTGTCTCCATAGACTTGACATTAGCAATAACACCTCACATGCTGAATGCAATCTGTTTCTATCGTCATCCAGTAATATCCCAATTTCATGATTTTGCAGGCTAAGAGATGGCCATTCATATGTGGACCACATTCGCCTTCATGGATTTCCCTCATGATTTGTTCAACTTATCTGCTATCAACGCATCTTAACAGGATCGAATCAAACGACTTCTTATAAAGAACCTGTCCATTGAGAAAGAACTTGTTGGCTATCTTTCTGATAAATTTCCTGTTGCCTGACTGGCTTCCTTCATGAAATTCTTCTTCTTGTAAGTACTTTTTGATATCATGAAATCATGGTTCATTGTCAAATGCTGCTTGAACTACCATGTAATGTGTTGGTTGTTCGAGAATATTGATTCTCAATGGCTCTATGTCTATACCCTCCTCCGCTTGGAGTAAGGATTATAAGGTTGCAAGAGCATCTGCGAAATAATTATGAGCTCTTGGAAGATAATCAAATATTATTTCTTCGAATTCCTCCATCATTCCTTCTAAGTATTTGTGATACGGAATCAGTTTTGCATCCCGAGTTTACCATTCTCCAGTTGTCTGCAATATAATGAGCATAGAATCTCCATATACTTGCAACCTTTTTACCCTCATTGAAAGGGCTAAATGTAAGCCAAGAATGCACGCCTCATACTCAGCGATGTTATTGGTGCATGGGAATGCCAGTTTTGCAGATACTGAATAGTGTTGGCCTTCTGGGGAGATCAGTACTGCCCCAGTACCCGATCCAGATAGGTTGGTTGCGCCATCAAAATACATGGTCCATTTGTTATCGACCAATATCAATATGTGGTCATAAAAAATTTTCGATCCCGCAAGATCTCATTCCGATCGTGGGTGGTTCTGCACGGTCTTGTACCGATCGCTAATGACCATAGATCGATCCGTGCGACCGTGTATCGATCACGGAATGATCAATCCCACACAACTACATGACAACCGAGTGTCGGCCATGGACAAGTATGCTTGGCCATGGACAGGTCATGGATTGGCCATGGGCCACTTGGACAGGTCACGGACCAGTTGTGGATAGGTCGCGAATTAGTTTGGCGACCTTATCGAATAGGCCATGTGCCCAAGCCGTGAGCTATGCCACAAGCCGGCCATATGCTTGGACTTGGACCCTGCCATAAGGCCAAAAGCTAGCACAGGTGCTGGCCATGTGCTCGGCCAACCTATGGACATTGCGGACAAGCCACGAGCCGGCCATGTGCCCGGTCAGCCTAGTCCTGAATCGAACATGTGTCTGGTCAGGTTGAGGACACTACGAATAGGCCGCGAGCCAGGTCAGGCACAGGCCATGAAGCCGGCCAGTGCCGGCCATGGTGCCCATGCCATGGGCCACCGACTTAGCCAACCAAAACAAGTTTGGCCATGACCCGTCATATCTGATGGTGACTTGGTTACGAACCTCAGTTTGGTAAGCACGATCGATCATGGATGGACATGAGAAACTCATACTCGACCAAAGTTAGCGCTTCCCTTGGCCTAATTCTCATTCTTGCCATATTCTTGAATTGAACAAAAGAGAGGACTCTAGAACATGGGTTATTATTACAAGGGGTGAATCATCATATTATGTGGCCTAAGGAAGATTTGGTCATGATGGCTCAAGATTTGCCTTGGAGAAGAATTTGATGACTCATGACCAAGTGTGCCAATTAGAAATGTACACATTGGCTTCATGATTTCCCTAAGAGTTTAGGCATGCCACACCACCCCATTAGGCATGCCACCTCTTGTTGTTAGGCTTGCAACTCATTCACTAGGCTAGCCAACTCATTCTAATAGGCTTGCCACTTTAAAGAAATCAATTGGACCACTTTGACAAGTAATGATGAAGTTGAGGCCTATAAATAGATGAACTCCTTGCATTTCCACCATTTGGCTCACATTTCCACCTTCACCCCCCTTTGCACGCCATCCTCTCTCTCGGCCAAGCTCTCTAGATTCACCCTTAGGTAAGTAGAGTTTCTAACTCTTGGCTAGGGTGATATGCTACATCGTCTATGCTTGTATTATTCATGCCTTGTATGCTTGAGTGTGTTCACACCCCGGTGTTGACACCTAATTTTTAGTTGACGTGTCATCAAAGGTAGAAAACTCGGAATTTGGGTCTTCGATCGTGACGGAGTCCATTTCTTGAACAAAAAGTGTCATTTTTCAATTCTGTTTGTGGATTTAGCTTCTATAAACAATTTTCTATTCATTTCACACGAAAACCGAAAAGTCATACGGTTGACTTTTTAGTCAACCGTTTGATCAAAAGTCAACCCCGGTCAAATTGGGGCTTTTCATACAAAAAGATTCATTTTGAGTTTAATTTCACTTTAAAAGTGGAAATTTCAGAAAGATTCAAAGGTTTGATCACAAAATCAAACTCCTAGTGAAAAGTCAACTAGAGTTTGACTTTTAGTCAAACCTTTGACCAAAAAATTAGAAAATACAAAAATCCCAAAATCATCTTATTTTACATTCAATTTGACTTTAGCATTTGAAATTATGCAAAAATCAGTTTAGAATCAAATTTTCCCCAATTTGCGGAATTTGGTTCAAATCGACTAAAAATAAAATTAATTTATTTCTAGTCATTTTTTAGGTTAGTTTCCTTCACGACATTTCATCTAGAGGTTGTATTACATTCAATTTTGAAACCAATTTTGTAATTCCAAGCCAAGCGCAAAAACCCCCAATTTAGGCCATAATAAGTGATTTTGATCAACTTTTCATGATTTGTGCAATTAAAGCACGAATGAGCCTAATTGCGTATATGAAATCCAAATTCGAAATCAATTTTGAAAGATTCACATGAATTTGAGCCAATTTGATCAGTTTAGTGATCCAATGATTGAGAAATCTAAGAGTAATTAGTCCAATTAGTGCAATTCAACTTGACCCATTCTAGACTAACATCCAATTTGATGAATTAAGGCTCAATTTGGCTAATTCGACTTCAATTAAATTTGTTAGTTTAGCTTGGCCATGTAATTTAACTCAAATCAAAGAACAATTGGGCTAAACAAGTTAAATTAGATCAATTTGTGCGTGAATTTCAAATTAGATCAATCCAATTTAATCGAATTCAATATTAATTAGATCAATCAATCATGATAGGGATTAAATTGCACAAAATTAGAACAAATTAGGCCAAGAATTGAACCGGTCTGATCGGATCGACTATTTTCAGATCAAAAATCCGGCGGCTGGCAGTCCATTTCGACCAGCCAAGGCCGGTCACATCCCTTTGAGCCCAAAATGACAAATGCCCTTAAATGAAAATTACAAAAATGCACCTAAGTGAAATTACTAAAATGCTCTTCTTTAAGGATTAAGTAAATTACTTAGGGAGTAAGCAAATTAATCATGGCCATTTATTTAGAATTGATCATGACCATCCATAATGCCATGTCACCTATTTTTAGCCCTTAAGGAATATTCTTAATCATTAAGGATGTATTCTAAGCCATTAGATCGATTTAAGGGTTAGTATTCAAAGTTGGGGGGTATATAAGCTTTTTCCCTCCAAAATTGGAGGGAGATTCTCATTTTTCAGATTTGGTTTCTCTCTCCTCACTTATCTCTTCCTATCTCACGTCCTCTCTCTCTCTCTCTCTCTCTCTCTCTCTCTCTCTCTCTCTCTCTCTCTCTCTCTTAGAATCTTTCTCTCGGCCGTCGGCTTTTCCACCTCCCACCAGCTCCTTGTTGGCCGTTTTCGGTGAATTGTCGCCTCACCGCCGTCCTCCATGGCGGCCCAAGGCTGGTCACAAGACCAGCCGCCCTTGCTGGTGGCCAGAGCTGCTCCATCTGGCGCCTTCTTTCCCTCGATCACAACATCGGCGACCGAGCCGGTGTTGATTCTAGCCTGTTCAACCGATTGAACATGCTGTCCAACAATCCCTTCGGCGATTCTGACCTCTTGGTGATTCATCCTAACATCCTCCCGAAGCTGTGGTGGCCATGGTTCCTCTGAACGGCCACCGGATCATCTTGTTCTTTTGATTTTTTGATTAAACGTTTATTTGTGCAAAACCGAGTCGATTCTCACTTTAGTTTATACGTTTGATTCTCAGAGGATAGTCGAGCTTTCCAAGGCTTCTCCATGGTGTCCTAAGGTTGTATATGGAGGCCAGGTCGCTCGAATATACGTCGAAGAGTTAACACACAAGGTAAGTTCATAACTGTGATTCTCGGATCCTGATGATCAGTCTACTTGTGATGACGATGACTTCGAAAATGCTAGAATCTCACAAAGTGATAAACGAGAGAGTCGTAGAATACATCTTGAGCTTCAATTTGATAGGTTACATGCCTTAAATGGACATCGTTTGCTAGGTCTAATCCCCTTTGAAAGTCGAAATCAGAATCTGGAATGATCATACTGTGTTATGTTCTTCTGTGATACTAAATGACCTTGCTCGGTTTGATGATTTTTCTGATTTTATGTGTTCATTATTTGAGAAAACTTTCTTCATAAAAGTTGTCAAAAACGTTTAGATCTATCCACTGTAAAAATTTTATAAAAGTCCAAACGTGTTAGGTTAGGACGATTAGCAACGTCATCTAGGCATAGTTTTGGTGATAGATGAGTGTTTGAATG
The DNA here is from genome assembly GCA_031216405.1 of Syzygium malaccense. NCBI lineage: Eukaryota > Viridiplantae > Streptophyta > Magnoliopsida > Myrtales > Myrtaceae > Syzygium > Syzygium malaccense. Next base: position 16,215,857 of record CM062262.1, on the reverse strand, counting down.
ACCTTCATGTGTTCTTTGATTTTTATAAATTCGTGTATTCAAAATATAAAAAAAATTTTCTTCATAAAAATTTCATACTGAGATTGATATCTTTCCAATAACACAAATTTTATGAAAATTAGAGTTCATTTGTATTTTCAAATGAATTTTTATGATTTAGTAAATATCTGTATTCTGATCTGATTTTCTTTTCTTTGAAATCCAAAATATGTTTCTCCAAATTTGATAAACTTTGAGTCCTCTTTTGCAAAAACTCAAAACTATGGAGTTGTTCATTAGGGCCTTATTATGTAGAATGGAAATTTTTAGGGCCTAATAGTAATTTTTATGGGGTTAATTTGCTAAAAGACTCAGATAAGGTCCTCTCGAGCTAAAACTTGATTTGCAAACGAGTCTTTGGTGAAAACAGAATTTTATAAAATTTTAAAGGGCTTTTTAGAAAAAATTCACAACATGAAAACTGTCACACAAAGAGAATCCTAACTATCTAAAAATTTTGGTAGGATTTTAATGACGGTTACTATTTTTCCTGTAATTTTTTTTAATTCAAATTCAAACTAGGTCCAGACTGTCACAGAGGGAAGAATTGTCTTTTTCGTGAAAATTGATAGGGAACTAGAAAAAGTGGTTTTCTTGACTTTTTATCCGCATGACATAAGATTTCTAATGACACATGAATCACTTCATTTTGACATCATTAGGTTAATTAATCATACTCAAACAGAATGGGTCCGAATTTAGTAACTAATGATTGATTAAGTGGTCCTCTTATGAGGCCCACTTCTCATTGCTTGATTGGTTGAGAAATAAGGTTTATGGGCCTGAATGCATGCTTTACTCATTACTACGCATATGTTTGTTAGATGTATGTTAGGCCCGGTGCATGTTCGGTGAGTAGCTCATTATGGTCACTTAGAAGCCAACTTTAGGGGTTAATCGATATAAGTTGCCATTTTGTGAATGCAAATGGTAGCATGTTATCATTAACCATTAATCAAATAATGTTAGATGATTAAGTGGGTAGGTGAATCGAAATGCATGTAAAGCAAAAGCCGATCCCGAGGCTCGTGTTTGATTAGTGAATTGTTTGCATCATTACCTTTCTTTGGTTGTTCCTTTGTGCATTGTTTATCGTAAATGTATCTTATGGATATAAACACCGACACCTGAGAGGCGGTCCATGAAGGGGATAGTCCAAAATTATAAAAGACCAAGGCGATAGCCCGATGTCCAAACCAGTCTCAATTTGTATGCACTTAATGGTGGCGATAGACTGATGTCCAAACCGGTTTGTATGCACTTAATGGTGGCGATAGACCAATGTCCAATCCGGTCTCAATTTGTATTCAATTCATTCGTTCCTGATCATGTCTCGGATTTTCACTTTGTGTTGTAATGAAAACCCGACAAGTTGCGGGTTTTACTTTCTAGCACTTAGAATTAGCTTGTCCTATTAATACCTTGAGTGTTTACTTTTTTTTTTTTGGGTAAGATATTGAGTGTTTACTTTGCGCAATGCTTTTCAATACAATTGTTTGTTTCTTTTCTTTCTACACGAAGATATGATTAGTTTAGAATCTTAAATGAAAAAACACAAAAACAAGATGCATGATCACCTAGTGGAGTAAGACTTTAGCATGAAAAATGGTAAAAAACAAATGCATAACAATTTAGATAATAACTATGTTAAGTTTAGCGGTACCGAAAAGGCGTTAATAAAAATATTAATGTAAGCTAGTCCCCGAACTCATGATCTCTGGTTCTCATAGAAATCGAAACGAAACTCTCGCATTTCGGTTGGGTATTCTAGCCGACCCTCGACCTAGGCTAGTAGCGACTCCTAAAAAAGATAAAATCGATCTGCTATCATGTGAGGTTTGGATTTAGGGAAAATCCACGTTCATGATTAATGAATCGTATGGATGACCAAAAGATCGACGCTTCGGTAAGTTATTTTTTATGATGTGCCATATGAACCATTTCATGAACACTTACCTCTAAACTCACTTCATCGAGTTCGGCCCTTGTGAGGTAGGTCGCGACACTCAAGACAAGGCCGAGGTTCGCCTAGCTTGGATGCATTGTTAAGGCGAGATAACCAAGCCACAAGGCCTTTGTCGGCATTGAGGAGTGTCAGTTCCAAGCCTTACATTGTGCGGGGATTGGCGCTAGAAGTTTGGTTCAAGCCACGAATCAATGATTGTTCTTGGCATATTATATATTGAAGGTCATGAAACACACACTTGTTTGAGCACGCCCATAGGCTTGTGTATGCATTGGCTAAAGAAAAAGACCAGCAACCGGCTTGCGTGAAGCATTATGTGTGATTACTAAAGAGAAAATGCGTCCGTCGTCACATAGTGTTGGCAGCAATGCCTCATTCATTGAACAGGATGCCCTAGTTGAGCTAGGATGCCTTGGTGTAGCTCGGATGCCTTGGTGTAGCTCGGATGCCTTGGTAAACTAGTGCCGGGATGCCCTAGTTGAGCTAACATGCCTTGGTTGAACCCGGATGCCTCGGGTTTGCTAGCCCCGGGATGCCTCGGTTGAGCCGGGATGCCTTGGTTGAGCCAGGATGATGGTAAATAAATCCTTCATGTGCTTTGGTATGTGCATAAACATGTTTATGTGTTCATTGACAAGTCGAAGGTAAGTATGCACTAAGCATTGAATTGCTATTGATCTGCCATCAATAATATATGTTGCGAGTGCCATACTGCTAGCTTTGATGATGAGATGTCTTCCTAGTAAGGCATTGGGAGTTTTACTTACTGAGTTTTCTCAACTCACTCCTTTATTTTTCAGACTTGTAGGTATGGCTACTCTACCCTATGAACGTTTTGATTTACCCGTAGATATGGAGATGTCTGTCGCAAATATTATCGATGTAGAAGAAGGTGCTGCCTACTATAGATGCATTACTACGATTTGGGTCAAGGAAGGGTTGGACGACTTGGTTCCACATCGATATATTGCTTGGTATGTTTGGTTTGATGGGGATATCGTCGACCCCCTTTGAGGGTTTGATGGGCCATCTGGACCAAACGATGGGGTAGCGCCCACAGTGGCAATGGCCAACCCCTAAGTACCAGCATATAATGAAGGGGATCCTATTTTTGGTTAATACAACCCATAGCGAAGCTAGGGATACGCTAGCCTTTTGATGTAGCCGTATATGAAGAAGTAGCTTGTGAATGAACTGACTTGTATAATGAAGCATGTTATGTTTGTAGTTCTTCCTTGATTTCCAGCTGTTATTTGATTGGGAGTTTGTATATACACATTTCCACATGTGCACATTAACAAGATAAAAGGAATGGGATGGCGATGAGTCTAGGACGTCGCAACAATAACCCCGAGGGCTGTGGGGCAATGATACTTACTGTTAGGAAAAAAAAAACCAGACTAAGTGTGAGGGGGAGCGTTAGGATATTTAGATAATCCACCACGCCTTAATTGAAGGTAGGCACAAATTGAAAACAAGGTATAGCTTAATTGTTCAGGCACACCGGTTGCGCATGGCAATCATTCTGTGCTCGGGAATAGATTTTGGTCAGAAATGATTCTTTTTGATTCTATGCCCAGGAACTGATTCTTAGTATTTGAAGGTGTTTGGTAACGGCCCAACAAGAATGTAACCAAAATATACCCGAAAAACTGTATCAGACATATGGTAATATTATTGAATGCAATGTAGAATGAAAGAGTGAATCTGCTGATTTCACTCGAAACCATCAAAAGAACGAACATGGACAGCATCAAACGCCGATATCAGGTGCATCTCCATTCTCCAATATCACGCGGCTTATCGAGCATACCTGCCTGTTTGCCTTCTCTGAGTCATCAATGCTCTTAAGTCCAGTGCAGCCACGACTCCCTTCAATCTCGTGAGAAGCATCGACCGGAGTCTCTTGTTTGTAGCTCTCAGCGTCCATGCTTTTGTACTTGAAAACTTGCGATTCCTTGGCGTGGACCTTGTCTCTGAATGAATTAAGCCCCAGCTCAAGCCATAGTTCTGCCCTTTCTCTGGAATCGGAACCCGCAGTTCCCATCAGGTCACGATCCATCATTGCCGCCTCATACATTGGCTCTTTGCCTGATCTGGCTGCTGCTTTAGGCGTCTTGTGCATGCGGGCGGAACTTGCAATTCGACCCCTTTCCTCTCCATTCTCGTATAGCCTCTTGGATGGCTTTCATTGCACTCGGATGCTTCGGTCACCCTCCCTTTCCCCACGTGAATGAAATCCAAGGCCGAGCTATTTGTGAAAGGTTTGATGCCCAAACCTGAAGAATTGAAGTCTGTCTCACATCGAGAGATCATTATCGATGAAGCTGGTGCTACGGTTCCCGGGACCCTTTGCTGCTGTCCTTGTACCGGCCTCCGCTCTGGTCGTGCTTCCTCGAGTGAATCTTCATGTGACAAAATAGGGCCCTCATCGACCTGAACCGCCTGTCGCAGAACGGGCATGGATTTTTTGGGGCACTTTCCTCCAGCTCCGACAATTTCCACGTTTTTATGGGGTTTTCTCGGAGACTATACCCAACACGTCGCTCTTCCTTCGAGCTGTTACCGATCACCAATCGCTGCACTCTCTCCGGTAGACTGTAGGGCAGGTGACACCTCATGTGACCTCCCAACAGTGGTCTGCTAAAAAAGATCCTTCTGCAGAGCTTGCACTGATATACTCTCCCTAGATTCATCATCAAATCACGAAAACAGCAGAAAAAAAAAAAATAGAGCGAAATCGAAGAGAGAAAATACAAATAGTTTGTTGAAACTCAGAAAGGCCAAGACTTTCTCTCTCACCAGAAAGCGAGCGAGTGAGCGCGAGTGCGAGAGTGAGAAGGCTACAGAGGAATCAGAAAGCTCACCAAGAAGAAGCAGAGGTTTTGAAACGTGCAAATACGAGTGAGCGTGAGGGGGTTTTGTACATGATGATTGATTTGTCGGTTGTCATTCCTCTTGTTGTCGCTCGCTCTCTCAAACGGGTAATGCCATGTTTGGTAGCTAGAATAGTCCATGCGTGGAACACAGAAACCAAAAAATAAATAAATAACGCTTCCTAAATCAAACATATAATTTTCTTATTGTTTTTCCATGTTCTCCCTTATGTTTGGGATTTAGTGAGAGAAGTTCATATAAATAAATTTAGGATTTGTCGCGACCTAAACCTCCCGCGGGTGCACCACCTAGGGGTTCGGCTAATGGATTATTAAGTCTAAGCCTAGCTTAGACTCTTCTAAGCCTAGCTTAGACTCTTCTAAGCCCTACCAATTTGCGACTTAGGATTAAGTTCTTAACATGCAAACTTTTTTATGCTAGAGTTGCCACTAAGCTATTTGCGGTGGGTCAATTAGAAACCCAAATAAAACATGGGGAGATATGTTTTATTTCTACAAATCAGAGATTTTGAGTTCGGGGATTTGGTTACGTTAAAACTAGTCTAATGCTCTTTCGGTACCTTTTCTTTTCAGAAAAATATTTGAGCAAGCAATTTGGATCCATGTTATTACCTGGTTGCTACCAAGTGGGGGTGATCATGCGGTTGCGCAGTCCACCAATTTAACATCCAATAAAGAAAGCAGTAAATAAATTACTAGCTTAGGAGAACAGCATACCTTTTAGCAATGTAAGCATCTGCATTATTAGCTAGAAAATCATATAGACAGTCCTAATATGATTTCTAATTAACAAGCACTTCAATCAATGTATTTTTTTGGGGTTTTCTCTTTGTTTAAATGAGACTAACCTAAGTGCAATGACATGCAAAATATGACATGCAATCAATGACATGCAAAATATGACATGCAATTAATTAAACCTAGCATGTGAACTATATGTCATGTGACGATATGACCTAACTCTAATAATGGGCAAACGATGTATTTTTGGTATTTTTCATTTAAATTCGGAATAAAGAAAATGCCTAAATTAACATGCGATCTACCCTAGTACAAGCAATTTCATTTATTCTAAAACTACTTCTTTTTGGTATTTTTTTTATTAAAATTCAGTATTCAAAAATTGCCCAAGTTAGCATGCAATCTATCCTAGAGAAGGAAATTTAATCTATCCTAAAGTTACTCTTTTTGGGGTGTTTTTTTTTATGGAAATTCGAAATCCTAAAATACCCTAACTAATCTATTAGGACTAGAATGACCCCTAATTTAAACTAGGAAATAAACTATCTTAAATCCCAATTTAAATTAAATAATTATCCTACCTTCTAGATATATTCAAGATTCCCCAACATGCAAAATTTCTAATTCAAATTCTAACTAATATTTTGGAATTTCTTCTATTTTAAAGATAAAGCAATCAAACAAAAGATAGCAACCACATTCGAATGGTCCACGTAATCTGCAAGATTTCATATATGATGTTCAAATTGGGATAACGATTCGAACTAATGATCATATTCATATGATTATATATATCGATAGAAAGCCGACCGTTTGAATTTAAAAAGCAAATAAGATATATTATCAAATCCAAGTTATTATGAATAAGATAATAATCTTTCCGTACTGCCGCGTATCGTACCTCGTGGTTGAGGTTAGATAGTCATCCTGGTACGTTGCTGAATTAGGCAAAACTCCTAATTCGGGGTATCTTAGAATATTGTGGATATTACACACATTATCCTGAGATATCTAACCATCCACAGAATATTCACACAATATTCAAATTATCCAAAAGATTAGGAAATTCAATATCTAAGAATATGGATAAGAATTATTACCTAATTTCGCGGATAACTTCCAAATTTGAATTTGCAATGGGTTGGAATTGCGGATCGAGATGAGCGGCGATAGGCGGCGGAGACAGACACGGCAGTGGCGATGTGGTGACACTTGATCAATCTGCAAAACAAAGACACGGGCCGCGTCGGTGTAGGGACCCTGCGGCCATGGAAGCGATAGGAAACACCGGGGACTGATCGGAGACGATGTCGGGTGGTAAGCTCTTGCCTAGCCAAGTGTCGAACGAATGAGATCCTCCGGGACAACACCGAACAACGACGGGGATAGCGACGAGGACCGTAGCTCATGGCCACAGGTCTGGCCGTGAGAGAGGGGGTGGCGATCGGGGGCTGTAGATGTGTTCGTTGGTGCAGGAGTAGCAACGGTAGAAGCAGATAGTGATGGTGACATCGGTGTAGTAGCAATGGCATTGGCGTGACTCAGGGCAGTAGCAGTAGGGCTCGGCGATAGGCAGTGTCGTTGTCAGTGTCGGTAGAAGGAAGCAGAAGCAGCAGCAGCGCGAGCTAGGTGGCAGGGGACGGTGGATCGGCGCCAGTGGACTGGGAGCAGCAGTGGCGTGAGTCCAGGCAGCGGCGGGCACGGCTCGATGTTGTCATTGGCGGTGATGGATGCTGGTCGGGCTCGGGCTAGATGCAAGAGCAGTAAGTGGCAAGGTGGTGGCGGTGACTGACACTGGACAGCGGGCGTCGGTTTAGTGCGGGTGCGATGGCTGTAACGGTGGTGAAGGCGGCATGGCGGTGGCAGGGTAGCGCCGACATTGGGGGTGAGCGGTTCCCAGTCCGGTCCAGTCCAACCCAAGAATCGAGAACTGGATCGGGACGACCGTTTCTCAGTTTCTAGGATCGGAGACCAAACCGACTAGTCTTAACACTGCGGTTTGGTTCGATCCGGTCCAGTTCTAATGGGACCAATCATTTATTGGTAAAGGCAAGAGGGAATTGGGGAAATTAGATTAGGCTTTCTATTTTTTTCAAAATTTTTAAAAGTAAATAAATAAATGAATAAATTAGAAAAAAATATATTATCGAACCGGTCCGATTCCCACCCTAGAACCGGGAATTGGACCGTCCGAAAGCTAGTTCCACTTTTAGGAATCGGGAACCGGACCGATATTCTCGAGAACCAGACCAAATTGGTCGGTCCAGTTCGGTCCGGTTCAGTCTCGGTTTGGACGGTCCATCTTCCTCACCCCTAGTTGATGCGATGGAGGGGCAGAGTGGACATGACAGTTGCGCACATGTGCAGCGATTATTTCTCTCTTTCAATCTCACGTGTGTCTCTCACTCTCTTTGGAAATTCTCCTCTCCAAAATTATGCCAGCCCCCTAATTGTGAGGCATAATGACATATTTATATTGCATACCTAGGTTAATTGGTCAGGCTTTCAAGACCTAATAGGCTTTGGCTAAGGCTTTATCATTTAATTTTATTTTAATTCCAAATGGACTGAATTAATTTGGGCTTTTATCTAATTAAGTTTAATTGGCTGATTTAAGCTCAAATTAGGACAGCCAAGACCTTTTAGACATGTAATTTTCGGCCCCTATCCCCTGAGTGAGTCGAGTTTCGTTTGGTGCCCGAGCTCGGTTTACGCAATGGATTTTCAGCTTATTCACCACTGCCGGTTCGATGCAAAATGTAATTAAACTATGTGATTCTAAACTATATGCTATGGAATCTTAATATTTTTATTTAGGGGTTAAAATTTTAATCCATAATTTCCAATGCAATTTAACACTAAATGGTTGGTCGAAATTTAGGTGTCAATAGGGTTGATACTATGAAAAACTCCAAACCGGTTCTTTTGTGATAAATTTACCCCAAATTAAAATTTTGATCATGAAAAGGCCCAAATTGGTACACCCATGATAAATTTACCAAAAACTAATATTTTAATGACAGAAAATACCAAATTGGTATATTTGTGATAAATTTACCCTCTGTTAGGTTCCATTAAAGTTTACCGTTAAATTTGTTGACGTGGATGACATATGGTGATGTGGTATGGTGAAATGTCACAAAAAAACCCAAACTGGTTTGCTGATGGATGGTAAAACATACCCTACATGTGTACCAGTTTGGGGTTTTTTGTGGTAAAAAAATTAGTTTGGGATAAATTTGTCACAAGTGTACCAATTTAGGGTTTTTCGCGGTAAAATATTAGTTTATGGTAAATTTATCACGGGTATACCAGTTTAAGATTTTTCATGGTAACAAATTAGTTTAGAGGAAATTTGTCATAAGTGTACTGGTTTAGAGTTTTTCATTGTATTAACACATAATTTCAAGGATTACAAAATTTTATCGAGATTTAGCCTCTTAAAAAGCAGAGTACTAACAAGTGTGCTCCTCTATCTTACGTGCCTGCTCGCCTTCTCCAAGTAGTCGTTCATCAACCATGATTGATATGTCTGTGAGCCTTTGCTATGTGGTCGCGCTTGTCGGCATTTCTACATTGGCTTTAGGGTTCTTCGCTTAATGAGCTCCTCTTGTGACAGCCGAAAGCTTGGCCCGATGAGAAATCCTTGTGGCGTATCAAACATACGTGCCTGTTCGTCTTCTCCGAGTAGTCCATCAGCCACAATTCCCTTCAATCCCTCGAGAAGGATCGACCGGAGCATACTGTTTGTAGCTCTCAGCGTCCCTGCTTTTGTACTTATTTTCCTCACCCAATACACTGAAAACTTGGGATTCCTTAGCGCAAATCTTATCTCTAATTGAATTTAGCCCTGGTTCAATCCATAGTTCTACTCTTTTTCTCATATCAGAACCCACAATTCCCATCATGTTACGATCCATCATCACCCCCGCATAGTTCAACTCTTTTTCTCGGACAAGAGAACACGGATTTTTGAGAAGGTTTTCTTACTGAGTGCCCTGCTTAATAAGGAAATGATTTCATCTTCCATGCATGGATTGCATCTGGTTCGAGATAGAAAGTGGATGGAAAACAGCAAATTTTCTTTATTCAGGTGTTTCACAGAGAAATCCTTTTGAGAATATAGTAAGCTATCAGGAGAATTTGCTATTTCGAGACTCCTTTCTCTATCGGGTATGTATAGTAGGAGTATGTATATAATCACCTAGTCGTAAATGGTAGATACGAGGCGCTGCGTGTAGTGCCAATGTAATAATATAATGAGTTCGGACAAATCTTTCAGTCCTATCATGCATTTGGACACCAAATCTCGGCAAACGTTTACCAAATATGATGGATAAAGGAACTAAGAAGGATAAGGCTAAACAAATTAGATAACTCATTTTCCAAGTACCAAAAAATCAACAAACAACAAAATTAGGATGTACTATATACCAGCCATTCAATTATGGATTAACTTTCAATTAGGTGTCAAAGCACCCTGACGGCAGGACAATTTGTCGCATGGAATTGAGTCCATCGATGTGTCTATCTAGTTGTTAAACATATGGGCCCTATATATGAATACCAGATGATTAACGGTTGTGATTGTTTTGAGTGCATCGACTTGGGTTCAAATAAGAGCACCTCCAAGGATAAAGAAATCTTAAGAAGTTGTGGCACTTCATTCGAAAAAGGAGGAAGGAAGGATTTAATCTCCACATGGATTTATATATAGGGATAACGACATAAACAGTCTTAGAACTTCTAGTGCAATTTGCTTCTTAAACTGTTAATTTGTTCAATATAGTCCCTGAACTTTAGCACAATGTTTAATTTGGGCCTTGAACTTTTACTTTATTTAATGTGGTCCCTGGGCTTTTGATACATGTTCAATGTAATCCTTCTTTTAATTTAAGTTTATGGACTACATTGATCATTTTCATATAGTTCAGGGACTAAATTAAACATTGAGTGTGAACAAATAAAAAGTTCAAGGATCATATTACACATTGAGTTAAAATTTATAGATTATATTGAACAAATTAAAAATTTAGGGATCACATTGCACATTGGATCAAAGTTCATGGGCTGTTTGTATCATTTTCCTTTAACATTTGAAGATTGTAAATTTTACGTGAGTATGTTTCATACTGATTTGTTAAGTTTTTCCAATCATGATACTGTACTTTTGAAATAATGTTGGAAAGGCCCCTTGATGGAGTACTAGGTGACAAGTTAAATTCCAATTCCAAGTCATTATTTACTTTTTTGACGAATGGTTCATAGATTATGACCTCATAAAACATTTTTTCGTAGTTAAGTGAAATTGAAACTTAAGACCCCTCTTTTGGGGGCAGATTTTTTGTATTTCCTTCCAATTTCTACTCTTGACTTTTCCTTTAAAATTCGAAAGGGTACAAAAGTTATTTTCAATTTCAAAAAAAATATTATACGTCAAAAAACTTTGAAAAGTCTAGGCTGCTCTGTGTTAAATAAAAATTAAAGTCCGAAGTCCGTAAAAGTAACGAGAAATCGAATAATATATAATAGGAGTCGCGAGTCACCCCAATCAGGACATCCTAAATAACTGTGGAATCAAGGTCGAGTGTGCTGACAAGATTAGATGGGAAGATCAAGAAGAGAACTCTGCTTCCCCGAATCAATCTCATGGTGAGATTGTTCATAAGTCCGGAATTGTCTGCCCTGCATTTGCTGTTGTTCTGTTCATATGCAAGTTCACCAAAGAAGTTTCAATGCAAACTTAACATACGAACATGATAAGGATACTAGAAGTGTCATAATTTTCATACGGCGCTCACTTGAGTGACATAAGTTTTTTTTTCGTTCACTTCAGTGCTACATCGGACTAAAATGGATCATTTGAGTGCCATTTCCGGCAAATCATCATACGCGGATTTTTTAATTAATTTTCCATCCGACGTGGATTTTTTTAATGTTATTTTATTGATTTTTTTTTATATCTTTTTCCTTCTTATTTTTCCTTTTTTTTTCAAGGTTGGCGAGGGTTGTCGGTGACCCTCGCCGGAGGCCTTGCCCTCGGCCAAACTGGGCAAGGGCCGCCTCGCCATCGGCTGGTATGGCTGCGAAGGCCCTTGGCAAGGCCATTGCGGCCTCGCCGGCCGCGAGTGAGGTGGCGAAGGCTCTTGCCCGCAGCTGCGAAAGCCGTAGATGAGGCCATCGTAGCCTCGCCGGCTTCGAGCGAGGCGGCGAAGGCTCTCACCAGATTTGGCAAGACTGCCTCACTTACGACCGTGAAAGCCCTTGGCGAGGCCATCGCGGCCTCGCCGGTCGCAGGTGAGGTAGCAAAGGCTCTCGCCAGATCTGGAGAGGCCGTTTTGCCTGCAACGGTGAAGGTTCTCGCCAGATTTGGCGAAGCCACCTGCCCACGGTTGCCCAGATCTGGCGACGGCCTTCGCAGCCTCGCCCACCGCTGACGAGGCTGCAACAGCCTTGCCCTGGGCCTTCGTGGCCAAGGGCAAGGTGGCCCTCACCCAATCTAGGCAAGGCCTTCACAGTCGGCGAGGGTAGTCGGAGTCCCTCCCCGGCATTGAAAAAATAATTGCAAAAAAGAAGAAAAAATAAAAAAAATATTAAAAAATATTAAAAAATTGTTCACGTCAGTTCCGGCGAAGCCACGTAGGACAATCGGGCGTCCACGTCAGATTTTCCAGTGAGGCAAATCGCCGATGGCACTCAAGTGATCAATTTTTCAAATTTGTGGCAGTCAAGTGAGCGAAAAAAAAGTTATGACATTCAAGTAAGCGCCGTACAAAAGTTATGACATTCCTAATGTTATTGTCCCCATGCAAACTGGTATCAGAAGTCTATCCCCTGCTTCCACGACAGTCATCATCCTGAACAGAGTTTGACCCGACAACAGCAGATTCGCCACTCACAAATTGTAGGCACAAATTGAAAACAAGGTATAGCTTAATTATTCTGCAACACCAAGAGAGTTCGTATCTCAGAGTTGCTAACCGATCATAAACACGTTGACCCGACAAGAATGTAACCAAAATATACCTGAAAAATAGCATCAGACAGAAGGTAATATTATTGAATGCAATGTAGAATGAAAGAGTGAATCTGCTGACTTCACTCAAAACCATAGAAAGAACGAACATGGACGGTGTCAAACGCCGATATGAGGTGCATCTCCATTCTCTGATATGGCGCGGCTTATTGAGCATAGCTGCTTGTTTGCCTTCTCCGAGTTGTCCTTGATGCTGTTGAGTACGGTGCAGCCACGACTCCCTTCGATCTCGTGAGAAGCATTGACCGGAGCCTTCTGGTTGTAGCTCTCAGCGTCCCTGCTTTCATACTCAAAAACTTGGGATTCCTCAGCGCGGACCTTGTCTCTGAATGAGTTTACCCATGCTCAAGCCATAGTTCTGCCCTTTCTCTGGAATCGAAACCCGGAGTTCCCATCGCGTCACGATCCATCATTGCCACCTCGTACATCAGCTCTTTGCCTGATCTGCCTGCTTTAGGCTTCCTGTGCTCAGCTTCCCTATCCCCACGAAGCATGCTGGTGGAAACCGCCAATCCGATCCCTTTCCTTTCCATTCTCGTATAGCCTCTTGAATGGCTTTCATTGTACTTGGATGCTTCAGTTATCCTCAGTTTTTCTGTTAGGATATTTAGATAATACACCACGTCTTCGTCTACCAGCTTAAGCTTTTAGAACAGTTAGCAGTAATTCCACAAAATCTCACATGATATCAGAACCGAAAGTATTGAATTCAAATTTTTCCAGGCCCCAATTGCCTTGCCTCCCCAATTAAAAATGTCCACGCTTACTATTAGACAAAAAAAAACTAGACTAAGTGTGAGGGAGAGTGTTAGGATATTTAGATAATCCACCACGCCTTCATCTAACAACTTAAGCTTTTCGAACAGTTGATAGTAATTCTACAAAATCTCACATTTTCCACGATAAAGAACTCCGAGGCTAAGCTCTTCTAGAAAGGTTTCACGCAGGGGATTTTGAATTCCTCTCTCTGTGGAGAAACGGTTCTTGAAATGTGCAAATACGAGTGTGTGTGGTGGGTTCCTAGGATTAGTTGGTCATTGCTCGCTCTCTCAAACGGGTATTGCCATGTTTGACAGTTGGAATAGTCCTATGCCTGGAACTTGGAAGCCAAGAAAATAAAAATATTAGCTCTTGGTATTCCAACATATCATTTTCTTATTTTTTATCCCTTTGTTCACCCTAGTATGTGGGATTTTGTGAGAAAAATGAATGTAAATAATTTGAAGGATCACAAAATCTTATAAGGATTTAGCCTTTGAAAAAGCATAGTACTAACGAATATACTCCCTAATGCCATCAATTAAGCAATGTGGAACTTTGTGCGATCTGAAAAAGTGCGTCTCCAAACACATTGTCTCTGAGAAGAGAAAATAGATTTTTGAGAAGGTTTCTCTTAATGAGTGCCCTACTTAATAAGGAAATGATTTCATTTTCCATGCATGGATTGCATCTGGTTTAGGATAGAAAGTGCATGGAAAACAACAAATTTTCTTTAATCAGGTGTTTAATAGAGAAATCCTTTTGAGAATATAGTAAGTTATCTAGAGAATTTGCTATATCGAGACTCCTTTCTCTATTGGGTAATGAGTAGGAGTATGTATATAATCACCTAGCCGTAAATGGTGGATATGAGGCTGCATGTAGTGGCAATGTAATAATACGACGAGTCTGGACAAATCTTTCATTCCTATCATGCGTTTGGACACCAAATCTAGCAAACGTTTACCAAGTATGATAGATAAAGCAACTAAGAAGGATAAGGCCAAACAAATTAGACAACTCATTTTTCAAGTACCAAAAAATCAATAAACAATAGAATTAGGACGTAATATATACCCATCATTCAATTATAGATTAACTTTCAATTAGGTGCCATGGCTTGCACAAAGCACCCTAATGGAAGGACAATTTGTTGTATGGAATTAAGTCCACATTGATGTGTCTATCTAGCTGGAAATCATATGGGCCCTATATATGAATTCCACATGATTAATGGTCGTGATTGTTTTGAGTCCATTGACTAAGGTTCAAATAAGAGCATCTCCAAGGATAAAGAAATCTTAAGAATTAAAAAATGGAGGAAGGAAGGATTTAATCTCTACATGGATTTATATATTGAGATAATGACAGAAACAATCCATGAACTTTGGCTCAATATGTAATTCAGTTCATGAATTTTTAATTTATTTAATATAGTCTCTGAACTATAACTTAATGTTCAATATGATTCATGAACTTTTACTTTATTCAATATGATTCCTAGACTTTTGGTACATGTTCAATGTAGTCCCTGAACTAAGGGAAAATGTTCAATGTAGTTCTTCTATTACTTCAAGTTCATGGACTACATTGAACATTTTCATATAGTTCAGGGACTAAATTGAATATGTATAAAAAATTCATGGATGATATTGAACAAATTAAAAGTTCAGGGACAACATTGCAAATTGGGTCAAATTTCATGAACTTTTTGTGCCATTTTCCCTTTAACATTTGAAGATTGTAAATTTTACGCGAGTATGTTTCATAGTGAATTTTGTTAAGTTTTTCTAATCATATGTTACGATACTTTCGAAATAATGTCAGAAAGGCCCCTTAACGGAGTACTAGGTGACAAGTTAAATTTCTAGTTATTATTTAATTTTTCGACGAATGGTTCACAGACTATGACCCCATAAAATATTTTTTTCATAGTTAAGTGAAATCGAAACTTAAGACCCCTCTCTTGGGGGCGGATTTTTTGTACTCCATCCTAATTTCTACTCTCGACTTTTCCTTCAAAATTCGAAAAGGTAAAGAAGTCATTTTCGAATTCAAAAAAAATATCATACGTCAAAAAACTTTGAAAAGTCTTGAGTACTTCGTGTTGAATAAAAATTAAAGTTCAAAGTCCGTAAAAAGTTATGAAAAATCAAATAATATATAATATGAATCAGCAAGTCGCCCCAAACATGAAATCCTAAATAACCCTAAGAATCAAGGTCGAGTGCGCTGACGAAATTAGATGGGAAAATCAAGAAGAGAACTCTGCTTCCCTGAATCAATCTCATGGTGAAGTTGTTAATCAGTCCGGAACTGTCTGCCCTGCATTGCTGTTGTTCTCTTCATATGCAAGTTTCCTGAAGAAGTTTCAGTGCAAACTTAACATAAGAACTGGTATCAGCAGTCGATCCCTGCTTCCACAACAGTCATCATCATGAAAAGAGTTTAACCCGACAACAACAGATTCGCCAATCACATAATGCAGGCACAAATCGAAAACAAGGTATAGCTTAATTGTTTTGGAACTCCAAGAGAGTTCCTAACTCAGAGTCGCTAACCGATCATAAACACATTGACCCGACAAGAATGTAACCAAAATATACCCGAAAAACAGTATCAGACAGATGGTAATATTATTGAATGCAATGTAGAATGAAAGAGTGAATCCGCTGACTTCACTTGAAACTATCAAAAGAACGAACGAGGACGGCGTCAAACGCCGATATCAGGTGCGGCTCCGTTCCCCGATATGGTGCGGCTTATCGAGCATACCTGCCTGTTCGCCTTCTCCGAGTTGTCCTCAATGCTCTTGAGTCCAGTGCAGTCACGACTCCCTTTGATCTTGTGAGAAGCATTGACCGGAGCCTCCTGTTTGTAGCTCTTAGTGTCCCTGCTTTTGTACTTGAAAACTAGCGATTCCTCAGCGCGGACCTTGTCTCTGAATGAATTAAGCCCTGGCTCAAGCCATAGTTCTGCCCTTTCTCTAGAGTCAGAACCCACAGTTCCCATCGCATCACGATCCATCATTGCCGCCTCATATATTGGCTCTTTGCCCGATCTGGCTTCTTTAGGCTTCTTGTGCATGCGGCCGGGAACCTCCAATTCGAACCCTTTCCGCTCCTTTCTCGTATAGCCTCTGGGATGGCTTTCATTGCACTCGGATGCTTCAGTCAACCTCCCTTTCCCCACGTCAATGAAATCCAGGGCCGAGCTGTTCGTGAAAGGTTTGACGCCCAAACCTGAAGAATTGAAGTCTGTCTCACATCGGGAGATCATTATCAAAGAAGCTGGTGCTACGGTTCCCGGGTCATGCTCGGCCTCGCTACTGGACAAAGAACCATTTGGTGCGGGAAGCAGAACTCCCTCACTTCTTCCATCGATGTCAAACGCGATTCGCGGGGTTCTCTTCCTCCTGGTCACGTGCATTGCCTCGTCGTCGGCTAAAACGAGGAGAAGGAGATCACTCTTGGTCTTACTCGAGCCTGCGAAGCGATCTTCATTCAAGAGACTCTCCCCGTCGTGAATCGGCCTCGTGCGATCCCGGCAAGATTTCATTGACCTGGACCCTTTGCCGCGGTCCTTGCACCGGTCCCCGCTATGGTCGTGCTTCCTCGAGTGAATCTTCATGTGGCAAAACAGGGACCTCATCGACCTGAACCGCCTGTCGCAGACCGGGCACGGATTTTCTGGGGCATTTTCCTCCAGCTCCGACAATTTCCACGATTTTTTGGGGTTTTCTCGGAGACTATACCCAACACGTCGCTCTTCCTTCGAGCTGTTACCGATCACCAATGGCTGCACTCTCTCCGGTACACTGTAGGGCAGGTGACACCTCATGTGACCTCCCAACAGTGTTCCGCTAGAAAAGATCCTCCTGCAGAGCTTGCACTGATATGCTCTCCCCAGATTCATCATCAAATCACGAAAGCAGCAAAAAAAAAAAAAAACAGAGCGAAATCGAAGAGAAAAAATGCAAACAGTTCGTTGAAACTCAGAAAGGCCAAGACTTTCTCTCTCACCAGAGAGCGAGCGAGAGAGAGAGAAGGATACAGAGGAATCAAAAAGCTCACCAAGAAGAAGCAGGGGTTTCGAAATGTGCAAATACGAGTGAGCGTAAGTGGGTTTTGTACGTGATGATTGATTTGTGGGTTGTCATTCGCCTTGTTGTCGCTAGCTCTCTCAAACGGGTAATGCCATGTTTGGTAGCTGAAATAGTCCATGCATGAAACACAGAAGCCAAAAAATAAAAAATGAATAAATAACGCTTCCTAAATCCAACATATCATTTTCTTTTTCTTTTCACATGTTCTCCCTTATGTTAGGGATTTAGCGAGAGAAGTTCAAATAAACAATTTCAGGGTTAACATTACAAAAAATCCCAAATTGATATATTTGTGACAAATTTATCCAAAAATAACCTTTTTATAACAAAAAATCATAAACTGATACACCCGTAACAAATTTATCATAAACTAAATTTTTAACCACAAAAAACCCGAAACTGGTACATTGATGACAAATTTACTTTAATCTATTTTTTTGACAACCAAAAACCCGAAATTAGTACACCTATAATAAATTCACTCTATGTTAGCTTCTATAAACTTTTACCATTAAATTTGTTAACGTGGATAACATATGGTGTGGTATGGTGACATGGCAAGTCTACATGAAAATTCGTAGGATAAATACTACGAAAAACCCAAACCCTCCGTTGCGGCCCTCACCGACCACAAGGGAGGGTGGCTGTTGCTGACTCGGGGGAGGGCTAGACCCTTGTGGCTTGGGCGAGGGCCGCCCTCGCCCAGGCCACGGGAGTCTAGCCCTTGCCCTCATCGGCGAGAATGACCCTCCCCTGTGGCCAGCAAGGGCCGCGACACCCTCACCGGCACTCGCCACAGGCAAATGAGAAGATAGGAAAAAAAGAACAAAGAAAAAAAAGGGAAAAAAGAAAAAAATTATTAAAAAATTTAAAAAATTATCAAAAATTGTTCACGTTAGTGCCGACCGTGCCACGTCGGACGACCGGCGTCCACGTTAGCCATTTCTAGCATAAATTGATCGGATGGACTAAATTGGTATCAATGTGAAAAGGTTCAGAATTGAATTAGTCCAATTGAAAGGTTTATGATTGAATTGATACCAATGTAATAGGTTTAGGACTTTTTTGGTACTTTTTCCATTTTTCCATGACCAAAAACTTCGGGGCCGAGCTCTTCTGGAAAGGTTTGACGTTAGGGATTTTGAATTTCTCTCTCCGTCGAGAAAGGGTTAAACGATTAGTTGGTCGTTGCTCACTCTCTCAAATGGGTATTGCCATGTTTGGCAGCTCGAATAGTCCTATGTCGGGAACTTTGGAAGCCAAGAAAAAAAATATTATCTCTTGATATTCCAACATATTATTTTCTTTTTCTTTTTGATCCCTTTGTTCACCCTAGTATTTGGGATGTTGTGAGAAAAATGTATGTAAATAATTTGAATAATTACAAAATCTTATAGGATTTAGCCTTTAAAGAAGAAGAGTACTAACGAATATACTCCCTAATGCCATCAATTAACCAATGAGGAACTTTATGCGATCTGAAAAAGGTGCGTGTCCAAACACATTGTCTCGGACAAATGAAAACATATTTTTGAGAAGGTTTTTCTTAATGAGTGCCCTACTTAATAAGGAAATGATTTCATTTTCCACGCATGGATTACATCTGGTTTGGGATAGAAAGTGCATGGAAAATAACAAATTTTCTTTATTCAGGTGTTTAACAGGAAATCCTTTTGAGAATACAGTAAGTTATCAGGAGAATTTGCTATTTTGAGAATCCTTTCTCTATTGGGTAATGAGTACGGGTATGTATATAATCACCTAGCCGTAAGTGGTGGATTTGTGGTGCTGCGTGTAGCGGCAACGTAATAATACGACAAGTCCGAACAAATCTTTCATTCCTATCATGCGTTTGGACACCAAATCTGGCAAATGTTTACCAAGTATGATGGATAAAGCAACTAAGAAGGATAAGGCTAAACAAATTAGACAACTCATTTTTCAAGTACCACAAAATCAACAAACAACAAAATTAGGATGTACTATATATCATTCATTCAATTACGGATTAACTTTCAATTAGGTGCCATGGCATGCACAAAGCACCCTAAGAGCAGGACAATTTGTTGCATGGATAAGTCCACATCGATGTGTCTATCTAGTTGTTAAACATATGGGCCCTATATACGAATTCCACATGATTAATGGTCATGATTGTTTTGAGTCCATCGACCTGGGTTCAAATAAGAGCATCTCCAAGGATAAAGAAATCTTAAGAAGTTTTTTTTGGTAAGAAGAAATCTTAAGAAGTTCGTGGCACTTCATTCGAAAAAAAAAGGAGGAAGGAAGGATTTAATCTCCACATGGATTTAGTCCCTAAACTTTTAATTTGTTCAATGTAGTAATTGGACTTTAGCTTAATGTTCAATGTGGTCCCTGAATTTTTATTTTATTCAATGTGGTCTCTAGATTTTTGGTACATATTCAATGCAATTCCTAAACCATGGGAATATGTTTAATGTGGTCCTTCTATTAAATCAAGTTCATGGACTATATTGAGCATTTTCATAAAGTTCAAAAACTAAATTGAACATGCATTAAAAGTTCAGGGACCACATTGCATATCGGGTTAAAGTTTAGAGGCTATATTAAATAAATTAAAAGTTTTGGGATTATATTGACATTAGGTCAAAGTTCAAGGACTGTTTGTGTCATTTTCCCTTTAACATTTGAGGATTGTAAATTTTACGCGAGTATGTTTCATAGTGAATTGTTAAGTTTTTCCAATCACGTTACGATACTTTCGAAATAATGTCAGAAAGACCCCTTGATGGAGTACTAGGGGCGCGAATGATAACAATTTTGTTTCTCTGTTTTCTATTTTTTTGTTCCTGGGAACAAGTTTGGAACATAAATTTGTTTGGTAAAATAATATCATTTTTTTATTTCTAGGACAAATTTTGGCTCAAAATAGTTTTGGAACAGAAATGAAAAGTTAAAATTTTTTACTTTTCTATTTCTTTACCATAAATAGAAATAACAACTTTTTTTTATTGCTCACCCTTGCCGCCCACCGCCGCCCACTTGCCACCGGACGCCGGCCGTCTGCCGCTACTGCCCGTCGGCCGTTTGCACCGCCCGTCGGCCATTCACCGTTGCCTGCCGCCGCTCGCCGCCGCCCACCACCATCACTTGTCAACCGTCCGCCACCGCCCGCCAATGTTACTCACTGACCCACGCCGCCACTCTCTGGCTAGCAGGAATTGAAATTTTGAGTCATTATCAAACGAATTTCTATTCCGAGAATAGAATTTTTGTGTCGTTATCAAACGTTGTGTTTTGCTTAGAAACTCGTCTAGGAAAGAGAGATAGGTTTTTTAATTTCTAGCCAAAAATAGGGCCGAGGAAGAGAAATGTTGTGATTCGCGTCCTAAGTGATAAGTTAAATTCTTAGTCATTATTTACTTTTTTGACGAATGGTTCATAGATTAGGACCCCATAAAATATTTTTTCTTATCTCCGTGAAATCGAAACTTAAGACCTCTCTTTTGGGGGGCAGATTTTTTGTATGCCTTCTAATTTCTACTCTTGACGTTTCCTTCAAAATTCAAAAAGGTAAAGAAGTTATTTTCAAATTTTAAAAAAATTATACGTCAAAAAATTTTGAAAAGTCTGGACTGCTCTGCGTTAAATAAAAATTATAGGCCGAAGTCCATAAAAGTAATGAGGAATCGAATAATATATAATAAGAGCCGCAAGTAACCCCAATCGGGACATCCTAAATAACCCCGGAATCAAGGTCGAGTATGCTGAAGAGATTAGATGGGAAGATCAAGAAGAGAACTCTGCTTCCCCGAATCAATCTCATGGTGAGATTGTTAATCAGTCTGGAACTGTCGGCCCTGCATTTGCTGTTGTTCTGTTCATATGCAAGTTCACTGAAGAAGTTTCAGTGCAAACTTAACATACGAACTGGTATCAGAAGTCGATCCCCTGCTTCCACGACAGTCGTCATCCTGAACAGACAACAACAGATTCGCCAATCACAGAATGCAGGCACAAATCGAAAACAAGGTATAGCTTAATTGTTTTGGAACTCCAAGAGAGTTCCTAACTCAGAGTCGCTAACCGATCATAAACACATTGACCCGACAAGAATGTAACCAAAATATACCCGAAAAACAACATCAGACGGATGGTAATATTATTGAAAGCAATGTAGAATGAAAGAGTGAATCCGCTGACTTCACTTGAAACTATTGAAAGAACGAACGAGGACAGCGTCAAACGCTGATATCAGGTGCGGCTCCGTTCTTCGATATGGTGCGGCTTATCGAGCATACCTGCCTGTTCGCCTTCTCTGAGTTGTCCTCGATGCTCTTGAGTCCAGTGCAGTCACGACTCCCTTTGATCTTGTGAGAAGCATTGACCGGAGCCTCCTGTTTGTAGCTCTTAGTGTCCCTGCTTTTGTACTTGAAAACTTGCGATTCCTCAGCGCGGACCTTGTCTCTGAATGAATTAAGCCCTGGCTCAAGCCATAGTTCTGCCCTTTCTCTAGAGTCAGAACCCACAGTTCCCATCGCATCACGATCCATCATTGCCGCCTCATACATTGGCTCTTTGCCCGATCTGGCTTCTTTAGGCTTCTTGTGCATGCGGCCGGGAACCTCCAATTCGACCCCTTTCCGCTCCTTTCTCGTATAGCCTCTGGGATGGCTTTCATTGCACTCGGATGCTTCAGTCACCCTCCCTTTCCCCACGTCAATGAAATCCAGGGCCGAGCTGTTCGTGAAAGGTTTGACGCCCAAACCTGAAGAATTGAAGTCTGTCTCACATCGGGAGATCATTATCAAAGAAGCTGGTGCTACGGTTCCCGGGTCATGCTCGGCCTCGCTACTGGACAAAGAACCATTTGGTGCGGAAAGCAGAACTCCCTCACTTCTTCCATCGATGTCAAACGCGATTCGCGGGGTTCTCTTCCTCCTGGTCACGTGCATTGCCTCGTCGTCGGCTAAAACGAGGAGAAGGAGATCACTCTTGGTCTTACTCGAGCCTGCGAAGCGATCTTCATTCAAGAGACTCTCCCCGTCGTGAATCGGCCTCGTGCGATCCCGGCAAGATTTCATTGACCTGGACCCTTTGCCGCGGTCCTTGCACCGGTCCCCGCTCTGGTCGTGCTTCCTCGAGTGAATCTTCATGTGGCAAAACAGGGACCTCATCGACCTGAACCGCCTGTCGCAGACCGGGCACGGATTTTCTGGGGCATTTTCCTCCAGCTCCGACAATTTCCACGATTTTTTGGGGTTTTCTCGGAGACTATACCCAACACGTCGCTCTTCCTTCGAGCTGTTACCGATCACCAATGGCTGCACTCTCTCCGGTACACTGTAGGGCAGGTGACACCTCATGTGACCTCCCAACAGTGTTCCGCTAGAAAAGATCCTCCTGCAGAGCTTGCACTGATATGCTCTCCCCAGATTCATCATCAAATCACCAAAGCAGCAAAAAAAAAAAAAACAGAGCGAAATCGAAGAGAAAAAATGCAAACAGTTCGTTGAAACTCAGAAAGGCCAAGACTTTCTCTCTCACCAGAGAGCGAGCGAGAGAGAGAGAAGGATACAGAGGAATCAAAAAGCTCACCAAGAAGAAGCAGGGATTTCGAAATGTGCAAATACGAGTGAGCGTAAGTGGGTTTTGTACATGATGATTGATTTGTGGGTTGTCATTCGCCTTGTTGTCGCTAGCTCTCTCAAACGGGTAATGCCATGTTTGGTAGCTGAAATAGTCCATGCATGGAACACAGAAGCCAAAAAATAAAAAATGAATAAATAACGCTTCCTAAATCCAACATATCATTTTCTTTTTCTTTTCACATGTTCTCCCTTATGTTAGGGATTTAGCGAGAGAAGTTCAAATAAACAATTTCAGGGTTAACATCACAAAAAATCCCAAATTGGTATATTTGTGATAAATTTACTCAAAATTAATTTTTTTACAACGAAAAACCGTAAACTGGTACACCCGTGACAAACATACCCCAAACTAAATTTTTAACTATAAAAAACTCCAAACTTGTACTTCTGTAACAAATTTATCCTAAACTAATTTTTGATCACAAAAAACCCTAGATTGGTACATCTGTGATAAATTCACCCTTCGTTAGCTTCCATCAAATTTTACCGTTAAATGTGTTGACGTAGATGACAAATGGTGATGTGGTATGGTGAAATAACAAGTTTACGTGGAAATCCATAAGGTAAATACTACGAAAAAACCCAAACTGGTACGCTAACAAAGGGTAAATTTGTCACATGTTTACCGGTTTTGGGATTTTTGTGGTTAAAAAATTACTTTTGGGTAAATTTATCACCGGTGTACCGGTTTAGGGTTTTTGGTGGTTAAAAAATTAGTTTGTGGTAAGTTTACCACGGGTGTACCAATTGGAGGTTTTTCGTGATCAAAAAATTAATTTGGAGATAAATTTATCATAAGTGTAAGTATTTGGAGTTTTTACATGATATTAACCCATAATTTCAAGGATCACAAATTTTATCAGGATTTAGCCTCTTAAAAAGCAGAGTACTAACAAGTGTGCTCCTCTATCTTATGTGCCTGCTCGCCTTCTCCGAGTAGTCGTTGATCAACCATGTTCGTTATGTCTGCGAGCCTTTGCTGTGCGGCCGTGCTTGTCGGCATTTCTGTGTTGGCTTTAGGGTTCTTCGCTTACTGAGCCCTCTTGTGACTGCCCAAAGCTTGGCCCGATGAGAAATCCCTGTGGCATATCGAACATGTGTCTGTTCGCCTTCTCTGAGTAGTCCTTGATGCTCTTGAGTTGCGCGTAGCCATGATTCCCTTCAATCCCTTGAGAAGCATCGACTGGAGCATCCTGTTTGTAGCTCTCGGCATCCTTGCTTTTGTACTTATTTTCCTCACCCAATATACTGAAAACTTGGGATTCCTCAGCGAATACGTTATCTTTGTATGAATTTAGCTTTGGTTCAATCCATAGTTATGCTCCTTTTCTCGAATCAGAACCCGCAATTCCCATCATGTCACGATCTATCATCGCCCCCTCATACATCGGCTCTTCGCCTAATCTAGCTTCTTTAGGCTTCTTGTGCTCAATTTCCCTATCCCCATGAAGTATGCCGGTGGGAACCACCAATCCGACCCCTTTCCTCTCCATTCTCATATAGCCTATTGAACGGCCTTCATCGTACTTGGATGCTTCGATTATCCTCAGCTTTTCCGTTAGAATATCCTCAGCTTTTCCGTTAGAATATTTAGGTAATACACCACGCCTTCATCTAGCAGCTTAAACTTTTAGAACAGTTAGCATTGATCCCACAAAATCTCACTTGGTATCATAACTAGAGGTCCCGAATTCAAATATTTCCAAGCCCCAATTGTCTTGTCTCCCCAATTAAAAATGTTCACGCTTACTATTAAGCCAAAAAAAACCAAACTAAGTTTGAGGGGGAGTGTTAGGATATTTAGATAATACACCACGCCTTTATCTAATAGTTTAAGTATTTAAAATAGTTAGCAGTGATTCCACAAAATCTCACACTTTCTGCGACAAAGAACTTTGGTGCTGAGCTCTTTTAGAAAGGTTTGACATAGGAGATTTTGAATTCCTCTCTCTGTGGAAAAAGGGTTCTTGAAATGTGCAAATACGAGTATTTAAGTATTCGCCTTACCAGGAAGGTCACTGTTCGGCCGGAAAAGCCGCGGTTTCGGGCTCTTACGATCAGCTCATAAGTGGCACTTAAGTGATCATTTTTTTGAAAATTATGGCACTCAAGTGAGCCAAAAAAAGTTATGGCACTTAAGTGTCCTCCGTACAAAAGTTATGGTACTTGCGCTGTACTTATCCCTTTTTTATCCCTTTGTTTACCCTAGTATGTAGGATTTTGTGAGAAAAATGGATGTAAATAATTTGAAGGATCACAAAATCTTATCAGGATTTAGCCTTTGAAAAAGCAGAGTACTAACGAATATACTCCCTAATGCCATTAATGAACTCGGACAAGAGAAAATAGATTTTTGAGAAGGTTTTTCTCAATGAGTGCCCTGCTTAATAAAGAAATGATTTCATTTTCCATGCATGGATTGCATCTGGTTTGGGATAGAAAGTGCATGGAAAACAGCAAATTGTCTTTATTCAGGTGTTTAACAGAGAAATCCTTTTGAGAATATAGTAACCTATAAGGAGAATTTGCTATTTCGAGACTCCTTTTCTCTATCGGGTAATGAATACGAGTATGTATATAATCACCTAGCTGTAAATGGTGGACATGAGGCACCGTGTGTAGTGGCAATGTAATAATACAACGAGTTTGGACATATCTTTCATTCCTATCATGCCTTTGGACACCAAATCTGGCAAATGTTTACCAATTATGCTGGATAAAGCAACTAAGAAGGATAAGGCTAACAAATTAGACAACTCATTTCCAAGTACCAAAAAATCAACAAACAACAAAATTAGGATGTACTATATACCGGTCATTCAATTACGGATTAACTTTTAATTAGGTGTCATGGCATGCACGAAGCACATTGACGGCAGGACAATTGTCGCATGAAATTAAGTCCACATCGACGTGTCTATCTAGCTGTTAAACGGGAGAAGAACAGCAGAAAACATTTAGTGCCAAAAGTTTCTTTTGGATCACTTCAGTACCAAAATTTTTGAAAAACGATCATTTTACTGCTAACTCCGATTTGTTTGGACAGAAATCTAACGTGACCTTTTTTATTATTTTTTTAAGCCGATGTGGTTTGCTGAAGAGTCCAGTCAGCATCTAATCCCTAAAACGATGCCGTCTAGTACTCTTTTTCTCAAATAAGAACCCTAAATCCCCAAATTGAAAGAGAATCCCCAAATTTGCAACCCCAATCGGCTATTGAACCCCCAATTGAAACCTTATTTAGATTCGACCCCAAAGTTACAAGCTCAATTTTGCAAATGGAGAGCAGGAGCTTAAGCAGCGACTCAAATTCGTTTCAACAAAGTGAACAAGAGGGTGAATGTTACTATTTTTGCTGGTTATCGAGTCCAATAAGAACATCTCGAACTCGGTTGAATCCTAAAGAAGATTTAATAGTTGCGCCAAGTATAAAAAAAGCTCGAAGTGTAAATATTTCAAATGAGTTGACGTGAAATTCTTTGGTCGAGCGACAAAGGCAATCTTAGAGCTACTTGAAGGATGCCATCAACCTCACCCATAGTAATGAACGAATTAGAGGATGTCAACTCAATGCAAGCTAAAATGAAGGCTTCAGCATCTCTGGCCAATCATTTAAAGAAGGAAGTTTCAATGATGAAAATTAAAATGAAGTGTTGTCAAGCATTGATTGTATTGTTATTATGCTATATAGCCTATTTTATGGTCAAATGTAAAGTCAGTGATGAGAAGAAGTTTCTCAGTTTGCCATAGTTGAAGATGAGTGGATTATATACTTGTATTGGGTTATTTGTAAGTATAGTTGTATTATGCTATTTTTGTATGGAACAAAAGTTTGTTGCAATCTATGGTGGAAATGGAAGGTTGAAATTCATTGGTTGTGAGCACTTACAAGTTCTCTTACTTAGTTGTGTATTCTCAATGTTGATTTTCTTAGTTTTGCTCGAGATGTTTGGATTGCTTCAATGATTTATTGGTAAATATTTGCTGGTAATGGGATGTTGGTTTACTGCAATTGTTGCTGCAAACGCTTGTCAAATGAAGGAGTGGTAACAAGTTCACAAGTCATTATTTCAGTGTCATATGTTGTAAATAGCAATTGCTTGAGTCTCAAGTTTTGCTGAAACTGATCACTTAAGTGCCAGTCGTAGTGAAAAGTGATCACATAAGTGCCAATCGTTGTTAAAAAGTAATTACTTAAGTGCTAGTTATTAATCTGTTCATTTCACTTGTATTGCACCAGCAACTAACACATAGCTAGTGTACTTACTTGCACCAGCTATGTGTTGGTATAGAGTGTGCATCTTGTGCTTGCACCAATACATAGCTGGTGCAAGCATAAGATGGTGCAGTCTATGTGCTGCACCGACACATAGCTGGTGGACTAGCACCAGTAGCTTGCACCTTGCACTAGCACATATAACTGCTGGTGCAAGCCATGCACCAGCACCAAGTACTACCAGCACTAAGTTTTGCATCAGTCAAGCACTAGCAACACCTGCACCAGTACAACCACTAGTACCAGCACCAAGCTCTGCATCAGCCATGCACCCTCAATGCCTTCACCAAGCCCTGCACCAGCCAAGCACCACCACCACCATGACCTACACCAGCCAAGCAACACCACCATCATTGCACCACCACAACCACTACACCACCGCCATGACCTACACTAGCTAAGCACCACCACCACCAGTGCACTACCACCACTACGACCACCACCAGCCAAGCACCACCACCACCACTATACCACCACTACCACTACTGCACTACTACTACCATGACCTATACCAGCCATGCACCACTACCACTAATGCACCACTACTACCACGACCTACACTAGCCAAGCACCACCACCACCACCACTACTACCTCCACCAGCCAAGCACCACCACCACCACCATGATCTACACCAGCCAAGCACCACCACTACCACTACCTCACCATAACCACTACACCTCCATCACCTACACAGGTAAGCACCACTACTACCACTACTGCACCAGCACAAACCATTGCACCACCACCACCTACACCATCCAAGCACCACCACCACCATCACTGCACTAGCACAACACCACCACTACCACAACCACCTACACTAGTAAAACTAGCACACCAACACCACAACTAGCATAACCAATAGCAAAATATGGAAATTTCAAAAACATAGACAAAATAAACATCAGTCCATTGACATTAAACTTAGTTTTTACATTTGGTCAATATGAATAACCAACTAAAACATAAAATCAAACTTTTCACTTGCGTTTGGTACTGTTCACCCGGTTACTGTGCAGGTTCTCTCCCGATGAAGGCGTCTGAACACTGTTCACCCGTCTGAACTTCCATCGATTATGGTCTCTCCGACTGTTGGTTCGTGCTGTCCTTCGGGGTTGGGCTTCACTAGTTGATGCTCCATCACTTGTCCGAAGGATCTTTTAGGTGGTGGCTCTTGCTTTTCGATAAAACAGATATGGGTTTCGGCTCATTTGCTGTTCTTCTTTCCTATTCACCCGCTTGGTCCCGTTCTGATTTGCATCATTTTGATCGACGATTTTGGGTGATTCTTGGTGTTGGTTAGCGCTAGAAGCTGTATAGTCCCTCATCCAGTGAATTTCTCGTTCGGTGACCTAATTATCGGGGAATCAGATCTAGGTTTTTGCGTTCTTCATATTCGAAGTTACTGTTCACCCGATTGAGTTTTCTGGGATTATGGTGCTTCTGATGGTCTGAACATTCCATGGCTAGGCACGTCGTTCCTATGGAGCCTACTGGGCAATCACAATCCTTGCATTTGGCAAGCATCAAGCAATCAAAGGCCCCTATGCCTGGGTCCAATGTGCGTTTGCTTGGAGGCTCTGCTTCTGCACATCTGGTTGATCCTAATCAGCGCCGGCGGAGTAGAGGGCGTAGTAGGGTGAGATATGCATCAAACTTGCCTCGGGCTGATTCAACTGGTGGGGGAGCATCAAGTCACCAGCAAGGCAGAGCATTGGAAAAGCGAAGCCAAAACAATGGGAAGTCACCAGCTAAAGTTACTTCTCGGGAACCAAATCCGCAGACTACCCAACGATCTTGGGCCGCTGTGGCAAAATCGGCGAAGAAGGGCTATAACTTCTCCTTCATCCCACCTACTATTATAGATAGGAAGCCAATTGTTAGAATTTCTCCGGAGAT
This sequence comes from Syzygium malaccense, assembly GCA_031216405.1. Classification (NCBI taxonomy): domain Eukaryota; kingdom Viridiplantae; phylum Streptophyta; class Magnoliopsida; order Myrtales; family Myrtaceae; genus Syzygium; species Syzygium malaccense. The sequence goes on along the minus strand of CM062262.1, from coordinate 16,186,504 downwards.
TCTTAGAGACACGAACCCAAAATGGCAGGAATGCCTTGTGGGCTATTTTGTTGGGAAGAAGCTCCCATTCAAGATGACTGAATCTGCAGTCAAAAACATTTGGGGGACATAAGTGGTGGATGTTCTTGCAAATGGTGATGGTTTTTTCTTTTTCCATATCCCGGACAACGCCTTTCGCCGGAAAATACTCGATAGCGGTCCTCTTACAATACTTAGAGTTCCCATGATCCTGTAGCAGTGGCATCCAGATCTCAAGCTGAAGAAGGACCAGCATGAGTCTCTTCCCGTATGGGTCAAGTTGAGAAACATCCCCTATGCCCTCTGGTCCTCGACTGGCATTAGTACGGTGGCTAGTGCCATTGGCAAGCCCCTGTATGTTGATGTCCAAACCGAGAAAATGAGGATGATCTCATTTGCCCGAGTATGCATCCAGATTAAAGCAACTCAGAAGTTGCTTGACTCAGTTGACGTCATTCTTAATGATGAAATCTGGACAATTACGGTTGAATATGAATGGCGACCTATAGCTTGCTCGGTATCTAGAACGTTTGGCCATAAGTGCGCCCCTGTCAATCAAGATGTTCCTATTATTCAGAAGCCCCCAACTAACGTTTTACAGACAGAGGATGATCCTTCTCCAGACGAAGGTGGATGGGCAACAGTCAGCAAGAGACAAGCTGGGGTGCAAATTAAGGCCTCCGCTAAGGCATCTTCCTCAAACCAAGGGCAGTGTTCCCCTCCCCCCCAAGGAACATTAATGCCCCAGTGGCTCTTCAGTCTCAGCTCAATCCTGCTTTGAACTCCCCTGCTTCTTCGGATGACCTCTTTGATTCAGAGGAATTTGAAGCAAATATAGCCTGTAATGTGGGTAGTGATGCAGATGATGATTTCCCGTCGCCCCTCCCTGTCCCGTCGAGCACCAAATCTAAGGCTGGGATGCAACATGGAGGAGACCCTCACAAGGAAGCCCCACTAGTCCCTCCTGTGCCTGATTCGACGGTGCCTGCTCCCCAAAACAGTCCTATTAAGTCCAAGAAGGCCAACCCTAGAGCTCGGAAACGGGGTGGCCTTAACAAGAGGTAATCTTATCCCTCCTTGTACGTATGTTTTTTGCCGTCTGGAATATTAGGGGCCTTATGGCCCCCTTGAAACAGGCTGAGATTAGATCTTTAGTCAGATCTAAAAATCTTTTTTGCATTGGGATCCTGGAAACTAAGGTCAACCCAAACTATTTTGTGGACATCTCTACGGGGCTGCTTCCGGGTTGGTCTTAGGCTTCTAACTATAATTCCTCTCCTCGGGGTAGAATTTGGATCGGCTGGAACCCCCGGGAGGTACATTTGGATGTCTGCTCGGAATCCTCTCAGGCTATTCACGTGTGCATGAGTATCCTGGCAACGAACATCTCTTGTCATGTGTCTATGATTTATGCTGAGCATACTTTTACTGCTCGCCGGGCCCTATGGAATGATCTTGTCCAGATAAGTACGGCTCTTGCTGAAGAGCCTTGGCTGGTGGCTGGTGACTTTAATGCCATCCGGGATTAATCGGATAGAATGGGCAGCTCCAATGCTTGGATTCCAGCTTTTGATGAACTTGCATTGTGTCTAGATCAAGCCGGATTGGATGATCTTAGATATGTTGGTCATCGCTTTACCTGGTCGACATCTTCTGGTGAAGCCCGGAAACAGAGAAAGATTGATAGAGTTCTTGTTAATGATCAGTGGATTAGCACCTTCTCCTACTCGGAGGCTTCCTTTCTGGCTCTAGGAGTATCCGATCACACTCCGATGATCATTCGAATTTTGCTTCCCTCACCGTCCAGGAAGGCCTTCAAGTTCTTTAATTATTGGGTGTCTCACCCTTCTTTTTGGCCTATTGTTACACAGACATGGGAATCTCGGCTCATCGGAACTCCTATGTTCATCATATGCCGCAAGCTGAAGATGCACAAAGTGAGACTCAAACAGCTTAATAAGGATTCTTTCTTTGATATTTCGGGTCGCACTACACAGGCAAGAATGGCTTTGTCTATAACTCAAGATGCCCTGGTTGTTGACCCCCTAAACCAGTCCTTAGCTGAATTAGAGAAGGTTCAGCTTCATGAATTTGCGGCCCTTAGGCTCTAGGAGGAATCGTTCTTCAAACAAAAATCCCGAATCAAATGGCTGAAGGAGGGTGATCGGAACACCAAGTATTTCCACCATTATGTCAACAGAAGGCATATCCTCAATCGTATAATATCGGTTACAGATGACAATGGGGCTGTTCTTACGGAACCGGCACTAGTCCACAGCCATATTGTCATTCACTTCCAGAATTTACTTGCTCCCAGTTCTTCGGTTGATCTACTGTCTGTTTTGGACATCAAGGCCGTGATTGGTCGGTCGCTCACTGAGGACCAGGTACGATCTCTTACTCGGCAGGTCACTGAATTGGAAATCAAAAACACATTCTTCTCCCTCCCTAAGGGCAAAGCCCTGGGGCCGGATGGATTTAATGTGGAATTCTTTCTAGAATCTTGGGAAATAGTTGGACCATCGGTAATCTTGGCGATCAACGAGTTTTTCTCTTCTGGTTCCCTTCTTAAGGAAACCAATGCCACCATCCTTACATTGGTACCTAAGGTACCCAATGCATCGGCCTTGAATGACTTTAGGCCTATTGCTTATTGCAATACGATTTACAAGTGCATTACTAAGATACTGGCTAACAGAATTGCAGCGGTTTTGCCTTCGATCATTAGCCCTCCGCAGAATGCGTTTGTCAAAAAACGGAGAATAGGGGACAACATACTTATTGCCCAAGAGTTGTTTGCCGGATTCCACCACCATTCTTATTTGCCTAAGTGTGCCATCAAGGTTGATTTTCAAAAGGCTTATTATACAGTTGACTGGGAATTCTTGTAGCGAACCTTACAAGCATTTGGATTTCCCCAAGTGTTTATCAAGCTCCTTATGGAATGTGTAAGTACCCCGAAGTTCTCGGTTGCCATTAATGGAACTCTCCATGGTTTTTTCTCTAGTGGTAGAGGCATTCGCCAAGGGGACCCCATATCTCCTTACTTATTCACACTAGTCATGGAAGTATTTACTGGCATTCTCAACGCCCAAACTCAACTCCCAGGTTTCAAATTTTTCTGGCGATGTAAGGCAACCAGGCTTACTCATTTATTCTTTGCCGATGATGTTCTTTTATTTGCGAAAGCAAATTTGGTGTCGACCACACTCCTGAAGAACGCCCTAGATCAGTTCTCTCAGTGGTCTGGTCTCCAGCCGAATGTCAACCAGAGCGAAATCTTCTTCTCGGGAGGGACACCTCAACTACGAGACCAAATACTGCAATCCTTTGGATACCTCGAAGGTACGTTACCTTTTCGATATCTTGGCGTTCCTATCTTTGCATCTAGGCTGAGTAAGACCGATTGTGCATTGCTTGTCAATTCTATCACAGCCCGCGCTCGCTCATGGGCCCAGCGGTTTCTCTCTTTTGCGGGACGCTTGCAGTTGATTAAATCTGTTCTCCATGCCATACATGTATTTTGGGCCTCTATTTTCACCCTCCCTCGATCGGTCATAGCAAGGATTGAACTGATTCTTAGACAATTCCTTTGGAAAGGTCCTGATTTAGGGGTGGGTGGGGCCAAAGTATCCTGGAGTCGTGTTTGTCTTCCTAAGCAAGAAGGCGGGTTGGGCATTCGTAGGCTCATTGATTGCAATCAAGCGGCTATGCTCAAACATATTTGGATTCTATTCACGGACAAAGAATCCCTATGGTGTAAATGGATTCACTCAAACTTCCTCAAATCCAAAAATTTCTGGGTGGTCTTCAAACCGACTGTTTGCTCCTGGACATGGAAGAAGATTCTGGATTTACGCCAGACATTCCAATCACAATTCAAATGGCGAATAGGCAATGGCAAGTCCACTTCCTTCTGGTTTGATTCTTGGCATCCTAAGGGCCCTCTTCACTTGATTTTCTCGGATAGGGATATGTTCTGCTCAGGCATCCCACGCTCGGCCTCGGTTTGTGAGTTCCTCTCTTCGGATTGGCACCATTCGAATGTGATGCAATCATTCAACTCTTGGGCATCTCCTATCCTAATACTCAATGTTGACACACCGGACCACCTCGTCTGGCTAGGACATTCGTATGGAATTTTCTCTATTTCCTTGGCTTGGGAATTGGTTCAGGCAAGAGGACAAGCGGTATTCTGGGACACCTTCATATGGGACTGTCATATTGCACCGCGCCATGGCTTTTTGATGTGGTTGATGACCCTTAATAGGCTGCCCACGCAGGTATTCCTTCTGAACTATCATAGAATATCTGAAGGTTTATGTGCTTTTTGTCACATTAGACCAGACTCGGTGGATCATCTGTTCTTTGTGTGCAATGTTACGGGATCCCTAGCGCAATATTGGGCTTCTAACTGTCATCTTTCTTGGTGAAACGGGTCCTAGGAATAGAACCTCCGATGGGGTACTCATTTCATTGGTGGAGATAGCTTTTATCACTGTATCTCTCGGTTTGCCTTTGGGGCACTGTGCCATCTCATCTGGATTGAACGGAATAATATCATATTCAGAAATAGCACCCTGTTATGCCTGCTCTCCGCAACCATCTTGCCAAGGTAGTTAGAGACAAAGGCCTTTCTCTCAAGCCAGTTCAAGACAGTGCTCGGAATAGAAGGATTCAAGCTAGTTGGGGCATATCTGATTCCATATTCAGCTGACCCTATCTTGTAGTCTTTGTTGTTGTCTTCTGTTGGCTGTCGTGCAGCCTTCTCTGTACAGCGCTTCTTGTGCTTTTATGTTAGCCGCAACACCTTCGTACCTGTCGGGACACTTATTGTCTCCTCAGGTACGAGGTTTTTGTGTTCGGCCTCTCTTACTGTAATATGCGCGTTGAAAAGTTATATACTTCTTACTTTACCAAAAAAAAAACCAACTAAAACATTCACATCCAGGGAATGACTTCCCACCAAACAAAACATTCAACTAATTCAATGTCGTACAATGTCAATCCCATGAGTCAATATGCATAACCCCTATCGCGACCTACCTCACGAGGGCCGAACTCGATAAGGCAGGTTTAGAGGTAAGTGTTTATGAAACGGTCCATATAGCACATCATAAAAGACGACTTTATCGAAGCATTGACCTTTTAGTCATCCATACGGTTCGTATGACACATCATAAAAGATGACTTACTGAGGCGGCAATCTTTTAGTCATCCATACGGTCTATTGATCATGAACGTGGACTTTCCCTAAATCCATACTTTGCGTGATAGTGGATCGATTTTATCTTTTTTTAGGAGTCGCCACTAGCCTAAGTCAGGAGTCGGCTAGAATACCCAACCAAAATGTGGGAGTTTCGTTTCGATTTTTACGGAAACCATAGATCATGAGTTTGGGGACTAGCTTACGTTAATATTTCTATTAACGCCTTTTCGGTACCGCTAAACTTAACATGGTTATTATCTAAATTGTCATGCATTTATTTTTTACCATTTTTTATGCCAAAGTCGTAATCCACTAGGTGATCATGCGTCTTGTTTTTGTATTTTCATTTAAGATTCTAAACTAATCCTATCTTAGTCTAGAAAGGAAAGAGACAAAAATTGTATTGCATCTTACCAAAAAAGACAAAAATTGTATTGCAAAGCATTGCACAAAGTAAACACTCAAGGTATTAAAAGGACTAGCTAATTCTAAGTGCGAGAAAGTAAAACCCGCAACTCGTCGGGTTTTTATTACAACACAAATTGAAAACCCGAGACATGATCGGGAATGAATGAATTGAATACAAATTGAGACTGGATTGGACATCGGTCTATTGTCATTGTCAAGTGAATACAAATTGAGACCGGATTGGACATTGGTCTATCACTTTGGTCTTCTACAATTTTGGACTATCCCCTCCATGGACCTCCTCTCGGGTGCTAGTGTTTATATCCATAAGATACACTCATGACAAACAAGGCATAAAGGAACAACCAAAGAAAGGTAATGATGCAAACAATTCACTGATCAAATATGGGCCTCGGGATCGGTCTTCACTTTACATGCATTTCGATTCACCCACCCACTTAATTATTTAATATTATTTGATTAATGGTTAACGATAATGGGCTACCATTTTCATTCACAAAACGACAACTCATATCGATCAACCCCTAAAGTCGGGTTCTAAATTACCACAATGGGCTACACGCTGAACATGCATCGAGCCTAATATATATCTAACAAACACATGCATAGCAATGAGTAAAGCATGCATTCAGGCCCATGGACATTATTTCTCAACCAATCAAGCAATGAGAAGTGGGCCTCATAAGAAGACTACATAATCAATTATTAGTTACTAAATTCAGACCCACTTTGTTTGAGTATGATTAATCAACCTAATGATGTCAAAATGAAGTGATTCAGGTGTCATTAGAAAGCTTATGTCATGAGAATAAAAAGTCAAGAAGATCACTTTTTTCTAATTCCCCACCGATTTTCACAAAAAAGACAATTCTACCCTCCGTGATAGTCTGGACCCGATTTAAATTTGAATTAAAAAAAATTGAGGGAAAAATAGTGGTTGTTATCACAATCCTGCCAAAATTTTTAGGTAGTTAATTTTCTCCATATGTGACAGTTGTCATGTTTTGAGTTTTTTCTGAAAAGCCCTCCAAAGTTTTATAAAATTCGGTTTTTACCAAGAACTCGTTTGCAAATCAAGTTTAAGCCCGAGAGGACCTTATCTGAGAATTTTAGCAAATTGACCCCACAAAAATTGCTATTCGGCCCTCAAAATTTCCATTTTACATAATAAGGCCCTAATGAACAACTTTATAGTTTTGAGTCTTTGCAAAAGAGGACTCAAAGTTTATCAAATTCGGAGAAACATAGAAAAATGAAATTGCTGAATCTGCGCCAATACTATTGGTGGAATGGCATAAAAGGGGATATTGCCAAGCATGTGGTTAAGTGCTTAACATGTCAACAGGTGAAAGCACAACATTATAAGCTTGGTGGATTACTGCAATCTCTTGAAATCCCAGAATGGAAATGGGAATATACCATGATGAATTTCGTGATGGGTCTATCGAGGAGTCAAATAGGTAATGATTCTATCTGGATTGTAGTGGATAGACTCAAAAAGTCTGCTCATTTCATTGCCATACGAAAGGACTTTTCCATGGACAAGTATGCTGAGTTGTATGTGAGGCATATAGTTCATCTTCATGGTGTGCCAGTAACGATCACCTCGGATCGAGACTCCAAATTCACCATTGCTTTTTGGAAGAGTATTCAAGGTGCCATGGGAACAATACTGCAGTATAGTACCGCTTTCCATCCATAGATAGACGGCCAATCCGAGAGGACAATTCAGACTCTCGAGGATATGTTGCGAGCTTGTGCTCTGGATTTCAAAAGAAGTTGGGAAGAACAGCTACATCTTGTTGAGTTTAAGTACAATAACAGTTATCAGCAAAGTATTAGAATGACACATTTCGAAGCATTGTATGGCAGACCCGTAGGACTCTTGTTTGTTGGAATAAGGTTGGTGAACGAAAGATTACGGGTCCTAAGCTGGTGCAACAGTCGTCAGATACTATTAAGGTTATCAAGGGCAGGTTAAGGACAGCCCAAAGTCGCCAGAAAAGTTATGGAGATAAGCGCCATAGACCGTTGGAGTTCTAAGTGGGAGATCATGTGTTTCTCAAAGTATCACCAATGCAAGGGACTTCGCGTTTTGGCAAGAAAGGCAAGCTAAGTCCAAGATATGTAGGACTGTTCAAGATCTTAGAATGAAATGGATGATTGGCGTATCGCCTAGCCTTGCTGCCAAAGTTGGCTCAAGTACATGACGTGTTTCACGTGTCTATGCTAAGGAGGTATGAGCCAAATCCGACCGATGTTCTAAACTACGAGGAGATAGACATGGATGATAAGGTGTCGTATGTGGAAAGACCGGTGAGAATTGAGGATCGAAAGCAGCAAATACTGTGAAACAAGACTATTCCTCTAGTCAAAGTTGCGTGGCAACATCATAGAACTGAGGGAGCCACGTGGAAAAGTGAAGAGTTAATGAGGCGCCAATACCCCTTTCTTCTTGAGGAATTGGAAGTAAATTCAAATTTTGAAGATGAAATTTTTATAAGGGGGAAGAATTGTGATATCTTGAAAATTCGACCCAATTTGATGATTTATGAAATGGTGATTTCATCGATACACTATTAGTTAATTCTCGCCCTGACTGGATCACTCAAGGAATACTAACCAAAGGGGAAATGCTACCAAGGATTTATTCCTAAAAACCGCCCGTTAGTTTGAGATGAATTATAGTTGCGATTGATCGATTTCTGCCACAAATTATGATCCAATTTCAAGTATTGAATGTTCAAGGATTTTACACCTGAACCATATGACGTCGCCTCACGATTCAACGAGTTTGCCATTAGAAATTTCAATCTCGGAAAAAGAATTAAAGAATCGGGAATTAAGCGTGAGAAACGGAAGTGGGCCGAGCAAAGTCCATTAGGCCTCATGCCCAAGAAAGGCGGGCCATCAAGGCCCGATAAGGTTAAAGTCTGCTCGTAATTGGTACCCAGGCCAAGGACAACGTGATAATTTTGGGGGGACAAAGTTGAGAAAATTACAAAAATGCCATTATGGACAAGTTTCAACCAAAGAAGAATTTTGGGGGATATTTTTGTGGGATAATCATGTTGACTCTCTCTCTCCTCTCTCTCTCCCTCTCCTTCGGTTGACCACCCCACCACCGACTCCCCAAAAACCCCATCATTTCTTCTTCTTCTTCTTCTTCTTCTTCTTCTTCTTCGTGTCATCGTTCTCGGCTTCTCCATTTTGCTGCTCACTGCTGGTCCATTCTCGCCGAAACTAGCCACCCCCGTGCGCCACTCTTCCACGCCGTCGACCCACCGCCATCTCGGCTCCATTTCTAGTCAAGCAGTTTCACCCCAATTGAGCCACAGCCGCTTGTCGCTGGTTAGCCCAAGCCATGTGCAAGTCGTGCCGTCTACCACTCGTCTCCACCGCTCATCCGCCGCTGTCCAGCATGCCTAGCCACCACCACTAGCCGCCGTTCCATGCTTAGAACAGCCCTCAAGCTGCCCCCGAACAGCCACTAGTAGCTGCTCCTTTGCCATGCTCGTCCGCCGCCGTCCACTGCTCGCCGTGCCCAAGTTGAGGCCACCATAGCTAGCCCATGTCGTTGTCGTCGTCCTCATGTCGTCGCCGTCATTAGACGAGTAAGTTAACCCCTAATCCCTTGTTTAGGGTTTTTAACTTGCTTAAGGTAGTTTAGATTATGTTAATGGTTATTTAAGTACAATTAGGGGATAAGTTATTGGTGGATTATTGGATAATCTTTGGCGATAAGTTATCGGCGGATGATAGGTTATCAATGGATATGGTGATAGGTTATTGGTGATTTTAGCAATAAGTTTTCATGAATTGTTTTATAAGTTATTATTGATTGAGTAATAGGCTATCACTATTTACATAATAAGCCATTGGTGTGTGTACGATAACCTATCATTAATTTGGTGATAAGTTATCAATTATTTTATTATTAATATTTATTTTATTAAATAAATTAATTTTCGGAATTTAATATTAATATTTTATTATTAAATAAATTAATTTCCGAAAATTAAATATTAATATTTTCGAATAATATTTCCATTGATATTCCGAATCGTGATTGCTTATGCTCAAATTGCGATGCCAAGGTTGGTAATCGCCATATAAATTAGCTTATATAGCTAATGATTTGAATGAGTATTTTCAAGAAAAGATTTTCGGAACCTTTGAAAATATATTATTTTATAGCTATGTCTGAGAAATGATTTCGATACCTTGAGAAGGAAAGCGTGTTTCGAAATGATACTTTTACAAAATCGAGCGACTGTTTGCATATGTGATCACGTGAAATTGTGGTGTGACATTGTCATGAGCACAATCCATGTTTGCATTGGCTAATTAAAAAGATAAGGATTAGCTTGAATACTTGAGTGCTCATGTAGTCACATGTTAGAGCCGTTTTGCTATAGAGCGCTTGACGTTGCCTGATTTATCAGGGTCTTGCTATAGATTGCTTGACAATACTCGATTTGTCGGATACCTAAAGATTATCTGGATTGTCGATACTCCGGATGCTGAGTCTAACCGAGGCTGGATTCGATGCTCCTTACGGGATACCATCTTATTGTAGATCATTTGATGTTGCTGTATTGGAATGTCGTATTACTGTAGATCGTTTGATGTTGCCATGCCCGACGGAGCAAGACGATGTCCAGTCATGCCGGAAGACTATTATCTTGCTGCAGATCGCTTGATGTGTAGTGGCCCAAAGGGGTCGTAATAAATGGGACACGCATGTTGCATAGTGCTTGATTATGGGGTGAAAACTACTAGGCATGGTATGGGACGTGCCCAAGTGGGTTTTACCTTATAATCGAGACACGTGCGAGTGTGGATGCATGATGCATGGAAAATCTTGATAAGTGTTCCGAGTATATGTTGTGCTTGATGCATTGTTGTGACACTTGATAACCTATGTCATACATGATGTGTGTGCCAAAGCGAGGTAAGGTTGCCTGTGATTGCCTATCAGCCTGCTAGTGATTAGTTATGATGTGTGCTCGCGTGACTAGGAACCCGAGGCAAGTTGGCCTTCTAAGCGGGGCTTAGGCTGTTAACTTATTGAGATTTTTATCTCATTGTTATTTTATTAACCATTTCAGACCCTCGAGCATGAATCGTCTACTCGTGCATTTTGACGTACCTATGGATATAGATATAGAGTTTACAGAGTATCCAATAGGTTCAGACAGTGCTTACCAGAAGCACCTATCCACTGTTTGGGTAGATGTGGGTTTAGCTGCTTGGCAGGCTCATTGGTATGTAGCGTGGTTTATTCGGGAAGGTGATGTAGTTTTTGGCCCGATTTGTGGATTTGATGGACCTCCAGTTGGAGATGCTAGAGAGGTAGCGTGGGATCCTATGGATCTCAATCCCTCGGATGGACTGATCCGGAGGATTCGGATCCTGAGCCGGATTTCTTGATGTTAGATCCGGAGACGCCATTGGGACCTCAGGGGGGTTGGTGATGGGATAGGACACCCTATCTTTTTGGACTGATTGGTAGATGGAGTAGATCGACCTCGGCCTGGTATCTTTTTGTAGGCATTTGTGGAAATGCCTAAAGTGGGCTTGTAAAATATGTTTCCCCGGGGTTAATCAAGCAAATATTGAAATGGTGTTTTGGGTTTGACTAATGTGAGCTGTTTTCCTATCTTTCCCTATTTATTATTGTTCTTGTCTGGAAATTTGTTGTTTTAGCTTCTGCATGCGTAATTAAATGATAAAATAAAGGGTTGGCGACGAGTTCTAGGACGTCGCATCATTAATAACGACCGTTGTGGGATGTTGCGCGCTCATGGGGTTTGGGGCTTGATAGGTATGGTGAAATACCACAAAAAAACCAAACTAATTTACTAGCGAACGGTAAATTTGTCATATGTGTACTAGTTTGGGTTTTTTATGGTCAAAAAATTATTTTTGGATATATTTCTCACAAGTGTATCAATTTAGGGTTTTTCGTGATAAAATATTAGTTTATGGTAAATTGGTCACGAGTGTACCGATTTGAGGTTTTTCATCGTAAACAAATTAGTTTGGGGTAGATTTGTCACAAGTGTACCGGTTTTGAGTTTTTCATGTTATTAACACATAATTTCAAGGATCACAAAATTTTATGACGATTTAGCCTCTTAAAAAGCAGAGTACTAACAAGTATGCTTCTCTATCTTACGTGCCTGCTTGCCTTCTCCAAGTGGTCCTTGATCAACCATGTTCGTTATGTATGTGAGCCTTTGCTATGTGCTCGTGCTTGTCGGCATTTTTGCATTGGCTTCAGGGTTCTTCACTTAATGGGCCCTCTTGTGATAGCCCAAAGCTTGGCCCGATGAGAAATCCTTGTGGCGTATCATACGTGCCTATTTGCCTTCTCCGAGTAGTCCTTGATGCTCTTGAGTTCTGCGCAGCCACGATTCCCTTCAATCCCTTGTGAAGCATCGACCGGAGCATCATGTTTGTAGCTCTTAGCGTCCCTGCTTTTGTACTTTTATTCCTCACCCAATACAGTGAAAACTTGGGATTCCCCGGTGCAAACCTTATCTCTGATTGAATTTAGCCCTGGTTCAATCCATAGTTCTACTCTTTTTCTTGTATTAGAACCCACAATTCCCATTATGTCACAATCCATCATCGTCCCGCATAGTTCTACTTTTTTTCTCGGACAGGAGAAACAGATTTTTGAGAAGGTTTTCTTAACGAGTGCCGTGCTTAATAAGGAAATGATTGCATCTTCCATGCATGGATTGCATCTGGTTCGAGATAGAAAGTGCATGGAAAACAACAAATTTTCTTTATTCAAGTGTTTAACAGAGAAATCCCTTTGAGAATATGGTAAGCTATCAGAAGAATTTGCTATTTCGAGACTCCTTTCTCTATCGGGTAATGAGTAGGAGTATGTATATAATCACCTAGCTGTAAATGGTGGATACGAGGCACTGCGTATAGCGGCAATGTTATAATATGACGAGCCCGGACAAATCTTTCATTTGTATCATGCATTTGGACACCAAATTTGGCAAACATTTACCAAGTATGATGGATAAAGGAACTAAGAAGGATAAGGCTAAACAAATTAGACAACTCATTTTCCAAGTACCAAAAAATCATCAAACAACAAAATTAGGATGTGCTAAATACCAGTCATTCAATTACGGTTTAACTTTCAATTAGGTGTCATGGCATGCACAAAGCACCTTGACGGCATGGAATTAAGTCCACATCGATGTGTCTATCTAGCTGTTAAACATATGGGCCCTAGATATGAATTCCAGATGATTAACGGTCGTGATTGTTTTGAGTGCATCAACCTGGGTTCAAATAAGAGCATCTCCAAGGATAAAGAAATCTTAAGAAGTTCGTGGCACTTCATTTGAAAAAGAAGGAAAGAAGGATTTAATCTCCACATGGATTTATATATAGGGATGACAACATAAATAGTCTTAGAACTTTGGTACTAGTGCAATTTGCTTCCTGAACTTCTAATTTGCTCAATATAGTCCCTGAATTTTAACTTGATATTCAATTTGATCCTTGAACTTTTACTTTATTCAATGTGATCCTTGAACTTTTGGTACATGTTCAATGTAGTCCTGGAATTATGGGAAAATATTCAATGTAGTCCTTTTAATTTAAGTTCATGGACTAAATTGAACATTTTCATATAGTTTAGGAACTAAATTGAACATTTACCAAAAGTTCATGGACATTAGTCAACAAATAAAAAGTTCATGGATCACGTTGCACATTGGGTTAAAGTTCAAAGATTATATTAAATAAATTAAAAGTTTAAGGATCACATTGCACATTGGGTCAAAGTTCATTGACTGCTTGTATCATTTTCCTTTAACGTTTGAAGATTGTAAATTTTACGTGAGCATGTGTCATAGTGAATTGTTAAGTTTTTCCAATCATGATACTATACTTTCGAAATAATGTTAGAAAGGCCCCTTGATGGAGTACTAGGTGACAAGTTAAATTCCTAGTCATTATTTACTTTTTTGGCGAATGGTTCATAGATTATGACCTCATAAAACATTTTTTCGTAGTTAAGTGAAATTGAAACTTAAGACCCCTCTTTTGGGGGCAGATTTTTTGTATTTCCTTCCAATTTCTACTCTTGACTTTTCCTTTAAAATTCGAAAAGGTACAGAAGTTATTTTCAATTTCAAAAAAAATATTATACGTCAAAAAACTTTGAAAAGTCTAGACTGCTCTGCATTAAATAAAAATTGAAGTCCGAAGTCCGAAAAAGTCACGAGAAATCAAATTATATATAGTAGGAGTCGCAAGTCACCCCAATCAGGACATCCTAAATAACCGTGGAATGAAGGTCGAGTGTGCTGATGAGATTAGATGGGAAGATCAAGAAGAGAACTCTGCTTCCACGAGTCAATCTCATGGTGAGATTGTTCATAAGTCCGGAACTGTCTGCCCTGCATTTGCCGTTGTTCTGTTCATACGCAAGTTCACTGAAGAAATTTCAGTGCAAACTTAACATACGAACTGGTATCAGAAGTCGATCCCCTGCTTCCACGACAGTCATCATCCGGAACAGAGTTTAACCCGACAACAACAGATTCGTCACTCATAGAATGTAGGCACAAATCGAAAACAAGGTATAGCTTAATTGTTCAGGAACACCAAGAGAGTTCGTATCTCAGAGTTGCTAACCGATCATAAACACATTGACCAGACAAAGAATATAACCAAAATATACCTGAAAACAGTATCAGACAGATGTTAATATTATTGAATGCAGTGTAGAATGAAAGAGTGAATCCGCTCACTTCACTCAAAACCATCGCAAGAACATGAACAGCGTCAAACGCCGATATCAGGTGCATCTCCCTTCTCTGATATGGTGCGGCTTATAGAGCATAGCTGCCTGTTTGCCTTCTCCGAGTTGTCCTTGATGCTGTTGGGTCCGGTGCAGCCATGACTCCCTTCAATCTCGTGAGAAGCATTGACTGGAGCCTCCTGGTTGTCGCTCTCAGCATCCCTGCTTTCTTACTCGAAAACTTTGGATTCCTCAGTGCGGACCTTGTCTCTGAATGAGTTTAACCCATGCTCAAGCCATAGTTCTGCCCTTTCTCTGGAATCGAAAGCCGTAGTTCCCATTGCGTTACGATCCATCATTGCTGCCTCGTACATCAGCTCTTTGCCTGATCTGGTTGCTTTAGGCTTCCTGTGCTCAGCTTCCCTATCCCCACAAAGCATGCTGGTGGGAACGGCCAATCCGACCCCTTTCCTTTTCATTCTCATATAGCCTCTTGAATGGCTTTCATCGTACTCGGATGCTTCGTTTGTCCTCAGTTTTTCTGTTAGGATATATAAATAATACACCACGCCTTCATCTAATAGTTTAAACTTTTAGAACAGTTAATAGTGATCTCACAAAATCTCACATAGTGTCAGAGCCGGAAGTATTGAGTTCAAATTTTTCTAGACCCCAATTGCCTTGCCTCTCTAACTAAAAATGTCCACGCTTACTATTAGGCCAAAAAAAAAACTAGACTTAGTGTGAAGGGTAGTGTTAAGATATTTAGATAATCTACCACACCTTCATCTAATTGCTTAAACTTTTAGAACAATTGATAGTTGTCCCACAAAATCTCACATTTTCCACTACAAAGAACTCCGAGGCCAAGCTCTTCTAGAAAGGTTTGACATAGGGGATTTTCAATTCCTCTCTCTGCGGAGAAAGGGTTCTTGAAATGTGCACATATGAGTGTGTGTGGTGGGTTTCAATTCCTCTCTCTGTGGGTTATTGCCATGTTTGGCAGCTGGAATAGTCCTATGTCTGGAATTTGGAAGCCAAGAAAATAAAAATATTAGCTCTTGGTATTCCAACATATCATTTTCTTATTTTTTTATCCCTTTGTTCACCCTATACGTGGGATTTTGTGAGAAAAATGAATGTAAATAATTTGAAGTATCACAAAATATTATCAGGATATAGCCTTTGAAAAAGCAAAGTACTAATGAATACACTCCCTAATGCCATCAATTAAGCAATGAGGAACTTTGTGTGATCTGAAAAAAGTGCGTCTCCAAACACATTGTCTTGGACAAGAGAAAATAGATTTTTGAGAAGGTTTCTCTTAATGAGTGCCCTACTTAATAAGAAAATGATTTCATTTTCCATGCATGGATTGCATCTGGTTCAAGATAGAATGTGCATGGAAAACAACAAATTTTCTTTAATCAGGTGTTTGATATAGAAATCCTTTTGAGAATATAGTAAGTTATCTGGAGAATTTGCTATATCGAGACTCCATTCTCTATTGGGGTAATGAGTAGGAGTATGTATATAATCACCTAGCCGTAAATGGTGGATACAAGGTGCTGCATGTAGCGGCAATGTAATAATACGACGAGCCCGGACAAATCTTTCATTCCTATCATGCGTTTGGACACCAAATTTGGCAAACGTTTACCAAGCATGATGGATAAAGGAACTAAGAAGGATAAGGTTAAACAAATTAGACAACTCATTTTTCAAGTACCAAAAAATCAACAAACAACAAAATTAGGATGTAATATATATACCAGTCATTCAATCACGGATTAACTTCCAATTAGGTGCCATGGCTTGCACAAAGCACCCTAACGGCAGGACAATTTCTTGTATGGAATTAAGTCCCCATCGATATGTCTATCTAGCAGTAAATCATATGGACCCTATATATGAATTCCACATGATTAATGGTCGTGATTGTTTTGAGTCCATCGACAATAACAGCAACTCCAAGGATAAAGAAATCTTAAGAACTCCGTGGCACTTCATTCGAAAAAGGAGGAAGGAAGAATTTAATCTCTACATGGATTTATATATCGGGATAATGATGCAAACAATCCATGAACTTTGGCTTAATGTGTAATTTGGTTCCTAAACTTTTAATTTGTTCAATATAATCTCTAAACTTTAGCTTAATAGGGGTGAGCGCGGTTCCAGGGTAGAACCGGGAACCGGAGAACCGGACCCGATGGATCCGGTTCGGTTCCAGGTTCCATGGACAGAGGGTCCGGTTCCCGGTTCCCCATTTTTAGGAACCGGCTATTCCGGTTCCGGTTCCCGGTTTCTATAGGAACCGGAACCCGGAACCGGAATCGGAACCGGAACCGGAACCCGGAACCGGAATCTGGAACCGGAACCGGAATCGGAACCAAAAACATAAACTTAGTATTAGAAACCCTAATTCCCAAATGCTCCTTTCTCCTCCTGAATCACACCCGATCCTCCAAAGCTCCCTCCCACTTCCGCTTCTGCCTCGCTCCCGCTTCCGCTTCCGCCTCGCCCTCGCTCCTGCTTCCGCTTCCGCTTCCGCCTCCACGGTTCTCTCCCATTTCCGCCTCGCTCTGCCTTCTTCGCCGCAGGTCCTGTGACCTCCCCACACGGATTCGCTCCGATTATTCGGGCTCGTCGCCGCTTCCTCTAGTCATGCTGAGGTATCTTCTTCCTTTTGCCCGCGCTCCGGAAGTCCAGCGAGTTGAGATAAGGTGCTTCGCTGGAGACGCTGGTCCCGGCGTTTCTTTGTCGAGTCGTTTTAGCTTCGTTAGCGATGGCCACTGAAGAGCGTCAGAGTCCAGTTGGATTAGCCTCTGAGTTGGTGAGGCTATAGCCTCTTGGACCAGAGAGTCTAGGAGAAGCGATTCTCTCTAATTCCTCGTTGTAGCATGGATGATCTTGCGCCGGTAATAGAGTACCGACTTTTGTGCCGAAAACTCAAGGTACAATCGGGGAATATGAATAAATGTCTTCAACTTCAAGCCTTGCGTACAATCGCAATCGTTCTTTGCTCAATGGGTTTTCTAAGAGATCGCGTGAATGACAGTATAAATCTTTTGATTCGCGCATTTGCTTGGCTTGCTGTGAAATATGTTTGGCTGTTTCGGTGTTCATGATGTTTGTTTAATCCATTCACTGGATTGCTTTGCGTTGAATTGCTTTTCATTCGAATGGATCAGATAGTGGATGTACTGTCAGATGCCGATCAGTCGGCGAGTGTGATAAACAGCAAAGATGAAGAAGGTTGGGCCCCGCTTCATTCTGCGGCGAGCATTGGGAATGTGCAGATTGTGGAGATCTTGTTGAGGAAAGGCAAGTATGTCTGCGAGTTCCCTAATGTGCTCGTGAGTCTGAAAAATTGTTCGAGTGCACGGACACGAAGATGGATTTGTGTGCTTTCCCTTTCGCTCTTAATTTGCTAGGATAATTCTTATATAGTTAGAAAGCCTTTGAAAATCGAAAGCAGTCTGAAGCCATTTAAGCGAAATTTTCAACTGTTGGTCGAATTCTTTCGATGTTGTGTAAGCCCTTGGTTGGTATGTATCCTAGTGCATCTCCAGCTTGTGAAGTGGAGTAGTGTCAGGCAATTGTTCATTTTTATAGGGTAAATGGAGGACTTGAGGATTCTTTTCATCAGGTTCACTGTTAAGACACCATTCTTCTTGCTGAAAATATGGTCGACTGGTGTAGTCAGGCTTTAGTGTTGTTCAGACTCAGCGTTTGTGGTAGGGCGGGGGAAATACTAATTCGTTCTATGTGGATAGGGTGAAAAATTTTATATGCTACACTTAGGCTATGTAAAACAATGAATCACACAAGCCATATGGATCTTTTGGCATGTGACTGGAGATATTATACAAGGTTTCGGCTTTCTTCTTGCTTTGATCATAGTGAATCATGTGGGGATGATTTGGCGATGCACCTTTATTGTGAATGATAGGTTTTCTTCTTCTTCTTTTTTTCGAGGGGGGGTGTTTGATTGTATTGTATGGAATGAAATTGTAACCTGGAATCGAAATTAAAAAAAAAGAACCTGTTGGAACCTGGAACCGACCTTGGAACCTGTGATAGGGTAGATTCCAGGTTCCAGGTTCCGACGGGTAGGTTCCAGGTTCCTCATTTTGAGGAACCTGTACCCGAGGGTAGGTTCCAGGTTCCAGGCGGAACCTACCCGGAACCTGGAACCGCTCACCCCTATAGCTTAATATTCAATGTGGTTTATGAACTTTTACTTTATTCAAGTTAAAAACCACCAAAAATCCTGAACTATGCCTGTTGTGACATATTTACTCTAAACTTTTTTTCGTGACATTAAAAATCTCAAACTATACCCAGTGTGACACATTTACCCAAACTTTTTTATGTGACACCAAAAATCCAAAATTATACTCACTGTGGCACATTTACCCTCAGTTTGGGTTTCGTTAAAAATCACCATTAAAATCTGGCGTGGCTCTAATGCGTCGCTGATGTGGTGCCACATGAGTGCCCAATCAGAAAAAAATAAAATAAAAATTAAACCTAAAAAAGAAAAATATCGAAGCACTACAATTGCTGTTACTGTTCATAGTCTTGGATGCTCTGTTCATCGTCTTCAAGTACTCATCCGTGGACGATGACCTCGGCCAAGGTTGTCCCTGCTTCCCGACCTAGGATCAAGGACGGGGGTTCGCTCGGCCACCTCGATTCTAAGGCCATCACAGCAGTCCAGTGACTATGAGCCTTACTCAATGTTCAAGAACAAGATCTCGCTCTTAAACCCAATTTTGTGTTTTACTTGGGACCGACCTTGCCGAGATATGGAGTAGCCAAGTTGTCCATGTGACTCTATTCCTCTTTCTCACAAGCTTATGCACTACTAGGGCTACTCTCCATGTCTTTAACCCATTTCCAGTAAACATTAGGAGCTGTTGAACCTTTTCCCTCTTTTTCTCGAAATCGCCGAATTTCGTCGTATCATGGAATGTGCCTTGGAATCACGACAGTGCAAACATTGGCTATTATTTGCCAATCTTCCAGTTCTATTCCTCGGTTTGGAGAAGCGGTGATCAAAGTGGCAAAGTCCATGGATTGATTTTGCCAGTATTTGACTAATGAAGTTAGAGGAAAAATGGAGGTATTTACCCAGAAAGATGAACCCTAAAGGAACAAGGAAGAAGATTACAACAAAAGAAAAAAAAAGGAAAGAAAATAAAAGATGAATTATACATAGCCGAATGTCTAGGCGGCTCTGGGCACCGATGGACAGTGCATCGAAGATGATGAACAGTAACAACGATTGGGTTTAATTTTAATTTTAATTTTTTCTGACTGGGTGCTTGTTGCGCCGCGCCTTTTTTTTTTTTGGGCTTTCGGGATTTGCTCGCTAAGGAGATATTTCCGTATAAGAGTCTTTCCCATATCATACCTCACGTGATAGCGGATGGTAATTTCATCTTTAGTCTAAATTTGTAATTTTGGAGTTGCCACTAGTCATTATTGGTAGGTAGACTAGAAACCTAATCGCGGTATGGGAGAAATACTACGATTCTACGAATCAGAGATTCTGAGTATGGGGACTTGGTTACGTTATTGATCCTGAATCGAGATCCCTGACGCCCTTTCGGTACCTAAGAACGATATGATGTCTAACGTGTCATGTAAATTTCCGAGGCTTACCCATTAATTCTATCCATTCTAATCGCATGAAAAACTAATCAATTATTAAATGTACAATCAATGTCAATCAGATCAATCAATCCTAAATGGTCTCTAAAAATGAAAATCAATCAAAACATTAAAACTCTAATGAAGCTCTAGAAGCTTATTCATTTCATGATTTACATTTTTAGGGTTTTAGGTTTTTTTAGAGGCTATAACCTCTGAATTTGAGATTTTTAAAAAATGCCACTTGGGTACTTTCAAAAATTCAAATTTCACTTTCTAAGATTGGCCACAGTGTTTTTGGACCATTCTGTGAATTTTTAAAATTTTTGATTTTTTTTCGAAAATTTCATTAACCAAGAATTGATTTTTATGATTTTCTGAAAATTTTCATGAATTTTCCAATTTTTTATTTTTTTATTGATTTTATAAATTTTTTACATTTTTATTTGTATTTTCTGAATTTTCTTAATTTTTATGAATTTTTTTTGAATTTTTATGGATTTTCTGAATTTTTATGAATTTTCTATTATTTATTTTTTTGTGAATTTTCTATTTTTCTGAAATTTTTTTTCGATTTTCCAAAATTTTTTATATTTTTTCAAAATTTTTCTGAATTTTTTATTTTTATGAAATTTTTTCAATTGTTTTATTATTTTTTAAATTTCCCGTTCGGAAACGAACCGGACCGGCTCGGTTCAACCCGATTCGACTTGGCCGAACCAAGCGTCACCGGCACTGGTTGCCTTCTCCAACGGCACAACGCCGTTTTGCATATTTTTTATTAGGGCATTTCCCCGAACAAGTGGTGTGCACAATTTTGTATTTAACATTTTCAAGGCCGTGACTTTGAGCCCATCGCCAGCGACCTTCGAGTGCCCTTTTCGATTGATTTTTGGCTCTGGATCAGGTTCATATCACCCTCTATCAAACTAAACCAACTGATTGGCCGTTGGATCGTCACCGACTGGCGAAAATCTTGTCAGAAAATGCCAATTTGTTATTAACCTAAACCGTGCTCATCAAAAACTCAAAATCCCTATTCTACTCGCCTTAACCGTCTAGTTTGGTCCAAATCAAGGACAAAAAAACATCAAACAAAGTCAAGGAAGCTAACTTGAATGGCTCTACGGCCACGGCAATGCTCCGGCAAGGGTACCCGAGTTCCGGCGAGGAGGTTTCAATGGTTGATCAACTCGGTTTCATTGATTTCATAGCCCAAAATGCAATCAATCAACACGATCATGATCAGCAACATATTCCAAACTTCCACAAACTCAAAATTTCAAAAAAAATTGCATGAACATCCATTTTAAAATCGAACATATTTTCGGGACTTCTGGAAAAACAGTAATGAGTATCCAACTTTACCTGATTCGTTGGAGACTGAAATGATGCTCCCGAGCTAATAAGAACCTATAGAGCTGTTCTTCGTCACTTGGACTTCAATATAATTGCATTGGTTTCACCGGAGAACGCCTGGATACGACGATCGGAGCTCAGTTTCAGAGCTTCTCGGTCAGCTTGCTCATCGGAGAAGGAAAGAGGAGGTCACTCTTGCCGGCGCCCTCCCGATCAAGACGGAGCCGATTGCTCGGCCTTGAACCTCTACTCGTATTCCTCTTCTTCTTTCTCTCTCAATCTCTCTCTCTGGATTCTTCTTTCTCTCTCCTCGGTAATTCGTCAAACACCTCTCCTCCACGATGTTAAGTTTTTCTTCATTTTTGTCCATCAAAATTCCCACCCAAATTCGTTTAGAACCGACTTAGAATCGGTCAGATCGAATCTTTGGTGCCAGTTGAAGATTCTCCAGCTGGCTATTTCAATTTTCACGTGTTCAATTGCCCAATATAAGTTGGCAAAGGCATGGGTTTGATTCAGTTTTTTCTGGGTTTTATTGCGACTCGGGTGAGTTGGGCAAAGAAGGTGACCGACCTGGGTCTGGTTGGGTTGATCCGGTCGACCCGACAGACCCGGGTTGGTCTAAATTCGCTAATTAAGCTCAATTTTGACCCAATTTTCAAAATTAAACCTCAAAATTGAATTCCTCATCACATTCCGAACCCAAATATGTGATTTTCCCCAATTTTGTTATAATCATGTCCAAGATTTTCACATTTTTGTATTCGGGTTAATAGGGTTTGTTCAATTTGATGTCCTAATGACCTGATTAGGCAAAATTGATGCTAAAATTGAATTGCCCATATCTAATTAACCCTAGAAATGATGTTCTCATGGTTCAACAATTTCATATTGGGCACAATTCCCAATTTGGGCTTAAAATTATTAATTTTCAATTGGTTTTTGGGGTTTTCGGATTTCTTTGACAAATTGTGCAATTGGACCAACCATTATGTAATTCAAGGTCTCAGAATCATTTGTTGTGAAGACACTATAACTTAAAAATGACTAGAAAAAATTTAATTGCATATTTGGTTCAATTCGGGCTTGATTTTCCCCAATTTTGGGAAAAACACATACCCGATTGAAATTTTTCAAAATTGATGATGTATTCATGAAATTGAATTTAAAATAAGACTAATGACTATTTTTTATGGAATTTTATGATTTCATTTGCTATTTTTCTTGATTTTCTTACTTATTTTGACTAAAAGAAATTAAGGAAAAATGCAGGAAAATGCTAAAAAATTATTTTTTGGTTTATAAATCGGTTTCTAGGCTTGGCCAAGATTCCTAGTCCTAATTTTGTAATTTTTGAAAATATGAAAAAATAAGCTAAAAATCAGGTGTCAACAACGCTCACGTGACACCATCCGCCTGGGTGGCGCTGCTGAAGCGCGCACTCTTCCTCTCGCAAAAGGTTAAGTGTTCGAATCCCGAGCGCCGCAGGGTGACTTAACCGGTGGCACGTGTGCGGTGGCTAGCACGTGTCGCCTCCAGGGTTTACTCCCCGGCTGTCGGCCGTGCGGGGGTTCCCTGGGTTATCAAAAAAAAAAAAACAACGCTCACGTGACGCCACATCAACGACATGTCGAAGCCACATCAGATTTTTAACAGTGACTTTTAACAGAACCCAAACCAAAGGTAAATATGTTACAACGAGCATAATTTAAGATTTTGGGTGTCACAAAAAAAAAGTTTGGGGTAAATATGTCACACTAGGCATAGTTTGGTATTTTGGTGTCACAAAAAAAGTTTGAGGTAAATATGTCACGTTAGCATAGTTTGGGGTTTTTGGTGACTTTTTTCCTTATTCAATATGGTCCATGGACTTTTGGTAGATGTTCAATGTAATTCTTGAACTAAGGGAAAATATTCAATGTAGTTCTTCCATTACTTCAAGTTTATGGACTATATTGAACATTTTTATATAGTTCAGAGACTAAATTAAACATGTACCAAAAATTCATGGATGACATTGAATAAATTAAAACTTCAAGGACCACATTGCACATTGGGTTAAATTTCATGAACTGTTCGTGTCATTTTCCATTTAACATTTAAAGATTGTAAATTTCACGCGAGTATGTTTCATAGTGAATTTTGGTAAGTTTTTCCAATCATGTTACGATACTTTTGAAATAATGTCAGAAAAGCCCCTTAATGGAATACTAGGTGACAAGTTAAACTCCTAGTTATTATTTAATTTTTCGACAAATGGTTCATAGACTATGACCCCATAAAATATTTTTTTCATAGTTAAGTGAAATCAAAACTTAAGACCCCTCTCTTGGGGGCGGATTTTTTGTATTTCCTCCTAATTTCTACTCTCTACTTTTCCTTCAAAATTCGAAACGGTAAAGAAGTCATTTTCGATTTCAAAAAAAATATCATACGTCAAAAAACTTTGAAAAGTCTCGAGTACTTTGCGTTGAATAAAAATTAAAGTCCGAGGTCCGTAAAAAGTTATGAAAAATCAAATAATATATAATATGAATCAGCTAGTCGCCCCAAACATGAAATCCTAAATAACCATAAGAATCAAGGTCGAGTGTGCTGACGAAATTAGATGGGAAGATCAAGAAGAGAACTCTGCTTCCCCGAACCAATCTCATGGTCAAATTGTTATTCAGTCCGGAACTGTCTGCCCTGCATTTGCTGCTGTTCTGTTCATATGCAAGTTCATTGAAGAAGTTTCAGTGCAAACTTAACATTGGAACTGGTATCAGAAGTCGATCCCCTGCTTCCACGAGGGTCATCATCCTGAACAGAGTGTAACCCGACAACAACAGATTCGTCAATCACAGAATGCAGGCACAAATCGAAAACAAGGTATAGCTTAATTGTTCTGGAACACCAAGAGAGTTCCTAACTCAGAGTCACTAACAGATCATAAACACATCGACCCGACAAGAATGTAACCAAAATATACCCGAAAACAGTATCAGACAGATGGTAATATTATTGAATGCAATGTAGAATGAAAGAGTGAATTCGCTGACTTCACTTGAAACTATCAAAAGAACGAACAAGGACGGCGTCAAACGCCGATATCAGGTGTGGCTTATCAAGCATACCTGCCTGTTCGCCTTCTCCGAGTCGTCCTCGTTGCTCTTGAGTCCAGTGCAGTCACGACTGCCTTTGATCTTGTGAGAAGCATTGACCGGAGCCTCCTGTTTGTAGCTCCTAGTGTCCCTGCTTTTGTACTTGAAAACTTGCGATTCCTCAGCGCGGACCTTGTCTCTGAATGAATTAAGCCCCAGCTCAAGCCATAGTTCTGCCCTTTCTCTGGAATCGGAACCTGCAGTTCCCATCGCATCATGATCCATCATTGCCGCCTCATACATTGGCTCTTTGCCCGATCTGGCTTCTTTAGGCTTCTTGTGCTTGCGGCCGGGAACCTCCAATTCGGCCCCTTTCCGCTCCTTTCTCGTATAGCCTCTGGGATGGCTTTCATTGCCCTCGGATGCTTCAGTCACCCTCCCTTTCCCCACGTCAATGAAATCCAGGGCCGAGCTGTTCGTGAAAGGTTTGACGCCCAAACCTGAAGAATTGAAGTCCGTCTCACATCGGGAGATCATTATCAAAGAAGCTGGTGCTACGGTTCCCGGGTCATGCTCGGCCTCGCTACTGGACAAAGAACCATTTGGTGCGGGAAGCAGAACTCCCTCACTTCTTCCATCGATGTCAAACGCGATTCGCGGGGTTCTCTTCCTCCTGGTCACGTGCATTGCCTCGTCGTCGGCTAAAACGAGGAGAAGGAGATCACTCTTGGTCTTACTCGAGCCTGAGAAGCGATCTTCATTCAAGAGACTCTCCCCCTCGTGAATCGGCCTCGTGCGATCCCGGCAAGATTTCATTGACCTGGACCCTTTGCCGCGGTCCTTGCACCGGTCCCCGCTCTGGTCGTGCTTCCTCGAGTGAATCTTCATGTGGCAAAACAGGGCCCTCATCGACCTGAACCGTCTGTCGCAGACCGGGCACGGATTTTCTGGGGCACTTTCCTCCAGCTCCGACAATTTCCACGATTTTTTGGGGTTTTCTCGGAGACTGTACCCAACACGTCGCTCTTCCTTCGAGCTGTTACCGATCACCAATGGCTGCACTCTCTCCGGTACACTGTAGGGCAGGTGACACCTCATGTGACCTCCCAACAGTGGTCCGCTAGAAAAGATCCTCCTGCAGAGCTTGCACTGATATGCTCTCCCCAGATTCATCATCAAATCACGAAAACAGCCAGAAAAAAAAAGAGCGAAATCGATGAGAAAAAATGCAAACAGTTCGTTGAAACTCAGAAGGGCCAAGACTTTCTCTCTCACCAGAGAGCGAGCGAGCGCGAGCGAGAGAGAGAGAGAAGGATACAGAGGAATCAGAAAGCTCACCAAGAAGAAGCAGGGGTTTCGAAATGTCCAAATACGAGTGAGAGCGAGCGGGTTTTGTACATGATGATTGATTTGTCGGTTGTCATTCGCCTTGTTGTCGCTAGCTCTCTCAAATGCGTAATGCCATGTTTGGTAGCTGAAATAGTCCATGCATGGAACACAGAAGCCAAAAAAAAAAAAAAACTAACGCTTCCTAAATCCAACATATCATTTTCTTTTTCTTTTCCCATGTTCTCCCTTATGTTAGCGATTTAGCGAGAGAAGTTCAAATAAATAATTTCAGGGTTAACATCACAAAAAATCTCAAATTGATAAATTTGTGATAAATTTACTCAAAATTAATTTTTTTTCAACGAAAAACCTTAAACTAGTACACCGTGACAAATATACCCTACACTAAATTTTTAACTATAAAAAACTCCAAACTTGTACATCTGTGACAAATTTACCCTAAACTATTTTTTGATCACAAAAAACCTCAGATTGGTACACCTGTGACAAATTCACCCTTCGTTAGCTTCCATCAAATTTTACCATTAAATGTGTTGACGTGGATGACAAATGGTAATGTGATATGATGATATAGCAAGTCTATGTGAAAATCCATAAGGTAAATACTACGAAAAAACCCAAATTAGTACGTTAATAGAGGGTAAATTTGTCATATGTTTACCAGTTTTGAGATTTTTGTGGTTAAAAAATTACTTTGGGGTAAATTTGTCACCGGTTTACCGGTTTAGGGTTTTTGTTGGTTAAAATATTAGTTTGGGGTAAGTTTACCACAGTGTACTAGTTGGAGGTTTTTCGTAATGAAAAAATTAATTTGGGGATAAATTTATCACAAGTGTAAGTATTTAGAGTTTTTCATGATATTAACCCATAATTTCAAGGATCACAAAATTTTATCAGGATTTAGCCTATTCAAAAGCAGAGTACTAACAAGTGTGCTCCTCTATCTTGTGTGCCTGCTCGCCTTCTCCGAGTTGTCCTTGATCAACCATGTTCGTTATGTTTGCGAGCCTTTGCTGTGTAGTCGTGCTTGTCGGCATTTCTATGTTGGCTTTAGGGTTCTTCGCTTACTAAGCCCTCTTGTGACTGCCCAAAGCTTGGCCCGATGAGAAATCCCTGTGGCATATCGAACATACGTGTCTGTTCGCCTTCTCTGAGTAGTCCTTGATGCTCTTGAGTTGCGCGTAGCCATGATTCCCTTCAATCCCTTGAGAAGCATCGACTGGAGGATTCTGTTTGTAGCTCTCAGCATCCTTGCTTTTGTACTTATTTTCCTCACCCAATATACTGAGAACTTGGGATTCCTCAGCGAATCCGTTATCTTTGTATGAATTTAGCTTTGGTTCAATCCATAGTTATGCTCTTTTTCTTGAATCAGAACCCGCAATTCCCATCATGTCACAATCTATCATCGCCTCCTCATACATCGGCTCTTCGCCTAATCTAGCTTCTTTAGGCTTCTTGTGCTCAATTTCCCTATCCCCATGAAGTATGCAGGTGGGAACCGCCAATCCGACCCCTTTCCTCTCTATTCTCATATAGCCTGTTGAACGGCCTTCATCATACTCGGATGATTCGGTTATCCTTAGTTTTTCTATCAGAATATTTAGGTAAAACACCACGTCTTCATCTAGCAGCTTAAGTTTTTAGAACAATTAGCATTGGTCTCACAAAATCTCACATGATATCATAACTGGAGGTCCCGAGTTCAAATCTTTCCAAGCTCCAATTGCCTTGTCTCCCCAATTAAAAATGTCCACGCTTACTATTAAGCCAAAAAAATCCAAACTAAGTTTGAAGGGGAGTGCTAGGATATTTAGATAATACAACACGCCTTTATTTAATAGTTTAAGCATTTAAAATAGTTGGCAGTGATTCCACAAAATCTCACACTTTCTGTGACAAAGAACTTTGGTGCTAAGCTCTTCTAGAAAGGTTTGACGTAGGGGATTTTGAATTCCTCTCTCTCTCTGGAAAAAGGGTTCTTGAAATGTGCAAATACAAGTATATGTGTAGTGGGTTTCTAGGATTAGTTGGTCGTTGCTCGCTCTCTCAAATGGGTATTACCATGTTTGGCAACTGGAATAGTCCTATACCCGGAACTTGAAAGCCAAGAAAAAAAATATTACCTCTTGATATTCCAACATATCATTTTCTTTTTTTTATCCCTTTGTTTACCTTAGTATGTAGGATTTTGTGAGAAAAGTGGATGTAAATAATTTGAAGGATCACAAAATCTTATCAGGATTTAGCCTTTGAAAAAGCAGAGTACTAACGAATATACTCCCTAATGCCATTAATGAACTCGGACAAGAGAAAACAGATTTTTGAGAAGATTTTTCTTAATGAGTGCCCTGCTTAATAAAGAAATGATTTCATTTTCCATGCATGGATTGCATCTAGTTTGGGATAGAAAGTGCATGGAAAACAGCAAATTTTCTTTATTCAGGTGTTTAACAGAGAAATCCTTTGGAGAATATAGTAACCTATGAGGAATATTTGCTATTTCGAGACTCCTTTTCTCTATCGGGTAATGAATACGAGTATGTATATAATCACCTAGCCGTAAATGGTGGACACGAGGCACCGTGTGTAGTGGCAATGTAATAATACGACGAGTTCGGACAGATCTTTCATTCCTATCATGCGTTTGGACACCAAATCTGGCAAACGTTTACTAAGTATGATGGATAAAGCAACTAAGAAGGATAAGGCTAACAAATTAGACAAATCATTTTCCAAGTACCAAAAAATCAACAAACAACAAAATTAGAATGTACTATATACCGGTCATTCAATTACGGATTAACTTTCAATTAGGTGTCATGGCAGCATGCACAAAGCACACTGAGGGCAGGACAATTGTAGCATGACATTAAGTCCAAATTGACGTGTTTATCTTGTCACACCCCGAACCCTACGGCGGGCGAGCATCCCAACCAAGCTCGAATTTGTGCGACATCCCAGAACGTGTCGCCGACCCAATACCCAACACAGAGAACAATGCACATGCGGAAGCAACATTACGCCCGTACAAAAAAAAACACGTGACCAAGGATAGCACAAACAACAAACAACATTATAAATATACACTTGCACTAACATCAGGGAAACATATACAATATCCATTACGCAAAATACATAATAAACCAAAAGTGGGTCAACGGCCACTATTAACAAAAAGGGGTGGGTGGCCCAGGCGGTCAGTCTAAACACTAACCTAAGGAATGGCTCTGGTCAAAAAGGTATCGGCCCAACCTAACTAGAGTTACGGCTAAACCCTAAGATACCCAGTCCGGATCAAATCCTGAGGACTCGGAAGAACTATTAGACAACTCGACCTCGGAGTCCATGGAATCCAACTTGGACTCGGCCTCTGCCGACTCGTCCTCATAATCGCCCTCCTCTGGCTCGCCCTTAAGCTCGGGGTCCTGCTCCATCGGCTCCAGCTCACCACCCGAATTCATAGGCTCCGGGTCAGAATCCCAGTCTACCGGCACCTCATCCATCGGGTCTAGCTCGTCGACCTCCCAGGTGGCCAGCTTGGGTCTGTCGTCAGAATCATCTCCGAATGAGGCCTCGGGGTTCGCCAGATCTCCATCGGCACACTGGGGATCTACATCACCTAGCCCATTGAATGGGACAACAAAGGTCCTAAGAGGTCCGAAAGTCCTGGAGTAGTCCCTGAAGTACCAACTTATGTACTCGTGGGCCTAAAAGTGCTGCTCGCCCACGTCAACCCATACGTAGTAAAATGCCTAATATACGTATCCCTGGTCCCTACGAGGTACTCGATCACCTCTCGGTCTACCCGGGATGGGATCCCAAAATGGATAGGCAGGTCGGACATTCTCAAGGCCGGGGGTAGGAAAATGTGGGTTTTAACAACCATGAGAACGAATCTCAGCAAGTAAACCCCCTAAACCTAAACTAGGCTAACATGCACCTCTTGATAGGCAAGACAATCACACACAACTAGTATAACAATCAATTTACCTAGGCCCTAGGGCCCAGATCGATCATATAAACGACTTTGCAGGTTAGACAGTTCATAATAGCAGTAGAAGTGCGGAACCCACACATGGTGCACATGCGATCATGCTTAGCCACACGTATGCCATGCACATACTCATGCTCCTTGATGTCTGCATCACACACGGTTCACTGGTACGCACATGCTTGCACACCTGCCAGTGCATTCTTGCACACATATGCCATTAATATGCCCGTGCTCATGATTCGGCTCAATAATGCACATTTGCACACTGCCAATTCTCATTTATTAATCGACCCGCGTAAAACGTATCAGGTCTGACTCGCGTAAAACGCATTAGGTTTATCAATATCCAACACTTCTTGCCTCGCGTAAAACGCATTAAGCCCAGTGTCTCTAGCCCGCGTAAAATGCATCATGCGCAACACCGATCTCCATATACGGACCGAACCCGCGTAAAATGCATCAGGTTGGCCGTCTTCCGGCAATCCGGGCATCGTTCCACGTAAAACGCATCAAGACGGGTTCAATATCCCGCGTAACATGCATCAGGGCTGATCACACGTACACATACCAAATTTTATCTGAACCCCGCGTAAGACGCATTAGGGCGATTAGGTGATCACATGCTCATGTCAGGCACGAATATTCGCATAATTCTCGTATCATGCCAATGCTCAGCATACGAAATGCATGTCCATGCAATTCCGGCACTTGGGCAACCATACGATCCACAATGAGCATCCAAATTCCAAGCATAATCGCATAATCAAGTGATGCTACAACATACTCAATTTGTGCCTTAACACGCTCACCAGACATGACGTGCCCAATTCATGCCATAACATGCTCACTTAATCACAACATGCCAAAAGCCACAATTTAACATGCTCAATTAATCGATTTAATCCAATTCAAGCACAGCACATAATTCACGCGACTAGGACAATATAATTATACACACTCGAGGCCCGCCACACTACTCCATTCTTGACCACTTTAGGGACACACTACATGGCATCACGACATTCAAAAGAACCAATCACAGTTCAACCAATACAAGGACACTCAAGATCTAAACGGCAATTTCACGATTAATCCCACAATTTAGCCAAATCTCATCCAATTGAATCCACATTTGCCAGTCACAACTCAGCCTACTCTAGGGCACTAATCCGCCTCCAAATCATCACATTGGGTCAACCAAATCACCATAACACCAGCCACAACAACTAGCCACTAATTACCCCTAAAATTACCCTAACTAACCCTTAAATTAACCTAAACCTATCTAGAAATGCTAATTAGCTTAATTAGGGTTTAGGGTTAATACTCACATAATTCCTAAGCTCCAATTAGTGGCTGTTCGGAGGGGAAACGGGCGGACCAAGCTGGTCTCACAGCGGCCTCACGGCGGCGGCGAACGGCAGCTCCTCGGCGGCGATCGACGGCGGCGATCGGCGGCGGCGACGGGCGGCAGTTCAAGGCGGCAAGGGTGATGGTGATGGTAATGGTCGGGAATGAGAGAGGGAGAGGTGAGGGTGGCGGCGCGGCGGCGTGGAACGGCAGCGGCTTGAGCGGATAGTGGCCGACAGTGACAGGTGCGCGGTGGCGTGGCTGCTCCGGCGTGGCTTCTCACGGCCGAACAAGGGAGGAGAAGGAGAGAATGGACGAGAGAGTGAAGGAGAGGGGAGAGTGGCTGGTCAAGAATGAGAGGGAATGGGGAGAGAGAGAGTGAGAGAGTGTATTATTGGCTTGAATGTGAGTGGGGTGGTTGAACTAATCCCATTAAATGTCCATCTTGTCCACACACACAAATCTTGATCCAGCGGCCTTGATTCGATCAACTTAATCCGACGGCCAATAATGGTCAACTCCACCATCTTCAAGGGGGCAAAATGGTCCATTAATTTCACCCACAAGGGGGGCTTGAAAATGTCCGATGTGCCCTCCAATAATTCTCTAAAATTTGGATCCAAGGCATAAGGCTCAAGGGCAATTTGGTAATTTTCCGATTCCGGCCCGAATTTCTATTTTTCAACCATACCGATCCCAAATATAATTGGCCACACTAAAACGACGTTGTCCTCGCAAAATAGTCGTGTACGTCCACGAAATTCAATGTTCAAGTCCGGATCTAATTCAACGATCAAAATTGCTCAATTAAAATTTTAGGGTCTCTCACTGACGGGCGGCTATTTAGGGGTTATGCATATCGACCTAGGGTCACTTGAGTCATAACAATCTCGATTAACCAGAGAACACGAAGATTTATTACTAATTCCGGAGGTCGTGATCGTTCGGATTAAGTTCGGGATTGTTCGTCACGCGTACTCTCGGTCGTGCAGAATCACCAACGATCCTATCATACGTCGTTGGTCAAACTAAATCCGTCACTTTCCTAGGATCGGCCCACATTGGCCCAAAATATTTTCTCGTCGTTTTTCAGAATCAGAGCTCAATTCGCGATCGGGTTCCTAGTCCACATACCATTTTCTTAGTTAGTCATTCCCTTTCGGTTAGTATCCCGAGAGTGATCAATTCCGGGCGAGACTTGCTAAAATAAAATGAGAAATAACATCAATTTCATTGATCTCAGAAATGGGTCGAATTCGGGATGTTACATATCTAGCTGTTAAACGGGAAAAGAACAGTAGAAATGCCAAAAGTTGTGTGTGGCGCTCACTTTAGTGCCAAAAGTTTCTTTTAGATCACTTCAGTGCCAAAATTTTTGAAAAACGATCATTTTACTGCTAACTCCGATTTGTTTGGAT
The DNA here is from genome assembly GCA_031216405.1 of Syzygium malaccense. NCBI lineage: Eukaryota > Viridiplantae > Streptophyta > Magnoliopsida > Myrtales > Myrtaceae > Syzygium > Syzygium malaccense. The sequence continues at coordinate 16,153,851 of CM062262.1, read as the reverse complement.
AGAAATCTAACATGGCCTTTTTTTATTAGTTTTTTAAGTCGATGTGGTTTGCTGAAAGTCCAGTCAGCATCTAATCCCTAAAACGAGCTATCTAGTACTCTTTTCCTCAAATAAGAACCCTAAATCCCCAAATTGAAAGAGAATCCCCAAATTTGGAACCCCAACCGGCTATTGAACCCCCAATTGAAACCTTATTTAGATTCGACCCCAAAGTTACAAACTCAATCTTGCAAATGGAGAGCAGGAGCTTCAGCAGCGACTCAAATTCGTTTCAACAAAGCGAACAAGAGGGTGAATGTTACTGTTTTTGCTGGTTATCGAGTCCAATAAGAACATCTTGGACTCGGTTGAATCCCGAAGAAGATTTAATGGTTGCACCATGTATAGATAAAGCTCGAAGTGTAAATATTTCAAATGAGTTGATGCGAAATTCTCTGGTCAAGCGACAAAGGCGATCTTGGAGCTACTTGAAGAATGCCATCAACCTCCACCTATATTAATGGACGAATTAGAGGATGTCGACTCAATGCAAGCTGAAATGAAGGCTTCAGCATCTCTGGCCAACCATTTGAAGAAGGAAGTTTCAATGATGAAAATTAAAATGAAGTGTTATCAAGCATTGATTATATTGTTATTCTGCTATATAGCCTATTTTATGGTCAAATGCAAAGTGAGTGATGAGAAATAGTTTCTCAATTTGCCATAGTTGAAGATGAGTGGATTACATACTTGTATTGGGTTATTTGTAAGTATAGTTGTATTATGCTATTTTTGTATGGAACAAAAGTTTGTTGCAATTTATGGTGGAAATGGAAGGTTGAAATTCATTGGTTGTGAGCACTTACAAGTTTTCTTGCTTAGTTGTGTATTCTCAATGTTGATTTGCTTAGTTTTGCTTGAGATGTTTGGATTGCTTCAATGATTTGCTGGTAAATGTTTGCTAGTAATGGGATGTTGGTTTACTGCAATTGTTGCTGCAAATGCTTGTCAAATGAAGGAGTGGTAACAAGTTTACAAGTCATTATTTCAGTGTCATATGTTGTAAATAGCAATTGGTTGAGTCTTAAGTTTTGCTGAAACTGACCACTTAAGTGCCAGTCGTGGTGAAAAGTGTTCACTTAAGTGTCAATCATCGTTAAAAAGTGATTACTTAAGTGCTAGTTGTTAATCCGTTCGTTTCACTTGTACTGCACCAGCAACTAACACATAGCTAATGTGCTTACTTGCACCAGCTATGTGTTGGTATAGAGTGTGCATCTTGTGCTTGCACCAATACATAGCTGGTGCAAGCATAAGATGGTGCAATCTATGTGCTGCACCGACACATAGCTGGTGGACTAGCACCAGCAGCTTGCACCTTGTACTAGCACATATAACTGTTGGTGCAAGCCATGCACCAGCACCAAGTACTACCAGCACCAAGCTTTGCATCAGTCAAGCACTAGCAACACCTGCACCAGTACAACCACTAGTACCAGCACCAAGCTCTGTATCAGCCACGCACCCTCAATGCCTTCACCAAGCTCTGCATCAGCCACGCACCCTCAATGCCTTCACCAAGCCCTGCACCAGCCAAGCACCACCACCACCATTGCACCACCACCACCACTACACCACCACCATGACCTACACTAGCTAAGCACCACTACCACCAGTGCACTACTACCACTACGACCACCACCACCACTATACCACCACCACCACTGCACTACTACTACCATGACTTATACCAGCCAAGCACCACCACCACCACTACACCACCACCACCACCACAACCTCCACCAGCCCAGCACCACCACTACCACGATCTACACCAGCCAAGCACCACCACTACCACTACCTCACCACAACCATTACACCACCATCACCTACACAGGTAAGCACCACCACTACCACTACTGCATCAGCACAACCATTACACCACCACCACCTACACCATCCAAGCACCACCACCACCACCACTGCACCAGCACAACACCACCACCACCACAACCACCTACACCAGCAAAACTAGCACACCAACACCACAACTAGCATAGCCAATAGCAAAATATGGAAATTTCAAAAACATAGACAAAATAAACATCGGTCCATTGACATTAAACTTAGTTTTTACATTTGGTCAATATGAATAACCAACTAAAACATTCACATCCAGGGAATGGCTTCCCACCAAACAAAACATTCAACTAACTCAATGCCGTACAATGTCAATCCCATGAATCAATATGTATAACTCCTGTCGCGACCTACCTCACAAGGGCCGAACTCAATAGGGTGGGTTTAGAGGTAAGTGTTCATGAAACGGTCCATATAGCACATCATAAAAGATGGCTTTATCGAAGCATTGACCTTTTAGTCATCCATACGATTCGCATGGCATATCATAAAAGACGACTTACTGAAGCGTCAATCTTTAGTCATCCATACGATCTATTGATCATGAATGTAGACTTTCCCTAAATTCATACCTCGCGTGATAACGGATCGATTTTATCTTTATTTAGGAGTCGCCACCAGCTTAGGTCAGGGGTTGGCTAGAATACCCAACCAAAATGCAAGAGTTTCATTTCGATTTTTATGGAAACCAGAGATCATGAGTTTAGGGACTAGCTTACATTAATATTTCTATTAATGCCCTTTCAGTATCGCTAAATTTAACATGGTTATTATCTAAATTGTCATTGATTTATTTTTTACCATTTTTCATGCCAAAGTCTTAGTCCACTAGGTGATCATGCATCTTATTTTTGTATTTTCATTTAAGATTCTAAACTAATCCTATCTTAGTCTAGAAAGGAAAGAGACAAACAATTGTATTGAAAAGCATTGCACAAAGTAAATACTCAAGGTATTAAAAGGACTAGCTAATTCTAAGTGTGAGAAAATAAAACCCGCAACTCGTCGGCTTTTTATTACAACACAAATTGAAAACTCGAGACATGATCGGGAACGAATGAATTGAATACAAATTGAGACCGAATTGAACATCGATCTATCGTCACTGTCAAGTGAATACAGATTGAGACTCGATTGGACATCGGTCTATCACTTTGTTCTACAATTTTGGACTATCCCCTCCGTGGACCTTCTCTCAGGTGTTGGTGTTTATATCCATAAGATACACTCACGTCAAACAGAGCATAGAGGAACAACCAAAGAAAGGTAACGATGCAAACAATTCACTAATCAAATATGGACCTCAAGATCGGTCTTCGCTTTACATGCATTTCAATTCACCCACCCACTTAATCATCTAACATTATTTGATTAATGGTTAATAATAACTGGCTACCATTTGTATTCACAAAACGATAACTCATATCGATTAACCCCTAAAGTCGGGTTCTAAATTACCACAATGGGCTACCCGCCGAACGTGCATCGGGCCTAACATATATCTAACAAACACATGCATAGCAATGAGTAAAGCATGCATTCAGGCCCATGGGCATTGTTTCTCAACTAATCAAGTAATGAGAAGTGGGCCTCATAAGAAGACCACATAATCAATTATTAGTTACTAAATTCAGACCCATTCTATTTGAGTATGATTAATCAATCTAATGATGTCAAAATGAAGTGATTCAGGTGTCATTAGAAAGCTTATGTCATGAGGATAAAAAGTCAAGCAGACCACTTTTTCTAATTCCCCACCAATTTTCACAAAAAAGACAATTCTACCCTCGGTGACAGTCTGGACCCAATTTGAATTTGAATTAAAAAAAATTTGAGGGAAAAATAATGGTTGTTATCACAATCCTGCCAAAATTTTTAGGCAGTTAGGATCCTCCGTATGTGACAGTTGTCATGTTTTGAGTTTTTTCTTAAAAGCCCTCCAAAGTTTTATAAAATTCAGTTTTCACCAAGGACTCGTTTGCAAATCAAGTTTAACCCCGAGAGGACCTTATCTGAGAATTTTAGCAAATTGACCCCACAAAAATTGCTATTAGGCCCTCAAAATTTCCATCTTACATAATAAGGCCCTAATGAACAACTTTGTAGTTTTGAGTTTTCGCAAAAGAGGACTCAAAGTTTATCAAATTCGGAGAAACATAGAAAAATGAAATTGCTGAATCTGCGCCAATACTATTGGTGGAATGGCATAAAAGGGGATATTGCCAAGCATATGGTTAAGTGCTTGACATGTCAACAGGTGAAAGCACAGCATTGTAAGCCTAGTGGATTACTGCAATCTCTTGAAATCCCATAATGGGAATGGGAACATACCATAATGAATTTCGTGATGGGTCTATCGAGGAGTCAAATAGGTAATGATTTTTTCTGGATTGTAGTGGATAGACTCAAAAAGTCTGCTCATTTCATTGCCATACGAAAGGACTTTTCCATGGGCAAGTATGTTGAGTTGTATGTGAGGCATATAGTTCGTCTTCATGATGTGCCCGTAACGATCACCTCGGATCGAGACCCCAAATTCACCGTTGCTTTTTGGAAGAGTATTCAAGGTGCCATGGGAACAAAACTGCAGTATAGTACCGCTTTCCATCCATAGACAGACGGCCAATCCAAGAGGACAATTCAAACTCTCGAGGATATGTTGCGAGCCTGTGCTCTGGATTTCAAAAGAAGTTGGGAAGAACAGTTACATCTTGTTGAGTTTGAGTACAATAATAGTTATCAGCAAAGTATTAGAATGGCACCTTTTGAAGCGTTATATGGCAGACCCGTAAGACTCCTGTTTGTTGGAATAAGATTGGTGAACGAAAGATTACGGGTCCTAAGTTGGTGCAACAGTCATCAAATACTGTTAAGGTTATCAAGGGCAGGCTAAGGACAGCCCAAAGTTGCTAGAAAAGTTATGAGATAAGCAACATAGACCATTGGAGTTTCAAGTGGGAGATCATGTGTTTCTCAAAGTATCACCAATGTGAGGGACTTCGCGTTTTGGCAAGAAAGGCAAGCTAAGCCCAAGATACGTAGGACCGTTCAAGATCTTAGAACGAATTGGATGATTGGCGTATCGCCTAGCCTTGCTGCCAAAGTTGGCTCAAGTACGTGACGTATTCCACGTGTCTATGCTAAGGAGGTATGAGCCAAGTCCGACCAACGTTCTGAACTACGAGGAGATAGACATGGACGATAAGGTATCGTACGTGGGAAGATCGGTGAGAATTGAGGATTGAAAGGAGCAAATACTGTGAAACAAGACTATTCCTCTAGTCAAAGTTGTGTGGCAATATCATGGAACCGAGGGAGCCACGTGGGAAAGTGAAGAGTTAATGAGGCGTCAGTACCCCTTTCTTCTTGAGGAATTGGAAGTAAATTCAAATTTCGGGGATGAAATTTCTGTAAGGGGGGAAGAATTGTGATATCTTGAAAATTTGACCCAATTTGGTGATTTATGAAATAGTGATTTCATCGATACTCTATTAGTTAATTCTCGCCCTAACCTGATCACTCAGGGAATACTAACCAAAGGGGAAATGCTACCAAGGATTTATTCCTAAAAGCCGCCCATTAGTTTGGGATGAATTATAGTTGCAATTGATCGATTTTCGCCACAAATTATGATCCAATTTCAAGTATTAAATGTTCAAGGATTTCACACCCAAACCATATGACGTCGCCTCACGATTCAATGAGTTTGCCATTAGAAATTTCAATCTCGGAAAACGAATTAAAGAATTAGGAATTAGGTGTGAGAAACGAAAGTGGGCCGAGCAAAGTCCATTGGGCCTCATGCCCAAGAAAGGCCGGCCATCAAGGCCCGATAAGGTTAAAGTCGGCCTGTAATTGGTACCTGGGCCAAGGACAACGTGATAATTTTGGGGGGACAAAGTTGAGAAAATTACAAAAATGCCATTATGGACAAGTGTCAACCAAAGAAGAATTTTGGGGGATATTTTTATGAGATAATCATGTTGACTCTCTCTCTCCCCTCTCTCTCCCTCTCCTTCGATTGACCACCCCACCATCGACTCCCCACCAAACCCTATCATTTCTTCTTCTTCATGTTGACTCTCTCTCTCCCCTCTCTCTCCCTCTCCTTCGATTGACCACCCCACCATCGACTCCCCACCAAACCCTGTCATTTCTTCTTCTTCTTCTTCTTCTTCTTCTTCTTCTTCTTCTTCGTGTCGTCGTTCTCGGCTTCTCCATTTTGCTGCTCACCGCCGGTCCATTCTCGCAGAACCAGCCACCGCTGTGTGCCGCTCTTCCTCGTTGTCGACCCACCGCCATCTCAGCTCCATTTCTAGCCGAGCAGTTTTGCCCCAATTGAGCCACAGCCGCCTGTCGCCGGTTAGCCCAAGTCGTGCGCAAGTCGTGCCGTCTACCACCCGTCTCCACTGCTGATCTACTACTATCCAGCACGCCTAGCCACCACCACCAGCTGCCGTTCCATGCCTAGAACAGCCCTCAAGCTGCCCCCGAACAGCCATTAGTAGCTGCTCCTTCGCCACGCCCGTCCGCCACCGTCCGCTGCTCGCCGTGCCCAAGTCAAGGCCACCACAGACAGCCCATGTCATTGCCATCATCCTCGTGTCGTCGTCGTCGTTAGACCAGTAAGTTAACCCCTAATCCCTTGTTTAGGGTGTTAAACTTGTTTAGGGTAGTTTAGATTATGTTAATGGTTATTTAAGTACAATTAGAGGATAAGTTATCGGTGGATTATTGGATAATCTTTGGCGATAAGTTATCGGCGGATGATAGGTTATCAATGGATATGGTGATAGGTTATCGGTGAATAGTTGATAGGTTATTGGTGATTTTAGCAATAAGTTATCAGGAATTGTTTGATAAGTTATTATTGATTGAGTAATAGGCTATCACTATTTACATAATAAGCCATTGGTGTGTGTACGATAAGCTATCGTTAATTTGGTGATAAATTATCAATTATTTTATTATTAATATTTATTTTATTAAATAAATTGATTTTCGGAATTTAATATTAATATTTTGTTATTAAATAAATTAATTTCCGAAAATTAAATATTAATATTTTCGAATATATTTCTATTGATATTCCGAATCGTGATTGGTTATGCTCAAATTGTGATGCCAATGTTGGTAATTGCCATATAAATTAACTTATATAGCTAATGATTTGAATGAGTATTTTCAAGAAAAGATTTTCGGAACCATTGAAAATATATTATTTTATAGCTATGTTTGAGAAATGATTTCGATACCTTGAGAAGGAAAGCATGTTTCGAAATGATATTTTTACAAAATCGAGCGACTGTTTGCATATGTGATCACGTGAAATTGTGGTGTGACATTGTCATGAGCACAATCCATGTTTGCATTGGCTAATTAAAAAGATAAGGATTGGCTTGAATGCTTGAGTGCTCGTGTAGTCACATGTCAGAGCCGTTTTGCTATAGAGCGCTTGACGTAGAGCGCTTGACGTTGCTTGATTTATCGGGGTCTTGCTGTAGATCGCTTGACAATACCCGATTTGTCGGATACCTGAAGATTACCTGGACTGCCGATACTCCGGATGCCGAGTTACAACCGAGGCTAGATTCGATGCTCCTTATGGGATACCATCTTATTATAGATCATTTGATGTTACTGTATTGGAATGTCGTCTTATTGTCAATCGTTTGATGTTGCCGTGCTTGACGGAGCGGGACGATGTCCAGTCATGCCAGAAGACTATTATCTTATTGCAGATCGCTTGATGTGTAGTGGCCCAAAGGGGTCATAATAAATGGGACACGCATGTTGCATAGTGCTTGATTATGGGGTGAAAACTGCTAGGCATGGTATGGGATGTGCCCAAGTGGGTTTTACCTTATAATCGAGACACGCGCGAGTGTGGATGCATGATACATGGAAAGTCTCGATAAGTGTTCCGAGTATATGTTGTGCTTGATGCATTGTTGTGACACTTGATAACCTATGTCATACATGATGTGTGTGCCAAGGCGAGGTAAGGTTACTTGTGATTGCCTATCAGCCTACTAGTGATCAGTTATGATATGTGCTCGCGTGACTAGGAACCTCGAGGTGAGTTGGCCTTCTAAGCGAGGCTTAAGTTGTTAACTTATTGAGATTTTTATCTCATTGTTATTTTATTAACCATTTCAGACCCTCAAACATGAATCGTCTGCTCGTGCATTTTGACGTACCTATGGATATAGATATAGAGTTTACAGAGTATCTGATAGGTTCAGATAGCGCTTACCAAAAGCACCTATCCACTATTTGGGTAGATGTGGGTTTAGCTGCTTGGCAGGCTCACGGGTATGTAGTGTGGTTTATTCGGGAAGATGATATAGTTTTTGGCCCGATTCGAGGATTTGATGGACCTCCAGTTGGCGTTGCCGGAGAGGTAGTGTGGGATCCTATAGATCTCGATCCCTCGGATGGGGAGGTGACTGATCCGGAGGATTCGAATCCCGAGCCGGATTTCTTGATGTTAGATTCGAAGACGCCATTGGGACCTCATGGGGGTCGGTGATGGGATAGGACACCCTATCTTTTTGGACTGACCGATAGATGGAGTAGATCGACCCCGGCCTGGTATCTTTTTGTAGGCTTTTGTGGAAATGCCCGAAGTGGGCTTGTAAAAAATGTTTCCCAATGGTTAATCAAGTAAATATTGAAATGGTGTTTTGGGTTTGACTAATGTGAGCTGTTTTCCTATCTTTCCCTGTTTATTGTTCTTATCTGGGTGTTTGTTGTTATAGCTTCCGCATGCGTAATTAAATGATAAAATAAAGGGTTGGCGATGAGCCCTGGGACGTCGCATCATTAATAATGACCGTTGTGGGATGTTGCGCGCTCATGTGGTTTGGGGCTTGACATGTATGGTGAAATACCACGAAAAAACCAAACTAATCTACTAGCGGACAGTAAATTCATCATATGTGTACCAGTTTGGGTATTTTGTGGTCAAAAAATTATTTTTGGATATATTTCTCACAAGTGTACCAATTTGGAGTTTTTCGTGGTAAAAAATTAGTTTGTGGTAAATTTGTCACGGATGTATCAGTTTGAAGTTTTTCATGGTAAACAAATTAGTTTGGGGCAGATTTGTCACAAGTGTACTGGTTTGGAGTTTTTCATGTTATTAACACAAAATTTCAAGGATCACAAAATTTTATCAGGATTTAGCCTCTTAAAAAGCAGAGTACTAACCTTACCAAAAAAAAAAAGCAGAGTACTAACAAGTATGCTTCTCTATCTTACGTGCCTGCTTGCCTTCTCCAAGTAGTCCTTGATCAACCATGTTCGTTGTGCATGTGAGCCTTTGCTATGTGCTTGTGCTTGTCGGCTTTTTTGCATTGGCTTCAGGGTTCTTCACTTAATGGGCCCTCTTGTGATAGCCCAAAGCTTGGCCCGATGAGAAATCCCTGTGGCGTATCAAACATACGTGCCTATTTGCCTTCTCCGAGTAGTCCTTGATGCTCTTGAGTTCTGCGCAGCCACGATTCCCTTCAATCCCTTATGAAGCATCGACCGGAGCACCATGTTTGTAGCTCTTAGCGTCCCTGCTGTTGTACTTTTATTCCTCACCCAATACAGTGAAAACTTGGGATTCCTCCGTGCAAACATTATCTCTGATTGAATTTAGCCCTGGTTCAATCCATAGTTCTACTCTTTTTCTCATATTAGAACCCGCAATTCCCATCATGTCACAATCCATCATCGCCCCCGCATAGTTCTACTCTTTTTCTCGGACAGGAGAAACAGATTTTTGAGAAGGTTTTCTTAACGAGTGCCGTGCTTAATAAGGAAATGATTGCATCTTCCATGCATGGATTGGTTCTAGTTCGAGATAGAAAGTGCATGGAAAACAACAAATTTTCTTTATTCAGGTATTTAACAGAGAAATCCCTTTGAGAATATAGTAAGCTATCAGAAGAATTTGCTATTTTGAGACTCCTTTCTCTATCGGGTAATGAGTAGGAGTATGTATATAATCACCTAGCTGTAAATGGTGGATACGAGGCACTGCGTATAGCGGCAATGTAATAATATGACGAGCCCGGACAAATCTTTCATTTGTATCATGCGTTTGGACACCAAATCTGGCAAACATTTACCAAGTATGGTGGATAAAGAACTAAGAAGGATAAGGCTAAACAAATTAGACAACTCATTTTCCAAGTACCAAAAAATCATCAAACAACAAAATTAGGATGTGCTAAATACTAGTCATTCAATTACGGTTTAACTTTCAATTAGGTGTCATGGCATGCATAAAGCACCTTGATGGCATGAAAATTTGTCGCATGGAATTAAGTCCACATCGATGTGTCTATCTAGCTGTTAGACATATGGGCCCTAGATATGAATTCCAAATGATTAACGGTCGTGATTGTTTTGAGTGCGTCAACCTTGGTTCAAATAAGAGCATCTCCAAGGATAAAGAAATCTTAAGAAGTTCGTGGCACTTCATTCGAAAAAGAAGGAAAGAAGGATTTAATCTCCACATGGATTTATATATAGGGATAACAACAAAAACAGTCTTAGAACTTTGAAACTAGTGCAATTTGCTTCCTGAACTTCTAATTTGCTCAATATAGTCCCTAAATTTTAACTTGATGTTCAATTTGATCCTTGAACTTTTACTTTATTCAATGTGGTCCTTGGACTTTTGGTACATGCTCAATGTAGTCCCGAAACTATGGAAAAATGTTCAATGTAGTCCTTCTTTTAATTTAAGTTCATGGACTACATTGAATATTTTTTTTTTTTTGGTAAGGTAAGATATGTATTACTTTTCAAACACCATTTACAGAAAGAAGCCAAAGGCAACCACGAACCAAATAGGACATAGGAATGTCCAAATGGGGTCAAGGGAGCTAAAGCGGATCAATACAAAGCCCACAGCCGGCTAAACAAAAAACAGAAAACAAGAACAGCAAAAGACTAGAGAAGACTGGATTCCTCGAAGATGTATGGAGGGAGATCCCAGTTCCTTTGTAATCTCCGGTTTCTGTGAATGTCAGCAACTCTACCAAGAGAGATAGCTTTGTCCTTCACCACTTTGATGAGGTGCTTGCGTATACCCGGGATGTGAACATTTTCATATAGTTCAATAACTAAATTAAACATTTACCAAAAATTCATGGACATTAGTCAACAAATAAAATGTTCAAGAATCACGTTGCACATTGGGTTAAAGTTCAAAGATTATATTGAATAAATTAAAAGTTTAAGGATCACATTGCACATTGGGTCAAAGTTCATGGACTGTTTTTTTTTTTTTGATAACCCAGGGAACCCCCGCACGGTCGACAGCCGGGAGGTAAACCCTGGGGGCGACACGTGCTAGCCACCACACACGTGCACCGGTTAAATCACCCTGCGGCGCCCGGGATTCGAACATTCAACATTTTGCGAGAGGAAGAGTGCCCTTTCCAGCAACGCCACCCAGGCGGGTGGTAAAAAAGTTCATGGACTGTTTGTATCATTTTCCTTTAACATTTGAAGATTGTAAATTTTACGTGAGCATGTTTCATAGTGAATTGTTAAGTTTTTCCAATCATGATACTATACTTTCGAAATAATGTTAGAAAGGCCCCTTGATGGAGTACTAGGTGACAAGTTAAATTCCTAGTCATTATTTACTTTTTTGGCGAATGGTTCATAGATTATGACCTCATAAAACATTTTTTCGTAGTTAAGTGAAATTGAAACTTAAGACCCCCTCTTTTGGGGGCAGATTTTTTGTATTTCCTTCCAATTTCTACTCTTGACTTTTCCTTTAAAATTCGAAAAGGTACAGAAGTTATTTTCAATTTCAAAAAAAATATTATACGTCAAAAAACTTTGAAAAGTCTAGACTGCTCTGGCATTAAATAAAAATTAAAGTCTGAAGTCCGAAAAAGTCACGAGAAATCAAATAATATATAGTAGGAGTCGCAAGTCACCCCAATCAGGACATCCTAAATAACCATGGAACGAAGGTCGAGTGTGCTGACGAGATTAGATGGGAAGATCAAGAAGAGAACTCTGCTTCCACGAGTCAATCTCATGGTGAGATTGTTCATAAGTCCGGAACTGTCAGCCATGGCTTTGCCGTTGTTCTGTTCATATGCAAGTTCACTGAAGAAGTTTCAGTGCAAACTTAACATACGAACTGGTATCAGAAGTCGATCCCCTGCTTCCACGACAGTCATCATCCTGAACAGAGTTTAACCCGACAACAACAGATTCGTCACTCATAGAATGTAGGCACAAATCGAAAACAAGGTATAGCTTAATTGTTCAGGAACACCAAGAGAGTTCGTATCTCAGAGTTGCTAACCGATCATAAACAGATTGACCCGACAAAGAATATAACCAAAATATACCTGAAAACAGTATCAGACAGATGGTAATATTATTGAATGCAATGAAGAATGAAAGAGTGAATCCGCTGACTTCACTCAAAACCATCGAAAGAACATGAATGGCGTCAAACGCCAATATCAGGTGCATCTCCCTTCTCTGATATGGCGCGGCTTATAGAGCATAGCTGCCTGTTTGCCTTCTCCGAGTTGTCCTTGATGCTGTTGGGTCAAGTGCAGCCACGACTCCCTTCACTCTCATGAGAAGCATCGACCGGAGCCTCCTGGTTTCATCCCTGCTTTCTTACTCAAAAACTTTGGATTCCTCAGTGCGGACCTTGTCTCTGAATGAGTTTAACCCATGCTCAAGCCATAGTTCTGCCCTTTCTCTGGAATCGAAAGCCGTAGTTCCCATTGCGTTACGATCCATCATTGCTGCCTCGTACATCAGCTCTTTGCCTGATCTGGCTGCTTTAGGCTTCCTGTGCTCAACTTCCCTATCCCTACGAAGCATGCTGGTGGGAACAGCCAATCCGACCCCTTTCGTTTTCATTCTCATATAGCCTCTAGAATGGCTTTCATCGTACTCAGATGCTTCGGTTATTCTTAGTTTTTCTATTAGGATATTTAAATGATACACCACGCCTTCATCTAATAGTTTAAGCTTTTAGAACAGTTAACAGTGATCTCACAAAATCTCACATAGTATCAGAGCTGGAAGTATTGAGTTCAAATTTTTTTAGACCCCAATTACCTTGCCATCCTAATTAAAAATGTCCACGCTTACTATTAGGCAAAAAAAAGAACTAGACTAAGTGTGAAGGGTAGTGTTAGGATATTTAGATAATCTATCACACCTTTATCTAACAGCTTAAACTTTTAGAATAATTCCACAAAATCTCACACTTTCCACTACAAAGAACTCCGAGGCCAAGCTCTTCTAGAAAGGTTTGACGCAGGGGATTTTCAATTCCTCTCTCTGTGGAGAAAGGGTTCTTGAAATGTGCAAATACGAGTGTGTGTGCTGGGTTTCTAGGATTAGTTGGTCATTGCTCGCTCTCTCAAATGGGTATTGCCATGTTTGGCAGCTGGAATAGTCGTATGTCTGGAATTTGGAAGCCAAGAAAATAAAAATATGAGCTCTTGGTATTCCAACATATCATTTGCTTATTTTTTTATCCCTTTGTTCACCCTAGTACGTGGGATTTTGTGAGAAAAATGAATGTAATTAATTTGAAGTATCACAAAATCTTATCAGGATTTAGCCTTTGAAAAAGCAGAGTACTAATGAATACACTCCCTAATGCCATCAATTACGCAATGAGGAACTTTGTGTGATCCGAAAAAAGTGCATCTCCACACACATTGTCTTGGACAAGAGAAAATATATTTTTGACAAGGTTTCTCTTAATGAGTGCCCCACTTAATAAGGAAATGATTTCATTTTCCATGCATGGATTGCATCTGGTTCAAGATAGAAAGTGCATGGAAAACAACAAATTTTCTTTAATCAGGTGTTTGATATAGAAATCCTTTTGAGAATATAGTAAGTTATCTGGAGAATTTGCTATATCGAGACTCCTTTCTCTATTGGGGTAATGAGTACGAGTATGTATATAATCACCTAGCCGTAAATGGTGGATACAAGGTGCTGCATGTAGCGGCAATGTAATTGTACGATGAACCCGGACAAATCTTTCATTCCTATCATGCATTTGGACACCAACTTTGGCAAACATTTACCAAGTATGATGGATAAAGGAACTAAGAAGGATAAGGTTAAACAAATAAGACAACTCATTTTTCAAGTATCAAAAAATCAACAAACAACAAAATTAGGATGTAATATATATACCAGTCATTCAATCACGGATTAACTTTCAATTAGGTGCCATGGCTTGCACAAAGCACCCTAACGGCAGGACAATTTCTTGTATGGAATTAAGTCCCCATCGATGTGTCTATCTAGCAGTAAATCATATGGACCCTATATATGAATTCCACATGATTAATGGTAGTGATTGTTTTGAGTCCATCGACAATAACAGCAACTCCAAGGATAAAGAAATCTTAAGAACTTCGTGGCACTTCATTTGAAAAAGGAGGAAGGAAGCATTTAATCTCTACATGGATTTATATATTGGGATAATGATACAAACAATCCATGAACTTTGGCTTAATGTGTAATTTGATTTCTAAACTTTTAATTTGTTCAATGTAGTCCCTAAACTTTAACTTAATATTCAATGTGGTTCCTCAACTTTTACTTTATTCAAGTTAAAAACCACCAAAAATCCTGAACTACGCCCGTTGTGATACATTTACCCTAAACTTTTTTTTGTAACCTTAAAAATCTCAAACTATACCCAGTGTGACACATTTATCCCAAACTTTTTTATGTGACACCAAAAATCTAAAACTATACTCACTGTGACACATTTACTCTCAGTTTGGGTTCCGTTAAAAATCACCATTAAAATTTGGCGTGGCTCTAATGCGTTGCTGATGTGGCGCCACATGAGTGCCCAATTAGAAAAAAATAAAATAAAAATTAATCCTAAAAAGAAAAATATCGAAGCACTACAATTGCTGTTACTGTTCATAGTCTTGGATGCTCTGTTCATCGTCTTCAAGTACTCATCCGTGGACGATGACCTCGGCCAAGGTTGTCCCTGCTTCCCGACCTAGGATCGAGGACGGGGGCTTGCTCGGCCACCTCAATTCTAAGGCCGTCGCAGCAGTCCAGTAACTATGAGCCTTACTCAATGTTCAAGAACAAGATCTCGCTCTTAAACCCAATTTTGTGTTTTACTTGGGACCAAGCTTGCCGAGACATGGAGTAGCCAAGTTGTCCATGTCACTCTATTCCTCTTTCTCACAAGCTTCTGCACTACGAGGGCTACTCTCCATGTCTTTAACCCATTTCCAGTAAACATTAGGAGCTATTGAACCTTTTTCCCTCTTTTTCTCGAAATCGCGGAATTTCGTCGTATCATGGAATGTGCCTTGGAATCACGACAGTGCAAACATTGGCTATTATTTGCCAATCTTCCAGTTCTATTCCTCGGTTTGGAGAAGCGGTGATCAAAGTGGCAAAGTCCATGGATTGATTTTGCCAGTATTTGACTAATGAAGTTAGAGGAAAAATGGAGGTATTTACCCAGAAAGATGAACCCTAAAGGAACAAGGAAGAAGATTACAACAAAAGAAAAGAAGGAAAGAAAATAAAAGATGAATTATACATAGCCGAATGTCTAGGCGGCTCTGGGCAGCGATGGACGAGCACCAGAGGGCAGCGATGGATAGTGCATCGAAGATGATGAACAGTAACAGCGATTGGGTTTAATTTTAATTTTAATTTTTTCTGATTGGGTGCTTGTCATGCAGTGCCTTTTTTTTTTTGGCCTTTCGGGATTTGCACGCTAAGTAGGTATTTCCGTATAAGGGTCTCTCCTAGACCATATCTCACGTGACAGCGGATGGTAATTTCCTATTTAGTCTATATTTGTAATTTTGGAGTCGCCACTAGTCATTATTGGTAGATAGACTAGAAACCTAATCGAGGTATGGGGAAATACCACGATTCTACGAACTAGAGATTCTGAGTACGGGGACTTGATTACGTTATTGATCCCGAATCGAGATCCCTAACACCCTTTCAGTACTTAAGAACGATATGATGTCTAACGAGTCATGTAAATTTTCGAGGCTTACCCACTAATTCTATCCATTCTAATAGCAGGAAAAATCAATCAAGTATTAAATATACAATCAATGTCAATCAGATCAATCAATCCTAAATGGTCTCTAAAAATGAAAATCGATCAAAACATCCAAACCCTAATGAAACTCTGAAAGCTTATTTATTTCATGATTTACATTTTTTAGGGTTTTAGGTTTTTTCAGGGGTTATAACTCTTGAATTTGAGATTTTTAAAAAATGCCCCTCGAGTACTTTCAAAAATTCAAATTTCACTTTCTGAGATTGGTCACAATATTTTTGGACCATTCTGTGAATTTTTAAAATTTTTGAAATCTTTGATTTTTTTCGGCAATTTCATTAACCGAGAATTGATTTTTATGATTTTCTAAGATTTTTTATGAATTTTCCAATTTTTCAATTTTTTATTGATTTTCTAAATTTTTACATTTTTTATTTGTATTTTCTGAATTTTCTGAATTTTTATGAATTTCTGTTATTTATTTTTTTGTGAATTTCCTATTTTTCTAAAAAAATTTCGATTTTCCAAAATTTTTTAGATTTTTTCAAAATTTTTCTGAATTTTTTATTTTATGAAATTTTTTCATTTTTTCAATTTTGTATTATTTTTTAAATTTCCCATCGGAAAATGAACCGGACCAGCCCGATTCAACCCGATTCGACTTGGCCGAACCGGCCATCGTCGGCGCCGATTGCCTTCTCCGGCGACCACAGCGCCAAAAACAGCACGATTTTGAATATTTTTCATTGGGGCATTTCCCCGAACAGGTGGTGTGCACAATTTTGTATTTAACATTTTCAAGGCCGTGACTTTGAGCCCACCGCCGGCGACCTTCGAGTGCCCTTTTCGATTGATTTTTGGTTCTGGATCAGGTTCATATCACCCTCTATCAAACTAAACCAATCGATTGGCCGTCGGACCGTCACCGATTGGCGAAAATCTCGCCAGAAAATGCCAATTTGTTATTAACCTAAACCGTGCTCATCAAAAACTCAAAATCCCTATTCTACTCGCCTTAACCGTCTAGTTCGGTCCAAATCAAGGACAAAAAAATATCAAACAAAGTCAAGGAAGCTAACTTGAATGGCCCTACGGCCACGGCAAGGCTCCAGCGAGGGTACCCAAGTTCCGACGAGGAGGTTTCAATGGTTGATCGACTCGGTTTCATTGATTTCAAAGCCCAAAATGCAATCAATCAACACAATCATGACCAGCAACATATTCCAAACATCCACAAACTCAAAATTTTAAAAGAAATTGCATGAACATCCATTTTAAAATCAAACATATTTTCAGGACTTCTGGAAAAACAATGAGTATCCAACTTTACCTGATTCGTTGGAGACTGAAATGATGCTCCCGCGCTAATCGGAACTTATGGAGCTGTTCTTCGTCACTTGGACTTCAATATAATTGCATTGGTTTCACCGGAGAATGCCTGGATACAATGATCGAAGCTCAGTTTCAGAGCTTCTCAGTCAGCTTGCTCATCGAAGAAGGAAAGAGGAGGTCACTCTTACCGGCCGATTTGCCGGCACCCTCTCTATCAAGACGGCGCCGATTGCTCGGCCTTGAACCTCTACTCATATTCCTCTTCTTCTTTCTCTCTCAATCTCTCTCTGGATTCTTCTCTCTCTCTCCTCAGTAATTCGTCAAACACCTCTCCTCCACGATGTTCAATTTTTCTTCATTTTTGTCTATCAAAATTCCTGTCCAAATTTGATTAGAACCGACTTAGAATCGGTTAGATCAAATCTTTGGTGCCAGCCGGAGATTCTCCAATTTTCACGTGTTCAATTGCCCAGAATAAGTTGGCAAAGGCGTGGGTTTGATTCAGTTTTTTTTTTTGGTTTTATTGTGACTCGGGTGAGTCGAGTGAAGAAGGTGACCGACCCGGGTCGGGTTAGGTTGACCCAGTCGACTCGATAGACCCGCGCTGATCTAAATTCGCCAATTAAGCTCAATTTTGACCCAATTTTCAAAATTAAACCCTAAAATTGAATTCCTCATCACATTCTGAACCCAAATATGTGATTTTTCCCAATTTTTGTTATAATCATGTCCAAGATTTTCACACTTTTATATTCGGGTTAATAGAGTTTTGTTCAATTTGATATCCTAATGACCTGATTAGGCAAAATTGATGCCAAAAATGAATTACCCACATCTAATTAACCCTAGAAATGATATTCTTATGGTTCGACAATTTCATATTGGGCACAATTCCCAATTTGGGCTCAAAATTATTAATTTTCAATTGAATTTTGGGGTTTTCTGATTTCTTTGACAAATTGTGCAATTGGACCAATCATTATGTAATTCAAGGTCCTAGAATCATTTGTTGTAAAGACACTATGACTTAAAAATGACTAGAAAAAATTTAATTGCATTTTTTGTTCAATTCAAGCTTGATTTTGCCCAATTTTGGGAAAAACACATACCCGATTGAAAATTTTCAAAATTGATGATGTATTCATGAAATTGAATTTAAAATAAGACCAATGACTATTTTTAACGAGTTTTATGATTCCATTTGCTATTTTTCTTAATTTTCTTACTTATTTTGACTAAAAGAAATTAAGGAAAAATGCAGGAAAATGCTAAAAAAATTATTTTTTGATTTAGAAATAGGTTTCTAGGCTTGGCCAAGTTTCCTAGTCCTAATTTTGCAATTTTTGAAAATATGAAAAAATAAGCTAAAAATTAAGTGTCAACAGCGCTCACGTGGCGCCACATCAACGACACGTCGGAGCCACATCAGATTTTTAACAGTGACTTTTAACAGAACCCAAACCAAGGGTAAATGTGTTACAATGAGCATAGTTTAGGGTTTTGGGTGTTACAAAAAAAAGTTTGGGGTAAATGTGTCACACTAGGCATAGTTTGGGATTTTTGGTGTTACAAAAAAAGTTTGGGGTAAATATGTTACGATAGCATAGTTTGGAGTTTTTGGTGGCTTTTTCCCTTATTCAATATGGTCCATGGACTTTTGGTAGATGTTCAATGTAATTCCTGAACTAAGGAAAAATATTCAATGTAGTTCTTCTATTACTTCAAGTTCATGGACTATATTGAACATTTTTATATAGTTCAGGGACTAAATTGAACATGTATCAAAAATTCATGGACGACATTAAATAAATTAAAAGTTCAGGGACCACATTGTACATTGGGTCAAATTTTATGAACTGTTTGTGTCATTTTCCCTTTAACATTTGAAGATTGTAAATTTTACGCGAGTATGTTTCATAGTGAATTTTGTTAAGTTTTTCCAATCATGTTACGATACTTTTGAAATAATGTCAGAAAGGCCCCTTAATGGAATACTAGGTGACAAGTTAAACTCCTAGTTATTATTTAATTTTTCGACAAATGGTTCATAGACTATGACCCCATAAAATATTTTTTTCATAGTTAAGTGAAATCAAAACTTAAGACCCTTCTCTTGGGGGCGGATTTTTTGTATTCCCTCCTAATTTCTACTCTCTACTTTTCCTTCAAAATTCGAAACGGTAAAGAAGTCATTTTCGATTTCAAAAAAAATATCATACGTCAAAAAACTTTGAAAAGTCTCGAGTACTTTGCGTTGAATAAAAATTAAAGTCCGAGGTCCGTAAAAAGTTATGAAAAATCAAATAATATATAATATGAGTCAGCTAGTCGCCCCAAACATGAAATCCTAAATAACCCTAAGAATCAAGGTCGAGTGTGCTGACGAAATTAGATGGGAAGATCAAGAAGAGAACTCTGCTTCCCCGAACCAATCTCATGGTGAAATTGTTAATCAGTCCGGAACTGTCTGCCCTGCACTTGCTGCTGTTCTGTTCATATGCAAGTTCACTGAAGAAGTTTCAGTGCAAACTTAACATAAGAACTGGTATCAGAAGTCAATCCCCTGCTTCCACGAGAGTCATCATCCTGAACAGAGTGTAACCCGACAACAACAGATTCGCCAATCACAGAATGCAGGCACAAATCGAAAACAAGGTATAGCTTAATTGTTCTGGAACACCAAGAGACTTCATAACTCAGAGTTGCTAACCGATCATAAACACATTGACCCGACAAGAATGTAACCAAAATATACCTGAAAAACAGTATCAGACAGATGGTAATACGTTTGAATGCAATGTAGAATGAAAGAGTAAATCCGCTGACTTCACTCAAAACCATTGGAAGAACGAACATGGACGGCGTCAAACGCCGATATCAGGCGCATCTCCGTTCTCCGATATCGCGCGGCTTATCGAGCATACCTGCTCGTTCGCCATATCCAAGTCGTCCTCAATGCTCTTGAGTCCAGTGCAGCTATGGCTCCCTTCAATCTCGTGAGAAGCAATGACCGGAGCCCTGCTTTTGTACTTGAAAACTTGCGATTCCTCAGCGCAGACCTTGTCTCTGAATGAGTTAAGCCCCAGCTCAAGCCATAGTTCTGCCCTTTCTCTGGAATCGGAACCCGCAGTTTCCATCGGGTCACGATCCATCATTGTCGCCTCATACATCGGCTCTTTGCCCGATCTGGCTTCTTTAGGTTTCTTGTGCATGCAGGCGGGAACCTCCAATTCGACCCCTTTCCGCTCCTTTCTCGTATAGCCTCTTGGATGGCTTTCATTGCACTCGGATGCTTCAGTCATCCTTCCTATTTCAGGGCCGAGCTGTTCGTGAAAGGTTTGACGCCTAAACCTGAAGAATTGAAGTCTGTCTCACATCAGGAGATCATTATCATAGAAGCTGGTGCTACGGTTCCCGGGTCATGCTCGGCCTCGCTACTGGACAAAGAACCACTTTGTGCAGAAAGCCGAACTCCCTCACTTCTTCCATCGACGTCATACACGATTTGCGGGGTTCTCTTCCTCCTGGTCATGTGCATTGCCTTGTCATCGGCCAGAACGAGGAGCAAGAGACCACTCTTGGTCTTGCTCAAGCCTGCGAAGCGATCTTCATTCAAGAAACTCTCCCCATTGCGAATCGGCCTCATGCGATACCGGCAAGATTTCATTGACCTGGACCCTTTGCCACTGTCCTTGCACCGGTCCCCGCTCTTGTCGTGCTTCCTCGAGTGAATCTTCATGTGGTAAAACAGGGCCCTCATCGACCTGAACCGCTTGTCGCAATTCGGGCACGGATTTTCTGGGGCACTTTCCTCCCGCTCCGACAATTTCCACGATTTTTTGGGGTTTTCTCGGAGACTATACCCAACATGTCTCTCTTCCTTGGAGCTGTTACCGATCACCAATGGCTGCACTCTCTCCGGTACACTGTAGGGCAGGTGACACCTCATGTGACCTCCCAATAGTGGCCCGCAAGAAAAGATCCTCCTGCGGAGCTTGCACTGATATGCTCTCCCCAGATTCATCATCAAATCACGAAAACAGCAAAAAAAAAAAAAAGAGCGAAATCGAAGAGAGAAAATACAAACAGTTCGTTGAAACTCAGAAAGGCCAAGACTTTCTCTCTCACCAGAGAGCGAGCGAGAGGGAGAGAGAGAAGGCAACAGAGGAATCAGAAAGCCCACCAAGAAGAAATGATGTGGACATCGTGTCATATCGATGAGGAGGTGCTAGGGACCCATTGTCCTATCCTCTTGGTCCGATTACTCGAGCAAGAGCGAAGCAATTCAAGCAAGCTGTTGGCATTATGGTTCGAGATCTTTGGAGTGGAAGCGACCTTGGATCGGGACTTGAAGAATCTTGGACCTCTTGGCGCAACACGATCAAATTTGGTTAGTTGCAAGGAAACGGATCGCTGATTAATACTCACCGCTAACGCCGTGATGGATGTCATTTTTTTTCACGTTTCGGAGTAGTTTCGATGTTTTTTTTTATTTAAGCGCTTTTATTAATTCTAGTGGTGTTTTCATAATTTTTGCGTTTAGGGTTAACACCATATAAAAAGGGTGTTTAGGATTTCTTTGGAGGAATAGGATTCACTTTAATACAACAAGAGGTTCTTCTCTTCTTTGAGTTCTATGTGGATTTGACCTTATCAAGGCCTTCCTTGTAGCGGTCGATTCGACTCATCGAGCAGGATAGCGAATTCTCTTGTTCGTGGCGTCTATAAAGTCGATTGGTTGACACAAGTTCGTCAACATGTCACATTTATACCGAGGTTACCAATCACAGGTTCGATTGGGGGTCAAGGTTTCGCGATTCGCACTTTCCAGATCTTCATAGAATGATCAACTTCCGCTCAGATTCACTTTATCTGGTATCAGAGCCCAGGTTCTACAAGGTCTAATTATCCTAATTTTGTTACTTTCATTCAGCAAATTGAAAATTATTGAACTAGGATATTAGATTTTGATCGAATTAGGGATCCAAATCGTTCTTGCTGCATTTTTTTTTCTTTTCGATCCTAATGTGTCTTGATTGTATTTGAATTCGTAAAAAAAAAAGGTTTCGGCAAAAAAAAAAAAGAACAAGCCAAACAAAAAAATATATCAACCGAAAAGAATCGAGAAGACGACTCATTTGTTAGTTGAACCGAACTGAATTAAAAAATATATATCAAAGATTGAGTTTGAATTTGACAATTAGTGAAATGTTGACGAATTATTTTGATCATGCTTAGTGGTTTGGTCGATTGTTGTGAGGTGGGTGAGAAAACGGTTTTTAGTCTGATAAAGAGCTTGTGAGAAAGGAATACAAGAGGTAAAAGGCAAAAGTATGTGAGCTTAATTGAAAAAAAAAAGCCGACAATGAGTTTGAGTTAAACACAAGGAGGAGCGACAAATACCTTGAGCAAAACACGTGAAGGAGTGTTTGGTGAGATTTCTTTTATTTCTAATATTTTTTTGCAGGTCAATCGTGTCACACGACCAAAAAAATGTAAATCAAAAGGAGGATGCTTCAAAACAAAGGGATGATGTAATTTTGGAAGGTATTCAATAATTGAGATTGCAACTTGAAGTACTTAGTACCTGAGTTATGGGATGTGAGACGAGGCTTGACGGAGATCGAGAGTTACCACGGGGGAGGCCGCGAAATCAGCGAGATGAATCTAGAACACGACCTCGATGGTAGCGGCAATTTGATGATGAGTTTGAGGCTGACATAGAGGAAGACCAAGATGGCCGATTTGGGAGGTGGAACAGAGGATGAGGCTAAGAGGTTAGACACCGAGAAGATGGTGAGCTTAGCAACATCAAGATGAAGATTCCATCTTTTCAAGGAAAGAATGATCCTGATGTGTATCTAGAGTGGGAAAAAAGAATAGAATTGGTATTTAACTGCCAACGATATTCCAAGCTTAAGAAGGTAAAAATCGCAGCTGCTGAATTCACTAATTATGCTATAATTTGGTGGAATCAGCTTGTGACTAGCAGGAGGTGCAATGGTGAGAAGCCGATAGACACGTGGGATGAGATGAAAACAGTGATGAGAAAGTGTTTTATACCGAGCCATTATCATCGAGACTTGTTTCATAAGCTACAAAATCTCACACAGGGTAATAGGAGCGTGGAAGAGTACCATAAGGAGGTGAAGATTACCTTGATCCGTCCGTGCTAATGTGGTAGAAGACCGTGGAGCCACAATGTCACGATTTTTGAGTGGTTTAAGCCGAGATACAGCGAGGGTGGTGGAGCTGCAACATTATATTGAATTGGAGGAATTGGTGGACAAGGCCATCAAAGTTGAGAGGCAATTGAAGTTGGACCGAAATTACAAGAGTACTGGAGGTTCAAGCTCGAATTGTAAGTCTCATGGGAAGAGAGATGAGAAGCCGAATTGGAAGGAAAACAACCCCAAGGCCGAAACTTTGAAGGAGAAAGAGAAGGATGACAAAGTTGGTTCGAATCCGGCTTCAGGTAAACTGAAAACTTTAATACTAAGACTCGTGATATTAAATGTTTCAAGTGTTTGGGCAAGGGTTATATGGCAAATCAGTGCACTAATAGGAGAGTGATGATCATGACTGGGCATAATGATGTTGAATCAAAAAGTGAGAGGGAGGAAGAGGATGATGACATGTCACCATTAAAGGATTGTACTGATGTTGAGATACCAGCAAAAGGTGAATTGATGGTTGTTAGGCGTTCTCTTAGTGTTCAAGCCAAGGAAGAAGATCAACACCAGCAACGTGATAATTTGTTCCATACACGATGCGTGGTGAATGGCAAAATTTGTAGTTTAATTATTGATGGGGGCAGTTGTGCGAATATGACAAATTGTACCATGGCGGAGAAGTTGGGGTTAAAAACTGCAAAACACCCTAGACCATATAGACTTCAATGGTTAAATGATAGTGGTGAGGTGAAGGTGTCGAAGTAAGTCCGAGTTCCATTTGGGATAGGAAGATATAAGGACGAGGTGATGTGTGATGTTGTACCTATGCAAGCGGGCCATGTTTTACTTGGTAGGCCATGGCAATATGATTTGAAGGTACATCATGATGGGTACACTAATCGATATTCATTGGTAATGAATCGGAAGACTTATACCTTGGTGCCAATGACACCTAGTGAGGTGTATGAGGATAAATTGAAACTAAAATGTGAGGCTGAGAGGGAGAGAAAAGGTGATAGAACCGAGGGTTTGCGAGGAGAGACCGAGATGCAAGGAAAAGGAGAGATTGAGGGAAGAAGAGTGATAAAAGCCGAGGGAAAAGGAGAGAGAAAAAAAGAGAGGCAAAAGAATTTCCATACAAAACCCAACGTAGTGAGGAGAGCTTTAATTATAGACCGACCGATGCTTGTACTTTTGTACAAGGAGGTATTATTTACTACTAACGATCTTGACCCGAGTTTGCCTAGCTCTGTTGTGTCTTTATTACAGAAATTTGAAGATGTTTTTCCTAATGAGCTTCTTGGAGTGTTACCCCCGATTCGAGGTATAGAACATCAAATCGATTTAATACCTGGTGAGCCATTGCCTAACCAACCCACATATCGAAGTAATCCCGAGTAGACAAAGAAACTTCAATGGCAAGTTAGTGAACTATTGGAGCGAGGTTATGTGCGAGAGAGTCTTAACCCGTGCGCCGTTCCTGTTTTGTTGGTGCCAAAGAAGAATGGGTCACGACGAATGTGTGTTGATTGCCGAGCAATCAATAACATTATGGTAAAGTATCGACACCCTATTCCTAGGTTAGATGACATGTTGGATGAATTGCATAGTGCTAGCATATTTACTAAGATCGATTTGAGAAGTGGTTATCATCAAATTAGGATAAAAGAAGGGGATGAATAGAAAACTGTATTTAAAACCAAGTATAGGTTGTATGAGTGGTTAGTCATGCCATTTGGGCTAACTAATGCACTTAGCACGTTTATGCGACTTATGAACCATGTATTGTGTGCTTTTATTGGTCAATTCGTAGTTGTCTATTTTGATGATATCTTGATATATAGCCAAAGCCTTGGTGACCACATTGAACATGTCTGAGCCGTTTTGCAGATTTTAAGGACCGAGCAATTATATGCTAACATAAAGAAATGCTCTTTTGTGACTAACAAATTAGTGTTTCTAGAGTTTGTTGTTCATATTGATGGTATACAGGTTAATGAGAAAAAGGTGATAGCAATCCATGAGTGGCCGACACCTAAGACTGTGGGTGAGGTGCGCAGCTTTCATGGCTTAGCAAGTTTTTATCGACGATTCGTGAAAGACTTCAGCACCATTGCCGTACCTTTAACCGAAATTATCAAGAAGCACATGGGTTTCACATTGGGAGAAGAGTAAGAGAGATCATTCAATCTGTTAAAAGATAAGTTGATTAACACTCCTTTGTTATCTTTGCCGAATTTCGGTGCTACTTTTGAGATAGAGTGTGATGCTTCTGGTATAGGAATTGGAGCCGTGTTAATGCAAGGAAGATGTCCCATAGCTTATTTCAGCGAGAAATTAAGTAGAGCAACATTGAATTATCCTTCTTACAATAATGAGATGTATGCTTTGGTGCGAGCTTTGGAGACTTGGCAACATTACTTATGGCCAAAGGAGTTTGTGATCCACACTGACCACAAGACCTTAAAATACTTGAAGGACAACAAAAGTTGAATAAAAAACATGCAAAATGGATAGAGTTCATCGAGACTTTTCCATATACGATCAAATACAAGAAAGGTAAGGAAAATGTGGTAGCCGATGCACTTTCTTGAAGGTATGCAATTCTAAGTACTCTAGGAGCAAAATATCTAGATTTTGAGCATATCAAGGACTTATATACTGATGATGAAGACTTTGGAAGAGTGTTTGAAGCTTGTAAACACGCTGCATTTGAAAAATTCTATAGGCATAATGACTATCTCTTTCGTGAGAATAAGTTATGTTTGCCTAAATGTTCTTTGCGTGAGTTGTTGGTGCGAAAGGCGCATGGTGGTGGCTTAATAGGATATTTTGGCATTAATAAAACTTATGAAGTGCTATATGAACATTTTTATTGGCCACATATGAAAAGAGACGTCACATGTATTTGTGAGAGATGTATTGCATGTAAGCAAGCTAAGTCTATAACTAAATTACATGGCTTGTATATGCCTTTGTCTATTCCGAAGCATCCTTGGGTTGATATTTCAATGGATTTTGTGTTAGGATTACCTAGGTCTAAGCATAGTCGGGATTCTATTTATGTGGTTGTTGATCGGTTTTCAAAGATGGCTAATTTTATACCCTGTCATAAAATCGATGACGCATCACATGTTGCTGATTTGTTCTTTCGTGAGATTGTGCGTTTGCATGGCATGCCTAGGTTAATTGTTTCTAATTGAGATACTAAATTTCTTAACTACTTTTGGAAAACATTATGGAAGAAGTTAGGTACACAACTTTTATTTTCTACTACTTGTTATCCATAAACTGATGGTTAAACTGAGGTAGTTAATAGAACTTTAGGGGTATTGTTGCGTGCTATAATTAAAAGAACATAAAGTCTTGGGAAGATTGTTTGCCACATGTTGAGTTTGCATATAATAGGAGCATGTATTCTACTACTAAATTTACACCGTTTGAGGTTGTTTATGGCTTTAATCCTTTAACTCCATTGGATTTAACCACTTTGCCTGTTGATAAGCGTATGGACTTAGATAGCTCTCGAAAGGCTGAATTTATCAAGGCATTGCATGAGAAGACATGGTTGAATATTGAGCACAAAGCCAAGTAATATGCAAAGCAAGCCAACAAAGGGCGTAAGAAAGTAGTGTTTGAGCCTGGCGATTTGGTTTAGGTTCATATGCGCAAGAAGCGTTTTCCCAAGCGACGACTTTCTAAGTTACAATCACGAGGGGATAGACCGTTTATGGTGTTAGAGAGGATTAACAATAATGCCTACAAGCTTGACCTTCCAGGTGAGTATGGTATTAGTGCTACTTTCAATATTTATGACTTAACTCTTTTCGATGCAGGAGATGATTTAAGGGCAAATCCTTTGCACGGGGGAGGAAATGATGTGGACATCGTGCCATATCGAGGAAGAGGTGCTAGGGACCTATTGTCTTATCACGCCCCGAACCCCAAG
The DNA here is from genome assembly GCA_031216405.1 of Syzygium malaccense. Lineage (NCBI taxonomy): Eukaryota > Viridiplantae > Streptophyta > Magnoliopsida > Myrtales > Myrtaceae > Syzygium > Syzygium malaccense. The sequence continues at coordinate 16,126,424 of CM062262.1, read as the reverse complement.
GCATGCAACATCCCTACCTTGGTCAATATGTTCGCGACGTCCCAGGAAGCGTCGCCGATCCAACACCTAAGCAGAGAGCAAAGCACAAGCGGAAGTAATAAATAACAAACTCTAACAATATAAATATGAGCCAAGGATAACCAAACATACAACCAACACAGCTGAAAATATATTTGCACTTTATATATTACTAACGAAAGCTGTTTTTACAATATTTACATATATAAACCAAACTATACATAGATCACACCAACAACAGCCACTGCTTAACAAAAAGGGCCAGATGGCTGGGGCAAGTCTACTGAACCTACAGGGAGGACTACTATAAAAAAGGAACAGCCTCCCCTCCTCTCACTCAACCCTGCACTACGGCTCCTAGTCCGGGTCTGAGGACTCAGTAGGATCATCTGACGACTCCTCGGAAGCCTCCTCACTAGACCTTGACTCCTCCAACTCCATTCCTAACTCTGGATCGAGGTACCATCCTAACTCTTCATCTGAACCTATCTCCATGTCCGATCCTCGTTTAGCTATTTCTCCGTCCTGCCTCAGGTCTAACTCCATGGCTTCTGGCTCAACATCATCGTGATGGTTTAAAGGCTCCGGATCAGCATACATCACCTCAGGCTCCTCATCCTCTTCGTCCATAGCAGCAGGTCCGTCCATAGTCTCGTCATGGGTGCTCCAATCAGGTGTAGGTGGAAGGTCTAGAATCTCACTATCCGCCATCTGCGGAATCATCACGTCGTTCTCATCCAAAGGAACATCGAAAGTCCTGAAAGGGGGTCCAGTCACTCCATCAGCTCCTCTATAGCACCAGGCCACGTACTCCTCGGTATGGTAGTATGTCTCTCCCACATTCACAAATAGTACTGAATAATATCTCACATAGACTGCCCCATCCCCGCAAGGATGTACACTCGAAGTCCGCTGAATCATGTGCGGTATCCCAAAAAGTGGTAACGGTCTCGGCATCCTTACGGTTGGGGGTCTGAAAAAAGTGGGTTTATACAACAATGAGATGAATCTCAACGAGTATAACCCCTAAACCTAGGTTAGGCTAACATGCATTCTCCTGACAGGCATAACACAACCAACATAACAATATAAATCACAACCATTCTCCGACCTGGGCCCTCGGGCCCCGATCACTTACCTAGCTGACCCTGCAGGTTAAGCATTTCAACATAATGATCAAACCACATACATGAACAAGCTATTCATATGTACGCCATACGCATGCTCACACTCGTCAGTGTTCGTACCACATGCCATTCACCGAGTCTCGCACACTCGCACACTGGCCTATGCATTCTTATGCATGCATATGTTATCATCATGCCATATTCAGGTCTCGGCTCACTAGCCCACACCAGCACACTAGCAAATGCTCAATTTATCATTTAATACGACCTGCGTAAAAACGTATCAGGTCCTTTTCTTAACCACAACACTCCGTGGCCAGCGTAAAAATGCCCCAGGCCCAGTGTCTCTAGCCTGCTACAAAGTGCATGAGGCGCAACACTGATCTCCTTATGAACCAAAGCCTACTTCAATGTGCATGAGGCTAGTCGTCTTCCGGACGTACCGGGCATCGTCTTGCTACAAAGTGTATGAAGACAGCACACCCTGCGTAATACGCATCAGGGCAAAATGTGATCACACATACACACAGCCAGTTATTATCTGAATCCCGCGTAAAACGCATCAGGATATAATTAGGTGATCACATGCTCATGGTAGGCATGCATTCTCGCATAATTTTGTCACATGCCTCACACTAGACGTGCATAATGCGTGACCATGCAATGCATCACAATGCACCATGAGCATCAAACATAATTCAAGCACTCAGTCAAATTAATATCACCACACAGTGCCCAAATCACAAATAGCATGCTCACTTGGCCAATTAATACCGTGCGGCCCAATTCACAATTCACAATTCCATACTCGGTACAATCCATCAATTGGCCAATCACACTTCACACGGTTCAGCCACACGAGCACATGACATGGCATTTACTAAATCTCACAATTGAGCATAAATAATTCACAATTCAACCAACAGTCTATCACCCCCAGGCAAACCCGGCCATTTTCCCCAATCAATTCCAAATCTGCTTATGACAATCCAATAATCCTTCACTGAATAACCCCCAAATCAGCCACTTCGGAACCACTATTTTTCCTCAAATAAATCTCATTATTCCATCAAATTTGTCCCGATGTCAATTCTCATCAATCGGTTCCCAAATCTCTCTTAACACGCACTAACATTACTCGTCCCAATCCAGAAAACGCACTATCAGTCCTAGTCCAGATTTGGGAGGTACACTCACCAACTCCTAAGTCAAGACGGCGAGAACGGGTGGCTGATCGCCGGTGAACGGCAACAATCAGCGGCAGCGTTCCACAGCGGCAACGGCAGCGATTCCGGCTCACGGCAACCGACGGTAGAGACGGCGGTGGTCTCGGCACTTCGAGCGGTAGTGAGCGACGGAGATGGAGAGGATGATGGTCTGGTCAGTGAGAGGGAGTGGTGGTGGCGCGGCGGTGACTGGCGGACGGCTTGGCGGTGTACGGCTTGGCTCCCCGACGGCAGTGACGTACGGCGGCCGAGAGGGAGAAAACGAGGAAAAGAGAGAGAGAGAGAGAGAGAGAGAGAGAGAGAGAATGGGGACGAGGGGTGACGGTGGTGAGGCGCGGACAACGGCGGCGACACAGTGACGGCGGGCGGTGGTCGGCTTCGGCGGACGGCAGCTCCGGCGTTCCTTGGCCGTGAAAAAGCCGGCGAGGGAGAGAGAATTTTCCGGAGAGAGAGAGAGAGAGAGAGAGTTCGGGGGAGTTGGTCGAATGGAATAGGAGGAGAGAGAATGAGGTCCAAGCTGGTCAAATATGATGGACTAGTGGGCGCCACGTGTCATCCATCCGAGCAATTTGACTAAAATACCCTTGATCCAACGGTTTAGATTCGTCCTAATCCAATAATTGAGGGGTAAAATGGTAAATGGATCCAGTAATTGAGATAATTTCAAAATTAATTAATTCCCTTAATTATTCCCAAAATTCGGAACCAAAATTAGCCTAGGGGCAAAATGGTCATTTTTCCGGTCCCGGGTCGAAATTCCATTTTTCGCCCGTACCAACCCCAAATGTATGTGGCCAACATAATATGGCGTCGGAATCGCGAAAATAGTCGCGCAAGCCCTCGAAAATCGACCTCGAAGTCCGGGTCCAATTTCGTGACCAAAACTCGTTAAATTTCCAATTTTAGGGTCTCTCACTAACGGGTGGCTGTTTAGGGGTTACGTGTATCGATCTAGGGTTATCCGAGTCATGACGGTCCCGATCATTGAGAGAATGAGAAATTATCACTAGTTCCAGAGGTCGCGATCGTTCTGTTCAAGTTCAAGACTAGTTGGCCACGTGCACTTTCGATCGTGCAGAATCACCTACGATCCAATTATACATCGTTAGCCTTGGCCAAACTATATCCGTCACTTTTCCTAAAATCGGCCTACGTCGGCCCAAAATATTCCCTCATCATTTCTCGTAATCGGTGTCCGATTCACGATCGGGTCCTTGGTCCACGTACCGTTTCCTAGTTAACCGTACCCCATTGGTTAGTATCCCGAGAGTGATCAGCTCTGGGCGAGACTTACTAAAATGAAATGTGAAATAATGTCAATTTTATTGATCTCGGAATTACATCGAAATTCGGGCTGTTACGTGTCATATCCTCTTGGTCCGATTACTCGAGTAAGGGCGAAGTAATTCAAGCAAGCTGTTGGCATCATAGTTCGAGATCTTTGGAGTGGAAGTGATCTTGGATTAGGACTTGAAGAATCTTGGACCTCTTGGCGTAACATGATCAAATTTGGTCAGTTGTAAGGAAACGGGCCGCTGATTAATACTCATCGCTAATGCCGTGACGAATGTCATTTTTTTTCGCGTTTCAGAGTAGTTTTGATTTTTTTAAAGTTTTTTTAATTTAAGCGCTTTTATTAATTCTAGTGGTATTTTCATAATTTTGCGTTTAGGGTTAACACCATATAAAAAGGGTGTTTAGGGTTTCTTTGGAGGAACATGATTCACTTTAATAAAACGAGAGGTTCTTCTCTTTTTTGAGTTATCTATGGACTTAACCTTATCAAGGCCTTCCTTGTGGCGTTTGATTCGACTCATCAAGCATGATAGCGAATTCTCTTGTTCATGGTGTCTATAACGTCGATTGGTTGACACAAGTTCGTCAACATGTCATGTTTATATCGAGGTTACCAATCATAGGTTCGATTGGGGGTTGAGGTTTCGCGATTTGCACTTTCCAAATCTTCATAGAACGATCAACTTCCGCTCAAATTCACTTCAAGAAGCAGGGGTTTTGAAATGTGCAAATACAAGTGAGCATAAGTGAGATTTGTACATGATGATTGATTTGTCAGTTGTCATATTCCTCTGTTGTCGCTCGCTCTCACAAATAGGTAATGCCATGTTTGATAGCCGGAATAGTCCATGCATGGAACACAAGCGAAAAAATAAATAAATGATGCTTCCTAAATCCAACATATCATTTTCTTTATGTTTTCCCATGTTCTCCCTTATGTTTGGGATTTAGTGAGAGAAGTTCATATAAATAATTTCAAGGTTATTACATGAAAAATCCCAACCTGGTACATTTATGACAAATTTATCAAAAACTAATCTTTTTACAACAAAAAAATCATAAACTGGTACGCCTATAACGAATTTATTCTAAACTAATTGCTAAACCACAAAAAACATGAAATTAGTACACCGACGATAAATTTAATTTAAACTATTTTTTTAAAATTAAATACCCGAAACTAGTACACCTGTGACAAATTCACCCTCCATTAACTTTTACCAAACTTTACCAATAAAATTATTAACGTGGATGACATATGGTGATGTGGTATGGTGACATGGCAACTCTACATGGAAATTCATAGGGTAAATATCACGAAAAAATCTAAACCCTCCGTTGCGGCCCTCACCAGCCACAGGGGAGGGCGGTTGTTGTCAACTCGAGGGACGGTGGACCCTTGTGGCTTAGGCAAGGGCCGCCTTTGCCCAGGCCACGGGAGTCTATCCCTTGCCTTCGCCGATGAGAATGACCCTCCCCTGTGGTTGGCAAGGGCCACAACAGTCTCGCTGGCCCTCGCCATAGGTAAATAAGAAGGCAGGAAAAAAAGAACAAACAAAAAAGGGAAAAAAAGAAAAAAATTATTAAAAATTATTCACGTCAGCGCTGGCCATGCCACGTCAGACGACCAGCATCCATGTTAGCTGTTTCTAACATAAATTGGTCGAATGGACTGAATTGATACCAACGTGAAAGTATTGAGGATTGAATTAGTCCAATTGAAAAGTTTATTACTGAATTTGCACCAACACAATAGGTTTAGGACATTTTTGGTACTTGTTTTGATTTTCCATGACAAAGAACTCCACGGCCAAGCTCTTCTAGAAAGGTTTGACATAGGAGATTTTGAATTTCTCTCTCTGTGGAGAAAGGGTTCTAGGAATAGTTGGTCATTACTCGCTCTCTCAAATAGGTATTGTCATGTTTGGTAGCTGGAATAGTCCTATGCCTAGAACTTGGAAGCCAAGAAAATGAAAATATTAGCTCTTGATATTCCAGCATATCATTTTCTTTATGTTTTCCCATTTTCTCCCATGTGTTTGGGATTTAGTGAAAGAAGTTCAAATAAATAATTTCAAGGTTATTACATGAAAAATCCCAAGCTGATACGTTTGTGACAAATTTACCAAAAACTAATCTTTTTACAACGAAAAATCATAAACTGGTACGCCTGTAACAAATTTATTCTAAACTAATTGTGAAACCACAAAAAACCTGAAACTAGTACACCGGTGATAAATTTACTTTAAACTAATTTTTTGAAAACCAAATACCCGAAACTAGTACATCTGTGACAAATTAACCCTCCATTAGCTTTTATCAAATTTTACCATTAAAATTGTTAACTTGGATGACATATGGTGATGTGGTATGGTGACATGGCAAGTCTACAAGGAAATTCATGGGGTAAATATCACGAAAAAATCCAAACCCTCTGTTATGGCCCTCACCAGCCACAGGGGAGGGCGGTTGTTGCCAACTCGAGGGAGGGTGGACCCTTGTGGCTTAGGCAAGGGCCGCCTTTGCCCAGGCCACGGGAGTCTACCCCTTGCCCTCGCCTATGAGAACGACCCTCCCCTGTGGCTGCCAAGGGCCACGACACCCTCACCGGCCCTCGCCATAGGTAAATAAGAAGGCAGGAAAAAAAAGAACAAAGAAAAAAAGAATAAAAAGAATAAAATTTTTAAAAATTGTTCATGTGAGCGCTGGCCATGCCACGTCAAGCAACCGGCATCCATGTTAGCTGTTTCTAGCATTTTTTTGTCGGATGGATTGAATTGATACCAATGTGAAAATATTCAGGATTGAATTACTCCAATTGAAAGGTTTATAACTAAATTTATACCAATACAATAGGTTTAGAACTTTTTTGGTACTTGTTTTGTTTTTCCAAGATAAAGAACTCTAGGGCCGAGCTTCTCTAGAAAGCTTTCACGTAGGGAGTTTTGAATTTCTCTCTCTATGGAGAAAGGGTTCTAGGATTAGTTGGTCGTTTTTCGCTCTCTCAAACGGGTATTGTCATGTTTGGCAGCTGGAATAGTCCTATGCCTAGAACTTGGAAGCCAAGAAAATAAAAATATTAGCTCTTGATATTCCAACATATCATTTTCTTTTTATTTTCCCATGTTCTCCCATATGTTTGAGATTTAGTGAAAGAAGTTCATATAAATAATTTCAAGGTTCTCACGTGAAAAATCCCAAGCTGGTACGTTTTTGACAAATTTACCAAAAACTAAACTTTTTATAACGAAAAATCATAAACTGGTACGCCAGTAACAAATTTATTCTAAACTAATTATTAAACTACAAAAAACCTGAAACTAGCACACCGGTGATAAATTTATTTTAAACTAATTTTTTGAAAACTAAATATCCGAAACTAGTACACCTGTGACAAATTCACCCTCATTAGCTTTTATGAAATTTTACCATTAAAATTGTTAACGTGGATGACATATGGTGATGTGGTATGGTGACATGGCAAGTCTACATGGAAATTCATAGGGTAAATTTCACGAAAATATCCAAACCCTCCATTGCGGCCCTCAACAACCACAGGGCAAGGCGGTTGTTGCCAACTCGAGGGAGGGTGGACCCTTGTGGCTTAGGCAAGGGCCACCTTTGCCCAAGCCACGGGAGTCTAGCCCTTGCCCTCGCCTATGAGAACGACCCTCCCCTGTGGCTGGCAAGGACCACGACACCCTCACCAACCCTCGCCATAGGTAAATACGAAGGCAGGAAAAAAGGATCAAAGAAAAAAAGGAAAAAAAAGAAAAAATACTATTAAAAATTGTTCACGTCAGTGCTGGCCGTGCCACGTCAAGCAACCGGCATCCATGTTATCTGTTTCTAGCATAAATTGATCGAATGGACTGAATTGATACTAATGTGAAAATATTCAGGATTGAAAGGTTTATAACTGAATTTGTATCAATACATTAGATTTAGGACTTTTTTGGTACTTGTTTTGTTTTTCCACGACAAAGAACTCCAGGGCCGAGCTCTTCTAGAAAAGTTTGACTTATGAAATTTTGAATTTCTCTCTCTGTAGAGAAAGGGTTTTAGGATTAGTTGGTCGTTGCTCGCCCTCTCAAACTGGTATTGTCATGTTTGGCATCTGGAATAGTGCGATGCCTAGAACTTGGAATCCAAGCAAAATAAAAATATTAGCTCTTGATATTCTAACATATCATTTTCTTTTTATTTTCCCATGTTCTCCCTTATGTTTGGGATTTAGTGAGAGAAGTTCATATAAATAATTTCAAGGTTATAACATGAAAAATCCGAAGCTAGTACGTTTTTGACAAATTTACAAAAAACTAATCTTTTTACAATGAAAAATCATAAACTGGCACGCCTGTAACAAATTTATTCTAAACTACTTGTTAAACCACAAAAAACCTGAAACTAGTACATCGGTGATAAATTTATTTTAAACTAATTTTTTGAAAATCAAATACCCGAAACTAGTACACCTGTGATAAATTTACCCTCATTAGCTTTTATGAAATTTTACCATTAAAATTGTTAATGTGGATGACATATGGTGATGTGGTATGGTGACATGGCAAGTCTACATGGAAATTCATAGGGAAAATATTACGAAAATATCCAAACCCTCCGTTGCGGCCCTCACCAACCATAGGGGAGGGTGGTTGTTGCCAACTCGAGGGAGGGTGGACCCTTGTAGCTTAGGCAAGGGCCACCTTTGCCCAGGCCACGGGAGTCTACCCCTTGCCCTCGCCTATGAGAACGACCCTCCCCTATGGCTGGCAAGGGCCACGACACCCTCACCGACCCTCGCCATAGGTACATAAGAAGGCAGGAAAAAAGGATAAAAAAAAGGAAAAATAAGAAATAAACTATTAAAAATTATTCATATCAGTGCTGGTCGTGCCACGTCAAGCAACTGGCATCTATGTTGGCTGTTTCTAGCATAAATTGGTTGAATGGACTGAATTGATATCAATGTGAAAATATTCAAGATTGAATTAGTCCAATTAAAAGGTTATGACTGAATTTGTACCAATACATTAGGTTTAGTACTTTTTTGGTACTTGTTTTATTTTTCCACGATAAAGAACTCCAGGGCCAAGCTCTTCTAGAAAAGTTTGACTTAGGGGATTTTGAATTTCTCTCTCTGTAGAGAAAGGGTTCAAGGATTAGTTGGTCATTGCTCGCCCTCTCAAATGGATATTGTCATGCTTGGCATCTGGAATAGTCCGATGCCTAGAACTTGGAAGCCAAGCAAAATAAAAATATTAGTTCTTGATATTCCAACATATCATTTTCTTTTTGTTTTCCCATGTTCTCCCTTATGTTTGGGATTTAGTGAGAGAAGTTCATATAACTAATTTCACGGTTATCACATAAAAAATCCGAAGCTGGTACGTTTTTGACAAATTTACAAAAAACTAATCTTTTTACAACGAAAAATCATAAACTGGCACACTTGTAACAAATTTATTCTAAACTACTTGTTAAATCACAAAAAACCTGAAACTAGTACACCGGTGATAAATTTATTTTAAACTAATTTTTTGAAAACCAAATACCCGAAACTAGCACACCTGTGACAAATTCACCCTGCATTAGCTTTTATCAAATTTTACCATTAAAATTGTTAACGTGGATAACATATGGTGATGTGGTATGGTGACATGGCAAGTCTACATGGAAATTCATAGGGTAAATATCACGAAAATATCCAAACGCTCCCTTGCGGCCCTCACCAGCCACAGGGGAGGCCGGTTGTTGCCAACTCGAGGGAGGGTGGACCCTTGTGGCTTAGGCAAGGGCCGCCTTTGCCCAGGCCACGGGAGTGTAACCCTTGCCCTCGCCTATGAGAACGACCCTCCCCTGTGGTTGGCAAGGGCCACGACACCTTCACCTGCCCTCGCCAAAGGTAAATAAGAACGCAGGAAAAAAAGAACAAAGAAAAAGAGGAAAAAAAAGAATAAAATTATTAAAAATTATTTACGTTAGCGCTGATCGTGCCACGTCAAGCAACCGGCATCCACGTTAGTTGTTTCTAGCATTCTTTTGTCGGATGGACTAAATTGATACCAATGTGAAAATATTCAGGATTGAATTAGTCCAATTAAAAGGTTTATAACTAAATTTGTACCAATATAATAGGTTTAGAACTTTTTTGGTACTTGTTTTGTTTTTCCATGACAAATAACTCCAGGGCCGAACTCTTCTAGAAAGGTTTGACGTAGGGGATTTTGAATTTCTCTCTCTGTGGAGAAAGAGTTCTAGGATTTGTTGGTCGTTGCTCGCTCTCTCAAACGGGTATTATCATCTTTGGCAGCTGGAATAGTTTTATGCCTAGAACTTGGAAGCCAAAAAAATGAAAATATCACCTCTTGATATTCCTACATATTATTTTCTTTTTGTTTTCCCATGTTCTCCCTTATGTTTGGGATTTAGTGAGAGAAGTTCATATAAATCATTTCAAGGTTATTACATGAAAAATCTCAAGCTGGTACGTTTGTGACAAATTTACCAAAAACTAATTTTTTTACAACAAAAAATAATAAACTGGTACGCGTGTTACAATTTTATTATAAACTAATTGTTAAACCATAAAAAATCTGAAACTAGTACATCGGTGATAAATTTATTTTAAACTAATTTGTTGAAAATCAAATACCCGAAACTAGTATGCCTGTGACAAATTCACCCTCCATTAGCTTTTATCAAATTTTACGATTAAAATTGTTAACATGGATGACATATAGTGATGTGGCATGGTGACATGGCAAGTCTACATGGAAATTCATAGGGTAAATGTCACGAAATTATCGAAACCCTCCGTTGCGGCCCTCACCAGCCAAAGGGGAGGGCGATTGTTGCGAACTCGAGGGAGGGTGGACCCTTGTGGCTTAGGCAAGGGCCGCCTTTGCCCAGGCCACGGGAGTCTACCCCTTGCCCTCGCCTATGAGAACGGCCCTCCCCTGTGGCTGGAAGGCCCACGACACTCTCGCCGGCCCTCGCCATAGGTAAATAAGAAGGCAAGAAAAAAAGAACAAAGGAAAAAAGGAAAAAAAGAAAAAAAATTTTAAAAATTGTTCATGTGAGCGCTGGCCATGCCACGTCAAGCAACCGGCATCCATGTTAGCCGTTTCTAGCATTTTTTTTTTGTCGGATGGATTGAATTGATACCAATGTGAAAATATTCAGGATTGAATTACTCCAATTGAAAGGTTTATAACTAAATTTATACCAATACAATAGGTTTAGGACTTTTTTGGTACTTGTTTTGTTTTTCCACGACAAAGAACTCCAAGGCCGAGCTCCTCTAGAAAGGTTTGACGCAGGTGGTTTTGAATTTCTCTCTCTATGGAGAAAGGGTTCTAGGATTAGTTGGTCGTTTCTCACTCTCTTAAACGGGTATTGTCATGTTTGGCAGCTGGAATAGTCATATGCCTAGAACTTGCAAGCCAAGAAAATAAAAGTATTAGCTCTTGATATTCCAACATATCATTTTCTTTTTATTTTCCCATGTTCTCCCATATGTTTGAGATTTAGTGAAAGAAGTTCACATAAAAAATTTCAAGATTATCACGTGAAAAATCCCAAGCTGGCACGTTTTTGACAAATTTACCAAAAACTAATCTTTTTATAAAGAAAAATCATAAATTGGTATGCCTGTAACAAATTTATTCTAAACTAATTGTTAAACTACAAAAATCCTGAAACTAGCACACCGGTGATAAATTTATTTTAAACTAATTTTTTAAAAACCAAATACCCGAAACTAGTACACCTGTGACAAATTCACCCTCATTAGCTTTTATCAAATTTTACCATTAAAATTGTTAACGTGGATGACATATAGTGATGTGGTATGGTGACATGGCAAGTCTACATGGAAATTCATAGGGAAAATATTACGAAAATATCCAAACTCTCCGTTGCGGCCCTCACCAACCATAGGGGAGGGCGGTTGTTGCCAACTCGAGGGAGGGTGAACCCTTGTGGCTTAGGCAAGGGCCACCTATGCCCAGGACACGGGAGTCTAGCCCTTGCCCTCGCCTATGAGAACGACCCTCCCCTGTGGCTGGCAAGGGCCACGACACCCTCACCGACCCTCGCCATAGGTAAATAAGAAGGCAGGAAAAAAGATCAAAGAAAAAAAGGAAAAAAAAGAAAAAAACTATTAAAAATTATTCACGTCAGTGCTGGTCGTGCCACGTTAAGCAATCGGCATCCATGTTAGCTGTTTCTAGCATAAATTGATCGAATGGACTGAATTGATACCAATGTGAAAATATTTAGGATTCAATTAGTTCAATTGAAAGGTTTATGATTGAATTTGTACCAATACATAGGTTTAGGACTTTTTTGGTACTTGTTTTGTTTTTCCACGACAAAGAACTCCAGGGCCAAGCTCTTCTAGAAAAGTTTGCCTTAGGCGATTTTGAATTTCTATCTCTATAGTGAAAGGGTTCAAGGATTAGTTGGTCATTGCTCGTCCACTCAAATGGGTATTGTCATGTTTGGCATATGGAATAGTCCGATGCCTTGAACTTGGAAGCCAAGCAAAATAAAAATATTAGCTCTTGATATTCCAACATATCATTTTCTTTTTGTTTTCCCATGTTCTCCCTTATGTTTGGGAATTAGTGAGAGAAGTTCATATAAATAATTTCAAGTTTATCACATAAAAAATCCAAAGCTGGTACGTTTTTGACAAATTTACAAAAAACTAATCTTTTTATAATGAAAAATCATAAACTGGCATGCATGTAACAAATTTATTCTAAACTACTTGTTAAACCACAAAAAACCTGAAACTAGTACACCGGTGATAAATTTGCTTTAAACTAATTTTTTGAAATCCAAATACCCGAAACTAGTACACCTGTGACAAATTCACCCTCGATTAGCTTTTATCAAATTTTACCATTAAAATTGTTAACGTGGATAACGTATGGTGATGTGGTATGATGACATGGCAAGTCTACATGGAAATTCATAGGGTAAATATCACGAAAATATCAAAACGCTTCCTTGCGGCCCTCACCAGCCACAGGGGAGGCCGGTTGTTGCCAACTCGAGGGAGGATGGACCCTTGTGGCTTAGGCAAGGGCCGCCTTTGCCCAGGCTACGGGAGTCTACCCCTTGCCCTCGCCTATGAGAACGACCCTCCCCTGTGGCTGGCAAGGGCCACGACACCCTCACCTGCCCTCGCCATAGGTAAATAAGAAGGCAGGAAAAAAAGAACAAAGAAAAAAAAGAAAAAAAAGAAAAAAAATTACTAAAAATTGTTCACGTCAGCGCTGGTCGTGCCACGTCAAGCAACCGACATCCACGTTAGCTGTTTCTAGCATTTTTTTGTCGGATGGACTGAATTGATACTAATGTGAAAATATTTAGGATTGAATTAGTCCAATTGAAAGGTTTATAACTGAATTTGTACCAATGTAATAGGTTAAGGACTTTTTTGGTACTTGTTTTGTTTTTCCATGATAAAGAACTCCAGGGCCGAGCTCTTCTAGAATGGTTTGACGTAGGGGATTTTGAATTTCTCTCTCTGTTGAGAAAAGGTTCTAGGATTAGTTGGTCGTTTCTCGTTCTCTCAAACGGGTATTGTCATGTTTGGCAGCTGGAATAGTCCTATGCCTAGAACTTGGAAGCCAAGAAAATAAAAATATTAGCTCTTGATATTCCAACATATCATTTTGTTTTTGTTTTCCCATGTTCTTCCTTATGTTTGAGATTTAGTGAGAGAAGTTCAGATAAATAATTTCAAGGTTATCACGTAAAAAATCCCAAGCTGGTACATTTTTGAAAAATTTACCAAAAACTAATGTTTTTACAACGAAAAATCATAAATTGGTACTCCTGTAACAAATTTATTCTAAACTAATTGTTAAACCACAAAAAACCTAAAACTAATACACCAGTGATAAGTTTACTTTAAACTAAATTTTTGAAAACCAAATACCCAAAACTAGTACACCTGTGACAAATTCACCCTCCATTAGCTTTTATAAAATTTTATCTTTAAAATTGCTAACGTGGATGACATATGGTGTTATGGTGTGATGACATGGCAAGTCTACATGGAAATTCCTAGGGTAAATATCACGAAAATATTCAAACCCTCCCTTGCGGCCCTCACCAGCCACAGGGGAGGCCGGTTGTTACCAACTCGAGGGAGGGTGGACCCTTGTGGCTTAGGCAAGGGCCGCCTTTGCCCAGGCCACGGGAGTCTACCCCTTGCTCTCGCCTATGAGAACGACCCTCCCCTGTGGCTGGCAAAGGCCACGACACCCTCGCCAGCCCTCGCCATAGGTAAATAAGAAGGCAGGAAAAAAAGAACAAAGAAAAAAAGGAAAAAAAGAAAAAAATTATTAAAAATTGTTCACGTCAGCGCTTGCCGTGCCACGTCAAGCGACCGGCATCCATGTTAGCCATTTCTTGCATAAATTGGTCGAATGGACTGAAAATTAACCAATATGAAAATATTATGGATTGAATTAGTCCAATTGAAAGGTTTATGACTGAATTTGTATCAATACAATAGGTTTAGGACTTTTTTGGTATTTGTTTTGTTTTTCCACGACAAAGAACTCGAGGGATCGAGCTCTTCTAGAAAGGTTTGACGTAGGGGATTTTGAATTTCTCTCTCTGTGGAGAAAGGGTTATAGGATTAGTTGGTCGTTGCTCGCTCTCTCAAACGGGTATTATCATGTTTGGCAGCTGGAATAGTCCTATGCCTAGAACTTGGAAGTCAATAAAATAAAAATATTAGCTCTTGATATTCCAACATATCATTTTCTTTTTGTTTTTGCCATGTTCTTCCATATGTTTGAGATTTAGTGAGAGAAGTTTATATAAATAATTTCAAGGTTATTACATGAAAAATCCCAAGGTGGTACGTTTTTGATAAATTTACCAAAAACTAATCTTTTTACAACGAAAAATCATGAACTGGTACGCCTGTAAAAAATTTATTCTAAACCAATTGTTAAACCACAAAGAACCTGAAACTAGTACACCGGTGATAAATTTACTTTAAACTAATTTTATGAAAACCAATTACTCGAAACTAGTACACCTGTGACAAATTCACCTTCCATTAGCTTTTATCAAATTTTGCCATTAAATTTGATAACGTGGATGACATATGGTGATGTGGTATGGTGACATGACAAGTCTACATGGAAATTCATAGGGTAAATATCACGAAAATATCCAAGCCCTCCGTTGCGGCCCTCACCAGCCACAGGGGAGGGCGGTTCTTGCCAACTCGAGGGAGGGTGGACCCTTGTTTTGGCAAGGGCTGCCTATGCCCAGGCCACGGGAGTCTACCCTTTGCCCTCGCCTATGAGAACGACCCTCCCCTATGGCTGACAAGGGCTGCGACACCCTCGCCGGCCCTCGCCATGGGTAAATAAGAAGGCAGGAAAAAAAGAGCAAAGAAAAAATGAAAAAAAAAAGAAAAAATTATTAAAAATTATTCACGTCAGCGCTGGCCGTGCCACGTCAAGCAACCGGCATCCATCTTAGCCGTTTCTAGCATTTTTTTGTCGGATGGACTCAATTGATACCAATGTGAAAATATTCAGGATTGAATTACTCCAATTGAAAGGTTTATGACTGAATCTGTACCAATACAATAGGTTTAGGACTTTTTTGGTACTTGTTTTGTTTTTCCACGATAAAGAACTCCTGGGCCGAGGTCTTCTAGAAAGGTTTGACGTAAGGGATTTTGAATTTCTCTCTTTGTGGAGAAAGGGTTCTATGATTAGTTGGTCGTTGCTCGCTCTTTCAAACGGTATCGTCATGTTTGGCAACTGGAATAGTCTTATGCCTAGAACTTGGAAGCCAAGAAAATAAAAATATTAGCTCCTGATATTCCAACATATCATTTTTTTTTGTTTTCTCATGTTCTCCCTTATGTTTGGGATTTGGTGAGAGAAGTTCATATAAATAATTTCAAGGTTATTACATTAAAAATCCGAAGCTGGTACGTTTGTGACAAATTTACCAAAAACTAATCTTTTTACAACGAAAAATCATAAACTGGTGTGCCTGTAACAAATTTATTCTAAACTACTTATGAAGCCACAAAAAACCTGAAACTAGTACACCGGTGATAAATTTACTTTAAACTAATTTTTTGAAAACCAAATAGCCGAAATTAGTACACCTGTGACAAATTCACTCTCCATTAGCTTTTATCAAATTTTACCATTAAAATTGTTAACGTGGATGACATATGGTGATGTCGTATGGTGACATGGCAAGTCTACATGGAAATTCATAGGGTAAATGTCACGAAAATGTCCAAACCTTCTGTTGCGGCCCTCACCAGCCACAGGGGAGGGCGGTTGTTGCCAACTCGAGGGAGGGTGGACCCTTGTGGCTTAGGCAAGGGCCGCCTTTGTCCATGGCACGAGAGTCTATCCCTTGCCCTCGCCGATGAGAATGACCCTCCCTTGTGGCTAGCGAGCGCCACGACAACCTCACCGGCCCTCGCCATAGGTAAATAAGAAGGCAGGAAAAAAAACAAAGAAAAAAAGGGAAAAAAAGAAAAAAATTATTAAAAATTGTTCACTTCAGCGCTGGCCGTGCCACGTCAAGCGATCGGCATCCATGTTAGCTGTTTCTAGCATAAATTGGTCGGATGGTCTGAATTGTTACCAATGTGAAAATATTCAAGATTGAATTAGTTCAATTAAAAGGTTTATGACTGAATTTGCACCAATACAATAGGTTTAGGACTTTTTTTGTACTTGTTTTGTTTTTCCACGACAAAAAACTCTAGGGCCGAGCTCTTTTAGAAAGGTTTGACGTAGGGGAGTTTGAATTTCTCTCTGTGTGGAGAAAGGGTTCTAGGATTAGCTAGTCGTTGCTCGCTCTCTCAAACGGGTATTGTCATGTTTGGCTGCTGGAATAGTCCGATGGCTAGAACTTGGAAGCCAAGAAAATAAAAATATTAACTCTTGATATTCCAACATATCATTTTCTTTTTGTTTTCCCATGTTCTCCCTTATGTTTTGGATTTAGTGATAGATGTTCATATAAATAATTTCAAGGTTATTACATGAAAAATCTCAAGTTGGTACATTTGTGACAAATTTACCAAAAACTAATCTTTTTACAACTAAAAATCATAAACTGGTACGCCCGTAACAAATTTATTCTAAACTAATTTTTAAACTACAAAAAATCTGAAATTAGTACATCGGTGATAAATTTACTTTAAACTAATTTTTTGAAAATTAAAATCCCAAAATTAGTACACATGTAATAAATTTACCCTCCATTAGCTTTTATCAAATTTTACCTTTAAAATTGTTAACGTGTATGACATATGGTGACGTGATATGGTGACATGGCAAGTCTACATGGAAATTCATACGGTAAATATCACGAAAAAATCTAAACCCTCCGTTGCGACCCTCACCAGCCACAGGGGAGCGCGGTTGTTGTCAACTTGAGGGAGGGTGGACCCTTGTGGCTTAAGCAAGGGCTGCCCTTGCCCAAGCCACGAGAGTTTAGCCCTTGCCCTCGCTGACGAGAACGACCCTCCCCTGTGGCTAGCAAGGGCCACGACACCCTCGCCGGCCCTCGCCATAGGTAAATGATAAGGCAGGAAAAAAAGAACATAGAAAAAAAGGGAAAAAAAAGAAAAAAATTATTAAAAATTGTTCACGTCAGCGTTGGCCGTGCCACATCGGACGACCGACATCCATGTTAGCCGTTTCCAGTATAAATTAGTCGGATGGACTAAATTGATACCAATGTGAAAATATTCATGATTGAGTTAGTCCAATGGAAAGGTTTATGACTGAATTGGTACCAATACATTAGGTTTATGACTTTTCTTGTACTTGTTTTGTTTTTCCATGACAATGAACTCTAGGGTTGAGCTCTTCTAGAAAGGTTTGACGTAGGGGATTTTGAATTTCTCTCTCTATGGAGAAAGGGTTCTAGGATTAGTTGGTCGTTGCTCGCTCTCTCAAATGGGTATTGTCATGTTTGGCAGCTGGAATAGTCCTATGCTTGGAACTTGGAAGCCAAGAAAATAAAAATATTAGCTCTTGATATTCCAACATATCATTTTCTTTTTCTTTTTTTATCCCTTTGTTCACCCAAGTATTTGGGATTTTGTGGGAAAAATGTCTGGAAATAATTTCAATAATCACAAAATCTTATTAGGATTTAGCCTTTAAAAAAGAAGAGTACTAACAAATATACTCCCTAATGCCATCAATTAACCAACGTGGAACTTTATGCGATCTGAAAAAGGTGCGTGTCCAAACACATTGTCTCGGACAAGTGAAAACAGATTTTTGAGAAGGTTTTTCTTAATGAGTGCCCTGCTTAATAAGGAAATGATTTCATTTTCCACACATGGATTACATCTAGTTTGGGATAGAAAGTGCATGGAAAATAACAAATTTTCTTTATTCAGGTGTTTAACAGGAAATCCTTTTGAGAGTACAGTAAGTTATCAGGAGAATTTGCTATTTTGAGAATCCTTTCTCTATCGGGTAATGAGTACGGGTATGTGTATAATCACCTAGCCGTAAATGGTGGATTTGAGGTGCTGCGTGTAGCAGCAATGTAATAATATGACAAGTCCGAGCAAATCGTTCATTCCTATCATGCGTTTGGACACCAAATCTGGCAAATGTTTACCAAGTATGATGGATAAAGCAACTAAGAAGGATAAGGCTAAACAAATTAGACAGCTCATTTTTCAAATACCACAAAATCAACAAACAACAAAATTAGGATGTACTACATACCATTCATTCAATTACGGATTAACTTTCAATTTGGTGCCATGGCATGCACAAAGCACCCTAAGGGCTGGACAATTTGTTGTGTGGAATTAAGTCCACATCGATGTGTCTATCTAGTTGTTAAACATATGGGCCCTATATATGAATTTCATATGATTAATGATCGTGATTGTTTTGAGTCCATTGACCTGGGTTCAAATAAGAGCATCTCCAAGGTTAAAGAAATCTTAAGAAGTTCATGGCACTTCATTCGAAAAAGGAGGAAGGAAGGATTTAATCTCCACATGGATTTATACATAGGGGTAATGCACAAACATCCTTGAACTTTAGCTTAATCAGCAATCAACAATTTACTCCCTAAATTTTTAATTTGTTCAATATAGTCATTAAACTTTAGCTTAATGTTCAATGTGGCTCATGAATTTTTATTTTATTCAATGTCGTTCCTGGACTTTTGGTATTTATTCAACGCAGTCCCTGAACCATGGAAATATGTTCAAGGTGGTCTTTCTATTAATTCAAGTTCGTGGACTATATTGCATATTTTCAAATTGTTCAGGAACTAAATTAAATATGTATTAAAAGTTTAGAAATGAAATTGAATAAATTAAAAGTTCAGGGATTACATTGCACATTGGGTTAAAGTTTATGGGTTATATTGAACAAATTAAAAGTTCAGGTACCACATTGACATTTGATCAAAGTTTAGAGACTGCTTGTGTCATTTTCCTTTTAACATTTGAAGATTGTAAATTTTACGTGTGTAGGTTTTATAGTGAATTGTTAAGTTTTTCCAATCACATTACAATACTTTCGAAATAATGTCAAAAAGGGCCCTTGATGGAGTACTAGGGGCACAAATGGTAACCATTCTGTTTCCCTGTTTTTCTATTTTTTTGTTCCTAGGAACAGGTTTAGAACGGAAATCCATTTGATAAAATAATTTCATTCTTTTATTTCTGGGATAAATTTTGGCCCAAAATAGATTTGTAACAGAATTGAGAAGTTAAATTTTTTTACTTTTTTATTTCTTTTCCATAAATAGAAATAACAACTCTCTTTTATTGTTCACCCTTATAGCCCTCCACCGCTCACTCGCTGCCGGACTCTGGCCATCCACCGCTGTAGCCACCTGTCGGCCGTTCGCCGTTGCCCGCCACCGCTGCTTCCTGGCCGACGGGAATAGAAATTTTGAGTTGTTATCAAACGAATTTATATTCTGAAAATAGAAATTTTGTGTCGTTATCAAATACTATTTTTTGATAAGAAACCCTTCCGGGAAAGAGAGATAGATTTTTTTAATTTTTAGCCAAAAATAGGGCTGCGGAAGAGAAATGTTGTCATTCGCACCCTTGTTGACACTTGATTTTTAGCTCATTTTTTTTTATTTTCAAAAATCTTAAAATTAGGACTAGGAATCTTGGCCAAGCCTAGAAACCTACTTCTAAAGCAAAACTAATGTTTTTAGCATTTTCCTGCATTTTTCCTTAATTTTTTTAGTCAAAATAAGTGAGAAAATCAAGAAAAATACAAAATGGAATAAAAAAATTCCATAAAAATATTCATTAGTCTTATTTTAAATCCAATTTCATTAATACATCATCAATTTTTAAAAATCTGGATCGGGTATGTGTTTGTTCCAAAATTGGGCAAAATCAAACCCGAATTGAATTAAAAATGCAATTAAATCTTTTCTAGTCATTTTTAAGTCATAGTGTCTTCACAACAAATGATTCTGGGATCTTGAATTACATAATGGTCAGTCCTATTGCATAATTTGTCATAGAAATCAGAAATCCCCAAAATTCAATAGAAAATTAGGAATTTTGAGCCCAAATTGGGAATCGTGCCTAATATGAAATTGTCGAACCATGAGACCATTATTTCTAGGGTTAATCAGATGTGGGTAATTCAATTTTGGCATCAATTTTTCCTAATCCGGTCATTAGGATATCAAATTGAACAAAACCCTATTCACCCGAATACAAAAATGTAAAAATCTTGGAATGATTATAACAAAAATTGGGAAAATTCACATATTTGGGTTCAAAATGTGATGAGGAATTCAATTTTGGGGTTTAATTTTGAAAATTTGGTCAAAATTGAACTTAATTTGCGAATTTAGACTAACTCGAGTCTGTCGGGTCGACCGGGTCAACCCGACCCGACCCAACCCGAGTTGTTCATCTTCTTCGCTTGACTCACCCAAAAGGCACAATAAACCCAGAAAAATCAGCTCGTGCCCACGACTTCACCAGCCTTAATCTCACCACAAACATGTGCGAAATACCGATTTAACAGCCGAAAAATCTCTAACCGTCATCGGTTATTCATCATAACCGATTCAGAGGTTGGTTATAACAACAATTTGGCGAGAAATTAAGCTAGAAAAAGAAGAAAAACTGAACATTGAGAAAAAAAGTGTTCGACGAATTGCCGAAGAGAGAGAAGGGAGAGAATAGAGAGAAATAGCACGAAGTTGAGAGAGAGAGAGAGAGAGAGAGAGAGAGAGAGAGAGAGAGAGAGAGAGAGAGAGAGGAGTAGAGATCCCTGGATTGAGTGATCGGTGCTAGTCGATTGAACAGTGCCGGCAAATCGATCAAACAAGGAGATCTCCTCCTCGGGAAAGCTTGATCGCAAAGGTCTGAAATCGGAGCTCAAGCGGCTTGTCTAGGTACCCTCAAACGGAGCTGAAGCCATCAACTTGAAGCCCAAGCGTTAAGGAGCAACTTCACAGGCACCGATTAGCCCGAGAACTCCGATTTGTATACATTCGAGGTAGGTAAATATTACTCACGGTCACAGTTTTTCCAGAAATTCCAGAAAACATGATATGTCTCAATCTTGATATTCATATTATTCTAATCATGATTTGGTATTTCTGGATATTCAAAACTTGTTTCTAATCACGTTTTATGTCGTTTGATTGCATTTTATTGGATAAACTTGCATAAACTGAACCGGTTGTCCATGAACCATCTCGCCGGAGTTCATCCAACTCTCGCCGGAGCATTGTTGCGGCCGTAGGGTCATTCAAGTTAGCTTCTTTGACCTTGTTTGATGTTTTGTTAGTCATTAGAACCGAGTTAGACAGCTAAGGCAAGTAGGATAATTATTCAGATTCTGGAAATGTAAATCCTAGCCAATGAAAGTTAGTGTTTTGGAGACTGAATTTCGTAGGCTGGTGAAGGTCCGGCGATACTCCGGTTAAGCTAAATTGGTAATGGGTAATGTGGACTTTGTAGTGAATCAATCGGAATGGCAAAATACTCACTAGAAGGTTGCCAGAGATGGGTTCAAACTGGCAGCCTCAAAAATGCTTAATATAGAACTATGCACACCAAGTGCTTGGGGAAATGCCCCGATGAAATTCCCTTGGAACGACGCCGTTTTGGTGCTACGTTCGCCGAAGAAGATGACCGACGCTGGCGTCGACGAGGCCCGGTTTGGCCAAGTCGAACCAAGTTGAACGGGGCTGGTCCAATTTATTTCCCAGTGGGAATTTTAAAAATAAATAAAATAAACAAAAATCTATAAAAATATATATAAATTGAAAAAAAACTAATAAATTCAAAAAAAATCGTAAAAATTTTGGAAAATCGGAAAAATTTTAGAAAAATAGGAAATTCACAGAAAAATTAAAAAAATGAAAATTCATAATAATTGAAATTTTTTTAGAAAAATCATAAAAATTCAGAAAATACAAATAAAAAATGTGAAAATTTTAGAAAATCAATAAAAAATTGGAAAATTCATAAAAATTTTTTAGAAAGTCATAAAAATCAATTCTCGGTTAATGAAATTCTCAGAAATTCAATTTTCGAAAAACAAAATCAAAAATCAAAAATTTCAAAAATTCACAGAATGGTTCAAAAACACTGTGGTCAACCTTAAAAAGTGAAATTTGAATTTTTAGAAGTGTCCAAATGGCATTTTTAGAAAATCTCAAATTTAGGGGTTATAACCCCTAAAAAATCCTAAAATCTTAAAAAAATGCAAATCATGAAATGAATAAGCTTCTAGGGCTTCATTAGGGTCTGGATGTTTTGATTGATTTAATTGACATTGATTGCGCATTTAATTCTTGATTGATTTTCCTGTGATTATAATAGATAGAATTAGTGGGTAAGCCTCGGAAACTTGCATGACACGTTAGATATTGTATCGTTCTTAGGTACCAAAAGGGCATTAGGGATCTCAATTTGGGATCATTAACGTAATCAAGTCCCCGTACTCAGAATCTCTGATTCGTAGAATCGTGGTATTTCTCCCATAACTCGATTAGGTTTCTAGTCTACCTACCAATAACAACTAGTGGCGACTCCAAAATCAAAAACTTAGACTAAATAAGAAATTACCATCCGCTGTCACATGAGGTATGATCTGGGAGAGACTCTTACACGAAAATACCTTATTAGAGTGCAAATCCCGAAAGTCCAATAAAAAAAAGCACGACGCGACAGGCTTCGACAACGCCACTGGGGAGTTACCTTTTCTAAGTGGACTTAGGTCTAGATAGAACGATATGCATGTGTTTTGAGCTTGCAAGGATCCCTGGTACGTCCCACTAGTGTTAAATGGTTTTGCAGGCAGATGGTATAAGGGGTGTAGTCTTTGTTAACCCTCGTTTTGCATAATGGTGTTGGGATTGAATGTGAATTGAATGAATTTTAGAAGTGTTGTTTGGTCATTAATTACTATGCATGTTTTTAAATTGCTTTAGCACTACACTATTAGCACACACCACGCAGCCTAACCCCGGCTATATTTAGGATTACCTTTAGGAGGTATGTGTTTAAGCGAAACTATGAGCCGATTGCTCATGGAATCATTTAAATGCAATACCAATCGCCGAGATGAAATAATATTTCATTACTTTGGGCCGATTACCTATTGGAATGGGATCCCTTGTCCATTAAAGTGGTAATCTTGAGCCTTTAGCATAGCCTACGCTTTTAGGCGTCAAAATTTCACTGGTTGCACTCACTTGTCTTTGTGGTTAATATATCTAAAACCAAACAAAAATGTCTTGGTAAGCAAGTATCATTCCATTCCATTCTTTTACAATTATGCATGTTAGTTGGCATAATTTCAAAAAATGCCTAAATGACATTCAATGCTTAGTCTAAATGCCCTTTCATATTAGAATGTGTGATTAAGGTGTCATACTCCATTTGACTATTCTTTCATTCTTAGATGAAATGTATAGGTCCATGGCGGATTTTCCATGTAATTCAAGTGCTTATTCATTCATTTCAATGTATTCGAAGTTATAAACCATGGTTTAGGACTTTATGATCTAAATGGAGTATGACAGAATAAGCATTTACATCACACATTGAATTTGTCCATAATCTCAAATAAATGCTCTTTTAAGGTCTAAACGAATTCAAAATGACATTTGCATTACTTTCTAGGCATGCAAGTGTATTTTATCTTCGTCTTACCTTAAAAGGACATATAATTGAAATGGAGGCATTAAAATCAATCGGTAATCCATGGTGAATAATAATCAATTTCTTTTACATGCTTTAGATCGAAATGGGGAAACTAAACATACAAGTCATTTCTATTCCAAGGAATGGGCTTTTGGCATAATAGGTAAACATGACAAAGGACGACAAAGCATACGTAAGGGAAAGACTCAGGTATTTGTTCAAGCTCATCAACCTGGAGTACGAAGTGAGCTTAATCCAAGCATTATCCCATTTCTGGGAAGTTACCACTGCCACATTTTAATTGGGCGAGCACGAGATAGTACCTACACTAGAAGAATATAAGGCAACTATTGGGATTGATTTCGGGTTAAGAATCGTTGAGCCCCCAATTGGATTAAAACCCACGAGCGTTATAGCTGAATTCTTAAACTTGAAGATCCCTCAAGTGGAAAAGTTAATCAAGTCGAATACCAGGAGATTTCCTCTATCTTACTTGGTGGCCAATTATTCCAAGTTACCGAAGGAAACGGGAAATACTTACGCGAGGGTTTTTTGTTCTTGCTTTTTTTGGATTCGTCTTATTCCCCGCATCAAGGACCGGATTAAATCCTCTCGTTGCAATAATTGCTAGACAAGTTTGCCTAAAATGGGACTTCTCCAATATGGTCTTGGCAGAGATCATCATTTCATTGAACAAATACCAAAATTAACAAAAGGGTGTACTGCAAGCGTTAGCTAGGTTACTTTCTGTGTGGTTTATTGCCCATATTTGACTTTGGGAACGTCATATGCGCATTCGAGAGATCGACTTATCTACCAACCCTATTGAGAAGTATTTAAAACTCCAAGACAAAATGCCAAAATACTCTTTTCATTAATATTCATAAAAATATTCATTAGTCTTCTTTAAAATCCAATTTCATTAATACATCATCAATTTTGAAAAATCTCAATCGGGTATGTGTTTTTCTCAAAATTGGGCAAAATCAAACCCGAATTGAACTAAAAATTAAATTAAATCTTTTCTAGTCATTTTTAAGTCAAAATGCCTTCACAACAAATGATTCTAGGACCTTGAATTACATAATGGTCGGGCCAATTGCACAATTTGTTATAGAAATCAGAAATCCCCAAAATTCAATAGAAAATTAGGAATTTTGAGCCCAAATTGGGAATCGTGCCCAATATGAAATTATCGAACCATGAGACCATCATTTCAAGGGTTAATCAGATGTGAGTAATTCAATTTTGGCATCAATTTTGCCTAATCCGGTCATTAGGACATCAAATTGAACAAAACCCGATTGACTCGAATACAAAAATGTGAAAATCTTGGACATGATTATAACAAAAATTGGGAAAAATCACATGTTTGGGTTCAAAATGTGACGAGGAATTCAATTTTGGGGTTTAATTTTGAAAATTGGGTCAAAATTGAGCTTAATTTGTGAATTTAGACTAACTTGGGTCTGCCGGGTCGACCGGGTCCACCCGACTCGATCCGGGTTGTTCATCTTCTTCGCCCGACTCACCCAAAAGGCACAATAAACCCAGAAAAATCAGCTCCTGCCCATGACTTCACCGGCCTTAATCTCACTACAAACACGTGCGAAACACCAATTTAACAATTGGAAAATCTCTAGCTGTCATTGGTTATTCATCATAACCGATTCAGAGGTCGATTATAACAAGAATTTGGCGAGAAATCAAGCTAGAAAAAGAAGAAAAACTGAACATTAAGAAAAAAAAAAAAAAAAAGGTGTTCGACGAATTGTCGAAGAGAGAGAAGGGAGAGAAATAGAGAGAATAGCGCGAAGTTGAGAGAAAGAGAGAGGAGTAGAGATCCCCGGATCGAGTGATCGGCGATGGTCGATTGAACGGCGTAGGCAAATTGATCAAACAAGGAGATCTCCTCCTCGGGAAAGCTTGATCGCGAAGGTCTGAAACTGGAGCTCAGGCGGCTTGACCAGGTACCCTCGAACGGAGCTGAAGCCATCAACTTAAAGCCCAAGCGTCAGGGAGCAACTTCATAGGCGCCGATTAGCCTGAGAACTCTGATTTGTATATGTTCAAGGTAGGTAAACATTACTCTCGGTCACAGTTTTTCCAGAAATTCCAGAAAACATGATATAACTCAATCTTGATATTCATGTTATTCTAATCGTGATTTTGTATTTCTAGATGTTCAAAACTTGTTTCTAATCACATTTTATGGCGTTTGATTGCATTTTGTTGGATAAACTTGCATAAACCGAACCGGTTATCCATGAACCATCTCGCCGGAGTTCATCCAACCCTCACTGAAGCATTGCGGTCGCCGAAGGACCATTCAAGTTAGCTTCCTTGACCTTGTTTGATGTTTTGTTAGTCATTAGAACTGACTTAGACGGCTAGGGCGAGTAGGATGGTTATTCAGATTCTGGAAATGTAAATCCTAGCCAATGAAAGTTAGTGTTTTAGAGATTGAATTTCGCTGGCCGGCGAAGGTCCGGCGACACTCCGGTTAGGCTAGATTGGTAATGGATAATGTGGACTTTGTAGCGAATCAATCGAAATGGCAAAATACTCACCAAAAGGTCGCCAAAGACGG
This sequence comes from Syzygium malaccense, assembly GCA_031216405.1. NCBI lineage: Eukaryota > Viridiplantae > Streptophyta > Magnoliopsida > Myrtales > Myrtaceae > Syzygium > Syzygium malaccense. The sequence goes on along the minus strand of CM062262.1, from coordinate 16,099,958 downwards.
GTTCGAACCGGCGGCCATGAAAATGCTTGACACAGAACTATGCACACCAGGTGCTCGAGGAAATGCCCCAATGAAATTCCCTTGGAACGACGCCGTTTCGACGCTACATTCGTCGAAGAAGATGACCGGCGCTGGCACCAGTGAGCCCCGATTTGGCCAAGCCCAACCGGGTTGAACTGGGCCGGTTTGGTTCATTTCTCGAGGGGAATTTAAAAAATAATAAATAAAATATACAAAAATCTATAAAATATATATAAATTGAAAAATAACTAAAAAATTCATAAAAAAATTCAGAAAAATTTTGGAAAATCGGAAAAATTTTAGAAAAATAGGAAATTCACAGAAAAATTAAAAAAATTTAGAAAATTCAGAAAAATTCAAAAATTTTCAGAAAATTCATAAAAATTCAGAAAATTCAGAAAATACAAATAAAAATGTGAAAAATTTAGAAAATCAATAAAAAATTCGAAAATTCGAAAATTCATAAAATTTTTTCAGAAAATCATAAAAATCAATTCTCGGTTAATGAAATTCTCAGAAATTCAATTTTCGAAAAAAAAATCAAAAATCAAAAATTTCAAAAATTCACAGAATGGTTCAAAAACACTGTGGCCAACCTTATAAAGTGAAATTTGAATTTTAGGAAGTGTTCAAATGGCATTTGTAGAAAATCTCAAATTCAGGGGTTATAACCCTTTAAAAACCCTAAAATCCTAAAAAATGTAAATCATGAAATGAATAAGCTTCTAGGGCTTCATTAGGGTTTGGATGTTTTGATTAATTTTCATTTTTGGAAGACCATTTAGGATTGATAAATTTGATTAACATTGATTGCGCATTTAATTCTTGATTGATTTTCCTGCGATTAGAATGGATAGAATTAGTGGGTAAGCCTCGGAAACTTGCATGACACGTTAGACATCGTATCGTTCTTAGGTACCGAAAGGGCGTTAGGGATCTCGATTTGTGATCATTAACATAACCAAGTTCCCATACTCAGAATCTCTGGTTCGTAGAATCGTGGTATTTCTCCCATACCCCGATTAGGTTTCTAGTCTATCTACCAATAATGACTAGTGACGACTCCAAAATCAAAAACTTAGACTAAATAGAAAATTACCATCCGCTATCACGTGAGGTATGGTCCGAGAGAGACCCTTACAGGGAAATACCTCCTTAGCGCGCAAATCCCGAAAGTCCAAAAAAAAAAAAGCGCGGCGCGACAGCCCTAAGTAACAAATTAAATTCCTAGTCATTGTTTACTTTTTTGACGAATGGTTCATAGATTAGGAACCCACAAAATATTTTTTTCTTATCCCAGTGAAATCGAAACTTGAGACCCCTCTTTTGGGGGGCAGATTTTTCGTATTCCTTCTAATTTCTACTCTTGACGTTTCCTTCAAAATTCGAAAAGGTAAAGAAGTTATTTTCAATTTAAAAAAAAAATATTATATGTCAAAAAACTTTGAAAAGTCTAGACTGCTCTGTGTTAAATAAAAATTATGGGCCAAAGTCCATAAATGTAATGAGATATCGAATAATATATAATAAGAGTCGCAAGTCACCCCAATCGGGATATCCTAAATAACCCTGGAATCAAGGTCAAGTGTGCTGAAGAGATTAGTTGGGAAGATCAAGAAGAGAACTCTGCTTCCCCGAATCAATCTAATGGTGAGATTGTTAATCAGTCCGGAACTGTCTGCCCTGCATTTGCTGTTGTTCTGTTCATATGCAAGTTCACTGAAGAAGTGTCAGTGCAAACTTAACATACGAACTGGTATCAGAAGTTGATCCCCTGCTTCCACGACAGTCATCATCCTAAACAGAGTTTAACCCGACAACAACAGATCCGCCACTTACAGAATGTAGGCACAAATCGAAAACAAGGTATAGCTTAATTGTTCTGGAACACCAAGAGAGTTCATAAACTCAGAGGAGTTTTAACCAACCATAAACATATTGACCCGACATTAATGTAACCAAAATATACCCGAAAAACAGTATCAGACAGATGAAAATATTATTGAATGCAATGTAGAATGAAAGAGTGAATCCGCCGACTTCACTCGAAACCATGGAAAGAACGAACATGGATGGCATCAAACACCGATATCAGGTGCGTCTCCCTTCTCGGATATCGCACAGCTTATTGAGCATACCTGCCCGTTTGCCTTCTCCGAGTCGTCCTTGATGCTCTTGAGTCCGGTGCAGCCACCGCTCCCTTCAATCTCGTGAGAAGCATTGACCGGAGCCTCCTGTTTGTAGATCACAGCGTCCCTGCTTTTGTACTTGAAAACTCGCGCTTCCTCAGTGCGGACCTTGTCTCCGAATGAATTAAACCCCAGCTCAAGCCATAGTTCTGCCCTATCTCTGCAATCGGAACCCGCAGTTTCCATCGGGTCACGATCCATCATCGCTGCCTCATACATCGGCTCTTTGCCTGATCTGGCTTCTTTAGGCTTCTTGTGCATGCGGGCGGGAACCTCCAATTCGACCACTTTCCGCTCCTTTCTCGTATAGCCTCTTGGATGGCTTTCATTGCACTCGGATGCTTCAGTCACCCTCCCTTTCCCCACGTCAAAGAATTCCGGGGCCGAGCCGTTCGTGAAAGGCTGGACGCCCAAACCTGAAGAATTGAAGTCTGTCTCACATCGGGAGATCATTATCAAAGAACCTGCTGCTACGGTTCCCGGGTCTTGCTCGGCCACGCTACTGGACGAAGACCCATCTGGTGCGGAAAGCAGAACTCCCTCAGTTCTCTCATTGACGTCATACGCGATTCGCGGCGTTCTCTTCCTCCTGGTCACGTGCATTGCCTTATCGTCAGCTAAAACGAGGAGCAGGAGATCACCCTTGGTCTTGCTTGAGCCCACGAAGCGATCTTCCTTTAAGAGACTCTCCCCATCGTGAATCGGCCTCGTGCGATCCCGGCAAGATTGTATTGACCTGGACCCTTTGCCGCGGTCCTTGCACCGGTCTCCGCTCTCGTCATGCTTCCTCCAGTGAATCTTCAAGTGGCAAAACAGCGCCCTCATCGACCTGAACTGCCTGTCGCAGACTGGGCACGGATTTTCCGTGGCACTTTCCTGCAGCTCCGACAATTTCCACGATTTCTTGGGGTTCTCTCGGAGACTATACCCAACACGTCGCTCTTCCTTCGAGCTGTTACCAATCACCAATGGCGGCACTCTCTCCGGTAGACTGTAGGGCAGGTGACACCTCATGTGACCTCCCAACATTGGTCCGCTAGAAAAGATCCTCCTGCAGAGCTTGCACTGATATACTCTCCCTAGATTCATCATCATATTGCGAAAACAGCAAAAGAAAAGAACAGAGCAAAATCGAAGAGAGAGAATACAAACAGTTCGTCGAAACTCAGAAAGGCTGATACTTTCTCTCTCACCGGAGAGCAAGCGAGCGCGAGTGCGAGAGAGAGAGAGGAGGCTACAGAGGAATCAGAAAGCTCACCAAGGAGAAGCAGGGGGTTCTGAGATGTGGAGATACGAGCGAGCGTGAGTGGGTTTTGTACACGATGATTGATCTGTTGGTTGCCATTCCTCCTGTTGTCGCTCCCTCTCTCAAACGGGCAATGCCATGTTTGGTAGTTGGAATAGTCCATGCATGGAACATAGAAGCCAAGCAAAAATAAATAAGTAAATAAATAAATAACGCTTCTTAAATCCAACATATCATTTTCTTTTTGTTTTCCCATGTTCTCCCTTATATTTGGGATTTAGTGAGACAATTTCATATGAATAATTTCAAGGACCACATAATTTTATCAGGATTTAGCCTCTTTGAGTGCCGCAAATTAAGTAATGAGCGACTTCTGTACTTTCTTGGAAAAGGTACACACGCAAATACATTGGGCAGGCCAGGGAGAAAACGAATTTTGAGAAGAATTTTGTTAACGAGTGCCTTCAAGAAACTGATTATCCGTGCTTAATAATAAAATGATTTGATTTACAATGCATAAATTATGCTTAATACGAGAGAAATAATGCAATAAAAAATGACAAAAAAGAGAATCTATCCGTGCGTTAAAACGGAAAATCCTTTTGAGAATTTGGTAAGTTATCTAGAGAATTTGCTATTTCGTGAATTTATTCTCTTTTAGGTAATAAGAATGGGTATGCATATAGTCCGTCACGGCAATGTAATAATGCGACGAGTCCAGTCAATATCTAGCGATGAATCACCAAATCAAGCAATTTACCAAGTATGATAGTGTGAAAAGATGAATGATGCAACTAAGCTAGATAAGGCTAGACAGATTATACAACTCATTTTCCAAGTAGGAAAAAATCTACAAACAGCAAAATTCAGATATGTTATACAGCGGTAGCGGTCATTCAATTATGGATTAACTTCCGGTTTGGTCATGGCTGTGGCAAAGCACCCCAAGGACTAGACAAATTGTTACATGGGCTGAAGTCCACATGGTTTGTGTCTATCTTAGCCGTCAATTATATGGCATCACATACGAATTCACATAATCAATGGCTATGATTGTCTTTGAACCAGCGATGATAAGTTTCAAATAAGAGTTTCTCCAAATATCGAGGAAGCTTGGGAAGTTCAAGACACTCGTTTGAAAAGAGGAGGAAGAAAAGACTTAAATCTCCACATAGATCTATTGAACATATGAATGCATTTAAATTGATCTGACAATTACGCGAGTGTGGCTCCTATGAAATTGTTAATTTTTCAATCAGGCTGCGATACTTTTGAAATAGTTTCAGAAAGATTGCTTGATAGAGTTTAATTTCCACTTATTCTTTTGATCAATGGTTCATAGACTATGACATCATAGAATTTTTTTTCAGAGTTTAGTGAAACTGAAACTCTTTTTCATTACCTTACCAAAAAAAAAAACTCTTTTTCATCGAATTATAAAATTGAAACTTAAGACCCCCTTTTTTGGGGCAGATTTTTTATTTCCTTCTAATTTATACTCATGACATTTCCTTCAAAATTTGAAAATGTGAAAAGGTTATTTTAAATTTCAAAAAATTATAAAAATTCGGACGTGTTATTTTTCAACTTGTAAATATTACAAAAAGTCTCAAGTAGGGGGTGAGCATGGTTCCAGAGTAAAATTTGGAACTTGAGAACCTGATCGGTGGGAATCTGTATGTTCCAGTTTTCAAGATATGCAGGGTAGGTTTTAGATTCCAAAAATTGAGGAACCTGTTTCGACGGATAGGTTTCAGGTTTTAGGTAGGTGTAACATGGAACAAGTTTTGTGTGTTTTTTCTTTATCTATGTCTTCACGTGATCCTGCGATGTTCCATGGCGTTAAATGATAAGGTTGTAATTTGCAACCACTAGTCTGAGTTTTCATTTTACGATTTGTTAATGTTTCATATTTTTCGTGTATTTAAATATAAATTTGATCAGTGAAATATAGCAACAAGTAGTAATCATTAAATGTTATAATTTACTGTAATTGTTCAATTAATAATACAAGTGAAATCTGGATAAATCCTGAAATTGACCCTGGAACCTAAAACAGAGTAAATTCCGGATTCCAATGCATGTAGGGTAGGTTCCACATTCCGAAAAACAAGAAACTTGTTCCCATGAGTAGTTCCAGGTAAAACCTATACAGAATCTGAAACCGCTCACCCCTAGTTTCGATTGCTCGATGTCAAATAGAAATTGGATCCACAAAATGTACAATAAATCAAATCAAATGTAAGGATCAAGGAGAGAACTCGCTTCCCCGAATCACTTCTCATGGTGAATTGTTAAATTAGTCCGGAACAGTTTGCACTGCATTGCCGTCGTTCTGTTTCTATGCAGGCTCATTGAAAAATGTCAGTGCAACTTTTAACATAAGTAAATGGGATTAGAAGTCGATTCCCCCGCTTACATAACAGTCACCATCCTGAACAGAGCTTGACCCAACAGCAGTTTGGCCAGCTACAAGATGCAGACACAAATCGAAACCGAGGTAGTTAAGTGCTCTAGGACACCGAGAGAGTTTATTTCTCAAGAGCTGCTAACCAATATTAAACATATTGAACCGACAAAAATGTAATCCAAATATACCCGAAACGCAGTAACAGACAGATGGGTGTTATAATTTGAATACAATGTAGAATAAAAGAGTGAATCCGCTGACTTAACCAATGTGGACCAATTACCCTGACGACTACTCTGGGGAAGGGGTAGGAGAACACTCAGAAACCATCAAAAGGCGAACATTGGAGGGGATAAAAACGGCTGCTTTAGAAAATATAGGACCCTTGGCCGGCGACAAGCGCCAATATCAGGTGCATCTCCATTATGCCACGGCAGGCATGTCCTTGAGCCAGGGATCCAGCGGCTTGCCGATGGAGTAGACGATGAATCCAATCTCGCGCAGCTTGTCAACGTTGACGACGTTCCTGCCATCAAAGACGAAAGCCGGCTTCTGCATGTTGTCAAAGATCCTCTGGTAATCGAGGGTCTTGAACTCATCCCACTCAGTGAGCACGCAGAGGCCGTGGGCATCCTTGACAGCATCGTAGGCATCCCAGACTACGGAAACCTGCTTCACGGTGGTGGGACTCATCGGCTGAAGGTGGACTGGGTGGTCCCAATCAAACTTGTTCATGGTAAGGTCCCTCTGGATCTGCTCCTCGGTGACCTGAGGATCATAAATGCTTAGCCTGGCCTTGTCTCCCAAGAGACCCTTGCAGACGTCAATTGCGGGGGTCTCACGCGTGTCCCCAGTATCTTTCTTGAAGGCAAATCCAAGAATGGCAATCTTCTTGTTTGAAACCGTGTTAAACATGGAGGAAACTACACGGTTCACAAAGCGGGCCTTCTGGTAGTCGTTGATCTTAATCACTTGTTTCCAGTACTCAGCCACTTCAGGAAGGCCATTGCACTCGCAGATGTACACCAGGTTGAGAATATCCTTTTGGAAGCAGGATCCACCAAAGCCAACACTAGCATTAAGGAACTTGGGACCAATTCTCGAGTCCTTACCCACAGCATAAGACACTTGAGTAACATCTGCACCAGTGGCCTCGCAAAGTGAGGACATGGCATTCACAGAAGAGATCCTTTGGGCCAAGAAAGCATTGGCAGCCAATTTGGAGAGCTCTGCAGACCAGAGGTTGGTCGTTAAGATCCGGTCTTCGGGAACCCAATGAGCATAGACGTTCTTCAAGGCTTGGATGGCTTTCTGGCCTTCCAGAGTTTCCCTGCCACCGATAAGGACACGATCCGGGGTGAACAGATCTTCGATTGCCGTCCCCTCAGCAAGGAACTCCGGGTTCGACAGTATCTGGAATTTGATTCCCTTGCTGTTATGGGTCAGAATCTTCTCTATCGCCTCGGCTGTCTTAACCGGGACAGTCGATTTCTCCACAACAATTTTATCGGATTTCGAGACATCAGCAATCATACGGGCTGCACTTTCCCAGTAGGTCAGATCTGCAGCTTTGCCAGCACCCAGACCTCGAGTCTTGGTCGGGGTGTTGACAGACACGAAGACAATGTCAGCCTCAGACACGTGTTTCTCCACATCAGTGCTGAAGAAGAGATTCTTCCCTCGGCACTGCTTCACCACCGCATCAAGGCCCGGTTCATAGATGGGGAGCTGCTCACTGTTCCAGGCTTGTATACGAGAGACAGAAATATCAACAACCGCAACTTCTATTGACGGGCACTTGAGAGCAATTACGGCCATAGTAGGCCCACCGACATAGCCAGCACCAATGCAGCAGATCTTCACCATCTCTCCGCACTAATTTAGAACCTGAGAGAGGTAAAACATATTAGGGAATAGCTCCGAAATGACTCTGCTAATTTTGACGCACAATTTCAGATGTCTTTCACACAAGTAAAATCGATGGACCAATCGCAAATCACACCCAATATATGTATAATAGCACACATTCGCCCTGGCTTCCTGCGATAATCTAACAACTCATCGTGGTTTATGCATGCAGGCGACGTGCACAAGCAGCGCATTGCGCGCGAATATCACGCTAACTCTGCTTCCATTTAGACTCTCATCTTAGATCTAACAATCAGGAGCTCTAATATTGCCTGAACAATTCTTCAGCCACACTCTTTCGCCTCTTTCACTAGCCAGGTAAGCCTCACGAGATCGAATCCAGCATCAAATTAGCGAGCCCCCTCGGCAATCCAGAGGACAAAAAAGTAGTCACGAAAATTGAAAGAAAAGCCATCAACAAGAGCAAATTGGCAAATAAAAACCCAGCAACGGACACCCAATTAACTAGAAAGGTGGACAATCGCCAATAAAAAAAAAAGGAGGAACATCCTCAATTCATTCATAAAATAGAAGCATGCATGCTTTTATAGCTCAAATAAGCACACGAATTCACATAAAGAAGATCCGATTTCGCATAAAATGCCAAAGGCGACGGGTCAAACACATCAGATCCAGTAGCCACCCGCCCGATTCGCGACACGAACCAGGATCACCAGACCCAAACAAAGCCTTCACCTCGAGCTCGAACAATGCAGCGAGAACAGAAGAAGAGCGCAGAGCACAGATCTGAACAAGAGAATGCCTACACAACCCAAACAGCCACCAGATCCGACCGACACACGCGGATCTCAAGAGAGGAGAAGGGGGGGAGGGAACGATCCGAGAAGCTTCCGGATCGAACGCCGCGGCGGGCGCGCGATCAGATCCGAACGATCGGAGGAGGTGCGTCCCCGATCAGGCGGCGGGAGCGCGGGGCCAATCGAACGGGCAAATTCAAAGCCGGGGAAAACGAAGACGAGGAAGCATCGTTAACCAAGGGCCGGAGCATTTACAGGATGATTACCTCCGACGAGAAGAGCCGCTCCTCCGGCGTCGTCCGGGAACGGGAAGATCGCTGGATCGATCAGCGGGGGGAGGGAGGAGGGGAGGCAGAGAGAGAGAGAGAGAGAGGGAGAAGGGGGGAGAGTTGAAATGGACGGGGAAGAAGGGGAGAGCGGGGAGGGTTTAAATACGCGGACTCAGCTCCTTCTATATTCAAGATCTACCCACACTCCCTCTCCTCTCTCTCTCTCTCTCTCTCTCTCTCTCCCTCGTTATCGATCTGACAATTCTTCCTCTCTCTCTCTCTCTCCCTCGCTCTTTCTCCTTTTTTCTTTTTTTCTTTTCTTTTTTCGTTTCTTTCTTTTTTGTTTTTACCGTCCGTGGGGAGCTTTCCACGCGCAAAGGGTACGCCACGTGGCGCCGCGAGGGCGGTGATGATTTGTTTTTTTTTATTTTTTTGTCCTTCAATAGACGGTAAGGATTTTTTTTTTAGCCTTCCGCGGCGCCAACCCCGGGGGATTGGAGAAAAAGACGAAATTGCCCCCCCCCCGGCTGTATTACAGTGAAGGTTCACGCGGTTAATGGGAGGATACAATCTGTAAAGGATGAGGTGATCGCACCGGCACCGCCGCCCATATGCCTACGATCGATAGAGGAAATTCCGAAAATGAAATGGCATTTATTTCTCACGCTTTTCTCCAAATTTGATTTTATTCTAACATACATTCTCAATTTAATCGATTTGACTCAATACCTTTTGAAGCGACGAATTTTTCTCGATATTCCTTATAGATTTGACTGTGTTTCAAAGTACCCTTAAACTTATTGACCCTTTTGACTCAACAGCTAATGTGAATTCATTCCCAAACATGTGCACATTTCACTCCTTTCACTGGGGCATTTTTAGTCAGTAGAAAAGACACATTTCTCTCGTGCCACTCACGTGCACATCAAAAACATCAAAAAAGCTCTGTATTTGCCCGAACTTTAGAGATAAAAAAAATGGTTAGGGTTTCTTGAGCATAGATCGGAAAATTGGAGATGGATAATCACTGTAATTGCGAGAGAAAAACTGTTTTGAGAATATCGTGGACTACAGGAACCAGCTAGGCACATTATTACTTGCGAGAAGATCATGGGAAAGGTACAAAACATGCACGTGGTCATCAGCTAGCCATTATTTTTTACGGCGTCGAGTTTAGGGGTTATTGAGTCAAGACGATCAAATTCAGGTATCTTTGGAACAAAGTCAAGTCCGGGAGAATTTCATAATACAAAGCCTCTCCAAGTGATCAAATTCGAGGACATTTTGGAACAAAATCATATACGAGCTGATTCTCTACAGGGATGCGTTGGTGAATGATTGGTCCAATGGCGGCATCAACCATAGAGAGAATTTGAGCTGGAAATCATATAAGCATTGATCTGGATTTTCCAAACGGAAATTACAACACAACAATAGGAAAACTCATTTTGCATGAAAAACTTACATGAGAATATTCCTAATAAGAATATGAAGTACCATCATTTTCTTAAATAATGACTTGAAATGGCTATGACAATTTCAAATGAGGGTCTAACCTCGTCGGTTACCAGCTGGCTAAATATTCCAGATGGTCAAGGGTATTTTCATATAAAGATAATTTAAATTTTAAATTATTTTTATTTTCTTTTTTCTCATTTTTTTTCTTTCTAGCAAGGGTGGCCATGCCCAGGGCAAGGGTCACATTGCCAGCCGCTGGCAAGGCGACCCTCGCCCCGATCTTGGTGAGGGCTAATCTTGGCCATCCCTCTTTGGGCATCACTGGTGGCCGGGCCACCAGCGAAGAAGAAAGAAAGAAAAACATAAAAAGGAAAAAAGAAAGAAAAAAAAGGAAAAAAGAAAGAGAAAAAGGGAAAATTTGAGAAAAATGTAAAGGACGAAAATGCCCTCGACCATATGTAAAGTCATGTCTTTCTTTGAAACTCACGCACTTCTTTGAAATTGACAAGACTCTTCAAACTCTTACTTGAAACAAAATCAACTTCAAAAATTTTATTTGAGAAAATGATGGTATTTCAGACTTTTTTTTTAAACAAGGTCTACTTCAGGCCCTCATTTGAAAAAATTAGAGTACTTTAGACTATTATATAGAATTTTCCCAAAATTTATAAATAATCTATCCAGTCAATAAAAGATAATGCATATAAATCTTGTTACCGTATATGATGAACATTCTGCTAAAACTCCTCAAAATCAAGGATTAAGTCTGTTTCAAGATAGAGATGCTATAGTCAAACTTTATGAGTACACGTGGCAACAACCTAGACAGTCTTATGGAGGAGCATGTAATAACGTATCTACTAAATGTTAACCCGCGTGATGTGTGAACCAAGTTAAAATATTCATAAACAAAAGTGAAAGAAAAATGGTTAAATTATTATAATTAAATTCGCTCGTCAAATAAAGAGCTCTTTTTTTCTACCAAAATAAATAAACAAAGAGCTCTTTGCTTAAATCTCATCAATTCATGTGACATTACTTAAATTTAACTAATTTCTCAACCTATCATTTTCCATTATTTTCCAAATCAAATCACTTATGTTTTTATTTTTAATTTCAAGCATCTAGTCAAAGATCCATCAAATTAATTCTTTGGCGGTCTTTCCCTTTAGCTGTCAACTCCTTAGTGAAAATTACTCGATTCTATACATAATATTTGACATTTTACCTCAAGTCATACTAAAACAAAAGGACAAACATCCACCTAGAATAAAAGGATGAGAAGGGAATTGAATCCATATATCCACAATATATCACATAAATTGCACAAGAAGCCCAAAACTTAATACTACTTTGTGAATTACATCTACATAACAATATTGAATGATATCTTACGCAAAAAAATAAGGCATGATTGCAGAGATATATTTCAGACTTTTTTATGGTGCTTACATGGAGTTTAAATTGGAAATATTGTGAAAATCAGCAAAGTAAAATATTACATTCGTGTAGTGATGGAGGAAGTAGCCTTATTATGAGTTTTTTGCAAGAAAATTTGGGAAAAAAAATACAAAGATTATCTTTCTTCTTAGATTCCGTTTGTTTCGCAGAAAATGAACGATTTGTAAACTATTTTCCTTAAAAATGATCAATTGAAATAATTGATCGATGAAAAATATTTTCACTATCGATAACAATTTTTATCTAAATATATTCATGGACAATAAAAATGTCTTTCGTTCGTTCATTTTTGTTAGCGATATAAGCGATCGTTTTTAGAAAGATATTTTTCAAGTCATCAATTTTTCGATAAACAAACGAAGCCGTTTTATACAGCAAATAAAAGTTTCCCTTGTTTAACATCTTAAAAAGATCGGTTGAAGAGGAATTTTAAAAGGCTTGTTTTTATTAACACACTTTGGTAGGGAAAATGACATGACAAGTGTTATAATTTTTGTAGGTGCTCACTTGAATGCCTTAAATTTTTTTTTTCAATCATAAGAGTTCCATAACTTATGTAAAGTACTCACTTGAGCGCCATAACTTTTTTTTTCGATCATTTAAGTATCATATAAATCTTCAATCGATCACTTGAATGCCGTAACTTTTTAAAAATATTTACCACAAATGGTACACGGTGTTGAATTTTGGACACTTTGGTGAACATTTTAAAATTTTTTGACACTCATGTAAACGTTTTTAAGAAATCATGGCACTCAAGTGATCGGAAAACAAAATTATGGCTCTCAAGTGAGCGTCATACCAAAATTATGACACTTGTTATGTTCTTATATTCATTTTTATAGCAAGTCAATTTTTTTGGGTTAAATATAGCACGTCATTTGAAAAGTCCTCTTTGGTTCTCTCATGCGGCACGAGACGTATACGTGAGGCCGGTCAAGCACTTCCTTTCAGCAAATTCAAAGATTACTACTCCTCACCTCGAGGCCATAACGCTTGGACCTCCTTGGCGTTGCTCACATCGTGCTGTCCATTCCTAACTTTCTGCCCGCGATTATCGGCTAGCCGTTAGTCAATGGCGTTGCTTCTGCATGGAGCTCTATTTGAATATTGGTCATTCCTTCGTTCTCTGGTTCCCACCCTGAAAACTACACACGAGGTGCTTCCTTTGGCCCTGTGAATGCACAATTCCATTAATTCCACTGTTCTTGCACGATCTGAAAAAATTGTTTGAAAAGTCTTAAACCTATTATGCTTTTACTAATTCAGTATTAAATTTTTTAATTATGTCAATTAAATCATAAACTTTTTCACTTTTTGCCAATTGAGTCTATCTGGCCAATTTTGATCGGAAATTATTAATGTGGACAACGGTAGTCCTACGTGGCACAGCCAGCTCTGATGTAAACAAATTTAATATTTTTGAATTTTCTATATTTTATTTCCTTCTTCTTTTTCCTTCTTCCTCTGCCGGTCCCTAGGCCTCGGCCATGGCCGGCGACTGGCCGCAACTACCGGCGAGGGTTGCCCTCGCCAGCCTCAAGAGAGGTCACCCTCGCCGAAGCCCAATGAGGGCCAGCCTTGCTAGCCTCGAGTGAGCCTCGCCTGAGGCGGTCGGCCCTCGCTCGAGGCTAGCAAGGGTTGAGCAAGGACGAGGCGACTCCGAGGATGTCAAGCTACGCTGAACGATACTCTGTTGCCACATCTCTTCCCCTTGGTCCAACGAGGAACCATCTCCTGAGCTGCTCTCCTCGGAAGTTGATTTGGATCAATATGGCTCACAGGATGAGCAATCCTTCCTTCTCTTGCTTGAGCAGCTTGGTCCTCGCTAGCCTTCAACAAGGGTGAACCTCGCCGGTAGTTGCCTTGGCCGGTCTCTGGCCATCGTCGAGGCTGGGCGATAGGCGGAGGAAAAAGAAACAGAAGAAGAAAAAGTTCAAAAATTCAAAAAAATTAAATATTAATAATTATTTACGTTAGTGCCGGCCGTCCTACCACATTAGCAATTTCCAGCCAAAATTGATCAAATGGACTCAATTGGTAAAACGTGAAAAAGTTTAAGACTCAATTAGCATAATTAAAAGGTTTAGGATTAGTGCAATAAGTTTATGACTTTTTGGATAGTTTTTCATGCACAACCTAAATGGCGAGATGCACGAATCCTTGAAGGATTGTCGCAACAAACATTCTCATATCAATATCACATTGACCTATCTATTTTCAAGAAGTACTACTTTGCATCTTCAGAGAAACATCATAAGCTTCTTCTCTTTCTCTCTTTGACCACCATGGATGACCTCATTGAGGTGGTCTATGTCAAGATGATCGGTGACTGGGCAACCGAACTGTGGGTGGCTGGGGCATGGTTTCGGTAGTAAGGTTTGGGTTTCTTCGGGGGTTTATGATGGATGGAAAATCTATGATTTTGATAGGGGCATTTTTTAAAAGAACCTGGCGATTTCGTATGTAATTCCGTACCGATAATTGATATCGGGTGCAAAGTGGGGGTGAAAAGGCAAAATCGAGCGTGAAATGTGGCGCTTGTTCTTTTTAAGAAAATAGAGAGCGCACGGTGGCGTGAAAAGTTAGATTAATTTATGATACTTTTGGTTTTTATTAAATTTTTATTCTAGAAATATGTTATAAACATCCTATTCTCCATTATGATATTCTTAAATTAAAATTTCCAACTTCTTTTATTTGTTTTTCTTTGAGTTAATACCACAAAAAACTCCAAATTAATACACATGTACAAATTTGCCCTCCGTTAATTTTCGATAAATTTTATCGTCAAATTGTTGAGTTTGATAACACGTGACAATTGATGGGTGTATCAGTTTAGGATTTTACCCCTATGTTTATCACGGATTTACCAGTTTGTGATTTTTCGTGGTATTAATCCAATTTAATGGAGGGTAAAATGGTCACAAGTGTACCAGTTTGAGATTTTTGGTAGTTAAAAAATTAGTTTGGGTAGAAATTTGTCATATGTTTATCAATTTATTGGTGGTCAAAAAATTAATTTAGGGTAAATTTATTATAAATGTACCAAATTTAAGGTTTTACGCGATATTAACCCTTTTTCTTTTGGTCATCGGGCCCTTGTGTTTTGCAAAATCAATTTCCCTGACTTCATCATTTTCAACAATTGAGTCCAGTTCTACGAATTGTTTATGTGACGCGTCAACTTATTGGAAGATTTTTATGTATGCCTAGGGTACAAACTTCTTGTCCGCTTGGACCAAACAGTCGAATGTCAATTTTTCGGCAATTTGATAGAAAATAAAGAGATTTCGATGATTGATTTGGGTAAATGCGAAGTCGTGGTCATCAAATCAACGTGGCGTCTTTCTTTTCAGCAAGTGGAGCTAATGTCGCAATGGCTGCCTTAGTCCTCATTTCTCATCAACGAAGGGCAATTGAGAATATTGGATTTGATGCCCGAGACAACGGCCTATAATAAGTACCTTCTTATTATTAAGAAGAATTTTTTTCCTAAGGGCGAGGGTTGCGAGTAAAGATGATAAGATGTTTATGAGAAAAAAAAAAGTTCACGTTAGAATTGTCACTTAAAAAAAGTTCGTGTTTTTGTTTGAAATTAGCCCGATATTATGATATTCCTGCAACTTTTTTTTTCCTAGGATGGTCCAATTAAATCAAGACTGTTGACTTTTCGCAATGCCTTGCTAGAATATTTGGTTGGTGCAAATTTCCCAAAAGTTGATGGAACTTCTGTTGGAACATGGACAGAGACAGCTCGGCCGGCAGAAACTGAGGAACGTGGTATAAGTCAGTGATTAATAAATAAATAAAAGGGCAAATTCAATCATGCATCATGGAGTCGAACCATATGAACCTAGACAAGCAAGGTTTTTTTGGGTAAGGTGCCTAGACAAGCAAGGTTTGTCTCTAAAGTAATAAATAAAATATTGGAATTAATCATTTTTGGGGCAAAAATATATTCAAAAAATAGGTTTCACCACCCACAAACTTGTAGGGTAATAGAATAAGCACTCGCGTCTCGCCCTGCTCTAAGTTTGTTGACTCCTAGCTAGCAGAATAAGCATTGCTTACTATGGTATTCTATCTACCTAATGAGAATTTTTTAAAATCATTTTACGATTTTCTTTTCGTTTCTCTAAATGATTGAACGAAAAAGACCGTCGTGTTCCAGTGAAATTACGACCTAAAGTTAAGGAAATTCTTACAACTCTTTCGAACTTTAGCCTTTTTATTCATCAAGTAAAAAATCCTAAATTTTTTTTTTCCATGGGACACCTGCATCCCGAGCTTTTTTTTTTTTTTTTTTTTGATAACTCAGGGAACCCCCGCACGGCCGACAGCCGGGAGGTAAACCCTGGGGGCGACACGTGCTAGCCACCACACACGTGCACCGGTTAAGTCACCCTGCGGCGCCCGGGATTCGAACACTCAACCTTTTGCGAGAGGAAGAGTGCCCTCTCCAGCAGCGCCACCCAGGCGGGTGGTAAAAGGCCGAGCTTTCTTTTGTCCGGCTAAAATCCCCAAATTTGTATTAGTGACCTAAATGTATCATCTGCAACAGTTTTTATCCATGATTGCCATCAAAAAGTCGACATGGCTACATACGTGGACAAAGCCGTGTAGGATTTTCAATGATCATTATGGACAGAACTGTAATGGATGGCAATTTTGGGTTATTGATACAAGCTTGGGGTAAAAAAGTATCAGCTATTGGTGTCCCACGAGGCAAGGTTTAAACTTTTGTGGGATTAACTTTATTAGACGTATAAATAGAGGATATCCGTATGTTGATGCGCAACGTTCTGGATTTCACGGCAGACCTTCCGCACTTTTGGGGCAGTGCATGTTTGCACTCTCCCTAAAATTCGATTTTGTTAAGGCCATTACCCCTCCATTATATTTCCCGTTAGCTTGTGTAACACATACAACTTTTGAGTGGTAAATGTGTATCTTCATCATTTTATGACATCAAAGAAATGAGATGAAAATATACTCTTATTGACTAAAAATCATGTGCATTACTGATGTTAACGGAAAAATACACGGGTTAGTAGATGTAACAAAATTTTGGACTTGTTCCTAGGGAAAATGACCGTGTCTAGAAGGAAAATATGTTTTCATGTACTATTTCATTGCTTGCTGTGATGATTGCATTATTCTGGTAAAGCGAGAGGAGAAGCTTTGAAATCAAGAAATCAGCTTGCTTCGGATTTCAGGGAAGGTTGAGTGCGGTTGAAGCCATGTTGAAAACCCTTGACTGAACTGAAAAGCACAAGCAGCTGGAAAAAGGTCGCTTGATTACGACTCATGATAAGGCCAACGAGCTCACCAGCTAACACATAATTAAGAATAGTATTGCCCAAAAAAACAATTAAAACAGGACAATGATGTAGCATCTAATTAGATGGCATTTGGGAGCTTCGTTTGCTTATTTTGTCAATATAATGTAGTAAGAGGCGCACAAACACGAAGAAATCAAAGAAAGAGATTTTTTTTTATTTATGTACCGGATAATATTACACATTATAGAACTTTTTTGGTCGTGTTTAAGCTTAAAACATTGTAAAAATGTGGAAATTTTTTTTAAAAGATGACCTCGATAATTAGTGAAGAGGGAAATTTGCAAAGGACATTCTATTGAATTTCTTTGATGTTTTGATGATAGAATACCTATCGTTTTTTAATTAATAAAAAGTAGATTTTGTTACATATATTAAGAATTCGTAATCCTTTTTTCTACCCATGAACATATATGTAAATTAACTGTTTAATTTAATAAATTTCAAATTTTCAATTTTAGAATTTGAATAATTTCTCTATTTGATGAATAACCTTACCAAAAAAATTCAGATCTTGAAATATTTTCTGTTCAATATATATGTGTGTGTACAATTTCTCGATATTGCGATAATAATTTCCTTCCATAAATAATGATATTCATAACAAGTTGATTGTACAAAATTTTTAAATGTTAATTTGTTGCATACGCAAAATGCGAGTGCATTTTTTAGTAATAATAGAAAGATTCGATAACGACGCAGTGATTTTCATAGAATTTATTCTTTCTCACTTCTCTCTCCTTTTGAAATGGTTGAGCGCTCTAGTTCGCAACTACTAAAAATATTTTGGAGTTGAGAATAAAATCCTTCGAGAATTTTTTAATGTAGGCCCTTTATTTATTTTATTATTTATTTGATGTTATATTTTTGGATGTCTATCATAATTTTATCGGTCTATATATATATATATATATATATATATATATATATTACAAAGCATTAGCTTCAGCATCAAACTTTTCTAATAAATATTGTGAAAAGTCCATGGTGAAAATCAGATTTCAAAAATTTATCAAGATAAAGGCACAGGTTTGAAGAAATCAGTCTGACTTACTTTTACACATTAAGTTTGTGTTTGTTTTTGGAAAAACTTCACAATAAAGGTGCCAGGAAAGTGTTTTCCCCTTTATAGGCTAGGGAATTCATTCCTAATTTTAAGCATGCGCATTTCTTTGATCGTAAATGATTTTCCGATGACTGATTATTTTAAGCAAACCAAATGTGTGAAAATCCAGAAAATTAATTCGCGAAAAATCCTTTCAATCACCCTAAAACTCAATTTCCAAAATGACAAGGTTTTTTTAGAAAAAAGAAGATGCAGCGGATTGGAGATGGGAATTTCATGTTCTTCTTCAGTCGTCATCTTTGTTTTTTTTTTATTACTCTTAAAGCCAAACTTATAACCCACAGAGGAACGAGAGAGAAAGGAAAAACTATGTCCCGGCGAGTCCATTGGATTTCTCATTTCTATGGATTGCTCAAAGTAAACATCCAGGCAGAACTCGAGCAGGTGGCTCCATGGGATATTGAAATGGTCATTGGATTCCGGGATTTAGCCATAGTTTAGGCATAGCCACAACTTGTGGCCCACAATATGAAAATCCGAACTGTGAGCACCCACGGATGGGCTTACATTGTCTAAATAGAGACAAATCGATATGATTGAAATTGAATTGTTCATCTCGTTCGCCAAACACCAACTTTTTATTTTTCTTTTTTTATCGAAAAAAGCATTTGTAGCATTCTCATTGAAGTAAAAAATTGGATAGACAAAACACAAGTTTCAGAACATAGCAATTTCAAAAGACAAGTTGGAGGATGAGCAACCTAATTAACCGGTAAAGACTTAATACGGTGGGCCTTCACAACCCAATCCACCACGTGGTTACTCTCTCTTCTGCAACAGGCCACTATCAGATCGGGAAAATTTTGTGCGCAAGCTTGAGCTTCGGTGATCAGCGCATGTACTTCCCAGCCAACTTGATCCGTGCCCTCAGCTATCGCCTTCACTAGATCAGTTCTATCTATCTCCATCTCCATCTTCGGTTTAACTTTTCCTTCGAATTACTTTAGGGTTTCCAATACCGCCGCTACTTTCGCTTGTATTGCTGAAGGCAAAATTAAACCTTTTGCAATTGTATCAATTCAATCCTAAACTTTTTTTTACCAATTTAGTCATAAACCTTTTGCATTTGTTCCAATATAGTTCATCCGATCAATTTTGATTGGACGTCCCTAATGTGGATGTCGGACGGCACATGGCAATTTTTAATACATTTTTATTTTTGTCTTTCCTTCTTTATCTGGCCAGTTGCCAGACCGATTAAAGGCTAGGGCTAGCGAGGGTGAGCCTCGACCTCACCATCGCGAGTGAGGTCAAGCCTCACCAGTGTCGGTGAGGTCGAACTCATCGGCCCTAGCCTTCAACCGGTTCAGCAACTGGCCAGGAGAAGAAGGAAAAGAAAAAAAAAGAGAAAGGAAAAAAATAAAACAAATCAAAACAAATATAAAATAAAAAAATATTGAAAAATTAGCACGTTGGCGTTGCTCGGCGTCCACGTTAGTGCCAACCGGCTAAAATTAGCTGGATGGATTGAATTGGCATAAATGCAAAAGGTTTATAACTGAATTGGCAAAAAGAAAAATGTTTAAGACTGAATTGGCATAATTGCAATAGGTTTATGATTGTTTTGGTAATTTTTCCATTGTTGAAGAAACTCTCACCGATCAAGCAAATTTGTCGATGAGGATAATCAATTAGTGCAGGCTAGTACTAGCAACATTTGGGAGATACTCCATTTGTTTAACGGAAAATAAATTATCTAAGAAATATTTTTCTAAAAATAATTGCCTATATCGCTTCAAATAATTAGTCAATAGAAAATATTTTCATTATCCATAACAAATTATGTCCAAAAATTTTTGTGGACGATGATATATTTTTTTTCATTTATTTATTTGTGTAAGCAACACAATCAATCATTTTTAGGAAAATATTTTTCAAATCACTTATTTTTCGCGAAACAAATAAAGTCGAAAATTTTGGATGTTTTCCTTAATGGACCTTATATAGCTGCGTTTGGTCGTCTGGATTTCTAGCCAAGATAAGCCTGGAGAGGATAGGATATGAAATATAAGGGATTTGTTATATCTTATCCATTGTTTGGTGAATCGTAGTAATAAAGCTGGAGATTTTCACATCTTACCATGTCCATTATTTGCTACGAACATCATATTAGTGTAAAAGAACTTAAAAATTACACAAACGGAGATGATAAAAATCTCTCACGACACTCTTACCTACTTCATTTTTATTTGCTTGTTTTTATTATTTTTCCGTCTCTTTTTTAATTAATTATTATTTTTATTTCTTTTTCCCCTTCCATCATTCTCTAATAAATTTTTATTAATTAGTAAACTATACTAATATACCTAAAATATTTAATAAGTATAAATACTAAATGCATTTATTAATGTATATGAAATTTATATCATAAGATAGGAAGAAAATTCAATATATAAATAAAAATAAGAATAAATAAAATCGAAATTATTTTTATGTTTTTGTTATTTTGAATTTTTAATATTAAAATTTAAATATTATTTATATTCAAATATTATTTTATTTTTATTAATGTAACAAGTTTGTTATTCGAGAAAAATAACTTTTATATTATTGACATTAGAAATCCTATCCACCTTTATCCCATTTCCCCCATAAGATAATTTTATCCGGATTATATCTCTCATATATCCAACTTTATCCTGTCTTGGACAAGTACCAAACACGGGATTGGATAAAATATATTATATCCTAAATTTAATCCCGACTACCAAACGTAGATGGGAACATGCTTCCCATGTAATGTTTGTCATGTTTTAACTTATTTAAATCTAATGCAATTCCCTTTAGAGGACAAGAAAAAAAGAAGAAGGCGAGAGACCCCAATAAACGGTTATGGCTTGTGAGGATGAAGGGCTAGGCCTGCAACCCGGAGCAAACAAGCACCGAAAATGTATGCTGGAGAACAACACCGGCAACGGCGAGACACCAATGGAGCATATCGATAGCGATAACAAGAGTTGGGTCGATACGAACTTCACTGACAATGAAGAATTGATGAGCTATGAGGAACACCAATATTACTCAAGCTGACGAAAGTAATCCTAGATGGACGATTCGATGAACGATTCAATGGATTTTAACTTGGTTAAAGACTATGAAGATTTACAACCACCTCGATCTCAAAGTTCTTGTGCTGAATGTTATTGTTAACATCTTGATTTTTGCCGACAAGCCTAGTGAATGTAATTCTTGTGAAAAAGAAAAAAATAATGGTCGAAGAAAAATAAAATAAAATAAATGAATAAACAAATACTAATAAAAGAAAAAGAGAGGAACGGCTTGTGCAATTCGCCTAACCCATTACATAGGCCCATCCGACCGGCCCATCCGACCAGCCCATCCGTTAGGTCCGGCCACCTACCTCAAGCCCGGTCCATTAGCATCAGATCCATTAGTCAAGCCCATTAAACGCTGAGACAAATTTGGCCAACTCAAGCTGTTCATCGAACGCAGGAGATCACTTTGGCCCACCAGACAATTCGCTCACTCGAGCCCACCAAAGAAGCTCGGCCCATTAGGAGGCCCGGCTAATTTCTCCTTCTATGTCTTTGTTGAGAAAGTATTCGGTGGTATCAAAGTGCCATGTCAGCTTGGTGCGCATTTATCCACTTAGACCCAATCACGTGTTGACACATGGCGAAACTTTGTAATTAAATTAAATATCCTGAAAAAGCTGGCATTGATATCATAATTTTGAAATGGCCGCTCAGCTTTCTCTCTCCTCTTCAACTCATCTTTTGGTCTATGAAAAAGGAGAACGATCGCAACTCTATTCCCTCTTCACTTAAACGCTCCTTCCTCAACTGTAGCTCCTTGCTCAAATGCTTCTTCCCCAACTCCACCTTCATCCTCTCGCCCTTGCTAAGACCTAGACCCAGACCCGACCCGCCCAATATCCCTAGTCTCAATACTTGCCCCCGAAGGAACCGTCGCCCAATTGGAGCAACCGCCCTTCCAAGGAGACAATGCTCCTTGACGGCTAAGACTACGACCACTGGTACAGCGTCATGCTGTTTCCCACTGATCACAAGCCCTCCAAGGAAAGATGATCAAAACCCTAGCCTCTGTTGTCACAAGGTAAAGAGTAGAAGAACCATCAATGCAATCTTTTTTTTCTTTAATTCTGGTCCTAGTTCAAGCTGAATGTGTTTGGTTTGTTTGTTTATTTGTTTCTCAATGCTGATTTGAATGCTTTTCGAGGTGTTAGCGAGGAGGAGGCGAAGAAGAAGGTTTACTCGGTCTGCACGACTCCTTTTACTGCATGCGGGCGGGTGTTTGATCCGAGGTTATTTATACTGTTGTAGACATGACGTTGTTTTCTTGGAATTTTTAGCTTGTCGGCATAAGTTGTGTTCCCTTCATCGTCTTTATGTTTGATTGCTGATCTCAAGAGTCCATGCACCTGGTAATGTTGAAGTTAGAAAGATCCAGTCTTGTTTGCCTCCTGTTTTTCGGTCATATCTCTGGTGCACTCAGGCTATCATTCTTCTCTGCAAACTATGTTTTGCAATAATTTGACAAAATTTATTTAACTAATCCTTCTCACCCCCGCCCTCTTCCCCCCCCCCCCCTCCTCTCTTTCTCTCCTTAGTTTTCGGAGATGTCAATGTTTGTCACTTGCAGGAGTACTTAACCACTCTCAGTTCTGGCAATATTCAATCGTGCCCTATTGGTCAGCGCATTTTTTATGATTGCTTTGTGGTTGTTATGATATGTGCTTGATTTCAGTGTCTTATTGGAACCAGTGTTGATATGAGGCTTTAAGTGCATCTATTTATTGCATAATTACAGTACAAAGGGACATTCTATAAAATCCCGAATCTTTCAATTTTAAGATGTTAACGCTGCTAATGCGGAGAAGAATACTCCGCTTCATTGGGCTTGGCTCAACGGTCATGTTCAGGTGATTATTTGATCATATTGCAAAGATTGCAGTGCATCTTTATCGAAATCCTTAGTACATTGACATAACAGGTGGTCCATAATTTTATTCTGGCCGGAGCAATGCGAGCTTGTTAATTAAGTCAGTTATTTTTAGATTGAAGTTGATAGCACGGGATGATGCTTGAAGCAATGCCTCCTACGCATTTGACATATTTCTGCACTCCCTAATCCATCCGGGTAATGTGCAGCCACGAGCGGACGCCAATCGATGAGGCAGTGAGTAGGGGGAAATTGGATGTAGTCGACACGATCAATGCTGCTGCAGCTCAAGTTGAACTATGAGCATGTCCCGACGGAGAGATGATTGGGACGATATGTTTGTAGCTATCTCGATTTTTTATTTTTCTTTACAGGAGAAATGCTATTAGGCTTATGTGATGAGAGAGTTTAGTTATATAACGTGGTGGTTCTTGTAGTCGACCGCTAGACATTCTCGGAAGACTAGAGAAATTGAACGAATCAATACAGAAGAGAGAGTCTTTCGTCCTTTGAATTTCGAGCTGATTGAGTAGACTAAATCTTTAGTATTTCATGAGAATGAAATTTTTTTTTGATGCGATGCTCATTTTAGCGATGCATGTAATGACTAATGAAAAACATGCCATAGATGACATACTTGTGTACTATAAGTATAACCAGCAGCCCTTAGTTTTATCGCAACATTTATGATAGTTTACTACCAATATCATCTTTGCCGAGATTCGTTTGGTGCTTGCTTAAAAATTGACCTAGGCTGTAATTTGTCCTATCACCTGAAGAACCTTCCATAGATTAGAAAATTCCATGTTTCTTTCCTTTCATTAACAAAACCAATCAAACTCCCCTTACTTTTTAAGGGTTAATACCATGGAAAAGCCTAAATTGGTACACCTGTAATAAATTTACCCTAAACGAATGTTTTGATCACAAAAAACCCCAAACTAGTATATATATGACAAATTTAATTTCCGTGAGTTTCCGTTAAATTTTATCATCAAATTATTGGGTTGAATGTCACGTAACAGTTGACGGGTATACCAATTTGGAGTTTCACCCCTCCGTTTGTCGTAGGTTTACCAATATGTGATTTTTCGTGGTATTAAGCCAATTTTACGGAGGGTAAATTTATCACAAATGCACCAGTTTGAGGTTTTTGATGGTCAAAAAATTAATTTAAGGTAAATTTGTCACAGATGTACCAATTTGTAGTTTTTTGTAGTAAAAAAATTAGTTTAGGATAAATTTATCACGTGTACCAATATAAAGTTTTTCATGGTATTAACCATTCTTTTAACTTGCCCATGTTTTTTATGATACGAGTATTTCGATGATTTCCTATGCAGACAACACTAGCCGTAGAGTCCTCTGTGAACATCTTAGACTAAATCAAACCCTGAAATGAGACTATATGCGACCATCCCCTACACCAACAATAGAACAATAAAACCAAAGAAACATTTTCATCCAAGGTCACCACACAGAAACCTGAACATATGTTTTCGAGTGATTCATCATTAAAGCTTACAACGCATTTATCCTCAGCGGCCACACTAGCTGATGCGGCCCTGAGATGCTGTGGCAAAATTGGATAAAACAAAAGGAAATCAATCCGCTTTTCATGTCCACTGATAAAGCAACACAACCAATGACATTGAGAAAGGAGGTAAGGATTTTCCACATAATCTCTACCTTCTAAGAACATGAATGTAAAACAGAAGTTGTACAAAAAAACTGATTAAAAGATCTTCGTTCCACCAGACCTACCTAAGGAGTCAAAGATAGATACTTTACACATTTCAGTCGAGATAAGTAGCAAGACCAGATAGTCTAGATGCCCTGGTTTTAGAATTGTTACAGTTATGCAATTATGCACTCTTGACGAATTCTTCGGAAAACAACAGCCGCAAGCATCTCTATGAGATTCTAGTGATCACCCGAAACCGAGAAAACCATCCGTCCTGACAGCTCAAGTTGAAGATGGCCACATCACTACAAAAAAACATGAATTTTGCGACGGGGAATTTTTCGTCGCTAATTTGCAACAAACTTTGCGACGGAATTATTTTCCGTGGCAAAATTCGTCACAAATTTGCGACGGAAAGTTAGACGTCGCTAATTCCGTCGCAAATTAGCAACGACTAATTTTCCGTCGTAAATTTGCCAATTTTCGACGGATATATTTTCCGTCGCTAATTTGTGCAACGAAATTTACCCTTTTGCGATAAAAGTAGCGACGAATGTTTTATCCGTCGCAATTTGCGATGGATTTTGCGACGAAAATGGATTCGTCGCTAATTTCTGATGGAAATTTACTTTCGTCATATGTACCCCACTCGTCAATTTCTCTCTCTCAGTACTGATTCCTCACGTCGCCCGCTTTTCTCCCGCCTTCTCCCTCTTTCGTTTCTCTCAATAATCCGTGCGCGCAGAAATCAATTTCGATAAAGCTTTTCCACCGGTAAGTATTGTAGCTAATTTCGTGACTAAACATGCGACTAATACGGTCCTGTCTTTTCTATTCATCGCTGGATGTAAACTTTTTTTTTATTGACTTTTTTTTCTTTTTTTGTTTTAACTTGGTGGCCGGTCACCGGACTGCCGACCGGCCATCGGCGAGACCTCGCCGGCCATGGGGGGAGGCCAAGCGGCCTCGCCAGCCATGGGCCGAGGCCACTCGGCCTCCTCCCATGGCGGTCGACCTCGCCGTTGCCCAGATCTAGGTGACGACAAGGTCAATCGGTGGCCATGGCGAGGCCGGTCGGCCTCCCCCAGATCTGGACGAGGCCGCCGTGGCCGGCGAGGTCAATCGGCGGCCTCGCCAAGGTGTGGCGGTCGACCTCGCCCCATGGCTGACGAGGTCGCGCGGCCTGGCCATGGTCGCTTGGCCTCCCCCAGATCTGGGCGAGGCTGAGCGGCCTCGCCGGCATCAGCCGATTGCCGGTCGTCGGACCAGCGACCAGAGAAAAATATAAGAAGAAATTGTTTTTAAATTCGGAAAAAATAAAAAAAAAAGGTATTTAAAAATAAATGTTAAGTGATTTTGCTTTTATTTAGGTACGTGTCCAATTGAAGGTCTCGCAATCTAAGTGAACGTTGCAATTCTCTTCAAATTGACCATTTTCTGCTATCAAGATTTCAGTCAAATATCCAGGTAAGTCTTCTTTACATGGTAATTTTTTAATTTTTTTTTCAATTTAAAAGTAATTATTGCGTGAAAAACAAAATTTTAATTTTCATAATTTTATGGTTTTAATTAAGAACAGTAGATATGATATTTTAAATATTTTACGAGATTTCTTTATTTTAATACAGACACAATACAAAAAGACAGAGCTTGGATATATAATAAGAACTTACCTAGACGTCGAGGATTGACCGATGAGTTTCGTACTGGGTTGAAACTATTTTTAGACTTTACTAGTACTAAATATGAGTTCATGGATGGAAATAAGTTAAAGTGTCCATGTAAAAAGTGCAGTAATGGTAAATTTAATGTGTGTGATAAAGTTAGAAAACATCTTTGTAGATTTGGGTTTATTCTGAATTATTATAATTGGACTTGTCATGATGAACCATTTATATCTGATAAAGGATATCGAAGAAGTGATCAATTTTTAGTTATGGAAGAATGTAGCTATTATGACCAACTGAACCCATACGAGAAGATGGTGATTGATGCAGCTGGTCAGAATTTTGTTTCAAAATCGAATCATGCAAGTACTAGTTTTACTCCTACACTTGAACAAGTGGGTACTAGTCATGCATAACAATTGGAAGAGATAGGAGTAACAGGTTTGATGAGAATGTGTGTAATGGAGCTTTTTCATCTAATCAGTTCTGAGAAGTGATGAAAGTAGCAGATGAACCTTTATGGGCAAGTTGTGACAACTACACTAAGTTATCAGTCACAACAAGACTGTTAAATATCAAGAAAGAGCATAATGTGTCTGCGGATTGCTTCAACTCTTTTGTTGAAGTAATGCGGCAAACAATGCCTCGTGATAACATCATGCCAAGTGATTTTTACGATATGAAAAAGCTAGTGGATAACTTAGGTCTTCCGGTTGTAAGGATTGATGTATGTAGTAGGGGTTGTATGTTATATTGGAGAAATGATGAAAATGCAGAATCTTGCAAATTCTCTAACCAATCCAGATATAAGATTAACAGGAGATCGGATTATAATCAGAAGCGTAGACCATGCAAGCAAATATTTTATCTGCCCTTAATCCCCAGATTGCAAAGGCTTTATACGTCTCAAGCCCCTGCTGAACACATGACTTGATATGCAAATCATGAAACAAAAGAGGGTCTAATGTGTCATCCTTTAGATGCAGAGACATGGAAATATTTTGATAGAACATACCTTGAGTTTGCGATAGAGCCTCGAAACATCATGTTAGGTCTCTGTGCCGATGGATTTGCCCCATTTAGGAAATCAGGAAAAAGTTATTCATGTTGGCCAGTTATCTTAACGCCGTACAATCTTCCACCTGGTATGTGCATGAAGACACTTTATATGTTTTTGACATTGATCGTGACTGGCCCGCAAAATCCGAAAAAGTTAATAGATATTTATATGCAACCATTGATTGAAGAGTTACAACGGCTATGGGAGGAAGGTGTCCTTACATATGATGTTTCTACCGATCAAATATTTATAATGAAGGCTGCTCTTCTTTGGACGATAAATAACTTTCCAGCTTACGGAACGTTATTTGGATGGAGTATAACTGAGATCTTAGGATGTCCAATATGTTTGGAGAGATCAAATTCATTTAGATTAAAACATGGAAAGAAGCCAGTTATTTTGATTGTCATAGACAACTTTTACCGATAAATCATACATTCAGAAGGAATAAAAAAGAGTTTATCAAGAATAGGACTGAACAAATACGTCCACCATTAAGGTTGACCGGCGAGCAAATTTGGAAGCGGGTGCAAGACTTTCCAACTGTTGTTCAGAATCCTCACGGTACGACTTTTGTGTACGAAAGTACACATAAGTGGACAAAACGCAGTATATTTTGGGATCTACCGTATTGGAAGACCCATCTTATTCATCATAATCTTGACGTCATACACATAGAAAAGAATATTTTTGACAATGTCATAAATACTGTGATTGATGTCACCGGAAAAATAAAAGACAATTTGAACACAAGAAAAGATATGAGAGATATTTGTGATCGGCCAACACTAGATGTGGATGCAAGCAGCAGGGGACCAAAATTAAAAGCAGTTTATACATTGGATAAGGAGCAGAGGCGAGTTGTTTGTCAAAATCTGTGCGGTTTCCTGATGGATATGCTTCGAACCTCGGGAAATGTGTTGATTTGAATGAATGCAAGTTGACAGGTTTGAAGAGTCATAATTGTCATATATTAATGGAAAGACTAATTCCAATAGCTTTCAAGGAAGTTCTACCGAACTTTATATGAGGCGCCATTACAGAGTTAAGTAATGAAGGTTGCTCTTCTTTGGACGATAAATAACTTTCCAGCTTACGGAACGTTATTTGGATGGAGTATAACTGAGATCTTAGGATGTTCAATATGTTTGGAGAGATCAAATTCATTTAGATTAAAACATGGAAAGAAGCAAGTTATTTTGACTGTCATAGATAATTTTTACCGATAAATCATACATTCAGAAGGAATAAAAAAGAGTTCATCAAGAATAGGACTGAAAGAATACGTCCACCATTAAGGTTGACCGGCGAGCAAATTTGGGAGCGAGTGCAAGACTTTCCAACTGTTGTTCAGAATCCTCACGGTACGATTTTTGCGTACGGAAGTACATATAAGTGGACAAAACGCAGTATATTTTGGGATCTACCGTATTGGAAGACCCATCTTATTCATCATAATCTTGATGTCATACACATAGAAAAGAATATTTTTGACAATGTCATAAATACTGTGATGGATGTCACCGGAAAAATAAAAGACAATTTGAACACAAGAAAAGATATGAGAGATATTTGTGATCGACCAACACTAGATGTGGATGCAAGCAGCAGAGGACCAAAATCAAAAGCAGTTTATACATTGGATAAGGAGCAGAGGCGAGTTGTTTGTCAAAATCTGTGCGGTTTCCTGATGGATATGCTTCAAACCTCGGGAGATGTGTTGATTTGAATGAATGCAAGTTGACAGGTTTGAAGAGTCATAATTGTCATATATTAATGGAAAGACTAATTCCAATAGCTTTCAAGGAAGTTCTACCGAACTTTATATGAGGCGCCATTACAGAGTTAAGTAATTTCCTGCATGATATTTGCTCGATAGTGTTAAAAGCATCACACATGGAGAAACTGGAGAGAGATATTCCAATTATTCTTTGCAACTTAGAAAGGATATTTCCTCCATTATTTTTTGATTCGATGGAGCATCTCTTAGTTCACTTGTCTTATGAGGCGAAAGTTGCAGGTCCTATCCAATTTTGATGGATGTATCCATTTGAGAGGTAATTTTTTTTAAATAAAGTTAAAATTACTTTATTATATATTATGTTCCAATAAGCTTCTTTCTATTGTAACTAGATTCTTATATCATTTGAAGAAAAAAGTGAAGAATAAGGCATGTGTTGAAGCTTCAATTTGTAATGTATATATTGTGGAAGAAGTTATAACATTTGCGTCATACTATTTTGAGTCGCACGTATAGTGCAAGAGGCGGAGAGCAGGCAAAAATAATGAGAGCCCCAGTGATCCTAATTGCAAAGCATTCTCTATTTTCAATTATCTGGGTCGACCAAGTGGCGCATGTCAGTTTTGTTACTTAACAGGCGAAGAATTGCATACAGCCCATACATATATTTTACTGAAGTGCCCAAAAATCGAGCCATACTTCGTGTAAGTGTAAATTCACAAATATATGTATTGTGTGTCAAATATTTGTTAATATATAAATGGTATTTATTATTAGGATTTTCCAAACTTCAATGTATAGACTACCACCAAATGAGTTTGATCGTTTGTGCGACGAACAATTTGCAGCATGGTTCAAAACATATGTAAGTTGCCTATGGACCAAAACCAAGTTATTTAAATTTTATACATCATTTATTAAAATATATATTATTGATCTTGCGTGTGTAACCTTAGGTTCACAGTAATCATGATGAATTTAAAAAGCAAGGATTGCTATATCATCTGTCGTGGGGTCCACAGTTAAGAGTACGAAGTTGGCCAGCATATTTCATAAATGGATATAATTTTCACA
Source organism: Syzygium malaccense (assembly GCA_031216405.1). Taxonomy (NCBI): domain Eukaryota; kingdom Viridiplantae; phylum Streptophyta; class Magnoliopsida; order Myrtales; family Myrtaceae; genus Syzygium; species Syzygium malaccense. The sequence continues at coordinate 16,069,621 of CM062262.1, read as the reverse complement.
CTCAAGAATATAGAATGGAAAAAGCCACAATGAATAGTGGTGTGTGTTCGGTCATTCAATGGTGGCAGTTCAAAAGATGATTTTTATGGCTTGTTTAATGAAATCATAGAGATAAAGTACCTTGGACCTTTAATGATGCAGATTGTGTTATTTAAGTACAAGTGGTTCGACCCCATCAAAGGAATGAAGATGCATACAAAGTTCAATTTCATTGAAATAAATCACAAGAAAAGGTATATGAAATATGAACCATTTGTCTTGGCACAACAAGCAATTCAAGTATGTTATGCATCATATCGTAGTTTGAAACGTGACAAAGCTGATTTGTGGGCTGTATGTAAATCAAAGCACGGGGAAAAATCGAGGAACACTGGAAGGATAGAGCCTATCAACAAGAGAAAGTTTGTAACACGGTTGAAACTGAGGAATATAACATTCTAACTTTACGAGATCCATATGGAGCAATGATAGATGTGGATCCAACTAAAATTTGCGAATTAAATGTACAAGATGGTTTAGATTTTGATTTTGAGACAAATGATGAAGATGATGCTCATAAAGAAGATAAAGATAAAGATGAAGATCAAGACGAGGACGAAGACAAAGACGAAGATGAAGACGAAAATGAAGATTAAAATTTTTGTGACAAAACACTAATGATGTGTAATTATTATTGCGACAAGTGTTACTTTGGTTGTCATAATTATTATTATTGTTCTTATTATTATTGTTATTGTTATTATCATTATTGTTGTTGTCGATTATTCTTATTAATTTAATTGATCGTCGGAAAATTTATCGCTAAATGGCGACAACTCAAATATTATTCGTGCGATGACATTTACAATATTCTATTTTCCATTGCATTTGGATCGTTGCTAATTTCGTCGCTCATTTTACGACAATAACTTATTCGTGGCTACTGTTCATCGAAGATTTATCAATGGAAGTGAAATTCACGGCAATTTTCCGAATCCGTCGCAAAATGTCCTTTATTTTTGGAATCCAAAATAAATCCGTCGCAAATTTGCGCCAGACAATATGTTTCCGTCGCAAAATTTTGGACGGAAAAAAAATTATGTCCAAAATTTGCGACGGACCACATTTTTCCGTCGCAAAATTTTGGGCGAACAAAAAATTACGTCCAAAATTTGTGACGGAAAAAAAAATGTCCGTCGCAAATTTGTGATGGACAAATAATATCTATCGCAAATTTGGGACGGGAAAAAAATTCCCTCCCAAATTTGTGACGGACAAAAAATGTCCGTCGCAAATTTGGGACGGGAAAAAATTCCCTCTCAAATTAGCGACGGACAAAAAAATCCATCGCAAATTTGCGACGGAATGAAAAATCTATCGCAAATTTGCAATGGAAAAAAAAACCCGTCGCAAACTTGCGACAAATAAAAAAATCTGCGACGGATAAAAAATGTTAGTCGCAAATTTGGGACGGGAATTTGCGATGGACAAAAAAATCAATCACAAATTTGCGACAGATAAAAAATATCCATCGCAAATTTGGGACGGGAACAAAATTCCCTCCCAAATTTGCGACGGATAAAAGTTCCGTCGGAAATTTGCGACGGACCAAAAATTGTCCGTCGCAAATTTGCAATGGACAAATATGGGACGAGAAAAAAATTCCCTCGCAAATTTGCGACGGAATGAAAAATCTGTCGCAATTTTGGGACGGATTCGAAAATGCCCTTATTTTTTGGAATCCGTCGCAAAATCCATCGCAAATTTGCGACGGATCCTTTTTTTATGTCCGTCGCAAAATCCTACGCAAATGTGCGACGGATTTTTTTCTGTCGTAACCACGTTCGCGCACGTTTCAAATTTTTTCGCCCCACTGCACACGTATGTGCCCCTTCTTCAAACTTTATCCCTTCTTTTCAGACTTTGTCCACTCTTCTTCTTCTTCTTCTTCTTCTTCTTCTTCTTCTTCTTCCCGTTGTCGTCGCCGAGTACCGTGGACCATTTGCGCCAGCCCGCCGTCGCCGTCGTCGCCTGCCCGCGCGTCTGCTTGTCACTCGCTTGGCGGAGCTCGCCACGCTGCCCAGCTCGCCCGCGTGCCTCGCAGTCGCCCAGCAGCCAACTGAAGCCGTCGCCGCCCAGCCTCACCCGAGCTCGCCGCCGCCCAGCATCTGCCCGACACCGTTACCACCCAGTCGCCGCCCAGCTCACCCAAGCGGCTTGCCCGCCCACCTCGCAGTTGCCCAGCAGCCGACTGAAGCCGTCGCTGCCCAGCCTCACTCGAGCTCGCCGCCGCCCAGCAGCCGCCCAACGCCATCGCCGCCCATCCTCGCCCGAGCACTTGCCGTCGCCGTCACCGCCTAGCCGTCACCACCCAGCAGCCGCACGACGCTGTCGTCGCACAGCCTAGCCCGAGGACTTGCCGTCGCCGCCCAGCCGCCCCCTGACGCTGTCGCCGCTGTCCAGCAGCCACCGTCCAGCCACCGCCCAGCCGCCACCCGACATCGTCGCCGCCCAGCCGCACCACAGCTCCACCGTCGTTCGCTCGGCCGTGACCGAGCGCCTGGCCAACTAGCCACCACTTGGGCCCGCGCCCACGCCGAGCCCCCCACTGGCCGACCTGCTAAAATATTATTATTATTTGGCTTTTCTGGGCCTTGAACCAAGTAAGCGACTCCCTAAACCCTACCTAGTATAATGAGTATTAATTAGACTTGTTTAGGGATTGTTTAGTGTCGGATTGGTTGGCTAAGTTAGGAGCCGATTTCAAGATTGCATGTGGCTTTGATCGATGTTCGCCTAGTTAATTTGTCGATTATGTGGCCGATTAAGCGTTCAATTACGATCGTGTGGTTGATTAAGCATTTTTTTAGAAAATGCATTAAAATTGATAAATTCTAGATAAATTCATAAAAATTTCCAGAAAATTAAAAAAAGTCAGATTTTGGGAAAATATTAAATTTGGTGAATTTTCTTTTAAAATAAAAAAAACCAAAATTTCAAAATATCACAAAATGGCTTAAAATAACTGTGGTCACCCACTTTGAGTGAAATTTAAATTTTTTTAGGTGCCCAAAAAATTTTAAAAATAATAATAAAATAAAAATTTTCAAAACTTTAGAAAATGGCTTAAAATAATTGTGGCCACCCACTTTGAGTGAAATTTAAATTTTTTTAGGTGCCCAAAAAAATTAAAAATAATAATAAAATTAAAAAATTTCAAAACTTTAGAAAATGGCTTAAAATACCTATGGCCATCCACTTTGAGTAAAATTTAAAATTTTTTAGGTGCAAAAAAATTAAACATTAATAATAAAATAAAAATTTCAAAACTTCACAGAATGGCTTAAAATACTTGTGGCCACCCACTTTGAGTGAAATTTAAATTTTTTTAGGTGCCCAAAAAAATTTTAAAAAATCAAAACTTCACAAAATGGTTTATAATACCTGTGGCCAGCCACTTTTAGTGAAATTTACATTTTTTAGGTGCCCAAAAAATTAAAAAATAAAAAACTTTACATAATGGCTTAGAATACCTGTGGTCACCCACTTTGAGTGAAATTTAAATTTTTGTAGGTGCCCAAAAAAAATAAAAAATAATAAAAATAATTGCAAAACTTCACAAAACGACTTATAATGCCTGTGGCCACCCACTTTGATTGATGATCGTGTGGCCAAGAACGAATATCATGTGGCTGAAATTGATGTTCCATGATTGTTCTTGTACTTGATGAATTATCGTGTGATTTGAAAGTGGATCGTGTGGTTAATTATGGCTATTGTTGGCTTAGCATGGCATATCGTGCTCATATTTTGATGTTTGATATCAAAATGAGTGCAATTTATAGTATATTTGTTCGTAGGAAATTGCACGTCATAAATACTCGGCATTGGCTAATTAAAAGGGAACATTTTCTGCTTCTGAACCAAAATGGTAAGCTTCGTCATGTACGTCATTATGTGTCCGTAATACATGTTCATATTTTTTTACATATTTGTCTAATATTCCTACTTGTCAGTATAAACGTGGAGGTCATATGTATAAAAGACCATCCCCTTCCTCATCCTCGTCCCCATCCCTTTCCTCTTCCCCTGTCCTTTCATCTAACCCTCAACCACTATATGCTGATGGACAATATGGACACGTTAGCCCTTCTTCCAACACTCAAGAACATGTTAGGGGACTTAGCCACATGCGAATTGAATCTCCTCCAGTTCTATCTCCTTTAGATCCATCTCCTTCCGTTCCACCTTATTATTCAGCGCAACAATCGCATAATGACGGAAACACGGGCGAAGAAGATAACCAATTCATGATATGCACATTTGGAGATTCGTAAGTACTTCATTTTTTTTTAGTATATGTAATATTTATAGCTTTAGATATGGATGTCAGCTAAATTGTCGATGTTGCACAATATCTATATGTTTGTAGATTCACGGATGCTCCGTTTGTTGTGAGGGAACTGAATAAAATAGTCAAAAACTATTGGATGGGGCGATATATTAATTATAGAAGTGTTCCACAAGAAGTAAAAGATTTGTGATGGAATGAGTTCAAAGTAAGTTTTAGATATTCTATTTTCTCACCAACTAAATTCGGTGTAGTATATTAATGGTCAAGAATGATGTAAAGGGACCAGAACAACTCTTTAGTTTTCGGTACTAAAGGGACCAGCTATTTTCCCCGAGATGAACTTAACAAAATCTATCGCCGAATTATCTGGTGCATGATAATGGATATGTGACCATCATAATAACTTTCGGTTTTTCTTGTATTGATTGCAGCGAAAGTTCAGGTGAGACGAAGAGGAAGAGAATGAAGTGAGAAGAATTTTTCAAAAAAAAGTCAGTGATCACATACGAAATGTGATGAATAGAGCGAAGATCAAGAAAGTGAAGCCGACTCTCATTACAGCTGACAATTGGACAGAAATTAACAGAATTTGGGAAACTGAAAAGAGTCAGCAAATCAGTGAGCAGAATAAAAAGAATCAATCTTCTAGTTCTAGTGAAGGGTCTGCCACATATGCTGGGGGCTCTATCAATATTGGGGAGCATTGCAAACGACTAGTAAGTCTGTTAAATAAGTTATAAGTTAATTTAATTCAATTACTCATGTTTACATGTTGTAGGCACGTGAATTGGAGACGGAACCGATATTTGCAACTACATTTGAACGCACATTTCAAAAGAAAGATAAGAGCGATCAAGCAAAAGCTATTAAGATATGTAAGGTTATACTTTGGGCTTTATGGAAACTAGAATGAAAAACGTGAATGCTTTTAATATTTACGGTAGATGTACATATGGAGTTATTTTTTTTTCATCTATATTGTTAATGTAGGAAAAATATGACAAATTTTTAATGAGCAATGCTAGTGGTAGTGATGGTTGTGCTGCGTCTGAGCCATCAGTTGACAGTATGGCATTATGGATGGAGGCAATGGGTGGGATGAAAAAAGGAAAAATATTTGGGATGGGATCCTTGTCAAGGATGTACATGCCGAATCATGCTGGAACTTCATCATCCAATGCGTTTGGTCGAAGGAGGACACAATATGACGAGCAATTGACCCAAGAAGTGAACCAATTGAAAAATATAATTGTAGAGAGGGACGAAGAAATAAATGACTTGAAACAACAAATGCAAATCGTTATGCGACACCTCAACCTCAATCGCGATGAGGTTCCTCCTGTACCTCCCGCCAATCCAATAGGTGATGGGCACAATGATGAGCGACACAATGATGATGTGATTGCTGATGATGATGATGATTTTCTCGGTCCTTTCTAGTTAAAATTTCCAAAATCAGGGATAAGCTTACTTCACAATATTTTATGACATAAGTGCAGTTTCACCCAATATATTCCTGCCCTACAATTACTTTTTGTGCATAACTTTCTTACAACTAGGTTCTTTGCTTGCGAAAAACTGAAAATTTAGAGATCCCAGGATGACATGCTTATTAAAAAAAATCATGATATTTGAACATTGTAGAAATACATATCTTAATTGACTTTGAGTCATCTTTTCCTGGGAATTGGTGCTGGTAATTTACCTCTCTAAGTTATTAAACTGTTGAATGCTGTTTGGATAAGGATCTAATTTTTCCTAGGTGACAGAAATACGGTTTACAAGGGTGAACAAACTACAGTGGATGTCAAAGTCGACTCATATTCATATGTAAGAACATTGATGTTCGTCCTGAAACGTTTTTTTGTTAACCCTCTTATTTGTTTTTTTATACCTAGTTCCACATCCATGCATAAACACTTCTTTTATATTCTGGACTGATTGTATATCTTTATTTATGTATCCATATTTCATCAGGTGTCGACAAAAGTGACTGCTTTTAGTGTCCTGCCGAGTACCAAAGCTGCCCAATCTTGTGTTTGGTTTGTCGATTTTTCGTTTTTTAAGCAAAATTTATGGTTGTCCCGCCTCCAATGAATGTTTTGAATGTATTATAAGATTGGATATCAAAAAGCATCATGTCAGACTTTGCAACTTTGCATATATCATTACTTTTTGCGGACTAGCATCTTTCCTTCAATTATATTTTTCAATTATATGGCATTATGTCTGGTTTGCTCGTTTTCTGTTTCTGAAGCGGAATCTATGGTTGTCTCGTGTCCTTTGATTGTTTTCAATGTATTACATGATGTTCATTAATGCGTAGCTATTGATATGGATAAGATTTGATGGCCGAAATGGTGTAAAATTTGCGACGAATATTTAGAGAAGAATTTTGCGACCATTACAGTTCGTGGCTAATTTGTGACAAATAAGTAGTGACGAATCAAGTTCGTGGCTAATTTGTGACAAATACATTTTGCGACGAACAAAGTTCGTGGCTATTTTTGCGACGAATTTTGCGATAAATTTTGTGACGAATAAAGTTAGTAGCTAATTTTGCGATGAATTTCATGACAAATTTTGCGACGAATAAAGTTCGTGGCTAATTTGCGACGAATTTTCCGACGAAATGTGCGACTAAATTTGCGACGAATTTTGCGACGAATAAAGTTCATGGCTAATTTGCGACGGATAGTGTTCGTGGCTAATTTGCGACGAATTTTTTTCCGTTGCAATTTTGCGATGGAAATTGAAATTTTCCGTCACAAAATTTTGCGACGACCTATTAGTGACGGAATTTTTTCCGTCGCAAATTCGATTTGCGACGGATTTTTCCAAATTTTTCGTCGCAAAATTCGTCGCTAATTCCTTGTTTTTTTGTAGTGCATACTCTCACAAAAGTAGAACTCTGCCTGGCAAAAATAATTATCTTCCTAAGAGCATCTTCAATCCTGCAATAGTGGCAAGTTCCATTGAGAATCGTCCATAAGTGGCTACCTCAGAAGCTCATAAACAAATGCACGGACACTTTGGGAAAAAGATAAGACTAAACTGGTGCAGGACCACTACTACACACAATCTACTTTACAAGTAAAATACTCCTTCACGTTGGTCGCGAAAAACAATACTCAAGATCTCTATAGCTAGAATATAGAACATATATAATCGAGTAAAAGCGATTTGCATAACTGTTTTTGAATCTATCGTTCTTGATGAGGAATAGCGACGATTCTCAGCGCAAGTCTTCTCCTCTGTTACCCTCTGTATTACTGACTCAATGAGACTACCTCTCACAGTTAGCATTTTCCCCTTTGTGAGATAATTTGTGCATCAAGATTAGAGAAAGGAAGAGCACTATTTATAGAGTTTTAAGTCAAGCTCTCTCATCATGGTCCGAGTCTTACTCACCCCACACTAGCCAGTCCATATTAGACTATATATGACCTTTTTAGACCAAATCCATAAAACGGTTAATTATTATCTCAATTAATGTAGCCCACATCAGAAAAATTCTTACATTTCAGTCTTTTGCAAGATATTCTACTCATTAATGGGAAGACAACAAACTTTTTGTTCTATTGTAGGATAACAAATTGAACCTATGAACGAGATAATATACCTGTGAAGTACGATGATGCTTGTAGCCTTGAGAAAGATCAATCGCTAATGACTAAAAAATTTTATGGAATCATTCTATCACATTAAACAAGGATCATATCTTGTGTGAGATGCCTCCTGTGCATGAAGAGGCTTTTCTCTTTCGCTTTTCCCCAGCGTCCTTCAACCGACTATTTGGTACACCTTTTGGCCTTCTCCGAAGAGGATCGATCAAGTACTTGAATTCCACAATTTTCTGCATCTTCAACTTCCACACCTTCCACCAAGAAATCAACATGATCTTGACATGTTAAAAGATTGCATTTTGTTCGTGATTTTGGAGCGAAGATGCAACAAGGTTGTAGTTGCAAGTTCCTCTGTAGCATTATGATTTGCGTTGAAATTCATAAACACCGAAAGCTAACCATATCAACCTGGTCAAATGCAATGTCTTGGACTAAATCGCACTATGAGAGCTATTGGGACTAACTATGCAACCTAAAAAGGGGGGTGAATAGGTTGCTTTTGATGTTTTAAAAACTTTTGCGAAAAACAGTATGTAACAAATAGATATCGGGTTTCACCAGATGTATGAGAGGCAATGAATCATTTGTGTGCAAGAAATGATAAACAGAAGAATAAACAATTGTATACAAGGATATATAGTGGTTCGATTTTAATTCCAAACCTACATCCACTCTCACAACTAATAGCCACAAGTTGGGCTGAATTGTACTACTAAATGCTAAACAAGTTATACTCAGCGTTCATCACTCTTATCAATTGATAGATCACACTATCGAGAGTTGGGTGCAGTTATTGCTTGGTACACTTGAACTTTCAACACAACTACAATGCAGTAAGTGCTATCGACAGACAGGAGCTTTTTACTCAGTACATAGTGAGTAGCAGATTTCTAAAATTTTATGAGCACTCTCTCTAACTTGTTGACTTCATAGACCTTCTCTTTTATAGGCATCTTCAATATGGTCGTTGATGATGTCTTAGAAGGGCAAGATAGCCATTAGAGCCATTGGTGCTGATGTCCTAAGAACTGACTATCTATACAGCCTATTCTGGCTGGAGACTTCCCTGAAATAGCTTCTGCTGCTGTTCTGTAGCTACGGTTATGACAATCTATCAGACTACCTGTTTTCCTCTCTACCAGATCTTCTACCGTGCAAATCCAATCAACAACGACTATAATAGTGAGGCAACGGTCATATTAAATGATCCGTTATCTAAACATTACCATTTACTTGATCTCTTCAATTTCAGTGAGATATCGTCATTTAGCTGATCTTTGTAATCGATGGTGTTGTTTAACTGATTCTTCAAGGATGGTCTTGTGATCTTTTCTTCAATTAATTACACCATGAGTATCACTTAGTCCCTTGAATATATCTGCACTTAAACAATGTAGATATCATGCTAAGGATAGTTTGGGTATCATCAAAATTCATTTGGAGATATTTCTCCAACAATCTCCCCCTTTTTTATGATAACAAAACTATCATGAAGATGTGAAACAAAGATATTGATTTGAATGTCCATTGAAAATAAATCTACTGAATGAAGATTTTCCATATAAGGTGTGCTTTGCAGAATGTCTCTATAGTGTTTGAAAGAAATATCAGAGACAATATCTAGATGCTCTTTAGAAGTTTGGCAAGTATAAAGCAGATCTTCTAGATTTGACAGGTGAATTAATATCGAGATATCATTAGAAAGAAGTTATGCTAGAATAATGTTTATTTACGACGCAGTTCGTTGTTTCTCTTGTTTCGATGTTGCTCCCCCTGTTTCGATGCACTTTAGTAATTCGTCATATTCCTTTCACATCCAGGTTCTCCCCCCTTTTTGTTATCAGCAAAAAGAGAAATGATAGAGAAATAAATAACATATTACGTAAAGAACTTGCACAGAAATCACATGGGAACAGTAGATCTAACATCAAACAACAGCCAAAGAAAAACATGAGCAAATAATATTAATTATGTGCGATGGCGTTTTCTTTGCTAGGTGGTAGATGGTGGAGCGGCTAGTTCCTCAGGATCAGGTCGAGTAGGATTGTAGCAATCTAGGCTAAGTAATGTTCGTTCAATTTTCACCAAATATTTGGTGAGAGAAGTGATGGAGCGTTTGATATCCTGAATGTCAGCTTGAAGCTTAGAGAGCTTAACAGCGGGAGTAACCGAAGGTTTGTCTGGAGAGATAGACCTCTCTGGTCTGGGCGGATGAGCAGACTGCCGCTATATGGGTGCCTTCCCTTTCCCTTTGCTGGTTGATGCAGCTGGTGCTGTTAACTTTTCTTGAAAAACCTTCTTTGCTTTTTCATCATCTCCTTGACCAATAGAAATAGCTTCATTCTTCTTATTGACCCATTCATCATGCATCATTCTCAGCATCATTTTGTCTATAGTCTTTTTCTCAATTTCCACATGATGCATGCTACGAGGAGCAATATCATAGAAGTCAATGTGCTTGTGCCTGAAGATGCGAGTGATGAGGGCACACTAGGGTAGCTTTCCTGTTTTGCGCTTGGTAGTACGATACATGTGGATAAAGATCATGTGTGCCCGGGAAAAATCTTCATATTTGGTGAGAATGGCCCAAATCACCCGTGCTTCATAATGAGAGACATCGTTTGTGGGGGACGATTTTGGACCTAGGCAGAGGGTCAAGATTTTCTTAATGAAGTTGGCTTTGAGAGGCCGTAGGTACAAGGGAACGATTTCTCTTGAGCCTCGAATAAAATTAGGAGTTTCCAAAATAAAACTACAAGCAACATCTGGCTCAACAAAGGTCTTTTTGAAAACATTAAACTCGGTGTTGATAATCTCAGTTAATTCATCCAATGTGATAGTGTAGTTTTTCTTGGCAAAAGAGAAGATGAAGGTGTTCCTGTTGGAAAAATATAGATTAGAGTAAGACAGGACCACGAGAGTGGGGTGCACTTCATCTTACATTGTACAAAATGTTTTCAGCTTGAGATCATCAAAAAGCTCAGAAAGAAAGATGCCATATGCATCAAGATAATCGAAGTTGACAAAACGATGTGGGATTAGACTGCAATTGTCAAAAGATTCAAAAATCTCTGTGTTCTTGATTGAAAAAGAGTTCAAAATCAAATGAGGAATCGAGAGAGAAACCTTCGCTGGGTTCAAAGTTTTGAAATACCCGGTCGTCGTCATCTTCTCTTGTTCTGTCTTCAAATGTTTCTTCTGTCTCGGTCCGTGGATGGCTTTGTTCAGTTTGAGCAAGAGGTTGTGCAGTTGGTGAGGGATCTTTTTCTACTTCAGGTTTCTTGGTGGGATCAGTCTCTTCCTCTTTGTTAGCAGAGGATTTTATGGATGGTGATGTTAGTTATGGTTGAGAGGATTCTCTAATAAGCAAAGCCAGGGGCTATGGTTTAGCAGTTTTTCCTTCAGTACATAGGAGGACGTACCCTTTTTCTTTGATAAAAGCTTGTAGTATTTATTCTAGGGAGGTGCGAGGGAGCACGGTCGGCTGTAAAGGAGCTTCCAGTTGAAGTAGTGAAAGGTTAGTTGGAATGACCATTTCTTTTCCAGAGCGTAGTCGAGATTCTGGAGTTTTGGTGTTGGAGATGATTCCTTCAGTAGAGGATGGAAGAGTCATGCTTGCAGTGGCAGATTCACCATGTTCTCTAGTAGGGTGAGAACCAGGCAGACTCTGATCTTGGGTTACTTCGGTTGATCCTTTTGGCTGGTCAGTGAGATCAATATGGGATGATCCTTCTTTAGAAGTTCTAGTTAGCATGGTACTAGTGCGAGTAGATTTGCGAGTGCTAATGGTTTTTTGAGATTTAGCAGCCATTTGAGAGAGTTTTGAGAATGAAGAAAATCGAGAATGGCTTGGAAGATATAGAAAGTCAGGAGCAGTTTATCGCAGGTGGTTTTATGAATGACAATGGCATGTGCACTATCTCCTTATAAATAGGAGTAGTTTAGCCACGTTCAGAAGACTAGCCATTACTCAATAACGGTAACTTTCTTATTTATTTCAATAAATTTCTTCGAAAAATCATGAGTAACAATGTATAGGATAAAATCATGTGTAACGGCGACAAGATACCAAGTCAGAACGATCAGAAATATTCCCAAAGGTAGTTACTGCAATGGTAATAAATTTTTGAATTGAAGATGCGTACTTGACGTCCATTGATATTGCCCAATAGGTATTTCCAGTGGGTTGATGAAGATTACCTAATTTATTTAACTGGATTGCATATTCTCAGCTCTCCTTTAATAAATTCGAAGGCTTGTTTGTCCAACGGCTTAATGAAAATATCAGACGATTGATGTTTCGAATCAATAAATTGAATGGAGATGTCTCCATTGTTTACTAGATCTCTAATGAAGTGATGTTTAATTTCAATGTGCTTGGCACGAGAATGTAATATGGGATTCTTTGATAGATTGATTACAGTTGTATTGTTACACAATACAAGAATGATTGCATCCATTTCTCCATAGTCACAAAGTTGTTCATCCAAATAAGTTGTGCACAGCAGCTACCTAGTGCTATATATTCAGCTTTCGTAGTTGAGAGGGCAACTGTATTTTGCTTCTTTGAGAATCAAGATATCAGCATATTTCCTAATAATTGACAAGTACCAGATGTACTTTTACGATCGACTTTGCATCCTGTATAGTCAGCATCCGAGTATTTAAGTAGTGTGAAATCTAATCTCTTAGGATACTAGATACCTAACTTCGGATATGAGCCAATGTATTGAATGATACGTTTTACGGCCGATAGGTGAGATTCTTTTGGATCAGACTAAAAACGTGAACATAAAAAAGTTCCAAATAATATATCTCGTCTAGATGCTGTTAGATATAATAAGGAACCAATCATGCTTCTATATAACTTGGAGTCAATAGATTTACCTTTCTCAACCTTATCTAGCTTGATAGTAGTAGACATTGGTGTTTCTACCTTTTTGCTTCCTTCCGGACTGAATCTCTTCACAATCTCTTTGGCATACTTTTCTTGATGGATAAAGTTGTCATCTTTTGTTTGCTTTATTTGAGGACTTAGAAAGAAATTGAGTGATCCAATTAGGCTTATCTCAAACTTACTTTTCATAATATTTGCAAATTCCTTGCACAGATCTTCATTAGTGGATCTGAAAATTATATCATCAACATATATTTGTATGATAAGAATATCTTTACCCTCCTTTTTGATGAATAGGGTAGTATCCACTTTACCTTTCTCAAAATCATTTTCTTCTAGAAATATACTTAATCTTTCATACCAAGCTCTTGGTGCCTACTTAAGTCCATGCAGGGCCTTTTTCAAGTGGTAGATATCCTTTGGTCTGCTTGAGTCTTCAAATTCTGGATATTGCCCAACAAAGACCTTTTCTTTAATGTGACCATTAAGAAAAGCACTTTTGACATCCATTGATATCGATGAATATTGTAAAAACATGCATAGGCAGTTAATAGTCGTAGAGTTTCCAGTCTAGCAATAGGAGCATAGGTTTCATCAAAATCAATACCTTCCTCTTGTGAGTAACCTTTCGCAATTAATCTTGCTTTATTGCGAGTTACATTATCTTTGTCATCAAGTTTATTTCGGAATACCCATTTTGTTCCAATGACCGGATTATCTGAGGGTCTTTACATTAATTCCCAAACTTCGTTTAGTTTGAATTAATGTAATTATTCTTGCATGGCCTCTATCCAGCTTTTGTCAAAGATAACTTCTTTGATCCTTTTGGGTTCTTGTTGAGATATGAGGGCCAAGGAATTCCTCAAATTTTTTAGTGAGGATTTGGTCTTGATTCCTTCATTTATACTTCCAATGATTTGCTCCTTGGGGTGCTCCGTTTTGTATCTTCAATCTTTGGGAACTGACTTCTGTTTGAAAACATAAGCATTTTGATGTTGTTGTTGCTGATTGGTGGGAGAGGGTATGAGCTTGACTTCATCACAGTCATTTGCTTGTATCTCGTTCTGGTCATCTTTAAACTTCACGTTTATGGATTCCTCCACTATCTATGAATTTTTATTGAATACACGATAAGCTTTACTAGTAGTTGAGTATCCCAGAAAAATACATTCGCTTGCACGGGCATCAAATTTCACAATGTTATCTTTCTTATTTTTTAGGATGAAACATTTGCAACCAAATACATGGTGTGTGTGTATATATATATATAGGACTTTTCTTCCTTTGAAGACTTCATAGGGAGTCTTTTCCATCAATGGTATTAGTAGTACTTTGTTCAATATGTAGCAAGCAGTGGCAACTGCTTCTGCCCAAAAATATATAGGCGTACTGCTTTCAATCATCATGGTTATGGCCATTTTTTATAGAGAGCGATTTCTTCTTTCAGTAACTCCATTCTGTTGAGGAGTGTATGCTGTGGAGAAATTATGTTCTATTCCATTTTTGTCGCAATAATCATTGATTTTCAAATTCACTTCCATGGCTTGCTATGATTGTTGTGATGCTGTATCCTTTTTCATTCTGGATCTTTCGAGAAAATTTCTCAAATGAATGAAATGCTTCATTTTTGTGAGATAGAAACATTATCTAGGTAAATCTTGAGTAATCATCAACAACCACCAAATAATACCTTCTTCCACCTAGACTAATGGTCTTTGTAGGTCCAAATAGATCCATGTGCATGAAACTGCAAAGGTCAGTTAGTTGCAATTGTATTTATTGACTTAAAAGATTATCTGACTTGCTTTCCCAGAGTACATGCATTGCATGAGTCACATTAGTTGAAGTTGATTTTTGGAAGACCACGAACAAGATCTTTTGATGAGATCTTAGAAATTTGCCTAATATTGATGTGACCTAATTTTTTGTGCCAGAGGTCACATTCATCCTTTATAGACATTAGGCATTGGACATCATCCAAATTCAAGTTTAGTCAGTAGATGTTACTATACCTTTTACCTATAAATGATTGTGATTTGTCTTGACTTAGACCAATACATTTGCCTTCTTCAAAGCTGATCTTATATCCTTTGTCACAAAGTTGACTTATACTTACGAGATTGTGACCCAGTCATTTGATTAGTGAGACATCTTTAATGATAAGATTTCCTAACTTGATGTTTCCTCTACCGATGATCCTTCCTTTGTCTTTTCCTCCAAAGGTGACAGAGCCTCCGTCTATGATGACGAGACTTATAAATTTGGAACTATCTCCCGTCATGTGTCGTGAGTATTCGTTGTCTAGATACCATTTGTTTTTTCCAGGACTACATGCATTGAGAGAGATTCTCATCTTTTCTTTGGTACCCACTTAAAATTGGGTCCTTCAGTGTTAGATTTGGACACATCATCAAATCTCCCGTGAACCTTTTCGGGCTTCATCTGCTTAGTTAAACATTCTAACTTGAAATGACCTTATTCATTGCCGATTGAGCAATTAGGAAATTGCTTGCCAGAGGATGTGGTGAAGTGTTTTGCGTAATGACTCTTGTAACAATATGCAGGAGGTCATTTTGCTAATCTTTCCTTGAATTTTGGCAAAGGATTCTAATTTTGGAAAAAGGATTCTTCTCATTTTCATTTTTCTTGTGTTCTAAACCACATTTGTTGTAGTGAGGAATCTAAATTGAGAGAATGTGCTTCAAAGTTTCTGAACCAAGAGAAAACTTTGAGCTGATTTTTGAAATCTCTTCCTTGAGAGAGTTATTCTTAACTTGAGAAAGCTTAACTTCCATTTCTTGGAGGTCATAGTCCTTTTTCAAGTTTTCAAATGCAGTTTTGCAAGCAAGTTTTTCTCTAGTAAAATCAAATACTTCCTTTTTCAAAATAGAGATTCTTTTTAAAGCCTTTTTGTGTTCTTCAAACATTTCTTTTAAAAAATCCTGCATTCCTTCATAAGATAGTTCAGGCTAATTTACCTCATTTTCTTTTTCATGATCTGAGTTGGCCATTAGACAAAGATTTGCTTCTTCTTCGTTGCTAGATTCACATTCTAACTCACTCCATGTTTTGGCTTTCAGGGCTTTCTTCTTCTACTCATACTTTCCTTTCCACTTTTTGAGCAATGGGCAATCTGGCTTTATGCGACTGGGTTTCCTGCATTCATAACAGACAAGGCCCCCACCTTTGAGTTCTTCCTTGCTCTTGTAGGGTCTCGTTTCTTCAGGAAACTTCATTTGTCATTTGCCTTTGAAGTTTCCTCCCTTTCTCACGAGGCTGTTAAATCTTCAAGTGAAAAATGCCATGCCTTCATCATCACCTTCATCTTATGATGACAATTGATCACCTACATCAACTTGTTAGCTTTAAATGCTATAACTTTCAAGCTACCTTCCTCAATTTGTTCTCCTTCATAGGACGTAGATATTCCAATCAGTTCTTCCAACGTGATTGGTTGAATTCTCGTTGTTTCTCGAATTGAGGTCTTCACATTGTTCCGTTCTCTTGGTAAGGCTCTCGGCAGTTTGTTCACCTTTTCTCCATTGGTGAATACTTTTCCTTGATGTGCAAGACCATTCACTATATCCGTGAACATGTTGAACATTTGTGCTACTATTTCATCTGATTTCATCTTGAAGAGCTCATACTGTCCAAGGAGAATGTTCAACTTCATCTCCTTTACTTTATCAATTCCTTTGAATGTGAGTTCCACTAGATCCCAGATTTCTTTAGCTATGACACACGTACAAATTTTGTTATATTCATTCATAGATAGAGAACAGTATAGAAAATGTTTAGCTTTAGCACTATGAGATGCTCTTCTTCGTGTTATGTGCTGTAAGAGCATTAGCAGTAGCATTTTCTGCTGGAGCTTCTTGCTCATCTCTCCAAGCAGCAACTAGTGCAGGTACTTCTATGGCATGTGAGATCACTCCCACATTTCGAAATCAGTTGCCTCAAGATAGGCTTGCATTATGTTCTTCCAATAGCTGTAGTTGCTTTCATCAAAGTAAGGCGGCTTGTTATGAGCAAAAGCATCACTAGTGATAAAACCACCAAAGTTAGCCATAAGAAAAGACATTTATACTCAGAAGAGGTACACTTCCAAAGATGAGTAACAAGGTTCTGATACCAATTATTGGGACTAACTATGCAACCTAAAGGGGGGTGAATAGGTTGCTTTTGATGTTTTAAATTTTTTTGCGAAAAACAGGGTGTAATAAATAGATATCTGGTTTCACCAAAAGTATGAGAGGCAATGAATTGCTTGTGTGCTAGAAATAATAAACAAAAGAATAAACAGTAGCACACAAGGATATTTAGTGGTTCAGCTTTAATTCCAAGCCTACGTCCACTCTCACCACCAATAGCCACAAGTTGGACTGGATTGCGCTACTAAATACTAAACAAGTTACACTCAGCATATACCACTATTACCAATTGATAGATCATACTATTAGGCGTTGGGTGCAGCTATTGCTTGGTACACTTGAACTTTCAACGTAACTATAATGCAGTACATGCAATCAAAGTAGATAGCGAGCAGCAGAATTCTGAAATTTTATGAGCACTCTCTTTAACTTGTTGACTTCAAAGACCTTCTCTTTTATAGGCATCTTCAATATGGTTGTTGATGATCTCTTAAAAGGGCAAGATAGCCGTTAGAGCCATTGGTGCTGCTGTCCTAGGAACTGACTATCCATATAGCCTATTCCGAAACTTCTGCAGACTTTCCTAAATTAGCTTCTGCTGCTGTTCTGTAGCTGTGGTTCTAACAACCTGGACTACCTATTCTCCTCTCTAGCAGATCTTCTGCCGTGCAAATACAGTCAACAACGGATATAATAGCGAGGCCACATTCATATTAAATGATCCATTACCTAAACATTACCATTTACTTGATCTCTTCAGCTTTAGTGAGACATTGTCATTTAGCTTATCTTTGTGATCGATGGTGTTGTTTAACTGATTCTTCAAGGACAGTCTTATAATCTTTTCTTCAATGAATTACACCATAAGTATCACTCAGTCCCCGAATATATCTACACTTAGAAAATGTAGATATTATACTAAGGATAGTTTAGGTATCATCAAAATTCATTTTGAGATGCTTTTCCAATAAGAGCTTTGGACAACATCATCACAATAAGTCCCTTGTTTTGCCGCTTTTGTTCACCTCTTCAAAATGGGTTGTGATGGAATGCTTGTAACATTTACAAGATGCATAAAGTATGCCTATACAACCATCCTCGCATTTCAAATAACTTGCAGCTACATGTAGCGTGCAATGGCCCATTAGTATTTGATCTAAGAACATTTACAGAAAAAACATGCAATGACTTAGCCTAGAAATTCCTATAAATGACATGAGTATGTATGCTTGCAACATCTTGGAAAATTGCACTGTTTTCAACCATAATCCTTTGGTTTTTGTTGAGGACACTCAAAATCATCAACAATATCAACATTGCGCATTTTTCAGCTTGCTTATCACAATGTTTGACAAATTCAATCAAAGTCATGGTCTTACCTGCCATATCTTGAAAGACATTATTTGTACTCTCACTTCTTTGTGTAGATCTAATTCCTGCAAAAAAGAAATCACGGCAAACGCAGGACACCATTTATGACGCGGGTGATACAAACTATCTAACCACTTGTTGTCACCCAAACTCCACTCCAGACATATAGCTTTCCAAGTGTTCTCCACTTCCAGTATAGATTCGCAATGACATAAGCTTTTGCCAATATTTATCACGAAAACTTGGCTTCCCAAGAAGATTTGCAATATGATGCATAGTTTTTTTTGCCATATGCCATACACATAAGCGATGATAAGAATTCAAAGAAACAGTTCTAATAGCATTTGTCGTGGCATGATCTTGATTAGTGAAAATAGTTTTGGGTGCTTTAATACCGATTACCTCTAAAAATGATCGAAATGCCCAAACAAAAGAACTAGTAATTTCATCCTAGAGAGACGCACAACCAAATAGAACATTTTTCCAATGATGATTCAAGCCAATAAATTGTGCACGTCATATTGTACCTATCTGTATTGTAAATGGTATCAAATACCACCATATCTCCAAAACTTTCATAGTCCAACTTGGATTCATCATTGGACCAAAAGAAATTGGTCAGTCTCTATTCCTCATATTGTAAACAATTAAAATGGTTAATAAGACTTTGACAATCCCCCACACTAATCAGGTTCCTTCCTTTTGATTGCAAGAAATTTTGACAATCATGTAACGTAAAGCCAACATTATCCAATTCACCTGCTTCACCACTTAGATAGAAATATGCTTTTGTAGCCCTTATATCGGCCTCAACTATGGAAGTCAAAATACCTATATCAGTATCCATAATGTGTCGATACGATCATATCAAGTGTTTTTATTTATCATCAATGAAAGGATGATTACGGGCATGTGACATCCCAAAAATTTCGTCCGTTAGTTTAACGAGCGTATGTAACGGAACGTTACATAGAAATTTGAATAATCGTCAATGAGCTACAGAAGCACCGACTGCGGAAGGCTTGGTTATCAATACGAGACTACCGTACCATTGCCGTGACGACTGCCACACTGTCTTACAAATTTAATCGTTTCCAAGTAATAAATTCTCTTGGGTACACTTTAAACTTGGTCACAATTTCCTTCTGCCATCTCACCCTTGCCACGCTAATTCCCCTCCCCTCTATCAATCATCCTTGTTCATGGTCAAACCGACTACTTAAACCCTTGCACCGCTTGATCTCCTCGGCTCCTTGCCACACTAATTCTGCCTTCGCCACCTGTCCAACTATCACGCCATCAACCCTCACCATCTATCACCTCTTCTCCCTTTTGCATGCCACGATTTTATACACCCTGTTAAGCCACCTATCCAGCTACGTGGCCACACCCCACAAGCCACTCAATTTCCACACGCAAGAAGGGAAAAACATTTTTATTCCCTTGTGATTAGCGACCGACTCTTCCCTTCTCATTCGGTCCTGCTAACTTTCTTCCCTGCCATTTTGTTTGCATGTGTTTTGCTGCTCGATTCCTTCCGCGACAAATCCACGGCGTTGCTTGCCTGTTCCGCCGTCCAACCAGCCGCGGGATCACCAGGAAGCTTCTTGCGCCGACGAAATCTCTATTCTAACGGTGGGCATATGGTCTCATAAGGGTCCTATACTCATGGGACTTGTGGCGGTATACGCTCGAATTGGCGGTCGAACGGTAGGACCACTGCCACACCCTGATGGGGATGGAGCCGATGACGGAGACAGTGAAGTGGAGTGATGCGGGGAGCGATAGGCAGGAGAGTACCATTTTTGGAGCACGACTAATATTTTGGATGAAGTCGTATGGTTGGGTGATCCTTTTGGCGGACGCAAGTGATGGGTGCATGTAGATAGATCGGCTAGGGAGTAGGGAGTAGTCCTATGATTAACCCTCGAAATGTGAACTCACCGTTGTATCACCCCGTGTTTATAAATAAGAAGAAGCTTGAAGTTTAGTTTCTGTGTTGTCACTTATAGTAGTACACTTTCCTTATTTATAATTCATGTTATAAATGTTGTTCTTAACAAGAAGTGTATTCCGCATGCGAATTCTTATATACTCGTAAGGTTAGAGTGACTCATAGGAAGGGGTGTGCCTAGGACGCTATAGGGCATCCTAAACTTGGAAACTACACAAACTCCATCTTTGATTATGAATTTAGTGCAAGCTTGACATCCGGTTCCCTTCATTGTCCTATAAACATCTCTTTGTTCATGAGGTGGGATTGATGGAGAGTGTCCTTCACAATTACAAACAAATGTGTATCGTCGCAATATTCCTTTGCCACTATTTGCTTTTTGTCCTTTTCACACTCCAAATCGCTAGCAAGTTGCATATGCATTGTATTATTGTAAGCTTCCACATTAGCAAATATCATGCCAATTCTAAATACAAATTTTTCATCAACATTATGCAGATGATATTATCTTTTGGAGCCTTTACAATTAAAAGAAATCTATTATTTAAAGAAGAAAGATAAAGTGGAAACAAATTTAATTCCTAAAAAGATGAAGTCAGACCCATTTATGTCGAGAACAAGTCAATTCAACTACAGGGAACTAGAATATTCTTCCACTTCTTTAAATCAACATCTACTGCAAAACTCCATAATCTTTGTTTGGCACATCAAGATACGAATCCGGCAAGACCCAGAGAACACCAGGTAATTCTATTCAACCAAGATGAAGCATAAAAAATGCGCTGACCAACATTTGAGAAAACTTGTCTAGGTCTCTCAAACCAATAGGCCACGAATAAATATTGCTAGAACTGAGAGTGTTAAGCACTACTGCAAGTGACAAACATCAACATCTCTGAAAACTAAGGAGAGAAAGAAAGGAAGAGAGAGAGAAAGAGAGAGGGGCAATTCAATAAGCATAGCATAGTTGAATGAATTTAGTCAGATTATTGCAGAACACAGTTTGCGAGGAAGAGTGAAAGCCTGAGTGCACCGGAGATATGACCGAAAAACAAGAGGCAAACAAGACCGGATCTTTCTAAGTTCAACATTACTAGGTACATGGGCACTTGAGATCAGCAATCAAACATAAAGACGATGAAGGGAACACAACTTCAACAAGCGAAAAATTCCAAGAAAACAAGTAACTCAAAAGAATCATAACCTAAAAGTTTTTCTAAAGTTAATTATCGAAAAGTTGATGGGTCACTCAAAAACATTGGTGACTTTCAAGGACAGTTGGTAATTGAGATACAATAGCAAGTAAGACTGATAAGAATTAGTAATTCAAGACAAAAAGTGCTTACCAAAATCAAATAAAATATGATAGGTGATTCAAAGGAAAGTTGGTAACTTAAGAAAAACAATCGGTAAGTTAATCTTGGAAAAATTGGCAAGCTGCAAAAAAAAGTTAGTAATTTTCTTGTACAATTGGTAACTTAACAAGATCTGTAGGTTAGTTAGTCAAATAAAGTTAGCAACTTACAATAAAAGTTGGTAATTAAAAAAGAGATCAACAAAAAATCGGTAAGTAATTCCAAGGATTAAATTAATTAGAGAAAATTCAGTGTATCGCTAAAAGAAAGTTGGTAATTGGTAACTTAAAAGTAGTTGGCAAGAAAATCAGAGATAAGTTGGTAAGTAGATTAACAAAATGGTATTTTTCTTGGACAGTTGATATTTAGGGCGTTGGTAAATAAGACAATTAAAAATTGGTAACTTCCTAGAAAGGGAGATAATTTATAAAAGAATTTTATAAAAGTCGGTAAATAACTCAAAGAAGATTTGGTAACTAAAAGTAGTTTGTAAGTTAATTAGAAAAAGTTGGTAAATTACTTACTGTGTATCAAACCGACAGTACTCCCCTTGAGTGGTGAGGTTACAGCTTAACCTAAGCCCTTAAACAAATTAGAATGCCCTTAGTGAATAATATAAAAACAAAAGATAAAAAAATTAGGGATATGTTCACTAGAAGTCCTAAAATTTGTTACAAAATTACAATTGAATCATAAAACTTGTAAAAAGTGCAATTGAGTCCTAAAACTTATCAAATTGGTTCAATCGAGTCCTAAAGTTAATACTGTCTAATTTATTAAACGAAAAATGCTTATGTAGCCTTGATGTGTCTTATTTTATTACTTTCCTTGAAACATGTGGCAATGATATGGCATCCAACAAGAGTCACATCAGAAAAAGATAAAAAATATATATTAAATTAGAAAAAAGCTAAAAAAAAGAGAAAAGAAAAAAAGACCCACAACTAGTAGTTGTAGCCAACCCTTGCTGGTGGCTACCACCATAGCTACCGTGAAGGGTTGGCAGAAGTGGCCTGAGCCTTCTCAAAGCCTAGTGACCCTTGTCGACCCCGGCAAAGCCCTGCCGGTCCCCAGCAAGGGCTTGCAGGTCCTGATCTAGGGGAGGGAGCAACCCTCGTCCCATATATGAGCGAGGGTCGTCGACGAGGGTTGGGCACAACCGCTAGTTGTAGGTTTGTGATTTTTTAGCATTTTTATAATTTAATTTATATATATATCTTTTACTGATGTGGTGCTTGTTGGACGCCACATCATTGTCACGTATCTCAAGAAAAATAATAAAATAAGACACGTTAACATTTTTCATTAGTAAATTATACGGTGATAACTTTAGAACTTGATTAAACTAATTTGACAAGTTTTAGGACTCGATTGCAATTTTTGCAAGTTTTAGGACTCAATTGTACATTCGTGAAAAGTTTTAAGACTTCTAGTACAGATATCCCAAAAAATTACTATTTTTTCTAATAAGTTACTACATAATATTTTATGTAATATTAGTATAGTCAACTTAAACCGGAATTACAAGAAGGAAACAAAACATCAAAGGTTAAAAACTTTAGGAAAAATGACACAAATGATTCATTAACTTTAGCTCAATATGCAGTGTGATCCCTGAACTTTTTAATTTGTTCAATATGGTCCATGAATTGTAGCCCAATATGCAGTTTGATCCATGAACTTTTAATTTGTTCAATATAGTCCCTAGATTTTTTGTATATGTTCAATTTAGTTCTTGAACAATATGAAATTGTTTAACCTAAACTTGAATTACTAGGAGAACAATATTGAATATTTTCATATAGTTTAAAGTCTAAATTGAACATGTACCAAAAATCCAGGAACCATATTGAACAAATTAAAAGTTCATGGACTACATTGCACATTGAGCCAAAGTTTACGGATTACATTGTACAAATTAAAACTTCAAATACCAAATTGTACATTAGGTCAACGTTCAAGGACCATTTATGTCATTATCCCAAAACTTTACAGTCCATTTGCCAAGGAAATGTGGTCGGTGGTAAATCTTATAATGACCTTGGTAGCCCTCTCACTCACCTAGACCCGCTCAAGTTAACAAAGCCCAAAACATCATCGATCAAATATGGACAAACAATTGTTTTCTTGCATTGGGCTTGCTTTGGCCCACTTATGAAGTCTTACCATGGATTTTTTTTTGTGCTAAACCTTTAAATTTTGTCAATTGAATTTTAAACATTTTCACTTCTTACCAATTGAGTCTATCCGACCAATTGTGGCCAGAAATCGCTGACGTGGATATCGACCGGCCACGTGGCACTGACGTGGATATTTTTAAATAATATTTCAATAATTTTATGATTTTTTTCTATTTTTGTCCTTTTCTCTGGACTAACCCTTGCCGGCTCTAAGCAAGGGCTCGCATGCCCTCGCTTTGGTCGGCGAGGGTTAGTTAGCCCTTACTGTGGTTGGTGAGAGTTGATAGCCCTTGCTTGTGGCCAGTGACGTAATTCTAAAACCAAAAAAAAAGGGGGATGTGCTCACAAGAAGTCCTAAAACTTGTAAAAAGTGTAATCAAGTCCTAAAACTTGTCAAGTTGGTTCAAATGAGTCCTAAAGTTAACGCCATCAAACTTACTAACAGAAATGCTAACGTAACTTATTTTAATATTTTTTCTCTCCTACGTGGCGATGACATGGCTAATGTATGAAACATAAAAATAAAACGACATCCTTTTGGCCCAAATTTGATTTTTAATATTAATTTTATTTAAATTTAATTTAAATATAAGGTAAAAAAAAAGGGAAGAGAAGGATAGGCGGGCGGGGAGGGCTTGCCCTCCCCGCCACCGCCCCACCACCGGCAAGAGGGACCGGTGAGGGTGGGGACGCAATAGGCGGGGGTCGTCGGGCCCTAGACAGGGCCCGGCAACCCTCGCCCAGAGGTCACAACCCTCCCCTAGATGGAGCGAGGGCCGGCGACCCTCAACCAAGACTGGCCCTCACCCGATCTAGGGGAGGGCCATGAACCCTCGCTTGTCGTCCCCCCACCCTCGCCAACCACTCCCAACGATGGTGGGGCGACGGTAGCGGGGAGGGCAAGCTCTCCCTCCCCGCTTGTCCTCCTTGTCAACTTTTTTTTTAGCTTATTCTTAAATTTAATTTAAATAAAATTAATATTAAAATAATAATAAAAAATCATGTCATCGCC
Organism: Syzygium malaccense; assembly: GCA_031216405.1. Lineage (NCBI taxonomy): Eukaryota > Viridiplantae > Streptophyta > Magnoliopsida > Myrtales > Myrtaceae > Syzygium > Syzygium malaccense. The sequence continues at coordinate 16,044,742 of CM062262.1, read as the reverse complement.
AAGTAAGATATTAAAACAAAAAGTCACGCAGCATTTTTTGTTAGCAAAATTAGATGGTATTAACTTTAAGACTCGGTTGAATCAATTTAATAAGTTTGAGGATTTGATGGCACTTTTTGTAAGTTTTAAGACTCAATTATACTTTCGCGATAAGTTTTAGGATTTCTAGTACATATATCCGAAAAAAAAAAAACAGAGAGTGTTTTTCCTCCTTGGAAAGGAAATATCACGGAATTTCCCCGATGGGGAAATAGTCCCAAAAAAACAGAAAACGGGGACGAAATATTCGGCCGGTTGGATTTGGACCCACCAACTTTGTGGAAAGACGGGAACACGTCCGCCTCGTAGTCGCGAGCGGTTCAGCTGATCCTTTGACGGTCGTTCATCATCGTTGTCATCGCCATCGCCATCGCCATCGACGCGCATTAAGTAGAACCCCGCCTCCTCCTCCTCCTCCTCTCTCAGCACACACGAAGCTGGCGCGGTCCACGCTCCATTGGAATCGCCGCAAGAAAACCCTCTTCGATCTCATCGCCTCCCTTCCTCCTCCAAGACATTGTCTCCGCAACGAGATCTTTTCCCATACCCGTCACAAAGCTCCCGCCGCATTGCGAGCGAATACCGGCATACCCAGTTGCTCGAATCGGCCGCCATTTCGTTCCGATGGCTTCGTACGCGGCTCCCTGCCCGAAATCTGCCTCGGTAGCTCGATCGGGGACGAGCCCGCAGACCCCGAGGCAAAATGTGGGGAAGATCTCGTTTCCTCTGTACTCTTTCGGGTTGCAGGTGATTCCGTTTGTTCCCAGAGACATTGCGACTTTAGTCATTCCATTGTTCTTCGTCTTTTCCGCTTCCCCATTTTACTGGTATTGCTAGCTTCTAATTCGTTCGATTTAATTTGGTCTAGCAATGGATTTTTGAGTTTTCTGCATGAAGTTTGGGTTTTGTGTAGGGCTCCATATTACTGTCTGTGGGGCGGCGACCATTTGAATCTTTGATACTTAGATCACTATTGCACCGCCAAACTTACTTGCACTTTATTCAAACTGTACGCCTTTGCTTTAGTTGCAGTCTTAATTATCTAAGAAACTTGCGATCACAAGCTGAACTTCATGGACTGCCAATTCTAGCTGGCATTATGTACATAGGAGCGCATTATTATTAAAAGCCGCAGATATGAATAGGTGTAGTCAGATTCCACATCAGCAGAATATATCTGCACATTTCATTGTCAATGACCATTTGCTAGCGTGTGCATTGTGTTGATTTAGCTTTATCTACTTGAAAAAGTGTCGAATGGAGAAGTTTCCCAAAATGTAAGGGCTTTTCAGGTAAATACATTGTAATTTAATTTACCCTTTCGAGGAAATTACCTTTGGCCTTTCAAGAACAAAGAGGATACTGTCGACTTTTGTAGAAGTTAGATTGTTCATTTTTTGAGTTTTTTATTCACAGAAAGGTCATTGAGTCACAATGTATCTTTGTTAGATTTGGTAGACTCTCTCCCCTGTATTTAATTTTGAACTGTATCTGGTTTGGTAACTCTTTTTTAGATTTGATAGACTGTATCTACTAGTTAGGTTTTGTCAATTTAAAACCCAGTTCTTTAAGGTCCCCAAAATAAGTCTTTCAAAGCACCAATGTGCTTCCTAAAATCCCGCTTTAGAATGTAGTGACTTATACGGTGTTTTGGCCTTGAAGTGCTATCGGACACCTTAAGAGAGCTAAAGTAGCTCTAAACTGACGTCACACTGCACTTGCAATTTCTATAACCCACTTAGTTATTTCTGTATTCATAGAATGTATCAGCTGATCATGTCGTTTAGTTATTCTCTCTCAAGGGACTGCTTGTCAGAGGACTTTTCGCAATATACACCTGTTGACATTCTGTTCTTAAAATAATACTGCTATGCCTCCACTTATCTATCGAAATTTTTTTGATCTGACGAAGATATAGGCAAGACTATTCGGCTTTTGACCCTGTGACTCATCTTCTGAACACTGTTTGGAATTTGCAGTGGCCTAACAGGAAGCGTTTAACTGCATTAAAAGTGAAGGCAAAGCTGAATGAGGTGAGCTTGTTACAGTAAGATAGAAGGCTAACATTCAAAACGAATTTAATTGTAAGTGTCTCCTTACTCTACTTTCTGGAATTAAGGTAACCGCTGAGAAATCCTCTAACTCTGGACTTGATGCAAAGTCCGGAGCCACTATATCAAAAGAAAGCAATGGTTCTGCAGCAAAACTTGGCAGTGAAAAAATCGTTCCAGATGCATCATCAATGTCGGCATTCATGTCTCAAGTTTCTAATCTTGTCAAGTACGTAAAAATGAATTATTTGGGCCCAAATGCACTCCTATGTTACTTAACAATCAGGATCAAGAAGCACCTAATAATTATTTAGACCTGATTCCTATTGATCAGGCTTGTGGATAGAAAGGATATTATGGAATTGCAGCTGAAGCAAATGGATTGTGAGATCACCATAAGGAAGAAAGAAGCAATACAGCAGCCACTGGCAGCTGCTTCAGTGGCAGCTCAACCCACACCAGTTTCCCATGCTATGTTTTCACCTCCACCTTCAGCAGCTCCAATTCCTGCTCCTTCAGCCGCTCCAGCTGGTTCTGGTCCTGCAACACGTGCATTACCCGCCCCTGTAAAACAAAGCAGCTCTTCTCATCCCCCTCTCAAATGTCCCATGGCTGGAACTTTTTACCGGTCTCCTGGTCCTGGTGAACCACCGTTTGTCAAGGTAAACCGGGCTACATTTCTAGAATTATCTGGTTTTTTAGGAGCAGTAAATATCTTATTTGGATACTTACCTTTTTGTAATTTCAAAGCTTCCTTTAATGCTGTGCACGTAAACTCTACTTTTGATCCAACTACGTTTAGCCAATTGAATTAGAAATGAAGAAATCTCCTCTGACATCAATTCTCCTTCCAGGTCGGAGACAAAGTACAGAAAGGCCAGGTGGTGTGCATTATTGAAGCCATGAAGTTGATGAACGAAATTGAGGTATGTAGAAATTTATTTTTATCCTTTTCCCATTCAAATTCTGGACAAGGATATATGACAGAGGCTATCACTTTTAGTTGAAGGTCCCTCCCCAGCACTAAAAGAAATTACTTGCAAAAAATAAGTGACCTCCCTTTGTTTTGGTTCAGCTTTCTTTGGTGATCATTTCTGTTTCTAAACCTTGAACAATAGTGAACCCATTGTACTATCCGTGGCCCATCATAGATGACCTGTCTCAATTGGCAACTAGTGGGTGTGTTGCATTTCAAATATTAAGCCAATGAACCTAATGGTCTATCCTTCAAACAACGATCACCATCACCGCCAAAGGCTCTTCTAGTGTTTATAGACCTGCACTATACCAATCAGCCGATTCAACCAATTGAACTAAGTGGCCGTTTGTGCGGTCCGATTTTAGTATGCAACATGTTATGGTCAAAAGATCAACCAAAAGTTACTCGGGTTGACATAGTCAAACAGGTGAAGTGATCAATCTTGTTTGACCGGATTTGGCTATTTTAGAAAGTGGAAGGTTGTGGGAACGGCGGGAATCAAGCTTCTGCCCTCAAGGGATGTCCACACAAACTCAACCTCAAGCTATGATTTCTTTCCTGGTTATATGGGAAACTATCAATTTCCAATGAAATTGACCTCTTCTGAAGTGTAACTTTGCATTTTGGGAGAGTTGAACCTACAGCCAAAACCTCTTTTTAGGTCGTGTTGACTATGCGAAATCGGTGTTCATATGTGTGTCATTTAGCTACATAATAATGATAAACATGATCACATCCCTTTAAACGAACTGGCTGCAGTGGTTGAACGGCAATATGCCAGCTTTAGTGGACTGGCCACGTATGAACAGCCTAAATGTAACATGCAAGATGACCGGCCACAGATTTTTGTTGATACAGAAAAACATTATCTTTTGGATGAGTAATTAAGTTTATTATGCTCTAGTATACACACACACATACATAGAGAGAGAGCATAATAAGTTCTTTTGGCTCAAAATGAATATTGCGACATAGTAATGCAATCTTGCTGCTTGCGCTACTTTTCTTTTTCTTCTTGTGTTCTCAAGCTCAAACGCTGGTGTTTTGACACCTGACTGTTCCGGCAACGGATTTATAATTTTGCTTTGTAGTTTCACTAATCTCTGGTTTTATGGTTTCTCAGGCTGATCAGACTGGAACAGTAGCTGAAATATTGGTAGAGGACGGTAAACCAGTCAGTGTAGATGTGGTAAGTTCTCTCTTCCCTGCACTCGTTCACGTGGCAGATACGGTCACGGACTCGGTCCTAACATCTGTTTCGCGATGTGCAGCCTCTCTTTGTCATTGTACCGTGAACTTGACAAGACACATGGCGCCCTTCTCAACTTGACCGCGCACGCCACGATCCTCATCCCTTCAGTAATCTGCTATGAAGCGTTCCTTGTCCTTGGGTCTTTTTGTCCAGTATTTAATTAGTAGAGACGCATAGGTCGAGATGTAACCTTTTCAGAAGTTGCTTTAAATTTTTTTCAGACAGTCTTGGGGCGAACAATAAAATGTTCTTGCTTCGCGTCCTTTTGCACAAGCAGCACTTTCTTACCTAGACCTGTCAAAATGAGTCATTATAATTTTAAAGAGCCCATCTTAAATGGATCTTAAAGTTTTAAATCAAACATAAATGGATTTAAATGGATTGAGTGTAAAATCCATTTCCAATCCACCTATTAGGTCCAGACACACTTTCTCCTTTTTTATAAAAATATTTTTTAAAAAAATCGAAATTATAATTATTTTTATTTTTTCTCTTTTTCTTTTATTATTTTTTTCTTTTTTCTTTATTTCCGGCCAATTGCTATGGCCGACAATTAGCCACAAGGGAGGGACAATCTTGCCAGATGTCGGCAAAGCTCGAGCTCACTAGCCTCGGGCAAGGCTCCACCTTGCCAGATTCGGCAAGGTCGAACTTGCTTGATTCCGACGAGCCCAAGGCCTCTCCTAGTGAGGCTCTACTCGCTGAAATCGAGCGAGTTCGAGGCTCACTTGAGGCCGACGAGGCCTCGGCCTCGCTAGATCGGCGAGCTCATCCTCACCTATGGTCGGTCGCCAATCATAGCCACGGCTAGCCAGCAACCAAAAAAAGGAAAATAAAAAGGAAAAATAATTAAAAATTCGATTTTTAAAAATAAAAAATTATTATAATGAAAGCACAAAGTAAAATCAAATCAGATTTTAAATACCAAACATCGGAAAATATTTTTTAGTTCATTTTTAGATTTCAGCCGAACATTCAAAATTTTTTTATTTTCTTGAATAATGACTTCATGGAAAATGTTTTCTAGATATGTTGAATTTTTTGCAAAACAAACAAAACCTCAATTTTCAAAAAAAATTATAAAAATTGTTCACTAGCTTCGTATTGTATGAAAATGTTTTAGCATTATAATTTAAAAAAAAAGGTTAAAAGAAACAAGTTTTCGTATATTGGGCTAAATATAAAAGTTTTTTAACAATATGAGTCAGGTCGAATATGGGTCGAGATATTTACGGTGCGTTTGGCAACTATTCTGTTTTCAAAAACTGATTCTGCTAAGAAATTATTCTTTTTTATTCCGTGCTCGGGAATAATTTATAAGCATTTAAAGGCATTCGATAACTACCCAAAACTTCTATTCCTAAAATAAAAAAAGAACAAAAATGCATTTAGTAATTGCACAAATTTTCTTTTTATTAATAATATTTTAACTATTTTTTCTTTTTTTTTCTTCCCCTTCCCCTTCCTTGGCCATGACTAGGTCACCAGCGCCGGCGATCGACCACAAGCCAAGGTCGGCGAGTGCGTCGCGGTCCTCGCCGGCTCCGACTGGACCCTCACCACCGCCCTCGCCAAATCCAACAAGGGCGACGACGTCTAGCAACCTAAGCAAGGGCCGCCCTCAGTAGCCTTGGTGAGGATCACCCTCGTTGAATCTGGTGAAGGCGGCAGCGAGGGTCGCCCACGCCAGATCCAGAGAGGGCCGCGACATCCTCACTGGCCCTGACCGATCACCAATTGCCAACGGCCAGAGACCGACCACAAGCCAAGAAGAAGAAAAAAAAATTATTTTCCATATCTGATTCTTGTTCCCAAAATAAAAAATCAACTGTTTTTTTTTTACTTTTTGATTCTATTCCAAAACTGATTCTAGAAATAAATTTTTGCAAATTTATGCCTGGAAACAAAAATTTAACAAACAGATTTCTGCTCCAAAACTTATTCTAGAAATAAAAGAATAGAAATAGTTACTGTTTGGCCGATTGCCAAACACGCCCACATTACAAATAAATAGATTAATGGATCAATTTGGATCAGACCATTAATGACTCGACCCACTTATTTAACAGGTCTTCCTACCTTTGTTTTTTCTAGTGCAATCTCGACCACCAACTCCATTCTTACTCCCGACAGCAGTATAACGTGATGTAACAGACCAATTTCATTACGAGGCAGGTCAACTATTCTGCAAACCATCAAGCCCTTTCAGCAGATTGGCACTAGACAAAAGAGTGTCAGTGCAACAAGTATAAGTTGCAAGTACAGTAAGCTGCTGCAGCCGACAATGTGAATGATTTTCGCCCCAAGCCGAAAGGGGAAAAAGAACGAAATCAGATGTCCATTCGGAACAATATACAAATAGAGCAAACTCGCTGGAAAGCAGAAAATCGACTTTGACTATACATTGTGTTCCAATACAACATGGAGTTCAAATTTTAGGAACTGACATAAAATGTGCTACGATACATCTATTTCCCCCACAGAAACAGAAATTTACAACGACAACAAAATTGCTCGAGACTACTCTAGCAAATTTCAATTTTGTTAACAAAGAATAATCGCCTGCCACTGTAATGCCTAAAACTGGAAATCGGACAATTGAACAGAGTACCTTCAAGAGCCAGAAGAACCTCAGACTCTTTTGGCACTTCCATTTCCCTTTTCCAGAATTCTATCAATTTCTACTGTTGTCATATCCTAATTATTTTTCCTACTAAATGTACATGTCAGCCTACCTGTTATTTACAAGTGTTACCTCAACCTGCTCCTCGTGACTCTCCTTCCGCTATTAGTTAGACGTACCCTGCCTCCTGACCAGTTGTCATCGTCCTCGTCCTCGTCATCATCCCCACCGCGTCTAGAACCTCTTCTAGAGGCAGGCCGCTTTGGTTTGATGTTTGCTGTGTAAGCAGAGTAATCAATGGTGTCTTCCCTCAAAGCACTCTTAAATTCCTGCAGTATCAAAGCCATTCAGATGTCCCAAAATTTGGTCACAAGCACAGTAATTGCACTAAGGCATACATGAATAAGGCAAAGACAGAAGGCTCTGGACCTCCATCATAATTTAAAGTACCTGATATCTTTCCATGACTTCTTGAGAAGTGGAAGGCAAGTTGGTATGTATTCCACTAATATTAAATGGAATATTCTGCTTGGAGAGAACTTCGCTGGATTTCAGCGTCTCATTTGGAGAAAACGACTGATTTGCAAAGGAAAAAATTGCACCAAATTAAGTTAACAATCCTGTTTTTATCTCAGTAGCACTTTCATAAAGATCACAATTCATCTAACTGAAAGATTACCTGGCACCGAGCATCATTGAGGCCATAAATAATTTTTAGGTGCCTCTTTAGTTTCAACAGAATCTGCAACGCCGTAGCAGCTAGACAGTCAACCTGCACACCACAAAGAGATATTAGGCTTCATGACAAACTTCTATATGTCCATATGTAATCAAACATTACAATGAATCCAAGGAAAGGCGACAAGTGGGTGCTACCAGAAGCAATGTAGGTGTGGGTAGATTGATATACTTGAAAAGATAGGAAAGTAATTAATTATTTCATTTATTTAGAGATCAGTAGTTCTTTTAGGAGTCATTGGGTGGGCCTGGCGAGGCTGCCCAAGCCTTTCCATAATCCATAATGTGTATTGAGATACTACGGGCCAGGCCTGGGACAAAGTTGGGCAGGCTGAGCCTTTTACAGCAAGGCCATTGCCAAGCCGACCATTTGTCCTTTGAGCATCTTAAACCTGGGCCACCATGTGGACTGCACAGCCCGTTGATTGGGTCTAGTGGTTATCAAGATCATAGAGCGGGCCTTTTAATGTAAGGCCATTGCTCAAGCCCAACATTTACCTTCAGTCCACTCAGACCTGGGCCAGCCCTACAGGCTGTCCACATATTCATCAGGTCTAGTGGTCATCAGGACCATAGAGGAGAGGGTACTCTACCTATTTACTCTTCCAGGCTACAATAAGAGAAAGCCAAGGCTAGAATTTTCATAATTACCTGGATTTTCTGCATACCATCCTCAGAGAAGCTAGAAAATTCACCAGACCCACTAAATTGGGGCTTTGCCTCCTCAAAACTAGAATTGTGCAAATTGAACTGATTTGATAGCTGTGGTGGGATACTGCCATTCAAGTCAACTGATGTCGTATGATTGAAAAAAGGCTGATAAGCCAACTCTTGGTATGTGCCATTCAAATCCAGGGATCGTACATTACTGAAGACAGGTTGAGAAGCTGGCCATTGACTAATCCCACTCCCTTGTACCACATCCTGGCTGTCTCTTGGTAACGATCTTGAACAAAATGCCTTTAAATTTGCCTCAATGGCCCCAGTCCGAACTTGCATTACTCGATTTATCGTATAAATCAAATAGAGTGGCTCATCGGGTGTCGTAAACGGCAATGAAGCAAGAATCTCTGTGCAGTGCCTGTGGAATTAAATCAACATTCATGTTATATAGACTCCTTGCCACAAACAAACTCAGTGCAAGCATCAGTAATGAACTCACATCAGAAAGGGAACAACTGTATCATTCCATATGGGATTATCAAATTTGCGCACAATTGAGGACATAAATTTGTTCCTGGAAACCCGATTTCCACGAATTAGTTTGTAGATCCTTGAAACTCCAAGCCTTGCTTGAGCAAATGAGATACCATCAGATTTCCCTTTCATACTTCCAGGACCCTTATGAGGGACATTCTCGCTCCCACCATTAGAGGAACCATCGCTAATAATTTGTATAAAAATAAAGGACATTTGCAGCCCATCCCCTAAACGACTTTCGAAAAAAGCAGGATACCTGAAAAGAAGTAGATATTAATCAACAGGCCTACATTTGAAACCATCAAAATCATTCTCATTGTTACCACTTACTTCTCATTCATGTTCATCAGCAAATGATGAGCCAACTTTGCATTTACCTCCAGTGGATCAGTTTCAAGCGCTATAAGGTATGGAACACATGTAATGGGATGCACAAGACCTTGACGCAAAACCACTTCCACAATCTGCATTAAACAGTGACGATGCTCAAAATTCAAGTGCGCAGAAATGGCTGTGAAAAACAGAAAACTTGCATAAGGTAAATCATGCTTACAATAATGGCAAAGAAACAAATCAAGCTTACAATGAGCACCACAAGATGTTCTCTCTCACTCGTATCAATCAGCTACTAAAATTTCTAAACAAAGTCAACTTGAAAGCATTTCCGCAGTGAAGTGCTGATTTCAAGTTCTCACCTTGAGGGCAGTCTGACGAACTTGTTCATTTTGGTCTAAGCATCTCTCCAGTATCTTATCCCAATAGAGTTGAACTATACCCCCACACATGTTAGCATCTCCTGCACCAGCAGCAACAGGAACGCTCTGACTGCTTTCATTGGTGCAATTTGCCTCGCTAGTTGTAACCTCTGTTCCCATTTGAGCTTCAGCATCCAGAAGATATTCATACAAATTTTGGAGAGCTTGCATCTGGTTGGAAGGACAACTTAGTATTATATACCATGAGAGTAGAGAGGTGGCAAACCAGCACAGCATACCTTAATACGAGCATCAGAATCAGAAGACAATGTGGCCTCTATTATTTTGCCTACTTCCTTGTCCAACATAAATTCAGGCCTCGCAATTAAAACAAATCCCAGAGCCTACAAGAATTGTCTTATTATGAGTAACCCTTTCAAAGCTAATTCAAAAATTCAAGAGTCATGAACTAGGAATGTAAGTACCTGCAGGGATCTAATTTTTAAAACAAATTCCTCCTTAAGCAGATACCGTTTGAACAAGCTGAGACTGCTTGCAACATCAATATTCCTGTTACTTGAATAACCCAGTAAAGAATTGCCGTAGCGGATGAGCAATCCAAGACAAAAAAGAGAACGACCCATTTGCTGAAGTTCGAAAAACAAAATACAATTAGTAGAAGCTCATCAAAGGAAGTAGAGAACACACAAGACATGAATGTTAACCTATGCCAATGAAATCATCTCGTAAGTGTTTAAATTGAGTTGAAGAACTACGCCAATGAAACTCAATAAAAATTTGAACTTTGCAAAGAACTACAAAAATTCACTGCAAATTAAGTCAGGTTATGGTAAGAAAAATTCATTGATCTTCTCACAAACAAGACATTGCTTTGTAGATTCCTTCCAAACATCACCTTCACCACATATGCTCCCACGTAAAATGGGTTGACGAGGAAGTACACAGATCAATTATTTTGTGGCAATCAAGTAGGAAACTTAGATAGCTCGACTGATAACGAGTTGGCTGATGAACCAGTGAAAGGCATTTACAGATAATGTTCCTAAGCTGGTTAAAATACGGAACATCTAATCGAACCCTCAGTCCTGACATAAGATCCCCACTTGACACACTAATGTCAATAAACTCAACTTCCCAGGTCCACATCAGCCAATTGGGTAAAAGACGAAGCAATTGAAAAAAACAGCCGGGATCAAAGTCCTGCACCATTGTCATTCAAGCTTGTTCAGAAACCAAATGCATACTCTAAGTAGATGTATAAATGCAAATTAGAAGCCAGAAATCTTTTGATATTAGTGGGGTATTAGTATTCAAACTATCCCTAAAAATCCATGATATCTCAACTCCAGGCTGGCTTTCTGGAGTTCTATGGAAAAAGCAGGAAATCTGCGAATTTGCCAATGCTAGCAAATTGAGAAAAAAGCAGTGACTCAGCAAAAAAGAAAACAAAAAATAAAAGAAGGAAACAAAGGAGTAGAATCCAATAACAATGTCTAATATCACAACCATCAGAGACGCAAAACAAAAAAAAAAAATTCAGACCACACATCCGAACTGGTATGAAAAGGGACTGCTCCATGAGCTTTATGGGGATCCAGCAACGAGAAATCAACTCAATGCACTTTTAATCAAGTTCCACCTTGCTAAGTAAATGGCAGCAGAGTAGAACGAAGAAAACAAAGCTTAGTTTACAAAATGATGCGACAAAACGCTAAGTGGGTATTCAAACAAGTGGACTATGTTCAAGCACCATCCAGAGCTTCCCACATTGCTTGGTGAACATATATGGCGTCTCATATATGGCGTATCACTCTTTCTTTATAGCCATTGCATTCTGCATGCCAGACATTTGCAACAAATTTAAAGTCAATTTTCTCAATTCAAGCTGCTGACCTGCTTGTTCTCAAAGCCCTGCGAGTCCAAATGTTTAAAGAACACCTGTATGAGATACTCAACAACACTAGAACCTTTTCCAGCTACTTTACTCACAGAGCAAAGGCACCTACAACAATTAAACACATTTAAGTAAAATTCATTCGCCACACTGTTTTGAAGAATAAAATAGTATCTGAACTCCAAAACTTACAATCTAGGTGCACACATGACCACTCATATGCAACAGTCAGCGTGTTTAAAACAACCCATCTATTATGAACCAAACACACCCTCCCACCCATTCCCCAAGGAAAGGGCAGCATATGAAAGAGAGAGAGAGAGCCCACAACGATCCACGGAGGGATGTTTGGATGAGTATCACTTCCTACCTAGAATAACTTGTAAAGACCGCTGTATAAGAACAATTCAAGCTGGCATATAGAAAAGTTTTAAGAATCTTCTAATCTCCAAACTTGAGTTATCGCTTCACTGAATAAAGATCTTTTCTTTTTTCCGTTGGGTGGGTTTTTCCCTTTCTTTCTTGGATTTCCATTTAGTTTCCATATCGCCTCAGGAAGAACCAAATAACCCAAATTAAACTGACTTGTAATAACTACTGTTGAAAAGAAGTATAGATATCCAGTTAAGATAGGAATTAACCGCATCATAAATCATGATGCTAAAGACACTATCTAAAGAGGTAAAATCTAATCAAGGAAAGAAACACGAATGATAAGAAACTGAACTCAACAAAAACCGGTTTCCCTGATTCAGTTCAAGTTAGACAATTTGGGGCTTGGTCCAATTCAGGCCATAAAAGAAAAATCTTGATTCAGTTCTTTCCAATTTATGTGCAAAGCCGAACAACTTGGTCATTGATATCCTTAACAACATCTATTTGTGGCAGTAGAAAGAAAATTACCCAAACGGGCAGGAATTTGAAACTTACTTGATGCACGCATGGACAACCGTTAAAAAAGAATGCCGTACAATCATATGCTTCAAATCTTGCTCTAGTTCTTCAATAGCACTTTGAGGTAACTTCCGAAGCAAAGGCAGAACAGCATCAATAATGAAGATGATACTTTCCAGCAATTGTGCCACCACTCTATTGTCACCCTAAAAGTAAACAAACCAATCACATGTCAGTAATGCTTCTTTTGGTTCTCTTCTTCAAGAACTCAGTTTCTATAGAGATTAAAAGACAAAGAAGCATTAAGCACAAAGAGGAGCAGAGAGATGTTTCAGTCCGATTTGGAATGTAAAGTGGAATCAATATAAGTAAGTCAAACGGACACATAATTCCAAACCAACCGTATGAGTCTACTAGAACACTATGCAGTTCCACCAATGAAAAGGTTTTTCATAGCATATCTATCAGCAAAGGAGGCAAGTATCTTCTGGCAAATGACGATTTATTGATTTCAGTCCAATGTTTCAGTTGCAGCACCATGTTCTCAGAATAGAACTCATTAAGCATTCTGACTCTAACAGTAGCAACCCACACATTCTCATGGTATGAGAAGATAAAATGTGAAGTAAAAATTAATGACCATAAACTTGTATCTATAACCTGACTCTTGAGATACGGGTGTAAAGTCACCACAAATTGGGAAGGGTCAGATGCTGGAGCAAGGAGTGTCGGATCCACAACGCAGAATGCATGCAGAACCATCACGTAAGGAAGTGACCGCACCTCTGCCTCCTCAGTGCTTGATTCCTCCACCTGAAAAAGGTAAAATTCCGAACACAGCTTCAGATCCAATAAAAAGACAGCAACTGCACACAAAAAGATGCGCAAGAAGGAAGAGATACCTGCAAAATCTTTTCCAGCAAGCTCTTGCACATTAACTCACAGCGCTTTCGAACTGATGCTAGTAAAACAGGGTTGATTCCAGCAGCTTTTGATGATTGTGGAAGAAAATCAAGTGCTAGATTGCGCTTCATAACAGTCACAAGAAGTTGGAAATTTGGCATCCTCCTTAACATTTGGACTATTTGCTCGGTCTTTTTAGCAACCTCTGATGGAACGGAACTACCATCACTGTAAATCTGAGTCTGGGAACTGGGTGGTTCCTCAAACCAAAATTCATAAAAAGTCTTGCAGACAAGATCCTGTAAATAAGAGAAGCACAAAAAAAAAAAGATCATGTGGTGTACTTTCAACAAGATCTTCGGGAGTAAGGGTCAACTGAATTACGACCAGTGTGTAAACTATATCCTTTAAGAACTGCTATCATGTAACTATATAATTAATATAATCAATAAGAAAATGCCAGAAGACTTGTTGCTGATGAATGTAAGGTACTAATGAAGAAACTAGATTGGAAAAGACAGATATCATCTATAAAAGAATAGTTTACAAAGCAAGCAAGCATTTTTTAAGCAAAACATAAGAGCTTCCTCTCAGCGATCCAGTCATCGTAGATACCACATAAGAAAATATGAATAATCCAAGTTTTCACTAAAAGTTTAGAACAGAAACTGGAGTTTTTACATTTAACAATAAAAATACTTTCAAATTAAGAGACGAGCAAGGAAATTACGTTCAGACCAGTAGCTCAAATAAGCAAAGCTAAACTAAGCATAAATTCCTTATTACCTGAATACTAGACTCATCATCACTAACACGAGCAATGATCTCAATGCAAGCACTAGTGAATTCAGAGAAATTAGCATTTGAAGTGCACATGTCCCGGATGATTTTGATAGCTCGTTTTCTGACACTAACTCCAGTGTCTTTAATTCTCTCTGCAACCTTCTCAAAATACTGAAAAGCAAAATGTAATGAGAGATAGATATAACTGCCAGAAGTGTCTTCACAAAAGAATTGCATGGATGAGTATGGTGATTAACCTGTGATCCAACATCAGGATGTGAAGCAATATGCCTACCGACAAGTTCCAATGCTGCTTCTCTCACAGATATAGCAGAATCACAAAACCTCCCTTCAACAGCAAGCTGCACACGTTTGTCACGCAATACCTCTGGGTCGGTCTCCACAATTATACTTACCTGTTCTTGTCAAACAAATATCACATGCAACATGTTATCAAAAACTATGAACCCATAGGTCAGTTTGCAAAATAGACTTTTGACTTACCGCTTTTAGAGCCTTGGCCCTTATAATAGGAGAGTTTTCCCTCAGACTTGCCTGAAATCAATCACATTGTGAAAAAGCACACTCATTTGACAAGCTCACTAAACCTGAAGAGCAGACAAGATTACTAACCAAAAGCATGTGAAGGATCTTATCAAACCCTCTGGAAAAGGAATTTTTTTGTCCCATAGCTAAAGTGATCTTCTTGATACAATCTCTTGTCAAAGTTGAGGAAACAGTACCAGAATCACGCACTACAGTCTTTGACTTCAGTCTAGCAAGATAGTAAAAGAAATTTTCCTGAAATTTTGGATCATCCTTGTACCAAAGGCATAAATAAAACCTGCATGCAAGTAAATCTTACATCAAGGTAAAAAAAATCAAATGATTGAAAAAGAAAAGACAAGAATTAAAGACGGACACCCACCAACGAACAAAGACATGCACATCGTCAGTGGAACTGGAATCCTGGAGGAAATTAAGAAGAAGCTGCTGAACAACTTCAATATTCGTAATTGAACTAAAAGATTCTGGATTTTTATCAACGTGATTTCTTTTGGTGTCCTTGCAATGGGATTTGCAAAATGATTGCAGTACAAGGAGTTGCTTTCTGCAGATGCAAAATTGACAGCTCCAGCTATAATCAGGAACTACATGCTCTCTTGCACCCATGCATTCAGCATGGAACAATCTTCGACAGCTTTGACAGGTAAACAATGATCTCTCTACCCTCCCATCACCACAGACAGAGCAAACATCCTTTGGATAACTTTGGTCAACATTATCACCATCAACTAATTCTCGTAGCAACAAACACTTGTCCCTCCGGTAAATAACAGCATCATGTTTTAAGCGGGCGGCAATCGTCCCAAGAAGGTCGATGGCCATGGATCGCGCAGCTATATCTTTGGATTTCAGCCCAGCGTTCTGTAGCAGTAGGACACAAAAGACCTGCAAGTAGATCACTGCTTGAGAAGAGGAGAAAAGTACTTTCAATAACAAAAGAAATAACAATTATTCAAGGTCAAGGCTAAGTTGTGACGCACAATGCGGAAGATCATACTAAAAACTAACAGAAACAAATAGTAGTTGTGCTTTGGCAACGGCTCTCTCAAACAAACCATTTCTCCAATAGCTGAATAATTAGAAAATGGGTGGTTCACAATGTATGTATAGCACATTTCTCATCAAACTCATCAAAAAATTCAAGACTGTTCGTGAACAAAGAAAATGTATTGCTAAATTATTGGCTTGTTTGCTATGTTTTGCTTTTCCTGTTCCTTGATAAGCAAATAGAAATTAACTAAGAGTACCAGGGGCATTTCATCCCATTTATACAATCGAGCTCAAAGCTAAAAGAGAGCCCATTTACAAGACAACACAACATGTATGTTTTTGTTCATTTAGAACCCGAACATTCTACTAGAGAGTCAATTGCTCAATGATGTAATTACTTTTTTTGGCAGCATTTGATCGCAGTTGTCTCTATATCCTCATCCTACAGGTGAATAAACCATGAGGAAAAGCTTTGCAGCTTTCGTTTTTCTTATAAGGTTCTGAGAGGATCTTCTGATATTCATAAATCTCCAAAATGAAATAGCTAAGAAATAAATGCTTTTAAAATGTAGATTGTCCCTATTTCATGACCAAGAAGACTGAGTATTCATATGCACTTTACCTCCAGAATAGGAGCTGAAGCAGGATATTCAGGTAAGTTCAATGTGGTCAGCAAATCCATAACAAGATTTTCCATCATTACTTTTATCTCAGATGCATCCTGAGTCTTTACACTAGTAAATCGCTGCAGAACACGGGACCAGAAAAGACAACATGCCTCTGTGATTGCTTCATGACACTTTGTGAGATAAGTACCATCATGTGAGACTTCCATAATGGAAGTAATGTCAGATGCCTGCCTTAAAACTTCAGGAATGTTAGCACCACAGTGAACTAACTGAATCAGCAGGGCAGTAATCATCTGAATTTGCCTCTGATCTTCATCAGGCAGGTGATAGGCTCGTGTTGCACGCTTAGAGAAGGGCAACCTCCAAAGCAAAAGAAGCATTTCATCGATGACATAAGCACGATGCTGTGCATACCAATAGAATATCTGTTCCAACCATGAGAATGCTTAGAAGAAGCAAAGGGATACTTTCGACAAAATACACATGTAACTTTGGGACAAAAAGCCATACCCCACTAATTAAAGCAATGGCCTTAAGTTGGAGAAGCTGGATATTATCCACCAAAAACATTGTAAAGTTTGTTTTCACCAACTGTAGAATGCAACTGTCTGAAAGCTTCTCTATTAACAGTAGATCCTTAAGTAAACCAAGAATAGTACACAGCTTCTGAAGTACTGTACTAGCAGCAGCTGAGACCCTAGAGGACAACAAACAGAAAAAAAAATGACTCAGAATATCTCGATTGAGATATGTGAAAAGAATCCCCCAAATTAATGTTATAAAAAGCAGACCTGTTCACTGTTGATTTCTTTGCTTTCACACTCTTAACAACACGGCGTTTCTTACTGGGACCAATATCTGCATCTGCTTCATCATCTTCATCAACTGGAATTTAAAACCATATAAACCATTTTATCAGATAATAAAAGTCATTGAGCCCAAACGTGAAAGAAATAGTTCCAGGGTTCCATGGCATTTCATGGTAAAATAAGTCTCTACTTGAAAGACACACAACAAAACATTCACGAAAAGGCTAACCTTCAGGAGCTCCTTGTTCAACAGGTTTATGCAAAGCGCGGTAGGATGGATCATAGATACACATTATGTCCATTATTTGACGTCGAGAGAATTCAAGAATCCTCTCAATGATCTGCCACAAATAATGCACAATCAATTTCCATGAAGTACTGAAGACTGGAGATGGATAACGTACACTGGGCATAAAGGGAAAACAGTGAAAGGCTAAGAAACTACTTGCGAAGGCAAAACTACCTCTTCACTATAAAGATGCTTTGGCATCTGATTATGAGCCATTACTGCCAGAGCTGCATGTATGGATTCCAAAGCACAGAGGAGGGAGGAAATTGCATCCGGATCTGACTGGAAACACAGAGTACTGTTAATAACAGTAAATTTAAAGAATTACACTTTAGTTGTTTATGTATTTTAGTTAAAAGATAAGAATGGAGCTTATCCCAACAAAGCAGAAGTTGTACATAATTGAATCAGTTCATATACTGAAATTGCTGGAAGCATAATGAATTTTTTTGTCATCAACACCAAAGATTACATAGTAAACATACATGATCACACTGATCAATGGACAGGCCTTCTGCTCGGTGGATCTGATGATCTAGAACCCTTAATAGTTTAACAAGAGTATCTGCAGGAACTAAATGTAGAAGCTTCTTCGCACGAACTGACATGATTTCATTAACAAGTATCCTAAGATCGGTAATGGGCATTGAGATCCACTCTGCTTCATCTCTATCATCTCCAGAAATCTCAGCTCTGCTACAGATGTCCTCCAACATGTCAGAAAACCTTCCAACCGTATCATCTAAGAAGAGACCTAATGAATTAGTTGCTTTGTAATCGAATGAATGTAAAAAGTTAGATAATTAAATATAAAAAATCAGACCTTGGGATTCAACAGGACTAGGTCCAACATCTCTAGGGATTTCATCACGTACTTTTTTCTTAACCTTTGGTTTTCGAGAAGATGTAGAGACTTCCTGCAAATTCAAAAACATGAATTTGCGAACAAAAAGTCTGTCATGCAGAGTTAAAGCAGCATGAACACTTACATTAGCAAGAGCATTATCAAGCTGATTATTTCGATGTAGAGGCAATTCTTTTTGTGCTTGACTTGCATAAGTAACATTAAGTTGAAGAGGCTTCTCGACATGTACTGTACTTTGAAATATGTGCTCTTTGGTATGACCTGAGAAACTTGAACAATGCAATGAACATTAAGAACAGAAAAGGTACATATATTTAGAAATAAACGCATCCTATAGCACTGTTTAAGGCTAACAAGAAGCATTAAATCCAGGGACCTAGTCATAATGCATAAAATGTTGAAGATTAGAAAAAGGAGAAATTGAAAAACTTGCAACCCAATCGAGTCTTGCAAGTAACAGATTTGGCAACATAAATTGATTCTTCTAAAGATCAGCTTTGTCCAAAATAAGAAGACTACAAAGAGAATGTCCAAACAAGAAAACAAAGCTTCTAGGTCTATGCGCCAGTAATATAGAAGATGGTCAGATAAAATTAAAAGTAATCTCTTATTGGCAAGAACAGCAACAGAATATACTGCATTACCTGGAGAAAAGCACTCAAAGGCTTCGGGATTTTGATAAAGAACTTCTTCATAAAGTTTTAATGGCTCCACATAGCTATGCGGTATCACCATCAAATCCTCCCTAAGCTTTCTGGAATAAGGTACAAAGATAAGTCAACATCAAGCTGAATAGGTCAAATACTCCCAGAAGTAAAGGAAATCCAAGACCATAAACTCATGAATAAGAGATACAGCAAAAAATGAGGTAGAAATTTAACAGCAGCAAGTTAAATTTCACTGAGGCACTTCCATCTATGATATAGGGACAAGTGATCCTCATCCACCAATAGACTAATAGTCAAACAAAAGCCTATAAAATGCCCTAAAGCCAAAAAGTCACATTGTATGAATTGATCAAACTATCTCACATGATGTATCACAGCATCACTTCACAAATGGCAGCAAATTTTAGCATCTTATCTAAAGATTCGCTTACAAACCTCCTTGCATCCTTTAATGCTTACTTTCTAAAAAACACACTGCTTTACATAAATATCCTGAAAGCTCATAGAGCCGGTGGGTGCATCATGGAGAACTATAAAATGATGCTTCATCCATTCCATTCAAACTCAGTATGTTTGGTTGAGGGCAATGTGAGGAAATGAGAGTAAGTATTTACCTAGAAACTTACTTTTGTTGTCTAGGTGGATAAAATGAGAGGTGAATGGGTGGAAATGATAGGAAGTATTTCCTTGGGCCCACCGTCAATTTCCCTCCAAAAGTGGAAGGAAATGGAGGAAATTGCTTCAACATAGTTTTTTTTTTTCCAATTTTTCTGCTCACTCCTATTTCAAAATAGAATAGGACAAAGGAGGTTACATCAATCACTGACTCTGTTTCCCTCCATACCATCTCCTCAATGTGCATCCAAACAAGAAAAAGGAAATCAAAATCTCCTTTCTCTTCCTTTTTTTTCCTTACGTCCTTGACTTAGATAATGATTTCGATATAATAGCTTATGAAAAGAAAGTATGTTTAAGACTAGTGTTCTTCGATGTGAAAACTACTAAGCTCCTAAACATGAAAAGCACGATAAGAACTAGCTAATCATATGGCTCGTATTGCAGATATTATAGCAATTTGCTATCACTGATTCGACCAGGAGAGATATCCTGGGGAAAAGCTACAACTGTATAACATATCCCCAATAAAACTAGCACGCCCTAAAACAACAGGAACTGCCACGCTTCCGACAGTACAATCCTCAAAACACCATCATCCTCTAGAATAATCTGAACATCGACTCAGTCGCCAACATAACCATACCTAATCAAACATATAAACAAAATCCACATTGCCAAGGCGCATCACAAGGTGACAAAAGACAACCACGAAACTCGAGATAAGATACTAAAAGCTGCAGAGTTATCGCCATCTGTGCACGGCTCGACAAATTAGAATTTAGATTTCACAAAATATAGCAGTCGTCTGTCACATTGGAAATGCCAGCAAATCATGATCTCCAAATTTAAAGTGAAAAGTCCAGAAAAAACAACAAGTTTCCAGCATTCGCTCGGCCGGTATAACTGCAGAATTCCGACGTTATGAAGTCGTTAATTCACCATGCCTGTCCATTACCCCACACTCCCCGAAGTAAAATAGAAGAGAAAAAGCAGAACACGTTCATAAAAAGAACTATGCCAACTGCCGAAGCTGGAAAAATAAGTAGAAGCCGAGTCGCCTGGTAATTTCAATTTCCTCGATAAGAAAGAGAGACGGAACAAGAGAAAAACACTGGAACGCAACTTCAGCGCAAGGACAGTCGAGAAGTAGGCGAGCGAAAGGAAATGCAAGCACTCACAAGTAAGAGACATCGGCGTTGCGAAGCAGATCAGCGATTTTGCTCGACTGAGCGAGGACGTCGGCGCGATTCAAGCCCCTCCGGGGGAACGAACCGGCGGCGGCGCTCCGCTCGTCGAACAGCCGCAGCTCCTGATCGGACGCGCCGAAGAACACCGGGAGCGAGGGCAGCGGGAGGCACGAGGCCACATCGGAGTGCACGGTGTTCGACAGCCCGATGCCGCGGTAGCTCCAGCCGGGACCCGAGCTCGGGCCGACCGGGTTGCTCATCGGCGGCTGACGAATCTGCGGTTCCGCGGGCGGCGCGCGGGCTCCGGGCGGTGGCGGGGGCGCAATCCGGAGGAGATCCGGCAGCGACTTCGGCTTGTGTGGAGTCGCGGGAGAGAGGGGGGGGGATCGGAGCCCTAGAAACGAGAGAAAATTGGATGATGTAAATGGCGGGGAAAATGAATTAAAGGGCAAAATGCTCGTCCGCAGTGTTTCTTATTTTTTCTATTTTCTCTTATTCTTTTTTTTCCGGGAAAAAGAAAAGGAAAAAGACGGAAGAGGGATTTTTTTTTCGTATTCAAGCGTGGAAAAAAGGGATGCGACGAAGTTACGTGTTTGCCCTTGAGAGCGCACCGAAGTTACGTGTTTGCCCTTCACCACTGCATGTTAGGCAGGTGTTTTAGCTTAGCTTGTGATTGGCGAGAGCTCGTTAGCCTTAGTTTTCTCGGGCCAATACATTATTGTATGGTGAGTTTTATCTTTCCAAATTATTTTTCTTTTATTAAGGTTGATTGAGAGTTTTGTAATAAAGGTTTGGCCAGTTGTGTAGAGTATGAAAAAAGAGATGGTTGGATAGAAATAAATCTCCAATAAAAAAAGGTATGTTTTTTAAATCCATCGTGAGAAATAATTAGAAAGACTATATAATTGGAATGATATAAAGAAATTGAATTTTTGCTAGAGCTCAACTCTAATAAAAAATCAAGATAGTCGAGCTTGACTTAACTCGAGTCAATAACAACCGGTTTATAAATGAACTTGAGCTAAAACTTGTAAAGATTAATTATTTTGATGCAATTATAAATGAGTTGGTGTGTGTAATTTTAAGAAATTATGTGCCCATTTTTGTAACTATTAAATATTTTCACGCAAAAAAAAAACCCAATTGGACTCACTTAGGCTCCGAGGTCGTTGAGCTTAGCATTGGTAGCTCGAACTCGATTTAATTGGCGAGATCAAGTTCCAACTTCCCTTCAAATTAGGCAAGCCGATGATGAATAGCCATCAAATCGTGTATAAAAAAAGTTCTAAACCTATTACAATTGTAGCAATTCAGTTCTAATTTTTTTTTTACTAATTGATTCTTAAACCTTTTGCATTTATATCGATTTAGTTCATCTGGCCAATTTTGGCTAACTAGTATCGAGGTGGATGACAGCTATCTTACGTGGTACCGCCGGCGTTGATATTGACAATTGTTAATAATATTCTATTTTTTTTGAATTTTTTATTGTCCTTTTCTTTCTTTCTTTTTTCTTCCCTTCTTCTTCATCCTCTAGTCAATCGCCAAAGGCAAGGGCCGACAAGATCGACCTTGGGCGAGCCTTGCCCAGACTGCTAGCTAGGCTAGCGAGGGCTTGAACCTCATTAGTAGTTAGATGAAAGTTGGCCAGATGGATTGAATTGGCATAAATACAAAAGATTTACGACTCAATTAACTAAAAAAAAAGATTTAAGACTGAATTAGTACAATTACAATAGGTTTATGACTTTTTTGGTAATTTTTCCTCAAATTGAGTCAGGACAATTAGCAAGTAATTCGACGAAATTTCATCCCTAATCGTGGTGATATTTTTTTTCCACTTGTCAGAGCAGCTGGAGTCTAAAATCAAATGAAATTCGAAGTGTCAATTGACTTTGGAATCCCATAGAGGTGTTCATTTCGCGAAGGCGCCTTTGAGAGCGGCTCTCCCTCTCGTGCGTCCACCATCGGCACTCGCGACGGTGCTTAAGCGAAAGTATCTCGTCTTATTCACGTTGCCACGTTTTATTAACAAGTGAGAAACAAATCGGAGCTCGAGTTCTTTTAATAAAGTGCAACACTAGAGATATTATGATTAAGAGTTAATATCACCAAAAACCTCAAACTGATACACCCGTGATAAATTTACTCAAAACTAAATTTTTAACCATAAAAAGTATCAAACTAGTACATTTGTGACAAACTTACTTTTCGTTAGTTTCCGTTAAATTGGATTAATGCAAAAAAAATCACAAATTGGTACGCATGTGATAAATGGAGAGTAAAATATAAAATCGATACATTAGTCAACTGTCGCGTGTTGTTTAACAAAATAATTTGACGCTAAAATTTAACAGAAACTAACCGAGGATAAATTTGTCATAGGTGCACAAGTTTAAGATTTTTGGTGATCAAAAAATTAGTTTAGAGTAAATTTGTCACGGGTGTATCAATTTCGGGTTTTTCATGGTATTAACAACATGATTAATCTACTAAATTGTTGGGAAACTCCTCACGTGTATTTGAATGTATACATGAAACATTCCCAACATATACAGATTTATATGTGAACGGTGTTAACAACGGGGATGTTCGTGGTAGTGAAGAGTTCCTTTACCGTGCCAATGGAGAATACAATCATGAGCGGAAAGTGTTAGAATTTGAAGGACCTTTCGATTTTGCAGAACAAGCGAAGGCATGGCATCATCAAGACGCTTGGATGGACCGAATGGAAAGGAGAACAACTTGGAGAACACGAGAACATCGACATGCTCGGAAGGACCTAATTGCAACCGTCGAACAAATCGATATTTCGAAAAACATTTGGTCGGGAAGAACAACTTTGAAGAGGAAGTTCATTACAGATGGAGCTTTACATTTGGACATGGGTTGACTTGGGAGTTGACCGAGATTTGATGGAGGATATACAGGACGCACGGCACATTTTACACATCAAAACTGGGTTGTCCTTGTCAAAATGAATCCTACCGCACGTGACTTGGATCGAGCAATCGACTTTTCACCTTTAGGGCTCGATGGTCCGCTTTTTGAGTTTACAATTTCCAAATTTCAGCTGCACATCACGGAACTAGAGATTGCAAATCATTGCGATGCAATTGAAACCCGAGTCGACCAAATGTCGACCGAAGAAGTTATCATTAATCAAGCTTCGGTCGAACTTTCCAATACCCAAAAAAAGGTATCAAAGCCAAAATCGTACTTAGGGGTCTCGAAATCAAATTAAAATCTCTAAATTATGGTAAATGCTATTCTTTAAAAATGTTATATCGTCGAAACAAGGTTAATGCGTGGCAGCTTCACCCTCAGGCGTTCCGAGCCCGTAAATTTCGAGTCTGATCAGTGTGATTTTTGCGGCGTCAGAACGTTGTATGAGGGCTTTCCAAGTAATTGCACATCATGGAGCTAAGAGATTGCAATCATTCCAACGCAATTAAAAACCCGAGTCGTTCAAATGTCAACCGAAGAAGTTATCATTAGTCAAGCTTCGGTCGAACTTTCCAATACCCAAAAGAGGTATCAAAGCCAAAATCGTACTTAGAGGTCTCGAAATCAAATCAAATTTCTAAATCTCTAAGTTACGGTAAATGATATTTTAAAAAAATGTTATGACGTCGAAATGAGGTTCAGTTCATAGTATGAACCTTAGGCCATAATATGAGCTAAAATTTCGGGTCCATGATTTTTGCGAATATATTTATGAAGATTAGGCTAGTTGGGAAGCCGTCGTGCAAAGTTCCAACGACGCAAAAATCACACTGATAAGACTTCAGATGCGAAATTTACGGGCTCCGAAAGTCTCATGCCTTCGGGTGAAGTTGCCTCACATTAACCTGAAGCGCCTACCAATTGTCGCACTATTGAGGTATGTTCTTGACTCCCTCTCTTCAAGTTTCATAGAGAAATGTATGTTAAGATGTCGTACGGCATGTAAGGGTGTCAATGGTTCGATTCGATTTGGGTGTCTAAGAAAATCGAACCGAATCGAACTAAACCGTTTAGACGTGTGCTTGATCCGAACCGAAACACCACACGAACCGAATATGATCCGAACTAAAAACGTGACTCGGTTCGGATCGATTCGATTTGATTTTCGGTTTTTCTTTTTTATCTTTTTTTGCACTTCTTCCTTTCCCCTCCTCCTCCTCTTCTTCCGCTCTCTCTCTTCCCTTCTCTGTGAGACTACTTTTTTCTTCTTCCCGTCAAGAAGCAGGTCAACTGATGACCCACCACCCAAAGGCCCCACCAGATCGCCGGAGTCGACCATGGACACTCGCCGGAGACCGAACTTCCGGCGACTGATCTCGCTCTAACAACAAAAAAGTGAGGACCGGGACTCGGACGACCCGTTTGGTTAATGGCGGTCACCACAAACGCCTCGGAGCCACCGTCACCGGCCCAGGTGGACTTGGTCTCGATGTCGGCATCGACTGACGTGCTGACAGCCGAGGCTGTGAACAAGTGCTACGAGGGGCTCATCGTGCTACGGCCAAAGGCTGTCAAGGGGAAGGGGCGCGTGGTGCTGGGCGCACCTCGAGCCCATGCTCGTCCACAACGCCGACACCGGCCTCACCAAGGCCGTGAAGTTGCACTCCCTCTACGAGGCCGTCTTCTCCGCCTCCAAACCGTCGCGGACCTCCTCCGAGCACCTCAAGCGGCACACCTAGCCCAACTTCAAGAAGCCAGAGCGAAAAATGTGATTCGTCGCTTTTTGGGAGATGATAATGCTGTGAGGGAAGAGGAAGAGAGAGAATAAGGCAGGAAAGAGAGAGAGAGAGAGAGAGAGAGAGAGAGAGAGAGGAGAGCAGTGAGACTGCACAAACAGAGGAAGAGAGATAATAAAGTAAAAAGTGGAACAGAGAGAGAGAAAAGTGAGTGAGAGGTGAGCAGTATTGAACAGTGAGATTGAGGGGAGAGAGCGCGCGAAGGGAAGAAAAACACGATAAAAAACCGAAATCCGATCCGATTGAATAGACCCGAACCGAACCGTTATGCTAACCAAATTCATTTACTTATTATTCAAAAGCGAAACCGAACTGAACTGAAAATGCATGAATTTTCGATTCGGTTTGTATCTCGATTCGATTTTTCGGTTCAGTTCTGACAACCATAACGACATGCTTAAATTCTTAGATTAAAAAATCCGGCATTGTGTTGCCAATTTGAAGAGTCAAAAACACATGTTTTTAGGTCATCCTAATGCTAATATCAAATCTTAAAATTTTAGAATTCGCGGTTATGCTATCATTTTAGAAAGTCTATGATACATTCCTTTAGGCCGTCGGAATGCCGAAATGAATTCTCGAAACATGAAGTATGTTGTAATGCTGCACAAATTCTACTAGAAATTGAGAATGTTTCTAGGCCGTCATAATGATTATTTTGAATCTTATATATGAAATTAGGTCGTACGATGTTGTACATATAAGCTGTACATTTTTTATGGGATATAAGGTGGTGAATATATATGCAAGTGCTTGCATTAGAGAACGCTCCCTCATTTGTGAGCCAACCCGTAGGCGATATACCAAAGGGAATGGGTGTTTGTGGGTAGGCTATGGCAATGTGATTGGAGATCAAAAGGCAAGATTCAAACCCATGAATTAAGGTATTGTATGTGAGGGAAAATTGTTCAAAAATTCATAAACTTATTGCGCTTTTGTCAATTCGGTCATAAACTTTTCAATTTTGCTAATTAAGTCATAAACATTTTACCTTTTGCCAATTGAGTCTATCCAATCAATTTTGGCCGGAAATCGATAACATGGACACCAGCCGTGCCAAATCGCTGACGTGGACGCTAACTGTCATACGTGGTATAGGCGGTGCTAACATTGACATATTTTAATTTTTTTAAATAATTTTTCTGATTTTTCTATTTCCTTGTTTTTTCCCTCTTTTTTTTTCCCCTATTCTTTTTGTCGATGGCTGATGAACGACCGCCGGTAGGTGGTGGTTGGCGAGGGCTAGCCTCACCAGATCTAGCAATGTCGACCCTTGCCTAGGCCACAATGACCTCGCTGAGCATCGCCTTGGCCCAAGTGATGTTGGGAAAGGGTTAGCCTCGCCAGATTTGGCAACGCTAGCCCTCTCTAGCTCTCGCCCTCGCTGAGGGTCGGCCTGCTGACCCTTGCCTACCTTGCTCGGCATCGTTTGGGCCAAGGTGACACTCGGCGAGGCCACTGTGGCCTGGGGAGGGTTGGCCTCACCAAATCTAGCCAGGCTAACCCTCGCCGGCCATCGCTCGTGGCCGGTGGTTGCGGCAAAAAGAATAAGGAAAAAAAGAAAGGGAAAAAAATAAAAATAAATTATCTAAAAATGTTCATGTTATCGCCAGCCATGCAACATAAGACCACAGTATCCACGTCCGGGATTTCCAGTCAAAATTAATTGGATGGACTCAATTGGTAAAAGATGGAAAGGTTTAAGGCTCAATTGGCAAAATTAAAAGGTTTATAACTGAATTGGCAAAAGTATAATAAGTTTAGGACTTTTTGGACAATTATCCTCATATGTGATAATTTATTTTCATGACTTTGAATTGAATAATAATTTCTAACTTAAGTTATGATTAGGCTTTGACCTTGCCAATAGGAAAAGGCGCGTTTCTACGAAAATGTTACCATGTCCGAGTAAAATCACAAATTAAATGAAAATGGCTCCTTGAGTAGAATGATGTACATGCCTCACATCATCATAATTGAATGTGATTTATCATGTCATGTTGCATATGAATATCATCATGTCATGTCATTTCTTTATCATGTTTTGAACTTGATCTACCACGTCATATTACATGTGAATAATCCATGTAATGTCATTTTGTGTCATATCATATCATATCATTCATTATCTTATTTTGAATCCGATTTGTCATGTCATGTTGTATGTCAATATTGCAATGTCACGTGGTTGACACCTTAAATTATCCCTAAGATTTAGATAAATTAAACAGTTGACTTGGGGTTGACTGAAATGAATCAATGTTTGGCTGACAAGCTACAAGGCTCAAAACAACTTTTCGACTTCAAAAATGGGTTATGTTCGTCAAAACAAGTTTTTTGACATCCATATTGCCGTAAATATCCAACGGTCAATTTTTTACCTTTCCTGGCCAGTTGCCCATTTGCGCAATGTCACGAAGCTTGCGGATTTTAGATTTTAATTGCACATCATGAAAGTTAAACCATTCCAACGCAACAAAAGGTGGGTCGATCTGATGTTGGATGAGGAAGTGATCGCTAGTCAAATTTTGGTCAAATTTTCCAATGCGTGAAAAAGATCTCAGAGCCCAAAATCATACCAAAGGTGTAGAAATCGAATGATACCTTCCGTACCAGTAAGTTATTGTAAATAATGATTTTTTCAAGTGTCAAGTCGCGGAATGATGTCCGATTCGTAAACTCGAACATTAGGCCTCGTATGGGAAAAAAAATTCAAGTCCATCATTTCTTGATTTAACCTATCAATATTGGGCACGTAGGAAAGTTATTGTCGTGAGGGTTCCAACACCACAAAATTCACGCTAATTGAACGTCAAGTGCAGAAATTGCGAGCTCGGGAAGAGGCGACACCAAAGTCTTTGTGTAAATAGGAAGGATTTTAGACTAAAAGATTTTCATGAAAAATAAAAAATGGTTTATACCACGAAAACTCCAAACTAGTACACCTATGACAAATTTATCTCAAATTAATGTTTTGACAACCAAAAACTCCAAAGTGGTATACATATAATAAATTTACCTTTCGTTAATTTCAGTTTAATTTTACTATCATTGTTGCTGCGGTTCCATCCATAGGGCAAATCCCTCCCTGGCGGCGCTAAACCAGTAAGCACGTGTTTGTGGCGTTTGGTCACTTGGATGCACCAAATGTGCAGTAATTGGAAACACACTTGTTGTTCATTCAATTTCTGCATTTTGAGAGACATTAACAATAGAGCAGAAAACTGCATGTATACAAAGGGCCGAGTCAATTTCAAGGTGCCACCCTCCCTACTTGGGAAGGGGAAGGTGGGGAGTTCGATTCCCCACCTTTTTAGGGGGCTAGGGGTGGGGTAGTTTGGTTTTAGATGTGGGTTTGGACTCCCACATTCTATAAAGAGTTAAGGTAAAAGTATGAAAGTGAGTTGAGAGTTAAAGTATGAGTAGACGAAAAAAAAAATCAAGGTGATTTGACCAAAAAAAAGAAAAATTCAAGGTTGACTAATTAGCGCAATTTAAAAACCGCAATAATAGGCATTGACAAAGCCGCATGGAAATATATCCCTTTTTTTCTTCCAATATACAAAAGCCGAGCTATTTAATTATCAAATTTATGAAATGTCAAGAAAATTTGTTAAGGCTGTGAGATTGTTTCTTCAAACGGTTTGTTCCCAAGACCAGAGAAATAAAATTGAATTCATGAATAGTCAACCACACATTGACCCACTAAAAGTGAGATTAAGGAGATATATCAACATCAAGATTATAACCAACAAGATTGAAGTGAACTCCAATGGTTTGTATTATGGGTTAATACCACGAAAAATTTTAAACTGGTACATCTGTGACAAATTTACCCCAAACTAATTTTTTGACCAACAAAAATGAAAACTGGTACACTTGTAATAAATTTACCCTTCGTAAAATTAGATTAATACTTCGAAAAACCACAAACTAGTAAATCTATAATAAAGAGAGGGGTAAAACTCTAAATTGACACATCCGTCAGCTGTCATGTGTCATCCAATTTAGCAATTTGACAGTAAAATTTAATGGAAACTAACTCGGGGTAAATTTATCACAGCTATACCAGTTTAGGATTTTTTGTGGCAAAAAAATTATTTTGAGGTTAATATATCACAGGTATATCAATTTGGAATTTTTTGGTATCAACCCTTGCATCATTGACCAAAGTTTCTGCGATAGAAGGCAAAAGCTCTTGCACCAACGGTGTCAACATTAATGGGCAGAAGATCTCGTTTTACTTTAGCACTTGTCAAAGTAGACACAGATTTTGACAAAAAAAATGAAAAAGAAAAATTGGACAAAGATAAAATTAGAATCTTGTAATAATAGTAATATTTTTGACAGAATGCTAGACCATATATTTTCTTTCACTTCCATTTCTTCAAAATCAATTCATATCTTATCTGAAAATACGCCATTTCCTTAATTATCTTCTCCTTAGTAATGTCTCTTCTAACCTTCCCTTTCGTTTCATCTTAGAGTCTATAAGTACCAACATTGGTGAAATTTGCAGAGATCTACATCACCCTTCTCTGCAAACGTGACCTCCTCGGGTCTTTCTATCGCCGTTATGGCTCTCTACAGAACCTTTCTTCTGTTGGCTATGGCAATGGTAGTCTCTGCAAAAGACAGTCGCAAGTGGCACGATGCACATGCTACTTTTTACGGCGACATGGAAGGAGGAGAAACCATGCGTAAGTACTCTTCAAACTCTCACACGGAGGTACAAGATTTCTTTGGGTTTGCTTCTCTATGTATAAAATCGTGTGATCTCTCTTTTCTCTTCTTCAAATTTCATGCATGGAAAGTCTGAGGGCCTATGGACTTGTGTTGTGATGTGCTGAAGAGATATACTTGACCATAGTTTACAATTTTGTGCATGCTTAAACACATCTCTGAAAGTTTCAACGGCAATCGTCTTGACACTGAATTTAGAGATGTAGCGTATTTGCAACTGCATGAACTGAGAGAGTGTTGAACAGTTGGATCTGTAATTTTCATCTGTTTTATAAACGACAATAGCAAGGTAAGTAGTTTAATCATTCATTATAATGTTAATCGCTGATGAATGACTCAAAGGCAGCATGTTATTAAGGTTTACCCACTTTTATGTTAACTCTTCACAGAGGGAGCTTGCGGGTATGGAGATCTGTTCCAACAAGGATACGGGCTAGCTACAACGGCATTGAGCACAGCCCTTTTCAATGATGGACTGAGTTGTGGTGCCTGTTTCGAGATTGTGTGTGTCCACGACCCACAATGGTGCATTCCAGGGGCTCGTTCCATTGTAGTCACGGCGACCAACTTTTGCCCGCCAAACTACTCCAAGCCAAGCGGTAATTGGTGCAATCCTCCGCTGAAGCATTTTGATCTTTCCATGCCCATGTTCACGAAACTTGCGGCCTACAAGGCCGGGATCATCCCTGTTCGCTATCGCCGTGTCTTGTGTGCCAAGAAAGGAGGTGTCAAGTTTGAGATCAAGGGAAATCCTTACTGGACCCTTGTGCAAATATATAATGTTGGAGGCGCTGGCGATGTTATTGCCGTAAAGATCAAGGGCTATGGAAAGAGATGGCTAGCGATGTCTCGCAATTGGGGCCAGAATTGGCAAACTGGAACTGTTCTGACTGGACAAAGTTTGTCATTTCAAGTGACTACAAGTGATGGCAAGATGGTCCAATTTGACAACGTGACACCTACTTCTTGGAACTTTGGCCAAGTGTATGATGGCATCAAGAACTTCTAGCAAATAATCGGCCTATGATGTGGTCGATCCTTTTTATCTTATCTTGCATTCTAGTGTTAATGTTATTTGCTGTGGAGGATTCTGGCATTGGTTTCAAGTCAGAAAGGTATAATATTTAGTAGCAATCTATTCAAGAAAAGACATTATTTGAATTTGCATTTATGTCGAGCATTACAATCCTTTTGCTTTTTTGGAATCCATACGTGTGTATATACATATGTATCCAAACATAGTAGCAAAAAAGCGTCAGTAAAGTTATCCACGTAAGCTTACGAATTTCGATTAGGACATAGATCGAGAGAATATATGATTTCGAGCATAAAAAGTGTCAGTTTTAGTTCTCTAAAAGATTTGACCATCCTCTTTGAAATAGGAATATACATAATCTTTATTTGTAAGAATACCCATTTCGCGTAAATAATGGACTTCGAGCTATCAAATTTAGGTCTCTGAATTGTATCGTAGTTTAGTATAATCTTCTAAATCAGGAGAAGAACAGCAGAAGTGCCAAAACTTGTGTACAACGCTCACTTTAGTGCCAAAAGTTTATTTTGGATCATTTTAGTGCCAAATTTTTTGAAAAACAATCACTTAAGTGTCAACTCCGGTCAGTTTGGCCGGAAATCCTATGTGGCATTTTTTTTTATTGATTTTTGAAGCCGATGTGGCTCGCTGGAGGTTGAGTCAACATGCTCAGTCAGCATGTACATATCAAAACGACGTAGTTTAGCATGTACACTTGGATTTTTTAAATATTTTTTTTGAATTTTTTTTCTTTCTTTTCTTTTTCTTTCTTCTTCTTCTTCTGTCACCGCCGGTGACCGGAGGCCAGCCATCGGCCACAGTCGGTCGCCTAGCCTCAGCGACGGCGAGGCCGACCTCGCCGTCGCTGGGTTTGGCGACGGCAAGGTTGGCCTCGCCATGGTCGGGTGAGGCTCAACCTCGCCCAGATCCGGCAAGGTCAAGCGTTGCCCGGCCATGGCGAGGCCGGCCTCGCCGTCGCTGGGTTTGGCCACGGCGAGGTCGAGCCTTGCCCGGCCATGGCGAGGCCAACCTCGCCGTCTCTGGGTTGGGCGACGGCGAGGCCGGCCTTGCTCGGCCATGGCGAGGTCGGCCTCGCAGTCGCTGGGCGACGGCGAGGCCGACCTCGCCGTCGCCAAACCCAGCAACGGCGAGGTCAGCCTCGACCCGCCATGGCGAGGGTAGCCTCGCCGTTGCTGGGTTTGGCGACGGCGAGGTCGGCCTTCGGTCACCGGCGGTGAGCCAACATAGAAGAAGAAGAAGAAAGAAAAAGAAAGGCGAAAACTTGTAAAAAATCGAATTATACACGTGGAAATGCCACGTAGACCGATTTTTTAAAAAAAAATTCCAACTCAGTTTAAAATTTTAATTATAAAAGCCACGCATTAATTTAGCCAGAATTTCTCGCCGTTGGCACTTAAGTGATCGTTTTTCCTCCGATTTGACACTTAAGTAAGCCGGCGAAAACTTTTGGCACTAAAGTGAGCGCCGTACACAAGTTTTGGCACTTCTAGTGTTCTTCTCCCCTTCTAAATCAATATACATGCCTATATATCTCACATGCTAACAAATTAAATGTCCAAGAAATCAAATCTAAGTAAAACAAACACGGTGTTGGAATTATGGTGGATTCATCATGTCAAAAGAATATAAATCCCTAAGTATTACAATACAAAAGAGACTATAGTTTTGATTTTCTGGTTGACTTATTATCCTAGATATATAGTAGGCACTACTTGGTTTTCTGCTTGAGAGAGCAATCTATCTAAAGATGTGAAACCCAATTTTCTTAAGCACTAGAAGAAAAGAATGGCATCGACGTACGCCAGCAAAAAAAAGAAGAAGGAAATTATTAGCAAAAGATTAAAGTGCGATTTAATTACATTAAGAAATGAATTCAAACTGCTGCAAGATTAACAAGAATTTAATTAGAATCTGAAGAGGTTTATAGGATATAATGATTCATATATTGTCCTGTTTATATTATTATCTTGCGAACTGTATAGCAAAATATCAGTATTCATCTTACGGTAGACATAGATGGTATTGCTATTTTTGGGTAAATTTTGATGTTGAAAAGTGTTCTAGGTGTATGTTGTTACCTAGGGAGATGGTGATGCAATTTGAGTGAGAACGAGCAGAAAGATTCTTCAAAGGCAAGTCTTGAAGTTGACACAAGATACAAAAGTATATTGGATGATTATGGTAAGTACTAGACCAACCTGCAAAATCCTGAAGAAAGAAGAAATAGTAAATCCCAATGAAGGCACTTTAGCTTATGTCTGTTTCACGAAAAATAAATTATTTAGAAAATACTTTCTAAAAAACGATCACTTATATCATTTGAAATAGTTGACCGATGAAAAGTATTTTCGTTACCGACAATAATACATGTCTAAATATTTTCGTGGACAATAAGAATATTTTTCGTTCATTCAATTTTATGAGTGATACAAGTAATTATTTTTAGAAAAATGTTAGTGGGCTTGAGTTGGATAGGTGTTGAGTTGAGTGTGGGTTATCTAAATTGTTTAGCAAATAAATGGGTCCACGTGAGTTAAATAGGTAGAGATTTGGGTCAAATCCATTTATGACCCACTCAAAAGTCAAAACCAACCCAACCTAGCCCACTTGCCACCTCTAATCTCTACCATGATGCGGTGGTATCACCTGAGGGTGGTCAATGAAGTTTTAAGCATTCAAAACTCAAAATAAAACTATACATGTGTTACTGCATGCAACAATTTGACCAAGGAATATAGTACCAAAAGGGCGATGTCGAAGCCGCTAACTCTCTTTTCATGTATAACCGAACCCTCAAACCTAGATAATTAGTTTTTGCATATTATTTGACCTGTTGACACCTGAATTTTTGTTGGCAAAATTGACATGCATTTTTGTAAAAAAGTAAAAAATGTATAAAAAAAGATAATAAATAAATAAATAAATAAAAGCTCCAATTCGGTCACAATTGCAAAGGCCTAGTCCGGTTTGTTGGGCCTGGTCCAAATTCGCACTAGCACATCAGACCACCAGTCAAGCCCATCAAGCCCATGGTCCAATTCATTCCAACCCGTCAGCCCATTTCGTTTTAGTTCAAATTAGACTTGTTAAATTGGTGAGTCGGGTCGGATTAGGTCGAAAATGGTCCGTTCCGAATTGATTTATTTCCATGTAATACAAATCTAGTGACTTATGTTTGATCCGATCTTATACACAGTCCATATCCTACCCGACTTGATACATAATGCTAAAACACTTCTATATTTAACTCAATTTAGGGAAACTCATACCAAAACTAAGATGAAAGTACGGAGTGAACGAGTTTCTTGCACAAGATCAAAGGACAGTAAAAGAGTTATATACGTGATTTAGATCTAAGTAAGTTGTGAACCCATTTGATATCCATATCCAGACAAAGGTTGAAACACACGTGAATTGGGGTGCCAGTAACAGAATTCTGTCTCTATCTTTCCCTCTCATATAACGAGTGGGCTCTGGGATGTAAGCTCACGCAACGAAAAGGGGAATGAACACCCAAGTAAAATTGATAGAGATCATTACGTTATTCTTTACTTTTTCACCCGCAGCAGAATTTAGCTTTAAAAATTAGCAGTTTTTGCTTAAAAATAAAAGCCCATATTGCGATTGACTCTGTTCATAAGAGTCTATTGTATATTTTCTCCTTCTATTGTTTCCTCTTCTGTTTCAATTGGAAAGAAAATCATAATTCAGATTTTCCCAAAAATTAGAACTACCGCTGGCTAAATGAACTCAAAATGCCTCCCTAGAAAAGATGTTTTGTTACCTAGATATAGGTCAGAGATTGTGCAAGAAGAGCTAAATGGAAATGGAAATCTTATTGCATGGTGTAAAGTTAGGCGTCAGGGAAATCACATGCCACCCCAAATGTACTCATTTATTGGGTCAGACTTACATTAAACAGAAAGACTTGCTGTTATTCAAGGTGGTCATGAGGCCTGAGGGACATGAACATAGCAGCATACTGCCTCAGCCTGTGCTCAGCATCTCCATTTTCAATCACAACCCTCACCTGGCCCCTAGTCCTCATTCTGTACCGGCGCCATGCGAACTGTATGTTCACGGCTGCCCATGTCCGCCAATTTGACGAGAAATATCTGACCGTCCTCTTTAGCCCACCCTCCATGAACTTGTACCGAAAATGTTCGGTCAGATACTTGAGGTCTTTCGCATCCAGACCAAACCCTTCGGTGTGTTCCATGCATGAGAACGTTGCTGTTGAGGTGGGAAGTCTGTCCATGAAGGGGCGGCGGAGGCACCAAGAGAGAAGCTCGTCACCTAAGAAGCAACCGGGCTCGAGCACATTTGTGGCGACACTGCCTTTACTAAGGCTCTGGCTACGTCCTACGAGCCCATAGACGATGAACATTATTCTATGCACAGGGTCTCCCTCTTTAATGATCTGTTTTATTTTTTTTGACAATGGGAAACTTCAGTGAATAAACTTTCAAAAACCAATTCGGCTTATTGTCACAAGGTTCATAGCATCTCACTTTTTCGCCCTTGGAGAAGAGAAGGGGCTTGACACGATCACAAATATGGTCGAGAATGAGATCATCCAAGTCATGGAAGAGAGGTATCTGCAAATGGAATTTGAACACAGAGCTTTCATGTATAAGTCAAATCATTCTGCAGCTGAGACTGATGAAAACAGTTCTTCAAGTTCATGTTGCCCCATTTCCTTTACCCTTTGGAAAAACCATCAGCATGTTTATGGAAGGGCAACAGTGAAACAGCATATTACTTTTCCATATTGATTAGGTTAATCTGCAAACAAGGATGAGTCGGTTACCTAAGAGCGATCTATGGATAATATTGGTTGTGATGATCCCTCAGTATCAATTTGTTGGCCAATCACCAAAGGCTCAAGGTCACGGCATCATTTTATGCCTATAGGTCGCTTTTAGCTCACTCACGTAACAATCATTGAAGGGCTGTTGGATTTTACCTTCTTGATGAGGTCTAGGCAAAGATGCCGCTTGATGTCCCGGCGGAGACCGTCCGGCAAGTCTTTGATTAGCTCCATCTCATCTTCTCCTCCGGTGATTGCCAACCTTTGGCTTTCGTAATGGAAAACTCTCTGCCTCAAATGAGACGGCAACTGCCTTCGCCTCATCCACCACTCAATGTCCCGAAACCTCAGCAGAATCTTTTTCTTCTTGACCATGACTGCATGCAGAAATATCTAAAGAAACAAATGGAAAATGTCGTTCTCCATCATAAAATGTGACATGATGGAAGAGTACATGTAATGCAATTCGGCATGTTTATAATACCTGGATATTTCCTACAAGCATAGTAAAGAGCAGTAAGCCGCTCAACACAATGCAGATGCTGAATATCACCTCAAGCCAGTTGCTTGTAGGTTCAAGCTCATTGCCAAAGGTGCTGGAAATAGAAGATCTAGAGATGAGTTCTCTGTTAACTAGTCGCCATAACATTCTGAGAGAGAGCAACATCGGTATCTACAGGACTATTCTTGGAGGCTGAATGCCGAGTCAACATTGCCAGAAAAAAACAAGAGAGAATCTTTTTGATAGTCCATGAAAAGAGTCGGAACATAACAATCTTCAAGGTTTTTATTTCTCTCCAAACTTTTCTAGAAAAAAAGTAGTTTATTTAAATCAGCTCTCTTTCATTTCCATTTAGTCAGAAAGTCCGGATTGAAGGAGTACCTCAGGTTCAGTAAACCCCAAAATATGGGATAAAGGACCCTAACAGAGAGGGATTTGCTGGAAATAACCGGAAGTGCATTGCCATATATGCCATAGTTGAATGGACCATCATTGTCAAAGCACGGTGAAGACCAGTTCCCTCCTGGTAGATTCCCCAATGATTCGGCTGGTGACGGAAACTGATAACTAATAACTTTGGAACAAGAAACAGAGAAATTGCATTTCGCGCTCATGTCACATTGCTTCTGGAGGCACATCACCACTCGCTGTGTTGCAAGGACATACCAGCATCCTCCAGCAACCTGCAAATGAGCTTACACCGAAGACGTCAGTTGTTTTATAATTAAAGGGGAAAAAAAAGAAACAACTCAGTTTTGGCAAAAGGAGAACACACATTATAGTTCAAATGTTAATTGGGCTTGTAGGATAGGGATGTCATCGATACTTACATGAGATGCAATGAAATAGGCGATAATATTTATGCCGAAGCCCCACCAGATTGTGCCAAATACATATCCGGTGACCTTTCGCATTCTTCTCATCAAGCAAATGCTGTGGTAGACCTTGGGAAGGAATTGGAACAAGAAAATCAGTAAAAGAACCGGTATCGTCTTGACCTGCTCGTCTCTGATCAACTTTGGCACTGCTAACCAGAATATGACCTGCATTTTAAGTAAAAAGAAAGGGGAGCATGTCAGTTAAGCATGGCCTATCTTAAATTTTGGTCACATCGAAAAAGATTATTTGCATTCTAATCCACTCTTCGTATTTACTTTATTATTCAATTAAACGCTTCAACAATCCATGTGATTAGCTTCTTTCAGGAAATCTGCTCCGCAACAAACTTTAGCAAATGCAAAAGAAACTTTTGGGTTTCTGAGGATATGGCTTTGTGGTGCGGGCAATAAAAAAATTTAGCCCACAGTATCGGTTCGTTGATATTTGGTCTTCGATTTAAGTTCATGAGATTATCAGGGTTGAAGAGCTTATTAGGTTAAGGCATAATTGAAAGAGAACTTGGTACAACCTCAAAATTCTTGACTGAAATAGTCTTATGAATGGGGAGAACAGAGTAAGACACACCGGTTTGAGGGTTGACGAAAATATATCTACGGCCTCACTTCAATTAACTTCTGCTCTGCTATTACCTATTGGACTCTTTGGTTACTCCTCATATTTTGCTAGATAGTTCCCCCAAAATATCTTCTTGTTTACCATAAATTCAATTAAATTGTATTCAATTTGAGATATGTTCAGGATTTTTAGGCTTTTGAGGGTTTCCTTCGAGTAAAAAGCTCTGTCACAGTATTATCCCTTCTTCTCTAAGCCAATGGAAGTTATCAATCTTTCAAATTGTCAGCTGCGAAACAATACGAGTTCGTCATGGAATCTGTCCTTAACACCAGATATGCCCGCCCGCAAGTGATCTTCTAACCACCGAGTTGATTACTTCCAAACTCGCTTATGGAATCAATCTTTCAACTGGGCATTTATGTGAGCAAAACGAGACAACTAGCAAAGTGCTAAATTGCCGTAATGATGTTCCATCATTGGATAAACTACAAGTTTAAGTAAAGAAGCAACAGACGCCCATTTTTAGGAGCATAATCACACATTTATGCA
Source organism: Syzygium malaccense (assembly GCA_031216405.1). Taxonomy (NCBI): domain Eukaryota; kingdom Viridiplantae; phylum Streptophyta; class Magnoliopsida; order Myrtales; family Myrtaceae; genus Syzygium; species Syzygium malaccense. The sequence continues at coordinate 16,006,193 of CM062262.1, read as the reverse complement.
TCACACTGACTGAAGATGTCTTGAAGTATATATGATTCCCCAAATTAATTGAACAATCAAATACTAGATGACTAGTTACAAGCTGCTTCTATTTGATTACTTAGGGTGCGCATGGAATGCATTCCGGAATAAAAATTCTGTTCCGGAATGCATTCCAGAACAGAATGGCGTTTGTTAAAAAATTTCCGGAATGCATTCTGGAGCGATTTTTGCATTCTGGAATAAAAATGCGTTTGTTAAAAATACTTGTTTCCAGAATGCATTCTTGATTCCGGAATGCATTTTTGATTCCAGAATGAGTTTTTGGCAAGAAAAAAAGAAGCTACTTTTTGTAGCTTCTTGATTTCGGAATGCATTATCCCTATTTTCTTATAATTTTTTTTCAAAAATTGCATAAAAATTGAAAAATTCTAGAAAAAATCATAAAAATTTCCAGAAAATAAAAAAAAGTCAGATTTCGGGAAAATATGAAATTTGGTGAATTTTTTTAAAAAAATAAAAAAAAATCAAAAATTTCAAAACTTCACAGAATAGCTGAAAATACCCGTGACCACCCACTTTGAGTGAAATTTAAATTTTTTGAGGTGCCAAAAAAAAGAAAAATAATAATAAAATAAAAATTTTCAAAACTTCACAAAATGGCTTAAAATATCTGTGGCCACCCACTTTGAATGAAATTTAAATTTTTTTAGGTGCCCAAAAAATAATAAAAAATAATAAAAAATTTCAAAACTTCACAAAATGGCTTAGAATACCTGTGGCCACCCACTTTGAGTGAAATTTAAATTTTTTGAGGTGCCCAAAAAAATAAAAAATAAAAAATAATTAAAAAAATAAAAAAATAAAAAATTCAAAACTTCACAAAATGGCTTAGAATACCTGTGGCCACCCACTTTGAGTGAAATTTAAATTTTTTTAGGTGCTCAAAAAAATAAAAAATAATTAAAAAAATAAAAAAATAAAAAAATTCAAAACTTCACAAAATGGCTTAGAATACCTGTGGCCACCCACTTTGAGTGAAATTTAAATTTTTTTAGGTGCTCAAAAAAATAAAAAATAATTAAAAAAATAAAAAAATAAAAAAATTCAAAACTTCACAAAATGGCTTAGAATACCTGTGGCCACCCACTTTGAGTGAAATTTAAATTTTTTTAGGTGCTCAAAAAAATAAAAAATAATTAAAAAAATAAAAAAATAAAAAAATTCAAAACTTCACAAAATGGCTTAGAATACCTGTGGCCACCCACTTTGAGTGAAATTTAAATTTTTTTAGGTGCCCAAAAAAATAAAAAAATAATTAAAAAAATAAAAAAATAAAAAAATTCAAAACTTCACAAAATGGCTTAGAATACCTGTGGCCACTCACTTTGAGTGAAATTTAAATTTTTTTAGGTGCCCAAAAAAATTTCAAAAATAAAAAATTTCAAAACTTTACAAAATGGCTTATAATACCTGTGGCCACCCACTTTGAGTAAAATTTAAATTTTTTTAGGTGCAAAAAAAATCAACAAATCAAAACAGATTTCTATTCCAGAAATCAATTTCTGGAGCAGAATTAGTCATGTTTTACCAAACAGATTTCTCCTCCAGAAATCAATTTTTGGCAAGAATTCCAGAAATCAATTTCTGGCAAGAATTTGATTTCTGGAGCAGAATGGTTACCATTCGCACCCTTACTGTCGCAAACTAAGTAGTTAGGCAGCTTAATTTATTGTCCAATTTAATCGTTTCGTCCACATTCTAAACTTCCACATTAGGTTTTTCGAGCTATTCGCCAAAATTCCATTCATCCAAATGGCTTTTGTAGTTATGTTTAATCTAACTCCCTAATCACCAACCAACCGGAATACAAGAACTGTAAGAATCTACCATCTGACGTTAAAGACTGTTGAGCGACTTGACTGGATCATGCGATACCTTTCTTCTTCATCATTGCAATAATACCAAGCAATTTTATCAGGTCCACAAGCGCCATATTAAAAGGCACGTAAGTTCAGCATTTTGTTAATATAGCTTATACCCCACAACATGGGTAAATCAAATGCTTATGCTGAAAATTCTCTCTGCTAATTAGTAAATCTAATTTACGAGTCAAATGTTTTGAGCTGGCAATAGACATTAAACGCAGCAAGATTTCCCCCAAAAAACCCAGCAAAAATATTCAAATTGAAGCTAAAATGTGGCCAGTTATGAAGAGAGAGATCACCTGAGGAATAGGAAGCACTACAAACATGTCGAACATGAACCCCTTGAGCGACCGCACGTAGTGGGATGCGATGGCGCGCGCGTCCCATACGAGCTTCCCGCACCCAATCACCATGGACTCCCTCGACACGTACGCCAACCGCAGCTGCAGCCACATGTGGAGGATGTGCACCCCGTCGACGCACGTCCGGACTATCGCCAGGGTAGCTGCCAACCAGCCGTCCATGTAGAGGCATGGGGACCCTCCCGCCCCCACCGATATTGCGTAGAAGAAGAGGGGATCCACCGCCAGGGCGACCCCGCGTGCCATCAGCAAGGCCCGGTTCCACTTCTTCACCTCCGGGCTGCGCGGGTCGAGGACAGGCCCGAACAGCCCCGCCGGCCTTCGCCTGGAGGCTGCATTGCCCGGGCCAGGACAGGTCTGGATGGGGACGAGGGAGGATCCGGCGAAGGCGACCCACTGCGGCCGGTGATGGGCGCCGTCGCAGGCAGTGGAGTGGAAGGCAGGGACGCTCACCTGGGTGCTGCATGCATGGCATTCGACAGCTGCTGCCATGGCGGCGGCGCTTTCTATGCCGAAGTCATCTTCGGTGGACACACGGGGCTTGAAGAATTCACTGATCCACCTGGGATCATACAAAGCCCCACATTCTAAGAGGGTTGTCTCTGTAAAAGAACATATAAAACATAAAAAAGAATGTCTGCATTCGTATACAATGTCGACTCGTATATACGAACCTTGAGAAGGAGAAGCAGGAGCTGGGATGATATGGCATGTTTGGCGTGAAGGATTAAAGAAGGGAAAGCTTCTGGAGAGAGAGCGTGTCATGTGCAATGCATGTACGAGGAACGTTGTGAAGGGGCGAACGGAGAGGGAGCCACCTACCGAAACGTTGAAGGTGATGGTTGGTGAGTAGACCTGTTAAACGGATGGGTCTGGTCAGGTCGGGTTTGGATCTCATAAATGATTTGACCCAAATTGACCCATTAACCCGTTTATAACTCATTTATTCATAGTGTAAATATCTCGACTCATACCCGACCCGACCCGACCCATACCCAACCCATACTTGACCCGACCCATATTGCTAAAACACTTTTATATTTAACATAATTTAGGAATACTTGTTTCTTATGATTTTTTTTAAATTATACTATTAAAACATTTTATGCAATACAAAGCTAGTGAAAAATTTTTATAATTTTTTTTTAAATTGAGGTTCTATTTGTTTTACAAAAAATGCGACATTTCTATAAAATATTTTCCATAAAGTCATTATCCAAGAAAATAAAAAAATTTCTGACCTAAAACCTGAAAATAAACTAGAAAATATTTTTCGATATTTGGTATATAAAATCTGATTTGATTTTACTTTGTGCATTCATTTTAATAATATTAATATATTTTATTTTTTAAATCGAATTTTTAATTTTTTTTCTTTTTCCTTTATTTTTGGCCGATTGTTGGCCGCCGTGGCTGGCGACCGACCATAGGCGAGGTCGAGGCCTCGCCGGCCTCAAGCAAGGCTCCAGCTCGCCCGATTCCGGCGAGCCGAGCCTTGCCAGCCTTGGGCGAGGTTCCACCTCGCCAGATTTGGCGAGGTCGAGCTCGCCCGAGGCCGACGAGCTTGAGTCTTGCTAGCCTCGGGTGAGGCCCCTCGAGTTTGCCAGAATCGGGCGAGCTTGAGGGTCGCCAAATCGGCGAGGCTCGAGCCTTGCCCGAGGCCGGTGAGCTCGAGCTTCGTCGACCTCTGATGAGGTCGTCCCGCCCCAGTGGCCGGTCGCCGTGGCCGACCACCGACTGAAATAAAAAAAAAGAAAAAGAAAGAAGAGAAACAGAAAAAGAATAAAAAATAAAAGAAAAAGAGAAAAAATAAAAATAATTAAATTTCGATTTTTAAACATTTTTATAAAGAAGGAGAGAGTGTGTAGATGGGTCTAGTGGGTGGGTTGGACATGGGTTCCAAGTTCAACCCATTTAGACCCATTTATCTTTAAGCTTTAAAATTTAAAATCCATTTAAAGTTGACTCTTTAAAATTAAAGTGACCCATATATGATCCATTTATTTTAAATGGATCATATATGGGTTTAAAACCCATTTTGACACCTCTATTGGTGAGTTCGGACATGTCCTCTCACAACAAATAAGGGAATGGGAAAAAAAAGAAAACATGATTCGAAATGAAAATTACGAAAGGGTGGGTCCATCTACTGTTGAAATTATTCAATTTTGGTCATGCTACTTTATCTTGTGCCACATTTGATTTCGAAACTAATCTTTGACCACGATTTCAAGGTAAATTTGTGTTTTCACCTGAACGGAAATCGATAACTGGACACCAAATCAAAATTTGAGCATCCAACACTTCCATAGAATAAAAAAAAAGAAAAAAGCTAAAAAAATCCTAAGTAATGTGTATTGTGATATATTAATCCTAAACTTTTCTTTGTGTAATAAAATTTTAAACTTGTACCGATACGGCACATTTACGTTACCGTTCCGTTAATGACACGGACGAGAAATTGCAAATAAGTGAAATGGTTTCTCTTGGATATTAATTAAACGGTGCCGTACTCTCCATTTCTCTCGTTGCTCTTCGTGTTTCTCGTTTTGGGCGTTGAGAGTACTTCCCGAACAATGATGACCCAACAAAGCAGCACATAAAAGGATAACAAAGAGAGATGAGGAAAGAGAAAAAGGACCCATTTTGAGGTTTTCTTTTTTTAACAGAAAAAAATAGATTCAACAGAAGTAAAAAGAAAGGAAAAGGAATACTTTTTATTTGAAGTATGACCCCATCCTACCATTCTGTAGGGTAGAGGAATCAAATTGATTCTAATTTCAAATATTGGACTCCTATTTCAATTAAGGGGATCGTGGAAAAAATATGTTCAAAATCACGATTAATTTCTTTTTCAAATTCTACTGAAGCTGCACGAGCCCTTCCCACATGCCATAAATTGACTACATTGATCTCAATAGCAACACCACCCATAGATATTAAAGAATCTTACAGAGCATGAGTCATATATTATGCAGAATGCTGTTCTTGTCAAGGCTGTATGTCTTTTTTGCAGCCTACTCAAGTCCAATCCATTTGGACCCCTTAGAGGTTTAAACTACTGAGCACACGGATCCCAAGAAGGCATAGTTTTCCTTTAAAAATTTACTTTTGGTTAGGGAACACATTAGATATTTACTTATACTAGTAGGGCCTTGAGCAGATCCCACCTTAGCCCCAAGACGTTGGTCAGAGAACTAAAAAGCAAATGTCTGAGCTTGAGAAGCTTCTGGCCTAGTTGACCCATAAAATTTACTAGGATAAACGGTATTTGTAATATTAAGGGGATGACAGTGACATACAAAGAGATTGTGGTTGTGGGTGTTCTAGGGGAGTGCTCAATGAGATGGCTCTGATTTTGGCTTATGGTCATTTGTTTTTCCTTTTCTTTTTCCGGGTTATTATGTAATTTTAGTTTTTCTTTACAATAGATATGAAGAGGCTCTAATTAACTTTCAGTTCAGTTCAATTATGAATAATCAGTGGGGAGTTTTTCTTCCTGCGAACAGCCAATCCTACTCTGTCAATTAGATGTCGTTTAGCTCTTTTTTTCCCTCTTCGATATTGAAACATCAGTTTCTGGACTTCCATGGGAGCGAGAGAGGGAGTAGAAGTTATTCACGGTATATATATCTTTAAATTTAAAAGCCTCATAGTCATCGAGCTCCTTCTTGTGGAGCAATTGAGATTTTGTCACAAAAGAGTAGGAAGTAGTGAGACTTCGGCCATGGATGGAGGCACTTCCTATGAAGCAATCAAGATTTCGTCGTCACGGTAGTAGAGCAATCAAGAGAGATGGAGAACAACTAAACTCTAGGAGGAACCTTAAGCCCCAAAACAAGAGAGACAGAGAGCAAGGAAAGAGATGAATAGCACGGCACCATTTTGTCTTGAGAAAATATTAGGTAGGTCAATTTTGTCATGTAGGCAATAGAATACTCTATTCATTAATCGCCATGTGTTTGAGTGGGGCCCACGTGCTAGAATTTGTCTCTTCATCTATCTCTTCTCCTTCTCCTTCTCCTTCTCTCTCTCACCGCCACCTCCTCCTATCCACGTCTTCTTCTTCTTCTTCTCCGCAAAGGCGATGTCTTTTTCCACATCGACTGCGGCGTCGCCACCAACTCCACCAATGCCTTCAACACCACTTGGCTATCCAATCGCTTCTTCACCAATGGCTCCTCCTTCATCGTCAGTCCACTCATTTATTTTTCGTACTCGTCCTTGCCCTTGCCCAAGCCGCGAGGATCGAGCCCTTGCCAAATATAAGAGTGGCCTACGCCAGATCTGGTGAGGGCGACCCTTGCCTAGATCACTAGGGTTGAGCCCTCACCATATTCGACGAGAGCGACCCTTGCCTTTGGTCACTGAGGGCTGCAATGCCCTCGCCGGCCTTTGCTTGTGGCTGGTCACCGACCATGGCTGAGTACGGGCCACATGCCAAAGGGAAGGAAAGGGAAAAAGAAGAAAAAGAAAGGAAAAAAGGAGAGAGGAAGAAAAAGTGAAGCGACAAAGATGCTGACCAGTAGGGCCCACCTAGACACGTGGAGAGCACTAAATAGAGTGTCCTATTGTCTACGTGTCAAGATTGACCTACCTAATATTTTCTTATCTTCATTTCATCCATGTGAGAGCCATGGCATCTCTATTTGCATTTTGTCGTCCACGTCAGTTGTCATGGAGTATTTTTAATGGTGCTCATTGGTGAAAAAGTAATGGACTGTAAATGTGTCGTATAAGTATAAGTTTTGGAGTTTTTTTTTGTAAACAACAACTTAGGATTTGGTGACCTTTCCTAAAAAAAATAAATTATATCCAAATGAGACAGATTTTATTTCCGTGCACAGTCTCAAGATGAGCATCATCTCAAAGATCAATTTCATATCTTTTTCATAGAATGGCGACAAAATTGCTTTCCAACTCCTTGGAAAAAAAAAATTAGGGGAGTGAAATGGAACTGCCCGAATTAAGAACCATTTGGACCGGATCGGACCGATCACGGTTCGGTTTCCTGTTCCATAAAATTGGAATTGGTGATTTTTGGTCCGATTCTCAGTTCAAGGATAGGAACCAGACTGATTATAGTTTTTCAAATTTTTTTAATTACTTAAAAAATAGCCTAAACCCTCCTCACGCCTCTTCAGTCTTTCCCTCTTGCGTCTCACCTCTCACAGACTGTTGCGCCTTTTTGCCTCTTGCGTCTCGCCTCTCATGCCTCGCTCTTTCAGTCTTTTCCTCTCTTGCCTAATTTAGTGAGTCGTGTTCCTGTCGCTCGACTCACGTGCGACTCTCATACGGCCTTTTCTCTCAAGCTTGAGTCGACACCTCCCTCTCGCGGTCTCGGCTCGACTCTCGACTCTCGCCTCATCTCTTGCTTTGCTTTTTGCATCTCATCAAGGTAATGCTTTCTTTTTTGCCATTTCATGTGGCGTTCTTCAAATTTGGGTTGCGGGCTTCACATAGATCTTATGACACTTGAATTTTGGCGATTCATTTATTCATTGCATGTCACGCCCCAAACCCATCGAGCATGCGACACACCTCTTTGGTTAAATAACGTGATGTCCCAGAAAATTGCCGACCCAATTCAGCTTATTAGAGATTTAAATCATCAGCGAAAGCCACAAACACCTAGACAATAATTGATTAGGGGTAAAAGGGAGAATAGACATCCATTACTTAACCAACTTTATACAATATCCACCACACACAACCCATAACATATACTTGGATACCGAACTATCAAAACTACGCACCACCGATATCATAAAGATTAGTAGCCTGGGTACCCTAACTGTAAAAAATAGAACACCTCAAAAGGCCTACACTTAACCCCTAAAACTAACCCCTATGTCCTTTGGATGGCGTCCACTCCAAGTCTGACTCTTCAGGACCCGAGTCTGAATCCCCCTGAGCCACCTGCTCCTCTGAGGACTCTGAATCAACCTCAATCTCAATCGAGTTGTCTATATCACCCGACTCCATCGGAACTTCCATCCACTCCTCCTCATCAGACTCCTCTTTAGGTGCTTCCTCCGGCTCATCCTCTGACTCGTCCTCAGGTGCGTCTTTTGGTTCCATCTCTGGGTCTTCTTCGAGCTCATCTTCGGGCTCTTCTTTCGGCGCCTCTTCAAGTTCTTCCTTAGGGTCTTCTTCTTCTGGTTCCTCCTCTGGTATCACATCGAGATCTACATCCATAGGATCATATCCTGCCTGTGACTCCTCCGACTCCGGATCAGGCTTAGCCACGGAACGTTCAGGTGCTGCAGGTGCGGCTTGCTGTCCGGACTATGCTAGACTAGTCTCCAAACTAGTCATCTCACTGTCAGGAGGGGGTATGGCTAACGGATCCCAATCCCCAACTCCGTCAAATGGGACGTCAAAGCCACAGAGGGGCCCAAACTCATCCAACCCGTCCCTGAACATCTAGGCGGTGTAGGTATGGGCCTGCCAAAGAGGTAGTCCTACGTCTACCCAGACTACGGCAATATGTTTCACCTAGGTCATAGTTTCATCTATTGGGTACTCTTCCACATCATGATTGGTGTGCATCGGAATCCTAAAACGCTGCGGCGGCGGTGGTGGAAGGTTCATGGCTCAGGCCGGGGTTCTGAAATTGTTGGTTGAAACAATCATGAGAACACGTCTCAATAAGTACACACCTTAAACCCCACCAAGGCTAACACGTACCTCCAGACTAGTCCAAACACAATCACATTCAACAATCACATAACAGGTACACAATTTACACTTACTCGGGCTTTGATACACGCAAGCTGCAGGTTAGTCTCAATTATGTAATTCCAATCATATGCACATTTCAAATTAATTTCAAGCCCGATACGCAAGCCGAACACTTAGCATTCCCAATTCCACATTCCGTACACTCGTTCCTGTCTCATCACACTAATTTCACCCGACTCGCCAGTGACCCGCGTAATAGTACTGTCTCAGGTTCACTGTGACCAACTCATATCCACAATACTCCTTAGCCCGCGTAGTGGTGCTGTCTCAGGCTATGTATCTTGGGCGCGTAATGGTACCACCTTAGGCTCAACATCTACCACCTACGATACAATCCGCGTTATGGTACTGCCTCAGGTTGGCCGTCTTCCGGTAATACTGGACATCGTCCCGCGTTATGGTACCGTCTCAGGACTGCACAATTCCCCACGTAATAGTACCGCCTCAGGGATTTTCATGGCCACACGCACGACATTTCACACAATTTCTCATTCAATCACTCATTCGATTTACGCACCAACATGCCAAATCGTCAGCCGATCAAATTCGGCCCATGCATGCATCGAACCTCACACATTTCACATGCTCAATCAACACCCAATTATGGCCAATTACCAGTCAAATCAATTCAGCCCATGCACGCACATAACGACCCACATTTCAATCAATCAGCTCACGATTCAACAAACATACAAGGCCACTATCGGGCCCACAATCATAGCCAATCATGGCATAAATTTAGCATTTCCAAGCTCATTTCAAATCATAACAAGCACCACAATCAGCCACATTACAACACACCAAACCGACACCATTTGCCCCTAATCGAGCCATACGCTCGTCAATTCAATTCACGATGTCCAGCACTCAACTCAGCCTCAAATTAGTCCCGAAACATCACCAATTCATCCTCAATTCAGCCAATACCATTCCCCAAATTAGTCCACCAAATTAACCCCTAAACAACCCCTAAATAACCCCTAAACCGCCACTAATCGACCCTATTCAGCCCCTAATCAAATCTATCGATACCCGATATCTTAAATAGAGTTTAGGGGGCGACTTACTTGGATTCATAAACTAGTTCGGCTGAAGGGGGAGGGCGGTAGTCCGACGGCCACTCGGCGATGGACGGTGATGGCGGCGATTGGTTGGATGGTGGCTGATCTTCCACGGCTGGACGGAACCGAAGGGGCTGGTGGGGGAGGTGATTCGGTGTAGGGAAAACAGGGGAGGGAGAGGCGGTGAGGTGAGCGGCGGTGGCTTCGGCGTGCGGCTGCTCCAGCCAGGCGGGTGGACGGCGACGATGACTGGCTTGGATAGCCAGCCACGGTCACGGTGAGGGGAGTAGGTGGTTCGGTCGGGTGGGAGAAAGAGAGGAAAATGCCAAGAGAGGTGAGAGAGTGAGGAGAGAGAGAGAAAATGGGGATTAAATAGGAAGAACACTAATAATTGGTGTCTCGCCTATGCAAAATGACCATCATACCCCTCTCTCACATTTCCAATCAATGGCCAAGATTCGATCTTATCCTAAAATCGGCAGTCCGGATTAATCCTTGCAAAAAATATCTAGGGACAAAACTGGAATTTCACAAAATTTCCAAGGGCAAAATTGTCCAAAAATCTCTATTTCTAAAGCTAGTGTGAAATGACCAAAATGCCCCTCTCACTTTATACTTGGCCTTAACAAAATCTTAGGGGTAAAATGGTCATTTTCCATTTCTCACCGAATTTCGATTTTTCTGAAGAATCCGGACAAATCCGAGGCTAACTAAGCCAATAACAACATCGTCCAACTATCCTGTCATGACTTTCCAAATTTCCAATACTCAACTTGGTCTCTAATTAATGACTAAATTTTAAATAATGTAACTTAAGCATATCTCAGACTAACAGGTGGCTTTTGGAGAAATTCGCACTTTTGACCCGTGGCCGATACTGAATCAAGCCATGTTCAAGTTTGCTCGGGTCGTGACGACCTCGGTGGTCACTTAATCGTGAGGATCGATCACTAGTTCCGACAAGCATGATCGTTGGTATAGGTTTGGGGTCATTCGTCAATTCATTTCGTGGTCAAGCAGAATCACCCGCGATCCACTTATATGACAATGATGAATTGATCCCTAATCATCCTTAGATCGGCCTACATTGGCTCAAAATGTCACCTCGACGATTCTATGGTTGAAAGTCAGTTCACGATCGAGTTTATTTGGTCGCGCAAATTTAAATCCCTAATTAGCCTTTCCCTTAAGGTTAGTATTCCAGGAGTGATCAATTCCGGGCGAGATCTAACTATAAGCACGTCCATAAACCATTCATTTCATAAATCCCAAAGTGGGCCGGATTTCAGAATGCCACATTGCATAAAAATTAGGGATCAATCCTGATTCCTAAACAAAAATATTAATTAAATTGCATATAAATATTAGGAACATTTACATATATATCGGACCGATGGTGGATGGATAAAAGTGAATGGTTTTGAGCTTAATTGGATTAATTGGACTAAACTTGTTGTAGCAGAAATTATGTGTGCCGAATTAGAAAAAAATTGATTTTTTCTAGATTAAAATTGAGAAGCAATGAAGCCATTACATAAACAAAGTTTTGGTCACAGGGTAGTATGATACTTGTACGTGAGAAATTGGGGGTTAATTTTAGTCTCAAGATCTTTCTCTTTGGTGTAACCACTTCTGCAAGGCAAAAAGAAGAGAAATATTCAGGGTAAGACCAAACGAACAGAAAGAAAATTGCCACGTATGGGGAGCGCGGCTCCGACGACTCAGACCAGCGGATGACGGCAGCTTCCGTCGGCCATCACCGCCACGCCAGCCACTGGACTCCTCCATCTCACCTCGGCCTCCGCTAGATCTGTTTCGTTTTGGCCTCCAAGGTAACATCACAGTGACTTCCCATGACTTCAGCAGCGCCCTCAGTTTCTCCGGCAAGCTACCGGCGAACAAACCTGCATCTCAGCCGCACCAGTAACAGGGCGGTTGCAGTCCCAGCGAGATCCAACGACGACGAGCCTCGCTGTCAAGTCCCAGTAATGCATGGCCTCGTCTCCCGCCGAAGTAGTGACAGGCAGCCACTGCGACCCAGGCGAGCCTATCTGTTCAGTCCCCGACGGTTGCTGGGATCTTTACTGACGTGGCGGCTGTTTCGCGTCTCGCTGCTCGGTCTGATCTCCATCAAAGCCGACGAGCTTCCTGCAGCGTAACCAACATTCCCGGACTCTTCTACATCTTCCAGTCGCGATTCCCAGGGAGTATAGGCGCACCTCCAATTAATTCATGGCCTTACCGATGAGGCCCCGTGATCCGCTTGTTTTTTACAGGTTCTCGTGGTGCACCAGCAAGCTTCCAACCTTGGTTTGTCGTTGAACCAGTCCATCGTCCGAGCCGTCCCCCATCCGTTGCCCGTTCAAATTTGGAAACCACATCCGCGAATGTTCAAATTAGGTGAGAAAATCTTATCCGTAATAGTTTGAATATTTGATTTCCTATTTGGTGCATGGTGTTATCTAACCCATATCTCAGAGATTTCGAGAATTCTTAAACAACGTGCACATGGATGGCGATCTTATCTCAACACCAAGATACGATTCCCATTCGCACGAAAAATTGGCCATCCTTTCCTTAACTCGTCGGTGATTTATTTTCCAAATTTGAATGAATGGAATATTCAATAATTATCTTTTGCGGATTGGGTGTATATATTTTGTGATGAGTTCTTATACGTTGTTTGATTGCTTCCATAAAAGAAAATATAAAAAAAATCTCATATTTAGATTAGGTCAGATGCTTCGATAATCTTGCATGTTTTAGAGAAATCCTAGGTAATCGGGTAGATTTTAAATATAATTAAATTAAGTTAGAATGCATCTTACATAAGATTTCCTTGTTAAGTTCAGATAGTTTGGGTAGAAAATCTCTAGGAATTGATTCTAGAATATTAGGATAAATTTATGATTCAAATTAGGGTTCAACATAGTTTATTTTCTAGTTTAAATAAGGATACATCTTAATCTTGATTTTCAATTTTCAATATTTTAATTCGAATTTCATGAAAAATACCAAAAATATCATGTGGATGTCATTAGGCCACGTCTTCATCGTGCCACGTTACCATCCATTCCACGTCGTCATATGGCTTGCCATGTACCTTGTCATCATCCACATCGTCATGCCTGCCACGTCATTGCTCGTGTGTCGCTTATGGTATATATGCTTAAAGTAATTTAATCTAGAATTGCATGACATGTTAAATATTACATGTTAGGTCATTTAATTAATTTTGCTCGTCATTAGAGATCGCGTGTCTAGGTTCAGGTAATTAAAATGCATGTCATGTTAGAGTAATCTTATTTTAATTGTACACCATTTAAATAGGTCATGTAGTCGTAGTTTATAATTACATTGCCTTTTAGGTTAGTCTTCATTTAAATAAGAGAAGACCTTAAAGATATTTGAGTGAAATTGTGTGAAAATTATAAATCATATTTAGGTTGAATTTGTGTTTTTCTAACAACATTGCAGCAGATTGCATTGCTTCAAGGTAAGTATTTCTTCCTTATCTTTGTAATTTATTTAATGCTTTGTTTTCTTAAGTGTTATATTGGTGGTTTGCATACCTGCATGATTACCTCAAATGTTAGTTGATAATCAATTCAATCTGCCAGCAAATATTTTTTCGAAAATAAAAAAGAAGGGTGCTAAAAGGGCGTTAGAGTAAATCTAGCATAATTAAGTATTTGAATCCATAATCTCTGGTTTGTAAAAGTAAAGTAATTCTCCCAATACTTGGGTTTCAAATCGACCCAGCGAAAAATAAATAGTGGCGACTCTTAACTAAAAATGATTTGCATGTTAATAATTTGAACCTTAAGTCCCGAATTGGTATGAATTTGGGAGAGTCCAAATTAAGTCTAGGCTTAGTAATCTATTAGCCGAACCCTAGATGGTGCATCTGAGATAAATTCACGACAGCTAGGGGTAATCGGTTCCCAATCTAGTTCGGTCCAATGGAACCAGTCGCATAGGGTTTAGTTTACATTTTACCAATTTTGTCAATGAATTTATGTAATTGAAGTTCACTTAGGCTGCATTTGGTCAAGATAGGATAGAATATGATAGGATAAGAAATCCTTTGATTTTGTCATATCTTATCTATTGATTGGTGAGCTATGGACTTAAAGTTGGATATATTTATTTCCTATCCTATCCATTATTTGGTGGAAACCGGGTATCAATGTAAATAACATATATGCCCCTATGTAGTGCCCATAAAATAATATCCGATCTTATAATCATAAAAATATCTTTGTGTGATTTAACATTGTTATAAACTATTCTTTGCCAAAAATGACAAAAACTGCACTATTGGAAAAAGCAGGGTTGCAAAAAGAACATCGTTCAGAAAACATATGATTTCAAGAAATAGAAACCTTGCATAATTCTTCAAATACCACAACAACTATGAACAATGCTCCTGACTTCACAAGAATAGCACATTCAGAAAGCATATGATTCTAGGAAATAGCGAAAAGAACATTGTTCGACGTTGTTCATTTTCATAAAACAACAAAGGCAACACACCAATTACTATAGACAAAAAATTAGGGATAACTTTCCCTTTCCAACTCTTACAAATGTACTACAACTCATCGCTCCTACTCTACCTAACTCACTGAATACCACGAAAGCTATAAACCAAGCTCCAAACTTCACAAGAAATGGCACATTCAGAAAACAAATCATTAGTCTTTCCCATCTATCATCTTGGAGAAGCTGTTCCTTGTGCAACTAGTTTTTCAAGACCATCTAGAAACACATTTTCTTCATCTATTGTCCACGCATCGGTCTATCTTTGTTCCCCTTCCTTGAGTTGACTGAAATTGCTACCTTCCATTCCTAAACATAGACAACCTTGGTGATTGTTGTTTGAACAACGAATGGATATGGACAGCAGATATGAACATGAATCTAACAAATTTAAGTCAAATTTCTACAAGCTATCAGTCAAAAGAATTCTGCCACACCAAATGGAAAAGGCAAATTGAATATAGACACATCGAGAGCAGAGAGATTTAAGGATGAATCAGGAACTAAAAGTGCATAGAAAGCTTGCAGCGCCTGTCCATGGATAATATGCAATCAACTCTCACAAAGTTGTGAGCAAACCGAACCCTGCTTTTGACTACTTAGCAAAACATAGAGAGACCTTCAACTTCAAGTAGAGGGTTACTCAGAGGAAAGAACATCACAGTACATAATACAAATCAATGATAGATAATGACAATTAAAAGTTGATTTTCTATTAGCTATCAAGATGAAGTATCCTTTTCAATCATGGATAGGCAAGGAAAACTGATGAGTGCCCTTAACAAGCAAAGAAGAAAAAAAGGAAGGAAGAAAGAAGAAAAGCATGCACTTAAGTCGGGCTTAAGAGTGAAGCAGATTCCCTCTTGTAATTTGGCAGCTTAGTCTTTTCCTTTTGATTCCTCCACCAATGTAAAAAGAATATTTTAAAGACATGCAGGAGACTCAACTTTCCCACGGGAAAAGCATAGAAAGTTCAGCATGAACATAGCAAGCACCAGTAAACTAGCACCGAGAAATCTAGCCTTTAAAGAAGCACGATTTCTCCGTCACGTTAAACCTGATTTACATAATCAATATTAGCAAATGCCTCTTAAAATTGTTTGGACATGACATGTACAGTAAAAAACATATTCCACGAGCTATAATGTGGTGGGAATGACACTCACCTTGGTTCCGAAGGCAAATCAGCAAGCGAGGTGCGGTGGCGACTTAAAATCGGCGAGGTGCAACTCAAGAGCTCAATTGTGCTGCGCAAGCAACTGGAGAGGAGAGTCTGAGAGACAGAGTGAGAATGAGGTTATAAGAGAGAGGAGATGTATTAGGGTACGGAATTTGGTTTCGCAATTGACAGGGCAACCACAAGAAAAACGATGGCATGTTTTGATTCACCAAGAACCGAACAGAGAGACTCCACCCTAAACAAGAATTCACAAGCAAAAAAAAAAACGAGACAAGAAAGAGAGAAACAAAGCCAGACCCACGAATGATTGCACCTATGAAAGCTAATATAAACCAAGGAAGGAACTCACGAACCTTGTAAAGAGTGCGAATATCGATGCACAGAGAGAGGGAGAGAGAGAGACACGAAACCTTGCGAGGAAGCAAAACCGCCTGTGGCTCTTCGATGGAGATGGAGCTTGAATTTGTCTGATTAGAGCCAAGGGGAAGAAGAAGCTTCGACTCTCGCTGCTTTCGTGAAGTGTTTTCGTGAAATGTCAATGTGAGAGGAGTCGAAGGAGAAGGAAAATGAGAGCATAGGGTTTTCTAAAAAATAACTAGATAAGAGAAATCCTATCCGGGTTTATCCCACCTCTTCTCTAGGATTTTTTATCTGGTTTATATCCCCTCTATATTCGATATTATCCTATCTTGAACAGCTACCAAACACAAGATAGGATAAAACATATCTTATCCCGACTTTTATCGGGACGACCAAATGCAGCCTTAGGGTTTAGTTTATATTTCACTAATTTTTTAAAGAAAAAAAGTATTTATAGTCAATCCAATCTGTCCGATTCTTCTTAGAACCGGGAACCGGACCATCCGAACACTGGTTTCACTTTTAGGAACGGGAAATCGGACTGACACTCCTAGGAATCAGTTCAGTCTGGTCTGGGCAGTTCTTGATTTGGATGGTCCGTTTTGCACACCTCTAACGGCAGCATCTCTAAATTAGATTTAGAGATTAGATGTTCATTTTGTCTCTCATTTGCTTCTAGGTTTCTGGCCTTTTTAGTGTTTGCATATGTCACTTAGCATTTAGAGATCTATGTTTGTGTAAATCTATGGGAGCTCACTAATGAATCAAGTTCTTCACCTTAACCTTCATTCCATCCTTGCGTTCGTCATTTATTTTACTGGGAAGGTGTCTTGTCTACTTGGTTATGCGAGGTTCGTATTTCCCAGCAATTGCAATGGTTCGACTGAGACAAATGCTCTCAATTCAAAGCTTGGAAGGGTAGTTCCATCGGAATGGACTAGACTGGTCTTGTCCAATCGCCAATTCCAGAAATTGGGAATCGATTCTCTTGGTTTGGTTTGTAGTTTCTAGATGGGATCGGACCGGATCGAGAATCGATCACCCCTAAAAAAATGAACAAACAATGAAAAATTGATGGGCTAAGCCCAAAGTGGTAATGATTTAGTCTATTCCACGAGTCACATCCAACAAAAGCAATAATCAAGTGGTGACCATTTGGATAGAATCATTGACAAATCATGAATTGTTACCATTTGTAACACAACACACATATTAATCTTGAACATTTAATCAGCAATTTGGTTTACATTTCAATGCAAAATATATATTTGCCCTAAAATCAAGACAAGATAATATATATACTAAATTTATTATAAAAATAGAATATTAGGATGAAAATTGAACAGGGAATGAACACCCTTTGTGAAATTGTTGCTCAAGTTTTTAATTGCATATTGCACGGTAGTGCATATTAACCACTTAGAGACTTGCTCCAAGCTAGCTTTGATACGTATATTTGTGATTATATCAAGAGTTGAGCAAAATTACCCAATTCAAAGTGGAAGAGGCTCATCTTTTAATACTATTTTGGTGGAATTTTATTAAATGCCAGTGTTACTAATGACTTAACTTGAAGCATCAATTCAAACTAAATCATTCCCATCTCGACATGCTATGGTGCCCCGGAATGACTAGGAGTAGGTTGAGCCAGGCTTTGGTCCCTAGACACCGGGATGTTCATCTACGGGACTTAATCAACATTTTTTATTGATATTTGAAAGAAAATGCAGAATGATTTTGTTGGGGCTACAAAACAACCTAAAAAGGGGGGCTAAATAGGTTGTATTAGGATAATGAAAACCTGTCATAGAATATAACGGAGTAATCAAGTTAGGAGATGGTGATCAACATGTATGATGATAGTAAACAGATATTGTGGATAGTGAGCAAGAGAAATAAATCACATAACTGTTTATAGTGGTTCAATTTTATCCCCAAGCCTACGTCCACTCTCCGGATAATACCCTTAACATCGGCTGGTTTCACTAGTAATCCACAGTGCAAGTGACAATTGGCAGGTCTTGTTCTTTATTAGATGATAAATCACACTATCACGACACAAGGATTGTTCTTACACTTATGCACTTGACTATTTGCAATTACAAAACAGAGTAAGATTCTTTACAAAAATATATAATATGAAGAGTGCAACTACAGTATTCTCAATATTTTTCGTCCAACCACTTTCGGGCTTTGATGATCATCTTTTATAGAAGTCTTCAATCCAACTGTTGAAGTCCTTGAAGGAGATCAAGTTAACCATTTGAGTGTAGGTGGAGACCCTTCCTAGAATCAGGATTACCCATACATTCGTTTCCATTGAAATTAGTAGGTTTCCTAGATAGAGTAGCTACAGCTATCAACTCACTGATACATAAATTTGTTAGTTGCTTTTCTAATTTCTTTCCCGGTTTCCTAAATAAACCGCAAGGCTGATGGCTTAATAGAGAGGCATAAGGCTCGCCTTGTGGCGAAATGATATAATCAATTAGGAGGAGTTGACTTTGAAGAATTTTTTTTTTCTATGGTTAGATTTACCTCTATTCGTCTTTTTCTTGCAATAGTAGCTAGTATAGATCTTAAATTACATCAAATGGATGTAAAGACTACATTCGTCAATGGAGAATTAGAGGAAGAAATTTATATGGAATAACCTATTGGTTTCATTACAAAAGACCAGGAGCACAAAGTGTGTCGACTATTGAGATCGATATATGGCCTTAAGCAGTCTTTGAGACAATGGTATATACGTTTTCACAATGCCATAATTGCATATGATTTTGTAATGATTAGTGAAGACAATTGTGTATATATCAAAAGATCAAAAGATCTTGTGATCTTATCATTATATGTTGATGATATACTAATTGCCGGAAGTAGTATGGAGTTTGTTAATATAGTCAAGAATTGGTTATCTTCCAATTTTAAGATGAAAAATATGGGTGAAGCTGCATACATTCTTGGAGTTAAGATTTCAAGAGATCGCTCAAAGAAATCCCTATACTTTTCACAAGAGACGTATGTGAATAAAATCCTTGAGCGATTTCGTATGTAAGACTGTAAACTAATAGATACTCCTATTGCAAAGGGCGAATCATTAAGCAACTGAATGTGTCTTAAGACTTCACAAGAAAAGGAGCAAATGGAACAAGTTCTATATGCTAGTGCTGTCGGAAGCTTGATGTACGCTATGATGTGTACAAGACCTGATATTTGTTAGCAGTTGGAATGGTAAGTAGATACCAATCCAATCCAGGTTAAGCATATTGGATCGCCGTTAAAAGAATCCTGAGATATCTAAAGGGAAGTGCCGACTATGCGCTGACTTATCAAGGAAGTGATATACACCTTGAAGGCTATATTGATATTGACTGGGGAGGAGATTCAAAAGAAAGGAAATCTACTTCTGGATACGTGTTCTTACCGAATAATGGCACCATATCTTGGAGCAGCAAGAAATAATAGTGTGTAGCCTTATCTACAATGGAAGTCGAGTTTGTGGTTCTATCAGCAGCGGCACAAGAAACTGTTTGGTTTGAAAGATTTTTTGATCACTTAGGTGTTACTGAGAATGCTGCAAACCCAGTATCGGTCTATTGTGACAACCAAGTAGCAATAGCGTATACTAAGGATCCTAAGTACCATGGAAAGATCAAACATATAGATATCAAATATAACTGTGTTAAGGATATGGTTGCACGAAAGCAAGTGAATGTGAAGTACGTATCTACAGAAAAGATGATAGAGATCCTATGACGAAGCCGATTCCTAGATAAGTTTTTCATGGTCATGTGAGATCTCTAGGACTGTGTAGAATATGATGCACTGAATATTGTAATTTTCCCAGAATGTTCACTATTAATGAAGTTTGTTATTATCAATGCCTATAAGTTTGTATGACGTTTGTGAATGTCGATGCTGAGTGTATTATATTGAAAAGATATGTCGGACAGATGAGAGATTAGCCCACTCACATGGGTAATCGTCTCTACTCACTGTGTGATGAATAGAAATTAGACAGTTTTAAGCTTGTTATTTAGGTGATAATTGAGAGCTCAAGCTTGAAGCATGGATGTCACCTTAATAGAATGTTAAGATGAGGACATATAGATTATTATATCCAAAAGTGAAATGACCCACATATTTCACTTTACCTGTCTTTAATGCTAGATGTAAGTTCTGATAGACGCTTATGAATAGAGTAGATTTGTGAACTCAAGTCAGGCATTGAGTATGTCTAAACTATCATCTGTACGGTATTGAGAGTAAAGACATACACTCTATGGGAAAATGAGAGAATACCGTAATACGTATTTCATATTATGTATGCATGGGACGACCGATAAGAGTTGACAAAAATTATGATCTCAATTTTTAAGTCGTGCGAGACTCTTGAGGAAAATAGTTTTTCTTAATTAAAGTGCCCTCATGACTCTTACTTATTCTCAAAATTTCTATTCGATATTTGCTATCTTAGGATGTTGCCGATGATCATGAGAATTCGATCTAATGGGGCATTTCTAGAAAAGCGAGTTGGACTGAAGTGGAGAGATTTAAGGAAAGAGAAAAATCAATGTAATTTATGGTGTCACATTCTATATTTGTATTCACAAGTCGACCGATTATAATTTTGAGTAAATCATAGTTGTGAATACAATATACGAGATACTAAGGCTCCATTTGTTTCCGGAAAAATATTTTTCCGGAAAACATTTTTCGCATTTTCCGTTGTTCGGGGGCGGAAAATGTTTTCCGTGGGAAAACATTTTCCTTCCCCACCCCCAAATCCTTCATTGTTTTGGGGAAAATGATTTCCTCTTTTCACAAAGAGGAAATCATTTTCTCTCAAAGTGAAGGCAAAATTGCCCATGAGAGGGAAAATATTTTCCATGGGAGAGAAAGTTGATCGCCGGTTACCGCTATCGGCCGCCGGTCGCCGGCCATCGCCATCCGCCGCTCGCCACTACCCACCGCCGCTCGCCGCCGCCGTCGGTTGCCGGCCGCCGCTGCCGCCGCCGCCGGATCGACGGTCGCCGAACACTAGAAAATATTTTTCGAAACCTTTTCAAATTTTGGCCGAACACCAGAAAATTGTGTTCTAGGAAAACATTTTTCAGGAAAATAAATATTTTTCAGGAAAATGACTTCCGAGAAACTATTTTCCAAAAGGAAAATATTTTCTGGCAAACGAATGAAGCCTAAAAGAGATCAAGAGAGATAAAAAATGTGACTGATTGATCTAGGGAACTGCATACTAATTCTACTTTGGATAATGCCCAATTTGAGCTGTTATATATTCCTAAAGATGTAGAATAATGAGCTCTTGTAGTATGCTGGTCGCACGGATTATTTATCAATATGAACTTTGCAAGGAAGAGAGTTGTGTTTAGCCCATTATGGGCGAGTGGGAGATGAAAGACATAATGAGTGGACTGCCTAAGATGGGCCAAACTCAGCCTGTGAGCCACAAGGGCCCATAAGATAGTTATTTGCATATCACTATAAATAGTAAACACCCCTTAGAAAAACTAACGTGTTTTTCCATATACAAAAGAATACACTCCTTCGAACATAATGTTATCTTTGTTTTTCTTTCGGAAAGCAAACGAGTACGAAAGACGATTGAAGAACTCTCAAGCGCAAAGTGGCACTTAATCTGTGACAATAGCGGGTATGTTCATTGTGTGATATGTCTGTACGATCGGTGATATAAGTTGAAGGTCCTCAGGCACGTTTTCTGCCTTGATCGAATTCGTTTCGAATATGTTTTGAATGTGTCGATCGAGGATTGAGTTTTCGCAACATGAGTAGAAGTATCTGATTTAGAAGGGACACGGTTAATTATGTAAGCAGCAGTCAATGAAGCATCACCCTAAAAAGTGATGGGCAAGTTAGCTTGTGCCATCATTGACCTAACCATTTCCATTAAGGTCTTGTTTCTTCTTTCCGCAACACCATTTTGTTGAGGAGTATGTGGAATGGTCAGTTGTCTTTTTATTCTTTTTTCATCACATAAATTTCTGAACTGATCAGACAGATATTTTCGACCTCAATCGAATCTTAATGCTTTTATTTTTTTGTCTAATTGATTTTCCATTAAGCTCATAAATCTTTTAAAGCAATTTAAAGCCTCGGACTTATGAGAAATCAAATCGACATGTCCTAATCGAGTATAATCATCAATGAATATGATGAAATAATCAAATCTGTGCCTTGCTTTTACATTCATTGGACCACATATATCAGTATAGATTAATTGCAAAGGAAATTCAGCTCTTATTCCTTTTCCAAATGGTTTCCGCGTTGTTTTTCCTTCTAGGCAATGCTCAATATAGGCAAATCAACCTTTTTAATATTGCCCAATAAGCCATCTTTAGCCAATCGATTCATTCTTTGTTGGCCAATATGACCAAGTCTAGTATGTCACACATTCACATCATTCTCATAAGAATCAGATGATGTAAATAAGGAATAACTAACATTAAATTTACAATAGTTAACATTTAATACAAATCTCCGGAGCAAATAGCACATTATGTAGGAACAATGTGCGTCCACCGCGCATAAGTAGTTGACAGGTGTCAACGCCTCTGACCTCTTGTTCCCTAAGTATATCCACTTCGTTCCTTATGGAACTCATCGAAACTCCATGAAAACTTCTCTGTCCTTTATTACATGATCTGTGGCTCTCGAGTCTATAGTCCACAAAGAATTAGATTTAGTTAGAAACACTTAACTAGACACATAAATAGCATTTTCATGAATACTAAGGGTTTCTACCTTCTTTGGCTCACCACAATCGTGAGCAAAGTGACCCTTCTTGCCACAGTTGTACCATTTCACTCTTGAAATGTTCTTCTTGAAAGTACGCTTTCCTTTCTCCCGTTGGTTGTGCCTTGGTTTCTTCCCTGAAGGACTTGCTTCCTTGCCTTACCACTTCTTTGACCTAGTAGGGTGCTTTCTCTTAGAGCCCGAAACTTCATGCGAGCTGGAACTAGCAAACTAAATATCAGTTTCTAGCTTAGTCACCATGAGGCGATCCTTTTCCAGATCAAGATGCCGCATAGCATTCTCGAAGGTCTTGATACCCTCATTGTGGGTCAAAATGGATCTTTATGTGCTTCTAGCTTTGAGGCAAGGAGCGGATTACTGCCTGCATCTACTGTTCAATAGTGAGTATGTGGCCGGTATCCTTCAGCTCACTAATAATATTCGATATCTGCCTCAAATGTTGTTTCATGATCTTTCCATGAGACATTTTATATGAGTCGAAACGGATAGTGAGTTATCTTAGTTTGGTCACATAAGTTCGACCAAATCTTGATGCCAGTGCAGCCCATATGTCTTTAGCGTTCTTGAAACATCCAAACTCTCACATGATGTCATTGTCCATGCTGCTTAGCAATGTAATGTGAGCAAGAGAGTTCTTTCTTTTCCAAATAGCAAAGGCATCTTTTTCCCTTTTGTGTTGGGCAGTTGTCCTATCCTCAGGTTCTTCCATAATCTAGTTAAGAGCTTCGAGTGCCTCTTGTCTTCCAGCACATATTGAATCTTGAGACTTCAAATCTCATAATTGTCGCCATTCAATTTTTCTTCCTTATTAAGTTCAGCCACTATGTTCTTAGTTGCTAAAGACATCGTATTTGAACATTTCAGACAAATGCGCACGAATTATTAAAGCCTATCTAAATACTTCATCAGCATCATGATTACATAAACTAATCATATTAATGAATAGTTTCATAAAATGTCTTAGAGTCGAAAGTTCACTATGTTCCCAATCATCGTCTAAAAATCCTAATTTGAAATTATCATTAACATAATCATTTATGTAAAGAAATTGGTTCTTCAAAAGTTATACAAACTTTTAAGAACTTCCCACATATAAAATAACATATAATATGGCAATATAAAATGAGAAATCACAAAAATTCATGGTCATATATATTTCATAACATATTCACAAATATTTAAAAACATGTAATATCAACTTGAAACATGTACAGAATTGATTTCAAATCCTAAAAGAACAATATCAAGTGTACCAATCCAACACATAGACAGAAAAGGACTCATAAAATATTTTAAAAAATTCTATTTTCTTTGGAACATAAACGGAGGCTCCGGAAAACCCCTAGATTCGAGCCATGATTTGCGCCGAGACCCATTCAATGCAAGGGTTGATGTTCTCCTTGCCCCGACCCTTATGTATTCTTGTAGAAAATTCTCCACAAGCATTTTATAGCTTGGACCCTTTAATGTTTCTTTAAACTTATCAAGCATCCTTTCCAACTTCTCAGGAATAATGCATTTTAGGCCTCCCACCATTACATATTCCGGTATTACAAAACCGTTTCAAATAATATTCTGTATCATTTTGTTGACCTTGATGATGTGTGTCATCATATCATCTCCAGCGTCCTATCGATAAAGAGCTAGCTTGATTCTTAGTTTCTCAAGCCTCTCCTTTTGAGCTGTCGTTCTTGGGATTATCAGAGTGCGTCTCTAATGTACCATTATTCCTGCAACGAATGCAGAACAAAGGGATTACTTATAATCCATGATACATTAAGATAAGGAATGCTTATTCATATACATATGATCTAGCACTTGTATTTTAAAAAAATATAGAGAAATACTAAAGAAAATGCCAAAGAATATACCCCTAAGTACGTGTACATAGGGTTTATCATGCATTTTCACATTCATAAGTGCAGCAAACATGTAATATGAATATATCATAATGTAGAGCATTCCGATACGAGCACGTCAATACCAAGAACGCCCAAATCGAAGTTCAAATGAGCTCGAACGAGCCAAAAGAACTCGGTCTGAACAGGTCCGGTTTGACCGGTCTGACCGTTGACCGGTCAATGGTCAATTGGGTCCGGTCAATGGTCAACCAGGTCAGGTCTCGGGTCCGCGCTCCGATGACGTCATTGTCGGCGATTGGCGATGACTGACGCGCCTTTTCGTCACGGCTGCGCATGGGCCTCACACACAGTCACGCCCACGACCATTGTTGGCGTAGAAGGGTGTGTGCTGCCTCCTCTGGCAACGCGCCGCCCCTCATTTTGCTCGTATCGACGATCACTTTCTGTCTATGCAATAAATTCAAGTTTTGACAAAAAAACAAAAATTGAAACATGCATGAATAGTTCGGCGACGTGAAGAAAACGAACAAAAAACGAGGCCAAAACGAAAAAAACAACCAGTATACACTTCAATATTAGAGACGATACACATGAATGATCAGGAAACAAGTAAGCGTTGCTCTGATACCAATGTTGGGAAAACTCAATCCACGATCGATACATTTGAAACATATTCGAAACGAATTCGATCAATGTGGAAAACGTGCTCGAGGACCATCAACTTGTATCACCGATTGTACATGCATATCACACAACGAACATACCCGGTATTGTCACAGATTAAGTGCCACTTTACGCTTGAGAGTTCTTTGATCGTTTTTTGTACTCGCTTGCTTTCCGAAAGAAAAACAGAGATAACGTTATGTTCGAAGGAGTGTGTTCTTTTGCATATGAAAAAACACGTTAGTTTTTCCAAGGGGTGCCTACTATTTATAGTGATAGGCAAATAACTACCTTGTGGGCCCTTGTGGCTCACGGGCCAGGTTTGGCCCATCCACCCATTATATCTTTCAGTTGATAATAAGAATAAATAAATCCATTTCCAAGCACAAAAGAAAAGATTAGATGGAAATGGCCCGTTCAAGTCTATAAAATCAGTTTGCTAGAAATTTCATTAGATCTATCGGTGGAAAGTTTTTTAACTGTTCCAGCTATAATGAATATGGTCATTTAATATATGAATGCCCAAACGAGTAAGCCAAGCCAAGGAGGATCAACTAGAAGTTCAATCCTTTTAGCAATAAAGTTCCCAAATTTGCCTTGGTACCAAAGTTCAATCCATTGGAAGTTCAATCCTACTACTAACAATAAATGACCCAAATTTGTCTTGGCCTTTTCTATTTGACTAGGTCAAAGGTGGGTCTAAAAAAAAAGAAAAAAATGTTAACTATTCAACAAATAAGGAGAGAAAAACACTAGAAATGCCAAAACTTATGTACGACGTTCACTTTAGTGCCAAAAATTTTTATTGGCTCACTTAAGTGCTAAATCGGAGAAAAAATAATCACTTAAGTGTCAGCGGCGAGAAATTTCGGCCAAATTAATACATAGCTTTTATAATTAAAATTTTAATCTGAGTTGGATTTTTTTAAAAAAAATTAGTTTACATGGTGGCATTTCCATGTGTGTATTATGATTTTTTAAATATTTTTTGTGATTTTTTTTCTTTTTTTTCTTTATATTCTTTTCTTTTTTCTTCTTCTACCTTTGGTTGATGATCGGACACTGGCCATGGTCAGCCGCCTGGCCTCGCTCGAATGAGACTGTCGTCACTCGGACGAGGTCATTGTTGCCTGCCACAGGCGGGGCTTGGCCGACCATCGCTTGGGCGAGGGCGGGCAAGCATCGACGAGGGTCGGCCTCGCCTAGCCTAGGCAAGGTCAAGCCTTGGCAAGGCCTCGCCGGGTGTCGCTCGGGGGAAGGCGATGCCCAATGAGGCTACCGTGGCCTAGGCGAGGGCCAGCCTCACCGAATCTAGTGAGGCGAGGTGTCACGCCCCATACCCCACGAAGCGCGAGCATCCCACTACAAGTCGAATTTGTTGCGACGTCCCAGGAACGTTGCCGACCCAACCCAAACATCAGAGCCACATGCGGAAACGGATATTAAAAACCCCGGACAAAAAGATGACGACAACGGGGTAGAGCACCACAACAATCAAACAACAACATATCCATACAACACCAAATATACAAACTTTTGATTACATACATAATTAACACTTAAGTATCCACAGCCACTGATAAAACAAAAGATCAGGGGTCTGGTTAACTTAACTTCACTATAAGTCAACCCAACTTACACAATCCCTAAAATGCCCTAGGGAAAACCTAAGGACCGCCTTCTTCCACTCTACTCTAGATTCTTTGGGCTTGAGCCTCCGGAACTCACCTGCAATTCCACTAGGCACCAAAGGTAGCTCCCTGGACTTCCAAAAAGAGGAGGCGGACTTCCAAGGTCTAAGGTTAGGGGTATGAAATTGTGGATTATACAATTATGAGATGAATCTCAATAAGTGTACAACCCCAAACCCCACGTAGGCACTCACGTATCGCCAGACGAAAATACGCATAACACACGACAATCAACCAAACTAACAACCACACACGACCTTCCTGGAATCCATCATACATATCCCTACACGCTAGACAACAACACATCCAATACACCACAGCAATGAAACACAGTCGCACACGTGCCTCGATTATAAAGCAAAACCTACTTGGACACGTCCCATACAGTGCCTAACAGTATTTTACCCCATAATCGAGTACCACAACACTCAATACAAACACACTCGCACACTGACTCACACCACGCATCACTTTCTCAAATCTCGCACCTCAAGCCAATTCCCGCTCATTCTCAACTTTTCCACCACTACCACGCCCGCTTAAAACGCATCAGACCAATGGTTTTCTGACCTCGTCAAGTATCGACACCCCATCGGGCCGGGCATCGTCACCTCGTCAGGGACGGCATCGTCCCGCGTAAACGAACATGCCTCAGGACGGAATCCTACACACACTTTCCTTCTACCGCGCTCGCGTAAAACGCATCAGGCCAACGATCTTCTAACCACGTTAGGCATCGACACCCCGTCGGATCAGGCATCGTCACCTCGTCAGAGACGACATCGTCCTGCGTAAACGAACACGCCTCAGAACGGATCCTTTCCAACCAATCCTACATTTCCGTACCTTCGTTCGACTCAAATCACACATACCCACAGCCAAACACAACCTTACGCCTCACACACACTTCACAAATACACATTCTCGTCACACGAACACACTACTTGATCGCACATATTTAGCACGCGAATTCAATGCACATTCAAATTTCTACGCCACCACATTCACGGCTACACACATGGACATACACGGCCACGCACGTGACATACACGGCCACACGTACACAACCCGAAACACATTCCCAAATCAGCCAACAACCACAAATCGAACTACCATTCAATTAAACCCGAACAAGCCATAAAACTACCATTCATACACACAATTTCATCCCAATCGTTCCATATCAACACAGCCCTATCCAAGCCTCCTTAACCTCGCATTTTCAGTCTCCAATTCAGTCCACAACAACCAATTTCCAGCCACTATCTAAAATCCAAAACAGCCACTTAATTCACCCTAAATCGAGCCTTAACCAAACCTAATAATACCCGAGGTCCTAGACGACATTTGGGGAGGTCACTTACCTAAGAAAAACAAGACAATCAGCTGGGCAAGGGGCTGGAACAGCCGGACCAGTGGTAGCAGCGGCGACGGCGGCGGCGGCAGCAGCAACAGCGTCGCCGGCGACCAGGTGGGTGAGCGGCTGAGCTGTCCTAGGTGGGTGGCTGGCGGGCAGTTCACGGGCGGCTGGGGGCGGCGATGGTCACGTATAGGGTAGGGGAGGACGGCCAGTGGTGGCTCGGCGGTGGCTGAGCTGATTGGAACAGTGAAACAGAAGGAGAGAGAGAGACAGACGGTGATGAGGCTTGGCCGGAAAAAAGGAGGAGCGGCGATGGGCGGCTAGGCTGGGAGGCGACCGACGACGGCGAGCTGGTGGCCGGCCTTGCTGGGCTCACGCACGGGGAGAGAGGAGAGAGAGAGCAAGCCAATCGGTGGGGGGGGAAATGAGGAGAGAGAGAGTGTGAGAGAGAAAATGAGAGAGAAAGAGAGAGAAACTAATTTTATAATCTAATCCCAATAATTATACCCCAAAAATTACTAAAATACCCTTCTCACTAACCTCCGATCCAACGGCCACGATTCAATCTCATCCAAAATTTGACAGCCCATGTTTGTTCTTACCCAAAAAGTCAAAGGGCATACTTGTAATTATCCAAAAAGGTGAAGGGCATTCTCGTCTTCCATAATTTCGGCCATACTAGATATTTCTTGGTCCATCGACTTAATCCAGTCCTTAAAATTCGTTCGCGATCTCAGGGGCAAAACGGTCATTTTTTCGGGCCCGGACTGAAATCCATTTTTTTGCAGAAATGGGTGGCCCCAAGGTTGGCCAAGCCAAAAACGTCATCGGCCGTTCGAAATTGTCACTTTCAAAGTTCTCGATTCCCGGGCCCGAATTTCAAGAAATGACTAAAATCGAACAATCGCAATTTTAGCTTATCTCTGGCTAACGGGTGGCTTGTTGGGATTACGCGCTCTCGACCCGTGATCGATACTAAGTTAAATCATGTTTAAGTTTACTCTACCCAGGACGACCTCGATTGTCATATAATTGCGAGGGTCTGTCGTTAGTTCCCTTCGGACACGATCAATCAATTAGATCGGTCTCTGTTAGCCCAAAACATTCTCTTATCAATCCTTATGGTCGAAGGTCGAACCAAGGTCGAGTTCTTTGGTCGTGTGAACTCAATCCCGTAATGGTCTTATCCCTAAGGTTAGCATCCCGAGAATGCGCTGTTCCGAGCGAGATTTCACTATAGTGCATTGATCAATGTTCATTTCCTAAATCCCGGGAAAAGGATTTAAAATTCAAACTGTTACACGAGGTGCCTAGGCAAGTCTGGTGAGGCCGGCCTCGCCGATGCCACGGCGGCCTTGCCGGATCTGGCGAGGGTTAGCCTCTAGCGAGGTCAGCCCTCGTTGGGGCTCGCCCTTGCCCTGGCGAGGAGAGGCCGACCCTTGCAAGGGCTCGCCTGCCCTCATCAGGCAGGGCCTCGCTTGTGGCGGGTGATGGCGGCCTCGTTCGGGCGAGGCCAGGTGGCCGGCCATGGCCAATGGCCGGTGTCCGATTATGGGCCAAAGGTAAAAGAAGAAGAAATAAAAGAAAAGAAAAAAAGGAAAAAAAGAAAAAAATTAGAAAAATATTTTAAAAATAAAAATAAAAAAATATTATTAAATATTGTCCCTATTAGTGCCGACGTGCCACGTAGGGCTGAGAAATTAATAAAATATGGCTACATCCTAATTTCGGCGACCCAAATCGGAGTTGGCACTTAAGTGATCTTTTTTTAAAAAAGTGACACTTAAGTGATCCGCAAAAAATTTTTGGCACTAAAGTGAGTGCCGTACACAAGTTTTGGTACTTCTAGTGTTCTTTCCCAACAAATAAGGGAAATGATCGCCCTCAACTCAAATAAAAAGGCTGAGAAAGGCATGCATGGGAAAGAAAGGAAAAATAAAGAAGAAAAAGGAAGAAAGAAAGCCAAAGGATACCAGAAGTGCCAGAATTTGTGTACAGCGCTTATTTTAATACAAAAAGTTCTTTTGGATTACTTAAGTGTCACTTTTAAAAAAACGATCACTTAAGTGCCAACTCCGATATCAAATGCCGAAAATCAATGTTGCAATATTTTAATATTATTTCACTGATGTGACTCGCCAGAGGTATAAATCAGTATAAAAAGCCTAAAACAATGTCATTCAACAAGTTTCACCTGCCTATAAGACTTAAAACGATGTCATTCAACAAGAAAAATCAATTTCTTGCTGAATGGCTGACAGAAAGGGGACGCAAAGGGGGAAAAAGGGGGCACGACGAGAAAGCGAAAGTGAATTGCTCTTTAGCTTCTTGTCTATGCAATTTATCAAAACCACTTCAAAGTCTGCCACCAACTATTTTAAATGGAGTTCGCTGGAGAATGAACTCCGGGAAGGTAGAGTAGAAATTAGTATGATAAAGAGAATATGATAAAGTCGCTCAAAATTAAATGAGCGAATATGTCCAATATCCAATAAAAAAGATTTCTTCTTCTTCCCCAACTTTTTTTCTTACAATTTTTTGAACAAAATATCAATCTCTGTTTGAGTTCGGATTTGAATTTGAATTTGGGTTCAATTGAGGAGTAAAGTAAGTCTACTTTATTTATTTATTTATTTAGGGTTCTAAGACCAGTAGAGTGTTCTTCCCCCAACAAATAAGGGAAAGGATCGCCCCCAACTCAAATAAAAAGGCTGAGAAAGGCATGCATGGGAAAGAAAGGAAAAATAAAGAAGAAAGAAAGCCAAAGGATACCAGAAGTGCCAGAATTTGTGTACGGCGCTTATTTTAGTACCAAAAGTTCTTTCAGATCACTTAAGTGTCACTTTTAAAAAAAGCGATCACTTAAGTGCCAACTCCAATCTCGAATGCCGGAAATCAACGTTGCAATATTTTAATATTATTTTACTGATGTGACTTGCCAGAGGTATAAATCAATATAAAAAGCCTAAAACAACATCATTCAACAAGTTTCACCTGCTTTTAAGACTTAAAACGATGTCATTCAACAAGAAAAATCAATTTCTTGCTGAATGGCTGACAGAAAGGGGACACAGAGGGGGAAAAGGGGAGCACGACGAGAAAGCAAAAGGGAATTGCTCTTTAGCTTCTTGTCTATGCAATTTATCAAAACCACCTCAAAGTCCGCCACCAACGGAGCTGATTCGTTGAAAAACCAGGCCGCAAATCAGAGGCTTAGCCAGATCCATTCTGGACCACACACGGTGAGGAGTTCGAATCACCGTTGGTGTTGCCTCCTTCTCTAGCCAAGTCCCTCGAAGGCGGTTTTCGGAGCTATTTTGTTCCAATATACCTGGCAATCGTGTCTGACAACTTTCCCTTCACAAGGAATGCCGAAGCTCCTCTGTTTTCCCCTATCAATCCAAAATTTCTTTCGCATACGGTGGATTTGATTTGCATTACATTTTTTTCATCCTCGAATAGATTACATGGGTCCCTATTTCTATTGTTGCATGCATTTGTATGGCTTAATGGTGTTAAACAATGGCTATTTGCAAGAAAACAATCGGACAAGGTCACATTGATGGATTTTGCGAGAATCCTCAAGTCTGTTTCGTTGTGATGGTTTCAATGCACAATCTCATCTTCTGTCTCGATGAGTCATGGCTAAAATATTGATGGAATTGCAGTCTACCAAATGGTGAGGGCTAAAGATGATAACTAACTGGCGTCTTTCGTATTTTGTCGAGTTTGGTTCATCCGGAGTGATTGCTCTTCCCCTTTCTCTCCCCTCCATTTTTTCGACTGAGCTCTACAACATCAAATGAAACCAAGCGATCTCCACCGAACATCATCCCTCTCCCAGATCTGAATCATGTCATTATTCGCCCTCTTTCTCCAACTTGACAACGAATTCGACATCCTCCCCTAGACTGACTGCGTGTGCCCTCATCGCTTTCTCCATCTCTCGCCACACCCACTTGTCCAATGTCCGCTTTCTCTTCACAAGGAATGTCCAACCTCCTATGTTTTCTCCTTTCGATCAAAATTACTTTCTTATATCGTGGATTTGATTTCCATTACGTTTTTTCATCCTTGAATACATTACAAGATTCTTTGTTTCTGTTGTTGAATGTATTTGTATGCTCAATGGTGTTAAACGGTGATTATTTGTGAGAAAACGATTGGAGAAGATCACATTTATTGATTCTTCGAGAATGCTCAAGCTGTTCCTTGTGATGGTTTCAATGCACAATCTCATCTTCTAACTCAGTAAGTCATGGCTAAATGTTGATGGAATTGCTGTCTGGCAAATGGTGAGGGCCGAAGATGATAACTAATAGGCGTCTTTTGTATTTTGTCGAGTCTGGTTCATCCGGAGTGATTGCTATTCCCCTCTCCCTCTCCTCAATTTCTTCAACTGAGCTCGACAACAGCAAATGAAACCAAGCGATCTTCACTAAACAACATTCCTCTCATAGATATGAACCATGTCGTTCATTGCCCTCCTTCTTCAACTCGTCAATGAATCCGACATCCTCCTCTAGATCGTGAGTGATTCTCGCCTGCCCGTGCCCTCGTCGCTCTCTCCGCCTCCTGCCACTCTCACTTGTCCAATGCCCATGCCCTCTTCATAAAGAATGCCCAATCTCCTATGTTTTCCCCTGTCAATCAAAATTTCTTTCACATACTGTGGATTTGATTTCCATTACATTTTTTCATCCTCGAATACATCATATGATTCCCAATTTCTATTGTTATATGTATTTGTATGGCTCAATGGTGTTAAATGGTGGCTATTTACGAGAAAACGGCCGGAGAAGGTCACATTTACAGATTCTTTGAGAATGCTCTAGTCCGTTTCCTTGTGATGGTTTCAATGCACAATCTCATCTTCTATCTCAATAAGTCATAACTGAATGTTGAAGGAATTGCAGCCTGGCAAACGGTGAGGGCCGAAGATGAAAACTAACTGGCGTCTTTCGTATTTTGTCAAGTCTAATTCATCCGGAGTGATTGCTCTTCCCCTCTCTTTCTCCATTTCTTTAAATAAGCTCTGCAACATCAAATGAAACAAAGCGATTTCCACCGAATAGCTTTCCTCTCATAGATCTAAACCATGTCATTTCTTGCCCTCTTTCTCCAACCTGCCAACGAATATGACATCCTCCTCTAGACCGAGAGTGGTTCCCGCCTGCCCGCGCCCTTGTTACTCTCTCTGCCTCCCGCCACACCTGCTTGTCTAATGCCCGCGCCCTCTTCACAAGGAATGCCCAAGCTCCTATGTTTTCCCTTGTCAATCCAAAATTTCATTCACATACTGTGGATTTGATTTCCATTATATTTTTTCGTCCTTAAATACATTATATGATCCCCATTTTTTCTGTTGTTGTATGTATTTGTAAGGCTCAATGGTGTTAATTAGTAACTATTTGCGAGAAAACGGCCAAAGGTCACATTTTTGGATTCTTCGAGAATGCTCAAGGTTGTTTCCTTATGATGGTTTCACTGCACAATCTCATCTTCTGTTTCGGTAAGCCATGGCTAGGTGTTCATAAAATTGTAGTCTGGCAAACGGTGAGGGCCAAAGATGATAACTAAGCTTTGCTGTTCATATGACAACAAGCGATTTCCATTTAACAACATTACTCTTAAAAATTTGAACCATGTCGTTCATCACCTAAGCTTCCATGTTTTTCCCTGTCAATCAAAATTTTTTTCACACACTCTGGATTCGATTGACATTACAATTTTTCATCCTTGAATACATTACATGATTTCCTGTTTTTGTTGTTGTATGTATTTGTGTGGCTCAATGGCGTTAAACGGTGACTATTTGTAAGAAAACGGTTGGAGAAGGTCCCATTTATGGATTCTTTGAGAATGCTCAGATCTGTTCCCTTGTGATGGTTTTAATGCACAATCTCATCTTTTGTCTCGGTAAGTTATGCCTGAAAGTTGATGGAATTGCAGTCTGGCAAATGACGAGGGCTGAAGATGATAACTAACTGGCGTCTTTCGTATTTTGTCAAGTCTGGTGCATCCGGAATGATTGCTCTCCCTTCTCTCTCTCTTCCATTTCTTCAAGTGAGCTCTGCTACATGAAATGAAACCAAGCATTCTCCACCGAACAGCTTTACTCCCACAAATTTGAACCATCTCGTTCTTTGCCTCTTTCTCCATCTCAGCAACGAATCTGACATCCTCCTCTAGACTGCGAGTGGTTCCTGCCTATCCGCGCCTTCGTTGCTTTCTCTGCCTCCCGCCGCACCCACTTGTCCAAAGCCCACGCCCTCTTCACAAGGAACACCAAGCTCTTATGTTTTTCCTTGTTGATCCAAAATTTCATTCACATACCGTGGATTTGATTTCCATTATATTTTTTCGTCCTCGAATACATTATATGATTCCTTTTTTCTGTTGTTGTATGTATTTGTAAGGCTCAATGGCGTTAAACGGTGACTATTTGTGAGAAAACGGCAAAAGAATGTCACATGTTAGGATTTCTCATGGATGCTCAAGTCTGTTTCCATATGATGGTTTCATTGCATAATCTCATCTTCAATTTTGGTAAGTCAAGGTTGAATGTTGATGGAATTGCAGTTTGGCAAACGATGAGGGCCGATGATGATAACTAACGAGCGTCTTTCGTATTTCCTTGAGTCTTGTTCATCTGGAGTGATTGCTCTTCCCCTCTCTCTCTCTCTCCTCCATTTCTTCGACTAAGCTTTGCAACATTTGATAAAACCAAGCGATCACCACCAACTAGCATTCGTCTAATAGATCCGAACAATTTCGTTCATCGCCTAAGCTCTATATTATCTCCTGTCAATCAAAATTTCTTTGACATATTGTGGATTTGATTTCCATCACATTTTTTCACCCTTGAATACATTACGTGATTCCCTTTTTTTGTTGCTGTATGATTTTGTATGGCTCAATGGTGTTAAACGGTGACTATTTGCGAGAAAACGATCGGAGAAGGTCAGATTTATAGATTCTTCGAGAATGCTCAAGTCTGTTTCCTAGTGATAGTTTCAATGCACAATCTCATCTTCTTTCTCGGTAGGTCATGGCTGAATGTTGATGGAATTGCAGTCTGGCAAATGGTAATGGCCAAAGATGATAATTATTAGGCTTCTTTCATATTTCATCGTGTCTAGTTCATCTAGTGTGATTACTCTGTCCCTTTTTCTCTCCTCCATTTCTTCGATTGAGCTCTACAACATCAAATGAAACCAAGCGATCTCCACCGAACAGCTTTTCTCTCACATATCTGAACCATGTCATTGCTCGCACTCTTTCTCCAATCCAGAAACGAATTCGACATCCTCCTCTAGACCCCAAGTGGTTCCTGCCTCCTCGCACCCTCAATACTCTCTCCACCTCCCGCCACACTTGCTTGTCCAATGCTCGTGCCATCTTCATAAGAAACGCCCAAACTCCTATGTCTTCTGTTGTCAATCCAAATCTTTTTTCACATATTGTGGATTTGATTTCCATTACATTTTTTCATCCTTGAATACATTATATGATTCACTTTTTCTATTGTTGTATGGATTTGTATGGCTCAATGGTGTTAAACGGTGACTATTTGCGAGAAAACGGTCAAAGAAGGTCACATTTAATAATTCTTCAAGAATGCTCAAGTCTGTTTCCTTATGATGGTTTCACTGCACAATATAATCTTCTGTCTCGATAAGTCAACGTTGAATGTTGATGGAATTATAGTATGGCAAACAATGATGACCGAAGATGATAACTAACAGGTGTCTTTCATATTTTGTAAAGTCTGGTCCATCCGGTGTGATTGTTCGTCCCCTCTATCTCTCCTCAATTTCTTCGTTTGAGCTTTGCAACATCAGATAAAGCCAAGCGATCTTCACCGAATAGCATTCCTCTAAAAAATCTGAACCATGTTGTTCATCTCCCAAGCTCCTAAGTTTTCCCCTATCAATCCAAAATTTCTTTTACATACTGTGGATTTGATTTCCATTACAATTTTTCATCCTCGAATACATTACACGATTCCCTTTTTCTGTTGCTATATGTATTTGTATGGCTCAATGGTGTTAAATGGTAACTATTTGTGAGAAAATAGCCAGAGAAGATCACATTTATGGAATCTTCACAAGTGCTCAAGTCTGTTTCATTGTGATGGTTTCACTACACAATCTCATCTTTTGTCTCGGTAAGTCATGGCTGAATGTTGATGGAATTGCAGTCTGGCAAACGGTGAAGGCTGAGGATGATAACTAACGGGCGTCTTTCATATTTCATCGAGTCTGGTTCATCTAGAGTGATTACTCTTCCCCTCTCTCTATTTTCCATTTATTTGACCGAGCTCTACAACTTCGGATGAAACCAAGCGATCTCCATCGAACAGCATTCCTCTCACAGATCTGAACCATGTCATTCCTTGCCTAAGCTCCTATCAATCAAAATTTCTTTCACATATTATGGATTTAATTTCCATTACATTTTTTCATCCTCGAATACATTACATGATTCCCCATTTCTATTGTTGTATGTATTTGTATGGCTCAATGGTATTAAACGGTGACTATTTGCAAGGGAACGGTAGGAAAAGGTCAAATTTATGGATTTTTCGAGAATGCTCAAGTTTGGTTCCTTGTGATGGTTTCAATGCAGAGTCTCATCTTCTGTCTTGGTAAGTCATGGCTAAATGTTGATGGAATTGCAATCTGGCAAATGATGAGGGCCAAAGATTATAACTAAGAGGCGTCTTTCGTATTTTGTTGAGTCTGGTTCATCCAAAGTGATTGCTCTTCCCCTCTCTCTCTCCTCTCTTCCATTTCTTCAAGTAAGCTTTGGAACATCAAATGAAGCCAAGTGATCTCCACTGAAGAGCTTTCCTCTCACAAATCTGAACCATATCGTTCCTTGCCCTCTTTCTCCAACCCGTCAATGAATCCGACATCCTCCTCTAGACCGCGAGTGGTTCCCGTATGCCTGCACCCTCGTTACTCTCTCCACCTCCCGCCGCACCTCCTTATCTAATGCCTACGCTCTCTTCACAAGGAACGTCCAAGCTTCTATGTTTTCCCTTGTCAATCCAAAATTTCTTTCGCATACTGTGGATTTAATTTCCATTATAATTTTTCATCATTGAATACGTTACATGATTTCCTGTTTCCGTTGTTGTGTGTATTTGCATGGCTCATTGGTGTTAAACGGTAACTATTTGTGAGAAAACGGCCGGAGAATGTCACATTTATAGATTCTTCGAGAATGCTCGAGTTTATTTCCTTGTGATGGTTTCAATGTACAATCTCATCTTTTGTGTTGGTAAGTCATGGCTGAATGTTGATGGAATTGCAGTCTGGCAAATGGAGAGGGCCGAAGATGATAACTAACAGGCGTCATTCGTATTTCGTCAAGTCTGGTATATTTGGAGTGATTGCTCTTCCCCTCTCTCTCCTCCATTTCTTCGACTGAGCTCTACAACATTAGATGAAACCAAGCGATCTCCACCGACCAGCATTCCTCTCACAAATCTGAACCATATCGTTCATCGCCCAAGCTCCTTTGTTTTCCCCCATCAATCAAAATTTCTTTTGCATATTGTGGATTTGATTTCCATTACACTTTTTCGTCCTTGAATACATTACATGATTCCCTATTTCTATTGTTATTTGTATTTGCATGGCTCAATGGTGTTAAATTGTGACTATTTGCGAGAAAACAGCCGGAGAAGGTCACATTTATGGATTCTTCGAGAATGCTCAAGTCTGTTTCCTTGTGATGGTTTCAATGCACAATCTTATCTTCATTCTCGGTAAGTCATGGCTGAATGTTGATGGAATTGCAATTTGGCAAATGGCGAGGGTTGAAGATGATATTTATTAGGCGTTTTTCGTATTTCGTCAAG
Source organism: Syzygium malaccense (assembly GCA_031216405.1). Taxonomy (NCBI): domain Eukaryota; kingdom Viridiplantae; phylum Streptophyta; class Magnoliopsida; order Myrtales; family Myrtaceae; genus Syzygium; species Syzygium malaccense. Next base: position 15,967,798 of record CM062262.1, on the reverse strand, counting down.
TCTGGTTTATTTGGAGTGATTGCTCTTCCCCTCTCTCTCCTCCATTTCTTCAACTGAGCTCTACAACATCAAATGAAAACAAGCAATCTCCATCGAATAGCATTGCTGTCACAAATCTGAACCCTATCGTTCCACACCCAAACTCCTATGTTTTCTCTCGTTAATCAAAGTTTCTATCACATGCCGTGGATTTGGTTCCTATTACATTTTTTCATCCTCGAATACATTGCATGATTCCCTATTTCTGTTTTTGTATGTATTTGTATAGCTCAATGGTGTTAAACAGTGACTATTTGCGAGAAAACGGCTGGAAAAGGTCACATTTATGGAATCTTCGAGAATGCTCAAGTCTGGTTCCTTGTGATGGTTTCAATGCACAATCTAATCTTCTGTCTAGGTAAGTCAAAGCTAAATGTTGATGGAATTGCAGTCCAGCAAACGGTGAGGGTCAAAGACGATAACTAACAGGCGTCTTTCATATTTCGTCGAGTCTGGTTCATCTGGAGTGATTGCTCTTACCCTCTCTCTCTCCTCCATTTCTTCGATTAAGCCTTGCAACATCAAATGAAACCAAGCGATCTCCACTGAACAACTTTCCTCTCATAGATCTGAACCATATTGTTCCTCGCCCTCTTTCTCCAACCCATCAACGAATTCGACATCCTCCTCTTGACCACAAGTGGTTCCCGTCTGCCCTCACCCTCGTTACTTTCTCCCCCTCCCACCACATCTCCTTGTCCAATGCCCGTGCCCTCTTCACAAGGATCGCCCAAGCTCCTATGTTTTCCTTTGTCAATCCAAAATTTCTTTCACATACTGTGGATTTGATTTCCATTTACAATTTTTTATGCTTATATTCATTACAGGATTCCCTGTTTCTATTGTTGTATGTATTTGTATGGCTCCATGGTGTTAAACGGTGACTATTTGCGAGAAAACAGTTAAACAAGGTCACATTTATGGATTCTTCAAGAATTCTCAAGTCTGTTTCCTTATGATGGTTTCGCTACACAATCTTATCTTCTGTCTCGGTAAGTCATATCTAGAGATTGATGGAATTGCAGTCAGGCAAATGGTGAAGGCTGAAGATGATAACTAAGAGGCGTCTTTTGTATTTCATTGAGTCTAGTTCTTCCATAGTGATTGCTCTTCCCCTCTCTCTCATCCATTTCTTCGACTGAGCTGTGCAACATCAAATGAAAGCAAGCGATCTCCACCGCATTCCTCTTACAGATATGAACCATGTAGTTCATTGCCCTCTTTCTCTAACTCATCAGCAAATCCGACATCCTCCTCTAGACTGCGAGTGGTTCCCACCTGCCCGTGCCCTCGTTGCCTTCTCCACCTCCTGCCACACCCGCTTGTCCAATGCCCACGCCCTCTTCACAAGGAACACCTATGCTCTTATGTTTTCTGTTGTCAATCCAAAATTTCTTTCACATATTATGGATTTGATTTCCATTATATTTTTTCATCCTTGAATACATTATATGATTCCCTTTTTCTGTTGTTGTGTGTATTTGTGTGGCTCAATGGTGTTAAACGGTGACTATTTGCGAGAAAACGGCCGGATATGGTCATATTTATGGATTCTTTAAGAATGCTCAAGTCTGTTTCCTTGTAATGGTTGCAATGCACAATCTCATCTTCTGTCTCGGTAAGTCATGGCTGAATATTGATGGAATTGCAGTTTGACAAATGGTGAGGGCTGAAGATGATAACTAACAGGCATTTTTCGTATTTCGCCGAGTCTGTTTCATCCGGAGTGATTGCTCTTGCCCTCTATCTCTCCTCCATTTTTTCAACTGAGCTCTGCAACATTAGATGAAACCAAGTGATCTCTACCGAATAGCATTTCTCTCACAAATTTTAATCATGTCGTTTATCGCCCAAGCTCCTATGTTTTCCCTTATTAATCAAAATTTCTTTGACATACAGTGGATTTGATTTCCATTACATTTTTTCATCATCAAATACATTACATGATTTCCTATTTATGTTGTTGTATGTATTTTTATGGCTCAATGGTGTTAAACGGTAACTATTTGCGAGAAAATGGCCGGAGAAGGTCACATTTTTAGATTCTTCGAGAATGCTCAAGTCTGTTTCCTTGTGATGGTTTCAATGCACAATCTCATCTTCTGTCTCGATAAGTCATGGCTGAATGTTGATGGAATTGTAGTTTGGCAAATGGCGAGCGTCGAAGATGATAATTAACCAGCGTCTTTCGTATTTTGTCCAGTCTGGTTCATCCGAAGCGATTGCTCTTCCTCTCTCTCTCTCTCTCTGTCTCTCTCTCTCTCTCTCTCTCTCTCTCTCTCTCTCTCTCTCTCTCTCTCTCTCTCTCCTCCATTTCTTCTACTGAGCTTTGCAACATTAAATGAAGGCAAGCGATCTTCACCAAACAGCATTCCTCTCACAAATCTGAACCTAGTCGTTCCTTATCCTCTTTCTTCATCCTGTCAACAAATCCGACATCCTCCTCTAGACCGTGAGTGGTTCCCGCTTGCCCACACCCTCGTTGCTCTCTCCGCCTCCGGCCACACCCACTTGTCTAATACCCGCACCCTCTTCACATGGAACGCCCAAGCCTCTATGTTTTCCCTTGCTAATCCAAAATTTCTTTCACATACTGTGGATTTGATTTCCATTACATTTTTTCATCCTTGAATACATTACATGATTCCCTATTTCTTTGTTGTATGCATTTGTATGGCTCAATGGTGTTAAACGGTGTCTATTTGCGAGAAAACAGCCAAAGAAGGTCATATTTATGAATTCTTCAAGAACGCCCCCGTCGCTTTCTTCACCTCCTGCCACACCTGCTTGTCCAATGTCAAGCCCTCCGCTATACCATCCTCCTCCTCCTATCCCAACCCCTCTTCCACCTCTGACTTAGTCAATGATGACCCCCTCGTTGCCTCCAGCAGCCTTGCGACGGCCATAGAAGTCTTGGTTTCCCCTAAAATAGCCCTTGGTTAAAAGGAGGCGGATTGACGTCGTTTGCTGAGGTTATGGCGTAGCTCTAGGTTTGGCTGGTGATGGGTGAGCGTCGGTGAAGCTGTAGCCAAGTAGAAGCCGTTAGGGCGCAAAAGGGAGAAAAGAAAAGAAAAAAATAGAAAAAAAAGAAAAAAATGACATGGAGGGAGAGGAGAAATGTACAAATGGATATGCCATGTGGACCGTTCTTTTTAAAAATGCCAACTCATATTAAGATTTTAAGGGGTAAGAACCCCACAAGTGTCATAACTTTCATATGACGCTTATTTGAGTGCCATAACTTTTTTTTAATCACTTGAGTGCCATAAATTATGTATGGTGTTTACTTGATTGCTATAACTTTTTTTCTGATTACTTAAATATTATATAACTTTTCAATTGATCACTTGGGTATCATAATTTTTAAAAACACTCACCATAAATTCTATGCCACATCAGATTTCCAGCACTTGGGTGAACGTTTTTAAAAAAATTTGGCACTTAAGTAATCGATTGAAAGTTATGGCACTCAAGTGAATGTTTTTTAGAAGTTATGGCACTCAAGTGGTCGAAAAAAAACTTATGACATTCAATTAAGCACTGTACGAAAGTTATGACACTTATGGTGTCTTTATCCCAAATTTTAATTATAAATATCACGTACTTATTTTGGCTGGAATTTCTTGTCGAAGGCATTTAAGTGACTGTTTTTTCTCAGGTTTAGCACTTAAGTGATCTAGCGAAAATTGTTGACATTAATGTGAGCATCGTACACAACTTTTAACACTTCTAGTGTCCTTTTCCCAAGAAAGATAGGGAAAGAAAGGAAAGGTTTTTTGCGAGTACACACCGCAGGTATCTCACCATGCTAGATTTACTTTGATTTGCAATGCCCGGTAAGAATTCAACCCCTTTATTCTTCTAATCGGAGTAGTTTTTGGGAACATGGCACAAATTTAAAATTATGTCAAGTTTGAATTGCAAAATCCGATTTTACTGTGGGATTACATGGAAATGGTAGATTAGGGCATTCTAGATCCATGAGGTTTGATGAAAGTCAATTTGGAGTAACGATTTAGTCTGAACGAAATTTCTAAATTTTCGCGATCAAGCACCACGATGCGAACGGCTTTGAATAATCACCTTAGGCGAGCAATTTGTTGATGCATGGGAGTCATTTTGTAGTAATTAAATGTAGTTTAGTTGAGTCATTAGTTAAAGTACTGTTTTACTTGGTTTTGATGTCAATTCTTATTTAATTAATAGGACTATGAGATCGTCAACTCGTATAGCTACGAGGTTTGGTTTTGGGCATTTCCAAGTGAGTGGGATTATCTTTTCTTTAACTTTGTAAACTCATATTTGAAAATGAACACAAACTCAATTTGAGGCATGCCAAATGGGTAGTCTTCAATTTTTTTCTTTTTTTTTCGAAATATAAACCTAGCCACACTAATAGTGTAGTGTATGCCTTATTGAGGAGATACTCTATGCCTGCTCTTCTGGACTCTGGGATCCTTGGTTTCTAATCAATGAAAGAACTATATTATGAAGATCCGAAGTTCTTTTCTATCATCGACAACTGTAAATATAGAGTTCGGGGCATTTATTCGATTAATGATGGATTTCTTTTTTATTATGTGTACCAAAAAGTTCATTTAGGAAATTATTGATCCGCAAAGCGCATAGAGGAGGATTGGCAGGCCACTTTCGCATTAATAAAAGTCTAAATGTTCTTCAAGAGTATTATTATTGGCCAAAGATGAATGGAGATGTGCATGCTATTATCTCAAGGTGTGCAACTTGTCAAGGAGCAAAGTCATTTTTAATGGAACCTACCATTTCGTGAACTGCCTAAGGTTTGGTTAATGGATTACTAAACTTATACCTAACTTGGGCTCTCTCAAGCCCGTTACAATTCAAAACTTAGGTTGAATCTTTAACATGTAAATTAATTTCACTTTGGAGTAGTTACTAATTAGTTTTTAGTGGGTCAATTAGATACCAAAGTGTGAGGGTGTACCTTACTTTTATGAACCAAAGATTTATTTGATTTTCAAATATAATTTTCATGCAACTTGGATTGACTTTCAACGTAGCCACTAACATGCAAAGGGGTAATCATGCGGGTCCGCATCCAATGAAATTAACAGCCAATAATCAAAAGCAATAAATTGTAGGAAAATATGGAAATCACAAAGAATAAGGCTCTAGATACACTAAACCTAGCCTAACCATGATGTTTCTATCTAGTTACGCGATTATAATAAACTTTCTTTAAGGGTTTTTCTTTTATATATGAAAACGAACTGTATGAAATTCTAATCGAGATTAAACATGCATGATGACATGTGATGTGACCAAATTCTAATAACGGACAACAATCAACATGAGACTATTATAATATGACATGCATTGAATATCTCTAAACATGTAATAACTAAATGATATGGAATTGATTCCATGGCATAGATGACACAGCATGGCATGACAATTACGCGGCATAGATGATGACATGGCATATGACATAGCATGGTGACATAGCAAACATTGATGATGTGGCATGACGTAGCAAAATGACATGGCAAACACTGATGCATGAATGATGCAACTAAATCTATATGGCATGACCATTATATTTTTGGTGATTTTTTTATTAAAATTCGTAACTAATAGTTAACCAAAATGAATTATCTAGTGTAGGATATTATCCAATTCATCCAGATTAAATCCTATTTATAATGGAAACCTATTTTAACTAAATAAGCCCTATCCTAGCATGCAATTTATCTAGAAAAACTATCCCAATATATCATGAAATCTTATCTACAATCTATTCTAAATCTATCATAATCTTATTTAATCTCTTTGATATTTTTTGGATGGGAAATAAATCAAACAAATATAAACATTCATGGCAAGAGATAATTACGAAATCGCAATAGATATGCATTAGAGATTCTAATCAACTTAAATTTGATGACAAATAAAATCGACACCCTTACCCTAAGGCTTAAGAATTAAGTTGCTGATTTTCCGCGTGGTCGATAATCCTATCTCATTGCCATAGATCAAACTACTGACTATGCATGGTGTCAAATTTAGAAATAACTCTAATTGGATATGCCTAGAATCTCAAGATAATCATGTTAGATCACAACATCACCATAATTCAAATTCGGATAAGATTCTTACCCAAATTGAAGATTTGATAGCAAACTAGGTTTGGCGGCTAAGGGACTTCGGATGGTGACCAATGGTGATCGACGGCAAAAGGGCTCTCGGCCTTGGTTTTTTACGACTGGTGGAAGGTGATGCGTGTAGTGGGGTGCAATTTGCGACAAAGGATGGCTCCGCACGGTGGACTAGCAGTGAGGATCATCGGTGAGGGACTCTCGGACTAGCGGTGCATCGTGAATGAGGTGAGCTCTCGGTGTTTAATTGCTGGCCAACACTTGATAAAAACTCGCAAAAACAGAGAGTGTAGCGTCCTAGTACGCTACTTACTAACACAGTTCATGAATCTCTTTTATGTTAAGATGCAAGCGGAAGACAATGTTTAACTTAAGCATTTATAACATGCATTATACATAACATACGCATTCATTCTAACTGAAAGGGGGACTCATACTTCCATTTCATCAAGTCTTGTTTACATACACAGGCGATGACTAACCAAAAGGTACTACATGGGAGAATAAAAAAGATACATTTCTCCCCACGTGCCGCCAGGGAACACTACACTACCACCATTAACTCCTACTCCTGTCATCACAGTTCTAGTCCAAAAAGTAACAACTGTGGAATTCAGAAATAGATTCGCCACCCCCCCCCCCCCCTCTCCCTCCTACAACGTCTCCTAACAACTACTCCTCGCCGTCATACTCGTCATCACTACTGTCACCATCAGGTTAAGGGATCAGCCCTCCAAGTGTCCATTTACCAGAACGAAGACTGATGCAAAACGGTAGGATACAAGGCCTCCCGGAACACCCACGTCAACCCAAAGTGTCGTTGTGTAATGCACACATACTATGGAAGGGAATGCAGGACCAGTGAACTAGTACAGCTCGCCCTCGAAGTCGATATGCGTGCCGTAATGGGCTATGGGAGTTGCAAGGATCAGAGGCATGTGTAAAAATCTGTAAAAATAGATATCAACTGGAGTGAGCTAGCTCAGCAAGAGAAATAACCAGTTTATAAACCAATCAATCCAACTAACTCTCGGTTACTAGGACGCATCTAGCATGAGACAATCAATGCATACTATAATGAACACATACAGTTCGAATGCAACATTCATAGCCACATGCATGATGCCGACATGCATTGTATGTATCACATGATTCGCTTCTCATTCATGTAACGTTATCGGGTCCGGGTCCACCCCCATCTCACGGTTAAATCGGCTTACTGGCTGGTCCGTGCGGGTCACTTCCGATTTACTAGCCGGACTTCCATGTTTTGCTGGTCGCAGGCATTCCCCAACTCCAGGGCATCTTAGTTTTTAGTCAAGGCATTCACTTCCGGTTTACTGGCCGGACTTCCAAGGTTTGTTGGCCTTGGGCATTAATTCACTTTTCTTCCACACGCATCTCGCGCATATCACACATATGCAATGACATGACATTCATAGGCCATGTAACTCATTTCACTTAGCACACTTTTCGTATGAAATGATACTATGCCTCACCAAACAATAGATGCTTCACTAACACACAAACTGTTCACAACCAGAATTTCCAAAATTTGTGCTCTCAAAGATTACCCAATTTGCACAAGAATTTGACATCAGATCAGGGCCAAATAAACATCATTGAAAAGCTAAATGAGTGTTGTTACTATCTTGAGTAGACCAGAAATCAAGAATCCATCATCTTCCAATAGAAATTCGAGATTTTCTAACAATAGGTAAAATAAGGCAGTTTTGAGCATTTTGAGAAATCAAGACCAATAATATAGTAAATGACCTCGAAAAACTACGAAATTTGAATATGTCATAGAAAAGACCTTAAATGACATTTTTCATAAGAGTGTAAAACCCAGATCACTCTGTATACTTGATAATGAGCCACTCAAAATCAGACCAAAACTGGCCCACTGGAACAGAATGATTGAACCAAAAGAAATACTCGTTTTGCAAATCAAACCTTCTCAAAACACTTCGAAATTTTTAAATGGTGTAAACATGGATGCCATTAACAACTTTTGTGAAGGAAGTATGTCTCAACTCGAATTGGAAAATTTTATAAAAATTCAAGGAGACACAAAGGTCACGGATTCCTCAGTACTGGACAGATTTAACACGGTTGGAAGACAAACCTTCGTATGACCCATTTGAACTCAAAAAAATCTGAATTTAAAGTATGTTATAGTACAAGATGTTTTGAACAACTTTCATGAAGGAAGTTTTGCTAGATTCGGACCACAGAATGCTATAAAAAAAAATAGAAACGGTAAAGGTCCAGCAGTTTCGGTTCTGGAAATCAAAACCAAAGTTCAAGAAATCAACTCAAATTTGAAACCCACGAATTCTCATCCAAGAAAACTCAAAACCAGAAGTCCAAACCAACATGCAACATCCATTTCCAACTTGATTCAACAACCTATACCCACAATCCTTACATGCAACTTCATCTAAGCACTAGAAACTCACAAGCAAGCACTTTCAAGGCCAAGAAACACACATGCAACAACAATCCACTCATCCACAGCATACAACATTCAAAACCATGGTTATAGAGGATCAATGGGAGTAGAACCAAGCCATTTCTCCTTGCCTTAAACTAACTAGAACCGGTATTCCACTTCCTCAAGCTGCTAGCCGAGTCTTCAAGTGAAAGAAAGTGAAGATGAGTGGAAGAGGGAGGTCTGGCCGAGAGTGAGAGCAACGAGAGAGATGAAAGGAAAGTGTGAAATGAAGGGGGAGAGAGAGAGAGAGAGAGAGAGAGAGTAAGCTGCCGAGAGAGATTAAGAGAGATAGAGAGTGAAAATGATGGTGATCCTCCCATCATTAGGCTTAGAAAGTGTGTTCAAGAAGCCTTGTCATCATGCATGAAAAGCCATTGGTTGGGGTGGCTGGCCATGCATGATTATACCCCAAAAATTGACTTAATTTTCATGCAAAAATAGTCCTAGGTGGCCGGCCATGCTTAAGGCAAATAAGGGTTCCAATCGTGTCCTATGTTATATACATTAGGTACTTATAACATCCACACAAAGTATAAGCTAAATATCATAGCCCCTAAATTTGCTAAATGGTAATTAGAAATACATTAACTAATTAGACTTGCTCATCAGTACTAATACAATCTTCCGCCGCTCACTAATTGATTTGATGAAAATCAGTATGTCATAGAGAGCTACATGGATCGACTTGGTAAGGGATAGACTACGGTATGGCAAGGCTCAGAGCAGGGGATCGTCGTTGATGCAAGGCTTGGAACAAGGGCAACGACAAAAGATAGGTGCAAGCACGGTGCACGGTGGAGGCGGCTGCGTCGTCTGGATAGAACAGCAACAGCTGGCCATTCGTCAGTGCAAGGATTATCGAAGGGGCGGTTGATCATCGTCGGGGACTTGTGGTGGTGCAGTAACTCGGTGATTGAAGCAGCTCACGGTTCCTCGTCAATGAAGGCTAGGGGTGTAACAGCTCCTTGCGATGGTGGTGTGATCGGCTCACAGTAGCAAGGTTGGTTGTCATTGGTGCAGCGAGGACAGTAAGGAGTAGCGTTGTTGGTGCAGGGTCAACAACAGTTTCAGTGGAGGCAACGGCAGCACCGGCACGACGGCTCAAGCGGGGATCTCTACCAGGCGAGAGAGGCTAGGTCGAGAACTCCTTTCGCTCCCTCTTTTCTTGCTCTCAAGTGTTCTCCCTAAAACTCTTAGATTTCTAATTACCGGCCTCTTAATTGTGAGGCGTAAACATCTATTTATAATGCTATGAGCTAGGTTTAACTGTATTAAAAGAGCCTAATTCCAGCCTTATTAAAGGATTAACGGGCTGTATTTCATTAAGACCAGGGCCTTATCAATAATTCCAGCTCACATAAGCTTAACCCATCTTAATTAAAGCTCAATTCTCCTCTTATTGCTTGTCATTTTTGGCCACTTTGCTCCTTGTGGGCTTGCCCAATTTAATCACTTATGGGCTCAATTAAGCTCAAAACTCTCAATGAATTCCAACCCTAGCCGTATAGGCTTAACCTATCTCAATTAAAGCTAAGAACCTTGTCTTTCCCATGAAAATTTCTGCCGCTATGCTCTGCATGCTTGGCCGAATTTTGATACTCCTCACAGGTTCAATTCATAATTCAATTAAGCTTAGAACCTTAATCCACCGCCGTCCCAATTAAATGTTTTTTTTTATGATTTTACATGACAAGAAATGCTCCTAAAAATTATATACAATTTAATAAATAAGTACTTTTTTAAGGATCAAGGTCGATCCCTAATTTTCTATCCAATAAATAACTAAATGGGATGTCAAAATTTAAGTGTCAACAACTACCTCTCATTGAAGGGGATCTCGAAGAGGTTCCATTAAAAAACGAATTGATGCCTAAATTTTCATTATGTAAATACAATAATGATGATAAAGAACTTTGGTGGGAATGTGAATTTCATTTTTTTTTAAAATACAATGTGATATGATGCAGATGCAAATGCTGGGGAACGAAAAATACCTTGGGGGACCTAGATTTCACTTCAGGTCTTCAAAATGAACTTTTGCCGGATACTCTCATTACACTTCAAGCACCCGAAAAGGATTTTCATGAAATATCTAGATTACACTTCGGATAATTGAAATATCTAGATTTCTCTTTAGACATTCGAAAAGAATTTTTACGAAATACTTGGATTACACTTCAAGTATTTGAAAAAGGATTTTCATTTCGAAATACTTGGATCACACTTTGAGTATACGAAAGAAATTTTCTATGAGATATCGCGCTTACACTTTGGACACTCGATAGAAGTTCTCGCGAGACATCCAGATTACACTTTGGATACTCAAAAAGGTTTGTAAAAGTTGAAACCTCCAAATTTCACTTTGGACATTTGAAATGGGACATTCGGATTACACTTCGGATTCTTGAAAGGGTTTGTATGAAATATTGAATTACACTTCGTGTAACATCCCGGTCCTGCGAGGGATATGGGTGTGTGTCACGTCCCGATCCCTACGGGCACGCATCATCCTGCCACAGTCATTAAGAATGCGACATCTCAGGATTTGTCGCCGACCCAAACTAATGAACTAAAGAGCAAAATACGCGGAAGCAATATCAAACTCTCCATACAACAAACAATTAAATGGGTAGTAAGGAGACAACGGAAACACATCAACAAAACACTTTTATAAACACATCGTCAAATACAAATGCATAATTACAAGCCTTACCAGAAGCCACTATACAAGAACCATGCACCACAAAAAGAATCAGTGATTGGTTAGCCTAGCTTCTCTACCAAAAGGAGTACTCAAAAGATGGGATAACTAGGCCTATCACAAGTCTCCACGGTACCATGGTGACGTCTCCGGATCTACTGGTTCACATCCATGAGTATCCCAAAACGTCTAGGAGGATCATTCAGGTTCATGGCCGGGTTCTGAAAGGTTTTGGGATACAACAATGAGAATAAATCTTAATAAATCACTACCTAAGTCTCACTTAGGCTAACGCATACCGCAAAACAATTCAGAGCATGCAATTTAATCAATCAACGTGCCACATCAAATACATGAGTCCTTACCTCACCTTGGCACATGCACACACCCTGCGTGTTAGCAAACCGCCACATCATGGCAACCATTCATCGAAACATAGCAGCTTGAATTGATGCAAGTACATGCATAGCACACTCAATAATCCAGACATGCCCAACATTATCTCAAACGTGGCATTCCATAATACTGATCACACTCACGAAGTCTAGATTATTAACGGCTGAACCCAGGTGGAAATGCATCAGGTTGCCGGGCTCCCCTAAACCCGCGTAAAACGCATTAGGTTGTCAGGCTTCTAGCGTAACCGAGCATCGTCCCGCTACGTCGGCCACGACATCGTCCCACGTCACATGCATCAAGATAAGTCACAACCCTACATAAAACGCCTCAGGGTATTATGTGAGCATACGGGCATTCAATCACTCAACCAATTCTCATCTTAACCCCACGTAACACGCATCAGGCTGGCGGTCTTTCGACTTAACCGGGCATCGTCCCGCGTAACACACCTCAGGACGGGTTCAATCCTCGCATAAAGACGCATCAGGGCTTAAGTGATCACACGTACACTTCGTCACATAATTTATTATCTTTTCCCCGCGTAAAGACGCATCGGGGCACTTAGGTGATCACACACGCCACATGACCCATTCAATTCCATGTCATTCACGCGCTCGAACATCACTCAATTGTACTCAATCACCAACAATGCAAATCAGTTTACAGGCCCACCAAATCAGCCACGGTTCCACCAATTAAAGCCATGAACACACATTCACCATCAGTCACTCCCTCATGTGCAACAACTACATCAAAAGGTTCCTGAGAGAGAGAAACCAAATTTGCACAAAATCGGGCTTAAAATTAGCAATTGCATAGTAACCGAAACCCTCTCGAAATAAATAGTAATTCAACTCCAAAATTATGAATTTTGGATATGTTATTAGAAACATCTTGATAAACATTTTTCACGAGGACACAAAATCCAATTCCAACTATAAATAGCTCTTTTTGTCACCCAAAGTCAGATCGAAAATTTGCCCACCAGGGCAAACAGTTCGGCCTTAGAAATCCCTTTCAATCAGTATACAAATCTCCTTGGAAAACCTTGAAATTTTTATATGTCATAGACACAAGTGTCATTGACAACTTTCATGAAGAAAGTTTGTTGAAAATTGATCTGAAAAAATTTATAAAAATTCAGAAAGACACACAGGTCGAGTGAATAATAATTCCGACAGAGTTGTGACGGTCCAAAAATGGACTTCCAAATACCCCAAAAAGATCTAAAAAAATTTCAAATTTAATATATGACATATTTCAAAATGTTTGGGTCAACTTCCATGAGAACATTTTCTCAAATTCGGTCTACATTGATCTCCACAAAAATAACGAAACAAATGGCACCTTAGTAATCAATTTCGAGAAACATCTCATCAGCCATAAATCATCAATCAAACACAACCAGCCATCAAACCAACTCTAATCAACCCCTAAACAGCCCCTAAACATGCCATTAATAACCCATTATCCTAATAAAGGCTTAGGGAGTACTTACTAGGAGGATAAGCTTAAAATCGGCAAGATCAACCCAGCAAGCAGCAGCTGTTTCGACGACCGAATGAGAAGAACAGTGGCGGCTCCGATCACGGCGGTCCATGGCTAAGGCAAGCACAAGCTAGTGGTCTCGGTGATAGCAGCAAAAGCCAAAGGAAAGAAATAGAAGCGGAGGAAGAAGCAATAGTGAAGGAAAAGTCAACAAGAATACGAAAAGAAGAAGAAAAGGAAGACGAGGAGTGGGTGGGGAGTGACAGCAGTGTGGGGGGGAGTCAGCGGGGGAAGGGGGAAGAGAGAGAGAGAGAGAGAGAGAGAAAAGAGGAAGTGGGGTCAATCATGATCCCACATAAAAATCTTCCAATTTCCTTTTTGCAAGTTTTTCTTAAATATTGTTCCCCAAATTACCATTTTGTCCTCAGCCCAAGTATCGAATTACGGACCGAATTAACCTTAATGGGCCTTAATGGCCGGCCCCCTCGAGCGCGAGGCCCAACGGGCTTTGCTCGATTGATTCCATTTCTCACATCGAATTTCCGATTCCTCGTTCCTTTTTCAAAATTGAAAATTTCTAGAGAAAACTCGTAAAATTACAAGGTGATGTTCGATAAATTTTCGTGAAATCTTGAAAGTTCGACATCCCATTTCGGATTCTAATTCATGGCTTAAACCAATCAACCGCGACTTTAGTGTATCTCAAACTAACGAGCGGTTTTTAGGAATTACGTGTATCAACTTGTGGCCGATTTGATATCAAGCCACATCTAAGTTTACTCGAGCCATGGCGACCTCGATTGTCATGTAATTGCGAGGATCAATCACTAGTTCCAATTGACGCAATCGTTCAAGTTAGGTTTAGGATAGGATCATTCGAAATTCATACAATGGTCAAGCAGAATCACCCACGATCCAATTATATAACATTTACGAATCGTTCCATAGCTATTCATGGATCGGTCTATAATGGCTCAAAATATCTCCTTGTCAATCCTTATGATTGAAGTGTCGATCCATGGCCAAGTTCTTAGGTCTACGTACTTGATTCCTAACTAGCCATTCCCTAATGGTTAGTCTTCTCGAGAATGATCAATTCCAAGTGAGATTTAATTAAAGTGCTTCGAAGATATAATCATTTCATAAATCTCGGAAATGAATCGAATTTTAGAATGTCATAGTGCGGTTCCACCTTGAGGATGACGAATGGGGAAGGAATGAATCAAATCCCACATTGCCTTGGGAATGATGAGGTGATGTGCTATATAAGAAGTAGCACCGGTCTTAATTACTAACGAGGCATTTTCTAGGCTTTGCCCAGAGGAACAAAACAGTGCGGGCTATGGCCCAAAGCAGACAATATCGTTGGCAAGTGGGGTTAGAGGTCAGCCCTTACAATGGCATAAGAGCTAAGCCTAGCCGGAAAGTGTATGGTTCAGGGACGAACCAAGCAGAAGCTGATGGGCCTGTAACAATCCAGTCCTGCAAGGGGTAAGAGTGCAGCTCCACCGCGAGCATGGTGAAGGGGGCAGAAATGAACCGAATCCCATATCGCCTGAGGACGGTGAGGTGATGTGTTATATAAGGAGTAGCACCGGTCTTAACTGCCAACGAGGCCTTTTTTGGGTAAAGCCCGGAGGAATAAAACCGTGCGGGCTATAACCTAAAGCAAACAATATTATTGGCAAAGAGGGCCAAAGGTTGACCCTTAGACTGCGTTTGGTCGTCCGGATTTCTAAATAGGATAGAATTGGATAGGATAAGATAAGAAATCCCTAGACTTCTTCATATCCTATTCACTGTTTGGTGAACTGCGGATTTAAATTCGAATATTCTCATATCCTATCCTATCTAGTATTTAGTAAATAGCGGATTTAAAGTCGGGTATTCTTATGCATAATTATACTTAAAAAAACAAAAACATTAGGCAAGTATAAACTGACATATTAGATTATAGCAAAATCATCCAAAACAATATATCTTTTTCAAATCAACAGATTTTCACAAAATCAATCTATTATTCGCATTGTATGCAATATGCATAAAGGACCAAAGCAAAAGGAAATGCCTGAATTTAAATCAAGATAGCTTCAAAATTTCCCCACGGGGTCTCTATACAAGTGAAACAATCAAATCATGATTGACATAAGAAATATCTACAAACGTGATGTTCTATTTGTCATTGCAGTAATCAACTTGACTTTGTTGAATTATTTTTTCCTTTTAAAAGTGACATCGCGCATGCTAATATGAGACGGGTCAATTAAGACTAACGTGAGAGTATTAGAGATATGAAAAATAGTTGACATTTAGATTATATATGTAATGTTCACAGTAACTTGCACACGGAAAAGTAACCAAAAGATTTGAGTATAGTCATGAGACATGGCCTTAAGATTTTGTGGAAGAAAAGTCTCTTCCGAAAAGCAACAAAAGCATCACCAGAAAAGGCATGAGGACTAAACATTCAAGAGAGCACTCCTTCATAAATTCAAGATGAATCACTAGAAAAGTTTGTTTCATTATATTGAATTTGACCACCATATGAGACAAACTTCAGCAGAATAAAAGCAAGACACTATTAAGTTCAAGATGCATCATGTACCTGAAGGTCCTGAACAAGACTCAATATGACTATAGAGGGACTACACAAGAAATAACATCTTCAAAAAACGTGTGATTCCAATAAATAGCAAAAAGAACATTGCTCAATATTGTTAATTATCATAAATCAACAAAGGGACTACGCAAGAGACTTATTACTTATAAACAAAATTAGGTACAACTTTCCCCTTTCAACTCGCACAAATCCATCGCGACTCATTGCTCCAAGAACATTACTCATTCTCTTCTATCATCTCTTGGAGAAGCAGTTCGACAAATGTCTTCCTGTTATCTCCTTGAAATCCAAAAAAATGATGAATATTCTTAGGATCCTTCACAATTTTTCTGCATAGTTTTATTCTATCCATAGTACCTAGAGACATTGAAGAAGTTCCTCGTTAATTTTTCTCTTGTCATTATCCAAATCTTTAGCATGTCCGATGCGGCTAGCAATCCCCTCCATCCTCTCGTTAGTTTTTTCCAAGAAAGAGCCGAAAGAGCCAAAAGTGCCCGCAATCTCAACTAATCCAGCAGCCCATTTATCACTTGCTTTAGCCCTTTTTCTTCTCGAAGGATCAGAAACATTTTGTGTATGAGAAGATGATTGTGGTGGCAAGTTTTGACTTAAACCATTAGTTGCCACACCATCATGATTCTCACCTTCTTCATTATCTACAGCCGCATATGCTTCTGAAGGGTCTTCGCTGAGATTTCCCTTGGCACGGTCTTTTCCAAATATGGTTGTTAGTCGATCATATTGGGGGAAGGACTTCCCTCTCAAAGAAGCAACTCCTGGATAGGTCTACAAAGAAAATATAATGTTTTAATAAAAACGAAACATGTAGTGAAGAAGAAAAAAAATGAGAAGAAGTGACACAAACGTTTCAATATTTTTGCCAACTATCCTCCGAATGAATATCAACACAATGCTTTTTATGATCTCACCCAAAGCCACTTTGATCCTTCAAGTCATATATCTGATTGTACAACTTTCTCAAGTTTTTCATCTTCGACTCTATATGAGGATTACCCTTGATGCTAGAACCAGGGAACTTTTCTTCAAACCACTTCTCTAACATAGTCATGTAACCACTCTTGAAGCTGTTATCGACTTTCATTCCTCATGTAACTAGTTCTTCAAGATCATCTAGAAGTGAATTTTCTTCATCTATTGTCCATACACGTCGGTCTCTCTTTGTTCCCCTTCCTTGAGTTTGATTGAAATTGCTACCTTCCATTCCTAAACATCTCATTTAATTTTAGAAAATTTAATGATAGAGGATAGTGCAGTAGAGAAAATTTAATGATAGAGACAATGTAGTACCAAAAATTTGAAATGATAAAGCCATAATCAAACATTGCATAAGAAATATGTCTCAATAATGACAAACCAGCACCATATTACACATGTCTAATAGAAATGGAAAAAAAAAACATCTTACAACACAAGTCTTGCAACAATGAGAAACAAATGATTTTTTTAAATAATGTCAAATCATGCATCTCCTCCATGTCCCCGACTTGCATTTCATTCATTAAACATCTATACTGCCAAATTTTGCCTTATGTCATCCAATGATCCGACGGCTCAACAACATCAATTGTTTCCACATCTTCAATGATGTTAGCAACTTCATCTAACTGTGCCTCAATCGGATCAGCAGCCATTTCTCTTCTTATCAAGTTGTGTATAAGGCAACAAGCTATGATTATTCGACCTTGTGTTCTAATTGGATAAAAAGATGGACTCCTAAGAATAGCCCACCGTAACTTAAGTCGACCGAAGCATCTTTCTATAACATTTCTAGCTTGAAAATGCTTCATGTTGAAGTACTCTTAAGGGGAATTTGGCATACAACCTTCTGTCCACTCGGATAGGAGGTATCGAGTACCTCTATAAGTAGCAAGAAAGCCATCCCCATTTGTGTATCCAGCATCTACAAGATAATAATTACCTAATAACAAATGATAACATTATTAATTGTCTTAGAATCATTAAAACCTACATGACAAAGAATGCAACATATTGATAAAGGCTTATCTTACCAACAGGAATCTTCAGACCATTGGGTTTAACTAAAGCATCTCAAAGTACTCTAGAATCCGATGCTGAGCCTTCCCATCCAGGTAAAACATGAACGAATCTCATGTCATGTGAGCAAACTCCTAACACATTGGTCGATACCTCACCCTTTCTATTTCGATACCTTGGTTTATCAACCTCCGGAACACGTACCCTAATGTATGTGCCATCTAATGCTCCTAAGCAACCCTAGAAACATGACATTAATGAAATAACCTTATCCTTAAAGTATTAAATTAATCCATGTAATAGCATAGCAAACATACCTTAAACCATTTCCATCTCTCATCAGTACATTCCTCTGGAACTGGTTCGGGTGAGACAAGAAGCACACCATGCATTCTAATCACCGCACTCAAAGCTAAGTTAAAATACCTACTTATTGTCTCTCCGGACCTCATAAATCTGAACTTGATGACCTGATTTTTTACATGATGGGCAAGTATATGTAGGAACATTGTCGTTTGTTCTTCTATAGTTACAAGTCCATCTTCTTTTAACCCAGCAATTGTACGTGCCAGCTCGCATAGTAGAGTAAATGTACGTCTATCCATCCTAAGTTGTTCCACACAATTCAAGTCACCGCTATTAATAAGGCGGTTAAGGTGATCTAATCGAGCTTGGCTTATAACACATGTGCGACCTTCAATATATGCTTACGATAGTGCCTTTCAGTAGCAGTGAACACCACAATCATATACATCATACACAGAAGCAACATATGTAGGTCCATCTCCTCTAATATCAAAATGCTAAGAATTTCCTCTCTATCATCGTGATCCATTTCTAATAAGGAAAAAAAACAATAACATTATGCAAATACAAACTGACAGGTTAGATAATAGTAAAATAAAAAATAATATCTTTTTCAAATCAACAGATTTTCGTAGAATATATCCGAATCAATCTATGATTATTGCTAGAAATACACAAATGCAAAGGAAACAAACTAAAGTTAATACGAGCTATGCAACCCCAATTTTGTATCTTCTACTCTTTTGCTATACACAAATGCAAAGGAAACAAACTAAAGTTAAAATACACAAACACAAAGAAAAAAGACAACACGACAGGCAGCCCCAATTTCTCAATTTTGTATCTTCTACTCTTTTGCTATGCAACCCCAAAGATTCCTTTTGAATAACTAACATCATTCTCAAAGCCACATTATAGTAAACAAATAAGCACTGATCTTCTCATTAATTCAATTTGAAACCAAAAAAAATCACTGCAAAAATTTGAAATCTCTATCTTGTTTTTCCAACCCAAAAGAAATCCCAAAGCTTTGAGACACCAATCGCCAGTGAAGACAAAACATCAATATACCGAGACATACATTACACTACACATATGACATGGAGACATCCATCAATGCTTATTCAATTCCTATACCCAGTCATCGTGCTTTTGTATTTTCTATCTGAAGGACCTTTTGTCAACTAAGAACCATCCAAGAATCAACAAAAAATTGTTGGAAGCAAGATCCGACCAAAAAATATAGTGACGCACAAGTCACTTTTGTAAGATTACATATGCAATAGATGATGGAAAACCCATCATGGATAGTTATTCAAAGACATTTGTAATTAGAAGAAATTTAAAATCCTCCAGCCCATCAACAGTTGAATTGTCATCCTCTACAACACTAATGTGGTCATGGATATACTGCTCTCCAATTTTTCATCTTTTCCACTATGAGAAAAGGTCCCAGAAATACAATTTTTCCAATCAATTAGCAAAAACGCCAATGGAATGGCAATTCTAACTAATAAAATTTCACTTCCAAGGATAAGTTCTCCAATCAACCAGCAAAAAAGCTAATGGAACCGCAATTCTTACTACTAAAATTTCACTTCAAAGAACAAGGGCTCCAATCAACCAGCAAAAAAGGCAATGGAATCGCAATTATTGCTCTCCAATTTTTCATTCTTTTCCAACTATGAAAAAAGGTCCCAGAAATGCAAGTTCTCCAATCACCTAGCAAAAAAGCCAATGGAATCGCAATTCTAACTAGTAAAATTTCCCTTCCAAGGACAAGTTCTCCAATCAACCAGCAAAAAAGCCAATGGAACCACTACTAAAATCTCACTTCGAAGAACAAGGGCCCCAATAGAAGCCAATGGAATCGCAATTATGACCTACGTAAGCCTGAAACATCTTGGAAAACAATCTACAGCCAACCTCGAGCCTCCTTTAGAATTCATATTAGTGAGAGAGAACATGATTATTTACCTTCACACTGCTTCCGTAAAGCTTGGAGAGCTACTGAGAAAAACGCTTCGACTTCGCTATAGAAAAGTCGCGTGGGTGAATGGATGAAAAGGAAAAGGAGAGCGTAGGGTTTTTTTAAAATAGTTTTTATATAACGGATAAGAGAAATCCTATCTGACCCTATCCCACCCTCCCTCGGATTTTTTTATCCGGGCTATATCCCCCTTACAGCCGACCTTATCCTATCTTGAACAGTTACCAAATACAGGATAGGATAAAACATATCATATCCTGATTTTTATCTCGACGACCAAACACAGCCTTATACTTTGGACATTTGCAGAAAGCTTTCACAAGATACCTAGGTTACACTTCATATACTCGAGGGAGGGGGAGAGTTTATATGAAATATTCGGATTGCCTTTGGACATTCAAGGATATCAGACAAGTTGAGGCTTCTGGCAACGTATGCGCATCGGTGTCAAGGAATTTCTTGGTCCAAGAATAATCCTCCTGTGAAGCATGATCAGAGGCAATATGCATTGGTTAAAAAGATAGGCAATTAATGCATATTTCAAGATTCATTCCTTTCGGTCTTATGATAGTTTTACCAAGTTCGCATCATCGAATTTCCATTGGGGAGAATCGTCGTCAAGACAATTTTCATATATAAAGGGGATTTTCTTGGAAATGCTAAATGAGAGACTTTCAGTAAGAAATGACTTTTCATTCACTCTCATTTAGAAAGACTATTTTGTACCATCCATTGATACAAGAATATGAGAATCACACAATCTTTACCTATCGTCATTCTGACAATGGTCCAAGTATTCTCTCGAGCGGTACGACCTTATCAATATGAGAGGATGGGACCGTAATGTAGGCTTGGTCAACAGCTAAACAAAAAATAATTCAATTCATGGCTTTGAAAGGAATATTTTCATCTCATCATGTCACGCCCCGAACCCGATATGCTCGCAACATCCCACTTAGGTTGATAATAGTGCAACTTCCCAGGACTCGTCGCTGACCCAGAGAAACACTAATGATCATGCACCAGCGAAAACAAAATCAAACACCCCACACAACAATTTAATTACACGGGATAGTAGGGAACTTGCTTGAACACATAACAACAAACATGTTCATACACTTGGCATACTTGCAACATTTATTTACACAACCTTACACTAGGCCACTAACATCAAACCACGTTCATAAAAAAGGATCATATGATTGGGTTAGCCTAACTTCACTATCAAACGGAGCACACAAGAGATGGGAGCATTAAACCTATCTTCAATCCCCGTGGTACTCTGGCGTTATCCCCGGTTCTTCCATAACGTCATGAGGCTTAGGGGTCTAAAAGGTTTATAATCAACTATGAGAACAAGTCTCAATAAGCAAACAACCTAAGCCCCGCATGGGCCAACGCGTACTCCCGGACAAGTCTAAGCACGAGATTCAAACAATCAACATGCCGTGACAAACACAGACATTCCTACCCCATCTCGGAACATGCACAAGCCCCACATGTTAGTCAAATAGCAATAATGCAGCAATAACTCATGGACATGTATAATTCCGGATATGACTTACACATGTATGTGTGCCAGCAATAATCCGAACATGATCACATCTCAATCTCGATACACACCAATGCACAACACAGACCCGCTCTTCCGTTCAGATTATTCACGACCCGCGTAACACGCATCAGGCCCATGGCGCAACCCACGTAAAATGCATCAGGCTAGCGGTCTTCCGGCTTAATCAGGCATCATCCCGCGTAACACGCCTCAAGACAGATTCAATCACCGTGTAAAGATGCATCAGGGCTTAAGTGATCACACGTACACTCCGTCACATAATTTATTATATTTTCCCCGTGTAAAGACGCATCAAGGCACTTAGGTAATCACACACGCCACATGACCCATTCAATTCCATGTCATTCACGTGCTCGAACATCACTCGAATGTTCTCAATCACCAGCAATGCAAATCAGTTTACACGCCTACTAAATCATCCACGGTTCCACTAATTAAAGCCATGAACACACATTCACAATCAGTCACTCCCTCACATGCAACAACCACATCGAAAGGTTCCTGAGAGAGAGAAACCAAATTTGCACAGAATTGGGCTCAAAATTGGCAATTGCACAGTTATCGAAACTCTTTTGAAATAAATAGTAATTCAACTCCAAAAATTATGAATTTTGAATATGTCATTGAAAATATCTTGATAAACATTTTTTATGGGGACACAAAGTCCAATTCCAACTGTAAACTGTTCTTTTTGTCACCCAAAGTCAGATAGAAAATTAGCCCATCCGGGCAGACCGTTCGGCCTTAAAAATCCTTTCAATCAATATCCAAATCACCTTGAAATACCTTGAAATTTTTATCTGTCATAGAAACAATTGTCATTGACAACTTTCATGAAGGAAGTTTGTTGAAAAGAGGTCTGGAAAATTTTATAAAAATTCAGAAAGACACGCTGGTCGGGTGAACAATAAATCCAGTAGAGTGGTGACGGTCAGAAAATGGACTTCCGAATACTCCAAAAATGTCTCCAAAAATTCCATATTTAACATATGACATACTCCAAGATGTCAGGGTCAACTTCCATGAGAACACTTCCTCAAATTCGGTCCACATTGATCTCCACAAAAATAGCAAATCACAGACGCATAGCAGCAACGAATCCGAGAATCCACCAACATGAACCATTTAGCAATTCAAGCTTATCTAACCAATAAACCAACTATCCACAACCAAGAATCATCCCCTACCATGTCCATTAGTAACCCCTTAGCCTAGTCAAGGGTTAGGAAGCCACTTACTAGAAGCCTAAGCTTGAGATTAGCAAGATCATCCCAGCAAGCAGCTACCATTCCGATGCCCGAACGGGAAGGACGGCGGTGGCTCCAGTCACGGCGATTCACTGCTGAGGCGAGCACAAGCTGGTGGTCATGGTGAGGGATGGTGTTGACTTCAGTGGTGGCTAGTGATGCCAAAAAACGGCAAGGAAAGAGAGGGAAAAAAGAGAGTGGTGGTGGTGTACAGAAGAACCGGCGACCGGTGGCTGTTTTGGCAGCTTCAAAGCGGCACCATGGTGGCTGGAACAGCTGCTGGTCAGGCAAGGTGAGGGGGAGAGGGAGCTTTGGCCGAAAATGGAGGGGAGAGTGAGAGAGAGAGAATGAATGAGAGAGAAAGAAGACTTCATCAGATTTTTCCACTAACCCCACTAAAAACCCCATCACCCACCCCACTCACACATCCAAGGCTGACATTCCACCCTCTTCCCCATGCCAAGATCCAAGAGCCCCTAATTTTCCTCTCCAATATTTCCCAAAATTCCTAAATGGCAATCAAAATAAAAAGACAAGATGGGGAGGGGCAGGTTGGTCCAAGATTTTTGGTCAAAGGAGGGAAAGCCCATATGTCCAAATTGCTTTTCAACCTTTCAAATGAATTTAAATAATTCTAGGAGCAAAATGGTCATTTTTCACTCCCGATCCAAATTTCACTTTTTCGACAAATCCGAGTAGCCCTAAGGTTAGCACGCCAAATGCGACCTCGTCCAATGAATTAGTCGTGGCTTTCGAGAAATTCGATTTCCAAGTCCGGATTCCAAGTAATGATCAAATTCAATTAAATGCAACTTTAATGTATCTCAAACTAACGGACGGCTTTTAGGAGTTACGCATATCGACTTATGACCGATTCGATATCGGGCCACATCTAAGTTTACTTGAGCCATGGCGACCTCGGTTGCCATGTAATTGCAAGGGTTAACTACTAGTTCCAATCGATGTGATCATTCGGATTAGGTTTAGGATTGTTCGAAATTCATACAATGGTCAAGCGGATTCACCTACGATCCAATTATACAACATTTGCGAATCGTTCCATAACCATCCTTGGATTGGTCTATAATGGCCCAAAATATCTCCTTGTCAATCATTATGGTCGAAGTGTCGATTCACGATCAAGTTCTTAGGTCCACGTACTTAATTCCTAGTTAGCAATTCCCCAATGGTTAGTCTTCTCGAGAATGATCAATTCCGAGTGAGATTTAACTAAAGTGCATCGAAGGTACAATCATTTTATAAACCCCGAAAAACAAGTCGAATTTCATAATGTCACGCATTATCTCCGTCAAGTTTACAAGTCAAGAACCCCGCCGAATGAGATTAAAACAATTTTGCTCGCATTTCTTCGGGCGAAACTTATTAACATCTGAATTTCTATGTTAATCCAAGTGCCCTAATCTAAAGAAACTTTATGAGGGATGTAACCAAGGCTCAATAATGGATTGAGAAACAAAACAATTTGTTAGGCTCAAAGATTTTTCATCGAAGAGGTGTAAAAGTTGGTGATTATCTTGGGATTGTCTCTTATCCTTATCTTCGTCAGGGTTTGTTTTCTCGCGTAGATGCTTCATTGGCCATGAGAGTCTGACATTGACTTTTCAAACTCGTGAGACGACCACTGCTCCACTAGGTATAGTATCTTCGCAAATTTGGGTCATCGGCCCCAATAAAATTTTTCCACATTTTCTTCCACACATTTTTTTAGCTCTCTCATGGACTAGCTAGACTCTAATAACTCGGCATTTTGTACTTTTGGGGTCCTCCTCATCTATCGATGTTCCAAACACACTATCTCAATTATGGTGACGTGATTGCCTTGCCCCAATGTGGAGTATGATCACCAACTGGGTTTGTGAAATAATTTGCAATGCAAGGGATAAAAGTATATATGATAGAAAAAGAAATGCTCTTCATCATCTTGAGACACTTAAATTCTCATCTGGGTTCATCTGTAATAAAGATACTCAAAGATAGTTTGCTTGTCAAAAGTGCCCAAGCAGGCAAAGGTGATATAAGATCAGGGCTTTAGGTATGGATTGCACCAAGGACAGGTCCACTTTGTTCTTCCTTATGTTAATATCATGTTCTAGAAGTTCACCGAATGGATGATGTTCTCGTGAGATGCATAAAATAATACACAACAACAAGTCTACCTCCATTGCTTGGTGCCTAAAACGACCAATTTGTTTGTGTGCTACCAGAAGACAAACATCAGAGATCAATAAAAAAGCTATCATCACTAGGACGATATATAAATGGTTTGAAAATTATGTGCGTGCTTTCTAGTAAGTCAATAATTGTGTTAACAAGATTTTTTAAAACAAAGAAAAAATCCTCACTTTTATCCTTGAGTATATTGTAGGTCTATTTTCCAAAACTATTATAGCAATTAAATTTTCAAATAAACCTTATTTTGAAAATTTTGAAGATAAGCTTTCCGTAAATGCAAAAATTGCATCAATTGAATGTTGCACGAAAAAAATTGGGTCTACTAATTTTTTTGTAAGGTTGATTCTTAATTTTAACTACAAAAATTACACACATGCTTTCTAGTGAGTCAAGAACCGTGTTAATAAGATTTAAAACAAGAAAAATATACTACTTTTCTTCATGAGTGCTCTTTAGATATATTTTCAAAACATTGTATCAAGTAAATTTTCTTCAACACCATATTTTGAAAAGTTCGAATGATAAGCTTTCCGTAAATACAAAAATCGAGTTGATTGAGCATGGCAAGGAAAAATTGTGCACGATCAAATTAAGACGATGGATGCCTGACATCGAAAGGTCATAGGAGCCCTTGTTCAAGAGTAACCATTATCGACGCCTGATTTTTAGCCAATGCGCCATAGAGGTAAAAATATTAAGATTATGGTTTCCAATCGCGACAGAATCCGTTTCTCAACCAAATAGAGTCATTTAGCATTTGAATTAGCATTAACCATTCAGTTTACAGCTTTTTGCACTTTAATTTCAAAAAGTCAAAACGTTGACTTTTAAATTGACTTTCGATCAAACTTTGACTGAAAAGTCAACCCTAAGTTAAAATTTGGTTTTTTGCATAGAAAACCCCAAAATGGTGTCGATTTCACTTTTGCGTTGTCAATTTTCAAAAAATTCATAGTTTGAACCATTAATTGACATTTTAGTGACTAATCACCAAAATGTTAACCTTTTATCCAAAAAAATTGAAAAAATTCAAAACCCCTAAATCAACTCCTTTTTACCTTAATTTCACTTTAGCATCATCAATTTTACAAAAATCTATTTAGAATCAACTTTTCTGCAATTTGCAGAATTTGATTCAAATCGGCCAAAAATAAAATTACTTCATTTCTAGTCATTTTTTAAGATAGTCTCATTCACGACATTTGATCTAGAGGTTGTCTTATATTCAATTTTCAAATCAATTTTAGAATTCCAAGCCAAGGGTGAAAACTCCATATTTGAGCCCTAATTAGGGTTTCGGTCGGTTCTTCATGATTTGCACAATTAAGCTACGGATGAACTTAATTTCTTATATGCAACTTAAATCCAAAATCAATTTTGAAAAATTCACATGAATTTCAGTTAATTTGATCAATTAAGCTAGTCAAAACCAAGCTAGATTGATCCAGTTGAGGTAATTCAACTTGACCCACTCTTATCTAGGGTTTAATTTGATGAACCGAGTTTCGATTTGACGATTAAACCCCAATTTCCTTTTGGGGTTTAGCTCAAGCTAATATGTTGAAGTCAATTAGGGCTCTGTAGGCTGTTTTAAACCCATTTGACGGAGTTAATTGATTACTTTTCAAATCAATTGCACTCAATTGAAATCAACTTTATTGATTGAGGACAAAGACTGTGAAAACTGCATCAATTGATTGAAAAGCCCCAATTTGTGTGAGACAATGCAATTGAGATGAAATTGGCATCACCCATGATATAATTCATCCAATTAAAATGTCGAAAATGAATTTAATTGACTTTAATTGATCGGATTTGAGTTGTGTTACTTCAATTTGATCTGTACTTTTTGACAATTGGATAGAAATGCTTTGCAATTAGGTCCCCAATAGAACAAATTGAATCAAATTGCATAAATGTTTTGCAATTGAACCTGCCAAACCAGTCCAAGCTGGCTTGAATCGGCCCAACCAGTCCAATTGGCTCGAGTTGCCATTCCGATGAGGATGGCCGGAAAATGGCCACTTCCAGCCATGGTCCGACCACCTCAAGCCTTGGCCAACCATTCTCTCATTTAATCTGAAATTACAATTTTGCCACTACGTGAAATTACAAGATTTCCCCAATTAGAGAAATTACTTAGAGATTAAGCAAAAAATCTCAACCACTCATTTGGTATTCAATTTTGGCCTTCCACATTGCCTTGTCATCAGTCCATGTGATTGAATTTCAGCCAATGGGAGCTTTGCTTAGCCCTTAAAGAATTTGCTTAGCCATTAAGAGTTTAATCTCAATCATTTGATGCATCCAAGGGTCAAGATTCAAACTAGAGAGGATTTATATACAAATTTCCCTCCAAAAATTAGGGGGGCCCATTTGAATTCAAATCTCTCTCTCTCTCTCTCTCTCTCTCTCTCTCTCTCTCTCATGCGTGGCCGGAGCTCCATCGCCCGGTTTGGCCACTTGTCAGCCTGCCTCCGGCAGTCCACCATCACTCTGGCCTTCTTCACTCTTTCCCCTAGCTGGTCGCAAGTCAAGCCGGCGACTCCCATGGCCAGACCGCCCTGATCCGGCGCATTTTCCTTCTGGCATTTCTGCGGGTCTGCTGTCCAGTTAGTATTCCCGGCGATTCCGACAATCCAGTGGCCCTCAAAGGTGTTCCTCAGGTTGTCCATGAAGTCATGGTGGCTGGAGTTCATCCAAATGGCCACCGGAACAATCATTTTCATCTGATTTTCTATTGATTGTTCAATCGAGTTTATCGAACACTCATCTTCAGTGATCTGTTGAGCTTTTCGAGGCTACTCCATGGTGTTATCGAACTGAATACAGTGGCCGGATAGCTCGTGCAAGCATATCTAGCTTATCGAACAAGGTACGCATACTTACGTCATGTTCTGTGATTTTCGTATACTGAAAAGTCAGTAGGCTTCCATTGTTGATTTGAGTTCGCAGATGTCAAAATCTGAAAAATGTTCAACTAGAAATTTGATCTAGACTTCCTAAGCTTCGCTTTGATAGGTCGTGTGTATGAAACCGACGTCATTTGCTAGGTGAAAAACTCTTCGTAATCTTAGGCTAGAATGTGGAATGTTTATCTCCTGATACGTTCTTTTGCTATTCCGAATGACCTTGCTCGATTCCACGATATTTCTAATTTTCTATGCTCCTTATATGAAAAAACTTCCTTCATGAAAGTCGTAGAACACATTTCCATCCACCTAGCATAAAAATTTCATAAAATTCCAAGTTGATTAGGGCAGTACAGTCGGTATCATAAATTGCGTTTTCTCTCATCATCAGTTTCAGACTGACCTTTGCATGTTCTCCGTTTTTCATAAATTTTTGTGGTTGTCATTCGGAAAAACTTCCTTCATGGAAGTTGCAGAACACATCTTGATCTACAAAACCTCAAATTTTCATGCAATTTAATCTTGATTATAATAGTCCGATTGATTATGATGAGGACGTCAGAATTCCGTATCTTGATCCAAAAATTTCCAGTTTCGGTTACGGAAATGGTTTTGCAATTTTCATAAAGTTCGGGTCCTTTTTTACAAAAACTCAAAACTTCAAAGTTGTTCATTAGGGTCTTATTGTGTAAACTTGAAAGTCTTAGGCCTTCATAGTAACGTCCTAGGGGTCAAATTGAAAAAAAATTTGGATAAGGTCTTCCTGGCCTAAAATATGCTTTGCAAACGAGTCCTCGGCGAAAACTGATTTTTACAAAATAATCAAGGGCTTTTTAGCGAAAACTCAAAATATGAAAGTTTGGATAATGTTCATTATTTTTCCTGCATTTTTTTAAAATCCATAACATAACCGGGTCCGGGTCTAGCCTGTCATTCCAAACGAAATTCTAATTTTCAGAAAAATCGGGTGGGAATTGGACAAAATGATCTTCTTGACTTTTTATCCTCGTGATTTAAGCTTTCTAATGATACCTAATTCACATCATTTGGACGTCATTAAGTGGTTAATCACTTTCAAACAAAATAGACTCGAATTTGGCAATTAAAATTGAATAAGTGATCCTTTCATGAGGCTCACTTCCCGTTGCTTGATTGATTGAGAACAAGGCTTTTGAGCCTAAATGCATGTTTCATTCAATGCTATGCATGAGTTTGTTAGATGAATGCCTAGGCCTGATGCATGTTCTGCGGGTAGCCTATGGTGGATACTTAGACCCGACTTTAGGGGTTAAACAATATAAGTCATCGTTTTGCGAATACAAATGGTGGTTCGTTATCATTAATCATTTAATCAATTAATGCTAGTTGATTAGGTGGGTAGGGTGATCGAAATGTGTGAGAAACAAAGGCCAATCCCGAGGCCTATTTTTCAATTGATGATTTGGATGCCCTTTGCCTTGCTTAGTTTGCTTGTTGGCATATTGCATGTATGAGATGTGTGATTTGAATGTAAAACCGACACCCACGAGGCGGTCCTTGGAGGAAATGACCAAAAGATGTGGAGACAGCGATATAAAACTGATGTCCAATCCGATATATCTTTGTACCCAATTTGATACCTGACCATGTCTCGGGTTTTCCTATTCGTGTTGTAATAAATATCCGACGAGTTGCAGGTTTTCCTTTCTTGCACTTAGAGTAGCTTGTCATTTCAATACATTTGGTGTTTACTTTACGCATCGACTTTTCAATACAATTGCTTGTTTCTTTTTTTTTTTGCAAAAGTACACCAGAAGTGCCACAACTTATGTACGGAGATCACTTTGGTGTCATAACTTTTTTTCATATCACTTTAGTGCCAAGTCGAAGGAAAACAGATCACTTTAGTGACTTCGACCAAAATTTCAGCCAAAAAGCTGACCTGGCATTTATATTAAAAAAATGATTTGACTTGTACACGTGAAAATTATGTAGCTTTTTTTCGAATATTTTAATTTTTAGAAAAAAAAAGGTTGCAGCAGCGGCGAGGGAGCCCTCACCGCTGCTGTCGCCAACCTACCACTGCCGGGAAGGGCCGGCGGTGATGGGCGCAGTGGTCGGCGAGGGCCGCCGACCCTTAGCCAGGGCCCGGTGACCCTCACTTGGCCCAGCGAGGGTCGGATCCGGCAAGGCGAGACCTCGCCATCACGACCCAGGCGACGGCGAGGTCTGGCCTCACCTTTGTTGGGCAAGGCGAGACCTCGCAGTCGCCTGGGTCGTGATGGCGAGGTCTCGCCTCGCCCAGCGAAGGCGAGGTTGACCTCGCCCTCGCGACCCAGGTGATGGTGAGGTCGGCCTCCCCTTCGCTGGGCGAGGTGAGACCTCGCCGTCTCCTGGGTCGCGACGGTGAGGTCTCGCCTTGCCGGATCCGGCCCTCGCTAGGCGAGGCGAGGGTCGCCGGGCCCCGACCAAGGGCCGACGACCCTCGCCGACCACTGCGCCCACCACCATCGGCCCTTCCCGGCGATGGTGGGTTGGCGGCAGCAGCAGCGAGGGCTCCCTCACCGCTGTTGCAGGCTTCTTTTTTTAAAATTTATTTTAATTTTTTTTAAAAGTACACGTCAGCGGGGTAAACGGCGTCGTTTTTGGTTTTTAATGCTGATTAGACCTCTCCGGCAAGCCGTGTCAGCGCCATATCGAATTTCCAGCGAGCCACGTCAGCATTGGCACTAAAATAATCGTTTTTCAAAAAAGTTGGCATCAAAGTGATCCGAAAAAAAATTATGACACCAAAGTGATTGCCGTACACAAGTTATGGCACTTCTATTATACTTTTGCCTTTCTTTTTTAAACTAAGATAGGATTAGTTTAGAACTTTAAATGGAAATTACGAAAATAAGTTGCATGATCACCTAGTGGGATTAGGACTTTGGCATGAAAATGATAAAAACAAATGCATGACAACTTAGATAACAATCATGTTAAGTTTAGCGGTACTGAAAGGACATTAGTAAAAACATTAACATAAGCTAGTCCCCGAACCCATGATATCTAGTTTTCGTAGAAATTGAAACAAAATTCTTGCATTTCGGTTAGGTATTCTAGCCGACTCCCGACATACGCTAGTGACGACTCCTTTTTGTTAAAAAAGATAAAATCAATATGCTATCATGCGAGGTGTGGATTAAGGGAGAATCCACGTTTATGATTAATGGACTTTATGGATGAACAAAAGAGCAATACTTTGGTAAGCTGTCTTTTATGATATGCCATTCGAACCGTTTCATGAACACTTATGTCTAAACCCACTTCCCAGGTTTGGCCCTTGTGAGAGGCAGGTTACGACAGCTGTTGTATCTCCAAACTATCGTCTTTGGATAAGTAGATGGCGTTGTCGCTCTAGATATGGGATGGGGTCTAGCATCTCAATGGTCTCCATAACATTCGCTCAATAGCTCAATGAGGAGCATAAGAAATAAGTGGACCTACATCAGAACTTTCAAAAGACATTAGGGTACTCTATTTGGAATTGTGATGATTTATGGATGGAGAAGCGCCTCCGATGCCATTGGCATGCCAGTAATAAAAAGCAATTAACTATTAAACCTTGGTAAATAATTACAAAAAACGAAGTATAGGCCAACATACTCAGAGCCAACATACTCAGAGAAATCAATTACATGAACAACACAGAGATGGACCGACTTCCCCAATTCATAAGCATCACAAGTATGGCATATTTTTTTTTTGGTAAGGTTAGGTATGGCATTGTTGCATCTTGCAATCTCTGTAACAGTTGAAATCGCCTTAGCTCAATGAAGGCAGTTGTTTGACTACGACAAGAAGCCATGAATTATTTACTCCCTAGCAACCAAATCATTCAGTCCCTAGGTTTCCTAATTTATAGTTACCGCCATATAGTAAACCCTTTGAATCTTCATACAAAATCCTCTTCGGTACAAACTTATAGCCCTAATAACCAGGCTTCCATCAATGATTATCTTCCACTAAAATATCACAATTGTCAAAGGCATTTAGGTTATCACATGGTTGATCTTTTCTCCGGTTTATATTCCCAATTGCCAAACAAAATGAATGGGATCTGTTAAAATATATCTCGAGTTTGAGCTCGTTGAATGAAAATCGACCCAGGATTTATTAAAGGAAAGTCCGAAATTAATTTTTTATGAACATTCGCGGTGGCGCTGCATGGAAATTGCATTTCCTGTTCGGTAATAAGAGTCCAGATTGTCTAAGGATTACTGTTCGGTCATGATATCAAAATTATTGTGGCCACACAAAGTCAACTTACTTGATCGATCCAATTTGGGTCTTGGCACGTGGATAAATATATATATTCATGGATATCTTTCCTACTGAAGTTGGCCAATGAAAACTGGAAAAGGAAAGTGAAGGTGAACTTCGTTGACTGAAGTTCACAGTTTCCTTCTCACATTAATGTTGGCTACTGTGCACGTTCTTTCTTGGATATATATATTGGATCGTGGATTCCTTAGGCGCTGTCCTTGATAAACTACGTGAAGTTAAGACTTCTTGAAGCGCCGCGGTTGATGTCGAGTGCTTGGCGTGGGTTTATCTCCCTGGGATTTTGTTCGTGGAGTTACGCCAAGAGCTCAAGTGTTCGTAGCGATTAAATCTTGTATTGATTTATGTACAATTCTTTTGTGAGATTAAGAGATTATTTCGTGAAGAATTGTGAGGCTAAACACTGCGTGAGTTATTGGGTGTAATTAGGGATTGGGAAACACTTAGAGTGTTTGAGTGACTTGAGTGTGGTTGTAATCTCCGTTGTATTGCTTGATCTATAGCGGAATTTCGTGCTGCTCTCCCCATGGACGTAGGTCACTACGACCGAACCACGTAAATCTGGTGTTCGATTTTATTTTCTTATTCTATTAATTATATTGTTCGATCGCTTGGCTTCCGCAACAATTGGTATCAGAGCCTAGTTTGGCTGAGTTGAAGCAAATCGATGGCGATAGAAGAAGGAAAAGTGAAAATCGATAGATTTGATGGGAAGGATTTTGGTTTCTGGAAGATGCAGATTGAGGATAATCTATATCAGATGAAATTGCACTTGCCCCTGTCTAGGGAGAAGCTAAAGACGATGAAGCAAGATGATTGGGAATTGCTGGATAGACGAGCTTTGGGTGTTATTCGGCTGACGTTGGCTCGTAACGTCGCGTTTAACATCGTGGAAGAGACAACCACTGCGGGTTTGATGAAAGCCCTGTCGAACATGTACGAGAAGCCCTCTGCGATCAACAAGGTCTATTTGATGCGTCGTCTGTTTAATTTGAAGATAAGCGAAGGTGCGTCAGTTGCAGATCATATCAATGAATTTAATGTGATCGTTAGTCAATTAAGTTCAGTTGAGATTGACTTTGAAGATAAGGTACGTGCTTTGATTCTATTATCCTCATTGCCTGATAGTTGGAATACTACTATTACTGCTGTTAGTAATTCCTCTGGGTCAATAACTTTGACGTTTGATGGTGTTCGAGATTTAATTCTGAGTGAGGACATTCGTAAAAGAGAATCTGGCGAACATGTATCTGCTGCTTTAGTAGGTGAAAATAGAAGAAGAACTGGTACACGTGTTAGTAGGAGTAGTATGAACTCGAATAGACAAAGTCAGTCTAGGACTGGTAGTATTGTCTGTTGAAGCTATGGCAAAAGGGGGCATCTTAGAAGGGATTGCCTTAAACTGAAAAACGAGAAGGGTAAAGGAATTAGAATTGATCATGCGGATGATATTGCAGCTATAGCAGATGGTAATCCGGATAATGCTGATTATGTCTTGTCTGTCACTGATAATTCGTCGTTTGATGGATGGATTATGGATTCTGATTGTTCTTTTCATGCTACACCAAACAGGAATTGGTTTACTACTTATCAGTATACAGATAGTAGAAAGTGCAGTTGGGAAACAATTCCGAATGCGATGTTATTGGTGTTGGTAATGTCATAATCAGAATGCATGATGATATTGTGTGGACGTTGACTGGAGTGAGGCATGTTCCAGAATTGAAGAAAAATCTGATTTCCTTGAGTACCCTGGATTCAGCTGGGTGTCGGTATTCTTCAGAATATGGACTTCTGAAAGTTATTCGAGGTGCCTTGGTGATAATGAAAGGAATCAAGCATAGTGGCCTGTATGAGCTTCAAGGTGAGATAGTGATAGAATTCGCCGCGGAGACGTCGAATGCATCGGTTCGAGAGTCTGAATTGTGGCATATGCGTTTGGGGCACATTAGCAAGAGAAGCCTGAAGGTTCCAAGTGAAAGAAATTTGCTATGTGGCTATATGGCTAACGAATTGAATGTATGCAGGTGCTGTAATTTAGATCAACGGCGGAAAGTGCAATTCAGTACGACCGTCAGAGAAATCACGGATATTGCAGAATTAATTCACTTGGATGTTCACAGGTTGTCACGATTTCCTTCAAGGAAGAGTGTCAGATTTATGCTAACAGTTGTTGATGACTACTCGAGGAAGACTTGGGTGTTTGTGCTAAGGCACAAGTTTGATACTGTTGTCAGGATTAGGCAGTTGAAAGTTTTGATCGAAAAGGAGACTGGTAAAATGATCAAGCAGGTGCGGACTGACAGTAGTATGGAGTTTTGCTCGAAGCTGTTAAACGAATTCTGCATGAAAGAAGGCATAGTAAAACACCACACTAGTGCCATTGAACCACAATAAGTTGCAGAGTTGATGAGCAAAACATTACTAGAGACAGCCCATAAAATGCTCTCTAGTGCTGGTATGGCTAAGAGATTCATGACGGATGCCCTTAGTACGGTGAGCTACCAGAAGAATAGATTTCCATCGACTACGATTGAATGTCAGACTCCTGAAGAAGTGTGGTCAGGTAACGTTGCTGATTATTCTGTTCTTAGAATATTTGGTTGTCCATGTTATGTTCAAGTTAGTGATGGTAAGCTCGATGGAAGGACATGAAAGTGCATGTTCCTAGGTTATGCACAAGATGAGCGGGACTATAAGTTATGGTGCCCGGAATTAAATTCACCTATTATCAGCAGAGAAGTTACATTTGACAAGTCTCCAGTACTTCTAGCTAGGAGTGTTAATAGCAGAGTTTATACGGATCTGGACGGTATTCAGCTTGAGGTGGAGTTACAACTAGAAACTCTTAAGGTAGCGGATGCTAGCAAAATAATCGATACAGATGGTGCTTGTAGCGAGGTGGAACCTATTGAGCCAACAGTTGCTGTAACTGCTGATATTGACAAGGTGCGTATTCGATCTCCTGACAGATATGAATGCAATGATGGTTTTGCTTTATCTGCGATTGAGGAGGTTGTGTCGGAAAATCCTTGTGGAGCGGTTAAAGGTGCATGTGGAGTTGGTGTTCTGATGATGTCCACGGCTATGATGAAGTTCAAGCGAGGCTTGGACTTGAAAGACGTCCGTGGCGGTTGAGCCCATCGGGAGCTATGGGAGAGTAGTAGCGAAATTCAGATTTCTATCAAAGCGATTGTAACTTGGCTCAAACGTCGAGCCAAAGTGGAGATTGTTAAAATATGTCTCGAGTTTGAGCTCGTTGAATGAAAATCGACCCAGGATTTATTAAAGCAAAATCCGAAATTAATTTTTTATGAACATTCGCGGTGGCGCTGCATGGAAATCGTATTTCCTGTTCGGTAATAAGAGTCCAGATTGTCTAAGGATTACTGTTCGGTCATGATATCGAAATTGTTGTGGCCACACAAAGTCAACTTACTTGACCGATCCAATTTGGGTCTTGGCACGTGGATAAATATATATATTCATGGATATCTTTCCTACTGAAGTTGGCCAATGAAAACTGGAAAAGGAAAGTGAAGGTGAACTTCGTTGACTGAAGTTCACAGTTTCCTTCTTACGTTAATGTTGGCTACTGTGCGCATTTTTTCTTGGATATATATATTGGATCGTGGATTCCTTAAGCGTTGTCGTTGATAAAATACATGAAGTTAAGACTTCTTGAAGCGCCGCGATTG
The DNA here is from genome assembly GCA_031216405.1 of Syzygium malaccense. Classification (NCBI taxonomy): domain Eukaryota; kingdom Viridiplantae; phylum Streptophyta; class Magnoliopsida; order Myrtales; family Myrtaceae; genus Syzygium; species Syzygium malaccense. The sequence goes on along the minus strand of CM062262.1, from coordinate 15,931,677 downwards.
ATGTCGAGTGCTTGGCGTGAGTTTATCTCATTGGGATTTTGTTCGTGGAGTTACACCAAGAGCTCAAGTGTTCGTAGCGATTAAATCTTGTGTTGATTTATATACAATTCTTTTGTGAGATTGAGAAATTATTTCGTGAATAATTGTGAGGCTAAATACTGCGTGAGTTATTGGGTATAATTGGGGATTGGAAAACACTTAGAGTGTTTGAGTGACTCGAGTGTGGTTGTAATCTCTGTTGTATCGCTTGATCTATAGCGGAATTCCGTGCTGCTCTCCCCGTGAACGTAGGTCACTACGATCGAACCACGTAAATCTGGTGTTCGATTTTATTTTTTTATTCTGTTAATTATATTATTCAATCGCTTGGCTTTCGCAACAGGATCTACATATTTTTGCTCATCAAGTAGAGCCTCACAAGCCAGACAGATATTTAAGCCAAGTTTGACGAAAGTCAGGCTACTTTTAATAGTCATAAGATTTGAGGACAGGAAGATAGAATTAGGCAACTAACAATGGTTACCAAAATCTATCAAAATGGTAGTGATGCAAATTAAAATGACAACACTCTTACCTCAATCTAGAACGCAAAGGTGACATAAGATTAGGGCTTCAGGTATGGACTGCTCCAAGGACAGGTCCACTTTGTTCTTTCTTATGTTGATATCACGTTTTAGAAGTTCACCGAATGGATGATGTTCTCGTGTGATGCAATAAAATAATACACGACTTAAGCTAAGCAAGTCTACCTCCATTGCTTGGCACCCAAAATGACCAATCCGTTCGTGTGCTTGCCATCATGAGGTTCCACAACTAGTGAGACAAAAGATTTGTTTTAAAAAATCTTATTAACACAGTTATTGACTCACTAGAAAGCACGTACATAATTTTCAAACCATTTATATATCGTCCCATTCATGGTCTTGCGATCATCTGGTGACTAAACAGTTTGGTCACCAAAAGGGCACAAGCTAGCAAACTTTTGGCGACCAAACAAAGATTTGGTCACCAGAATTGAGTCGTTCACAACTGATGCAGGTATGGGACGAGTGAATCCGGAAATGAGGAATCTTCTGTTTATATGTATGAACGGGTGTGTTATGTGATAACAGAATCATGTGTAAAAGATGAAGGATATGGGAGGTTCACATCATAAATGCGTAAGCCACCAGTCAAAGATAAAGAATCGGATAGATGGCAGCTCACCACCGAGGTGTAAAGAATTGCTTTACCGGCCAAGGATAAAAAGTGTTTGATGCACCACCAACGGCGTTGAATAATTGGATAAATATTCACTCGCGTAGAGGAATTCTCATATATTCATCAACTCTATGTTACAATAGAGAACTCCTCTCTATTTATAGAGGGATTAGGACATAGTAAGTAGATAAACATAAAAGAGACATGGGAACTCCACAAATATTAAAGACCTGGGAATTAGAAAAAACATCCAAGGAAACTACTCTGAACAACCTTTGATCGTTATGTTATTGATTAACTTTGAAATTGGCAACTAGTCCTGGTGAATTGGTAACTTAATACTAGATCGACATGGAAGAATCGATAACTCCATAGTGGATGACTTGACAAGCTCGGCCAGTCTATCGAACAAGGTATGTAATCTAAAATTTTTAGGATTAAATGATGAAATGAAGAGGCTATCTACATACATGAGATAGATCAATACCTATCACAAAATCATGCTCATCGTTTGAATGCTTAGAATGATGTATGTTGATTGTTCTATGTATAGGAATCATTCTATGGGTGTTTGGATCATTGATTGCATGCTCTGTGATATTCATGTACTGATGAGTCATTAGCCTTCAACTGTTGATTTGAACCTCTAAACGTGGAAATCTGGAAAAATGTTCAACTAGAAATTCAAACTAAACTTCCTGAGCTTCGATTTGATATATTGTTTGTCTTGAACGGACATCATTTACTATGTCAAATCATCTTTAGAATGTTTGATTAGAATCTGCAATAACAATTTCTTTGTTCTGTTTCATTGATTTCTGACTGACCTAATTCGGTTTTGTGATTTTTACCATTTTTTGTGTTTCTCGTTTGCAAAAACTTCATTCATGAAAGTTGTAAAGAACACTTTGATTTTTTAACATAAAATTTCAGAAAATTTCATGTTGATTTGGTCTGCACTATTGACGCTCAAAGTCTCATTTTCTATGCTGTGAAAACCGATTTCTGGCTGACCTTTTTGTGCTCAAAATCTCAGGAAATGTTCTTGATGAAAGTTTTCACTGAGATCCTAAGCTTTCCAATGGTATCAATTTTGTTGAAATCGCAGCTCATATTAATGCTTAAAGGTTTGATCATTGTGTTGATTGGATTCTCTATTCAGATCTAGAATTTCAAGCCTCTGAGTATCCAAACGTGTTTTTGCTATCTCGTCAAACTTGATGTCGTTTTTTGCAAAAATCAAAAACTTCAAAGTTGTTCATTGGGGTCTTCAATTGAAGAATGGAAATTTTGAGGACCTTATTGCAATATTTAGGGGGTCAATTTCATAAAAAAAAACTCAGATAAGGTCAATCTGTTTTTGAAAAACGGTTTGCAACTAAGTCCTGGGTGAAAATTGATTTTCTGAGAAAAATCAGAGGGTTTTTAGCAAAAACTTAAAACTTGAAAGTTGTTCAACACATGTTTTTCTAACTTTCTATATAATTTGGTGTGATTTGGATAACGTTTGTTATTTTTTCTGCATTTTTTCAAATTTTGGGCCAAAACCAAGTCAGATCAGGGGTATTCGAGACAAATCCCAATTTTCGGATAAATTGGGTAGGAATCAGGCGAAGTGGTCCTCACTTCCTAAGCTTTCTAATGATGCCCAGTTCATTTCATTTGGACAGCGTTTGGTAGATTAATCACATTTAAACAGAATCTTCTCGAATTTGACAAATTTCAACGGAATAAGTGACCCTCTTAAGGCTCACTTCCCATTGTTTGCTTGATTGAGAAACAATGTCATTTGGCCTAATTGCATGCTTAACCATTGCTTATGCATGTGTTTGTTAGATAAATGATTAAGCTCGATGCATGTTCGGCGGTAGCCTACGGTGGACACTTAGAACCGACTTTAGGGGTTAGTTGACATTGACCGCCGTTTTGTGAATGCAAATGGTAGCCGATTATCATTAACCATTAATCAATCAATCATAGTTGATTAGATGGTTGGGTGATCGAAAAGCACGAAATGCAAAGGCCGATCCCGAGGCCAATTCAATGCTTTGTTGATTGAATGTTATTGCCTTACTTTGTTTGCATGCTTGCACTACTTGTTTGAATATATAAGTTTAAATGTAAAACAGATACTCGAGAGGCGACCCATGGTGGAGGAGGCCGAATTCTTGAAGGGCAATGACCGATGTCCAATCCGGTCCAAAATTTTTGTAATCAATTTGATACCCGACCAATGTCTCGGGTTTTCTACTAGTGATGTAATAAACATCCGACGAGTTATGGGTTTTCTTTTTTTGCTCTTAAATTGGCTCCTTCTTCAATTACATTGAGTGTTTACTTTACGCACTCGCATTTCAATACAATTATTTGTTAATTTTCTTTTCTAGACTAAGATAGGATTAGTTTAGAACATTAAATGGAAATCACAAAAACAAAGATGCATGATCACCTAGTGGATTAGGACTTTGACATGAAAATGGTAAAAACAAATGCATGATCACTTAGATAACAACCAAATTAAGTTTAGCGGTACCAAAAAGGCGTTAATAGAAACATTAATGTAAGCTAGTCCCCGAACTTAGGCATCTCTGGTTTTCGTAGAAATCGAAATGAAATTCCCGCATTACAATTGAGTATTCTAGCCGATCCCCGACATAAGCTAGTGGCAACTCCTAATTGATAAAAACATAAAATCAATCCCGTGTCACGTGAGGTATGGATTGAGAGAGAATCCACGTTCATAATTAATGGACCTTACGAATGACAAAGGAATGACGCTTCGTAAGCCGTCTTTTGGAATGTGCCATTCGGACCGTTTCATGAATAATTATCTCTAAACCTGCGCCTCCCGAGGCAGACCTCGAGGGGTGGATCGCAACATGTGTAAAGGACGAAGAATATGGAAGGTTCATCCCCATAGCATAAAGGCGTAAGCCATCTGCCAATGATAAAGAACTGGATAGATGGCAACTCACCACCTAGGCATAAAAGATTGCTCCACCGGCCAAGGATAAAGAACTGTTTGATTTACCACCAACGGTGTTGAATAAAGAATTGGATAAATATTCACTCGCGTAGAGGAATACTCATATATTCATCAACTCTACATTACAATGAAAAACTCTCCTCTATTTATAAAGGGACTAGGACATAAGAAATAGACAAATATTAAAGAGATGTGAACTCCCCAAAAATTGAAAGACATGGGAACTAGAAAGCTATTAAGGGCCTAGGAACCAGAAAGTGGTGTAAAATTGTTTAGTGTCGTAATTTTTGTTCGGCGCTCACTTGATTCTCATAACTTTTTTTTTCGATCACTTGAGTACCTTTTCCAACAATACGTACTAGTTGACTTTTTTAAAAAATATTTAAGCGTGACTTGGCTTTTCTTTATAAAAATAAAATCCCAAGGGGACAACGCCCACATTACGACTCATTCCATTTCCTCACATACGACTAAGCATCCTCTCTCTCTTTCACACACACATTTGGAACCCGGACTCCGCCTTGCCGACACGGATCAAGTCGAGGTACTACAGATGGTGGGGATCATGTTCTTAATGGGCTCATCTTTGCTGTTGCCGCGGACCCCATCATCGCAAAGGACACAATCAGGTGCCTTCGATTGCACGAAAGCACGGCAAGAACACTGGCTCGAAGATTTTCAGCTCTCTATTCTTCTTCCTCTTTCAAGGTGAGCTTGTCCAATTTCGTGATAAACCGAGATGCAATCAGAGTTCCGCGCCGCTGTCTTCTTCTGCTTGACTGATTGGTTCTTTCTTTGTTTTCAATCGAGTCTTTTCCTTCCATAATGGAAGAATTTGTACCAAAAATCAACAATTTGTGGTTTTCTTTTCTTCCTCCTTGGAATCAAACGACAAAATCAATACTCAGACATCATTACTCGTGAACGAAATCGAAATTCTTAAGGTTAAGTTGGGGTATCATCTTTAAATCGTTTTGGGGCAACAAAATGGCCAAAACGACTATGTTTATGCACACTTTTGTTGACTTCATATCTCCGGCGAATTATGTCCACATATTTATATTAAATCAATTTCACATCGGATCTTCCACCTACACGAATTGTCGATGGCACTCAAGTACATGATTTTCAATCACCGTGACACTTGAAGTAATCGGAAAAAAAGTTATGATACTCAAGTGAGCGTTATACGAAAATTATAGGTACTTGTGGTATTTTTATATCCCTTATTCGATAGAGTAACGAATACAAAGCAAAAAGGGATTAATCGCACAAAATTGACAAGTTTTAGGATTAATTGCACAATTTGAAAGTTTTAGAATTTGATTACACTTCAATATAAGTTTTAGAAATTCTAAAACAGTAGTCATTTCTCAATAAAATTGCAAGTACAAACATAACCAAAGCCAATTTAGTCGTGGTTTTGGCTATCTTCGGTACAAAGGCATGAACCGTGCGAACGATCATACTTAGTACCCGCTAGCATATGAGGTGATACATAACATTGCTCTTACGGGTGTTTCTATTGTTTTGTGAGGAGTCGATCCCCTTATCGTAACACATCTTAATCAGGTTTTGTCGCACTTATTATTCAAAGTATTGTGGGCAAAAGGACACTATAAGTGCCATAAGTTGTGTACAGAAATCATTTTGGTGTCATAACTTTTTTTCGGATTACTTAGATGCCAAGTCGAAGGACAATAGATCACTTTAGTAACTCCAGCCAAAATTTCAACCAAAAAAAGAGCCACGTCGGATTTGCAATGAGCCAAGTCAGATTTCCAGCGAGCCATGTTAGCATCGGAAATTAATAAAAAAAAAAAAAAAGAGCTACGTCATATTTCCGACGACCTTGTCAGCATTGGCACTAATGTAATCATTTTTCAAAAAAGTTACACTAAAGTAATTCGAAAAAAAGTTATAACACCAAAGTGATCTCCGTACACAACTTATAGCATTTATAGTGTCCTTTTGCCAAGTATTGTGGCATATGCAAAAACTTAATCAACAGTCACTATCTACTTTTTTTTCAATTCAACTTGTTCAAGAACAGTAAAAGCACCCTTTCACAGCATTTTTTTTTATTTGGGCTCGTGAATGGATCATAGGCCGTGATCTGAGTTGACTATTTTTGGATACTGCAGTTTAAAGTACTATGGGGAAGTTTTGACCTAATAGCATCAAATTCACCTATTAAATCAATAAGATTTCGAAGTACGTGTATAACCAAATACACAAGGGCTCGGCTGAGTAAAAGATTCCTTACGGAACTAGTACACTTGTCCCCATGAAAATAGAACTCTGCGTCAACTATCAATTTCCCATTAATCTATTTACAATTGTGATAATGCAAGTGTATGCACAGTGGGGAGGGGGGGGACATCATATGATGATCATTAGCCATGTCTAGCATTTAGTTCTCTCTCTCTCTCTCTCATATAAAAGCCACGTATTGATAGTAGTGTTGTTGTATTAACCTCAGAAATGTTCCTCCAAAGAAATAAGTCTGCGGGAAGAGAGACAGCTCTGCCGTGTTTGGGAAGCGAGGGAAAATGGAGGGGAAGAGAATTATTTTAAATCCTTGTGTCATGCCCCAATCCCCACGGGCACGCGCCATCCCACCACAGTCGTTAAAAATGCGACATCCCAGGACTTGTCGCCGACCCAAACGAACAAACAGAAGAGCAACACACGCAGAAGCAATACAAACTCTCCATACAACATTAATTAAACGGGATAGTAAAGAGACAATGGAATCACATCCACAAAAACACTTTTATAAACATAGTGTCAATAATAGCATATACACTCCCAAGCCTCCTACGAGGCAACTAACTACGGATCATGTGTAATAAAAAGGTCAGGTGGTCGGTTAGCCTAACTCCTTTAACAAAAGGGGATTTCTCAAAAGACGGGGGACTAGACCCATCATTAACCATCGCGATATCCTGGCGGCATCCCCGGATCTTCCATATCATCATAAGGCTTGGGGTTTTGAAATGTTTGTAATTCAACAATGAGAATAAATCTCAACAAGTCAGTACCTAAGCCTCGCTTAGGCTAACACGTATCGCACGACAATTCGGAGCATGCAAGGTTTATCACTCAACGTGCCATAACAATCACAAGCGTCCTTACCTCGCCTTGGCACACACATAAGCCATGCATGTTAGTAAACAGCCACAACATGCAACTATTCATGCACATAACAACCTGAATCAGGGCAAGCACATGCATAGCACACTTAATAATCCGGACATACTCAATAATAATCTCACATAGCATACCACAATGCATATCACAATCACATGGTCCATATCATTAGCGGCCCCTTGGGCTCCCCGAACCCGCGTAAAACGCGTCATGTTATCGGGCTTCCGGCATATCCGGGCATCGTCCTGCTACGTCGGCGACGGTATCATCTCATGTCACACGCATCAAGATGGCATTCCATGAGGAGCATCAATCCAGCCTCTACCAGGATTGGCAGTCTCTTGGGCATCCAATAAATCGGGCATCGTCTCGCGTAAAAAGCATCAAGACAGATTACAGCCCCGCGTAAAACGCCTCAGGGTATTATGTGATTCTACAGGCATCCAATTACTCAACCAATTTTCATCTTAACCCCGCGTAACACGCCTCAGGGTATTATGTGAACATACGGGCATTCAACACTCAAACCAATTTCTCATCTTTCGATTAGCCAATTGCCATTCAATTCATGCTTACCTCACAACCAGCCATGTCCTCACGGGCAACACCAACATCAAAAAGCTCCCAAGAGAGAGAAACCACTTTTGCATAGAATCGGGCTGAAATTTGGCAATTGTGCAGTAACCGAAACCCTTTCAAAATAAATAGTAATTCGACTTCAAAAATTATGAATTTCGGATATGTCATTGAAAACATCTTGATAAACATTTTTATGAAGGACACAAAGTCCAATTCCAACTGTAAACAGATCTTTTTGTCATCCAAAGTCAGATCGAAATTAGCCCACTGGGGCAGACCGTTGGGTCATCAAAATCCATTTCAATCGGTACCCAAATCTCCTTGGAAAACCTCAACATTTTTATGACATATACACAAGTGTCCTTGACAACTTTCATGAAGGAAGTTTGTTGAAAAGAGGTCTGGAAAATTTTATAAAAATTCAGAAAGATACGCCAGTCGAGTGAACACTAAATCCGGCAGAGTTGTGATGGTCCGAAAATAGACTTCCGAATACCCCAAAACGATCTCAAAAAATTTCAGATTTAATATATGACATACGTCAAAATTTTAGGATCAACTTCCATGAAGAACACTTCCTCAAATTCGGTCCACATTGATCTCCACAAAAATAACAAAATAATAGGGCACCTTAGGAATCAAATCCGAGAAACATCTCAGAAGCCACAAATCATCAATCAAGCACAACCAGACAACAAACCAACTCTAATCTACCCCAAATCAGCCCCAAACATACCATTGATAACCCATTATCCTAATCAAAGCTTAGGGAGTACTTACTAGGAGCTTAAACTTAAAAAACAACAAGATCAGCCCAGCAAAGCAGCTGCTGTTCCGGCGGCCAAACGGGAAGAACGATGGCGGCTCCGGTCACGGCGATCCACGGCTGAGGCGAGCACAAGCTGGTGGCCATGGTGAAGGATGGTGTTGGTTTCGGTAGTGGCTGGTGAGGTTAGAAAATAGCAAGGACAGAGAGAGACGGAAGAGGTGGTGGCGGTCAGGTGCAGTAACGGCGCAAGCAGCTGTTCCGACGGTTTCACGGCGACGTCATGGTGGCTGGCGGTGGCTGAGAAGGGCTAAGCAGATTACCAAGGTGGAGGGGGAAGGAGCTTCGGCCGAAGGTGAGGGCAAGGGGAGGAGAGAACGTGAGTAAGAGAGAATGAGGGAGAGAGAGAGAAAAAACTTGATTGGATTTTCTACTAACCCCACTAAAAAAACCCCATCACCCACCCCACTAATACATCCAATGGCTCACATTATATCCTCTTCCCCAAGCCAAGATCCAAGGGCCCCTAATTTTTCTCACATCAATATCCCAAAAATACAAATGGCAACCAAAAATAAATAAGCAAGATGGGGAGGGGCATACTTGTCCATGAACTTCGGCCAAGGAGGGAAAAATCCAATTGTCCAAATTGCCCTTTAACCTTTCAAATGAATTCAAATAATCCCATGGGCAAAATGGTCATTTTTCACTCCCGATCCAAATTTCACTTTTCTGACAAATCCGAGTGGCCCTAAGGTTGGCCATGCCATATGCGACGTGGTCCAATGAATTAGTCATGGCTTTCAAGAAATTCGATTCCCAAATCCGAATTCCAAGTAATGGTCAAATTCGATTAAATTCAACTTTAGTGTGTTTCAAACTAACGGGCGATTTTTAGGAGTTACACGTATCAACTCGTGGCCAACTCGATATTGGGCCACATCTAAATTTACTTGAGCCATGGTGACTTCGGTTATCATGTAATTGCGAGGGTCAATCACTAGTTCCAATCGACGCAATCGTTCGAATTAAGTTTAGGATCGTTCGAAATTCATACAATAGTCAAGCGGAATCACCCGCGATCCAATTGTATATCATTTGCGAATCGTTCCGCAGCCATCCCTAGATCGGTCTAAATGGCCCAAAATATCTCGTCGTCAATTATTATGGTCGAAGTGTCGATCCACGGTCAAGTTCTTAGGTTCACATACTTAATTCTTAGCTAGTCATTCCCTAATGATTAGTCTTCTCGAAAGTGATCAATTTCGAGTGAGATTTAACTAAAGTGCATCGAAGATATAATCAATTCATAAATTCCGAAAGTGGGTCGAATTTTAAAATGTCACACCTTCTAAGAAGGAAGTATGGGGAAATAAAAATCTTTGGTACATTCTACTCTCATTTTCCTCATCTAGGCTACCCAAACAAAGTTGGTCTTCAAAGACAATGCAAATAAAGTCTTTGTACTTTCAATGCTTGCATTTTGTGCTTTGAAGCTTATATTAACTAGTATTAGGGTTTGACCAAAAAAAAAAAGCTAAGATTAGGGGAAAGCATGATGTTGGAGGAGTGCATTGAGAAACATTATGCGCAAACAAGTTGAACAACATGATGGTACGGTAATGTGGGATGGAAATCCTACTAAAATTGTTATCCTAGCCTTCGAATTTAGGATGATCTCTATTCTTATGTTTGATATCATCTTAATAGAATATTTAGTTTCCTAGTTTTGCTTAGATTCTTTCTCTAAGATCTAATAAATAAGAAGATGATGGTTTTGAGATTTTTGTCGAGATTGAATATTTAATTGATATTTTTTTATTGGTCAGAAAATATTTAATTGATATTGACTTTCCTGTCCTGTTTTGGTATTTCTTCTGATTGTCTTCTATCTGTTGCCAATCTCGGCGTCCCCTTTCTGTTTCTTCTTCTCCTCCTCCTCCTTCTTATATCCTCTTCTGCTTCTAGATCTAATCTGGTTACTTACTCTTGCCAATGCAAAATGTGCTCTCCACAGAATGAGAATGGGGACAAGAGACATGAGAGATTCGACTTGCTTGTGCCTTATTTTGAAGTGGGAAAAGACCAAACTTTTATTTTGGGTGAAAAGTGGTTATTACACTCGCCAACTCAAATGTGCTCTCCACAGAATGAGAGTGAGAACAAGAAACATATGAGAGAGAGAAGATCCAACTTGCTTGTGCCTTTTCTTGAAGTGGTAAAAGGCCAAACTTTTAATTAAAGTGGAGAGAGAACTAACTTTACAATTGTATATAGACAGAAGATCCAACTTGCTTGTGGCTTTTCTTGAAGTGGTAAAAAGCCAAACTTTTATTTTGGGTGAAGAGAGACCCAACTCTACATTTATCTAAAGTTGTAATTTTAGCATCAGGTAATAAACGGGGGAAAAAGCATGTCAATATGGAGTTGGGCTCTACTCGGTCTTCGAGCAATAGTTTCCATGAGAAAATTATCTAGTCAGTCTTAAACATATTGTACAAATATCAATTCAGTTCTAAACTTTTCAATTTTGCCAATTTAATTCTAAATTTTTGCATAAAATTCTAATATAATCATTCCAGTCAAGTTTCCTCGGCGATTGTCGATACGGTGGTTCAATTATCACTGGCCATCCTTTATTACACACCGCCATGTTGGCGATTTCCAATGAAAGTTGGCCGGATGGACCACAATGGATTTCGGCAAAGGTTTAGGAATAAATTGACAAAATTGAAAAGATTTCGATTAAATTGGTATCTGTACAATGAGTTAGAACTAATTGGATAATTTCCTCACTTTCCATTAGATCTTTTCTTTGCTGTGATACCCTGCGTAGTTGCAAGGAATTAGATTTATCTTGTCAAGTTTAATATCATAAATAACTATTTATATTCATAAATTTAGATACAAATTAAGCATGCAATTTTCAGTGCAATTTCAAAGATAGATGCAATTTTTCCACTTTGTTTAAATTGGGTTTATTGCTTGAACAGAAACTAAATTGATTTTCCGTATTAACTTTATTTTTTATTATTTCAATAACATTATCTATGCTCAGTTTAACTGAAGAAATAACTGTTCTTTTTTTTTCAATCTAATGTTTTCTGACAAGAATTTTTTGAAGACCAATTCCATAGACATGCTATTTATAATCCTTCACTTTATAATTTTTTTTATTTTCTTTAACAAAAACTATTTTGATTTATCATATTACTTTGATTTTTCTTAATGATTTCAATGTTTGATTAAATAATTCATTCAATTGAATAATTAAATTCTTGTTTTGTGTGTGATTAAAGTATTAATGATTTTAATTATGAATTTAATTTGAATTTTACGTTATTATATATATATATATATAGCAATCAAATGGCCTCCGCAGATGATTGTATTGCTCATGGTGATATTGTACTTGCTCTTCAGTCTGATTGCCACATGGCAAACTCCAATGAGAAGAATAAAGGCTTTCGAGTAACTACAAATATGTGTCTGTGTATGTGTGTACATACACACACTCTGGTATTTTTCCATCTTCTTTATTGTCCATGTGGAGGAACTTCGTGTACATGGCCTGTGGGATTCAGAGGGATCGGCTGTCAGGCACCAAGAGGCGTTGCCACTCGCTTGCTTCCTTACATTCTTCTTTGTTTCAGCCCATTAAGAACTGAACAGATTTCAAGAAAGCAGGGGCCAACCCAGATTAGATGCTGCGATTAGTTAATTTTATGTTGACAAAAAGCAGACGCTACGTGACTTGTTCACTGATTAATTGTAATGGGTGTACGGGACGATATATTGATAAAGTTTGGTAATTAGAAAACATCAAACGAAATTCCTCATTGAAACTTGTGATGCAAAAAACATTGATGACTTTAAGATCACCCAATTGAATTAGATGGAGTTACTATTCTTCGACTGATGACTTTTACAATATAAAAGTACCGTGTTAACATAATATGACCCTCAGGATCCCATAAATATATGACCAAAAAAACATCCCATAAATCGCAACTTTTGAGTCATTGACGCATCTGAAAGTTATATGGCTGAAATCACTCGTACTTTTTCTTTTTACGCATTTTAAGTAGAGGAATCCAAGATCCATTTTTTCGTGTTTTTCATGAGATTCCTTTTGAAAAGTTATGCAGCGCAAAAAAGTTGTCGAAGCAATGAAAAATGCACTACAGAAGTTTTGCCCTCTCAAACTTATTGCAACAGGACAAATTACAGGAGACAGGCTTTAATAGAATGGTCCCTCCTATTTTCAAGAAATTTTGAGTTAACGAGATTCCTCTCGAAAAGTTATACATAATCAAAGGAAATATTGCCTAAAAAAGTTGTCGGGGTGATCAGATATGCATCCCAGTAGTTTTGTCCTCTCAAACTCATTTAGACAGAACCACTAGGGTTACCCCAATGGCTACCAATCCCTTCCCACTTGCGAAAGAAAAAGTGAGGAATTCAATTCCCCACCTTCTCAAAGGGTGGGTGCGGACGCGTGAGTGAAGAAGCAGGTTTCAAGTTTGTGCACAGCACATAGAGTATGTAGTGACTTGTAAAATAGAAATATGATAGAACCTAACCAAAAAAAAATAAACTCATTAGAACAAGACAAATAACAGGAGACCATGCTCTAATAGCTTTTTTTTTTTGATAACCTAGAGAACCCCCGCACGGTCGACAGCCGAGAGGTAAACCCTGGGGGCGACACGTGCTAGCCACCACACACGTGCACCGGTTAAGTCACCCTACGGCGCCCGGGATTTGAACACTCAACCTTTTGCGAGAGGAAGAATGCCCTTTCCAGCAGCGCCACCCAGGCGGGTGGTATGCTCTAATAGCTTGATACTTCCTATTTTTGAAAAATTCGTGTTTTCCATAATATTCATCTCAAAAGTTATGCAAAATTAAAACAAACATCAACCAAAAAAGCTACTTATTTAAGTTAAGATATCTATTATTTGTGGAGAAGAATTTAAACTTAGAAAGGAAAATCATATAGATATATCTCAAGTATCATCACTGATTTTACTACGTCTATATCTCCTTTTGTTTTTCATTCTCTTGTCTTATCAATATAATTTTATATAAGGGAAATTACGAAGAAGTCATAAACCTATTGTATTTGCGCCATTTAAGTATTTAATCTTACAATTTGGCTAATTTAGTTTTAAATCTTTTGACAATTTGTCAATTCAATCCTAAACCTTTTGATAATTTGCTAATTTAGTCCTCCAGTCAATTGTGGCCGGAAAACGCTAACGTGACAGTTTAGTCAATAAGTGGACAAGTTTTTGCATTTTTTTACCTTTTTTAGTTTTTTTCTTCTTTTCCTTTTTTCTTTCCCTTTTTTTCCAACTCTTGGCTGGCGAGGCGCAAACGTTGCCAACCGACCCTCACCCAGATCTAGGCGAGGGCCAAGACACCTCACCCAGACCAAGTGAGGGCATCATGGCCCTCACCGGCCAACAAGTGAGGGTCATGGCGATTGCTTGGATCTAGGCTCTAGTAGATGAGGGCACAGAGGCCCTTGCCAACCAAGAGTTGGAAAAAAAAAAGGAAAAGTAAAGAAGAAATATTTTTTTAAAAAATGCAAAAAATTATCTATGTCAGCACCGACCGTACCACATAAGACGGCTAGCGCTAACTAAATAGACAAATCAACATTTTCACACCAAAATTGATCAAAATGACTAAATTAGCAAATCGTTAAAAGGTTTAGGACTGAGTTGACAAATCGTTGAAAGGTTTAGAACTAAATTAGCAAATCATTGAAAGGTTAAGGATTAAATTGGCACAATTCAAAGGTTTAAGACTCAATTGGCAAATCATCAAAAGGTTTATGACTAAATTAGCACGATTGAAAGGTTTAGAATTGAATTAGCATAAATGTAATAGGTTTAGGACATTTTTTATAATTTCCCCATTTTATATGCATTATTCAAAACATATTTAAAAATTCAGGAATCAACAAATGACCATCAACATTTTAATTGAGGCTGCAAAGACGCACAATTTTACACATGCAAGAATTCTAGTAGTTTCGACCAAAAAAAAAAGAATTCTAGTAGTTAATAATAATCCAACAAAAATTCTTCAACTCAACGAAATTTATAAATGTACTTTCAGTTAGTTTTAAACTATTTACCAAGGTCCACAACTTGTAACAACATTTGTAAATATTATTTATACTAAGAATAGTTGATCCTATGCTGCTCCATAAGTGGCTAAATACCTTTCGGGCATATAAATGACGAAAATTCGACACGGAATTGTGCTTGCTAGTTGCAATTGATGTTCATGGACATATTAGGTCACATTGCTCCTCCTTATCTGGTCTTCTGACTATTTTAAATGAAGCCAAATGAAGAAATACAGAGGAGCAAGAGAACAAAAGAAGATAAACAAAATGCCAAAAGAAAATAATAATAATAATAATAATATAGAGATAATTCTAGAGAAAAAGTCAGAGCAAACCTAACAATCTGTTTGGCTAGATATACGTCGGCAATTTTTTTAAAGTCAACTAGTTAGTCAAAATATAGGATGAGTCAATGGTCTCTCATTTGTACTATGCCTCCATAGACTGTCATCGTTGGATCAAAACTAAAATCTCACGATCGTACCGGCTAAAATCTATCCGATGCCTAAGATCTACTTCTAGAACTGGAGCTTGACCCTAAAAAAATAGATAAGAGCTGACAAAATCAAAAGAAGATCCCCCCTCCTTATTTGAATTTGAAATCTTTCGTTTTTTAATAAGCTTTATCTCTACTTTTTCTTTTCATAGAGCCGCTTTATCTCTAATTGAAAATACTCGAAAGTATAAGTACAATTCTGGATTTGTGTTGACATTTCGAGCCATATAGTAGTGCCCAGTTGAGTGCATAAAAACCTAATTTGAGGTCTAGCTAGCTCTAATCCAAATTTATTAAAGAAAGATCACAAAAATGACTTCCAGTTTTTGCTAAGGAAGTCTCCTTCTAGAACAGCCTAGCATTTATTTCTACACTATTCCTCTTGTGAACCCTTTTAAAGAGACCCTCAAAAGATCAATCTTCAACTGTAAATCTGTGATATTGTAATGTATAAATATAACCATTCAAGACTATAGAGAATTGAGAATCTTTTGAATTTCTTTGAGAGATTATCACGTTATCTTTTTAAGGTGCAATGATTTTATGCATCAACTTAATAAAAAAACTATCACAAATTTTCTATTCCAATTTTACATTTAAATAGACATCTCTTTAAACTAGCTCGTGTAGCTAACATTTTTTGTATTGGATCTATTTAAATGATCTGGTCAAAATTGAAAAAAGTTCATTTATATAGATCACACGTATGGAAACCTTTCCCTTAAGAAGTACCTTCCACATCTACTTTCACGTACAATCATCACGCGATTCTTGTTAAAGTAATGCAAAAAATTTTATTTTTAAAGTCTCTTTTCATATGATTTATGGCCAACAAAAAGTCTCCCCTTATATTTTTCCACTTTTTCTTTTTTTACTGCTCAATAAGTAGACCTATTAAAATATCTCATAAATTCATCAGTTGAGTTATTATATTGGTTAGTTATATTCAATAAATGAGTTATAAATAGATTTAAAGATAATATGGGTGTTAAATGAGTCGTAAAATGATCATAAGTGAATTTATAACTTACTTAGATCCAACTCATATCTATAACTCTCTTTTCGTTTTGTTTCGCCTTTACTTGATCTCACGCTTGCTTACTCCGCACTTTCACCTCAGTTTAGGTATAAGTTTTCTTAAATTTGGTCAAATCTAGAAATGTTTTAACAATATGTGTCGGGTCGGTATAGGTGTAGGAATCGATCAGAATAAGTATAAATCACTAGATTTGTATTGTATAGAAATGGGTCAAAACATATTGAATGGTTCAATTTGAGCTAAATCATTTTCTACTCTACTTGACCCATAAGTTTTACCGGTCTATCAATAAGTAAAGAATCCCCTTCATCGGATCTGAAAACGTGGCGCCTTCTCATATGACCCCCAAAAACAGTTACGTTCCATTTTTTCTTTCTTTTATTTCTCCAAATCCGTAAAATGAATCCGAACTGTGTGTATATATATAAATGAAAATCTAGAGAACAAAACACAAACAAAGATGGGACGGCCTCGCTTCCTCGCAATGCTCCTCGTCTCCTCTCTCCTCCTCCTCTCCTTCTCTCATGGTATGATGTGAATCCCCAAGTTCACAATTCATTCATGAATATACTCTTTTTCGTCGAAGGTGCATGAAAATCAATTCATTCTTCTTGTTCGCTTCCCTCTTCCGGGAATTTTCAGGATTTGGCAGGAAAGTGATGCAGGCTGTAAAGCAGGGGGGTTCCCTAGTCGAACTCGAGGTCGTTTCTTTCAAAAATTCCCATCCTTTTTTCCATTCCCCAAAACTATTCTGAATTTCCACATTTTCTCGATTATAACTTTTTTTCCAGGAAAGTGGAGGAAAGTGGAGGAAGATGGTGGAAGTGATGGACTACTCTGATCCTGAGCCGAACACGAATCCTCGGAGTGGATTCCTCCTGAGCCCTCCTCATGCTCCCCCTGGACAAGGCTAATAATTCTCGGCACCTGTCGCCGATTTTAAGCGTTGTTAGTTTTCAGTGTTGCAGCTTTCTGATAATCTTTCGCTGATTTGATGCGCAGAGTTTGTCTGCGAGAATGGTTATGTTTTGGTTCGTATTTGCGAGCCGATGAAAGTAGGCAATTTCAAAGACGTGAGCTGAATATAAGCTTTTTTGCGTGATTTCCGGTCAAATTGTTCCTCAAGAAGATATCATTTGCCTATTTTTTTGGGGGGTTTTTCATATATTCACTCGATCTCCGTGCTCAGGTTTTATTTACCGTTCAAAGTGTCTCCTATTAAAGGAGAAAAGTATTCTATGTAACAAATCGTGTAACCGACCAAAAATCTTGGGAGAGTCAAAGGGTTATCCATTGTGCACCAGATCGGTCGTTGTGGGAGCATCAGACTCGAAGAAGCGTTTCTCGAGAGGATTAAGTTTGGCGTTGATGAATTTATGATACTTTTGAACGAGAATCGTGGAAGTTTTCTATCAATAGGCTGGAAAACTCTCTCTCTCAAATGTTCACGGGAAGAGGAGTAGAGTTTTCCTGAATTTCTAAAAATATTTATTATTCACTAATTTTCTTTAAAGATGTCACGTTTGATAACTTTATTTCACGCATATCAAACAAAAGCCTCTCTTTCTCTATGTGCTTGCGTACGCGAGACCACAGATCAAGCCTCATCTGGGGCCACGAGTGAGGAGACGGCAGATTGGCCTCAATACATTGCCGGAGTCGTTTGGCTTCGAATCGGCCTTAGTCTAAGGATATGGCACCTAGTTTAACTTGCGAACCGGACCAATGGTGGTTCTCAAAGGAATTAGTCCAGTTCTCAATTCCAAAATTTGTAATCAATAATCAGTCTAGCTCCCAATACCTTATCTGGACCGCACCAACAAACTCAACTAGTGGAACTGGTCGATAGATGTAAATCTGGGTCCATTCTATTTCTCAATAGTTTGGTTTCCAACTAAAGACTCCTCCGAAGCACGATCGCGCAACATACTCAAGTAAAGTCTGAGCCTTTCTGACCGGAAAAAAAAAAAGTCTAAGCCTTTCTTTTTTATCAGACGTAGCGCGCCTCTGGGTCAATTTATTCTCAAGTTTCTTGCTTTCAACCTTTCAGGTAAGGAAGGCAGCATCTGCGAAGTTCCACCACAGTGGATTTCGTCAATGCGGAGAGAAGTCGCAGAAGAGTGACAGGACTATTGGACGAGAGTGAAAGTGCAGTGCCGAGCAGCTAGGACGCCTCCTCATGAGGAAATGTAGCTGTACGAGCAACAAGAAGCCTCGAAGACAAGGGAGGCAAGAAATTGCGTTCTATTTGTCTAGCAGAAGCAAAAAGCGGGAAAGTAAAATAACCCAATAGGTTGTAAAAAGGCTTCCCACCGCCTTTTGGGCCCAAGTTGTTGCATTCTTCATGTAACTAAAGATAGAACCTGAAACCTAAGAACCACACTAATGGCGTTTTCAGGTTTCAAGGTATGTAGAGTAGGTTTTGGATTCCAAAAATTGAAGAACCTATTTCGACAAGTAAGTTTCAATTTTCCAAGTTCTAGGTAGGTGGAATCTGGAATCCGACCGTGGAAGCAGAAATAAGTTTCGTATTTTTCTTGGTCTATGTCTTCGCGCGTGTTAAGGATAACAATGCATGACTCGTTCAAATTCAAAATATTTTTAATTAATCCATTCTTGTCTCAATTAGTTATTAATATAGTTATTACTGTAATGGATGCAATTATTACTCTAGTTATTACTGTAACAGACTAATCCAAAATTCAAAATATTTTGAATTAGTCCATTCTTATCTCATGTAATTACTATAATAGCTAGAAGACAAACTCTATAAATACAAACGATATCCTAAAGTTAAAAGATAAGCAAAACTCAAGCTCAAACTTAGAGTATAATTCTTTCATGGTATCAGATGCCTGGTGAGATCCTTGGAAATACCTCTATTATTTCTTCTTTCTCTTCCATTTTTTGACCTCTTCTATTCACGATGTCATCTCCCACATCCACTTTGGCTGTGCAACACCACCTTAGCCTCAAACTTTCTGGTAATAACTTTCTATTGTGGAAAATCTAGTTATTTTCATTGCTTCGTAGCCAATCCTTAATGGAATATCTTGACGACAGCATTATCTATCATTCTCCAACCATCACCCCCACGGGCTCCACCACTGCTGCACCGAACCCTGCATATGATGAATAGATTCGAAAAAACCAACTTGTTCTTAGTTGGATGATATCTTCTCTTTCACCTGATGTCCTATCCTATGTGGTTGGATTAGATACTGATGCCGATGTCTAGAAGGCTCTATAAACTGCTTTTGGATCTCTATCACATACAAGCATTCTTTAGCTTCATATACAACTCCAAAATATATCCAAAGATGACTAGTCTGTGCCAACTTATCTCTGCGATATAAAGTACAGTTCGGATCATTTAGCTCTGCCAATCGCCCTCTTGGGAATGAAGAATTAAATGCCATTGTCTTCCGTAATCTTGATTCTGATTTTTTTGACATTATTGCTGCCTTGGCTACAAAACCTAATTCAATAACCTTTCCTGAACTCCATCGATTGCTTCTCAATCATGAGCTTCGAATGAAATATGCTACGGTGCCTATAGAGGCAAATGTTACCACTTACACCCTCCATCATCTACCCCTACTACTCAAACGCAATCAATTTTTAATTTCTGATTTCCAACTATCTACCACCCAAAACCCTCAATACCGTTGGCAAGGCAACCAGCGCAATTATGGAAACTCAAGCAATCGATCTAAAAATATGAATGAACGATGCCAAATTTGTCAGAAATATAACCATACGACTGCATGTTATTTCAAGTATTCGCAGTCTAACAATAGTGCACCTCAGCTTACTGCTAATATGGCTAGGATTCTTCCTACCCCATTGCAGCAAGATTGGTTTCCGGATACTATAGCTACTCACCACGTGATACCTGACATTGCAAATCTGCAGATCTCTGCACCACATAACTGTAACGAATCTCTTCATGTAGGTAATGGAGCAGGTTTAGACTTTGTAAATATCGGTTCTTCCACTTTCAAAACTCCTATTACCAAATCTTTTTATTTCTCAAATATCCTTCATGTCCCTACCATTACATGTAATTTGCTTTATATATATATAATTTCACACATGATAACAACTGCTTCTTTGAGTTTCACCCATTTCATTTTGTTGTGAAGAATTTGCAGACCAAAACACCACTACTCCAAGGTTCGCTTAAGGATGGACTATACCAACTGCCGGGTCTTTATACCAGATCTCCATCCGCCAACACAATTTCACTTGATACTTCCGCCACTGCCACTACCTGGCACGCTCGGATGGGTCATCCCAACAAAGTAAAGTTCGCTCTTTGATTAGTTCAAACAATTGGCCATGTTCTACATTTGATTTCAATAAACGTACTTCCTGTTTGTTAGGCAAATCTCATAAAACACCCCTACCCCCCACTCATAGTATTAGTAAAGCATCTCTCGATTTAATTTTTATTGATGTATGGGGACATGCTCCAATTAATTTCGTTTCCGGTTATAAATATTTTGTTCTATTTGTTGATGATTTTTCCAAATATACATGGTACTATCCAATTCAAATCTGTCTATGGTCCCTTCCATTTTCAAAAAGTTTAAAATCATGGCTGAGAAACAATTTAAAAAATCTATCAAATCCGTCCAGTCTAATTGGGGTGCAGAATACAGAACCCTAAATAAAATTTTTCAAACAATGGAATTCTCTATCATGTAGCATGTCCACACACTCACTAGCAGAATAGAGCAGTTGAGTGAAAAATTCATCATATTGTTGATACCAGCCTTACATTATTGGCACATACATCTCTTCCACTTAAGTATTACATTATGCTTTTGAAACTACAATTTACCTTATTAATAGATTACCTACACCACTCTTAAATAATATCTCACCTTTTCAAACACTTTTCCATCAAGAATCGGATTACAAGTTTTTAAAAATATTTGGTTGTGTTATTTTCCCTTTCTTAAAACTATATAATTCGCATAAGTTTTCACTTAATTCTACTCAATGTGTGTTCTTAAGATATAGTCCATTGCATGTTGGTTATCGTTATTTAGATTACAAAACTAGACGCATGTATATTGCAAGACATGCTCATTTTATCGAAAATATTTTTCCACTCGCCACACTTGTTTCCTACCCTTCTGAAATACCCTCACCATCACATCCTTGGTTGACGATCTCCACAGCTGGTATGTCCTCCCAGGCAAACTATGGTGTTAATGATAATATTCTACCTTCTACCCCACCCTCTAACACTTCTCCACCCATCTTTGAAGAACCATCACCGACATTATCAAATACTAATATTGCTTCAATATCTAACACATTGGTTTCTAGTCCGTCTAATGCTGGTACAGATTCAACTGAGGATCTTTCATATGCCTCCCCATAACAAGTTGTTGTGATACCTCCATAACTGGTTTATCAAAAATCAAGAATCCATTCAATGCAGCTGCGTCAAAACCCGAGGCGCAGCACTAAATATCCATTGCCAGATGTGAACTTGACTGAAATAAGCTCTAAGGAAGAGCCACAATGTTTCACCAAAGCTAATAAAGATGAAAAATGGAGGGACATGATGTTTCAAGAATTTAATGCTTTGTTGCGTAATAGAACATGGGTTTTGGTTCCACCGAATCCCAAAGCAAATATTGTGGGCTCCAAATGGGTTTATGGAGTCAAGACACAAGCAAATGGTTTGATAGATCAATATAAAACCTGCCTTGTGGCCAAGGGCTACAATCAGCAGCAGGGTATCAACTACATAGAAACGTTTAGTCCCATTATTAAAGCAACCACCGTCCGTACAGTTATTTCATTAGCTATAACAAAGAATTGGAAACTCCGGCAGTTGGATGTTAGTAACGCATTTTTAAATGGTAACTTGACTGAAAAAGTCTACATGATTTAGCCCCAGGGCTTCATTGATAAAGAAAGGACAAACCATATAAGCAAGCTACAAAAATCCTTATACAGATTGAAACAAGCACCGCGGGCTTGGTTCCACCATATGAGATCCTTTTCGAATCACTGGGATTTATTGGATCAAAAATCGATACTTCCCTCTTTATACTACATTGGGCCAATTTCTCCAAATACATGTTTATCTATGTTGACAACATTGTTATTACAGGGTCCAACACGATATTTATTCAAGACAGTATCAACTGCTTCTCCACAAGAGACTTGGGCGAACTTAATTATTTCTTGGGAATTGAGATGATCAAACATCAATCAGGGCTCTTCTTGTCACAACAGAAGTATATTGCAGATCTTCTCCACCGAACCAGAATGGACGGCGTTAAACCGATTCACACGCCCATGGCTACAAATACCAATTTAATCAATTAGGGTAAGTGTGACAATACCAACTCGAGCCGTGACGTCCCAGGCCATCATAAAAACTATGCGGCTTAATTATGTAATTTGAGTAAAAACGTAAACGGAAGACGAAAATGTAAATCAGAGATAACAAAAGAAATATAATAGACAGCTCTTATTTATGTTCTTTTTTTCTTTAGATGATTAGTACATTTACATCACAAAGGAAATGACAACTGGAAAAGCAAGGATCTAGTCTATTCCTACTAGCTACAAAACATCACATTCATGCCTGTCTTAAAGCTGCCATGCAAAAGCCCTAGGAGATTACCCGCCAACGACCATTATGCAGCTCAAACAAAAAGGGGCTACTGCATCAACACCTGGCCTGATCAACCACCAATCGCGAATCTCCTCACACTCTCACAAGGGAAGAGGATAGGTCCAAACAGGTGACCAACTATGCGGAAGTAGTCCGATACGAAATGAAACAGCATCCATCCTAAGGCGATATAGAAGTCGACCTAGACAATGGTCGAGCGGTGTTCCCACACCATTCCAGGTACAACGGGATCGGGACGCTCAACGAACGATCCCTCAATATCTAGTACTGAACCATATGTGGAGATAGGCCTAGTGGGTGGATGGAACGCCATGCTAACGGTCTAAAAAACATGGAAAGCAATAATAGTGAGATAAACTCAGCAAGTAAATCAAGCCATGACTATTCTATTCAAACAGTTATATCACGATTAAAGAGTCTACCACAAGATCATCGATTTCCATCATGAATATGAATAATGATAATATGTATATAAGAATGCATATGATACACCCATGAATTTCCCGCGAATGGCACTTTTAATCGTAACCATCGATTTTAAGAACTGATCTTCTGCAGACCACACAGCAGCAGGTGTCTCGCTCCTACTCTAAGGTTATGCGACTTACTTGCACATCTATCACCGAGACCACACAGCACGGCCTTAAGATATAACAGCCTTGAGCTTCCCGAATTCTCTCGTTGGCTCCCACGGGGCATCACCTGTACTCTAGCCGATGGTCCTCACTGTAATCCTCACAATGCAATGTATATGGATGAAATGACGGAAATGCAACATGTTAACTTCAATACTCGATAATTATTATATCGATATCGTAAATAAGATACGATCGACGATAATCGAAATAATCATTATGCAGAGCGTCCATGGTTGCACCACCAGCCACACCGTTTCAATCGCATCACCATCAAAATTTTTTGATGTTCACCACATCATTGAGTTCATCACAACTAAGTCACGAGATATATTGAAAATTGTAAAAGGCATGTAAGCAATAAAAGCTAGCCATGCAAAGCAAATCACATTCGTCATTCCCATACAAAACCACTACATGACCTCATCATGCCAATTTAACTACGAAACAGTATTTTCACTTCCTGCAAATTAGCATCAGCCGAGTCATCAACATGACTAGCAATCATCGAAATTTCCGAACTGACGAAAAATCACATTTTTCCACTATCTTTAAAGCAAATAACCTCGTTGTCACAAAACCACTTCATTTCGAGGCTTCCACCAACATTCACGAGTTTCGCGCGACTACCAGTCGGCTTTACATACAACGTACATTCCAAGCTCCACCTCTAATCATAATATAAAGGATTGAATGAAGAGAAATGGCGAGAATACTCGCCTTAGATACGATCGTAAAGCTCCGTCCTTCGTCTTTCTCGAGGTACGCCGGAACTCAAGCTTCAACGGAGAGGAAACCAGCGAGATCTCAAGAAGACAAACGATGAGGAAACGAGAGTAAAGAGAGAGCACAATGGAGAAAGGCAGTTCGGTCGGTGGAGGAGAAGAAATGAAAGAGAAAGAGAAAAACAAGAAAGATAGAAAGAAGAAAGCCATAAAGTCAAGACTCATCATCATTCTCAATTGATGCAACTCCAAATATTATCTAATACAACATATGGACTTCAAAGATTGTCAATTGAGACAAGACAAAAGAAATGAAGGGGAAGAGGGAGAGAGGTCGGCGCGAGGGAGAGAAAGAGAGAAGAAAAGAGAAGAAAGACCTTAGCTCAAAAGTTATCATTGCTCACACATAATTGGACTCAACGCTTCTTCAATAAAGCAAGATAAGAATCGGAGAAAAAGAACGGAGATGGGGTCCGGCCGTGTAAAAGGGAGATGAGAGAGAGTGTGTGACATCCTCAATCTAACACCAATTAATTGCGCAATATTGAATTTATTCGGACTCGTTAGGCACCAATCAAGAAGATAAGGCCATCCTATCATATTGGACCTTGATTTAATTATTTGAATGTTGCATATTAATGTACAATGTGCTTGATTGATGTCCTATGATTTATTAACATGTAATTTTCATTTGTGTGCAATTTCTAGAAGTCTTGACGGAGATGAGACAAGCTTTTGGTCTTATCATAGTGGCTTGGGCGCCACTTTTTGGGGGGAAAAAGATATGAGGACCAACTTGGTTAAGCTTCTAGAATTGTTATCCCATAAGCCTCTTGCATGTGCCTAATTCTAGTAGGTATGATTACCTTAGGAGGGGAGACTTGATGGAGATATTGTTAAAGGCTAGGCTAGCCTAAGCCTAGAGCATTTGAGTGAAAGTGCATTATTGGGCTCTCTCTCTCCCTTGTAAGATCACTCAAGGATAACACTCTCATTTCTCTCATTTTCTCTCTTCCTCTCCCTCTCTTCTCTCCCTCACTCACGCCACCACCATCGCCGGCCACCATCGCCACCACCAGCACCGCTGACCATCACCACCACCATACCAGACCGCTCGTCCGCTCGCAACTCGTCTTGTCGCCGCTCACGCCGTGCCGAGTCGCTCAACGCTCACCGCATGATGATTGGACCTGGTGAAATGAGTTTCAATGGTTTAGTAAGTGGTTTCTCTAAACCTTGGCTAGGGCGTTCTTCTATGCATATCGGCCCTAGGTTAGTCTTGGTTGAACTTGATTCCTCATATGTGTTTATGGATGTTCAAGTGGCTGTTGCATGATGATTGGACCTGGTGGAATGAGTTTTGTGGGCTAAAAATTGGTGGGTATCAACTAGGGCTAAAATCTTTGAAGTTTAGTTTGAAACCCGGATTTGTTATTACTGTACCTTTTCGCCTTACTATTTTTGTAGAGACCTTTATGGGCCGAATCTGAAGTGGTGTTCTTCACAAAATTTATTCCTCACATCTTGAAATTTAACATATTTTAAATCTGGAATTTTTTTGAGGTTATTTGGGTCTCACGAAGCCCATCTCCATACAGTGTTTAAAGTGCCTAGAATGCTATTTCTCTAACCTTCTTGTCTTTCTGAATTTTTATAAATTTTTTTAGATCTATTTTCAACAAGCTTCCTTCATAAAAGTTGTTAAGAACTTTTCTGTCTATAACGTATAAAAATTTTGAAGCTTTTTAAAGTGATTTTGGTACTGAAATAGATGTATTTTGAGGACCGAGTAGCCTGTTCGAACGAACTGATTTCGGTCTGACTTTGAGTGAAAAAAAGACATGATTGCATATTGAAATGGGTTTTGTGTTCTTCATAAGAAATGTTTTATCAAGGTTTTATATGACATATCCAAAATTTAGAATTTTTGGAGTTTATTTACTATTTATTTTGGAAGGATTTCGATTACTATGCAATCTGCCCAGGTTTACCCCAATTTCATAGATGCACTATTTTCTTTAACGTGTGATTACTCTAGTACATTTTATGTGTGCGGAATTTAGATGTTCTAAGTGCATGAGCATGAAACACTCTTGCATTAGCCTAAATGGAAGATAATAATTGGCTTCAATGATTGATGTACTTGCTTGATCACATAAATGGTTCCGTACTCGTATAATTGCGAGGGACGATGCCCGATGGATTTCGGTTGCCATTCGTGATGGAGGTCGGAACAATGCTCTTAATTGAATGTTATCTTCGAGTGAGGTCGACATGATACCGTGCCCGATATGGCGGGACGATGCCCAGTTACACCGGAAGACCACCAACGCGAGTGTTGGTCATGGTCCTAAGCGGTTGTAAAAACCGGAACATGTGTGGATGCATTGTGCGTGAATTATGTGGCTTGACATATTCTTGATTAATATGCATGATTATCGCATGTCAATTGAAAGGAAGACTTCACATGTGAATAGTTATGTAAATTTGATGTGCCATCGGAAGGGAAGAAGTATGAGTGTTTAATTGATGGTTTTGTGGCATGCGAAGTTGATGAGTTACCCTTCATCTTTCCGAAGCAAGGTTTCATCCTACTTGAGGTTTAGCGGTTCTGCTTATTGAGATTTTCTCATTTGTCGTTGTTTACCTCTTTTTAGGCCTTTAGTATGGATACACGTATAGTATGTTTTAGGGTCCCGGTGGACCAAGACGTTGAGATAGTTGAGTACGTTGCACCGAGGATGGACACGACATACACGGAGTACACGACCATCGTTTGGGTTGACGAGGGGCTTCCTAACTTAGTTTCTCATCGCTTCAAAGCGTGGTATGTGTGGTTCGGAGAGGAGCATTGGGGACCTCTCCAGCGCTTTGACAAACTGATAAGTGCGCCTGGTGCAATTTCGTGGGATGCTTCGGGGTCGAAAGTCCCTGGCGATCTCGTTAGTGATCCGGAGTCAAGCCCGAACTACAACCCCGTAGAGGAGCCATAGCATATCCAAGTGTAAAGGAGTCCTATCTTTCTTAGGAGGCCCTTGTAGATAGAGGAGATTAGTCTAACCCCGGCCCCTTTTGTTCGATTCGGATAAAGACCCGTAGTTACAGGTTTGTATTTTGCTAACATCCAAACGTCTTGATGAATAAATATGTGAAGCATGCTTTTGGTGAATGTGTTTCCTATGCTATCCCTATTGTGCTATTTGGTTGGGTGATATTAGAATTTGCTTCTGCATGTGCTTACTCATTAGTTAACGTGATGGGTCAGCGACACCTCCTGAGACATCGCAATTAAATGACCTATGTAAGAGGGGTGTCGCGAGTGAACCTAGGGGATTAAGGTGCGGGGCATGACAGAGAGAGACTTTCTTGGCTAAATAATCATCACAACTCAAATAATTTGACTCCAAATTATATCAAATAAAGATTATAAAGTGACAAGGAGAGAGAGAGAGAGACAAAGAATTTTGGTTTTGTCTCCTTGAATTGGACTTATGGAGGAGATGTCAACTAAGAAGCAACAACCAAAGACAAAGAAGAAGGTTGGCAGCGGCAAGGACAAAGAGAGGAAAGGGGTCGGCGGATTCCAAAGGAAAATAAAGTTTGACTTATAAATGGCCTTTTTTCCCAAAAATACCCCTATAATTTCCAAAATTTACTATATTTCCACCAAGCCATTTTTACTTGCTAATAAACACCATGAGTCAAAAACGCAGGGCGCCACCATCACTAAGCCCTTTAGATTCCACACCACATCAATAGAAATTATATAAAGCTCATACACCTCAAAATCACGATCATCGCAAGACCAATAATTCACAAAAGAAAGGTAGATAAAACCTGAATTAATCACCCAAAGACTATTCCTCAATAGCAATTGCGAAATAACATTTCCAAATGTTATTCTCTACGCATTAAAATAGTTGAGCCAGAATCAGGATGTCACAGTAAGCCACTTGAAGATGCTACTTTGTATAGGAGTACCATAGGAGCTCTTCAGTATGTCATCCTGGCTCGGCCAAATATCTCTTATACGATAAACAAAGTCTATCAGTTCTTGAAAGAACCAACAAGAGACCACTGGACTATGGTAAAGCTAATCCTACACTACTTAAAGGAAACCGTTTTCGCATGAATTTTTCATCAATTCCCACTCCACCACAGAACTACACATACACAATGATGCGGACTGGGCCGATTGTCCCACTGATAGGCGCTCAACAGGAGGTTATGCAATTTATGTGGATCAAAATCTAATTTCTTGGTCAGCCAAAAAGCAGCATACCATTGCACGTTCCTCAACCGAATCTGAGTATTAGGTATTGGCAAACGCCACGGTAGAAGTGGTATGGTTGCAATCACTGTTACAAGAATTAGGCATCTCTCAACAAAAACCTTCTATCCTTTGGTGCGACAACCTAAGGGCAACGTATCTTACAGTGAAGCCACTTTTTCATGCTAGAACAAAGCATATCGAGGTAGACTTTCACTTTGTCTGCCATTTAGTGTCACAACGCAAACTTGAGGTTCGCTTCATATCCACACGTGACTAAATAGCGGATATCTTCACCAAGCCTCTTACAAGGTGTCGTCGTGATATGCTCAGATCCAAGTTGAAGATCATCCAGAAGACCACCTTCAACTTGCAGGGGCCTGTTAAGAATAACAATGCATGGCTCATTCAAATTCAAAATATTTTGAATTAGTCCATTCTTATCTCAATTAATTATTACTATAGTTATTATTATAACGGATATAGTTATTACTCTAGTTACTATTATAACGGACTAATTCAAAATTCAAAATATTTGAATTAGTCCATTCTTATCTTATGTAATTACCGTAACAGCTAGAAGACAAACTCTATAAATACAAACGCTATCCTGGAGTTAAAGAATAAGCGAAACTCAAGCTCAAACTTAGAGTATAATTCTTATAGCACAATCATATGGTATTCCATGGTGTCCAATGATGAGTGCATAATATGAAACCGCTAGTCTGAGTTTTCTTTTTATGACTAAGGCTTTTACTTTGTTAATGGATCATATTCTTCGTGTGTCTATATATGTAAGATGTGGTCAGTTGATTGTAGTAACAAATGGTGGTCATTAAAAATGATAATTCACTACAATCTTTCCATTAATAATACCGGTGGAACTTAGATAGACACTAGAACCGACCCTGAACCTGTGAAAGGGTAAGTTCCGGTTCTAAGACATGCAGGATAGGTTCCAAATTCCAAGATATGCAGAGTAGGTTCCAGGTTCTAAAAAAATAAAGAACCTGTTCCCACAGGTTCCACTTGGAACCTATATAGAACTTAGAATCAGTCACCCCTACACGGAACATACGAATAAATACACCCTAGTTATTGAATTGTTTTTTGGGTAGCATTTAGTGATTGACCACTTGACAGGTTAGTATCTTTGAGCGGGGAGATCTCAATCCAAGTGATGTCACTGCAAAAAGAAAAAAGAAAAATTTACCGGTTCCCAGGTTGATCCCAAACAAGTTGATCGGGTTCGGGCCAATTCTAAGGTTAATAAGGTCAATTCTCGGTTCCACAAATTGAAAATCAATCCTAACTAGGTAGATTCCAAGTTCTTGGGTGAGAATTGACCCATCTTGGAACTAATCATTCCTAACGTGATGGTGCGCGACGATGAGGCCCACATAAGAGATGGTGGCATGTGATTGGGTCGAGCAGTGGAGATGGTGTGAACATCACAACAAGGTGGATTGCCTCGATGGTGGCCATGGGTGTTGAGAGGGAGAGAGAGAGAGAGAGGGCAATTTTTTTTCTTTTCTGATTTTTACTATGCATTAAGGGTTATGTATTGGTAATATTAGAATGCTAGTTAGCAGAGAAATGACTAAGAAAGTCAACATGTTTTTTCTCCAAAATCATCATAATAGTTGCCCCAAAAATAAAGGGGTTAATACCACGAAAAACTCCAAACCAATACATATGTGATAAATTTACCTCAAACTAATTTTTTAATCACCAAAAACCCAAACTGGTACACATGTGACAAATTTATCCTCTCTTAGTTTTCGTTAAATTTTACCGTCAAATTACTAAGTTGGATGATAAGTGACAATTGACGGGAGTTCCAGTTTGGAGTTTTACCAATCTGTTTGTCATAAATTGACCAATTTGTGATTTTTCGTGGTATTAATCCAATTTAACAGAAGGTAAATTTGTCATAAGTGTATTGATTTAAAGTTTTTAGTGGTCAAAAAATTAGTTTGAGGTAAATTAATCACAAATGTACCACTTTGGGGCTTTTGGTTGTCAAAAAATTATTTCGGGGTAAATTTGTCACAAATATACCAACTTGGGATTTTTTATGGTATTAACCCAAAAAAAAACATTCCGTTTATCATATGAAGGTTTTCCAACCCATAAAGTGCTTCTTTTAATGTTTCAGATAATCTCTACCGTTGATTATGTAAATAAGGTATGTATTAGACGGTTGGTATTAAGATCGTATTGTGAGATAAAGAATCAACATCAATGTTCATCTATTTTCATCAAGCACAGAAGCGTGGTGCCATTACAACATTGCATTTGGTTTAACTTTTCCAAAATCTTTTGGCAATCCCTCGTGCCAACGTAGATACTACATGCTATGGCAAATAGAGAATATCACTTTCACACATTTTTTATGGAGTTGCATGACCAAATTGAGACAAATCAAAGAGTACCAACCACATTATTTCGTGGAGCGTTATTAAATCAAATTTTGCATCTATCATTATTTAGGAAAATTATGACAAAAAAGTCATAAATCTATTGTATTGATACAAATTCAGTCTGCAATATTTCAATTAAACCAATTTAGTCCTAAACCTTTTCACATTGGTACCAATTCGATCTATTTGGCTAATTTAGGTCGGAAATTACTAACGTCGATGTTGTCTATTCTACGTAGTGTGGTTAGCGCTAATGTGGAAATTTTTTTATGATTTTTTAATAAATTTTCTAATTTTTTTATTAATTTTCTAAGAAAAATACCCTTCTTATTTTTTTTTCCTTTCCTTTTTTTTCTTTCCATTTTTTCCTTTTCTTCCTTTCCCCTGTGGCCGATACTCAGCCATGGCCCGTGACCATCCATAGGCAAGGGCTCGACCCTTGTTGCCTAGACGAGGGCGACCTTTGCCGAATATGGCGAGGGCAACCCTCACTTGTGGCCGGTCGCCCCCAGCCACAAGCCAAAGAAAAAGAAAAGGAAAAAATAAGAACAAAGGGAAAAAATTAATTGTAAATTATAAATTTTATATAAAAAATTGTCAACGTCAGTACCGGCCATTTCACATAGGACGGTTGGTGTCCACATCAACCATTTCCGACCTAACTTGGCCGGATGGATTAAATTGGTACAAATGTAAAAAGATTTAAGATTAAATTAGTCCAAATGAAAATTTTAAGATTGATTTGGTATCAATGCGATAGGTTTAAGGCTTTCTTGATGCTTTTTCCAGCATCATTCTTGTTTTGAGATACTTGTGCCTTTTCAAGGTGGAACATTAACCACAGCATCCGAATATCACAAGTATTTAGTTTATGAATTAACTCATCGCTTGCTTTCGGTATAGAATAGGTTAAGAACAGAAATACCACTTTCATGAATTGAATAAAAAGTACCAATTTGGGCTATAGAGAGCACGCTCAACTAATTGTCCAAGCTTGAGAGGCAAAGGACGGACGGGAGGGGTACTGGCAAGGGCTCCATATCGAAACGCCTTGCCCGCCAATCATACATTCGAATGTACATTTTAGATTACGGCAGGCTTGGGAACAAATTAGGCACGTATTTCAAGTTGGTTTAGCTGGACTCTCTCCCGATGATCAATTCTAAATTTGGTTCCTCCATGTAAAGTAACTTCCCTTGCTTGATTAGGCAATGAATCTAGATTTTAATAGAAACTAATTTAATGTCCGTGATTCATCTATAGTTTCCGCAGTGATTCCTATCACGATGACGTCTTTGAATCATCTAATAACGAAAAACCGCAACCCTGACGCTTAACGGATTGTTAGTAAATATAACTGGAGATGGGTTTTAGCAATTACGGAAAAGAGCAAATTCAATTGGAGTTAGACAACTAAAGAACGACCGTTGTTCTTATTGTTTCATTTGGAAAGAAGATCCGATGCATCATAAAAGCAATGTAGTATCACAGTATCGAAGTTAAGAGAATCCAATAATCAATTAACTTAACTATTCGAAAAAAAAAAGATTAAAACCCAATTAAATTATAAAGGCAATTATTTATTCGATTCATGAACACATTAAAGACCCTGCGACAACATAAAATCCACCACAACTTAAATCATGAACACATTAATTATTTATTCAACTTGCTAACGTTTGACCAAAAGAAAAAACTTGCTAATGAACTTATAGCTTGAGGGTCAAATCTAGTTCTCCATTGTCAGTCTTTGGCCGAACATCCCTCTTCCCTGGTAGGACATGAGGATTGCCACTGCTGCCGCCGCCGCCTCCGCAGCTGCTGCCCCCGCCATTAGCGACCGTATTCATTGGCACATTCGGGCTGGGAATGCTTGAAGGACCTTTAAAGCTGTGCATCACTGCACCACCCCCCCGTTGGGGATGATCAAATGCTGGAGGAGGAAGAAATTGGCCCACAAATCCACCATCGTTGACATTATTATTGCAATTAGTAGGAACAGAAGGCATGCCGTCCATCCTTGGTGGGGGTGAGGCCATCATCGGCGGATGCCCGAGCTGGCTCCATGATGGTTGGACCCTTTGGACCATGGGCTGATCCATCCCCACGCCGGGCGGGGCCAGTCGGTTGAGTGGTCCAAAAGCAGGGAATCGAGGGACATTCAAATAGAGTGCATTGAAACCACCATAACCATATCTCATAGTGGAAGGCGGCCCGTGCCTGTTCATGGCAGCAATTTCTTGCTGCCTTTTCACCATCAAACGCTCAAGCCTGTGTGCGTTCTGGTGGCCGCCGAGCGCCTGCCAAGATGTAAAGTTTTTCTTGCAATAGGCGCAGCTGAAAACCCTATTGGCAGGGGGTGGCTCGTCGCGGGCACTGTTGTCCGATGAAGAGGACTCCTTGACTTTGTTGGAGCTCAAGGGATCGTCAAGGCACAAGCCAGCATTCACAAGGGTCAGATCGAGCAAGAGATGGGCATCGGCAGCGCCGGGAATCTCACCAACTTCCTCTACCATCTTCGTTTGGTTCTTGGCAGCTTCATGAGCAAGGACAGGTAGTTTGCATGCAGTGTCACCGTGGTCTGGAGTCGCTGAGACATTGCTTGAGGAATCAGAAGAAGGGCTAGAGTCCACTGTGATCACTGGTGTTTTTCCCGTGGCTTTATCCATCTCTCTTCCTCACTCTTTTTTTCTTCTTTGGTTGTGGGTTTTGCCGGATGATGAGGAAAACCATGAATTATACTAGTATTTATAAGTGGTCGGGTGAATGTAATTGTTTCATGCATGGAAAGAAATCCCAAATGACGATGACGACTTGCTATGCAAGTGAGCGTCTCCCCAGATCTTAGAGTATGAGCACATCTTCTCATGGCAAAACATTCCATACGAGGTTGTGACCTGTGGCAACTGGACATCAAATGCGTGTACGTCGCCATCAAATGAAACATTTTTCTCCTTTTGATTCAGATATATCCTTCCAAAATTATCGCTTCTTTCTCGTACTTTGCACTTTAGTTCTGCGGTATTTATACCAAAAAGTATCTTAGTTCGATGCTATATTGGGTCGAAAATAGAGATGTTTTTCCTAAATAAATAACGGAATTTGAACCTTTCTAAGATGTTCTAAGTGGGTTGGAGGCACACGCGACGTCACGCTATTGTATACATTCTTTCTACAAGTATCACTTTGAATGCGATGAAAAGTTGTGGGAAAATTATACAAAAAAGTCATAAATCTATTGCATTTTTACCAATTCAGTCATAAACTTTTTAATTTTACCAATTGAATTCTAATTCTTTTCACGTTTTACCAATTGAGTCCATCTGATCAATTTTAGCTATCGATCGTTGACATAGATGCCAGCTATCCTATATGGCACTGTTAGTACTGACGTGAACAATTTTTAATAATATTTTTTCAATTTCTATTCTTTTCTTCTCGTTTCCTTCTTTTCTTTTTTACTATGGCCAACGAGAGTCGTTCGTCCCTCGCTAGGCCTCATCAACAGCTGGCGTTCACGTTAGCAATTTCCGACCAAAATTAACTAAATGAACTCAATTGACAAAACATACAAGAAAAGGTTTATGAATAAATTGACACAATTAAAAGATATATGACTGAATTGTCAAAAGTATAATAGATTTTACCTTTTCAAACAATTTTCCCAAAAGAAGTTGTAGTATTCATACGAGCGAGAGAGCCAAAAATGCAAAATCTACTGGATACAATGTTTCTCATATACTTGGCATGCTAGTGTTGGTTAGATAAGTAGATATTTGAATCTCTAAACTTATAAGTAAACAATATCTGACCAAAAAAATAACTTAAAAGTAAACAATAGATTACTATAGTTGGGATCTTCAAAACTTGCTCAGAAAATACCAAAATATAAGCACTTCTCTAAATCGCACTAAAGGACAAGGAGGTTGCTCTTTTTGTCTGGTCAAAATACGATTAGGCATGAGTCAATATAGTCGAATTGACTACCATACATAATAAAATATAATATAGTAAGGCGCCAATCAGTATTTTTGGTCATTCTTTAAATATATTTTGCAGAAAAAGGTACGATATCTTGTTTGTTGCAGTCTGCAGATGACAAGTCATTCAAGCAGTTGCTCTTGAGGACTCGGTTGTCGCATGAAAGGTACATGAGATGCCACGCAAATCCAATAAGGACCACTCAAATGTTTTTCGCAGTTGGCAAATGTTATGCCGCCATAGGAAATTACTATCCTGATGAGATCTCACTCGCGTAATCATGGTATTACGTGATTTTCTGTGTCGTGATCGAATTTGGAAGTGAAGTGATGATGCGAGCGACAACGTTGGCAAAGTTTCGGACATGAACAGATTTATTTACCTGTCAAAAAGTCTCGGAAAGTCTACGGTTGAACCATATGGAAACCCACTGATCCTAGCCTTGAAAATGATTGACCTTTTTAACGAAACAAATCTATTGGATTATTTTCAGGCTGCCACTTTCCACGTCGAATTGGGATTTGATCCTGTCGACAGCTTATCATCACCCGCAACGCGTCTGTGTTCGAACAATCAAAACGATATGCCTAGAGAAATGTTAGCTTCAGGGGAAAATATTTGAGATAAGTCGTGTAGTGTGGGTCGTGCGTGATCTAAGAATTATATATCACCTCACATCGTATGAAATTTTCCTAAAGGTCTGCATGTTTTCGCTGCGTAATAATGTCTCTCTTTTAACCAAATTTGGCATTTTTTTCACTAGAATGCAATGATAGAAAACTGATCGAAGTGATAAGATTTACATAGATATTACCAATAGTTCTTCACGACATTATTTCGCAAAACATTGTTAAATCGAATTTTTTATCTATCATTATTTCTCGTTTTCAAGAACTTGTGCATATTCAGGCCGAACAATAATCACATCTTGGTTACACAAACTGATAATAAGTTTATGAATGTAAAGCCTTGATCGCCCATTCTTGGCTCTAGCTCAGGCCAATTAAAACATAGGGAAAAAGCCACCAAAAACCCTAAACTTTTCCACTTGTGACACATTTACCCCGAACTTTTTTTTGTGACACCAAAAACCCCAAACTTTGCTATTTGTGACACATTTACCCCAATACATTTAGTCTATGGGCATTTTCGTCTTTTTTGTATTTTCTTTTTTTTCCTTTTTTTTTCTTTTCCGGCGAAGGGAGCCTCGCCGGCGTCCGGCGAGGGTCGCCCTCGCCTGGGCGAGCGAGGGCGGCCCTCGCCGGCGTCCGGCGAGGGTCGCCCTCGCCTGGGCGAGCGAGGGCGGCCCTCGCCGGCGTCGGGCGAGGGCCGCCCTCGCCAGATCTGGCGAGGGGGGCCCTCGCCGGCGTCGAGCGAGGGCGGCCCTCGCCCGATCTGGCGAGGGAGGCCCGACGCCGGCGAGGGCCTCCCTCGCCCGACGCCTGCGAGGGCTGCCCTCGCCGGCGTCGAGCGAGGGTCGCCCTCGCCCGGCGTCGGCGAGGGCCGCCCTCGCTCGCCCAGGCGAGGGCGACCCTCGCCCGACGCCGGCGAGGGTCGACCTCGCCGGATCGGGCGAGGGCGGCCCTCGCCCGACCCAGGCGAGGTCGACCCTCGCCCGACGCCGGCGAGGGTCGACCTCGCCTGGGTCGGGCGAGGGCCGCCCTCGCTCGCCCAGGCGAGGGCGACGCTCGCCCGACGCCGGCGAGGGCGACCCCCGCCGGACGCCGGCGAGGGCCCCCCTCGCCGGATCCGGCGAGGGCAGCCCTCGCCGGACGCCGGCGAGGCTCCCTTCGCCGGAAAAGAAAAAAAAAGGAAAAAAAAAGAAAATACAAAAAAGACGAAAATGCCCATAGACTAAATGCATTGGGGTAAATGTGTCACAAATAGCAAAGTTTGGGATTTTTGGTGTCACAAAAAAAGTTCGGGGTAAATGTGTCACAGGTGGAAAAGTTTGCGGTTTTTGGTGGCTTTTTCCCTAAAACATATACATGTTCTTTTCGGATTACGGCGCGCTTGGGAACAAATTAGGCCCAAACTTCAAGTCAGCTTGGTCCTACATCATTGTCTAGAATGAAGTAGGAATATGGAAAAGAATGGATAATGACACAAATATTCTCTCAACATTGGCTCAATATACAATGTGGTCCATATACTTTAAATTTGTCTAATGTGGTCCATGAGTTTTAACTCAATATGCAATGTCATCTCTAAACTTTTAATTTGTTTGAAGACAACATTGAACATTTTCATATAGTCTAGGGACTAAATTGAATATGTACCAAAAGTCCAGGGATCACATTGAACAAATTAAAATTTTAGGGATGTCATTGCACATTAGACTAAAATTTCAAAATCCCATTGTACATGAAGTCAAAGTTCATTGAGCATTTGCATCATTTACCCAAAAAAAAGAAAGAAGAGAGTCCGATGCTACAAAATCCAAATTGACTTGCTTGGTTCATCAAAATTACCCAAGTGATAACCTAGCCATAAAATCAAGATATTCAAAATATTTGCAATAAGATTAGGTTACAAAGCTTTGCAACAAAGCTTTGCAACCAAACAAATGAAACTACAAAATATTTGGTTTTCTATTTTTGAATAATTCATATGGGATTTTCTCCAACAATAGTCATAGAAAAACTCAATTTCTAATATAACATGCAGTTGCGGGTACCTTTACCCAAAAATATGAAAGGATACCACTTTTAATCAACATGGTTCTTGCCATGTCTTGCAGAGACCCGTTTTTCTTTTCAACAATTCCATTTTGCTGTGAGCGTATGGAGAAGAAAAATTGTGTTTAAAATTATTTTCATCATAGAAATCTAAATAAACTTTCCTTTCTAAATTCTCTCCCGTGATTGGTTTTAATGGAAGAAATAGTGTAACTTTTTCATTTTGAACCTTTTTAGCAAACTTAACAAAGGTTTTAAAAGTTTCATGGTTGTCAGCCAAAAACCGAACCCAAATAAGTCTAGAATAGTTATCAATAATGACCAAACAATATTTCTTAACATTAAAACTTTTACTTCAACTAGGTCTAAATAAATCCATGTGAAGTAGTTGCAAAACTCAACTAGTAAAACAGAGTTTATAGATTTAAATGAACTTCTTACATGTTTATCGAGACGGCATATGCTACACAATTCAGACATTTTATATTTCAACTTAGGCAAGTCTCCAACTAACTCTTTAGAGGATAACCTAGAGATTATGCAGATCTAGCCAAGCAATCTATGCCATAAATCACTTTCTTCTTTGATAAAGACAAGACACTAGATAGAATCGGGCTCTATGTCTAAAAGATAAATATTACTATGTCTTCTTCCTACCAAAGATTGTGATTTGTCTTTGTTTATACCAAAGCACTCGTTTTCCTCAAAGTTGACCTTGAATCCTTTGTCACAAAATTGGATTATGCTGATCAAGCTGTAGTTGAGCCATTTGACAAGAGAGACACCTCCAATGACTGAACTTCCCAACTTGATGTTTCTTTTCCAATGATCTTGCCTTTACCACTTCCTCCGAAGTTAAACTTTCATCCGTTGAATCTTGTTAGATGAATAAACTTAGTTGAGTCACCAGTTATGTACTCAAACATCCACTATCAAGATATCATTTGTTTGTTTTCCTTTTTCCTTGCAATAGAGAAAAAAAAATTTCGTTTTTGGTACCCAAACAAGCTTGGATCCTTTCGTATTAGATGAAGCATCAAATATCCAATTGATACTTTTTCATTTTTCTAATCAAGTAGACATCCGTGATTAGGATTACCACAGCTTGAGCAATTATAATATTGTTGACCAATCACTTTAATAAATTAGTTTCTAAAATAATTTTTATAAAACCAATTTGAAGGTCTACCGTGTCTCTCTTGACCTTTGGAAAACCATTTTTCATTTCACTTTCCTTTTCAAAGCCAAGACCGGATTCGTTGTAATAAGGAATTTGTACGGAAAAGATATGCTCCAATGTTTTTGAACCTATGAAAAATTTTTTGCAAATCTTTGAGATTTCTTCCTTGAAAAAATTTATTTTCTTTTTGCAAAAATCTCTCTTCTTAACAGAAGAAATTTCCTTTCCAACTCAACAATCTTTTCTTCTATAAAAACGCCCGGTTGCCTCAATTCGGAAACTTTTTTTTTTCAATTCAAAAATTTTCTTCAAAACCTTTTTAAGCTTATCACATTCAGCTATCACATTGACAAGACAAGTAAATGCAAATAAACAGCGCTCAGGTTAAGTAAAAAGATTCTTTACTGAATTAGAGACACCTGCCTGAACCGTCTCCTTGAATATAAAACTATTGGTCAACTATCAATTTCCCATTAATCTATTTGTAACCGTGATTACTCAAGCGTATGCACATCAAGGTGGATATCACATGATGATCATTAACCATGTCTAATATTTAGTTTACTCTCTCTCTCTCTCTGTGTAGAAAAGGAATAAATAAATCAATTATATTCCGAGAGGCTTCATTGAGTGTTTCTTTAGGTGTTAAGCTTCATTGAGTGTTTCTTTAGGTGTTAAACTTCCGTTTGTCCATATTTCTAGAAAAAGTCTCTCTCTCTCTCTCTCTCTCTCTCTCTCTCTCTCTCTCTCTCTCTCTCTCTCTCTCTCTCTCTCTCTCTCTCTCTCTCTCTCTCTCTCTCTCTGTGAAGTCACATATGTATTAACCTCAGAAATGGTCCTCCAGTGAAACAAGTCTATCGGGAAGAGAAATAGCCCTGCTGTGTTTGTGAAGTGAGGGAAATTGGAGGGGAAGAAAACTGGGGTGACAAAATGAAAATAATTTTAAACCCTCATGAGAAGTGTGGGGAAATAAAAGTTTTTGGTACTTTCTACTCTCATTTTTCCTCATCTAGGCTTCCCGAACAAAGTTGGTCTTAAAAGACAATGCAAATACTGTCTTTGTGCTTTGAA
Organism: Syzygium malaccense; assembly: GCA_031216405.1. NCBI lineage: Eukaryota > Viridiplantae > Streptophyta > Magnoliopsida > Myrtales > Myrtaceae > Syzygium > Syzygium malaccense. The sequence goes on along the minus strand of CM062262.1, from coordinate 15,891,686 downwards.
TGACTGCATTTTGTACGTTGAAGCTTATATTAACTAAGATTAGGGGAAAGAGAATGATGTTGGGTGTCGTGACCTCCCCGAACCGGCCCCGCCGCCTAAAGAATTTGGCTAATGAATTACTAAATTAAACCTAACTCGAGCTCTCTCAAACTCATACCAATTCGCGACTTAAGTTAAAGTTGTTAACATGCAAATCAATTTCATTTAGGAGTCGCCACTAATCAATTTGGTGGGTTGATTAGACACCTAAGTGAAGTACGGGAGAAATGCTTCACTTCTACAAATCAGAAATTCAATGGGTACGGGGACTTGATTACACTAATTCATCAATTAGTGCCCTTTCGATACCTAACCTTGTTCAATTACTGCCTAACGCATTCACACTAATCGTGAGTCTTAAAATTCGATTCCTAACCAAGCTAGGGAAAGCAACAATCAATCCCAAAGTTCCAATAAATTTTCTGATTTTTTGAAATATTTTAATTTTTAATTAAAAAAATAAAAAATTTTAATTAAAATTTTTTTAAAAAAAATTAATATTAAAATAATATTAAAACGGATCCGGGTCGGATCTCCACATCCGTCCCGGATCGAGACTGACCCCGGCGCGCCGGCCCGGGTCCACGATCGGACCGGACCGGACTCATTCATTGAGCCCGGTCTGGCAACTTAAAAAAAAGAAAAGGGCCCGGCCTGAAATTTTTTAAAAAAAGGAAAGACCATGGCCCAACAAGAAAATAAAAACCCCAAACTCTAAATACGTCGGCCCATTATCTATTCTAGCTTAAATCAAATAAAACTAAATAAACCTAAAATTGACCCAAATACCCGGATGGATCCGTGAACCCGACCCGGCCACCAGCCACCGACCCGACTCGCCCATGCCACGCTCGACGCCGCGACGCTTCTCCTGACCCGAGCCTCCCGCAGCGGGACTGACCGGGGAGCGACGGTTGAGCCGCACTCCGGCGACGCCCCTGCTACCGCTGGCCACGGCACTCCCTGCTGAGGTGCTTTGCCTACCGCCGCAAACTCGGTCCGCCATGCCCATTCCTCACGGCTACGCGCGGCCGCGATGGAGATGACCGAGACGATCATCTCGATCCGCCACGCCCGTCTCGGTCCACTATGCCCGCTCTAACGACGCCAAACGCCGTAGGGACACCGCAAAGAGGACGCGGCATGCATGGATGACACGATTCCGGCACGAACAGGGGTGCAAAGAAAACAGGTTTCGTTTGGGCAGTATATCAAACACTTGGTGCGCGCCGCAGCAACGGAAGATTTCCAACTCGATTGGGGCTTAAACGGACCGGGATTCTCAACACGGGACGCAGGAACAAGCAGGAACAAGCATGAGGCGTCACGGGGCCAGAACTCGCACGAGCCGGACGGCCGCGAGCTCCGGCCAGTGAGCCTGAGAACAGAAGCAAAAAAAAAAAAAAAAGGGGAGGGGGGTGCCGTTGCGGCGCTCCCTATCCGGCTTGGCGGCGGTGAACGGGGGCGACCGTGAGCCTCGCACGCCTCCAAGCCGAAATCCTCGGGGAATCGACCTCGAGTCATGCCAAACGAGACCCGACGAGAACGGCCATTCAGTCTCTAGGATGTGCAGAACGTCCTCTTTCAGCCCCCTTCTGGATGTGCATTCCCTGAGAGAAAGCAGATGGACATCCCCTCTTTTGAGCCTTGGGGCCGTAAAGCATTTTTTCCCATTTTCTTTCTTGTTTTTTCGTGTTCTGCTTTCTTCTCTTTCTTTTTTTTCGTGAAAATACGTAGACCCCCTTTTCTTGTCCTTTCTCACTTATTTCTTTATTTGTGAAAGTATTGAAGGAGAGACGAGCAGATCCCCTTGCGTTTCAAGAAGAAGAAAGGAAAAGGCTTCATTCATCATTTTTTGTCTTTTTGCTTCCTTCTTTGTTTTTTCCTTCCTTCGCTCCTCTCTACTTTCTCTGTTTTTCTCTGAATTGTGGCCGAACACCCTTTTTTCATTTTGGGTGTAAGTGTGGAGAGGGAGGGCGCCTATCTGTGGAGAAGATAGCGTCCCCTTTTGTCTTCTCTCTTTTTTCCCTTTTTTTTTGAAATTTTTATAATGATTTTTTTTACATAAAATAAAAATGAAATAAAATAAAAGGAAAATATGTTTCACTAAATTCTACTAATGCAAATGCACCTAGCATCTATATGCCATGAAAATATTTTTGTTTAGGGACCTAATTTTTTATACAATAAAACCCTAAATGATTGAGCAAAATTTAGGTGTCAACATTGGGATAGTGTATTGAGAAACATTATGTGCTCACAAGTTGAGCAACATGATGGTCTAGTGATGTGGAATGGAAATCCCACTAGAATTGTTATCTGATTAGCTTTTAAATTTAGGAGGAACTCCATTCTTATATTCGATGTAATCTTATTAATATGTTTAGTTCCCTTATTTTACGAAGATTCTTGCTCTAAGATTTAATCAATAAAAAGGTGATGGTTTAAGTTTTTTGTCATGATTGAATATTTTAATTGATATGGGAAAATGACACAAATGGTCACTGAACTTTGGATTAATGTGTAATGTGCTCCTTGAACTTTTAATTTATTCAATGTGATCTCTAAACTTTAACCCAGTGTGTAAGATGGTCATTGAACTTTAACCCAATATGTAATATGGTCATTGAACTTTTAACTTGTTCATTTTGATCCCTGAATTTTTTTGTATATGTTCAATATAGTCTCTGAACTATATAAAAATATTCGTATTATCCTTCCATTGATTCAAGATTAGGGATAATATTGAATATATTCATATAATTTTGGGATTAAAATGAATATGTATCAGAAGTTCGGGGAACAAATTGAACAGATTAAAAGTTCGAGGACTATATTGCACATTGAGTTAAAGTTCAAAAATCACATTAAATAAATTAAAAGTCCACGGACCATTTTGCACAATTAGCCAAAATTTATAGACCGTTTGTGTCATTATCCCAGTTGATATCGACTTTCTTGTACTCTTTTGGTATTCCTCTGAGTCTCTTCCATTTGTTGCCAATCTCGGTGTCCCCTTTCTGGTTCTCCTTCTCCTTGTCCTTCTCGTTGGACCAAAGTTTATAAACCATTTGTATCATTATCCCGGTTGATATCGACTTCCTTGTACTCTTTTGCTATTTCTTCTTAGTCTCTTCTATTTGTTGCCAATCGCGGCGTCCCCTTTCTGTTTCTCCTTCTCCTTCCCTTCTATGCTCCTCTGCTTCTAGATCTATTCTGCCTTATCCGGTCACCTGCTCAGCGAATGCAAAATGTGCTTTTCACAGAATGAGAGTGGGGACAAGAGACATGAGAGATTCAACTTGCTTGTGCCTTTTCTTTTCTTTTTATGAAGTGGCAAAAGGACAGACTTTTATTTTGGGTGAAAAGTGGTTATCACCCACGCGGATTTTTAATGTGCTCTCCACAGAATGAGAGTGAGAACAAGAAACATGAGAGAGAGAGAGAGAGAGAGAGAGAGAGAGAGAGAGAGAGAGAGAGAGAGAGAGAGAGAACCCACTTGCTTGTGCCTTTTCTTGAAGTGGAAAAAGGCCCAAATTTTCATTTTGGGTGAAGAGAGGACAAACTCAATATGTGAATAAAGTTGAGCTTTAGCACCACGTAATAATCGGTCAAAAAGCATGTCAACGTGGAGGTGAACTCCACTTGGTCTCAGAGCAAGACTTTCCATTGGGTATACCCGCGGTGATACCCCGTGCAATTGCACGGAATTAGATTTACTCTGTCGAGTTTAATATCATTTAGTGGTTTTCATTCATAAGGTTAGATTCAAATTAAGCATGCAATCTTAACTACAATTTCAAAAGATCGATACAAAATGTAAATTTTCACTTTATTTAAATAGGGATTATTGCTTGGGTATAAACTAAATCGATTTTTTCTTATTACCTTTTTTTTTATTTCGATATCATTGTCTAATGCTAAGTGTAACTGAATAAATAATTGTTGCTTTCGCTAGGATTAAAATACCAATGATTTTTCATATGTATTTAGTTTCATTAATGTTTTCTCATAACAATTATTTATAGTCCAATTCCAAAGATATATGCTATTTATAGTTTTTCACCTGCTTTAAATTAGTTTATTTTCTTTAACAAAAACTATTTTGATTTCCATATTACTTTGAATATTTTATGATTTCAATGTTTGATTAAATACTTCACTCAATTGACTAATAAAATTTTTACTTTATGTGTGATTACATTATTAAAGATTTTAATTATGTATTTAATTTGGATTTGATGTTTACTTACAATAAATTTTTTTCCTTTTTGCAATCGAATGGCTTCACAATGCTTGTAATCTTGGGAAGTTTTCATTGGTGATTTTATTTACACCCAAAAATAACCAACTTTTGGTTATTATCAACAGGTGATAGATTTAGTCGATAAGAGTAGAATTTGGTCATCTATCAACAGGTGAGAATTGACAATTTATTCACCAACAAAGTGATCAATGATACATAACGTGAAGATATCGACGAGCACTTTGAAGTTGGTCGATGAAGTCATCGATATCGATAGCGAGCAATTGACACAAGGATAACCGTTGGTTGGTTATTTCTATTGTCGCTATTTCAGTAACCGTTTATAACCTTCATTTATAACCTCTGTTTGTAACCGTTGATTCTAGGTTTTTAAATAGTCACGTCGTACTCTTTGTAAGCTCCCTCCCCCCACCCCCCAAACAACAAGAACTTGTTATCTTTCAATTCCCGTATACTAGTTACGATATTCATATATCTCATCGTTGATTAAATTCCGACTTGTATCTTAGTTGCAGCTTTTAGGTTTTCATTGCGATTAAATTTTAGTGTTGTATCTTTATGTCATTGGACTTTGTCTTCGATTAAATTTGGGCAAAGCTTTTTATGACATCACACTTCATCTTAGATTAAATTTCATTGAAGCATATCCGTTCTTTGTGCTCAATTGATAAGACTATTGTCTAGAATTGCTATAGACCTGTCTCCTCTTAATACTGAAGAATGAATTTTGGTGAAAGATTTTTTGTTGTCAATCAAATATCGGCGAAATATCTTTTTGCCACGAGTAATGGGACAACTTGTGGTTCGATTTGAGGAAATTCAATGCCAATAATTTTGACCAAAAAAAAATGCCTCGAATAAGGAATCATCCAGAGGCTAACTACGCCACTTGTAACAATCCCAATGGCAATGATAAGGCTGCACACTCTGAATCTTCAGCCATAAACCAAGCAACAGAAGAAGGCCAACACGAGGGGACAGACACTCCCAACATTTCACTGATGAGAAGTTCAGAGAAGTTGCACCAAATCCTCATATGTTGGCCTCCATGAAGAGATTATTCTAAGAGCAACGGAACAATATGGCCAATTACATTGTAAGTCACATGTTAGACGTAATCAAGCCAACCATCATCAATGCCATGAATGATATCCTCTCAAGACCAAGATCGTCCAATCAACCACCACTGTCCAATCCAATGGTAACAAGGTATGTTCCTAATCCCTCTCCATTTATTGGTACCAAAAATGTTGTTCAAAGTAGTCAACCCCCTATAATAATTATGCATGGGCCTAGATCTTCTAATCAAGGTCATAATGATGAGAATAATCAGGCTAATGTTGGTCAAAATAACCAAATTGGTGACAATAATTTGGTAAATCAAACTAATCTACATGCCGATCAATGATCAACTGTTGAAGATTTAAGGCCAATGGTGCCATTGGTTCCACCCAATGTGAATCTCCCTATTAGGCATAACGTGCCAATCAACATTGACAATCAGGCAAGACCAACGTTACCGCTTAGGTGGCAAAATGGCCAACCAAATCCACAATTGAACCTAGCACCGTATGTCGAAGAAGTTTGACAATGATTGGGATTAGATAGGGGTGTTACCGTATATGTTAAGAGAGAACTACATCCTAAATGGGTCAATAGTCAGCCTTTTTCAAGAGGCTTTAAAATCCCTACATTTGCCAATTTTACTGGTGAATATGAACAATCAACCATTTAACACATTGGTCAATTTATAGCCCAATGCAGAGAAGCAGAAACAAACGAGTTTTAAGGACTTAGGTTATTTCCTTTGTGTTTATCACTAACTACTTTCACCCAATACACTAGTTTACCACATAATTTGGTGTGTAATTGGGTAGAGATGGAAAAACAATTTCATTCTCAATTTTATAGAACAATAAATAAGATATCGATTGCTGATTTGGGCCATACTTTATCAATACAATAACGAGTCGGTTGATCAATTTGTTACTCGATTCAAAAGGCAAGAAATAGATGCCCTGCTTCACCCTTAGAGAAAAAAATTCACAAATTTGGCTTTCAATTGATTGAATTTCAATCTTAGAGAAAGATTCAAAGGCCAAGATTTTGCTGATTTATACCAATTGGCAACGAGAGTGTCTAAATATGAGTAACTACCAAAGGACAAAGATAGAGGGCCACATGAAAACTTTAAACAAAACGTGGCTTTCGTGAAAAAAATATGAGTCAGAGGATGAATCTGACCATAATGAGAATATTACAATTTCTGTAGCAAAAGTGGTGCTCTACAAGTATTATGTTTGGCGACCCTCAAAACTTGCCAAAATAAAGGAAGCAACAATGGCTAGGCTAAAGACACTCGAGCTTATTCGTTTGACATTGATAAATTGAACAGAATCTTCGACATACTTTTGCAAGATGGCCTAAATTAAATTAATTGAAGGCCAAGTAATTCCAATTAAGGAAGATTTAGTAAACAAAAAATATTGTAAGTGCAACATTCATGGAACCAAACATAGTTAATTCTATTGTTTAAAAAAAACAATTCAAGAGACAATTCCATAAGGGGCACATGATTACTCCTGATTATCTAATTTAAATTGAATAGCCAATGAATCATTCAATTTTTTTTTAAAAAGGCGCATATGTTTACACCCAATAATGATCAATTTTTAGTTATTATCAATGCGTGAAAGACTTAGTCAATAAGAGTAGAGTTTGGTCATTTATGAATAAAAATATCAGTAACTTGAAGTGAATTGATAACTCACTAGTGAAGTCATTGACGAGACACAACATGAAGATATCAACTAGAACCTTGAAGTTGATTGATGAAGTCATTGATATCTACCTCGAGCAATCAACACAAGGATAACCGCTAGCTGATTATTTCTATTGCTGCTATTTTAGGATTATTGTAGATGAGTATTGCTAGATAATAGGAAAAGGCAAACTAACTTCTTATGAATAATGCAATTTTCTTGTAACCACTAGCAAGCTATTTACTTGTTTGTGACTTACATATATAACCTCCACTTGTAACTGTCGATTGTAAACTTTAAATAGTCACATTGTACTCTTGGTAAGCCCCCTTCCCCCACCCCCAAACAAACAACAACAGCTTGGTATCTTTCAATTATCTTCAATACATGTATCCTAGTTGTAGTTTTCAGATTTCTCATCGTCGATTAAATTTTGGCATGTATCTTAGTTGTAGCTTTCAGGTCTTCATTGTCAATTAAATTCTGGCGTAATATATTAATGTCATTGAACTTTGTGGTCCAGCAAAACTTTTTATGTCATCTCACTTCATTACATATTAAATTCCGTTGAATCATTTCCATTCTTTGTACTCCATTGATAGGACTCCTCTCCGAAATTGCCACAAAACCCGTGTCCTCCTAATAAAACTAAAAAACGAATTTCAGTGAAAGATATTTCATTGTCGATCAAATTCTTGCAAACTGGATTTAGAAGCATAAGAGCTTTCAAAGTACTATTTATATATAATACATGCATACATACATATGTATATAAACACACAGAGTACATAATTGGCTTTGGTATTTTTCCATTTCTTTATTGTACGAGCATGAGTAATTAATTTTGTTTTTCACTCGCTTGCTTGCTTACATTTTCTTTGTTTCAGTTCATAAAGCATTGAACAGATTTGTAGAAAGCAGGGACCAACCCAGATTAGATACTACGATTAGTTCATATTATATTGATATAAAGTCAACGCCTTAGTCACAAGCCAAGTTTTAGTATTGACTTTTTTACTAAATAATTATGATGGGTGTGCCCGAGGATATATTGATATAGTTTTGTACTAAAAAAGCATCAAAACAGAATATCATTAGAAGTACACGAGGGACCCAAAAAAATTGATAATTCTAATGTCACCCAATTGAATTAAATGCACGGACTATTCTTCGAATAATGTTTTAGTGTAAATATCATGAAAAACTCCAAACCGGTATACCTGTGATAAATTTACCTAAAACTAATTTTTGATCACCAAAAAGTCCAAATTGGAACACTTATGATAAATTTACTCTAAACTAATTTTTTACCACCAAAAATCCTAAACTAGTACATTTGTGATAAATTTAGCCTCCGTTAAATTGGATTAATATCACGAAAAGAATAAATTGGTACACCTATGACAAACGGAAGGTAAAATCCTAGACTGATATGCCCGTCAACTACCACGTGTCATCCAACTTGAAAATTTGATGGTAAAATTTAACGGAAACTAATGAATGGTAAAATTGTGACAGGTATACCAGTTTGAGATTTTTTTGTGGTTAAAAAATTAATTTTTGGCAAATTTGTCACAGGTATACTGATTTGGGGGTTTTCGTGGTATTAACCCAATATTTTGTTACTGTGGAAAGTCGATAGCAACATGAAATCAAATGAACTCATTTGAAAGTAATTTGTATCACTGGTAAAGAGATATGATTATCTTATGAATTTTGTTATATCTATTAGCGGGAATGAGGTTATATTTTAGGTATCTGCTTCTCTTATTTTCCCCTAACTATCCTTGATATCTTATTTAAGTTAAGATTATTTTATTTTGGACAAACATTTAAATTTGAAAAGAAAAATCAAATTATAATCATTGATGTCATTATTTCTATCTCTCCTTTTATTTTCTCATTCTCATTTCATTTTAATGTGGTTTTTTGAACACTGTTTAAAACAAATCTTAAATTCAGGAATCAACTAATAAACGTCAATCTTTTGGTTGAGGCTGCAAAGACGTGCAATTTTACGCATGCAAGAATTCTAGTAGTTAATAATAGTGCAACAAATATTTGTCGACTTGACGAAATTGCAAATGTACTTTGAGTTAGTTGTAAAATTTAGCTAAGTACTGAAAAAGACTTAAAACATTTAATCATCTTTCTGGTAATAAGATTTATTTTTCCCAACTTTTCAATTATAGGGTACGAGAATTGTAAGAAAGTCTAATCCAAAAAATTATATTTATAGGTGGAGAAAGACCACACGTATATAAAAGCATATAAACCCTATTATCAAGCGATGTCAAATATTTTTAACACCCCTCTCTCACGTGCAAGTAGAATTAGGAGTGGCACATGGAATTTGATTAACAGAGGAGTGAATGCATGAGAAGAGCAAAATCTGACTCTAATATTATGTTAGAAGGTCATATCCTTTACAAAATGTAAGTTTATAAGTAGAGAGACACTACATGTATACTGAGAGCTTATGAATCTCATTCTCAAGAGATGTGGGATATTTTCCACAAGAGCATTTGACATTGCCCAGGAAGCTAGTAATCCAGTAAAACTTGATGATAAACCATTTACCAAAGTCCATAACTTGTATAATTTGATATTTTTTTAATTAGTATGTAACTATTATCTTTCCTAAGAATAGAGGATCCTATGCTGCTCCATAGGTAGCTAAATACCTTTCGGGCAGATTAAGGACGAAAATTCAACAAGGAATGGTCCTTGCAAGCTGCAATTGATGTTCATGGACATATTAGGCCACATTGCCCCTCTTGATCTGGTCTTCTGGCTATTTAAAACGGAGTCAAATGAGGAAATATAGAGAAGGAAGAGAACAAAGAAGATGAATAAAAAATCCCAAGAAAATCAAAGGAGTTGCTGTAGAGATTCTAAAAAAAGTCAGAGCCAACCTAACAATCTGGTTGGCTAGATAAATGTCGGCGATATTTTTAAAGTGAACTAGTCAGTCCAAAATATTAGGATGAAATAAAAAATCATGGATTGAAAATAAAAAATCATGACCATCTCGATTGAAATTCGTTATACGGTCAAGATCTATTGTATTTGAATCCACCGGTGAAAAATTGTGAAAGCGTCCTGACCTTTTGAGATTGCAGCTTAACCCAAAAAATTAGATTAGAGCTGACAAAATCAAAAGGAGATCCTCCTTATTTAAATCTAAAATCCTTTTTTTGGAACCGCTTTATATATAACGTTTTTAATTGAACTGCTTTATATCTACTTAGAAAGTAAAAGTACAATGTTGGATTTGAGTTGACATTTCGAGGCATGCGGCAATTCCAAGTTGAGTGCCTAAAAATCTGATTTGAGGTCTAGAAAAATGATTTTAGTTTTGCTAAAGAAGCTTCCCTTTTTGACACCCTACCATTAATTTCAAACTGTTCCTCTTGTGAATCCCCTTTAAGTTCGGGTACAAAAGAGAGCCTCAAAAAGCTAAATCTTCAATTTTAAATCTGCTGTAATTTAATGCACAAAAATAATCACTCGAGACCGCAGAAAATTAAGATTCTTTAGAACTTAATTTGAGAGGTTATCACTTTAATTTTTAAAAAAGCAATCGATCTTATGATGCATCCACTTTCTCAAGAGCTATCGACATTCATTTTTAATTAATTTGTATATAGTCATTCTAATCAAATCTATCTATATGATTCAATGAAAATCGAAAAAGTTAATTTATTCAGGATCATACATATTAAAAATTAAAAAAAATTTCCTATAAAGAGTACTTCCCAACATTTACTTTCACCTACAATCATCACGAAATGCATGTTAAAGTCGCTCTTCATATTATTCAAGGCCAACAAAAAAGTCCGCCTTTATTATTTCCCCTTGTCTTTTTATCATACCCTCAATAAATAAAAGGTCACCGTTCATCGGATCTGAGGCCCTAGCGCCCTCCCAGAAGAAACCAAAAAAATAACTTACGTTATCTTTTCTTTTCTTTTTGTTTTGCTTTTATTTTTTCAAATCCATAAAATAAATCCGAACTGAAAAATATAGATATAAAAGAAAATCTAGAGAACAGAACTCCAACAAAGCCCACTTTCCCAGAGTCTTCCAAACACAAACACAGGCTCGATGGGTCGTCGGTCTCGCTTCGTCGCAATGCTCCTCGTCTCCTCCCTCCTCCTCCTCTCCTCCTCTTCTCACGGTATGATGTGAATCCTCTTTCACAAGTTCACAATTCATTCATGAATTTACTCTTTTTCGTCAAAGATGCATGAAATCAACTCGATCTTGTTCGCTTCCCTCTTCTGGGATTTTGCAGGATTAGGCAGGAAAGTGATGGAGACTGTGAAGCAGGTAGGTTCTTCCCCGGTCGAGCTCGAGGTTGGTGTCCTTCCCGATAATTCCCCGTTTGTCTTCTCCTCCCCAGAATTGTTCTGAATTTTCCCGGCCTCTTGATTATGCAGGAAAGCGGAGGGCAGTGGAGGAAGATGGCGGAGGTGATGGATTACGCTGATCCCGAGCCGAACACCAACCCTCGGACTGGATACCTCTTGAGCCCTCCTCCTCCTCCTCCTCCTGGACATGGCTAATTCTCAGTTCCCGTGGCCCCCATTTAAAGTGTCGTTAGTTGTCAGTTTGTTTCAGCCTTCTAAACCGTTCGTGGATTCACAGAGTTTGTCTGCAAAGAACGGGTTATGTTTCGTTGTGTCGTTCGCTGTTCTTTTCCCTTGCAAGAGTGTGTACTGCACGCGTGATTATGTAGGAGGCGAGGCGTTGTTTGCTGTTGTAGAGGAGACTGACTGGCTCCACTTCCATCCTTTTCCCTTCCGTTTTAGCTGTTGAGAACTGTCCTCTTCCACGTATTGCAAATGCGAAAAGCAAGTCGTTCTGTGAAGCAAAAATCTCAAAAAAAAAAAAAAAGGGTAATCAATATGTCCTTTTCTCGTGGAAATTTGATCGGATAATCGAGTGTGTTTTTGAATTAGTATTTGCAAGTAGATGAAACCTAGGCAGTTTCAAAGCCGATACCTAAGTACCAGCTTGCTACCAAATTTTCGGTCAAACTGATGCGCAAAATCACACCGGATTTGCATTGTCATGTTGCTGACGGTTTCATCACGTTTCGATGACCCAGAATGGGGTACAGCTTTTTACTATCATACCTCTTGAAACTTGGGATTGAGCAATTTAGTTTGCTCTCACACGGAGAAAAGAAAATTTTCGGGTCTTTCGATATTCACTCGATATCCGGTCGCAAGGTTTTACTTGGTAATTGCTTGTCTTGCAAAGTATTAACTAGAAAAGGAGATGCGCCAGCGCATATGACGCCAAATACAATGTCGTTCGTAACAATGATGATTGTTTGGACTCACTACTACATCATTATTACACGATGAAGGGGGCCTTCATGTTCCCTTCGGAGACCATAAAGTTGTCGACAATGTTTCACCATATTAATTGGTGACAGTGCGTTGCATGAGTTATTTGTTAATCATCAAATACACGTCACGCGCACCCTTCAATATACTAGCTAGTCAACTACTATGTGTTGGACCTACGCTCTGCTTAATAGAGTATTCTATGTTGTAATCCACGTTGGTGCATTCGACTTCTACATCCCGCAAGTATGTTTTATTCAGCGGCAAGTTTCAGGCCTAAGTCAACGCCTGGCTTGTCCACTTCTGATTTGAACGAGAATCGTGAAAGTTTTATGTCGATAGGCTGGAAAACTTCTCTCCCAAAGGATTGTTAAGGGCAAGGAAAGAAGAATCACGTTTTTTCCTCTAACAATATGCATAATCGGCGGATTTTCTTTAGAGATGTTACCCTAGGTAACTTTGCTTCGCACGCATCGAACATGTCCAAAAAAACCCCCTATGTGTATGTGCATGCACTCGCGAGACCATAAATGAAGCCTGATTTGGGATCACATGAGGTTGGAGGGCATAGAGTGGCCTCGAAACCCTTGCCACTAAAGTATGACCTCAAGTCGGCCCTAGTATGTGGTTGTAGTGCCTTTGTTGTGAGGCACAAAAAGAGGGCTTGGATGTGATGGTGCGGATTGCCTCGATGGTGGCCATGGACGTCTAGAGTTACATGGTTACATTTGAATACCGGTTCGAGAAATGTGTGACTTAGAACATCAAAATGTCTCTTTCCGTAATCATTGTATTAGTTGCCAAAAAGAAAACGAAAGCAAACTGCTTATCAGATGAAGATCTCTAATGTCTAAAAAATTTCGACCTTTGATGGATGTATAGAAGGTATATAAATAGTTGAGATTGGTTGGTACACCAAGAGGAGTATTTGGTGGGATAGAGGATCAACATCCCTGTTGTTCATATATTCCCATTAAGCACACCAGCATGGTGCCATTGCAATGCGGCATAACATAGCAAGCTGAACTTTCCCACCTAAGTAGGTGACTTGATCGAATATACTATGGCAAATAGAGAACTCCAAATAGAGACAAATCATAAGAGTAGGAACCATAACAAGTTTTGGGCTTTTGAACTGAGTTGGGCCGCCCATGATGGGCCGACCCAACCCAGCTTTGAATGATTCAAATGTTCCCACATGAGGGAAAAGGCGTGCTCTAGTAAAGATGTGTGGTGATCAAAAAGAAAAGTAATAGAACATTAGTGCTCGTGGGGTTGGTGCCGTGAGAAGTAAAGAGAGAGATCAAGGTTCTTCGGAAATTGCAAGTGTTCTGTGAGATCAAAGGGACATATTTGGTTGCGAACATACAGGTTTTAATGCGAGTACATGGTTACTTTTCTGGCCAATACAAATATACTGGTGTTACGTGGAGCAACCTTGATTCTTAAGACTTAAGGTACGATTTCGTGAAATCCATTATAGGATTAAGGCCACCAAGGTAGTTGGTCTAGTGGTAAAGAAGTACGTGTCTTCCACGAGTTTCACGTTGGGAGTGACCCTCTTAAGGGCTCGTGATGTGTTGCCTTATTCAGTAGTATCTCACATATAAACCTTGGGTGATAGCATATTGATAGGATTGCGGTGATAAGCTCGTCCAACTTGAACCTTCGGATTGTGGGGGTGCAAAGTAAGTCTGGCTCAGCCCAAATAATATTCCATAACTGGTGTAAAACCCTTATAATAACACTTAGAGGAGATTGCTAGTACCGGGTAACTCGGTGATATGAAAATAAGCACAGCACTAACGATTGGTGGCCTAGGACATGAAATCAAAATCATGTAGCTCACCCTATTAGATTCAGTAACGAAATCTCATATGCCCTTGCTTAAGTTTATGTGTTATTGTAACATAATTTTATCCTTTCTCAGATATTGGTGTGCAGTTCAATCCGCCTTATCTTGGCCTTTTGAAGATGAATGTTGACGGATCGTGGATTAACAGTTCCTCTGAGGCTTCAATCGCTGGGATCTGTCGAGACACTCATGGAGTGCCGATTACTGGGTTCGTGAAGAAAATTCGGGCTGATTCGGCCGAGTTAGTTGAAACCCTAGCTCTGCGAGAAGCACTTCGGTTTTTGACTGAAGAAAGGAAGCTAGGCGCGCGTTCGGTTCTAAACGAAAGGGGAAGTGATTGGCAGGGAGATACTCTTGTTCTGTAAGTGGTCCTACAAAGTGATAGCTTATCGACAGTTGACTCTGTGGTAGGCCGTTGCCAAAGCCCATGGACTACTCGTCTCTTAATTAGTGAATGTAGGGGCCTCTTGGCCCTTCTCAAAGGAGTTGTCGTGGAATTTTGTCCAAGAGAAGCTAATCATTGTGCCGATTGGATTGCCAAAGCTCATAGTATAGGGTCCCTCCCTATTAATTGGCTCTCTAAACCCCCCCAACCACTCTGGGATTTATTATGTTTAGATGCTCAACTATGTTGTTCTTCAAGTTCTACTACTTAATGAGAATGTTTCACTTTAGACCAAAAAAAAAAAATCCGCCTTATCTTTCTCGGTCGTTGGACGTGATCTCCACCTCAAAAGTCGCTTTTCTCGTGCCTTCATACGTCAATGAATCAATTAAAAGTTAGATGGCCGATAGATCATCAATGTTGGATGCACCGACTCCCCCTAAAGATGTCATGCCCCATCATGAGATAACCATCTAGAACCGCACAAAGAATGAATGGATGGGAGCTATATCCTATGCATTGTCTGATAAAATGGGAAACTTGGGACCGAAATTTTTAGAGTACTAAACTCTTGAGTGTTTGAAAACTATAACTATAGAACTCTGAGGTCGAAATATATCTGTTATCACCATGAATTTGAATGGTCGATGTTTTTTTGTTCTTGGTAGCATTGAATATATTGGAATTATCAAATGGTTGTCAATATATAGTTGGCAACCGGCGGAGGAAGAAGGAAATTTAAAAAGAAAGAAAAGAAAATAATAATTATAAAAAGTTTTAAAAAATTTTAAAAATTATCTACGTTAGCGCCTGTCGTGGCATGTAGGACGGTTTACGTCCATGTTAGCAATTTTCAACCAATTTTGGCTGGAATGTGTTTAGAGCGAGCAGCAAAAGCTAGATATCTTCACCCGAGTAGATCGCCAGAAGGGAGACCAAGTCCGAGCCTGTCATCACATCAAATTGGATTCACCTTCACTCAAAAGTTTAAGCTAATAAGGTATGGACTAACTTAGATATATTAACTATTTCACACCACACTAATTTTCCAATGTTAGACATTTCTAATACAACTCACACATACATTTTAATAATTTCTCATTCACGTGTGACCTCAGTGTTAGGTTTGCTCTTCTTGAATTTAGGTATTATTCTATATCAACTAATTTCAACTTGAATCTCCAAATCATTGCAATGCACCCACAACTATGCACAAGAACCATCACCATCTACTAACTTGGGATTGTATCATCGGACCAATTGGTTGTGGTCTCTTCTTGCTAGATTGGTGTTATCGTGGTCTCTTCTCGCCGTACCAATCGTTATGGCAATTTCCACTCAAAACAAGCGTCAATCATGAAATTTCTTTCTTGAGATATGAACAGATTGGGGTGGAGCACCAATCAACTATCAGCTCCGATACCATTTGTTGTGAGCACACATCAAAAGCCCTATACTTTCACCCAAGGCAATCGCCAAAAGGAAGCCTAAGTCCAAGCTCGTCAACATTTTCAATTAGATTCACCTTCACTCAAAAGTTGAAGTCAATGAGTTATGGGCCAACTTGAATATATTAACTGCTCCACACTACACTACTCCGCACTACACTACACTAATTCTTCGATGTGAGACTTTTTAACACAACTCACACCCGCATCCTAACAGAATGACTAAATTGACGAATTGTCAAAAAGTTTACGACTCAATTGGCACAATTAAAAAGATAAATTTATGACTTTTTGGTGATTTTCACCCAGAACCGTAGAATTGTTTGTCCAACGGAAGGAAAAAGATGATAGTTTGGTGTACATACTATGAAGAATAAGCAATTCAAGCATATAGAAATGGTTCAACTAAGCTACTAAACAACTTTGAGCAAATTAATATCGTGGCTTCATAGTTTGTCGTCATTTATCAGCGACGTGCCATGGATCCACGAGAATCTTGAGCTTGCATTGGCAAAGGCTATGGTGTACATACTATGAAGAAGATTTCCTCCTTTCGCAATCCTTTTCCCCCTAAAATATCCTCCATTTGTTGTTTTATAAATATTTTATCAACAAACAAATCTATTGAAATTTGAATCTTTCTTATCCTACTCACAACCTTGTCAAAAAATAGTTTAAGCTTAAAATACTTTTAATTTTCCACATACTTACGTGTGAATTATGTTGGATGTATGCCCTAAAGTAACTATGTAATGGTTACATATTAGGGATTTAAGTTGTACTATCAATTTCATTATCTATTTAACGACAAAAATGTATTCATTCATTTGTCCAAATATATATATATATATATATATATATATATATATATGAATGATTCCACAAAATTAATTGTGACTAAAACTATTATGGAGACGTTAAGAATATGTATGAGTTCATCATTAGACTGAATTTTTAAACCGTTCTCGTTCGATAGATCATTAAATGGATATTATCCTGTTGAGACTGATATGTTCTTAACTTCACCGTTAAGTATTGGATACTTAAGGGAATAACAAGTAATGAGTTATTGGGTATTGTTATGCCCGAGTTAGAACACATATGCTTGTATTAAACATGTTCACTAAACGTGACACGTATAGAACGATTAGCAATATAAAAGCCTAATCATTTATGCTTTGGTCTTATGTAAATAATTCTTAGACCTGAGGCATAGTATTGACTTGTATGTTAGATGACTATGGTTCACATGTGCGCATATTGCCAGTTTGTTGATCCTTCTCTGTACTTGATGGTCATAGTTCGTTCACATTGTGTGCAAAATGAATTTTGTCTCCTTGTTACATGCAAGATACAATAATTATATCCTATGCGATCTAATCATGACACTGCATTGAAATTAATGACCAGGATTGTAATCAAGAATGAACTATTTATGTCTCGTACATGTCAATTAAGTTTGTATTTATAATCGAATTGGTGGCTTAGCAAATATTCTATGGTCTTTATTCGATCGAGACATAGTAAGACAGATAGATTGAATTACACAATAGTAAAAACTGACAGGTTCATTATGTCCTTAAAACATTCACACTGTCTGTGCATCCATGACATATTGTTAGATGTCAATCATGGCTTGTAAGAGTTAAAGATTGATCGAGACAATCAATTCTCTTGAGAGTACTATTGTGTTAGTATAAGTCTTACTATCAACTTAATGATGAATCTACCATAACCAATTCAGGATTACATTAAACGGGAGAGATAATATTGCAAATATTCAAATTGAGTCGAGCTAAAATTAAATTAAATAGGATTTTATTTTATTTTTTGGTCATAGGCGTGCATGCATATGATGCACACGAAATACACACATGCTAGTTACGCACTCTTATTTTTAATCATTTGAAAAAATAAAAAAAATGATTAAAAAAAGGGGATTATGCAACATGTGTGAGAGAAAGGTAAAAAGTTTATCTCTTCTGGTGCCGCCATGATTGAAATATCGAAAGTGCGGAAAATTATCTCTACGAGATTATTAGCACAATTATAGTGGTGATTACCCGAAAGTTCTTTATTCTATTCGACGTGCGATTGATGGTGTATTTGAACTAGAAGTCCGACGTTTATGAGGGCTCAAACCGAAGAAGATCCGAGGCATGCTGCGAGAAATAATCCGTATAATCACTTTGTTCTTCTGATTTTTTATTAAAACACATGAACAACACATTTGGAGATACATATATGGTTTTATTTTTATTTATGCTTCCACTGCTTCTATATTTTGTTTTTAACTCTGCATGTACCTGTGAACACCAACATTTTCATGTCAAACCAATAGTATCTTTTGATTAATTAGTAATTCAGATATTTTGTAATAATACAATGTTGCAAGATCTTTTCAACGTAAGTCGCCATCGCAGGTGCTTTTTTGGTAGCAGATTGAATGCAAAAAAGGGCTAGGGAGTGTTTGGCAACTTGCCAAATAATAAAAATTTTTGTTCTTTTGTTTCCAGAATTAGTTTAGAAATAGAAATCCGTTTATTAAAATTTTTGTGCCCGAGCATAAATTTGCAAATGATTGTTCCCAAAATCAGTTTGGAATAGAATCAAAAAGCAAAAAAAAATACCTTCTTGATCCTGGAGCAATTTTTCCATTTTCTGATCTTCTTGGTTTTCTTTTTTATTTGTTCTTCATCTTCTTCCCGGTCCACTGCCGGCAACCGCCCACCGGCAACCGTCCACTGGTGACCGGCGATGGCGAGGTCGGCTTTGCCTAGATCTAGCGAGGCTGACCTCGCTGTCGCTGCTCCAGCAACGGTGAGGTCGGCCTCACCAGATCTAGGCGAGGTCGAGCCTCGCCCGGCCAAGGTGAGGTCCAGCATCGCCCGGCCATGGTGAGGCCGACCTCCGCAACGGCCACGTCGGCCTCGCCTTGGCTGGGCGAGGCTCAACTTCACCATGGCGACAGTGAGGTCAGCCTTGCCAGATCTGAGCGAGGTTGAGCCTCGTCCGGCCTGGTGAGGCCAACCTTGTCGTCACGATCGGTGCGGGCCGTGACGCCCTCGTCGGCCTGGCCTGTGACCGATCACCAACGCCGGCGACCGGCCATGGCCAAGGAAAAAAAAAGAAAGAAATATTAAAAAATTCAAAATATTATTAATAAAAAGAAATTTTGTGTAGTTAGCAAACGTATTCCTGTTTTTTTTCTATTTTGAGAGTAAAAATTTTTAGAGGTTATCAAAATACCTTCAAATGCTTAAAAATTATTTTCGGATACGAAATAAAAAAAATTACTTTTGAGTATAATCTATTTTCGAGCACAAAACGATTGTCACGCTTAATTTTAAAATCCTTTCGCTCTGACACTGGATCACAACGGAACAATTCGTCATGTTGCTTTCCCTCGTACTTTTCGTTCTCTGAAACCTCGCACGACACTCTCGAAATTCAAATTCAATCGTTTTCATTTTCTGTACTTTTCAATCACCATCTGTCTGTGTGTCTCTCTCTCGCGAAGCAACACGTATGTAAAAGCCTGCAAATCCGCGAGGGGATGCTGGATAACCTCCCTTCCGACGTTCCGATTTCCATGTCACTCCCTCGTCACGCAAACTTTCCCTCGCAATTCCCCTCTTCTGTAGCCTTCCCTCGCGACCTTTTCAAAACCCACCCGCCAACGCACTTTTCACGCATCTCGCACGTCCTATAAATGGACCCCTCTTCGCCTTCCCACCGCCTTCCGGCCCTTCCATATCTGATCACCTGAGCCGCCCCCGCAGACCCATTTGAGTTCCGAGCCATTCGGGTCGCTCTGCTGCCTTCCATGGCGAAGCCCGGCGGCGAGGCGAGACGCCAAGCCAGCGGGAAGGAGGTGCGGAAGAAGAAAGCGACGGGAAACGGCGGGGGGAGCCGCGAGGAAGAGGAAAGTCGCGACCTTGGAGGTGAAAGTGGAGGTCCCACGAGAGGGGGCTTCGGAGATGGTCGCCCGCGGAGGCACGGAGGCGGCGGCGGTTCCGGGGAAAGAAGGGTTCGCTTCGCCGGTGAGGAAGAGGTAGAGGGGGGCGAAGGTGGCGGTTTGGGGGACGAAGCCGTTGCTCCTTGCGAGGAAGGTGAAGTGACCGCGGGAACTGTTAATCGGGTCGAGGGCCGAAGTCCGATCAAGTTGAGAGCGAGGGATCGTGGCGGGAAGAGGGAGGTAATATTGTATGACGTCAGCGAAGACGATGGACGTTTTGCTAAGAAGAGGGTGCGGAGACGGAAGGGCATATCGAAGGGGGGAGTTGTGGAAGTTCACGAAACAGGATCGGCTAAGAAACGAGCTGTCAGAAATCTCGATGTTGCAGGGAAAGGTACAAATGCAGGCAAAGATGAAGAAACCGTGAGGGAAAGAGGTTTAGGAATTGGCAAAAGATTATCGCAAAAGAAAAGGAAAAGCCAGCTGAGGGAAACAGAGAGCAATGCGGGGATAAACAGAGAGGCCACACGCGTGAGACCAAATAAACATGACCCTAAGGTAAACGCAAGTGTCTCTCCATGTTTTTTCATTTGGGTGTGTGCGTGGTGCTACGACTGATGACGTTTTGTTTTTGGTGTTGATTCAACAGTGGTTAGAAGAGGAGTGTCGAATGTGCCATCAATGCCAGAGGAGCGATAAAGATCGTATTGTTCGGTGTAAAAGTTGTAAGAGGAAGCGATTTTGTGCACCCTGCATTAAGAATTGGTATACCATTGGTCCTGCACCTTTGTCGGTTTTCCTTTGCCTGCTCATATAAGATGCGCCTCATCTTGCTGCTATGATGACTGTGAATGGGTTGGTTGAAATAAATAGCGAACGATTAATTTTGATGAGCTCGAATGCAATGGGACCTTCTTTTCCTCTGGTTTTTGGTGCTTGTTATGTTTCTTGTGCGCAGGGCACCAGGAGACTAGACAATGTGTTTTGACAACAGGAATTCTTTATATGGAGTATGAGTAGGATTTTTGGTTTTCTGTATTAATGCTGCAGTGAGCTCATACTACCACTCATGGAGCAATTAAATGCAGAGATAGGGTTCTTTTAACTTTGCCTCAAAATTATACTAGACACAAATGAGGTATAATGTGACCGATAGATTATATATTGCTCAGTTACCATGATCATGAAGTAGCTGGATTCAAGATGCGTAAACATTTATTAAATCAGTAAAAACCTGGAAAATGTGTCTTGGCTTGAGCACCTTGTGCTTTTAACATGGTCTGCTGCTTCTAGAAGTTTATTGATTGAAGTCCTTACACCTAAATAGCAAGGTGAAATTTGTAGTGGGGAATTCCCTTAAGTAAAAACTGTGCTTAATGCCCATTCATTTTCCTGATCTTTTATTGGGATATTGGGCAATTTACTCTTCTTTGGCTTGGTGCGTAGGTATCCTATGACAACAGAGGAAGATATTGCCAAAGCTTGCCCATTTTGTCGTGGGAACTGCAATTGCAAAGCATGCTTACGTCTAGATGCACCAGTTAAGGCATCTGTTTTCGCTCACATCTTCTCTCTTGATATGCCAAACTGTTTTCATTGATGTTCACATGCATAGGCAAAGCTGCCAATTCCACGTGTGTTCATGTCTATCTAATTCATTGTGTTTATTGTAGAATCTGAGGAAGATGGAGTTAGTAACTAATGAAGAAGCTACTAAGCATTTCCGATATTTGCTGCAAGCACTGTACCCATTCGTGAAACAATTTCTTGTGCACCAAATGATGGAGGTGGAGTTCGAGGCAAAGAGAAAAGGTATTTCCCGCTTGTGCTGTGAATAAAAAAAAGGAACTTACACTTTGATTTGATACATGATGATAATGACAAGAAATGCCCTTCACTTATTCCTGCGCACTTTGATTTGAACTTGCAATGTCCACTTTCTTCTCTTGATATCCTTTTCTGGGATCAAAGGTTAGTCATCTGCTGATTTCATGGGGGCAGCCTGGCAGGGACTTGCCATTCAATGATATCTTATGTTAGTTCAGAAGAGTATTTTGGGAGAGCATGGTGGTCAAAATTTTAACTTATATAGCATCAGAATATATCTTTATGACCTTGCAATTTGGGAGGGGAAAAGGATATGTCCCACTGGATTTCCAGCTGTTCCTTCTCTTTTAGTCTTCACTCTTGGGGTTGATTGTAAGTGGTTAATCTAGGTTATTTTGTATTCTTATAACAATAAGGTGATGCCTTTCTTAACTTGCTTATGTCTATTTGATTTGGCAGGGCTACCGATTCAAGAGCTCAACATTGCGAAGGCAGGATGTCATGCTGGTGAACGAGCATATTGGTAAGAGTTCTGCTTTGAGAGCCTACTGCTCACCACTTCCCATCACATAAATCATTTCTACCAGTTAGTTTAATTACAACAGAAATTTTTCAGCGACAACTGCAGAACATCTATCATTGACCTCTACAGATCCTGTCCCAAGTGTTCTTATGATCTCTGCCCAGTGTGTTGCCAGGAGATCCGTGAAGGACGTCTTCGGGGTAGTCAGGAGGAAGTAGTAATTGAGTACATTGACAGAGGGGAAAAATATTTGCATGGTCTGAAGGTGGACAGTGTTGATGTTGCAGTTGAACTTAATCAATCAGAAGTAAAAGTAGAAACTAGGTGGAAATTGGCAGAAGATGGAAGTATTCCTTGCCCGCCAAATAACATTGGAGGCTGTGGCAATGGCCTTCTGGAGTTGAAGTGTATACTAGAAGAGAATTTTGTTCTAAGATTGGTGGAAAAGGCAGAAGTGATTGCTAGAGAGCTCATGCCTACAAGTTCAGGTCATGGTCCTCCACAATGTCCTTGCCTTAAGCCAGAAGGCAATGTGGAGAAAAGTGGTAACCATTTAATGAAAGCTGCAAGTCGAAGTGATTCTAATGACAACCATTTGTTCTGTCCAAAGGCTAAAGAAATCCAATCTGGGGATCTAATACATTTCCAGAGCCACTGGATCAGAGGAGAGCCTGTAATCGTCAGCAATGTGCTTGAAACTGGAACTGGTTTGAGCTGGGAACCTATGGTTATGTGGCGTGCTGTCCGCCAGATATCACATAAAAAACACGGCCAACATAAGGATGTGAAGGCGATGGATTGCTTGGATTGGTGCGAGGTTAGTTAAATCTCTAATTGCTGGGGATTGGTCTCAATACTTCTTTTATGAATTCCCTGCAAACTTTTGGACCTACTTCTGCATCTTAAGTTTGGCAGAATGTTCTACTCTTTTTCCCGCCTTTTCATATATTAGCTGCTTGGCTTGTTGCTTAGATACACTGGTTGCAGATTGCTCGTCTTGGAGAACTCTCAAAGATGAGAATCCTGCTTCCAATGGAATATTATGTTCCCATAGTGTTCCTGCTATATAAATAATCGTGTGGGTTGCCATTATCTTTTAACTGAAAGCTAACTTGAACATCTTCCTTTGAGAGCATAGTAAATAATTTAAATCTACCATGGTTTGTTGCCCAATTTATGCTAAAACTGTTTGCTCTGGTCTTATCTCAAAATACATTCGGCAATCAGTTTATCAATTACTACTGATGAAAGTAATAACTGTCAAAATTCGACATACATTATTTGCTTCTCTTTCATTATTGAGAATTAATCGCATGAATTCTTGAAGGGTTTATGAGGCTTTTTGTCATATATAGGAGAATTTTTACCTTCAAAAAGACTTAATTCCTTCTCTAAATAAACAAGAGAAGTGAGTTGAGTACAATCTGTGCTTCATTGTGTGTAGGTTGTTCTTGCTCTTTCTAATAATGAGCCCCCATTCTTTCATGACTTGATGCTAAGTAGTCCATTAATAATTGGTGGCGATAGGAACATTCCTATTTGTCATGGAAGAGAAAAGCTCTCTTTGCTATTTCCTGTAGCACATCGAATTGAATATCTTTACAAACCATTTCTTGTCATTCCTTGCAGCTATTTATCCTTACCTGTTGAAAACAAGATGGTTTTGTCATCTTCTCTTTACTATCCTAACTCTTCTTCCATCTCTTTCCTTTGATCCAGATAAACCTTTTGGTCTTTGCTTCAGTTTTGGTGCTGCTCTTATTTGATGCTTACAATTTTTAGTCTTTCTTGAAATGCAGGGAGATATTAATATTCACCAGTTTTTTGCTGGATATACCGACGGCAGATTTGATAAGGAATATTGGCCCCAATTGCTTAAGTTGAAGGATTGGCCTCCTTCTCATTTGTTTGACGAACGTTTGCCACGTCATGGTGCTGAGTTTGTTTGCTGCTTGCCTTTTAAGGAGTACACGCATCCTTCCAGTGGTTTCTTAAACCTTGCAGTGAAATTGCCCCAGAATTCACTTAAACCAGATTTGGGTCCGAAAACTTATATCGCTTATGGATTTGCTGAAGAGCTAGGGCGTGGAGATTCAGTCACCAAGCTTCACTGTGACATGTCTGATGCGGTATCTTCTCAACTCTGTGAACCTCAAATTGTTGCACCTTTGCTCTTGCATTTGTTCGTCTTCCTGGACAGACTGCACACGAACTGAAATTTGTTAGTAGGTCAGTAAGGATGGTGCGAGCATAAATGGAAAATGAGTTACATGAGGTAATCTTTTCTAAGAGATACACTAATTATGTAGGTTTGGAGACAATGGTTAATCATCTCTTTCCCCCCTAGAAACATATACATCCTCCTATTCATTTGTCCAGAATTGCCCATTTGAAGTATGAGTTAACTTAAAGCAAAATTTACTTTTCAAATGAGACACGCAGTAGGCAAAGTTTGTTCTAGAATTTGAAATTCATACACTGGCTCGAGGTTTCTTAAAGCATTTATGTTGAAAATTGTCCTATTTGTTTTCCAGATCTAGTGCCTCAGGCGTACTTGTTCTGAAGAACACGTGTGATTGATTATATTTACTTTTCTCTTCTATTTATCACGTTTTGTTCTTCTCTCAATGCAATTGAAAGCGATTGTGTCTATATTTACCAAAGTCAGAAGACGGGAGATCAATAGGGTCAGAGTTGGTAGATATTGTGTAGAATTTGTGGATATTAATCAGACTGGCCGGGCTTTAGTTGATGTTTGTTATACATTGATGGTCTTACTTGATTATGCTCGATGTTACTATTATGTGGCAGTGCAATGCAAGCCACTGCAAAAATGTTGTAGCTCAGATTAGTTCAGATTTGATGTCATGTCCTTATTTTCCTATCTCCTGTAGAACTTTAACTACTTAGCTATAACTCATTTTACTGTTGTTGACCTAATATTAAGGAGATCTTTAAATTTATAATTTGGTTGTTTTGTGTTTCATAATGAGCAATTTGCTCGCAAAGCATGGGGATATGATTTTCAGTTATCAATTGCCAGTGCCTTTATACATCAATTTTTTTAAACAAGCTGTCGCCTGTAACATCTTTAGGTATCTGATGCTTCCCATTAAATTTCTAAATAGCCTATCTTCAGTCGGCAGTTGCTTATGAACCTGAAGAGAGAAAATGAGGCCTGCTTTTTCTAATCAACCCAACTAGAATTTTCTAGGAAGATTCAGAAATCAATCTGTTTTCGTGAGCATTGAGCTTGATTTGACATGTAAAGTTGGACATGATCTAAAAGTCCGAAGGATAATTACATGTGTTGGTGAAGTGGTAACTTGTGATCTGGAACATATCCTGTTATCATGTTATTCCGCCTTTTGTATTAGAAATGACTGCCATTATGTGGTTGCAATGATTTGGAATGAGAAATATTGTTGAAGATAGGTATCTGCAGCAGCTATAATTGTCTCTGTTTCTCACAAATTCACAGCAAGAGTCACATTTATTGAATGATTGCTAAATATCCAATGTGACTGGTGCATGTAGTGATTTGGATGGAACTGATTCTTGTGCTGCTGTTTGGCTGTACAACTGTTTCAGGTCAATGTGCTTACACATACTGCAGAGGTAAGATATACAAGGGAACAAATGAAAATAATAGACGAGTTGAAGCAAAAACATCGAAAGCAAGATCAAAGAGAAGGGATTGAAGTTTGTAAGGATCTTGAGAAAACAATTGACAATACTACATACGACAATCTTGTATGCGGGGCAGATGAACGATGTGATACTAATGGTCATGTTACATTGGATGGGAGAATTCCTTTAAGTACAGCAAATATGGCCAAGACTGGAGAAGGAGAAGCCAGTCCAGGACCTATCGATGGGGCTTTTGGAACTTCAAGAACTTCTGGAGATGTGTTGGATGCAGCTGAGGGAGGTGCGGTCTGGGATATTTTCAGGAGAGAGGATGTTCCTAAGCTGCAGGACTATCTGAAAAAACACTTCAGGGAATTCAGGCACACTCATTGTTGTCCTCTGCCTCAGGTAATTACCTGGCTAAGTGGACTTTGAGCTCTGATGTACAGTGGTAGCTTTCATAGAAAGATCTGTGGCTGTTATTTTTTTTCCCAGTATTTTTATATAGATTGAATTTTTTACATCTCATTCCTTTAGTAAAGGGCTTCAAATGGTACTTCGGCTCCATTTGATTATCAGTAGCTTGTAGTGCATGGAGAATTCTCTTCGAGAGGGATGGTGTCATAGATGGATCTTCAGCCACATCAAAGCTTTGTTGAAAAGTCTAATCTTGTCTTGATAGAGAGATCGATAAATCATGCTTATTGATAGGTCCAAGTGGTGTGCTTCAAAGTCGGTGCCTAATCAATACTGCAGGCTGATTGCACGACTCATGGTGGCTATGTAGCATATTAAACGAAGCCATAATATGAGCTGTTGAATGATTCAGGAGAAGTTAAATTAATTTTTGTTCTTTGTGCTGTTGTGCAATTGTTTCTGACTTGTGAAATAATCTGCATCTTTGCTCGGTGCAGGTTGTACATCCAATACATGATCAAACCTTTTATTTGTCTAGGGAGCACCTAAGGAAGCTAAAGGAGGAATTTGGTTAGTCTATTACAGTACGTCCACACAGTCTGCACATTAATTATCCTACTCTTTCCTTATTGACTTTCATGTTTCTGTGTTTAGGAATAGAACCCTGGACATTTGTGCAGAAGCTTGGTGATGCTGTCTTCATTCCAGCTGGCTGTCCTCATCAAGTCCGGAATTTGAAGGTGGACAATTTTTTTTGTTAAAATATTGATCCTTATAAAATCTTTTGGAAGGTGTGCTCTGTTTGTGAAATAAAGTAAACGTTGATGAATTGCTTCTCAGCAAATGTCCCTTAAAACATGAATTTCTTCTTAGCAAACTTGATCAATTGTGGACTGGGAGGTGAGATGATGATTACACAACTCACTGCTAATTGGTATTTAAGCAAATACCCATTCAGCTAAGAGATGTCACAGTTTGTGCTAATCAAGAGATGATGTCACTTTTGAGGTAAAAAATCGCACCTTTTGATAATGTCGCATTGCTTCTTTAAATTCATTTAGGTTGATCATTTTTTCTATCTCATGCATGCCTGCAGTAAAGTAAAGCCTTTCTTGTAGATTGCATAAAGAACAGGCTTATGAATTGGATTATTAGTATAGTTTGATCATTACAAGGTCACCTGTGACGTTGTAATGAATTGTGTATGTGGTTATTTGGTAATTTTTTTCAAATTTTGTAGATGATTCAATTAGTAATCTGTTGTATTATCTCCACTGTTATGGCAAGTAGGATATTTAATAATACAAGTGATGCTTCGTCATTCAACAGTTTTAAAGTAAAAGTTGATAAGCTAGAGGAAGAACACTAACTGAATCAGAATTTATCTAAAATTTGACATAAATAATAGCTAAGAAATGTAAAAAGCTCCCTGGGTTACAACACTGTGTTGACTTGCTTTGAAAAGTGGCAAATGAAATGCTCTCTGCATAAATGGTTTGGCTTCTCTAGTACATTGATATTTTAGCTTTCCAGTATGTCTTATGCTGCTCTTCTCTTGTTGCAGTCGTGTATCAAGGTTGCACTTGACTTCGTTTCTGCTGAGAATGTTAGTGAATGCATCCGCTTAACAGAGGAATTCCGTTTACTCCCCAAAAACCATCGAGCCAAGGAGGACAAGTTGGAGGTTTGTTACTTCTACTTGTATGAGGCATTCAACATTAACGCAATTGTTGATTGAATCTCATATTTAGAGAAGTCTGTTTTTCTTTTAATTATTTGT
The DNA here is from genome assembly GCA_031216405.1 of Syzygium malaccense. Taxonomy (NCBI): domain Eukaryota; kingdom Viridiplantae; phylum Streptophyta; class Magnoliopsida; order Myrtales; family Myrtaceae; genus Syzygium; species Syzygium malaccense. The sequence goes on along the minus strand of CM062262.1, from coordinate 15,863,438 downwards.
CAAATTGTTGAGAGTCCATCTGAGTATTTCCTGCTATCGTCGCTGTGGAGACGGTGTTGTCTTTTTCTCTATTATTGCAATCTTTTCCACATGTCAACATTTGATGTTTACAAATTGATATCAGTAAATTAACTGTGTGGAATTGTGGTGAATTTGCATTTAGATTATTGGCAAGACTCTTAGCTGGCATAACAAAAGATACCTTTCTATGTTGGCATGCGAGAATTAAATTTAGAGCCAGCTGCACTAATAGGAAAACGTTATTGTTAGAATGCCCTCTCAACATGCATTACTTCCTGGAGTCATAAATTAAATATTTAAAGTTTTCTGTTGGAAGTATAACACTTCTATTCTGATAAATATTTGTTTGGGATGCAGATTAAGAAAATGATGATTTATGCTGTGAAACAGGCTGTCGAGTTTCTGGAGAATGTGGGGTAAGAATTTCACACAATTATTTGTACTAGTTGATACTGGTGATAACAATGGGTATCAAAACAATTATGCAATCTTGTGATCATGACTTAATTTTATCATAATACAGCTGGGAAAACAATCAAAATGTTGGAAACAAAATCGCTTTTCTAAAACGATAGTAATGGGTTTAGCGTCTTTGACTTGATACTTAACTCTTATTTTAGATAATTGCAGCTCTCATAGTTTACACATTTTATGTTAATTTCTGAGAAAATGGTTGTATGAGCAATCCACAGCTATTTCAAGATTATACTTACTGTGATTCTCTTATTATACTTGGTTTTCTGCTGTGAGATTCAGGCCCTGAGCAGATGTTGCATCCATCTGGTATAATGTCCAAGCTGCTTTTAGTTATGGTTATGCTTTTTTTTTAATTGTAGACTTTGTCTGATTATCTCGTACTTCCAGTGATCACTTGGTTCTTTTTTGTAATATCTTCTTTTGGCTTGGTTGGAGCTGGTGTACATAGTTTAAAAATTTGAGAGGCGGCAGAAGTCAGAACTTAATGAATAGTCGGTGCATTATAAGTTGCCAAGTGGGTCTCCAAGTCTTTATCATATTTTTGAGTTCTCGTTGTTTCTCATTGAATTCTAGCATGAAAGGGCCTACGCTTCAAGTCATGTTGCATTTCTTAGGAAGTTGTATGATTCAACAGATGATGATTGCATCTTATTATGGCTATTAAGGCAAATTTCAGCAGGACTACATTAGTACAATGTATAGATTATATTTGAACTAGACCGCATCAATCAATCTGCGACTGTGATGATATCTGTTAGTTACATCAGCTAAATCTTGAATAGACAGAATAGCCTACATGTTAATTCAAACGGTATATAGAACATTGAAACAAAGAACAGAAAAAAAAATGAAAAAGAGGAATCTGTGAACCAAATTCTGTGAGGATAATGTTTCTTGTACAAGGTCCACTGATTTTTAGTTTCTTCTGTCGAAGTTTGGAAAATAGTTAGGACAAGAAATTTATCTCACTTGAATTGATAACAGACATCATAGTGGGTCCTCCAAAAAGCATTTTAAGTGTATTTAGGAGGCCGTTATTGAGAAATTTGCGAGAGATTGTCTGGTTGGAAAAAAATCTTCACTCTCTAAATTGGGGAGACTTGCTCTTATTGAAGTACTATTCCCAATGTTTTTATTTAGTTCACGTGTCTTTTTTCTATCCCTTGCTCGGTAGCATAAATAGTTGGAAGCATTCATGATAATTTATGGTGGGGTGATAATGAGGAGGCTCACGAGTTCCATTTGGTGAATTGGAAAGCAGTCAAGTGACTCTTTGGTGGTTTAGCCATCATGTTATTCAGCAAGGCTCTTCTTGGCAAATGGCTTTAGCAGTTCATTGTTGAAAATGAACATCTTTGAAGGAAAGTAGAGGTTGCGAAATTTCCTTGAAAAGGCAGGTTAGGTCACTTAGGATATGAGAGCTTCACATGGCACCAGTGCATGGAGGAGGGTTAGAGAGGAATGGAGTGAGTTCCTTCTTGCTTCACGTGGAGTAGATAATTGAAATCGGATGTAGTTCTGGTCTAATGTTTAGCGTGGAGACATGGGTTTAAAAGACGGTTACTAGATCTCTCTCTTCGACATCTCCGGCAACAAGGATGCTGTGCTAGTGGATTGTGATAGATTGAACGATGGAATGATCATTTGGGTTTTCAAGTTTTTGTATGATATGAAGGTGTATGCAACTGCGGATGCTTTGGTGTGGAATAATGAAAATGGAATCATTTTTGTAAAGTCTTACTACGAGGTGCTAGACAAGGAGGCTGTTGCCAGTTGGCGATAGAATGGACTTTTCCTTGGAAAGCAGTTCGGAATGTGAGGGTTCTTACAAGAGCTTTTTTCCTTGCTTCTTTTTGCTTGGGGGGGAACGAATGCTTATTTAACCTACATTCAAGAGGCAAAGTACTGGTCAATAGGTTTTTCCTCTACAAGCGTGCTTCTGATTGAGAAAATTCTTCCATTCCCGTTGTTGAAAATCGGCTTGAACTTTTACATATTTTATATTGAGGAAACTTGCATGTAGCTGCTTTGGTCGATACAATTGACTATTTGTCCTGTAATTGGGGTCGCTTTTGGTTCTGAGAGCTGCTTATATATGTGATGCTGCCGGGAGAGCGTACGGACCTATTCCCTTGGGTGCTCCTCTCGATGTCTTGGCAAATTTCAACCGTCGATAAAACTTTCAATTTTGTAATCAACCATTGAGATTTATTAAGATATCAAATTGAGTACTGTGCGGGATTGAAGGTTCATGTCCAAGTAAGATATGAGTTTATTCAACAAATTGATTCCAAGCGTCTATTCATGTTTTACTAGAATTGCTCAACATCTTATACATAATTGTGTAATTTGTGATTGGTCACCTAGGTAGTTACATTCTGACCAAGAAAAAAACCTAGGTAGTTACATAAAAAGTTATACAATTGATTTGATCGATATCGGTCATCGTTCTGCAGTAGTTGAAATTTGCATGATTCTTTGAAAGACGAACGAAGTATTAGATTCAGCTGCAGCATAAAGCAATTGTATATTAATTGTGAAAACAACATAGAATACGATAATCAAATCTTTGTAAAGTAAGTCTTGAAAAGGTTGCCTTCGCCGGACCGCCAACCAAGCCCACTTTTCCAAGAAACCCCCACGAGACCGCATTCTCTAGTCCCCACGACAAGGTCAGCAAAAAAGGCAAATTCTACGGAAATGTCTCGCACGTCCACACGAAAGACGACGGTTCATTACGTTGTTTGTCGTTAAAAAAATCAGAACAACGAAAATTATGCAGGCAGACGAAGTAGAAGACAAAAGAGAAAATCAAAGGGCATGAGCGTGGAAATTTCTTATCCTCTAACGTGTCCCACGCATCAAGTCTGACCTTCTCTTCACGTTTCCCGCACTCTCTTTTCCTCTCCTGGAACCTTCCCTGCTTCCTCCGGACACTTTCCCTGGCTGACCAAACATTGAATCCTCCAAGCTCTAATGAATATATATACACACATATCAACCACAACCTTTTCAAGGTGCCCCTAAAGGAGAAAACCCTAGTATTCATTCTATCGTCGCTAGCTTAGTTTCCAGTTTCTTTTGTTGCGAATCGTGAGTATAAGCCCAGTATCATTTTTCAGGCAACGTCAATAGATACGTCTCTTGTTTTTTGTTGGTTGGAAGAGCAGAAGATGTCTCTGAGCCAATTATACTATGCCATAGCATTGGAGAGATCACCGACGACGAGCGAGAGCCCGGTATGTCTCCAGCTCATTCGGGGACTCGTTAACGTCCTCTCGGGCCATGCCATATACTCGTGGGCTGCCAACAACTTGCCCGAATCCTTGTCGAGATTCCGGTCTTACCTCCTCCATCCAGAAGCCGAGGAGAAGGGCTCTCGCGTCGAGCCCTCGATGACCCGTCAGTACAGTTTCCAGGGCAAAAGGGACGATGGAGAGGACAACGAGGAGGATGATGATAATGATGGTGGAGTGAGCGTCTGCAGAGAAGATGTGGAGGTGGTGATGGGGAAGCTGGGGCTGTTCCACAGCCCCGAGAGCGACGGCGGCCACGACAAGCTAATCGGTTGGGACAGACCGATGAGCTGCGGCGGGATTTCGCGGGTGTTCAAGGAGGAACAGGCGAGCATGGAGGAAGTGAGGGAGGCCTTCTATGTGTTTGATGTGAATAGGGACGGGTTCATCGACGCCAAGGAGTTGCAGAGGGTCTTGTGCGTGTTGGGGTTTGATGGAAGAGGTGGAGAAGGAGGGTTGGCGGAGGAGGAGTGCGAGAGGATGATCAGAGCGTTTGATGAGAACGGGGACGGCAGGATTGATTTCCAGGAGTTTGTAAAGCTTATGGAGAAGTGCTCTTGCTGAAATTTCACATTCTTTTTTATGGTGCGCGACATTATTCAGGCCTCATCATCTGAAGATGACACAAATGATGAAGTCGTAATTCTCTCAATGAAATAGAGTTTTTTTTTTGGGTTTTTTTTTTGATAGAGTAAATTATTTAAGGAAACAAAGGTGCAAATAAAGATGTGGAAATTTCATTTTAAAGGCTCAAATTACAATGGATGCGTGGTGAAATATTTCACACATAGGTCGGCCATGTTGGTTGACTGGTTCATTCCTCCGAGTAGAGATATATCGTCAGCCATTGTGAGGGTCGATTGCCTATAATATGTGATTTTAACAAACAAAGTCTCTCCCCTCCCTACCTCCCGAGTACTTATTGCCTGCACCCGAAACCTATGGGCTCGGCTCACATGCCCCGTTAGATCAAGTGGGTCCCATGTGGGGCCCACCTCATCAATGGTTGATATGAGCTAGTCACACTTGATCCAAATACATCTAATAATTTTTCGTCCCTTCCACCCTTTTCTACCGTTCAAGTGTGCTGTCGTAGCTAGACCTGTAAAACAGGTGGGTCGGATAAAAATAGTCTAACCCAAATTAACCCGTTTTGACCCAATCTCCATCCCAATCTATACTCAACCCAACCCATATTGTTGAAACACATATATTTAATCAAATCTACGAAACCCATATCCAAACTAAGGTGAAAACACAAAGTGAATGAGAGCGAGATCGAGTTAGAGAAAGAGAGAGTAAAGAGAGTTATAAAGTGAGTTAGGTTTAAGTAAGTTGCGAATCTATTTAACAACCATATTAAACTCATTTATAACTTATTTACTTCATATAACTAATTTATATAACAACTCAACTTATCAAATGTGGGTTAAGAAAAAGATTATGATCCATTTTGATAGGTCTAATCACAGCAAAGGGAGTTGCTGCCGCTTCATGGCATGTGCAAATGGAGAGAGCAAAAGTCGCGCCAGAGATTGCGGGTTATAAGAGTTGACAATGGTCATGAACGGTGGCAATGGGTAAGCTAAGCTAGAAAGAGTTAGAGAGAAAAATTCATAATTCCATATTGTGGCTAATTTGTTCTGTGATTATGACGTTATCTTTGTCTATCGATCCCAAAATGATTGGAGGCAGTGTGCACAGGCAATAGTGGTGGTTAGAGGAGTTGATCATCACAGTGAATGGCGGCAGTGGTTAAGCTAAGCTAAACTAGGAAGAGAAAAGGAAAAATTATAAAGGCACCGATAATTTCCATACTTATTAATTTATAACCTTTTTTGTCAAATTGGATCCATCTATCCTTTTTTTTTTTAAGTTAGTCCTGTTAAATTTATGGATGGAATTTCCGACGTAACAGACGATGTCAATACCATATCAACATGGTCCACTAATTCCTTGATGATGTGGAATAAAAAGAAAATAAATCAGAAAAACTACATTATACTAAAATTGAGCCCAAAAAAAAAGAACCGAAAAGAGAAGTCACGTAAGGGAATCTCTACAATTCAAAGATTTCAGATGCAAATTCGGAAATGGACCTCAAAAGGGGATGCAAATTCTGGAAAAATCAACCAATTACTTGGGTCCATCACGGTTTTTGCAATAGCAGAAAGGATCCTCTTCGCCTCTTCGGTGAAGACCATGGCCCCAAGTCCGTCTATCAGATTGGAGCTTCTGAATTCAAGTGATTTCGAGCTCCTGCCTCTTACCGTATATCATGTTTGGTTCCCGGTAATAGCTAATTCCATTCCGAGTTTATTTATAATGAAACAACCATTTCTTTATTTGATCCAAAACTTGATCATAAATTTAATCCGAGTTGTTCAAGTAGTAAGCATGCCCATGCTCCTCACTGTTGCCATACTTGCGCATTTTCTTGAGACCACTCTTAGGAGCACAGACTTATGTGTTTCCAATAATTACCCAATGTTTATGAAAACGGAGGGACTGCCACAACCGAAAGGGAATTAGTCAACTATTCAAAATGCCTCGAACACCCATTGATATCAGAAATTGATCGGTAAAAGCTATTCCAAGCTTATTCTCTGTGGAACAAGAGCAAACCAAACAAGATATGGTCTTGAGATAACTACTACATTCTCTAAATCCAACAAAAGAATAGTTATTCCATTCCTGTTCCTAGGTTACTCTATCCCTTTGGAATGACTTCATTCCTGCCTTATCTCGTGACTCACCTGAGCTCTAAAGGGGTAGAATACAAAAGCCAGGCTAGGCAATGATCATCATAGAATTGCTCAACCATACCAATATCCAAGATGACTGTTTAGAAACAGAAAAGGCAACTAGAGACAGACGGTCACTAATGCGTGAGTCCCATCACTACGCTTGACCTCCTCAGTCGCATGAGGGCAACAAAAACACCTGGAAAGACAGTTCAGTGCTCCTAACATTCACACGTGAATATCGGGGCCAGCTTAGCAGTGCCATGTCAGTGATTTGGCGATGTTAATAGCAATAGAGGATGATAGGATTGAATAGCAAAAATAGAAGATCCTTCCAGATCTCGATTGAACAGAGAATAAAAGATCATAGGACAAAATGGTATAAAAAATACAGGACTACTATAAAACTAAAATTGTACTTAACCCTTGAAAAGGTCAACTGATGCTCCTTTGAGATATCATGAACAAATCCTTGTTTGAGAAAATAAGTTCATCAAAACCACTTGAAGAGTATGATGACACTTTGATTCAGATTTTGTCGGAAATACATGAATTAAATCGCTTACATGTTCAGTGAAATTGGTAGAAGCTAAGTACTAGATTTCCATAGTCACATGCCTCCCCCACCTCCCTTGCAGTTTCGTTCATTTCACTACAGGATTTAGAGTAGCCTATGGACAAACTGACTGGATGTTGAAAGAAATTACAAAATAGAAAGTGGATAGTCTCGGTTGACTTCCAAACAAATTCCACCCATTTTTTACGAAGCAGCCAGGCGACCTCATGCGCATAACAATTACTTCTGGCGAGCTTATAAATGGAGACAGCTAGACAACATGTAATCAGCAATTTGGCAACAAGTCCCTATCAACAATTTCTTCTGAAGCGTGAAAGTTGCCCAAATCTCAAAAGTCCCATTAATGTCGGAAGAGATCATACATTCAAGCAACAAGACAAACCTGAGCCACTGAAGCAATGCATTTGAATAAAAGTTAAATTTCCTTGTCCAAACGTCTCTTCCCACACTTGATCGACACGGAAGCAGAGAAAACCCACCTAAAGATTTTTCCACTGAGCAGCCACGCACAGCTCAATGCCCATAATAAGGTGGTTGGCCGGGTAGTGAAGCTCCTCCAGGACTGACATGAGGCATTCTCATGGAAGCTGCATTTGGAGAAATTTGGCCGGTTTGTGGTATGGGAGAAGAACCAACGGGCATGGCAGCAGCAGAATACTGAGGATAGCTGGATGGGGTGAAGTTTTGGCCAGGAAAAGAACCAGGAGCAGATACAAAGCCTGGTCTTGCATTCATTGTCTGATCCCATGAGGGAACTTGTCCCCCAGGCATCGGAGCTTGTGCAGAATTTGCAGCGCTTATCGCAGGATTCTGCCAGACTGGTGGGGCAGTAGGATGTCCAGAAGTAGGCTGGGCTGCAAGCAAACTAGGGTCGGGAATTGTGTAATCTCTACTTTTGTCACTGTAAGCCTACACAGAGAAATAAAGGGATTCTTTTCAGATTCAGAGAACAGACCCCCCAATGATGATAATTTTGTTGAAGGGTTTAGAAAAGTTGACAAGAAAGAGGCAGCACTGGTGTTCTAAGAAGCATACATCATAAGGTTGTTTTGGCCAAAACAGGTCCAACTTTTTCTTCTTTTCACATCATTATCTTTTTCTTCTCAATGATTTAAACAATAACTCAAATAATACCTTTATATTGAGATCAGTATGACGAGAGTATGATAGATGAAGCTTACAATAACCACCATCATATATGCAATGGCCCTCTAACGCCTCTTTGGCAACTGCCGCAGTCGGTATGTCTAAGAGAGAAAATTTCAAACATCAATTGGCAGAAGAAAAAACAAATTCAGTCACTCACGAATATAGGAAATCAACCAATCTGAAATCAGAGGGACGTATAAGACAAATCAAGAGACATCTAAAACCAACAAATAAATATGGTTCTGATGGATACATTCCCTAAAATTCCGAAAACAGGAACATGACAAAAAAGGCGTTGTCCAATAAAACAACTTGTTGGCCTAAAAAAAAAAAACAGAGCAAACAACTCATTACAGGAATCCCCGGACCATAACTTAACTTGACCAATTGACCACACAGAATTATCAAATAAGACTGTTAGCAACATTGGGATTGCTTTCATTTATCAGAAAGTAAATGAGTAAGAAAAGAGAGAATCCCCTAGTGGATAACAATTGACTTATTTGAGTATGAGATACTATATTCTAAAAAATGTAATCATTCTCAAACTATGTATAACCAAACCTTCTGGCAAACTCCAGTACATGAATGAGCTACGCAACATAACGATTCGAGGCAGGTTCATTAAGAAAAAAAGACGCTAGGAACTACGCTCAAAGAAAGATCATCAATATTAGGAAAAGAACGATACCAGGGTACTGAATCAATGCTTGAGTTCCACCATTCTTCTCAAATATAGCAATTTTTTGCACAGGACCAAAAGCAGAAAACACCTGTAATAAATGAAGTAAGACTCCTCATCTTTTAGTAAATGAATAATCTTAAAAGGTAAAAAGATGCTAGACGACTGCCCACCGTGTGAAGTGCATCCACTGTAACGGCATACTGCATGTTTTCTATTGAAGCAAGAAGCACATTACTCTCAGGTTCGTTCTTCTTTCCATCAGGACCTACACCAGGCTGATTAAGAAAACCTCATCAGTGAAGGAATATAAGCCATTTTTAATTTAACAATATAAGAAAATAAAGAACCTTGCCTGCATAATTCCCTCAATTGCAGTTGGATTAACAGGAAGATAAGGATTTGTGTAGTCCCTGTAATTTTGGTCAATAAAAGCTCACACATCATAAAACAGCTAGAGTCCACTCTTAATAAGCAGTTCTAAAAGATCACAATCACCAATAGAGTTTGACAGGACAATTAGAAAGTAACTCGTTCTTCTTCAATAGAAAGGAACCAGCAAGGACTGATTTAGAGGCCAAACATCCGCTTAACACATCGGCATAAACAAGAATAGCAATTATTGTAAGTGCGACAGACTACCAATAAAGCACACTAATATTATCTAGGAATGTGATGCATCATATAATCGGAAATGTAGCTACAATCAGTACAAAGATTAAGAAGTTATAAACATCTAACCCATCTAGACCCCAAAATAGTGTTTACAATAATTAGATCAGAAATTGCAATTTGGGGCATATGCATGGGAACATGTCTTCATAATTAAGTTACACATCTTGGGGAAACTAACAATATGATCTTGTAAGGTTCATAAATATAATAATACAGTAGTATAATTTCCACAAGTGGGTATTAAGAGTAAGCCTAGAGTTAGGGTTTTATGTAGAGGTTGCAGTACCAGTAGAAACAAACAAAAACAAAGGTATGTTCACTCAAAGGGAATATTTCGAGTTTCAATTTTAAGGAAAATTTGAAGACACTGTTTTAATTATTGCAGTTTACTGACAACATTTGAGGCAAATTGTTTTCAATTTGAAATTTCTTTTCCTTTTTTCCATTCCCATACTTTTTTCTAAATTATTAAAACATGACAAGTATTTCACAAATATCAGCTCCTAGTCTGAGACAATTAATCATGACATCAATTGTTTTTCAAGCTTTAAGGAAACTACTTTTTCAGTTTTGAGAGCTTCCGAAGAAAAGGGAGGCTACCATATTTCATCTTCTAATCAGCCTTTTCTTATCAATAAAGTTGAAGAAACAAAAAAATGAATAAAAGAAAACACAGGAACAACTCATTAACCAAATGCATTCCTAATGTCTCTTTAGCTTTGAGCTGCATCCTCGCTACATGTAACTCATGAGCTTACATGGATCCACGATGCCAAAATCCACATAGGCAAGACATAAGCCAGTGTGACCAAGCAGTTTCTTGTTGAGTTACTTGAAAAGAACTTAGGATGGGTGCCACTAAATTCATGAAATTATGCAAAAACTCAAGGAGGTAATCATTATGAGAGAAGAAATTACTAATCAGCCATGAAAACAACTCCATGATCTGGCCACAGGCTTCACTACCCCTAGATGACAAAAAGAACACCCATCAACCAGCAAAGCCTCAAATGCCTAATCTAATAACATAAGATCATGAAATATTTTATTCAAGTAGGGGTGTACAGAAAGCAACAAAGGATACTAAGAAAGAAAAGTCATTAGCATGAGCCCATCAATACCTGCTTCTATGAGACTGGAACTTGATGTTTAAATCTGTATGGGCAGAATATGTAATTCGCAAGTTACACGACCTGACATGCTCTGGAAGTAGGTATCTGGGCAGAAAGAAAATTTAAAGAAAATAAGAATTAGATAGTCGTTCTGGGAACCACACATACTTATTGCAGATGACAAAATTTTGAGGCATATAGTCATTATAATTGGAGAGAAGGAGAGGAGAAGAGGGGGGGGGGAGGGAAGGCAGGAGAGAGAGACAGAGTTGAGTTCATGCCTGGGTATACTTCTTCCATCTAATTGAGTCCTTGCTGCAGATGCAGTCTCAACATCGCTAAATTGAATAAGTGCCTGCGACAGCATCCCTTAAGTCCATCAAATGAAACAAAAAAAGTAATAAGGTGATTCAAACAAAACAATGTTTTCTCTTCAGATAATCTCACCTGAAAGCCTGCAGCTTTCTCAAATGTAGCAATTTTGTGTACAAATCCAAAAGCAGAAAATACCTGAATTGCATCATCAGTGAAACATACCAAACACATGAGTTGGATAGAGAAAACTCAGACCAATGTAGAAACACCTATAGAGGAATTTGACATGATAGATAAAAAAAAATTCACAAAATCTACAGCAGAATGACACCTGTGAACTTGTGCATTAGGATGGACATTAGGTTATAGTACTAGAGCAGGATAATCCCACGAAACCTCCAAATATAAACAAAAGGTGCAAGTAAAGCATTAGGTGCATTATATGCTACTAGACAAAAAAAAAGAAGAAAAGCATTAGGCGCTCAACCCATCAAACAAAAACCCACAAGCGACTAGATTCCACTCCATAAAGACAATAATATAACAAATTTTCAGTCCAATTCAACAAAGAGAAAAGCTTTGCTTTGAGAAATTGTGGAGAGATATGAAGTCTCCCAGTGGATGTGTGATATAACAAATGAAATAAAATATAGCACTATCTCTATGAAAGAAAAGTACAGTTTGTCCACTAATGTTGCCTCCCGTGTCACTTTTTTCCCTGGACTTTGTTTACTATCTGACTTTGCTCCCTCATACTTATACAACATGCATTACCTGCAAATCTTGCCACCACAGATTTTTGGCAAAAAATTAGTCGCAAGTCTTGCATATGATCAACCTTTGAGGGCAAAAGTAGAAAAACTCCAAAGTCCAAACTTTAACATTTTCCTTGTTTCTCGGAAGCATTTGCCCTTAAGTTACAATTGCAAGATAATTTTTATTTGATATTTTTTCTCCCACTAATTGTGATAAGGCTTAGTAGTAGTTGTGGTTTATGAATTTACTGTCCGTTAAGAAGTTAATAAAAGACAACGGCGACAACATAAACTAAGCCTTATTCAACTAAGTGGAGTCGGTTATATGAATCCTTTTACGCCATTATATGAATCACTTTACTCCTTGATACAGTACCAAGGTAATGGCGTAAAAAGATCCATATAGCCAACCCCACTTTAGAGAAACGAGACATAGTTTATGTTGCTGTTGGCTATTTATATTTGAACTGACAGCAAATTCACACATGGTATGAGATTTCTTCTAGAATTTTTTTGATTAGACTCTTAGACAATTAAAATGTTAAAGTAGAAACTTTGAGGAATTAATTACGGAAGGGAAAAGGAAATATCAATAGAGACTAATGCACCAAGTCAGTCGTCCCAGAGCAGGAACACAAGCAATTCTTTCCAAATGGGTACAATAAACACCACTTGGAGATCATATTGATGACGGGGAAGAGATCTTTTGTTATTTGAAGGGGGGGTAATTAATATCAACCGACATCTTAGAAATTCAACTGTCACAAATTCTGCCAGATTAGATCCTAAAGGAAAAGGATTGATATTTAGCTGATGAAACTAGAAGAGTTACCAGTAAGTTTAGATGTGTTGCCTATGAAGTTAATTAATCCCCACAAAAGTAAAAGCGCAATAACCACCACCAATAGGACCCATAGAGCATCTTGAGACTTCCGATCTAAAGTTCAAGCTGTATTGATGATATAAGTGAGAATCCAAAGGGTATGGGTTTCTTCTTTTAGCCTTTTGAGTTCGAGTACCAGTTTTGCTACCAAACATAGGTGCATGCAAGTCAGTTCACATAACCAATTTCTGGCCAAAACTCACTTGTGACCAATTAACAGCCAAAGTTGACCGGTGGCGTCCTCTTGCTTAGCGATGCAGGTTATACAAGTGCAGGCAGACTAAGTGACAAAAGAAGCTCCAAGGGTAAAGTGATACAAAAGTCCAAGAGGCAAAGTAATTTCTCCATAAGAAAAGCCACACTGAGCTTTGTTTCACTTGATGCTGACCTTCCACAGCACCAATTGCACTGACCCATCCAGTGAGATTACACAGCAGGAATTAAAGTGAATTTCAAACTTCACACTGAGCGAGTTAGAAGAGAAAAGGCTAGAAAAAGGCCGAGAAACAAAAATTATAGTTTTTCCACATAAAATAAGGAAAGGCTTCTCGATGTTCTGGGCATAAAAAACCTACATGCGAAATTCATTTTAAGTAACCAAAAATGCCTACTGAAGAATGGTCTTTCATTTTGACCAAAAAAAAAAGTATGGTCTTTCATTAATTTTGGAGCTCCAGAAGGCTCCGTAGCCCTGAAAGTTGTTGAGACAAGCACCTTCGTGTCATATCTGGGGTTTTAATACAAAAAAACTAAAGAGAAAAAGTATCTCCTTCTCACCCTACTCCAGTCTCTCCTCGTGTAACCCTAATAAAAAATGAAGGCAAAGTTTCGGGTAATCAAAAGCTCACCAGGTGGATAACGTCTATGCTCACATCGCCAGCCTCAACGCCCTCCATGGTAACCAGCAAAACATTTCCGGGAACATCTCCTGGACTCTTATTGTGCACAATTTCATGTCTATTGGAATACTGGATATACACGGTCTTGCCACGAATCTGTGCAGGCTCCGAGGACGAAGCGTAGTATGACACCATCGAAATAGCTTGGCTTAGCTCGGTCTGCGAACAAACAAAATCCAAAGTCCAAAACCAAATCAACGCAATTCCGACGATCACCAAACGCATCATAGTCAATTCTGCAAAATAATCAAAATTTAGCGACGCAAACTGTTCTACAACATCAGACATGCACAGGAGCCGATGAGGGCGGAACAACCAAATCGAACGGATCAACCACATCACGTGTCGATCGGGTCATAAACCCTAGCCAGGACGCGAAATCACCCAGGCGAGCACGGAAGGAGCGCAATCATCACGAAGCAGGACGGAGAATGAATCGGACAAAAGCTAAAGAAGAGAGAGAGAGAGAGAGAGGGAGACGGACGAATTCGACGAAGGCCTGGTTCTTGTTGGCGCCGACATTGCACTTGGTGTTGACGACCTTGCCGAAGGGCTGGCAGAGCTCGACGAGCTCCTCCTCGCCGCACTCCCACGGGAGGTTGCGGAGGTGGATGACCTTGGACGGAGTCTGCGTGTACCGGAACTGCGGCTGCCCCGACGTCGACATGTCTCGCCGGCGCGATTAGGGATTTCGGAAGGAGAGGAGGAAGAGGAAGAAGAAGAGGGCTTCGACGGTCGGCGGATCGGGTTCGTAAAGGTCTATCGAGAGGTGGTGACTGGGGAGCGCAGAAGCCGCGACGACGAAACGACGGGCCGTTCTAATATTTATATGGCGACTGGCGAGGGCTTCTTGTTCTAGGTGATCCGGTACCACGTGAGCCCAATGCGTCTGAGCAACTGATAACGGTAAATTTCACGTGGAATATGATCCAAAGGTCGGGATGCATCGGTGTCTGCGCTTGGTAAAATTGGACGCTCGGGGTCGGTCAATGTATTCTTACCCGGCGTAAAACCTTCAGTGAGTGCTTATAGTTTGCATAGATTTTCTATCTATTATTTTATCAAATTAAAACTAGGAGCTACTACTAACCTATTTTAGACTAGCTGGTTAAGAGTAGATCTGTCAAATAGGTGGGTCGAATCGGATCGAAAATGGTTCGACCCAAATAGACTCATTTAATCAGTTTTGATTCATTTTTATGTAATGAAAATTTAATGACTCATGCCCGACGCAACTCATATTGTTAAAACACTTCCATATTTAACTCAATCTAAGGAAAAATCGAACCCAAATTGAAATGAGAGTGCGAAGTGAGTGAGGATGAGGGAGATAAATTGAGTTTAAATAAATTGTGAACCCATATATAACCCATTTACAATCCATTTACGATCTATTTAACACTTATATTATGTTTATATCATTTATGACCCATTTAGTAATATAACTGATCCACTTATGATTCATTTACCGATCTATAGGTTAAAAAATGGATTTATGATTCATTTTGACAGGTCTAGTTAAAACCCAAGTAAGGCACGAGACTTTGTTTCACTAGTTTTACTTGAATCCCGTAATCGGTACATTTCCTCTTTTACTAAAAACCATTATTTCGTGGAGTTTTTGCAAATTTTATTCCTAAATATGTGAATCTGTACGGCTGTGCATGAGTGCTCCCTCAATAATAATAATAATAATAATAATAATAACAATACAAATTAAAACAAATGTAAAAGTAACCAGAATCATATCGAGCAAAATTAATACAAAGTCTTGTTATTATGTCCCGGGATGGGATCCTGTGCAATACATATAAAAGTAAGTGCACTCTAGTCTAAGAAAAGAAAATCTTCTAATTTGCTCAACGGAGCAACGAATTCTAAGTATGATGAAACTATCAAAAAGACTATACTAATCCCATCATGTAATGCCAAAAACACCTAATGTATCTTAAATGATTTTTTTCCTTCTTATCTATGTTATTAAATATAAAAAAATCTCAATGCTGGACAAAAGGAAATACATGATAAGATCATGGAAACGCCTAAACTCCATAAGGGAAAACAATGTTAGAAAAAATCGACATCAGTTTAATCCCGATTTTTTTATAAACTGCAAAATAGAGTTTAGGACATATCCAAATACGTTTAAAACATAGCTAAGGATGCAATGAATGATTGAAGGGATGTATCGATAACCAAAACAGAACGATCACGCAGAAATCAGAGAAAATAGACGATGCACGAATTTACCCAGGTTTACCCTCGAATAGGGCTACGTCCTGCAAAGAGATTTCACTATATTTTCGATTTACAGCCACTCAACTCGTTACAATGATCAGAAAAACAAGCGAAATGTATATGTGCCCCAAACGGGCTCAAAATCTAAATCTATACGAAATCTCTTAATCTCGCAGCATACGAGCCAGCTTAAATAAAAGCTCAATTCCGTTGAGATTTCGGGAGTGCTGCCCTCGAGCCCCCGCCTGCTCATCGACGAGCGCGGCAGCCGTCCGCTGACTGGCCAGCGGAACCCCTATTGGAGGGCGCTGCCCCCAAACCCCTGCCCGATGACTGGGTAGCAGGGCACCCGTGTCGGGGGTGCTGCCCCCGAATCCCTGCATTCCGCGCGCAGGGGTCACATATCGTCGAATAACACTTCAGTTTCCCTAAGCTCACGTGAGCGTACCCGGTGTGAGAAACAAAGGTCCCCGAAGTATTCACCAACTCCAACAATGATGACAAGATGAACAACCATTGAAGGTCGATGACCATTCGGGTTGAACATGGACCCATCGAGCCTCGAGTCAAATCACGGATTGGCCAACTGCATTTCTTATTTTTACATGTTATAATTCCATACGGATTGCCCTAGATGAATGCATAATTTGTCATTGAATGTTAGAATTAGCTATGGTGTAAGCGAATATAAAAAATTGACTAGGCCGATGGGAGTGCAACTGCGAACATGTACAGATTATTAGCACGAGAAAGAACAATGCATGAAAGGGCAATGGGAGTGCGACTGTAGCTACTGACCAGTCACGGCAATAGATCAAAGTGTTGGACCCTAACGTCAAAACAAGTGATCTCAGTATTTGCTAGTGACTAGCCAAGACTTGCTCATGAGAAAGATTATACTGATTTTCTAAGGATGGTAAGAGCATTTGAGGCACAATAAGTACATGAAATAATGAACATGAATGATCCAAGTATAAGGAATGAATAATGAGTTTATACTTGGTTTTTTTGGACAAACAGACAATCTTAACAAAGTCCAAGTCTCCTTTTGAATTCTCCTTAGTGTCAATAGACATACGGCCCCGCTGGTAAGGGATTGAAGAGGTGGGGACGCTAGTGTCACAGGTGTGAATTTCGACGGGAGGTTCCACTACCGCGCTCTGTAATGCAGAACAAAAGTTAGAAAATGAGAAGAGTTAGAAATATGACAAACAAAAAAAAAATCTCTTTAGCAACTTAAATTAGGATATCATCATCTTTTATTTCCTTTTATATTTTCTTTCATTGCCCTAACTTGCTAAAGGAAGTTAGCTTTGCTCGATTTGCAAAATATCCAAATTTATAACTTTAATTAACTCAGCCAAGTTTTGTTTACAAACTCAAACTTGAGACATATTCTAACATAAAAGTGAATTTCTAAGTCTCCTATGCTCAAATCCTTTGAATAGGTTTAAGAAACATATGTCTCCATGTTTCTATTCAAAGTCTCAACATAAATTGACATGAAACAAGTGCGTAGTCGCTAGACCTGTCAAAATGTGTCATAGAGCTATTTCTTAATCCATATTTGATGGAGTGAGTTATTACGTAAGTTAGTTATATTCAGTTATTGGGTTTAGACCCAACTCTATATGTCATAAATAGGTTTAATATTGATGCTAAATAAGTTGACAACTTTCTCAAACCGACCCATTTCTATAACTCTTTCTTCGTTCTCTTGTCCTCACTCGATTCTACACTCGCTCACTCCATTCTTTCACCTTGATTTGGGTGTGAGTTTTCCTAAATTGGGTTATATATAAAAGTACTTTAGTAATATGGTTTGGGTTAGGAATGGGTCACTAAATTTTAATTGCATGGAAATAGGTCAAAACGGGTGAATGGGTTAATTTGGGTCGGAACACTTTCGACTCGACCAAAACCGGATCCTATCTACTTGTTTGATAGGTCTAATAGTCATCAATTTCGTAAAATCGCATTGGATTCCTCTCTTTTAGGTGGCAATTTTCTCCTCTGCCATTTGTACAATTTTTTTTCCTGCTCCTGGCCGAAATCACCTCTACTTTTTTTTGTGGGGGGGGGGGGGGGGAGTCCCCCTCTGATTAGCCAAGGAAAGGTCCTTTTTTTTTGTCGGAAGCAAAGGTCCTCTATATGACCGAATTTGCGCCTAAAAAGAGCTGGAAAGATTAGGGCCCATTTGGAAACCAGCCAAACAGTGCTTGATCCTATTCTTTTATTCCTAGGAACAAAAAAAGAACAATAATCCGTTTGATAAATTTTTGTTCCCAGAAATAATTTTGGAACATAATCAGGAATAAAAAAAAAAGTTAATTCTTGATTCTGGAAACAAAAAAAAATCAAAACTCTAACAATAGAAAAGAAAACCAGCGTGACATGCTCGTGGTGAGTTCACACAAGAACTGGACCACTACTGCTACTACACCGGCGCCTTCCTTCACGACGACCACTGTATCTTCACTGACCAAGCTTCTTGTTCGAGGTGAGTTCTTGCCGACTCGCAACTATGGGAGGGGCGCCATCACCACCATTGAGTGATGGCTACACTCGCTCGTTGATCTGGGCGACGGCTCGCTCACTACGACCCTCGCCGATTTTTCGTCTTGGCTCCTAAAGAAATCCAGTGGCCCTACCTAGCAAGCCGTAACGCACAGCGTGTGTACACAAATTGACATGCTGATTTGTCGCGTTGATTTTGGCTCTCCATCTCTTTTGGTTCGACCCTCCTCGGCTCCCCTCCATGCAATCACCACATTGCCTCACCTCCTCCGCTCGTCGTTCGTCTCAGGTACATTCTCAGATCTCTCTCCAAGAGTTGTGGTTGGTCGTGCATTTCTGGTTATCCTTCGTATTTTCGCGTTCTGCTTGTTTCGATAGCTGAGAACCTCATGGAGAGTGGAGAGTTTTGAGCCTATTTGGACAATGGAGTTCTTGTGTTGGTTGATTGATGCAATTGTCGGACCTCTCTTAGCTAGTCCGCTGGTTGGATTTTGGTTCTAGAGATTCTGATTTTTCATGGGGCTATAACTCTCTTGACTAACTCGGCGACTTGTTGATCTTGATTCCATTTTCCTTGGTGGATAATTGAATCTGAGCTCCGATTGGGTTTCTGGTAATGGGTGAATGCAGAAATTGTGACCATTCTCAAATCTTGAATCTTGTATTGCTTTAGCTTAATTCTTACTTGGCGCTTGGATCTCGAGAATGAGACGTGGAGAATGCATATCTTTTTTGGCGATGATGTATCCCTATGCCCTTTTTCTTTTCCCCTTCTTTGTGCCTTTAGCTTTGCCGAAGCATATGCTTCTTTGTGTAGCTCGAATTGTAGCTTGAGATAGTATTTTCCAAATTTTTGCTGTTGCTTCTCTTGAGAATAGTTGCGTGTATTGCTTGTAACTTCTACATGACTATGTTATTAATTTAATGCATAACTCATATGATGCTCAACTGGTCAAGGTTAAATAGCATCTCAGAAAGAGACTTTAAATGCAAAGCGGACCGAGTCTTTAACTAACCTGTTTGTAAGTTTGTTGATTGAGGAGGTCAAAAAGGGAAATCGCATATCTTCTACTTATAATAAAGTAGGGTGGAACAACATACGGGCTGTATTCTATAAATAGATAAGATACCAATATAACATACTATAGTTGAAGAACAAGGTGAACAAACTGAGAAAATAATATGGTAGTTTAAAGAAGCTTCTTTCATAATCCGAATTTGGCTAAGATAATGTGAGTAAAACAGTAGTTATCGACGATCCAAGTATATATGAATCTCACATTAAGGTATCTTTGAACTTTTGATTATTTTGATGTCATTGTAGATGTAAGTTTCAAAAGATTTGATTATGTTGTTGACATATGTCATTATTGTGAAAATTGCAGAGAAGGATGGATTTCCTCAGTATCCCAAGTCGTGTATTGTATTTCGTGGTACATATGCTACTGGGGATCATGCCATAGGAAATGCTGAAGATTTGACGGTGTCGGAGGAATGTGACAATGGTGGTCGATCGAAGTAGAACCGACACGCGACACGACACGCAACACGTTATTTCTCAAAAAATAGAAAATTTCGATACGTTGGGACACATTGTATATTAAATGTATATTTTTATATATACATGATAAATTAATTTGATTCAAATCCATAAATAAATAAATAATAAGAAAAAAAGAGCCTAAAATGAATTTACACTAAAAACATTAATCCACTATTTGTTAATATCATTCATTGTTTCAATTTAACAAATTCAACTACATTCCATTCCAATAATCCATAAAACTCGGAGAAAATAAAACAAGCAATCCACAAACCACCATTAAATTTAACATTTAACAAAAAGTAAAAAAAAATCCACACTTCATCATCAAATATAACAAGAAGTCATTCATTTACATTATCCACTTCTAACAATACATTGGACTCCATCTCCGGCTCATCAAGTGAAAGATTCATAACTTCTAGCACTTCAATATCTTCAAACATGTCAAATGCATCTCCATCAATATCCCACATCTTGATCTCTCTTTATCCATATTGTGGGCTTTTTCTTAATAGAAGACGAAGGGGGAAAAACGGCAGAAGTGCCAAAAGTTACGTACGGAGCTCACTTTGATGTCAAAAGTTCTATTTGAATCACTTAAGTGCCAAATCGGAGGAAAAATAATCACTTTAGTGCCAACAGCGAGAGATTCCGGCCAAATTAATAAGTGGCATTTATAATTAAATTTTTAATCTTAGTTGGATTTTTTTTAAAAATTAGTCTACGTGGCATTTCCACGTATATATTTCGATTTTTTAAATACTTTTCTGTATTTTTTTCTTTTTTTTCTTCTTTTCTTTTTTTCTTTTCTTTCTTCTCCCTTTGGTCACCGCTGGTGACTGGAGGCCGGCCATTTTTGCACATAAAATCTACATACTCCAAATTCACCTTGGTGCACTCATCCAAGTTAGGAAAGTATTTCCTAAATCATTTTTTTCTCTCTTCGATGATCTCGTTATCCTTGTATGGAGAAACTCGAGAAGGATCTTCATTGAGCCATTGATCACTATAGTATCTTATTTAATAAAATAAAATAAAAATAGAAAATCATAATAAGTAAGAGGAGTATTATATTATCATGTCAAAGAAAGAACAACTAATAAAGTAATAATCTCATACAATTATAGAACTTACCTAGGATGTAAGGCATGTGCCAAGCAATAAAGTGGAGTGTTGTTTCTAATCCAATGATTCACAAGAATTGTATAAACCGCCTCATAAAATGTAGACTCCTCATATAGACTTTTCACTTCATGCTCATACATAGCTTTCTTCACTTTTTCAATTATTGAATCCCATATGTCATAAACTAAGTGAAGACAAGGCTTGTCGGTGTCCAAAATTCTAAGTGTGTCATAAATAGAAGCCGTAAAGGAGAGTATATAATCAATTGAATCTCACCAAAAATCATCCAACACCTTCTCCTTAATAAACTTAGCTCTCTCTTGATTATCATCTCGATAGATATTCTATTTGTCACAAATAATCATGATTTGAAGACCACTTTTTATCAACTTAAACCTAGGGGTGAGCTGTTCCAGATTCTTTATAGGTTTCACCTGAAACTTAGAACCTATATTCGGGTATAGGTTCCTCATTTTTTGAAACTTGGAACCTACTCGTCGGCATTTGGAACTTAGAACCTACCCTATCACAGGTTCCAGGGTAAGCTCCAGGATCTAACAAGTTCGTTTTGTATTTATTTCATTTTTAGTTAAACAAAACGAAAATGAATGCAATAATACCGAACAAGCTTGTCATTCACTAAAGAGAATACAAAAGACTAGTTTTCTGACATTACGGTTCAAATAAATACAATTAAAATGAGAATTTATTGCGTGAATCGATACTAAAGGTGGGTAGTTCTATGTTCCATACAAGTTCCACCTGAAACCTACCCATAAGAATAGGTTCCTCATTTTTTAGAATTTGAAACCTATCCTATCACAGATTCTAAGTTAGTTTTAGGGTCTACACAGGTTCCACCACTTGCTCCTTTGATCCACTAATAATAACAACTTATATTTAAATACACGAAAATATATGAAATATTAACAAGTCATAAAATAAAAGCTCAGAATAGTGATTCCAGATTATACACTCATCATCTAACACCAAGAAATATCACAGGATCACATGAAAACATAAACCAAGAAAAAATACAAAAAACTTATTTAGGTTTCAGGTTCCAAGTCCCGTCGAAACAAGTTTCTCGATTTTTGGAACCTGAAACCTATCTTGCATACCTTAGAATCTAGAACTTATAGGTTCTCATCAGTCAAGTTTTCAAGTTTCAAGGTAGAACCTGGAACCATGCTCACCCCTACTTAAACCTCCTAAGCATTATAATCATCGAAGCAAAACGTGTATCCACTACAGAAAGTAAGTTCAAGTTAACTCATTGTATATTGCTAATCTTATGGAATGATTCATGTAACATCCTTAATTTCAGTCCTCGAGAAATGGCTATGGATTAAATTTGGTGGTTTTCCCAATCGGAACCAATTTTTACTCTTGTTCTGGAAAACCTAGTTTCGAGTCCGTGGTACCACCTCGTTTTGTTATTTTTGTGGAAAACGTTGTGAATTGAATTTTTAGAAATTTCCATCTTCAAAGTTGTTCCAAATATCTTCAAATTTAACATATTTTAATTTTAGAATTTTTGAACTTGATTTGGGTTGTACAATCACCTCATTTTCGGACCATATAAAACTGCCCAGAATGGGTATTTCTATTATGTTTACATTTTCTCAATTTTATACAAACTTTTCTAGGTCAAGTTTGAACAAACTTTCTTCACAAAAGTTGTTAAGAACTTCTTCCTCTATAACATATATAAATTTGGGAATTTTTTGATATGATTTGGATTCTAAAAAGAGCTTGTTTTGAGAAGCAAGGGTTCTATTCCAGCGAACTATTTTTAGTCTGTCTTTGAGCTACTAAAAGTTGTGTTTACAGAAAGATTCAGATTTCATGTTCTCCATAGGAAATGTTGTTAAGGCCTTGTTTATGACATATTCAAATTTGAGAATTTTCTGAGTTCATTTACTATGTTTTCAAGTCCTGTTTCTTGAATAATGCAAAACTGCCCAGTTTTATCATATTTCAAAGATGCACCATTTCTCACTTGAAATCTTGGGAATTTGGACTGGAGATCTTCTTATTATTTAATGTGCACATTCAGAGCTTTCAAATGAGATATGTTACACTTTGATTGGAGATCATATGAAAGGGGAAATAAGGCTTTACATGTGGTGGCAGAAGCTAAAATATGTTCTTCTGGAAGGCTTCTATAATTGAGTCTTGAGGTCCAAGACCATCATTCACACGTAGCAAGATGGCTCACGGCCAAAGAGAGAAAGAAAGATCATCATGATTTATTTAGGCCTTGAATGAATAGGGCACAATGACCCTAAGATAGAAACTTGGAGGCTAAGTTGGAAATGAATGGCCTTAAATTAAAGGCTTGCACAAGAAGCTTAATTATAAAGCTTAGACTTTAGGGCCAATTGCAACTTGAGGACCAAGTTTTAGGATCTTAATTGCTCCTATAGGTCATCATGAACTCCAGATTAAAACCTAGAGGCCAAGCTTAGATTATGTGGCTATTAAATCTTACTCATGAAGCCAAATTAATGGCTAAGACTTTCAAGTCCGTTTCATCATGGTCTTTTGGCTCTTTTTCATTAATAGCCAAGATTTTCAAGATCTAGATAATGATGGTATTAGACTTTATGGACAATTTCATGATGACATTTGTCTTTTCTTCATGAATAGCTTATACGTACCTATAGACATTAATGCACGGGCTTAGGTGTCCTCTTGGAATTTAATATATATAGTGACTCATGTACCGTAACTTAGGGCATTATAACCTTAGTAGGACACTTGGTAGTCAATTAGACACTCAAATTATTAGGCCTAAGATTTGATAAGATTTCCTTTAATTATAGGTGACACTTGAATGAAGGTGATTAGACCATGTGGCGAGTAAATTATGAGAGCTCGAAAGATTCTAGAGAGTCAAGAACTTAAGGAGTAAGTTTTGACTCTTAACTTAGTGAGCAAGTTGGGTTTGCCTATAAATAGGCTTGGTCCCCCTCAGTTACCATACACCCTCTCTTCTTCCTCTTTCATCTCTCATTCTCATGGCACTCACCCTTTCTCACGCGCCAACCCACCAGCCGATTCTTCCTCTTGCTCACGCCACTTTCCTTTTGCTCACGCCAATCACCACTTCATTCTCACGTCACTATTTGATCCCCATAAAATCTTGCCTTATCGAGTAGAGTAAATGAATTCCCTAATGTCGGGAAAGGAAGATGAGATGCATTGTGACGTGGTTTGCTTGGACCGTGTTCGTCGTTTGATTGGTTGTGGTTGGTTTTTTCC
The DNA here is from genome assembly GCA_031216405.1 of Syzygium malaccense. Classification (NCBI taxonomy): domain Eukaryota; kingdom Viridiplantae; phylum Streptophyta; class Magnoliopsida; order Myrtales; family Myrtaceae; genus Syzygium; species Syzygium malaccense. Next base: position 15,839,160 of record CM062262.1, on the reverse strand, counting down.
ATGTCTTACCTGTTTCGTATTTGATGTGACATGGTTTGCTTGGACCGTTTTCGGACTTGTGAACGATCGTTGATTGTTTTATCTTATCTCTTGTATATACTTGAGACGTGTATATTTCTCACGTTTTGCAAGAGTCAACTATGACTTGGTTGCGAGAAAGGCTTCTCTTATTATTCACGGTTAATATATGATTAAAATCGGCACTTGACTGGTGATACTCACGCGTAATAGCTATGCTTGATGTTCTCTTGTTGTTGGTATGTACTTTGTTATTGATTTGCCATTGACGCCGGTACGGTAAGGGTCAACTCATGTTAACGACGATCGATTCCTCCTCACTTGACATTAATGAGTTCACTTATTGGGTCTTCCCGACTCATCCCCCGTTATTTTCCTTTTCAGGTCCATAAGATGGCATCTCCCCCAACCCATTTCGGCACCCCTGTAAAGATGAAAGTTGAGGTGATCGATGCTATGAACACCTGTGAACATCGAGCCTATCCTCGGGTTTTTACCTATGTTATGGTTAATGAGGGCCTTGAGAACATAGTCCCCTACCTTACGTGGCGTGGTACCGCTGGTCGAATGGCGACCTGGTTGGACCATTGCGCAGGTACAACGGCCCCTTTGGTGGAAATGGTGGTCGGCTCTAGGGGGCGCCACGGGAGGGGAGTGAGACAGCAAAACGGACTGCGGCGGGAAGGGGAGTATGAGCTATGGTGGAGTTCGAAGAATCTAGGAGCATTAAAGCCATAGTAGCGAGCTTAGGATACCTAAGTTATAACTTTTGTTGTGCATAAATGGCTAAAATCAGTTAAGACCCGTAAGTCGGGTTGTAAAATATGCTTTCGTGTGCTATAAATATAAGGTTTGCTCATAATGCTTGTCATATATAACATCCTGAATTCGACCCACTTTCGGGATCAATGAAATATATGTTTATTTCTCATTTTGTTTTAGTGAGTCTCGCTCGGAACTGATCAATCTCGAGATACTGATCATTGGGGAATGGCTAATTAGGAAAACGGTACGTGGACCCAAGAACTCGATCGTGAATCGAGCTTCGATTCTGAGGAACGATGAGGGAATATTTTGGGCTAATGTGAGCCGATCCAAGGAAGGTGACGGATTTGGTTTGGCCAACGACGTACGATCGGATCACGGGTGATTCCGCACGACCAAGAGTATGCATGGCAAACAATCCTGAACTTGCTCCGAACGATCGCAACCCTCGGAACTAGCGATAGATTCTCACGTTTTCTTGAAAATTGAGACCGTCACGACTCAAGTAACCCTAGATCGATACGCGTAACCCCTAAACAGCCGCCCGTTAGTAAGAGATGCTAAAATTGCATTTGAGCGAAATTGATCGTCGAATTGAATTCGGACTTGAGTGTTGAATTTCACGGACGTACGCGACTATTTTGTAAGGACGATGTCGTATTAGTGTGGCCAATCATATTTGGGATCGGTATGATCGAAAAATAGAATTTTGGCCCGGGAATGAAAAATTACCGTTTTGCCCTTGGACCTTAAGTGTTAATTCCGAATTTTGGAGGTTTAATTGGATTTGATCAACCTCTATTAGTGCCAAAAATCATTGGACAATAATGCCCCCATCACTCTTGCTTATTCCCTAATTACCCCTAGATATTTTGTGTTAAAACCAATCTTGGCCCTTGATAGTGGGTAGATGTGATGAGTTTTCAAATTGTGGCTATTGGATGGAATTATTAGTGGGGTGGGTAAGATAGACATTGTGAGTGGGTTTGGTCACCAATCCCCACTCACCATTTTTCACAAAACCTCTCTCAATCTCTCTCTCCTCTCATTCTCACCACCACCGGCCAATCTTCCCTCTCTCTCGCCAACTCCCTCTCCCTATTCTCTCCTTCCCCTTGGCTATGAGAGCCCCCGTCGAAGCAACCAGCCGCGGCCGCCATCGTTGGCGGCCACCTGTCTAGCCTACATTTGGAGCTTAAGACCTAATGAGTGGAAACCCTAACCCTTAATTAGGCTCTTGTGCATTATCTAGACAATTTTATGGGCTAATTAGGGTATTTTAGGGGTTAATTAGTGGAGGATGATTAGGGCTGACCTTATGGCTATTTTGGTGGCTTAGTGTGATAATTTGATGGTGATTTGGTGGCCTAGAATGGGCTGATTAGTGTCTGAGTATTGTGAGCCTAATTGGATTAATTGTGGCTAATCTAGGATTTGAATGTGTATGGCCATGAAGACTTTAAAATGATCATGAAGTGGCTGAATTGGGTGTGATTGGTAATTAATATTGTGATGCCATATTGTGTGCTTGGTGTGGCTGAATGATGAGATGCTTGGTGGCCATCGACATGTGTAATTTCAATGACTAATGACATGATTTCGTGCACCGAATGGAGAGCCATGGCTAATTTGGGTTAATTGCTTAATTGAGCATGTTAATACATTAAATTGATCATGTGCGGTGTGAATTGAGCATGTGGCCAAGTTAAATTGAATGCTCAATGTGGAAATTATGGATGCTCGAGTGTTGGTTGTTATGGCCATGAATTGTGCATATTAAGTATTGGCATAACATGTGCATCATGTAAGTGTGCACGATTGACATGAGCATGTGATCACCTAAATCGCCCTGATGTATTTTACGTGAGATTCAGATAATAATTGATGGAATGTGTACGTGTGATCACATAAAATCCTGATGTGTTTTACGCAGGGTATTGAACCCATCTTGATGCGTTTAACGCGGGACGATGCCTGGTATATCGGAAGATGGCCAACTTGAGGCGTCCCATACGCGGGTTGTGTCATGAGCTTGATGTATTTAACGCGGGTCGAAGATAGATCGGAAAGTGATAGACCTGATGCGTTTTACGCGGGTCGATGATAAATGGAAAGTTGGCACGTGTGCGAAATGTGCAATATGAGTACAAGCATGTGCATGGCATTGGCTCATGTGCAAGGTGTACATCAATGAACATGAATATGTGCATGACAAGGGTGATCGTGGCCAATTGATACGTGCGTATGTACCATTATTGGGCTCAGTGCTATTATTATTATGTGCCTAACCTGTAGGGTCAACATATGGTTGATTTGGGCTCGAGGGCCTAAGTCGTGTGATTGCTCAGTTGTTTGTTTGATTAACACTTGTTCGGAGGTGCATGTTAGCCTAGTTTAGGTTTAGGGGGCCTACTCGCTGGGATTTATTCTCATTGTTTTTAAAACCCCACTTTTCAGACCTCCAGCCTTGAGGTTGGCAGGAGTACCGATTCATTTTGGGATCCCATACCGCATAGAGCGGTCGGTGATCGAGTATCCCGTTAGAAACGGGGAGACTTATATTAGACATTTCACTACCGTTTGGGTCGACGTGGGCGAGCCACAGTTACAAGCTCATCAGTATCTAGATTGGTATTTTCGAGATCCGTTTGACATTTACGGACTCCTTAGGACCTTTGATGTGCCGATAGACGGGTTAGGTCACTGGGACCCGCAGGCAGCCTATGGGGAGATGGCCAGCCCCGAAGCCGTGTCTAAAGAGGATTCTAACCCTCAGTCAGTCATCATCGAGATGGATATCGAATCTGAGGGTGAGGAGCCGATGGAGTGGGAGTCCGATCCCAAGCCGGAGCGTATGGAGCAAGAGCCAGAGCCGGAGGTTGATTTTGAGGAGGAGTCAGTGGAGGTCGAGGTCGAGTTCGAGCTGGATTTGATGGATTTCGAGTCTGAGTCGTTCGACGATTCGTTCGAGTCCTCGGGATTTGATCCGGACTGGTTGCTGTAGGGTTTACCCTTTGACCATAGTTAGGTGGGGCTGATTTTTTATAGGAACCCTTCTTAGGTTTGGCACCTTGACCGCCCGAGCCACATATCCCTTTTTGACGTTAGTGGCTGTCAACCCGTTTTGATTTATATGTATAGTATTATTGTAATGGATATTGTAAATTCTCCGTATTAATGTAAGTATGTATTTATGATGGTTGTTGTTCATTGCTATCCTTGGTCATGTTTTATTACGTACAAGTGTAATATTGCTTTCGCATGTGCATTGTTCACTGTTTTGGATTTTGGGTCGGTGACGTATCCTAGGACATCGCACTGAATCGACCGCGGTAAGGTTGTCGCGTGCCGTAGGGTTCGGGGCGTGACATCATAACCCCATTGTTTGTTTTGATTGTGATTTTCTTGAATTAATTGCTTCCGCTTGTACTTAATCAAAGATAATAACGAACGAGACGTTGTACTAATAACCTTGAGGTAGGGGCGTTACAGTTCATGATGAAATGTTTGATTTGCATAACTTCATCAACAATCTACGAAATCCAACGACATTTCTCATAAATTACTTAATTGGTCTCTACAATCTTGCGGCACAAATGTTCTTCAAAGCTAGATTAAGGGTGTGCACCACACAAGACGTCCAATAAAATGAATGGAAATTCTTGCTCAATGAATTGTCCTACACCCTTACAATTTGACACATTATCTGTAATTACTTGGACCACATTCTCATGGCCAATCTCATTGATTACTTTTTTTCAACATGTTAAAAATGAAATGCATATCCTTTGTTTTTCCCGAACAATCAACCGATTTTATAAACATAAGTTATCCATCCAACACTGCCATAAAATTAATAAGTGGTCTTCTTTGCAAGTCACTCCATCCATCACTTACAACACTTACACCCTTCTCCCTCCACATGTCTCGAATGGTGCACATAACCTATCAATATTTGCCTTTTCTTTTCGCAACAAAGTAGTCCTCAACAAATTATATTTCAATATTATGATTAATGGCATAAATAAAAGTGGACTGAAAGTAAGGGTTCCTTACTAGGTTAAATGTCAATCACGCCAAATAAAATATCCTAGCAATCTCATAATCTAAATATTCCTATTGAGTCATGTTGAATGTCTTCTTAATTGATCCTCCACTCCCACTTTCAATTTTCCTTTTTTTGGAGTCAAAGGATGAATCCATCCCACCACCACAACCACCACTAATTGATAAGCTCGAAAGGGGCAAAGATACATGTGCAGGCGCAAGATTCGCTATTATAGTATTGATCTCTTAATCTAATCTTTCCATCTCCAAAGGATTTTTTTTTCTACTTTTCCACATTTTTCAATTCATTTTTCACTTATCATCAACAAATGGGCCCTAACTCTCATGTTTGAACTCCTAAAAATCTTTTTTTTAACAATTACATTTACAAGGCAAATTTCCTCTTACATCGCTATGAGTAGCTAACTTAGTAATATACCTCCATAATGGTTTATTGGAATCTTCATTAATAGATGTAGCGGTAGGCCCTTGTGTACTAGAAGTGCTATTATCCATGCTTGAAATCAAGCTACAAAAAAATACAATTACAAGAACCACAAATTTAATATTTACCGATAATACTACAAATAAACACATATTGATATAATCATAACTAATAAACACATCAATTTTTTCTCTCAATTACAGACTCTATTCTGTCAAAGAATAGTAAAACATTAAGAAGCCGGTAAATGTGACGCAATACTCATCATTGATTTTGCTATTTTGTAAGATTTTATTCCCAGAGAGACAATATATGTTATATAACAATAACATGAAGGGGCAACTACTCTGGTCCTGGAAGAATGACCTTGCGTTCAACATGCACAGCCCAAAAGAAAAAAGATTTATTTATGTTAACTATACCTCTAACTACTCTCATCTGGTAATCAATAATCTTGCAAGATGACTCCTCTATACTTTAGAAAAGCTTGGAAAGGAAGCAGAAGGAAAACCTTTCTACAAGGCACATCGTTTGAACAAAAGCATATACAACCAAATAATTCTAAACCTCACTCAGCGGCTACAAACCTCGATCACTTCAAAACAATCCAGCCAAAATCGAAACTACTTGTTTGTGGTCTCAAACTACAGATGCACGAACTTTCATCTACAACAACATAATTGCACGAAATGATTAACGAAACAGACCATGCTTAACAACACGAGAGCGCATTAGGAAGCAAAAATTAGTCGATCATGGACAATCAAACTGTCACTTGCGTCAATCATCACGCAAAACATACAGCTCCAGGAAAAAACAAACGGCGAATCAAAACGGAAACGAGAGGGATGGAGAATGGATCGGGATCGTGAACGGAGGTCTTAACAGTGTAGCTGCGATGCAAGAGGAGCTTGACGAGCCACGAAGGGATGAAATCGGACGCTCCGGTGGCGCACACGACTTTCCCAGCACCGGCCGTTACCAAGTCTCCTACGTCATGGGAAATTTGAGAGATGGAGATGAGAAGCTTAGGGCATGAAAGAACTAAGTAATTGAGAAGCTTAAGGCACGAAAGAATTGAGTAATTGAGCTTTCTCCTTTTTCTTTTCTTTGTTTTAAATTTTTTTTATAAATTTACATTTTGACCCCTAAACTTTTGGAAATTTATAAAATTTGACCCCGTGCGTGTTAAAAAATCGCATGTCGAGATTCTCGACTTGTGTGTCGCCGGCGTGTTCGACACGCTGGCCGCACGTCGGACACGCGACACCGACACGGTCGCTTTACGAACATGTCGGTGCTTCCTAAGTGGCGATGCAGACGGTGATCCAAAGGATTTAAGTGATCACCACATTGATGAGAGAGTCTTTACATTCGACAATACTACAACTCCAGTTCTCACAAATTGGATAGAACTCCAAATACCAAGAGGAGGAGAGAATGCCTCATTTTTTATTGCTGGCACTTGCAAAACTATATAGGAGTTGATCAAAGCTAAGGCAAGTTAATCTGTGAGTCGCTTTGTCACCTCACATGTCACACTACCACCTGTAGACCCCTTCTCCGTATTCGCTGTGATTGATGTCCTAATTAGTATGCCTGAGTTGGGGCACGATCTTAACAACAAAGTAGTGAAAACGAGCATGTGTTAATGCTGCATAAAGGGAGGCTTTCATCAAATCCCCAGCTAAAAGGAGAAATGGACTTCTTTAATGTCTTCAATAGATGTTAGGAAATGTACTATGGATTGCGTGGGTTTCATTTGATTGTATAATTTATGTTAGTATTTGATATTTGGTTTTTAGAGATATTAATGTCGAGACTCTTGTACTTTTGTGGTGCTATGGGTACGATGGATTGGTCAGGATTTTTATATTTGGTTTGCTTTCACTCTACGGCTTATGTTATTGGTTGTTATTGGATTTTTTTTTAGATATCTATATTTATGTTCTTGTATTTGTGTGATGATATAGGTACTATGAAAGGGAGATCAAATGGTGTGTCTAATAGGCAGGTAGATCCAGATGAACAATTCTTGGATGATGATGATCTTCACATATTGATAGCATGGTTGTGTATTGTTGCGGTGGACATATCCATGCATACGAAAGAACCTATTAGGGATAACAAACTATCATGACTCGAATGAATAAGGGAGATTGTTTATAGACATTAAGATAGAATATATGAAGCCTTTAGGATGGAGAGATATGTTTTTCTGAAATTATGTGAATTAATAAGGGCAAAAGGTTGATTGAAAGATAGTCGGTATGTTAGGATAGATGAACAAGTTGGGATCTTCTTATCTTTGGTTTGTCACAATAACTCCAATAGAGATTTATGTGACAAATTCTCAACGTTCAGGAGAAACAATTAGCAAGTATTTTAATATAGTATTGAAAACAATTCTCAAACTCTCAAAAGAGATTATCAAACCACCATCCTTTGATGTTATCCCATAGGAAATTTTTATGGATCCTAATCATGAACGATACTTCAAGGTATGATTTTTATATGGAGTTTATACTATCAAGTACATGTAGTTGATAATCTTGTATAACATTAGATTTTCATAAATGCACAAGGCTGTGTAGGTACTATTGATGGCACTCATATAAATGCTTCCGTCCATGTGTCTCAGCAGATCCCATTTAGAGACAAGAAAGGGAACACCACCTAAAATGTGTTGTGCGTTTGTTCATTTGATATGAAATTGACTTTCGTGTATTTTGGGTGGGAAGGATTTGCCAACGATTGTTGGGTGCTTTCGGCAGCACTCGAGATTCCTCGATTGCAATTTCCTCGACTACCACCAGGTATTTGCTTTGTTTATAGGAAGAAACTTTCTTTATGATTATATTATGGTTGCATATCATAACAAATTTATATATACCATCTTATAGGCAAATACCACGTGGTAGATTTTGGTTATGCATCACTTTCAGGATTTTTAACTCCATTTGAAAGTGAATGGTATCATTTGAATGATTATAGGGGGAGTGGGAGATGGCCAAGAATAGCAAGAGAATTATTTAACCATAGGCACTCTTCACTAAGGAATGTCATTGACAGGTCATTTGGGGCTTTAAAGAATCACTTCACCATTTTGAGATACATGCCTCCATTTACAATCAAAAAGCAAGCACTTATTATAATTGTGTATTGTGCTCTTTATAATTACATTTGTGACCAAAACAGGATGGACAAAAACTTTTTCCTTTATGGAGATCTGGAGTACCCGTTTGGAACTAAAGAAGTGCAGGTTGCAAATGATACATCACATGAGCAGACAGCTGAGATTAATATGATTAGGAAAAGTATTGCACATAAAATGGCAAGGCATTACAATATACATGAGATTCCGTGACTTTGTGTTTCCACTTTTGTAATATTGTTCTTAAATACTAGATAACGATGGGAGAGCATCCATTCGTGTCTTGAGTTTTTGAGTGCCTCTATTGTTTGCTGACTTGTTTTAGTACACCCTTTAGGCTGTACACATTCAGTGGCATTTCTTGTGTATATATATCACTATGTTTATACATATCACCATATATATACCATGTTTATACATATCACCATGAGAAGGGAGTAATTTGTTTGGTACTAATCAATATCGTTGATGGCTAAGAAAAGGGTCGCCCCTTAGGAGGCATGAAAATCGTTCTATTGCTGGTTTGGTGATAGATTCAGTGCTGTTCGGAACCATCTGGCAGAGTAACACACTCAAAGTTAGCAGTGAGCTTCAAATTGAGATAGAATATTGATAGGAGTGATAGAAGGAAGAGTTTATACTAAGTATATATCATGTTTATACATATCACCATGCATATACCAAGTATATACATATCACCATGTTCACCATGTTTCCTTCACTTACAAGAAAAAATTTAAATTGCCAAGCGCTCCAAGAGAATTCAATACCAAGTTTAAAAAAGCACTTGAAAAAATTTGGAATAGAAATTTTGTGCAATTACCAAATATATTTATGTTATTTTTCTATCTCACAAATAAAAATTTTGGGTAGTTACCAAACGTCTTCAAATGTTTAGAAATTGTTCCTGGGCATAGAATAAAAATAAATCATTTTTTAGCAGAAATTGTTTTTGGGATTAAAATGGTTACTAAACACACCCTTAATTTCATTCCCTTTTGATTCTCGGCCCAGATACCCCTTCTCGTGTTTTTTATTTTTCTTTTATTTTCCTTCAATTCCCATCCTGGCCGGGCCTAATTCCAAAAAAAAGCATCAATTTTTGCTCGTCCTAAATTCGGTTCCTGTAATGTGAAATTTTCAAATTGTTCAGGCCAGATTTAGGATTTAAGTGAAAGTTGGTGATTTTTTTAGACAAAAAAAGTTCGAACCGTAATCGTCACTCAAGATAAATTTGGTGTTTTTTTTTTTGGATTTAGGCCAACTGTCCCTTTCCTTTTCCATGCTACCTAAAATTTCCTTAGCTTCTTTCCTTGTTTTGTGTTTTTCTTTCCTAACTTAGAACGATTCATGCATGGCACATGCCATTTCGGTTATTAGCAAGCGAGAGAGAAAGAGAGGCCGAGTCCCTAAAGATGCCGAGTGCTCTATTAGGCTCAAGTTTAGAGCCATTTTCTAATTGGGGTCGAATTGCATGTTGGGCCGACTCTTATAATTTTGCTTGTGTCTAAATTATTGTGTACACGTTCTTACTTCCAAATGCAGACGAATGCATTAAATAATGAGAATGCAAGATCATGCAAGATCACGCAAGATCGATTATTTTCACTTGGGAGTCAAATGCTGTTATTGTAGATAGATTCGATCTCTGATTATTATGAAATATGAGAAAGATCATTGGACGAAAAATTTACGTGTCAACAACCTATCTTTAAAAGGAAATTCGAAAATATCTTCCGGTCATAATTTGATGGAAATTCTAAATGAAAATAAGGATAATAACTCTATGAAAATTGAAGGCACGTTTCCTTCATATTTAAACAATTGTTACTTTACATTGGATGATACTTCATTCAAATAATTTGATCCAGCATATCAGAAATAAAGCTAATCAAGATATGCATTTAATTTACCATTTCAAATATATGGACAAAGACGAAGCTCGTGAACTTTAAAGATTTATTATACGGCTTTTGCCTTTTGCCCTTCAAATATATGATTTAAAACTTGAAAAATAAGTTTATTTTGATTCTATTACCGTAGTAAATTTAAGGAAATCCATCAAATTTAAAATATTGTGTCCATTTATAAATAAAATTTCTCATTTGCATTGTAAAGTTCTTCCAACGATATTAATTTTCTTGTAGTTCCATAATTGTTGTGCTCCAGTTAGGGGTGTCAATGGATTGGGTCGGGTCGGGTCGGGTCGGGCTTTCCTAATACCAGATCCGACCCGAAACGTAGAAGGTCACGCTTGACCCGCCATGCCCCTACCCAAGACCCTATTTAGCATTTAGCTCAGGAGATGGGTCGGGTAGGGTCGGTCAGTGCCGGTGCCACAACACCAAAACATCCTCCCACTCAGTCTTTATCTAGCGTTGACACCACTTTCTCTCGCTTGAAGGGTCTATGGACGGGGCGGCTCCCCTCCACCGCCCTCCACTTCTCCAAGCAGGACCTCGCCGACGAGGCCCTCTACTACGGCGTCGACTCCCGCCTCCGCTCCGCCATGTCCCCCCCTCCTCTCGCCTATATCGACGCCTCTGTCGTCGCCACCATCCACCCTGCCTCCGACGGGTTCCCTTCCGCCCTCTTCGCCCACCCGGACGGCTCTATTTGGATCGCCCACGGCGGCCGGATCTCCAGCTACGACTGGAACCTCTCCCACTCCGCCACAATCCGCACGCACTTCAACGACGTCGCCTCGATCCATCGCGTTTGGCTGGAGATAGCCGCCGCGGGGTCGGAATCGGCTGTCGGCCTCCACTTCTACGACTTCTCCAGCGGCCTCCACGTCGGCGCCGCCCACTGGAACGATCCGAAGGACCCGCGCATCTACAAGGCCTGGGTCACGGCCGTGGCCGACTCGCCGGGCTCGGCGTACGCCGCGTTCGAGTGCCCGCACCGGGAGAACTGCATCCTCGAGGTCGACAAGTCCACTCTCCAGATTGCGTCCGCGCTCGGCTGGCAGCCGAGCAGCTCGACCGGCAGCCGAGCAGCTCGACCGGCAGCCGAGCAGCTCGACCGGCAGCCGAGCAGCTCGACCGGCAGCCGAGCAGCTCGACCGGCAGCCGAGCAGCTCGACCAAGCACATGGTCGCGGGGAAGCTTGCCTGGTTGCCGGAGATAGGCCTCCGTCGTCGGCAACTTTTGTCTAGATCTAGGGTTTGTACGTAGAGAGAGAGAGAGAGAGAGAGAGAGAGAGAGAGAGAGAGAGAGAGAGAGAGAGGAGAGAGAAAGGGATTTTTACGTGGAGAGAGAGAGAGGAGAGAGAAAAGGGGGTTCTGAAGTGTCAATGGGTCGGGCTTGATCCTACCCTAATTTTAATAATACCCATATCTAAAAGCCCTACCCTAAAAAAGTTGAGACCCAATCCCAAAATACCCCAAATTTTAAGGTCGAGCCGGACCGGCACAGGTTGGGCCGGGCTGGCTCGGGTCTTTTTGACACTCCTAGCTCCAGTGACTGCTTTCTCTTGTTTTTCATAGTTGTTCTTGAACAGTGATAATAATATTCATTATATTCTTGTAAATTTTGAGGTCTTATCATTCGTACCATTACACTACATCCATCAATTTCATTTTTCAACATAATTTTAGGATTCAATTGCATTAAAGATTGAGGACTTGATTGAATCGTTTATGACTCGATTGCAGATTTTGGTAGAATTTTAAAACTTGGTTGAACCTACCAAAAGATTTTGGACTTACTTGCGGTCAGACAAGGTTTAAGGCTACCGGTGCAATTCTCTCCATTCTTTTGTACTATTATTAGTAGCCGCCTAATTCATCGTGACTTTCTTTTGGCAATTATAATGGTCCTCCCAAGAAAGCTAATTATTTGCAAAATATCTTTCCTCAACTTTTTCTCTGGAGAACTTAATTTCCCTTTCATCGTCGCACGATGTGTGAGTCCTATTATTTCATAATATTCCATAAAAAATGTAATTTACCTAAGCTAATATGATAGTAAATTTCTTTATCCTATCAAATGTATGTTTTGATAAGGGTTAATACCACAAAAAATCTCAAATTAATACACCAATGATAAATTTACAAAAAAAATTAATTTTTTAATCATCGAAAACCACAAACTAGTATATTTGTGACAAATATACCCTATGTTAAATTGAATTCATATCACGAAAAATCACAAACTGGTATACTTATGACAAACAGAGGGTAAAACCTCCAAATGGTAAATCTGTCAATTGTCACGTGTTATGCAACTCAGGAATTTGGCAATAAAATTTAACGGAAACTAACTTTGGGTAAAATTGTTATAGATGTACTAATTTGAAATTTTTTTGTGATGAAAAATTAATCTATAGTAAATTTATTATGAATATATCAATTTAAAATTTTTTGTGGTATTAATTATTTTGATAAAACCTTTCGTCCGTAATTTTCCCTAAAAATCACGGGACGGTGGAATTTCCCGGGGGTATGTTTTGTTTATCTATCGGAGTATCTCGTCTTCGTTCCCGAAGCCGCGTTCGTCAAAACCCTAGAACAGATCTAGAGAGAGAGAGAGAGAGAGAAAGGGCGAGACTGATCTACCTCGCTCCGCTCGAGCTCTTCGCTCCGCTCCTGCTCGATGAAGCCTCCTTCCTCCGCAGATCTGTAGCTCGCCGATCCACATCCGCGTTCCGCTCGGTGCGAGGGAGAAGCCATGGAGGAGGAGGGTCTGTGAAGGTCGCGCGGCTTCCTCGTGCCTAGCCTCGCTCGTCGCTCGGAACGGTCTTCGGAACGTCGCGGGGGTCTTGTTCGCGGCCTTTCCTCTAGCGTCGGAGGTCGCAGGTAATGGAAAGCTTCTCTCCGGAATCGAAAAGTTCCGTATTTTTTTGGTCGGTAGGACTGCGTTAATGCGATGAAAAGCAGCTTTTTTTTCGGACCCTATTTTCCAATTGCATGACATGGTTGCTCGATCCTGGCTGCGGGCATAATCGATGGTAGATAGAGGTCTCTGTCTTTGATTTTCTGATTCTAGTCTAGAGATTTGATGTCCTTTCGTGATGCTTTCGTTATTGATGTAGTGTTGACGTATTTTCTTCATTACTTTGATATGAACTATTGACGCTTTGTATGCATATGTTTTGGTCGCGTTCAATTATCTTGATGATGGTGGCAAGAGTTATTCTGATATTTTAACTTGCATTTGCTTAGTGTTAAAGTTGGAATTTTGTTCCATGAATGATCTCGCTTCTACTAGATGATTTTGGCACTTGCAAATTTGTGCGAATCGAGCTGTGTATTGTTTGTACAAGACAATGACCGGGGAAGAAATTGTGTTCGAGTAATGCGAATCACTTTGTTTGTCATGGTGTGCAACTAGTTGTTTTCATGCTTCACCCAAGAAAGCATGGTTTTTTATGGTGACTCTGTTATAATTGAAGTTTCTACTTGAATTTTTGCTGTTGAGTTATTGTTTTTATTTGTAATTTGAGTGGGTCCTTCTGTCTTATTCAGTGAAACAACAACTGTATCTCATTTATATTCGTAAAAATATTAAATTATCCTGCCATGATATCGGACGGCTAGGAGCCTTCCTTTGATGTACCGGATTACATTTCATCACCACACCTGATTTTGCCATGTTGCGTGGATTAGTTGTAAGTTAGTGATTTACCGGCATTATAATTGCATTCGTTTGCTGATCTTGAACTTGAGTTGATTAGGTAAGTGTGTTATTGATTGGATGACGTGGTCAATGCGCTTGACATTTCGTCTGCGGAAACTTAAGTGGTTTCCCTTTTATATACTGATGATTTTGGTGGATATAGCATGCCACCATCTTTCGATTTTGTTACTTTCTACCTTAAGGATAACAGTTTTTCTTTAATGTTTGCTCGTTTTTATATTGTGGAAAACATTCGAACTCCCCTTGTGAGATGTTACATCTTTGGCATTTTTTTTTTTTATTATTTCTAATGTTCTTCTGTTGTTTCATACTGGCTTAGGAATTGATTTGTCCCCTTGCAAAAATGGCTGGTCAGAGGAATAGCTATGGGAAGCGGGCTCATTCTCAGTCCGACTATGCTGAGAACGGAGGAAGTAAAAGGAGAAATCCTGGTGACGATAGAGACCAGTTTGTTATAAACTCAGATGATACTGTCTATCGTTATTTGTGCCCAGGAAGAAAGATAGGAAGTATTATTGGAAGGGGAGGGGAGATTGTCAAACAACTAAGGGCAGACACTAAATCCAAGATTAGGATTGGTGAGACAGTGCCTGGATGTGAGGAGCGCGTTGTCACCATTTATAGCTCTAGTGATGAGACTAATGCTTTTGAAGATAGCACTAATTTTGTGTGCCCAGCTCAACATGCATTGTTTAAGATTCATGAGAGAGTAGTTGCCGAAGAGTTGAATGGTGATGACGATTCTGAAGGACAGCAAGTTACTGCTCGTCTTCTTGTACCATCTGATCAGATTGGATGTGTCATTGGCAAAGGGGGGCAGATTGTGCAAAATATACGTAGTGAAACCGGTGCACAGATTCGGATTCTTAAGGACGACCATTTACCGTCATGTGCATTAAACTCGGATGAGCTTGTGCAGGTAAACAAATTTTCTCTTCGTATTGTTCTGTATAGAACCCTTTGTACCTATTTTGTATCAGCCTTTGTCAAGCAACTAGATATAATGGTAAGTAGCTCATTAAAGCAAGGTCAACTTCAAAGTTTTTGGCCCGTACACCCTGCTTATACTTTTAGGGATTGTTCAGTACTTCATACATTAGAAAGTTTGTAACGTTTTCCCTTTTGGACTTAGGATTGTAATGGCATCATTTACTTGCTGAAGTATTTTAGTGAGATGTTGATCTCATTATTGAAGGCATATATCGGAATATGCAATCTTTTCTAAAGTCAACTTAGTTTATATATCATAGAACTTGTTGTCATATAATTTGTTGTCTTTAGCTATAGACATATGTTGGCTCTCTTCTTTTGCATTTGCTACTTTGCAGCAGATGTTGTGATTGTATTGATATGTCTTCTTTCATTAGCTGATTGAAGCTCATTAAGTTTTCTGCCGTTGGTTTTTAGATTTCTGGGGAAGCTGCAGTTGTGAGAAAGGCTCTCCATCAGATTGCATCTCGCCTGCACGATAACCCTTCACGATCTCAGCATTTACTCACTTCTGCTGTTCCTAACATGTATTCTACTGGTGGTTCACTTATTGCTCCTACTGCTGGTGCCCCAATTGTGGGTGTAGCACCATTGATAGGTCCTTACGGAGGATACAAAGGTGACACTGGTGATTGGTCACGCTCCTTATATTCAGCATCGCGGGATGACACTTCACCGAAAGAATTCTCACTTCGCTTGGTTTGCCCAATTGGAAATATCGGTGGTGTCATTGGCAAGGGTGGTACCATAATTAACCAGATAAGGCAGGAATCTGGGGCAGCTATCAAAGTTGATAGTTCTTCAACTGAGGGAGATGACTGCTTGATTACTATCTCAGCAAAAGAGGTGAACTTCTACATTTGGCATCTTTTAGATTGCTGTATCTTATGGGGGATGTCACTAAATAGACCTAACAGTTGGTTAAATTGTCTTTGTTGATTTAGATTTTCGAAGATGCATTCTCTCCTGCTATTGAAGCTGCAGTGCGTTTGCAACCAAGGTGCAGTGAGAAAATTGAAAGAGATTCGGGGCTACTCTCATTTACAACCCGACTGCTCGTGCCAACGTCAAGGATTGGTTGTCTTATTGGTAAAGGAGGGGCTATTATAACGGAGATAAGGAGACTCACAAAAGCCAATATTCGCATATTGTCAAAGGAAAACCTTCCAAAGATTGCTGCTGACGATGATGAGATGGTGCAGGTAATAGAGTTAGGGTGTTTCGGCCCTACAGTTGTTTGAGCAGTGACCTTCTTATGGTATTATTATATCAAACTTGGACGTATAATTAGTGTTTGTGCTGATCAGATTTCTGGAGATCTCGACATAGCAAAGGATGCTCTGGTACAAGTAACAACACGGTTGAGAGCGAATGTGTTTGACAGGGAAGGTGCATTGTCTACTTTCGTTCCTGTTCTTCCGTACCTCCCTGTGCCTCCTGATGCTTCGGATGGTCTAAATTATGATAGCAGAGAGAACAAAAGACATCCACGGGGTCACTCCTATTCTAGTGGATATGGTGGCTCAAGTGATCTAGGAGTTGCTGACAGTTATGGAGGATATGGCAGTCCACAGGTATTAAATCTGTTGAAAGTCAGATGCTAAGTTGCTAAGTGGGTTTTTGTAAAGGCTCGTGCACTTCTCATATTTGTAGTGGTTAAGACTTGTTTTGATGTTCACATACTTGTATAAAAATTATGAGCAATCTTTTGATTTCAATTGTAGATTGGTGGTGGCGGTAGTGTATATGGTGTATATGGTGGCTATTCTTCTGGACGTGCTGGCTCTTCTGGGTATGATTTCTTATTCTTCTTTCATGATCTTTCTAGGTTTTTTAGAAGGTTTCTTGGTATTTCTAAGATACTATTGCCGAAATCTATAGACTTGTTTTGATAAATGTGGCTTTACTCTCAACTGGGCTTTTTGGGATGAACAGAAACGCTCATGTGATTCAGTTCTTTGTTGCTTGGGCATGGTATACTGTATTCTTGATTTGGGTAATGGGTTGTCTTGATTCAAGAAGATTCATATAATGTTGTGATCTTCATTTCATCACTAGTAGATGGTTAAAACTCACCTAGTTGCCTCAGTTTCATGATTTGATGTGCATGCACTCTCAATTTCCTTATTAAATTCCCACTTTCTTTATTGAGCATACCTTGTGTAAACAGGTTGAGACATTTTTGTTAATTTCAAGTAAACAGGTTTGATGACCTTAATGTATGCTCCCAACACGCGGACGCACTTACATACAAACACAAGAAACTCTTACAGTACATCTAATTGGGGAGATTTGTAGAGATGAGAAAAGATTGAAGGGGAAGATTTGAATAGATTGTTTGGTGTGATTTAAGTGGGTGGAAAGGAAAGAATTTGGAGGATTGCTTCTTGATGTATGAGCCAATTTTGAGTGAACTTTTCATCCCCCCAAAGTGGAGTGATTTTGAGGGATTTGAGAATACTTTATCACTTTACTCATTTTGTTTTTCAATTTTCTTTGTTTCACTTTATCTAACTACAATTTTTTTCTACTTAAACAACCAGAAAGGTTACTCCATTATTTTTCTTCTTCTTTAATCCTCTTTCTTCTTTTCACTGCCTCCCTGTTGAACATAGTGTTATCAGTTACTGTCAATTAGAGCAATTCAATGACTAGTTATTTAAATTTTTTGAAGTCTTTATTTGGCAATGCACTTTTGATATTTTGTGTGCCTGTGCATATATTGGAAGTAAGAGTAGGTGAAAACGATCAGATCTTGCATTTGTAATATTCCCAATTCAAAATATTGGTATCAATAGTCAGAATTGTCTTCATGAAAGCTTATACTTTCTCATGCCTTAACAGTTTGTTCTGTCCATTGTTTGGTGGATTCTTATTGCGTAAGTGTTCTGTCTGAGGCTTCAACTTTTTAATTTGTTCTTAGTTGTTAGGATTGTCTTCTGATATTGTCATGCCTAAAATTTGGATGATGATCAAGCCTGAAATCTGTTTGAACACACGGTATTTGATCGATAGGGCTCTTTTTTTCTGTAAAGTCTGTAATAGCATTAGCCTCCGTAGGCTGCTGTGCATGTCACAGGATGCAAATTACTGAACACTTGCTGGTCCGTTTATGACCTTCCTCCTGATCTTTAGCTTCTATTTCCAGGGTGTCTGGGCAGAACCCTGTTTCCCGCCGGAAAAGTTATGGTTACTAGTAATTGATGCTGAAAAATTGCAGGTAGAACATGTTTCCTTCCCTGAAGGGACTTTCCTTTGAGATAGGCTAGTCACATCTATTTGACAATTTGCCATCCTAACCTTTCCAGTTTGCCTGTGCGTCGTTCTGATGTTCTTGCCTTCCCGCCCCATCAAAACAGCTGATATATACGAAGCCTGAAGTCAACCTACCGCTTTTTATTGATGAAGCCCCCTGCCTTAACCAGAAGACCTGATGAACAAGGATTTGTCAAATTGATGGCCTACCTTGATGCTTATGTTAATGAGGACCTACTTTATATGAAGACCATAGTACCTCTGAAAAGTGCCATGCCTGTGACAATGAATTGACCAAGATCTTTGTGCTCCCAACAAACACTATGAGCAGCATGTCTTTTTCCAATGTTTTTTCCTCCTCTTGTTAATCTAAAACTTAGTCCAAGTTGCTTCAGTCCTGTGGTAGTTGTATTGAGTGTTAAGTTTTATCAGATAATTCCCAGCTTGTGAAGATTATGGCGTTTTCACTTTATATGGTCCTACTTCGAACTTAGAATGCCGATGGCTTTTGCAGCCTCCACTTCCCTTCCCCCACACAAAGTACAGCCACAACTCCAGATAAAAATGCAAAAATGAGTATTATGGATCTTGGCCATATTGATATTGCTGTTCCAATATGGTATCTTGAAGTATTTGAATCAGAAACAATAAACCCAACCCTCACTTTGCCATGGGATAAAACAATATATCATAGAAAAGCTTTAATTTTTGGTCACTGCTCACAAGTGCCTTTTTTTGTGTCAGCATTTTGTTTTTGCTTATATTGTGTGTTTTCCCCCTTTATGGTTTGGAAAGTGGGGATTGCCATTGTGAAGGAAGAAGTAGAGAATAAAAGAATGATTGCAAGTTGTGGCTGCCTTTACATTATAGTTTTCTATTGCCAGTTCCTTGATTCTGACCAACAAAATGGTGGTCAATGTGCAGCATTGGTGCAAAGGGCAATTTTGAAATAGGGTTTAGGCTCGTGAGATTGCTTATCGTACTTGCATTCTGGTGGGATCCTTAAGTTGATATTATGTTGAGATTTAAAATCTCATGCTCTGCAAGTCTTTTTACGCTCTAGAATTGAAGCATTTTAGGCGAAGCTTTTGGCAATTTCTGGGTCTTGGGTTTAATGCCTCTGGAAAACTGAGGTTTACGGTTCTTATAGGGGTTCATCAGTTTGACATCTGATATCTTTAGGATCAGTCTCTCTCTCTCTCTCTCTCTCTCTCTCTCTCTCTCTCTCTCTCCAGGATAGTGGATGATGTTTTCAATTGTATGAAATGTCTAATGCCCGTAAGGCAGCGTTCATCTTCCAAGATTTCTTCAGACATCAGAGACTTGTCCAGGTATTGGCTTACAGTTATTGGAGAAGGGTAGGTTTATCTCTTTAGTTTATATGGATACATTGTATATTTGGGCCGGGGGTTTGTTTCTAACATTTTGTCTCATGCATTTGTATTACATTGGCAGGTCTCGTGAAATCCCCAAGGTATGGTTAGTTTGTTTTTTTGGGGGCGTCTGGTTAGTATTTACAGTAAAGATATTCATTTCTTGTCTTTTGCTGATTGATGTTGGTTGTGGTAGCATTAGGGGTAAGAAAGGAGATCGAGATAGGATTTCTTTTTCATTGAAAACGAAGGAGCATGTTCTGTTGGAGGTGGAGCTTAGCTTGTCAATCCACTATTCTGCATGTAATGTTTGCTTCGGTGGTGATTTTCTGTACAGAGATTCCTAAATAAGTTGGACATAGAAACTGGCAGGCGTCATTTTTGTCTGATGTGAGAAATCTATAATGATTTAGATTCTGTGGAGTATAGTCTTCTACTCCAGTGTCTCTAGGAATTTAGATAGCACAACTTGGACTACTCTGGTCTTTAATTCGAGCATTGTTAGGTGGAATTGCTTGAATTGTGGTGAAACTATTTCAGTGCTCGGTGTAGTACTGAATTATTTATTACTAGATACTTAAGTCCGTGTTGAACGTTGGAAAAAAGTGGTGAATGGTTGTCTAATATTGCATCGATGTTTGTGGATTTATGTATTTTCTTTATTACAAGAGGTCGTCACTATTATGGAGGCTTGGACTTTTGTCCTGCAGAATAATTGTTGGATCTCGATAATGAATTTATTTTGTATAGTGAAATATATGGAGCAGTCCTAACCGATTCGACAACCGGTCACGATTTCCATGTCCAAGAGTGATTCTAGACATAGGGTTTGATGTATACTGTGAATGTGAGAAACTCTAATGGAATATTCAGACAGATTGATCAGCATTGCATCGGTCTAATCTATGTCGAAACCAATCAGCTTTGGGAATCTGAGTACTACCCTATTTCTAGATGGTAAGGGGTATGAACATATTGGTTAAAAAAGAGAATGTTCGCCAAACTATTATACGGTAATGAACAGAGGTTTTGTTTTGTTGGAAAACACGTTCTGTTCAGTTTCGCCGGGTGAAGCGAACCAATTTCCTAATGAAACAGCAGTCGGTACTATGTCCGAGTAGCGTTGTTGAGCTGCTTGCCTTACAACCCAATCAGTTGGGGGATAGAATTTGATGCGCTTAGCTTAAGCGCATACACGATGCAATTCTGGCATGAACTCTCTTAACTGAGAACTGGAACGTAATGTCTTGACGTACACTCTTGGGTCTGTGAGATCATTGAAGAACATCACACCCCTTTCGCTTTGTATGGGACGCTTGCTAATCATTTGAACGGCTCTTTGGATCAACCCACAACAGCGCTTCTGTCTCTATGCAGCTGAGCTTACGCTATGTTGTTGGACGTTCAAGAAATGGAAGTTGGTTGCGAACGGCAAATTCTCTGAGTAAATCGAAATTGGGAAGTGATAAAAATTCGGAAATCGGTCTTTATGAGAATGTCGTGTGACATTATAAAGTCGATGCTTTTTTATCCGTCTCTTCTTCTCATTTGAGATGTTATGTGAATGGACTAGACAATTGCTCCCTGGTACGGATATCTTTGTTTGGAGCTAATATCAACAAAATGGGTATGCGATTGTAGCCAAGAATTCACCAACAAAGAACATTGGGGTAATTACCAAAAGAATGTTCTACACATAATATAATCGTGCCAATTCAGTTTAAATTTTTTAATTTAATTAATTTAGTTCGAAACCTTTTGAAAATTTACAAATGTAATCCATTCGACATTTTTGGTTAAAAATCACTGATATGGACGTTGGTCGTTTTACGTAATATCACAGCACCAATGTGGACAAATTTTGTAAATTTTTTGAATTTATATATATATTTTTTTTTCTTTTTTCCCTTCATCCTCTATGGTTGCCGGCCTCCTTGATGGCTAGCGACCGGCCATAGACAAGGTCTGGCAAGGCTGATCCTCACAGGGGCCAAGTCCAATCATAGAGGATGAAGGAAAAAAAAAGTAAGAAGACAAAAATATAAAAAAAAATAAACAATTCTAAATTTTGTCCATATCAATGCTAGCAATGTCATGTCAGATAGTCAACGTTTCTGTCAGTAATTTCCGGCCAATTTGGACTATATTGATAAATTTTCAAAACATTTAGGTCTGAATTGGCAAAATAAAAAGTTTTAAGACTTAATTGGCACAATTGCAATAAATCTATAATTTCTCTTTGGTAATTTTCCCACGAACTAGTGTAGTCATCACGATGCTCAGGGAACATATTTGTTTTCTCCCCTTTGCTAAACCTTTTGAAGGTCCAAGTGCAGAATAAATGAGTAAAGTCGACTGCGTACCTCCCCAAAATTATTAGAGAAGGACAATCAAAGCGCTGCGTGCACGTTTGACTTGCATTTAGTAGTCGAACTTGAGTTCGAAAAGTAACCCCCAGCTACGCTTTGGAGTTTGATACACTGGGTGCCCGCTAAACTCTTGCTCGGCTATCGAAAACGCTCGTCTTGTAAGAAAACCAATTCCGCTACCGAGAGCAACTCTCATGACTTACAATTTGCCTCACGTATTGGCCATTGGTCCAAAATATTGACAAGTTTGAGACATTATTATCTTATATATCATTGTAAAGTTGGGTTAATCATGTATTTTTACGTATTCATAATTCTAAAGTACAAAAACTTTCTATCCATTCGACATACTTTCTGTTGTAACATGTTCTTGTTGTTCGGTATTGTTGTTCGGCTAAGTTCGTATACGAGAAATTAAAAAACAAACGCGAAGAAAACAAACCTGAAAGCAGCCCAAGCAAATAAGCAAAATGTTGATCCGAGCCCAACGAAGTAACGTTGTGTCCTTAAGACGAATTTGGCCCCTCAATCAATACTCGAGGATATTGGACAATCGTCTCCCAGGATAGAACGGATCTCGTTCCTCCGAAGCGGTACGTATTCGGAGGACCCCAACGAACGCAATTCTGTAGAACAATCGCACCAAATGATAATGACGAAGTGAATGTATGTAGAGCGCGTCGAAAAAATGCCGATGTCACGAAGTGTGTCTTTCCCAAACTATACTGTTCGGTTATATTGAAGCGGCGAAGAATGAAGAGTTGCAAGGGTTCGTGAAGAGCAGCGAAGGTCTACTTGAACCGGTTTGCGAAGGGCTTCGGTTTTAGTTCTGGCGAACCGAACCTCACGAACAGACATGTTTGTTCGTCAAAAAAAAAAATAAATTCTAAACAATGTGTCCGTTTGAAAAATAAAAAACCCGAGCAGAGCCGGATGGGCCGGCGGCGGCGCGCGCGCGGGGTGGACCGACCTAGCTTGACGTAGGTCCTCTCTCTTCCACAAAAGTGGGGTGCCCCTTGGGGCCCAAACTCATTTGTGAGGTTCAACTATTTGAACTCATTTCCCATCATCTCTTCTCCTATGTGGGACACTTTCAACCACACACTTCTCATTCAATTTTATGGGATTTTGGTGCCAAAATCCCAACAGTTCTTGTATATAATGCAGCAAAATTTTTCATCTATTTCTATATCAATCATAAATCCGTCCGAAAAGGAAACCAGTGAAGAAAATCAATGCCGTGCTCCAACACCCCATGTGTGTCTCCAATCCCAACGAAGTACAGGAGGTAAACGCTGCAACCAGAAAGTGAGTCTGGCAAAAGCTGAATCTAGTTAATTTTCTCACCCAACACAAGTCACATCGTTTCAAAGGGGAAAGAAAACAACAGCACCGACTGGTAAAAGCAAATCCTGCAGTACAAGTACGGAGAAAAGAAAAGGGTAAAGGCAAAACAGACGGACACATTGATTGGTCTTCAAAGGGCTAACGAGAGAGAGAGAGCTTAGTTGATGGGGATTGATCCTTGAAGGCTTTTTTGAATTCTCTTTCGGTGTTTGGGGCCATGCAGTGGTCACATCCAAACTCTAATGCATCCTCCCTCCCAAGTAACTCCGATCTTTTCGACCCTGTTGTCCTGTGGTAGTGTTGAGGGATTAATAAGGACACAGATTGGACAGTTCACCAGAGCCTGTCGTTTCCTGTGTGAATTATGTAGGCATCATTAAAGGCTTAGGTTTCACTTCCCCATGGAAGAAGAGGAAAAAAAGTACTCTTCTTATGTGTGTGTATATGAATACCCTTCACACTGTCTTTCCTTCAAATCCAATTCGTCCATTTTCTGTCGAGAAAAGTTTCTGCTGTCCAATTGGCTTCTTGCTTCTTCCTCTTCTCTACCGTCTCTCTTTTCTGGCATAAACTGCTTGTTTTCTAGTCTCAGTAAATAGATGGGCATGCACTGTCTGATCGTTGCAAAATGGAATGTTCGAGTCCTTGCCTTATTGGTGTAAAAGGGCCGTAATACTAATTCCTGGTGGGAAGAATTTCTGCTGCTTCACCTCCAGTTTGATTGGATGAGGCTCTGGAATGTTTTTGTCTGTTGGGACTTGTGAAATATTCCTAGTTCATGCAATATAGGGCTCAAGAAAAGGCCCTGTTAACTTAGTAAAGGATCTACATCTTTCGCTCATTGCACTTATTCATCACATGTCTTGCATGTGGGAATGAGGTCTCTTGCATTGCAGCCAAGGATGACTTGCCGGCCCGTGGCTCGTGTTAAGATTTGTTATAATGATTTGCGATTTCAAAAACATTGGACATAGCTGATATATTTATGACTTAATCACAGTTTGCCGGCAAGTCGTCTCTGGCTACATTGCCATCTCCTTTTCTCATGCTAGACTCATGATGATGATACCCAAGAGCGCGTGGCCGTTTGCAGAGAATCAGAAGGCGAATAATGACAGTGGCATCAATAGGTTTGTGAAAAACTCCCCTTTCTCTCTTTTTATCCAATCAATCGTTGATCCAGTGTCAGTTCTAGTAGCTTGCTATTTTCTTTGCTATTAATATTTTATGATGAAGAAATTATTGAATTGTGATACCATAACTAGACTTCAAAGCCTACTGGTTTGAGAAACTCATAATTGTGCTTATGGAACTCTACTCTCTTGATAAACAAGGACAACCCGTCTGGGAAAACTTAATATTTTTCATATCTTTATGGAGTTTTTGGGCATGAAAAGATGACATTTCGGTTAATATCGGGGCAGGGCTCATTGACGAAAGATAAAGAACATTGACTGTCCACATCTGTTTTGAATTTATGATGTAGAATACAAGATTCATTCTTCACGCTAGATAAATAGTTCCATACTGCATTAAATGCTTTGCCGCGGTATAATACACAGCAGAGAACGAAAGAAATGAAGGGTTGGTTTTTTCAGGGACAGAGAAAACTAGGGTTAATTAAGGTGGAAGTTATCCAGCAACATCACAGTATTTGGAGTTCAGCCAGTTTGTTTTAATATTGAAATCTCATCATCCTCCAGAAGTTCTTTTGCAGGACTCTACCAGTTGCCCGTGAGGAATGAGCATTACATCTGCAAATTCTAGCGTTCGACCATTAAGTGTCTATAAGAAATTCCTAATGTTGTTCTTGTGGCCTGTAGATTAACTTGTACAGGGGATATAGCCCCTGGTTGGAAGAGCACAGTCAAGTATCTAAGTCACAATCAACACAATTAATGGTTGGCTCCGCATTTTCTTTTGGGCACAGGCATCTGTTAATTGTCAGTTAATCAAAAAGTTTGAAGCCATTGGCTCAGAAACATCAAAAAGCGCTAACACTAGAGGAAACATTAACGCCTCACAATCTGATCCGTCCAATCAGAGTCCTCTTACAGCTTGGGGTGAATGCATATCACCATCTACACACATCTATCGAAGTCTGAAACTTCAAGAAGAAGAAGAAAATGTATGGATCACCACTCACCAGCTTCATACCATAGTCAAAGAACTACCAATGAATCCGAAACCAGCTGAGTGCCACAAGTACAATGACAGCTAAAAACCCTTTGATTCTCAATACAAATTAACAAACGAAAGACACAAGCAGGAAACAGCTGAGTTTGAGTCAACAACAATCACGACATGAGCCAAATTTTATAAGGAGAAAAGACAAACAGGAACTGTTGCAACAAGAGACCACAAGATTAACTGAAGAAGACGTGGATAATTCTTTGTTCATCCAAATGGCAAAGATCAAAGTGAGATGAGACCTTCTTTAAGAAGCAGAGCAAACATAAGGACGAGGAAGCCGATGGTGATGCATTGAGTGGAAGAGACCAGCGTCTGAGAATATGCAGACAAGGTGATTATTGCTCCACTCGCTCCAATCAGAAGAGCACTCAGATTTCGATTCATTGTGTGTGTGTCTCTCTCTATTTTTCTTCTTCAACCCTTTGTTCTTCTCTATCGAAAGAGAGGTTTGCAAGATCCTTTGTACTTTGTGAGAAACCCATCTCCGTCCATTCATGATAACCTTCAAGGAAGAAAGTCAACTCCTGGTGGAGATGGATCTGGCTTTGGACTTTTTATTTTTTATTTGTCATCTATTTTGACATCAAAGTTTAATCACGGCTAGGATCACCCCTTGAGTAGAATGTAAAAGGATCCAATTTGGTTCATTGAAGGTCAGTTTGTCATTTCATCTTTGCAATTTCTACTTCTCCAGATTAGCTGCTAGTCCATCGTGCCAAACGTCTTTTTGCACCTTTCTTGCATTGACGAACATGCAAGCTCATGGACTTCGAATACTTGTTAAACGACTACTTAAAAAATATTGTAAAATGCACTAACAATTCTCAATTTATGTGTAATCTCTACTATAACGAATGAAGTATTCCAAATATTGCATAATGTGCACTCGTTAACACGAGTCAAATATATATATATATGTGTGTGTGCGCGCGCGCGCGTCTTGAGAATTCAATTTTTCATTTTGGAAAATTTGCATCCGTGATCCTCGAGGGAAAACATATAAAGGAATTGCGGTCTTAATCCTTAAACTTTTATCAGAAAAAATAGACCAGGAAGCCAGATTTTATGTATAGAACGTAATCAAGTCATAATCATTTTGATCTGGAATACTTGCAAACCTTTGTGAGAAATTAGTGCTAGTAAGTTCTTCTGTCATCAGGTCTCCAAAATCTTCTACATGACAACTTCTAAGGTTGCCATGCGGACAATTTTTTCAATTACCTGAAATATATTTTATTAATCAAGTAATTGTTTATTTAAGAAGGATCATATGACCAAAGCTGCACAAGATAATAGTTAAGTACCAAAATTTTATTGTTTTTATTTTCCAAACCTTGGGTACTTCCAAACTTCCAATAATCAACTTAAGGGATCTCTATGTTTATCTATTTTTTTGGTTGAATAAATTTAAGAATAAATGTGAAGATACTTTCTTTTCATCTATTTTCAAGTTTAATTTTAATAAGCGACGGAAGTTTGAAAATGGTAATTCACTAAACCAATGCTAGTTCATCGATTATGGACCATGCAAGTTGTTCATCGCTAAATCTTGCAAAAGAAAAAGACCATAGAGTGGAAAAAAGATCTCATTGTGAAAATAAGGAGCATTACATTTTGCCTCCCAGTTTTTGGGATAGTGGGAAGTTGCTCCTTGCCCCTGATTTTCTGAATTTGAGGCAATATGCCCCGTGATTGCACATGATTAGTTATGGAAGACGAATTGGTCAGTATACATCATCCATATATATGAGAGTAGCTATAAGGATTGATAAAAATTTTTGTTTTGAAACTATATATAGATGTGCATTCGGCCTTGACTCCAATTAAGTTCTTACCGGAATTTTAGTTACATGTTCTCGAGTGCAACTTAAGCTCCGTTCGTTTCCAAAAAAATATTTTTCCGGAAAACATTTTCTGCATTTTCCGGTGTTCGGGGGCGGAAAATGTTTTCCGTGGAAAAACATTTTCCTTCCCCACCCCAAATCCTTCATTGTTTTGAGGAAAATGATTTCTTCTTTTCACAAAGAGGAAATCATTTTCCCTCAAAGTGAAGGCAAAATTGCCATAGGAGGGAAAATGTTTTCCGTGGGAGAGAAAGTTGATCGTCGGTCACCGCTATCGGCCGCCGTCGCCGGTCGCCGGCCACCGCCGCCGGTCGCCGGCCGCCGCCGCCGGTCGCCCGCCGCCCCCGCCGATCGCCGGCCGCCGCCGCCGCCGCCGATCGCCGGCCGCCGCCGCCCGTCGTCTCCGCCGACCGCCATCGGTTGCCAATCGCCGCCGCCGGTCGTCGGACGCCGTCGGATCGGCAGTCTCCAAACACCAGAAAATATTTTCCGAAACTTTTTCAAATTTTAGCCGAACACCAGAAAATTGTGTTCCAGGAAAACATTTTTTAGGAAAATGACTTCCGGGAAAATATTTTCCAAAAGGAGAATATTTTCCGGCAAACGAATGGAGCCTAAATCATATTGGCTTATATTAGGGTGTGTAAAGGAATAAGGAATCGCCCAGAACCGGGTCGAACTGGCAATTTTCACGGGGACCGGTTTGGTTCTAAGTTCCAAGCGTGGAATTGCCCACTCGCCCATCCCCATCGGACCAATATATATATATATATAAATTCCACCCTCAACTATAACTTCCTAGAAGATTCGGCAAGAACTAGTCATAATTCAAGTACAAAGGCCTTCTCTGGTATATCCTTCAAGATTTATGGACTGATAAAACCAAAAGAGCATCAAATGTCAATTGAAATACACAAATACTAATCATTTGAACCATTAACTCGCCGTTCATGTGTCTATCAAGCGAGTAGAGTTTCATTTCTTAGTCCATCTAGACTTCGTTTGAGGGACAAAAGAAATCATTTTGAGAACATACGTTGTTTAGGCCTATGTGAGATTTGCGATTGATTTGATCTACATATACCGGTTTGTAGCTAAGATTGGTGTAAACCCGTTTGTTTGGTCTTTGATTGATCAAGGAAAAACAAACTTACCTATTGATGGCTATACTTTGGCAATCTTAATGGCATTGATTAATAAATGCAATTTTGTAGGGATTGGGGACCAGTTCTATGGACCCACCCGAGCAAGACCAGACTGGTCGTCTAGTACCTAGGTGGATCTATGGAACCAACGAGCTGTTCCTGGTGCCAATTTTTCAAAAACAGTCCTTAGTGGGTGATTATATAAGCTCAAGGTGAGCATGGTCAGGGTGGGCGGTTCCCATCTTGGAATGGGGAACTTCCCACTTGCTAGCTTATATAGTTATGCTTCAACCCTGACTCCGGTTAAGTTTTTATTGGAATTTTAGTTAAATGCTCTCACAAGCAATATATTTCTAAATTATTATTATACATTTTCATGTGTATTCATGTGTGTATACTTATACAACGGGTCCATCTTCAATAATCAATCGTGTTAGAGCTTCAAACAGAAATATAACCAGAGTCAACGTTGGGGGACCCTCTACAACCAATTTCTAAAATTCAAGGGGCAAATTGCAAAAATCGAAATGTTGAGGGGCAGTTTGCAACAATCCTAAAGCTTGCGGGGCTATGTGTAATTTTCCCAGTGAAAATAGTTTGAAGCGACTCAGACAAGCCAATCCAACTACAAACAATGCATAGCATGAAAGAGGGGCCAAAAAAAGAAGAAGAGGAAAAGGTGAAATTAAATAATATTGGGCTTATATAGATGTGCATTCAGCCTTGACTTCGGTTAAGTTCTTACCTGAATTTTAGTTACATGCTCTGGTATGCAATATATTTCCAAATTATCATTCTACTTTTTTTATGTGTATATATACTTATGCAACGAGTCTGTCTTCAATATTCAATCATGTTGTTAGAGCTTCAAGCAGAATATAGCTAGAGTCAACGTTGGGGGACACACCGCAATCAATTTCCAAAATTCAGGGGGAAAATTTTCAAAAGCCGAAATGTCGAGGGGCAATTTGCAACAACCCTAAAACTCGTGGGGCTATGTGTAATTTTCACATTGAAAATAGTGTGAAGCGGCACAAAGAAGACTATCCAACTACAAGCATGCAAGAGGGGCCAAAAAAAGAAGAGGAAAAGTCGAAACGGAATAACATTGGCTTATATGCAAAAAATTGAAATGTCGGGGGGCAACTGGTAGCAATATCAAAACTTGGGGGGCTATGTGTGTAATTTGCTCATTGAAAATATTTTGAAGCGGCACAAAACTGTCCAACTGCAAACAATGCATAGAGCAAACGATGTCTTACTTCCAAAGAAAAGCACAAACTTTACTTTGAGTGACAATTATGACTCGAATTCTTTTTTATCTCATGAAAAATCACAAACTTTCACTTAAAGCCCAAATCTGGCCCGAACAATTTGAAAATTTTACATCGCGAGGGCTATGTTTAGGACTCGAGTAAAAGTTTGTGCCTTTTGTTGAAACAAAAAAAGGTTTGGGTCAGAAACATCACTCAAGGTAAAGTTGGTACTTCTTTTTTGAATTAACCCCTCAAAAGAGGGGCCAAAAATAAAGGAGGAAAAGGTGAAACAGCAAAAAGACATTGATCTGTCAAGAATGGGATTCGAACCCATGCCCTTTCGGACCAGTACCTGAAACTGGCGCCTTAGACCAACTCGGCCATCTTGACCATTTGTGTTGCTTCTTGTTTAATTTATATTTATTAAAATAATAATATTCCTAGAGAGATCCCACAGATCAGTGGCAATTCCTCCTTAAACCCTCGCAGAAAACCTTTCCTTCTTCGCTTCGCCACCGAAGTTGTCCGCTGCGATCCCCAACCATGTCCGCGAAATGGCGCGCTCTGCAGCATCGCCACCGCTACACCTACGGCGCCGTCGTCTTCCCGCAGACCTTCGTCGACTCCTTGGCCGGCCAGTCCTCGAGCCATCCCAGATTCTACGCCGAGCTTCGAGAACTGACCTCCCTCAACTCGACCTATGCTCAGGTGAACCATGTCAAGAGGGTCGCTTCTTCTTTCGGCGACGTCCTCTCGTCGGCCCCCGACGAGCAGTCTCTCTCCAGAGCGGCGCGTCTCTACCTGGAGATCATGTTCCTCGAGAATTCCCCGCCCTTGCACAGGACTCTCGTCTCCGCTTTGGCCAAGGCGCGCGATCACCAGGGCTTGATCTGCAGGTGCTTTCGAGCTCTCTGTGAGGAGTTTGGAGGTTCCCGGGGCAGAGGGAAGCAGTTCTGCGTGTCGCGAGCCGCGTTGTCCATATTGGGTATGCCCAAGTTGGGATATTTGATGGGTGTTGTGGAGGATTGTGCGGTTGTGGTTGCTCGCGATGTAGTTGACGGGTTGAGCAGTGTGGTTTTGGACACTAGCGGGTGGGCGCGGCCTTCGCCCGTTGTGATGGAGCAATGCCAAGAGGCCTTGTCGTGCTTGTATTATTTGCTGCAGAAGTTCCCGTCTAAGTTTAATGATTTAGATGGTAAAGGTGTTATGGAGATGATTGTTCATGTCGTCTTGAGCATACTGAAGCTGTCCTCTTTTTCGCGGGATTGTTTTGTGGCTGCTGGAGTCAGCTTCTGTGCGGCTTTGCAAGCGTGTCTTAGTGCTGAAGAACTCGGGTTGTTTATCATAGCAGGTATTTTTCATGGAAGTCCTTGTTGTTCCGGTACTATTTGTGAAAGTGATCTTAGTGAGATTATTCTGAAGATACAGTACAGAGGGGATTTGTATCATGAAATTTGTAGCTTTTCTTCTCTCAGTAGACTTTGCTTGATCAGAGGAATTCTTACTGCGGTTTCCAGGAATGTGCTTAACATGCATTTTGTTGTAGCAAGTGATAAGTTCAATGGATGTGAAGGTTTTAAGGCTGCCAATAAAGTTGTTAAGACTATCCTTTATGATGGAATTTTGCCTGAGCTGTGTAACTTTTGCGAGAATCCCACCGACAGCCACTTCAACTTTCATGCATTGACAGTTATGCAAATTTGTTTGCAACAGATAAAGACGTCGTTGCTTGCTAAGCTTGCCATCTTTTCAGAGGATTATGATCCACTGAAGGAGGAAATGGGGACCAGGATACTGAGGCTTATATGGAAAAACTTGGAGGACCCACTTAGTCAAACTGTCAAACAAGTTCACCTGATTTTTGATCTCTTCTTAGACATCCAGTCCACCCTTCACTGGGGAGATAGTAGTGACAAAATAAATGTATTCTTGAGGAACATTGCTTCAGATCTTCTCCATTTAGGGCCACGCTGCAAGGGAAGGTATGTCCCTTTAGCTTCCCTGACCAAGAGGTTGGGAGCGAGAGCTCTGTTAGGCATGAGTCCAGGTCTGCTATCTGAAACAGTACAGGCATACATTGATGATGATGTGTGCTGTGCTGCAACATCATTTTTGAAGTGTTTTCTTGAGAATCTGCGGGATGGTTGTTGGAAGACTGATGGTATTGAGAGGGGATACATACTGTATAGAGAGCATTGCCTGCACCCATTTTTGTATGGTCTTGCATCTGGGGCCTCAAAGCTCCGGTCAAATTTAAACACTTACGCTTTGCCTGTTTTATTAGAAGTTGACATAGATAGTATCTTTCCCATGCTTGCTTTTATTTCGGTTACGCCAACTGGAGAGGACAATGACTTATTGCATATGGAGCTCAATGGTAAACGAGCGGGTTTGTCAATTGAGCAAAAAGTTGCAGTTGCAGTAGCCTTGCTCAAAGTATCTCGTCTGCTTGCTTTGATTGAAGGGGACATTGATTGGCTTGAAAAAACCTTGCTTGATCAAACAGTGGGTGGGCTAGAAGCAGAATATGTCAGCGATTATGCTCTTGTGTGCATAAAGGGAGTAAAGATGAAAATCCTTGTTGAATGGCTTGTGCAGGCGTTGACCCATGTTGATGATTCACTGCGTGTAGATGCTGCGGAGTTCCTTTTCTTAAGCCCCAAGACGGCTAGCCTTCCTTCGCATTTGGAACTGGCTCTGATGAAAGAAGCTATTCCATTGAACATGAGGTGTTCCTCGACAGCTTTTCAGATGAAATGGTGCAGTCTGTTCAGAAAGTTCTTTGCTCGGGTTCGAACAGCTCTGGAGAGGCAGTTAAAGCAGCAGGCATGGCAACCTCGACTGCATCATAAAGGCACAGAAATCTGTCTTTCCAATTGGAGTGAGGACACCTCATTCAGCAGAGCCGATGATCTTTTTTGTTTTATGAGATGGTTGAGTGCTTTTCTGTTCTTCTCCTGCTATCCATCTGCTCCATACAGGAGAAAGATAATGGCAATGGAGCTCATAGTGATAATGATGGATGTTTGGGCTGTTGCTCCTTCTTCTCAAGAAAACCATTTCTTTTCTCCTGAAAGTCTTCATCCTTACAGTAGAGGAATTACATCGCCAGATTCAACGTTCCTTTTACTTGGATCGATTATCGATAGTTGGGACCGGCTGAGGGAGAATTCCTTCCGCATATTGCTACATTTCCCCACGCCCCTTCCTGGGCTTTCAAGTGATGAAATGGTGGTGGATATAATTGAATGGGCTAAAAAATTAGTTTGCAGTCCACGTGTGAGGGAGAGTGATGCTGGAGCTCTGACACTGCGACTTATGTTCAGAAAGTATGTATTAGAACACGGATGGATAGTGAGAGCATCTGTAAATGTCATGTGTGACTCGCATTCTCAACCAAGTGAGTCGACGCATCCTGTGATGGATTACTTATGGTCTCTCATTGATTGGTTGGATGTGGCTGTTGAGGAAGGCAAGAGGGATCTTTCTGAAGCTTGCAAGAACAGCTTTGTGCATGGCGTACTGCTTTCTCTACGGTACACTTTTGAGGAATTGGATTGGAATTCCGATGCTGTTGTGTCTAGTATGTCAGAGATGAGACGTGCATTGAACAAGCTCTTGGACCTTATTTTGGAAATTACTTCTTTGGCACTTTGGGTGGTTTCTGCTGATGCTTGGTATCTGCCGGAAGACATGGATGAGATGGCTGATGATGATAATTTTGTCCTAGATTTTCCAGTGGAAGTGAATAATCCAGCACCTTCAGCAGAGTTGGATAAATGTTCAAAAGCAGGTCTGGAGCAGGTAGTAATGGTTGGGTGCTGGTTGGCTATGAAAGAGGTAATCTTCTGCTTTCTCTGATTGTCCCTTCTTACTTAATTTAGGTAAGACTATCCCTTAGTTCAAAGACAACCATATGGCCCCCTCTTTTTCAGGTGAGTCTTCTGCTAGGTACCATCATCAGGAAAATTCCTTTACCAACAAGTACATATTCAGACTCTCTAGAGCCTAATGATGCTGCTGATATTTCGGCCGTAAAAATACCTGAGGCAGTACTTGACTTGAAGCAACTTGAAGCCATGGGCAATCACTTTTTGGAAGTCCTCTTGAAAATGAAGCATAATGGTGCAATCGACAAGACAAGGGCTGGATTTACTGCTCTTTGCAATCGTTTGCTCTGTTCCAATGATCCAGAGTATGTAATACGTTCTTTCAACCAAGGAGTTATTTTATTAGCCTTCGAAAACAAAAGTTTTAAATGCACTCAACATATGAATGATGGTGTCTTTGGTTAACTTTTAATTTAAAAATTGTATGAAGAGACTGTAGCTTTTTTCTGTGTCCTTTACTGCACCAGTTTAATTATTTCCGTAGGAGAAGTCCGATGCATATTCCAAAAGCTGAAGTGAGCTGCTTGTCTTTGGTTGACTTTTTATCTAAATATTGTATGAGCAACTGTAGCTTATTTCTGTGTCCTTTACTGCACCAGTTTAATCATTTCCATAAGAGAAGTCTGATGCATATTCCAAAAGCTGAAGTCTAAGCGCTGCTTGTTTTGTCAGACTCTGCAGGTTAACTGAATCTTGGATGGAATTGCTTATGGAAAGGACTGTGGCGAAAGGACAACTAGTTGATGATTTGCTGAGGAGAAGTGCAGGCATTCCCGCTGCATTTATTGCTCTGTTCCTCTCAGAGCCGGAAGGAGCACCGAAGAAGCTTCTCCCATGTGCTCTGCGATGGCTAATTGATGTAGCTAACCAGTCACTGCAGGATCTCAGTCCATCCAACATTGCCATTGGTGACCCTTGTATCTTTTCGCCAGAGAAAGTAGACAATAAGGCTGAGTCAGCATTACCCATTGATTCAAATACTAATGAAAGGACATCGAAAATTCGAGATGAGGGCGTTATCCCAACTGTTCATGCTTTCAATGTTCTTAGGACTGCTTTCAATGACACCAACCTTGCTACTGATACATCTGGTTTTTCTGCTGAAGCATTGATTGTTTCCATCCGTGCTTTCTCTTCGCCCTATTGGGAGGTTCGAAACAGTGCTTGTCTAGCATATACTGCTCTGTTGCGAAGGATGATAGGATTCTTAAATGTACACAAACGAGAATCTGCCCGACGTTCCTTAACAGGGCTAGAATTTTTTCACAGGTACAGTATATTATAGCAGACAATATGCTCTCTCTTGTCTCGATGTTTTCTATCACTTTAAGATGATTGTTGCTCTTGTGTAAAATGTATAAGGTAAGGAAAATTTCGTAAACCAAAATGGATCTAAACTGGCAGTTTGACTAATTTAAATACTTCGTGTTTAGGCTGGCTTGGTTCAGGTCACAAAATTTAAATATAAATTCTGGTTAGTTTGAGCCTTTTGGCCAAAAACAAACGAATTCTGCCTGGATGGTAAGAATGGCGTACAATAGAATGGATTGCAGGCTCTACATGTAACATGACATTGAGTAGTTGCACATTATGTTCCTTAATGAGATATGTGATTTGTCACTCCAGAAAGTGATGCTGATTGTGGGCAACGATATTCAATTCCTGATGCATGCTTTAACTGACATGTGCTCTAGTTCCTTTAATTGAACCTTTTTTTGTTCACTCACTACTTCAACCCATTTGCCTTCGATTTTCCACTTATATAGCTTTATTGAAGTTGGGAGGTCTTTATTTTCTCCTAGAAGGTATTCTTCAATCAGTTTTTTGATCAACATTACTATGGAATCCATCATGTTTACATGCTACGTCATTGCAACTTCCTGTTAATTATGCATGCAAGATTTTTTTAGTTCTTTAGTAGCCATTAATAATAAGTCTTCATGCTCTAGGTATCCCTCTTTGCATTTCTTTTTATTAGAGGAACTTAAAATTGCAACGGAATTGCTTGATGATGGATCCACCAGACATTCGGAATCCAGCTTAGCCAAAGTTGTGCACCCGAGCTTGTGTCCAGTCCTGATCCTTCTTTCTAGGCTTAAGCCATCTGCCATAGCGGGTGAGATTGGTGATGACCTGGATCCTTTCCTGTTTATGCCGTTTATTAGAAAGTGCTCAACCCAGCGAAATATGAGGATTCGTGTTCTTGCATCTAGAGCTTTAACAGGCTTGGTATCTAATGAGAAGTTGCCTGGTGTCATAGTGAGCATAGCCACCGAGTTGTCTTGTTTAGAGAACCATTGCTCTGGAATTGCTATTCCCCATATGTTCAGAACCACCAATGAAGCACAGCCCACTCCGTTCAATTTAATTCATGGAATGCTATTGCAGTTGTGTAGTCTTCTGGATACAAATTGTAGAAACCTCGCTAATTTCTCAAAGAAGGACCAAATTCTCAGTGATCTAATCCAACTTTTGGCTAAATGTTCATGGATTGGAAGCCCTCGATGGTGTCCTTGTCCTCCTGTCAACACTACTTTCTTAAGGGCCCTGGATCACATGCTCAGTATTGCCAGGGGATGCCAATCAGGTGAAACCATTTTGGACATTCGCAATTTGCTTTTAGAGCTGACAGCAGAATGCTTAGTTTTGGACGGCTCTTGTGTGCTTCCTTACTATGATCCAGTTGTTCCTGAATTGCGCGAACAATCAGCTACTTCATATTTCAGCTGTTTCTTCCAAGTATCAAATGAGAAGACTGGAGAAAATAATAATTTATTCCAGAAAAATGGCCTGTCTGACATTAATTTGTTGGCACCCGAAACACTTGGTGCTTCTTGCCAGCTCCAGGAAAAGCTAGTCTGCTGCCTGTCAGATTCATTATATGAAGTTCGGCTCGCAACATTGAAGTGGCTGCTGAAGTTCCTGAGGATTATGGAATCTGGCTGTCATGGCCATTATTTCTCAAGCAGCGATATGGCAGCTGTTCAACAGTGGACAAATGTTAACCTCCAGGATACAATAATGAAGCTTCTGTCCTTGGAGAAGAACCACAAGTGCACTAATTACATACTACGAATTTTCTTCGCTTGGAATTTGCAGCAATATAACCAAGTTGGTAGTGAAACAGATGTAGGCACCAACTTCGTGGGTGTGATGGATTGTGATTCCGTGTTGCAAATCTGGGGCAGATTACTTTCCTTGTACAGCATTGTAAGACATGCTAAAACGCGGGGGACCCTTATATGCTGCATGGCTGTTTGTGTGAAGCGGTTGGCAGGTCTACTTGCAAACTCTATTTTTGATGGTACAGAGAAGACTATAAATGAGTGTTTGGTTCAATTGGAGAGACAGAACCAACTATACGGATGCATCTCAATGTTCAACAAGCTAATTGAACTGCTCAGTGCCTCCTCTGAACCTGTAAACATTCGCAACGCAGCAGCTGAATCCATCATAGCATCTGGTATGCTGGAACAAGCTGAGGTTATTGGTCCCCTCTTCTGCAACAAAATGCCAGCAGAAAGTAGACCTTCCTTTTCTGATACAAAAGAAATTGCCATTATGTATGCTCATCAAGTACTCAAGATGTGGTTTACTTGTGTAAGACTGTTGGAGGATGAAGATGATGGGATCAGGCAGAAGCTGGCTTTGAATGTCCAAAAATGTTCTATGCCAAGACAATTGTTGGGAAGATCTAGTGCTTTCAGTGTTCCTACCCAAGTGGAAAAAGTACTCAAATCGAGCTTCGAGCATCTCTCATCTATTTTTGGTCATTGGATCGAATATTTTAATTATCTTGCCCAGTGGGTGCATGACATGGAAAAATATGAAAAGTCAGGAGGGGATCTAGTCAGACGTGTTTTCGACAAAGAAATTGATAACCACCATGAAGAAAAACTGCTGATTTGTCAAATCTGCTGCTTACATATGGAGAAACTGTTCATCTCAAGTTTCTGGGCTGTGAATTTGACTGACGAAGACAGTGTCAAGAAGAATCTATATGCCTGGAGAACGAGATTCTTCACTCAGTTGATAACATTTGGCGAGGATCATATGATGAAAGAAGATGATGTTTTCTGGATTGGTGGGGTTGGTAACCACAAGGATGCCTTTTTACCTCTGTATGCTAATCTTCTTGGCTTTTATGCCCTCTCTAAGTGCCTTTTAAGTGAGGATGGTATTACTAGTGATCTGGAATTAGAATCGGATGTGGTTAAACTTTCAAAAGCTCTCTCTTTGTTTCTTAGGAACCCTTTGATTCTCAACCTGTTCTGTTTGGTGGTTGAATTACATGAGAGAAAGCTCAACCTCTCTGCTAATATCTCTATTCTTAAGTATAGGACTGATGATTTGCTGTGGGATTGTTTTGATCCTTACTTTCTTCTCAAGTGATAACTGGAAAGCAGTAGCAGGCAATTTAGAGCAGCAGACTCCAAATGAATTGGTGCAAATTGGCGTGCCCCGTTTATGTTTATATACATTTTTGTTGTAATATATTCTTTGGGCAGGTGTAGTGAAACAATTGTACTGGGCTATATAAAGGATCTCAATCTTTTTGCTATTTTTATCTCTTCTCCCATTGCCAATGAATGTGGTCACAACAGTGCATGAGGTGGAACCTTTCAGGTTTTGGCGAATACCGCAGAAAGGATTGCTTTGTAAGGCTAGATCTTGGTAAAATCATGGGATCTTTAACATGTTTATTCTTAGTATCTTCCAATGTTTTGTGCATAGTTTTTGCGGTTCAGGACCTTAAAAATTGTCAAGAACAGAGTTCTTCCCTGATTTGTCTCGAGAGCAAGCATGGCGCAGCCAACAAAATTTTAGCAAGATGATATTTCTTCAAAATGTTGATGTTTCTACCAAGCTTTGGTGAAGATGAAATAAGAGTCATAAGCGATTAGAATTCTTCTCTTAGATAATTTAGCATTTTTTTTTATGATTTGGTTCTTATGAGAATTTCATTTAAGTTTCCTTCGTAGTTTTTTTTGGTCGAAAGTTTACTTTTTAGTTGAAGTAGGACATTATGTCTCTCTCATATTTTATTTTTCTTCTCTTAGGCATGATGCTTAAGAGATGCTTAAGAAATCTTAGGGGCGATGCTTAAGAAGCTTTGGGTGTGAAGCCAAAAGATTTGTTTAATTTAGTTGAGTGGCAACAAAATGATCAAAGTGCTGCAAATTATTATTTTTTTCAATTGATGGAATTGACGGAAAATAAATGCGCCGTGTTAACAAGTGCAAGAAGAGTAAATACATTAAAACTTCAAAATGTTTCCTCATTTAGTAATTCAAAAAGTACTAATTAGTATAAGCTCAAAAAATGAATATATCGATCAAATAATTGTAAATGAGCAATTTACTTACGATATTCAATTGAAATTTAAAAGAAGTACCAAATGATAATGAGTTCAAGACAATATGTTTAACAGAAATATGAATATTCTTTAATCATTATCGGACGATCACTTATTCGCAAATCTCGTGAGGGAGTAATAGTTTTCATTTTACATTATTTCATAGGAAACCCTTTTCGCTGCGCTTTGCCCGAGGGGCTACGTTTGGTAGTCAAGATAAAATTGAGAATAGGATAAAGTCGAATATAGTCCAGACAAAATTACCCCATAAAAGAGGCAAGATAAATGTAGATACAATTTCTAATATCCATAATATAAAAGTTATTTCTCTTGAATAACAAACTTCTTAAGCTAATAAAATTAATATAATATTTGGATTCTAGTATAAAAAAATTCAAAATATATTCCTATTTTTATTTATATATTTGAAATTCTTTCTATCTTATAATATAAATTCAAATTATATTAATATATTTTTAGTATTTATATTTATTACATATTTTATGTATTTTATTATTTGAGGTATATTACTATAGTTTACTATTTAATAAAATTTTATTAGCGAATGATGGATGGGAAAAAAAGAAATGAAAAAAGAGAGGGAAAATAATAAAAGATAAGCAAATAAAAATGAAGTAGGCAAATTTTCGTGAGCAATTCACCAAAAGTGGATAGGATATAACTAAATCCTTGAATTTCGTTTCCTATCTTATCCGGTCTTATCTTGGTTAGAAATTTAGATGACCAAATACAACTTATGGGGTTATTTTTAGTGATGATTCTATAGTAATTGGACAGTCCCGTACGGTTAAACACCTGGCGACAAGCTCCGATTGATTTTGTCCATCACTAATAATCCCACTACATTGCCACTTTCATATTTCACATTTATTTTTGCTTCACATCGATTCGAGTCCAATATGCTTTAGATGTCATTTCGAAGATCTATTGAAGGCGTGTTGTGCTTTTGGATGAATTGAAAAAAAAAAAAACAAAAAGAGGATGGATAGATCGTTGTTAGAAAGTTTTCTTGACTGCGATTGGAGATTGTCCATTGAAAGTTGAGCCCGTGACAGCAAATTGTCAAATGGTACCTCATTCAATTCATCGAAAAATTGCCGTGGCTGCGACCATTGCGGCTATGGCGATAGCGCCGGCCTTCTATCTCACCACACTTTCGATGGGAAATTTGTGGGAAAACTAAAAAGTGAGACAAGCTCCTATAGAAGAGATTTTGATATGCCTTTAAAAGCACGTTTATAAAATTAAGGTTTCATTTAGTTCAGCTTTTTCAAAATTTTTCAAAAGGCTTTCGACTTTCAAAGCTCATTGGAAAATATTGACAAGCTTTCTCAAAGAGCTTTCAAGTGAAAGCCAGCATCGGAAAAGCTAAAAACCCAAAAAAAACTAAAAACCCAAAGCTAGTAGATTTGGGCATTAGCATTTGGTCAAATGCTGAAACTAATTTTTTCTTCCAAAATTATCCTCACTAATTTTTTAATTTTCCAGTTTTGCCTGTCATTACTGTTCATCTTCTTTACGTGAAGGCGGCCGACTAGAGCCAATGAGGGGCGGACGAGGTCACGTGACCTCGGTGACGGTCACTTGAGGTCGCACGACTGCCAGGTGACGGTCACTTGAGGTCGCACGACCGCCAGGTGATGATCGCTTGGGTTGCGTGACCCTAGGCAATGGCGGCTTGGGTCACACAACCTCAGCGACGACCCAGGCTTCGTCCCCAGGGTCACGCAACCTCGGCAACGACTGCTTGGGTCGTGCGACCCTCACTGGGGGTGTCACAACCTCAGGCAACTTCTGCTAGCGCCACATTTGGCTTGCTGGCTTTGGTGAAGGGTTTGTTTTTTTATTAAAAAAAACCCAAAAGCCATTTGCAATAAAAAAATTTGCCAAATACTACTTAAGTCAAGGTAGCTTTATAACTTTTTTTTTATCAAACACAATTTGCATTTTCCTAAGGGACTTTGAGTTAAAGGCATTTGCATCCCAATGCCC
Organism: Syzygium malaccense; assembly: GCA_031216405.1. Classification (NCBI taxonomy): domain Eukaryota; kingdom Viridiplantae; phylum Streptophyta; class Magnoliopsida; order Myrtales; family Myrtaceae; genus Syzygium; species Syzygium malaccense. Next base: position 15,798,061 of record CM062262.1, on the reverse strand, counting down.
GTTTGCAAAGTCGAACCAAACGCACCCTAAGAGTAACTTAAAATTTCAATTGAAGATAATTTTTTTAATTGCAAAAACACGTTATATTTCATAAAAGATGAGTATTTTTTAGCCTTTTCAGAATTTATGAGGTTCAGGGTAACTTCAAGCTTAATAACTTTTAGAAGTTCTAAGTAAATTAGAAAATGCAACATCAAATTTCATGTTATTTGTGATTTCTTAATTATAAAAGTACGACTTTGTTATTGTGATTAGAAATTTTAATGAGTGGTTAATGACTGTTTTCAAAGTATTTTATATTTGCAAATGAAGCTTCTCAAGTGTTTAGTAGTTTTTTTCACATGGAAAGTGATTTTCCTAATCAAATATCAGCAACCTAAACGATAGACTTTCAGCTGTGCTCTATATACCTGATCCAACGGTGCTCCTTGCTTATTTGTTATTGGATGGTTGGAGATAACTGACGAGTAGAAATTTTGAAGAGGAGACACGGAAGTTTACGACATAAAACCATAAAAACAGACCGGTCTTTTTTTATTTGGGAAAAAGCCACCAAAAACCCCAAACTTTTCCACCTGTGACACATTTACCCCGAACTTTTTTTGTGACACCAAAAACCCCAAACTTTGCTATTTGTGACACATTTACCCCAATGCATTTAGTCTATGGGCATTTTCGTCTTTTTTGTATTTTCTTTTTTTTCCTTTTTTTTTCTTTTCCGGCGAAGGGAGCCTCGCCGGCGTCCGGCGAGGGCTGCCCTCGCCGGATCCGGCGAGGGGGGCCCTCGCCGGCGTCCGGCGAGGGTCGCCTTCGCCGGATCTGGCGAGGGCGGCCCTCGCCCGACCCAGGCGAGGTCGACCCTCGCCGGCGTCGGGCGAGGGTCGACCTCGCCTGGGTCGGGCGAGGGCCGCCCTCGCTCGCCCAGGCGAGGGCGACCCTCGCCCGACGCCGGCGAGGGCGTCGGGCGAGGGTCGCCCTCGCCTGGGCGAGCGAGGGCCGCCCTCGCCGGCGTCGAGCGAGGGCGGCCCTCGCCCGATCCGGCGAGGTCGACCCTCGCCGGCGTCGGGCGAGGGTCGCCCTCGCCTGGGCGAGCGAGGGCGGCCCTCGCCGGCGTCGGGCGAGGGCGGCCCTCGCCGGCGTCGGGCCTCCCTCGCCGGATCTGGCGAGGGCCGCCCTCGCTCGACGCCGGCGAGGGCCGCCCTCGCTCGCCCAGGCGAGGGCTACCCTCGCCCGACGCCGGCGAGGGCAGCCCTCGCCGGACGCCGGCGAGGCTCCCTTCGCCGGAAAAGAAAAAAAAGAAAAAAAAAGAAAATACAAAAAAGACGAAAATGCCCATAGACTAAATGCATTAGGGTAAATGTGTCACAAATAGCAAAGTTTGGGGTTTTTGGTGTCACAAAAAAAGTTCGGGGTAAATGTGTCACAGGTGGAAAAGTTTGGGATTTTTGGTGGTTTTTTCCCTTTTTATTTTTTATCTGTCCTATCTCTAACTCTCCTCGTTCTCTGATCTTCATTCTGTTTCTTGCATAGCGCGGGAGTCGAGCTCCACACTTGTGATACTAGCATGCCCACTCCCCAATCCCATTATCGGCAGAGCGCGGGACCGGCCATTTCAAATTTTAGAAAAAGAGCCATTGTTTTGCTACGAGCCTAGAGATCAATTGCATCTGCCAAAGATACAACGAGGAATACCAAACCCTCAACTTCGAGTCTTCAAATTCAGCTCCTCCTCCTTCGGTCACTTCCTCGACCACGACAACCTCAATGGATGTCCTCAAATTCTCTCGCCAGTAGGTATGTGAAGCCCAATTATCGCTGCGCACATGTCGCACGGAATCAAGCCAACCAATTTTCCTTCTGGCCCTAAAACTCTCTCTCTCTCTCTCTCTCTCCCTGGAATTTTCCCGGAAAATGTTCGAAATCGTTGTGACAGAAAGAAAGGAAAAAGAAAGGGAAGGAAACTTGGCATTTCCGCAAGCTTCCCAAAGCGCCCTCTCTCTTTACGAAAGTCCACATTTTTTTTTTTGGATCGAATTTCGAAAGTCCACCGTGTTCGGTGAAAAAAGTCCTGTTTTTTGTTTCCCTCGCATTCACCCGGCCGTACGTTTCTCGAAGGTACGGAGAAGGGAATGCCCGCATTTTCTCGCTCAGAATTTTTTTGTTTCTTCCTTGTTCTGTCTGTTGATCTCCGCTTTGTTTGTTTCACTGCGGAACGGAGCAACCCGTTAGAGTTGAAGGTAGGGAGGATGTTCTGGTATAATCGATTGATCTATTCTCTTTTGTCTTGTTTTTTTTCGTTGTCTGGAGGAGGTTGGATCTCTTGGGTTTTCTTGTTTCATTGCGCCTTGATATTCCGACGTTTCTTAACAGAAATTATTTTCGGGAACAAAAATGTTATCATACACGCACCATTATTCTTATAATGTTGGGACTTGGGTTTTAAACTAATGTTAATACCACGTAAAATTCTAAATTAATACACTTGTGATAAATTTACCCTAAATTAATTTTTTGATCACGAAAAACCTAAACTGGTACATTTATAACAAAGTTACCCCAAATTAATTTTTTGATCATAAAAAATCTTAAATTGGTACACTTGTGATGAATTAATCCTCCTTTAAATTAGATTGATACTACGAAAAATTACAAATCGATACATCCGTAACAAATGGAGGTGTAAAACCCTAAATCGATACACTCAACAACTGTTACGTGCCATCCAACTTAATAATTTGATGGTAAAATTTAACGAAAATAAATTAATGGTAAATTTGTCTTATGTGCATCAGTCTGGGGTTTTTGGTAGTCAAAAAATTGCTTTGGGTTAAATTTGGTACAAATGTACTAGTTTGGGGTTTTTCATGGTATTAACCCTTTAAAATATGTTTTTCTATTTTGTTTTGTTTTTTTTATTTTTTGATATTTTATGATTGTGCTTTTGCTTTTAATCTATTTAATCGGCCTACCCCTCTCTTATTTAATTTTTCCCCGGCTGTCTTTTAATCTGACCGGTTGATTTTTCAATGCACTTAACTTTATTTTTCGTCAAATTTTATCTTTTGTTAATCCTTTCACATATGTTTTTAATCAAAACCGAACGTCATTGAGTTATTTCATTTTACTCAAACCTAATTACCTACCCATTAGAAACTAAATGTAAAGCTAAAAGAAGGAATAATTACCAAATCAATTATAAATCTATTGTACGATATCAATTCAGTTCTCAAATTTTTTATTTTGGCAATTTAGTTCTAAACCTTTGCCTGATATTCTAATGTAATCCTTATGGCTAATTGCCGCTGGAAATTGTTGATATAGCATCTTATCATCGTTGGCCATCTTATGTGGCATGCTAACGTGGACAACATATGGACGTTTCGTCAGCAATAATCCAGCAACAAGTGTCCAAAATGATTATATTGGAATTTCGCACAAAGATTTAATATTACATTGATAAAATTGAAAAGTTTAAAATTTAATTGACATTCATACAATATATTTATGACTAAATTGGTAGTTTTCAACTTAAAAAGGAAAGATCGCGACAGGTAAACATTTGGGGAAAAAATGGGCAAACTTTAATATTTCTCCCTCACAATAATTGGAGTTGCCCATTTTCTTTCCTAGCTCTTAAGCCAAGCAATAATGAATATTATAAGATGGATTTTGGTTTTAATCGACCAATTCAATCTTTCCATTTTTTTTTCAGTTTGATCGCAAGTCGGCCACTTTCTCTAAGAAATGCTGACATGGTAGTTATATGGCTTCCAGGAAATTGGTTTAAAATTTGTGTTTTTTTTTGTGTGAAAAAAATGACATTTGTTTTAAGAATTCACACGAAATAGATTTTCTTATTTTTGTGCCAACACATTTGAACAATTTAAATTAAGTACTTAAACTCGAAAAAATTGTCTAAAGGGAGGAAAACTATCAATAGATAAGTTTATTAGTTATATTTTTCCCAATATATTCTACAACGTACTTTATTGCGTTGACTTAATTACAAATATGAGAGATGGAGATACTTTTTATTAGAATTCTCCCTAGTATACGGACACTGAATAGCCCATATTTGCTTGGAACTAATATTTTTCAACACATAAAAAACTTAACAATCTTTTCCACAATAATGCGTGAGTTTTGCTTTAATTGGATATAACACGAAGGGGAGAATTGCATAGGAATTTCTAAACCTTATGCACAGAATGCAGTAGAAACCTAAACCTTTTCATTGATTCATTCAAGTTCTAAACCTTCTTCAAAAGGTGAAATCAAGTTATGTAAAATGGTTTACCTGTCACTCTAAAGGTGTTTATGTGACATCCTTAAATTACACTTTTCGACATAATTTTTTAGCTTAATTGCATTTTTGTTAAAGATTGAGGATTTAGTTGAACTAATTGAAAGGTTTAGAACTCGATCGCACTTTTTCGTAAATATTTAGGACTCAATTGCACTTCTACATAAGGTTTAATGCGTGTGGTGCAATTTTCCGTAAAATGATGTGCTTTTGTTGTCCTGTCTCTGTCTGCCAAACTTGCACATGTAAGGATTGTTTTTTTACGTGCTTTTGAGGAAATTTTGTGATTAAGTCCAAACGAAATGACCACACACAATTTTGTGACTTGTAAGATATTTTCAAAGGTAATTTTTGTGAAACCCCTTCTTTGTCTATTGAATATTTAAAATTGTAATTATTGATGTGGCGATTTATCATTCCCGGCCATCTTTTACTTGTGTCATGTTCCCGTTAGCGGATTTCGGTGTCAATCGGCCATAATAATTACGTTGGAATTTTATTTAAAGGTCTAGGACGACATTAGGAAAATTGATAAGCTTAGGACTGCTGAATTAACACATGTACAATACATTTAGGACCGAAACGGTAAATTTTTCTCAAGTCGTGATTAAGTCCATACCAAATGATCGTAAAATATAATCGTCGCGCATTGGATACTTTCGAAGGTAATTTGTGAAACCCCTTCTTTGTCCGTTGAATATTCAAAACCCTAATCGTTCCATCGATACCTCGGTCACAAACGTTCCGTCGTGCAATCTAATAGGTCATTGCAATCAAGAGGACACGTTACATCGGTGAGAGACGAACAAGTGTGATGTCCTTCGAAACGCCCCCAAAAAAATCAAAAGAAAGAAAGAAAGATCGGGAGGCCATTCAATAGGGGTTATTAACTCCATGTTGGACCATTCGCAAGGCCAGAGCTGGCAATCATCAAGAGGCGAATTCAAGACGGTCGTCCCCATCGCCCTCTTTGCCCAATACGGTCCTTGATGCCAACGTGGCTCGAGCCTCTTTGCTTCTCCTCCTCTCGATCACGGCCCAACACCCAACATTGAATATATTTCCATGATGACCCCTTCATTTTATCTTTATTTTCACAATCATGGGTCCCCGCATAATTTGTCTTTTCACGCACCAAATCAATCAAGATTTCGCTCCATACCACCATAATAAATTCTCCCTCCTCCTCACTCCGGCACAACAATTTATACCTCCCATGTTCTGTCTATAATGAGAAGTTTCTTCAATGGAAGATGCCCGAGGTCTCCATCCCCACCATAAATTGTCAACCTTTCTTGGCAGGAGGGGAATGCTCGGGAGTTAAAAGAGATCGGTGGCAAGTCAAACCCACGTCAAATTGTGGGAGCTGACACCGAATTATAATCTTCTTGTGCACTAATATTAGTGTCAAGCTGCACATATAAGTTGTATTAGAAAATTCTCACGTTGAAGAATTAATGTGGTATAAAATAGTTAATATATCATAATTGACCCATAACTCATTGGCTTAAATTTTTGAGTAAATATGGATCTAATTAGATATATTAACAAACTCGAACTTAATCTCCTTCTTGGTGATTTTTTCGGAAATTCTTTTGTGTGGTGAATAAAGTAACTTAAGCTTTTGAGTAAAGAATAGGAAAAAATGTGTCATGTGAATAAGTGTATCGAAAGAAAAATCATCAAAGTACGAATGAAAGATTATGATGGTTTTGCAAGAAGGAAACATGTTAAATCAACGAATCAAAAAATTTCATTGATCATAGAGCAAATGTCTGTCAAGAGAAGGTCATTTCCTGTAAACGGAGTTCATCAAATGGTCACGAAACACCTTGCGTCAGTCACTTTGATTGTCTAGTTTATAACGATCGGATTGATCAAGGAAACTTGAATAACTTTGTACTTGTGAGTGAAAGAGACACATGCGAATGAGGTCATTATTTCAAGGGTTAGATTCCCAAAAGCCCAGTAAAGACTCCTCGCATTAACTTATCACAAGCCTAAAAACTTGTGCTGAAAGTATATTTTCAATAGCACGGTTAATTTTTCAAAACTTGTAAAAGAATTGGTACAATCAAGTTTTTTTTTCCTTTTAGGCTATGTTTGTTTCACGAAAAATAACTTCTAGAAAAATGTTTTCCGGATTTTTTGACTTTCATTTAACGAAAAATAAATTAGTCATGCAAAACATTTTCCACTAATAGAAAAGACATTTTCTGCTTTTTAGAAAGCGGAAAACATTTTACATATTTTCTTTCACTTTATTTTCTTTCATATATCACATTTTCCTTTTATTTTTTCTTTTCTTTCTTTTCTTTTTTATTTAAAAAATCGATTTTTTAATTATTTTTTCATTTTAGTTTTTTCCTTTTCTTTTTTTTTTTTTGCTTCTTCCTTAGTCGGTCGTCGGCCACAAGCGAGCTCGAGGCTCGCCAGATGTTGGCGAGGCTCTGGCGATCTCGAGCGAGCTTGACCACTTTAGATCAAGCGAGGGTCGAGCTCGCCTCTGGCCGGTCATCGACCATTGCCATGGTTGGCGACTGGCCAAAGAAGAAGAAAGAAAAGTAAAAAGAAAAGAAACTAAAAATTAAAAAAATATATAAAATTTTAAATATTTTGGTAACTTTCTCTAGAAAATCAAATTGGATACCAAATGGCTGAAAATATTTTCTAGTTCATTTTCAGGTTTCAGCCGATCACTGAAAAATATTATCATTTTCCTAAAAAATAACTTTCCAAAAAATATTTTCTAGAACCGTCACATTTTCCTCGAAACAAATAGAGCCTAAATATGTTAACTTTGAATTAGAGAATAATCAAATGTCACGTTCTTTCTTATTTTTCATTTTCCTTATTAGACACTTAGCATCCGGATTGTACTAAATAAATTCGACGCCATTATAACATAAAACATCAAAACTAATGATGAGATTTGTGTGATTGTTTTTTTAATTATTTTTTTTTCCATTTTCTTTTCATCTTTATGTCCTCTTTATCTTCTAATCAAGTTGTTTCAATAGTGGCCACCACCACCACCACTAGGGGTGATCCGTTCCAGGGTGGGTAGGGTCCAGACCTGGAACCTGGAACCTACCCTGTTACAACCGGTTCCCAGTTTTTGGAACCTGGAACCTACCCTGTTTTCCCTAGACCCTGTTTTGGAACCTACCCTGTTTTTCCGGTCCGGTTCCAGGGTCTACCCGATAACCTGTTTTTTTTTTTTTCTGATTTCAGAAATTTGGAGCAAAATAAGCAATTCACAAGCACCATGTCCAGCAATTGACATGCTCCCCTTGACATGTTCACAAGTGCTCTGTGCTTCTCGAAGTAATAAAAATGAAAATGATGAAACTATATTAGCTAATGCATAATCCTGTCCATTTGTTTCAAGCAAAGAAAGTTCACCAAATATTCACCCACGGCGGATGGGTAACATACAAAAGAACTAACCATGCTAAAACCCTCCAATAACTCTTAACTTCTACAATTGAAAAGTCAGTGCTTTAGTAAAATGAAAATGATGAAAAGCACCACTATTCCTAGGAGAAGACAATAACAAGACTAGACCAATTCAGCCACAGCTCCATGAAAATGATGAAACAGCCTGAAGACCCAACAAAGTTCTTGCGTTGCAACCATCCAGAACCATCACGGGCATGGTAAAAAACCTGAAATTCATACATAAAGAAAAATCAACTAGAAATCATGCTCTAAAGACAAATGCAAATATGTCGATTAATGAAGTATATTTACTCACCACAAAATCGGAGTTTCCACAAAAGAAAGTCTATTTACCAATGATAATATCCTCGGTAAGACAATCCAAATCTAAAAACCAAAAAAAAAAAGATTAAATAAAGTATTCATTCAATAGATAAATATGTGAATGAATTACAAGATAAAAAGAAATAATGAAATATACACGACTTACCCGACTCAAACTTTTCCGCGTTCTCGATGCACTCTTCAACATTAATCGGCACGCGAACGGCTCTTAACCAATCTTGAGTGCAAATCAAACCTTCCACCACTCTAGGAGTCAAAGAACTTCGAAAGCCGTCAAGCACACGTCCCGATGTACTAAAAGCTGACTCCGAAGCAACGGTAGTCACGGGAATGGACAATACATCTCGAGCCATCAAAGATAAGATTTTATACTTTGACCCACTACTCTTCCACCACATCAAAAGGTCCAGATTAATGACATCTTCACTTTCGGCTTCAAGATACCGATCAAGCTCAGATTTGTTTTCATTAAGCACTTTTTTCTTCGCGTGAAGAAAGCTTTTTCGCCAAGCTTGGATGTCCTCCTCATTGTTACCTTCATTGTTGTCAATATTGGCATTGGACCCACTACCACTAGTACTTACACTTGAACCACCAAAATGTTGTCTACTAGAACGAACAAATGATTGCTCATAAAATTCATATAAACGTTCCAAGGCAAGCTTCACCTTATCATGCATCTCATCAATTTTTGCTTCATCATCATAAATTTGTCCATAACAAAACTTCACATAATTCAACTTTTTTGTAGGATCCAACGCAACCGCAATCAACACCATGATGTTTACTTTATCCAAACTCCCATAATATTTGTCAAACTTCTCCTTCATTTTTAAACCCATAACTTGAAGCTTAGGGTCCAAAGAATTCGTCGCATGATTCAAATATTTATACAAAAAAGCTATACCCTCAAAATAATCATTTGAAGTAACATATGAACTTCCCGACATCCGTTTGGTGGCATCATAAAACTGTTTCAGAAACTTAGAAAGAATTATGGCATTTTCCCAATCTTCATTTCGAGGAGAATCATTGTCAATCTCCCTTAAGAAAGATGAATCATCGTCTTCCATCCTTTCAAAAGCTTTCCTATGCTTTATGGCTGTATCTAACATTAGGTAAGTGGAGTTCCATCTAGTGGCAACATCGAGACAAACTGAACCCTTGTATGTAATCCGAGCACTCTCAATACAAGATTGAAATGTTCGAGCTCTTATGGGAGAACTTCTCACATACCTAACTACATTTCGAATACGTGCAATAGAATCACGCACCTCATTCAATCCATCTTTTACAATCAAGTTTAATATATGAGCAGTACACCTCATATGTAAAACATCACCATTCAAGATCAAAAACCTTTCCTTTGAAAATTTTTCCTTCAAATAACCAACCGCCACATCATTGGAACTAGCATTATCAACGGTTATTGTGGATACCTTCTTTTCTATTCCCCACTCATAAATGCATTTCTCCACCATTTTTCCAATCTCTCTACCCTTATGACTATGCATCACCACAAAATTGATGATTCTTTTATGCAACTTCCAATTTTCATCAATAAAATGCGCAGTGAGACATAAATAGTTCAAGTTTTGAATGGAACTCCACATATCAGTCGTGAGTGCAATCCTAGAATTAAGCTTACCAAAGTAAGCTTTCAAACAAGTTCTTTCACTCATATACAACTTCATACAATCTCTAGCCACCGTAAATCGTGATAAATGTTGGAATAGAGGCTGCAATTCAGTGACAAAATCACGAAAACCGACACGCTCAACCGTGGAAAAAGGTTGTTCATCAATAATGATCATCCTAGCAAGCATGTGCCTACAACGTTCTTGATCAAACTTCCACGTTGTTAAGACACTACCATCACCAGTATTTTCTCCTACCTCGCCAACCACATCTTTGTTACGTGGTGCAAACAACATTTGCTTCTTATCTGTATGAGGATACTTTTTGCAGGTTCTCAAGTGCTTCCACATACTAGATGTTCCATGATCAACAGAGTATTTATACTCCTTTCCACAGTGAATGCACTTTACCATAGTTACTTTCTTTGTGTTCTCATCTATGATTTTCGAAAAATTATCCCATGTCTCCGATTGATTAGCTCGCTTTTTACTAAGAGGAGGACGGGAGTTAGGTGCCCTCACCTTATTTGTCGCACTCACGGTTGTAGAGTCCACTTCAGTAGCTTCATGGAATGGCAATTCCATGAGAGGACTCATTTCATTATATCCATCCACTTCCATTGATATGTCTTTGTCTTGATCCATCAACTGAAATTAAACTATATAAAGTCAGGAATCTACAGAAGACAAATTTTTCAACAAAATAGGACCAACAATCATAAAATAAGAAGTCTGTAACTCTTCATTTGTGCAACAATAATTACAGCCACAAAGCATAACGAACCAAAGTCAAATAATTCGATGGTTTTCCAGAGCCAATATGCAAGAGTTCTGATCAGTGATAAAATGAGGGAGCCAGAACTAATGTGATCTGAATTACTTGTCAGAATGTGCAATTAAATCCTAATTCTAAGTGAGGCTTTATGAATTGCCTTCTGAAGGTAGTAAAAACCTCAACAAAATCAGCCAAGATCCCAAAGTAAGCAGGCATTATCAATTCCATTGAACAGATGACTGCAACAGCAAAAAAAACTTAGAAAGGACTTTGGAAATGCAAAGCCCTTATCGGCTCTGTGCAGTTCAAAAGTCATTTTCGATGAAACTGATAGGTGGCACCGCTCAAATACGAGAACATTCCATTCACCGTTCGGCCCGCGTCACACCAATCGGTTGACTTATCGAAAATCTCTTTGATTCCTGCTAAGGCCGACTCAATCCACAAACACAGGCACAACCTCGGCATGCATTACCCACAAGCGAACCATTGCCCAAGCATCAATCTTTTTTTGCGCAAGGAGAAACCGATCCCCCCCCATGTACGATGAACACGCCTAAAAATCCAAAGCAATACCTTCTTCAACGAATTCGGATCCTCGAACACCGGATGAACTTCCAGATGTCTAGACAAAAGCAGAACAAGATTCATGAGCAAAAACCAAAGCGCGGCTCCCGATCAAATCAAGAACCATATATATATATATATCCGAAAACTTCGAGAATTAATCAAAAAAAGCGAGGGGCTTTTCCGAGATCGAACGTACGTGTGATTGTGCCTCCTCCGGTAAGCTTCAAGGGCGACCGCCGAGAGCAAACCCAGGAGCAAAATGAAGCTGCAGCTTATTCGGCGACGAGCGGCAACGAGCGGCGTTACGGCGACTCAGGCAGCGAGCTGCTGTGGGCCATGGCGACGAGTTGGGTTGCAGCGAGCAACCGCGGCGACGAGATGCTATGAGCTGGGTTGCGGCGAGCAGCCACGACGACGAGCAGCAGCGGCGACGAGCGGCGACGAGCAGCAGCGGCGACGAGCGGCGACGAGCAGCCGCGGCGACGAGCGGCGACGAGCAGCCGCGGCGATGAGCGGCGAGCAGTCGCGGCGACGAGAAAACTGGAAGAAAGGGGACTCGCGAAGAGGAGGGAGCGACTAAGCAGATCGAGAAAGGGGACTCGCACTCTCAATGCTAGGGTTTTCTTTAGTCTTTACGGTAACTTAAAACCGGTTCTAAAACCGGTCCGGGTGGGTTTTCACTTAGACCCGGGAACCGGACCGGTTCCAACCGGTTCCGAAAAAAAAGAACCGATTCCCGGACCGGTTCAAACAGGAACCGGTTCCCGGACCTGTTTTTCGGGTGGGCCGGTCCGGTTCCCGGGTAAACCCGGTCCGGTTGCACACCCCTAACCACCACCACTACACATGGTCGTCGCGGCCGTCCATCAAACCTATTAAACGGGTGGGTCGGGTCACGTTTGAGTCGGATCATAAATAGTCCGACCCAAATTAACCCATTAACCCGTTTATGATCAATTTATTTGTAATGTAAATATTCCGACCCGACCCATACCTAATCCATACCCGACCCGACCCATATAAATAAAAATACTTCAATATTTAACTCAATATATTAAAACTTGTTTCTTATGATTTTTTTTAAAATTATACTACTAAAACATTTTCATACAAAACAAAGCTAGTAGACAATTTTTATTATTTTTTTTATAATTGAGGTTCTATTTGTTTCGTGAAAAATGCAACATTTTTATAAAATATTTTCCTTGAAGTTATTTTCCAAGAAGATAAAAAAATTTCCAGTGTTTGGCTAAAACCTAAAAATAAACTAGAAAATATTTTCCGATGTTTGGTATATAAAATCTAATTTGATTTTACTTCATGCAATCATTTTAATGATTTTAATATTTTATTATTTTTTAAAATCAAAATTTTAATTATTTTAATTTTTCTTTTTCTTTTTTTCTTTCTCTTTTTCGGTCAGTGACCGGCCATGGCAATGACCAGCCACCGGCCACAGGCGAGGATGCCGGAGGCCGTTGAGGCCTCAAGCTCATTGGAATCGGGCAAGCTCAGCATCGCCGGCCTCGGCGAGCTCGAGTCTTGCTAGATTGGCAAGGCCGAGACTCGAGCTCACTAGCCTTGGGCAAGGCTCTAGCCTCGCTGATCTGGCGAGACTCAAGCTCGCTTGAGGCCGACTCGACTCGGATAGCCTAAGGCCGACTCGACTCGGCTCGCTGAAATCAAGCTAGCTCGAGGCTCATCTGAGGCCGGCAAGGCTGAGCTCGCCCGATTTCAGCGAGGTCGTCCTCGCCTGTGGCCGTCATCGTGGCCGACCACTGGCCGAAAAAGAGAAAGAGAAAAAAATAAAGGAAAAAAAAAGAAAAAAGAAAGAAAAGAAAAGAAAAACGAAAAATAAAACAAAAATAGAAAAAACATAAAAATAAAAATAATTTCGATTTTTTTAAAAAATATTTTTAAAAAAGGGGCAAAAGTGTGTGGGCTTAATAGGTGGGTTGAAAATGGGTTCCATACTCAACTCATTAAGACCCATTTATGATAAGTTTAAAAATTTAAGATCCATTTAAGATAAGCTTTTCAAAGTTGTATTGACCCATTTATGATCCATTCATTTTTTAAATGAGTCATATATGGGTTTTAAGACCCATTTAACAGGTCTAGAGGCCATCCACTACGACGACCACCATCGCCATCAACTGGCCACATTCTTCCATGTCAAAATCTTAAGGGGGTGGAGGAAAAATTGAGAAATTCAGAATTGGGCAAACATCAGCTTTTGAACCCTCGTTCTTCTTTGTTTCCTTAAATGCCCAAGTTGCTCGATCAGCACGTTCAAAAAAGTGCTTCCACTGGTAAACATTGCTCAGGAATCGACCCCAACCCATGTCTGCTGCTCAACAATCAGATGGCCGTCGCCTGCGATGGAGCCGCGCTCCTGAGAGAGAGAGAGGCGGCAGTGATGGTGGTGGTGGATAGGACTGGCTGCGGCCGCGATGGGTGGAAGTGGTGGCTTTTTATAAGTTTTGGAGGAGACGAAGATAGAAGGGGAGAAAAATAAATAAATAAAAGGAAATAAAAAAATAAAATAAAAATCCTTTGTATGTTAGGGTGAATTGTACTTTATTTGACACCACATCAAATCAGCGTGTTAATAAAAACTGCATGGTAGAAAATAAAAAGATATCACCTTAGATTTTTTTATCATTCAATATTAATAGAATTAATGAAGACATTTGAATGTATTATTTTTAAATATAATATAACTTAATTATACTATTTAAAAGTTTAGGAATTGATTATACTTTCGGTACAAACGCACTTATCCCTAAAAATCTCTTTATTAAGTAGTTTAACACGATCATTACTGATATACCAAATAAAATCACAAGCTAATAAAATTAATGTTATTTGCAGTGTGTTTACACATCGATTCAGTGAAGAACTTACGCACTTTAGTGAAGAAAAGGGCATTATTACGCACTAATTCAGGCTGGCCCATCCCATGAAGTCCTTTCTCCCGTCAATTATTCATAACCAATCTCCTTCTGAACAATTATACGGTAATCCTCCAAATTGCACTAATCTAAATGTTTTTTCGGGTTTAGCTCGCTTCATTCTTCTTCCACTTCTTAAACGTATCAAACATGAACTATGTGCACGGCTTGTCGTTTACTTAGATGTTGAGATAGTCTTTTTAATCACCTTTGCGTAAAATGTCATTTTTTAAGAAAGCATAATGTTCTCGTTACTTTTTTTTTCATTTCATGCTATTTTTCAGAAGCTAGTAAACATATTGTTATTTATCACGTTTTTTTTTTGGTCGATAAAAAAAAAACGTGATAAATAACAATACCTTGATCGGCAACTGCGGACGGTTTTACGATTGCTCTGCATCCCACCTTATTTTCTAGTTTCTCGTCCAAATTCCAATCCTTGAATTTGAATAGGGCGTTGGAGATTTTTACATTTTTAAAATAAAAGCTCTTAGAGATATTTTTCTATACGAAGATATTTGGGCAATTGCGAAATTACTCAATATACATTTAATTAAGTGAATGATACGTAGTTATTTTCCGATATATTTTATCTTGGTAATTTTCAGAAATTAAAATTTTTTGTTATATAATGCACACAGAAATAAGTTAGAAACAAAAATTACAACAAATGTATTACTTTTTTCCAAATTTTGTGGCTCAGAAAATTCAATGTTTATGTGACATGAAACATCCAAAACGTTTCAAAACATATTTTTATGGACATTATCTTTTACGGTTTGAACGATGACTCAATTTTGGTGGAAAAGTATAAAAAGTAATTTGGAGTTTGGAAGTCCTCAAAATTAATTGTGAAATCTATTTATGTTCTTCAAAATTTGAAAAGGAAAAATGCTTTGAGTCTAGGAAAATCAGGAAAAAAAGATATACAATCATACATGTGATTTGCATATTTTTATTGTATTAGATTTTTCGTGTTAAATAAAATTCAATTGACCAGATGTGTGAATTTTGCAAATAGTCTGAAATGGAATTTATCCCAAATAAGTTCGCAAACTTCATCCAACTAAAAAACATAAGAGCATTTCCTAACCTTAATTGGTGACGACGGAAGCACTCGGTTTTCCTTCTTTTGGAGCAAGTCTTATATGTACCGAGTGCATATGAGCCAAATTTCTCTAAATTTAGGTGTGTTTGTTTTGCGGAAAACTTAATGATAAAGAAAAATGATATCTCGAAAAGCATTTTCCACGAATACGATTTGTTTCCTTTGTTTGGTGATACACGATCGAAATTAATTATTTTCTGTCATTTAGATTTCATTGGAAAATTATTTCAATCTCATGAATTTATCTCAAGAAAAATTCAAAATTTTTAAATAATTTTATTATTTAAAAAATCGATTTTTTAATAATTTTATATTTCTCTTTTTTTTCTTTTCTTTTTTAAAAAATTCGAATTTTTATATTTTCTTTTTCCTTTTCTTCTTTCTTTCTTTTCTTTTCTTTTTGCTCCTTCCTCCGCTATGACTGGCCGGCAATGACCACAAGCGAGCTCAAGCTTGTTGGCCTCAGGTGAGCAGCGAGCTCGTTGAGATCGACCGAGCCCCGAGCTCGTTGAGATCGACCGAGCCCCAAGCTCGCGGGCCTTGATGGATCGATGGATCTTGGGTTGGCTAGCCACAAGCTCGCTTGGATCGGTTGAGCCTCGAGCTCGTCGGCCCATGTCTTTGGCCGTTCACTGAGTTACCAGTCATCCTGTGGCACACGGCCAATAGAGGAAGAAGAAGGAAGGAAAAGAAAGAAAGGAGAAAAGAATAAAAATAAAAAGAAAAGACAAAACTAAAAATAATAAAAAAGCAAATTTTAAAAAATAAAAAATAATTAAAAATTTTATTTTTTTAAACAATATTTTTATGAGAACAGATATTTCATTAACCAAGGACTCGAGCTCAAGCGCTGAGGATCTATGCATGGCCTTTGTGGACTCGGGCTAAGGGTCAAGACTAGAGTTCAAACATTAGGGGCCTGAGCACGGCCTTTATGGAATCGAGTTTGGGTGTTGGAGCATCATATATGGGCACTAGGGTTTCGGGCCCAACCTTGATGGACCTCGGCATGGGTGCCGGGGGACCGAGCTTGGGACATCGAGGTATCGGGCCTTAATGGACTCGAGCCCGGCCTTAATGGACTCGAGCCCGTCTGCCGAAGACCTGGTCCTGAATGCCAAGACCCGGGAACCAACGTTGGGATTTCCAAGCCTAAACGTAGAGTTTCGGATTCAAGCGCCGAAAGTTAATCATATTTCGAAAAACGTTTTCCGATTTTGTTAAAGAGGAAATCATTTTCCTGAATATAAGCTTTAGTGGGAGAACTTTTTATCGTTGATTAGGAAATTATTTTCCGTTAACTTATTTTTCTAAATAAATTAAATATCAGAAAATGAGAAAAATGTTTTCTACGAAAAAAGGGCGCCCTCTGATTATGTGAGTTTCACGGTGAGATCCATATCATCTATAGTTGAGATGCACTGATGTCTGATGTCGCATGCTTCGTGTGCGTCCAAGAACCACCAACGTGGAAAAACAATTTAGGATGCGAAGAACGACGGCTTAGCATTTTTTGCAAGGGGAACACGTACAAACGCATCCATACAAAAGATCCTCTGCGACCGTATTAATGTCTTTATCCCATTTATGTCGCTGACCTGTCTTCCACGCCCATCCCCTTCATAATTCACCTCTCTCTCTCTCTCTCTTTCTCTCTCTCTCTCTCTCTGGTAGTGATTGTTGCCATTTATATAAACGGAGAGAAAACTGGCTCGATCGGCTTTTGGTTTTTGGTGATTCCGGGGGCAAATGGGTAGATCCCCGTGCTGTGACAAGGTGGGATTGAAGAAAGGGCCGTGGACACCTGAAGAAGACCAGAAGCTCCTCGCTTACATCGAAGAGCACGGCCATGGAAGCTGGCGTGCTTTGCCTTCCAAAGCTGGTATCGTGTGCTATCGCTCATCTTTCCTTTAAATTACTATCAGAATATGCAAGATAAGAATATCCCAGCAATTCTGCATCTTTCTTTCTTTTAGGGTTTCGTTCTTTTTTCCAGTTTGTTGGTTTTGCTTATGGTAGCTGCTGCTTCTTCTTGCTCCTCCTCCTCCTCCTCCTGCTGCAAAAAACATAGGTCTTCAAAGATGTGGGAAAAGCTGTAGGTTAAGATGGACTAATTATCTGAGACCTGACATCAAGAGAGGAAAATTCAGCTTACAAGAGGAACAGACCATCATTCAACTCCATGCCCTTCTTGGCAACAGGTAAAAGTCTCTCTTTCTCTCTCCTCGTACCAACGTTCTTCCATCTTTTTCTTATTTTGCTTAATCATAAATCAAAGGCTTTAACCTCCACCTTGAGCAGTTCAGTCCGGATGTCCTTACTGATATTTGTTTTCCTTTTGTGAAAATTCATATATGTGACATTAACAGTCCAACATATTCTCTCTCTCT
Organism: Syzygium malaccense; assembly: GCA_031216405.1. Lineage (NCBI taxonomy): Eukaryota > Viridiplantae > Streptophyta > Magnoliopsida > Myrtales > Myrtaceae > Syzygium > Syzygium malaccense. The sequence continues at coordinate 15,780,538 of CM062262.1, read as the reverse complement.
CATTTTTTTTATCTCCTTAAAATGGAGCTGATGAGCAGTTTATTTACTGCAACTTGTGGAGATGGATGTGATAGTTTGATCCTCTCAGTAACTCTCAGCTACCCCCGACAAGAATGGCGATCTGCACAAACTCTCATGGAAAGATCAGCCTTTGGATTTCTGGGTTTCAGAAAACTTGCTAAATTTGTTTTGCCAACGAACAAATTTGTTTGTGTCCCGAAAAAGTACAAAGAAACAAGTTTGTATGGTGCCTGCTGAATGTTCTGATGATAAAGACCCTGATTTTCAGTCTGGTGCCTAAATTTGTTCTACCAAGAAAGGATAGAGATTTTGTTCTTTCACAAGCATTCCTGAACTTAAGTTTCTAAAAAGAAAAAGAACAAAAATCCTTCAGATGATTAGTTTCACCATCTTGCAATATTGTTGTGTTTTTTTTTTTTTTTTGCTTATGAATGTCCTTTCTGCGGCTATTTCTCCTCAGATGGTCAGCCATAGCAACTCATTTGCCGAAGCGAACGGACAATGAGATCAAGAACTATTGGAACACACATCTGAAGAAAAGATTGGCGAAAATGGGAATCGACCCAGTGACCCATAAGCCTAAAAGTGATACCCTAGTCTCTAGTGACGGTCAATCCAAGAGCGCGGCTAAACTCAGCCACATGGCTCAGTGGGAAAGCGCTCGGCTCGAAGCTGAAGCCAGATTGGCTAGGGAATCGAAACTACGCTCGCAGTCATTCCAGCATCACCCCGGCAGCAGCAACAGCAGCCAGGTTTATTCCGCGCCTTCCGCTTTGGGTTCCGCTTCAGCTGCAACACCCAGCCTCGTCAAAAAAGCCGCCGCCCCGCTGCCACCGCCGCCGCCATCGCCACAGTCTCTTGACGTCCTCAAAGCTTGGACCGGTAGCTCATGGCTGTCGACCAAATCCGGCGAAGGTAGTGGCGGCACCGGAGGTTCAGCCAACGGGATCGCTGGTGATCTCGAGTCTCCTACGTCTACACTCACTTTCTCCGAGCCTATGAATGTGCTTTGTGAGATTCCCAAGCAAATGATCGAGTTTGTCGGTGCGTCTGGGTCGTCTGACTCAGGGATGATCAAAGAAGAAGGTGAACAGGAGTGGAAAGGCCTCGAAAGCTCGATTAGGTTGCCAGAGTTCAAAGAGGGTATTGGGAACAACGCGGTCTCATTCACATCCACATTCCATGAAATGACAATGTCCCTAGAAGGTCCATGGACTCCGGAGTCGCTGAGGGCGAGTAGCGTGCACGGTAACATGGAAAATAACGACATGGAAGAGGGGTTCACTAGTCTTTTGCTTAATAGCTCTGGTGACCAGAGTTTATCGGACGGCAGCGGTGAGTCCGACAAACATAGTGATTACTATGAGGATAACAAGAATTACTGGAACAGCATCCTTAATTTGGTGAACTCTTCGCCATCAGAGTCCCCAATGTTCTAGAAATCATAAATTAGTAAGCTTTCCAAGTTTCTCCTTGATGTGTTTGTGAGGGAAAACTCCTGTGCAAGTACTCCTTCCGCAACCATTGCACAGCCGAGAGCCCTAAAGTGACTTTAAGCTGTTGTTTTAGTGAAGTGAGAAAAGTCAATAGGAAAGGTAATCATTTGGTAGCCAACAAGCTCTTAGTTTCTTCCACAGGTTTCAACATGAGATACATATCGATTGCCCTGAGCTGGAAAGGAACAAAAGCTGCTTGTGAAGTTTGTCTCCCAAGCGAAATGTTAATAGTTCAGTTCAGCCTGCCTCCCCTTTCTTCACTGCTACTAGTTTTTCTTTTCAGAATGATGTAAAAAACTTGACTCAGCTTTTTCTTTGGGCAAGAAACTCGACTCAGCAGCACATTCTTTATCATTATCATTATTACAACTTTCTTTTTAAGGGTTTGTTAATTATTTATTTTATTAGGGGTTCGTTTCTTGATCTCGTCATCTCCACATCCAGCTTCTGATTGTTGAGGGCGTGCGTGGTCCAACTACTTCATATAGAAACTTACTGTCTAAGTAGGGATGTATGAAGTGAACAGCTCACTGCACATTAATAAATATGTGCCTCATATTTATAGTTCATGGAGTGACCATCTGCCATAAGAATTTATGATGGAGTCTGTATCTGATGGTTGGTAAAACGTCACATTCTGACTCCAAAGAGAGTGTTCATGCAAGAAGATATAACTTGATTGCTCTTTCTTTCTTCTCAATGAACAGACAATCACGATCATCAATTTCAGAAAAAGAAGGCAACATTGAAGTCCACACGAAGTTCGAAACAAATGGTTCAAATCACACTTAACATGTAGAAAAGGAATGATCAAAATTGGGCAGATGCTTTCGTGTTGGGCACGTCCTGAGATCGAATAACGGAGAAGTGAAATGACCATTTCGCGAAGAAAAAGTTAAAACTGTGTACGAAAAACATAGATAATCAAAACCTATAAACTTACCGCATCACGAATGAATTGTCAACATGTTCTTCGGTTCATCGTCACCCAGATTTTGTAAAGGCAGCTGAAACGATATTAAAGAAAATCTGCACGGTTAGTTTTAAATAGTGTGTGCATTGGGAAACGTACATGATATTACATATGTTTTATAGGATTAATATCATGAAAAGCCCCAAACTGAAATATCTAGGGAAAATTGTTTAAAAAACCATAAACCTATTACACTTTTGCCAATTGAGTCATAAACCTTTCAAGTTTGCCAATTGAGTCTTAAACCTTTATACTTTTTGCCAATTAAGTCCTAAATCTTTACACTTATTGTCAATTGAGTCTATCCAGTCAATTTTGGCTGGATATCGTTGACATAGACGCTGGCCGGCCACGTGGCGCTGACGCGGACATTTTTAATAATATTTTAATATTTTTTTGAAATTTTTATGTTTTTTTATCTCTTTTTTTTCCTTTTCTCTTTTTTTTGGGATTTTAGAGTTGGCCTGCGAGGGTGGTCGGCCAACCCTCGCTGACCAAAGCGAGGGCACACTAGCCCTCGCTTAGATCCGGCGAGGGTCGCAATGCCCTCGCCAGATTTGGCTAGGCGAGGGCTTGGTGGCCCTTGCCGGCTCCAGGCGAGGCGCTTGGCGGCCCCACGCTCGCGCCCATGCCCACGCCCATGCCCACGCCTGGGGCCGGCGACCCTCGCCTAGCCAGATCTGGCAAGGGCGTCGCGGCCCTTGCCCAGAGTTGGCGAGGGTTGCCGGTCCTTGCTTGTGGCCGGCGAGGGTCGGCCAGCCACCCTAGCCGGCCAACTGCAAAACACCCATAAAAAACCGAGAAAAGGAAAAAATCATAAAAAAAATTCAGAAAATTATTAAAATATTATTTAAAAATGTCCACGTTAGAGTCACATAGCTGGCTAGCGTCCACGTCAGCGATTTCCGACCAATATTGGTAGGAAGTGTAAAGGTTTAGGACTTAATTTGCAAACTTAAAAGGTTTATGGCCGAATTGACAAAAGTACAATAGGTTTATGACTTTTTGGATAATTTTCTCGGTACATCTGTGACAAATTTATCATAAATTAATTTTTTGACCATCAAAAACCCTAAACTGGTACATCCGTGACAAATTTACCCCATACTAATATTTTGACCATAAAAAATCCCAAAATGATACATTGGTGATAAATTTATGCTACTTTAGTTTCCGTTAAATTGAATTAATTCCACGAAAAATACAAACCGGTACACTTATAACAAACGAAGGGTACTGGTATACCTATCAATTGCCATAAATCATCTAACATAGTAATTTAACAGTAAAATTTAACGAAAATTAACGGAGGATAAATTTGTTACACGTTTACCAATTTGGGATTTTTAGTGGTCAAAAAATTAGTTTAGAGTAAATTTATCACAAGTGTACCAGTTTAAGATTTTTCGTGATATTAACCCTTTTTCATAGGGAAAATTTCAATTAAGAACCCCAAGTGGGGTCAAATTCTTAAAAGATGACCCAAAGTGAACATAAAGTCAAATAAGGACATGAAGTGGCCAATCAGTCTCAAATAAGGACCTGAAGTGCCCAAAAAATCTCAAATAAGGGTCTGGGTCGCCGGGCGGCCAAAATGCCCACCGAACGACGAGAATGTTACTATTACGGCATCGGAACAGTAACTTTTTAAATTTTTTTATTATTTTTTCCTTTCTGTTTTTCCTTTTCTGTTTTTTTTTTCTTTTCCTTTTCTTTTTTTTTTCTTCTCTTCCTCCGCTGGCCATAGCCGGGGCTGGCGGAGGTCGCCGGCCTCAGGCAAGGCCGCCCTCGCCTGGGCTGGGCGAGGTCGGCCTCGCCAGTTGGTGGCGAGGCCCGACCTCATCGATGTCGGGTGAGGTCGACCTCATCGTTGCAGGCGAGACCGACCTCGCTCGATGCCAACGAGGTCGAGCCCTCGCTAGTGGTCGGCGGGGCCAAGCCCTCGCCAGATTTGGCGAGGCTCGACCTCACCGGCAATTGGCGAGGCCGACCTCGCCCAGCCCAGGCGAGGCCGGCCCTCGCCCGACGCCGGCGAGGGCGGCCTCGCCTGAGGGCGGCGGAGGTGGCCGGCAGAGGAAGAGAAGAAAAAAAAAAGAAAAAGAAAAAAAAACAGAAAAGGAAAAAAATAAAAAGTTACTGTTCCGGTACCGGAATAGTAACATTTTTGCCAGCTGGCGGGAATTTTGGCCGGCCGGCGATCTAGGCCCTCATTTGAGACTTTTTGGGCACTTCATATTCTTATTTGACATTATGTTCATTTTTTGCCATCTTTTGAGAATTTGACCCCACTTGGGGTCTTTAATTGAAATTTTCCCTTTTTTATATTTTGGTAAGAGAATTTGATGTTATATATAATGAATAACCTTCATCTTGAAAACAACAGAATTCGAAGCCCTATTTCTTGATTAAGGCCTAAATAATATATTTACATATATATATATATATATATATATATATATATATAGTGTTATTGATTAGTAACTAGTGTGGCACCATTTAAATTATTATTTTAAGTATATTTGAAGAAAAAGATTGTGCTTTTTTCATTTGTCAATATAGAAACCCACCATATGATTTAATACCTTATTGGGGAAAAAGATTAATTACATTCGTTTTGCTGATGATTGCTTTTTCGTCAATTTGTTTATAATAATTAAGGAAGCGTTTTTTCCTCTTTTTTCACTTATCATCTAAATGACGGCATTAATGCTCGAAATTGAAGCTCCACCTAGAATATTGAATCCTTTTAAAATTTGACAATGTGATTCTAGGATATACGTACAGATGCCATGATTCCAAAAGGAAAAAAGCGCACATTTGGTTATTAGGTTGTAATCTTCCAACTTGTAATTTTGATTGTAATGCAATCAAGTATATGAACTTGTATAAGTTTTCACACTCAAATCACCCTATCAATTCCTCACGTGTTAATTAAGACTAGCCAAAAGTTTGATATTGGAATAATCATTGACTCGATAGAATGTAAATATATTAAAAGTTGGATTAATTGTATCACTGCAGATTGTTCTCGTAGAATGGTTGGTTGACACAAGTTAATTTAGGACGCGAATGATAACCATCTAATCCATAAATAGATTCTATTTTTTGGAAGAGTTTCTGAACAGAAATACGCGTTTGATAATGACACAAAATTTCTCCCTCTTATACTCTTTTCCATTCATCGATGGACGGTGGGAGGCGGTGGTCGGCGGGCGAGGGTGGCGACGGTCGATGGTGAGTGGTAGGTGGTTGGCGAGGAGCGATTGGCGGCGGTCGGTGGGCTAGCAGTGGCAAGAGGCAGCAGTCGGCGGGAGGCTGGTAGGGGTAGTGGTGGCGGCGGCAGTCGACGAGGGGCGACAATTAGTGGGCGGCCGCGGGGGGGTGGCGGCGGCGGGAGACAAGAGTGAGCGATGAGAAGAGTTTTTATTTCTCTTTTTGCTCCAGAAATAGAAAAGTAGAAAATTTTTACTTCTTATTTCTATTCCAAACTTATTTTTGGACTAAAAATTTATTCTAGAAATAGAAAAATGAAATTATTTTACCAAATAAATTTCTGTTCCAAACCTGTTCTCGGAAACAGAAAAATAGAAAAATAGATAAACATAATGGTTATCATGCGCGTCCTTATTGTCCATGTTGACGCTAGTTTCACCACAAGAAAATTAGTCTCACAAATCAAAATTTGTCTATATTTTCGAAAATCCTTAAATTGACTTAGGGTCGATCATAAAATGACCCAGATTTGACAGATAACCTAAAAAGCACAAAACAATTTTTTATATATAAAAAAGTAGGTTTTTCTCATCGAAACATATTTTTCAACACCCATATTTCCATCCAAATATATTGACACCCCATATTCACCGCATGGTATGGGGAATGATGAGGACGTGATTCGCCATATTGTCCTTGACAACGATATATTGAGGGAAGACCGGCTCAGTGTTCCGGCTGATCAAGTGCTACACAGATTTGTCTTCAGTCAAAGAAAGTTTCGGCTCATGACGTGTGGAGGCTAGACTTGCAAGGGTCTAAAAGAAGATCAAAAAGTAAACAATTGTGTCAAGAATTCTACAAGAAAATTGGGTGTGTTATGATGAATGATGAGGATGCGATTGGCTGTACTATCTTGGCGAACAATATATCAAGGGAGGGCCCACCTAGTTTTTCGGCTCATAAAGTGCCCCAAAGGCTTGTCTTCAGCCAGAAAGCTTATAATAAATAAGGGCTCGAGCTTTTTCTACCCTTTTTTTGACTTCTAACACCCTCTATTACCTAAAATTGACTGCAATAAGCCTTGGAGGTCCTACTCTTACTCTAATATTATTTTTTGCCATTTCTTCTTCTTTTTTTTTTGTTTCAATTTTACCAAAAGACACAACTACTTTTATTCCTCTCAAACAACTTTTTTCACCATAATTGCTTCTTCTACACCTACTAAATTTCAACGTTTCCTTCATGTTCATTTTCTTCTTAAATTATTCTTCATTGTGCACTTGAATGAGAGTTCAACCGATTGTTGTAAACTAAGCAAGCACTAGACATACATTGGAAGTGAAGAAAGGTTAGTTTTATTTGCACATTGTTTACTTTATTTCCCCTAGATTCTCATCATAATTGTGAATTTTTCAACTTCGATTTCCGTTATAATTTTATAGCAGTTTGCTCAAAGATTGAATATTTTGGTTGATGTTTGTTTCACGGAATGTACTCATATTTCATTGTATTATTTTTTTGTAGCGTAGTCTCTATGGAAGACAATATTCAAGAGGACCCAAATTGCTTAAATGTATGTATTTTCATAATGAAAATGTGGATGGAGAAGAGCAATCAGTCATATCAACAAGTTCATTTGAAACTTTTTCAGCGAAAAAACAAAAGTTCATTTGAAACTTTACTCGTCTAACTCAAGAGGATATGTTGAGTAGCGTGCAGAGGCATCTTCTTGTTCAATGTTATGTTGTCTCCCTTAAATGGTCAAAGAAAGACAAATTTATTCTTCTTGGTTGTGATAGAGGATGTAATTGTCGTTATCAACATAGTATTTCTATTGCATGTCTGAGAAGAAAGACCAAATCTCGTTTAATTAACTTTACTTTGCAAGTTCATTGCTGTGAAAAAAAAAAGAACAGATCGTTGTCACTCAAAATATTGAATGAATCACATAATCATGACCTTTCGAGTGATATATCTGAGCATCATACTTGTCATCGCTTTTTTAAAGTTGAAGCTTTGCATATGAAAGCAATGTATAAAGTGGGTATGCCTCATCACAAATTCTTTCCACCTTGAGACAAAGAAACCCCAACATTCAAGCTATTGCTAAAACTGCTTACACCATGAAAGCGAAATCCTATCGTTTGCTTTGTAGTCCAAGCTTTATTGGATGAGCTTATTAGAGGTGAATTTATCTACAATTTTAAACACGATGTTGAGGGTCACTTGACGCATTTATGGCACTAACGAAGAGCTTCTCAAGTGTCTTTGTAATGGATTGGACTTACAAGACTAATAGATTCAAAATGTGTTTGTTGGATATTATTGGAGTTTCCAACTTTAATATTTTCTTTCTACTCATGCTTTGCATTTTTGAGAAAGGAAGAAGAGGAAGATTATATTTGGGCTTTGACAATGTTGCCAACATATCGGGTGTTTATTGTCAACCTTTAGCTATTGTCACTAATAGAGAGTTGGCATTGATAAATGCAGTTCCATTCAATTTTCTTAAAAGTGTGAATATGTTGAGCATTTGGCACATTGAGAAGAATATTGTGTTAAAATGTAAATCTCAGTTTGACGAAGGAACTAACTAAGATTCTTTTATGTCTAATTGCTAAAAAGTTTTGAACTCCAACAGTGAAGCAAAATATGATGAAAATATTTGGCAATTTGAAAATCATTATAGGGAAAAGCCATCGGTCCTTAATTACATTCAAAATACATGACTTCCCTTCAAAGAATTTTTTGTGCCTGCTTGGACAGACCTACACATGCATTTTGAGAATCATGTTACTTCAAGAGCTCAAAGGGTGCATTCAACTTTGAAAGCATATCTAAGAGTTTCAACAGGTGATTTAATCAAATTGAAAAAGAGAATGTCTTGCAGTTGAGAATTAGTTTCAAGAAATCAAAACCAAATTGTCAAGTAAAAGGGGTAAGAGTTCCTCGTCATCTTCATATTTCTTTTTTCAAGAACTTGATTATTTGCACGCCAATATTTGCTTTAACCAAGCTCTTGAATATGAGATTGCTTAAAGTTGGGTTGAGTTACCTGCTTGTATTGGGCATTTTATGCAATCCATGGGCTTTCCATGTGCGTATGAGATAAGATTTAGGTATACTAATGGTTTGCCTCTAGATAAAATTAATCCACAGTGGTGGCTTGATGTAAGGTCCTTTCTTGATCGTGATGTTACTCAAAATAATGAAGAAGTTCATATGCGCAACAACTTAATGAGTTGGAAAGGAAGTATCAAGAGTGGCCACTTTCCAAAAAGGAAGTTGTTTAAAAGCAAATTGAACAATTCGCATGAATAAGTGATCTTTTATTATATGAACCATTAACTACATCTCATAAAGGTCATCCTTTTAGTTCAAAAGCTAAAGGATAATAAATTTCTACATGATGTGATCCTTCTGCATTTGAGATTGTTGAAAAGGGGAAGAGTTGTAGTACTTGTAAACGTTATGGCCATACTAGTCGAACATGAAACGAGAAAGGTAAAGATCTCGGATCAACACATTCAAGGACCATTGGAATTCATGGTGGTGGAATAAAATAGGCAAAGAGGACTTAAGCAAGCAACAATTCAACCAAAAGAAATACTCTAAATAAATTTGGAGCTATTCAAACTATGGCATTGAAAATTATTCCCTGATATTCTTTTGTTTTTAAGTAAACGACGACTCTTACTGATATGATTGAAAACTTTAATTATCCAATTCAGGTTAAAAAATTTGTTCCAAGATATTAGCCTTTATTTGCAACTTGTTGTTATTGCAATAAATTTGTACTTTGAAGATACTTTCGTATCTTTACTATGGAAATTCTTGTGCATTTAGAATCGACAAAAAAAAATGTAATTCACAAATGGTTTAAATGGGCTGTGTTATAATACAATTACAGTTGCCATAATTATCTTGTCAACGACTAATTATTCCATGGAATTAAGGCAAACATAGTATTGCATATTATAATGTTTTAAGGAGCATTTTCTTTTGAATTTGTATGATAGTAATGGATGTTTAGAACTCTTAATGTAGTTGATTTTGTCATTTTTTTTAATTGTTTTGAAAAAAAAAGAGAAATGTACAAGGTATTATTAACACAACAACCGGTGAGCTATCTGCCAAATTAAACTATTTATTTTTTTTTTAGCGGAAAAGAGGGACCCTACTTTCATCTTAAATCAAGAGAACGGCGCCCCACATTTGATCTTAATCTCGGTTGTTTAAGAAGAACAGGGGTAGAGCTGTCTTCTGGCAAAATCGAAACCAAAGAAAAAAACAGTAAAAATAAAAGTAAGAATCAAATTTAAGGTGGTAAGTGGTCAGCAAACGAAAAAAAAAAACGGGGTTGGAAAAATCGCGAGCCTGACTAAAATATTATCTACAGCAAAGATCCATATCTGTTTTCTTGGTCGGGGCAGCGAGGGTCTATTTCAAGGCCCGAGTTCAAAAGCCCACGCCACAAGACAAGCAACTGTTGCTCCTTCGCACGTTTCTTCTTCGTCATCATCCTCGTTCTCTCTGGCCTAGGGTTTGCAGTCCTCTTCTCCTCCGTTCACACCTCTCTCTCTCTCGCGTTCGGTAGCCATAGGAGAATCCACGCGCGTTTCGGCGCGTTGCGAGGAGCGTTATCAGTACCAACAGCTATCTTTCTTTTGTTTTTTTTTCCCTTCCTTCGGAAGAACGCCTCGGTCGTTATTCCAGGTCGCGGCGATCCGTGATCCGGAGCTTCCGGTCCAAATCGGAGATCGCCGGGCGGCGGTTTCAGGTGACCCCGCTTGTTCGAGCGAGCTTGGATCTTCGCGAGGCCGGCTGAAATTTGTTTTTGGGTTGGGTCGAATCAGGGGGGAGGGAGATGGATGGACCGGCGAGAGGGGGCAGCAGTGCGGACATGTATTTGCCCAACTATAAGCTCGGGAAGACTCTGGGCATTGGTTCGTTTGGTAAGGTGAAGATAGCGGAGCACGTGTTGACCGGGCACAAGGTCGCCATCAAGATCCTCAACCGGCGCAAGATAAAGAACATGGAGATGGAAGAGAAAGGTAGCGAGAATTGTCTTTCAGTTTCCATCTAGTTAGTAGGGTGGTGCTGAATGTCTGAATTCTGCGATTACAGAGTTTTCGGGTGCGTGGTTTTATGTGAGTTTGGATAGTTGTTTCGGCACCGCCTGCTGTTGGGTTTACCAATTCTACTCTGAACCGTGGCCATGCGCGTGTAGGTTTGTAGCGTGTAGACGTTTGAAGTCGATGGTATTTAATTATTTGCATATTCACTTTGTGGTGCAGTGAGGAGAGAAATAAAAATCCTGAGACTCTTTATGCATCCGCACATCATCCGGCTCTACGAAGTCATCGAGACGCCTTCGGATATTTATGTCGTGATGGAGTATGTGAAGTCTGGAGAGCTGTTCGATTACATTGTCGAGAAGGGCAGGTTGCAGGAAAGTGAAGCTCGTAACTTTTTTCAGCAGGTAGGCTCGGTGATTTATGTACGAGTTTGTCTCCCTCGTGCGACAGTTTATGCTTTAACACGAGTTTTCTTCTCCTGCCTTTCTGCAGATTATTTCTGGTGTGGAATACTGCCATAGGAATATGGTCGTTCACAGAGATCTAAAGCCTGAAAACTTGCTGTTGGATTCTAAATGGAATGTGAAGATCGCAGATTTTGGTCTGAGCAACATAATGCGTGACGGTCATTTCTTAAAGACAAGTTGTGGGAGCCCCAACTATGCCGCCCCAGAGGTTCGATATTTGTCTTCTTTTACCTGCAGTGAAAGTTTCAAACTTATGAGATATGGATAGTTTTTCTAATTCAATATTGTTCTGATGAAACTCTTTGGCTTGTATTCGTGATAGGATGATATATTGCTATTACAGGCTCTGTTTACGAACACTATTTCTTTGCTCACTCTGCAGGTTATCTCTGGTAAACTTTATGCTGGGCCTGAAGTAGATGTATGGAGCTGTGGAGTTATATTATATGCTCTTCTTTGTGGTACCCTCCCTTTCGATGATGAAAACATACCAAACCTTTTCAAGAAAATTAAGGTACTTTGTTAGATTTATTAGACTGCCATGTCAGATAGTTTATAGGTGATACAAATAGGTTTCTCACCTCTTTAAACTGCGCACGCAAAGAATCTTTGGTTTGTTATTTACCTAATTTATTTAGAAGTAATTCAACATCATTTGAAAACCAATACTTAAAGAGCTCTAGATTTAATCTAGTAATAATACTCCTGAGATTAATGATATTGAATATCTTGTAGGTGAGATATGATACAAGTATTTTTCTCTTGGACAACATGACATGCTGGATTAGGAAGTGGTCATATTTGAATGATAGATGTTCTGATGTAGAGTGAGCTAAAACCCTCCAAATACACAGCAATTTGCTTGGGGGTTGGGGGATCTCATCTCTATATAATATTAAATGACATTCCGTCTGAACCCATCAAGTGCTTCACACAAATCAGATTTTCTTTTGATCATAGTAGGACACTGAAGAGATTAATCATGTTATTTATGTTGCAACTTGAATTTGGAACCTTAGCTTGTATATTTGACATTGTACTCTAGGGCGGGATGTACACTCTTCCAAGTCATTTATCGGCGGGTTCGAAGGATTTGATCCCACGGATGCTTATAGTTAATCCGATGAAACGAATTACCATTCCAGAGATCCGTCAGCATCCTTGGTTTCAAGCTCATCTTCCACGTTACTTGGCCGTGCCTCCACCTGATACAATGCAGCAAGCGAAAAAGGTATGGTTAGTATAATGATGATTCGAGTGATGGTTCTTAAAAGGAAAATTGTGCTTTTTTTCAGCTTTGATTGTCTCGGATGGCATTTGGATACTCATACGTGAACTATAGATATGTCGGTTTGCCATTACTTGAAGATTGTTGTGTGGAGTTCTCTGATACCTTGTATTAGGTGAAAATTGCCGCCACTACCAATGAGGCATTGTCTTACAGAGGTTTGATGCATAACTTTCAGGAAATGCCTCATCCAGATCACTTGAAAGATACTTTCGCATGAGATGATGTTTTGTAAATGAAGCTATTGAATTTGCACATTTATTGTTCAGTATCCTTAATTCTGACTTTTTCAATGGATTATCAATATTCCTTGGTTTAATCTATGCGGTCTGTCTCCCCCCTTCCTCCTCACGGGAAGATAATAAATAAAGAATCGAGATATTAAACAGATAAATAAGTAGAAATAAGAAAAATTACATGGAAATTCTCCGCTTAAAAAAAAGACAATGTATTATGAGAGAGCAAGATGATGCCAATGGCATGGTTAACATTATTTTGAAGATCGGAGCCTAATCATTTCATGTTTACATGGCCAATCATTCATGGGTTTTTCCAATTTTCCTTCCTATATGATACGAGTTTGACCAGTTGTTGAGTGCTCTCTCTATATGTGTAGCTTTTGCTAAGTGATACCCAACTCTAGATAAATCTGACGTTTTCCTAATTTAGTGGGGTTTTTTTTTTGTCTTTAGATCTGGAGGAAATGATTTGGTTCTCACGTGTAGACATGCAGGGAAAACATGTGTAGAATTATAGGGCATCAAATTAAGAGAAGGGAAAAGCAGTGCTTCAGTAGAGCGAATAAAATGTCAAAATTTTGGAGAGCTGTTCCTGAAGGGCCATTAGATTTATTCAAATTTCCATTTGTATGTCTCCATAGGTAAATCACTTAATAGGAAATACTTGTTTTCTGTGTTGTTGCCAACGTCTAAGGGGCTGCTGATGGAATTCCTGTTTCAGTTATGGGTCCTTTATTTACTTCTCTGTCTAATGAAGCTCATGCTTGAATGAATATGTTTAATATGGATTAGATGATACTTAATCCTGTTTCATGTGAGCTGCGAGTTTGTAGATGCTTGTTTTGGTTTTGCATATTAGAACCTCTGCATTTCAGTTTTGTTCCACTTATTATGTCATAATAATGCTTCCACCTTACCCTCAGAGTTTATCTTGTAGATTGATGAGGAAATACTCCAGGAAGTGGTCAAGATGGGGTTTGACCGTGGTCAACTTGTCGAATCACTTCGCAACCGAGTCCAAAATGAGGTTAGATATTCTCTTCTTCTGCCTCGTGTATTCGATTTTGTGTTTCTTTTGGGAAAAAATGTTGATTGCTGGATTTTTCAGGCTACCGTTGCGTACTACTTGTTATTGGATAACCGTTTTCGACCTTCCAATGGCTACCTCGGAGACGAGTTTCAAGAAACGATGGTGCGTCAATATCATTTTTCTTTGGATTTGTTTGTTGGCTCTAGCTCTTTATCTGGTCGTTGGTTTTTCATTTTGGTAGTGAGAAATATTATTAGTGTTTTACTCAACATCTAAATGGACCTAGTTCTGATATTTGTGCTGCATATGTACTTGCCCTTTCATACCATAGCACAAAATTATATTCTGGACTGCTATCTGGCGTGATTTGGATGAGGCCCCTCAAAAGTTGGCTTTGAAACTGTGTCGCCCAGGGAGCGTTACTTTAATCAGTGAGGCTGACTTTTGTGCTGTACATATGCTTGCTTTTCTTTTTAAGTAGAGAGTTTCGTATTCAGGAACTGCCATCTGGAGCAAGTGTTTGAGGCCCTCTAAAATGTTAGATCTCAAAATTTCTCTGTAGGAGTGCAACTTCAATCGTGGAAATCCAGGTGAACTCGCGGTTCCAACTGTTGGGCCTCGCTATGCGCTTCCTGGATATATGGATTACCAGGGAGTGAATTCAAAACCAGCATATTACGGTGCTGAGAAGAAATGGGCTCTTGGTCTCCAGGTGAAGATACTCGACATTCTCTTTTTTAATGTTAAATTCGATTACATTGCGCCATAAATTTGCTTAAACACTACTTTGCGGTGATATTGTTCGAGTAATTGAATGTGCCAACAGGCTACTCTTTTTTTTCTTGTGAGAAAAGTCTATGGTTTACGGACCCTTATGAGTAAGTCTATTGTTTATGGACCCTTTAAAGATTTAGATAAGCTGATATTTCCATGAGCACCTTTTAGATTTATATATAGTAGGCATATGTGTATGATATTGCTCTTATAGTTCAGTGTGGATAGCTTTTGTCAATGTGCTACAGTCAAATACTGTGGAACGGACAGCTACTCATTATTAAAATTGGAGTCATATTCTATATTTTGATTCGTCATTCATTTTATCGTTTTTGGGTGACATGGTTTGCACTTTACATGTCTAAATTAACAGCACCTCTCCCTCTTCTCTCCCTAACAATCCATGATTTCTAATCATTCCAGCAAAAATAAGTGCAACTACAAATTGTTGTGTGAACCTCACAGAGTTAGACCCCTCATTAGGACTAGAATCGCTCGACTAAAACCCCCATTGGTGATGGTTAAGCAAAGACCTAATGTAGGACAATTAGTTGCATTGCAGAGAGGCTGATTTGATAGACAACTTGAGGGGACATCACGACGAATGATAACGCAAAGCTAGTTTATTCCTTTAGGCATTGTACTTAAAAACTTCCTAAGCATCACACCTCCCTGTTTCTTAAGCATCATCGTTCACACTTTAAAAGAAGAATTACATCACACAGTTCTGAAGCAAAAGTTGGTGAAATTCAATAATGTTTGTTAGTTTTATTGGAAAGAAAAGATTACAATCCGATACATAGACTAATCTTAAAAAAGCCTATACCTAGATGAAAGAGGAAACTTCTAAATGAGACACATAATTCACAGGGGAAACCTCCAATATCATACTTAATAGGGAAAGGAAACTTATCTCCTAATTTAACAAAGAAAAGAACTCTACTCATCATCTAATCACCAATGCCTGACTCAACTTTTTTATTCCATCCTATCATAAGCTTCAACTTATCGGCCTTAATGTGATCTCCTTGTGGGAGTTATGGTACCATCTTCCATTCAGTGGTAGGCTTATGTCCTGATGAGATGTCTGTTTACGCTGGCAAAATTGTTTGTTTACTCCTAGACGAAAGAGGAAACTTCTAAATGAGATGCAATTCACATGGGAAACCTCCAATATCATACTTAATAGGGAAAGGACACTTATCTCCTAATTTAACATAGTAAAGAACTCTACTCATCATCTAACCACCAGTTCCTAACTTGACATTCCATTCCATCCTATCTTAAGCTTCAGCTTATCGGCCTTAATGTGATCTCCTTGTGGGAGTTATGGTACCATCTTCCATTCTGTAGTCGGGTTAATTTCCTGATGAGATGTGTCGCAAAATTGGTCGTTAGTAGCTACTGCTCGGAATCTGGTTTAGGATATTCTGTTTCACCCTATTATAAGCTTTCGACTTATCGGGTGTAGGAGATGGGGATGACTCCACCTGGGAGTTGGAGTATAGAGAATAGATCTTGAAACAAATGTGGCTGACAAAGTGTCGAGTTTAGAGAAGTAATGGTGTGGCTCTATTTGTGGAGCTAATGTGCTTTGTCACCATACCTTTATTGAATGGCATGTTATTGTCTTATTTGGGTGCTTGTTGGTGCTTTCTGTTTGATGGAGAAAACTCATATCATGGGAAACTCATCAGGTTAGTTTGCTCTTAGATGAATGGTCTCTTGTTTATCTTAATTGGGTACTTATTTGTGCTTATCTGCATGATAAAAATTTCATAACTTCATTTGATGCAGTCTCGAGCCCATCCTCGGGAAATAATGACGGAAGTTCTGAAGGCGCTGCGGGAACTAAATGTGTGCTGGAAGAAGATTGGGCACTACAACATGAAGTGCATGTGGAATCCTGGTGTTTCCAGTCATGAAGGCATGGTTAGCAATCCTGTCCAGAGTAATTATTTTGGTGACGAATCTACAATAATCGAGACTGATGGTGCAACCAAGTCCAGAAATGTGGTCAAGTTTGAGGTGCAGGTAAAGTCCACTAAACAGCGAGAATCTTTTTATCTTTTCCAGAGTAATTTGAGTGGTTTAAGTGCATTTCCTATCCCGTTTTATAATCAAGCTTCTAAAATACTAAAGCAAAATATGGTAGATGAGTAGTAGTAGTTGATTTTTACCAGTTATATTCATATGCGATTACCATTTTAACTAAATTGGTATACTAAGTAATATGGCAGATTGTCGTTGTCTTTAAAAAGTGGGTCGTGGTTAATACGTGTTAAAAATTTGCCAATCATGGAGAGTACAAATTAGCAGATCAATCTCATTATGCCTAACTTTGATCTTTTGGTTTGATCTTTTTTTGCGGTTTCTTCCTTTTAACTTCTTATACATATAGCTAATACCTGCATTTACCCTCGAAAGCTTTATAAAACGACGGAGGAGAAATATCTACTCGATTTGCAGAGGGTCCAGGGACCCCAGTTTCTGTTTTTGGACCTCTGTGCTGCTTTTCTTGCCCAACTCCGGGTCCTTTAGGAAGAGAAGGGCGAAAATATCCACGAGAAGTCCTGCCAATAAAACTTGCGAATAATCACCATTGGAGGAGGTGTGTATATATTTAACTTTGTCCCTACGCTTCTCTGTTCTTTGTATCGAGTTGACCTTTTTTCAAATTGGAGCCCGCCCCCCCCCCCCCCCCTCCCCCCCCTTCGCGGAATATGTGGTTGGCCAATGTCTCCGCGTGACTGAGGTGGATGCTTACTAACTATGGCAAAAGGATTGACCATCCCCAAGACTGGCATGTCGTCGTTGGAGTGGCATTTAGATTATTCCCGGGGGGTTATATCATGTAAGTTTCTTCTTTCCCCTTGGCTTTTGCCAAGATGAAAAATTTTATGTAAGTTTCTTCTTCCCCTTTGTCAAGATGGAAAATTATATGTAAGTTTCTTCTTTGCCCTTGGCTTTTGCCAAGATGGAAAAAGTATGTAGTTCGATCGTCTTCTTCAGTCAAATCAGAAAAATTTTTGCTGGCATTGGAGTGGATTTTCTTTCTTTTGGTTAGTCTACTTTTACCAGTATCTTAGATTTTCTGTAGTCTTTACCTGATCCGGTGATGCTTCCTTAGATTAGCCTCAGATGTATCGCTTTTTTAATTTTATTTGCGCAAACATAGACAGTTTCGTGCGGAGCATCATATCCGAGACAGTAAAAAAAAAGGGAAAAAATCACAAAAAATCTGAAACTATGTCATCTGTGGCACATTTACCCTAAATTTTTTTGTGACACAAAAAATTCTAAACTATATTATTTGTGACACATTTACCCAAATGTACTTTAATCCATGGGTATTTTCGTCTTTTTTGCTTTTTTTTTTTGAGGGCGGCTCTCGTCGAATCTGGCGAGGGTGACCCTTGCCGGCATCGGGCGAGGGTGGCCCTTGCCTGCATCGGGCGAGGTTCGCCTTGCCTGGGCAAGCGAGGGTGGCCCTTGCTCGACTCAGGTGAGGGTCGCCCTCCTTGGCGTCGAGCGAGGATAGCCCTCGCTTGCCCAGGCGAGGCGACCCTCGCTTGACTCAGGCGAGGGCAACCCTCGCCGGCGTCGGGTGAGGGCCGCCCTCGCTCGCCCAAGCGAGGCGACCCTCGCCCAACTCAGGTGAGGGCGGTCCTCGCTGGATCTGGCGAGGGTCGCCTTGCCAGGGCGGCCCTCGCCCGATGCCGGTGAGGGCGGCCCTCACTGGAAGGGAAAAAAAAAGAAAAAGCCCTCGCCGGAAAGGAAAAAAAAACAAAGCAAAAAAGACGAAAATGCCCAGGGACTAAAGTATAATGGGGTAAATGTGTCACAAATAGCATAATTTGGGGTTTTTGGTGTCACAAAAAAAGTTTAGGGTAAATGTGTCATAGGTGACATAGTTTGAGATTTTTGGTGGTCTTTTCCCCAAAAAAGGGGGGGGGGGTTGGGTTGGAATCGTGAGTTATTCGTGTTCATGTTTTATGAGGATTTCAGGCGTTCACCTTCATCAAGAAACTGAACTCTCAAGCTTTGTGTTTTGTAAGAAAAGTAAAATTTTTAGAAAAAGAACTCTCATGGAAAATATAGTTTTATATCGACGAATTGGCTTAATTATTATCTTTTTCCTGTCTATGTTGTTTTTGAAACCGAGTGACGGTAAGCTCTCGCCAAAATAATGAAAGTCCAAATCTCACTCAATTTCAAATCAATAATTTGGAGAATTGATTGGTGGTCAAGACTAAAGGAGCACTTTTTTATTTTTTGCGTTAATATTACGAAAAATCTCAAAATTGTACATTTGTGATAAATTATTTCAAATTAATATTTTGACGACAAAAAAAATCTTAAACTGATACATTTATGATAAATTTATTTAAAATTAATTTTTTGACCACAAGAAACCTCAAACTAATATATTTGTGATAAATTTATCATTCATTAAATTGGATTAATATTACAAAAAAATCACAAATTGGTAAACCTATGATAAACAGAGGGATAAAATCCCAAACTAGTATACCTATCAACTTAGCAATTTTGGTAAAATTTAACAGAAATTAATGGAGGGTAAATTTGTTACAGGTATACCAATTTGGGATTTTTGATTGTCAAAAAATTAGTTTGTGGTAAAATTATCACATGTATTCTAGTTTGGGATAAAATTATCACATGTATTCCAGTTTGGGATTTTTTGTGGTATTAACCCTTATTTTTTTGTCCGTCGCATAGGCTCACTCTTGAAACTTATTAGGGACTTATTGTTTAAGCTAAACGCCTCCTAATTTAAAATTCAAAAAAATTATCGAAAATCAATTTAATCTTGTATCAATATGTGCATGTAATAAAGGTTTCAATTTCTTGGGGTAAAAAAATTTAAAGTGTGTGAGCCATGTAATTTTGATTAAACAAATAACAAGTAAAAATCAATTCAACAGGTCCTTATTCAAATGCTTCCTGTATAGGCGAGCTGGTGAATAGTAGGGATAAGCGCACTAAAAATTGTAAAGTTTATTGGGATAGTGCAACTGTAAGTCCTTAACCTTTTGAATAGTGTGATTATGGCTTGTTCAAAAGTGCAATTAAATACATATGTTATTTTAATTTAAATAATTAAAAATATTGTTTTACTATTTTTCAAGGCTGGTGCTAGGTGGATGCATATCGGAGAGGACAATAAATTAAAAAGAAAAACAAAAAAAAAAGGTGGAAAAGAAACCATAACTAAGTGATTTGGAATACATTTTTCATAAAATAATCGCTTACAAAATAAATGAATGGAAAACTTTTTCATCATCCATGAAAATGGTTAGGTATAAATTATTATTAATGATGAAAATATTTTTTGTTGATTGATTTTTCTAAATGATATAAGTAATCATTTTTAATACTTATTTTTCATGAAACAAACGCAAAGTTGTGACGGCTTTGACCCATAGGCCAGTGGGCAATCTCCTCTCTTTCTTTCATACGCAATCCCCTTTCTATTATTCTATTTTTAATTTTTGGCTTTGTTGCTTTTTTATTTTGGCCTTTTTG
Source organism: Syzygium malaccense (assembly GCA_031216405.1). NCBI lineage: Eukaryota > Viridiplantae > Streptophyta > Magnoliopsida > Myrtales > Myrtaceae > Syzygium > Syzygium malaccense. Next base: position 15,760,406 of record CM062262.1, on the reverse strand, counting down.
TGGGTCCACATTAATGCACTATGTTCTCCAAAAATATTTAAAATGTTTCACATCGGTATTTTTCTTCATTCAAATTGATCGGAGTTAATGGATATTGTTGATTACACTGGTTGAATAAATTTTATGACCTGATTTTGCATCATTTGATGGCTTCAAAATTTGATTGTCCTTTCTAGACAAGTTGTATAATATGTTAGGGTTAATATCACGAAAAATCTTAAGCTGGTACATCTGTGACAAATTTACCCAAAATTAATTTTTTGACTACAAAAAATCTTAAACTGGTAGATCTGTGATAATTTTATCATCCGTTAAATTTTTTCGTCAAATTTCCGAGTTGGATGACATATGGCAGTTGACTGGTGTACCAGTTTGGGGTTTTGCCTTTCGTTTGTCACAAGTGTACCGGTTTATAATTTTTCACATCATTAATTCAATTTAATGGAGGATAAATTTGTCATAAATATATCAGTTTGGGGTTTTTAGTGATCAAAAAGTTAGTTTATAGTAAATTTGTCACATGTACAGATTTAAGATTTTTCATGGTGTTAACTCAAACATGTCATGCATATGTCCCAATGTAAGAAAATAAGTTTTAGTTCCACCTTTGTTGCCCCGGCACGGAGGGCTATCATTTCACCAGGATAATGAGGAAGCATTCGGAAGCAAGACAGATGTGAAATGTAGATGCCACACGGTTTTGCACCATCGTCAAAGCCCACATTTTAACAAAGCAACATCGTGCCTCTTCATAGTTGCATAACGAGGAGGTGTTGCGTTGCGTGTACTGAAATGAATCTTGACCATCGGATCTAATGAGTCCCACCGGATTTAATTTTCCACAAACTTATTTCTCAAGATCGAGAAACTTAACAAGAGAGAGGGTTTGTAATTTCTAAACGACTCTAGCTAGCGACTCGGTGGTTTGAGGCTTCACAAGCTGGTTACGATCGAAAGGAAGATCACGAGCGACGAGCTAACCAGCGATGGAGGGGCGGCTCTGGACGGAGATGGAGCTGGTGCTGGCGAGGCTACCACAACGTCGACATAGACTTTCATGCCGCCCCAGCAATAGCCTCTGCTACACATGAAGTAGTAAGTCTTGGCTTCCTTGAGTTCGAACACATCTCGGCCACCCCGCGTGACGTTGGAGATGAAGCCTTGGCTATTACAGCTGTCGTAGCTCGTCTCATTCACTTCCAGCACATCATACATTTGCTTATTGAAGACGAAGTCTGCCATCGAGACAAAGCCATTTAAGCTTTTAAGTCAGTGTTCCAACCAAAAAAAGATAAGAGGAATTCTGCAAGTACAACTCACTCAAACTAATCAATGAGGACAAAAGTCATTTAGGAGATAAAACAACGCACAGAGCCAATCTCCGACGGAGAAGTGCTCGCCGCTGGACCATTTGGTGTAGTTAGCGTGCTTGATCCAACCGGACCTGCCTCCCACCTTGTGAAACGCTCCGTCGGCAGGCTCCGCCATGGTCGTCAGCGTCAGCATCACGATCAATGTCACTGCTAAACCTAGTTTCCTCCGGAAACTCTCCATGATCAATCTCTCTCTGTGTCCCTGAGCTTTTCCAGTGAAATTTTTGGTTTCTGTTTGAGCATGGAAGAGGGAATGGAACTTTTGTTTTGATGTACGTAGTGGTGTGCATCAAATGAAGTGATGACTGATGAATGTGGCAGCTTGAGGAGTAGAAACGTAAAACATACCGGTCAGGATTCTGAGTCGATGTGCAATCCTCGTGAAGAAAGAGGACTTGAATGGCAAAAGGACAAACATCTCATGCATCGGTTAAGCACGACTGATGTAACATGGTCGACCCATCACATTACCAAATAAGATATCTAATCTCAACCTATTCATTTAAGTTTTTAAACTTTTAGTTCTCCAAATTGGTTTTCGCATGTGTCATTGTCGCGTGGAATGACTAGCGCACAAGGACAAAAAGGGTGGCTTTGCCTAGTGGAGCCAACCGAACCCATGAAATTTTCTTTTTGCTTATTTTAACCTGCCCATTTTTTCAAAATTCAATTGACATAAAAGAATGCATAGGAAGTCCTAAGAGGGAGGGTCTCGTGAGAGATCTTTCACCCTTTATCATATTGACAAAATAGTCACGCTCTGTCCCTGCCAGCACATCAAATAGTTTGATGCAAGAATCGAAATGCATATGAAACATTTAAACTTATGGGGTTGACCTGCTTTATGTGCAAGACTTAGTTTAGCAATTCAATTGGTTCGAGGTGCATGCATTATTGTCCACTAAATTCTTGTTTGTTCATAGAGTTTAGGGCAAATTCAGTCACGAAAGCAACCTTCATGTCATGCTCGTGCGTTCAATATATATCAAAACTTGTTCAAAAAGCTCAAAAAAGATAGATAAAAAATAAATAAAGATTAACATTTTGCTCTAGTGATATTGCGACATAAGCGTGTCACGCGTGTTTATACTGTCTTGATTTCCACTAATGTTAGAGATTCTCTCAACTGAGGTAATTTGTGGATGTATGCGGTTTACCTTATTGAGAAACTCCATGAAAAGTGTTAGAAAAATCATAAAATTTTTGTATTGGTGCTAATTTAGTCTTAAACCTTTTTTTGGTGTCAATTAAGTCTTAAACTTTTTGTTTTTGTGCCAATTTGGTCCTTTCGACTAATTTTGCCTGGATATTGTTGATGTAGATGTAGACGCCGATCGACCTACGTGGTACTGCCGGCGCTGGCGTGGATAATTTTTAATAATATTTTAATATTTTTTTCGATTTTTAAGATATTTTTCTGATTTTTTTCCTCTTTTTTTTTTATTTCCTTTCTTCTTTTACCTTTGGCTAGTGATTGGCTACCTGGCCTCACCCAAGCAAGGCCACCGTTGCTTGCCACAGGCGAGGCCTGGCTGACCCTCGCCTAGGCGAGGGCAACCTCACTAGATTTGGCCAGGGGGGCTCTAGCTAGGGCAACTTGCCCTTGCCCAGGCGAGGGTCGGCCTCGACTAGGCCAAATTTGGAGAGGCCGGCCTCGCCCAAGCCAAGGAGATTGTCACCAAATTTGGCCTGGGTGAGGCCAACCCTTGCTGGGCCGTGCCTGGCCTAGCTAGGGCTCACCTTTGCCGAAGCTTGCCCTCACCTAAGCGAGGGTCCATTAAGCCTCGCCTCGCCTGTGGCGGGCGACAACGACCTCACTAGGCAGCCAGCCATGGTCAGTGGCCGACCGGCCACCAATCAAAGGTAGAAGAAGAAAGGAAAAGAAAAAAAGAAAAGAAGGAAAAAAAGAAATAATAATAATAAATCGAAAAAATATTAAAATACCATTAAAAATTGTCTATGTCAGTGCCGGTGGTGCTATGTAGGCCGATTGACGTCCACGTAAGCAATATCCGATCAAAATTAGGTAAACGGATTGAATTGGCACAAAGACAAATGGTTTAAGACTCAATTGACACCAAAAAAAGGTCAATGACTTTTTTGATACTTTTTCCGATAAACTCCTATACTATTAATAGAGTTCACAACAATTGTTACTAGACGTGATGAAAACGTAATGTTATTAAGCAATTAAATGGGAGACTTTCCAAAATAAAAAAAAATTCCCTTCCTCAGTGTTGTAAAATAAACATGGAAACTAAGAGGATTTTGCAATTAAATCAAGGGAAAATTCCAAATCAGTACCTAAAGTGTTGTCATTTTCTCCAAAAGGGTCCAAAGTGGACATAGTGTCAAATAAAGGCCTGAAATACCCAATTAGTCTCAAATAGGGGTCCGAGGTGCCCAATTAGTCCTAAATAAGAGCCTGGGTTCGCCGGCCGGTCAAATGCTCACCGGCCGGTGAGCATGTTACTGTTCCGATCGCTGGAATAAGAGCAATTTCATCTTTTACTTTTTAAATTTTTTTTGTTTCTTTTTTCCTTTTACTGTTTTTTTCTTTCCCTTTTCTTTTTTTTTCCTCTTTTCCCTCTGCCGGCCATAGCCGGGGCTAGCGTAGGTTGCTGGCCTGAAGTGAAGGCCGCCCTCGTCGACGTTGGGCGGCCTCTGCCTGAGGCTAGCAACCTTCGTTGGCCTTGGCTATGGCCGGCAGAGGGAAAAGAGGAGACAAAAAAGAAAAGAGAAAGAAAAAAAACAGTAAAAGGAAAAAAGAAACAAACAAAATTTAAAAAGTAAAAGACGAAATTGCCCTTATTCCGGCAATCGGAATAGTGACGTGCTCGCCGGCCGGTGAGCATTTGACCGGTCAGCGAACTCATGCCTTTACTTGAGACTGATTGGGCACTTCGAGCCCCTAGTTGAGACTAATTAGTCACTTTAGGCCCTTCTTTGACATTATGTCCACTTTGGACCTTTTTTTGAGAAAAATGCCCCACTTTGGGTACTGATTTGAAATTTTCTCTTAAAACAATGTGAAATTACCAGAGAAATAAACGGGAAAGAATAAAGGATATTAGAGATTTACATGTTTCGGTCCGAATATCAGTACCTACTTCATGAAGAGAATCGGTAGCAAATAATCTACTATAATTGAAAAATCAAGATTACATTCGCTCATATACTTAAGTGTTTTTGATACTTAAATTAAGCCTAAATCTAAAGTGTTTATAAATAAACAATTCAAATTGGATATAAAGCTCACATCACACAAATCACATGTGTTCAAGAGTTCCCTCTTTTCTGTGCTTTGCTCATATGTTCTAGTGTTTTCGATATTTAAATTAAGCTCAAATAGAAAGTGTTTACAAATAACCAATTTAAATTGGATATAAAGCTTACATCACACAAATCATGCGTGTTCAAGAGTTCCCTCTTTTCCATGCTTCGCTTATATTCTCAAGTGTTTTGATACTTAAATTAAGGTCCAATCCAAAGTGTATTGGATATAAGGCTCACATCACATAAATCATGTATGTTCAAGAGTTCCCTCTTTTCCGTGCGTCCGTAAAGCGCTGGTTGTTCAGCTTTTCCGGACGTCACCGTGCGGCATAAAACCAAGAGCTCTCGTGCTGCCTTGAAACATTCTCTTTACGGTCAAAACCCTTGCACCCCAAAGAATACCAGAGTGAGCAATAACTACACGGTCATACTTGGAGGATTATCTTCAACAATCCCCTCTTAAAATACTTATGAGAAAATCGTCGCCCAAGAAAATCCAAATCTGATTAGGATTAAGAAATGCACACCAGATTTTGAACAAATCAAAATCTTACGATGAATCAGATTCTATACACCATTCAAACTCGAGATGTAATTTAACACTAAGCTTTGTATTGAAATGTCAAACGTCTTCATTTTTACAACCTATAGTTAGCATGCCCGCTTTTGCAATTCCATTTGAAGTTTCCATCTAATATTAGTTGTAGTTTTGATCGTACTTACGAATTGTTATTTTTTCTTTCAACTTTGTCTCTCTCGTCATTTGAAAACCATTAAACGTTGGAAACCCATCACCCAAAACATTAATGCAAGCCATGCGCATCTCAATCCCTCCCCCCACCGTGACATCACCGGTCAGAGCCGAACCCCACCTCGTTGGTCACCGCCATCAATCCAGCGCGGCGTTCCCCTCCCAATCGCGTCTTCTTTTCATGTCTCATGCGTGACCGCTTCTCATGACCACCAAGATCTCAACAATGACTTCGAGCTTGACACTAGATCTGATCGAGCTCCGCCATCGAGCTTGACACTAGATCTGATCGAGCTCTGCCATCGAGCTTGACGCTGCCAAGTCCTTGGAAGAGAGAGAGAGAGAGAGAGAGAGAGAGAGAGAGAGAGAGAGAGAGAGAGAGAGAGGCACACAAAGGTTGCAGGCATAACCTGTGTAGATCACTGAGGCAGCTTAGTCGAGTTGCTCGGTTGCCATGGTCACGTCCTCGATGGTTGGCTAGGGTGGGGAGAAAGAGAGAGAACACATGTTATAGTTACAATGAAGCAATTTTTTTCAAAGCAAAAATTTTGTTGTAGTTAATATGTTTATCGTGACTAAATTCTACTTAGTTGCAATTGGTAAGGCATAAGTTCTTTTTCTTCTAAAAGGTAGGAATCTAAAAAAGCCACCCATAGAAGCTTTATGGCGAGGCCAATGTGACCAACTGCCGTGAAGGATCTATTTATTCTCAATTGATATACCTACAGGTTTGTTTGGAGGTAAATAAGGTTGACGACCCATTTTGTATGGCCATGTTTTTGTTAGTTGATTATGATTGTTTCTTTTCATTATCAAAATTTCTTGAATGTGAATAAAATTTCTATAAAATTGAATGAATATGTCGATTGTGTCAATTTTGACATATTGATGGTTGCAGTTAAAAAAGGGGGCAAGTTGAGTTGAGTCATCGAATTTTTCTTAAGTGATCCGGGTGCAGTTGAGCCTACCATATCTAAATCTTTTATTTGGGTGGCTCCTACGTGAGACCTACAAGATGTAAGGATTAGAATACACTTGGCTCATAACTATCCGATGCACGTAAGAACGTCCGGTCATCACCGTCCTTATGTCACTTTGACTACAAATCTATTTCGCAAAAGTAATTTCTCGTCACTCTAAAACCGATTTTCCAAATTATTCATAAGCTTGTCAAACTTGAAGATTGTTTAGTAATCACTTTCCTCATCCTAGTCACTTTTAACATCCCCCTCTTCCCTCCTCTCTCTAATCATTAACATAATTTTTGGAACAAGGACATTACAAGTGCCAAAACTTGTGTATGACGCTCACTTTAGTGTCAAAAGTTTCGAAACGATCACTTAAGTGTTAAAATTTTTGAAAAACGATAACTTAAGTGCCAACTCTGCCGGAAATCCGACGTGGCATTTTTTTTTTATTAATTTTTGAAGCTGACGTGGCTCGCTGGAGGTCTAGTCAGCATATAAAGTCAGCATGTACACTTCAAAACGACCTAGTTTAGCTTATTTCCTCCAAATAAGAATCCCAAATCCCCAAATTAAAAGAGAAGGCCAAATTGAAAACCCTAATTGGCGGCAATTCTCCCTATTTTGGTTTGCCCCCCAAATTAAGTACTCAAGCTTGCAAATGGAAGGCAAGAGCTTCAGCAGCAGCTCAACTTCCTTTCAACAAAGCGAAGAAGGAGGTGAGTGTAATTGTTATTATGAATTACCGAATCCAAGAAGAATATCTTGGACTTTGTTAAATCCCGAGAGATGATTTTATGGATGCACTAGGTATAGAGAAGATTCGAAGTGCAAATATTTCAATGGGTCGATGTAAAATTCTCTAATTGAGTGACAGAGGTGATCTTGAAGTTACTTGAAGGACAGCATCAACCTCCATTTACATTAACGGATGAGTTGGATGATGTGGACTCTATGCAAGCAAAAATGATGGGTTTAACATCTCTGGCCAATCGTTTAAAGAAAGAAGTTTCAAGGATGAAAAGAGAAAGAAAGTGTTATCGAGTGTTGATGGTATTGTTGTTGTCTTGTTTGGTCTATTTTAAGCTCAAATGTAAAGTGAGTGTTGAGAAGAAGTATCTCAGTCTACCATAGTTGTGAAGATCAGTGGATTATGTACTTGTATTGTGTAATTTGTCAGTATATTTTGGTTATAGGCTTGTTGCAATTTTTGTTTGTATGCAATTTATGGTGGAAATGAAAGGTTGGAATTCATCGGTTGTGAGCACTTACAAGCTTCATTGATTAGTTGTGTATTGTTAATCTTGGTTTGCTGCAATGACTTACTGGTAAAGTTTTGCTGGTCTACTGCAATATTTGTTCAAACATTGATTGAAATAAGGAGTGAACAAGTTGTTAAGTAATCATTTCAATGCCATAAGTTGTAACTAGTGATTGTATGAGTGCTAAGTTTTTCTGAAAGTGATCACTTAAGTGCCAATCGTGGCTCAAAAGTGATCACTTATGCTGCCAAACTTTAAAAAAATGGTTAAGTTGGTTTCACTTTTTTTTTTCACTTGTAATGCTCCATAACATACTAAACGCATTGTGCTCGGCTATCGATGCACTTGGCTACTCTCGTCCATGATCCTCAACCTTGTCGCCCGTGCACTAGCATAATGCAAGCCACTAGACACACATATGTGCAAACACTCGATGATGCAAGGAACTGGTGCATGTTGTGTTGGATGCGCACCAGTATTTGTTGGTGCAAGAACATGTTTTAGCAAAAAAAAAAAAAAGAACATATTGTGCTTGCACCAGCACATTCGACCATGAAAACAACTAGTACCACTAACACCACTCTCGGCCACTAGCACTAACACCAACACCAACACCACCAGCGCTACTCTCAACCAGTAAAACCACCAACATCACTCTTGATCACCAGCAGCACTCTCGGCCACTAGCACCAACACCAACACCAACACCACCAGCGCCACACTTGGCCACCAAAACCACCAGCGCTACTCTTAACCACTAGCACCACTCTCGGCCACCAGCACCACCAGCACTAGCATTACTCAGCCACCAGCACCGCTAAGTTGCTGATGCATTCTTATGCTTGATGGTGCCAAGATGCACCAACACCCTAAACTGCACCAGCTGCATCTTGTACTTGTACCAGTACACACAATTATTGGCATCCACAAATGTACCAGCACATACAACTTTCACCAGCAACGAAATAACATCAATCTCATGACAACCTTGCACCAGCAGCACAACATAACAACCATTCTCATATAAGCCAAAACCAAGACAAAAAATAAGAATTGACAAAAACATTATTGCCATTAACATTGAACTGATTCTTTACAAAAAAACAAATCTCTAACTTTATTTCCCCTATCACTCAAGGTTTCCCTCCCACCTAACATATGAAAACAAACCCAAACAAAAACAATGGCAACAACCCGCAAAAAACACAATGTCAGCAACTTCCATCAGTCAATTTGGATAATATCCCCATTTTCTTTTCCTTTTACATTTTTAACTTGATTCATAATCCTTGCACTCTTTCTGGCTGGACGTGCAGGTTTTTTAACTGGCCTTCCTGTCCCATATACCTTCTTCTTAACAACAATCATTTTCTTTCTACCACGTGTCATGTGATGGGAGCTATCCGTAGGGTCACTGTTGGTACCAGGTTCAATCGATTCAGACGGAACTGGTGCTTGGTTCTTTACTAGTGGCTGTTTTGGAGCTATAACTGATGTCTTCTTCTTTGGAGCACTCTTCTTTGGTTTTAGCATAGCCCTTGACTCTTTAGTTCGGTCACCTTGAGAGATAAGCACCTCCGAACTTCTCCCATACTACAATAAAATAACCGTATAATCACCAATATATGAAATATGAATACCATAATATAAATTAAATGAACAAATCCTACAAAACTTACATTCAAAATAGTCATTCCAGTACGTTCGTCTATATAAAGGCCATAACCATATTGCCTTATCCTTTTCCCACGAACTTATCTTGTTCGCTGTGGTGCCTCAGTTTCAGCAACTTGCATGGGAGCAACATGTGCAACCTATGTAATCTCTGCAACCTGTGCAGTTCATCGTCTTCTCACCTGAAAAAGACATAAAAAGAATTAAATTTAAGCCCATGAATAACACAAAAAAGCACAACCATGTATAACTTATTGGATATTTTTTTCTTGTTTGTTTAATAGTCGACTCGGTGGTTGTGGCTACTATCCTGCTTGGAGTAGTCCGTGCACCTGACCCCACAATAGGGCCTTCTGTTGGCCCTTTAGCTAGCCTTGCACTTGATCCTGCATGAGGCCCTTTTGTTGCCCCTTCAGCTGGCCCTACAGGAGACCCTTCTATTGGCCCTACATTAGCCCCCGCAACTTGTTATTCTTGATGTTGCTTCTTCAACACACATCCTTTTTTATTGTGCCCTTCCTTGTGGCAATAGGAGTACTTCATCCTTGCCCCTGTCTTGGTTATCCTTCGACTTGAGGTCTCCTATTCCTGCATTTTTGGTTTCCTGCTAGACCTTCCTATTTGTTTCTTTAGTGGCAAAGGTATATGGGCTTCATGATTCGTTGGCTCCTAGAATTTACTACTTCTAATAGGCTGCATCATGAATTGGTACGAAGTAAGGTATGTGCTTTTCATGTACCAACCATCTAGGTAATCCTCTGGGTTTTGTCGCTTCATTTGGATGGCACAAATGGCATGGGCATAAGGAATTCCAATTAGTTGCAATGCTCGACATGAACACTTTCTCTTCTCTAGGTGGATGACATATTTATCATTATTGCTCATTATCTCGTAGCCATCGTCTCCATTCCAAATTGGATGGCAGAACCTACTAGCAGCCAGGTTCTCATCCAATCTTTTCGCAATCCTAGGACCACATTTTCTAGTCCATTTTATAGCTTGATCTCTTTGTTTATGCAGCCTGGTCATGACCATAACGCGAATGTCTTCAAGTTTGCTGATGATTGGTTTGCACATCGCCTCTATTATTCTGCCATTAAAAGCTTTACTAAGGTTATTGTCAATGATATCGCATTTGAATTCTTCGCTAAAGAAGGCCATACACCAATGCTTAGCTTCTGTTTGGAAGAGTGCTTCCAAACCTTCCTTTGTCAGCTGCAACAACCCCTCTTTGGCCAATCTAAAATCAACTATGTTGGCACTTTTTGCTATTTGCCAAAATTGCTGCTGCAGTTTATCTTCTTTGTATTTTTTTGCCCAGTTTGCATATATGTGCCTCGCACACATTCTATGCTCGGCATATGGCATCAACTCAGCTAATGTAGGAACAAGTCCCTGCAAAAATTCAAACTAATAAATACAAGTAAGCAAAAATATGAGATTAAGTAATATGAAAAAAACTAATAATTAAGAATGACATTACCTTTTGTTGATCGCCCATGAATGCCCAACCTCCCCCATTGTCAATCTCAAGGTCAGCCATTAAATTTTTTAGCAACCATGACCAGGAGTCTTTGTTTTCCATCTTGACAATAGCCTAAGCTATTAGAAACATTTGATTATTGGTGCTCTTCCTATAGCAGCCTACAACTCTCTCTTACATAATTCCTTCAAAAAACAACAATCTAATCCTACAACTCTTCTGCAACCAACCAAAAACCCCCGTTTGTATACATCAAAGCATATATAAAATCTATCAAACTTTGCCCACAGTCAAGCAGTGGCCTATCAACAACCTCTATATATATTCGACTAGATGGATTTTGAAGTATGCATTGGCAAGCATAATCCTAAACCTGGGCATATTCTTCCTTGTACCGACCTATTAGTACTTTCATATCCCTTTGCTTCGCTCCTTTTCACTATTTTCTCAACACATTAACCCCCACCTGCTCCTTCACTAATTGCTGAAACTGAGGACTCTTGATCTCGGCATTGCCTTGATAGTATTAAAGAATTATCTCGACAACCATGCACTTGTTACTCTTTTATTGTCAAACATGATGGAACAACTATGTTCCTCTTGGAAATACCTACTCTGGAATGATCCCTTCCTACTCCGCGCGCCATAGATCTTCCGTGGACAATTAGGTTGGAAACACTTACCTTTCACAAATTCCTTGGTATTTCTAATAAATTCAATGCTCCTTCGTTCAACAATAGAGTTCTTCACAAAAACTTCTTTAAATTGTTTGGCATAGTAAAAAATCATGCTTACAGACAAAACATGTTTATCGGTAGTCGGAACATAGTAAGGAAACTTACTTTTCCTTCTATGCGCAAGTACATCATCATCTAACAACTCATTCTCAGAACTACCACTCTCATTATCGCCACTTTCAGCCTCATCACTACCTTGATAACCAGCTCCTTCATCTTTATTTATTGGCTCAGATTCACACGTTTCTTCATCACTTGCGAAATTCACATTTGCTAAAACTTCATCATTTTCGTCACTCGATTGAGCAACATCCCAATCTATTTCAATCAACTCTTCATCAACTAATGTAGACTCATCCTTCTCCTCCCTCACTTGCCTCTCCTGTTGCCCTTCATCTAATGTAGACTCATCCCCGACTTGATTACTTGTTTGAATGCGATCTCCTACTTCTCCTATTTCAATGCTCTCATCGTTTTCATCATTTCCATCATCCTCATCATCAATATAATACTCAACATAAACCTTAGCTTCCTCACCGTGAATATAATAGTAAATGATATCTTTAATACCATTATCATCACTAAAATATCTCAAGCCATCCTTCAACTCATTCCTAGGAACACAATAATACAATTTTGGTAAATAATGCACTATATTCCTGACGAATTCAATATATGATGGCTTCTTAACATTGACGAAGATCGTACCTTCATTTCCACCGGCATATTCCCACTTGTTAATGCCAATTACAAATTCCCCGCCATAGCAAACAATGATGGCCACAAGATTCTCCCTCATGCCGACACTACACCCAAGGAAAAAATATTAGCTTTTGGGACCACATAGTAGAAAGAACAATAAGTTTACATGGAGGTCTTCACAATCGCAAAAAATTGATTAAAGAATTGACTCCGCGATTGTTGTTTTCTAGAATTAGACCAAGGTTGATTTAATCAATTTGGTCCCCACAATAGCACTTGATTAAACAAAGTGACTTTCCCACAATAGAAACGAATCTGTTTACTAGTACCAACTTTCCCTTCCTTATTACCAAGAACCCTTTTCCCTCTAAGTCGAACCCTAATTTTGCCCTCATTGCCCTAATTTTGCAGTTGAAGCCTCAAGAGATACGATGACTAACCTGAGTGATTCATGGCAAGACAACGACGGAAGGCAGGCGAAGGCAACCGAGGGATGTCAGCGAGAATTGACTCGTTGTTTTCTGGAACGAAACCAACAAAGTTGATTTAGTCAATTCGGTCCCTACAATAGCACCGAATTGATTAAACAAAGTGAGGTCCCCACAACTAATACCAATTTTTCCTTATCTATTACCAAAAACCCTTTTCCCTCCAAGCCGAGCCCTAATTTTGCCTTATTTTTGTAGTCGGCGCCTCAAGAGAGAAGATGACTAATCTGAATGATTGATGGTGAGACGACGGCAGCTAGTGAACAATGGCGGGCAAGCAATAGCAACCAAGTGACGGTGACCGAGCGATGGTAGCGTACGACAGCGAGCGAGCAAGCTTTGTTCATGTGCAATAACAGGGTTGCCGATGTTCTGCAACCTCGGCCGAGCGAACGAAGTATTTCACACATCCAGGATGTCGTTTTGGCCATAGGCTCCAAACGAAATCGTTTACTTTGTTGGAGCCACGTCGGACGAAAAACGACGTCATTTCATTTGTTGGAGTCACGTTGGACGGAAAAATGACATCGTTTTTACGTCCACATGGACTGTGTTTTAAAAAATATGCCATGTCACCTTTTTCTTTTAATTGTAAATGCCACGTGTAAATTTTGGTCAGAATTTCTCTCTGTTGGCACTTAAGTGATAGTTTTTTTTTCTGATTTGGCACTTAAGTGATTCGGCGGAAATTTTTGGCACTAAAGTGAGCGCCATACACAAGTTTTGGCACCTGTAGTGTCCTTGTTCCCATAATTTTTAACATCTTGCACAACCTTTATTACTCTAAAATTAATCTATCTTAGCTACTTAATTTATTTTTGAGTTAAAAAATAAATATGGATGAAAGAATATTTTGGAAATAATTTACAGTGATAATTTCACCATAATACACTTAATGTAAAAGATAAATTATAATAAGTGGCAAAACAAAGATCGTCAATTATTTTTCCTTCTTGTAACACTATATTTGCTTCTTTATTTTTTCATAATGAAAAAGCATACTGTTAATTCACAATATGCAATCACTAATGATAACTTTCACTGGACATATATTAAACAATCAAAATATGCATGTTAAAGATTAAATGGAAAAACTAAAACAGAATAAATATTGGGGAAACCTTACAAAAAAAAAAAAATATTGGGGAAGAATATGAAATACAAATTTGATAATGTTAAATCTAATATATATCCAAAGACGATTCTTTTGTTAAAAAAACATTGAAGTCCAATAGGAAAGAAAAAATTCGTCAGTCATGCAAATTATTGATTATTATGAGCACCATTGTAAATTAAATTTAGGAACACAACAAGATTTATTTTAAACAAGTTTATTATTGTGTTAAATTTACTCGTAGATATAATGGATTTATTTATATAATTACCGACTCAGGTAACCTTCAAGGTGGGGAGTATTATTATAAAAGGTGTTCAAGAAAATATTCATCCATAGTTTGAAAGTCAACTCAACAAAGAAAATTGAATTTGTGGAGGTAACAAATATATAAACTAAAAAGGAAAATAACACAAACAGTCATTGAACTTTGACTCAATGTGCAATTTGATCCCTAAACTTTTAATTGTTTCAATGTAGTTCTTGAACTTTAACCAAATTTTCAATATGGTCCATGAACTTTTAATTTGTTCAAAGTGATCCGTGAACTTTTGATACATGTTCAATATAGTCCATGAACTTTATAAAATATTAAATGTACTCCTTCCATTAATTCAAGTTCAGGGACTAAATTGAATATGTACCAAAAGTTCATGAACTTCATTAAATAAATTAAAAGTTCAGAGACTATATTAAATATTAAGTTAACGTTCAGAAATTATATTGAATAAATTAAAAATTTATGTATTAAATTATACGTTAAATCAAAATTCGGAGATGGTTTGTGTAATTCTGCCGAACTGAAACTTATTTATTGAACGTGTGCGAGGTCGTCAATCGGTGGCGCGCGCTTCCAAGCAGCAGCAGCATCGATCAACCGATCGTCCTCTCTCTCTAGCCGTCGCGCAGTGGAGTTCAGCCATGGACGAACCTCCAGAGCAACGACAGTTCCCGGGTCGGTCTCCGCTGTACGACCTGATCATACTGGGAGCCTCCGGGTTCACGGGCAAGTACGTCGTGCGAGAAGCCCTCAAGTTCCTCGCCCCCACCGCTCCCTCCTCCCCTCTCAAATCCATCGCCCTCGCCGGCCGCAACCCGGCCAGGCTCGCCGACGCGCTCCGGTGGGCCGCCCTCCCCGATCTCCCGCCCGACATCGCCCTCCTCGCCGCCGACGCCGGCGACCCTGCCTCCCTCGGCCGCATGTGCTCCCAGACGCGGCTTGTGCTCAACTGCGTCGGCCCCTTCCGCCTGTATGGCGAGCCTATCGTCGCCGCCTGCGTGGAATCTGGGTGGGTTGATTGTTTCATTGATTCTCTTTCTTTCTCGTCAAGTGTAGGGTTTTTTGTGCGTTATCTGAATCTTTGGAGAGGAATGGAAAAGATTGAAGAGATGCTTTTGATTAGACTTAGATTGATGGCAGCGAGTCCAATAAAGAGCTCTTTGTATTGGCAATTGGCGAAATCGGCACATGGTGTTTGTTATGATGCATGAAATGTGAATTCTGTCGTGTGCATCTGGTCTTCTAGTCGCCTGATGGCTACTTGGATTAAAGATGCTTGGATTGACGTAGAAGGTTAGGATGGATGAGCGTCAGATGGCATAACCAAATCGAGGAATAAACAATTTCAAGATCACATGTGGTTAGATGGGTACTTCTTCACTTCAGGGTCGTAGTGCTGACCAGTCGGAAAGTGCTAAATGAGATGTAATTCGGAGAAATCAAGCCCTTTTTCCAAGTATCTGTTCGTGTTCGGTTTGTTTAAGATGTTGATTATTATACACAATTTACAGTGAAGGAAATGAAATTGCACCTCTTTGTGGCTATGCTTTATTTAATTGAGCATTCGTTATAGATTAAGTTTAGTCCTTGACCTCTGTGGTTCTTATTCCAGTTGTGATTACTTGGATATTTGTGGTGAGCCTGAGTTCATGGAGAGGATGGAGGCTAAGTACCATGAAAGAGCAGTGGAGACAGGTTCTTTGGTCATTTCAGCATGTGGCTTCGACTCTGTTCCAGCTGAATTGGGCTTGATGTTCAACTCCAGACAGTGGACAGAACCAGCTGTTGTGAACTGGGTCGAAGCATATGTGAGTCTGGAGTCTGAAAGGAGAATTGTTGGGAACTTCGGGACATATCAGTCGGCAGTTTTAGGTGTGGCCAACGTGGAAAAATTGCAGGAACTGAGGCGGTCCAGACCCAGAAGAGCTAGGCCTGCGGTAGGGGAAGACAGTTGCTGTTGGCCATTAAATATGAGTGTCTTCTGTGATCATAAAATTTTATGTTTTTCATTGGCGGCAGCTGACGTGGTGATTTAACAACTATGATTGATCATGAGAATTTTCTGAAATTCTTGGTATTGTTCATTTTTTGTCTCCAGATTCCCGGACCTGCTCCTCCAAAGGGATCGGTTATAGAGCACCAGAATAAGATTGGTCTTTGGGCTGTAAAGCTACCTTCAGCAGATTCGGTGGTGGTTCGCAGAACGCTATCCATCTTGACTGAAAACCCTCATGGTCTTCCTGGTGCTAATGAAGATGCTGAGCATATCGAAAAGAGGAAGGCCTTTTGGTCCACCGTAAAACCTGCGCATTTTGGGGTGAAAATGGGCTTAAAGTCCTTGTTGGGCATATTTAGATTAATAATAGTTGGGATGTTCATAGGGGTCCTGGGTAGAACTGCTTTCGGGAGATGGCTTCTCCTGAAACTTCCCTCAGTTTTCAGCTTTGGGTCGTTCAGAGAGAAAGGTCCAACTGAAGACGAGGTGGAATGTGCTTCATTTAAGATGTGGTTCGTTGGACATGGTTACAGCAGCAGAGATGTGGCTTCACAGAGTAATGTTAAACCGGACATGGAGATAATAACGAGGGTGACAGGACCTGAGGTTGGCTATTTGACCACACCCATAATTTTGCTTCAGTGTGCTCTTATTCTTCTGAGCAACCGGGAAAACCTACCTAAGGGTGGATCATATCCACCAGGAATTGTTTTTGGCCCTACAGATCTCCAAGAACGACTCGAGAAGAATGGGATATCATTTGATGTCATTTCAAAGAGTGCCCTACATGCTTGACGAGTACTGATTTTCTCGTTATCGACCACTTTATAAAGCTTTTCTCGTTGAATAGGAAAGCTCACTAGAGCAAATTATCCACAGATTCTCATATTTTACTGTCCTTTTACTTGCTTGTGATGTTGCCTTTATCTACAAGCTAACTGGTGCCGCGCGGACAATTTATCATTTAACAATGTTCATTTTTCTTTTTTGTAAGTATGGAGCGTGTTTGGTGTGTCTTATAATACAATCTTCACCACTTTATGTGATATATGCCCTATGTTTCCACATCTCGGTGAGTGCTGTTAATCTTCTTACTAAATAAAAGGACCCTTTGTTTCGGTATTTTGTGATAGTTAAGTATGTTCAAAATGTGCAGAATAAGTTTTCCTAATTAACTGAGCTATAAGATGAAGTTCCTTCTTTTACAAACTGGGGATTCTTCTTCTTCAAACAGAAGGAGATGATCTTTACAGAGGATCTAAAGGCTACTTAAAGCAAATTTTGTTCAAGCATTGTCTTTATCTATTATCCCGAGATATTGGACAATATTTTCGCGCTTTGTTTAACTTTTTGCTCCAACGCTTCTTCTTTTTCCCATATAATCTGCGACTGATGTTTATTATTTTATTATTTCTTATAATTACAAAATTTAAAAGTTTGATTACAAGTATAATATAGATACGATTAGGGCTGTCAAAAAGAGTCACAAGTCCATATTTTAAGTCAAATTTATCGAAATTGGTTATATATATGGCTCATCTCAGATTTGAAATATAGGGCATGGTTTAAAATGAAAGGCCCATAACGATTGGATTTAAATGGGTATGTTACGAATCTACTTTTAACCCACTTATTAATCATGTTTCCATTGACGAGCGAGACAGACCATAGTCGTCCCTTTTTTTTTTTTTATCTTTAGACCATCTCAGACTCTCTTCTCTCTCCGATTCCACAGATCCAACCCGTAAGCTTCTCTCTCCTCTTTGATCACAATGTCCGCTTCACCGTCGCCCCACCAGAGGCCCTCCGAGGAGCGGAAATCTTCTGTCTCCGGAGTCCTCCCTACGTTATAGTCGATTTGGCTGGCACACCTCCAAACGTCAATCTATTGCTGGTGAACCTATCAAATATGTTTTTGATGTTACTCTGCTTACAGGCCTCTCTGCATATGCAGTTTCATGTAATCTCTCGATTTTTCTGGTGCAAACTTGAGCATTGTGAAGTGGAGAATGTTTTCGACACAGAAAGATCGGCAGTTGAAGACACTTAGGACACGAATGATAACTATTATGTTTATCTATTTTTTTATTTTTTTGTTCCTGAGGACAGGTTTGGAATACAAATCCGTTCGGTAATGCAATTTCATTTTTCTATTTCTGGAATAAATTTCTACTCTAGAAATAGGTTTGGAACATAAATCAGAAGTAAAAAAAAAATTCTAATTTTCTATTTCTAGAATAAAAATAAAAAATAAAAACTCTTCTCATCTCTTGTCCTCGCTACTAGTTGGTTGTCCACCCACCACCAGCTGTCATTGCTAGTCACCTCCCGCCGTCGTCGGTTGCCTCCCATCACCGTTGTCCATTGCCGTTTGCCGCCGTCTTCTGTTGTCGGCCACCTCCCAACACCGTTTGCCACCTCTTGCCAGTGGCCATCCACCGCCACTTGCCATTTGCTGTCCTCCGCTACCGCCCAACGCTGTTCGCCTCCCACCATTGGCCGATGTTGTCCACTGCCTGCCAGCCACCTTCTGCCGTCCTTCACCAGTCACCTCCTCCCATCCTTCGTTGCTGCCCGACATCGGCCGTCGTCAGCCATTGCTGGTAGCCTCCTGTCGTCGGCTGCTGCCCACCTGCCAACTCCCACCACCATCCTCCGCAACCGTCTGTAGTTTGCTGCCGTTGCGCTACGCCGGCCCCCTCCCATTGTCGGCCACTGCCCGCCGGCCAACTCCCGCCACTGTCCTCCGCCGTCGTCTATAGTCTTCCACCGTTGCGTGATGCCGGCCACCTCCCATCGTCGGCCACTGCCTCTTGCCACCATCCTCTGCCGCCGCCCATCGTCATCCGCCGCCACTCGACATCGGCCCACTCTCGCCACCATCCTCTGCCGCCGGTTGCCATCTGTAGTCCTCCGCCGGCCACCTCCCAGCATTGGCCGCCGCCCTCCCGACGCCATCCTTCGCCGACCGCCTTCCGCCTCTCGCTACCGTCCTTCGCTGCCACCCGACACCGGCCACCTCCCGCTACTGCCAGTCGCCTCCGGCCATTGCCTGCCAGTCGCTGGGGAGGAAGAAATTTTGTATTGTTATCAAACGAATTTCTATTTCAGGAATAAAAATTTTGTGTCATTATTAAACACGTATTTTGGCAAAGAAACACGTCCATGAAATAGAAATAGAAAAATATGGTCAGAAATTAATTTCTAAAATATAATGGTTATCATTCGTGCCTTAAGTGACGTGTGCGTTTTGGATGTATGCCTGCAATTATTGGTTGATTGGTGACTAAAGGCAAAGTTTGAGTCCAATTTTTCCTCTGGATCTTCCACTTCAACCTTAACCTGTTTACCGACGGGCTGTCAGCATCAGAGAAGACCATTGTTTTCATAAGCATATGTTAATTTTGCGGAGTTTCCAAAGAAAGGCTAATGTAACCTTCTAAAATCAGTCAAGTTCATGAGCATTTAATGGGAAAAAGTTTGATTGTCTCTAGGTGATGCAACTGTTGGAGCATTGCAGCAAGTGCTGGGCATTTTCCAGCAATTCTATGTGATGTCTGACTTGAAAATTCAGCCCTCAAAAGACTGACATCAATGCATCAGGTGTCTCTTGATAAGGACTGTAATACCCTTACTAACAAGAACCTGAGCAGAATTAGCAGTTGGAGTGCGAGAAAATGGTTATTTGCTGGTAGACTTCAACTCATCAATTCAATTATCTATAGATTAGTCTCTTAATGGTGTGGTTTGTTCATTCTCCCAAAGATCCTTAAGAGAATTGAGTAAGTGTTGCTTTGCTTTTCTCTGGTCAGGGTCTGATGTACGGGCCATTCAGGGCCAAGGGAGCTAAGGTCAGGTGGGCAGATATGTACTCGGCGAGAGAGGTGGTTTGGGCATTAGGCAGTTTTACCACTGGAATAAGGCATCAGCCATGAAGCTTATTTTGTTTTTGCTTGTGGAATCTGGGTCTTAATGGATTGCTTAGGTGAAGCAGTATCTTCTTGAAAGAAGAAGCTTTTGGTGCATCAAGGTCCCTGCCAACTCTTCTTATGTTTGGAGAGAACTTCTAAATATGAAAGGAGACATTGAGCCTCATATCAGGTGTCATTGAGGATGGCAAGAATATCTTTTTATGGTTCCATCCTTATCGCCCTTGTGGCATCCTAACGGTTCATTTTCCCATTAGAGTTGTCTATGACTCTGGGCTCTCTTTTAAATGCCAAGGTTGCACGTGGTCCCAGACATGTTGGTGGCCTGCAGCAAGAGCAGATGATCTGGTCTCTATTCAAGCCTCAATTTGTGACACTCCCGTTGCAAATTCATCTATGAAGGATAAGGTAATCCAGTTGGCTACTCCTCCCAAGTCTTTTTTCTGTGGGAAGGGCTTGCCGTGTGTTGGGATTGTATGTCGAGAATTAGACCATAAACTCATTTGGTTTGCCTCAACTATACCCAAACATAGCTTTATTAGTTGGTTAGCCATTTTAAATAGGCTGACGACGAAGGACACAGTTGCTATGTGATTCTACTCAGTGGATTCTACCTGTTTGATAATACTATGTTATTATCGTGCTCTGTCATACAATAATTGTTGACGCCATCAGGAAGTGCCATGTCACAATGTAAGTAGCATTAGTTACCATACAAAGAAAATCTCACAGACGAGCCCAGATAGAGAAACAAGTAAAAGAATCAAACTGGATCCACAATATTTTCTAAACATCTCACCTTTTACATGTGAAACACGGGATATGGACAAAACTATAAGCATTCTAAAAGTAAGGATGAATTATAATATGCTGTAATATACTGCAATATGAATAACCAACCCAGTCTAAACATGTAGTTAGTCATTTGCAAGTTAAATTAGGCAGAATAATGCAAGTGTCATGTCCTTGTGGTGAAGAAACCAGCTTGACCTATCATCATCTGCTATCTCCTATCTGAAGTTAAAAGTCAAGAAAATTCAGCAGAAGCTAGTTTCATATTTGCAAGCATCACCAATTCATGCAATTGATAGGGGGATGTCTTTCATCGTTGCCATGGTCGCTGCACAAGGCTCGATAAACCTCCACTGTTGTTTCATTGCTTTATCACTGTTGGGTTATTACTTGTTACTCTACAGTTTAGTAAATTGGAGTATTTATGTAATTGTACAAGGCTTAACCCTAATCCTATAAGTATTTCTTTTAATCTCAATAGAAAAACATTCTCTCTTTTACCAACAACATGAGAGAAGACGAGGTGTTTTTGCCGATTCTCCTAGTCAGCCGTGCCAAGGTGTCGTTTTTGCCAATCCTCCTAGTTAGCCGCGCCAAGGTGCCTCCTTTTTTTTTTTTTTCTTGCTTGCTGTCCAAGGCGTCGTCTTTCTTCTAAACCAAAGAAAAACGAAGCTAGTGTCCCATTGACGTCAACGCCTGTAAAACGCTGCTATCCCGTGTTGTTCCATTGACGTCAATGCCCTTCCTTTAGCCAGACAGTGTGTTTTGATTGGTGTTGAGTTGTTTGTGGTGATGTGATAATTAGATCACAAAGTTGTAGTGGTTTGGGTGAGATTTGTGTATGTTCGTGATGTTGTCGTTGTGGTTGTCGACTAGTCAACTAGGTTTCATATAGTCGACTAATAGTAAGTCTGAAAAGCAAGAAGTTTCTTTGAATCTCACTCTCTAGTGCGCAGTGGTTTTGTGGTAGCATGTGGTATTTTATTCTTGGTTTGTGGATGTCTACTCATCCAGCAAACTCTTTGTCTATTGTTGCAGAGTTGATTCCTCCTATGTTACCCCTAGTTCAAGATTTTTAGGTTCCTATCATAGTGGTACTCATGGTATGATAGGCTTACATACTTCCTTAGTTAAGTTGGATGGTACTAATTATCCTACTTGATAATGGCTATTTTTACTTTTATTTATGCTAATCGCCAGTCCAAATGGCTTGAAGAAGAACCACCTGCAAATCCAGCTAATTAAGAAGAATGAAAGGTCACTGATGCTACATTGCATACTCTTTTATGGGGAAGTATGGCTTAATCTGTCCGCCATCTTTTCATGGATTGTGCGACAACCCGTGAAGTGTGGACAAAATGTGCGTTACTCTATTTTGGACAGCATAATATGAGTTGAGTTTGCAATATGTGGGAGGTTTTATTTGAAGCTAAAATTGGTGATGCCGGGTTAGCCGAGTATTATGCTTGTTTTTCGTCTTTGTATTAGAGTCTTAAGTCCTACTTTCCACTGGCTACCACGGTTACTCAGATGCAGCAATGAGAAGCGGACATGGTGGTAGTTCTCTTTCTACAAGGTCTTGGTCCAGATCACAGTACTCTTCGACAACAGATTACTTCTTTTGGTTCTCTACCTTCCATAGAAGAAGTGTACTCTCGGGTTGCTCGTTACACTCCTAGTCCCAAAACTTTAGCCATATTAGAAAGTAGTGCTATGGTGGCTCGTGGTGGTCAAGGAACTCGTCGTTGTGGTAATGGTTGTGGAAATTGGAACTCAGATGGTTTTAACCGTGGTCATGGTGGTTCTAGAGGAGTTCGTAGGGGTCACTTTTGTATTTATTGCTAGCTTATAGGACATACTATTGATTATTGCTATGACCTCCATCCTAAGCTATGGGGTCTACATGCTTTTATTGACACTGAGCCTTGGTCTCCTTCGTCTTGATCTCCTTCTGAACAGAGTATTGTGAATTTAACTTGTGCAGAATATGATGAGCTGATTATGGCACGACACCTTGGTGTTTCTTCGTGTTTCGTTGTTACTTTAGCACAACACAATGATCCTACTTGTCTTTTGTCCACTACAGTTGCTCCTCGTCCTTGGGTTATTGATTCGGGTGCCACTCATCATATGACTGGTGATCCGCGTCTTCTTACCTCCACCTCGTCCATTCCTTCCACTTTAGTCACTTTGGTAGAAGGTTCTCAATTCAAAGTGACAGGTTCAGGTTGTGTATAATTGAGTTCTTCCGCGTTCTTACCAACTGTTTACCATATTCCATGCTTCCCTTATAATCTATTGTCTGTCAGTTCTATTACCTGTGATCTTGATTGTGATATTATCTTTTCTTTCTTTTTGTGTATTTTTCAGGATCGGAAGACTAGACGTCGAATAAGTGGTGGGCATGAGGCTGGTGGATTGTACCTTCCGGACCTTGAGATTATTATTGCTATCACTATCGTTCAAAGGAAAGCTATAGATGACTTTTATCGATTACATTATCGCCTCGGTCACCCTTCAGCAGACGTACTTCGATGTTTTCTCTTTGTGTCTAGTTCTAGTCTTCAGTTTGATTGTGAAACATGTCAGTTAGGTAAGCACCATCGAGTGTCTTTTCCCCCTAGTGTTTCATTTGAGTTAGTCCACTATGATGTTTGGGATCCTAGTCGAGAGTCTTCATTTGGTTTCCACTATTTTGTCACCTTTATTGATGATTGTAATCATACAACTTGGTTATATTTAATAAAAGACCGTACTAAAGTGTTTCAATCTTTCCGCCATTTTTATAATGAAGTTCGTACTCAATATGGCTATCCTATTAAGTATTTGCGTACAGACAATGCTCGTGAATACTTTTCTTCTTCTACCTTTATTCCATTTCTTGTCTCGCATGGAATTTTACATCAAAGTTCTTGTGCTCACACCCCGTAACAAAATGGGGTTGCTAAATGAAAGAATCGTCATCTGTTAGATGTTGCTCGTTGTCTACTTATTCACACCCATATGCCTAAGTCATTTTGGAGCTATGCTCTTCTTACAACATGTCATCCTATTAATCGTCTTCCATGCTCCATATTGAAGGGAGCTGTCCCTTATGCTCTTCTTCATCCTGATCGTCCTTTGTGGTCTATTCGTCATCGTATTTTTGGGTGTATTTGTTTCGTCCATTTTTTATCTCTTAGATTGGACAAATCATCACCTCATGCTGAAAAATGTGTATTCGTCAGTTACTCTTGTACTAAAAAAGACTATGTTTGTTACAATCCTACTTTTCGTCAGGAGTATATTTTTGCTGATATGATGTTCTTTGAGGATCAGGCGTATTTTGGTAATGTTTCTTCTTAGGCGCCATTGACGATGGATCTTTTGCCACCTTCTGTACCTTATCAGTCATTGTTGCTGACTCCGACTGTATCTCTTACTACTTCTTAGTCGGAGCCATTGCCAGTTCCTTCTATTGATGCCTCACCTGATTCAGGATTATCTACACCAACTCCTATTCAAGTTTATACATGTGGTCCTTGATCTATTTGGGGTCAAGACTCTCCATCAACGGATGTCCTACCACCACATTCGGCCCCATTGTTGACACCTAATTTTTAGCTAATTTTTGTCATATTTTCAAAAATTTCAAAATTTGGTCTAGGGATCTTGGCCAAGCCTAGATACCTATTTCTAACCAAAAATTAATTTTTTTATCATTTTTTCTTAATTTCTTTTAGTCAAAATAAGCAAGAAAATCAAGAAAAATAGTAAATGGAATCAGAAAATTCCATAAAAATAGTCATTAGTCTTCTTTTAAATCCAATTTCATAAATATGCCGTTAATTTTCAAAAATTTCAATCGGGTATATGTTTTTCCCAAAATTGGGCAAAATTAAACCCGAATTGAACCAAAAATGAAATTAAATTTTTTCTAGATATTTTTAAGTCATAGTGTCTTTACAACAATATTGATTCTGGGACCTTGAATTGCACAATAGTCAGTCCAATTGCACAATTTGACATAAAAATAAAAAATACCCAAAATTTGATTGAAAATTAAGAATTTTGAACCCAAATTGGGAATCGTGCCCAAAATGAAATTGTTGAAATGTGAGACCATCATTTCTAAGGTTAATTAGGTGTGGGTAATTCAATTTTGGCATCAATTTTGCCTAATCAAGTCATTAGTACATCAAATTGACAAAACCCTATTAACCCGAGTATAAAAATAAGAAAATCTTGGGCTCAATTACAATTAAAATTGGGGAAAATTATATCTTTGAGTTCAGAATATGATGGGGAATTCAATTTTGGGGTCGAATTTCGAAGATTTAGTGGAAATCGGACTTAATTTGCGAATTTATACAAAATTGGAACTGTCGGGTCGGGCGGGTCAACCCAACCCGACCCGAACAGTGCATCTTCCTTACCCGGTTCGCTTAAAACCCAGAAAAACCCAGAAAAAATGACCTTGCGCCCAAGACTTCGCCGATTTCGTGTGGGGGAATTTAACACGTTTTAATCAAGTTTTCAAGCTGGATATTATCCAGCTGGCCGGTTAACGAACCCAACTGATTGGGAGTTGGTTCCAACCGAATTTGAGTGGGAAATTGATGAACAAAAACGAGAAAAAATTGAAGAGGAAGAACATATGTTGTTCAACAGATTGCCGAGAGAGAGAGAGAACTAGGGACGCGAAAGAGAGGAAATTAGTGAGAGGAGTGGGTAGAGACTCCCTGAGGCCGAGTGACTGGCGTTTTTCCAGCCGGAAAAGCTTCAGCAAATCGGTCTCACCGGTGAACCAAAATTGAAGATTGACCACGAACGCCTGAAAATCAACCTCGGTAAAAGTGTTCGGAGTCTCTCCGACGAATCTAAAGCCATAAACTTGAAGCCCAAGTGTCAGGGAGCAACTTCATAGGTGCCGATTAACCCGAGAATGCTGATTCATCATCGAACGAAGAAGGTAAAATCCCTTCACAGGTAAGGTTTTTCCAGAATTCCAGATTGAAAAAATGGACTTCACTGAGCCAAATCATGCAATTTTCTTGATTATTGATACCCAAAACTTGCTAGCACTCATATTATTCATTGTTTGATTGCATTTCTAATGGGAAAACCTGCGTAAACCGAGTTGGCCACCATTAAACCCCCTCGCCGGAAACCTCGAAGCTTCGCCGGAGTGCCACCCACGGCAAACGGCCGCTCAAGTAAATAATTTTCTACCTTGATTGATGTTTTGATGTCTTTTTTGAACGATTAAGACGGCTAAGGCGGTTAGAATTAGGATTAGCATTTCTGAAAATTATATGATTAGAAAAGTTTATAAGTTAGGTTATTCGGATCAATTTTTTGCCGGCCGGCGAAGGTCCGACGGCGAGTTGGTTAGGTCGGAATAGTAGATGGTAATATGAGGATAACAATGGACCCAAAATTGGCATCGGAATATCACCGGAAGGTCGTCAGAAAAGGGCTCAAACTGGCGGCCTTGAGAACAAAAAAAAAACATGACTGTTGCACACCAACTGTTCGAAAAAATGCCTAAATGAGAAAAAGACCAAATGACACCGTTTTGGCCCCGGTCTTGCCAGAGGGGGTGACCGGCGACCGGCACTGGTGACTCCTGGTTTGATTTGACTGAACTAAGATGAACCGAGCCTATCCGGTTCGTTCCCCCAGGGGGAAATTTTAAAAAAAAATGAAATAAAAAACTTCAAAAAAATAATAAAAAAATCAGAAAATAATAAAAAATCACAAAAATCATAAAAAAATTATATATGTTTTTAGAAAATTAGAAATTTCGCAGAAAATTCATAAAAATTCAAAAAACTATAGAAAATTCAAAAAAATACAAAAATTTTCAGAAAATTCATAAAAATTTCGAAAATTCGGAAAATACAAATAAAAAAATTTGAAAATTTTGGAAAATCAATAAAAAATTGAAAAATTGGAAAATTCACAGAAATTTCCAGAAAATCATAAAAAAATCAGTTATCGGTTTAAAAATTTTTCCAAAAAAAACAAAAAAATCAAAAAAATCTGAAAATTTGAAAATTCACAGAAAGGTCCAAAATCACCGTGGCCAGCCATAAAAAGTGAAATTTGAATTTTTAGAAGTGCCTAAATGGCCTTTTAAAAAAATAAAAAAATAAAATAAAAAAATCGAAAATTTTGAAAATCCACAAAATGATTCAAAATCATCATGGCCAGTCATAAAAAGAGAAATTTGAATTTTTCGAAATGCCTAAGTGACATTTTTGTAAAATTCCAAATTGAAAGGTAAAACCCCTAAAAACACCCTAAACCTAAAATGCACCACGAAATGAATAAGCTATTAGAGCTTTAGTATGGTTTGGCTGTTTACTAGGTTTTCATTTCTAGTGGCCAAATTAGGGTTGCTATGATTGATTTGCCATTGGTTGTGCATTTAATTTTTTGGATGCTTAATTGTCTGTTCATGATTAGATTAGTGAATTAACTTTAGGGATCTGTGTGACATGTTAGACAAGTCATATCGTTCTTAGGTATCGAAAGGGCGTTAATGGTCTCAATTTGGGATCGTTAATGTAACCAAGTTCCTTATGCAGAATCTCTGGTTCATAGGATCGTGGTATTTCTCCGTACCTCGATTAGGTTTCTAGTCAACCTACCGTAAATGACTAGTGGCGACTCCAAGTTTAAATTTAGATCAAATAAACCCCGCTATCATGTGAAGTATGGTCTGGGAGAAGCCTGTATAGCAAAATACCTCCATTCTAGCACGCAAGAGCGTGGCGTGATAGGCTTGGCGACTCCGCTGGGGACATTGGGTTTCTAAGTGGACTTAAGCCTAAAATAGAACGATATGCATGTGTTTATGCTCGCAAGGATCTCAGGTACGTTCCACTAATGACGTGTTAAATGGTGATGCAAGTGGGAGGTATAAGGGGTGTAGTATGTGCTTACTTTTGTTTTGCAGGATGGTGTTGGGATTGAATGTGATTTTACCAAATTTTAGAAGTATTGTTTAGTTATAAATTGTTGTGCTTGCCTTTAAATTGCTTTAGCACTTCACTTTTCGCACACACCACCCGTGGCCCAACCCCAGTTACATTTAGAATCACCCTTAGGAGGTATGTGTTTAGGCAAAACTGTGAGCCTATTGCTCATGTGATCATTTAAATACAATACAGACCACCGAGATAGAATAATATTCCATTTCTTTAGGCTGATTGCCTATTGGAATGGAGTCCCTTGTCCGTTAAGGTGGTGACCTTGAGCCTTTAGTACATCCCACCCTTTTAGGTGTCAAAACCTCACTTGTTGCATATGCTTGTCTTTGTGGTTGGTATACCTAAAACCAAGCAAAAATGTATCGGTAAGTAAGTGTCGTTCCACTTCTCTCATCTTTTCAATTATGCAAAGTTAGTTGACACAATTTTGTTAAAAAAAAGATGCCCAAATGACAATCAATGTTTGATCAAAGTGCCTTTTTATACTAGAATGAATGAATAGGGTGACATGCTCCATTTGGTCATATTTTTCATTTCTAGATGGAATGTATAGATCCATGGCGGTTTTCAATGTAATTCAAGTAGATTGAATGCTCAGGATGTGACACGTACGATCCCATTTGTCAAAAGTCTATTTTCAATGTATTCAAAATTGTAAACCATAGAATAAGACTTTATGGTCAAAATGGAGCGTGACAAAAGGCATTTGCATTAAACATTGGTTTCATTCACCTTTTCAGGTATATGCTCTTTTAAGGCATAAATGGATTAGAAGTGACATTTGTATTACGTCATAAGAATGTAAATGTACTTTATCTCCATTTTTTCCATAAAAGGACATATAATTAAATGGGGGCATTTAAAATTGATGTGTAATCCATGGTGATTAATAATGAATTTTTTGCATAATTAGGCTTGATGGAAAAACTAGACATCCAAGTGATTCCCATTCCACGAAAAGAGCTCATGGTTTGGTGAAAGGACATGATAAAAGATAACCAAGTTTATGTTTAAGATAGGTTGAGATACCTTCTAGACTTGATTCGTGTGGAACATCAAGTTAGTTTGATCCAAACATTAGCGCATTTTTAGGAAGTTTCCATCGCCGCCTTCCAATTTGGAGAGTATGAATTGACACCGCCTTCCATTGGAATTGATTCCAAGCCTAGGGTCGTAGAGCCACCCGTGGGACTTAATCCCATAACCATTCTTACAGAATTTCGTAACCTCAAAACTTCCAAAATCGAAAGGTTAATCAAGTCAAACACGGGTAAATTTCCATTATCCTTTCTAATAGCCAAATTTTCCAAACTTTGTAGGGAAATGGGAAACACTTCGGCTCGAGTTTTCATTCTAGCTTTTTTTGGCTTCGTTCTATTTCCTGTACCTAGAACAGGATTTGACCCTTTAGTTTCAATAATCACGAGGCAAGCATGTCTCAAATGGGATTTCTCTAATATGCTTCTTGCCTAAATCGTCATCTCTTTAAATACATACCAAAATCATGGGAAGGGTATCTTTCAAGCTTTTACTGGTCTTTTGTCATTATGGTTCATCTCACACATTCGACCTTGGTGTCGTTTCATGAACATTCGCGAAATTTGTTTGGCAATAAATCCAATTGAGCGATACATTAGTATCCAAAACAAATTACCCAAACAATCTTTCTTAGATTGGGCCAACTTCATTAGGGCTTTAACTCCTACTCAAATCCAATGGCGGATCAATTGACCAAAGATTAACAAGGCAAGGATTACAAGCCAAGAAGGGAATGTGGTACCATTAATCGGGCTAAATGAGGGAGCCGCCTATTGTCCCTTGAGAGTTGTCAGATAATTTGGGATGCTTCAACAAGTCTCACCGGCATGGAACCCTGAGGAGTTTGGTTTTAACATTCTAAGTAGAATTATACCCAAAGAAGAGAAGAAAGACCTTCAAACCAAGGTTCACAAAATTATCCTTTCTTTGGATAATTCCCCTTCACAAGTAGTGGAGTGGCCAAAGAACTTAGAAGGAGATATGAAGATTTATATGGCATCCAAGGAATACATAAAGTAGATGGAAAGTAAACGATCAATTGATGTGGAGCCATATGTTCCATTGAGCATTATAACGGATCCCGAGGAGGAATATGTCCCAGAATACATCGTCCCACATGTGCTTGGAGTTGAGCTTTACATCCCCGAAGAAGTCGTGATAAGAATAGGAATATCGAATCAAGGAATGGAAGGATTACTACGAGGCGGAAGCTACCTTAGTTAGCAAGAAGCCTAGACTTGGATGATTTAGAATTCCCATTCGAGTTCAAAATCATTTTGTAAAGCAATCTTGGATTTTATATGAAATACTCATTTTTCAAAATCCGTTTGGATAAATTCAAAGACATGATTAAAAAAAAGAAGGATCACCATGGATTATAATTCTTTGAATGGTATGATTCCTTGAGAAAAATATTGATGAGAAGTTTTATGCAAGGCTAAGGCTTGTGTAAAATTTCTTATTGTTGTTAATCACAAGAAACCATACAATTAAAAGAATGTAGGTTTTCATATTCATTTCACCAATTCTAATATCCTGATGGTTTTCATGAAGACAGGTTTTCTAGCAACGGAAGGCAAAAGACCTCGAACCTGTTTACAAATTAAAATGGCCGAGGAAGAAACTCGCACTCGACTAGCTAAAGTGGAGAACCAAATGACGCAAATGGCTGACATGATGGTGGAAATGAAGGTCTTTATTCTCGCATCTCGGGGGATTTATCCTACTACTCCAAATGTAGGAACTTCAAATACCACTAAAACACCAGTTGAAGACCCAGTCAGAAACAAAGAACCGATTCAAGAAAATCCTCCAAAGACTATGCCTGAGATAGTAAATTTGGAAGAGGATGATCAAACTAAGAAAGCATCCAAAACAAAGGATGAAGAAGAGGCCAAGAGATTGCCCAAAATTAAAGAATGCCTAGCAAGTCAAGGCTATGAGCTTCAAAGGTTCGACAAGTTCTCGCCATACGCAAAGGTGGTTGTTCCAAAAAACTACAAAGAACCAGAGTTCGTGAGCAAGTATGATGGAACTGGCTATCCTAAAAGCCATTTGAAATATTATCTCCGCAAGATGGCAAGATATTCAGACAATATACCACTTCTTATCAGTACATTTTAAGATGGTTTGAAGGGAGCAGTCCTGGCATGGTATACCACTCTTGATATAGAAGATTTTACCGAATGGGACCATTTGGTAAGAGAATTCCTTCGCCAATACAAATTAAATGTCGAAGTACTTCCAACCTGGGAGGACTTAGTTAGAACCGAGAAATGAAGAAGCGAAGGATTCAGAGCCTACGCTCAAAGGTGGAAAGCTATAGCCTTACAAGTTAAACCGGCTATAAGTGAGGATGAGCTTGTTGAACTCTTCTTGAAGTTGTTGCCAATTGAGTATTACGACAAGCTGCGTATATCAGGCTGCCAAACATTTGCCATGTTGGTGAAGGTCGGCGAAAGAATCGAATGGATATTGAAAGAAAAGAAATCTCAAGAAGTGACAGCACGGAGACCGTATCCTGAAAGAAAGGATAAAGAACATTTACGTGACGTGTTTATGGTATCTAGCCCTAATGTTAATCAGACTTCATTCCCAAAACAGTCTAACGTTCCTTGGAAAAATCCAAAACAGTTTGAGCTGAAGAAAAGACTTGTAAGGCAATTCACTCCGTTAACACGGCCCTGTCGAAATTATTACCGATATTGTTGGAAAGGTATTTGGTGGCCAAAAATGTGCAAAGAGATAATCCTGCAAAGTTCTCCTGGTATGATGAGTCAAAGACTTGCACATATCACATGGGAGAAAGAGGACATAATGTGGACAATTGTATAGTCTTGAAATACAAATTTCGGCAACTCATAGACAAGAAGATATTAAGTTTTCAAGAGTCAGAGCCAAATGTGCATCAGAATCCTTTTCTTGAGCACAATGTGGTAAATATGGTTTTTACAGAAGGACAAATAATAAGGCATGATGAAGAAGATGAATATGAGGCCAAATTAAAGTTTGCTCGACAAGGAGATGCTCGTTTTCGTCGTGAAGCATTCTTAAAAGGGGAAATTATAAACAACTTGGGAGAAGATTCTGGCAAATATAACTTCCAAGTAAAATATACTCCACCACTGTGGGCTTTTAAAAGTGAAGTGATTGCGCTCGATGGTTGGGGCGGTATGGATGATGAGATCAGCAGACAAAATGAGACTCCATCCGGTAATGAAGAGGATCAATTTGAAGAGCAAAAAGAAAGGATTTGGTAGGGTGAAAGGCGATTTACCCAAACATCATTTGAGTAAGGTGACACTGTAGACCTCCTTGATCAAGATAATGGAAAATATGATTTCTGTGTTAAATACACACCTCCACTTTGGGCTTTTAAAAACGAAACTATTGTGCATGATGGATAGGGAGATATAGATGAAATCCCGATCAACAAACTAAGTCTCAAAGAGAAAGAGGATCAAGATGAGAAAATGAAGAAAAAGGCTCGCCAAGGAGACAGATGATTTATTCACAAAGCACGAGAACGAGGTGAAATTGTGGATTATTTGAGACAAGACAGTGGGTGGTATAACTACCGTGTCAAATACATGCCACCTTCATGAGCATCCAAAGAGGAAAATATCGTGCCTGATGGTTGGGGTGGAATGGATACTATTGAAGTTGACAAAAGCATGGTGTCCATGATTACACCACTATTGATTAATCTTGATGAAGTGGATAGGCTTGACAAAGAGAAGGATCATATTGAATCAATTACCATTGAGCTCCCAATTGGTCAACTAAAGATCGAAAAGAAAGAGGTCCAGCCTGTGATCATCACTTTACCTCCAAAGGAAAAATTTGATACCAAATGTATACTATGGGACTACATGCCTAAAGAAGTTGATGCAATAACCGGATTGGAAAGATGTTATGTCCTAAAAGAAGGTAAGCACGAAAAGAAAGGAGTAACTGAAGAAGATGTCAAGCAGTTATTGTCAATCATGAGGACAAGTGAATATGAGGTAATTGAGCAATTGAGGAAGATGTCAGCACAAATTTCATTACTAGATCTCTTCAAGACTTCAGAAAGTCACAAAATGGTACTTATGAAGCTTCTTAATGAGGTGCACGTCCCAAAGACGATTAATGAGGTATAATTGGAAGACTTTGTTGGTGCCATTCTTCTAAATGATCAAATTGCCTTCTCTGATGAAGATTTCCCAATTGACAAGCGTTCCTATAATAAAGCCCTGTATATTGCCATCAAATGCCGGGGTAAGGAGGTGTCACGGGTACTGATTGATAATGGTTCCGTACTTAATTTGTGTCCACTAAGCACACTGCATCACTTGGGGATTAGTGAAGAACTCATCAAACCTTCAAAAGTGACTGTACGTTCATTCGATCGGATGAAAAAAGATGTTATCGGTGACATCGAGTTGGAAGTAAATATAGGTCCTATGCCTTTTCTGATCGATTTTCAAGTGGTAGACATTCCAAGGACTTTCAACCTACTGCTGGGGAGGTCTTGAATTCATATGGCTGGCGCCATTCCTTCTAGTCTCTATCAAAAAGTTCGATTTGTTATTAATGGTAAAATGATTACCGTGCACGAGGAGACGGACTTCACCATTTACAAGGAAAGTGCCATACCTTATGTCGAGCCTGAGATAAAAGAAGAGCCTAGCTATCATTCGTTTGATATGATTTCCATGATACAAATTCCTGCTGGTAGAGTCATGAAGTCTCCAGAACTTTCAACATCATCTATTATGTCTGGAAAAATATTATGCCAATATGGATTCAATCTTAATGATGGACTTGGGATAAAAGCGCAAGGAATTAAAGAACCCATTATTCCATTTGGCACAAAGAAAAAGCATGGGGTGGGGTATGAAGTCACTAATAATCACCATGGAGGCCGAGGCCAAGGTCAAAAGAATCATGAAGGCCGTGGAAGCCGAGGTGATCGAACCATTAAGCCAATAACGTGGAAGGGTAAGGCTAGAGAGTTACCCTATCATTATATTCATATCAGAGAAAACTTTCCTGGGCCTCCTAAACTGCTTTCAGAAGAAAATTTACATGTAAAAGTAGAGTCTATCTCTCTGGGTTTATTTGAAGAGGACATTATCAATGTCGTTATAACTGAAGACGAAGACACCTACGCACTGGAGTAGAAAGATTTTTTTGAACCATTTCCTTATTATTGCCTTTACAATTTGTCTGTTTCATATTGATGTTGTTTGCAATTTCAATTCAATTGCAAGTTACATTTCTTTCAATATAGATGTAATTGCATTTTTCAAATTCAATAAAAGTGTTCAATGTTTTGTTAAGGACGTATGGAAATAAAACCAAAATAATAATGAATATTTCTCTCACACGTGGGGCTTGAGGCTTTGAGTTTCCATATGACTCCTCATTGTGAAAACGATTTTAGGAGCAAGGATATACAAGGATACTAGGATTAGCTCTATTCTCTTGATCTCTTCAAAACAGATTTCAAAATAGTTTTTCAAAACGGTTTTTCATTAAACCTCACGCATTAATTCATTTCATATGCAATTACTAATCATATTTGTTACATGTCAGGCGTGAGCATTCACACACCTATAATAAGGAAATGAAATGAATTAATGCGTCATAAAGAATCAAAACCACTCACGTTAGAGAAAATGATTATTATTAATCTGGGTGATAAAGAGAACCTCAAAGAGGTTAAGATTGGAGAAAGTCTTCCCTCAGCAGAAGCAAAAAGAATAACAGATTTGCTCAAGGAATATCAAGATATATTCGCATGGTCCTATGCTGATATGCCAGGCCTTGATCCAAGTATAGTTGAACACGCTTTGCCAATTGATCCAAGTATTCCACAAAAAAAGAAAAAATTGAGGCGAACAAAGCCGGAATTGGCAAAGAAAATATAAGAAGAAGTGATGAAATTACTCAAAGTCGGTTTCATCGAAATAGTGCTATATCCAGAATGGGTTGCCAACATGGTATCCGTAATGAAGAAAGATGGTCGGGTGCAGGTATGTGTTGATTATCGCGATCTAAATAAAGCCAGCTTAAAGGATGATTTCCCTCTTCCATATATTTATGTATTAGTGGATAGCACCGCTAGGTTCGAAACGTTTTCATTCATGAATGGTTTCTCAGGATATAATCAAATCCTGATGAAGAAAGAGGATAAGGCGAAAACATCCTTCATAACACCATGGGGCATATTTTGTTATAAGGTGATGCCTTTCGGTATGAAAAATACTGGTGCTACATATCAAAGGGCAATGGTAACTCTGTTTCACAATATGATGCACAAAGCAATCGAAGTATATGTAGATGGCATGATTGCAAAATCCAAACAAGGAGAAGACCATGTTGAGGTGCTGCGCAAATTGTTCGAAAAACTTAGAAAGTGCAAGTTGCGGTTAAACCCCAACAAATGTGTATTTGGGGCAAAATCTGGCAAACTGTTAGGATTTGTTGTCAGTAACAGAGGAATCGAAATCGATCCTTCCAAGATCAAGGCAATACATGACTTGAAGACTCCTACGGTAAAAGAAGTGAGAAGCTTGTTGGGGTGATTAAACTACATTGCCCGCTTCACCTATCAGCTTTCCGAGACTACTAAATCATCAAATTGTTGAAGAAAAATGCCAAAGTAAAGTGGGATGCAGAATGTCAACAAGCTTTTGACAAAATCAAAGAATATATGGTATGCCCACCAGTGTTGGTACCACCAATTCCTGGAGTCCCACTAATCTTATATTTGATGATTCATCATGAGTCATTAGGAGCAGTACTTGTACAAAAAAGACCAAATGACGATAAAGAATAAGCTATTTATTACTTGAGCAAGAAATTCATAACATCAGAAGTGAATTATCCAGCAGTTGAGAAGACATGCGTTGCATTAATTTAGATGTTACACAGATTAAGACAGTACACCCTTCATCACCAAATTTTGCTAATGACTGAGAATAATCCGATCAAGTATCTTCTTGAGAAATCCTCCTTGGTCGGGAAATTAGTAAAATGACAAGTCTTGTTGTCTGAATTCGACATCAGAAGTTCACCCCAAAAGTCAATCAAAGGGCGAGCAATAACAGACATATTGGCAGAAAATTCATAAAATATCGCCAATTCTGAAGAACGACTTGATGACCATATATTGACATTGGTCAATGACAAATGGATTATGTATTTTGATGGCACAACCACCTTATCTGGATCATGAACTAGGGCAGTACTGATCTCCCCAGAAGGCCAACACTATCCAGTATCTGCAAAACTAGTATTCCCATGCACCAATAACATTGCTGAATATGAGGCATGTATTCTATGCTTACAATTAGCCCTTTCAATGAGGATAAAAAGGTTACAGGTATATGGAGATTCTATACTCATTATATTGTAAACAACTAGAGAATGGCAAACCGATGATGCAAAGCTGATTCCTTATCACAAATACTTAGAAGGAATGATGGAGGTATTCGAAGAAATAACATTTGATTATCTTCCAAGAGCTCATAATCATTTCGCAGATGCTCTTTCAACCTTATCAACCTTACTCCAAGTTGAAGATGGTATGGATATAAAATCATTGAGAATCAATATTCTCGAACAACCAGCACACTACATGATAGTTCAAGCAGAATTTGATAATGAACCATGATTTCATAATATCAAGAAGTACTTACAAGCAGGAGAATTTCCTGAAAGAAGCCAGTCAAGCGACAAAAAATTTATCAGAAAGATAGCCAATAAGTTCTTTCTCAGCAGACAGGTTCTTTATAAGAAATCATTCGATTCGATCCTATTAAGATGCGTTGATAGCAAAGAAGCTGAACAAATCATGAGAGAAATCCATGAAGGCGAATATGGTCCGCATATGAATGTCCATCTCTTAGCCCGTAAAATTATGAGATTGGGATATTATTGGATGACGATGGAAACATATTGCATTCAACATGTGAGGAGTTGTTGCCAATGTCAAGTTTATGGAGACAGAATCAATGCACCGCCGAATGAGCTGCATCAAATGTCAGAACCATGGCCATTTTCAATGTGGGAAATTGATATGATTGGTCCAATTAACCCTAAGGTCTTAAATGGACATCGCTTTATCTTGGTGGCAATTGACTACTTCACCAAGTGGATTGAAGCGAATTCCTATACAAATATCACCGCCAAGAATGTGGCAAAATTCATCAGGCGGGACATCATTGCTAGGTACGGAGTTCTAGAAGCAATCATTACCGACAATGGTTCAAATTTGAAAAACAAAATCGTAAATGATTTGTTTGAACACTTCCACATTCGACACTTGAATTCATCTCCATACCGCCTACAAATGAATGGAGCAGTTGAAGCGGCAAATAAGAATATCAAAAAGATATTATCCAAGATAGCTAAGAATTATCGCAACTGGCACGAAAGATTGCCATATGCTATGATGGCATACCGAACTTCAATTCAAACATCAACTAGGGCAACTCCATTTTCTTTAGTTTATGGGATGGAAGCCGTATTACCCATCAAGGTAGAAATTCCTTCATTAAGTATATTGTCCCAATTAAAACTCTCAGAAGCTGAATGAAGCCAACAAAGATGTAAACAACTCAACATGATTGATGAGAGAAGATTAAGGGCTATATGTCATGGACAATCTTACCAGAAAAGAGTTGCTAAATCTTTCGACAGAAAGGTGAAACCAAGACGTTTTGAAATGGATGATCTAGTAGTAAAGAAAGTCATTCCCAATAACTCACACCCACGTAAGAAATTCACTTCGAATTATGAGGGTCCGTACATTGTCAAGAAGGTTCTTCCTGGAGGAGCATTAATTCTTGTAGATATGGTGGGAACAGAACTGGCCTATCTTGTAAATGCAGATGCTGTCAAGATTTTCTACCCATGAAATGAAGACGAACATTCGAGAAAAAAATTGGCACCATTTACAACACGTGCATATCATGCATATCATGCATTCCATAAAACATGTTTGTTCATTTTGCAGGATATGACAAAAGGAAATCCGAGATGACTCAAGACTTCTAAAATCTTTCAATGGAGTTGGAAAACAAAAAGGGAAGTGTCATCCCCAAGGAAACTGGAAGAAAATATCAAAAGAGATAATCTTTCATGAATGATTAAGAAAAGACAAACAAGAGGTTGGTTGTATCATTTCAATCAGAAATGAACAATGCTTGAATCAATGTTAACACTGGATTTTAATTTTACAGGGATCTCATCAAACCGATCAGGTAAGTATCCCTAACCTATGAATTTTAGCTCAAACATTTCATTTTCAAATCTTTAGTGGAGCAAATCAATGCAGAAATTTGAAAAAGATAATTTCCTTGAAAAAAAATCAAATCAAAACAATGAAGAGGTATAGTATCAAGTCGATCAGGTAAGTATCCCTAACTCATAAATTTAGGTTTCGAAGAGGTTAACTTTATAGAAAAATGAAACTTCTTTTCTCCAAGCGGATTAACATGAAAGTTTGTTTCAAAGATTACCTCAAAAGTACTTTAAGCAAAAAGTTTCAAAACACATATTCTTTGAGCATGCATTACGCATCAGAATTCCTTAAAAAGGAAGTTTTGATAAAAGGCTTTGAAAAATTTCATAGAAAAAATTTGGATCAAATCAAATAGAAAGACCTTTAAATGATGAAAGATAAGCCATATCCAAACACGTCCCCTATACACTCGAGTGAATAGAAGGATGAGTATCATAATGAGAGAAAACCTCATCTGAAGGAAATAAGGGGATATTCACAATTATTACATGGATTAAAATGATGAAAGGCAATCATTTTACTATCCCAAACACATGTTTATCCCTTGCAAATCAAATTTAAGCCTAAATAGTGGAGAAATTTTCAAAAAAAATAATCCTGTTAAGAACCACCCCACATTGGGGCAAATTAGGAGGTTCACGGTTGACATTTATGGAGAATAGGATCAAGAAAGATTTTATTGCATACACTTGCACCAATCTTTTTGTGATAACATCAGATAAATTCATATGAAAGCTCATAACATCCCAAGAGGAAGAAGAGCATTTCGTTTCCATATCCCAAACACATTTACCTTTGATAAAGCCCAATTGAGCCTGAATATTCATTTCAGAACCCCAAGTTGGTGATCATCTCTTCGCACTGGAGCATGAGCATATGATCCACTTTGATAAATAGAAAGCAAAAGGGTAGAACACAGAGTCCTTAAAATGCAAAAAGATCAAGGACAAAGGAGTCTGGGGCATGAAAAAGCAGTGTGCTTAGTAAAAACAAGGTCAATACCCAAAAAATGAGTAAAAGAAAAGAAAGAAAAGCATTCAAAAGAAAGAATGACAAAAGTCAATTCAGAAGCAAAGCAAAAGTTGTGAAAAATCAAAAGTCACAACAAATCAGTGATTGAAAAAAAATCTCGATGAAAGTTTAGGGGATTCTTGTGTTCATGCTAAGAAAAGATCTCCAGTGGACAAAGAAAGGGTGATGATGCCAAGAAGATCACCAGTTTCACAAAAATCTTGAAATTAAAAAACAATTGAGCCTTTTGAGCCTACCCAATACCAACAATACAACTTCTACCTAAAGACTCTTCAGATTGGGATGTTGAGATTGAAAATATGATTTCATTACAAGAAGTCATCACTCAAAGAAGTGTATGCAATATTATTTTGTCTTATCCTTGAGGTTCTTAACTTGTAGACCTAAAGTCAGATATGATGAAATCCTTTTCTTAGCCTCAGAATGCCTATTCTTTGAATAGCAATTGACCAAGCCAACATTACAACCTTTTGAAAGACCTTATCGAATCAATTGGATTATATACATTATGAATATCTCCGAATACCTAATAATTGGTTAAGAGAGATAAAATTGAGGGATATCAGAAAAATCCCCTTTCAATCAAATGAAGAAAAGACCAAATTCATAGATTGAAACAAATCCTTTCTAATAAAGGTCTTCCAAAGGATTATTTCAGGCATTTCTTGAAAATTTGCAAGTATTTTGCTCAAATACTTCCTTTAAAAGGAAATTTGATTGCCTGAAATGCATTTAATACAAAGAATGCATATTTCAAAATCACATTTTCAATAGTTTTTTGGTTAACTTAAAACCAAGTTTTCAAGTAGTTTGTGGTAAACTCAAAACCACATTTCAAAAAGTTTTTGGTCAACTTAAAATCAAGTTTTCAAGTAGTTTGTGGTAAACTTAAAATCACATTTCAAATAGTTTTTGGTCAACTTAAAATCAAGTTTTCAAGTAGTTTGTGGTAAACTTAAAACCACATTTCCAAAAGTTTTTGGTCAACTTAAAATCAAATTTTCAAATAGTTTGTGGTAAGCTAAAAAAAAACCACATTTCAAACGGTTTTGATTAATTTCAAAACTATTTTTCAAAATAGTTTTTGGTCAACTAAAAACCATATCAAGGTTAGTGAAACCTTAAAATCACAAAATGCACAGTAAAGACATTCATTGTTCGAAGTCTTTCCAAAGTCCTATTTGGCGAGAAGTCATTAGACAAATTTCAAAGTCCTATTTAACGATGAGCTACTAGGCAAATTCCAAGTCCTATTTGATGAGGAGCCACTAGGCAAATTCCAAAATCCTATTTGAGTCACTAGGCAAATTCCAAAGTCATATTTGGCGAGAAGCCACTAGGCAAATCCAAAATCCTATTTGGCGAGGAGCCACTAGGTAAATCCAAAGTCCTATTTGGCGAGGATCCACAAGGCAATTTCAAAATTCTATTTGGCGAGGAGCCACTAGGCAAATTCAAAATCCTACTAGTAAGAAACAACTAGACAAATTCAAGTCCTAAGGCGAAGAGCCGCGGGCGTTCATGGTTTGTGAGTTCGTCCTCAAATCGCGAAATCAGAATAATCATCATAATTATCACTACCATCAATTCATGCCCTTGGATGAGCAACAAAGAAACTCTCACAAACAAGTAAGTTTCTCTCTCTCAATCATCAATAATCTTTCAAAATGCATTCCAAAAGAGAACCTTTGGATTAGATCATGAATTTCAAAAGCAAAGACCCTAATAAGTTATTGTGAAATTTCCATTTTATCTTGTTTAGTGAGTTTACTAAAAATTCGTATGTCACATTGTCTTTGAGAACAACCTCTAACGAGCTCAATCTCAAAGAGGGGCAGCTATTGACACCTAATTTTTAGCTAATTTTTGTCATATTTTCAAAAATTTCAAAATTTGGTCTAGGGATCTTGGCCAAGCCTAGAAACCTATTTCTAAACCAAAAAAATAATTTTTTTAGTATTTTTCTGCATTTTTTCTTAATTTCTTTTTGTCAAAATAAGCAAGAAAATCAAGAAATATGGTAAATGGAATCAGAAAATTCCATAAAAATAGTCATTAGTCTTCTTTTAAATCCAATTTCATAAATACACTGTTAATTTTGAAAGTTTTCAATCGCATATATGTTTTTCCCAAAATTGGGCAAAATTAAACACGAATTAAACCAAAATGAAATTAAATTTTTTCTAGATATTTTTAAATCATAGTGTCTTCACAACAATTAATTCTGAGACCTTGAATTGCATAATGGTCGGTCCAATTGCACAATTTGACATAAAAATAAAAAAATCCCTAAAATTTGATTGAAAATTAAGAATTTTGAACCCAAATTGGGAATTGTGCCCAAAATGAAATTGTTGAAATGTGAGACCATCATTTCTAAGGTTAATCAGGTGTGGGTTATTCAATTTTGGCATCAATTTTGCCTAATCAGGTCATTAGGACATCAAATTGAACAAAACCCTATTAACCCGAGTATAAAAATAAGAAAATCTTGAGCTCAATTACAACAAAAATTGGGGAAAATTATATCTTTGGGTTCGGAATATGATGGTGAATTCAATTTTGGGGTTGAATTTCGAAGATTTGGCGGAAATCCAACTTAATTTGCGAATTTATGTAAAACCGGAACTGTCGGGTTGGGCGTGTCAACCCGACCCGACCTAACCCGAATAGTGCATCTTCCTTACCCGGTTCGCTTAAAACCCAGAAATGCCCAGAAAAAATGACCTTGTGCCCGAGACTTCGCCGATTTCGTGTGGGGGAATTTAACACATTTTAATCAAGTTTTCCAGCTGGATATCCAGTTGGTGACGGTTAACGACCCCAACTGATTGGGAGTCGGTTCCAACCGAATTTGAGTGGGAAATTGATGAACAAAAATGAGAAAAAACTGAAGAGGAAGAACAGAAGGTGCTCGACAGATTGCCAAGGAGAGAGAGAAAACTTGGTATGCGAAAAAGAGGAAATTAGTGAGAGGAGTGGGTAGAGACTCCCTGAGGTCGAGCGACCGACGTTTTTTCGATTGGAAAAGCACCGGCAAATTGGTCTTGCCGGTGAGTCTCCTCACTGGTGAACCAAAATTGAAGATTGACCATGAACACCTGAAAATCGACCTCGGTAGAAGCGTTCGGAGTCTCTTCGTCGAATCCAAAGCCATAAACTTGAAGCCCAAGTGTCAGGGAGCAACTTCATAGGCGCCGATTAACCCGAGAGTGCTGATTCATCATCGAATGAAGAAGGTAAAATCCCTTCACAGGCACGGTTTTTCTAGAATTCCAAATT
This sequence comes from Syzygium malaccense, assembly GCA_031216405.1. NCBI lineage: Eukaryota > Viridiplantae > Streptophyta > Magnoliopsida > Myrtales > Myrtaceae > Syzygium > Syzygium malaccense. The sequence goes on along the minus strand of CM062262.1, from coordinate 15,717,960 downwards.
GAAAAAATGGACTTCATTGAGCCAAATCATGCAATTTTCTTAATTATTGATACTCAAAACTTGCTAGCGCTCATATTATACATTGTTTGATTGCATTTCTGATCGGAAAATTTGCGTAAACCGAGTCGGCCACCATTAAACCCCCTCGCCGGAAACCTCGAAGCTTCGCCGGAGCGGCACCTGCGGTAAACGTCCGCTCAAGTTAGTAATCTTCTACCTTGATTGATGTTTTGATGTCTGTTTTGAACGATTAAGACAGCTAAGGCAGTTAGAATTAGGATTAGCTATTCTACAAATTATATAATTAGAAAAGTTTATAAGTTAGGTTATTCGGATCAATTTTTCGCCGACCGGCGAAGGTTCGACGGCGAGTTGGTTAGGTCGGAATAGTAGATGGTAATATGAGGATAACAATGGACCCAAAATTGGCACCGGAATACCGCCGGAAGGTCGTTGGAAAAGGGCTCAAACCGGCGGCCTTGAGAACAAAAAAAACATGATTGTTGCACACCAACTGTTCGAAAAAATGCCTAAATGAGAAAAAGACCAAACGACGCCGTTTTGGCCCTGGTCTTGCCGGAGGGGGTGATCGGCGACCAGTGCCAGCAACTCTCGGTTTGGTCTGACCAAACCGGGATAAACCGAGCCGGGCCGGTTCGTTCCCCCCGACGGGAAATTTAAAAAAAAATGAAATAAAAAATTTAAAAAATAAAAAATCACAAATAGTAAAAAATCACAAAAATAATAAAAAAATTAGATTTTCTTAGAAAATTAGAAAATTTGCAGAAAATTCATAAAAATTCAAAAAACTACAGAAAATTTAGAAAAATACAAAAATTTTCAGAAAATTCATAAAAATTTCGAAAATTCAGAAAATACAAATAAAAAATTTGAAAATTTTGGAAAATTAATAAAATATTGAAAAATCAAAAAATTCACATAAATTTCCAGAAAACCGTAAAAAAAAATAGTTCTCAGTTTAAAAATTTTTCCAAAAAAAATCAAAAAATTTGAAAATTCACAGAAAGGTCCAAAATCATCATGGTCAGCCATAAAAATTGAAATTTGAACTTTTAGAAGTGCCCAAATGGCCTTTTTTAAAAAATAAATAAATAATAAAAAATCGAAAATTTTGAAAATCCACAAAATGATTCAAAATCATCGTGGCCAGTCATAAAAAGAGAAATTTGAATTTTCCGAAATACCTTAGTGGCATTTTTGGAAAATTCCAAATTTAAAGGTAAAACCCCTAAAAAAATCCTAAACCTAAAAAATGCACTATGAAATGAACAAGCTATTAGAGCTTTAGCAGGGTTTTGGTATTTACTAGATTTTCATTTCTAATGGCCAAATTAAGGTTGCTATGATTGATTTTCCATTGGTTGTGTATTTAATTTTTTTGGTGCTTAATTGTCTGTTCATGATTAGATTAATGAATTGATCTTAGGGATCTGTGTGACACGTTAGAGAAGCCATATCGTTCTTAGATACCGAAAAGGCGTTAATGGTCTCAATGTGGGATCGTTAACGTAATCAAGTCATTTATTCAAAATCTCTAGTTCATAGGATCATGGTATTTCTCCCGTACCTCGATTAGGTTTCTAGTCAACCTACCGTAAATGACTAGTGGCGACTCCAAGTTTAAATTTAGATCAAATAAACCCCGCTGTCACGTGAGGTATGGTCTGGGAGAGGCCCGTATAGAAAAATACCTTCATTCTAGCACGCGAGAGCGTGGCACGACATCCATCTTCTGATCCTCTTCCATTAGCTCCTATTGATTCTCCTGTTGCCCATCGTACTTAGTCTAGGTATCCTCTTTCTCATTTTATGTCTTATCATAATTTAACCCCTGAGATGTCTCTCTTTGTGTCGTCCTTTGCATTTGTATCTGTGCCTAGTAGTGTAGAGGAGGCTTTGGCCTATCCAGGTTGGGCTCATGCTATGGAGGAGAAGATGACTGCATTACATCATCATAAGACTAGGGAGTTGGTCCCTTTACCTCCTAATAAACAATTGGTGGGTTGTCGTTGAGTCTTTGTCATCAAACACGATCCTAATGGTTCAGTTGAGCGCTTAAAGGCACGTCTTATTGCAAAGGGCTATACTTAGACTTATGGTATCGACTATAATGAAACTTTTTTCCAGTGGCCAAAATTCCTTCCGTTCGTATTGTTATTTCTTTAGCTGCCCTGTTTAAGTGGACTCTTCATAAGCTTGATGTCAAAAATGCATTTCTTCATGGTGATCTTCATGAGGAGGTCTATATGGAATAACCACCTAGGTTTGTTGCTTAGGGAGAGAAGGTGTGCCGGTTGCGAAAAGCCCTCTATGGACTTAAGCAATCTCCTTGTGCTTGGTTTGGCCGCTTTAGTGATGTGGCTATTACTTTTGGCATACATTGGTGCAATGTGGATCACTCTGTGTTTAGTATGTCCTCTTCTTCAAAGGGGTGTGTTATACTTGTTGTTTATGTTGATGATATTATTGTTACTGAAAGTGATGTTAAAGGTATATAACGGCTCAAGCAATTTTTACAGAAGGAGTTTTGTTGGCGCTTAAATTTGGCTGATTGGGCTAGAGGAAAGAAAGGGTACACATCAGGCCCAAATTGCTAAACTAGTAGCTAAGGCGAGAATGTCGCACAAAGCTCACTACACGGGATACCGAAGACTCGACACCAATAACTGCTCAAGATGATAGGATAAAGATAAGAGTGTTTACCACATTGGGTGCCGACAATACTGCGAATAAGAGGAGACAATTACTGAGAAGGAAATTGAAAATTCTAGAACAATCCAAAGTTGAGGCGATAACCGCTTGGCAGCGGTTATTCATCAGCGTTAGTTATAAATAGCCTCAAGGCAATCATTAAGAGCACCTTCTTTTTGCCAAACACATTGCATAACACTTATCTTTGTAATATCATTTTATTCAATTGCTATTGTTAATTTACATTTTATCACACCATTTTTTTATCTCGTGTCCTTTTACTTTTATTGTCATTAGAGTAGACTTCGTCGCTTCCTTTTCGAAACGACACAGGACTTGGTTACTCATAAAAAATCGAAGATCTTCCCCTTCGGTGAAAGATTTTCGTTCCAAGCCATTCTCAACAAAATATCTTTTTGGCATGTCTGGTGAGACCATTGTGTTCCGTCTCTAGGAAGTGTCAATGGCGAAGACAAGGAATAAGGAGAGTCATAGTACCACATGCAAGGATAACTCATCCCCACAGCGTGTGGAAGAAGGGCTGTCATGCTGCGCCTATTTGGGCACGCTAATGAGGTACTTCCATTTGTCACGAATGGGGAAATTATCCCCAAATGAGCTACAAGGGTCTGATATGGATATTTCGCTCAAACGTCTCACAGACATCCCATCACTAGATAAACGGAGGCCTCTCCCAGGCCATACCTCACATGATAGCGGGTTGTGATTTTTTATCATTCTATTCAATTTAGGTTTTTGATTTGGAGTCGCTACTAGTCATTATTAGTAGTTTGACTAGAAACCTAATCGGGGTACGAGAGAAATACCACGATTATGCAAACTAGAGATTCTGAATACGTGGAATTGGACTTGGCTACGCTAATGATTCTGAGTCGAGATCTTTAACGCCCTTTTGGTACCTAAAATGATATGATGTGTCTAACGTGTCACACGAGCTTCTGAGGTCTATTCACTAATTCTAACCATTTTAATCGTGGGAACTCAATCAATCAATATAAGCAGCATAATCAATTGCAATCAAACAAAACAATCCTAATTTGGGTCTCTAAAATGAAAACCAATTCAAAACACCAAAACCTTAGTAAAGCCCTAAAGGTTTATTCATTCGATGATGTATATTGTTTTAGGGTTTAGGGTATTTTAGGGGTTTAAACTAAGAATTTTCTAAAATGCAGTTTAGGAAACTTTAAAAATTCTAATTTCACTTGCAAAGGTTGGCCACAATGTTTTTGGGTCATCTTGTGAATTTTTAAATTTTTTGATTTTTTTTGAAAAATCTATTTTCGGAAAGTTATTTTTTATTTTTCTGTATTTCAGGAATTTCCAAAATCTTGAGATCTTTTTTATGGATTTTTCAGAATTTTGTATTTTTTATCAAATTTCTGAAATTTTTATGATTTTTTCGATTTTTTTAGAAATTTTCTGAATTTTCTATTTTTATGAATTTTTTGAATTTTTCTAATTTTTTTGGATTTTTCTGAATATTTTATTTTTTATGAATTTTTTTCAAAATTTTTTATGAATTTTTTTGTATATTGTATATTGTATTTTTATTTTTTAAATTTTCCCATCGAGGGTTGAACTGGGTTGATCAGTTTAGATCGATCCGATCTAGTTGAACCGATCGGTGCAGCGCCCCGGTAGACACAACGCCAAAACGGAGCCATTTCTGTCATTGTTCTCTTCGGCATTTTGCCGAACACCTGATAGGCATGATTCTGGGTTTATCATTTTCGAGGCTGCAACTTTGAATCAAGCTCCGGCGAGCTTCCGACGACCTTTAGACTGATTTTTTATTCTAGATTGAGCCAATATCATGCTCTACCAACATCAGCTTATCGACTCATCGTCGGACCTTCGCTGGCCAGTGAAAATTGATCCGAAAAGTCCTAATCTAAAGCTGATCAATACTAACTTTTCTAGCTTCCAGATAATCAAATGATTCACCCTAGCCATTTTCTAGCGATTGAATCAACAACAGAACAAAATGAATGCAAAGAAACTGACTTAAGATAGTAATTGATAGTCATGGATGCTCCGGTGAGGTGAGGGCTACTTCAGCGAGCTGGTTCAATGGTCGCCGACTCGGTCAAATGCAATTTCAATCATTCAAAATGCAATCAAACCATAAAAACATGATCATAAGCTCATCTTAGACATCAACAAGCTCAAAATTGCACATGAAATCATCTTATCAACAGGATCAAGATTTAACCTATAATCTGGAATTTTATGTAAACTGTGGTGAGGATTGATCTTTACCTGCTTCGTTGGAGGATCAAACAAGGTTTTCGAGACAAATGGTGACGGTAGAGTCCTTCTCTGTCACCTGAACTTCAAGATGGTGGCTTCGGATTTGCTGGGGTAGCTCTGGACACGCCGGCCAAGCTTGATTTTGAAGCCTCGGCGATTAGCTTTACACTGATCACCTAAGGAGGAAGTTCACCTTGAACGATCGATTCGCCAGCGCTGTTCACTCAATCTGCGCCGGTCACTCGATTAGGGACCTCAACTGTCTTCTCTCTCTTTGATTTCCCTCTCTCTCTCTCAGTAAAATCGTCGAACACTTTCTATGCATTTGATAATGTTTTTTCTCTAATTTGCTAGCTTGATTTCCCGCCCAAAGTTTGTTATTACCGACTCCAAATCGATTAGATCGAATCTCTAACGTCAGTTGGAGATTCTCCAGTTGGAATTGGAGTCTAACACGTGCTCATTTGATCGGATTAAGTCAGTAAAGTCATGGGCCGAAGATATTTTCTGGGTTTTATCACGTTCTGGGCAAGTCGGGTGAGGAAGAAGGCTATCTCGGGACGGGTCAAGTCGATCCGACTAACCCAGCAGACCTGGGTTGGTTTAAATTCACAAATTCGATCCGATTTTGACTTTATTTTTCGATTTTAACCCCAAAATTGGATTCCTCATCACATTTTACACCTAAATATGAGATTTTCCCTAATTTTTGTCACAGTTAAACCCAAAATTCTCAAATTGTAAATTTAGGTCATTAGAGTTTTTGCTCAATTTAACATCTAGATGACCTGATTGGGAAAAATTGATGCTAAAATTGGATTATCCATGACTGATTAACCCTAGAAATGATGGTACCAAGGTTTGACAATTTCAAATTGATCATGATCCCCAATTTGGGCTTAAAATCCATAATTTTCAATTGGATTTTAGGGCTTTTCGATGTCTTTGGTAAATTGTACAATTAGACCAACCATTATGTAATTCAAGGTTCCAAGATCATTTGTTGTGAAGATACTATAGCCTAAAAAATGACTAGAAATGACTCAATTGAATTTTTGATTTAATTTAGGCTTGATTTTACCCAATTTTGGGAAAAAAACATTCCCAATTGAAATTCTCTAAAATTGATGTTGTATTGATGAAATTGGATTCAAAAGAAGACTAATGGCTATTTTTTTATGGATTTTTTGGATTCCATTTGCTATTTTTCTTGATTTTCTCTATTATTTTGACTAAAAGAAATTAAGAAAACATTCCGGAAAATTATAAAAAATTTATTTTTGGTTTAGGAATAAGTTCCTAAGCTTGGCCAAGGTTCTTAATTCTAATTTTGTGATTTTTGGAAAAATTCGAAAAATGAGCTAAAAATTAGATGTCAACAGTTTTCCCATTTTGAGATTGAGCTCATTAGAGGTTGATCTCAAAGACAAGGTGACACCTGAGTTTTTAATCGCCTCTATTGACAAAACAAATAGAAATTTCACAACAATTGATTAGGGTTCTTGCTTTGAAATTCATGATCTAATCCAAAATTTTCTCTTTTGAATGCATAAGAGAAGTTCTTAATGATTGAGGAAAAGAGAAACTTATATGTTTGCGAGTGTTTTTTTTACTGATTATCTCCAAAGTGTGAATTGGTGATGGTGATGATTACGATGACTTGAATTCTGATCTTGTGGTTTAATGACATGTCCACGAATCATGAGTACCTGAGGCTCTTTGCTTAAGGATTTGATGATTTGTCTAGTGGCTCATCGCCAGTATGACTTAGTAATTTGCCTAGTGGCTCATCGCCAGCAAGACTTGATGATTTGCCTAGTGGTTTCTCGCCAGTAAGACTTAGAAATTTACCTAGTGGCTCATCATTAGTAGGACTTGGAAAGATTTGTCTAGTGACTCATCGCCAGTAGGACTTGGAAAGATTTGCCTAGTGACTCCTTGCCAGTAGGACATGGAAATTTTCCTAGTGGCTTTTTTCCAGTAGGACTTGGAAATTTGTCTAGTGGCTCCTCACCAGTAGGATTTGGAAATTTGCCTAGTGGTTCCTCGTCAGTAGGACTTGGAAATTTGCCTAATGACTCATCGCCAATATGACTTGAAAAGGCTTTAAACAATGAGTACCTGGGGCTTCTTGCCCGATAATTTGATAATTTGCCTAATAACTTCTCGCCAACAGGACTTTATATGGTTTCAAACAACAAGTACTTGGGGCTCCTCGCTCGATGATTTGCCTGGTGACACCTCGCCAATAGAACTTTGTATGGTTTTTAGTTGATCAAAAACTATTAAAACGTGATTTTAAGTTTACCACCAATTGTTTGAAAACTTGATTTTAAGTTGACCAAAAACTATTTGAAATGTGGTTTTAAGTTTACCACAAACTGCTTGAAAATTTGATTTTAAGTTGACCAAAAATTATTTGAAATGTTGATTTGGAAACATGCACTCTTTGTGCCAATGTATTCAGACAATCAAATTTCCTTGCTAAGGAAATATTTGAGCAAATTGCTTGCAATCTTTCAAGTAATGCTTGAAACAATTATTTGGAAGATCTTTATTAGAAAGGATTTGTCTCAATCTATGAACTTGGTCTTTTCTTCACTAATTGAAATGGGAATCATCTTGAGACCCTCCGTTCATCTCTCTTAACCGATCCTTAGGTACTCGGAGATGTTCGCAACGTATACAATCCGATTGATCTGATAAGGTCTTTCAAAGGATTGTAATACAAGCTTGGTCAATGGCTATTCAAAAGATAGGCATTTTGAGGCCATGAAAAGAATTTCACCATATTTTTTCTAACTCACTTCGGGTCAACAAGTTAAGAACCTCGAGGACAAGACAAGACATTATTGCATACACTCCTTTAAGCGATGACTTATTATCATAAAGTCATGTTTTCACTCTCAACATCCCAATTTGAAGAGTCTTTGGGGAGAGGTTGTAATGTTGGTATTTGATAGGCTCAAAAGGCTCATTTATTTTTGAATTCAGGGTTTTTTTTGTGAAATTGATGATCTTCTTGCATCACCACCCCTTTTCCTTTTGCCTGTTAGGGATCTTTTCTCTTTCATGACCGCAAGAGTCCTCTAAATACTTATCACGATCTTCTTCTTTTTTCTCTTTTTTATCTTACTTGCTTGTTGTGATCTTTGATCTCTCAAAATTTGTACTTTGCCTTGTCATGACTTTTTGTCATTTTGAGCTTTCTTTTGAACTCTCCTTTTCTTTTTTTCATTTTCTTGGGTATTTGGCCTTACTTTTATTAGGCACACTACTTTTTTATGCTCATGATTCTTGCATTTTCTAAACCTTTTGACTTTTGACCTTTTTGAGTTCTAAGGATTCTGTGTCATGCCTTTTGTTTCTTATTTATCCAAAGTGGATCATATACTCATGCTCCAATGTGGAGAGATGATCACTAATTTAGAGTTCTGAAATGAATATTCAGGCTCAATTGGGTTTTGCAAAAGGTAATGTGTTTGAGGATAAGAAATGAAATGCTCTTCTTCCTCTTAGGATGTTGCGAGCTTCCATATAACTTCATCTGAAGTTATCATAGAAAGATTGATGAAAGTGTAAGCAATGAAATCTTTCTTGATCATTTTCTCCATAAATGTCGACCACAAACCCCCAATGTGAGATGGTTCTTAACAAGGTTATTTTGAAAAACTTCTCCACTGTTTAAGCTCAAATTTAGTTTGCAAGGGATAATAATGTGTTTAGGTATAATGAAACGATTGCCTTTCATCATTTCAATCCATGTAATTATTGCGAACATCTCCTACCATGTAATCATTGCGAACGTCCCCTATCTCCTTAGGATGAGGTTTTTTCTCATTTTCAGCACTCATTCTTTCATTCCACTCGAGTGTATAGGGGACGTGTTTGGACATGGCTTATCTTTCATCATTTGAAGATCTTTCCATTTGATTTTATCTAAACTTTTTCTTTGAAATCTTTCAAAGCTCTTTTTCAAATCATTCTTTTTAGGGATTCTGATACACAGTGTACGCTAAAAAAATGCATGTTTCAAAACTTTTTTAGTTGAAACTCTTGGAGATGATCTTTGAAACAATTTGTTTTGTTTTGTTTAGATTTCACATAAACTCGCTTAGGGAAAAAGAAGTTCAATCTTTCCAGAAAAATAAACTCTTTAAAACCCAATTTTTTTTTTCAAATTCCTCATCGATTTGATGAGATTCCTTTTCGACTTGATGAAGGTCCTACAAAATTAGAAATCAAGTGCTGAAATTCATTTGAGCAATTCTTAACAACAATTGGAACGATTACCACCAATTCTCTTATATGTTTCCATTTTAATTACACTGGGGATTTACTTTTTGTTGCTTCCTGTCTTTGAGCACCCTAGGGATGATAAAAAGGAAGAACATATTAAAAGATGACATCAAGGAAAGTAGATTGGGAACAATACCTTGCTTTATCTTTTATCAACTCCGTTGGAGGTTTTAGAGATCTTTGATCATCTTAGACTCCTTTTGCTTTATTCTGCAAAAAGAACAAACATGTTTATGAAATGCATGATATGCACATGTTCTAGAGCGACCCAAATCATTTCATTTCATGGATAGAATATCTTGACAATATTTGCATTTATAGGATGGGCCAATTTTGTTCCAACCATATTTACAAGAATCAATGCTTCTCTAGAAAGAACTTTCCTAACAACATATGGACCTTCATAATTTGGAGTGAATTTCCCGCGGGGATCTGAATTATTGGGAACGACTTTCTTCACCACCAAATCTTCTACCTTAAAATGCCTTGGTTTTACTTTTCAATTAAAGGATTTGGCAACTCTCTTCTTATAGGCTTGTCCATGACATATAGCCTTTAACCTTTTTTCATCAATTATGTTGAGTTGTTCACATCTCTGCTGAATCCATTTAGCTTCTGAAAGCTTCAATTGAGATAATATCCTTAATGAAGGAATTTCCACTTCAACAGGCGATACCGCTTCCATTCCATAAACCAAGGAAAATGGACTTGCCCTAATTGATGTTTGAATTGAAGTTCGGTATGCCATTAGAGCATATGGAAACCTTTCATGCCAGTCACCATAATTCTTAGCTGTCTTGGACAATATCTTCTTAATGTTCTTGTTTGCTACTTCCACTGCTCCATTCATTTGTGGGCGATATGGGGACGAGTTCAAGTGTCAAACGTGAAATTGTTCAAGCAAATCATCTGCAATTTTGTTATTTAGATTTGAGCCGTTGTTAGTAATGATTACTTCTGGAACTCCATATCTGGCAATGATGTCCCGTCTAATGAATCTTGCAACGTTCTTAGCATTGACATTTGTGTAAGAATTTGCTTCAATCTACTTAATGAAATAATCAATTATAACCAAGATGAAGCGATGCCCATTTAAGGCCATGGGGTTGATTGGAGCGATCATATCGATGCTCCATATCGAAAATGGCCATGGTTTTGATATTTGATGCAACTCATTCGGCGGTGCATTGATTCTGTCTCCACCAACTTGACATTGGTGACAACATCTCACATGTTGGATGCAATATAATTCCATCGTCATCCAATAATATCATAATCTCATGATCTTTCGGGTTAAGAGATGGCCATTCATGTGTGGCCCACATTCGCCTTCGTAGATTTCTTTCATGATCTATTCAGCTTTATTAGCATCGATACACCTTAATAAGACTAAATCAAATGATTTATTGTAAAGAGTTTGACTGCTAAGGAAGAATTTGTTGGCTATCTTCTTTATAAACTTTCTGTCGCCTAGTTGGCTTCCTTAAGGGAATTCTCCAATTTGGAGATACTTCTTAATGTCATGGAACCACAGTTCGTTATCAAACTCTGCTCGAATCACCATGTAATGAGTTGGTTATTCAAGAATGTCAATCTTCAATGGCTTTACATCCATACCATCTTCAGCTTGCAGTAGGGATGATAAAATTGCAAGAGCATCTGCGAAATGATTCTGAGCTCTTGGAAGATAATCAAATGTTATTTCTTCAAATTCCTCCACTATTCCTTCTAAGTATTTGTGATAGGGTATCAACTTGGTATCTTGGGTTTGCCACTCACTAGTTGTTTGCAATATGATGAGCATAGAATCTCCATATATTTGCAATCTCCTTACCTTCATTGAGAGGGCTAATTGTAAGTCAAGAATACATGCTTCATATTCAACAATGTTATTAGTGCATGGAAATGTCAATTTTGCAGATACTAAATAATGTTGACCTTCAGGGGAAATCAGCATTGCCCCATTTCTTGATCCAGATAAAATGATTGCACCATCAAAATACATGGTCCATTTATCGTCAACCAATGCTAATATATGATCATCAAATCATTCCTCCTCAGTGTCGCGCCACACTTTCGCGTGCTTGTTCATTTCATTTTTAGGGTTTTTTTAGGGGTTTTGGCCTTAAATTTGGAATTTTCCAAATTATGCCACTTGGGCATTTTGGAAAGTCCAAATTTCACTTTTAATGAATGGCTACAATGATTTCTAATCATTCTGTGGATTTTCAAAATTTTTGATTTTTTTTAGTGTCATTCAGATACTTCCAAAAATTCCAATTTCATTTTTTATGATTGGTCACAATGATTTTCAATAATTCTGTGGACTTTTCAAATTTTTCGATTTTTTGATTTTTTTTTCAGAAATATTTTTTTAAGCCGAGAAAATGATTTTTATGGTTTTCTGGAATTTTTTTGTGAATTTTCGAATTTTTCAATTTTTTATTGATTTTTCAGAATTTTAAAATTTTTATTTTTATTTTCTGAATTTTTAAAATTTTTATGAATTTTCTGAGAATTTTCTTATTTTTCTGAATTTTCTGTAATTTTTCTGAATTTTTGTGGATTTTCTGATTTTTTTAAAAATTTCCAAGGAAATCTAATTTTTTAGATTTTTTAGTTTTTTTTAAGAAAATTTTTAACTTTTTTATTATTTTTTTGAATTTTCCCACCGGGGGAATTGAACCGGACCGAACCGTCCGGCGCCGGCACCGGCATCGGTCAGCCTCTCCGGTGAACACAACGCCAAAACGGCATCGTTTGGGCCATTTTTCATTTAGGCATTTTAACAAACATTTGGTGGGCACAAATTCCAGTTTTGAGTTTTCAAGGCCGTGACTTCGGATAGAAATCCGGCGACCTTCCGACGATTTTCTTGCCATTTCACTTGCGCCATTACCAAGTCTACATATCCTATTATCACTCGAGCCTAATTAGGTCGTCGTCGAGCCTTCGCCGGCCGGCGAAAAACCGGTCCAAAAACTCTAAATTGTAAACTAATCAAATCTATAATTTCCAGAATTGCTAATCCTAATTCTAACCGCCTTAGCCGTCTAAATCGTTCAAAATAGACATAAAAACATCAATCAAGATAAGAGATTACTAACTTGAGCGGCCGTTTGCTGTGGGTGGCGCTCTGGCGAGGTTTTGGATTTGCCGGCGAGTTGGTTTACATGGGGGGCCGAGGTGATTTTATGCATGTTTTTCGACCAAAAATGAAAGTAAACAACATAGAGCATGATCAGAAACTGAATATAAACATAAAAAAACTCAAATTTTCGAAGGAAAACACACAAATATGCATATCAATATTGAAATGGAATTCTGGAAAATTTTGAAAAAAGATGATTCTCGGTCAACTTTACCTGCTTTGTTCGATCTTCAAATGAGATTGTTGAGGTTATCCACGCCTGCAGTGTTGTTCCTCGACACTTCAGCTTCACATTTATGGTTTTGGAATCACCGGAGATGCTTTGGATATGCCGGCTGAGACTCACTTTCAGACGTTCCCAAGCTGGTTTTGTCACCAACTTGCCCGACGTGAAGGATCACAAGAGAAGCCGATTTGCCGGCATTTTCTCGTCGGAGAAAATGCTAATCGCTCGGTCCTAGAACCCTCAATGCGTCTCTCTAACTCTCTCTCTCTCTCTCTCTCTCCTTTGCGCTCTTTCTCTCACTTCTTTCTCTCTGGATTTTCATCGAACAGGTTCTGTTCCTTCTCCATTTTTTTTTCTTGTTTTTGTTCTTTGATTTCCCACTCAAAAACCGCTGGAACCGATTCCCAATCGGTTGGGGTTATTAACCGGTGCCTGCTGGATATTTTCCAGCTGGTCAAATCGATCGACACGTGCTAAAAATGGCTAGAAATCATCAAAGAAGTCTCGGGTCCGAATCGGTTTTTCTGGATTTATCACAGGTTGAGTGCAACGGGTGAAGAAGATGAACTGTTCGGGTCGGGTCGGGTCGACCCGCCTGACTCGGCAGTTTCGATTTTGCTTAATTTTGCGAATTAAACCTAATTTCTACCAAATTTTCGAAATTCAACCTCAAAATTAAATTTCCCAGTATGTTCCGAATCCAAACATACAATTTTCCCCAATTTTGATTATAATTGTGCCCAAGATTTTCCCATTTTTATATTCGGGTTAATGGGGTTTTGTTCAATTCGAGGTCTTAATGACCTGATTAGGCAAAATTGATATCAAAATTGCATTACCCACCCCTGATTAACCCTAGAAATGATAGTCTTACATTTCGGCAATTTCATTTTGGGCACGATTCTCAATTTAGGTTGAAAATTCTCAATTTTCAATCAATTTTTGGGGATTTTTGATTTTTTCATCAAATTGTGCAATTGGACTGACCATGATGCAATTAAAGGTCCCAAGATCAATTGTTGTGAAGACACTATGACCTAAAAATGTCTAGAAAAAATTCAATTTCATTTTTGGTTCAATTCGGGTTTAATTTTGCCCAATTTTGGGAAAAATATACACCCGATTGAGATTTTCTAAAATTGATAGTGTATTTACGAAATTGGATTTAAAAGAAGATTATTAACTATTTTTATGGAATTTTTTGATTCCATTTACTATTTTTCTTGATTTTCTTGCTTATTTTGACTAAAATAAATCAGAAAAAATGCAGAAAAATGATAAAAAAATTATTTTTTTTGTTTAGAAATAGGTTTCTAGGCTTGGCCAAGATCCCTAGACCTAATTTTGAAATTTTTGAAAATATGACAAAAATGAACTAAAAATTAGGTGTTAACAGCTGCCCCTTTTTAAGATTGAGCTCGTTAGAGGTTGATCTCAAAGATAAGGTGACACCTGAATTTTTAGTCGACTCACTAAACAAAATGGAAATGGAAATTTCACAATAACTGATTAGGGTCTTTGCTTTTGAGATTCATGATCTAATCCAAATGTTATCTTTAGAACATATTTTGAAAAGGGTTCTTAATGATTCGAGAGAGAGAGAAACTTACTTGTTTGTGAGAGTTCTTTGTTTGCTCATCCAAGGGTATGAATGGATGATGGTGATAATTATAGGGGTGTCAATGGGTCGGGTCGGGTTGGGTTTTGATGATACCCGACCCGACCCAAAACAATGAATATATGTGTTTGGCCCGACCCGAAACAAGACCCGAACATGATATAGCTGCACAATCGGGTCGTGTTCGGGTCGGGTCGGTTCGGGTCAGGTTCGTGTTTAGAGATTTACTAATCATTTCTTGCGGTCGATTAATCTTCTCAATAACTTTATCAGCACCTTATTTTGCTCAAAATCTTCATGCTGTCCCATAGCTTCATTAGTGCTTGTGCAGATACCTTGAAGCAGAAAATATTATGATGCACTCAAAATGCCAGAAGCTGATACAGGAGCAGGTTTGAACTTCCCATGACATGCGCACTTAAACCCATCCGAAAATTCCATAATTAGAGTGCAAAGGAACTGATTAACCACTTAATTCAAGCCGTCACCGATTCAATCTCATCAAACTTAACACAAAGCGAAAACAAAACAATGAGCTATGGGATTCAGTTAATCGGGAGCAAGATTTACGATGTGCATCTTGTCGACAATCCAATCCTCGGTGGCGGGATCGAGCCGTCGAAGATCCCGGCCCATCTCGCCTTCGCGGCCTAAGGAAGCGGAGGGAAAGTCAACAATTGTGTTCTTTCGCTGAGATGGTGCGCGTGATCTTACCATGAACATACATATGAGGCCAATGAGAAGACACGCTGCGAAGGCGTAGACTCTCTGCTCCACACCCACCCCGGAAAAAAAGAGAGAAAACCCAGGAACGGCATCAACGGGGAGGATCAAACAAGACATGGGTATGCGCAGAATCGGTCGAAAAGAGGAACGAAAAGAGCGAACTTGACCTGCATAGGAGAGAGATTGCAGACACCATCTGAATCTTTAGCAAGAGCTCATCTTAGCCGCCACCTTCTTCCCCACCGAACAATGACTGGTTTAGCTTCCACATTGCGCTCGAAGGTTTGGACCTCGCGGCTTCGGAATCGCACTATCGGCAACTGAGGACCGCTTGCGGTGGTGGTTCCCAGGGACAGAGACGGCGGCAGCGGCGTTGTTGTCGCCGGTCGATGATTTCGCCGTGCAGAACTCAGGGATGATGCTGTATTTCCGGAGGCGGCGGCACGACGGCCGCGAGATCTGGTCGGGCAGCGTGGTCTCCGGCAGAAGGATGAAATCCTCCGCTGCCTGGCTAGGGTAGAAACAGGTCGTCTCGTTGGTGAGCTTGAGGACGCCGCGGCCGTCAATCTCGGTGACGCCGCTGAGGGTGATGTTGGTGGCGGCGGCGGCGGCGCGGCGGAACCCGGGGAAGAAGAAGTCGGCGGCAATGCCATGGGAGGAGGAGGGATCTTAAGGATTTTGGTTATTGTTTGGGTTGGGCTTGGGTACCCAAGCCCAATAGATCCAAACATTACCCAATTCTTTTCATTGTTACCCAAACAAGTTGACACCCAACTCGACCCAATAAGAAAATTTCGTGTTCGGATCGGGTCGGTTCGTATTTCGGTTCGAGTATTGTGTTTAGTTTTGACACCCCTAGATGATTATGATGATTATCCTGATTTCTTGGTTTGAAAACGAACTCACAAATTATGAACACATGAGGCTTTTCGCCTTAGGGCTTGAGTTTGCTTAGTTCCTCACCAGTAAGACTTTGGATATTTGTCTAGTGGTTCTTTACTAATTAAGACTTTGAACTTTGCCTAGTGGCTCCTCACCTGTAGGACTTTAATTTTACTAGTGGTTCCTCACCAATAAGACTTTGAATTTTACCTAATAGTTCTTCACTAGTAGGAATTGAATTTGCCTAGAGGCTCCTCGCCTGTGGGATTTGGGTTTTACCTAGTGGTTCTTCGCCAATAGGAATCGAATTTGCCTAGGGCTCCTCGCCTGTAAGACTTGGATTTTACTTAGTGATTTTTTACTAGTAGGACTTTGAATTTTATCTAATGGTTTCTCAACAGTGAGAATTGAATTTGCCTAGGGGCTCATCGCCCGTAGAATTTAGGTTTTACCTAGTGGTTCCTCACCAGTAGGATTTGGGTCTTACCTAGTGGTTTCTCGCCAGTAGGATTTTGAATTTTGCCTAAGGGCTCCTCGCCTGTAGGATTTGTGTAATAGTTTTCTGAAGCTACGGTTTGTGATCGCTCACAGAGGGTCAATTCTCCGAGACTACAAATCCGCGATCACTCAGAATAATTATAACGAGGCCATGCTTTAGGCCTAAAAAGTCATCCAAAGCTATGGGTTGCGAACACTCGAAGGGTGATGGCTTCGAAGCTACATACCTGCGAACACTTGACAAGACCATAAAAATCACCATGAATAGGCCATTCTTTGAGCCAAAAAGTCATCCAAAGCTACAGGTTGCGAACACTCGAAGGGTGATGGCTTCGAAGCTATAATCTACGAATACTTGGCAAGATTATAAGAATCACCATATTCAAAGCTGCAAAATCCCAATCACTCATGAGAATCATTACTCAAAAGTTACAAAAATGCAATCTACTTTAGAATACCTGTTTTGTCTAGTGGCTCCTCACCAAATAGGCTTGAAAGTTTGGAGACCTGCCATGTAATTTATCCGTAGGATTTTGAAATTGCCTAAAGGCTCTTTGCCAATAAGATTTGGATTTTGGAGACTTTCCATGTAATTCCTCACCCGTGGGATTTTGGAAATTGCCTAAAGGCTTTTTGCCAATAGGACTTGGATTTTGGAGACTTTCCATGTAGAAATTGCCTAAAGGCTTCCTGCCAATAGGGCTTGGATTTTGGAGACTTTCCATGTAGAAATTGCCTAAAGGCTTCTTGCCAATAGGACTTGAATTTTGCCTAATGGTTCCTCACCAAATAGGATTTTTTTTTAAAAAAAAAACTTCAAACAATGAATGTCTGTTTTGTGATTTTTAGGTTTCACATGGTTTTTTTTAGTTGACCTAAAACTATTTTGAAAAGGTAATTTTGAAGTTAATCAAAACCGTTTGAAATGTGGTTTTCTTTTCTAGTTTACCACAAACTATTTGAAAACTTGGTTTTAAGTTAACCAAAAACTATTTGAAACCTGATTTTGAAATATGCATTCCTTGTATGCATTTCAAGCAATCAAATTTCCCTTAAAGGAAGTATTTGAGAAGAATACTTGCAAATTTCAAGAAATGCCTGAAATAATCATTCGGAAGACCTTCATTAGAAATGATTTATTTCGATCTATGAATTTGGTCTTTTCTTCATTTGAAAGGGGATTGATATGATATCCCTCAATTTTGTCCCTCCTAACTAATCCTTAGGTGTTCGGAGATATTCGCAATATATACAATCCAATTGATCCGATACGGTCTTTCAAAAGGTTGTAATGTTGGCATGGTTAATGGCTATTCAAAGGATAGGCATTCTGAGGCCAAGAAAAGGTTTTTATCATGTCTAACTTCGAGTCTATAAGTTAAGAACCTCGAGGATAGGACAAGATAATATTGCATACACTTCTTTGAGCGATGACCTTTTGTCATGAAATCATATTTTCACTCTCAACATCCCAATCTGAAGAGTCTTTCGGGAGAGGTTGTAATGTTAGTATTGGGTAGGCTCAAAAGACTCAATTGTTTTGTTTTGAATTAAGGGTTTTCATGAAATTGGTGATCTTCTTGGCATTACCACCCCTTTTCTTTTGTCCACTAGGGATCTTTTCTTAGCAAGAACACAAGAGTCCCTTAGACTTTCATTGAGAGTTTCAATCGTTGATCTGTTGTGACTTTTGATTTTTCACAACTTTTGCTTTTCTTTTTTATTTGACTTTTGTCATTCTTTCTTTTGAATGTTTTTCTTTTCTTTTGCTCATTCTTCTGGGCATAGCCTTGCTTTTATCAGGCACATTGCTTTTTCATGCCCGAGACTCTTTTGATTTTGATCTTCTTGTATTCTAAAGACTCTGTGTTCTACCTTTTTATTTTCTATTTGTCAAGGCGGATCATATGCTCATGCTCCAGTGCAGAAAGATGATCACCAACTTAGGGTTCTAAAATGAATATTCAGGCTCAATTGAGTTTTGCCAAAGTAAATGTGTTTGGGATATAGAAATGAAATGCTCTTCTTCCCTTTTGGGATGTTGTGAGCTTCCATACGAACTCATCTCAGGCTATCACAGAAAGATTGATGCAAGTGTATGCAATAAAATTTTTCTTGATCCTTTTCTCCATAAATGTCAACCTTGAACCTCCTCATTTGCCCCAATATGGGGTAGTTCTCAACAGGGTTGTTTTTGAGAAATTTCTCCGCTGTTTAGGCTCAAATTTGGTTTACTAAGGATAATGTTTGGGGTAGCGAAATGATATGCCTTTCATCATTTCAATTCATGTAAACATTGCGAATATCCCCTATTTCCTGCAGATGAGGTTTTCGCTCATTCTGATACTCATCCTTCCATTCACTCGAGTGTATAGGGGACGTGTTTGGATATGGCTTACCTTTCATCATTTGAAGGTCTTTCCATTTGATCTGATTTAAACTTTTTCTTTGAAATTTTTTCATGACTTTTGTCAAAACTTCCTTTTTAAAGAATTCTGATGCGCAATGCATGCTTTAAAAATGCATATTTCAAAACTTTTTGAAATAACCTTTTCAAGTTGATCTGCTCAGGGAAAAGAAGTTTCATTTTCCAGAAAATTAACCTATTCGAGATTCAAATTTACAATTTAGGGATACTTACCTGATTAGATTATCAATATCCCTCTTGATTGTTTTGTTTCTACGCTAATTTGTTTCATTGGAAATTTGAAAATGAGATGTTCGAACTCAAACTCATGGGTTAGGGATACTTACCTGATCAGTTTGACGAGATCTCTTTTATTTTCTAACTCCGTTGAAAGATTTTTAGAAGTCTTGAGTCATCTCAGATTTTCTTTCGTCATATCCTGCAAAATGAACAAACATGTTTTATGAAATGCATGATATACATGGCATGCACATGTTATAACTAGCGTCAATTCTTTCTTGAATGTCTGTCTTCATTTCATAGGTAGAAAATCTTGATAGTATCTGCATTTACAAGATAAGCTAGTTCTGTTCCTGTCATATCTACAAGAATTAGTGCTCTCCTAGGAAGAACCTTCTTGAAAACTCGTAATTTGGAGTGAATTTCCCACGTGGATCTGAATTGTTGGAAATGACCTTCTTCACTACCAAATCATCCGTTTCAAAACGTCTAGGTTTCACCTTTTTATTGAAAGATTTAGCGACTCCTTTCTGGTAGGCTTGTCCATGACATATAGCCCGTAATCTTCTCTTATCAATCATGTTGAGCTGTTCATATCTTTGTTGGCTCTATTCGGCTTCTGAGAGCTTTATTTGGGATAATATCCTCAATGAAGGAATTTCTACTTCAACGGGTAATACTGCTTCTACTCCATAAACTAAGGAAAATGGAGTTGCCCCAGTTGATGCTCGGATTGAAGTTCGGTATGCCATCGGAGCATATGGCAATCTTTCGTGCCAGTCACGATAATTCTCGGCTGTCTTGGACAATATCTTCTTAATATTCTTGTTTGCCGCTTCCACCGCTCCATTCATTTGTGGACGATATGGAGATGAATTCAAGTGTCGAATGTGGAAGTGTTCAAACAAATCATTTACGATTTTGTTATTCAAATTTGAACCATTATCAGTAATGATTGCTTCTGGAACTCCGTACCTAGCAATGATGTCCCGTTTGATAAATCTTGCTACATTCTTGACAGTGACATTTGTATATGAATTTGCTTCAATCCACTTGATGAAGTAATCAATTGCCATCAAGATAAAGTGATGTCCATTTGAGGCCTTTGGGTTAATTGGGCCAATCATGTCAATTCCCCACATTGAAAATGGCTATGGTTCTGACATCTGATGCAGCTCATTAAGTGATGCATTAATTCTGTCTCCATAGACTTGATATTGGCGACAACACCTCACATGCTAAATGCAATATGTTTTCATCGTCATCCAGTAATATCCCAATCTCATGATTTTACGGGCTAAGAGATGGCCATTCATATGTGGACCACATTCGCCTTCATGGATTTCCTTTATGATTTGTTCAGCTTCTCTGCTATCAACGCATCTTAATAGGATCGAATCAAACAACTTCTTATACAGAACCTGTCCGTTGAGAAAGAACTTGTTAGCTATTTTTCTGATAAATTTCCTATCGCCTGACTGGCTTCCTTCAGGAAATTCTCCTTCTCGTAAGTACTTTTTGATATCATGAAACCATGGTTCATTGTCAAATTCTGCTTGAACTACCATGCAATGTGCTGGTTGTTCGAGAATATTGATTCTCAATGGCTTTATGTCCATACCCTCCTCGGCTTGGAGTAAGGATGATAAGGTTGCAAGAACATTCACGAAATGATTATGAGCTCTTGGAAGATAATTAAATGTTATTTCTTCGAATTCCTCCATCATTCCTTTTAAGTATTTGTGATAAGGAATCAACTTTGCATCACGAGTTTGCCATTCTCCAGTTGTCTATAATATAATAAGCATAGAATCTCCATATACTTGTAACCTTTTCACCCTCATTGAAAGGGCCAACTGTAAGCCAAGAATGCATGCCTCATACTCAGCAATGTTATTAGTGCATGGGAATGCCAGTTTTATAGATACTAGATAGTGTTGGCCTTCTGGGGAGATTAGTACTGCCCCGGTACCCGATCCAGATAGGTTGGTTACGCCATCAAAATACATGGTTCATTTATCATCGACCAATGTCAATATGTGATCATCAAGCCATTCTTTAGAATTGGCGATATCTTGCGAATACTCTGCTAGCATATCTGCTATTGCTCGCCCTTTGACTGACTTTTGGGATGAACTCCTGATGTCGAATTCAGACAACAAGACTTGCCATTTGGCTAATTTCTCGACTAAGAAGGATTTCTCAAGGAGATACTTGATCGGATCATTCTTATGATGAAGGGTGTATTGGCTTAATCTGTATAATACCTAAATTAATACCACACATGTCTTCTCAACTGCTGGATAATTTACTTCTAATGTTGTGAATTTCTTGCTCAAGTAATAAATGGCTTGTTCATTACCGTCATTCGGTCTTCTTTGTACCAACACTGCTCCTAATGATTCATGATGAATCGTCAAACATAGGATCAACGGGACTCCAGGAATTGGTGGTACCAATACTGGTGGGCATACTAATATTCTTTGATTTTATCAAAGGCTTGTTGACATTCTTTATCCCACTTTACCTTAGCATTTTTCTTCAACAGTTTGAAGAATGGTTTAGCAGTCTCAGAAAGCTGGTAGATGAAGCGGGCAATGTAGTTTAATCGCCCCAACAAGCTTCTCACCTCCTTTACCGTAGAAGGAGTCTTCAGGTCATGTATTGCCTTAATCTTGGAAGGATCAATTTCGATTCCTCTGTTACTGACCACAAATCCTAGCAGTTTGTCAGATTTTGCCCCAAATACACACTTATTGGGGTTTAGTCGCAACTTGTACTTTTTGAGTCTTTTGAATAATTTGCGAAGTACCTCAACATGGTGTTCTCCATGTTTAGATTTTGCGATCATATCGTCCACATATACCTCAATTTCTTTGTGCATCATATCATGGAATAGAGTTACCATTGCCCTTTGATATGTGGTGCCAGCATTTTTCAGATCGAAAGGCATTACCTTATAACAAAATATGCCCCATGGTGTTATGAAGGATGTTTTCACCTTATCCTCTTTCTTCATGAGGATTTGATTATATCCTGAGAAGACATCCATAAATGAGAATGTTTTGAATTCAGCAGTGCTATCCACTAATACATCAATATGTGGAAGTGGGAAATCATCCTTTAGGCTTGCTTTGTTTAGATCACGGTAATCAATACATACTCGCCCTCGGCTATCTTTCTTCATTACGGGTACTATGTTGGCGACCCATTCTGGATATGGCACTACTTCAATGAAATCTACCTTGAGTAATTTCATTACTTCCTCTTCTATTTTCTTTGCCAACTCTGGTTTTGTTCACCTCAATTTTTACTTCTTCGGTGGAATACTTGAATCAATTGGCAAAGTGTGTTCAACTATATTCGGATCAAGGCCTGGCATGTCAGCATAAGACCATGTGAATATGTCTTGATATTCCTTGAGTAAATTTGTTATTCTTTTTGATTCTGCTGAGAAAAGACTTTCTCCAATCTTGACTTCTTTAGGGTTTTCCTTATCACCCAGATTAATAGTAATTGTTTTCTCTAACGTGAGTAGCTTTGATTCTTCATGACGGATCCATTCTCTTTTGATCCACTCCTCATCTTCATTATCCCCTTCAATATCATAGGTGATCTCTTCGAAGAGATTTGAATGACATATGAACTTACTATGGATGTGTGAATGCTTATGTCTGACATGCAACAAACATGATTAGTATTCGCATATGAAATGGATTGATGCATGAGGTTTAATGAAAAACCCTTTTGAAAAACTATTTTTGAAATTTGTTTTGAAGAAATCAAGAAAATAGAGCTAATCCTTGTATCTCCGGACATCCTTGCTCTTAAAATCATTTTTGCAATGAGGATTCATATGGAAACCCAAAGCCTCAAGCCTCACATGTGAGAGCGATATTCATCATTGGTTTGGTTTTGTTTCCATATGTCCTTAACAAAACATTGAACATTTTTATTGAATTTGAAAGTGCAATTACATCTATATTGAAAGAAACGTAAATTGCAACTGAATTGAAACAATATTAACATGAAACAAGCAAATGGTAAAGGTAACAATGAGAAAAGGGTTCAAAAGAAATCTTCCTACTCCATTGCGTAGATATCTTCATCTTCGATTATAATGACATTCATAATGTCTTCTTCAAATAAACCCAGCGTGTCAGACTCAGTTTTTGCATGTAAATTTTCTTCTGAGAGTAGCTTGGGAGGCTTAGGAAAGTTTTCTCTGATATGAATCTGATAATAGGGTAACTCTTTAGCCTTACCCTTCCATGTTGATGGGTTAATAGTTCGATCACCTCGGCTTCCACGGCCTTTACGATTCTCTTGACCTTGGCCTCGGCCTCCATGGTGATTATTGATGACTTCATACCCCACTCCATATTTCTTCTTGGTACCAAATGGGATAATAGGTTCTTTAATCCCTTGAGCCTTTGTCTCAAGCCCACTATTATGGTTAAATCCATATTGGCATAACACTCTTTCAGTCATAAGAAACGATGTCAAAAATTTTGGAGTCTTCGTGACACTACCAGCAGGAATTTGTATCATGAAAATCATCTCGAACGAATGATAACTAAGCTCTTCCTTTATCTCTAGTTCGACATAGGGTACGGTACTTTTCTTGTAAGTAGCAAAGTCTGTCTCACCGTGTACGATAATCATTTTACTGTTAATAACAAATCGAACCTTCTGACGAAGACTAGAAGGAATGGCGCTAGCCATATGAATCCAAGGCCTCCCTAGCAGTAGGTTGAAGGTCCTTGGGATGTCTACCACTTGAAAATCAATCAGAAAAGGCACAGGGCCTATGTTTACTTCCAGTTCAATGTTACCGATAACATCTTTCTTCATCCCATCGAATGAACGTATAATCACTTTCGAAGGTTTGATAAGTTCTTCACTAATCCCCAAGCGATGCAGCGTGCTTAGAGGACACAAATTAAGTGCGGAACCATTATCGATGAGCACCTGTGACACTTCCTTGCCCCGACATTTGACGGCAATATTTAGGGCTTTATTATGGGATCATCCATCAATTGTGAAATCTTCATCAGAGAAGACAATCTGATCCTTTAGAAGAATAGCACCAACAAAGTCTTTCAGTTGTTCCTCATTAATAGTTTTCGGGACATGCACCTCATTAAGAAGCTTCATAAGCACCATTTTGTGGCTTTTTGAAGTCTTGAAAAGATCCAGTAAGGAAATCTGTGCCGGCATCTTCCTCAATTGCTTGATTACTTCGTATTCACTTATCCTTATAACTGACAGTAACTGCTTAACATCCTCTTCAGTTACTCCCTTCTTTTCGTGCTCACCTTCTTATGGAACGTAACATCTTCCCGATCTGGTTATTGTGTCAACTTCTTGAGGTGCGTAGTCCCATGGCACACATTTGATGTCGAATTTCTCCTTTGGAGGCAAAGTGATAATCACCGGCTGCACTTCTTTCTTTTCAATTTTTAGTTGACCAATTGGGAGTTCAATGGTAATTGGTTCAACATGATGCTTTTCTTCTTCAAGTTTATCCACTTCATCAAGATTGATCAATAGTGGTGTAATCATGGACACCATACTTTTGTTAGCTTCGACATCATCCATTCCACTCTAACCGTCAAGCATGATATTTTCCTCTTTAGATGCCCATGAAGGTGGTGTGTATTTAATACGGTAGTTATAACGGCCATTGTCTTGACCCAGATAATCTACAATTTCATCCATTCCACTCCAACCGTCAAGCATGATATTTTCCTCTTTAGATGCCCATGAAGGTGGTGTGTATTTAACACGATCGTTATAACGGCTACTGTCTTGACCTAGATAATCTACAATTTCGCCTCGTCTTCGTGCTTTACAAATAAATCGTCTATTTCCTCGGTGAACCTTTTCTTTCATCTTCTCGTCTTGATCTTCTTTCTCCTCAAGACTTAATTTGTTGATTGGGACTTCATCCATACTACCCATCCGTCGGGCACAATAGTTTCAATTTTAAAAGCCCAGGGTGGAGGTGTGTACTTAACACGGAAATTGTACTTTCCACTGTCTTGACCAAGGAGGTCTACAGTGTCATCTTGCTCAAATGAAGTTTGGGTAAATCGCCTTTCATCTTGTCGAATCTTTTCTTTTTGCTCTTCAAATTGATCCTCCTCATCACAGGATGGAGTCTCATTTTGCTTGATGAGCTCATCGTCCATACCACCTCATCTATCGGGTATAATTACTTTACTTTTAAAAGCCCATGGTGGTGGAGTATATTTTATTTGGAAGTTGCATTTGTCAGAATCTTCTCCCAAGTTGTCTATGACTTCTCCTTTCAAGAATGCTTCATAGTGAAAGCGAGCATTTCCTTGACGAGTTGACTTTAATTTGGCCTCATATTCATCTTCTGTAAGGACCATATTTACCATATTGTGCTCAGGAAGAGGATTCTGATACACATTCGGCTCTGGCTCTTGAAAGCTTAGTATCTTTTTTGTCTATGAGTTGCTGGACTTTGTATTTCAAAACCGTATAGTTGTCCACATTGTGTCCTCTTTCTCCTATATGGTATGTGCAAGTCTTCGACTCATTATACCAGGGGAACCTTGTAGGATTATCTCTTGGTACTTCTTTGGCCACTAAATGCCTTTCTAACAGCATCGGTAATAGTTTCGACAAGGGCCGTGGCAACGGGGTGAATTGCCTCGCAAGTTTTTTCTTTGGCTTAAAGGGTTTTGGATTTTTCCAAGGAATGTGGGATTGCTTTTGGAATTGAGCTTGATTAACATTAGGGCTGGACACCATAGCCACGTCACGTATAGGTTCTTTATCCTTCTTCTAGGATACGGTCTCCGTACTGTCGCTTCTTGAGACTTCGTCTCCTTTAATGACCATTCGATCCTTTCGCCAACCTTAACCAGCATGGTAAATGTTTGGCAACCTGATATATGCAACTTGTCGTAATACTTAGTTGGTAACGACTTCAAAAAGAGTTCAATAAGCTCATCCTCACTTATAGCCGGTTTGACTTGTGAGGCTACAACTTTCCATCTTTGAGTGTAGGCTCTGAATCCTTCATTTCTTCGTTTTTCGGTTCCGACTAAATCTTCCTGAGTTGGAAGTACTTCGACATTGAATTTGTATTGGCAAAGGAATTCTCCTGCTAAATGGTCCAATTCGGTGAAATCCTCTATGTCAAGAGCGGTATACCATGCCAAAGCTACTCCCTTCAAGCTATCTTGAAATGTACTAATTAGGAGTGGCATATTATCTGAATATCTCGCCATTTTGTGGAGATAATATTTCAAATGGCTTTTAGGATAGCCAGTTCCATCGTACTTGCTCACGAACTCTGGTTCTTCGTAGTTTTTTTGGAACAACCACTTTCGGGTATGGCGAGAACTTGTTGAATCTTTGAAGCTCATAACCTTGGCTTGCCAAGCATTCTTCAATTTTGGCCAATCGTTTGGCCTCCTCTTCATCCTTAGATGTCCTTTTAACCCGAATGTCCTCCTCTAGATCCACTATTTCCGATGCAGATTTTGGAGGATTCTCCTGAATTGGTTCTTTACTTCTCATGGTCTCTTCAATAGGTACTTCAGCGGTATTTGCAGTCCTAGGATTTGCAACTGTAGGATAAGATCCCTTTGCAGCCATAATGAGGGTCTTCATATCTGCCATCATGGCAGCTATTTGTGTCAACTAATTTTCTACTTCAGTTAGCCGAGTACAAGTCTCTTCCTCAGCCATTTTTATTTGCAAACGAGTTCGAGGTCTTCTACATTCCGTTGCTAAACAACCTGATTTCATGAAAATCGTCGAGATATTAGAATTGATGAAGTAGATATGAAGATCTATATTCTTTCAATTGTATGTTTTCTTGTGATTAATAAGGATAAGAATTTTTACACAAGCCTTAACCTTGCATAAATCTTCTCATCAATGGTTTTTTTCAAGAAATCATACCATTTAAAGAATTATAATCCATGGTGATTGTTTCTTTTATGCGAAATGTGCTTTAAAACATTCATCAAACAATCATACATCAAGTAATTGTTTTTTGAAGATTCATATTACAATGCTTTACATCAAAATGGGGGAATACTAGCTTAAACAAGTCTAGGCCTCTTGCTAGCTAAGGTAGCTTCAGCCTCTTTATTATTCCTTGACTCGTATCTCCCATTCTTTCACGTCAATTGTGACCTCCTCGGGAACATATGGCTCGACACCTAGCGTGCTCGGCACAATGTACTTCGGAATGTACGGCTCATCAAGATGGGTAATAATACTCAAAGGTACATATGGTTCGACATCGATTAGTCTTTTGGCCTTCAACCATTCTATGTACTCTTTAGATGCCAAGAAAAGCTTCATTTCTCCTTGTAAATCTTTGGGTCATTGCACTATTTGCTTGGTCGATTTCCTCAAGGAATACATGATCTTCTGAACCTTTATTTGCAACTCCTTATTTTCTTTCTCCGGTTGGGATTTTTGTGATATGTCAAATGTGAACTCCTTGGGATGCCAAGTAGGTAGAACTTATTGAATCATTCCAAATTGTCGTACCACTCTTAGTGGGCAATAAACAGCTCCACCATTCAATCCAAGCAACGGCACTAAATTGCCTTCTTGACAAGTAATTTGAGCTGTCATTATCTTGGGCCATTGAATCCTCCATTGGAATTGGTCGGGAGTTAATGCCCACATGAAGTTTGCCCATTCATGAAAAGAGTATTTTGGCGGTTTGTCTTGGAGCTTCAAATACTTCTCAATAGTGTTGGTGGATGAGTCGATCTTTTTAATGCACATATGACATTCCTAAGGTTTGATATGGGAAATGAACCATACAGAAAGTAACCCGGCGGAGGCTGGAAGTACACCCTTTTGGTGACGTTAGTATTTCTTCAAAGAAATGATGGTTTCTGCTAAAAGCATGTTAGAAAAATTTCACTTTAGGCAAGCTTGCCTAGCAATCACCACAACAAAAGGATTCAATCCGGTCCTTGATGTAAGGAATAAGACGAACCCGAAGAAAGCAAGAATGAATACTTTCACGGAAATATTCCCAGTTCCTTTGGCAATTTGGAATAATTATCCACCAAATATGACAAAGGAAAATTCCCGGTATTTGACTTGATCAACTTTTCCACTTGAGGAGTCTTCAAATTCAAAAATTCAGCTATGACACTCGTAGGTTTCAATCCAATTGGGGGCTCAACGATTCTTGATTCGAAATCAACCCTAATAGTTGCCTTATACTCCTCTAATGTAGGTACCATTTCATGCTCGCCTAATTGGAATGTGACGGTGATAACCTCCCAAAATGGGATAATGCTTGACTCAAGCTCACTTGATACTCTAGATTGATGAGCTTGAACAAATATCCCAATCTTTCCCTTACGTAGGCTTTGTTGTCTTTAGTCATGTTCACCCACCACGCCAGAAGCTCTTTCCTTGGAATCAGGATGACTTGTATGTCTAGTTTTCCCATTTCGATCTAATCATGCAAAAAGTTCATTATTAGTCACCATGGATTAATTTTAAATGCCCCCATTTTAATTATATGTCCTTTTATGGATAAAATTGAGGTGAAGTACATTTGCATTCTTATGACATAATACAAATGCCACTTCAAATTCATTTATGCCTTAAAAGAGCATATACTTGAAAATGTGAATGAAACCAATGTTTAAAATAAATGCCTTTTGACATGCTCCATTTTGACCATAAAGTACTACCCTATGGTTTACAAATTCGAATACATCGAAAATTGACTTTGGCAAATGGGATTGTACATGTCACATCTTGAGCATCAAATCTATTTGAATTACATTGAAAATCATTTCGAGCCTATACATTTCATCTAGAAATGAAAAATGTGACCAAATGGTGCATGCCACCCTATTCATTCATTCTAGTGTGAAAAGACATTTTGTCCAAACATTGATTGTCATTTGGGGATTTTTCAACAAAATGACATCAATTAATTTTGCATAATTCAAAAGATGAGAGAAGTAGAACGACACTTACTTACCGACAATTTTTGCTTGGTTTTAGATGTATCAACCACAAAGACAAGTATATGCAATAAGTGAGATTTTGACACCTAAAAGGATGAGGATATACTAAAGGCGCAAGGTCACCACCTTAATGGACAATGGATTCCATTCCAATAGGCGATTGGCCTAAAGTAATGAAATATTATTCCATCTCGATGGTCGGTATTGTATTTAAACGATCCCATGAGCAATCGGCTCATAGTTTCACCTAAACACATACCTTCTAAGGGTGATCCTAAAAGTAGCCGGGGTTGGGCCACGGGTAGTGTGTGCGAGAAGTGTAGTGCTAAAGTAATTTAAAGGCAAGCACAACAATTTATAACCAAACAGCACTTCTAAAATTTGATCAAAATCACATTCAATCCCAACACCATCCTGCAAAACAAAGGTAAGCATAGACTACACCCGTATACCTTCCACCTGCATCACCATTTAACAATTCATTAATGGGACGTACTTGGGATCCTTGCGAGTACAAACACATACATATCGTTCTATCTAGGCCTAAGTCCACTTAGAAATTAAACATCTCCCCAGTGGAGTCGCCAAGCCTATCGCGCCACACTCTCGCGTACTTTTCTGATGGAGGTATTTTTCTATATGGACCTCTCCCAGGCCATACCTCACGTGACAGCGGGGTTTATTTGATCTAAAATTAAACTTGGAGTCGCCATTAGTCGTTTACGGTAGGTCAATTAGAAACCTAATTGTGGTACAGGAGAAGTATCGCAATTCTACGAACCAAAAATTCTAGGTAAGGGACTTGGTTACATTAACGATCCCAAATTGAAATCGTTAATGCCCTTTCGGTACCTAAGAACGATTATAGCATGTCTAGTGTGTCACACGGATCCCTAAGTTCAATTTACAAATCTAATCATGGACAAACAATTAAGCATCCAAAAATCAATTGCACATCCAATGGCAAATCAATCACAGCAATCCCAATTCGGTCACTAGAAATGAAAAATTTATCAAAACCCTAACCAAAGCTCTAATAGCTTGTTTATTTCATTTTTAGGGTTTTTTTTTGGGGTTTTAGCCTTAAATTTGGAATTTTCCAAATTATGCCACTTGGGCATTTTGGAAAGTCCAAATTTCACTTTTAATGACTGGCTACAATGATTTCTAATCATTCTGTGGATTTTCAAAATTTTTGATTTTTTTAGTGTCATTTAGATACTTCCAAAAATTTCAATTTCATTTTTTATGACTGACCACAATGATTTTCAATCATTCTGTGGACTTTTCAAATTTTTTGATTTTTTGATTTTTTTTTAGAAATATTTTTTTAAGCCGAGAAAATGATTTTTATGGTTTTTTGGAATTTTTTTGTGAATTTTCGAATTTTTCAATTTTTTATTGATTTTTCAGAATTTTAAAATTTTTATTTTTATTTTCTGAATTTTTAAAATTTTTATGAATTTTCTGAGAATTTTCTTATTTTTCTGTAATTTTTCTGAATTTTTGTGGATTTTCTAATTTTTTTAAAAAAATTTCCAAGGAAATCTAATTTTTTAGATTTTTGTGAATTTTTAGTTTTTTTTAAAGAATTTTTAAAAAAAAAATTTATTTTTTTTTTGAATTTTCCCGCCGGGGGAATTGAACCGGACCAGACTGGTTCAGACCGGTTCGGTCAAGACCGAATCGTCCGGAACCAGCGCCGGCATCGGTCAGCCTCTCCGGTGAACACAATGCCAAAACAACGTCGTTTGGGCCATTTTTTATTTAGGCATTTTAACAAACACTTGGTGGATACAAATTCCAGTTTTGAGTTTTCAAGGCCGTGACTTCGGATCGAGATCCGGCGACCTTCCGACGATTTTCTTGCCATTCCACTTGCACCATTACCAAGTCTACATATCCTACTACTACTCTAGCCTAATTAGGTCGTCGTCAAACCTCCGCCGGCCGGCGAAAAATCGGTCCAAAAACTCTAAGTTGTAAACTAATCAAATCTATAATTTTCAGAATTGCTAATCCTAATTCTAACCGCCTTAGCCGTCTAAATCGTTCAAAACAGACATCAAAACATCAATCAAGATAAGAGATTACTAACTTTAGTGGCCGTTTACTGCGGGTGGCGCTCAGGCGAGGTTTTGGATTTGCCGGCGAGTTGGTTTACATGGGGGGCCGAGGTGATTTTATGCATGTTTTTCGATCAAAAATGAAAGTAAACAACATAGAGCATGATCATAAACTGATTATAAGCATAAAAAAACTCAAATTTTCGAAGGAAAACACACAAATATGCATATCAATATTGAATGGAATTCTGGAAAATTTTGAAAAAAGCTGATTCTCGGCCAACTTTACCTGCTTTGTTTGATCTTCAAACGAGATTGTCGAGGTTATCCACACCTGCAGTGTTGTTCCTCGACACTTCAGCTTCACATTTATGGTTTTGGAATCACCGGAGATGCTCTGGATATGCCGGTCGAGACTCACTTTCAGACGTTCCCGAGCTGGTTTCGTCACCAACTTGCCTGACGTGAAGGATCACAAGAAGAGCCGATTTGCCGGCTTTTCTCGTCGGAGAAAATGCCGATCGCTCGGTCCTAGAACCCTCAATGCGTCTCTCTAACTCTCTCTCTCTCCTTTGCACTCTTTCTCTCACTTCTTTCTCTCTGGATTTTCGTCGAATAGGTTCTGTTCCTTCTTCGGTTTTTTTTTTCTGGTTTTTGTTCTTTGATTTCCCGCTCAAAAACCGTTGAAATCGATTCCCAATCGCTTGGGGTTGTTAATCGGTGCCAACTGGACATTTTCCAGCTGGTCAAACCGATTAACACGTGTTAAAAATGGCTAGAAATCATCAATGAAGTCTCGGGTCCGAATCGGTTTTTCTGGATTTATCACAGGTTGAGTGCAACGGGTGAAGAAGATCAACTGTTCGGGTCGGGTCAGGTCGACCCGCCCGACTTGGCAGTTCCGATTTTGCTTAATTTTGCGAATTAAACCCAATTTCTACCAAATTTTCGAAATTCAATCTCAAAATTAAATTTTCCAGTATGTTCTGAATCCAAACATATAATTTTCCCCAATTTTGATTATAATTGTGCCTAAGATTTTCTCATTTTTATATTCGGGTTAATGGGATTTTATTCAATTTGAGGTCTTAATGACCTGATTAGGCAAAATTGATGCCAAAATTGCATTACCCACCCCTGATTAACCCTAGAAATGATAGTCTTACATTTCGGCAATTTCATTTTGGGCACGATTCCCAATTTAGGTTCAAAATTCTCAATTTTTAATCAATTTTTGGGGATTTTTGATTTTTTCATCAAATTGTGCAATTGGACTGACCATGATGCAATTAAAGGTCCTAGGATCAATTGTTGTGAAGACACTATGACCTAAAAATGTCTAGAAAAAAATTTAATTTCATTTTTGGTTCAATTCGGGTTTAATTTTGCCCAATTTTGGGAAAAACATACACCCGATTGAGATTTTCTAAAATTAACAGTGTATTTATGAAATTGGATTTAAAATAATACTATTGACTATTTTTATGGAATTTTCTGATGCCATTTACTATTTTTCTTGATTTTCTTGCTTATTTTGACTAAAATAAATCCAGAAAAAATGCAGAAAAATGCTAAAAATTTATTTTTTTGTTTAGAAATAGGTTTCTAGGCTTGGCCAAGATCTCTAGACCTAATTTTGAAAATTTTGAAAATATGACAAAAATGAGTTAAAAATTAGGTGTCAACACTCGGGATTAGTAGTGTTTTGAGAATTCTCTGCCAGCATGTCAGCTATTGCTCATCCTTTGACTGATTTTTGTGGTGAACTTATCAAATTCTAGTAACAAGACTTGCACTTTGCTAACTTTTTGACCAAAGAGGATTTCTCAAGTAAATACTTGATCGGGTCATTTTCAGTCATCAGCAAAATTTAATGATAAAGAGTATATTGCCTTAATCTATGCAACACCCAAATCAATGCAACATGTGTTTTTTCAACTGTGTCATGCCACGCCTTTTTCGGGCACGCTAAGGAGGTATTTCCATTTATCACGAATGGGGAAACTATCCCCAAATGGGCTACTCAAGTCCGATACGGATATTTTGCCCAAACATCCACAGACATCCCATCACTAGATAAACGGTGGTCTCTCCTAAACCATACCTCATGTGATAGTAGACTGTAATTTTTGTCTTTCTGTCCAATTTATGTTTTTTGATTTGGAGTCGCCACTAGTCATTATTGATAGGTTGACTAGAAACATAATCGGGATACGAGAGAAATACCACGATTTTGCGAACCAGAGATTCTGAATACGGGGATTTGGTTATGCTAATGATCCCGAATCGAGATCCCTAATGTCCTTTCGGTACCTAAAATGATATGATGTGTCTAACGTGTCACATGAGTTTCTTACGTCTATCCACTAATTCTAACCATTTTAATTGTGGGAATTCAATCAATCAATATAAGCAGCACAATCAATTGTAATCAAACAAAACAATCCTAATTTGTCTCTAAAATGAAAACCAATTCAAAACATCAAAACCCTAGTAAAGCCCTAAGGCTTATTCATTCAATGATTTGTGTTGATTTAGGGAATTAGGGCTTTTTAGGGGTTGTGACTCTTTTATCCCCTAAATTGAAAAAGTCTTAAAAAAATATCAGTTAGGCACTATCGCGACCTACCTCACGAGGGCCGAACTCGATAAAGCAGGTTTAGAGGTAAGTGTTCATGAAACGGTCTATATGGCACATCATAAAAGATAGCTTTACTGAATCGTCGATCTTTTAGTCATCCATACAGTCCACATGGCACATCATAAAAGATGGCTTACCAAAACGTCAATCTTTTAGTCATCCATACGATCCGTTTGGCACATCATAAAAGACGGCTTACCAAAGCATTGATTTTTTGGTCATCCATACGGTCCATTGATCATGAATGTGGATTTTTCCTAAATCCATATCTTGCGTGACAGCAGATTAATTTTATCTTTTTTAGGAGTCGCCACTAGCCTAGGTCGGGGGTCGGCTAGAATACTCATTCGAAGTGCGGGAGTTTCATTTCGGTTTCTACGAAAATCTGAGATCATGAGTTTGGGGACTAGCTTATGTTAATATTTCTATTAACGGCCTTTCGGTATCGCTAAACTTAACATGGCTATTATCTAAATTATCATGCATTTATTTTTTACCATTTTTCATGCCAAAATCTTAGTCCACTAGGTGATCATGCATCTTATTTTTGTGTTTTCATTTAAGATTCTAAACTAATCCTTTCTTAGTCTAGAAAGGAAAGAAACAAACAATTGTATTGAAAAGCATTGCGCAAAGTAAACACTCAAGGTAATAAAATGACGAGCTAATTCTAAGTGCGAGAAAGTAAAATCCACAACTCGTCGAGTCTTTATTACAACACAAATTGAAAACCCGAGACATGATCAGGAACGAATGAATTGAATACAAATTGAGATCGGATTAGACATCGGTCTATCACCTACGTCTTTTACAATTTTAGCTCCATGGATCGCCTCTCGGGTGTCGATGTTTATATCCATAAGGTACATTCACGACAAACAATGCACAAAGGAACAACCAAAGAAATGTAATGATGTAAACAATTCACTAATCAAATATGGGCCTCGGGATTGGTCTTTGCTTTACATGCATTTCGATTCACCCATCCACTTAATCATCTAACATTATTTGATTGATGGTTAATGATAACGGGCTACCATTTGCATTCATAAAACGGCAACTCATATCGATTAACCCCTAAAGTAGGGTTCTAAGTGACTATAATGGGCTACTTGCCGAACGTGCACTGGACCTAATATACATCTAACAAACATATGTATAACAATGAGTAAAGCATGTATTCAGGCCCATGGCCCTTGTTTCTCAATCAATCAAGCAATGAGAAATGGGCCTTATAAGAGAACCACTTAATCAATCATTAGTTACTAAATTCAGACCCATTCTGTTTGAGTATGATTAATCAACCCAATGATGTTAAAATGAAGTGATTCAGGTGTTGTTAGAAAGCTTATATCACGAGGATAAAAAGTCAAGAAGACTACGTTTCCTAGTTCCCCACCGATTTTCATGAAAAAAGACAATTCTACCCTCTGTGACAGTCTGGACCCAGTTTGAATTTGAATTCAAAAAAATTGCGGGAAAAATAGTGACCTTTATCAAAATCCTGCCAAAATTTTTAGACATTTAGAATTCTCTGTGTGTGACAGTTGTCATGTTTTGAGTTTTTTCTGAAAAGTCCTCTAAATTTGTATAAAATTCTGTTTTCACCAAGGACTCATTTGCAAATCAAGTTTAAGCCCGAGAGGACCTTATCTGAGAATTTTAGCAAATTGACCCCATAAAAATTGCTATTAGGCCCTCAAAATTTCCAGTATATATAATAATTCCATAATTAACAACTTTGTGGTTTTGAGTTTTTTCAAAAGAGGACTCAAAGTTTATCAAATTCGGAGAAACATATTTTGGATTTCAAAGAAAGGAAAATCAGATCAGAACACAGATATTGATTAAATCATAAAAATTCCTTTGAAAATACAAATGAACTCAGATTTTTATAAAATTTGTGTCACTAGAAAGCTCTTGATCTCAGTGTGAACTTTCATGGGGAACATTTTTTCACATTTTGAATACACAAATTTATAAAAATCGAAGAACACATGAAGGTCATTTAGAAACTCATCTATCACCAGAACTATGCCTAGATGACATTGCTAATCGTCCTAACTTAACATGCTTGAAATTTTATGAAATTTTTACAGTGAATAGATCTAAATGTGTTCGACAACTTTCATGGGGGAAGTTTTCACAAATAATGAACAAATAAAATCAAAAAAATCATCCAATCGAACAAGGTCAATCGGTATCACAGAAGAACAGAACACAGTATGATCATTTCAAATTCTGATTTCGACTTTTGAAGGAGTTTTAACCTAGCAAACGATGTCCGTTTAAGGCGTGCAACCTATCAAATCGAAGCTCAAGATGTATTCTATGACTCTTATTTATCACTTTGCCAGATTCTAACATTTTCGAAGAAAAATCGTCATCACAAGCAGACTGATCATCAGGATTTGAGAATCACAGTTTTGAACTTACCTTGTGTTTTAACTCTTCGACGTACAATCGAGCAATCCAGCCTCTGTATACAATCTTCGGACACCAAGGAGAAGCCCAGGAAAGCTTGACGATCCTCTGAGAATCAAACATATAAAATAAAGTGAGAATCGATTTAGTTTTGCACAAATGAACGTTTAATCGAAAAATCAAAAGAACGAGACGATCTGGTGGCCGTTCACATAGCCATGCCATTGACAAGGCTGCTTAAGAAGGAAACTAAGTTTGATTGGGATGATAAATGTGAGAGAAGTTTCCAAGAGCTGAAGCACAGGTTAACGACAGCTCCAGTGTTCATCATTTCGTCTGGACCTGGAGGATTTGAGATCTACAGTGATGCTTCTTTGAGAGGGCTTAGATGTGTTTTGATGCAGCACGGAAAAGTGGTAGCATATGCATCGCGCTAGTTAAGACTGCATGAGATGAATTATCCGATGCATGATTTGGAACTAGCTACTATAGTTTTCGCCCTCAAAATCTAGAGACATTACTTATGTGGAGAGAAGTTCTAGATTTACACCGATCATTAAAGCCTCAAATATTTATTTTCGCAGAAGGAGTTGAATATGAGGCAGCGCCGTTAGATGGAGCTTTTAAAGGATTACGATTGTGATATTTTGTATCACCTGGGTAAGGCAAATCGAGTTGCTGATGTCTTAAGTCGCAAGTCTAGTATGGCGCACCTAATGGTCAAGGAATGGACGTTATTGGAAAGGTTTAGAGATTCAGAGTTTAAGTTCGAGGTGAGCCAGATGTCTAACCTGTTGGCTGCATTAAAGATCGAATCGGAGATTCAAATTAGAATCAAGGAACTGCAGTCTACGGACCAAGAGATTTAAAAGATTGTTGGGTTGGATATCGCTAAGAGGAAGTCGGATTTTCAGGTGAGCGAAAATGGAATCCTGAAGTACCGAGGAAGGTTGTGCGTGCCTGATGACGTAGAACTTAAGGAGGAAATTTTATCGGAAGCTCATAAGAGCAATTACAGTATCCACCCAGGCAGCACGAAGATATACCAGAATCTGCGGCAACATTATTGGTGGAACGGAATGAAAGCAGATGTAGCCAAATATGTGGCCAAGTGTTTGACTTGCCAACAAGTGAAGGTACAATATTACAAGCCAGGTGACTTATTGAGACCGTTAGAGATTCCTGAGTGGAAATAAGAGCACATCACGATGGATTTCGTGACGGGATTGCCGCGAAGCCAGAGAGGACATGACTCAATATGGATCATAGTGGATCGTTTAACTAAGTCAGCGCACTTCCTGGCAGTGCGAAAGGACTTTGAGCTAGAAAGGTATGCAGAGCTGTATGTACAGCAAATAGTACGTCTTTATGGAGTGCCAGTGACGATCACATCAGATCGTGATCCAAGGTTTACGGCTAATTTTTGGAAAAGTTTGCAAACGGCCTTAGGCACGAAGTTACAATTCAGTACGGCACATCCGCAGACAAATGGCCAGTATGAAAGGACAATACAGACCCTTGAGGATATGTTAAGAGCCTGTGTATTGAATTTCCAAGGCAAATGGGAAGAGTAATTACATCTAGTGGAATTTGCCTACAACAACAGCTACCAACAGAGTATTCAAATGGCACCGTTTGAAGCCTTATACGGTAGATCTTATAGGATGCCGTTGTGTTGGGATGAAGTTGGTGAACAAAGTATCACAGGCCCAGAGTTAGTACAGTAGATAGTAAAAGCAGTGGAGATTATTCGGGATAGACTAAGGACGGTGCAGAGTCGCCAGAAGAGTTATGCCGATCGAAGACGACGACCTTTGGAATTCCAAGTGAGAGATCATGTATTTCTCAGGGTATCGCTAATGAAAGGATTATCTCGATTCGGCAAGAAAAGAAAGCTCAGTCCAACGTACGTCGGGCCATTTGAGATATTGGAAAAGATTGGTGATATGGCCTATCGACTTGCATTGCCCCCTAACCTATCCCAAGTACATAATGTTTTCCACGTGTCGATATTAAGAAAGTATGAACCAGATCCGACTCACGTTCTAAGATACGAAGAGATAGACGTGGACGACAAAGTATCGTACGTGGAAAGGCCAGTCAGGATCGAAGACAGAAACGACCATGTACTGAGGAACAAGACGATTCCGATGGTCAAGGTTGTCTGGGAGCACCATGGAACAGAAGGTGCCACTTGGGAAAATGAAGAGGCCATGAGACGTCAACACCCCCAGTTGTTTGAGTAGATAAGGATAGATTAAAAATTTCGAGGACGAAATTTTTGTAAGGGGGGAAGAGTTGTAACAGCCTGAATTTCGATGTAATTCCAGGATCAATAAATTTGACATTATTTCGCATTTCATTTTAGTAAGTCTCGCCCAGAGCCGATCACTCTTGGGATACTAACTAATGGGGTATGGCTAACTAGGAAAACAGTACATGGACCAGGGATCCGATCGTGAATCGGACACCAATCACGAGAAATGATGAGGGAATATTTTGAACCGATGCAGGCTGATCTTAGGAAAAGTAATGGATTTGGCTTGGTCAAGGCCAACGATATACAATCGGATCGCAGGTGATTCTGCACGACCGAAAGTGTATGCTACCAACCAGTCCTGAACTTAAATCGAACGATCGCAACTTCTGAGACTAGTGATAATTTCTCATTCTCTCAATGATCGGGACCGTCATGACTCAGATAACCCTAGGTCGATATGCGTAACCCCTAAACAGTCACCCGTTAGTGAGAGACCCTGAAATTGGAAATTTAGCGAGATTTGGTCACAAAAATTTGTCCGAACTTGGTCATCGATTTTCGGGCCCGTATACGACTATTTTGCAAGGCCGACGTCAGTTTAGAGTGGCCACGCATATTTGGAATTATTATAGTCGAAAAATGAAATTTCGACCCGAAAGTGAAAATTTACGATTTTGCCCTCCGGACTTCGAAATTAATTTTCGAGAGCTTGTGCAACTATTTTCGCGATTCCGATGCCATATTATGCTGGCCACACACATTTGGGGTTGGTACGGGTGAAAAATGGAATTTCGATCCGGGACCGAAAAAATGACCGTTTTGCCTTTGGGCTATTTTTAAGCTCCGAATTTTAGGGTAATTTTGGATTAATTAAGTCTGATTTTTTTCAGCTCAATTATTGGGGCTAATGGCCCTTTTGCCCATCAATTATTGGAGGAGAACGGACATCGTCCGTTGGATTAAGGGTATTTTGGTCAAAACCTTTGGATCGACGACAAGTGTCCCCCACCAGCCATCATATTTGACCTAGCTAACTCTCTCTCTCTCCTCTCCCGGCTAGCCTCCCACGATCGTCCTCCCCCTCCGCCGACGCTCTCTTCCTCTCGGCCGTGAGTCCGCCGTGCACGCCGGAGCCGCTCGCCACCGGGACGCCGCCGTGCTGCCACTCCGCTATGCCGTGGTCCTCATCGCCGTCCCGTCCAATCATCCCTCTCTCTCTCTCGTTCTCTCTCTCTCCTTCGGCCGCTTGGAGGCCGACCGCCGGATGCCACCGTTGAGAAGCCGCACGTCGCCGGTGCCTTCGCCGCCGTCCACGCCGCCCTCATACCGCCACCCAAGCTCATCGAACCACTTCCCCTTCCGTTGGAACGCCGCTGCTGGTTCCACCGTTCACCGGTGATTAGCCGCCGTTCCTTGTCGTCGTGAAGTTGGATTAAGTGAATATACCTCTTAAACCCGGATTAGGACTGATGGTGCATTTTCTGGACTGATTTGGGCACTATTAATGGATATTGGGAGAAATTAATGAATCGATTGGGGTAAGTTATTATCGAGAAAATTTTGGTGGATTAGTATGATTTTATTGGGGACAAATATTGGCCTAAGAATGATTGATTTGGTGACTGTTTATTGATGAAACATTGGACTAGAATTGGCCAATTGAGGTCTAGGGGCTGAATTACCAGATTAGTGATTGATGATTGATTGTACTCAGTTGTGATAAATTATGTATTGCCATGTCGTGTGCTCGTCTGGCTGAATCGTGCCAAGTGTGATTGGCCAACTGGTGGCTTGTACCAATTCTTGAATTGTGAATTGTGAATTGGGCCACACGGTATTAATTGGCCAAGTGAGCATGCTGTTTGTGATTTGGGCACCGGATGGTGATGTTAATTTGATTGAGTGCCTGAATTATATTTGATGCTCATGGTGTACCAATTCTTGAATTGTGAATTGTGAATTGGGCCACACGGTATTAATTGGCCAAGTGAGCATGCTGTTTGTGATTTGGGCACCGGATGGTGATGTTAATTTGATTGAGTGCCTGAATTATATTTGATGCTCATGGTGCATTATGATGCATTGCATGGTCACGCATTGTGTATACCTAGTGTGAGGCATGTGATGAAATTGTGCGAGAATGTGTGTTTGCCATGAGCATGTGATCACCTAAATACCCTGAAGCGTTTTACGTAGGATTCAGATAATAATTGGCCGTGTGTATGTGTGATCACAATTCGCCCTGATACGTATTACCCGGGGTGTTCCGTCCTCATGCACTTTGTAGCAGGACGATGCCCGGTACGTCCGGAAGACGACCAGCCTCATGCACTTTGTAGCAGGCTTGGGCTCGTAAGGAGATCGGTTTTGCGCCTCATGTACTTTGTAGCAGGCTAGAGACACTAGGCCAAGTGGTACGTTTTTATGCTAGCCGCGGAGTGTTGTGGGCCTTCGAGTCGGATTAACAATGGTTGGCCTTCGGGCTGTATAATGATAAATTGAGTATTTGCTAGTGTGCAAGTGTGGGCTAGTGAGCCAAGACATGAGTATGGCATAATGATAGCATATACATGCATAAGAATGCATAGGCTAGTATGCGAGTATGCGAGACTCGCATACTCGCATACTCGCATACTAGCACTCGGTGAAGGGCGTATGGTACGAACATTGATGAACGTGAGCATGCGAATGATGTACGTATGAATAGCGCGTTCGTATTTGTGAATTGATCATTATTTTGAAATGCTTAACCTGCAGGGTCAGCCAGGTAAGTGATCGGGGCCCGAGGGCCCGGGTCGGAGAAAGATTGTGATTTGAGTTGTCATGTTGATTATGTTATGCCTATCAGGAGAATGCATGTTAGCCTAGCCTAGGTTTAGGGGTTGTACTAACTGAGATTCGTCTCACGATTGTAATAACCCACCTTTTTAGACCCCCAACCCTGAGTATGCCAAAGCCACCACCTCTTTTTGGGTTTCCTATGCAGATCCATTCGACTTCGATGGTGTACCCCGCTGGGAACGGGGAGGTGTATGTGAGATACCATTATGTAGTCTTTGTGAATGTGGGTGAGTATTTTTACCAGACTCAAGAATACGTAGCTTGGTACCTGAAAGATGCAGACGGAAACATTGGGCGACCCCTCAGGACATTCGACGTTCCGGTAGATATAGGTGGGGTGATAATACCTCATATGGCCGATGGCGAGATCATGGATCTCCCGACTGCAGACAAGTCTATAGCTATGAACCAAGAGCCAGGGGTATGGTACGAGGACCCCGAGCCGATGGATAATGAGGAGCAGGAGCCGGAAGCCATGGAGTTAGACCCGGAACAGGATGGAGAGATCGCTGAGGTGGGATCGGATGTAGAGCTAGGATCAGATGAAGAGTTAGGGCTGTATATGGACCCCGAGTTGGAGTCGAATTCAGAGGATGATTGGGCAGCTGCCTAGGCCATAGAGTCAGAGGAGTCTGAGTCGAGCGAGAGATCCTCAGAGGATTTTTCGGAGTCCTTAGACCCTGACTGGGAGCCTTAGTAAGGGACCCGAGTTTGGTAGGGAGAATTGTACCTTTTTTACTGTAGTTCTCCTTATAGGTTTAGTTTGACTCACCCTAGCCATCTTCTCTTTTTGTTTAGTAGTAGCTGTTCACTGACTCTTTTTGGTTTGGATACGCTTATGTTGTGTATATGTAAATGCTGTAAAAGAGCTTTGATAAGTATTATAGAGAATACATATTTTCAGTATTGTTTGATTGTTGCCGTGCTAACCACTGTCTTGTATTAATATTATTGTTAGGGTTTGTTTATTTAATTGCTTCCGCTTGTGCTTGTTATCTGTTTGGGGCGTTGGGTCGGCGACACTTC
The DNA here is from genome assembly GCA_031216405.1 of Syzygium malaccense. Taxonomy (NCBI): domain Eukaryota; kingdom Viridiplantae; phylum Streptophyta; class Magnoliopsida; order Myrtales; family Myrtaceae; genus Syzygium; species Syzygium malaccense. The sequence continues at coordinate 15,675,671 of CM062262.1, read as the reverse complement.
TTGGGACGTCGTGAACATATCGACCCAGACAGGGATGTTTGCGTGCCGTGGTGTTTGGGGTGTGACAAGCCGTGCCGCCGTCCGCCGTTGGAACGCTGCCGCCGATTTTGCTGTCCATCGGCAATTGGCTGCTCGTTCTCGTCGTCTTAGTTTAGATTTAAGTCAGTATCACTTTCTAAACCCGAACTAGGATTATGTACTTTTCTAGACGGACTTGATTTGTATACAATTACGCGACTTAGGGTGAAATTGGCACCGATTGGTTCGAGGTTAATGTCGCGGCAAAATTTTGGTGAATTATGTGTCGATTTAAGGACGAACTGGAGACCGATATTGGTGTAAATAGTGGCTATCCATCTTATTGATTATTGGGCTTAGAATTGGCAAATTGAGGCTTATGTGACTATATTGCCGGAATTGCCCGGATTGGTTGATTATTGGTTATTTGTGCTCAATGTTGGTTAATTTGATATTGCCATGTCGTGTAATTGTGTGGCCGACCAATGCGGAGTGTGATTGGCCAATTGATGGCTTGGTTTATTTCCCCGATTAATGTTTTGCGCATTGGGCCGCATGGTATTAAATGGGCCAATTGAGCACGTTATTATGGCATTGATTGATTGAATGCCTGATTGTGGTATGTGTTGCTCATGTTGCATTGTACGACATTGCATGGCCATGCATTGTGTATGCCGAGAATAAGGCATGAGATGAAATTGTGCGAGAATGCGTGCCTGACATGAGCATGTGATCATCTAATCGCCCTAATGCGTGTTACGCGGGGTTCAGATAATAATTGGCTGTGTGTATGTGTGATCACAATTTGCCCTGATGCGTGTTACGCGGGGTGTGTCGTCCTGATGCGTTTTACGCGGGACGATGCCCGGTATGTCCGGATGACGATCAATCTGATTCGTTTTACGCATGCTCTGGTTCGTGAGGAGATCGGTGTTGCGCCTCATGCACTTTGTAGTAGGTTAGAGACACTGGGCCGGATACGCTTTATGCGGGTCATGAAGTATTGTGAATTAAGAAAGAGACCTGATGCGTTTTACGCGGGTCATAATAATTGAGAATTGAGCCAGTGTGCAGTGTGAGTCAAAATGAGAACATGGCATGATAATGGCATTTGCATGTATGAGAATGCGTGGACTCTTGTGCAAATGTGTGAGACTCGGTGAATGGCTTGTGATACGAGTACTGACGAGTATGAGCATGTGTGGCGTACGTGTGACCAAGAGCGTGCGCGTATGTGCCGTGATTATTTATCGAAATGCCTAACCTGCACGGTCAGAGACGCGATTTGACCTGGGTCCGAGGGCCTAGGCTGATTATTGATATTGTTTAGTTGTGTACACTTGTTTGGTTTGTCAGGAGATGTATGTTAGCCTAGCCTAGGCTTAGGGGGTTTTACTCACTGAGACACGTTCTCATTGTTGTATAACCCAAACTTTTTAGACCCTTGACCCTGATCATGCCGAAGTTGCTGCCACTTTTTGGGATCCCGACACAGATCCAACGGTCGACTAGTGTGTTTTCCTCGGGGAATGGAGAAGAGTATGTAAGATATCGATCGGTAGTTTTTGTGAACGTGGGTGAATATTTCTATCAGACCCAGGAGTACATTGCTTGGTGTCTTCGAGACGTTGATGGGAATATAGACTGGCCTCTTAAGACCTTCGACACCCCACTTGACTAGAATGGCCTAATGGAGCCTATAGTTGCGGTTGGTGAGGTGATAAATCCCCAGGATGATCATGATTGGGATGTCCAGGATGAGGTAATGGATGATTAGCCACAAGTGATAGTTGAAGACCCAGATCAATTCGCGGACGAAGAGGATGAACCGGAGGCCATAGACTTAGATGAGGACGAGGATGGGGAAGTTGCAGAGTTAGGCTCAGATGAGGAGTTAGGGCTTTAGCTGAACTCGGAGTTAGAGTTGGATTCGGAGGAGTCTGAGCCTTCCGAGAGTTCTTCCGAGGAGTCTTCAGAATTCGATCTAGACTGGGTACCCTAGTTTAGGTCCTAGTCCTTGTCGTGGAAATCGTTCTCTCTTTTTGGCTGTAGACCTCCCTCTAGCCACTTGTCCCTTTTTGACCCTTGTGGCTGTTGTTTGTTTGTTTCGTTTTTATCCTTTGGGTTGTAAATGAATTTTGTAAAAAGGGTTTTTGTATAGTTATGTAAATGTATATTTGTAATTAATTTCTTCTCTTGCTTGGTTGTTCTATCTTTGGTCTCTTATATATATTGTATGGGTGTTTTATTTATTGCTTCCGCATGTGCCTTATCTCTGTGTAGGCTTGGGTCAGCGACACGTTCCTGGGAGTGTTACATCATAATCGATCGAGGTGGGATGCTCGCGTACCGGGGAGGCTCGAGGCGTGACATCCCCGTTTGAATTGGAATCAGAGTAAAGTCAGCTCAGTCCATTTCGTTCAAAACCTAGAGTGATAAGGAGTGATGAGACCATGGGTAGTCCATAGGGTGACCTCGTGTGCTATGTACATCTCCTGACAGTTTGTGCTTTAAGTGATTGATTATGTGACCCGTAATAATGCAGGTGCGGCAGGACCTAAGGTAAGTGTGCTAATCTCTTTGGGTGAAGTTTTGTGTCAGTTGTGTTGGAACGCATGCTAAGTGCTAGCTTGTTGTGCTAGATACCTGCCTAGGACTTAGACTGGGTTAGATTGGTTTAAGTCTTTAATTTCTTAGTGGAATTCTAGTAGGTAGTTGAGTAGCCGAGTACGTAAGGATGAGTAGGAGAAGAGGAAAAGAGCCCCAAGGTCAGTCTAGCGAGGGAGTCCGTGAGGCTTGAGATCCAAGGTTCGACGATGTGATGGATACCTTGCGGGAAATAGGACACATAATGGGTATGCAAGTGCAAGAAAGGACTACAGCTTATGCGCAGGCTGCTGAGGCCGCACCAATTGCTGGTAATGAAGGTACTCAGGCCCAGCCAGGGCAGGCCCAACTAGTTATAGTTAGACAGATGCCCCAACTGGTGGAGTAATTTCTGAAGATGAAACCGCCAAAGTTTAATGGTAAGGGTGACCCCGAAGCTGCCCCAGATTGGATAGACGAATTAGAGAAGGCATTTGAGGTGTTGGGGTGCACCGATGTAGAGAAAGTGACATTGGCGGCGTATTAGTTATAGAGTGGTGCAAATGATTGGTGGAAAGCCACCAGGGGTAGGGTATTCTCGGAAGGTACAGAGTTGAATTGGGCAATGTTTGTTGAAAGTTTTTATGGAAAGTACTTTTCGGAAGTCGCACAAGAGAGGAAGTTAATGGAATTCATGCGACTGTGCCAAGGTCAGATGACCATTGATCAGTACGAAGCAGAATTTACGAAATTGGTCAAGTTCGTGCCAACTATGATTGAGAACCCACGGGACAAAGCTCGGAGATTTCGAGATGGTTTGAAGTCGGATCTCTGGAGCTAGATTTTGTCGCACAATATCAAAGATTTTGGAGAAATGTGTCACACCCCGAACCACTCGGCATGCAACATCCCTACCTTGGTCGATTTATGTGCAACGTCCCAGGACGTGTCGCTGACCCAACACCCAAGCAGAGAGTAAGGCACATGCGGAAACAACACATAAACAAAAACGCGCGTGACACCAAGGATAGAACAACAATCATAATTACAAATATACATTTTGTATTACTATAGAAAACCTTTTTACAATATCCATTTCCACAACAAAACAGACAACATTAGCAGTCAATAGCCACTAGGTCAAAAAGGATAAGTGGCTAAGGGTAGTTAGGCTAACTGATGGGAGGCTCATCGCCAAAAAGAAACGATCTCTACTGCTAAGGACTCTAGTCTACTCTAGGGCTCCCAATCAGGGTCTAAAGACTCCGAAGAATCATCCGACGTCTCCTCTGAAGAACTCTCAGGGGGCTCAGACTCAGACTCCATATCCTACGCTGCAACCCACTCATCCTCTGAATCCGGCTCCAACTCCGGATCAAGGTATAGTCTGATCTCCTCGTCCGAGCTTAGCTCTTCAACTTCCCCATCCTCATCTAAGTCCATGGCCTCCGGTTCATCCTCTTCCTCTTCGTCAGCAAACTGATCTGGGTCCTGAACTATCACTTGTGGCTTGTCATCCATTATATCCTCCTGGACATCCCAATCATAATCGTCCTGGGGGTCAATCACCTCACCATCCGCGACTATAGGGTCTACCAGGCCATTTCCGTCAAGCGAGACTCGAAGGTCTTGAGAGGCCGGCCTATATTTCCATCGACATCTCGTAGACACCAAGCAATATACTCCTGGGTCTGATAGAAATACTCGTCCACATTCACAAAAACTATTGATCGGTACCTTACATATGCCTCCCCATTCCCAGAGGGAAATACGCTTGTTGACTGCTGGATTTGCGTCAGGATCCCAAAAAGTGTAAGTAGCTTTGGCATATTTAGGGGCGAGGGTCTGAAAAGTTGGGTTATTACAGCCGTGAGACGAATCTCAGTGAGTACAACCCCTAAACCTAGGCTAGGCTAACATACATCTTTCTGACACATAATCCACAACAATTATAGCAATACAATTCACAATTAACCTCCGACCTAGGCTCTTAGGCCCAGATCGATCATCACACTGACCCTGCAGGTTAAACGGTTCAATATATATCAATCACGGCATATACGTGGCACACATAGTCACACGTACGCCATACTCATACTCATGCTCAATAGTATTCGTTTCGCATACCATTCACCGAGTCTTGCACTCTCGCACACTGGTCCATGCATTCTTATGCATGCAAATGTCATCATCATGCTATGTTTCAATATGGCTCACATTGCACACTGGCTCAATGCTAAATTATTACGACCCGCGTAAAACGCATCAGGTTTCTTTCTTAATCACAACACTCCGTGGCGAGCGTAAAAACGCCTCAGGCCCAGTGTCTCTAGCCTTACAAAGTGCATGAGGCGCAACACTGATCTCCTCACGAACCAGAGCCCGCGTAAAACGCATCAGGTTAGTCGTCTTCCGGACGTACCGGGCATCATCCTACTTCAAAGTGCATGAAGACGACACAGCCCGCGTAACACGCATCAGGGCGAATTGTGATCACACATACACACAGCTAGTTGTTATCTGAACCCTGCGTAACACGTATTAGGGCGATTAGGTGATCACATGCTTATGTCAGGCACGCATTCCCGCACAACTTCAATTCATGCCTCATACTCGGTATACACAATACGTGGCCATGAAATGCAGCACAATGCATCATGAGCATCAAACATAATTCGGCATCCAATCAAATTCATGCTACAAAAATGTGCTCAATTCCCAAACAGTATGCTCACTTGGCCAATTAATACCGTGCGGCCCAAAATCACAATGTACGATTCAACATCAATTCAAGCCGTCAGTTGGCCAATCACATTCTGCACAATTTGACCACATGAGCACACGACATGGCATATCACAATTTATCATAATTGAGCACAATTAATCACAATTAAATCAACAGCCAATCATCTCGAGCAATTCCGGTAATTCCACTAATTAATTCCTAATATGCCTAGTCCAGTCCCATAATCCTTTAATGGACAGTCATCAAACTAGCCACTATTTGTCCACAAATAATTCATATTAATCCACCAAATTTATCTCGATGACAACCTCCACCAATTGATCTCCTAATTCCTCTTAATACACACCGACATTACCCAAACTAGTCCAGAAAATGCACTATCAGTCCTAATCTGGATTTAGGAATACACACCAATTTTCTAAACTACGATGATGAGAACAGGCGGCTGATCGCCGATGGACGGCAAAAATCAGCGGCGGCGTTCCAACGGCGACGACGGCGACGGTTCTGGCACACGGCGACCGGCGGTACGGACGGCGACTGCTCGGCTTCCCAGCGGTGGTGTGTGGCGACATACGGTGGCTGAGGTGGTGCGAGAGCGGCTGGGTCGGTGAGGCAAGGCTGAACGGACGGTGGACGAGCGGCGGACGGTGGCCTCGGCCTCCCGGCGACGGTGTGAGGCGGCGGTGACTTTCAGCGTTCCTTGGCCGAGAAGCGGGAGAGAAAACGAGGGAGAGAGAAAGGATGGGACGGTGGGATGGTGAGGCATGGACGGCGGCTAGTGCTGCGGCGGCGTGCAGCTCTGGCAAACGGCGGTGCCGGCGGCTTCACAACAGCGAAGGAGGAGGACGGTCGGTGGGGGAGGAGGAAGTGGCCGAATGAGAGGGTGAGGAGAGAGAGAATGGGTCCAACTTTGTCAAATATGGGGGGTGAGTGGATGCCAAGTGTCACCGATCTAAGCCCTTCGACCAAAATGCCCTTGATCCAACGGCCATAATCAAATCTTATCCAATAATGTAGGGGTAAAAAGGTCATTAGCTCCAATAATTGAGCTGAAAATCATTAATAATTATCCCAATTAATATCCAAAATTAGGAATCCAAAAATAGGCTAGGGGCAAAATGGTTATTTTTTCAGTCCCGGTCGAAATTCTATTTTTCGCCCGTACTAACCCCAAATGTGTGTGGCCAATATAATATGGCATCGGATTTGCAAAAATAGTCGCACAAGCCCTCGAAAATCGACACCGAAGTCCGGGTCTAATTTCGTGACCAAAACTCGCTCAATTTCCAATTTCAAAGTCTCTAACTAATGGGTGGCTATTTAGGGGTTACGCGTATCGACCTAGGGTTATCCGAGTCATGACGGTCCCGATCACCGAGAGAAAGAGAGGAATTATCGTTAGTTCCAGAGGTTGTGATCGTTCGATTCAAGTTCAGGACTGATTGGCCACGTACACTTTCGATCATGTAGAATCACCTGCGATCCGATTATACATCGTTGGCCTTTGCCAAATCAAATCCATTACTTTTCCCTAAGATCAGCCCTTATTGGCCCAAAATATTCCCTCCTCGTTTCTCGAGAACGGTGCCCGATTCGCGAATAGGTCCCTGGTCCATGTACCTTTTTCCTAGTTAGCCATACCCCATTAGTTAGTATCCCGAGAGTGATCAGCTCTAGGCGAAACTTACTAAAATGAAATGCAAAATAATGTCAATTTTATTGATCCCGAAATTACGTCGAAATTCAGGCTATTACAACTTTTCCCCTCTTACAAAAATTTTGTCCTCGAAATTTATAATCTATCCTTATCTCCTCAAATAACTGGGGGTGTTGACGTCTCATGGCTTCTTCGCTTTCCCAAGTGACACATTCTATTTTGTGGTGCTCCCAGACGACTTTGACCATCAAAATCGTCTTATTCCTCAGTACACGATCTTTTCTATAATCGATCCTGACTGGTCTTTCCACGTACGATACTGTGTCGTCTACGTCTATCTCCTCGAATCTTAGAACGTGAGTCGAATCTGATTCATCCTTTCTTAACATCGATACGTGAAAAATATTATGCACTTGTGATAGATTGGGAGGCAAGGCAAGTCGATAAGCCATATCGCCAATCTTTTCTAATATCTCAAATGGCCCGACGTACCTTGGACTGAGCTTTCCTTTCTTGCCGAATTGAGATAATCCCTTTATAGGCGACACCTTGAGAAATACATGATCTCCTACTTGAAACTCCAAGGGTCGTCGTCTCTTGTCGGCATAACTCTTTTGGCGACTCTGCGCTGTCCTCAATCTATCCCGAATAATTTCCACAGCTTCAACCGTCTACTATACTAACTCTAGGCCTATTATACTTCGCTCACCAACTTCATCCCAACATAATGGTGTTCTACAAGCTCTGCCATACAAGGCCTCGAATGGTGCCATCTGGATACTCTGCTGGTAGCTGTTGTTGTAGGCAAATTCTACTAAATGTAACTGCTCTTCCCATTTGCCTTGGAAATCCAATACACAGGCTCTCAACATATCTTCCAGAGTTTGGATCGTTCTTTCCGATTGGCCATCTGTCTGTAGATGATAGGTCATACTAAATTGCAACTTAGTGCCTAAGGCCACTTGCAGACTCCTCCAGAAATTGGCCGTAAACCTTGAATCACGATTCGAGGTAATCGTCACTGGCACTCAAAGTCCTTTCGCACTGCTAGGAGGTGCGCCGACTTAGTTAAGCGATCTACTATGACCCATATTGAGTCATGCCCTCTCTGGCTTCACGGCAATCCCGTCACGAAATCCATCGTGATGTGCTCCCATTTCCACTCAGGGATCTCTAACGGTGTTAATAAGCCATCTAGCTTATAGTACTGTGCCTTCACTTGTTGGCACGTCAAATACTTGGCCACATATTTAGCCACATCCGCCTTCATTCCATTCCACCAATAATGTTGCCGTAGATTCTGATACATTTTCGTGTTGCCTAGGTGGATACTGTAATTGCTCCTATGAGCTTTCGATAATATTTCTTTCTTAAGCTCTACATCATTGGGCACACACATTCTTCCTTGGAACTTCAAGATTCCATTCTCATTCACTTGGAAGTCTGACTTCCTTTTAGCGGCATCCAACTCAACAATTCTTTGAATTTCTTGATCTGTAGACTGCAATTCCTTGATTCTAGTTTGGATTTCCGGTTCGATTCTTAATGCGGCTAACAGGTTAAACATCTGGCTCACTTCAAACTTAAACTTTGAATCTCTGAGCCTTTCCAATAACGTCCACTCCTTGACCATTAGATGCGCCATACTAGACTTGCGACTTAAGGCATCAGCAACTCGATTCGCCTTACCAGGGTGATATAAAATGTCGCAATCGTAGTCCTTTAAAAGCTCCATCCATCGGCGCTACCTCATATTCAACTCCTTCTGTGAAAATAGGTACTTGAGGCTTTGATGATCGGTATAAATCTAGAACTTCTCTCCACACAAATAATGTCTCTAGATTTTGAGGGCGAAAACAATCGCAGCTAATTCCAAGTCATGCGTCGGATAATTCATCTCATGAGACCTCAACTGGCGCGACGCATATGCAATCACTTTTCCATGCCGCATCAAAACACATCCAAGCCCTCTCAAAGAAGCATCACTATAAATTTCGAATCCTCCAGATCCAGACGGAATAGTCAACAATGAAGCTGTTGTTAACCTATGTTTCAGCTCTTAGAAGCTTCTCTCACATTTATCATCCCACTCAAACTTAGCCTCCTTCTTAAGCAGTCTTGTTAATGGTATAGCTATCGATAAAAATCCTTCTACGAATCGCCTATAATAGCTAGCCAAGTCTAGGAAGCTCCTGATCTCAGTCACTAATGTCGGTCTAGGCCATTTAGTCACTGCTTCAATCTTTGCTGGATCTATAGAAATCCCATCTCCAGAAACGATATGTCAAAGAAACCCTACTCGACTGAGCCAAAACTCGCACTTGCTGAACTTGGCAAATAATGTGTGTTCTCTTAAGGTCCGTAGCACTTCAGCCAAGTGTACTTCATGCTCTTCGGGGCTCTTCGAGTACACCAGTATATCATCAATGAAAACTATCACGAACTGATCCAGGAATTCCTTGAATACCCGATTCATCAAATCCATAAAAGCAGCTGGGGCGTTCGTTAATCCAAAGGGCATAACTGTAAATTCATAATGCCCATATCTAGTTCTGAAAGCAGTCTTAGGAATGTCCTCATTCCTGATCCTCAGCTGATGGTACCTGGTCCTTAAATCTATTTTGGAAAACACTGAGGCTCCTTATAACTGATCGAACAGATCATCGATCCTCAGCAACGGATACTTGTTCTTCACCGTTAGTTGGTTCAACTGCCGGTAATCTATACACAACCTCAGAGTTCCATCTTTCTTTCTCACAAACAGGACTGGCGCTCCCCATGGAGACGCACTAGGGTGAATAAAACCCTTGTCCAATAATTCATGTATTTGCACTTTCAGCTCCTTCAATTCTGATAGAGACATCCGATATGGTGCCTTCGAAATTGGTTCTATCCCAGGGGCCAATTCAATCACAAACTCCACCTCTCGCTCAGGCGGTAAACCTGGCAATTCTTGAGGAAACACCTCGGGGAAATTGCATACTACGGGTATATCTTCCAACTTAGGTTTCGCCACTATTGGATCCACCACATTCACCAAATATCCTTCACACCCATTATCTAACAACTTGGTCGCTTCAAGCGAGGAAATGCAAGGGATCGAGGTTCCTCCTCAGTTTCCCTGAAACACAAAACTAGGGCGTCCATCCGGGTTAAATTGGATCGTCTTATCGCTACAATCCAATACAGTTTTCTGTCGGACTAACCAGTCCATTCCAATGATCACATCAAAATCGAACATGGCCAATACTGCCAAGTCGATACTTTCTTCCTTACCCCCAATAATTATCTTACAATTAGGGCATCCAAAAGAGACTAGCACCCTATCACTCATGGGTGTCGACACACAAAGCACATTCTCAAGCAACGCTGGTTTCATACTAACCAACTTAATAAACTGCTTGGAAATGAAAGAATGGGTCGCCCCTGGATCAAACAATGCATAAGCGGCATGATCACATAAGGAAATCGTACCTGTGACCATGCCTGGCGCATTCTCCGCTTCTCTGTGCGTCATGGCATAGACCCTTCCTTGAACTGGCGGTCGCTCCTAATTTGCCGGTGGAGGATTCCCGGCTTGGTTTCTTGCTCGGGGCTGCTGCTGGGACATCATAGGTGGTCCTAAGGGACGCATCTGAGGGCAACTTCTGATCTGCTGCTCCATACTCCCACACCTGAAGCACGCTCCAAACCTACTTGGCTGGTTACTTGGTTTTCCAATATTTCGTCTAACAGGGGGAACAAATCATCCGTTGCCAACCATTGGCTTCTTCCCAAGACGACGGTTATCTCTGCTCTGGGCGAATCGCGATCCCGAAGCGGCTGCCCTTTCCTGCTGATCTCGCTCAATAATCTAAGCCCGCCTATATATTTCTCCATAATCTTTGATATCATGCGACAAAATCAGGCTCCGAAGATCCGGCTTCAATCCATCTCGGAATCTTCGAGCTCTGTCTCGCGGATTCTCTACCATTGTCGGTGCGAACTTCGCCAGTCTTGCAAATTCCACCTCATATTGGTCAACGATCATCTGACCTTGGCGTAATCGCATAAACTCCATCAACTTCTTTTCCTGGGCGTTCTCCGAGAAATACTTCTCATAAAAATTCTCAACAAATACCGCCCAAATCGGGGCCGTTCCTTCAGAAAATACTCTGCCTTCTGTGGCATTCCACCAATCATTAGCCCCGTCCTGTAGCTGATAAACCGCCAACATTACTTTCTCTTCATTGGTGCACCCCAAAATCTTGAAGGTTTTCTCCGGTTCTTCCACCCATGTCGGCGCAATCTCGGGTCACCACGACCATGAAACTTAGGCGGCTTCAACTTTATGAATTGTTCCACTAACTAGGGCATTTGCCTAATCCCCACTGTTGAGCCTGTCCTTGCTGGGCTTGATTTCCTCCAACACCAGCAATCGGTGCGGCCTCAGCAGCCTGCGCATAGCTGCGGCCCTTTCCTAAGCTTGCAATCCTATAATATGCCCTATCTCCCGTAGGGTCTCCATTACTTCATCAAACCTGGGGTCCCTAGCTTCATGGCCTCCAGCGCTAGATTGACCCTGGAGTTCCTTGCCCCTTATCCTACTCATCCTCAAAATTCAGCTACTCCACTACCTACTATAATTCCACTAAGGAATTAAAGACTTAAACCAATTTAACCCAGTCTAAGTCCTAGGCAGGTATCGAAACAACAATCAACAACCAGCATGTGGCCTAACGAGAACTATCTAACACATCACCTAAGGAATTCGCATGCTTACCTCGGATCCTGCCGCACCTGCACTTTACGGGTCATATTCATAAACACACAATCAACACACAACTGTCAGAAGGTACATTTAGCACACAAGGTCACCCTACTGGCTACCCAAGGTCTCATCGCTCCTTATTACTCAGATTTCCACCAAATCGGATCGAGCTGACCTTGCTCTGATACCAATTCAAATGAGGATGTCACGCCCGAACCCCTCGGCATGCAACATTCCTACCTTGGTCGATTTGTGTGCAACGTCCCAGGACGCGTTGCCGACCCAACACCCAAGCAGAGAGTAAGGCACATGCGGAAACAACAAATAAGTAACACCCGTACAAAAACACACGTGAGACCAAGGATAGAACAACAATCATAATTACAAATATACATTTTGTATTACTATAGAAAACCTTTTTACAATATCCATTTGTACAACAAAACAGACAACATTAGCAGTCAACAGCCACTAGGTCAAAAAGGGTAAGTGGCTAAAGGTAGTTAGGCTAACGGATGGGAGGGTCACCTCCAAAAAGAAACGATCTCTACTGCTAAGGACTCCAGTCTGCTCTAGGGCTCCCAATTAGGGTCTGAAGACTCCGAAGAATCATTTGACGGCTCCTCTGAAGAACTCTCAGGGGGCTCAGACTCCATATCCTGTGCTGCAGCCCACTCATCCTTTGAATCCGGCTCCAACTCCGGATCAAGGTATAGTCCGATCTCCTCGTCTGAGCCTAGCTCTTCAACTTCCCCATCCTCATCTAAGTCCATGGCCTCCGGTTCATCCTCTTCCTCTTCGTCAGCAAACTGATCTAGGTCCTGAACTATCACTTGTGGCTCGTCATCCATTATATCCTCTTGGACATCCCAATCATGATCGTCCTGGGGGTCAATCACCTCACCATCCACGACTATAGGGTCCATCAGGCCATTTTCGTCAAGCGGGACATCGAAGGTCTTGAGAAGCCGGCCTATATTTCAATCGACATCTCGTAGACACCAAGCAATGTACTCCTGGGTCTGATAGAAATACTTGCCCACGTTCACAAAAACTACTGATCGGTACCTTACATATGCCTCCCCATTCCCAGAGGGAAATACGCTGGTTGACTACTGGATCTACATCAGAATCCCAAAAAGTGTAGGTAGCTTTGGCATATTCAGGGGCGAGGGTCTGAAAAGTTGGGTTATTACAATCGTGAGACGAATCTCAGCGAGTACAACCCCTAAACCTAGGCTAGGCTAACATGCATCCTCCTGATAGATAATCCACAACAATTATAGCAATACAATTCACAATTAACCTCCGACCTAGGCTCTTAGGCCCAAATCGATCATCACACTGACCCGGCAGGTTAAACGATTCAATATATATCAATCACGGCACATACGTGGCACACATAGTCACACGTACGCCATACTCATGCTCATGCTCAATAGTGTTCGTTTCGCATGCCATTCATCGAGTCTTGCACTCTCGCACACTGGTCCATGCATTCTTATGCATGCAAACGTCATCATCATGTTATGTTTCAATATGGCTCACACTGCACACTAGCTCAATGCTCAATTATTATCACCCGCGTAAAATGCATCACGTCCGATCCGCGTAAAACGCATCAGGTCTCTTTTTTAATCACAACACACCGTGGCCAGCGTAAAAATGCCCAGGCCTAGTGTCTATAGCTTGCTACAAAGTGTATGAGGCGCAATACTGATCTCCTCACGAACTAGAGCCCGCGTAAAATGCGTCAGGTTGGTCGTCTTCCGGGCGTACCGGGTATCGTCTTGCTTCAAAGTGCATGACGACGGCACACCCCGCGTAACACGCATCAGGGCGAATTGTGATCACACATACACATAGCTAGTTATTATCTGAACCCGCGTAACACGCATCAGGGCGATTAGGTGATTACATGCTCATGTTAGGCACGCATTCCCACACAAATTCAATTCATGTCTCATACTCGGCATACATAATGCGTGGCCATGAAATGCAGCACAATGCATCATGAGCATCAAACATAATTCGACATCCAGTCAAATTCATGCCACAATAATGTGCTCAATTCCCAAACAACATGCTCACTTGGCCAATTAATACCGTGCGGCCCAAAATCACAATGTACGATTCAATAATCAATTCAAGCCGTCAGTTGGCCAATCACATTCCGCACAATTTGACTACACGAGCACACGATATGGCATATCACAATTTATCATAATTGAGCACAATTAATCACAATTAAATCAACAGCCAATCACCTCAGGCAATTCCCGTAATTCCACTGATCAATTCCTAATATGCCTAGTCCAGTCCCATAATCCTTTAATGGACAGTCATCAAATCAGCCACTATTTATCCACAAATAATTTATTAATCCACCAAATTTATCTCGATGACAACCTCCACCAATTGGTCTCCTAATTCCTCTTAATATACACCGACATTACCCAAACCAGTCCAGAAAATACACTATCAGTCCTAATCTGGGTTTAGGAGGTACACTCACCACATTTCTAAACTACGACGACGAGAACGGGCGGCTGATTGCCGATGGATGGCAAAAATCAGCGGCGGTGTTCCAACGGTGGCGACGGCGACGGTTCCGGCACACGGCGGCCGGTGGTTGCTCGGCTTCCTGGCGGTGGTACGTGGCGGCGTACGGCGGCTGAAGTGGCGCGAGAGAGGTTAGGTCGGTGAGGCGAGGCTGAACGGACGGTGCACGAGCGGTGGACGACGTCCCGGCGACGGCGTGAGGCGGAGGCGACTTCCGGCGTTCCTTGGCCGAGAAGCGGGAGAGAGAGAAAATGAGGGAGAGAGAAAGGATGGGACGGTGGGATAGTGAGGCATGGACGGCGGCTGGTGCGGCGGCGGCATGCAGCTCCGGCGAACGACAGTGCCAGCGACTTCACAACGGCGAAGGAGAAGGACCGGCGGAAGAGGAGGACGTTCGATGGGGAAGGAGGAAGTGGCCGAATGAGAGGGTGAGGAGAGAGAGAATGGGTCCAACTTTATCAAATATGGGGGGTGAGTGGATGCCAAGTGTCGTCAATCTAAGCCCTTTGACCAAAATGCCCTTGATCCAACAGCCCTAATTAAATCTTATCCAATAATGCAGAGGTAAAAAGGTAATTAGCCCCAATAATTGAGTTGAAAATCATTAATAATTATCCCAATTAATATAAAAAATTCGGAACCCAAAAATAGGCCAGGGGCAAAATGGCCATTTTTCCGGTCCCGGTCGAAATTCCATTTTTCACCCGTACTAACCCCAAATGTGTGTGGCCAACATAATATGGCGTCGGATTCGCAAAAATAGTCGCACAAGCCCTTGAAAATCGACACCGAAGTCCGGGTCCAATTTCGTGACCAAAACTCGCTTAATTTCCAATTTCAAAGTCTCTCACTAACGGGCGGCTATTTAGGTGTTACGCATATCGACCTAGAGTTATCTTTGTCATGACGGTTCCGATGACCGAGAGAAAGAGAGGAATTATCGCTAGTTCCAAATGTCGCGATCGTTCGATTCAAGTTCAGGACTGGTTGGCCACGTGTACTTTCGGTCATGCAGAATCACCTGCGATCCGATTGTACATCGTTGGCCTTGGCCAAACCAAATCCATTACTTTTCCCTAAGATCGGCCCACATTGGCCCAAAATATTCCCTCCTCGTTTCTCGAGATCGGTGCTCGATTCGCGATCGGGTCCCTGATCCATGTACCTTTTTCCTAGTTAGCCATACCCCATTGGTTAGTATCCCGAGAGTGATCAGCTCTGGACGAGACTTACTAAAATGAAATGCGAAATAATATCAATTTTATTGATCCCAGAATTACGTCGAAATTCAGGCTGTTACAAAATATATGAGCGGGCACAGATTATAGAGCGGGATCAGCAAGAAAGAGCAGCCGCTTCTAGATCGCGGTCTGCTTAGAACAGAGACAATCGCCGTCTAGGGAAGAAGCCTATGACAGGAAATAGGTAGTTTGTTCCACCCGCTAGACGGAATATAGGGAAGTCAAGCCCCTAACCGAGTAGATTTAAGGCATGTTTCAGGTGTGGGAGTCTGGAGCACTAGATTAGGAACTGCCCCCAGCAACATCCCTCAGGACCACCCAGGTTGCCACCACCGCGAGTTAGAAATCAAGCTGGACCTCCCCCACTGGCCAATTAAGGACGACCACCGGCACAGGGAAGAGCTTATACCATGGCGCGCAAAGAAGCTGAGGACACGCCAGGCGTGGTCACAGGTACCATTTCTCTTTGCGATCATGCTGCTTATGCATTATTTGATCTGGGGGCAATCCATTCATTTATTTCAGAACAGTTTGTTAAATTAGTTGGTTTGGAACTGGTATTGCTTGAGACTATTGTTAGTGAGTCGATGCCTATGAATGATAAAATGTTAGTCTATTTTGGATGTCCCAACTATAAGATTGTGATTGGGAGTAGAGAAGAAAGTATCGACTTGGCAGTGTTGGCCATGTTTGATTTCGATGTGATAGTTGGGATGGACTGGCTAGTGAGCAAGAAGGCCGTCATGGATTGCGGCAGTAGGACGATCCAATTTAATCCAATTGGATGTCCAAGGTTTGAATTTCAGGGAAATCGAGGAAGAACCTCGATTCCTTGGATTTCTTTGCTCGAAGTGATGAAATTGTTGGATGATGGATGTGAAGGATATTTAGTGAATGTTGTGGATCCAACAATGGCGAAACCTAAGTTGGAAGAGATACCCGTGGTATGCAATTTTCCCGAGGTCTTTCCTGAGGAATTGTCTAGTTTACCGCCCGAACGAGAAGTGGAATTTGTGATAGAATTGACCCCGGGTATAGAGCTGATTTCAAAGGCACCGTATCGGATGTCGTTGTCAGAATTGAAGGTCTAGATGCAGGAGTTGCTGGATAAGGGTTTTATCCGTCCTAGTGTGTCTCTATGGGGAGCACCGGTCCTATTTGTGCAGGAGAAGGACGGGACATTAAGGTTGTGCATTGATTACCGGTAGTTGAATCAGGTGACGTTTAAGAACAAGTATCCACTGCCGAGGATCGATGATCTGTTCAATCAGTTGCAAGCAGCATCCGTGTTTTCTAAAATTGATTTGCAGATCGGATACCACCAGCTGAGAATCCGAAAGGAGGATATACCTAAGACCACTTTTAGGACGCGGTATGGGCACTATGAGTTTACAGTGATGCCCTTCGGATTGACCAATGCCCCCGCAGCCTTCATGGACCTAATGAACAGAGTGTTCAATGAATTTCTAGATAGATTCGTCATAGTGTTCATCGATGACATTTTGGTGTATTCGAAAAGCCCGGAGGAGCATGAGGTACATTTGACTGAGGTATTACGGACTTTAAGAGAACACGCGCTCTTCGCCAAGTTCAATAAGTATGAGTTTTGGCTAAGTAGAGTAGCGTTCCTTAGACACATAGTCTTAGGAGATGGAATCTCTGTGGACCCGATGAAAATTGAGGCAGTGATGAAGCGGCCAAGACTGACCTCCGTAATAGAGATCAGAAGTTTCTTGGGATTGGTCGGCTATTATCGATGTTTTGTAGAACGATTTTCGTCGATAGCCATGTCGTTGATGCAATTGCTTAAGAAGGGAGCAAAGTTTATATGGGATGATAAATGTGAGAAGAGTTTCAGGAGTTGAAACATAGGTTAACAACTGCTCCAGTATTGACCATTCCGTCTAGACCAAGAGGATTTGAGGTCTACAGCGATGCGTCGCTAAGCGGACTTGGTTGTGTCCTGATACAGCACGGAAAAGTAGTTGCGTATGCATCACGTCAGTTGAGGCCGCATGAAATGAACTATCCGACGTACGATTTGGAGTTAGCAGCGATCGTCTTTGCCTTTAAGATCTGGAAGCACTACTTGTGCGGAGAAAAGTTTCAGATTTATACGGATAATCAGAGCCTCAAGTACTTGTTTTCACATAAGGAATTGAATATGAGGCAGCGCCGATGGATGGAACTTCTAAAGGACTATGATTGCGATATCATGTATCACCCAGGGAAAGCAAATCAAGTAGCAGATGCGCTAAGTCGGAAGTCAAGTATGGCGCATATGATGGTTAGAGAGTGGACCTTGCTAGAAAGACTCAGGGACTCACAGTTCAAATTTGAGGTGAGTCAGATGTCTAGCTTA
Source organism: Syzygium malaccense (assembly GCA_031216405.1). Taxonomy (NCBI): domain Eukaryota; kingdom Viridiplantae; phylum Streptophyta; class Magnoliopsida; order Myrtales; family Myrtaceae; genus Syzygium; species Syzygium malaccense. The sequence continues at coordinate 15,657,746 of CM062262.1, read as the reverse complement.
ATGGCTGCATTGAGAATTGAACTAGAAATCCAGGCAAGGATTAAGGTACTCCAGTCTACGGACCCAGAGATACAAAAGATTATTGGAATGGACGCCGCCTCAAGGAAATCGAAATTCCAAGTGAGTGATGATGGAATTTTAAAGTTCCAAGGGCGATTATGTGTGCCTAATGAGTTTGAGCTTAAAGAGGAAATTTTAAGTGAGGCACATCGTAGTAATTACAGTATCCACCCAGGTAGTACAAAGATGTATCAAAATTTACAATAACACTACTAGTGGAATGGTATGAAAGACGATGTGGCTAGGCATGTGGCAAAATGCCTAACTTCCTAGCAAGTAAAGGCTCAGCACTACAAGCCAAGTGGACTTTTGCGACCATTGGAAATTCCGGAATGGAAATGGGAGCATATCACAATGGATTTCGTCATCGAATTGTCAAGGAGCCAAAGAGGACATGACTCGATCTGGGTGATAGTAGACCGATTGACGAAATCGGCGCACTCCCTGGTTGTGCGCAAGGACTTTGAGCTGGAAAGGTATGCAAAGTTATATGTACGACAGATAATCCGTTTTCATGGAGTACCAGTGATGATCACATCGGATCGTCATTTGAGATTTACAGCGAGTTTTTGGAAAAGTCTACAAGTGGCCATGGGAACAAAGTTGCAATTCAGTACGGCCTATCATCTGCAGATAGATAGCCAGTCTGAAAGGACAATTTAGACCCTAGAGGACATGCTGAGAGCTTGCGTATTGGATTTTCAAGGCAAATGGGAAGAACAATTGCATTTGATAGAATTTGCCTACAATAATAGTTACCAGCAAAGTATCCATATGGCACCGTTCGAAGCCTTATATGGTAGGGCTTGTAGGATGCCTTTGTGCTGGGATGAAGTAGGTGAGCGAAGTATTATAGGCCCAGAGTTGGTGTAGCAAACGGTGGAAGCCGTTGAGATTATCCGAGATAAACTGAGGACAACGCAGAGTCGCCAAAAGAGTTACGCCGATCGGAGACGACGACCCTTGGAGTTCCAAGTTGGAGATCATGTATTTCTCAAGGTATCACCTATGAAAGGATTGTCCCGATTCGGCAAAAAAGGAAGCTCAGTCCAAGGTACGTCAGCCCATTTGAGATTCTAGAGAAGATTGGTGATATGGCTTATCGACTTGCCTTGCCGCCTAATTTGTCCCAAGTGCACAATGTTTTCCACGTGTCGATGTTGAGGAAGTACGAACTGGACCAGTCGTATGAAGTATGAGGAGATAAACGTGGACGACAGAGTATCGTACGTGGAAAGACCAGTCAGGATCGAAGATCGGAAAGACCGTATGCTAAGGAATAAGGCGATCCCACTGGTCAAAGTCGTCTGGGAGCACCATGGGACTGAAGGTATCACGTGGGAAAGTGAAGAGGCCATGAGACCTTAACACCCCTATTTATTTGAGTAAATAAGTGAGTTTGCAAATTTAAAGGATGAAAATTTTGTAAGGGGGAAAGAATTGTAACACCCCAAATTTCGATTCGATTCTGAAATCAATAAAACGAGTATTATTTCTCATTTCACTTTAGTAAGTCTCGCTCAAAGCTGATCAGTCTCGGGATACTGACTAAATGGGAATGGCTAATTAGGAAACATGGTACGTGGACCAGGGACCCGATCGCCAGCCTGGCACAGATTTCGAGAAACGATGAGGAAATATTTTGGGCCAATGTGGGTCGATCCTAGGAAGGTGATGGATATGGTTTGGCCAAGGCCAACGACGTACGATCGGATAGCAGGTGATTCTGTAAGATCAAAAGTACGCGTGGCCAACCGATCCTGAACTTGAACCGAACGATCGAGACCTCAGGAACTAGCGATAATTCCTCTCGTTCTCCCGATAATCGAGGCGGTGACGACTCGAATAATCTAAGTCAATATGCATAACCCCTAAACAGCTGCCCGTTAGTGAGAGACACTGAAATTTGAAATTGAGCAAGTTTTAACCGCGTAATTAGGCTCGGACTTTGATGTCGATTTTCGAGGGTTTAAGAGGCTATTTTTACGGAATCGACATCATATTATGTTGGCCAATCATATTTTGGGTTGGTACGGTCGAAAAATGGAATTTCGGCCCGAGACCGAAAAATGATCGTTTTGCCCCTAGCCCTATATTGATTAATTCCGAATTTCGAGGCTTAATTAGGGAAATTATTTTAATAATGAAATCAGCTCAATTATTAGGACAAATGACCAAAATACCCATGCATTATTAGATTGGAACAAATATGGGCCATTGGATTAAAGGCAAAATGGGAATTAGCCTAGGATTTTGACAAGTGTCCCCTACTAGGCCCCTCATATTTGACCTCTTTGACCCTTTCTCTCTCCTCACTTTTCCCTCCTCTCTCTCCTGGCCACCTCCCTCTCCCTCACGATCTCTCTCTCTCCCTCTCTAGGCCAAGCACCGTCGGAGCAAGCCACCATTGCCGGAGCCATTCGCCGTTGCCGTCTGCCGGTGCCACTGCTCCGCCTGACCTTGTCTTACTACCACCATTATCCCCTTCCTTCCCTCTCTCTCTCCTGTTCTTTTTCTTATCCTTTTCGGTCGCTTGGAGTCGAGGACCGCCGGAGCGCTGCCTCCGTGCCGCCATGCCGATCCTCCATCGTTCGCCATTCCACGCCGTGAGCCACCAGCCAACCGACCCTCTCTCTCTCTCGATCATCACCATCACCATCATCGCCACCTTCAGCCGCCGTCCGTACCGCCGCCTCCCGCCGTCGTGAGCTGTGCTGCCGTCCGCCGTTGGAACGCTACCGCCGATTTCGCCGTCCATCGGCAATTGGCCGCCCATTCTCATCGTCCTAGTTTAGATTTAAGTGAGTATCACTTTCTAAACCCGGACTAGGATTATGTACGTTTCTAGACGGACTTGATTTGTGTACAATTGCGCAACTTAGGGTGAAATTGGCACCGATTGGTTCGAGGTTAATGTCGCGGCAAAATTTTGGTGAATTATGTGTCGATTTAAGGACGAATTGGAGGCCGATATTGGTGTAAATAGTGGCTGTCCGTCTTATTGATTATTGGGCTTAGAATTGGCAAATTGAGGCTTATGTGACTATATTGCCGGAATCGCCCGGATTGGTTGATTATTGGTTATTTGTGCTCAATGTTGGTTAATTTGATATTGCCATGTCGTGTAATTGTGTGGCCGACCAATGCGGAGTGTGATTGGCCAATTGATGGCTTGGTTTATTTCCCCGATTGATGTTTTGCGCATCGGGCCGCACGGTATTAAATGGGCCAATTGAGCACGTTATTATGGCATTGATTGATTGAATGCCTGATTGTGGTATGTGTTGCTCATGTTGCATTGTACGACATTGCATGGCCACACATTGTGTATGCCGAGAATGAGACATGAGATGAAATTGTGCGAGAATGCGTGCCTGACATGAGCATGTGATCACCTAATCGCCTGATGCGTGTTACGCAGGGTTCAGATAATAACTGGCTGTGTGTATGTGTGATCACAATTCGCCCTGATGCATGTTACGCGAGGTGTGCCATCCTGATGCGTTTTACGCGGGGCAATGCCCGGTACGTCCGGATGACGACCAACCTGATGCGTTTTACGCGGGCTCTGGTTCGTGAGGAGATCGGTGTTACGCCTCATGCACTTTGTAGCAGGCTAGAGACACTAGACCGAATACGCTTTATGCGGGCCACGAAGTGTTGTGAATTAAGAAAGAGACCTGATGCGTTTTACGCGAGTTGGACCTAATGCGTTTTACGCAGGTCATAATAATTGAGTATTGAGCCAGTGTGCAGTGTGAGCCAGAATGAGAACATGGCATGATAATGGCATTTGCATGCATGAGAATGCGTGGACTCTTGTGTAAATGTGTGAGACTCGGTGAATGGCTTGTGATACGAGCACTGACGAGTATGAGCATGCGTGTGGCGTATGTGTGACCAAGAGCGTGCGCGTATGTACCGTGATTATTTATTGAAATGCCTAACCTGCAGGGTCAGAGACGCGATTTGACCTGGGCCTGAGGGCCTAGGCTGATTATTGATATTGTTTAGTTGTGTACACTTGTTTGATTTGTCAGGAGATGTATGTTAGCCTAGCCTAGGTTTAGGGAGTTTTACTCGCTGAGATGTGTTCTTATTGTTCTATAACCTAAACTTTTCAGACCCTCGTGCCTGATCATGCCGAAGTTGCTGCCACTTTTTGGGATCCCGATGCAGATCCGACAGTCGACTAGTGTGTTTCCCTCAGGGAATGGGGAAGAGTATGTAAGATATCGATCGGTAGTTTTTGTGAACGTGGGTGAATATTTCTATCAGACCCAGGAGTACATTGCTTGGTGTCTTCGAGACGTTGATGGGAATATAGGCCGACCTCTCAAGACCTTCTACGCCCCACTTGACGAGAATGGCCTGATGGAGCCTATAGTTGCGGATGGTGAGGTGATAAATTCCCAGGATGATCATGATTGGGATGTCCAAGATGAGGTAATGGATGATGAGCCACAAGTGATAGTTGAAGACCCAGATTAGTTCGCGGACGAAGAGGATGAACCGGAGGCCATGGACTTAGATGAGGACGAGGATGGGGAAGTTGCAGAGTTAGGCTCGGATGAGGAGTTAGGGCTTTATCTGGACCCGGAGTTAGAGTTGGACTCAGAAGACGAGAGGGCTCAAGTTGAGGATATGGATTCGGAGGAGTCCGAGCCTTCCGAGAGTTCTTTCGAGGAGTCTTCAGAATCCGATCTAGACTGGGTATCCTAGTTTAGGTCCTAGTCCTTAGTCGTGGAAATCGTTCTCTCTTTTTGGCTGTAGACCTCCCCCTAGCCACTTGCCCCTTTTTGACCCTTGTGGCTGTTGTTTGTTTGTTTCGTTTTTATCCTTTGGGTTGTAAATGAATTTTGTAAAGAGTTTTTATATAGTTATGCAAATGCGTATTTGTAATTAATTTCTTCTCTTGCTTGGTTGTTCTATCCTTGGTCTCTTATATATATTGTACAGGTGTTCTATTTATTACTTCCGCATGTGCCTTATCTTTGTGTGGGCTTGGGTCGGCGACGCGTTCTTGGAAGCGTTGCATCATAATCAATCGAGGTGGGATGCTCGCGTGCCGGGGAGGCTCGGGGCGTGACAGTTATAATCCCTAAAAAACCCTAAAATCCTAAAAATGTATAAATCATGAAATAAATAAGCTTTTAGAATTTCATTAGGGTTTGGGTGTTTTGATTGACTTTCGTTTTAGAGACCACTTAGGATTGATTGACTTGATTGTGCATTTAATACTTGCTTGGTCTTTCCCGTGATTAGAATGGATAGGATTAGTGGATAAGCCTCGGAAATTTGCATGACACGTTAGACATTATATCGTTCTTAGGTACTGAAAGGGCGTTAGGAATATCAATTCGGGATCAATAACGTAACCAAGTCCCCGTACTCAGAATCTCTAGTTCGTAGGATCGGGGTATTTCTCCCGTACCTTGATTAGGTTTCTAGTCTACTACTAATAATGACTAGTGGCGACTTCAAAATCACAAATTTAGAAATCACCTTCCATTGTCTCGTGAGATATGGTTTGGAAGAGACCCTTATACGGAAATACCTCCTTAACACGCAAATCCCAAAAAACCCACCAAAAGCGCGGCGTAACATGTTGTTATTTACACTTCTTGTTATGGTTGAACTTATGGCTCTGGAATGCTACAGTGAGCTCCTTTGAACTAATAATTTAGATTGTAAAATAACCATGGATTGATTGATGGAGGTTATCTCCATTTGTGCATTTTTGTGGTTTCTTTAACAATGAATCATAAGAGACCATTTGCATTTGTGTATTTTCAGATTCATTTATATTGATATGTCATTCATACTAAACAGTGGATGTTATACAATATGAAAAATTCGGCTTTATTACTGAAATTTACTGAGCAATGGAAAGCATATAACAAAGCCTTGGATTTCATATCATATTATATTCAATCCTATCATGACTAAAAATCCATCAGAGTTAGGATCAATTGTACCGCCTGCTAATAATATCATACTATTCTAATTTCTCGTCATAAATTTAAATGAAAATCATTAATGGCACATTAATGAATTGATTTGAAAAAAAAAGAAAGAATTTAAACTACACTACTATGCTCAAAAGAGTAATTGAAAATCAATATCAATTTTCATTGATTAGATTTACAAAGCAATAAAATAAAGTGGATAAAAGGAAAAACCTATGCTATATGAACCATATGTTTTTTTGGGAATAAAAGGAAAGAGAATATATCTTCTAACCAATGACAAAAGAAAAAAAAAATTGGAGTCATAGAGTTAGGAGTTGGACCATCAACCTGGCACTTAGAAGTTTGTAAGACAAACACTAGGCTACTAATGCGTCATCGATCATTATAAGTAGAGGTGGCAATATGGGTCAGAAACTCATTTATTAACTCATTTTTAGTGAGCTCATGTTGAATATGGATTACTTGAAATTTTGAAAACAGGTCAAAATGGGTTTACAATATTAAAACCCAAGTTTATATGGGTCAAATATGGATTGAATATGGGTTTGTTGTAAACCCAATGACAAACCCATATTCAACCCATATTTGACCCATTTAAGTTATTAACTTGTAACCTTGTAGGCTAAATAGTTTAAGTGTCATTTAAAAAACATCATTTTTTTTATTTTTTTTAAATCGAATTTTACATTATTTTTATTTTTTTCATTTTCATTTTTTTCCTTTTTTTTATTTTTCTATTTCCTTCTTCTCCGGCCGGTCGCCGGCAACTGACCGTAGGTGAACTTCGAGCTCAGCCAGATCGGCGAGGTCGAGGCTTGTCCGACAAGCTTGAAGCTCACCGATCTGGACGAGCTTGAGCTTGCTAGATTCCGGCGAGCTCGAGCCTCGTTCAGATCAGCAAGTTGGAGCTCATTCGACAAGCTCGAGCTCACCAACCTCTGGCGAGCTCGAAGCTTGCCGGATGAGCTCGCCTGCGGCTGGCAGAAGAAGAAGGAAAAATAAAAATAAAAAAAGAACAAAAAAGAATAAAATTTTCATTTTAAAAAATATAAAAATAAAAAGAAAAAAAAGATATATAAAAATATTTAATTTTTTTAAAATTATAAAAATTGTTCACATATTTTATTTTGCATTGAAGCATTTTAGCAATATAAATATTATAAGAAACAAGTTTTTTAAAATTGGATTTTAAAGTGTTTTAGAATACAGGTCGGGTTGGGTATGGATCCGATATGGGTCAGGTCGGGTATGGGTAATTAGATTTACATTACATGAATATCAAAACGAGTTAAATGGGTCAATATGGGTCGGATCATTTTCGACCCAACCCAAACCCGACCTGACCCACCCGTTTGCAATGTTTACACAGGCGTGCGCATATGTATAGATAATGGGCTGGACAGCCAATGATCCTCGACACGCGACGTTCTATGAAAAACGTTTGGGAACTTTTCTCTTGATATACCATTTTGATGTTTTTAAAGATATTAGACTTTTTTAAGAGAATATAAATTTGAATTTTCAATACACGAGGAAGCTTAGATTGCAAAAATTTTGTCGACGATCTTCAAGACATTATGCATGATACGAAATTCATACGTCGGAGATCTGGAGAGGTCCAAAGCCCCGGCAATTTTTTAAGTGAAATGTGAGATGACAACGCCAGGAATTGCCGTTGAGTTTTTTCAAGCACAGCAAATTATTGTCACTCCTAATGTCAAGGCCCTTTTTTCTCCACGTTAGGGGCTGATAAGATAGCTGTGGTTAAAACCACCCAAATTTAGCATAAATGTCCATATCCATTGAATTCCTTATTTCCTTTCTAACGCCATCAAATTTTATTTTGGTTCCATATACACAAATTATCGGGAAGCATTTCCAGGGTTCTTGACCCTTCGAGGCCCTCAAAATTGCTTCGCATGTCGTTACGGTCTGTTCGCATTCTTCTAATCGAATGAAAAACAAAGCGACCCGGAGCTTCATGTTTCGCTCAGGTAAAGATTTTGCGTTGCGTTTGTTCGTTTCCTTTGTCGTCCCGTTCCTTTAAATTAAGAAGGTTCGAGGATTTTCTCTATGCAAAACAGTACCTTCAAATTTTGTAACTTGATGCTTGTGTTGTGATAGCTTTTTCTCCTAGTTATGAATAGAGATTTATCATTAAGTTTCCTGGTTAATTCCTAATAGGCAACATTCTGAATGTATTTTGGAAAGGTAGCATGTCAATGTTAAATTCAGGTCATGGCAATTCTTTATTGCTGGGCAAATTCCTTCAAAACATAAAGAATGTGAATGAAACGTTGAATTTTGAACCCTTCAAAACCAGCTTAGATAACCTGAAAAAAGTATCTACAATGTCAAAAATCTCATCCATGAGAACCATGATGTTTCTACCAGAAAGATGTGATCTCTGTACCATGGCAGTACTGCTTGTTGTGCCGCTTGCTTCATTTCTTTGAAGGCCGTGTTGACTAGCGTATTAGTTGTGCGATTTTGAGTCATACATGTGGAAGTCACCCACCAAGTAGATTTGATGAGCCTCCTTCCGTGGATTCGAGGCCAGTAAATCTATTTCCAAGTGCCATAACTTTTTAGAGGAGTTTTGTGTCATGCCAAGTTAAAATCTTTGCCCTAACCTTAACAGAAGAAATCAGTCTTTTTCAAAAGTAATTTGGCTTAACACACTCTGAGAACTGAGACAACAAGCGGAATACAGCAATGGGACTCACTATCTTGTGACTGCAGCCAACTGGTCTTAACAAACAATGGTCGAGCATGTAACCGAGTAATGGAGACAAGTTTTAGTATGTTTTTATATAAACCAAACAAAATTTATGCCACAACATTTCATTGATCCTGTTAGCAAATTCCATGCGTTGCTGACAGACCGCAAGCTTCTTCCTCCCTAACAGGTCTATTGCAAAAGCTAAGGTTAGGAGGAATAAGACCCCATGCATCAATTGCCACCAAGTCACAAGAACACGCTACAGACCACTTGCAATTAGAACCCTCGATATCAGATTCCACTTTGACAGATTTGTACGCAAGATGCACTGGAAGCAATAGCGGTACTCAATTTGCATATATATTTTAGGATATAGTTAAAGCTCCATAAAATCGCAACTTTTAGAAATACTGGAAAGAGAACATCCCAGAGGACATAAAGGAAAGTACATCAAGTTTAGACTCTCTGATTGATTCACATATCTCTACTTACCCTTTGCAGGAATTTTACCATTTGTTTGGAGATCATATCAGACAAATGGGGCTGAAGTTTTCGAAGCAGAGCCATGGGAGGGCCGACAACATGAACTTAGCTCATGCCCACCAGCAAGTAATCCACTGTCTTATCACAAACTTCTTCGTACGTAACTTGGTGTCCAAGAAAAGAAGGCGACTACTTGTTGGAGGCTATGATCTTGACATGTCATACATTACCGATCGCGTATTGGCAATGTCGTTCCCTGCAGAACGTATGCGGGCCATGTACCGAAATCCTCTCTGGCAAGTCAAGTCAGTGCTGGACATGAGACACCAGGGACACTACAAGGTATATTTGGTAGGCATAAGTTTTCACCTTTTTATGTTTAAATTATTGAAACAAAGTCGAGACCAATCACAATATATCTTTGATAATATGTATTCACCTCCTTGATAGTCAGTAAGATATGTTGCACTTCCTTTGACAACTAAACTTTGCATCTGTACGTTCTATGGCAAGATTATATTACAGTAGGTTTAACTGCATGTGTGTCGATAGTGTATTTAACACTTCTGTACCCATTTTATAGTTATGTGCTGAAAACAGGACAGGAATTTCTGAAGCCTCTATCTAAAATGATGTTGTTCAATTTCCATGCAGATCTATAACCTTTGCATTGAAGAAACTTACGATCCGTTGCATTTTTACGGTCGTGTGGAGACATATCCATTCGATGACAACCATGTTCCCCCACTTCAAATGGTCAAACAGTTCTGTGAGAGTGTGAATACATGGCTATCTCGCGACCCAAAGAATGTTGCTGTGGTGCATTGCATGGTACTGTTGACTGTCATAAGCCATCACGCAAAACCTATGCCGACTATTTTAGGAAAACTCCCTAGGTGTTCTATGTAAAATTTTATTAGTTTGGTGGCCAGAGAATTGAATGACAAATTTTCATGATCCTTTACTCTAAATCATTATCTCTCTTATAAACACTGCAGTTGCGAGAATTATGCCATTCGCATAATCAATATAATGTATAAGTCAGAAAACAAGGTATTCAAAGGTTTAGGAAATCTCGTCACGTAATTCTTTCTTCCGTTTTTTCTGTGTTCATCTGGTCACTTCCGTTCTAGCAAATTTCTGCCCTGCATTGCAACAATTATGTTTCTCAAATATCTGCATGCACTCTTTTTCCATGATGCAATTGTGCTGACTAGACAAAATTAGTGTATGCCCCATGGACAACAACTGGCCAGACAAACCAGTCTCTCATTTTGTTTTTACCATACTCGACACTTGTATATAAGACAAGTACAATGCTTTTATCTTATTTCTCTTTACAAATCTGATTAAAAACTTTGTGATTTGATGCGACTGAGAGTTGCTGTCTCTTGGTTGCATTTTGCAGGCAGGTAAGGGTCGGACAGGGTTAATGGTGTGCACCTACCTTGTTTATATTGGGCTGTCTGCTGAGGAAGCTCTTCAGTTGTACGCGCAAAAACGAACAACCAACAATGAAGGAGTAAGTCCACATTTTTGTAAGAAAACTCGCGTTGTCTTTGCTAGATCTGATGAAGTTGCTCACTCCAGAACGACACAAGGAAGTTCCATCTTTGCACAAAAAAAGAGTTGCAAAACGTACAAGAAAATGCAACAGGAAAGGATTTGATGTTCTTGTTCCATGAGAGCGTTCAGTTGACATAATGGTATCTTAAGATTATGACATATTGATCCATGAAAACAATAAGGGAATATTGCAAGTGAAATGGTCACTGCTTTTATTCTTCGTTTCCTATCATTGTTGGGTTGCTTGTATAAAATACAAAGAATTCCGCATCATTAGTACATAAATGGCACGGAACTCCCAGACTGAACAATTACTTGGCCTTCGGATTAGTATCCATCTGCAGATGAAACAGTAAAAGCTTAACGTTACATTTCCTAAACAGGTATCAATACCTAGCCAGCGTAGATATGTTGGTTACTGGGCAAACACACTCTTGTTTCCCAAAGGAGCCAGTGCTGGACCTCCAGGCGTGAACTTGCCTAATCCATGCAGTAGGGAATTGCGGCGAATCAGACTCTATGACACTATCAACACTGAATCGATTTTCTTTGTAATTTCGGAGCTACAAGAGGTAAGCCCCTCTCAATTAATTGCAAGCCTCGGTGGAAGCAAACGTCCAAGATGTAGTTATGGCTTAATTTACAACACCTACAGGAGCATCGTAAATGTCCGCTCATTCTTACTGAGTTACCAACATAGTGGCATCACTAGAGAGTTAAATTAGTTGCCTGCAATATAATTGTTCCTGTTGATAACTGTATGACCTTGTTCATATTCTTCAAAAATGGACCTCAAGATGGATGGTTTCATTATTAAGATGAACCAGTTTGGCATCATGGGCTTCATCTACTTCAAACCGTTCTCCATTTCTTCGTTTCAGCATACAATTCTTTTATTTCCTATTTGATGTTAGTGCATCTCTAGCTAAGTATGTCAAGCTTGATCTGGCTGGAATAAAGGAAAGCCCGGTGTCCAGTTTTGTTGTCTTTGACAGTAAGTCCACCTTCTTTTCCAGATACCTAATCAGCTATACCGACCATCTATGGAAGTTACCAAGGGTTGCTGCCGGCCGATAAAGAAAGGATTTCAAAGAAACAATAGTCCTCGGTATTATCTTTCCTTCAATAGAGGCGAGATCGTAGGGGAATCAGAGTCTGAGGAGCCTCATGTTGTAGTCCAAATGGACACTGAAAGCCCCATGCTCTATCAAAAGACCTGTCTTGACTATTATTTCGATAAGCCCTTACATGTAAGTTATTTATTGCGAACCAACCCATCATTTTACTTGCTCTATTGATTTTGATGGTTTACTTAATCTCGTTGATTGCATTTTGTTTTCCTTAAAGTTTGTTAACCATTCTCATATCAATCACTAAAGTCTTGAAATGAATCTCACTTGACTGGACAGGTCACTGGCGATGTTAGGGTCATTTTCTACCAGAAAATGAAAGGAGGGCGTCTCTTCTATGCCTGCTTCAATACTGCTTTCATCAGGAATAGCTTGCTCCAGGTACTTTGTCATTTTACCCCAGGTTTGATTGCCTTCCTTCAATGAGAATCCGTCACGAGAAATATGAGTTAAATGTGCAGCTTTTTTCTCAACTTGGATAGCATCAACCCCGTTATGTCTCATGATGACATTGTTTGGGTTGTTTTAAGGTGCTGAATGGATTCACTAGTTTTGCGACATGGTCATTGCAGTTCTCTTTGCGAGATTTGGACAAAGTTGCAAGCAAAGGCAGATCGATATGTGGCAATGCGTTTTGCCTGGAGTTGCTATTTGGTCCTGCAAATACCAAGTGCTCGTTGCTGCCTCCAAGTGACGATGATTTGAGTGACAACTCCTTTTGATTTCTCAAAGACAACTCCACTGGTAGTTATTGCCGCAGTTACTCCATTCGAAACATGTCGATCCTCGACAAGCTTTCTCAAGATGGTGGCCATTTCTGATCAGAGCCTGGGTAGTGCTTCAGAAGGGTTCGACCAGATTAATCGGCAGGAAGAAGTTTTGTATAGTAGATTGTCGAAACATCTCAGCAGAAGATGAGGATTCTCTTTCTTATATACCTTTAGGTTCCTTTTCATTTTTAGTAAGCTCATGAATTCATCACTACTAGTTAACAAGAATTATTCTCAAAATTCCCTTTTACTTGCACTTCGCACCTTCTAGTAACCTATACTTTACTCCCTAACACTGGGAAAAACCCTATACTTGGCTTTTTGGAGTCTGACACAACTACAAAACTATTGGGGAACTTAAGAAAAAAAAATTGGTGGGCCTTATCTGTTTTTTGGAACCAACACGGCGCAAAATTTAGGGGTTCGAAATGGGAGATGCAAAATGTTTCTCAATGCACTGCATTTAGCTCTGCTTGATCAATTTATTGGGATATATCCCAGAAGTAGTAGTTAATGCATGTGACCATTCACTTCCCAATGTCATTTTTCCTACTTTGCCTGCAGAAGAAGTCAAGAATGCTAAAAATATGACGTGAAATCGAAGGAAAGCACATGACCAAGAGCCCAAATATTAAAAATGTTGAAAATTTGGATTGCGTAGAATAGGGATGATTGATTCCCGGTTTGGTCCGGTTTCAAGGTGGAACCGAAAACAGGACCGAAAGGATCGGTTCCCAAAATTGGGAATTGGGGATCGGAATCGGATTGGTTCCAGTCTAGTCTAATGGAACTGATCACTTAGGGTTTAATTCCCATTTTGATAATATTTATAAATGAATTTATGTCAATAAAGTTCACTTAGGATTTAATTCACATTTTACTAATTTTTTTGAAGAAATAAAAATACAAAAAAAATATATGTAGTCAGTCTTGTCTGGTCAGTCCGATTCGATTCGGTTCCTCCTTAGAACCAGAAATCAGATTGCCCAGATACTAGTTCCACTTTTAAGAACCGGAAACCAGATTGATACTCCTAGGAACAGAATTCAACTGGTCGATTCGGTACAGTTCAAGCGATTCGCGATTTGGGCGATCCGTTTTACACACCCCTAGCGTGGAAGCATGATTTTAATATAGATGATAGATTTTGGTTTAATGTGCTAAGACATATTTAGTAAAGGATGGACAAAGGAATGGGATGGGATAATTTCAAGGATATAGGTGATGGGATAAAGGAAAAACAGTATCATTAGTTGAATAAAATTGTTGTACAAATACAGTTAATGGAGGAGTACGGTAACATCCTGAATTTCGACACATTTTCGAGATCAATGATATTGATATTATTTCTTAATTAATTTTAGTGAGTCTCACACGGAACGGATCCTTCACGGGATACTGACCAGTAGAGAATGGCTAATTAGGAAAACGGTACGTGGACCAGGGACCCAATTGCAAATCGAACACCAATTCCGAGAAATGACGAGGAAATATTTTGGGCTAATGTGGGCCGATCCTAGGAAGGTAACGGATTTAGTTTGGCCAATGAGGTATGATCGGATTGCGGGTGATTCCGCATGACCGAGAGTACGCGTGGCGAACAAATCCCGAACTAAATTCGAACGATCGCGACCTCCAGAACTAGTAATAATTCCTCACGTTCTCTCGGTGGTCGAGACCATCACGACTCGGGCAATCCTAAGTCGATATGCGTAACCTCCTAAACAGCCACCCGTTAGCGAGAGACCCTCAAATTGTAATTGAGCGATTTTGATCGCAAAATTGGATTCGGACTTGGACATCAGATTTTGGGAGAGTACGCAACTATTTTACGAGGACGACGTCATTTTTAAGTGGTCAATTATATTTGGGGTCGGTACGGTCGAAAATTGAAAATTCAGCCCGGAACCAGAAAATTACGATTTTGCCCCTAGGCCTAATTTTGGTATTCTGAATTTTGGGATTAAATTTAGGGATTAAATATTGATTTGTTTCAGCCCAATAATTCAAGGATTGAAAGACAAAAATGCCCTTGGATATTTTGGCTTGGATTAATATGGACCAAGTGAGAGAGGGGCAAAATGGGAATTTGAAAAAAGTTGGTCAAACCCCATTTAAGACCAATAGTTCTCTCTCTCCTCATTTCTTCCTCTCCAAGCCAACACTTCCCCTCCTCTCCTCTCTCCCTCTCGCCGGCCACCCCCTCCCTCTCTCTCGGCCGATCGCCACCGCCACCAACCGCCAGAACACCGCACGCCCGTCACCGCCGGCCACCATCCATCCAAACCACCATCGCACCGCCACCTCACCCGACCGTCTCGTCTCTCTCTCCCTTGTCCCTAGGCCGTCGGTCGGTCCTTAGGCTGTGAGGAGCCACCGTCGCCGTGCGCCGCCGCGAGGATAGCCGAAGCGCCACCGTGAGCCGCCGCTTAGGCCGCCCGTTCTCCTCACCGGTTCAGACCCTTTGGAGCTTAGGATTAAGTGAGTATAATCCTCTAAACCCTAATTAGGATGATTATGCATTTCTAGACGGGTTTAAGGTGATTTAGTGCTTAATTAGTACGATTTAGGGGTAATTATTGGGCTGTTAAGCGCGGCTGATATCGTGATGATTGTAGTGGATTAATATACTGATTTGGGAGTAGAATTATGGTCTAGAGCGACCTGATTGGTGGCTGTCCCAATGGAATCAAAATTCAGACTAAGTTTGGACAATTGAGGATTAAATTGCGAAATTGCCGGGAGAGTCTAGATGTACCGGTTATTGGCTGATTATGTAGAGATTTAATGGTCGGGAAGGTGATGAATAGTGGCTATCCATATTGGGAAATTATTGGATTAAGACCGGCTAATTGGGAATTAAGTTGTGTGATTGCCGAGAGTGCCTAGGTTGTCCAGCTGGTGGCTAATTTTGTAATGATTTGGGAAGCCTAATAAGGTATTTTGAGGATGATTTAGTGGCCTAGACAGACCTGGTTCATGGCTGTCCATACCAGGAATTAATAAGACTAAGATTGGACAATTTGGAGTTTAATCGCAAATTCCCGAGCATGGCATGTTTGATCGATGTAGTGGCTGATTTGTATTCATTGGTGATCAATTTTTACCATGTCATGTCGATTGCTTATTATGACCGAGAATGGGAGAGAGTCTGGCGGGCCTCGAATGTGCAAATTTGTATTGTGCTAATCGCACGAATTTAGGTGCCAATGGTATGCCGGGTTCGAATTAAACTAAATTGATGAATTAGGAAGTTTTAATCGAATATTTTGAGGTTGATTTATGGTCGAGAATGATCGGAATTGGTGGTTGCCCAGGCGATGATTAATCGGCCTAAGTTCGGAAGTTTGGAGTTTAATTGTGAAATCCCGAATACGTCGTGTAATTGTCTATCAAGTAGTTGATTCGTGCTTGATTGGGCATTAATTTGGGGTTGCCATGTTGATTGCCTTATGTGGCCGAGAATTGATGAGCATGTCAGGCATAGAGACTGCGAAGTCATATTGTTCTAATTGCACGATCTGTGTGCGTTGATTTTTTTGCCATGCAATATTGAAATGAGTTGTTTTATGGACATGCTAGATTGGGTGTATTGTGACTGATATGAGCATGCCAAATGATTAATTAAGCACGTCGTGGCATTTTATTGAGTATGTTCTGGCATTGGTTGACTACGTGCCTGAGTTGAAATTGGAAGCTCATTGTGCATCATGTGATTGCCCAAGTGCTGGATTGTATGGCCACGCATTTTGCTTGTTGAGCATTGGCTCAAAATGAAAATTGTGCGAGTATGCGTGCCTGACATGAGCATGTGATCACCGATAATACCCTGATGCGTTTTATGCAGGATTCAAATAAAAACTGGCTGTGTGCATGTGTGATCACTAAGAGCCCTCATGCGTTTTACGCGGGATTGAACCCGTTCTAATGCGTTTTATGCGGAACGATACTCGGTTCGTCCGGAAGATGGCCAGCCTGATGCGTTTTAGGCTGGTTTTGGTCCGTAAGGAGATCGGTGTTGCGCCCGATGCGTTTTACGCGGGCTAGAGACACATGGCTTGATGCGTTTTACGCGAGCCAGGAAGTGTTGGTATTGAATTAAAGACCTGATGCATTTTACGTGGGTCGAGCTCTAATTGAAAAAATAAGCTGTGTGCCAGTGTGCAGTATTGAACGAGATCATGAGCATGGTCATATTGATGGCATGTGTATGCAAGAGTGCATTGGCAAGTATGCGAGTATGTGTGACTCGGTGAATTATGTGCGGCACAGGCACTAATGAATATGAGCATGCGTATGGCGCACGTATGATCAAGTGTGATCGTGTATGTGCCATGAGAATTATATGAACTGCCTAACCTGCAGGGTCAGTTGTGTGATTGACCTGGGCCCGAGGGCCGAGGTCTGTTGTTGTGTTTTGGTTGCCTGTCAGGAGGTGCATGTTAGCCTAGTTTAGATTTAGGGGGTTTTACTCGCTGAAATTTGTCTCATTGTCGTAAAAACCCATTATTTCAAACCCCAGCCATGATCCTAGGAAACCCTTCTCCTCGTTTTGGAATCCCCAATCATGTGGACAATCAGCAGGTGGAGTACCCTCTAGGAGACGGTCGAGCTTATGTGAAGCACTCGAGCGTGGTTTGGGTTGACGAGGGTGGATTGTACCTGAAGCTCTATTCGTACGTGGTGTGGATGTATTGAGATGGTTTAGAGGAGACCGGCCCACTGAGAAGTTTCGATATCCCTATTGATGGTGTTGGTGAGTGGGACCCTTCGGCGATTAATCCTCCCGATGGTGAGGTTGTGGATCCCAAGAAACCGGATAAGGTGCCGCCCATAGTGCCCCCAGCGGAGCCGCAAGTTGTGCAGCCATTGCAAGCGATTCCTCCAGAGCACTAGTCAGAGGACTCGGAAGGAGGTCAAGTGGAGGATGACCCTTAGGTATCACCGAGGCGATTTAGGGGTTGAGTAGAGTAGGTCGGACCGGTCGCTTTTTGGAAGATAGGTCGACCCATAGGGAGGTTAAGTTAACTAACTACTCGAGCCATTACCCCTTTCTGTCAGTGATCGCCGTTGACCGCGTTTGATTTTGGTGTAATGGATATTGTATAGGTTTCCATGGTTAATGCAAGTATATATTTTGTAATGCTGGATGATCCTCTACCCTTGGCCATGTGTTTATTTTGTGCGGGTGATTTATATATATTACTTCCGCATGTGCAATGCTCTCTATGTTGGGCATTGGGTCAGCGACGTGTCCTAGGACATCACACTAAATTCGACCTTTACGAGGGATGTTTCACGTCGTGGAGTTCGGGGCGTGACATCCCCGTTTGATTTTGTTTCAGAGCAAGGTCAGCTCGGTCCAATTAGGTCGAAACTTGGAGTGATAAGGAGCGATGACCTTGGGTAGCCAATAGGGAGACCTTGTGTGCTGAGTGTACCTCTTGACTGTCTGTGTCTTGATTGATTGGTTGTATAAATTGACCCGTAAGTGCAGGTGCGGCAGGACCTGAGGTAAATACGTGTACCTCCTTGTTTGAGGTCTTATGCTGTTTGTGCTTAGCCGCATGCTAAGTGATGGATTGCAGTTATGCTAATTCCCTGCCTTGGATCTTAAACCGGTTTAGCTCGGTTTAGGTCTCTAATTCCCTAGTGGAATTATAGCAGGTAGGTGAGTAGTGATAGAAACCTACAAGGTTGAGCTTGAGAGGTTGGTGTATACGGGGTCAACCAAGTTTTGTGAGCCAAGCAGCAATGGACCCATGAGTGGTCAGGGTCGTGAGGAATTTTGTAACCTTCTAGGTAAGCAAGCTCAAGAGCGAGTTGCCACTAAAGTTCAGGCTGTTGAGGCCGTTGCAGTTGCTGCTATTAGTGATAATGAAATCCTGACTAAGGTCAAGGAAATGCAAGTGATGGGTAGAAAGCCACCAGAGGAAGAGTGTTTTCTGCTGGTACTGCTCAGATTTGGATTGTGGTTATTGAGGCCTTCAAAGGCAAGTACTACCCCGAGAGGGCGTGAGAGCAAAAATTGACTAAATTTATGAGATTCCATCAAGAATAGATGATAGCGAACCTGTATGAGGTTGAGTTTACTAGGTTATCCAAGTTTACCCCAAAAATGGTGAAGGACCCATTGGATAGGGCCCGGAGGTTCCGAAATGGGTTGAAGCCGAACCTCCGTACTCAGATGATATCACTGAATCTGATGACCTATAATGAAATTTATGAGCGGGCCTAAGCAATTGAACCTAATGTGATAAAAAAGGCTACTGCTTTTGTGATTGGGAGTAGAGAAGAAAGGACTAACGTGGCAGTGTTGGCCATGTTTGATGTTGATGTAACAATTGGGATGGATTGGCCAGTACAGCAAAAAGCCGTGATGGATTACAGTAGTAGGGTGATTCAGTTTAGTCCGGCTAGACACCCTAGATCCGAGCTTGTAGGGAGTCAAGGAGGAATCTCGATCCCTTGAGTTTTACCAGTAGAAGCAACCAGGTGTTGGATGAAGGTTGTCAAGTTACTTGGCAAGTGTGGTTGATTCAATGACAGAGGAAGTGTGGCTAGATGACATAGCAGTGGTGTGTAATTTTCTCGATGTCTTTCCTTAAGAATTGCCGGGATTGCCATCAGAAAGAGAAGTGGAGTTTGTTATCGAGTTGGCCCTAGGGCTGAGCCAATCTCGAAGCCGCCTTAAAGGATGTCGTTATTAGAATTGAAAGAATTAAAGGTTCAGATGCAGGAACTACTGGACAAGAATTTCATTCATCCTAGTGTGACTCCATGGGGAGCGCTGGTCTTATTTGTAAGGAAAAAGGATGGGACATTGAGGTTGTGTATCGACTACCGGCAGTTGAATTGGGTGACGATTGAGAATAAGTACCTACAACCGAGGATTGATGATCTGTTTGATCAATCGCAAGGAGCCACAGTGTTCTCTAAGATTGATTTACGAACAGGATATCATTAGTTGAGGATTAGAAAAGAGAATATTTCTAAGACCGCTTTTAGGACGCGGTACGGGCACTATGAGATCACTGTGATGCCCTTTGGTTTATCTAATACCCTGCTGCCTTTGTGGATCTAATGAAGCGGGTATTTAAGAAGTTTCTAGATCATTTCATCATAGTGTTCATCGACGATATATGAGTGTATTCGAAAGGCTCAGAAATGCATGAAGTGCATTTGATTGAGGTGCTACTGACCTTAAGAGAACACGCATTCTGCGCCGAGTCTAATAAGTGTAAGTTTTGGCTTAGTAGAATAGCATGCATTGGACATGTAATGTCGGGAAATGGAATTTCTATGGATCCGTCAAAGATTGAGGCCGTGACTAAGTGGTCAAGACCGGCATCAGCGACAGAGAATTGAAGTTTCTTCGAATTGATTGGCCATTGTCAACATTCGGTAGAAAGATTATTGTCGATAGCCATGCCGTTGACGCGACTACGTAAGAAGGAAATTAAGTTTGAGTGGGACAAAAAATGTGAAAGGAGTTTTCAGAAATTGAAGCATAAGCTGATAACTGCCCCGGTTCTGACTATTTCGTCTGAACCAGGAGAATTTGAAGTCTATAGTGATGCTTCATTAAGAGGACTTGGTTGTGTGTTGATGCTGCATGGGAAGAGTAGTTGCATATGCGTCGCGCCAGTTGAGGCCACATGAGATGAATTATCTGACACATGATTTAGAGTTGGTAGCGCCGATAGATAGAACTTCTTAAGGATTATGACTGCGGCATCCTATGTCATCCCAAGAAAGTGGATCGAGTAACGGATGCGCTAAGTCGAAAATCAAAGTATGGCGCTTATGATGGTTAAGGAGTAGACCTTATTGGAAAGGCTAAGAGACTCGGGGTTTAAGTTCGAGGTGAGTATGATGTCTAATTTGATGACTGCATTGGGAATTGAACCGGACTTCCAAGTGTCCGAGGATAAAGTCTGAAGTTTCTAGAACGTTTGTGCGTACCCAATGATTTGAAGCTTAAGGAAGAGTTTTATCGGAAGCTCATAGGAGCAGTTATAACATTCGCCCGGGCAGCACAAAGATGTACCAAAACCTTCGACGATATTATGGATGGAATGGAATCAAGGTGGATATGGCCAAGCGTGTGGCCAAGTGTTTAACGAGCCAACAAGTGAAAGCACAACACTATAAGCCTAGAGGATTGTTGAGACAATTGGAAATTCCTGAATGAAAATGGGACCACGCCATGATGGATTGTGTAATGGGACTACCAAGGAGTCAGAGAGGATACGATTCCATTTGGGGTGATAATAGATCGACTGACTAAGTCGACGGACTACCTGCCAGTGCGAAAGAACTTTGAGTTAGGAAGGTACGCAGAATTGTACAGGCGACAGATTATCTGATTACATAGAGTATCGGTAACGATCACTTCAGACCATAATCCCTGGGTTACCGCTAACTTTTGGAAGAGTATGCAAGCTGCCATGGGAACAAGATCGTAGTTTAGTATGGCCTATCATCCGCAGACGGATGACCAGTCTGAAAGAACTATTCGGACTTTAGAGGATAGGCTAAGAGCACTATAATATACTTTCAGGGCAAGTGAAAGAGCAATTATATTTGGTTGAACTTGCCTACAATAATGGCTTTCAGCAGAATATTGGGTTGGCACCGTTTGAGATTTTAGAGAAGATTGGAACGTTGACTCGTTGTCGCGCCTTGCCGCCGAAATTATTGCAAGTTCATGGTGTCTCCCACATGTCAATGTTGAGGCAGTACGAATTGGATTTGACCCATGTGTTGAGTCCTGAAGTGATAAATGTGGACGACAGGGTGTCGTACATAGAGAGACTAGTGCAAATTGAGGACAAGAAGAAACAGGTTTTAAGGGAAAGATAATCCCGATAGTCAATGTTATTTGGGAGCATCACAGGGCAGAAGGCGCCACCTGGAAAAGCAAGGAAGTAATATGACGTCAGTACCCCCATTTGTTTGAATAGACGGGTTGGATTGTAAATTTCGAGAATGAAATTTTTATAAGAAGGGAAGAGTTATAACATCCTGAATTTCAACCCATTTTCTAGGATCAATGATATTGATATTATTTCTCAATTAATTTTAGTGAGTCTCGCTCGGAACGGATCCTTCACGGGATACTGACCAACAAGGAATGGCTAACTAGGAAAACGGTACGTGGACCAGGGACCCGATCGCGAATCGAGCATCAATTCCGAGAAATGACAAGAAAATATTTTGGACTAATGTGGGCCGATCCTAGGAAGGTAGCGGATTTAGTTTGGCCAATGACGTGCGATCGGATCACGGGTGATTCCGTACGACCGAGAGTACGCGTGGCGAACAAATCCCGAACTAAATTCGAACGATCGCGACCTCTAGAACTAGTAATAATTCCTCGCGTTCTCTCGGTGGTCGAGACCGTCACGACTCGGGCAATCCTAGGTCGATATGCGTAACCCCCTAAACAACCGCCCGTTAGTGAGAGACCCTAAAATTGTAATTGATCGATTTTGATCGCGAAATTGGATTCGGACTTGGATGTCGGATTTTAGGGGCGTACGCAACTATTTTTATGAGGACGACGTCATTTTTGAGTGGCCTATTATATTTGGGGTCTGTACGATCGAAAATTGGAAATTCTGCCCAGAATCGGAAAATTACGATTTTGCCCCTAGGCCTAATTTTGATATTCCGAATTTTGGGATTAAATTTAGGGATTAAATATTGGTTTGTTTCAACCCAATAATTCAAGGATTGAAAAATAAAAACGCCCTTGGATATTTTGGCTTGGATTAATATGGACCAAGTGAGAGAGGGACAAAATGGGAATTTGGAAAAAGTTGGTCAAACTCCATTTAAGACCAATATTTCTCTCTCCTCATTTCTTCCCCTCCAAGCCAACACTTCCCCTCCTCTCTTCTCTCCTTCTTGCCGACCACCCTCTCCCTCTCTCTCGGCCAATCGCAACCGCCACTGACCGCTGGAGCACTGCACGCCCATCACCGCCGGCCATCGTCCGTCCAAACCATCGCTGCACCGCCACCTCACTCGACCGACTCGTCTCTCTCTCCCTTCTTCCTAGGTCGTCGGTCGGTCCTTAGGCCATGAGGAGCCACCGTCGCTATGCGCCGTCGCGAGGATCGCCGGAGTGCCGCCGTGAGTCGCTGCTTGGGCCGCCCGTTCTCCTCGCCGGTTTAGCCCCTTTGAAGCTTAGGATTAGGTGAGTATAATCCTCTAAACCCTAATTAGGACGATTATGCATTTCTAGACGAGTTTAAGGTGATTTAGTGCTTAATTAGTACGATTTAGGGGTAATTATTGGGCTGTTGAGCGCTGCTGATATTGTGATGATTTTAGTGGATTAATATACTGATTTGAGAGTAGAATGATGGTCTAGAGCGACCTGATTGATGGCTGTCCCAATGGAATCAAAATTTGGACTAAGTTTGGACAATTGGGGATTAAATTGCGAAATTGCCGGGAGAGTCTAGATGTACCAGTTATTGGCTGATTATGTAGAGACTTAATGGCCGAGAAGGTGATGAATAGTGGCTGTCTATATCGGGAAATTATTGGATTAAGACCGACTAATTGGGAATTAAGTTGTGTGATTGCCGAGAGTGCCTAGGTTGTCCAGCTGGTGGCTAATTTGGTGATGATTTAGGAAGCTTAATGAGGTATTTTGAGGATGATTTAGTGGCCTAGACAGACCTGATTCATGGCTATCCATACCTGGAATTAATAAGACTAAGATTGGACAATTTGGAGTTTAATCGCAAATTCCCGAGCATGGCATGTTTGATCGATGTAGTGGCTGATTTGTATTCATTGGTGATCAATTTTTACCATGTCATGTCGATTGCTTATTATGACCGAGAATGGGAGAGAGTCTGGCGGGCCTCGAATGTGCAAATTTGTATTGTGCTAATCGCACGAATTTAGGTGCCAATGGTATGCCGGGTTCGAATTAAACTAAATTGATGAATTAGGAAGTTTTAATCGAATATTTTGAGGTTGATTTATGGTCGAGAATGATCGGAATTGGTGGTTGCCCAGGCGATGATTAATCGGCCTAAGTTCGGAAGTTTGGAGTTTAATTGTGAAATCCCGAATACGTCGTGTAATTGTCTATCAAGTAGTTGATTCGTGCTTGATTGGGCATTAATTTGGGGTTGCCATGTTGATTGCCTTATGTGGCCGAGAATTGATGAGCATGTCAGGCATAGAGACTGCGAAGTCATATTGTTCTAATTGCACGATCTGTGTGCGTTGATTTTTTTGCCATGCAATATTGAAATGAGTTGTTTTATGGACATGCTAGATTGGGTGTATTGTGACTGATATGAGCATGCCAAATGATTAATTGAGCACGTCGTGGCATTTTATTGAGTATGTTCTGGCATTGGTTGACTACGTGCCTGAGTTGAAATTGGATGCTCATTGTGCATCATGTGATTGCCCGATTGCTGGATTGCATGGTCACGCATTTCGCTTGTTGAGCATTGGCTCAAAATGAAAATTGTGCGAGTATGCGTGCCTGACATGAGCATGTGATCACCGATAATACCCTGATGCGTTTTACGCGAGGTTCAAATAAAAACTGGCCGTATGCATGTGTGATCACTAAGAGCTTTAATGCGTTTTACGCGGGGTTGAACCCGTCCTGATGCGTTTTACGCGGGACGATGCCCGCTTCGTTTGGAAGACGGCCAGCATGATGCGTTTTAGGCGGGTTTTGGTCTGTAAGGAGATTGGTGTTGCGCCTGATGCGTTTTACGCGGGCTAGAGACACTGGGCTTGATGTGTTTTACGCGGGCTAGGAAGTGTTGGTATTGAATTAAAGACCTAATGCGTTTTACACGGGTCAAACCTGATGCATTTTACGTGGGTTGAGCTCTAATCGAGAAAATGAGCTGTGTGCCAGTGTGCAGTATTGAGCGAGATCATGAGCATGGTCATATTGATGGCATGTGTATGCAAGAGTGCATTGGCAAGTATGCGAGTATGTGTGACTCGATGAATTGTGTGCGGCACATGCACTAATGAATATGAGCACGCGTATGGCGCACGTATGATCAAGTGTGATCGTGTATGTGCTATGAGAATTATATGAATTGCCTAACCTGCAGGGTCAGTTGTGTGATTAACCTGGGCCAGAGGGCCTAGGTCTATTGTTGTGGCATTGGTTGTTATGTTTTGGTTGCCTGTCAGGAGGTGCATGTTACCCTAGTTTAGATTTAGGAGGTTTTACTCGCTGAAATTCGTCTCATTGTCGTGAAAACCCAATATTTCAGACCCTAGCCATGAACCTAGGAAACCCGTCTCCTCGTTTTGGAATCCCCAGTCACGTGGATAATCAGCAGGTAGAGTACCCTCTAGGAGACGGTCGGGCTTATGTGAAGCACTCAAGCGTGGTTTGGGTTGACGAGGGTGGATTGTACCTGAAGCCCTATTCATACGTGGCGTGGATGTATCAAGATGGTTTAGAGGAGACCGGCCCACTAAGGAGTTTCGATATCCCTTTTGATGGTGTTGGTGAGTAGGACCCTTCGGCGATCAATCCTCCCGATGGTGAGGTCGTGGATCCCGAGAAACCGGATAAGGTGCCGCCCGTAGTGCCCCCAGCGAAGCTGCGGGCTGTGCAGCCATTGCAAGCGATTCCTCCAAAGCACGAGTCAGAGGACTCGAAAGGAGGTCGAGTGGAGGATGACCCTTAGGTATCACCGAGGTGATTTAGGGGTTGAGTAGAGTAGGTCGGACTGGTCAGTTTTTGGAAGATAGGTCGACCCATAGGGAGGTTAAGTTAATCAACTACTCGAGCCACTTACCCCTTTTTGTCGTTGACCACCGTTGACCGCGTTTGATTTTGGTGTAATAGGTATTGTATAGGTTTCCCTGGTTAATGCAAGTATATATTTTGTAATGCTGGATGATGCTCTACCTTTGGCCATGTGTTTATTTTGTACGAGTGATTTATATATATTGGTTCCGCATGTGCAATGCTCTCTGTTTGGGCATTGGGTCAGCGACGCATCCTGGGATGTCGCACTAAATTCGACCTTTGCGAGGGATGTTGCATGTCGTGGGGTTCGGGGCGTGACAAGTACTGATGGTGTTGGCGGAGGAGTACAATGGCAATGAGTTTTATTCTCAACTTCCCACCTGAATGAGCCTAGCCTTTTTATAGGCAATCTCCATCGGCATAGTTGAAGAGATATTTTAGTTGTTTTCCCAATAATTCGCTCCTGCAACGAAATATCTTTCACTAGAAGTCGTTATTTGATTTTTAATGAGAGAAAATTGGGTTTTGTGGTAATTCCAAACAAAAAGTATCCAAACTAGTTGCGAAATCAACTAGTTTGAATTGAAACGGTATAAAATTGAACTATGTCAAAGTTTAATCAACGACAAGCCTAGAATATACAATGAATACAAATGTAAACAAATTTCGCCGGAATCTAATCGGTGACGCAATACAATGATAAAGATACACGCCGGACAATGCGAATATGAAGGCTGTAACTAAGGAAGTGAAAGTACAATGCAAGAAAGCTTAAAGATAAAAAATTTTGTTTGATTTGTGGGGGGCTTCCTCGTTGCATAGCAAGTGATATTTATAGTGAAGGTGTGGTAGCTGCCCCCATAATTATGCTTCCTTAAGTAACTTCCATCTACCTCATCAGTTCTTTTCGTCTTTGTGTAGTAACTGTTTCTCGACAATAGCCAACAGTTATGCATCCTTATGTAACTTGTGTCAATCTCATTTGTCCTCCTCCATTTCCGCAAACCTTATTCGTCCACGTTTGAATAACCACCTCCTCGTATGGAGACGGTTTTGTAGTTATTGACGATCATCTCATGACTTGGTCTCTAAATGGTAATCGTTCCCTCAGTGTATATCTCTAATGTTTGTAGCCTCACTAATTTTCAAGTTTTAAATGGTACCAAAACTCACCATCAGCACCCATATTGGTGGTTACGATTCGTCTGTTATCATATTTTGACAATTAGAGATGTGACATTAATGATCATTGTTGTCAATCAACAACTCCTGTACCCGTCAATAGACCAATACGTGAAGAATCTCACTCGTGTGCTATATACATGATTATCTTTATCCTTGCTCACGTGCCATTCACTTACCTTCTTCTTTCACATGCTAGGCACACACGTATAGACGACCATATTATATTTGGTGTCAACATATGCCCTCTTTGGAGTATTTGGGTTTACAACACAAAATGCAAAGGCACCCCAATTATACAGCTCAACATTAGGGAAAATATGGTCTGGAATTGGCGATGTCTCCTTAAATTGTGACCTATTCTAACCTCTGTTATCTCTAGCCCAAGGTACTATTGCCGAGAAATTTATGAAGAAATTAGACATGTAGGACCGGTTCTGGAGTGGTATGCCCTAATTTGGACCAGAGGCATCAGCAAACATAATTTCATTGGTTGGCTAGTTTGTAGAGACAAACTAACGACAGCAGAGATCGTAGCCCGATGGTTGATTTCAGTTGATATCCAATGCAACTTCTGCAAAACCAGTATAGAAAATAGAACACATTTATTCTTCCAGTGTGAGTGGACAGGAAGCCTATGGTGTAGTATCTTAACACAAGAAGGAATTAGGCGCTCTCTAGGAGGATGGAACGAGAAACTTCAATTAATTTGGCAGCATGACTCCTTAAGATATCTTTCTTAGTAGCCATATATTGCATTTGGATGGAGTGCAACCGCAGACAGTTTCAAAACAAGTCAACTGATATCCATATCATTTTGGCTAAGGTGTGTAAAATTGTAAGAGGTAGAGCTTTACTCTTCCAAAAAATTAAACCTTCTGAGACAAATGTTGTATTGGCTACTATATAGAGACTTCTTCCTCCATCTTTTTGAATTATTAGGTCTATTTATAATGCTGGGGAATGCCCCTAAGCTATTATACTTAATTTGCGTTATAACACTTACGTTTTACACCCAAAAAAAACCATGTGCCCTCTTTCAAAAGGATTAAATTTGAAATATGATTCTTTTGAAGATAATACCTTATTCATGCGCCTCTTTGCGGATAACCCTAACATGCATCCTGTCCTCTTAGGCTTCGTACTTTGTGTGCAATCAACCAGCTTATGATCTCCAGTAGCATTTCGGCACGTCGCTCTGATTACTTATGAATAGCAAATCATGATTACGGATCAGCATCTGTAGCCTCGCTGTTTATCTTGGGCAAGTATATATATGCAAAGATCTGACCTTTATACTTCTTTTACCTTCTTCCTCAAAATCCTTTTGTCTTTTGATTAAAAAAACCCTTGAGTTTCTCCTCTATTTTTACCTCACTGGTCTTCATTGCATCCGACGCTCCTCACTATTCTCCGGCAAGTTACACCGCCAATTTTGACGATCTACAAAGGGATGAAAGCTCTCATTCTTGTTGTTTCCGTCTTCTCAGTTCTTTTTTTGTTTTTTTTGGTCAGTAGTCTTCTCAATTTAGTCGGCGGATATCTTGAGAGTCTTTCCCTTGGCCCTTATTTCTATAACCCTCAGCAAATCCCAACTTCTCTCGGACCTGGTTTTCCTTTAAAAACATGAAGAGCTACTTCATATCCAAAGGCATTCCATCATGGATATTTGGACCACTGAACCTTCTCGATTATGAGGCTTTCCTTCCATAGGTGGTATTTATGGATGGAAGGTGACATATGGGTAGAATTCGTCGGGAAAAGAGCAGGGATAAAGACCACTTTGGAGGTCAGCATGTTATCTTATGACTTAAACTCGGGGCTACTGCTTCTAGTCCCCATCGACCAACTGTTTCTTTTTTCCTTGGGGCCCTATTTCAATTACCCATTTAGAAATCAATGTCATAGCTGGTTTTCTCCCAATGGCACACTTGTAAAAGCCATGGACTCCTTCGATGTCCCCTATATTCCAGATAGTGCTCTTGCTTTGGCAGATTCCTCGATCGGTTTTGTCGTACTTCTGGTCCTATCGATCCTAATGAACACATAACTTTCTTGCTTTATTGGCTCTCCAAATATATCTTTTTCAATCCGTTGCTCAAATTATCTAGGGACTTCCTGAAATTAAATTAAATGGGATTTAATTTAATTCAATTTTTGTCATGGGCGTGTGTGCATATGATGCTCACAAAATACACGTATGCTGATCATGCACTTCTATATTTATATATACATGTTTATATTTATTTATATAAAAAAAATTTGTCGCATGCACATGGCCAGCAAGCGCTGACCATGTGCATGGCACACGGTCAACAAACGGTTGCTGACCGTGTGCATGACACACACGATCAGCAACCGTTGCTGATCGCGTGCAACATGCACACATGCGATCAGCAACGCCATTATTAATGATGCGATCAACAACTGTTGCTGATCGCACATTATTAATGGCGCGATCAGCAACAGTTGCAAAAACACGATGAAGAAAAAGCGTATGCAATTATTATGTGTTTGTAAGAGTTAGTAAACACGTTTTCTCTCTTCTGATGCCGTGACTTGATTGAAAAATCGAGAGTGCGAAAAATTATCGCAACAAGATTGCTAGCACAATTTTATTGGTGATTATTCGCAAGTTCTTCCTTCCGTTCGTCGTGCGATTGGTGGTGTGTCTGAACTAAAGGTCCGACGGTTGTGGGGCTCGAACTGAAGAACATCCAAACCGAAATCGTTTTGGGCACGCTACGAGAGGTAATCCGTTTAACCCCTTATGGTCTTTCGATTTTTGATTGAAATGCACGAACAACGCATTTGGAGATACATGTATGGTTATATTTTTCCGCTGCGTTTATATTTAATTTTAACAATGGTATCAGAGCCAATCCTTAGGCGTTCTCGTGCGTTTAATTGATTTTGGTTCATATATATTTTTGCGATCCAATTGCCAATTTACTTTGTTAAGAGAATTGCTTGCTCTTAAATGGCCTATAGAAGTTGATTAATTTATATGATAAATTTGATCAACTGAGCAAAAATCGAAACTAAATCAAATTTGAATCAAAAATCGGTACCTTATTTTCTTTTTGCTTTTTTCTTCTGCAAAATGCTTCACGACTATGAATCTAGAGGCGACAACGCTACCGTCACTTGGAATCACGCACGTGAAATTTGTTTCACTGGCTTTGATTTCTTGACTTGGCTTACGTTGCTCGGCCATGAATTTGATTCAGTACAGAATTTTATTTGTGCCTTCCAAAGCTTTAAATTTAGAATTTATGGCTCGTGAGGAAGGGTGGTGATCATGGAAAAACCTCTAATCAATATGATTGATGTATGGATGAATGTATGATGATTATGGGTATTTTTGGGTTGTAATTATTAAATGAAGGCTGCATCCTTCTTTTTATTTCCATGTAATGTATTTTTTTTTTGGTATAGTTTAGTATTATCAATTGTTGATGTAAACATTACACGAGGAGGAGCCATTAAGTCGGAGAGCTCTATGGGCCCGGTCCGTGAAGAGTTCAAGGATCCAAGAAGAAGTGAAGAGCGGATCTCTATTATTAAAACATTAAAATGGCTAAATGGGACTCATTAGCTCGAGACCCATTGAGCCATAATTCCATGATCACCACGCAGGATATATTTTTATGCATTTGATATCTAATTATTTATTCAGTTGTTATGCATGTTAAACCGGTTAATGTGCAACGTGAGACCATTAATAACGACCCAAACCTCCTTATTAATTATATTAAGTCGAAACGGGTTTCGGACTCGTGGCCTTCCATCATCATGGTTTGGTTCAACATTATAGTGGTTGATTGACCGGCTATGGATACATAGGGGTCAATTGCCATTTATAATATTGGATCACTCCATTATGCATATGATGTTGTAGGGTTGGAGCCAAACGATTTCCAATAATTGTTAGATGAGGGGATCGTTTGTGTTTTCAATACTTGCATGAGATGATGGGCTAGACTTAACTATGATCATGATGTCAATAACTGTCAGGTGAGACATTCATGGTCTAGAGGCCAAAGTTATGATTGGGACTCGCATATGATGCGTTGAACAAGTTAGTTCACTCACTAAGTTAATGGAACACCAATAACCGTTAGGTGAGGTGGGCTATGGCCTAGTGGGACTCCAATCCCCACTAGTAATCTTCACCCAACAAAGATTACCGTTTTCCCATTTTAAGGAGTATGGGATTCGAAAAATTTAGTGGGAGGCACTATTTCATTTAAAGGCCAAAATGAAAATTTTATTTTGAAAGACAACGGCTAACCATTTATTTTCTGCACAGATATATTATTGCTCTGAAAATGGTGACCACAAACCCACTCGCTTCTATACTTGACAAGAATTGTTTGACTAGACCCAATTTCACTGACTGGGTGAGAAATTTGAGAATTGTTCTCAATTCGGAGAAAATCGGGTATGTGCTTGATCAAAAGATGCCAGACTCATTTCCTAAGGGTGGGACCCAAAAAGAGCGTGTCACGTATGATAAATGGCGTGATGATGACTTAAAAGTTAGGTCATACATGCTTGCTTCAATGAATAATGAATTGCAGAAGAAGTATGAAACTATGAAAGATGCTAGGTCGATCATCTTGCACTTAAAAGAATATTTTGATGAGAATGGTCGAACCTCTAGATACGAGATATCTAAGGCATTGTACCGTATGAGGATGGCTGAGGGATCATCGGTTAATGATCATGCTTTGAAAATGATATGACATATAGAAGAGTTGGCTAGGCTTAATCTTGTTATGGATAATGAGTTAGCTGTGGATTTGATCCTCCAATCTTTGCCCGATTCCTTCTCTGGTTTTGTCCAAAACTTCCACATGCACAAAATGGAGAAAACTCTTGTTGAGTTATATAGCATGTTGGTAGTTTATGAGAAGGAAATACACAACACGAGGCCCAATATGGTGGCTATGGCTAAGGCTTCTTCTTGAAAGAGTAAGACTGTTTTGAGGAAAAAGAAATGGAAGAGGCCTATGAAACATGCTGTGCAATCAAAGCCCAAGGTCAAAAAAGGGAATTGTCACTACTATGGTGTCAAAGGGCACTGGAGGAGGAACTGCAGGAAGTACCTCGCGAGCTTGAAGGTCAAGCCTAAGGACCAACCTTGCGAAGGTATGGTGTCTATGCTCATTGAAATTAATCTTATGGTTAGTGCTGAATCCAACTTATGGATTCTAGATTCTGCTGCAACCTCACATATTTGTATGTCTATGCAGAATCTGGAAATAAGCAGGATGCTAGGGCGAAATGAAATTGTCCTAACATTTGCAAATGGAGCAAGAGTTGCTGCGTTAGCTGTAGGAACTTTTTGTTTATGTTTGCCTTCTGGACATGTATTGGTATTGAAAAATTGCTTGCATTATGAGAATGCTGTTAGATTTTTAATCAAAATCGAAATTGCCGGGTCGGGCAAGTCAACCCGACCGGACCCGCACAGTTCGTCTTCTTCACCCGAAACACAACCCGTGCGAAACCCAGAAGAAAAACGATCTGAACCCGCGACTTCGTTGATCAATTCCAGTTAATTAGCATGTTTTTAATCCAATTTTCCACCTGGCTTCATTCAACAATTAAAAACCGATTAGCATTCGGTTCTAACCGATTTTGGGCGGGAAATCAATGGAGAAAAAAACAAGAAAAACTGAGGAGGACGAACGGAAGCTATTCGAGAAAATTCCCGAGAGAGAGAAGGGGGAGAGAGCGAAACGGAGAAGGAAATAGTGTTAGAGACATGTTGAGGGTTCTAGGACCGAGCGATCGGCATTTTCTCCGGCGAGAAAACGCCGGCAAATCGGCTCCTCTGGTGATTCTCCACGTCCTGCGAGCTAGTGACAAAACCTATTCACGAAGGTCTGAAAACAAGCCCAATCCAGTGATTCTAGAAACATTACAGCGATTCCAAAACTACGATCTTGAAGTCGAGGTGTCAAGGAAGAACTTTGTGGCAATCGTTTGTCTCATAACCTCATCGGATCATCAAACGAAAACGGTAAAGATCTCTCATTGCAATATTTTTTTGCAGAAAATTCGAGAATCTAAGTTTTGATGTTCATGTGATTTTTCTCATGATTTTCAACTTATGAATGATCAAAACTTGTTTCTGATCGTGCTTCACGTTTCTTGATTGCATTTTGGCCATTAAAACCGCATAAAATCCCCTCGGTCACCATTGCCAAACTTCGCCGGAGCTCGCGAAGTGTTCGCCGAAGTGTCTTCATGGCCAATGGCCGTTCAAGTAGGCCTCCTCTGACCTTGTGTGTTGATTTTTATGCTGATTAGAATCGATATAGACGGCTAGGGCGATTAGATTTGAAACTTGTATTTTGGAAAATTTGCCAAAACGATTTGCAAGTTAGTGTTTTTGGGGTGATTTTTTGCCGGCCGACGAAGGTCCGGTGGCGAATTAACTAGGCTAGAATGATAGATGATGATATGAGGATGACACAGAACCAAATCAATGCCGGAATATCATCGGAAGGTTGTCAGATTTCAATCCGAAGTCACGGCCTTGAAAACATTAAATACAGAATTACGCACACCAAGTGCTCGACCAAATGCCCCAATGAAAATCATTCAAAATGGTGCCGTTTTGACGCACCATGCTCGTCGGAGAGGGAAATCGACGCCGGTGCCAGCCGGTTTGGTCTCGGCCGAACCGGTCTAAACCGATCCGGTCCGGTTCAATCCCCGACGGGAAAAATTCAAAATAAAGAAATAATAAAAATAAAAAATTAGAAAAATTCTAAAAAAATTCTAAAAAATAAAAAATCACAAAAATTCTAAAAATCATAAAAAAATTAGATTTTTTTTAGAAAATTCGAAAATTTTGCTGAAAATTCACAAAAATTAGAAAAATACAAAAAAAAATTCTGAAAATTCATAAAATTTTCAAAAATTCAGAAAATACAAATAAAAATATGAAAATTCTGAAAAATAAAAAAATTGAAAAATGGAAAAAAATTAGAAAATTCACAAAAATTTCTAGAAAACATTAAAAATCATTTTCTCGATTTTAAAAAAATTTCCGAAAAAAATCAAAAATTCTAAAAACTCATAGAATGATTAGAAATCATTGTAGCCAGTCATAAAAAAATGAAATTGGAATTTTTGGAAGTGTCCAAATGACACTAAAAAAAAATTTTGAAAATTTTGAAAATCCATAGAATGATTAGAAATCATTGTAGCCAGTCATAAAAAGTGAAATTTGGATTTTCCAAAATGCCCAAGTGGCATAATTTGGAAAATTCCAAATTTAAGACCAAAACCCCTAAAAAACCCTAAAAATGAAATGAACAAGCTATTAGAGTTTTGGTTAGGGTTTTGATAAATTTTTCGTTTCTAGTGATCAAATTAGGGTTGCTGTGATTGATTTGCCATTGGATGTGCAAATTGATTTTCGAATGCTTAATTGTTTGTCCATAATTAGATTAGTGAATTGAACTTAGGGATCCGTGTGACGCACTAGACATGCTATAATCGTTCTTAGATACCGAAAGGACATTAATGGCTTCAATTTGGGATCGTTAATGTAACCAAGTCCCTTATCTAGAATCTTTGGTTCGTAGGATTGCGGTACTTCTCCCGTACCACAATTAGGTTTCTAGTCGACTACCGTAAATGACTAGTGGCGACTCCAAGTTTAAATTTAGATCAAATAAATCCCGCTGTCACGTTAAGTATGGCCTGGGAGAGGCCTATATAGAAAAATACTTCCATCAGAAAAGCATGCGAGAGTGTGGCGCGATAGGTCAACTAGAAACCTAATTGTGGTACGAGAGAAGTACCGCAATCCTACGAATCAAAGATTCTAGGTAAGGGACTTGGTTACATTAACGATCCCAAATTGAAACCATTAATGCCCTTTCGGTATCTAAGAACGATTATAGTATGTCTAGTGCGTCACACAGATCCCTAAGTTCAATTTACTAATCTAATCATGGACAAATAATTAAGCATCCAAAAACCAATTGCACATCCAATGGCAAATCAATCATAGCAACCCTAATTTGATCACTAGAAATGAAAAATTTATCAAAACCCTAACCAAAGCTCTAATAGCTTGTTTATTTCATTTTTAGGGTTTTTTTAGGGGTTTTGGCCTTAAATTTGGAATTTTCCAAATTATGCCACTTGGGTATTTTGAAAAATCCAAATTTTATTTTTTATGACTGGCCACAATGATTTCTAATCATTCTGTGGATTTTCAAAATTTTCAAATTTTTTTTTAGTGTCATTTGGACACTTCCAAAAATTCCAATTTCATTTTTTATGACTAGTCACAATGATTTCTAATCATTATGTGAGTTTTTTTAGAATTTTTGATTTTTTTGGAAATTTTTTTTTAAAACTGAGAAAATGATTTTTATTGTTTTCTAGAATTTTTTGTGAATTTTCTAATTTTTTTCAATTTTTCAATTTTTTTATTTTTCAGAATTTTCAAATTTTTATTTGTATTTTCTAAATTTTTGAAATTTTTATGAATTTTTTGAAATTTTTTTTGTGTTTTTTCGAATTTTCTGTAATTTTTCTAATTTTTGTGAATTTTCTGCAAAATTTTCAAATTTTCTAAAAAAATGTAATTTTTTTTATGATTTTTAGAATTTTTGAGATTTTTATTTTTAGAATTTTTTTTAGAATTTTTATTATTTATTATTTATTATTTTTATTATTTTTTTATTTTGAATTTTTCCCGCCGGGGATTGAACCAAACCGAATCGGTTTAGACCGGTTCGGCCGAGACCGAATCGGCCGGCACCGGCATCGATTTCCCTCTCCGGCGAGTACGGTGCGTTAAAACGGCACCATTTTGAATGATTTCCATTGAGGCATTTGGTCGAGCACTTGGTGTGCGTAATTCTGTATTTAATGTTTTCAAGGCCGTGACTTCGGATCGAAATCCGACGACCTTCTGACGATATTCCGGCATTGATTTTTGGTTCTGTGTCATCCTCATATCATCATCTATCATTCTAGCCTAATTAATTCGCCACCGGACCTTTGTCGGCCGACAAAAAATCACCCCAAAAACACTAACTTGCAAATCGTTTTGGCAAATTTTCCAGAATACAAGTTTCAAATCTAATCGCCCTAGCCGTCTATATCGATTCTAATCAGCATAAAAATCAACACACAAGGTCAAAGGAGGCCTACTTGAATGGCCATGAAAACACTCCGGCGAACACTTCGCGAGCTCCGGCGAAGTTTGGCAATGGTGACCGAGGGGATTTTATGCGGTTTTAATGGCCAAAATGCAATCAAGAGACATGAAACACGATTAGAAACAAGTTTTGATCATTCATAAGTCAAAAATCGTGAGAAAAATCACATGAACATCAAAACTTAAATTCTGGAATTTTCTAGAAAAAATATTGCAATGAGCGATCTTTACCGTTTTCGTTTGATGATCCGATGAGGTTATGAGACAAACGATTGTCACAAAGTTCTGCCTTGACACCTCGGCTTCAAGATCGTAGCTTTGGAATCGCCTTAATGTCTCTAGAGTCGCCGGACTGGGCTTGTTTTCAGAACTTCGTGAATAGGTTTTGTCACCAGCTCGCCGAACGTGGAGAATCGCTAGAGGAGCCGATTTGCCGGCGTTTTCTCGCCGGAGAAAATGCCAATTGCTCGGTCCTAGAACCCTCAGCACGTCTCTAACACTATTTCCTTCTCTGTTTTGCTCTTTCTCCCCCTTCTCTCTCTCAGGAATTTTCTCGAATAGCTTCCGTTCGTCCTCCTCAGTTTTTCTTGTTTTTTTCTCCTTTGATTTCTTGCCCAAAATCAGTTAGAACCGAATTCTAATCGATTTTTGGTTGTTGAATGAAGCCAGCTGGATAATATCCAGCTGGAAAATTGGATTAAAAACGCGCTAATTAATTGGAATTAGTTAACGAAGTCGCGGGTTCAAGCTGTTTTTCTTCTAGGTTTCGCGCAGGTTGTGTTCCGGGTGAAGAAGACGAACTGTGTGGGTCGGGTCGGGTTGACCCACCCGACCCAGCAGTTCCGGTTTTGATTAAAAATGCAAATTGGGCCTTAATTTGATAGAATTTTTCAAATTAAACCTCAAAATTGCATTCCCCAGCATGTTCCGAACCTAAACATATAATTTTCCCCAATTTTTATTATAGTTGTGCCCAAAATTTTCTCAATTTTATATTCGGGTTAATAGAGTTTTGTTCAATTCGAGGTCTTAATGACCTGATTAGGCAAAATTGATGCCAAAAATTGCATTGCCCACCCCTGATTACCCTTAGAGATGATAGTCTCACATTTCGACAATTTCATTTTGGGCACAATTCCCAATTTAGGTTCAAAATTCTCAATTTTCAATCAATTTTTCGGGATTTTTTATTTTTACACCAAATTGTGCAATTGGATTGACCATTGTGCAATTAAAGGTCCTAGAATCAACTGTTGTGAAGACACTATGAGCTAAAAATGTCTAGAAAAAATTTAATTTCATTTTTGGTTCAATTCGGGTTTAATTTTGCCTAATTTTGGGAAAACTATACACCCAATTAAAATTTTGTAAAATTGACAGTGTATTTATGAAATTGGATTTAAAATAAAATTATTGACTATTTTTATGAAATTTTCTGATTCCATTTACTATTTTTCATGATTTTCTTGCTTATTTTGACCAAGAGAAATTCAGGAAAAATACAGAAAAATGCTAAAAATTATTTTTTTGTTTAGAAATAGGTTTCTAGCCTTGGCCAAGATCCCTAGATCTAATTTTGAAATTTTCAAAAATTTGACAAAAATGAGTTAAAAATTAGGTGTCAATAGCTACCCCTTTTTGAGATTGAGCTCGTTAGAGGTTGATCTCAAAGACAATGTGACACATTGAATTTTTAGTCAACTCACTAAACAATAATGCAATGAAAATTTCACAACAATTGATTAGGGTCTTTGCTTTTGAGATTCGTGATCTTATCCAAAGGTTCCTTTTGAAACACATTTTGAAAGGGTTTTTTAATGATTCGAGAGAGAGAGAAACTTACTTGTTTGTGAGGGCTTCTTTGTTGCTCCTCCAAGGATATGAATGGATGATGATAATGATTGTTCTGATTTCTTGATTTGAGAATGAATTCACGAATCTTGAATGCCTGCGGCTCCTTGCCTTAGGACTTAAGTTTGCTTAGTGGTTCCTCACCAGTAAGACTTTGAATATTTGTATGATGGTTCTTTGCTAGCTAAAACTTTGGAATTTGGCCTAATGATTCCTCATTTGTAAAACTTCAATTTGCCTAGGGGCTCCTCGCCTGTAGGACTTGGGTTTTACTTAATAATTCTCTACCATTAAGAATTGAATTTGCCTAGGAGCTCCTCGCCTGTAGAACTTGGATTTTTCTTAGTAATTTTTTCACTAATAGCACCTTGAATTTTATTTAATAGTTTCTCACCAGTGAAAATTGATTTTGCCTAGGGGCTCCTCGCTTGTAGAATTTTGGGTTTTACCTAGTGGTTCCTCACCAGTAGGAATTGAATTTGCCTAGGGGCTCCTCGCTTGTAGGATTTTGGGTTTTACCTAGTGGTTCTTCACCAGTAGGAATAGGATTTGGATAATAGTTTTCTAAAGCTACGGTTTGTAATCTGTTACAGAGGGTCAATTCTCCAAGGTTACAAATCTGCGATCGCTTAAAAGAACTATAATGAGGCAATGCTTTTAGGCCTAAAAGTCATCCAAAGCTACAGTTTGTGAACACTCGAAGGGTGATGGCTTCGAAGCTATAAACCTGCGAATGCTTGGCAAAACCATAAAAATCACCATATTTAAAGCTGCAAAATCGCAATCACTTATGAGAATCATCACTCAGAAGTTATGAAGTGCAATTTGCTTTAGAATACCTGCCTTGTCTTGTGGCTCCTCACCAACTAGACTTGAAATTTTGGAGACTTGCCATGTAATTTACCCGTAGGATTTTGAAATTGTCTAAAGGCTTTTTACTAATAGGACTTGAATTTTGCCTAATGGTTCCTCACCAAATAGGATTTTTTAAAAGACTTCAAATAATGAATGTCTGTTTTATGATTTTAAGGTTTCACTAACCTTAACATGGTTTTTTAGTTTACCAAAAACTATTTTGAAGAGGTAGTTTTGAAATTAATCAAAACCGTTTGAAATGTGGTTTTCCTTTCTAGTTTACCACAAACTATTTGAAAACTTGATTTCAAGTTGATCAAAACTATTTGGAACTTGATTTTGAAGTATGCACTCTTTGTATGCATTTCAAGCAATCGAATTTCCTTTAAAAGGAAGTATTTGAGCAAAATGCTTGTAAATTTCAAGAAATGCTTGAAATAATCATTCGGAAGACCTTCATTAGAAAGGATTTGTTTCGATTTATAAATTTGGTCTTTTCTTCATTTGAAAGGGGATTGATCTGATATCCCTCAATTTTATCTCTCCTAACCAATTCTTAGGTGTTCGGAGATATTTACAATGTATACAATCCAATTGATCAGATAAGGTCTTTCAAAATATTATAATATTGACTTGGTTAATGGCTATTTAAAGGATAGACATTTCGAGGCCAAGAAAAGGTTTTCATCATGTTTGACTTCGGGTCTACAAGTTAAGAACCTTGAGGATAAGACAAGATAATATTGCATGCACTTCTTTGAGCAATGACCTTTTGTCATGAAATCATATTTTTACTCTCAACATCCCAATCTGAAGAGTCTTTGGGGAAGAGGTTGTAATATTGGTATTGGGTAAGCTCAAAAGGCTCAATTATTTTGTTTTGAATTCAGTGTTTTCATAAAATTGGTGATCTTCTTAGCATCACCACCTGTTTTCTTTTGTCCACTAGGGATCTTTTCTTAGCATGAACACAAGAGTCCTCTAGACTTCCATTGAAACTTTCAATTGCTGATTTGTCGTGACTTTTGATTTTTCACAACTTTTGCTTTTCTTTTTGACTTGAC
This sequence comes from Syzygium malaccense, assembly GCA_031216405.1. NCBI lineage: Eukaryota > Viridiplantae > Streptophyta > Magnoliopsida > Myrtales > Myrtaceae > Syzygium > Syzygium malaccense. The sequence continues at coordinate 15,618,126 of CM062262.1, read as the reverse complement.
TTCTGCCATTCTTTCTTTTGAATGCTTTTCTTTTCTTTTGCTCATTTTTCTGGGCATTAGCCTTGCTTTTACTAGGCACACTGCTTTTTCATGGCCCAGACTCTTTGATCTGTTTGTATTCTAAGGACTCTGTATTCTACCCTTTTGCTTTTTATTTATCAAAGTGGATCATATGCTCATGTTCCAGTGCGAAGAGATGATCACCAACTTGGGGTTTTGAAATGAATATTTATGCTCAATTGGGCTTTATCAAAGGTAAATGTGTTTGGGATATGGAAACAAAATGCTCTTCTTCCTTTTGGGATGTTGTGAGCTTCCATACGAATTCATCTGAGGTTATCACAGAAAGATTTATGCAAGTGTATGCAATAAAATCTTTCTTGATCCTATTCTCCATAAATGTCAATCGTGAACTTCCTAATTTGTCCCAATGTGGGGTGGTTCTCAATAGGGTTGTTTTTGGGAAATTTCTCTACTGTTAGGCTCAAATTTGGTTTGCAAGGGATAATCATGTGTTTGGGGTAGCGAAATGATATGCCTTTCATCATTTCAATTCATGTAAACATTGCGAATATCCCTTATTTCCCGCGGATGAAGTTTTCGCTTATTCTAATACTCATCCTCCAAGTGTATAAGGAACGTGTTTGGATATGGCTTACCTTTCATCATTTGAAGGTCTTTCCATTTGATTTGATCCAAACTTTTTCTTTGAAGTTTTTCATGACTTTCGTCAAAACTTTCTTTTTAAGGAATTCTGATGTGCAACGCATGCTTAAAGGATGCGTATTTCAAAACCTTTTTGAAAACCCCTTCAAGTTGATATGCTCGAGGAAAAGAAGTTTCATTTTCCAGCCGAGACTCAAATTTACAAGTTAGGGATACTTACCTGATTAGATTGTCAATATCCCTCTTGATTGTTTTGTTTCTGCGCTAATTTGTTCCGTTGGGGATTTGAAAATGAGATGTTCAGACTCAAACTCATGGGTTAGGGATACTTACCTGATCGGTTTGACGAGATCCCTTTTGTTTTCCAACTCTGTTGAAAGATTTTTAAAAGTCTTGAGTCATCTCAGATTTTCCTTCGTCATATCTTGCAAAAATGAACAAAAATGTTCTACGGAATGCATGATATGCATGGTATGCACATGTTATAACTAGTGCCAATTCTTTCTTGAATGTCCGTCTTCATTTCATGGGTAGAAAATTTTGACAGCATCTGCATTTACAGGATAGGCTAGTTCTATTCCTGTCATATCTACAAGAATCATTGCTCCCCCAGGAAGAACCTTCTTGACAATGTATAGACCCTCGTAATTCGGAGTGAATTTCCTACATGGGTCTGAATTGTTGGGAATGACCTTCTTTACAACTAAATCATCCGTTTCAAAACGTCTTGGTTTCACCTTTCTATTGAAAGATTTAGCGACTCTTTTCTAGTAGGCTTGTCCATGACATACAACCCGTAATCTTCTCTCATCAATCATATTAAGCTGTTCATATCTTTGTTGGCTCCATTTGGCTTCTGAGAGCTTTATTTGAGATAATATCCTCAATGAAGGAATTTCTACTTTAACGGGTAATACTGCTTCCATCCCATAAACTAAAGAAAATGGAGTTGCCCCAGTTGATGTTCGGATTGAAGTTCGGTATGCCATCAGAGCATATGATAATCTTTCATGCCAGTCACGATAGTTTTCAGCTGTCTTGGATAATATCTTCTTGATATTTTTGTTTGCCGCTTCCACTGCTCCATTCATTTGTGGGCAGTATGGAGATGAATTCAAGTGTCAAATGTGGAAGTGTTCAAACAGATCATTTACGATTTTGTTGTTCAAATTTGAACCATTATCAGTAATGATTGCTTCTAGGACTCCGTACCTAGCAATGATGTCCTGCCTAATGAATTTTGCTACATTCTTAGCGGTGACATTTGTATATGAATTTGCTTCAATCCACTTGGTGAAAAAGTCAATTGCCACCAAGATAAAGCGATGTCCATTTGAGGCCTTTGGATTAATGAGGCCAATCATATCAATTCCCTACATTGAAAATAGCCATGGTTCTGACATTTGATGCAGCTCATTCGGCAGTGCATTGATTCTGTCTCCATAGACTTGACATTGGCGACAACATCTCACATGTTGAATGCAATCTGTTTCCATCATTATCTAGTAATATCCCAATCGCATGATTTTGCGGGCTAAGAGATGGCCATTCATATGCGGACCACATTCGCCCTCATGGATTTCTTTCATGATTTGTTCAGCTTCTTTACTATCGACGCATCTTAACAGGATTGAATCGAACGATTTCTTATAACGAACCTGTCCGTTGAGAAAGAATTTATTGGCTATCTTTCTGATAAATTTCCTATCGCCTGACTGGCTTCCTTCAGAAAATTCGCCTTCTTGTAAGTACTTCTTGATATCATGAAACCATGGTTCATTGTCAAATTCTGCTTGAACTGCCATGCAATTTGCTAGTTGTTCGAGAATATTGATTTTCAATGGCTTTATGTCCATACCATCCTCAGCTTGGAGTAGGGATGGTAAGATTGCAAGAGCATCTGCGAAATGATTATGAGCTCTTGAAAGATAATCAAATGTTATTTTTTCGAATTCCTCAATCATTCCTTCTAAGTATTTGTGATAAGGAATCAGCTTTGCATCCTGAGTTTGCCACTCTCCAGTTGTTTGTAATATGATGAGCATAGAATCTCTATATACTTGCAACCTTTTCACCCTCATTGAAAAGGCCAATTGTAAACCAAGAGTGCACGCCTCATACTCTGCAATGTTATTGGTGCATGGGAATACCAGTTTTGTAGATACTGGATAATATTGGCCTTCTGGAGAGATCAGTACTGCCCCAGTTCCTGATCCAGATAAGTTGATTGCGCCATCAAAATACATGGTCTATTTATCATCAACCAAGGCTAATATGTGGTCGTCAAGCTGCTCCTCAAAATTGACGATATTCTGCGAGTTTTTTGCCAACATATTTGCTATTGCTCGCCCCTTGACTACTTTTGGGATGAACTTCTAATGTCGAACTCAGACAGTAAGACTTGCCATTTGGCTAATTTCTCGACGAATGAGGATTTCTCAAGAAGATACTTGATCGGATCATTCTCGATCACCAGCAAAATTTGGTGATGAAGGGTGTATTGCCTTAATCTGTGTAACATCCAAATTAATGCAACGCATGTCTTCTTAAATGCTGAATAATTCACTTATGATATTATGAATTTCTTGCTCAAATAATAAACGGATTGTTCTTTACCATCATTCACTCTTTTTTGTACCAATACTGCTCCTAATGATTCATGGTGAATCGTCAAATATAGGATCAGCGGCACTCCAGGAATTGGTGGTACCAATACTGGCGGGCATACCAAATATTCTTTGATTTTGTCAAAGGTTTATTGACATTCTTTATCCCACTTTACCTTGGTATTCTTCTTCAACAGTTTGAAGAATGGTTTAGCAGTCTCGGAAAGCTGGTAGATGAAATGGACAATGTAGTTTAATCACCCCAATAAGCTTCTCACTTCCTTTACCATAGAAGGAATCTTTAAGTCATGTATTACTTTAATCTTGGAAGGATCAATTTCGATTTCCTTGTTGCTGACCACAAATCCTAGCAGTTTGCCAGATTTTGCCCTAAATACACACTTACTGGGATTTAATCGCAACTTGTACTTTCTGAGTCTTTTGAACAATTTGCGAAGCACCTCAACATGATCTTCTCCTTGTTTAGATTATTTTGCGATCATATCGTCCACATATACCTCAATTTCTCTATGCATCATATCATGGAACAGAGTTACCATTACCCTTTGATATGTGGCGCCGACATTTTTCAGACCGAAAGGCATCACCTTATAACAAAATGTGCCCTATGGTGTTATGAAGGATGTTTTCGCCTTATCCTCTTTCTTCATGAGGATTTGATTATACCCTGAGAAGCCATCCATAAATGAGAATGTTTCAAATCCAGCAGTGCTATCCACTAATACATCAATATGTGAAAGTGGAAAATCATCCTTTGGGCTTGCTTTATTTAGGTCACAGTAATCAACACACACTCATACCCAACCATCTTTCTTCATTACGAGTACTATGTTGGCAACCCATTCTGGATATGGTATTATTTTGATGAAACCGACCTTGAGTAATTTCATTACTTCCTCTTCTATTTTCTTTGCCAACTCTGGTTTTGTTCGCTTCAATTTTTGCTTCTTTAGTGGAATACTTGGATCAATTGGCAAAGCGTGTTCAACTATATTCAGATCAAGGCCTGGCATATCAGCATAAGACCATTATGAAGTCTTCATGACATTACCAGTAGGAATGATAACTGAGCTCTTCTTTTATCTCTGGCTTGACATAAGATATGGCACTTTTCTTGTAAGTGGCAAAGTCTGTCTCTCCATGTACGGTAATCATTTTACCATGAATAACAAATCAAACTTTCTGATGAAGACTAGAAGGAATGGCGCCAGCCATATGAATCCAAGGCCTTCCTAGCAGTAGGTTGAAGGTCCTTGGAATGTCTACTACTTGAAAATCAATCAAAAAAGGCACAGGGCCTATGTTTACTTCCAGTTCGATGTCACCGATAACATCCTTTTTCATTTCGCCAAATGAATGTACGGTCACCTTCGAAGGTTTGATAAGTTCTTCACTAATCCCCAAGTGATACAGCGTGCTTAAAGGACACAAATTGAGTGCATAACCATTACCGATGAGCACTCGTGACACTTCCTTGCCCCAGCATTTGACGGCAATATATAGGGCTTTGTTGTGGGATCGTCCATCAATTGGGAAATCTTCATCAGAGAAGGCAATCTGATCCTTTAGCAGTATAGCACCAACAAAGTCTTCCAGTTGTACTTCATTAATAGTTTCCGGAACATGCACCTCGTTAAGAAGCTTTATAAGCACCATTTTATGGCTTTCTGAAATCTTGAAAAGATCCAGTAAGGAAATCTGTGCCAACATCTTCCTCAATTGCTCGATTACTTCGTATTCACTTGTCCTCATGACTGATAGCAATTGCTTGACATCCTCCTCAGTTACCCCCTTCTTTTCGTGCTCGCTTTCTTTTGACACAGTAGTTATAACGGCCATTGTCCTGACCCAGATAATCCACAATTTCGCCTTGTCTTTGTGTTTTACGAATAAATCGTCTGTCTACTCGGCGAATCTTTTCCTTCATCTTCTCGTCTTGATTTTCTTTCTCCTAAAGACTTAATTTGTTGATTAGGATTTCATCCATGCCTCCCCATCCATTGGGCACAATAGTTTCATTTTGGAAAGCCCAGGGTGGAGGTGTGTATTTAACATGGAAATTGTACTTTCCACTGTCCTGACTAAGGAAGTCTACAGTGTCACCTTACTTAAATGAAGTTTGGGTAAATCGCCTTTCACCCTACCGAATTCTTTTTTTTTTGCTCTTCAAATTGACCTCCTCATCACAAGATGGAGTCTCATTTTGCTTGATGAGCTCATCGTCCATACCACCCCATCCATCGGGCACAATTACTTCACTTTTAAAAGCCCACGGTGGTGGAATATATTTTACTTGGAAGTTATATTTACCAGAATATTTTCCCAAGTTGTCTATGATTTCTCCTTTCAAGAGTGCTTCATGGCGAAAGCGAGCATCTCCTTGACGGGCTACCTTTAATTTGGCCTCATATTCATCTTCTATAAGGACCATATTTACCACATTGTGCTCAGGAAGAGGGTTCTGATGCACATTTGGCTCTGGCTCTTGAAAGCTTAGTATCTTCTTGATTATGAGTTGCTGGACTTTGTATTTCAAAACTGTAAAGTTGTCCACATCGTGTCCTCTTTCTCCCATATGGTATGTGCAAGTTTTCGACTCATCATACTAGGGGAACCTTATAGGATTATCTCTTGGCACTTCTTTGGCCACCAAATGCCTTTCTAACAGCATCGGTAGTAGTTTCGACAAGGGCCGTGGCAACGGGGTGAATTGCCTTACGGGTCTTTTCTTCGGCTCAAAAGGTTTGGATTTTTCCAAGGAATGTTGGACTGCTTTTGGAATAGAGCTTGATTAACGTTAGGGCTGGATACCATAGCCACATCACATATAGGCTCCTTATCATTTCTTTCAGGATACAGTCTCCGTACTGTCGCTTCTTGAGACTTCTTCTCCTTCAATGACCATTCGATCCTTTCGCCAACCTTCACCAGCATGGTAAATGTTTGGCAACCTGAGATATGCAACTTGTCGTAATACTCAATTGGTAACGACTTCAAGAAGAGTTTAATAAGCTCGTTCTCACTTATCGCCGATTTGACTTATGAGGCTATGGCTTTCTATCGTTGAGCGTAAGCTCTGAATTCTTCATTTCTTCGTTTCTCGGTTTTGACTAGATCTTTTCGAGTTGGCAATATTTCAACATTGAATTTGCATTGGCGAAGGAATTCTCTTGCCAAATGGTCCCATTCGGTAAAATCCTCTATATCAAGAGCGGTATACCATGCCAAAGCTGCTCCCTTCAAGCTATCTTGAAATGTACTGATAAAAAGTGGCATATTGTCTGAATATCTCACTATTTTATGGAGATAATATTTCAAATAGCTTTTAGGATAGCAGGTTCCATCGTACTTGCTTACGAACTCTGGTTCTTTGTAGTTCTCTGTCACAACCACCTTCGTGTATGGTGAGAACTTGTCGAATCTCTGAAGCTCATAACCTTGGCTTGCTAAGCATTCTTCAATTTTGGCCAATCATTTGGCCTCCTCTTCGTCCTTGGATGTCTTTGTAACCCGAACGTCTTCTTCTAGATTCACTATTTCCTGTGCAAATTTTGGAGGATTCTCCTGAATTGGTTCTTTACTTCTCATGGTCTCTTCAACAGGTATCTCAGCGGTATTTGCAGTCCTCGGATTTGTACCTGTAGGATAAGATCCCTTTGCGGTTATAATAAAGGTCTTCATTTCTACCATCATGGCAGCCCTTTGTGTCAACTGGTTTTCTACTTCAGCTAACCAAGTACGAGTTTCTTCCTCAGCCATTTTTATTTGCAAACGAGTTCGAGGTCTTCTACCTTCCGTTGCTAAACAACCTGCTTTCATGAAAATCATCGAAATATTAGAATTGATGAAGTAGATATGAAGACTTATATTCTTTCAATTGTATATTTTCTTGTAATTAACAAGGATAAGAATTTTTACACAAACCTTAGCCTTGCATAAATCTTCTCATCAATGTTTTTTTTTCAAGAAATCATACCATTCAAAGAATTATAATCCATGGTGATTGTTTCTTTTATAAGAAATGTGCTTTAAAACATTCATCAAACAATCATGCATCAAGTAATTGTTTTTGAAGATTCATATTACAAGGCTTTACATCAAAATGGGGGAATACTAGCTTAAACAAGTCTAGGCCTCTTGCTAGCTAAAGTAGCTTCAGCCTTTTTATATTCCTCGACTCGTATCTCCTATTCTTCCACGTCAATTGTAACCTCCTCGGGAACGTATGGCTCAACACCTGGCGTGCTCGGCACAATGTACTCCGGAATGTATGGCTCATCAATATGAGTAATAATACTTAAAGGTACATATGGTTCGACATCGATCGGTCTTTTGGCCTTCAACCATTCTATGTACTTATTGGACACCAAGAAAAGCTTTATCTCTCCTTGTAGATCGTCGGGCCATTGCACTATTTGCTTGGTCGATTTCTTCAAGGAATACATGATCTTCTAAACCTTTATTTGCAACTCCTTATTTTCTTTCTCTGATTGGGATTTTTGTGGTATATCAAATGTGAACTCCTCGAGATGCTAACTAGGTGGAACTTGTTGAATCATTCCGAATTGTCGTACCACTCTTAATGGGCAATAAGCAACTTCATCATTCAATCCAAGCAATGGCACTAAGTTGCCTTCTTGACAAGTAATTTGAGCTGTCATTATCTTTGGCCATTGAATCCTCCATTGGAATTGGTCGGGAGTCAATGCCCTAATGAAGTTTGCCCACTCATGAAAAGAGTATTTTGGCAATTTGTCTTGGAGCTTTAAATACTCCTCAATAGGGTTGGTAAATGAGTCAATCTCTTTAATGCGCATATGACGTTCCCAAGGTCCGATATGGGAAATGAACCATATAGAAAGTAATTTAGCTGAGGCTTGAAGTACACCTCTTTGGTGACGTTGGTATTTGTTCAAAGAGATGATGGTTTCCGCTAAAAGCATGTGGAGAAATCCCATTTTAGGTAAGCTTGCCTGGCAATCACTGCAACAAGAGGATTCAATCTGGTCATTGATGTAGGGAATAAAACGAACCCGAAGAAAGCAAGGATGAAGGCTCTCGCGGAAGTATTCCCAGTTTCCTTTGGCAACTTGGATTAATTAGCCACCAAATAGGATAAAGGAAAATTCCCGGTGTTCGACTTGATCAACTTTTCCACTTGAGGAGTCTTCAAATTCAAAAATTCGGCTATGACACTCGTGGGTTTCAATCCAATTGGAGGCTCAACGATTCTTGATTCGAAATCAACCCCAATGATTGCCTTATACTCTTTTAATGTAGGTACCATCTCATGCTCACTTAATTGGAATGTGGCGGTGGTAACCTCCCAAAAATGGGATAATGCTTGAATCAAACTCACTTGATACTCTAGATTGATGAGCTTGAACAAATATCCCAATTTTTCCCTCACGTAAGCTTTGTTGTATGTAGTCATGTTTACCTACCATGCCAAAAAGTTCTTTCCTTGGAACCGGGATGACTGTTATGTCTAGTTTCCCCATTTCAATCTAATCATGTAAAAAATTCATTATTAGTCACCATGGATTAATTTTAAATGCCCCCATTTAATTATACGTCCTTTTATGGATAAAATGGAGGTAAAGCACATTTGCATTCTTATGACGTAATACAAATGTCACTTCTAATCCATTCATGCCTTAAAAGAGCATATACTTGAAAATGTGAATAAAACCAATGTTTAAAACAAATGCCTTTTGACATGCTCTATTTTGACCATAAAGCACTACCCTATGGTTTACAAGTTCGAATACATCGAAAATTGACTTTTGGCAAATGGGATTGTACATGTCACATCTTGAGCATCCAATCTATTTGAATTACATTGAAAATCATCATGGACCTATACATTCTCTCTAGAAATGTAAAATGTGACCAAATAGAGCATGTCGTCATAGCCATTCATTCTAGTATGAAAAGGTATTTTGTCCAAACATTGATTGTCATTTGGGCATTTTTCAATAAAGTGATATCAATTAATTTTGTATAATTGAAAAGATGAGAGAAGTGGAACGACACTTACTTACCGACACCTTTTACATGATTTTAGGTATACCAACCATAAAGACAAGCATATGCAACAAGTGAGGTTTTGACATCTAAAAGGATGAGGATCTAAAGGCTCAAGGTCACCACCTTAATGGACAAGGGATTCCATTCTAATAGGCGATCAGTCTAAAGTAATGGAATATCATTCCATCTTGGTGATCGGTATTGTATTTAAACGATCCCATGAGCAATCGGCTCATAGTTCCGCTTAAACATATACCTCCTAAAGGTAATCCTAAATATAGCCGGGGGTTGGTCACGGGTAGTGTGTGCTAAAAGTGAAGTGCTAAAGTAATTTAAAGGCAAGCACAACAATGTTTAATCAAACAACACTTCTAAAATTTGGTGAAGATCACATTCAATTCCAATACCATCCTGCAAAATAAAGGTAAGCATAAACTACACCCCTTATACCTCTCACCTACATCACCATTTAACACGCCATTAGTGAAACGTACCTGAGATCCTTGTGAACACAAACACATGCATATCGTTCTATCTAGGCCTAAGTCCACTTAGAAATTTTAAGATTCCCCAGCGGAGTCGCCAAGCCTGTCGCGCCATGCTCTTGTGTGCTTTTCTGATGGAAGTATTTTTCTATATGGGCCTCTCCCAGGCCATACTTCACGTGACAGCGGGATTTATTTGATCTAAATTTAAACTTGGAGTCGCCACTAGTCATTTACGGTAGTCGACTAGAAACCTAATTATGGTACGGGAGAAGTACCGCAATCCTACGAACCAAAGATTATAGGTAAGGGATTTGGTTACATTAACGATCCCAAATTGAAACCATTAATGCCTTTTCGGTACCTAAGAACGATTATAGCATGTCTAGTGCGTTACATGGATCCCTAAGTTCAATTCACTAATCTAATCATGGACAAACAATTAAGTATCCGAAAATCAATTTGCACATCCAATGGCAAATCAATCACAACAACCCTAATTTGGTCACTAGAAATGAAAAATTTATCAAAACCTTAACCAAAGCTCTAATAGCTTGTTCATTTCATTTTTAGGGTTTTTTTAGGGGTTTTGGCCTTAAATTTGGAATTTTTCAAATTATGCCACTTGGGCATTTTGGAAAATCCAAATTTCGCTTTTTATGACTGGCTATAATGATTTCTAATCATTCTGTGGATTTTCAAAATTTTCAAAAATTCTTTTTAGTGTCATTTGGACACTTCCAAAAATTCCAATTTCATTTTTTATGACTAGCCACAATGATTTCTAATCATTCTGTGAGTTTTTAGAATTTTTGATTTTTTTTCGGAAATTTTTTTTAAAACCGAGAAAATGATTTTTAATGTTTTTTGGAAATTTTTATGAATTTTCTAATTTTTTTCAATTTTTCAATTTTTTTATTTTTCAGAATTTTCAAAATTTTATTTGTATTTTCTGAATTTTTGAAATTTTTATGAATTTTCTGAAATTTGTTTTTGTATTTTTCCGAATTTTCTGTAATTTTTCTAATTTTTGTGAATTTTCTGCAAAATTTTCGAATTTTCTAAAAAAAATCTAATTTTTTTATGATTTTTAGAATTTTTTTGATTTTTGATTTTTTAGAATTTTTCTAATTATTTATTTATTTTTATTTTGAATTTTTCCCGCCAGGGATTGAACCGGACCAGACCGGTGCCGGAGAGGTAAATCGGCGCTGGCACCGATGCCGACCGATTCGGTCTCGGCCAAATCAGTCTAAACCGGTTCGGTCCGGTTCAATCCCCGGCGGGAAAAATTAAAAAAATTTAAAAATTAAAAATTAAAAATTAGAAAAATTCTAAAAAAATTCTAAAAAATAAAATATCACAAAATTCTAAAAATCATAAAAAATTAGATTTTTTTAGAATATTCGAAAATTCACAAAAATTAGAAAAATTACAGAAAATTCGGAAAAATACAAAAAAAATTTTCAGAAAATTCATAAAAATTTCAAAAATTCAGAAAATACAAATAAAAATTTGAAAATTCTGAAAAATAAAAAATTGAAAAATTGAAAAAAATTAGAAAATTCACAAAAATTTCCAAAAAACATTAAAAATCATTTTCTCGGTTTTAAAAAAAAATTTCCAAAAAAAATCAAAAATTCTAAAACTCACAGAATGATTTGAAATCATTATGGCCAGTCATAAAAAATGAAATTGGAATTTTTAAAAGTGTCCAAATGACATTAAAAAAATTTTTGAAAATTTTGAAAATCCACAGAATGATTAGAAATCATTGTGGCCAGTCATAAAAAGCGAAATTTGGATTTTCCAAAATGCCCAAGTGGCATAATTTGGAAAATTCCAAATTTAAGGCCAAAACCCCTAAAAAAACCCTAAAAATGAAATGAACAAGCTATTAGAGCTTTGGTTAGGGTTTTGATAAATTTTTCATTTCTAGTGACCAAATTAGGGTTGCTGTAATTGATTTGCCATTGGATGTGCAATTGATTTTTGGATGCTTAATTGTTTGTCCATGATTAGATTAGTGAATTGAACTTAGGGATCCGTGTGATGCACTAGACATGCTATAATCGTTCTTAGGTACTGAAAGGGCATTAATGATTTCAATTTGGGATCGTTAATGTAACAAAGTCCCTTACCTAGAATCTTTTGTTCGTAGGATTGCGGTACTTCTCTCGTACCACAATTAGGTTTCTAGTCGACCTACCGTAAATAACTAGTGGCGACTCCAAGTTTAAATTTAGATCAAATAAATCCGCTGTCACGTGAAGTATGGCTTGGGAGAGGCCCATATAGAAAAATACTTCCATCAGAAAAGCACGCAAGAGCATGGCGCGACACCCATCCACCCCGACTCGTTGACCTGACTAGACGAACTAATCTATTGATTGGTCAACCAGTCAAACCGGGTAACGGTGGGACCAGTCAAATCAGTTGGACCAGCAAGGTTGGCAAATTTGATTGTGGAGCGTGTCCCACACGCACCGCACACTAAGGCGGCGCTGGGAGCTTCGATCGGAGTGTGGTTGGTACCGAAATGTTCGTATTGAAATTCTCTACATTATGTAAAGTCAATTTACATGTTTGAGGCTTTTAAAGTTATAAAAATGTTTACGGAACCCTTTGGGTGTTATTGCATTTTACCTATATTTCCCTATGGTTTTGGAAGTACAGAGCTTTCATGAAAATCACCGCATACATATTATGTAGGGCATGGTTCATTGATAGCACATATAAAGCTTAATATGTGACACTCCAAAACATCACACGCAACACATGTCCCTTCTGGTTATTAATCTTTATTAATAATTAGGCCAACAGAAGTCAAAATCTTAAAATTTCTTAACCATGAAAAACACACAAGTTTACTCAAAGTACTTAGGCTTCCTATTATCATCACTTATCAAATTTACAAGTTGAGTCAAACATCATATAATCACAAAAAACAAAAGTTTGGGTAGGTCGAGATTGTTTATCTCCATACTAGATTATATTCCAAAAGTCTAGTTGTACCAAAGTCTTATAACATCATGGATCGCTAATTTCGCCCTCTGTTACGAGACCATCACCATCATTGTCGAAGCCCCTCAACGAGCCAACTAACTCGCCGTCGAGGTTATAGTACCATGCAACAAAACGACAAGGAACCCACTCCATAAAACTCACGTCAATCCAAACAATAGAGCTATATTTTGTATATAGTACTTTAGACTCGGGTACAAACACTGTTTCATAGACACCTTCATAATATATAGGAACTCCTAAACGAAAGGACCGTTGAATATCCATCCTACACGTCTGAAAAAAAAAAGGAATGAGCCAAAGCTCAGTAAATGAATTTCTAGTTGTAAGTTAGGAAAATTAGCTTAGCACTTCACTTGCCCCAAACAACATTAATGCATAACAACCAATATGCAGAGAACTTGAAAAATGTTATACCTTTTCGATTTGAATATGCTACAATAATCTGATCACTTCATTAATCCACAATAATATCATTCAGACGCAAGCATATGATATATAGCATTCATACTCATGCGTTAGGTTCATTACTTCTCCTCCCGATCACTCTCGGGGCATCCCGACCTACAAGGCATCTCAACTCCAACGCATCCCGATACACCCTCCTGGGCATCTCAACTCCCAAGGCATCTCAGTACACCTTCCGAGGCATCCTAACTAGGGCATCTCGACATACGGGACATCGTCACCGTTGATTTGTGGGTGACGAAAATTATATTATTCTTATGCAAGCTATAATAATTAAGTATTTGCATGCATATTCTCGCATTCTTTTTACATCATATATCCCTTAAAGCAATGAAATGTATTATTCATGCAAATAAGTAGGAAGTAAAATGTAGTCAGACTCAAAAGGCAAATATCTACTCAAGTTTATGAAGTAAACCTACACAGTTCATAAGGTAAATCTATTCCAATTTAGAAAGTAAAATATATTCTGGTTCTAAAATAAAATCTGTTCTTGTTTAGAAATAAGTATGTCAAGATTTTGAAAGTAAAATCTGTTTTGGTTTAAAAATAGACATACAGATTTTGAGAGTAAAATCTACTTGGTTAAGAAATAGATATATCCAATTCAAATTTAGAAATAGTTATAATCAAATTTAGAGAGTAAAAATCTACTCTGATTTAAAAATAGATATACAAAGATTTTGAGTGTAAAATCTACTTGGTTTAAAAAATACTTATCCAGATTTTAAGAGTAAAATCTACTCTGTTTGGAAAATACACAAGTCCATATTTTGAAAGTAAAATTTGCTCGAGTTCAAAAATACCTAAATCCAAATTTTGAAGGTAAAATCTACTCGAGTTCAAAATACATATATCTAGATTGAAAGTAAAGTCAACTCGAATTCAAAATACATATATCCAGATTTTAAAAGTAAGGTCTACTCGAGTTTAAAATACCTATATCTAGATTTTGAAAGTAAAGTCTACTCGACTTCGGAAATACATATATCCAATTATTGAAAGTGAAGTCTATTCGGGTTTAGAAATCAATATGTCTAGATTTAAAGGGTAAAATATGCTCAATTCAGAAATCAATAGATTTTATGAACGGCAATTAAGTCTAAACCTACAAATATGACTTTTCCAAGTTCAGATTCATCATTTCCACTCACTAAATGTACTCCACTTTAAGTAAAACGATTATCTACCTTTTAAACATGCATAAGACCAGCAAGACGAATTCTACTATCATTCAATGATCACATTTCCATGTTTAGAAAAAAAAATTTGCCCATTATAACACACTTTAAGGAAACAAATCATACCCATTTTTAACATGCTTGAGACCATCCAAACAATTCCACATATCACTATATTCTCACTATTGTAACACATCAAAATAGCATTTCACAATCATCCAAGTTAAAAGTGACAAGTAGATTGATCTTACTTAATTCTAAAGTCTTCACTTACCTCGCGCAAAATCTGAACGCCCAAAACCAACTTGTAGATTTTGGATCGAGTGTTGGTGAAAGTAGATTATCTTTGAGGGTTGAAAGTAAAAAGGGAAGTTACAGCCAAGATGAAAAATTCCCCCGATGTTACCATAATGAAAATGAAGCGGAGGAGTAGATTTTGAGGTGGAAAATGCATGAAGTCACAAGTGGCATTTCATCTCTCAATCTACGGCCAAGTATGAGAAGTCGAGACTTGTTAGAGATGACTCATAGCCAAGGTAATGATGGCTTATGGCTACGTGTCTTATTAGTGGAAGGGGTTGAATTCTCCAAATGTGGCATGTGGCCAAGCTTTAATCCTCCATAAGCCACGTGAGTTATTTGGTGTCTTGAGAGAGTTTTGTGAGAATTAAGTAGAGAGTAGAATATCTTCTCCCTTTAACACCAATTAGCAATTAATTAATGTTATCACTAATTAACTAAAGTTTAACTAATAATATTACCCCTCAATTACTAAGATGACTGTAAATTAATTAATGCCGCACTATTATTAACGTACATGATAATGTTTAAAATTTTAAACATCTCGAACTCGGAATGATTACGTTCTCGAATTCGCGCCTAAAAAATTTACAATTCAACAACAATTTATACGCGTCCACACGAATACTAAGCTAATACTTAGCTTATAATCTAAGTATCATTATCAAACACGGAAAATTTTCAATGTCTCATACATATTATTACGAAATTTCCGGATGTCACATAATGTGCTTACAATTTTAGTTCCGAGCAAACTCGAACAATGGCGGGAAATTCCTTTTCTTTTTACTTTTTGTATTCCACATTTGATTATAATTGATGCATGAATTACTTGTACTTTGGTTCACATCATGTTGTGCTTTATGATTATGGACACTACACATGCTCCACGCATAACTACAAGCAGCTAACATCATCGGCTACGCGCCCACAAGCAGCCAAGCGCTAGGATTGCCCAGCGCATGAGTTGCACATGCCTCACGCGTAGGCACGCATTGGGACTGCCAAGCGTGTGCACAACATGCGCACCGCTAAATACATCATCGATGACATTGATGACATCATCCATCCAACCTAGTGGCCGACCCGAGGACCCGACCCAATAAACCAACCCGTTGACTGGTCAACTGGTCGAATTAGGTAATGATTGGACCAGTTAGACCGATCGTGTCACGCCCCGAACCTCATCGAGCTCGCGATATCCCTTTTCGGTCGAATATCACGATGTCCCAGGATGTCACCGACCCTACACACACAAAGATAAAGCACTAGCGGAAGCAAACATATACCCAGACAATATTTAGAAAGGGGTAATAGGGAGAATACACATTCATTACCAAGTTGAACTTATAACATTACATACTAATTACAATAAACATATTATACACTCATACCAGGCTTCTAAAGTTCACACTACCAACATCAAAAGGGACCAATAGTATGGGTATATACTAACTCCAAAAAGGGGACACTTCAAAAAGGGTTACCCTACCCCTAACTAACCCTTACATCCTCTAGACGGTGTCCACTCTGAGTCGATCTCTCCAAAACCTGAATCTAACTCCCCCTAATCCACTTGCTCCTTTGAAGACTCAGAATATGCCTCAATCTCGATCGGCTCATCATTAGAATCGTCTGGAACATCAATCGGCGGGTCTTCCTCCGGGTCTTCCTCGAGTTCTTCCTCTAGCTCTTCTTTCGGTTCCTCCTCGGGCTCTTCTTCAGGTGCTTCTTCGGGCTCCTCTTCTCCGGGCTTCTCCTCAGGCTCTTCTCCTAAATCCACGTCCATCGAATCAACCTCTACTTGTGACTCTTCCGACTCCGGTTCAGGCTTAGCCACCATGGGTTTAGGTTCTGCAGGTACAGACTGAGGACCTGACTGTGCGAAGCTAGTGTCGAGGCTGGTCATCTCATCATTAGGAGGAGGTATAGCTAATGGATCCCAATCTCCCATTCTATCGAAAGGGACATCAAAACCACGAACCGGACCGAACTCGCTAATACCATCTCGGAAGCACCAGGCTATATAACTATGGGCTTGCTAAAGGGGTTGTCCTATATCTACCCAAACTACTGTGGTGTGCTTAATTCAAGCCATATTGTCATCTATAGGGTACTTTACTACTGCATGATCAGTGTGCATAGGTATGCCAAAATGCTGATGCGGTGGCGGTAGAGGATTCATGGTTCAGGCTGGGGTTCTGAAAATGTTAATTAGTACAACTATGAGACAAGTTTCAATAAGTCGATAGCCTAAACCCCACTTAGGCTATCACGTACATCCAGACAAGTCCAAACATAATGTCACTCAATAAACACATAACATGTACACAGATGTACTTACCTGGGCTCTTAGTATACACAATCTGCACGTTAGTCCCAATTCCACAAATTCCAACCACATGCACTTTCCAAACTAATCTCATGCCCAAAAGCAAAAATCGAACATATGGCATTTTTGAACTCCGCATTTCACACATTTATGCACCACCACACCATTTTCATTAAACTTGCTAATGACCCGCATAAACACGCCTTAGGTCCGATCTTATTTTCTCTTTCCACAGCCCACATAACACACGCCTCAGGCTCAATCTCATTTTCACTTGCCACATCTCACTCTCAATCTCTTAACTTTGGATATGTAATTGAAAATATCTTGATGAACATTTTTCATGAAGGACACAAAATCCAATTCCAGCGGTAAACATCTCTTTTTATCACCCAAATTCAGATTGAAAATTAGCCCACCGGGGTAGACATTCGGCCTTCAAAATCAATTTCAATCAGTACCCAAATCTCCTCGGAAAACCATGAAATTTTTACGTCATAGAAAAAAATGTCCTTGACAACTTTTATGAAGGAATTTTGTTGAAAAGTGTCACGCTCCGAACCTCGACGAGCGCGCGACACCCCAAGCTCGGTCGAAATAGCGCGACGTCCCAGGATGTCACCGACCTATACACACAAAGATAAAGCACTAGCAGAAGCAAACATACACCTTGACAATATTTAGAAGGAGATAATAGGGAGAAACAAATCACCAAACCACCAAGCACTATATTACACCGCGATATATACAATATCCATTACAATCCATCACAAAGCAATCTCTGCACCAACAACCACCAATATCAAAAAGGGACTAACAGCATCAGGTAGACTAATACTACCGCTAAAAAGGGGCGCTTCTCAAAACTGTCCAACCCCTAACTTCTAACTAACCCCTATTCGCCCCAGAGGAGGGTCCACTCAAAATTAGTCTCGTCGATGCCAATCTGTTCCTCTGAAGACTTGGACTCAGCATTGATCTCGATCGGATTGTCCTTGATTCCTGACTCCACTGGAACTTCGATCGGCTAAATGGTTTTAAATAAAACCGTGAGAACACTTCTCAGCAAGTAACACCCTAAACCCTACCTAGGCTAACATGTATCTCTAGGCATGATCGAGCAAACAAATCACACAACTATCAAGCCAGAACAATAGCAGGCACAAATGTCTCACCTTGATACGCACGAAAACTTACATGCGAATTCAAACATTATTACTAGAAACCGACACCATGTCGCACTCAATAATACCAATCAACCATATTTATGCCCATATTCGCATAACAAACACAACATCATTCAATTCCCATTTCACTTGAGCACACACATCCAATTCATTTCTAACCCGCATAAATACGCCTCAGGTCCACTTTCGATCCACGGTCCATGTACAACTGTCTCATTTTCACAACACTCCTTAACCCACATTACAGTCACGCCTCAAGTTATGTCTCTTGCCAGCGTTATAGTACACGCCTCAGGCTCAACATCCTCTACCTACGGCACAACTCGCGTAAACACATCAGGTTGGCAGTCTTCCGGTAATACCGGGCATCGTCCCGCATTACAGTACACACTTTAGGATGGGTTTAATTTCCTGCGTTACAGTACATGCCTCAGGGATTATGTGATCAAGCGAGTACGTTAACAAACCACATTTTATCTGGACCTCGTATTACAGTACACGCTTTAGGGTTTTTAGTGATCATGCAACACGTAAATCACCCAATCACATATCAACCTCACACGATCAACTCGCACACGACACCTCAAATATTTAAATTACCAACAAAGCCACATTAACCCACAAATTCATCAATTCCGCTTGCACAAGCTCAATTGAGCCCAATTTTCATATTCTAGGCCAATTTTCACCAATTAAGGGCGTCGCACTCATGCCACAAATCCCGATTCACCATATATAGTAATTCAAACATAAGCATGCCACAATTCAGCCATGATATGCACATTAACTCAGCCACCACAGAAAAATCATTAAAACGCCATATTTAAGCCCGTTTTTCATGCAATAATTCTCGATAATACCCCATAATCATCCCAATCACCAACTTAATCAATTCTAACCTCAATTCCACCTCTATAATTCTCACAAATTCATCCAAACAACTCAGTCAACTCGGTCCACCAATTTCTCCACGAATAACCCCTAAAACTCGCTAAAACAACCCCGAACTAACCCCAATTACCCGTTACCCTAGGTGAAGTTTAGGATATCACTTACCTGGAGTCCTAAGCTAGATTTATCAACCAAGGGTGGCGGAACAAGGGAAAAACAGCAACGGCAGCGTTAATGAGCGGCGAGGGGTACCGACGGCCTCACAGTGACCACGTACGGACAGCGGCGATGACGGGCATACGGCGGCGGCCAAAGGCATGGCCAGCTGGCCACTTTCACGTGAGGGAGAGGGGGAGAGGGAATTTGGCCAAGAGGAGAGGGAGAGGTGTAGGCGTAAGAAAAACGAGGGGAGAGAGAGAGAGAGAGAGAAAAGAAATAAAAATGAGAGAAAAAGGCTAGTCTAAGCCTACCCCGGGAAAATTACCATCTTGACCCTTTCTCTACTTTTCATCTGACGGCCACGATTCAATCTTATCCAAAAATCGATGGCCAAGATCAACTCTCACAAAAAATATCCAAGGATAAAATTGGAATTTCACAAAAGTGCAGGGGCAAAATTGTCCAAAATTTTATATCTCTAAAGTTGGTATGAAATGACCAAAATGCCCTTCGCACATTACAATTGGCCCTCACAAAATCCCAGGGGCAAAACGGTCATTTTCCACTTCTTGTCAAAATATCAGTTTTTTGACGAATCTGGACAAATCCGAAGCTGACCATGCTAATAACGATGCCGTCCAATTACTTTGTCATGAATTTCAAAATTTTCAACACCCGAACTAAGTCTCTATTTAATGGCCAAACTCAAATAAACCCGACTTGAGCTTATCTCAAACTAACGGGCGGCTTTCGGGAAAATTCGTATATTCGACCCGTGGTCAATACTAAATCGAGCCACATTTAAGTTCACTTGAGCCATAGTGACCTCGATTGTCATGTAATTACGAGGATCAATCACTAGTTCTAGAGAACGTGATCGTTTGGAATAGGTTTGAGATCGTTTGCAAATTTCGTATTATGGTAAGGCGGAATCACTCGCGATCTAATTATACGACCTTCGCAAATTGATCCATGACCATCCTTAGATCGGTCTATATTTGCCCAAAATATCTTCTCAATAATCATTATGATTGAAAGTCAGTCCATGGTCAGGTTCTATGGTCGCGTGAATCTAAATCCCTACTTAGCTTTTCCTTACTGGTTAGTGTCCCAAGAGTGATCAAGTCTGGGCGAGATTTACTACAAGTGCATTATTGAAATTACACATTTCATAAATACCAAGTGGGTCGAAATTTAGAATGTCACAACTCTTTCCCCCTTATAAAAATTTCATCCTCGAAATTTACACTCAACCAAACTATTCAAATAACTAGGGGTAATGACGTCTCATCAGCTTCTTGCTTCCCCAAGTAGCACCTTTAGTCCCGTGGTATTCCCAAATCACCTTGACCAGCGTAATCGTCTTAATCCTTAAGACTTGTTTCTTCCTATCCTTGATTCGCACCGGTCTTTCCACATACGACACCCTATTGTCTACTTCTATTTCCTCATAATTCAGTACATAAGCTAGATTCGGTTCATACTTTCTCAACATCGACACGTGGAATACATTGTACACCTGAGATAAGTTTGGCGATAAGGCGAGTCGATACGCTAAATCTCCATTCCTTTCCAACACCTCAAAAGATCCAACAAACCGTAGACTTAATTTCCCTTTTTTACCAAATCGGGACAATCCTTTCATTGGCGATACCTTGAGGAATACGTGATCCCCTACTTGAAATTCCAAAAGTTTTTGCCTTTTGTCTGCATAACTCTTTTGATGGCTTTGCTCTGTTTTCAGCCTTTCACAGATGATCTTAACTGCCTCAACCGACTGTTGAATTAATTCTGGCCCGATTATACTCCTTTCTCCAACTTCATCCTAACATACAGGCATCCTACATGCTCTGCCATACAGCGCTTCGAATGGCGCTATTTCGATACTCTGCTGAAAGCTGTTATTGTATGTGAATTCCACTAAGGGTAATTGTTCTTCCCATTTACCTTGAAAATCCAATACACATACTCGAAGCATATTTTCTAGAGTCTGAATTGTCGTTTTAGACTGGCCACCCGTTTATGGATGATAAGCTATACTAAACTGCAGTTTTGATCTCAATGCCGTTTGCAGACTTTTCTAAAAGTTGGTGATAAATTTGGGATCACGATCTGAAGTAATCATCACCAGCACTCCATGTAGACGAACTATTTGTCTTACATACAATTTAGCATACCTTTCTAAGTCAAAATCCTTTCACACTGCTAGAAAATGTGTCGACTTAGTTAATCTGTCCACTATCACCCAAATGGAATCATAGCCCTTTTGACTCCTTGGTAATCCCATTACAAAATTCATAGTGATGTGCTCCCATTTCCACTTAGAGATTTCCAACGGTCGCAATAATCCTTTGGGCTTGCAGTGTTGCGCTTTCACTTGCTGGCATATTAAACACTTAGCTATGTGTCTAGCTACATCCACCTTTGTGCCATTCTACCAATAGTGTTGTCTAAGGTTCTTATACATTTTCGTGCTACCAGGATGGATGCTATACTTGCTATGGTGTATTTCCGATAAGATTTCCTCCTTAAATTCTGCATCATCAGTCATACACAACCTTCCTCGGAACTTCAAGATCCCATCTTCGAATACTTGAAAGTCCGCTTTCCTCTTAGTAACACCCATTTTCCAGAATTTTCTGAATTTCTTGTTCCGTAAATTGTAAAGCCTTAATCTTAGTATGGATTTCTAGTTCGATCCTTAGTGAGGCTAACAAACTCCTGACTTGACTTACTTCACGTCTAAATTCTGAGTCTTGCACCTTTTTCCAATAAGGTCCATTCCTTAACTAACAAGTATGCGATGCTCGAATTCCAACTTAACGTGTCAGCTACCCGATTGGCCTTTTCGGAGTGATACAAAATATCACAATGATAGTCCTTAAGTAACTCCATCCAACGATGCTGTCTCAAGTTAAGCTCCTTTTGAGACAATAGATATTTCAAACTTTGATTGTCCGTATATATCTGAAACTTCTCTCCGCATAAGTAATGTCGCCAAATCTTAAGGGCGAATACTATTGCGGCTAATTCTAAATCATTCGTCGGGTAGTTCAACTCATGCGGTCTCAACAGTCTTGATGTGTCATGCCCCGAACCCCACGGCACGCGAGCATCCCCTCCTAGGTCGATATGTTTGTGACGTCCCAGGAAGTATCGCCGACCCAATGCCCAAATGCAGAGAACAAGGCACAAGCAGAAGCAATAATTAAACAACCCTTGACAATAAATATATGAGATAATGGTAGCCAAATCACAATCAACATAGCTGAAAATATGTACACTTTATATTACTTATCAAAAGCTCTTTTACAACGTTTACATATACATATCAACATATACAACCAACCCAAAACCTGCTACTAGCCACTACTAAACAAAAAGGTATAGGTGGCTAGGATGAGTCAGCTAGACCTACGAGGAGGACTAAAGACAAAAAGGGACGGCCTCCACTGCTAAACCTCCAGCCTATCCTAAGGTTCCTAGTTCGAGTGTGAAGACTATAGGATCCTTTGATGACTCCTCCGAAGATCGCTCACTCTGCTCGGACTCTTCCTCCTCATCCTCCAGGGCCTGTGCAGCAGCCCTCTCATCCTCCGAATCTATCTCCAACTCTGGACCGAGATACCATCCCAACTCCTCATCTGAACTAAGCTCCGCAACCTCCCCGTCCTCACCCGGGTCCTGATCTATGGGCTTCGGCTCGATCTCCTCGTCCATTGGTTCGGGGTCATCGTACTATACCCCTAGCTCCTGCTCCATCACTACTGGCTCGTCCGTGGTCGGGGGATCCACAACCTCGCCGTCGGCCATCTGGGGGATCATCGTCTCATTCTCATCTACCCGGACATCGAAGGTCATAAGAGGTCACCCAATATTTCCGTCGATATCTCTCAAGCACCACGCCACATACTCATGCGTCTGATAGTTATGCTCACCCACGTTCACGAAAACTAAGGAACGATATCTCGCATAGGCCTCTCCATTCCTAGAGGGATATACTCTAGTTATCTGCTCGATCTGTGTAGGTATCCCAAAAAGAGGTGGCGGCTGCGATATGTTCAGGGCTGGGGGTCTAAAAAGTTGGGTTATTATAACCGTGAGACGAATCTCAGCGAGTACAACCACTAAACCTAGGCTACGCTAACATGCATCCTCCTGACAGGCGACACACAATAATCACCGCAATGCAATTCACAATTAACCCCCGACCTAGGCCCTCGGGCCCAGATCACTTACCTGGCTGACCCTGCAGGTTAATCACTTCAATAATATAATCAAGTCACACACGCAAATACTCTATTCACACGTACGTCATACGCATGCTCACGCTCATCAGTGTTCGTATCACATGCCTTTCACCGAGTCTCACATACTCACACTCTGGCTCATGCATTCTTATGTATGCAATTTATGTCATCATGCCATGGTTTCCATCAGTCTTATACTGCACACTAGCTCAATGCTCAATTATTAACTCAGAGCTCGAATTGCATAAAACGCATCAGGTTTGACCTGTGCCAATGCAACAGGTCCACATAATTATAACACTCCATGGCCAGTGTAAAAACGCCCCAAGCCCAGTGTCTCTAGCCCGCGTCAAAACGCATCAGGCGCAACACCGACCTCCTTACGAACCAAAATCCGCGTAAAACGCTTCAGGCTGGTCGTCTTCCGGACGTACCGGGCATCATCTCGCGTAACACGCATCAGGATGGGTTCAACCCCGCATAAAACGCATCAAGGTGCATTGTGATCACGCAGTCATACAGCCAGTTTTATTTGAACCCCGCGTAAAACGCATCAGGGTATTTTAGGTGATCACATGCTCATGTCATCCACGCATTCTTGCACACTTTCATCACATACCTCATTCTCGGCATACACAATGCGTGGCCATGCAAATCCCGCTCTCGGGCAATGATGTAATGTAACATGAGCATTCACACGACCCATCAAGTCAATATCACAATAGCATATTCAGTTGGCCAAGTAGTACCGTATGGCCCAATGCGAAATTCACTGCTCGGGAAAATAATTCGAGTCCCTAATTGTCCAATCATACTCCGCATCGGTCGGGCACACGATCACACGACATGGCAGTACACAACCCATCATTATTGAGCACGGTTAATCACAATTCAATTAATAACCAATCACCTCGGGTAATCATGACAATTCAGCCAATAATTCCCCAATTGGCCTATTCGAGTCTAATAATCTATCCAAATGCACGATCACTATTCAGCCATCCCGAGGCAAATATCTATCTCTGATTCATCCGTATTAATCCACTAAATTCACCTCTTGAATAATTTACACCCATTGGTCCTCAATTCCATCTTGATCATACACTAACAATACCCAAGTCTGTCCAGAAAATGCACAATCAGTCCTAATCCAGGCTTAGGAGGTATACTCACCAAATCCTAAGTCACGACGACGAGGAACGGCGTCCGATCACCGGTGGACATCGGAACCGGCGGCGGCATTCCCGACGAGCAGCGACGGCGACGTACGGCGGCGGTCTCGGCGGTATGGACGGCGGCCCTTGGCGTCTGTATGGCGGCTGAGGTGGTGAGAGGGAGAGTGGGTCAGTGAGGCGAGGCTGAACGGACGGTGGCAGTGGCGTGGACGGCTCTGGCGAGCTTCACGGCTCAAGCGGCCGAGGGAGAGAGAGAACGGCGGGAGAGGGAGAGGAAGTACAGGATGGTGGTGACGGTGTTGAGGCGAAACAGTGGCTGGCACGACGGCGTCCCGGCGACGAGCGGCTCCGGTGACTTCATGGCCGAGAGAGAGAAACCGGCGAGACGAGAAGGAATTCAGGAGAGAGAGAGAGGTGGTGGTCGAATGGAGGGAGTGAGGAGAGAGAAGGTCAAATATGGTCAAATATGGGGGTAGTGGAGGACAAGTGTCACAAATCCAAGGTAAATGACCAAAATGCCCTTGATCCAATAGTCTTGAATTGATCTTATCCAATAATTGAGGGGTATAATGGTCAATTGGTCCAATAATTGAGCTGAAAATCTAATATTAATTATCCCAAATAATTTTCAAAATTAGGAACCCAAAATTAGGCCAGGGGCAAAACGGTCATTTTTCCGGTCCCGGGTCAAAATTCCATTTTTCGACCGTACCAACCCCAAATGTGTGTGGCCAACATAATATGACGTTAGATTCACAAAAATAGTTGCACAAGCCCTCGAAAATCGACATCGAAGTTCGAGTCCAATTTCGTGACCAAAACTCGCTCAATTTCCAATTTCAGGGTCTCTCACTAACGGGTGGCTGCTTAGAGGTTACGCGTATCGACCTAATATTATCCAAGTCATGACGGTCCCGATCATTAAGAGAGAGAGGAATTATCACTAGTTCCAGAGATCGCGATCGTTTGGTTTAAGTTCGAGACTGGTTGGCCACGTGTACTTTCGATCGTGTAGAATCACCTGCGATCAGATTGTACATCGTTAGCCTTGGCCAAACCATATCTGTCACTTTTCCTAAGATCGGCCCACGTTAGCCCAAAATATTTCCTCATCGTTTCTCCAGATCGGTATCCGATTCGCGATCGGGTCCCTAGTCCACGTACCGTTTTCCTAGTTAGCCATGCCCTATTGGTTAGTATCCCGAGAGTGATCAGCTCTGGGCGAGACTTACTAAAATAAAATAAGAAATAATGTTAATTTTATTGATTTCGAAATTGAGTCGAAATTCAGGGTGTTACAACTCTTCCCCCCTTACAAAAAATTTTGTCCTCGAAATTTGTAATATATCCTTATCTACTCAAATAACTAGGGGTGTTGATGTCTCATGGCCTCTTCGCTCTCCCAAGTGGCATCTTCTGTTCCATGGTGCTCCCAAACAACCTTGACCATCGGGATTGTTTTGTTGTGTAGTACTCGATCCTTTCTATCCTCGATCCTGACTGGTTTTTCCATGTACGACACCTTATCGTTCACGTCTATCTCCTCGTACCTTAGAACGTAAGTCGGATTTGATTCATACTTTCTCAATATCGTCACATGGAAAACATTGTGCACTTGGGATAGGTTGGGAGGCAAGGCAAGTCGGTAGGTCATATCACCAATCTTTTCCAATATTTCAAATGGTCCGACATACCTTGGACTAAGCTTTCCTTTCTTGCCGAATCGAGATAAGCCCTTCATTGGCGACACCTTGAGAAATACATGATCTCTTACTTGAAACTCCAAGGGTCGTCGTCTCCTGTCGGCATAACTCTTTTGGCGACTCTGCGCCGTCCTCAATCTGTCCCGAATAATCTCCATTACTTCTACCGTCTGTTGTACTAACTCTGGGCCTGTGATACTTCGCTCACCAACTTCATCCCAGTATAATGGCATCCTGCACGCTCTACCATATAAGGCTTCGAATGGTGCCATTTGAATACTCTGTTGGTAGCTATTGTTGTAGGCAAATTCCACTAAATGTAATTGTTCTTCTCATTTGCCTTGGAAGTCCAACACACAGGCTCGTAACATATCTTCCAGAGTTTGGATCGTCCTCTCAGATTGGCCATCTGTCTACGGATGATAGGCCATACTGAATTGTAACTTGGTGCCTAAGGCCACTTGTAAACTCTTCCAAAAATTGGCCATGAATCTTGGATCACGATCCGAGATTATCGTCACTAGCACTCCATGAAGACGTACTATTTGCCGCACATATAATTCAGCATACCTTTCTAGCTCAAAGTTCTTTTGCACTGCCAGGAAGTGCGTTGACTTAGTCAAGC
Organism: Syzygium malaccense; assembly: GCA_031216405.1. Lineage (NCBI taxonomy): Eukaryota > Viridiplantae > Streptophyta > Magnoliopsida > Myrtales > Myrtaceae > Syzygium > Syzygium malaccense. The sequence continues at coordinate 15,591,023 of CM062262.1, read as the reverse complement.
GATCCACTATGACCCATATTGAGTCATGTCCTCTCTGGTTTCGCGGCAATTCCATCACGAAATTCATCGTGATGTGCTCCCATTTCCACTTAGGGATCTCTAACGGTCTCAATAAGCCACCTGGCTTGCAGTACTATGCCTTCACTTATTGGCACGTCAAATACTTGGCCACATGTTTGGCCACATCCGCCTTCATTCCGTTCCACCAATAATGTTGCCGCAGATTCTGATACATTTTCGTGCTGCCTGGGTAGATACTATAATTGCTCCTGTGAGCTTCTGATAAGATTTCTTCCTTGAGCTCTGCGTCATCAGGCACCTACATCCTTCCTCGAAACTTCAAGATGCCATTCTTGCTCACCTGGAAGTCACACTTCCTCTTTGCAACATCTATTCCGACGATCTTTTGAATTTCTTGGTCGGTAGACTGAAGCTCCTTGATCTTAGCCTGGATCTCTAGTTCGATTCTTAACGTAGCTAAAAGGTTAGACATTCGGCTCACTTCAAACTTGAACTCTGAATCTTTGAGCCTTTCCAATAACGTCTACTCCTTGACCATTAGGTGCGCCATACAAGACTTGCGACTTAAGGCATCGACAACTCGATTCGCCTTACCAGGGTGATACAAGATGTCGCAATCATAGTCCTTTAGAAGCTTCATCCATTGGCGTTGTCTTATATTCAACTCCTTATGCGAAAATAGGTATTTGAGGCTTTGATAATCGGTATAAATCTTGAACTTCTCTCCGCACAGGTAATGTCTCCAGATTTTGAGTGCGAAGACAATCCCAGCTAATTCCAAGTTATGTGTCGGGTAATTCATCTCATGGGGCCTCAACTGGCGCGATGCATATGCTACCATTTTTCCATGCTGCATCAAAACATATCCAAGCCCTCTCAAAGAAGCGTCACTATAAACTTCGAATCCTCTAGGTCCAGACGGAATGGTTAATACTGGGGCTGTTGTCAACTTCTGCTTCAGCTCTTAAAAGCTTCTTTCGCATTTATCATCCCACTCAAACTTGGCCTCCTTCTTAAGCAGTCTTGTCAATGGCATGGCTATCGATGAAAATCCTTCTACGAATCGCCTGTAATAGCTAGCCAGACCCAGAAAACTCCGGATCTCCGTTACCGATGTTGGTCTTGGCCACTTAGTCACTGCTTCAATCTTCGCTAGATCCACAGAAATCCCATCTCCAGAAATGATATGTCTAAGAAACCCTACTCGGCTGAGCTAAAACTCACACTTGCTGAACTTGGCATACAGCGCGTGTTCTCTTAAGGTCCGTAACACCTTCGTCAAGTGTACTTCATGTTCCTCGGGGCTCTTAGAATACACCAATATATCATCAATGAAAACTATCACGAACTGATCTAGGAATTCCTTAAACACCCGATTCATCATGTCCATAAAAGCAGCTGGGGTGTTCGTTAATCCAAAGGGCATAACTGTAAATTCATAATGCCCATACCTCGTCCCAAAGGCAGTCTTAGGAATATCCTCCTTCTTAATTCTCAATTGATGATAACCGGTCTGTAGATCGATCTTGGAAAACACTGAAGCTCCTTGTAACTGATTAAAGAGATCATCAATCCTCGACAGTGGATATTTATTCTTCACTGTCACCTGATTCAATTGCCGGTAATCTATGCACAACCTCAGAGTTCCATCTTTCTTTTTCACAAATAGGATGGGCGCTTCCCATGGAGACGCACTAGGGTGAATGAAACCCTTGTCCAGCAATTCTTGCATTTGCACTTTCAACTCCTTCAACTCTGTTAGTGACATTCGATATGGTGCCTTCAAAATCGGCTCTTTTCCAAGGGTCAACTCAATCACAAACTCCACCTCTCTCTCGAGCGATAAACCCGGCAATTCCTGAGAAAAGATCTCAGGGAAATTGCATACCACGGGTATATCCTCCAATTTTGGTCCCACCACTGTTGGATCCACAACATTTACCAAATATCCTTCGCACCCATCATCTAACAACTTGGTCGCCTCAAGCGAGGAAATCCAAGGGATCAAGGTTCCTCATCGATTTCCCTGGAATACAAAGCTAGGACATCCATCTAGATTAAATTGGATCGTCCTATCACTACAATCCAATACAACTTTCTGTTGGACTAACCAGTTCATCCCAATGATCACATCAAAATCGAACATGGCCAATACTGCCAAGTTGATACTCTCTTCCTTATCCCCAATAATTATCTTACAATTAGGGCATCCAAAAGAGACTAGCACTCTATCACTCATAGGTGTCGACACGCAAAGCACATTCTCAAGTAATACTGGTTCCATACCAACCAACTTAATAAACTGTTCTGAAATGAAAGAATAGATTGCCCCCAGATCAAACAATGTATAAGCGGCATGATCACATAAGAAAATCGTATCTGTGATCACACCCGGCGCATTCTCTGCTTCTCTGTGTGTGATGGCATAGACCCTTCCTTGAGCTGGCGGTCACCCCTGATTTGCTGGTGGGAGATTTCCGGCTTGATTCCCTGCTCGGGGCTATTACTGCTGGAGCATCATAGGTGGTCCTAAAGGATGCATCTGAGGGCAATTTCTGATTTGGTGCTCCATACTCCCACACTTAAAACATGCTCCAAACCTACTCGGCTGATTACTTGGTTTCCCAATATTTCGCCTAACAGGGGGAACAAATCGTCGGTTGCCCATCACTGGCTTCTTTCCATAACGACGATTATCCTTATTTTGGGCAAACTACGATCCAGAAGCGGCTGCCCTTTCCTACTGATCCTGCTCAATAATCTGAGCCCGCCTATACATTTCTCCATAATCCTTAATGTCGTGTGATAATATCTGACTCCGAAGATACGGCTTTAATCTGTCCCGGAATCTTCGAGCCCTATCTCGTGGATTTTCTACCATTGTCAGTGCAAACTTTGCCAGCCTTGCAAATTCCGCTTCATACTGATCCACGGTCATCTAACCTTAGCGTAATTGCATAAATTCCATTAACTTCTTTTCCTGAGCATTCTCCGAAAAATACTTCTCATAAAAATTCTCAACAAACGCAGCCCAAGTCTGGGCTGTTCCTTCTAGGAATACTCTACCTTCAGTGGCACTCCACCAATCATTAGCATTGTCTTGTAACTGGTAAACCGCCAACATCACTTTTTCTTCATCAGTATACCCCAAAACTTTAAAGGTTTTCTCCAGTTCTTCTACCTATCTCGGCACAGTCTCGGGGTCACCACAACCATGAAACTTAGCGGCTTCAACTTCATAAATTGTTCCACTAATTGGGGCATCTGTCTAACCCCCCGCTGGTTGAGCCTGCCCTTGATGGGCCTGATTTCCTCCAACACCAGCAATCGGTGCGGCCTTAGCAGCCTGGGCATAAGCTGCGGTCCTTTCTTGAGCTTGCATTCTCATAATATGCCCTATCTCCCATAGGGTCTCCATTACTTCATCAAACCTGGGGTCCCTGGCTTCGTGGCCTCCAGTGCTAGATTGACCCTGGGGTTCCTTGCCCCTTCTTCTACTCATCTTTACAATTCCTGCTACTCAACTACCTGCTATAATTCCACTAAGGAATTAAAGACTTAAACCAATCTATCCCAGTCTAAGTCCTAGGCAGGTATCAAAACAACCATCAACAACCAGCATGCGGCCTAACAAGAACTATCCAACACATCACCCAAGGGATTCGTATGCTCACCTTGGGTCCTACCGCACCTGCTTTTTACGTGTCATATCCATAAACACTCAATCAACACACAACTGTCAGGAGGTACATTTAGCACACAAGGTCACCCTACTGGCTACCCAAGGTCTCATCGCTCCTTATCACTCCAGGCTTCGATCAAATTGGACAGAGCTGACCTTGCTCTGATACCAATTCAAACGGGGATGTCATGCCCCGAACCCCACGGTATGCGAGCATCTCGTCCTAGGTCGATATGTTTGCGACGTCCCAGGAAGCATCACAGACCCAACGCCCAAATGTAGAGAACAAGGCACAAGCGAAAGCAATAATTAAACAACCCCTGACAATAAATATATGAGACAATGGTAGCCAAACCACAATCAACACAGCCGAAAATATGTACACTTTATATTACTTATCAAAAGCTCTTTTACAACGTTTACATATACATATCAACATATACAACCAACCCAAAACCTGCTACCAGCCACTACCAAACAAAAAGGTATAGGTGGCTAGGGTGAGTCAGCTAAACCTACGAGGAGGACTACAGACAAAAAGGGACAGCCTCCATTGCTAAACCTCCAGCCTATCCTAAGGTTCCTAGTCCGGGTCTGAAGACTCTATAGGCTCCTCTGATGACTCCTCCGAAGATCGCTCACTCTGCTCGGACTCCTTCTATTCGTCCTCTAGGGCTTGTGCAGCAGCCCTTTCATCCTCCGAATCTATCTCTAACTCTGGACCGAGATATCATCCTAACTCCTCATTTGAACTAAGCTTCGCAACCTCCTCGTCCTCACCCGGGTCTTGATCCATAGGCTCTAGCTCGATCTCCTCATCCATTAGTTCGGGGTCATCGTACCACACCCCTGGCTCCTACTCCATCACTACTGGCTCGTCCGTGGTCGGGGGATCCACAACCTCGCCATCGGCAATCTGGGGGATCATCGTCTCATTCTCATCTACCGGGACATCGAAGGTCATAAGAGGTCATCCAATATTCCCGTCAGCATCTCTTAAGCACCACACCATATACTCCTGCGTCTGATAGTCATGCTCACCCACATTCACGAAAACTAAGGAACGATATCTCACATAGGCCTCTCCATTCCCAGAGGGATATATTCTAGTAGTCCGCTCGATCTGTGTAGGTATCCCAAAAAGAGGTAGCGGCTGCGATATGTTCAGGGCTGGGGGTCTGAAAAGTTGGGTTATTATAACCGTGAGACGAATCTCAGCGAGTACAACCCCTAAACCTATGCTAGGCTAACATGCATCCTCCTGACAGGCGACACACAATAATCACCGCAATGTAATTCACAATTAACCCCCGACCTAGGGTCTCGAGCCCATATCACTTACTTGGCTGACCCTGCAAGTTAATTACTTCAATAATATAACCAAGTCACACACGCGAATACTCTAGTCACACGTACGTCACACGCATGCTCACGCTCATCAGTGTTTGTATCACATGCCTTTCACCGAGTCTTGCATACTCGCACTCTGGCTCATGCATTCTTATGTATGCAATTTATGTCATCATGCCATGGTTTCCATCAGTCTCATACTGCACACTAGCTCAATACTCAATTATTAACTCAGAGCTCGACCCGCGTAAAACGCATCAGGTCTGACCCGTGCCAATACAACAGGTCCACATAATCACAACACTTCGTGGCCAGCGTAAAAACGCCCTAGGCCCAGTGTCTCTAGCCCGCGTCAAAACGCATCAGGCGCAACACCGATCTCCTTATGAACCAAAACACACGTAAAACGCATCAGGCTGGTCGTCTTCCGGACGTACCGGGCATCATCCCGCGTAACACGCATCAGGATGGGTTCAACCCCGCGTAAAACACATCAAGGTGCATTGTGATCACGCAATCATATAGCCAGTTTTATCTGAACCCCGCGTAAAACGCATCAGGGTATTTTAGGTGATCACATGCTCATGTCATGCACGCATTCTTGCACACTTTCATCACATGTCCCATTCTTGGCATACACAATATGTGACCATGCAAATCCCGCTCTCGGGCAATGATGTAATGTAACATGAGCATTCACACAACCCATCCAGTCAATATCACAATAGCATATTCAGTTGGCCAAGTAGTACCGTATGGCCCAATGCAAAATTCACTGTTCGGGAAAATAATTCGAGTCCCTAATTGTCCAATCACACTCCGCATCGGTCGGGCACACGATCACACGGCATGGCAGTACACAACCCATCATCATTGAGCACGATTAATCACAATTCAATTAATAACCAATCACCCCGGGCAATCTTGGCAATTCAGCCAATAATTCCCCAATTGGCCTATTCCAGTCTAATAATCTATCCAAACAAACGATCACTATTCAGCCATCCCGAGGCAAATATCTATCTCCAATTCATCCGTATTAATCCACTAAATTCACCTCTTGAATAATTTCCACCCATTGGTCCTCAATTCCATCTTGATCATACACTAACAATACCCAAGCCCGTCCAGAAAACGCACAATCAGTCCTAATCCAGACTTAGGAGGTATACTCACCAAATCCTAAGTCACGACGACGAGGAACGTCGGCCGATCACCGGTGGACGTCGGAACCGGTGGCGGCGTTCCCGGCGAGCGGCGATGGCGACGTACGACGGCGGTCTCGGCAGTACAGACGGCAGCCCTTGGCGTCCGTACGGCGGCTGAGGTGGCGAGAGGGAGAGTGGGTCGGTGAGGCGAAGCTAAACAGACGGTGGCAGTGGCATGGACGGCTCCGGCGAGCTTGGCTTGCTTCGGCGAGCTTCACGGCTCAAGCGTCCGAGGGAGAGAGAGAATGGCTGGAGAGAGAGGAAACGAGGGAGAGGGAGAGGAAGTACGAGATGGTGGTGATGGTGTTGAGGCGAAGCAGCGGCTCCGGTGACTTCACGGCCGAGAGAGAGAAATCGGCGAGAGGAGAGGGAATTCAGGAGAGAGAGGGAGGGTAGTGGTCAAATGGAGGGAGTGAGGAGAGAGAGAAGGGTCAAATATGGTCAAATATGGGGGTAGTGGAGGGCAAGTGTCACAAATCCAAGGTAAATAACCAAAATGCCCTTGATCCAATGGTCTTGAATTGATCTTATCCAATAATTGAGGGGTATAATGGTCAATTGGTCCAATAATTAAGCTAAAAATCTAATATTAATTATCCCAAATAATTTCCAAAATTCTAAACCCAAAATTAGGCCAGGGGCAAAACGGTCATTTTTCCGGTCCCGGGTCGAAATTTCATTTTTCGACGGTACCAACCCCAAATGTGTGTGGCCAACATAATATGGCGTCAGATCCGCAAAAATAGTCGCACAAGCCCTCGAAAATCGACATCGAAGTCCGGGTCTAATTTCGTGACCAAAACTCGCTCAATTTCCAATTTCAGGGTCTCTCACTAACGGGCGGCTGCTTAGGGGTTACACGTATCAACCTAATGTTATCCAAGTCATGACGGTCTCGATCATTGAGAGAGAGAGAGGAATTATTACTAGTTCCAGATGTCGCGATCGTTTGGTTTAAGTTCAAGATTGGTTGGTTACGTGTACTTTCGTTCGTGCAGAATCACCTGCGATCTGATTGCACATCGTTGGCCTTGGCCAAAC